>OW119929.1:69186946-73986946 GCA_933210815.1 Meta bourneti | reverse complement strand
TAATATAGGGGTCCGGGTCTGCTTACGCTATGTTTCCTTTCGTTTCACAATGGAAGGCCTTGGATGTGTGTAGACTGGTTAGTTGGGTTTTTATGGTGCAAGGGCCATATGTAGTCAAGCTGTCCCAAACACGAAGGAGAAAACGTCAAGTAATGGACATACACACACAATGGAAGTTTTTACTGACATAGAAGGGAAAAATATACCCAGGGTAATTACAGGAACAGAAACTGCACCACCTTATCTCGTAGGCTACTAGTGCAGTGTGCAAACCTATTGATTCAAGGCGACCCTAGTGTTTTTTAGAAGTGGCTGAGAGAGAAAGTAGTCATCATCATGGTACTGATGTAGTCTGTTTGTGAGTGAAGGGGGACTGTTTAGTTTAGTTTTTTAGGGACTGGAGTCTACACAATCCATCTCTTCAATAGTCTTGCTTAGGGCAAAAAAGATGGGTATATTATGAAAACTTTCCAAATATTTAAACTTTTGTTTGGGTATATGAAATTTATGTACAAAGTTGGTTGCTTTAAAGTCATTTTCTAGCAACACGAAAAATAACTAGACCAGACAAGAATTTAGGACATACAAATAATGAAGCAGGTGCATCACGTTTGTCGTGGTAAAGCGGAGAATAATAGTAGGTGGACAGATAACGTAAATCTTCTGATGAATTTTGGCCTTTGACATCATGTGCTTTGTTGCACGCTTCCTTCAGGACTAAAGTTGTTCTTTTTGAAGATCACAATCTAGCCTTACCTCTGAGAATTTGTATTTGAATTTGATTTCATTCAAATATGTAAAATTAAATTGTGTTTCAATAAAGTTAAGCATCATAAAAATGAACTATTAACGCATCACCAGTTCATAAGAGCGGCGCCGAAGAAACTTTGAAGCAATATTTAACAGTCTGGTGCAGGGAATTCTAAATCTTTCTTCTAGCAACTTATCTGGCCAGCTATATAAAAAGCAAATCAAATCTCAGGACGAGACACAACATTTACAATTTACAGAAAAGAAACGAAATGGTACGCATCTTCAAACGGACAACAGAACGATCGCCCTCTCGCTTCTAAAACATTAACGACTCTAGCACTTTCAAACGGATCACATACGCAGAAGAGAGCAAGATCATGAGTCCTTGGAAATAGCTGATAAACAGTTCCTCGTTGCTTTCGGGGAGGAGAGAATAAAAATACAGGTGTTATGCTAGTCTTCTACTTATTCTAGATTTTGAATCCAAATTTTTACTATATTAAAGAGTCTATTGGTCAAACCTCGCTTGTACCAAAATAAACTGCTCTATCTAAAGATACGGAAATGAAATTTGAAATAACTTTTAGCTATGTTTAATTTTCTATATTTTTTATCTACAGGTATTTGGTTAGTTAATAAAGCAAATTCACATCTGCTATTAGAATTCACTAAAGTGCAAAATTTTCCAATTTTCCCTCATAAAACCTGCGTTTTTGTTAACAAAATTGCAATTGTGATAGAAACTGCATTGTGACGATGGTTTGCGTTGAAAAATTGTCTTCAACCTATTGTGAAGAATGACATCTTGCGAAATTTTCAAAGTTCTAACATGGTAAGAGCAAGTTCAAACAAATTCCGCTGATTTCAAGTTTGGTATAACGCGTGGATAGTTTCTGTTTTGTAGCTCTGGTCAGTTACTGTTATAAAAAGCCTTATTTGAGGTAACGCTTAAACACAGAGAAAACTTCAATGTGTAAAGAAACACTAAATTAATGGGTACTATTGCTGTATAAAACCACCATCGTATTAAATTAATTATTGCAGTGGGAGATGATTCTCCAAAATATCATAGTAAAATATTCTATAAACCAGTCGTATAATACAAAATGAGATTTTTGTAAAAACTTAAATTAAACTAAAACAGAGTTTTAAAAACCTTTAAAAACCTAAATCATAGGTTTAAAAACCTAATTTTAGATTTTTAGCTACTAAAAATCCGTAGCCTAATCATAACTTGCTGAGAGAATTATAACCCTCTGAATTAGTTTTACATAAATAACTTCATTGTCGCATAAAACATAGGTTAAATTCCTACGTAAAAATTGCACATAACCGATCTTTATAGTGGTTTGTTTTCATAAATTTAGCTAGGCTTTCATGTGCACGAATTTTAATTAAATTAACGTCTACATAAAACCAATGAAGTTCTATGATCTACACGATCAGCCAGATCTATAGAAATTAGAAATCTTTAAATTTAATAATTACTCAATTAGGTTAACACCAGATACTCTTTATTACGGCAATGTTGTTTTCTAACCTTAATAGGAGTAATGCAGAGAAGTCCAATAAAACAGGGCGAGGATAATTAGTTTCCCTGTAGCTTTAACTAATAATAGGAATACCGCTAAATTTTAGATTTATACTATTCAATGAATGGGGAACAGGATTCTGGGAAAAAAACAGTTCAAAATCTGCGGAAAGGGAAAATATGGCGCTTTACAACAAAAAGTACACGGAAAAAGCAAATGAAATAAGCATGACACTTGTGAAATGAAATTAAGAATAAACATTATTTTTTCACAAACTACGAAAAAACAAAAATAGTGACATTTTTGGGCATTGAAAGGAACACGTAGTTCTGTTGTAAAATAAAGTCACACTCTACACCGATATTATCGATTGTGTGTTCTACAGTCGACCGTAAGTGATATTGTGATGTTATGAACATGGGTGATGCTGTCCTAAAAATCTACCAGTTTGGTGATGTAGCCTCCATAGAAAACCTTTTAAGTGTCCTCACAGCCAAAGAGCACATAGATTAAGGTCCGTAGAACTTCTCTAATGCCCGGTCAATTAATCGAACATTTCTATCATGGCACTCCTAGAGTGGATTTGTGAACCACTTTACCGATCAATGGGGGTTTAGTGGTCAGGGTTCTGGATTGAAAGGTTCCTGGTTTGAGTCCGGGGTTAAGGCATGGATGTTTTTCCGTCTAGAATGAATGTGTGTGGCTTCTCTATAAACGGGCTGTGCCTATAATGTATGGTAGGAATATGAGGTGTAACATGAACCTACACTCCGTGATTCACCAGCGTAGCTCAGTGGTTCACAAATTCATCCTTGTGCCATGAGGGAAAAATGTTCAATGAAATACCAGGGTATTGGGAAAAAGGTCCATAGAACGCGCTGGCCGAGTGGTAGGAAATGAAAGACTAGTCACTTTGATATCGGTGGAAATTTCTCGTAGAAACTGCTGCATGAAGATATTTATGACGTTGGGCTTCATCTTACATGAAGGTGAAAGTTTCTAAGCATTGTCACTGTTGCAGTTGTGGTACTACAAAATTTTTGAACAGCCCTCTGCACGCGTCACAGAACATGTCACAAATCCATCAGGTATGACAATTTTGAAGAATGGTCAGAGGATAAATGTTGCCAATGAAGCCAGAAATTTAGGTGTATGCAATAAAATATATCGGAAAGCATGTGGGTTTTCCGTGGCCCAAGGCAATCATAGGTGTTCAGACCGCTGAGATAGAAAGGTGCCTCTTCGCTTTATAAGATTCCTCCAACAGCCACGAATCGTTTACTTATATTCTGGAAAGGAAGGTGAGTGCAAATGGCAGGCAGTTTTTCCTGTCGTTGGAAGGTAACTGCTATTTGTGGCTGACCTTATATTGCTAACAATGCACCAACTTTCTCAGCAATCCACGATGTGCTATAGGATATACCCAACTGCCATGGCACTGCACATGCACTACCAGCAACATGATTCATTGATTGATCAACAACAGCTGTGGTAACATTTTCAACGACTATTGAAGTGCCAGGTAGGAGTCCTCAACCGGTTGAATAAAACAACCGGGACAAGCATGAAAAACCTTCACCCCATATATTAACGTCGATCTTTTAGAAACAAATTAAAACTACTGCGAATTTTTTGCAATAAAAATTAAAGGATGATTAATAAACCGACGTAAAAACTGCTGCTTTTTATATTCCTATCGCTCAATACATAAAGAAAGAGAAAGGTATTCTAATCTTACAGATTTTTATCGCATTCAATTCCTATCTCATAACAACAGCAATCAATAACAAACTCGAAAAACACACAAATAAAAAATCTCATTTAAAACTGAAGCACAATTTCTTCATCTGCATTCGTCAAAATTCCTACTCTCGTCCTCAACAAAACGAGTCCAGGAAAAAGCTCACAGGTTCCCCCTGCTCCGCATAATATCTACTTTTAAAAAATTAATAACTTTTTCATTTCAGTCCAGATTATTTTTTTCGCCTCGGAATTCCATTTTTTAGCACGATGTAATTTCTTTTCCTTCTTGCCATAAAAATCTCTTCCTCCCCAACTTATTCCAGTCTCTTTTTTCTTCACTCTCCTTTCCATCTCCGGTCATAATTTCATCCTCGATCCCCCTTTTTTTATCAATCACTGCCTCCCCGCCTCACTATTATTTTTAAAGTTTTTTACGGGGGCGTTTTCCCTTCCATCCAGCGCATACCGCATTATTTTATATGCGACACTTATATATATCTATATATCTATATCTATATATAGATATATATATACACACTCGCGGGGTATGGAGGTTATTTCCCCGTACCCCTATACGTACTCAAACGAAATAAAGAACGGGCGAAAAAACAGCGCGAGGAAAAGGCGATGGAAAGAAGAAAGGGGGTGGAGGGGAACGGAGGGAAAAACAGAAGAGAAATATACAATAAAACAGAGAATGATAAAAGAGCAAGTTATGGTAGTGCGGGGTGGGGGTGCGCACGAGCGAAAAGAAATGAGGCCAGACAACCCCCCCTCGGTGTGGGGCGGCAAAAAAATATTGATTTTTATATTGAAAACTTTATAGCTTTTATAGATTTTCATTTTGCAGTGTGCGTGGCAAGGGAAGAAAGAACACAGCGGCGGGGAGTGTAAAAAAACAAGCGGGGGAGTTTGCTCTGTTACGCGGCCCCAGACCCAGAGTAGCAGGTTTAGTGCGCAATCGACCACACAATAAAGCCCTTGGAGTAAAGCTATAAAACTTGATTAAGCCGCGTGCAACTTCTTGCGGAAGGGAGACGGTGGCTATTGGCTATGTGGTCGGACTTATAGCCCAGAAGGGTGGAGCACCAAATAAAGCCGCTTTCTTCCTTTCGGGTTCTCTCTTTTTTTTTCTCTTCTTCCTTTCGCCGTTCTGTATCGGGGGTCCTTTTATAGGAAGATATTCCGACGTTGCTTTTTACCCCCGTTGATGACCCGGACGGCGATGATGAAGAGATACTGCTGCGCATGCACGTGGTTATGGTGATCGGATGGAATGGAGTTGTGCCGGTCGGACTTGGGTGCCAGACGCACGTGTTGCCGTTCTCAAGACTCCTCCAGTCGGATCGGATGCTTGGATTACTGTGTGTGCCAAAGAGAGGTTCTGGCTTGGTCGTGTTTTATCTCGACAGGTAATCCATTTTGACTTCGAATGTTTTTGTTATATCTTTAATGCCTGACCTCTTCGGCCTTCGGCACTACTAAGGGCAATCTGACAGCTATAGTGCAACTCCGATAAGAAGGCAGTCGACCTTGGGTCACTCGATTTTTGAAAGGAGTAAAACCTTATAAGGAGAAGGATTCTATACGCCAACGCATGATTGGCGATCACCGTGAATGGTTTTTCTCCCGACAATATGTTATCAATGCTGTCACTTAGAACCAAAATTTGCGCTAAGATGCCAATAATGGGAGATATTTCCTTACGTCACCAGGGCCGTGGTAGCCCGGTTGGAAGAGTAACGGATTGGCAACCGGAGGGTTGCGAGTTCGAATCCAACCAAAAACCGTCGTGTACAAAGGGGGCTGGAGCACGTTAAATCTTTCGTGGTCTCAAATGTCCTCACGTTGGCATAGTGTGGAAGTATAGAGTGGAGTGCAGCTCAGATGTGACCTCATCATGTGACCGGGGTTCAAAATTACCTGGTATTTTCCTCGGATCTTTCACGTCAGCTTTGATCCCGGACCGTCGCCAATAATCCGCTATGTTGCCCTAGTGTGACCTAATTCACCTACCTATCAATACCTACTTTACGTCACAACCAATACCCTATTTTAACTGATTCGTTCAAAACCCTGTGCCTCCACTGCCAACTCTCGGACTAGATCTGTGAAGGGAGCATCTGACCGTGGTTCAAAAATACGAGGCGTTGT
This sequence comes from Meta bourneti, assembly GCA_933210815.1. Lineage (NCBI taxonomy): Eukaryota > Metazoa > Arthropoda > Arachnida > Araneae > Tetragnathidae > Meta > Meta bourneti. The sequence continues at coordinate 73,980,764 of OW119929.1, read as the reverse complement.
TCTCGATTCTTCCCTTCGAGATTGATCTCGAACCATCGCCATTAGTTCATTGTGTTGCTCCAGGGGAACGTAAATTCAACTATATACTTAATCGGATTTATTGAAGTGGTGTGGAAGTTTGGAGAGTGGGGGTGCCAGTTCAGGCGTTGACCTCATCATCAAACCATGATTGAAAATTACGAGGTATCTTCGGATCTTTCCCTTCGGGATTGATCCCGGATCGTCACTAATAGCCTGATTTGCTGCTTCAGCGCGATGTAAAGTCAACTACCTTCCTACCTAACGTGCTTGCACACCTATTTAGAAGTAAACTGACCCAATGCTGAGTGTCTTCTGCCTGGAGCCACTGTAACTAGTCACATGCACAGTAGGTTCCTCGGTTTAACATGCCGAAGTCCTCTCATGCACATGCAGTACGCAATAAAAACTAAGGGCAGATACTTTTTGATCAGACCTCATATGAAGTTTGAACGTTTTTGTCAAATATTATGAACCATTTCGATCCGTATGAAACAAACATGTTACAATGATTAGATATTTAATTTATTTTATGTTCCACACATCCAGTTACAATCACGGATAATGGGGTCGATCCACGAGGCACCACAAAACATATTTCAGTAGAAGCAGAGTATCAGTGTGTCATAGCTGGGGTTCTGAAATTCGAGTATTTGGTAGGATGTGAGGTGACACTTATTTCATCTCAATGCAAAACGAAGCAACGTTGCTCATTATGTTTGCCAACAGCGAGTTGTAGGTGGGGTAGGTTCGATTCCTGTAACTTACCCTAGGTCAATTTCCTCTCTTTCGTGTCAGAAAACTTCTTGCGTGTATATGCCCATTACTTGAAATTGTCTGTCATGTGTTTGATTCAGCTTGGTCTGAGATGGCCCTTGCTCTATGGGTAGGTAGTTGAATTTGCATCGCACTGGAGAAACACAACTGGCTATTGGCGACTGTCTGGGATCAATACTGAAGAGAAAGATCCGAGGACAACACCATGTAATTTTGAATCACTGTGATTCACGTAATTCTGAAATATGGAAAGGAGCTGTTGAGGTTGCTGAGTATGGACAAATTGGAAAGTTCTTCACTCTCACACAATTTCTCATTCAAATACCTTGTAATTTTGGATCACAGGCAGATGGCGATGTCAACATCTGCTCTTGCTTCATAAACCCAACCAACATCAATGTGAATAGAAGGTATCGGGCGTTGCTCCAGAGCGACGTTAATTAACTACCTGCCGACCATTTAAAATCAAAAGCATTCAGATTTTTGAGATTTAGTCTCGGGTACGATGTAACCATTCCATATCAAAGAATAATTAGTTAAGTGAGTCACTGTCACAGATACACCGTTACAAAATAGAACTACTTATAAAAATACTAAAAACTACACACGCAGTTTTCTTTATGATCATGGTAGTCTTAATTTGGACGATTTTGGAAGCTAGACGTGATTTTAGGTTTTTTTGTGTGTAACTCATTGCCTGATAACATGATAGTAAGCATGTAAATAATCCAGATTTCAAAAGCTCCATTTTTTATTTGATACATCATCTAAAAGGAACAGATGAACTTATTAATGTTTACGGAGCGATGACTTTTAAACATATATTGCCTCTCATAATATATAGGCTCGCTGGATTTTTTCGCCATTATACACCAGTGGTTTCTTGAAGTCATAATCCATTCACAGTCAGAAAGTCGGTTGGGTTTTATGGCGCAAGATCCATTTTTGGCCAAGCATAAGACAGACAATGTCAAATAATGGATAAACACCCAAGGAAAGTTTTACTGACACAGAAGACAGGTCAGAAAGGACGACATGGCTGACAGTTGGCCTCACCGTATTTTCTCAGATAAAAATAATTTTAATTCGTCAAAATCTTTCGAAATATCGAACTGCATACTGCCCTACCAATTATGTGTGGCTCTCCGCAAATCCATAGTGTAATTACATTACGTTATATCCAATACTTTATAACGCAAACCGAATGTAATCCTAACTGAAATTCTACAAGATATTTATTTCCGAGAAACATGCGGTCTACATGAGAAATCCCTCTTAATGGTAATGGTAATGATAATTAATTAAGCACTGGAGCAACACAATGGGCTATTGGTGACGGTCCGGGATGAATCCCCAAGGGAAAGATCGAGGACAACACCACGTAATTTTGAATCACGGGCAGATGACGAAGTCGACACTTGAGCTGGCACTTCAATCTCCAACTTCCACACCATGCCAACGAGGGAACATTTGAGGGCCAAGACAGATTTAACGTGCACCAGCCCCCGTGTAAACGATGGTCTTTGGTTTGGACTGAGTATCGAACTCGCAACCCTCCCATTGCTAATCCGTTACTCTTCCAACCGGGCTACTTCGGCCCGACAATCACTCTTAAAGAAATTGTCCAAACATTGATCGATGCATCTAACTCAAAACAAGTTTGAAAGGGAAATTAAAATGCAAGATGCTAACCAAAACAAAAGCATTTGTCAAAAAATTTTAAGTATCACATTCACATAATTATCAGAATGAAAATCATTCAAAAGTACCACTAACGTCGAAGCTCAAACTTCAAATCTCCTTTTCACAAGAGTTTAAAAGTAGCACGAAAACGCTCTTTAATTATCTGATGTTCTCAGATCACACTGCACTTGATGAGACTCGGCGGAAACCAAAACAAACAGTAAAATAAGGAAACACGTGAAGGGGGTGCAGAAGTTCTCGTTCTTCGATTCAACATCTTCGCGCGACAGCCAATCGGAAGCTCGGGTTGGATGTGACGTCACCGACCACCGCGCATTCTTCTGTTTGCCGCGTTTTCTTCACCGGAGTAAGCATTTATCGTTTTCTTTCGTTTTCAGTTTGTAAAAATTTTAATTCCGGGCGATTTCCAAGGGATGACAGGTCCGTGTTTGCCTCTGCATGCAGCAGCACCTCCTACGCGGGAATATCAGGTGAGGCAGTTTATAAGACAATTCCATCTACTTGTAAGACTATTGAAAAGAAATGAAACTAGAGTAGAAACGAGTTGGAGTTTTTCTCTTTTGGCCCCTTGAAGCCATTGCTTAGTTTCGATTTCTTTATTTCTTTTATGTAAAATGACGAAGACATTAATTTCTATGAGGCATTTTCTGTCAAACTAAGAGAAAATGGTTGTAGTGTTCCTGCTGCGAATTGTGTTTCCTGTATATATTCAGAACGTGACGTCACTCAGCCTGTTTTTCGAATACGATTTCAGCCTTTCGACATTGAAAATTCTGAGAATGGATTCCGCATTAATATATAAAGGATGATTAGTCAACGCCAATTAGATTAAACGCCAAACGTCGCCAAAAGGGTGATAAACTACATTTTAAGGAAATCTCTTTCTGTATCATGCGACAGCATTTCGGTATAATGCGGTTCCAATGAGAAGGCAATTGAACTTGGTATGATAAGTGTGAAAGATCGTTAGGCTGTCAGGCGTAAAAGCGTAAATGGCGATCGCCGTGGGTGGTTTCCCCCTCCAACTCGTTATTACCGCTATCGCTTTCGGTTCCTAGTGATAAACTTAGAACCAGAATTCCTGCTGAAGAAACCCGTAGTGGAAGCGCTTTGTTTACATTCCTACCCTATCACTTAATTTAACGAATAGGCTTTACAGAATTTTTGTCCAAAACCACGTGACTCGAGTGCCAACTCGTAGAAGACCGGACTGTAGCTGAAATAAAATCTTCACTTTCCGTTTGGTATGTTTGTTTGCACTGAAAGTCTCTCTCATACATATATCTCACGTGATATTTCTCACGCAAAATAAACCTAATTTGCTTTTGTTGTTGGACAACACTAGAACAAGCATCACATTATTCCGCTTTCTAATCAAATCTGCCAACAGAAAATACAAAAACTTTTTCTTCGAATTTTATGAAAACAAATGCGAGGAAGGGTTCCGAATTGGCACTTTAGAAATAGATTTTAGGTAAAACTCAAGAACACGGTTCCGGCCCATCGCCAAATAGACTATTAAAAGTTTCGTTTACAAACAGCTATTTGGATAAGCCTACGATGTTTTACCATATTCCAAAATTATCGCATTTTGGCGATGGTAGCGTTGAGTCTAACTGGACTTTTTTAGATGTGTTGTCAAGTGTTGTATTCATTAGAAATGAGGATAGAAAATGGATTCTTAGAGGAAAGAAATAAAGTTGAAAAAAATTTAATTAATTTAAAAGACAAGGTTTACATTCGGTTGGATAATATTAATATCGAAACATGAATTGTGTGAGCTTTGCGAAGCTTGGTGAATTCACAGGAATTTTTCTTAAAAAAACGCAGAGACCTGAGCAAATATGAAAGTACTAAAATAACTGAACTGACCTGAGTTTTTAATAAATTTGATTTAACTGATTATAAATTTAAAAAATTAAAATATTAACAGCAGAATATCAGCGAATGGAGTGTTGTTATGACTTTTACCTCCACAGGTTTCTTTTAGGATACTTTCTGGATATATGGTCAGAGGATCCACAACAAACTCAAGTGTATATTGAAGTCGTAAATGTGTAATTTATAACTTCCTTTCTACGCTTATTTGTTTCTTAACCCTCTGAGCATCACGAAATTTCAGAGTAGTGTAGTATTGATTCTACGCACAACACACCATGTCTATTAGTTGAAGGAATCCTATGAAAGAGTCTATTGATCAAGAAGATTAAAACTGATTAGAAGTCAAAAAGAGAAGATTCCTGGCCACAAAACGGATATATGCGTGTGAGCCCCTTAAAGGGTTAAATTCTTGACAACTGTCAGAGTAACAGCATGGTTAATCCGGATCTCGTGCTACAGTGCTTCAGGATGTCATGGAAGAATATTCGTGATGACCCGAAACATCCTTTGGATATTTTTCGCAGGAAGGACATCATGAAACATTTAATTTTGATTCCAGGATAGTTCTTTGTATTTAACAAAATAACTGCCATATGTTTCGAGGGAGCGAATTTAACATTGCACAACGAACCAATGAAGATCGCTTAGCAATCCTAAGGTTTGTAGAACAGGAGCAAGGATGAGATGAACCCCCTAGTATAATATAATCCCTTAAGTATTGAATTAATCGAGCAGTATAATTTTATTAACTATTCAATATAAAAAGTTCTCTAGAGTAATACAAGTGAAACCATTCACTTTGCTCTAGATCGTTGATAATAATAATACTTAATTTCAACTTAAAATATTTGAGCTTAATAAACGAAATTTTTTGTCTGTATCCAAGGGAATTCGAAGTCAGTCTTTTAACCGTCTTAAAATCCCCTAAAACTTCTGCACAACAAGTTCCGAGAAAACGAGGGGGGAAATTGTACTCACACCAAGCTGAACTCACTGAATGTGTTTCTCAAGAAGATATCTAACCTTCAAGTAAATAAAAAATAACTTAGTGAACTTCGCCAGTCTCATAACATTTTGGTCTAGAAAAGTGAAAAATCTCATACCGTGAAAGTTTTGACTTTCAAGTATGTATCACTTGCAAGCTGACGATAGAATAATTTTCTGTTCGTTCTTAAATAACGAACAAAATGTTTGGTTTCAAAACAGTGAGCGAAGGAAAAATGTATTTAATATACCTTCTGTATTTTTGCATAATTTGTTTTATGTTCTAAGATGTGAACTTTGCAAGATTGCTGTTATTGTATATTTTTATGCCATCCACAATTGCGACAAACATGAGCGGGACACACGCAGGCTCTTTACATCCACAGGACTATTGCCACAGATAATTTTGTCAAGAAAGATGTGGGAAAAACATCTTAACAAAAGAGATAATTCCGTCTGTTTGTAGGAAATAAATTTGGTTTTATTTACAGGAAATAAGACAGCAAAATAACGTACTCAACAGAAGTGCAATATCTTTCTGACTACATGTTTTACTATGAAAATTTACTAGCATTCTTTCTTGCTTTTAGCAATTACTATTGCAATTTATTCTATTCTAAGTTGGCATAAATTTTAAAGATGGGAGTGAGGTTCTGTTGGGTTTGAGGGCATTTTCTGTGGTTTTCTTCTCTTCCACATGAAAAATATTAGCGCAATTGGTTAAAGGCACAGATTGGAATATGAATGGGAAAGTACAGAAACTTATTGTCTTGGAGAGCGATGATGAAGTTTTAAATAAGGAAAAGGGCCACTTTTGAACTAATTTTTGAAAATCTTTTTACTTAGGCTTGTATAATACCTTATAATTTCAAATGTTTTAATGAAAATATTATGTACTTTTTCACCAAGTGAGGGAACTGAAAACTAAGTATTTCCCGAATAAGTTGAATATTTTATGGTTTTAAAAACTTTCGAACTTGCCCTTTGTAGAGGTCCTTTGAACAAGCAAGGGGAAACTGAACAAATGAAGATACTTGTATTTACTAATTTTTACTAAAAAGTGCAGATTAAAAACAAGATAACTTCAAATTTGCTTTGCTGTGCACAATAGTTTAAGGAAAATATCAGTTTCAAGAAAACCAGAAATATCGTTTGATATTGTGAATGAAAGAATGTAAGCCTTGTCGGATAAACTTACTAAATTTTGAATCAGTGCTCACAAATATAACATCCACAGAGTGATAACATCAAATTACTTCAAATTGAAGCTATGTTTGAATTTTTTTCCACGTTCAGCTAAACATTATTGTCCCATGATAATTTCGAGAAACAGTATTTCATATATTTTTTGCTCAAATTTGAATTTAGACATTTCACTTTTAGAGATTTTAAAATATTTTAGAATACCCTTTCAATTTTTTTGCATATTTTAACCTCTTACAACTAATATGATTTATTAGGAGCCGTAAATTTATATTTAAACCCTTAAATATTTGAGAACAAAACATGGTTTTAATATTCTTTTAATTTATTTTAGCTTCAAATATTAAAAGATCTTTCTTCTGTTGCCAGATCAATTTGTGTAACTATACAGATAAATAAGCATGCCTTCTGCATTATTATTGTGATATTTATTTTAAGAATCGTAAAAATCCATTTAATAATAGCATATTTCTGATTTAGAAATGTTTTCAGTCAATGTTGTGGATTAACAATTAATTATTCTATTATAATGTGATTTTTGCTGCTCAGATTCGCTATTTCTTTCGTTTGCGAAAAAGCAAGAAAGTTGCTACAGAATTAAAATTTAATGAATTAAGAGTTGATTCATTAAAAAATCCATTCCCTTACATTTGGTAATGTTTTAAAATCACGTGTTCTGCATTTCGGGGGTGCCGCTATCCTATATTTCGATTCTATCATGAGATTTGTTTAAATTGGTGGTGGATGTAAAAAGAAAATGGAAGAAAAGATTACTTTTCTGAATTGATAAATCATACATCTTTAATGTTCTTTGCAAAACACCACCCTCTTTGCATGTGTAATTGAATCAAAGCTCAATCACGTAGCAGTAACGAGTTTCAAGCAATAAACTCGACAAAAAATTTAAAAAAATTTAAATAACACGGCTGAAATGCTAAATCTAAATAACTTTGGAACATATTTAGTTCAAAATAAATAAATTTTGATCGAATTGGAATACTTTTCCACCTTCAAAAACTAAACGCACTCTTCACTGTTCAAGTATACGAATATCTTTAAGCTATACCTATAAATAGTATATTTTTTTCACTGACAGATTTTGAGCCCAATCTGCTAATGCTATCATTGCTTATTATTTACTCCGATGCGTCTTTATCAATTTTTTCTACACCAAACTTAGCCTCGATAGATATTCTAATGCTTTTTATCATAAATGGGGCCATCATTAATATTTTCCTATCGTCTTACAAAGAGAAACAAAAATATTTTGAACATTGATGCATTTTTTCAAATTCGAAAAGTCAATTTAAGCTCAGTTTGCAAAATACTTTTTTCCGGATGTTCCGTCTTGTTTTTTAACTAAGTATCTTCCCTCGGAAGGCCCTTCTATTACATCATTTCTGCCTCCGAAGACTTCATTAATTTTATTTTTTATGTTCTTTACTCTAAGAAAAAGCGGATTCTGAGCATTTTTGTTTCGCAAACCTAATAGGTTACATTTATAATCTCCGCTCCTTCCTAGGAATCCTACTTCCGCGAATTTTTCGCTCGAAATACATCCAGCTCATCTTTCGGAAATGTGGATCTAATTGGACTACTTTCTTTCAAAAACCTCATATGGAGAATAGATGTTTTTTTCTCTCTCCCCGAATAAATAGAAATAACGATAAATTTCAAGAAACTGAGCTTATTTCATTTCGACTGCGCGACATTTCGTCCGTAGAAAATATTAAAAAACACAAATAAAACGCGTTCACATAAAAAGAAATCGACGGAGATTCGACTTTATCGACATAAAGTTGAATTTTGACGAAGATCTTCCCGTTTTATTTATTTATTTAGCCGTTCTCTCTTTGGGAAGGGAGTTTGAAAAACAAATTGCGTTTTTTCTTCCAATTCATCCTCTTTCTCCCTGTGTACATATATGTGAACGCACGAATGCAAAATGGGAAATCATTTCGAAATAAATAAATGCTAAAAAAATGGAATAAGAATATTAAAAAATGCGACGTTGTCCTAGGTACCTCGTCATCAATTTCGAATTTGTATTTTGTTATGCAACTATATTTTTTATTATTTATTTTACTTCTTTTGTGTATGGGAGAGACTGTGCAGCGGGAATGATTGTTTTTTAGCCCCCTCATTTCAAATCCTTCCCCTCCCCTCCGAGCCCCTTGTCTCCAAGTTTGCGACGGGGTTGCTCGACTGCCAAAAGTACACGTCGCCAAATTGTTATCGCCAAACGACGTAAACGGACTTAATGAAGATTATGCGTTATACATTTCCAATTAAAAAGATACTTGTGTCGCTTAAGTTTAACTGCGCATCGTCTTGTTTGTATCCATCACAACGTCAAAAGACGCCATATACTGGGACCGCACGGATTTTATTTTCATATACATTCTTTCCAATCTCACGGAAATTTATAACGAAATCCCCAAGGGCTGACAGAGCATCATGCTCTATCACTAGATCTCTGTTCAAAGCGTCCAGAGAATTCGATTCCGCTGTTTGAGGAGTGTTTTTTTGACTGAGCTATTTACAGCTCGGCAGAAAATTACTGTTAGTAAAATTATTGACGGTTGTTTTTAGGTTTTATGGTGCAAGGGGCCGTATATGACCAAGCTGAAAGACGGACAATGTCAAGTAATTCTGAAAAGAAAGGATGGAGAGCAGAAAGTAGAGAAAGAAAGATCGCTTGGGCATCTTAGGGTTGCGACCCCCTGTTTACCAGAAGACAGTAAGCCCCATAGGAAAAGAATAGATCACTAGGGTGCCTTGGGTTCGTGAAGCCCTGTACACACCAAGAGCTGTGCCTCTGAGGAGAATTATTCACAGTAGTCAGTGTTGTAAATAGAATTATCTTAATGAATCGTAAAGCAAAAATAATTATAATGTACCAATAAATCAAAACAAATATTATATAGGCTGTTGATCAGTCAATCTGGTAGGATTTCATTCACACTGTTTGGCGTGGTGTGGAAGTTTGAAGAGTGGGGTGCTATCTCAGGTGTAGACCTCGTCATCTAACCGTGGTCCTAAATTACGAGGCTTTGTTCTCGTATCTTTCTCTTGGCGATTGATCCTGGACCTTCGTCAATAGCCGGTTGTAATGCTCCAGTGCGACGTTAATTACGTGCATTACCTACAGGCAGGCTGCGTGGTTTAAAAAGCCACTTTAACTTAATATGGCAGTACATAATAACCACCGCTGAAAGTATTGCAATTGGCATGTTTAAAGCAAGATAAATATTCGAACTCTTGCTATGTGTAGAGTATCATATTTAAATATTGTGAAGAAAATCTCAGAAAAGGTGCAATTTTTGCTGAGCGACTTCAATTCACTTGGTTGATCGGATCTCGTGGTACAAGAGCCACATTTGGTCAAACTGGGCCCAAACACAAGACAACATTGTGCAAATTGTTGTAATGCGGTAACGTCAAATGTGACGTTTCGCCCTCGAATCCAACGCTCACCCATCTCATCCCTCTTGAGGTTCACACCTCACCCCTAGAGTTCGATTTGGCTTGAAACCTATTTCGTGTCGCATTTTCTAATGACATTGGTTTTACTTGTGTATTCTCCTGTAAATGATAATGTATACAGATTAATTAGCAATTAAATGGTGGGTAGTTGGGTTGTTGAATTAACGTCGCATTGGAGCAACACAACGGGCTATTGGCGACGGTCCGGGATCAATTCCGAAGGGAAAGATCCAAGGACAATACCTCGTGATTTTGAACCACGGTCAGATGACGAGGTCACACCTGAGCTAGCACTCCGAACTTCCACATCTATAACAGGATTGTCATGTATACTGAATTTTATGATGTACTGAGTTTAAACTTAGAAAGGAAATGAACAAGCTTTCATTGTGTTGGATAAAATATCGTTAATGTCATTTATGCTCTAAAGGGAATTGAAATTTTTTCGGAATCCAGTTTCAACGAGATTGGTTTGGTTTTCCACTCTAAAGTGGTTTTTTGTAACATCCGTCACGATCCATGAGAAAAACATCCTGGTAAATACTTACACTTTTACATCAGGTAAACTCCTTTATGAAATATAATTTAATCTATCAGAATAATAACAATACTGGAAGAATTCCTTCTGCATTCCCGGCAATATCTTCCAATATTAAACACCGTACATTGCTTGGAGAAGCTAGGTTAGATCTGGTCCTGGTGCATAAGCAAAAACAACCAACTAAACCACTAAACACCATGAGAGGTTTAGAATAGCCCGTCACGTATAGCTCCAGTGTGACGTTAATTAAAATACCTACCTATCTACCATGAAAGGTTTAGAAAGTTGAAATTTACGCCGCACTGGAAGAGCACAACAGGTTATTGGCGACTGTCTGGGATCAATCCTAAAGAGAAAAATCTGAGGAAAACACCGTGTAATTTTGAACCACTGTCAGATGAAGAGAACAACCCCTGAGCTGGAACTCCACTCACCAAACTTCCAAGGCCATTTAAGGTCACGACAGATTTAACATGCACCCTTACCCACGTATACGACGGTCTTTGGTTGGATCTAGTTTCAAACTCGCAACCCTACAGTTTCTAATCCGCGACTCTACTAACTGAGCTAACACGGCACCAAACACCATGAGAAAGCTGAGATAATGTGGATTTACTTGAATGGTGCTTGATATGGATAGATTATTCAAGTGGAATACGTTTGGTTTGTTACTAGTGGGTATTGTTTATGGCACGATTTTGAAGTGAAAATTTAACTTCAAAAACTTTGAGATGAACCTTTGATATAAATATGTATAGAACAGTAAGTTGACTATATTTCCTTTAGACCAAAGCAGGACATTTTGATGGCAAAAACGGTACGGGGGCTATCTAATATTTTGTATGTATGAAAAAGTATGATGATAAATTCTGACTGGAGATCTCGTCATTAAAACTACATTTTCGCCTCTATGACGTTTATACGATAGACTGAAACCTTTAAAAAATATGACATTTTTACCGCCTGCATTGAATAACAAAGCCACCGGTTGACATACAGGCAGAACAAAATCTAGCGCTACAGCAGAGGTAAGGAAAGCGCAAGTGTTGCCAACATGTATTTTTATTTATCTAAATAAATCACTGTAGATATCGATACATTGTATCGTAATGCGACTCCTAGATTATACAAATTACTGATACCCATTGGGGACATTGTTGTATTATCATAGGTAATATAATAATTTATGAAAATATTTATAGTTTTTATAAAAAAACGGGACAAAATTGATACTTATTAAAACAACGGAACGGTCGGGAAATATGAAAAAAAGAACGGAACTATTCGAAATGGTAAGTATGGTCAACCAATATAACATTAATTGGGAGTATTTCTGATTGTATAAATTTTCCCCTTTGTGGTAATTTTTTGCTGTATCTGGGCTGATGCATGTTTTTCCAAGAAAACGCACACACCAGAATAGGTACAGAATGATTGAAACTAGATTCAGGATTTCCTTTACCCGTTTTAGATGAAAATGCATATCTAATTTTAAACAAGTTTCAAGGGCAATACTGAGGACTTATTCTCTGATATGACACCTATTCATCCTCAAGTCAGTTGTCTTATGGCTCAAGTTGGTTGGTTGCATTGAGTTTTATGGCGCTAGCGCTGTATTTCGCCGATCTGTGACAAACACAAGAAAGAAAACTTCAACTCATGGACAAACACATACAGTGAGAGTTTTATTAAGATAGAAGATAGAAATAAACCTTGGGAGAGAGGAATCGAAATTGTGCCGCCTACAACTCGCAGGTTGCTAGCGAAGTGGGCAAACCCACTGAGCAACGGTGGTCCCTCTTACGGCGCAAGAGCCAAATAACCAAGCAATGTTTTTCATCAAATAAATGAACATACACACAAGGAAAATTTTTACTGTCACAGAAAAGAAATACATCCAGGATAGTTACAGGAATCAAACCCGATTCCTGTAACTCGCTGACAACTAACATGCTGCTATCGTAATCAAATTCACTGACCCAAGATGATCCTATCCACAAGTCCACGAATTTAACATGCACAACCCGATGTATACATGGAATAATACACCGGAAACTACAGTTTTAGAGGACTTCAGAACTACGAAGATTCATGCCCCTAGACCCGCATTCAATCACAGGACCTGTTGAACGGAGAAGCAGAAAACCAAGCACAGAGCTATGAGGAAAGTAGTGTTAGTTGACCTTGCGTCTAATTTACAGGAAGTAAAAAATCTGCATTTCGACGGATTTTTGTTATTTTTATCTTGAAATTCGTATTGTAGACAATTTTTAAATACAATGAACTTTTAAAAGTATGATTATTCTAACTTTCCTTTTCATGTTTCTACGAGGTTTTTACGTATTGTAGGACATGATAGGACGTAAAAATATAATCTATAGTCTCTCGTATAATTTGTGTTGACATAATTGTTTTAATAATTATATTTGTTAAAATAATTATTTAACAATTTGTTTAAACTACAAATAATTTGAGTGTCTAGAGTTCCGTTCAGTATTCTAACGTTTCTAAATTTATCTTTTCTAAAGTTGCATGAAATTGCTTATGGGCGGCAACAGTGGTACTACTAAAAAACTGATATAAAATGGACTTAGTTTTAATTACTATGAAAATACTTAACATACTGTGGGTTGCAAGTTTGAAACTCGATCCAACCAAAGAGCGTCGCGTAAATGGGGGGCTGGTGCACGTTAAATCTGTCGTGGTCTCGAATATCCTCACATTGGTGTGGTGTGGAAGTTTGGAGAGTGGATGCCAGCTCAGGTGTTGGCCACGTCATCTGACCTCGGTTCAAAAGTACGATGTGTTCTCGGATCTTTCCTTTAAATATATCCACATTGATTATAATTGAAGATACGAAATTTCTAATCTTCAAAGGTGAAAGAAATTTATTTGTGACGGGTAAAAAGCTTGAGTAATTGTTTACATTAAAAAATGAGGACTATTTCAATTTTTAATACACGACATATACTAACTTTACCAGTTTAACGATAATTAAATCAAGTTCATTCTTATACAAGGGGTTGGGTATTTCAATTAACGTCACACTGGAGCAACACAATGGGCTATTGGTGACGGTCCGGGATCAATCCCAAAGGGAAAGATCCGAGGACAACACCACGTAATTTTGAACCACGGTCAGATGACTCTTATACAAGGAAGTAGAGAAAAATCTACACATTTTCTGAAGATTTTACGCAAATGCATGTTATTTGATCTATTTACCCAGCATTTTATTGCGTATGGAAAGTTTCAGATAATTGTCTATACTAGCAAATATGGAAGGTTGCACTTGTTATTACATGTTATTTATGTTTGAACCATCCGGATACAACAGAAAAGTCAAACTTGGTTACCAAATACGGCTTAGATATAAGGTAAAGACGTAAAATAGTCTCAATATTTCCTTGAATGGTTAACAATACCAGAAGTACTTACCTAATGATGTACCACACAGATGTTTCCAAGAGCTTTATACATTCACCCCGAAATACGTTAGCATGTAAATAACTCAATTTCGTTCTCTTTAGCATACCATAAAATATTAGTTCGGAAACTTTAAGATGTCTCTCCATTACTTTTAAACTTAAGTAATAATATATTACGCCAAGTACTTTCTTCAACGGAACAAGATTCAAGAAAGCTAAGGAGATCATTTTGGAAAAGAATTCGATTCGTTAATGATCACTACCCTATTAGCACTGAGATTAAAATAGTAACTTTTTCAATGCTGTATATAGAGCACAAAAATTTATTAGCATTTTAACAAGTTTAAATTTCCTTTTTTTTTAAACATGTTATAAATTACAAATTCATGATAGCAAATTGACTGTAATATTGAAATTGATTTCTTGTTTTATATTGATATCTACACATAGCTTTTTCAATATTAACGATTCTTTGTATTTCAGTATGAGATGTTTCCTCAGTGTACAAAAACAAACTACCGGAGGAGAAAAATATTTTCTGTTAAAAATTAATTTCATTAATTTTGCTTTAATTTTTAAAACAGGTGACATGATGAAACTGCATTCGAGTAGCATACAGTTACGCCACATACTGGTCCTAACAATAACTGTAGTCAATAACATAAATGACTGATAAATACCATTATAGAAGCATCCTGGAATATTGCGTACCAGTGGGTAGGTAGGTAGTTAATTAACGTCGCACTGCAGCAGCACAACAGGCTATTGGCGACTGTCCGGGATCAATACCAGAGGAGAACAACGCCTCATAATTTTGAGCCACGGTCAGATGGAACTCAACTCTCCAAACTTCCACACCACGCCAAAGTGAGAATATTTGAGGGTACGACAAATTTTGGGTGCATCAGCCCCAGTATACACGACGGTCTTTGGCTGGACCAAGTTTCGAAATCGCAACCCTTCTGTTGCTAATCCGTTATTCTTCCAACTGGGCTACCACGACCCATTGTTACCAGTGGATTCCAAGCCACTGTGGAATCCCTGGAAATGAACCAACCGGGAATGTGGAATCACTGGAAATAACCAAATGGCGAAAGAGGCCAGTAACATGTTCCAGAACAAGAAACCTGTAACTTTCCGACAGGTCAAAGTGCAGTTATTGAATGCGATTACTTAAATGTGAATCAGGTAGTTGGTAGTTAAACTTACGTCGCATTGAAGCAACATAACGGGCTATTGGCAACAGTTCAAGATCAATCCCAAAGAGAACGTCCGAAAGTAACGGGAAAGATAGATACTAAACAACCAACTCGTTTTGCGCCTCAGATAACTAATTTATTATACATCCAAATTCCATCATGTATTGTGTGTGCTTTTCGGTGTTACATGTCATCATTTATGCATCGACCTTCTAATGAAATAGATAGAGCATGTGGGCGGAGTCGCTGTGGTAAGATCAAAGGTAGGTAGGTATTTTCATTAAGGTCGCACTGGAGCAACACAACGTGCTATTTGCGACGGTCCTGGATCAAACCCGAAGGGAAAGACCGAGGGCAACACAACGTAATTTTAAACCAAGGTCAGATGACTAGATAACACCCGAGATGGCACCCCACTATCCAAACTTCCACACCACGCCAACATGAGGACATTTGAGGCCACGACAGATTTAACGTGCACCAGCCCCCTTTAAGGTGAGATCTCAGAAGGGTGTCATGTATGCTTACGAAGCCCAGACTAGTGTTTTTAGTATTTCGTCTTACCACCCTTATAATGTTGGTCTCGAAGGTAAGTTCGAATCCTTCCCGAAATGAGTTTGAAATTAAAAAGCTGTCAAAAACACATGCTGAAGCAAGTTATATCATAGAAAGTTGAAGTTTCGTTCATTAATGGGTAAAATATCCGTCTGAATTCTTCAATAGTCTGAAAACAATCCAAAATGTCATTAAACTTGTTAAATACGATTCCTTCAGAGGAAAGGAATGACACAGGCCATGTGGATCGCAAAAGAGAAAAAGCTAATTTATTGAAAACACAACACATATATATACAGATAGGATAGGATTGCAGCACAACCAATAAGATTCATCAAAATGGACGGACGTCCAAGAAAGCTGTGCAAGAACATTCACACATGCTGCATGCAAAGTGTGGCTCAGTTCTAGCGCCACAAAGAAATAGACTTCTATTGGCGATTACATTATACAACAAAATTCAATGCTCATTTAACATTGCGGCATTTAGAGAACCCGGAGAAAGAAGAGCTGGACCATCAATTATTTTTGACCACGTGCTTGATGAAGGGTGATCTTTTAGAAATGTTGAAATGAATCGAATATTTTTGAGAAGAGGTGGCTTAGTGATGTTTGCACGTGGGCAGATCTCCAGCAACATAACAGCCCAGGAGAAAGCCATGACAAGTCCAATCATGCGCTTGATGTTCTAGCTCTCAAAATTTTCCCCATCGCATCCCTCTTAGGTTATTTTGATTCTTTCTTCTTCCCCAACCAAAGCTTAAATTCTCTTGAAGAGATATATGGACAACACAACGGTCTATTGGCGATGGTCTGGGATAAATCCCAAAGGAAGATATCCGAGACAACACCTTATAGTTTTGAACCACGGTCAGCTGACGAGATCAGCACCTGAATCCACTCTCCAAACTTTCCCACCACGTCAATGTGAGGACATTTGAGGCCACGACAGAATCGGAAGTATCTTTTCTTCTCCGGTACTTTGTTGATGCAGCTTTGAAAAGCTTTCATAGAGAAATGGGCTGAATTACAGGTGGTTAATTTCTGCATAACACCCCTTTTCAAAGGTAGGTAGGTAGTTGAATTAACGTCGCACAGGAGCAACACAACGGACTATTGGCAAAGGTCAGGTATCAATCCCGAAAGTAAAGATCCGAGGACGACACCTCGTCATTTTGAATAATGGTCAGGTGACGAGGTCAACACCTGAGCTGGTACCCCATTTTCAAAAAAATGTTACAAATGATTTCTTGTCCCATTTCCTTCAAATGAAACTGTTTTTGCCAAACTTATTTCCAAGAACTTGAATTTTTATGCTTGGAGCCTGAAAATGGTTGACTTAACCTCTAAAGTTCATTTTGTTTCTATCGTAGCATAGTTTCTGATAGAAAGTACACAGAGAAAAAATAGCAAGCTACGTTGTTTCAGATCCACCTAAAAACCGGATGCTTTATTTTTTACAGCACAGAGCATGCCCATTTAGGTACGTCAAAAACGGCAATAAAATGCCAAATGTGGTATACCCGATTCCTGATCAATAGAAGTGAATAAAAAATAAATACCGAATAGGAAACAAAAAAGACGGATTGAGTTGGGGAAGCAAGGGGGTAGAGGCTGAAAAAAATGATTCCATCGTTTTATTTCGAGAAGAAAATATATGAAATAAAAAAACAGAAATAAAATATCTATCTTTTCTGTTGTACTATGGTCGAAGCCTGTGTCTTGAATCAATATTTAAATGAACTCGAAATAGCGTTTTCAATTTTTCCCCCTGTGTCTTATCCTTAGGCAGATTTTATTTCGTTTCTATTTTATTTTACTCGGAAAATTGATTCTTTTTTACATACATATTTGCATAATGCGGCACGTGTGCGTCTGTCTTGCCGTTCTCAGAAAGGGTAAAAAAATGTCTTTTTATTGCATTTTTTGAGTTACGGGCATTAAAAAAATCGTTAGTCATATTCTTTTTCTAAAATATTTTTCGAAGCTACCAGCGATAAAAATTACTTCTAAAAATTACATCATTATCCGGCAGATATACTCACTTCCCCGTTGTTGTGAGTCTTTCCAGGAAATTCTTTTCTCTTCGCCATTAGAATGTATGTAACTGGATTTTCGATTTTGAAATGTGGAGCGGAAATGAAATATTTCCTTAAACTTTTTCCCAAGGAAAATTTGAGAAATAATCTCAAAAAAGTACGTAATGAACTCGCATATTATAAATAGCTTTTTATTCTTTCCGAATTTCGCCTTTTTATTCTTTATGGAACAAATAATTGCCGACAAAACCCGGAAATATTTCAATCAATAAATAGATGATTAATAATTTATAATGTAATTTAAGTATCAATGAAATTTAAGAAGTTATTGGAAACATCTTGTTTTCTAATATTAAACTTTAAATTTTAGTAAACTATCTTTTTTATTTTGTTAGTTTTCTTTTAGATAACTTACTTTCCTAATAGTAGTTATTTAAGTCAATATTAGCTTAAACAGCTATCAATTTGGGCTGACTGTTTTTTATAGAAATCTGGTTTCCTGCGGTCTATTTGTTTAAACACCATGAACAAAGTAATATTCATAATTAGATGAATAAAAATCAAGTTCAAGCGCATTTCCCAGGTAAGTGTTATGTTGATTGTATGAAAATGTGTAATTTAACATTTGATTTATTTTTTCTGAAATAAAATTTCAATCTGAAATAAATAATTCTGTTGTGCAAAGTGTACATCCCCTTCCAAAGTGTGTCTGGTGTTGAAAATTGATTAAAATTTCATGGTACTTGGTTGTTAAGACCTCTTATGAGAAATTATATATAGATGGCGCTGTCAAACACAACGAGCTATGTCGAGGCGTTTCTCTCCTTCTTACTACTACTTGTTAATTCGAATTTGATTTCGATTGCTGATGAAGCTTGTGAGCACCTTTAATTTTCTTTATTTGAACAATATTTAATTTTAGATTAAAACCCCCTTTGTGTCCATTTTTGTTGGATTTCATAGATCTAAAAACTTCTGTGCTTGTCAGTATATGTGTGATTAAATGGTATTAAAAAAAAATTCAAATCATACTTGGTGTTCACGACTCATTCTGTTCGCCTATTCTTATTCTGTTATATTTTGGTGGTGGATAAACTTGTTTTTATTCCCATTATAAACAAGTAATACATTAGCTTATAACAGGGTTTGTAACGCCAGCTATTGGTCCTGCTCTACAGGGTGTCAACGCATCAAAAATACCAAGCAAGAGGGATTTTCAGTGCAAACAAACAAACCAGACGGAATGCAAATATTTTACTCCCGCTATCTCTCGTGTGATGCATATCGGGGTTACTTTAACCTTCCTGGTGGCTGTCTCGACGAGATATCTCGTCATTAGCAAGGCTGATCAGATCTTGATGTACGAGATATCTCGACGAAACCAACTGGAGGGTTAAAATGCAGTTTATCCCAGATTTGGGAGACGTTTTGGCGTTTAGTTTAATTGGCGTTGGTCAATCATCTACCATATATCAATTCGGAATTTATTTTTTGAAATTTTTATTGACGAAGCGCTGAAATCGTATTCGAAAATTAAGCCAAGTAATATCGCCGTTTGGAATACGTACAGGAAACATATTCCGCCGCAGGAACACTACAACCACCAGCATTTAGCTTGACAGAAAATACCTCTCATATGAAGAAAAGACTTTTTTAAATATGTTAAATGAACTATTTGGGGTTCCATGTGACATTTTTAACAACGAAAAATAATCCAAACCTTCTTTGGGGAGCAAAGAAATTTTGCTGTTTTGTTAACTCAATTTTTCTAATAAAAAGTTATTTAACTTACTTTTAGTTATTTCTATACATGGAAAGGTTGGTTAGTTGGGTTTTATGACGCAGGGGAAATTTTTGGCCATGCCGCGCCGAATCACAAAACAGACAACACCAAGTAACAGACACACACGCGCAGGTTGTAGACACAGAAGAAAGAGAAATACACTCAGGGAGGAATCGAACCTACATGGAAAGGAACACAACTTCCAAGGCCTAGAAGTCTTCCGTGCCTTTTATTAAGTGCTCACAGAAAAACTTACTTTAAAAACAAAAGCAGGCCATTGTTTTGATTCATATGAGTCGAAATGGAAAGGAAATGAGAGTGAGAGCTTTCTGGGGTCGTTTGAGAAGAGCAGGGATGTCCACTCCACCCTCGAAGTTGCAAGATTGATCACTATAAACCTTAGCTCTGGACATTCTAGGGTGAGGGAGGAGCAGATTTGGGCCCGAAATTTCACCCACATAGTTATATTGACAGTACATTTTCCATGCGTCTTCAAATTACAGGTTAACGGGAAATCTTTTTATGAATGATGATTGATATTCGTTTCTTGAAGGAGGCGCATTTTTTATATCTGCAGTATGTACGGAACAGAGCGGAAGCTTTACATGTTTTCTTGCAATCTAAAATGGCATATAGGATGTTGAAATATTAGTCCTGATCAGTACATTAGATGTTTGGTTTCGGGGTTTCATGGCGCAAGGGCCATATTTGGCCAAGCTGCGCCAAACACAAACACAGACAACATCAAGTAATGGACAAACACACACAAGAAAGGTTTTACTGACACAGGAGAAATACACCCAGGGACGAATCGAATCTGCGTCACTTACAAATAGCAGGTTGTTAACACAGAGGGGAGAACCCATGGAGCCACGGTGACCCCTAAGCACACTAGAAAATTGAAACAAGTTTGCAGTTGGACCATATTCTAAGTAGATTATGTAAGTTGGTTTGCTGGTTTTGGGTTTTATGGCACAAGGGCCATATTTGGCTAAGCTGCACCACACAAGACATACAATGTCAAGTAATTGCTAAAAGAAAGGATGGAGAGAAGAAAGGAAAATATCGCTTGGGCATCCTGGGGTCGCGATCTCCATGTGTACCAGAGGCAGTAAAGCTCATGGGAAAAGAATAGATCACTAGGGTACCTAGGATTCGTGAACCCCGTACAAACCTAGAGAAGATGTGCCCCTGAGAAAAAGTAGATGTAAGATTATACGAGTGTACATTGCACATCGACTTTCTATTGAAATAGACGGAGCATGTGGGCAGAGTCTTTTTCGTAAGAACTGAGAAGTGCAGGTCACACACACACACGTGGGCTTGGGAGTCGACTTAGGCCGATTGGCTATCTAAGCCAAACGAGTGCTTTTCATCACGCTCGTCAATTAGTCCTACATTAGGATTCGTGCTTTCTTCCTATGCCACGTGACCTCTAACCCGAGCGATCAGGCGAAATAACATGATGCTGCACGCACATGTTCCGTCTCATTCGTTGGAGGATCGATGATATTACACCTCTGATGTTGCAACTCAAAAAAATCGATTTGGAGGTTTTGGATGGCTACTTTCTTTCTTGGGTCAATTTCTTGTAAAACTGACGAAACTGAAATAATAAGGACTAATCTCACATTCACAGTATTTTTCTTGTTTCATAAATATTAAAATGCTTTTGTTAAAACTTGACTAGAGGCACTCTTGCTCCTGGGGTGTGTAATATGTGTTCACAAATATCTTAATGATTGTTAAATTTGTTTTATTTCAAATAATGGGAAAATATTTGAGATACCTCAAGAGTTGAAGTTTCATGTAAGGATTCGGGTGTTGACAAGAGATGGCGCTGGTGCCATCTGACTGCAATGTTTTAGCTGAACACAGCATTTTTTTGTTTTCGAGGTAAATGACGCCGATAAATAAGCATTTGTGTCTCGTCCTTCTCTTGCACTTTTGAATATTGCTGTAATAGTAATAAATGTGTGGTTCTCTAAAAGCATATAGCTCTGTTTTATGAGAACCTCACAAGTATAAGATCAAACAAACGTATTTCAAGCTAGAGTTTTGACAACCGTTCGTTACTACAGATGTTACACGTTATTACCAAAATATGCCGCTGACAATAATCTGTATTCAAATCGAACACACGGTCATATTCTTGAGATTTATTAATCCTCTAAGTTTTAGACTACTGTAATGAAAACTATTTCGGTGGGAGATTCTAGAAGTAATTGCCAAAGTATACATCTGACAAGTCTACTCAAATTGAACACATGGACATACTCTTGAGATTTATCAATCATCCAGGTTTTAGACCATTGTAATGAATTTTAAGTCAATGAGGGATGCTCAAGTTATTGCCAAAATATTCAGCTGACAGTAATCTTTACTCAAATCGAATATATATGGGCATATTCTTGAAATTTATTAATGATCTAGGTTTTAGACTACTGTTATGAATACTAGTTCAGTGAGGGATGTTATAAATTATCGCCAAAATATACAGCTGACAAGTCTACTCAAATCGAACACATGGTTATATTCTTGACATTTAATGCTCTGGGTTTTAGACTACTGTAATGAATACTAAGTCGAAGAGGGATGCTACAAGTTTTGCCAAAATATAAAACTTACAACAGTCTACTAAAATCGAACACGTGGGCATATTCTTAAGATTTATTATTCATCTTTTAGACTACTGTAATGAATATTAATTCGATGGGAGATGCTACAAATTAAAACTAAAATATAGTCTACTTAAATCGAATATATGGACATTTCTTGATTTGTTAATCCTCTAGGTTTTAGATTACAGTAATGAATACAAAGTGATGAGGGATGACACAAATTTATGCCAAAATATGCTGGATAAAAAAGCTGTAAAAAGCCAAACGCCGACATTCTATTACGAGCAAATAAATACTCATAGCCCACGTCACCACCGGTAATTATTAAACCATACGGCCACACCGCCAGCCTACAAACCATACCACTATCTCCTCCACAGATCAAAACATAATCTAGTTTCAATTACTAGATGTCGCTCGTTACGCCGACAACGCTTGTTTACGGGTGCAGGGGAACACAAAAAAAGCTTCAGAAGTTATTACGGTAATGTTCTTATCTGCGAGCTCCCGTTAACCTGTAGAAGCGAGAGCACCCCGCCTGCCATCTGGGGACCCTTTCCTGTGTCTCGCATGCCTATGTCTCCCCTTCATCACCTGTGCCGAAAACACAGGGGAGGCAAAACGGAAAGGAAGCAAAAAATGGTCTTCAAAGCTACCCTTCCATCTGTCCCTCATATTTCCGGTACGGCACGCGTTTGAGGCCGCTTTTTTTCCCTCGTCCTCCGGTATAATTTATTACGGTGGCTGTGTCCCACTCCATTATGTATAATCCTTCAGGTGTGTGTTTTCTTTTCCCTTTTTTGCCGTGTTTGTTGACACACGCCAGTCGAGTGGGCTGGTCTTCAGGCTCTGTGATGCTTGCCTCGATGTTTACGTGTTATCTGCAATTGCTTGTGGAGGGGCTATTGTTTGGGAGTAATTTGCGTAAGAGCAGCCTGACCTTTCGTTGGAGCGCTGGTGCATGCTGGACGGATTGGTAATTAGGGGTGGCAGTATGGGTGATCCGCTGATGGAATCCATTTCTGCGAATAATTGAGTTAAGCCTTGTTGACGGATGGCAGCGGGAGTGAAGTTTGTGGTCAGACAGCGTGTCTTTCAATCTGCTGGAAGATATTTGCATGCTAAAAGCGAAACTCTTGTTTGGTTAACTTTTATTAAATAAAGCTCTCGTTTCCCAGGGTACAAACGTGCAGAAAAGATGTTTACATTACAGTACAGGTAGGTAAGTGTTTAATTAACGTCACAGAGCAACACAGCGGGCTATTGGCGACCGTCCGACATCAACCCCCGAAGATCCAAGGACAACACCACGTAATTTTGAACCACGGTCAGATGACGAGGTCACACCTGAGCTGGCACCCCACTCTCTAAACTTCTACACCACGCCAACGTGAGGTCATTTGAGGCCCCGACAGGTTTAACGTGCACCAGCCCCCTTTGTACACGACGGTCTTGGGTTGGATTCGAATTCGCAACCCTCCGGTTGCTAGTTCGTTACTTTTCCAACCGGGCTACCGCGGCCCCATTACAGTACAAAAATCACAATCTTGAAAGTCGCGATCCAGATCGATGGCAGGGTAACCAAAAAGATAATTTTTTAGTACTCCTTGCACTACATCAAAGGAGGTCGGATTTTCACAGTAGTTCACTTTTATGATCTTTATATTATTAGCTCACGTGGCCTATGTGCTTTATTCTACCAGTAAAAAAACATTTATTCAAACGAAATTGAGACATCGACCACGATGTCTCAACAACAACGGAAAGCGAGACATTTTGGCTTTTGCCAGGTACGTAGATCGTTAAATTTACGTCGCGCTGGAGCAAAGCAAAGTGCTAATGGCGACGGTCTGGGATCAATTCCGGAAGGAAAGATCCGAGGACAATACTTTGTAATTTTCAACAAAGGTCAGATGACAACACCTGAACTGGCACCCCACTCTCCAAACATCCACATCACTCCAACGTGAGGACATTGGAAGACACGACAGATGTAATGTGCACCACCCCCAAGTACAAGACGGTCTTAGGTTGGATCGAGTTTCGAACTCGCAACCTTCCGATTGCTAATTCGCAACTCGCCCAATTGGGTTACCGCCGCCTTTTGGCTTTTGTCAGGATCGATATGTAATGTAAGCATTTTCTAAACCATCTTATGAAGACCCCATTCAAAATTTACATGGAAACCTCGATATAATAAGTCTGAATATCTATTTATAGAGAGAGAGAGAAATTTAGAAATGATTTGACAAGACTTTGCGCTCAATAACTAATTTCTTGACGGATTTCTCCACTCCTTAAAAAGGAAATGCTCTTTAGTTTCAAAGAGCTAGCGTTGGTGACCTAATTTGTTTATAATTCTGTATATATATTATTTGCTATAGGTATCTTGACTAGTAATGTTATTCCAAGAAAGATGTGGTTAGAAGTGGCAGTAAAGCAAAATGGTTAGTAAATCAATTAATTCCCATTAAAGATTAGATAAAAAAAATGTTTCAGTAGGTGGGTACAACAGCTTTATTTTCACCCTAAAAGTGGATTAAAATAAGATTAAAAAAAATGCACAAATAAAAACAAAGAAAATTTACTTCAGAAGTATTTAATGAATTGTTTCCCATTTAAGTAATGTTGAACTATCATGTCGAGCTATTTACTCTATAGAAAATCTTCGTATTTTTAGTGTTTTAAATTTGTATGTAATGAGTTCTATTAATTTCAGTTTAGTTTACACTACATTACTTTCGAATAGATACCAAAGAAAATTAGTTTAGAAAACATGAATTTCAGAACTTTTGGCACTATATCTAAGAAGGCTAACGCTATAGTATGGCTAAAGGCATTTATTTCTCTTAGACCGGAGCGTTAGGTTATGGGTTCTACTCTAGCTTTTGCTTTGGTGGTGTTGGCCACCTGGGTTTTGTTGGTTTTTCTAAGAAATTCACACTCACATATATAGGTTGAATACCCTTTAAAACTTTCCAGAAAGACGTGCATACCTTAGTGTAGAAAAATTGGATTGATTTAGTTTATTTTAATCAAATAAATTCTGTTATTTCAACTACTGGCTTGCTCTTTTTGAGCGGCCCTTTAAATTCCTGGGAATGGCGAGTTACTATATAAAACTGAATAGAGATATTGATCAGATAAATTTGAAGAAACAGTAATGATTAATGAAAATGGTAACGGTTCCCCTCAAAATGCAGCTAGTAGTCACAAACATCAAATTAACAAACCATGTTTTGAATTTTATTTTGATTGT
This sequence comes from Meta bourneti, assembly GCA_933210815.1. Classification (NCBI taxonomy): domain Eukaryota; kingdom Metazoa; phylum Arthropoda; class Arachnida; order Araneae; family Tetragnathidae; genus Meta; species Meta bourneti. Next base: position 73,955,286 of record OW119929.1, on the reverse strand, counting down.
TTATAGGCTGCCGGGTTTCTGCATTCGAGTGTTTTCCAAACACAATTATTTCATGTGGTTTCTATTTTTTGAAGTAGGAAAGCCTACATTTTTATATTTTGTATTTTGTATGTAGGGTAGGGGTTCAATGTTAAATTTCTTTGTCTTAAAATTTTTATTCTGACACTTAATATTACACGTATTGCATACACAAAATTAAATAAATTATTTGGACTAGAACTAAACTGGTGATCTTACTGTTGCAGCAACTACTGAAAGAAAATTTGAATTGCATGAGATCTTTATGAATATTTTATTATTAACTAATTTATCGTTTAATGAAGATTCACTGACATGTCATGACTATGTTTTTACTGAACATACTTCAGGCTTGCGTTTTGATAATGAGCATATAAATGTAAATATTTTCTTTCAAATATAAATAAAAAATCTTATAAAAAACGTTAAATAATTTTTTCAGGGACGTGAACTGTTCAGAAGACGAGATTAATTCAGTTGCAGAATAAGGTTAACATTTTTTTATTTGTGATGAAAATTGCAATTTTAAAACAAGGTGCCATGGAACCCCGGAATTCCTTTTAATGTTTTCAGGAGTTCCAGAACAAAAAATTAAATATATGTTTTTTAAAAAAGAGCGCATAGGCGACAGCACATAACTCATTGCTGTTGTACAACTGTACTTCCGGACTGAATTTGAACTGTGCTATAAGTATTATTTGATGTACTTCAGAACTGAATTTGAATTGTGCTATAAGCATTGTTCGATGCAATTATGACTTATAATTTAATAAAATAAAATCAACTGCATTTTACTTTGAATTTATAAGGATCACTGTGGCTCAATGGGCTTCCCCCACTGCGCTAGCAGTCTGCGAGTTGTAGGCGGCGCAGGTCCGATTTCTCCTTACGTGTATTTCTCTTTTCTGTGTCAGTAAAACTTTTCTTGTATTAGAATTCTCACTTACTTGACGTTGTTTGGCGCAGCACGGCCAAATTTGGCCCTTGATACATAAAATCAAACCAACCAAATTTGAAGTTATAATCATACAAATACAAAACTTAAATACTATCCTATTTAAAATAGCAATCTTGAATTCAAATGTAAGTATCTAAATTATAATATAAAATGTTTTATCTTGAAACTAAGAAGTGCATACCTGAGGTGCTTTTTTATACAAGGTTTTCCAAGGAAATAACTAGCCTAATTGGTAGAGTCACGGATTAGCAATCGGTAGGTCATGAGTTCGAAACTCCAACCAAAAATTGCCTATACGAGGGGGTTGGTACATATTAAATCTATCGTGACCTCAGAAGTCCTTGTGTTGGCGTGGAAGTTTGGAGAGCGAGGTGCCAACTAATGTGTTGACCTCATCATCTGACCGTAGTTCAAAATTATGATGTGCTGTCCTCGGATCTTTCACACTTCGGGATTGATCCCGGACCACCGCGAGTAACCCGTTATGTTGCTCCAGTGCGACGCAAATTCAACTGCCCTACCTACCAAAGAAATAACTCTTAACCCTCGAATTTGTGTCGACGAGTTATCTCGCCCATCAGGATCTGACCAATTTTCCTAATGACGAGGTTACTCGTCATCAAGATGTTGCACATTTTTTGATAATGACGAGATTAAGATCTGGTCAGTTTTCCTCTAATGACGAGACGACGAAAGCTTAATGAACGAGATATCTCTTCCATCAAGATATGTTCAATTTCGTTAATAACTAGATAACCAGGAGGGTCGAACACAGAATTTCGAGAGTTAAGTTTTAAAACCACTGAGATAGTTCAAAATTATTATTGAATATCTTTCTACTATATTTCTCTTTTCTCGTAAATATTTCTAATCACTTACAAAATTTTTTTAACTGGAAATCTTCGAAAGGTCTCCCGCAGACAATGAAAAATTACAATCGGGAAAAACAATTCAATAACTGCTGTTTTTTCCGCCACCCACTTCCACTCATCCATTTAGAGTTTCCAATCAAGAAAATCGTCTCTCGTGACGTCAGGCACCGGCAACCGGTATCGAATGACAGTCGGGCTATCTCGACGAGTAAACAATGACCGGGGACGAAAGGAAATGATTTATGTAATGATTTATTCGCGCGTTTTCCACGACGATTGTCTGCCCGGCGTTGGATTTCCACCCCCGCTGACTTTGAGCATTGCACCACGGAGAGGGGTGGTTGACATTGCTTTTCGTGGGGAACTTTTTGAGTCATACAATACATAACTGCTGAACTTTAACGGTTACCTCGCTTTCATTTCTCCGACATTAACACGAAAGTAAACGTATTTATTGAAAAACATTTCTCTGTGGTTAAAATTTAAGAGCGATATTGACTTAAGTAAAAGGGTGATTGGAAAGATACGACTTCAAAAATTCGATTATGTAGTTTTAGGACTACCTGATTTTTATAGCCACTTAGAGAAAACTAATTTTTACCATACTAAAAATGCAATGATTTCACATCAATGCGTTTGCGCAACAGATCTACTTTAACGAACATACACTGCTGGCTAAGGAAAATGCAACACCATAAAGATATCAGAGTTTAGTAAAGAAAGTTTTAGGACTACCTGATAATCATGGACACTTACAAAAACTAAATTTTACCACGGGAAAAATTTAACGATATAATTCCCGTCGGTACATTTGCGCAACAGAACTACTTTGATGAACATACACTGCTGACCATCGGAAATGCAACACCGCGAAGGACAAAAGATATCAGAGTTTAGTAAAGATAGTTTTAGGACTACCTGATACCATGGACACGTACAAAAAAACGAAATTTTACTATGGGAAAAAATGCAATGATTTCACATCAATACATTTGCGCAAGAGATCCACTTAACGAGCATACACTGCTTGCCATCGAAAATGCACCAAAATGAAGGACAAAATATATCAAAGCCATATTTATTATACAAATATCGTAAGTTACAAAGGGCTTGAAATGATTGAAATTACAGCTCCGTTCGACTTCCGGAACGCGAAGAAATGAGTATTTTCTGTGTAGTCACCATATAATTCCTGCTACACGTCTCGGAATTGAAAGAAAGGCTTTGGATGTGTGTTTGGGGTATGTCAGTTCATTCTGCTTGTTACTTAAGTTCATCTGGCGTAGCCGTTGGTAGTCTGTGGTGTACCAGTCGTTGGGCGATCATCTATTAGACAGACGTGTTCGATGGGCGACAGATCTGGTGAACGGGCAGGCCATGGACGAAGTAACCTGGTGGGCATTCAAGAATTGTACGTTGCATTACCACATGCAGTCGCGGATCGTCCTGTTGAAAACTAGCCACAGACAAGCCCTGAAGAAAATGGAGGACAGCAGGCTTCAAAACTTCAGAGATGCAGCGGTGGCTGTTGAGTATTCTGGCAATGAGTACTAGGGGCGTGTGTGGAATCCAATGGCACCTCATACCATAATACCAGGTGATGGACCGGTATGGCGATGCATAATGCATTGTTATGCAGTCTGTCACCACGGTGCCGCGAGACTCGGATGCGACCATCGTTGTGCTGTAGACAGAATTGAGATTCGTCTAAAGAGAGGAAGTCATAACAGTCTTCTGCCCATATGCGGCGTTTTACGCACTATTGCAGCCGCAGATACTTATGGAGTAGAGTCAAAGTTAGTCGCAGCAATAGATGCCTTGAAAAAATCCCCGTTGCTGCATACGATGTTGAACTATACGTGCTGACACAGGTTGTTGAGCAACGCACTTCAATTCTTGAGCAAGGTTTTTTGATGTTACAATTCGATCCGTAATAGCCTTGAACACAAGATGTCTGTCGTATCGTTCTGTGGTGTGACGAGGTTGCTGCAATCGTTCACGTTGGTCAATTCGTCCCTCCTGCACCCACTGATCCCATATTCGCATCACAGTGGCTTGATTTCGTCCAAAGCAAGTTGAGATTTCTCAGAAGTATTATCCGTAGCCACATAAGCCACATTTCTTCCTCAGTGTTTTCTTCATCGCATTACAATTTCGATGGCCAGCAGTGTACTTTAATATGCAAGTACATTTTTTTCTTTCAGTCTAAAACATTCTGGCATTGTCGATTTACATGCGGGCTAATAAATAAAGGGAATCTATTTATTATTTGTACAGATTAAAAAAATATCGATATTATCCTCTATTTGAACAATTAAGGCGTCATCTGTGTTTTATACACAAGAAGCTTATTGACAAGCAAGATTTAAAAACTTAATTAATAATAATATTTAACCCTCTGAGCGTCTGGCGTCGCTTGTCCGTTACCGGACTTAGTGCCGTGAAACTTAAAATCCAATCCTCTGAGCGTCACGAGATTTCCAAGTACATTTTACTCCACAACGCACATATTTAATGATTAAATAACCACACATCTATTGGTTAAAAGAATCCTAGGAGATATTTTATTGATCAAGAAGGTCAAAAGTGATTAGAAGTCATGCAAGGAAGATTACAGGTTACAAAGTAACCAGGTTACAAAGTAACCAGTAATCTGTAATATGCGCGTGAACCCCTCACAGAGCTAATAGATACTGCCAACTCTCTGAGTACAAACTCCGAATTCAAGTACGAAAAGTATTTTTAAATTCTAAAAGTGATTCTATGCCTCGTACCTTATCTTGGAATAATTGAACACAATAGAAAAAACTAATTATCAAGCTGAATAGGTAGCTTAATGTAATCTACAAAGATATGGATCCACGAAGATAACCTTTGTGAATTCGACAATTGGATCGGGAGCGTTACTTTTTTGTAGAATCATATTCGTGTAGCAGTTATTAGACAAATTAATTCGTTTCTTGTCTCTGAAGAGTTGTGTATGTTTATCTTTCATTGATATTTTACATTCAAAACATAATGTTTTCACGCGATTAATATAAAATATAAATAACGAATGAATCGGAACTGAAAGCAAATCATTCTTTCAAAAGTGATGGAAAATCAAAAATATAAATAATAATAAATGTTGCCACACAATCAATTATATGTGTTACATATAATGTAATGTAATAAACACTGGAAATATTGTGTAGAGGTCATTGAAAATTCGAAGGAAGAAAACGTAATGTTTATTTGGAAAAGGGAAATACAGAAAACACAGCAAAGTAGAACAGAAGAAAAATGAATAAATAATAATCAACATTATATAAATTAATAAACGTCGTTTGAAGTTTTATGATTCGTTACAAGATGCTTCCTTAAAGTACAGTGTCTTATGTCGATGTACGATTTTCCTACTATGTCATTACCAAATGTACAAACTTTAATAAAAAAATAGTTACAGAAAAATATCGTCTGCACTCAAATTCTAATGGAGTTTTTGAACCTGGAACTCTTTTTGTTTTCTTTCAGTTATTTGTCGACTACACAGATCACACGTGGCAATACAAACGAAAGAAAAATTAGTCCATTAAAAGACTTCATTTGAAAAGTGGCGACTGACACTACTATTTTTCATACGTATGGTAATTCTAAAAAAAAATCCTCTGGGTGAATCGCCAAGGATATTTCTATTTGGGCCGAGGAGGAAAACAATAAACGGAGAAAGCTCCCTCCTGAAGCATCGAAACTCGCTTAATGCCACCCATTCTCGTATCAACACTTTTCTTTGAAGTATCGCGGCGCATGATAAATCTCTTCCGTAATGCCCATTATGATCGGGAGCAAGTGAGATGGAAAACTGGTGGGACTTCCTGATAAAAAAGAAATCCATAAATTTGGAGTGTGCTGAATAATTAATCCGCCATCGCTGAGTCCATCTGAGCTTTTAATAGCTTACCAGATATAGCTCCTTTGGGTCGAATTCCATTCACGCTCATTTCCTTTTTATGTTTCCGTCCTGCATTGATGGGGCAAGGAGAAAAAATGTCTTCACTGCTTGCTTCATTAATTCATTTGTATTAAAGAACGAAACACGGATAGATGTTGCTGATTAGAATGGTTAGATATGCACGATTTCGAGCTTTAAAAAATTGTTTTTTTTTTTAATTTTCCGAAGATTATTATTTTAATCTTGTGTGTGAATAACGTCTGCATTTTGAAGTTGCCTGATTTAATGCATATTTTCAAATTATTATGTAACCCCGCAAAAAAATATACAAATTTGATGGCTTGGTGTACAAATGTGTTAAGTGACAAAATTCTAATTAGTAATAATTAAAAATGCAATTAATTTACAACTCAACATTTTATACTGCAGTATAATTACAGTATAAAGTGCTGAATTGCAAATGAATATTTTTTATTACATTTTTAATTACTAGCAAATTTTTAGAGCGCTCTAGCAAGAGTTAATTCGGATTTTGTTCCTTAACACATTTGTGCGCATCAAGTCATCGAGTTGTACCTGCTAGTTTTCCTTTAAAATTTCTCTTAAAAGTTCTCGGTTCTGTTACAATATTACAATTTGTAGTTTGTGATTCTTTTTTTCTGAGGTGACTTCTATTTTCTGTTTTGTTCTCTTCATTATTTGAATTCATCAATACCACAAAAATTATGGTTTTTACAATGCATCCATATCTGTTCTTTCCAGATGTCAAAAATAATTTGTCTTAATTTCAAGAATGAACGAGCTCTTGATGCAAAAACTCAATATCACATACGAAATATATCTTTTTTATTGAATGATTACATTGGACCAAATTTATTCTGTTCTCTATTTTTGTTTTCTTCGTTATTTGAATTCATAAATACCATAAAAGTTATGGTTTTTACAATTCATCCATCTCTGTTCTTTACAGATGTCAAAAATAATTTTTGTTTTAGTTTTAAGGATGAAAGAGCTCGAAACTTTTCTTGATGCAAAAGCGCAATATAAAATACTTATGAAAAGTATCCTTTGATGGAATTATTGAATCAAATTTTTGAAATGAAACAATAGGTACAAATTTTAACTAAACTTGATTCTTAACATTTATTAACGTTTGCTTATTTTACCTTTGTTTAAATATTTTCAATTGATACAAAGACCTAGCCTTAGAAGAAATTGTAGTAAAAACGACATTTTCTAAGACTTGCAAAAAAACTTTATGTATGAGAAAGGGTTGATATTAATTTAATTTTTGATTTAACGTGCTTTTCTTGTTATCTAACTAGATTTTTATTTCATAGAATAATTAACAATATTCACATTAATAAAAAGTTATGTCTCTAAAATCTGTAATTATGTTTTACTTAAAAAAAAGAGCAAGTAATTATAAAAATTACTTCACAGAAGTTGAAATAGGTACTTCGCAATATACAACGCATTCTACCTAGCTTTTTATATATCGCATTTAAACTCTTTCCCTTCATTATTCGCTTCCATATTTCACTCAACAACTTTTTTTAACCACGAAAATGTACGATTTTGGAGAAATTAGACTTGCATTTAATCAAATTAATGTCTCAAATTGTCTCTATGGCAACGAAAACTAACAAAGAGCTTGATCAACCCAAACAGAAATTATCCCTATCTCTCCAATTCCCTTCTGAAGATACGTCACCATAGAAACAAGACATTCCAGATGAAATTTATTGCTAGGGGTTTTCATTTGGACCCTTCAAGTGTCCTCTGTCAGTCAGCCAGTGCGACAGATTATCGCCAGCTCCAGTAATTGATTCGCACTTCTGTCGACAGGTGACGCTACCGAGACAGATGCTGGGTTGCCTAGCAACCTAAGGAGCGAAAGGGTGGAATTCAGCAGCACGCGGGGTTGTGGATATCTCGGAAATGAGTTGGGAAGAGATGATTGTTTCAATGCATTCGCAGTTGGTTGCCCGATGTATTTTCCGAATAATAAGAATACTGTTATCTTTAGGTCTTATCTCTAAGAAACTCTTCACAGATTTGTTGGAATGTTACTTTGTAACAAACTATGTAAAAGATAAAAAAATAAGAAAAGATTAGGGGATTGTAAGTTTTTCAATGAAAGTGAAGATTGATCATACACATTAATTGAAGTCTTCCAAACTTGCAAATGCCAACAGAATTAGTAATTGGGTGGGTTAAACCTCTTGGAAAAAGGGACGATTACAACTATAACTTTAAACAAATTTAAGAAATTAAAAGATAAAGTATTATTTTTTTAATTTCATGATATGTTTGATTTGTTAATATTAATTTCGTGCCTTCATCTAACATTTTAACATCCCTCCCCGTCTTGCTAACGCTCTCCAGCATTTGTTAAGAAGTGATCTTTGATTCCTGATCGCTACACTCACAAAAGATGGAAGCATTTAACTTAGTAATTTTGGTTGTGGGTTTTATGGCACAACGGCCATATGTGACCCAACTGCTCCAAACATAAAACAGACAACGTCCAGTAGTTGACCTACAAACACAAGGAAGTTTTACTGACACAGAAGAGAGAAACACACCTAGTGTAAGCTATAGGAAACGCCAGCTTATGAACAATCCTTCAAAAACTTATGGTCAAGAACATGTCAGTCTCTGCGTTACCAAAGGAGAACCATGGGAGGTGCTGCCCCATGCCACATTGCACCCATCATAGTTTTTCTGATGCTCGACCACTGACCTTTACGGTCTTCGGCACTACAAAGGGAAAACCGACGGCTAAGTATGAAGGAGCAATCAATTGGTAAGCCGCCCTAATGTCCAACAAGGACAAACATCAACATCCATGCGCTTACAAACCAAAATTCGAACCCGGTACCTGTTGGGTGGCAGACAAACGCTATGATCATATACCATTTAGATATCCATCGTGAAATGTAGTAGTGGAGACATGCATTCCTGGAGGATTTTAAAGAAGCTCACCTGCATTTATATGTTGTCTTGAAGAAAACATGAAACTTCTAGTAGGCTAATCCACTTCGGTACACAAGATTCAAATTCGTAACCAAGCGTTTCAGTTTTCCAGATTTTTAAGAGCGACGCCCTTAGCCGCTCAGTCTCTGGTAGGGCTCTACCTGATAAAGTGTTGATAACATCTCAACCAACTTTTTCCAATTCTTTTTATCCGACAGCAATCCGCAAAGTCCACTCAAATCACATTGCGCGACTTTAAAATCTTCATTATTACGCCGGTTCGTCTTGTCTGTTTACTACTATTTTTGCTACACGAGCCGGATATACATCTTTTTGAGTTCTAAGTTTACTCTTTTCCTTTTTTCTCTTTTCATCACCAAAGACCGTCGTGTACAAAGGGGGCTGGTGCACGTTAAATCCTTCGTGGCATCAAATGTCCTCACGTTGATGTGGAAGTTTGGAGAGTGGGGCGCCAGCTCAGGTGTTGCCTCGTCATCTGACCGTGGTTCGAAAATGCGTGGTGTTGTCCTCGGATCTTTCCCTTTGGGATTGATCCCGGACCTTCACCAATAGCCCGTTGTGTTGCTCCAGTGTGACGTTAATTAAAATACCTACCTACCTCTTTTCATCTTTCCTCCAAGGGGCCGCGGTGGCCCGGTTGGAAGAGTAACGGACTTGCAACCGAAGGGTTGCGAGTTCGAATCCAGCCAAACACCGTCGTGTACAAAGGGGGCTGGTGCACGTTAAATCTGTCGTGGCCTCAAATGTCCTCACGTTGGCGTGGTGTGGAAGTTTGGAGAGTGGGGTGCCAGCTCAGGTGTTGCCTCGTCATCTGACCGTGGTTCAAAATTACGTGGTGTTGTCCTCGGATCTTTCCCTTTGGGATTGATCCCGGACCGTCACCAATAGCCCATTGTGTTGCTCCAGTGTGACGTTAATTGAAATTCCCCCCCTCCCCCCCCCTTTCCTCCAAGAATTCATTTGTTCATTGATTATACCTGTTTTCTTCATGAATGTAATATTTTACATTATACCTTAAATTCATTTTGAAATGAATTTCGAACTATAGTTATGTGTGATGAAAACGTATGTTTACTTTCTGTCGGCAGATTGAATTCGCTAGAAAAATCATGTGATGATTGATCTAGTCGTTGCCAAACAATAAATGTATATGAAGTCTTTTTTTCGCGCAACATAAGAGAAATGTATATAGAGATGTTACAAGTTTCTGCAGATTTTTTGTCAAATAGTATTGACTGTTATACAGATTCCACTTCCATACCTTGTATGGAAGTGGAATAATTATTCTATTAGGAAGTAGAATTTATTCTCCTTCCCTATTTCAAAATTTATTTACAGAGAAAGTTAAATAAATAAGGCCAAGATTTGTTCAGGATTTATATTATGTGTAAAAAAAGTGTTTAAGGGACTAAAATTTGCAAATAATTAAAAGCCCTCTAGACATAAATCCAGTATTCGTTTGATTACTTTTATGATGTTAGAAAATATGTTGAAATTATGTAATAAAACAAACAGTTCTTAAATTAACTGAACTTTTTAAACTGCAAATGAATAAAAATGAAGTAGTTACGTAGTTGCTTAAGACATGACCATCCGCCCGTTACCCTACTCCTTCCAGTTGTCATCCATCTCTAGAAATCAAAAGAAAAAAAAGATCAATACTACCCTCTGGGGGTTCACACGTATTTATCCGTTCTCAACCTACCTGATTTCTAACCAGTTTTGACCTTGACCAACTGAATCTTCCCTGATTCCCTCGACCAATATAATATGGGTACTTATCCATGTGTGTTGTGGGGAAAAAGTAATACTACACTAGTTAGAAATCTCGTGTTGCTAGAAGGTTAACAAGTTCTTAATTTGTCGTAACATTAGTACTTTTTTATTGATATTCTGTGTAATCAACGCGTGATTTTAATTATTTGAACTTGAACTTGCATTTAGTTAAAAGATCATTGATACTCTAGAATGCAATATTGATTGTAATCCAGAATATGTTCAATTAAGTATTTTAGCTTGAATTTAAGATATTTATCGTATTTTGCGATTTACCATTTCGTGTAAATGTTTCACATTTAATATTTATTTAATCTGCTAAAGAGATTTATGGTTGAGTTTTTAATATAAAATAATGCGATGTTCAATTTTCAAATATACTTTTCAGATCAATGAATTGAATTTATTTAGTTTTAGTTTGGGGTTAATTCACTCTTCAGTTTTTTCCTTTTGATATACGAAGCCTAATTAGACCGATATCTCCGATTAAAAAGTGAACCTTTACTCACTTTTATAATGCAAGACTCCTTGAACCTTTACAAATATATTTTTATTTCAATTTCTTTGGTAGTTAAGTTACGTCGCACTGAAGCAACACAACGGGCTATTGACGACGGTCCGAGATCAATCCCGAAGGGAAAGACCAAAGACAACACATCGTAATTTTGAACCACGGTCAGGTGACACCATTTACTCGGAGAGATTCGCTCAACAACTGACGTTGTTCTACACAATTTGTTCCATTAATACATTGTCTATGCGTCTATTATTCTGGACAACCCTTATGATCGTGATGGTTAGATCCTAAAGGGTTAACAGAAATGAAAACCAATTTATCCACCAGTTAACCTCTTATAATAGCAGATACACAGTTTATACAAATTAGTTTTCTGCATTTTTCTCAATATTCCTGTGTAAAATTATTGGAGTTATCCTTATTACTTCCAATTTTAATTCCATGGATACCAGAGAGACCATGCAACTGTTATCCTGGCTCTAATTCTGTCATTCATTATTCCTGCATTCGGAAATCGATACCGCCTGTTTTTGACAACGACTACATATTTAGGAATTGAGTTACACGTGGAAAAAAAAATAATCCTTTTCAGACAGTAATTTTATTTCGGAAATAAAAATTAAGCGAGGTTAACTAAATTGTTTCCAAACCTAGATAAACCCAAAGATGATTAAGATTTTTTTTTACATAAAATTTACCTAGTGATACGCATTTTTATGGCCTTCTCCTTAACCGTCTTAATAAGCAGACGTCTAGGGTGAAATACAAAGTTCAGACGCATCACAAACATGGCACGCGACTCGATGTTTATGTTTCCCCCTTCTTCTGCCTAGTTAACAACAAATTTACATCGTGTATTTTGATTGCAAAGAGGTGAATGACCGGTACGTTGAACTCCCACAACTTTCTCGGAGGGAAGATGCGGAGCAGCTGCCCGCCGGGGAAGCTGTTCTCCGGCGGTTCCCGCAGGCATCTGCACCCGGTAACTGATACCCTTCGCGCCATCGGACATAACGGGGTATTACGGAATTCACGTGGTAATATCCGGAGCCTGCTGGGGGAGGATAACGGTACAAAATACCTATTCGGCTATTCAGAGGGATTTTAAGGATTGTTTTCTTTTATAAGGGCATTGAGGGTCATTCAAAATCTTCATTTGATGGGGTCCACATTTGGGATCTTCAGGTAGGTGGTTGTTGAATTTGAAAACGAGTGATAAAGTTGACCATTTTTTTTAGTTTCCTACTTTTCTTGAAGTTATTTTCTTTGTACGATTTTGAACAGAAAATAGAACGAAGGCTGGAAACTAAATCTGGTATCGAAAACTGCAGCTTAACTCTTTGGGGTTAGGTGGGTTAAAAACTGTCCCACCTTTTTTCCATGGTTTTTTTATGCATGGTGGGATATCTTTAACCCACCGCAAATAGTTGAAATTTACTCATAGCCATACAGTTTAATATTTTATTTAAAGTTTTTCATTGAGTTGGAATGCTGTGAACTAACGCTAAATGTGTAAATAGTTCAAAAAATGTGCACATGTCAAAACACATTACTAAGTTGTTGAATTGTGATTAAGGTTGGCGAATTGTGTGGTGTAGTGAATTTTTATCTTTCATAACTGTAAATGTTTTTTTTTCGTAAAAATTTATTGAGTGATTAAATCGTTTTATAATAAAAAAAACATGTTAATTGATGTTTTATACTAATTTTGAAGCTGAATAAGTGAATAAACAATTCAATGAAACTTGAGTTTCTGCCAAAACGATAAAAAGAATTTAAAGCTACTTAAATTATTATTAAGGTTGATTGGTAGTTGAATTAACTTCACAGTGGAGCAACACAACGGACCTTTGGCGACAGTTCGGGATCAATCCCGAAGGGGAAGATCCCAGGATGACACCACGTAGTTTTGAGCCGCGATCAGATGCCGAGGTCAACACCTGATCTGGCACTACCCCATTCTCCAAACTTCCACACTATGCCAACGTGCGGGATTTTCAGGAATTACCTGTATTTTTTTTGTTAATTGCTGAATAATTAAAGTATCTTAATGTTTTTTTTTATCCTATGCCTGACTTCAGCCTTTTCGTCATGAGTCTGTCGGGCAGCCCGATAGTCTTGAAACAAAATAAAATGCGAACTCGATCCGCAGTATTATTCACTGCTGAGTCAGTAAGATTACGGCAACTATTGAGGTGGGTTCATGTTATGTCTGAAAGGCTACACAGAAGGCAAGTTTGGTGTAGATGAAAATATTTTTGAACGTGAAGGTATTGTTATAATTCATAGTTTATCAATTTTAAGGTATGTCTTCGAGAGCGAGATTCAGCCATCTGTCCTCTTTGCGGAATGGACGAAATGACTGGAGACAACTTCAAGGACCGTCCTAAATATTTTGACCCTTAGAAATACCATTGGTAGTGTTTTTAAAACATACTTTTATCACTTCAGACTTCTATTGGGCTCTTCGTCGACTGATGGGTGAGAGGCCTGAGATAAATTAGGACAAAAAAGGGACAAAAGAATGCTTCGTGTAGTTAAAGAAAAAATGAAGCAGAGACACAGGAAGTTTGAACGATTGTTTATTGTGAACATTCAACAATTGATTTGCTTTTAGAACGGTTAAAGAGCAGTTTGATATTTATGGATAACTTTAGTGATTATAGAGGAGTAGTTTGTGTGTGTGTGTGTGTGTGTGTGTGTGTGTGTGTGTGTGTGTGTGTGTGTGTGTGTGTGTGTGTGGGTAGTTTTCGAATGACACCGCATTCCAAAGTTGCACTGGCCCAAAGCTCGCCCAGCATCCTATAATGTCGACACATTGCAAACTCCCTCCCTGCGCTCAGTACGCCTGCGTATTTGGTCCGAAAGTCATGTCAGGTACGGAATCCTTTGTCAACACGACCTATATTAATCTTCTGGATGTTTCTTCTAGTTCTGAAATCATAAGACAAAACAGTTGTAATGCCTTTTTGTAACGCTCAACTTTTTATATATACTCCCAGTACTGTTCCGATTTTAAAAATGTATTCACGTCAAAAAGAGCAACAAGCAAAATAATCCAACCCTTATGACATGTCTTGCTAATTACAATAGCGATCTTACAGTATCGGTGTTAATATCGCATTGCTCTTCAACTGCGTAGATAGTGGATGCAAACCTCCAGACCTGAAAAAATTTCAAAAAATATCCTTAGTTAATTGTTCTTCAAAAATCATCTATATAAAATCGTTTTAGACATTTCCTCCTTGATTTAACAAAAATATTTCTCCATTATTTTGTATCCCTTTTACAAAAGTGTCCCATGACTTATTTCCACGAGTTGGACAAAATAATCGAAACATATTGGAAATATTTTATATTATTTACTAATCAGAGTTGGGTCATAATTTGCTTTCAATGTAGCTTCTATCTGCCGTAGAGGAGAATCATTCTAAAAACTTGTCTCACGTAACACGCTCTGAACTGTTCTATACATTGTAAAAATAAATTTCCAAATCTCGACCCCCTACATTCAAAATACGCTTTGCTTTGAGTTTCAACATCTCCAGTAACTACTCCCAAATAGAGAATTTCCTATATCAATGCAATTCCTTTCAAACTGATGTCCTGGGTTTTTTGTAATGTTTAAAAGTAATGCAGGTATTAAACTAATTCCGTGTATTTATTGGTTTGATATAATTTTAGTCCTTTGCTTGTGATGGGTATCCGGCTTAAAAAGTAGCAGATTAGCAATCGGAGGGTTGCGAGTTTGAAACTCGATCCAACCAAAGACCGTCCTGTACGTGGGGTCTGATGCATGTTAAATCTGCCGGGGCCTCAAATGTCCTCACGTTATCGTGGTGTGAAAGTTTCGAGAATGGGGCACCAGCTCAGGTGTTGCCACGTCATCTGATCTTGGTTCAAAACTACGAGGTATTGTCCTAGGATCTTTCCCTTCGGGATTGATCACGTACCGTCACCAATAACCCGTTATGTTGATCCAGTGCAACGTAAATTCAAATACGCTCCTTTACTTGTAAACCTCGGGACTCACATCTTGATGAAGAGTCAAAACTTACTCTGTAAATGCTCTATGAGGCATAGGAGGAATTAACTCGTACATTACAGCTCACTACAGGTTGGAATTAAAGAGTGCATGTATGTAACGACAACCACAACGCTCCCAGAAGTCACCAAAGAACAACGGTAAAATGTTGACGTCATCCCCTACTGACACGAAATGGAAGACATTTCTCTCTAACATCGCCGGCAATGCTTACTTCAGTAAGAAGAGTTTGAAGATACTACTAGCACCTGATTTGAGTTTAATCGACCTTCTAATGAAACAGACAGAGAGTGGGTGAAGTCACTGCCTAAGATCTCAGAAGTGTAGATCACGTGGGTGATAATCGACTTGGGCAGATTGGCTATGGAAGCGGACACTGGTATTTTCATCACACTAATCACTTTAGATCCCAATTAATCCTACAATAGGATTCGTGCTTTATTTCAATACCATGTGACCTTCTTCCGGAGATCTACAAACGTAGCGATCGGATGAAATAACATGAAACTACGCGCCTATGCTCCGTCTATTTCATTAGAAGGTCGATTAGAATACGTTCATTGCCACCATTATACGTTTGAAGGTTTCGTTGTATGATTTAAGGATAAGTTACATTATATTGTGATGCTACTGAGACATTGTGTGCAATAAACATTACGCAAATAGAAGACAAAAACTGTCTTCAGGAGTATGATTTTGTGTTTGTTGCCGGAAAAACCACATTTCAGCTGCGTTGTACTTTGTGTTTGTCGTCACTGCGGTTGAAGTTCTACATACATGCATATGATTTAATTTATTGAAGTTTTGCAACCATATTTGATTTTCCAAAGGACCGCGGTATCCCATTTGGTAGAGTCGCAGATTTACAACCGGAGGGTTCGAGACGAAACTAGATCCAACCAAAGACCGTCGTTTACGTTGGGGGGCTGATGCACGTTAAATATGTCGTGGCCTCAACTGTCCTCATGTTGAATTGGTGTTAGAAGTTAGGAGAGTGGGGTGAGAGCTCAGGTGTGACCTCGTCATCTGACCGTGGTTCAAAATTACGAGATGTGGTCCCAGGATCTTTCCTTTCGGGAAAGATCACAGACAGTCGCCATTAGCCCGTTGCTTTGCCAATAGCCTATTGTGTTGCTCCAGTGCGACGTAAATTCAACTACCTACCTGATTTCCGGCGCAGCGCCGGAATGGGAATTTCAACTAGCATAATGAATCCACATTTTTAAATAATACGAAGAAATTTTAAAAGTTGATGCTAAAATCCGTACCGATAACTGCAAAACCTTTTCGTTTGGCGGCGAAGATCGCTTAAGATAGCTGACTTCCTCAAATCTAAACACCGGACGGTTTCTGTTCCAGTCCCTCACACAACGGAAGCAGCCGAAAACCGTACTGCTCCACATAATTCCAACCTTGCAAAGGTGACATCAAACGGATTTCTGGTGACTTGAGCACGCATTGAATCTTCCCATTACTCCCACCTCCTCTCAATATCCTGGATCACCCTTCGGACCAGGCGCGTGCAAGCCGTGTGCCCCTTAGAGTGGTCCAGATGGCAACAGAAAAAAAGGAAAAGCGGTTCGTGTCCCATCCCTCCAAATTTCCGACAGAGTGGAGACTGAAGGGGTTAAGCATTCGGGCCTCTATTGTCCGAGCTTTCAGGGAAAGTGATTTTGAGCGTTTGGTCAGCCGAGAAAGGGGATCCATCTCACCTTGGTCAGAGATTTGGGACAGAGGGTGGGTGAGAATGAATAGGAAATAAAATGACCTACTCAGAGAATGAAAAAACTGTTACGGACGAGTTTAATGTGTTTATGGGACATCTGTCACATTCAATCACCTTCAACTGGTCTACAATGGGCATCTTGCTCTTTTCACGAAGTTTCCAATCGGATGATTTCCCCCTTTTTTGAAACATTTGTAATGCCTTATATTGGAAAATAAATAGGGTAGATTCATATTTGGCAACTTTGGTTGGTCGTTTTTTTGTTGGCTCAAGGGCCACATTTGGTCAAGCTGCGCCAAATACAAGACAACATCAAGTAAGAAATGTCCTGAAGTAGAAAAAAAGCGAGTTTGGGAACAGGTAGGTAGTTAGGAATTTCAATTATCGTCGCATTGGAGCAACACAGAGGGCTATCGCTGACGATTCGGGATTAAATCCGAAGGGAAATATCCGAGTCCACGTAATTTTGAACTTTATTTCAGATGACGAAGCAACACCTGAGCTGTCACCCCACTCTCCAAACTTCCACACCACGCCAACGTGAGGACATTTGAGGCCACGATCGATTTAACGTGCACCAGCCTCCTTTGTACACGACGGTCTTTGGTTGGATTCGAACCCGCAACCCTCCGGTTGCTAATCCGTTAGTCTTCCAACCGGGCTACAGCGGCGCCGGGTTTAGGAACAGAGTAGTAGGATGAAAGCAGAAAAGATCGATGGTATCCCTGGAGTGTGACACCCGGGTTTACTGAAGGCAGTAAACCCAATGGTGAAGGAAACGATCATTAGGGTTCCTCGGTTCCGTGAAACCCGTACACACCTATAGGAGATGTGCCCTGAGGGCATTTGGCAACTAAGCATTTAATTTTCATGAGTTACTTTATCTGGTAGTAATGTTAGGTTATTACTATTCCCCTCGATCAAGGTATTAGCTACACCAAGTACAGAAGACCATGTTTTACAAGTGGCACAATGATTAGCTCCTATTCATCCAGGAGATGTTCTGCGGAGACATCGATACAATCTGAAATACGAGAAGGTAGTTAGGTATTTAATTAACGTCGCCCTGGAACAACACAACGGGCTATTGGCGACGGTCCGGGGTGAATCCCGAAGGGAAGGATCGAGGACAACACCACGTAATTTTGAACCACTGTTAGATGATGTCTGAAATATGGGAAGAAGCTGTTGAGGTTGCTGTGTATGGACAAATTGGGAAGTTCTTCACTCCTCTCATACAATTTCTCTTGTTTGCCTGCTTTCTAAATTTTGCCAGAGCCGTCTGATGAAGTCTCGAACTTTTGAAATGCAATGACAATCCGGGGCGCTTTGCAGGGTACTAAGAATGTGTAGAAGAACAGACCATGTTTTCTGATTTTCCGATTTGTGCGAGGAGTGAATTTCTGCAGCTGGGAGATCACTATTCGATGAGATGATCTGTACTCACCCCTCATTTGGTAATAATTCCAGTACTATTCACATGCTTTTTACAGTGGACATTTCCAATGCTTTGAGATCCTAATAGTGTTATTGGCCTATTGATAAGGGTCATTACTACCATTCATTTATAATTTGTAATATAAAATAACAATATAAAATAGTCTTAAGATAAACAATGAAACGTAGAAAAGAGTTTGAGGTTTGTTTTGTCACACAATTGTAATGCTTTTTCAACTCGACTGGGACCTCGATTGGGAAATGGTACTCCTAGGATCCACTAGTACCCAGTGGGTTATCCCTATGAACCACACCTGAATTTGAACAGTCTGTGGTAATAAGAGCCAGAACGCTAATCACAGTCATCACACCTGTTTACATACGAGTCCTTTCAATTTGTTTACCTGAATATCTATGAGAGACATTTTTTCTGTCAAGCTAAATGTAAGTGGTGGTATTGTTTCTGCGGTGGAACGTGTTTCATGTACGTGTACCGAACGTGTCGACACTTGCTTATTTCACAAATACAATTTCAGCATTTCGCTAATAAAATTTCCAGAGAATGAATTTGAATTGATAAACGTTATTGATTGGTCAACATCAATTAGATTAAAGGCTAGACAACCAAAACGGCGATAAACTACACTTTAAGGTAACTCAATATGTATCATGCGGGTAATGAAAGTAAAATCTTCGCATTCTGTCTGATTTTTGTTCACACTGAAAATACCTCTCATAAATATAAAGTTATGTTCGATTTGTGTACCCCCTGGTGTCTAAACTAGAAAAATTTAAATGAATGTGTGAGAGTAACCATTAAACATAACTTTTATGAGTTTACAAATACATTTCGTTTAAACGCAGTTCTGTTTTGGCATGCGCGTGTTAAGTATTTTGACAGGTTTATTACATTTTGGCAGGTTGATTTAATTTATAATAAAAATTTATTCAAATCTCTTAATTTTATAATTAAATTTATTAAAATATTTTTTAATTTTATAATTAAATTATTCAAATCTCTTTTTAGTTTTATAATTACATTTATAGAACTAGGTTGCTGCATTTTACATCTACTGAAATTAGAAAAAGTTTGTTGAATGCGATGTGCTAGACTTCATACTTTTAAAAACTTCTTATTCAATGAATTAAATAATTTCAATTAACCGTCCATTCGAGATCTAGGTTGAACGGATATGGGTTACGAGCTCAATAAACTGAGTCCTGATCATACTAAACTATACAATGAGGCTCGTGATCGTGAAAAGGAAAATATTGCTACTCCTCTATAGGCTTAACTCTTCTTTCAGTGACAGCCTTCCATAAACAAACAAGGCCCAACTAGGTTGGAGAGTGGGAGGGCGACGGGACAGCGCTTATAATTGCCGCAAGAAATCCTCCCGGGTGCCGAAATTAATTCACATTCTTACCCCTTTACTCTCTCGGCCTTCCATTCATTTTGTCCATCCGTCCGTCCGGGTGGGACCGGCTGCATCATTTTGTTTCCTTTTGTGCGACGGGGAAAAAGAAAAGCAAGACTCCGGTTTGATAAAAAGAAAAGACTGGGGTTCATTTTCGGTCATCTGTCCTCGTTGCCATGGAAGCGAGCGTCCAGATGACTTCCAAAGGATGACTCACGGATTTGGTGCCCAACGGGTTGAGGGGATTCATTCGTTGCTCCGGGAGACCGGGACCGCCCCTCTAATTTTTTTCTTTCTCCCAAAAGCCCCGGGACAAGGCCCCAGTCCCGATTGGTTTAGTCAGGCCGAAAATGTGGGAAAAGACTTTTTCCATATCCCCGGGGCCCTTCTTCGCGCAAGAAGCAATGAAACTGTCCGGAGCATTGATTAAGTTGCTCTCCATCATATGGGCTCCCTTCAACGGCTCGCCGGACCGAGGAATATTGTCTCACTTATTAAGTCTGGACACAGCCGGACTTTCTTCTTGCTTTTGTGCGGAAAGTTATCTTGTTGGAGAGCAAAAGTCATTTCGAAAAGTTCTGGTCAACAGAGACGATGATTGGCTTAAGTATTGTCCCCTCTTCTCTTCTGCCCCAAGATCTATCTCTTTGGAGAGGGATTTATTGCGTGGAATGCTTTTTGCCGTCTCTGCCGGCATTAATGCGTCAGAGGGGCTACTTTAATGGAAGATTAGACCTTCTTTACTTGAAGAAAGTTGCGACTCTCTTTCATTATCAGTGCTTACTTCTGAAGTGCCTTAATCTTTCCGTGAGTGCATAATAAGGAGTCTGTTAATGTTCAGTTGCTGTAAAGATAATAAAAAGGGAGATAATTGGGTACGAATTTTACTATAGAAACTGAACATTAAAATGTATATTGTTTGCTATTTGCATTCGAGAATTGTTTAACATGACTAGCAACCTTAATATATTTTGTTAAAAATCAATTCAAAATGACTTACTTTTGAAGTACCTTAATCTTTCCTTGGTACATAATAGCCTGTTTATATTCAGTTACTGTCAAGACAATAAAAAAATATTTGACTATCGAAACTGAACATTAAAATGTATATTTTTTGTTATTCGTATTCAATAATTGTTTTTCCTTAAGGTTTTTAACATGACAAGCTACTTCGATATGTTCTATTAAAAATCGGTTAAAAAATTTAAATGACTTGCTTTTGATGTAGTCACGGAAAAATGATTATCTCCCCTATATTTCGAGCACTATTCATAGTAGAACAAATTCAAAGATATCATTCAATAGGGAATAACGTCCTCTACAAATTCAAATGCAAAAACATTGAATAAGGGCCGTCTTCCTATCAAGTTTTGCATAAACAACACAATTTCCAATGGCAACATTATATTTTGATGCCTTAATCAGATTCTATATCGTCTAATCAGTCTAAATATGAAATTCCATGAAGTTACTAACGCTATATCAGGAGATATTCAATACTAAAGCCGTTATCCATTTCAGGGATCATCTTCCCATTGAAAGTCACTAAGTAGATCGAGATTATTTGTGTTAATCAGGAACTATTCATTTGTTGCTTGACTAAAAGAAAATAACAAAGAACCTCAACCCTCCTGGTGGTTGTCTCAACAAAGTATCTTGTCATTAGCAAAATTGAACAGATCTTGATGAATGAGAAATTTGGAAGGAATGATAATGAATACTTGCTGTTTAATTTCACAGTCAACTTAAATTTTTAACAGTTAATGATAACTGTTGAACGTATTCAATAACTATTGAATAAGCTTTTCATAATAACAGTTAATAATGACTGTTATCGCAAATTAACAATAGCCGTTAAGACTGTTATCGTTAAAAACATATGTTATCCATCTCTACAATTAGATTATTTTTCACCTGTACCACATATGTAGGTAGAAGACAATGTCCTTTAGATTACATAAATGATATTTCCAAACATTTCTCATAAATTTACATATTCCTCAGGTTGGTCATAGTTTTTTTCACCTTATGGCTGCCCCCCCCCCCAATATCACCGTAGTGATGAAAATTTAAGTGTAGCGCAAAAACTATGCAGAGGAAAGAGCTGAAATTTTTTATTGGAATATTAAGTCTTTTTGAATCGATTTCTGTCAAAAATATATAACGAATTCCTATTCATAATTTTTTTCTAATATTAATTTAATAATTATATTGCAAAATTATTTAAAAACTAAAACATTATGTATATTTTGTTTGGGTACCTTAATAGGTAATATGCTACAAAATATCAGTTCTATACGAATATTATTTAGGAAGATATTCATAAGTCTGCGAAATTGATTTAGAATTAGGAGCTCCAAACTTTCTGTATGACATGAAACTTGGTATCTGAAGTTAAATTATGATATAGATTCGAAATTTTGGGTCAAAATAGGAGGGTGTCATTGAAAATTATGAAGTTGGTGTTCAATTAAAATGAATACGGCCCCTTATGCAAATTTTATGCATATGAATTTATAGAAAACGTTTTTCCCTGTCTAATGCCATCTTTGAATTTGCTCTACTGTTAAAATCGTTTGAATGAAGAGGGGTGGTTCTTTTTCACCGCGACTGTACTCTCCGTGAGTACATTATAGAGGGTCTGTTTATGTTCAGTTGCTGTCACGATAATAAAAAGAGGATATAATTGAATAAAATTTGGTTATCGAAACTGGACATTAAAATGTACATTTTTTGCTATTCGCTTTCAAGAACTATTTTCCTTTAAGTTTTAAACATAACTAACAACCTCGATATATTTTGTTAAAAATTGATTAAAATATTCAAAAAGACTTACTCTAGAGCACCTTAATCTTTCCATGAGTGTATAATAGGGAGCACGTGTATGTTCAATTGTTGTAAAGGTAGTAAAAAGTGGGGTAATTGGACACGATATTGACGATCGAAAGTGAATTCCTAGTTCCTACTATTCACATTTAAGAATTATTTTCTTGAAATTTTTTTATCATGAATATCAATAGTTTATACACATATAAAAATATTTGATTAAATTCAATTGAAAATTTCAAAAGAACTTTTACTAAAAATGTGAAACTTTAGTTTTTGCTTCCCGTTTCTTTTTCAACTAATGAATAAAAATAGAGATTATTAAATTTTAGCTAACGAAAAGCTATCAAAAGTAAAGAGCTGAATTTTGCAGCAAAAAAATTGCTTCGGAGATGATTTCCGTCAAAGTATATCAAGTTTGCAAAACTTTATTTCCATAATTCATATCGCATACTAAAAATCCCTTTTAAAAAGAACTATTACGATTTTCTTTAGAGAAGGTCATAGAAAGATATTTTTTGGAAGATGGGAATGAAAGGCTGATAAAAAAATTTGATTTTTAAACATAATAGGTTTGAAACTTTACATATGCAGAAGATAGAAACGGCTGGACAGCATGACCTGAAACTTGGTTATCTTAAATTAAAGTTAGATGCAGTACAAATTTGGCGTCAAATCACATGTTTTTGAAATTATGAAGTTTACGTAGTTTCATATGAAGATGACCTCGTATGCATACATCTTGCATATGGATTTATAGATGTCATTTCCTATATAATGGCATTTTTGAATTGCTATATGAAATGTTGAACGAATAAGGACGAGCGGTTCGTTATTTTCATTGCTGTACGAGGAACTCATAAAATGTCAACATGCCTCGTTATGATCAAATTTTGAGAACCCTTTCATCATAACCGCTATTCAAGCAATTTTCTTTTTGTTGGCTGGCTTGTTATGACACAAAGGTGCTTTGATTTTGATTCAATTTATCAAACAAAGCATATATTGAGAAAATTGTAAGTGAAAATATTTTATACTTATTAAATCTAGCTCATATTTACAAAAAATACTTTGAAGTTTCTTCTCTAATACTTTGTTTATAAATTTCCAATGGCTAGCTCAGAATCATAACACAAGATAAAAACGACAAACAATGACAGTAAAAAGATTAAACAACGAAGAAATAAATGATGGACTGAAGTCATGCCCTAAAAGTTCTCTCGCTTCTCAATACCTTTGATGTCTCAGAAATGTCCGTAGTGGGGTCTACATCGTAGCAGTTTTCAATATAATTTCTAGATGTGTGACAGAAGTTCCCAAATGCAAATAACAAAAAGGAGTTAATACATATTTCGTACACATAAGGACTCAATTGCCCCAAAGTCCATTAATAGAATATCTGATGCAGTGACTCTAATATCAGTTTTGTGGCATTTTTGTAAAATTTTAAACTCATTATTATAGTGCATTCATATTTGAAACCAAACATTTCCTTACAATACCATCTTCTTAAATGTCTATACATTTTTGTTTCATACATGATCATCTATGCATCTATTTACTTTAAGTACATATATGTATTTTCTATTGAATAAAAGCAAACTCCCCGTGCACCACAGAAGTACAACACTGGACTTACAGAAGTAAGTTGAATTAACAAAGAAACAGTGGAAAACAATTTAACTAAAATTACAAGACTTGATGAACTTAACAAATGAGTAGAAAAGCAGATTAGACTTAACGAAAACATTGAGTTTCACTGGCCATGTTTTACCTAATCTACTCAAATCATTTTGAGGGCACATTCTTGAATTTTCAAATGCAGGACAACTGAAAAGCAAATGCTCCACATCTTGTGGCTGCTTTTAGAACACTCGTTCAAATCATTAGTCCGAAGATGAAATCTATGTAGATATTTAACAAAATTTAGGTGCATATTTGCACGAATAGTTTTGGCGCATACCATCCAAAATCATAATAGCGATCAAGAATCAACTTTAAAGTGTGTTCAATTCGTTTTCGTCTAGATTCAAATCAATTGAAGACAGAAAAGCACAAAAAATTCAAATAAACTGAATACGCTAAAGCCTTACTTAACCCAATACCAAAAACAACACCCATTTTAATCACACAAATGGATGTACGCGAATGGCCCCATGGCATGCCATCCATCCGACCTAAAACTAGTTGTCGATGATTGATGAAGTATATCCTCCAAAACGAATGCAGCAATGATAGGGCGACCACCCGATTATATTGGAGGAAAAAACGATGATTCACACCCGTGTGGGCTCAAAGGGTTGGAACTCATTTTTCAAGAGGCCGTGGAGCATGTCAGAAATTAATGGGAGCCTCCTCTTCTATCTGGGTATGGGCAAGTCTATTGTGGACGGAAGAGACTGTATAAGTGATCACGCGCTTCGTCAGAACCAATTGATAGAGCACCCATGATGTCTCTATTTCATATTTTTGAATGGGTTCTGTATGTTGCTGTGGTTCGCATCTGTCACTTTGTTTTTGCGGATCTGGTCTAAAATAACTAATGATTCAAGCTTGGGAATGCAACTTTAAATACTCAAGAATTATTAACTTTATGCATGAAAAGTATAAAGAAAGCAGCCATTGACAAGTGATCTTCTTAAACGCATTTCACTGACATTTCACAGAAGAGGAGTAATGACAATCCAAGAAATAAAATCTATTGTGTTGATGAAATTAATCCCAGTTTGACTAAATACCTGTTGGAAACAATGACAACTTAAAGAAATCTAAGGTGTAAGGCAAAATGTAAAAACCTTATAGACATTGGTTTCTACTTTTTTGTTTAACAATTTTACTTTTTATGGAAGGTGGCCGAATTCTTTCATTTGCCTGATTTCATTTCTTACTTTACATTTTTAAGTATTTTTAGCAAAACTTTTAGTAAGTATCCGGTTATGCTGATAGAAGGTTAAAATACAAAGACAATAAAGACCGTGGTAAAATTTTCAAATAATTTGGAATACATCCTACTAAATTTGATTACTTTTGTGACCCACTGTATATACGATATATGTCGACAAAAGTCTGGTATATATTTATGAGTTTATGTTCAGGTTCGTATTGAGAGAGAGATGTATTACTAAACTCAATGGATTTTGCGACAATACATATGAATAAAAATAATGGCTGCAACATAAAATACAAAATAAAAAAATTAAAAACAAGCGTAATTAATGGAGCAACATATTCGTTGACATTTTAGAGAAAACTGATCTCGATATTTGTATTGTTCGAATGGATATATCATCTTACCGCAATAACTATTATAGATAGTTGTCAGGGCCTCTTGGTAACGTTAATTTGGGGATTATCAGTTTAAATTCACCCACAAACAATTATTATCACTTCCAAAACGATCTAGTAGCAAAAACTTACCATGGAGAGACAAATTAAACCCACTTTCAAAGAGCAATGAAACATATGCAATTATCGCTCATACTTTTTGCTAGTTTTCTAGTTGATAAAGCAGATCTCCGGAGAAAAAGGAGTACAAAATGAATATAACACTTTTTCAACAAACCCGTTATTTGAGAAGTACACTAGTTTTCGTTGACGAAAAAGTTTTATTAAAATTAATTTTAACGTTGTTCCGGCTTATCGAATGCATAATCATTTATCACAAGGAAAAACTTAGGTTACATAATGAATATCTCAATGCGAAGGCGAACGTGAACTCATAAATATGCATCGAACTTTTGTTTATTAAACTTATCAAACTTTTATTTGTTTTTGTTATGCATCAAACTTATGTTTTATTGATCCAATATGCAATGTTGGCGTGGTGGGGAAGTTTGGAGATTGGGGTGCCAGCTCAGGTTTTATCTCGTCATCTGATCGTGGTTCAAAATTATGTGGTGTCGTCCTCGGATCTTTCCCTTGGGGATTGATCCCTGACCGTTGCCAATAGCCCGTTGTGTTGCTCCAGTGCGACGTAAATTAAAAATACCTACCTACCTATATGCAATGAGACAAAAGTATTCAACTACTTCACGTTCCTAATTATTTTCCTGTATTTTATAAGTATGTAGTCAAAACTACAATTTAAAATTTTACCCCACATATAAAAGCTCTGACTTTCTATTTTAGTCTCCTATATAATGCCGGGGCCACGGTAGCCCAATTTGTAGAGTCGTGGATTAGCAATCGGAGGATTGTGAGTTCGAAAGTCGATCCAACCAGACTGTTGTGTTCTTGGGGCTGATGCACGTTAATTCTATCATGGCCTCAAATGTCCTGACGTTGGTGTGGTGTGAAACTTTGGAGAGAGGGGTGCCAGCTCAGGTGTTGACCTAGTCATCTGACTGCGGTTCAAAGTTATGAGGTATATGAAGTGCCATTTAAGAATAGTCATGACTCCTGAGTTTAATATCCTTACTTATTGATTATAGTTCTCTCGTCCTTAAGTTGTTCACTTACCTGTTGTAGGCGGTTTAGATTCGATTTATGTAACGTACCCTGGATGTATTTCTCTCTTCTGTGTCTGTAAAACCTTTCTTATGTAGTCCATTACTTGACATTGCCTGTCTTGTGTTTGGTGGAGCTTGGCCAAATATAGCCGTTATTATCACACCGAAACTCTACACTTTATCGATCTTGTCTACCGAGGCTTTATCTCTAGTCATTTTTTTACCTCCCGACTTATCAACAGAAATGTAAATGTAAACAGAAATAAACTGTAAATGATCGTTTACATCTAATCTAAGTTACCGATTCGGTACATTTAAATCTAATCTAAATCGAATCGAAGTTAGATTAGAAGTAAATTTGTTAAACGTTATCTGTATTTCGTAGAGATATCTCTAGAGTGTTTACATTATCATGACACTTTACAGTTTTCCTAGTGTCAAGAGTTTGATGCCTTCTCAGGTATTGTCCTCGTCATCTGACCGTGGTTCAAAATTACGAGGTGTTGTCCTTGGACTTTCTCCCTTTGAGATTGATCCCGGAGGAACGCCAATACTCCGTTGCGTTGCTCCAGCGTGACATATATTCAGCTACAACCAACCTATATAATGCCATCATAAATTAAATTTTAGTATAGCTTAAGATTTGCTTTAGGATCCTGATGATTTAACGCTACTGACTCCTTATAGAGGCTGTTCACTCCTTAAGAATCACTAGTATTCAACTAAATGCGGATCCAATTAGCCCTATGAAGCAAAAAAATGAATGCGCAACTAACCAAACCTAATTGAACCTGTGGGTTGTCTTGAAACATCGCTATGCTTCTGTTAATGTGGTTGGCGTCTCTCCATTAAAGGCGAATGAAATTTCTACTTGATAGAATACGAAAGCAATGACAGTATGAGTCGTATTAAATGTGAAACTGCATTGGCATTAATGTCAAAACTCCGAAAAACACCCTGCGTCCGATTCGTACCACTCTTTTGCAATTTCCTGCTTGTTCCTCGTAAAAAAGAATAACGACTCAAAGTACCAGCTGCAGCGCCAACGCAAGATAGTAACTACATTTGGCATTCTCATGCTTGTTATGTAAGCATTGGGTTCCGTCTCTCAAACGAAAAATAAAATAAAACTCAGGTCGTCGGATCCCTTTCACAACAATGCTAAAAAAGAACACCGAAGTCCTAAAAATAGTGATAGATTGCAAACTAAAAAAAATCTGCGTGACTATTGTATTCAAGTTGCGTCGACTTTCACCTTTCAGATAGAATCAATGGTCATCCGTGAACCCCGTTTGAACGCCCCACAGGGCCTTCCATTCTGCAGCAACGGTCGAAGAGAGGGGAATTTTCGACCCCGGAATGACCACTTGCCCCTCCATGACAGCACGTTTCGAAAGGGGAGATTTCTGATCCCTCTCCTTGCCCTGTTTTTTTTTGTTCATTCTCCTCCCCCAATTCAAGCAACACCGCACTTCCTTTTCGTTTTCTATAGAAAGAGAAACTTCTTTCCAGAGGGACTGTCTCGATATGATTTATTTTAAGGTCCCATCCAACTATGCAGACATACCACCATCGCTGCTTTTAGTGTTCCTACTGAGATAAGTGAAACAATTTTCGCATATATCAAGCCAAAATCCCACACCACGTTTGGAAGCTGGCATGTAGTAATCAGCTTAGACATGTCCTTGAAAAATCACCATTCAGTGAAAGTAGGTGTATGTTTAAGATGTCAATGTACTTTGCTTCACTGTCAACCATTGCTTAAACAATCTTGGTGGCCAAACCGTCTTGGTGGTTGTGTTTTGTGACAAAGTATCTATCCCCACCAAAAACTGACAAGATCTTGATGGACGAGATATCTCATCAGTAGTAGAAAAATGACCAGATCTTGATCTCATCAACGTAAAATAGGCAATATCTTGATGACGAGATATCTCGTCATAGAAAAATGGGTCAGGTCTTGATGGACGAAATATCTCGTCATAGAAAAATTGGTCAGATCTTGATAGACGAGATATCTCGTTGAAACCACTTGGAGGAGTAAGTCATACTTTGGTAGGTAGGTATTTAATTAACGTCGCTCTGGAGCAACACGGTCAGATGACGAGGTGGCACCTGAGCTGGCACCCCACTCTCTAAACTTCCACACCACAACATAAGGACGTTGGAGGCCCCAATAGATTTAACGTGCACCAGTACCCTCTGTACACGACGATCCTTGGTTGGATTCAAACTCGCAACCCTCCGGTTGCTAGTCCGTTACTCTTCCAACCGGGCTACTGTGATCTAAGTTATACTTTAGATTCGTGATTGTTTCCTTATAACTGCCAAAGGAAGTAATATCGCCTTTAAAGACTTGTATGCACTATAAATCACGAAAATAGACCAGAATTTCGATACCTTTTTTAATTACTTCAAAATATTTTCCAACTCCTTAAACTTTCAAACCATACCAAGATCTTATAAATATTCGAAATATTTTTCTAGTTACAAGGATTTGCGTTCGGTACAGTCACCATGAATAAACATGTTTCCAATACTTCAAACTTAATTTCTGAATAATTGTGTTTTTGCAATATGATGCCCTTCGTTCAAACAGTGATTGATAATTCAACAATGAATTAATCTATTGTAATTATTTTTATGTCATTATAATCTAATATAATACAGTAGATGTTTTGACCCTCAGTCGGAGTTATTTAACTAATAATAGAAATCAACTTTTAGTTGATTTTTAAATGTTAAATTCTTGAAAAATCTTGATTTTTTTTATACTTCCTGGGTGAAAAAAATTATATATAAAACATATTCCCTCTAGCAACTTGATTGAGGGTCAAAGCATGAAGAATAATATTAGGAATAATTTCCAACAGGAATTGTCTTTCTGAACAAATTAGAATTTGAGATATCGCCGTTCAAAAAGCTTGCTAATTAGCTAATGATATCTAAATTAGATAATTAATTATTAGTGTAATCTGATTTTTTCACATAGAAATTATTTTAAGCACAAACCAATGACCTATTGTAAAAAACTGGATTTTTAAAATCAAAATTAAAAAAAATTCTTCTAGTGTATACGTACACCTTAAACTCCAAAATTCTAAAAAAACGGAAAAGAAATTAGCATTTTTGGCGACTGGGAAAACGTCTATAAAGTAACATGTTTTAACCCTCTGATGGTTCACCTTCACGTCGAAAGCTTCCATAGTATACTGGTATCCACTGGTATAAAAACCTGTTACAAACGGTCACCAGTTCTGAGCAAGGGACAATGTTTTTCCTACTTGGGTTTTCATTTCCTCTTGGAGTAGTAGGGCAGTTTTGTCTCTGAGGTATCTGGTCATCAGCAGAACTGACCAGATCTAAATGGATGAGATATGTCGTCGAAACATTTGGAGGGTTAAAATTCCAATGCAGATGCCAATGTACAAACATCCTTACGCAGAGAGAAGAGATACAAATTGGCAAAGGTAGATACATAATTAAAAACAAGAAGTCAAGTACAATAGAGACAAGGCTATTACAGAGAAAACAAATGGTCTTTAGCCTCCCAATAAAGGAAACAAATGAGTGATTTTGAATAAGTTGAGAGACTTGAGTGAGTTGTTTTGAGAGTTCCTGGTAAGTAACATTACACGTCGTATAAAATAGAATAAATATATTTCAATTTCAATGAACGAAAATAATTTAATCCACCTAAAAGGGAACTTCTGATATTAGTGAAAATATGAGACGTTTCCCGATGAAAAATCTGTCTATCATAAATCCCAATTTTGTCTGACTTTACGAGTGTCACAAATGTTTGCCTTTCATTACTGTAATTTTCCACCTTCCCTCTATTCTGAGTCCACATGTTGTGTTACTACTTTCATTCATCCCTGCTTTCGGCGACTTATTTTTTTATTTTCCTGTCTCCCTGTGTCCACTTTCTTACTTTTTTCGGGGGTCGGAAGGTCTAGAAAGTGAACGAATAAACGGCATCCAAGAAAGTAAGTGAGATGGGAGGGGGGGGGGAGACACTAAAAGCTGGATGGATGTCGCGCAATGGTCAGCTGCTCTTGCCCTAGTTTTGGTCAAAGACTATTTTCAGACTGCTTCACACAATCGCATCTTTTTCAAGTTTACTCTTTTTTTTATGTATTTTTTCACAGCAGCTGCTCTTTTCAAGTATCGCAAGCAGTTGAATGGATTCCTGTTTTACGGGAGTTTCGCACTTATTTACATTCCGTCGTTTCGGGGCAGAGTTGTGGTGGTTGTTTGTGTTTCGCAGGATCACCTGATGCTGAAGGATTTAAAAGGCACTCGCTACTTTCCACGGCTTGTGTGTGTGTGTGTGTACAGGCTAACTCCTAAAACTCCATAAACAAACACCTACAAATATTCCTTCCTGTTTTTACTAAGCACTTCAATGAACAGGGATTGGAATTTCTCGACCTAAAATTTTAACCTAACCTAAAAGTGCCTGTGAAAATATTAACAAAAAATTGGACATACTTTTGATACACAAAATATTTCCAATTGTAGACAAAATGTTCTCGAATCATGAGAGGAATATTTAGTGTTAAACAAACAAGATGGAAACTGAGATTTTACTTCCTGTTACTCAAGCGCTCTCGCATGATACGCGTCGGGGTTTCCCTAAAATGTTGCTTATCGCCGTTTTGGCGATGTTTGGAGTTTAATCTATTTAGCGTTAACCAATCAACAATAACAATTTGGAATTCATTCTTTCGAATATTTATTGACGACGTGCTGAAATCGTATTGAAAAGCAAGCCAAGCGACGTCCCGTCCGGAATAGATACAGGAAGCACGTCATTTTTCTGTTGTTTTTAATATTTCCACAGTTCTACTTCAATAATTTGTTTTTGTGAATACATTTCTGAAGTTAACTCGTTTAAATTGGTTCATTGTCTCATTATCATATCTGGTAAAATAAGAGACTTGCCTTAAATATCAAATTATTTTAAATTGAGGATTTTAGACATACTTTTCCCTCTCAACTATAATAACTATTTTATAGTCCCTTCCAGGTTTAAGTCTATCATCTCCCCTACCCCCTCTTCGCCCTTTTATGTGCATTAATTGCCGTTGCCTGTCATGTGTTTG
Organism: Meta bourneti; assembly: GCA_933210815.1. Classification (NCBI taxonomy): domain Eukaryota; kingdom Metazoa; phylum Arthropoda; class Arachnida; order Araneae; family Tetragnathidae; genus Meta; species Meta bourneti. Next base: position 73,923,206 of record OW119929.1, on the reverse strand, counting down.
GCGAAGCTTGGCCAAATATAACACACCATAAAACACAAAAGAACGTTACACTTTTTAAACATTAACCTCATTTAAAAACGTGTTTTAAAAGAAATTCATGGAACTAATTAATGTATACTTCTTTCTATAAGAAAAACAAGCTTAAAAACTGTCCGAACAGTGGTGGAGACGTGGTTAATCCCAAGGTTTATAAAATAGAGTATATGGAGATGGTTAAAGGGATTATTAGGGAAAACAAGATTAATGTTCCACCTTGGTTTATTCCATCGCTAGTCTTTTTTAGCAAACAAGATGGCGTTGAATCTGTGAGGTGCTCGGCGTTTTCTATCCTAGTTACACACGCATTAATAATTCAGTTTCAAAAAAACATAGGGAGTATATTTTAAGACATACTATAAACTACATATACAGGGTGCAACGCAAAGTCCGTGCCCACCCTTTATTTTCGCAACCGTTGGTCGTAGACATATACTTCCAATTACAAAAATGAGGTAAACATTCATGTTATGACATTTTGAAATTTAAAAAATCAATTCTGTAAAAATTACAAAATCTAACTTTTTATACAGTCCCCCGTTCCTTATAGTGATATTTAGTAAAAGTTGACACTCATCCTAACAAACGTAACACAAAAAGTTTCACTTCTGTGTGACAAAAATTGACCGAGATATTTAATTTCAAAGTTTGGGATTTATTCAGATTTATTTTACCTTCATTGAGGGGTCGGTTAAAATATAACTTAGAATAATTCGAGATTGAAATCAGAGTGCAACGCCCATTTTACGGCCAAAGGGGGGGTTCCCCGACCATAAACGATGGGTGCATGTATAGTAAAGTGGACATGCCCGATTCACTGAAAGTGGTCGCAGAGCCCCCAGTGGGGAAAGTTTGGAAATCTAACTCCGAAACTAAGCAAGATAGACAAAAGATGTTAATTCGAAAGTTGTAGACCATCGTCGAATTATGTAGAATCGACACCCTTAAAATGAAAAATGCGCAAAAAGAACCGGATAAATGGCAGCGGAATGCAAACTACCAGAGGCGTTGCACTCTGATTTCAATCTCGAATTATTCTAAGTTATATTTTAACCGACCCCTCAATGAAGGCGAAACAAATCTGAAAAAATCCCAAACTTTGAAATTAAATATCTCGGTCAATTTTTGTCACACAGAAGTGAAACTTTTTGTGTTACGTTTGTTAGGATGAGTGTAAACTTTTACTAAATATCACTATAAGGAACGGGGGACTGTATAAAAAGTTAGATTTTGTAATTTTTACAAAATTGATTTTTTAAATTTCAAAATGTCATAAGCATGTCATAACATGTCATAAAGCATGTCATAACATGAATGTTTTCCTCATGTGAAACATTTTTACAATTGGAAGTATATGTCTACGATCAACGGTTGCGAAAATAAAGGGTGGGCACGGACTTTGCGTTGCACCCTGTACATAAAGCATAGTTCGCGTTTCCTGTTCTCTATGCAAATGCACCGTTTGGTCAATCCACGTCAAATTTGGTACCCTTGTTCTTTAGAACCCTACGGGCTACATATTCTTTAGAACCCTAGGCTACATATTAACTCCCTTCTACTTGTCCTATGTGTGTAGAGGGCTAAAACAATTCGTAATCCTCATAGGAATAACATGGGGTATTATTCTGATTTCTGTATGCAACTAGGATTGTTTACCAGTATTGGCTTGAAAGCAATTTTTTCCAAAAATTGATACTTAGATAATTTAATTCTAACTTATGATTGAACTTATTTTTATTTCTTTCCAAAATATCAATAATTTATAAACATTTGATTAATGATATGAAATTATTCAAAACATTTAATTTTGCATAACTTACAATTTAAGAAAACGAGTCTATTTAATGCGAAAAGCGCAATCGAAAAACCCACTGACATTAAAAGTGTTATTTTACTTGGTATCTGGAAACGCCAAATTTAATGTTTCTTTTTCTAATTTTATCTGTAATTCTGAATTTAGCTATCTGAGTTAAGACAGCGAAACATGCAGCTATATTTGATTATTTCTAACATTTATGTGTTCCAATGCTTTAAGTATTGCAAAAAATTATTTAGCAAGATTTTTAATGAATTATTTATTTTGTGCGAAATAGTGCGAAAGACATGGGTTCATTTCTTGGCGGCTTGCGTTTATTTCGTCCAACTTTCTATAAAATCATTGATCCGATACCATAAGGATTTGTAGAAATTTGTTTCATAAAAGTAAATCAAGCCGTACAAAACAAAACCTTTTAAGATAAGACTAATGTCTTACTTTAAAAAGAAGGCAACGCTAAAATAAAGTTATTTTAAATGACAGTTAAAGTTAAAATAAGACGTGTAACCATACATTGTAATTAATATTTTTAAATTTGACTTAGGTTTACGTTACAAGGCAATTAAAATTGACAAAAAAGTGCCACAAAGAGAGTCGATGTAAAACTACATGCAAATTGGAGGGAAGCGAATTTTAAATAAAACTGCTGATTTTAAAATAATATCACGGTAATAAAATATTCTAACTAGGATTTTTGAAAAGTTGAAAGTGTTTGTCTGAAATGACAGAAGATCGAGGCTTTTTTCTTTACGATTTGAGGCTATTCTTATGCAACTTTGCTCTCAAACATTCGATGAAAACATTGATTTTCTTTTTTTAAATACCTGTAAAATTGACCTTCCTTTTTTTGAAATTGTAATTGATTAACTTTGTTTCGTCTGTTCTGAAAACATTTAATTAAAAAACGCCATTATTTCTCTTTAAGAATGGAAATTTCAGGAAAAAAATGTATTTGCTTGAAAAGAAATTGATCATGAATATCGTATCAATATGATTTGTCAACTTTTCATAATGATGGTGGAATTCGTATTTATCGCATTCCTGATGCAACAGTGCTAATTAATTTGCTATAAGTCAAAAATATTTATATGAAAACTGGCTGCAATAATACGCTGTAAGGTTGACATTTTTTTCAGAAAGTTAATTTAAAGGGCATTCATAATCACTCGAAAGCTCAAAATCGACTCCTATAATAGTCACCTTACTATCTCCCTTTGTTTTCTTACACTATAGTGCGATGTATGTGAAATGGATTATAAGAATGGATAAAGCAAGTATGTGTATTTCGTCCGAAGTAAACTGCAAAAGCTATAAAAAATGTCAAAATTGAGTTAATTTTTTTTGCACTCGCTTATTTTTTTCCATATTTGCATTTTTCTATGATAGCGAAAAGTGATTTTTCTAATCACTTTCAATCAACGTTTAAGCAATTCAACCCGAGCAACGCCAGCTAATTCTGCTAATGACTAAATCTCTTATCTATTTGTTCTGACATCTATTGTGGTTGGAAGAATATTAGGAAAGATCTGTTGATTAGGAATGTCAAAACTGGTTAGATATAATGCAGGAAAGACAGCAGATAACGGAACGGATACGTGGGTGGAGATCTCCCCATACGCCAAAAAGTTACAATGCACCTGCTAGGATCAGTGCGACTAACGGATGGTTAAAATATCGATAAATCACACACATATACTGAAGGTTCTTTCACAGAAAACTCAGTACTCCTTTTTTCATCAATCCTTTCGACATTCATTTCTGATTTGTCACGCTTTCAGAAGATAGATGACCCTCGGGGAGGTTACTTTCTTCAAGTGAACACGGGCATCACAACCCCTAGGTACCTTCACACAAAGGAATCTGTCCCCTTCAGATTTTACCTCACCTATTCATGTGCTTTTTTTTCTTCTTTTTCCCTCCACCACGCTTTAAATTTTTTTATGTTGGTTTTCTTTATTCTGTGTGTGCAGTAGCTTATCCCTGCTTGCCCCTTGTGTTATTAAAATCCAATCAACCAATCAAAAGATAAATGGTTAAAAAAGGGGGGGTTTGTAAGTAAATCGTTTGGGAAAAAGAAAAACTCTTCCACACATATCAAAAAGGTAACAAACCTAACTGTCATCTGCAATATCCATTGTATCCGCCCATCCATTTCTTTCCCACCCTTTTGTGTTCACTTTTAGCTTCATCTTATTTACACTGTCCGTGACGAATTAAAGCAGACATTGTCCACCGCCTTATTGGCTCACAAGGGTGGTCTTCCGGTCGACTTGCCTGTCTTCATTTGCAATTCATCAACCGAGCTCATCTTGGGCGCAGTCTCGCATGCTTATGAGAATATTAACTCCTTAGGGGGAAACTTCCCTCCCATTGTAAATCAAGTGAAACAAGTGATAAGACGGTCAATAATGACTTTCAGATTCCTTTTTCGACTTCCTGCATCTGGTTTATTGTAACAACCGCGGGTTGTAAAACACTCAGCACCCGGGGGTTCGGGAAAAGTCAGAATTCATTAAGTTGCCCCTAAAAACTGATCGGTTGTATTTTGAAGTTAATTGTGTTTGGGGGCAATTACTGAAAGCGATTTCTTATCTGTGAGGAAGTAAATTTGCTTTCACGGTAAGAAAGCGTTAATGTAGAACCTTATTGATTAGCTTAGTTGCTTTTGTTGCTATAGTGATTAAAATGGGAAACTTTTAATGTTGTTTACTTTATCCTGATAGCGTTCATCTATCAATTGCTCTAAATGATCATACTGTTCATTTCAATGGTACTGTCCGTCAACTAAATCCTGCCAATTCTCAAATTGACTCGAATATATATACCTTGCACAAATATAATTTTAAACACACTACATCCTTTTATCTATTATTTGACTTTGTGTTCTGTTTGGCACAAAGTTTGGCTCAAGGGTCAGATATGCCCTTGAGCCTATAAAGCCAAACTACCAACCTTTTCTTTTCTTAAATTTATTCTGCGGGCGTCGTATAAATTTTATGAGTAAAGAAATTTTCTGGAACAGTTCTAAGCCTTTTTAATATTTAGAATTATTGCACAATTTTCTAAATTTTTAAGAAATTTATCATCTAATTAGCATTTAAAAGATAAAATATTTTATTGGCTTTATAACGTACAGTTTATAGAGCTTTTACGTGAAAATTTTTTCTAATATCGTAATATTGTTACATGAGTCGTACGTGCTCCGTCTGCAACTCTCAGGTTGCTAGGCAGTGAGCAAATCCACTGACCACGATAGATTTTGATTCGGTACTCGGTGGTATACCGAAAATACCTTGTATGATCAGATAGATGAATTTCAGGCCAAAAGTGAAAATTCAATATAAAATTGCACGTATGACAGACTTGCAATCCGGATAGTTTGACTTTTGCATCCAAATATTTTATATGCTCCAGAGCTTCACTTATAAATTGTGTTAGTAAATGTAAATAACTCAAGCAGTTAAATAAATTATACTCCTCGAAATAGTGTACATGCTTTTTATTACGAACAAATTTAATCAAAAATATATAGTTTTTTTGATAACGAATTCTTATTAAGTTTTTCTGTTCTCTTGATATCAATTTTACCTCAATCGTATTGACTTTTGTGTACTTTAATCAGAACAAAAATCAAAGCAATATTACGATCGTTGAATTTATTATAGTATACTTATCGATCTAGAAAATTTAAACTGTTATGATTCAAAAACATGAATGAATTTTTAGTCGTTTTTCATTTACTGTAACAGTGTTGTGATGTACTTGAAAATGTGTTCAAAGTTTTGAAAAATAGTCTTAAAAATCAGTTTGTTGATGAATAAAAAATTATTCAGAACATTCGGCTCTTGGAAGCCTCACTTTACGAAAACAATCAAGGTGAAAAGCCCTTTAGGATACTACATAAAATTAGAAACAAAAAAGAAACGTAGACTAGTGAAAAAACTTCGCATCTATTACACCCTTGGGTGCAAGAAGGCCCGTAATAAAATATCGCTAGGTCAGGCTTTATCCCTTATATTGTTTCTCTGAGGATAATAGCCTTTTAAATTAAGAAATTAAACGCGGCTTTCTGAAAATTCTTTCTTTCAGAACGTATTTTAAATCTTTTTTCCATCTTAATAGCGCACAATCAAATTAGAAATTACCTGCTTTAACTTTTTTGCGTGTTGGTATTTACTATTTTGTCATGTATGTGCATACAAAAGAAAACCAGGAACGTTATTTTAAAAAAATGAACTGTATATTCGGCGACAGTAACTTGAGATTTTTTAAGGCTTTTTAAAAGTATTCTTGTGTTTTGAAAATTCTCTTCAGTTTTATTACCTCCTATAATTCAAACTTCTGCGGGCTATTTAACATTTCAATGATGATCGAAACATTTTAATATCTATTTATGGATATTATTAAGAATACTAACGCGTCACAACAAAAATTTCTCGACACAGATCTCGCATGATTGAAAATACATTGATTCACACTTACCTTTGAAATTTTTGATCCATATAAGTATTGAATGGTTGTATTTTTCCAAAATTTTATTACATAATGTATCCTAAGCGTGGACATAATTAGAATAAAGATTTTAAGAACAAATGTTCTTAGTATGTATTAACAGGAATGTTTGCATTCTGTTCGTGTATGATATTTTGTTCCGATTCGTTTATTGGAAAAGCAAGCCCCTGTTTTACTTAGAATATACAAGACTTTTTAAAATAGATATGAGTAACGTTTAAATTCTTAATTTAAACGTGCAGGTTGAAATAATAGACCCCCTTTATGCTTTAGAGAAAAAAGATATTTTTCTAACATTTAGTACACTCTGAAGAGGTTCTTAATTTTAAAGTTTACGTTACTATGTGTGTATGCGCCTCATGATGCGTAAATAAAAATTAGTTATTACATTTTTTAATGGATATTTATGTAATAACAAGACTTCCAAAGATACTTTTTAGAAAGAATGGAATATGTTACTATAAACGATGCATTTTCTGAGCTTGTCACAAACAACGAAATTTGTCTCTGAAAAACTGAAATAATTTTTTTGTAATTACCAAGGATATCTGAGGATTCGTCCCAGATGGTAACATTAACTTTTTCTGTTTCTTATCTTGGCTGAACTATCTGTAAGGCTTCGGGTAACCTAACTTCCCTTGTAATTTTTTAAATTTTTCAGGCAGCAATTTTCACGTTTTAAATGAATTCCCAAATTAAATGGTTTATCCTCTAGTCAAGAGATCATGTCTTACACTTTCAAGTATTATGCACTCATTCAAACAATCAGAAATTTTTTGATCGTCTTGAATATTTTGTTTCTAATTTTTCAGTGTGATCCAAATGATCTTCATGTATGTGGGAGTTGGTGCGAGTTAAATCTGCCTTGGCCTCAAATGTCACCGCGTTGGCGTGGTGTGGAAACTTGGTGAGTGGGGTGCCAGCTCAGGTACCGTCATCTGACCTTGGTTCCAAATTACAAGGTGTTGTCCTGGATCTTTCCCTTCGGGATTGATCTCGGATTGTCACCAATTGTCCGTTGTGTCGCTCCCAAGTGCGATGTCGATTAAACTCCCCTTTCATTGATGTTTAATACTCATCAATAACTTAGAAATTTTCTTTCAAAACTTTTACAATAGACACGTTGCAAAAAATGTTTATTATTTTTTGGTATGGTATTTCAAATGACGTCACACTGGAGCAACACAACGGGCTATTTGCGACGTCCGGGATCAATCCCCAAAGGAAAAATCCTAGGATAACACCAAGTAATTTTGAACCACGGTCAGATGATGAGGTCACACCTGAGCTGGCACCCCACTCTCCAAACTTCCACACCACGCCAACGTCAGGACCATTATTTTTTGGATATGGTTTAGAAATAAATGGCCAGAAAGACCACACAAACATCCCTTCCATATTATTCACACCATTCCATAGCCCGAAAAAGCCTAAAACATTCTTTACCACAATCGATACTCGCTCCCATAGTAATTTTTATACAAGTTTAATACACGACATTCTCGATTCCTTCAAGTTTCTTTGTTAAAAAAGGAACGGGCACTAAAGGAATAAATTCAACTCTGAAAGTACCGCTCCCTCTTCGTGCTCGAGAGAAGACTGGGAACACACATCCACTAAAATTCAGCGTTTCATTTTTACTATACATTTTTTTACTTCCGTATTGAGAATAAGAGTTTTATAAAATATAAACTTTACTTTGATGCTCTGCGGGACGTATTACATTTATTTATTTCCTTCATAACGGATAAATAACAAATATAAAGCGGGCTTTTTCAATAAAATCGTCCTTCTCCCTTCGATTCGCGAGGCCCCGATGGAAGTATATTTTTTGCTCCCTCCCAGTGCTGGCGATAAAACTGCATTTTATGAATCTCGCGAAACCGTAAAAAATATAAATAAATTTATAGGCACTCCTTTCCCGGCGCACACACACACACACCCCTCTTTGCTTTTCAAAGATCCCGTCGAAATAATGTAATGCAATGTAGCGGAATAGATAAAATGTTTGGCGTTGCATAAAAAACGTTTGACGAGAAAAATGGCGCCGTTTTGTGGTTAAATATGCTATGAAAAACAATGCGAGTGGGATGGGGGTTTAATACAAAACGCAATACGGAGTTCTTTTTTTAAATGTTTGAGTATATCTTGGAATTCCAAGCATGCTACGATATATGGGCTATTGTAGAGAATAGGACTTGCATTGGAGTGCCTACTGGTTCGATTGATCAATTCTTGTGCATGTGAGCTTTAAATTTGTTGGACACGAGTATTTAATATATTAGTTAAAAGGGGTGTAAGAACAAGGTGAGTCGTTTGGTTATTTTGGACTAGTAACAAGGCAACATCAGATCAGCGACCTTCTTATGAAATAGACGGATCATGCGCGCGTAACTTCATGCTATTTGAAGATCTGTCACGTGGTCAAGAGAAAAAGCATTAATCGTGATGTAGGACACATTATTAATTGATTATCCAGCGTGATCAAAAACACTAGTATGCGCATTGATAACCAATCGGCTGAAGTCGATTCGTACACCACCCTTCTGAGATCTTGTGACATTTACTCCTCCCACGTCCTTTGTCTATTTCTTTTGTAATTCGATGCAGTAGATGATGTTCACGCCCAATTTCTATTTCGTTTGTAGCCGGCGCTATGTGGCTGAACAACAGAGGTGAAGCTGACAATGATGTCAGAGCCATAGACCTCTACCAGTGGAACCTTCAATTTAAAATGTTTTTAGATAGTCCACGAACACACGAGAAGTTTTTTGGACCATGATAGATAAAGTTAGATTCTTTTAATACGGAAAATAGTTACCAATAAAGATTTTGTGAATACTTCTCGATTCTTGTAGAATATATAGTCCATTTCTAGAAAGATGATTGTTCAGGTAATAAAGTTTATCCCAATTAGATGATAAAAATTAATGTGTAAATGAAGCTGAACTTTATCAGGCTTCTACACAATGAAATGATGAGTGCATTTGAGGCAACAAACAAATTTGAAATTACTTACATTACAAGTAAAATATACGTCTTAATCTGTCAACAATCGGAAAAGTCACTGAATAAAATGTTCGTATAACATGAAGACAGTTAGGAAACCTGAAGAAGGAAGACTGTCATCCGAAATTATTATCTGAACTCGTGCTGATGAAGGGCGTTTCTTAGAAAATCGAATGTTTTGGAGAAGAGGGAGTGGCTTGCTGAAGTTTGCACACGAACATTTCTGGAACAACCCTGCTTTTAGGGATGTTATATGATAAAGAAATTTAATGAGTGCTGTTTCAAGTACAGTAGAACCTTGATTATCCAAACTCCGATTAACCGAGTGTCTGTCATCAGAGCCGAATTTGACACTTTTCGAATTTTAAGCTTTAAATATAGTTTTAGCAACCTGTGAGTTGGTTCTATTCCTCCCTGGGTGTATTCCCTCTTCTATGTGTATGTTCATTATTTGGCATTGTCCGTCTTGTGTGTGGCGGAGCTTGGCAGAATATGTCCTTGCTGCATAAACCCAACCTAACAATTAAATCAAGCTTAGAGCACGAGTGTGTAAAACAGAAGACAATTATTGACTTTTTCAAGCGAGTTTGAAAGGTACGTAACTCACGTTTAGATTTATTCTAAAATTATCACTGTAAATATATACCATGACGCAAATCCGAGTATCGATTATTCTTAATCCCCCTAACTTTATGGTTGGTTGAGTTTTTTTGTGTGACGCAAGGGCCATCATATTTGGCAAGCGCCAGACGACGTCAAGTAATGGACAAACATACACAAGGAAAGATTTACAGACATAGAAGAAATATACCAAGGGAGGTATCAAACCTATACCAACAACTCTTAGGTCCTAGATTTATGAATCTTCCACCGTAGCAGTAGTAACATATAGTGAGTCAATATTTCATATAAGCTGTTTTGTGTTATTATGTCCGTATTATTAGAGTTATCCGAAGTGATCTCAGTCCTTATTACTTCGGATAATCAAGATTCTGTTATACCTCGATTCTGCATTTGAGCATGTACAAAATTGTGAAGATAATGCTTCTTCCCTTTACCCCTTCAAGCCGGTTGTACCCGGGAAAATGTTGAGGGTTGAAAAAGAAAATTAAGAGGGATGACCTTTACCTCCCATCGGGTAAAAATGCACTTTCGCCTCTACAACCTCCGGGGTGAAACGGGTTTCTATACTCGTTTTAGATACCATATGGTGTTGTTCCAGGTGCCAAAAGCACTAGTACATCATTGGCTTAACCCTTTGAGCCCGGGTTGTCATCACCACACGCCATTCGTCACAATGGCAAAAGCGATGGGACCTCCAGGATTACGGACCAACTGACCACAACATACGGCCATTTCGCGTGAACTTTCTCGCGTTAAAGAGGGAGGAAAAACACGATAGGTCACTTTTTAAAAACGAACAAAAAGCCGCAGATGTGTTTTCGTGCTAAAAGTGTTGGGCTATTTATCCAGCATTTGTACGTTTTTGTGGAAGGGCCTTAAGCTTCGTGCTGTGGGTAAATCGCTTTGTGTTCGGCTTAAGTGCAGTCGAGTGTTTGGATCGGACTTTTTTTTCCTGGTCTCAAGGCAGGGTTTTGTATCAATTGATTATTTGATGATTCGGTTTGTTCTACGGTTCATCAGGTTTATTAAAGAATGTTACATCAACATGCTCTCGCTGCGAAAGAGATACAAATCTAAGAGTGTTACTTTCTAAACTATGGAAACATGTCGCCGTTTTACTATCGAAACCTTGCGAACTTATTTTTTTTGTTAAGGAGATTTTAACATTATTTGGTTACAAATATGCTTAATAAACTAGTCTCTAGAACTCGATTCTACGAGTATATCAATTATAAAGCCCTCTATCGACAAATTTTAAACCTCACATCAGGGTTTTTATGTTAAAATGACGACATTGTTAAAAGCTTCTGAATTTACCTGGTATGATCTTATAATGAAGAGAGCAGTGCCATGATTCTCAATGCAAATGACACAGTGTTTGAATCTTGACTTGAAGATGCATGTTCGTTGTGAATCGGTTTGTGATGACATCACTTTTAGTAGGTCTTGGTCTAATTAACCTTAAAAACGAATAACAGATCAGTAAAACCCTTAATTTGCCCTTACAAGTCTTAGAAATTAGTTTATTATTATTTTCAATAAATAATCTATTAACTAATCCAGATATTTTAGAAATGATCGTGTTTTTTTGTCTTAAAGGTAATTTGAGTCAATAATAAAAAGAACGGTTTAAACACTCAACAGTTCAACGAAATTCATAAATAAAGAGGTGTTATAGATTGGTACAAAAGAGCTAGAAATCATTAAGCTATTCAAGCCTAACTGGAAGAATATGAATTATTGAAAGATATCAAACTTTCTGGAAATGGGGTTAAATTGGAAATTCTTGTTTCACGTAATGAGCATACCTAAAGATCATGTTCTGTCTTATAAATGATAACAGATATGAGCTTTAATGATTCAAGCTACAAAAGATGGTCCTTGAGTATTTCTTCTTTAAACTTAGTTGCCGTCTAAAGTAACCGCAAGCTAAGGAGAGTCCAAAACTTTGTTTTAAGCTACAAGTCCATCCTCTGCGTTTATAGATGTGCAATAAGTGTTTTTGTGGACCACTAAACAATGAATGTCTTGCCAACCCCTTCCTTTGCACAGGCCAAAACTTCAGGTGTTCGAACATTACAAAGCTCCATCACCACATCAATCTACCGGCAGCTGTCCAACGCTATCGGTAAAACCATACCAATTACCCCAAAACGCTACACCGCGTAAGGAATTGGATACGGAAAATTGAGTCGTGCGATGTCCTTCACTATGACGAGTCCCCCTTCTAACATGTACCACACGCGACGATTATTGGTAAACAAGTTCCAAGCCACACCAAAACCGAAAAACGTTGGAAGGTGTTCTTAATGAGGCGAGACCATCTCACGATGTACTCTGAGCTTGTGCGCGGAATGTACCGCACGTGCTGACCTCCCAAAACGTCTTGTTGGTATTGCATTCCATCGTTGGGGGTGGTGCGTTTGCCTTCTCGGAAGGTGAGGACGCTCTAGTTTGGAAGATTCCTGACATTCCAGACGTGGGAGGGAATAGTGTTCTCGGGCATGCATGACTTGTCCGGGATTGCGTCCACTACATTGCTTAATGGACAAGAAGGGGTGGGTATAAAAGATAGAATTACACATTAGGACCGTGTTCTCTGTCAAATAAACTAGGGTTAGATATATAGCCTGGTGTCATTCAGAAAGATTAGAGTTTGAATCTAAATGAGGTATCTTTCCATATTTGGAGAACAACTTATGAGGACACAGTATCCTAAAAATGACCAAAATATTTGTCGGGAGATAGCGTGGTGTTCCGAGTAGGCTCCTAATCCCACCTGAAGTGAAGACTTTTTTCATTCCCTTTTCGGATGATCAGAATATCAGTAAAACTGCATTAAATAGTTGTAGATAAGCTTTTCGGTTGCACACATGGAGACGTACGCTTGTTAGAAAAATTTAGATGTTACTAATAGACTAAGGATGATACAAAAACTACAAATAATACACGGAGCAACTCTCTTTTACACATCTCCCAAATCTTCCAAAATCCAAACTTAAATTTTAGCATACTCTATATCATGGTTACAGTTTACACGTGCATAATTAAAAACACATTTACTAATATTATAGTTTGCACGTGCTTGATAAACATAATATCAAGACGCAATAACGCTTACAAATACCCTAGTAGGTGTTGCACAATCGCAATAAGAATTAAATTCACGGAGCGCTTGCACGCATTTACAACATCGAAATTTTTTTAATACCTTATAATAATTGTATAGCTTTAAAGGATATGTGTGCAAAATTTCATAGCTGTAGCAACATTACTTAGATAGTTATTAAAGTTTTCCCATCGAATGGCAGGAATGAAACAGACTAAAGATCCTTTTCTCGGGTTTTTGTTTTTCATGACTATGTTGTATCTACAACATTAAGGCTTTTTTGTTATCAATATAGATTTAAAACTTTTTGTGGTTGTTTTTTATGATGTATTTAATAACTTTGTGAGTGGAATAAGGATTTAGAAGAATAGTTAATAAAAAAATATGAGAAAATCAATTATGACTGGGGTTCTTTAGTGTTTTTATAGTGTCTCAAATAGAAATATTCGTAAACAAACAACAGTAGAACATGCAAGCCCATACACAAAATTGTGGGAAATACTTCAAGGAAAGAAAGAAAAATATTTGAAAACAATTAAAATTTGCAAGGGTAGGAATTAAAAAAAGTATTAAAAAAATTAATTTTTTATGTTAAAATAATATTTTCTTCTGTAATATTTTATGTGCATTAGAACAAGGTACACTAAAACATTTTGTTGCAAATGTAAAAATAAAAATAATAGTTCAAAAGGAACAGTGTTCCCTTAATGATTATTCTTTGAGCCACTTATAAAAAGCATGCTACGTGCTAAAGTAAAGTTTTACTAGATGTACCCGCTTGTTCCTGACCATTCTGACCACGAATGAACCATTATTACTTTCGTCACAACCGTCGACCACCCAAAAGAGAGATTTGGACAATCTCCTTACTAAAACCTTTTGTGTTAATTCAATTTAAACGCTTCAATTTAAAATTTACTGTCTAAATTTCGCACTGAGCGGGGCCGAATGTAAGGTTCATAATTTATGTCGAGATAAAAGTAAAATGTAATAGTTTCTAAAAACTCAAGTGGCAACGTAGTCGTATAAATACAAAAAAAACTTTGCAGCAGTTGTATTCCAGTAGTGTATTCGTTGAGTAAGTGTTTCAAATAAATTTGTTATTTGTTATAATAATAATCTCTCGTTCTAAATTTCCTTGTTCCTCATCTACCTTATAATTTGTCGCACTACAATCACTTTTTTCTACGCATGGGCAAAAAGTATATAGTAAATAAACGCAAATGAATACCTCCTGAAAAATTAGGAATCAATACTAAGAACTGAACAATTGTGGCAGCAGAAGTATGCAAAATATTAAATTGGAATATATAGAATAACAGATAAACTTAATTATATGACGCTGAATGACATCTTTATTTGTGATATTTTTATTAGTCCTGCAATAAAGCACGAGATTCAGTGGAAAAAGTTCCTATTTATTTATCTACTAATAAACGAATACATGATTTTATATACTTCAATAAAGAGATTAATTAAAATATGGCCATTTTTCTTTTAAATGTTGTGAACAATATATATATATATATATATATATATATATAATCGTTAGCAGAGAGTACTCCACAACCCATAGGAACATTTCGGAGATTGAAATCAGCAGAGTGAAGCTTGTTTTGATTAGTCCACTCTTGAGTATGTAAAAGTCTGCCTGGCGGAGTCAACGCGTCAACTTATAGGGGGATTAATCATATAATATACGTACTAATCGTAAAGTAGTTACGATTAATACGTATATTAGTAGCATAATTTATTTTCATTTTAACCAAATTTCAAATGCACGTGTCCAACAGGTGTGCAACCCCTATGAAGTTACGATGCTTCAGAGGATTTATCCAGCTGTAGGGGTTAATCTGATCATTCATGGATCAAGGATTCTAAGACAGTAGATCGGTGGGGATTATGTGTCTTAGTTCCTGGTAAGACCTCACACAAAGAAGTGTCTACCAATGGGGTTCTAACATCGGGGATTTAAAGAAAGTTGAAAGATGGCCAGATGGCATTCCATTTTTACCTGAATGAATTTTTTGAATTACTTGGTCCTGGATTTAAGCTGTAGCTTAAAGGAAACGACCAAAAAATTCATTCAGTCAGAAATTCATTCTTTTGTAGTCTACAACTTAGCTGGTGGTCCTGGCCTCTCTGTAACTTCTCCAACCGCCAGATAAGTATGTAAAGCCTCATGCAAAAACTATATTCATAGCAGAAATTCCTTGAAACTATAATAAATTCAATCTATTATTACTATGTTGATACGAAAGAACTTAAAACTACAAAATTTTAATCGCATTCTTACATTTCAGTGAATTTCTTTCCATGTTTCCAGTCAGATAATCAAATTTGCAAAAAAGTCCAAATGATGAATACCAAAAAAATGTAGTCAACTGTTTCTTTAATAAAGAAAAACTTCAAAACTAATTAAAATGAAATATTACTTTATCTACATTTAAGGGTCCGATATGCTAGTTTAGCGATTGCAGTTTATAAAATGGTAGGTTGCTATTGACTTGCACATTGTAGAGAAACGATCACCACGGCAGCGTGGGAAAATGAAAAGTCTTGTTGACTCAGGTGACGAGAGGAGAGACGGAGACAGAGGATCACAGAGGATCAGAGAGAGAGCTTGGAGAGAGGCGGTCAGCAGAGACCGTTTTTGGAGCTTGAAGTGAATATCCGTTCACTGTTGTGCATTTATCCCACCTTGGGATCCTATACTCGCCGGAATATTTTAGTGAGAAAGGCTCGACCGTAGCCGTAAAGGAGAACCCTCCTAGAGATCCGTGTAACTGCTCATCCTAGTAGTGATCCTGTCCGGAAAGACTGAGATTTCCTGCCTTGGAACTCTGTACTCATTCGAGTAAATTTTTGTTGAGAATAGGCTCACCCGTAGCCGTGCGTTAGACTTCCCCGAGCGAAATTGTGAGGCTCGCCAGCAGCCCTAAGCGCCTCGATAGAACTTTGGACCTTCCAAGGAACTAATATTAATGAACTTTACATTCATTTTCCTACTTTTTGTACAAATTGTAAAATAAACCAATTTAGTCCAGAATCGGATATTTTCAATGGTAACTAGTCTAGCTACCCGTGAATCAAGACGTTACAGACTAGTTAACTTTCTGGTGGCAGCGGAAGCGATCGACACCCAGTCGTAAAGCAGTAGCGGAAGCGATCGACACCCAGTCCTGAAGTAGCGACTTCGTTCGACATCCAGTTCTGAAGGAGTATCGAACCGACCGACATCCAGTCCCGGAGAAGTAGCGACTTCGTTCGACATCCAGTTCTGAAGGAGTATCGAACCGACCGACATCCAGTCCCGGAGAAGTAGCGACTTCGTTCGACATCCAGTCCCGGAGAAGGGGACGCCTGGTCCGAAATACAGTTACGGAAGACGCCGAGTCCCGAAAAAGAAATAGAAGACCAAGTTTTGTGTGGAAAGTGACCGACCAATAACCCTGATCTGAAGTAGATGAAAGTGACGAGATCCTGTGCAGCACGACAGCAGGTAAGGCTTGATTTTACTTTAGAGGCAAAAATTGTAGTAAATTAATGTGCTAGGAATTTAAAATTGTCTTAATGAAATTATATTGTATGTGTAATTGAGTGGTTGCAACATTTAGCAAAGTGCTTGATTTGAAAAATTTAGAAAACTATTGTGTTATCAATTCAGGAAGAACTTTCCTTTGAAATTAGAGTAAAAGTCATTTATTGAAATTAAGTACTGTTGTAATCTAAAAGTTATCGAAGTATTCTGTGTAGAGTTACGCTTAGTATATTTTGTGAAATTTGAGTTAAGATTGTTTTGAAATTTAAGGTACATTGTTTTATAGTGTTGCATTGTGTTTTAAGTATTGGTCACATATATTAGTATATTATTGTGTGTATAATTGTGTGTAAGGGACAGGAGAATTTTAAAATGGCATTTTTAGCAAGGCAACGTAAGGCAGATTTGCAGAAACTCGCTTATGAGTTAGGTATCGACCTAGGACCTAATGATAGGGTGTTAGATATAACCACAGATATCAGAGCATCCACAATACGACGAAGAATGGGTGAAGGCTCAGTTGCAGGTTATAGTAGAGGATAACTGACACTCAGGCTAGAGAGGAACGGGAGATAGCCGAGAGAAATGCTAGAGAGGAACGGGAGATAGCCGAGAGAAATGCTAGAGAGGAACGGGAGATAGCCGAGAGAAATGCTAGGGAGGCGGAAGAGCGAGAAGAGCGAATTCGAATGTTCGAGTTAGAAAAACTCAGAATTACGCAAGCTGCTGAAACAAATAGCTTAGGTTCGTCACAAACGGATAATTCTAGACCAACGAAAAACTTGAAATCCGTAATGCAAAAATTTGACCCAGAAAAAGGAGACATGGCCCTATTTCTCACCTTGTTTGAAAGACAGGCGAAAAAGATGGGAATAGATGATGTTGATTGGGTGACTCACCTTCTTTACCTACTCCCGATGGATATTGCAGAAATTATTATGAGAGAGCCCCCTGAAAAATCCGAAGATTACGATCATGTTAAGAGTATCCTCCTAAATAGATTTAAATTAAATCCGGAAACATTCCGAACCAAATTTACACAGCATCAGAGACGATCAGGAGCGCCCTGGAAAGATCTAACATTTGAATTAAGGAGTTACTTAGAGGGATGGCTAGATGGAGTCGGAGTGGGAAGTTTTGAGGACCTCAAAAACCTAATGTTAACGGATCAAATAAAAAGGAGAGTTTCTCCTGAGATTAAGGAGCATTTCATAGATCAGTGGGCAGCCATAGTAGACCCCGAAGAATTAGTATTTAAATTAGACCAATATGAAGCCGCTAGACGCACTGTTAGAAGACCTCTCACAGCTAAGTTCCCAGAAAAACGTTTCCCAGATAAGCCCAAACCTGAAAACAAACCCACTATAAATATACTGCAAAAATTGAAGTCCAAGCAAAATTTCCAGGAATCGTTGCTTATGTTAAAGTAATATCATTAGTTAATCAGCTAAAACGTTTACAGAGAGCAGTTGATCTCGTTACACGGGATTAACTCTCCAAGTGCTTTGACGAGATATCTCTTCCCAGATCAGGCCAATTTTGCTTAGGACAATATATCTCGTCGAGACAAGTTTGTACTCTTACTTCAAGGGGAATGACGATCCAAGTAGGAAAAACAAATTGTCCCTTGTTCAGAACTGGTGACAGTTTGGAACAGTAGTGAGGAAATTTGAGCCAGAAAAGAGCGAACGCTCGAATTGGAGGAATCCAAATCCTAATGAGCAAAAGTGGAGGAAGCGAGAATTTGAACGGCGAACAGCGCCGGCGTGTTACATATGCCATTCGACGGATCATCTGAGACCGCAATGCCCTGAATTAAGGAGAAACCCGAATCACGAACGCGTGAATCATTTAAAAATGGAGGAGAATTTCGCACCTTCGTTTGCCCCGTATCTGAGTGAGGCTAAAGTTAATGGGATAAATACCGTGATATTGAGAGATAGTGGAACCAGTTTGGACGTAGCTCCCAACCACTTAGTAAGACCAGATGATTACACCGGAGAAACAGTTTGGTTGAAACAGGCTCTGGAAAATCATTTCCGATGTTTACCGATAGCAACAATTAGTTTAGAAAGTGAAAAATTCGGCAAGATAATCACTAAAGCAGCGGTAGTGGATAAAACGGTAGAATTGAACCATTATCTCCTGGGAAACTCGACCCAAGAATTGCTCGAGGAGGCAAGGAAAAACCCACATTTAGTGAATGCTGTCGTTACGCGTAGTCAAAACAAGGGAAACAAAAGATCAGGGAGTTTGGAGAAACTCAAAACCCCCAACTGCGTTAGCGAAAAACCACCTCTTCAATCGAATAGCCAGGAGCGCGAGGTTCCGATTCATCTACCCCCTGCTGAAAAGCATACAATTGCGCTTTTGAAAGTAACCCCCGAGGAGTTTTCCAACGCACAAAAGGAATGCTCTGAATTGAGTACGCTGTGGGAAAAAATGGAAGAAAAGCGAACTCAGGAATACAGGGTGGATAAAAATTTGTTGTTTAGGATAACCGCAGATCACCGAGGTGAGGAAAGGAAACAATTAGTCATTCCCGCAAGAATGAGGGATGAAATTCTAAGGTTATGCCACGAAGAAGTAGCCGCACATTTAGGCTCGACAAAAACCAAAGATAAACTATTGAGATATTATTTTTGGCCAAACTGCATTAAGGATGCAGAAGAATACGTAAGAACATGTGACCCGTGCCAGAGAGTGGGAAAACCAAGGGAAAAGAAGAAAGCCCCATTAAAATTAGTGCCGGTGATTAAAGAGATCTTCTCGAAAATTAATGTAGATACCGTAGGACCCCTTCCTTATTCAAGTAAGGATAATAGATATCTAGTAACTGCTATCTGCATGGCCTCAAAATATCCTGAAGCGATACCCGTTCGCGACATCAGTTTAGAATCGATAGTGGAGTCCCTCATGATTATATTTAGTAGATTGGGATTTCCCAGAGAAATACAGTGTGACTTAGGCACTTGTTTCACGAGCAATTTGACCACCACGTTTTTTGAAAAATTTGGCATTAAGGTTACGCATAGCTCTGTTAGACACCCACAAAGTAACCCAGTAGAGAGGTGGCACAGATCCGTAAAAAGATTATTGAAAGTTTTGTGTTTGGAATCGGGATTAGATTGGGAGAAAAATCTACCCGCAGCTCTCTTAGCATTAAGAACGGTGACTCATGAGTCCACAAATTTTAGCCCCGCTGAACTCGTGCACGGAAAGAATCTTCGAACCCCCGAAACCTTACTTTTCGAACATTGGGTAGAACCGGAGAAGGAAGAAAATGTCGTGACTGAGTGCATGTTAGAATTAAATGGTTTGAAGCGTTGTCCTGAATTGGACTATGAACGAGTTTCAAACATACGAAACGAAGGGAAAACCTGGTACGATAAAGATATCGTACGCAGAACTTTTAGAAAGGAAGCGATAGAGCTGATACCGGAGTATAAGCACGAATTCCATAGGCTAAAAGTAGAAATCACCGAAAAACCCGTACTTTATCCCCCAGACTATAGCAGGGAATTTATCTTGCAAACAGATGCATCTGATAAAGAGATCGGGATTATCATAGCTCAATTAGGACTACACAATAATGAACAGCCAATCTTGTTCTGGAGTCTAAAATTTAACTGTACAATAGTCCACAGAGCAGGGAAAGACAATAAGCACGCTGATTGCTTAAGTCGTAAATAACATTTGACACTTCAAATGAAAATTGATTGTAAATATTTAATAGTGTATAAATTGTGATCTATGTAAAATGTAAATACAAATGATGCTTGTGTTTGTAATTTAAATAATTGAATAAGATTGTAAAATGTTGGAAGGTTAAAACCATTAGTTATAGCTGCCTCTGAAGTATTGTCAAGACCTCCTGTATGTCTAACCCCTTCCTTTTAGATTTTGCTCTCTAACACATCGCAAAATCTCTCTATGGGGGGAGGAATTCTGTAACGGCGGCTAGAGAAACGATCACCACGGCAGCGTGGGAAAATGAAAAGTCTTGTTGACTCAGGTGACGAGAGGAGAGACGAGAGGAGAGATGGAGACAGAGGATCACAGAGGATCAGAGAGAGAGCTTGGAGAGAGGCGGTCAGCAGAAACCGTTTTTGGAGCTTGAAGTGAATATCCGTTCACTGTTGTGCATTTATCCCACCTTGGATACTCGCCGGAATATTTTAGTGAGAAAGGCTCGACCGTAGCCGTAAAGGAGAACCCTCCTAGAGATCCGTGTAACTGCTCATCCTAGTAGTGATCCTGTCCGGAAAGACTGAGATTTCCTGCCTTGGAACTCTGTACTCATTCGAGTAAATTTTTGTTGAGAATAGGCTCACCCGTAGCCGTGCGTTAGACTTCCCCGAGCGAAATTGTGAGGCTCGCCAGCAGCCCTAAGCGCCTCGATAGAACTTTGGACCTTCCAAGGAACTAATATTAATGAACTTTACATTCATTTTCCGACTTTATGTACAAATTGTAAAATAAACCAATTTAGTCCAGAATCGGATATTTTCAATGGTAAGTAGTCTAGCTACCCGTGAATCAAGACGTTACAACATACATCAAGCAACCATTCAAACTTTTTCCTTTTTCATACTGATTAGTGATTTCAAAGAACTAACTTTAAAAAGTGTTTAATATAGCATAGTACTGGCAGTTAAACACTTGACTCCCTAGTTTAACTTCCAGTACTATGCTATATCAAGTGCTCCCTAGTCAAGTATCAAATTAGGGTCTTCCATTAAGTTTGTTGAATGACATTTTAAATTGAAGCGAATCCTTCAAACTATAGTAGTATTGAATCTTTTTAGTTGCCAGTCAAATTATTGGGACCTTTTGCCTTCTAATAACTAAAATTTTTATTGACGAATGAACCGCAATAGAATATAAACACAGCCTTATTTATAAGTCTACACATGCGAAAAAACATTTCGATAAAATTAACTCTTGTGTAGCAAAAAGCAAGCAAAATACGACACGTATTAACAAGACCAGTAAAGGGGTGACAAGTCAAAAAGATAACCAGTAAATAAACATTTTACATGATTCTTTTGTATAGTGACTGCGTGGAAACAATTGCAACTATATATATGGATTGTTATTTAGGTAAAAAATATGTTTGGGTCTAATACCTATAAACTCCTTAAAAAGATATTTGTTACAATTAAATGATCAAGCGCGCTTCAAGGTTTACTAGCATGTAACGAAATTCCAAATTTTTGACATCAATATATTATTTTGAGAATGGTTGCTTGAAATATGCTTTACAGCACTAAGGTAACTACATTATGTTCGTTCATGCTTCGTTTAACGTTTATTAATTGATAATTCTTCACTGTAAAATAACTAAATTTCATGCAATTTAAGGTGAAAAGTACCTCACACATTAGAGTATTTAAATGCAGTTTAATTTTAACGACTAATTAGAGTGGTCCACTTGTGTCACTATCCCCTCGATAAGAACTATTACCCACCTTATAATTAGTGTGGTAAAGATGATGCTTACCGAATGTTGTCATCTAAATTTTGATTCGTTGTAAAATGCTAATAAAACCCATTTGGATCAAAAAGGTCCAAGGACGTGTTTGTATAAATTATCCCATTCACTACAAACAACCTTGAACTTTTAACCTTGGACACTTAACAAACACAGGACAACTTTTTAAAATCCTCTCAGCGGAACCGCAGAACTGCTCTTTTTTATTCCCTGTGCGTAATCGTCATTCGTTTTTAAATAATCTTCTTTCAAACAGTTCCCCATTCAGCAATAACATTTTATGGACTTAAACGTATTTACTATCTCACACCATGACGCTTAAAGAAATATCCATCCTCACATCCAGAGATGGCTTGAGAGGATATTTGCTAGTGGGAGTGTTAATAGCAGCATTCGAATTGCGATGTCCCAATGGGGCTTATTAGGCTTTCATCTTTACCCTTTAGGGCAGGGAAAACTAAGGGGTTTCTCCTCTATAAAAACCCCTTATCACGTCCATCCAACAACCAACCGTGGTCCATATAGTCGAAGGGGGAGAAAAAAAGATCGAAAGGGGCCCAGGACTACTATCCAAGACCATAGGTACCACGGGGAACCGGCTATAATTTCACATCCCTGGAAAAGGGTTTTACGATAAGAAGCTATGACATTGAGAGTGGGTGGACACACACACGCACTGGACATATGAGTCACAGTTTTTATGCCACAGGAACTGGAATGGACGCCGTAAAAGTGAGGGGTGGTCCTGGTCCCCTACTAGCTGAGAACGCTGCCAATTATATCTTGAGGGAAGGGAAAATAACAAAAACCAGGAATCGTTATTTTCTTGGTACTACCGTACCCGCGATTATCTGTTTTAGGATGGGGTCGAGGAAGATTGAAAAGCAGTAAAGGATTGTGGAGGGATCTTAGAGGGGTGTATTTGCGGTTGGCCATATGTTTATCTTTTTCAAACAAATGTAATATTTTCCTAGAGATGCTGATATACCGGTTGTGAAGAAGCGGAAATGACATGTCAAAAGTATTTGCTAGAGATTAAGCTCGATAGTTCCGGACAAGTAAGCATTTGGAGAGGTAAACTTTCTGAACTGGTCGATCTTTTTATGGGATAGGTACAAGGATATTCCTGGTCTTAAGTTAAACTTTAATATTTCCCTAATTAATGGGTAAATTAACATGTAATAGTAATGTAAATACATTTATAAAATAATATTGCTAATTCCATGTCAGATTTAATCACAAATATGCACTCGTATATTTGTGAATCAATTTAATAAATGGTCTACTGAAAGATTGATGTATTCTAAGCTTCTGCATCGTTCTAAATGTAGTCTAAGAAATGTAGTTTCATGTCAGCTTGATTCACAAATATGCACTCCTACGTTCTGTGAAATGTCTACTGATAGATTTATGTACTCTAAGCTTCAGCATCATTTGAAATGTAGTTTGCTAAATGTAGTTTTATGTCAGCTTGATTCTTAAATATGCACCCCTACATTCAACGAATTATCTATTTATAGATTGTTGCATTCTAAGCTTCGGCATCATTTGAATGAAATCTGTAAGAATTTTTTCCATGCTGATATAAACGTAAACTATATATTACATATATGGTCATCAATGAAATATGCTTTAAAATTGCTTTTTTATTGGAAAGATTCTTTTTAAAAATGCTCTTATGAAATTATGAATAAGTTGCGCTTTTTATAACAAACTTTTACAGCATATTTTGGTTATTGCATATGGGATTACTAAAAATACTAATTGGTAAAGAAGCATTGACGGTTTTTTCACGATTCCATGTCTCCCATATAGTTGTTCATCATCACTGTTGCAGATGTGATATGCACGTTTAATAATTTTATTAGATTCAATAAAAGACTTAATTTTTCAGCATAAAATTTTTTTAAACAATCAAGACGTATCAACTTTGTGGGCATGAAAAAATATCTGTTACGAAATTGAAAAAGCATCGTATAAGTAGTTGATTTTCAGGGAAAAGTAATATCTAGTCAAGTATAAGTTTTGAATAAAATGTTTTCACAAAAAAATATTTAATCATATTAGTTTTAAGTGCAAAATATGTTACATTTATTAGTTACTAGCAGAATTAACCGATGTTACTCGGTTTGAGTTGGTTAACTGTGGATTGAAAAAGTGACCAGAATAATCATGTTTCTCTTTCGTAGAAAAATGCCAAATCATTTAAGTTCGCATAAAATAATTTTTTAACACCTTTTCGACATTATTATATTTTCTACAACTTACTTTGGGAAACCTTATACATGTACAAATCCTATACATGTATATTCATCATATAATACATTTCACAAGCATCGCACCCCTGTTGTATGACAAAGGTACTAAAGGTGACTACTACAAAAGGTTAGGAATGCCCTTTCTTAAATTCGTTTCCTGTAAAATTGCAGTAACTTAATTCGTAAAAATAGCGGATCTGTGACGAACACACTCTAGTCCCCCCCCCCCACCAAATTAATAGGTTTTTATAAATATTTTTTACTTTGAATTTTTAATACTTCAAAAATCCTTGCTCGGATTTTTGAACATTAACATTCTTTCAATTACGGCAAAATTTCACTTAAAAGTTGCTTTATTCTAACTTATATTCTTTCAATCGAATGCTTTGTGGTGGTGTTGCGTGTAATGAAACGGATCTAAAATTTTGTTAAAACAATAAATATTTAATAAATTTAATACAGAAAACATCGAAATAAAAGTAAAGCAAAGTTGGCTGAAAAAAGTTGTTCTTGAGATTCTTTTTCATCTCGTGATCTCGCATAGTTGCCACAACTACTATACATTGGACAAAATTTAGAAATGTGAAATTAATTCCGAGCGAAAAAAACCCAGAAAATATGACTGCACGTATCAAACACACGAGTATCCGTTTCGTTGCAAAATATCATCTGTCTCAAATATTCCAAAATAGTTTATATTTCGCAAAAAAAATAAGGCTCAGAGTAAAGGTATTAGAATTTAAATTCCGTAAAAATAGTTTTTGGAAAAATAATTGATTTTTCGGCAGTACTGGTAAAACAATTCAAGCAACCACAATGGTCAATATACTTTCCAGATTCTCCAAGACTACCAAATTATGGTTCATTAAAGTATAGTTACTCAGATGTTTTAGCATGAAACTTGTCTAAATACGGAAGCAAAGGAATTTCAAATAACGTATTCATTAAACTAAAATATGTATTATCAAATACAGAACATTTAAAATACGTTGAATTAGTTTTATGATACTTAAATACACAAACAAAAATAGACGTAAAACTGGAAGACGGACCAACACAACCAAGTTCAGTCACCAAATGAATGTAAGTACTCACATTATGCAGTTTCACAAAGAACTAATAATTAAATGTTTTCAGTACAGACAAAAAAGGTAAGAGATAACCATTTCTGAAAAGCGGTACGTCGATTTGATAGCATTTTTCAAAAAAGAAAATCCATCAAACTTTTAACGAGTAATACAAGTGCGGTGGAGATGTCGAATCCGGCACTAGCGATTTATCGCCAAACATGGTAACCTAAGTGTTTTGATCCAGATTTATGGCAACCCTATGCAAAAGGTTTTTCACGTAGGAAAGTCCGCGTTTTAACGAAATTGCGACAAAAATTGCTTGGCGACAAACATGCCCCGGATTCGACATCTTTACCCAAGTTGCTTAAGAACAACTCATAATGCATGGAACCTCTATCTTCTGTCACTACGACGAATGATTTGTAATTTTTCAAGTCTTGATTCGAGATATTTTCTAACATTGTTATTATTTCAAGATCGGCAAAATTCCATCTAAAATTTGCTTTATGCTAACACATGCAAATTGAAATCGAATCATTTTTTCAATTCAGATATTCAGTTAGTTTCTGAATGGAAACCATGTACCTGTTCAGAACGGGAATGATGATGATGCTACTTGTCTATTCGAGTACAGTTTTCAAGTAAAAATGTAAACTTCAAAATATGACTAATAAAGATTAAAAGCATATGAAAATAAATCATCAATAGCTATTTCGATGAAGCAAAACATCCATCATCAGGACTGAAGAAAGCCATGAGAGGAAAAATGTCTAAAAAGTTTAATGTTATTCGTTATGAAATATCAATAAATTTTATGAAAATTTGTTAAAAAGTTTAAATATGTTATTCTGCAATAGTGTTGGCCCAACCACATTTTTAATTAAGCCTTTACAGGCCACCTGTAAAGGCAGGGAAGCACTAGTATGTTCGATCACGTAAAAATAGATAAGGGTTTTTTTTCCCTGATATTCAACTCGAGAATAAATCTCGGGGATTGGACCACTTTCGCTTGTCTAATCTATTCTCCAGATGAACACCAGATAAGTCTAAACTACACGTATTTTTACGTTATCGAACACACTACTGCTTCACCGACTCGCGGCGTCAACTCGTAAACTAGGCAAACTCAACCCTCTGTAATTTCGACAATTTTTTATTTTTTAAGTCTTAGTTCGAGATATTTTTAACATTGCAATTAATTGAAAGATTTGATTAATTAATTAATATTCTTCAAAGAGGTCAAAGTCCGTTTAAAATTTCCTTTCCCTAACTTACATCCATTTCTAATACAATCCTTGTAGCCTTATAACACTTTCTTCAATTCGGGTATTCAGTTTCTGAATGAAAACCACGGACCCAGAGTTATGATGTTACGTGCCTTTTTATAGCTTCCAAAACAACCAATTAATTTAATTTGGGAGTTTTAAGTAAGGGTAAGTAAACAAACACAAATGCAAGTTTTAATGAGTCCAATCGTCTTGTAAAAGAAACCACGGCTAACTGGATTCACGAAAAATTTCTAGTTGCGACTGTCCAGATTTTCGATATGTTGCTGTGTTACAGGCTGTACTTACTAAAATGGTTGCTTGAAGCGCTTTATCGTGGTCAACGAAAATTAAAGGCCTTATAAGCTATGATGGTTACTTGATCTTATGTCGCGTAAATCGTAGATCGACTGATACTTTTTGTTTTGAATTGCTTCAGATAAATGTTGCGAGTCGTTTTTTATTCAAATTTAAAGTAAACGGATATTTGAGTACTTTTCGGTGCCTGGAGGAATCCTAAAAACGTAAACTTCATATTAAAAGTTCCACGAAAAGATTTTATTACAGGGAAATTATTTGCAGCCAAGAAAAACTTTCTAGAGCAGCAACAGACGATTTTGAGCTTTGATGAGCTACTGGAAAATGATCGGTAGGAAGAAAAATCCAAAACTGTAGAGAACAAAAGGAAAATTGCGTCTTCAAGAATTTTGTGAAAAGCGATGAACAAGTACATTTTATTCTCTCATTTTATAGATCAGAACTATGTTAATCGATGGAGCCAGTTACAAAATATAGTACGTAATGTGAATTGATTCACGAATGAGAATGATTCACGTAATGTGAATTTCAGAAGACATGCTATCAAGAAGCGAATTGAAAAATGTACAAAATGTACATAATTCTGTATCAGAAGACATATTCTTATTAACCAAGACTGGAAGATTGGAAAGTTCATTTTAACTTTATTTAATATGGATATTTTATAAACCGTACACACACAGCTTACAAAAGAACAGAAGGAACTAATATACAAAAAAGGGTAAGCGATTATTCTTAAATAGGGATGTTACAAACAGTGATTTCACAGTAACAGTTCTAACTGTGTCTGCTACTGACGAATATCTGTGATTCTAAACTGTGATTGTGATTCCAAACTGAATCTGATTGCTTGATTGTAAAATATCTCTTAGCCACTCGTAGCAATAGGTTACTTCTACTTATTTAGTAATTCGTTATGTAATAGGAGTGCATGGCTCAGTTAGTGTTGTGGCTTACAACGTCAGAGAACCCCAGATCGAACCCCGGTTTTCCTTTTCGTCCAGAACAACCGAAGTATCCTTCATATTTTTTAATTTAGCCAAACACGATACTACTCAATAAACCTACAATTTAAAATGAATTAAACATTTTTATTCCGCCGATGCGCCGTTTATTATATTAAGCCCGTTATTTCTTTTTCTAAAGATACTTTTTCCCCTCAATAAACTAATGCATTTTTGACAACATTTTTCTCTTCCTGACAGTGATGGTTCGTCTTTTTGAGCTACTAGGCGCAGGTAACTTAACACTTGCTCATAACTGGTTTTTGCAGATTAAAATATATCGACATTTTTATTACATATAAATTAATTTTATAATTAATTAAACATTAAAATCAAGAGATATGCATTAGAATACTTGTTTAATTTGCTTCTAATTAAATGTAAATTATTGATTTTAATTGCGTTAAATAAATAATTCACATACCTATTTTACTCTTAAAGTGTGTGTGTGTCGTTTAAATTAATTACTCTTATCTAAAATATTGGTTAGTTGAAGAAAAATTTGTAACAAAATTTGTATGTGTAACAAGACAATTTCCTTGGTGCCCGTCTCTCTGTTTCCGGCATTTATTGAAAAAATAAATGAAATAGTAAAAAGATAAAAATGGTATTTTGCTATATTTTCTATAGTTTGCTATAGATTTTTTTTATATTTTCCAAAATTGTTATAAACAAGTCAAACCTTACTGGGGACAATCCAGTAACTTTTGACTTGTTTTAACATGTTCTGTCCCATAGATTAATTCATAAAAAATATAATTTTTATGAACTATTAATTTAAATGTGGAGGGTAAGTAGTTAATTTACGTCACACTGGAGCAACACAACCGGCTATTGGCAACTGTCAAGGATCAATCTCAAAGACAATGGAGGGAGAGATTCTCTTAAGTATCCTCAAATAGATGAGCTGAGTGAAAGTATATTATTTATTTCTTAAACAAACAGGCAATATTCTAACGAGTAACATTTATATTTGTTTTGAAAATACATAGTCTGACAAGGAATTCTAGAGAATCAATTTTATAATAGAAACAATAAATTATACGCTTTAAAAATCAAACATTCAGTCATACTTTTTTGTACTTGCATTACGATATTTCAGAATGCATTCATTACCGCTATAAACATCATTGTGTTGATCCTTCCCCTGAAACTGCTTCCTCTTAAGAGACGAACTTTAAAGAATGCAGAAACTCAGAAAGCGATGAAGAAATGCACAGTAAAAAATTACGTATTCAAGAAATGAATGTCAAAACGCAGCTTCGGATTCAGAATATAAAAGGGACAAATGAGAGAGTAAATTGCTCATTAGAGCTTTTTAAATAATTATGTTACCATGGAAAGCATATTTTATATTCATATGAAAAATGACGAATTTTTAAAATTATTATGATAGCATTTCAATCACATTACCTTCAGACACTTTTAAAACTCTTTCTTCCCTTTGTTAATACCCATAATTAATCTTTGAATTCTAAAGCAACACTATGTAGGTATAACAGAAGAGTTCTATTCACTAGCGAAATCAAATAATCATCCTCTGCCCCCCTGATTTAAGCCCATTCAATTTATAAAGGCTTTCAGAGGCACCTACTTTTACACTCATAATTCCTTTTTTAGAATTAAAAATAATTTACAAGATGTTAAAAAGAAAATTTTTGTTTTAACGAAACCAAAAAAATAGAAAAAAAATTTCTAGCATCATTTAAAATAGCGAATTTAAAATACGTTTCCTTCTGAACTTTCCTTTAAACCGTCGAGCTTATTTATTTAGCCAATCTGGTGTGTCATAGAACCTGCTTTAACATCCGGTTGAAAATCCTAATCATCCTCTAGAAAAACACGAATCTGTCACATCGCCACATTCCATCAAGGGAATCATCAACTGTCGCCCCTACCAAATCACCGATACTCAGTCACAGTTTTCGCTGCTACCGAATCACTGATCCTTGTCGCAGTCGCAGTAGCAGTTTCGATATCACCCAACGTATCAGCTAAGCGATATCAGCTCAATCACTGCTACCGAATCACAGATACTCTCAATGTTCCAAAAATCACTGCTATCAAATCACTGTTATTTAGATATTCCAGTAACAGGTAAGAACTGTGATTCAAAAGTATCGGTGATTGAGTAGCAGTTCTGTGATTCGCTTAACATCCCTATTCTTAACTAATATTTTCATTTCTTCATTCATTAAATCTTCATGTACAGTTCAATAACGAGTAATATGCAAGTGGTAATATTTATGATAAATACTAGAAATTAGCAAGCAATATTTATTTGGTATTAAAGCACATTGCAAAAAGGCGTAAACTATAATATAAAACTATAGCAAGTACGTAATGTTTTGCTATTATATCTGGTACCACCAGTAATATGCCTAAATTTTTAATTCCATTTAGAATTATTAATTGAGATGCATTTTATGTTCTGTGAGATTGAGTTATTGTTTTTCTGAGATTTTGAGAGTGAGACTGAAAGGCATTTTTGTTTTGTAAGATTTATTAATTGAGCTACTGAGTTTTCTATATTCTGAGTATTTTAAGTTGCAAATAAATTTGTATTTATTTTTAGCTGTTTTTTAATGAGCTAGTTCGAAGTCGGTGTGATGGACATTTTTCAACAGTTCATCGTTTCGAAAAAAGAATCTGCTTCTCAGATAGTAATTCAGAGGAACGGACATTATGCCAACAAACTGAAAGAAAATTAATTAATTCGTATAAAAACCCAGGAGACATCTGGGTTCCTTGTACTGTAAATTATATTTTTACAATTTGCCAAGTTTCTTATTTACTAAGTATACTAAATATTATATGTATTTTGATAAGCTTATTTTATTTTAAGTGATTGACATAATATTGGAAAGGATATGGTTAGAAAAAGACATTACATATTTTTGCACTTTAGACATTATTACATTCTTTACTGCAGTATGAAAAATGCAACTTTCAAAGCTTTGGATTTTAAAAGAATTAAATACTTATTACTCTATAAACATTTAAGATTACTTAAGGCTGGATTATACGGCTGTACGTGGATTCTCGTTGAAAGTAAACTAGTACATGTAAAGGACGTTGAATTATATTTTGAAAATTCTATTCTGTTGATACAAAAATGGGCTTTTAAAACATGTAATTTTAGCCATCTTTCCTTAAAAGTCCTTTATGTTTGTCTCGTCATCTGACCGTGGTTCAAATAACGAGGTGTCGTCCTTGGATCTTTCCCTTCGAGATTTATCCAGGACCTTCGTTGTTGCTCCAATATGCGACGTAAATTCAACTACTTATAAACCTTTGTATTTGCAACATTTCTTTTTATGACAGGAAATTAGTCTTCTTCGTTTCATTTAAAAAAACTAATTTTACAAAATCATTTGAGTTCAATTGGACGGGCATTAGCAAATAATAATAAATAAACAGTCACTTGATTCAGAATAACAAGATAATATTTTCTAGATTTGGAGATTTGAAAAACAATTGCACAACACACATTTATACAAATTTTTTCATATTCATCTTTAACCTGAGTGGTAATAATAAAATAGGGTCGTCATTCAATGCTTTATGGAAGAAAAAATAATTTCGGACTGTAATAAGAAATTTTCAAATCCTGACTGCCGCTATTAGAAGTTTTTCGTCTATCCAGTTAGCAGCGGAGATACCTACGCTAATGAGCAACAAAATCTTTGAATAATTTCAACATATGATTAGCGCTGTCAGTCTTACTTTAAAATATTCTGTGCTATATATTTTATTTCTTTCCACAAAACGGAATTCTAGTCATGCGTGTTAAACCAGACTTTGGTCAAAATATGCACATGTCGTCAAGAAGTGAACACTAGTCTAGCATTATCAAATACAAAATAAATGATTCGGTCACCTCAAGCTCCTAAATAATTTATTTATCACATATGAAGTAGTGGAACACATATTTACATCAGCAACTTAAGAGATAGAATTAAAATTCCGATCATTGAAAATAAAATAGAATTTTGGTAACCCTAAGATGAACAAACGTATTGTATTTCAACTTCAAATCTACTAAGATAAGAGAGTAATTTAAAAAATACAATTAATAAAATATTCAATAAAAAATATAAAACATTAGAATTTTTGAATTCTCTAAAAATATTTTTCGGAAAAAATTGCTATTCTAGCATCTGAGCTATTCTATGTATCTGAGCTATTCTTGTTGTATGCTATTCTAGCATACAACAATCTGAGTTTCAACTCCAATTGCAAAAATGTTCAATTTATATCTCAGTTCCTTCAACACTGTTAGGTGAAGGTTGTTTAAATGATGTTAAAAGGTATGGGTATTCAATTAGTTTAGCTTGAAACGAAAACAAATGCAGGCGTAGAGGAATATTAAACAATTCTTTTCCTAAAGTCATGATATGTCTTGTAAAATATTCTTTTTTAGAAAATATAGCAAATTGTTTTTATGTGATACTTGCACAAACATACAAACATAAAACGGGAAGACAGATATAACGAGTACGATGATGTGAAGTACATTTATTAAGTTATATATATATATAATAAACAATCAAACTTACAAAATATTAAAAATCAAACATACAAACATTAAAACGTTAAGTAGCAGAAATGCAGACCAACAAAACGCCAAAAATGCAGACAAGCAAAAAAGCCAAAATACCGGGTATAAAAATAGTCAAACAAAAGCCAGAAAGCAGAACTGTCCATGTATGTGCGCTGAAGCTACACACATAGCATGGATAGCAATATAATTCAATATTACAAAACAAAACAAAGAGAAATTTGGGAATTTAAACTTAAGAATACCAAGAAAATTTCGAAAAAAATGAAGAAGTGTTAGTGGATCAAGGCGTCATCAGGGAGGAGCCTGACCCAGTCAACACAATATGGTGTTTTCTGCTTGTGGGCGGCAGTTCACCAAAGGTAGCCCAAACACCACTCCAAACACCATAATAAAATAATAAACACCAGCAGGAAGGCAAAATTAGAAAATCAAAACCGGGGACATCCAAGGACACACAGCATTACTATCTTTTCAAGTGGCACATTTGTATTGATATTTATTGGTTTTTAAAATTTTTTAATTAGAAATTAAATTAATTAATTATAGTTCGTGATATTATAGATTTATTAGTCTCTCACTTACCCTTGATTAGGTATGGTAATGGATGGTTTGGCTGGACGTATAAATGCGGTTTTTTTTTTTTGGAAAAATGTATGATGAATCTTCAGTGAATCCGGAGAGCTTGAAAGTGATTGAATGGTGCCAGAAAGTTGGCTTGATTGCGAAAAGTGTAAAATGTCTAGAATGTGGGAGGGAAATGACTTTGAAAGACAGAAAGGATGCAGGCGATAGGTACGAATGGTGTGTAGAAAGGATGGACATAAACGAAAGCGATCGGTGCGAAATCGTTAAAATTTACAACCCCGAAAAGGAAGACCAAAGGAACCCAGAGGAACCTGATTAAATTGGACCGTAAGTTTCATTTTTCTTTACTTTTTATTTGTGCATTCCTCATTTTCACTTCCGGATATAACAAATCGAATCGCCAAGATGGTCTCCATACTGGCTTTGGACGCCATCTTGATTTGGCGACAAACATGCCCTGGATTCGACTCTTTACCACAAGTACAATACAAAACTGTAGAAGAGAATACAAACTTACCCACACTAATAAACCTCAGCTCGACAACAACCCGCCGCAACCTACATGAGGACCGCCAGGAAATGCCATTCATAGCGCCTAAAAATCATATTATACATCACAGTTGAGAATTCGGAACTGGAATTCCGATTCCGAATCGTTTTATCGAAACCGGATAATGGCTTATTTTGGAGACTTTTCTGTTGACTATCAATTCTATTTGATATATTAATTATAATAGGACTGTTAATTTATTAAAAGACTGGATTTGAACACTATCTTTTCGGTTTCCGGTTTAGATAAACCGATTCGGAATTCCGAGTCGGAATCGGAATTCCAGTTCCGAATTCTCAACTGTGATGTATATGATTTTTGGGCGCTATGAATGGCATTTGCTGGACGTCCTCACATGTAGGTTGCGGCGGGTTGTTATTGAGCTGAGATTTATTAATGTGGGTAAGTTTGTATTATCTTCTACAGTTTTGTATTGTACTTGTCTTTGGTGTGTGTCCTTGGATGTCCCCGGTTTAGATTTTCTAATTTTGCCTTTCTGTTTATGGTGTTTGGAGGGGTGTGTGGGCTACTTTTGGTGAACTGCCGTCCAAACGCAGAAAACACCATATTGTGTTGACTGGGTCAGGCTCATCCCTGATGACGCCCTGAACCAACACTTCTTCATTTTTTTCGAAATTTTCTCCTTCGAAAATCTCGAATGAGAAAATTGAAATTTATCATTTATCATTTTAATAATCAATAGACTTCGCGATTCGTGTCGATTCAGTTGAAGAAAATAATGTGACATTAGTTGTAGAGTTTATTTTATGAGTAATTTATGTTTTTCAATTAGAAAGGCAAGCAGTTTATCGTTATAGATTAGTAATAAAAATCAATCTGCATATAAGACTGTAGCATATTTCCTGTTGTACTTGGAAACAAGGCTGATAATGGTTGAATTAAGCGGTCAAACGATGCTAGAATTCTAGAGGCCTTGGTCTAGAAAAATGTTATAGTGATGAGAAATCCCTACCATATTAGTATTAATGATGACGGGTGTAGATACCCATAGCCCTTCTTTAGTTCAAGTGTATATACCACTGCTGTTTCTTATAAATAATCTCATTTCATAGATACACCTTGTCTTGAAATCTAACTTGATCCAATTTCGTAGTGGCCATTACTAATGTTGAAGCAAAATCTTTGACTAAAGCATTTTCACACGGTGACAATCCAAGATGTGTTATTTCCTTGAAAATATGTTGCTAAAATCACGGCCTAATTTATCAACTAAAATTGTATATTTAACTTTTAACGTTTTAGTTTACCCCACCTGAGGTCAGTAAAGGGTTACATCTCCTCAGACCGATCATCCTAGCCAGTCCGCCACTGCTTAGAGACATTTGTCGTCTCAATGCTTGAGCCTGTGAAAAATATCTTCATGGGCAGAAAGAATTACCTGTAAAAGTTTCCCCCAATTATAAATGGACTGTATAAATGAATGGAAGCGACTTTCATTGTCTGTGTAACGAAAGAGGGTGTAAGAGAGCTCATACAAAATATTTAAGGGGTTCACACGCATATAATTTGCAATCTAGAGACTTCCCTGCATGACTTTTAATCAGATTTAACATTTCTTACCAATAGAATCTTTTTATAGGATTCCTACAGCAAATCGATGTAGCTATTTTGTCAGTATTGTGGCAGTAAAACCAATCCTACACTATTAGGTAATCTCGTGATGCCCAGAGTATTAACTCTGCTACCAAAAACAGTCAAAAGAAAATGAAAAAATGTGTCAATTTAGTGATTTCGACGAGTTTGTATTGGTGATTCGAAAAGATACGATTATCTAATTCAGAAAACAATCATTCGATCTGGCATGACTGTTATTTGATGGAATGTGCCAAATAAACGAAATGCCCTCATAATGACTGTACCGGAAAATTATCAGATTAAACCATTTTGTAAACGATCTCTAGACTTTGCTTTAATTTTTATCTCTTCTTAATTAAACTTCTGTTTCTGGAAAGACTCATGAGCAGATAAATCAATGTTTGAATATGTTTAGTTGAAGATCCTACGATTAAACTATCTAGAATGCTATTGCGAATGAAACAATGCTATTAGTTCAATGTCTACCGACAAGACAAGTATTTATTTAAAACATAATGAGAAATATTAACAAAAATAAAATGCAAGTCATAGTAATCTGAAGTCATAAAGGATTAATATACAACAAAAAGAAACCATTTAGTGTTCCTTTTTATAGATAGGTAGGTAGTTGAATCAACGTCGCACTGGAGCAACACAACTTGCTTATGGCGATAGTCTGGTATTAATCTCGAATTGAAAGATCCGAGGACAACACTCCTTAATTTTGAACCACGGTCAGATGACGAGGTAACACCTGAGCTGGCACCCCACTCTCCAAACTTCCACACCACGCGATCGGGAGGACATTTGAGGCCACGACGGATTTAACGTACACCATCACCCTGTGTACACGAAGGTCTGGTTGGATGGAGTTGCGAATTCGCAACCCTCCGGTTCTATCAAATGGGCTACCGCGGCCTCTCGTTTTGACAGAAGAATCTAGCTTTAATTGCCCATTTCATGATTAAATCTCGTCCATCCTAAAGGATTATCATGACCATGTTTTCTAAACATCATTTACATAGAAACACACGAGAAAGGTTTCAAATAAGATATTTTAACCACAAAAATAAACTATGACGCACGAAATCAGGAAAGGAAAACAAGTTCGAATCTCCTGAATATTAAGATTGATTAGATGGTGACTAAAAGTTATAATGGCATTTGAAATAAGTTGTCAATGTAGGAATCTTTGTATTCAATCATCTCTTAGATGATCTTTCATTATTGACATAAGGACATGCATTTATGTGTGTACTCAATGTCTAAGTTATACCAGGCAACTGCGTTGGTTTCTTTCATCTCCATGTTTGTATAGTTTACTCATAAGCGAAGTGTACTGGGAAGATAATATCATAATATCATAAAACATTTAAAAAGCTAAAAATGCAAAAAGTAAAAGGCCAAAAATCTAAAAGGCCAAAAAACCGGTGTATAAACATTAGTCAAACAGAAACCAGAAGTCAGAACTGTCCCTGCATGCGCGCCGAAGCCGCAGACATAGCATGCCAGGCAAAATAATTCAATAATTCAAATTCATTTGAAGAAAACCAAAGGGAAATTTTAAGAATAATTTAAGAATATATCAAAAAATGAAGCGGTATTGGTGGATCAGGTTTATCGGTCAGGCTCCTCCATGATGACGCCCTGACCTACCAACACCACTTCATTTTTTGAAGTATTCTTAAATTATTCTTAGTTTCCCTCTGGTTTTCTTTAATAGAATTATTGAAATACATATATAGCTTACTTCAAATGTGCTTAGTTTCAGAAATGGTAGTTGGTAAGTAATTGACTTTACGACACATTGGAGCAACATAAGGGGCTATGATTTCAAAAATGCAACTGCAAATTGCTAAAACTACATTGAAGAGTTTAGAACTCGAATGAAATTCTTCAACGGTTCGATTACAGAAAGCAATGAAAAATCTCGACGATAGAAATCATCGCAGAAAAGGAAATATGAGCGAAAAAATAGGTTTAGCGTTAAGAAATGCCGAAACGCCTTTGAATAAGGTAATGATATTGAATAGAAGATTTTTCTCCATGCATTTTATTTGAAAATAAGAATTGACACCATTAAAATTAGACGAAATGCCATTATGATTTTGGGGATAATTTTATTTCATTTAGTGGTGTGAAATCCACTTCATTCATTCAGAGGTACGAATCCACTTCACTTTTATTTATGTGAATATGGATATTAAATTCATTATAAAGGGGGTAAAGAAAAGTATGAAATGGTGTATTGACACTTTGTCATCAATTTACAAAAGCAATTTAGAAAGTTTTGCGCATATGCTATGTGCGGGGCTGTTCTTTATAAATCACTGCAAATCCTTTTCTTAGAATCGGACTTTTTTTTGACTGAGAATGTATTTTATATTACTCGTCGTTTACATTTCTAAGAACACTTCTACACTTCTGTTTGCAGCAGAAATGTTAAAATTACACGCTTTTTCTTAAGTGTAAGTATAATCTATTTTATGATCTAGGCTTGAAAATTCTCTTAAAAATTTCTCCACTCTATCTGCAGTCTTAACTGGGCCTTAATTCCTTCTAACAAATAATTTCTTGTTGCAAGCCTACTGAGACTCTTTTTCACACATCTTTCCCTCTCAGCATTGTGCTTGCTACCTATAAAATTCGGCACATTATTCCATCTGATTATTTTTTGCATCCTCTAAGATCGATTGGTTCTCCTAAGTTTCTAACTTCCAATTTAAAATTCCAAAATAATTATTTATCATCGAAAATTCACATTTTAAAATCTTAATTAATCTGAATCCACTTTTGCAAGTATTAATCTTAAAAACAAAGTGTGTTTGTGTATATGAGAATAGTAAGATACAAAAATCTTCATTTTCCAATTTATAATATACAATATAATGTTGAAAAGGCGATAATTTTTAGTCTTTGATCTCTATTTAACCTTCTGAGAGATTCGCACGCACAGATCTATCGTGCAATCTCCAACAAACGTAAATGACTAAATATCCACATCTATTATTTGAAAGAATCTAGAAAAGATTCTACAGCAGGTTAAAACTGGTCAAGCAGGTTAAAACTGGTTGAATATCATGATCTTTAGTTTGATCTTCTTGGTCAACAGAATCTTTTCTGAGGGTTAAATAGATGTGATTATTTAGTTATTTATGTGTGTTGCTTGGAAAAAGCAAAACTGCACTACTGGGAAATCCCATGACGCTTAGAAGGTTAAATAAAGATTGGTTGTTTTTTATGGAATAAGGGCCAGATCTAACCAAACTGCGCCAATAAATAAAGATGAAAAGTTGAAAATGAGTCTTAACGTAAATTGCTTACATGACATATTTAAACACGGTAAAAATAAATACACTCATCACTATATGCTTTATATTGTATAATATTGAAAATGGATAGTTGGCAAAATATACTTCAGAGAACTTAAGAAAAAGAAAATTTAATTCCCTTATTTAGCATTATTATCTTGTTTTATTTCAAACAAACGTTGTAGAACCTTTGTGAACTTAAATATGGTTCTGAGACATAGTTTATAAGGTTTACATATAATTTTTAAGATTCGAAGTGAAATGTTGCAAAAATACTCAGTGAAGTGTTATTTAAAAAATACTGAAGCTCAGTTCTACGATTTGTAGGTGTGAGGTTGTATTTTCATTTTTCCCAGCTGTACGAAGCAACTAATTCGGATTACAAATCTTAAATTATATCATCTTCAAAAAGAGGAACATCCACAATTATTATATTAGAACAAATTGCTCCATTTTACATTTTAAATAGTACATAGAAATTTAATGTTTCTCTTTTTGAAGATGATATAAAAAAAGATTTGCAACCTAAAATAGGTTGTTTCTTACTGTTGAGAAATACAACCCCACAGTAATTGGTGACCCAAACATGATCTTTTTGTGCATCGGATCTGGATGCTACCAGATGCAGAGAATACGCAACATTCATAATACAAATAAAAATTATTAAATGTCTCTTATATAGTAATGAATAGAGTTCTATAATTTAATTTTAATAATTTGGAAAATGAATGTTTTGGTTGCATCATTCTTACATCGAGTTGCTTTATAGCAAAAAAAGATAATCAAAAAGATTTCATTGAGATTGATTCTGTTTATATTTAACTCACTATTCTCTATCTTGTCCCTTGATTACTGACTAAGTAAATTTTAAGCCCTTAGACAGACGCTTTAAACACTTATAAGACTTAGACAGACACTTGCTGCTAATCAGTGTTCACCGGAAATGTAGTTATCAGTTTACACTGATATTTGTTTCTGAACGATTAATAAAAGCATCTGTCTTTTCTGACAGTATCTTGCATCTTCAATAAACAATGCAGAGCATGAATATGCGTTCTGAACCATTTGATAAGAAAAATGTGTATGCTCATACTCAATTTATGGTTTCTTATCGAAATATGAATAAGTTTACAAGATACTGGAATACTATTTTTCAGATTCCTTTATTTTTATAGCAATTGTTTCACTATGAACCAGCGTATCTATTTATCTTGGTGAAGGAGAGCTCATCTTGAATTTTTAAGCAAATGGGGTTGATTGATTTGGGTTTTTATGGCGCATTGGCCATGCTTCGTCAGACACAGGACAATGTCGAGAAATGGACATACACAAGGAAAGGTTTACTGATACGAGAAATACACAGAGGGAGAAATCGATCTTACTGAAATACGGATGTTGTAGTTTTGTATAAAGACTTTCCCCTAATCAAACGGATTATAAATTCAGTACCAATGGATTACGTATTCAGAAGTCTACTGTAGGAACTTTTGAACAGAGAATCTGTGAGAAGGGGGAAAAGAGTAATCACTATACATATTCGTGCCTACACGAATTAAAGATATTAAAAAATTGGTTGGGTTTTGTTTATGGCGCATGGGCCACACTTTGCCAAGATGTGCCAAACACAAGACTGGCAACGTCAAATGGGCATACAAACACAATGAAAGTTTTACTTACACAGAAGAGAGAAATACACCTATAGAGGAAACGTACCCTGCACAGTCTACAACTATTCCAACTCGGAAAGTTGCTACTGCAGTAGAGAAACCCACTGAGCCATGGTGGCCCCGTTAGAAACTGCAGCCTGTATTAACGCGATATTGTGAGAAAGTTATAAGCATTCTGATCATATAGTGTGTCAAAAGTCTTTACAATCTAGTTGAGTATATATGTACTGTAATAGATTATTATAGGGCTTAAATACTTAAACTAGTACTCAGGGCATGTAACTTCTGTAGGACTATGAGGCTTACTTACTGAAAAGTAAAACCAAAACGGGCCTTTTTAAATCCCATTTTCTCTATAACAAATAACGAGAAAAGTCGGCCTCTGAGAAGTAAATGTATCAAAAATGTGAAAACAGTTCTGGCATCATTTTTTTAGTTTAGTTTAATATAATTAATTTCACCATCTTTCATTAACTTGAACACATTTTCATTATTTGTTTCATTTCTGTCCCTAATTTTACGATTCGTTATGGTCGTTACTCGTGTTTTCAAACCTAACGAAATAAACAAAATTTTGAAGTTTAATCGAGGGCTTAAAAGCAACTAAGCAACGTTCTCTGTAAGACTCGATTCTTTATTACCTAAATTTTAAAGCATTTTAATGAGGTTATATTTTGTTATGATGCCTTTAAATTTCGTTTACAAATTAGGTAATAAAAGTAAACGAGTGGGTGAAATAGATTTTGTGCAACCTATGTTGCATGGTAGGTTGGGTTTTTATGGCGCCAGGACCATATTTGGCCAAGCTTCGCCAAACACAAGAAAGAAAACCTCAAGTAACGGACATCCAAACAACGAAAATTTTACTGGCACATAAGAGAAATACGCTCAGGGTAAGATATAGGAATCAAATCTGCACCGCCTACAACTCGCAGTTTGCTAGCGCAGTGGTCAAGCAAACTATGCCTCGGCAGTCCCACTTATTTGGAGAAATCCATGACTTGAGAAATTTAAATCATGTGACTTAAAAGTATTTAAGCTTGGAGCATTTTGGAAAGGTTTAAACAAACACCAAATTTCCAAAACTGTAGAGCATTCACATATAAAACGATTTCAGAACGATCATCAAATCACAAGCTCACTGATCAATCTTACTTCAAGTCCTTCGTTTTCAATTTCGATTCCTCCCTGGGTGTATTTCTCTCTTCCCTGTCAATAAAATTCTTTTCGTGTGTGCATGTCCATTACTTGACATTGTATGTCTTGTATCTGGTTCAGCATGGCCAAGTATGGACATTGCTCCATAAAACAACCAACAACCTACCCTTTGAATCCAAGTTCTACGATCTTTATAAGTCAAGAATCCATTTGCGAAACATGCGTTACGCAAACTCAAAAACAGCGACTTTTAAGTCCTGAATGAAATAGTGAAAAATATCTCAACTACAACCACTATCATCAAAAGGACCAATCAGTCCGCAGTAGTTGTAGAAGCTCAGAACTCTGCAGCATCTCTTGAAAGAAGGAAGTATCTATTACCCCCATAACTCATCGAGAATACTCTAGCCACTGAAGTGTTTTTATTCCCTCGCAGTGCTCAAAACAGGCTCTTAATTTCCTCCTCTTCCTTTAGCCTGGGAGGTTGGCCATTCTCGCTGTAATTTGTTTTTCGTGTACCTCATTCTGGAAAGCTATTCCTTGCAGCAAGTCCTGATTCGACCGGTCATCTCAGAGAGGTACTGAAGCAGAACTCTTGCAGATGTAACTGGAAATCACCAGCGAGTTTATGGCGTTGCGGAGGCGAAATTT
Organism: Meta bourneti; assembly: GCA_933210815.1. Lineage (NCBI taxonomy): Eukaryota > Metazoa > Arthropoda > Arachnida > Araneae > Tetragnathidae > Meta > Meta bourneti. Next base: position 73,881,068 of record OW119929.1, on the reverse strand, counting down.
TGGGGGAACTCTCCCAACCCACACACAAGTGTTTGCGGTTTCACTTTCGAGCTTATACAGTGGCTCCCAAAAGTGTTCGTACACTTTAAAAATTTGTAGAAAAAGCGCTGTAGCCTGGAATTGAATTCGAGTATAAAGTCCAATATTTTTTCATATCATCTCCATGTGTGATTCTGAATAAAACCTAATATTCTTTAAAAAATATTGACTCATTTTCTATTTATAAAAATGAAAATGCAAGGAGGCAGAGAAAGAACACGCCACAAAAGTGATCGTACACCGAAATATTTTCGGATAAATTCATAAATAAAATTATCGTTCATCACTTTTTTTATTTTTGCATTGTGGTGACATTTAAAAAATCGTTTGGTTTTAATCTTTGCTTGCTTACTTCGCAATATTCTATTTATTATTTAAAAATGGCTCGTAGTCGTAAGGAAACAACGAACAGCATTCGAAAATTGATTATTTTTCATCATAGTAGTGGTAAATCAGTTCGGAATATCTCTAAATTAGTAAATTTATCCCATTCTACGGTGCAGTATGTGATAAAACGCTTTAAAGAAGAAAATCGGATCGAAAACAATGTAAGGAAAGGTCGTCCGGTAAACTTAACTCAACGTGATCAGAGATTTGTACTTAGAAAATTTGTGAAAAATCCACGTTTGAGTGCTGTAAAAATTTCTACAGAATTACTGAAAAATTTTCTACTTCAATTTCATCTGAAATTGTTCGGCGAGTACTCAGATCAGCTGGATTAAATGGGCGTTCTGCCCGAAGAAAATTTTTTGTAAGTACGAAAAATATAAAGCTTAGGCTTTCCTTCGTAAAATCAATGATAAATAAGCCCGAAACGTATTGGAATCATGTCTTAATTGCAGATGAAAGCAAATTTAAAATGTTTGGTACCAATGGGCGTATAATTGTATGGAGAATAAAAAATTATTAACTTAATCCTAAGAACTTAGCTGAAACAGTGTGGCTGTGGAGGTGTCCTTGTGTGGGGGTGCATGTCAGCATCAGAACTAGGTAATTTGGTATTTATTGATGGCATAATGAATCATGCTCTTTATTTAAATATTTTAAAAGTCAATTTAAAATTATCAGCCCAAAATTTGGGTATTGGAAACAACTTTGTTTTTTTTATCAAGATAACGATCCTAAGCACACGGCTCTCAACGTTCGCCTCTGGAGTCTATAATTGTCCACAAGTTCTGAAAACACCACCTCAGTCGCCGGATTTAAACCCAATAGAACACATTTGGAGAGAACTGTAGGTTAGAGTACGAAGGCACGGCATTAAAACAAAAAGCGAACTAAAAACAGTAATGATTGAAGAATGGTGGAACATTGATGCAGAAATTACAAAAAAACTAGTGAACTTTATTCTCAGACGTTTAAAAGCTGTTGTGGATGCTATAGGATATTCTACCAAGTACTAATTTACCGAAATATTACAATATTTACTAATATGTAGAAATTTTTTAAAGTGTACGAAGACTTTTGTGAGGTAAGTTTTTTGTTACTTTTTGATTATTGATTTTCCAAAAAAAAAGTTTTACTATGTTTTTAAAATATTTTATGTAGTTTTGTTAAGAACAAGTTATAGATGTTATTAAGAAATTCCCATTCTGAAATATTAATTTTTATAAATGGATAGAGCAGTATTTCTTTGAAATTCGTAAGTGTACGAACACTTTTGGGAGCCACTGTATACGTAATTCGTTTTTAAAAATTAAATATTTCATAAATCGTTGCCGAACAAGTGGAACACAGTAAGACAAAAAACAAATCTGAGATGGTTGATTGATTTGGGATTTTATCGCGCAAGGGTCATATTTGGACATGATGCGCCAGACACAAGACATACAATATCAATAGACATACACACACAGTGAAAGTTTTTACTGACACAGAAGAGAGAAATACACCCAGGGAGGATTGCACCTGACAGGAATCGAACCTGCCCGCCTACAACTCGAAGGTTGTTAGCTCAGTAGGCATACCCGCTGAGCCACGACGGGCCTAAAACAGTTCTGAGAAAACGAATTGGAAAATATTCTACTCACCGAGTGTCTATCATGAAAAATCTAACCTTCAAGCACAAGTAGCTGAATTTACACCACACTGGGGCCAACGGCTATTGGAGAAGGTCCAGGATCAATCACGAAGGGAAAGATTCTAGAACAACACGTAATTTTGAACCACGGTCAGATGACGAGGTTAATAGTTGAGCTGTGTGTGGCATCTCTCCAAACTTCCACACTTCACCAACGTGAGGACATTTGAGGCTACGACAGATTTAGTGTGCACCATCTCCCACGTATACGACGTTTTTTGGTTGGATCAAGTTTCGAACTCACAAACCTCCAAATGCTATTCATTACGTGGTGTTGTCCTCGGATCTTTCCCTTTGGGATTGATCCCGGACCGTCACCAATAGCCCATTGTGTTGCTCCAGTGTGACGTTAATTGAAATACCCCCCCCCAATTGCTATTCCACCACTGTACCTTCTGAGCCGCGGTTACCCAGTTGGAAGAGTAACGGATTAGCAACCGGAGGGTTGCGAGTTCGAATCGAACCAAAGACCGTCGTGTACAAAGGGGGCTGGTGCACGTTAAATCTGTCGTGGACTCAAATGTCCTCACGTTGGCGTGGTGTGGAAGTTTGGAGAAGGGGGTACCAGCTCAAGTGTGACCTCGTCATCATGGTTCAAAATTACATGGTGTTGTCCTCGGATCTTTCCCTTCGGGTTTGATCCCGGACCATCGCCAATTTCCCGTTGTGTTGTTCCAGTGCGACGTTAATTTAAATACCTACCTATCTACCATTCTATCTTCTGGGCTACAACCCCCTTCATGCAAAGGAAAAATGACTGGATATTTCATCAGTCTAAAGATCACTTCTGGCTTAGAAAAGAAAATCTCATCTCGAACATCTTGGCTTAGTGTTTAATTGTAAACTCACGAAATCCTCTAATGTATCATACCTAACCATATACCTGTTAACGCTGTTTTAAATTTATAGTGCGAAATTTAATCTAAGATTTCTATATGCTTCTAATTTTATGTACTGATGAGTGTAGGATTGATGGTTATATCTCACGAGATTAAAGTAACAGCTGTAAAATTGAAACAATCATCATTGAGGAAAAATTCAGCGTTTACGGTTTGTACCCGGCTATAAATGAGAAATTTCAGAATCAAGGTTAACACCAGTTTCAATATGCAAATCAAAATGTAATTCGCAACTCGAAAGTGAAACACGAAAAACTTGTTTTTAAGGAACGAAGAGTAAAATTAAACAAAAGTAGTGATACTCTTCAGAAAACTTTCGAAGAAATCAAATTACCTGTATTTTGTTGCATTTAAGAAGTAAACTTGTGAACAAAAAGTGCTATAGAAAGGGAATTAACGAAAACAGTTTGACACATCTCGGATTTTTATCAAGCAAATTAGCCCTCGTGTAGCAAAAAAATGCTTTAGAGCGAAATGACAAATTAATATTTTTATTAAGAAATTAGCAGTTATGTAGATTCAGTAATAAAGTTTTTGCTCCATAAACACAAGCAGATATTTGATTTGATTTGACATGTCACGTTATATTCGTGTATTAAAACAAGTGTTGAAAAAATGGGGATATTTTAATTTGTTGCTTACGTAATTAGCTTTTTAATGGAAACATCTAAATTTGAATTTAGGTTGTCTTCAATAACATGGGACAAATTAAAGGGTATATAAGATTTATGTAAATATTAGGGTTCTTCAGATTCATTTAAACGACACAACTGAATTATAGTCAGCAATCTGAAATGTAATACCAAACCTTAGTACGAATACATAGTTCAAGGAAGCTGTTATCCTCCATTATTAGGGCCACGGTAGCCCGGTTGGAAGAGTAACGGACAAACAACCGAAGAGTTGCGAGTTCGAATCTAGCCAAACACCGTCGTGTACAAAGGGGGCTGGTGCACGTTAAATTTGTCGTGGCCTCAAACGTCCTCACGTTGGCGTGGTGTGGAAGTTTGGAGAGTGGGGTGCCAGTTTAGGTGTGACCTCGCCATCTGACCGTGGTTCAAAATTACGTGGTGTTGTCCTCGAATCTTTCCCTTCAAATTTGATCTCGAACCGTCGCCCATAGGCCGTTGTGTTGCTCTAATGCAACTTTAATTAAATACCTACCTTCATAACATTCTCTGCTAAAATTAAATGCGAAAAATGACGACCTGCAAGGTAGGTATTTTAATTAACGTCGCACTGGAGCAGCACAATGGGCTATTTGTGATGGTCCGGGATCAAACCCGAAGGGTAAAATCCGAGGACAACACGAAGTTTGGAGAGTGGGGTGCCAGCTCAGGTGTGACCTTGTAATCTGACCGTGGTTCGAAATTACGTGGTGTTGTCCTCGGATCTTCCCCTCGGGATTGATACGGACAGTTGCCAACAGCCCGTTGTGTTGTTCCAGTGCGACATTAATTAAATAGCTACCTACTGTGGACAACACTATGCAATTTGAACCACCTTCAGATGACGGAGTCACACCTGAGCTGGCACCCCACTCTCCAAATTTCCACGCCAACGCGAGGACATTTGAGGCCACGACAGATTTAACGTGCACCATCCTCTTTTGTACACGACTGTCTTTGGTTGGATTCGAACTCACAACCCTCCTGTTGCTAATCCGTTACTCCAACCGGGCTCCACGGTCCGACGACCTTCAAGATAATGCTGTTTACAAGTTTTGAAATCCTTGCATAAATACATTTTCATTCTGTGTATGGCTGCCATAGGCGACTAAAAGGCAACTTTTTGCTATTTTTTAACCATGGTGGGGTACCTTTTTAGGCAAAATCGTCTAAATAAACTCCTATTTTCAAACTTTTGGTGACTTTTAATTTACCAAAAGTCAACGAAAATTTCGTCCTTTTTTAAAGAAACAGTGGATGGAAAAAATATTTTTCGAACTTCTCTTTCGGATGAAAAGTTTTCAAGGAACACCAATTTCAAAGTTTTGACGATAGATCGTGTCAATCATGAAAGAAAAACATCGCAATTTGGGGTTGGTAGATTGTCATAAAAACGTATTAAGGAAATATTTATTTCTTTAGATCTAAAATTTATATATATATATATATATATATATATATATATATATATATATATATATATATATATATATATATATATATATATATATATATATATATATATATATATATATATATATATATATGTATATATATATATATATATATATATATATATATATAAATTTCTTGGCGAGATCTTCAACTTCTGTGTTTCGTACTTAATTTGCGCATTTGTGTTTCAGCCAATTCGTTTCGATCGATCAACTAAAATTGCTACCAAAATAGGGTTTAAGAGGAGATTTTTGTTATTTAAAAAAATTTATGCTATTAATGCTATACAATTTCACAAGTGCTTTGGTTGCGGTAGACCTGTTCTGTATCGTGTACCCCGGTGTATTTGGCTCTCGTGTCGCAAAAAAACATAGAGCGACGAACAAATCTAAAAAATATCGTTCTGTAACAGTCCAGTAGAGTAGACTGCAAGGCGTAAAGTGGATATGACCCACGCAAAATGAGCAGCACTAAATGGGCTGCAGGTCAGCGGGAGATTTTTACTATCACTGCAAATCCAGAATTCGCCGGAAAAGGGTAAGGGCGCGCGTGCCGGTCGGTCAGTGTCTCCGGCCAGCGGTCAACAGTCCACAGAGACCCGTTATAATGGCTCCGGAGTCGCGGGGGCTGATTTGTGGATGACCATTGGTCAGCTCGCTCTGCATGAGTTAGCCTCGCTTTCCCATTACTATAATTACGGAGACATTTCTATGGGAAAACAGGCCTGAGAAGCTGGACATCGGTTGGTACTTTGGCCGTGACTCACCCACCTATATAAACAGTTGTTTGGGTCCGGAGTAGAAGGGGCGGTAATGGACCAGAGGTGTAGTTCAAGCCGAATGGTGTAAAATTGAGTCGTTTGGGTTTATTGATTCTGGACTCTCCACCCTTTGCGCCTTCCGTTCGGTGCAGCGGTGTCGATTGAATCATCCCGGCTCCATCACAAAATGCGTCTGTGGCAGTTGATGAATCAATCAAGTTCAGTCGCTCATAAAAACTATCCTGAAAGATAGACGTTTCATAGCCATTCGCTGCAGCTGTAAGACTGGTGGTTTTCCCTGGTTAATTCATCACTGCAATTATTTTTTTAGCATTGCACAAGAGTTCATTAGACCGGGACATACTGTTTACCCTGGAAGTTCAACATCTGGTATGCAAAACATTTTGAAGACTGGTTCTATATTTTAAATACACTCCGATGACAGTTATTAAAAAATGATCGCACCATATACCTGCTATCTTTCCTGCATGACTTGGAGGCTATAACGGCTCAGTGGGTATGCGTTAACACCACTGCGCTAGCAACCTTCGAGTTTTAGGCGGCGCAGGTTCGATTCCTGTCAGGAACATTCCTCCCAGGGTGTATTTCTCTCTTCCGTCAGTAAAGCTTTCATTGTGCGTGTATGTCTATTACTTGATATTGTATGTCTTGCGCCTGACGCAGCATGGCCAAATATGGTCCTTGCGCCATAAACCCCCAACCAACCCTGCATGACTTGTAGTTTGTAATCAGATTTGCCTTTCCTGCCAAGTAAAACCTGCCCTACTTCCAACCAATTGACGTGTCCTTATCTGTGTTGTGGGGTAAAAACAATAATACACTACTGGGAAATAAATCCTTTGACGCTCAAAGGGTCAAATATATTGAACTTTTATAGAATAAGGGGCGTTCTTTTTGTCTTGGTAAAAAAAACTAGTTTGAGATTTGAATTATTTTGTATATAAATCAGGTATTTATATACAATCGTTCATTGGTACATTCACGCTAAACGACATTCAAAACCACATTGACACCCTGAACAGTTCTGATAAACCTTGGATTTACATAATTTTATGTATTTTTTCATATTTTTGTATAGTCAGAAAACAATGAAGACTTTAAAAGTCGTCTATTGAAAAGAAAAAGTTGTTATATTTTCATGAGAATAATTTTGTTTATAAATATTGTGCAACCTAAAAATTTTAACTCGAAAAGAAACATTTTTTTAATTGGAAAGTTGATAAATGCTTATGACCGTAAATAATTTTTCCCACTCAAATGTTACTTATTAATGAGAATTCTATTTTGTTACTAGAATATATTTTGTTTTCATTGGTCTTAAATCATCGTAATCCATATAAATAAGTGATATTTAGAAATTTGGCTCCACAAAGTAAAATTGTTCAATTCAAAAATTCTTTATGGTCTATATTTTCGATAGAATTTTTTGTGCAAAAAGAGAAGATTTGATGTTGATATATATATATTAACGAAATTTTATAGCGCAAAATTTGCTTGAATGATATAGCGTATATTAAATTATATAAAACTTACAAAACCAATGTTGACAAATTTAGATTTGAATGAACATTAAAGGGTAATATTTGTTGTTTCTAATTCCTCTTGGTATGGCTCATGCAAGACCAAATCCATGAAACCCCTCGTCTTTAAAAAGTCCAGAACCGTCAAAGAATTTTCTAAAAGGTCATTGGAATCCAAGTGCAATATTTAAAAAATCCAATCGCAATAATTTTTAAATTATTTAAATTTCCCAAATGAAATTTAAGCCCGAAATTTTAATTTTTGAGCCTCAACCTAGTTCTGAAAGTTCAGGGACTTTAATAATAAAAAATCACTATCAACGTAATTCGATTCCACGTTTCTCAACGTGTTTTACAAAATAAGTAGTTGGCGACAGAAAAAAAAGGAAAATTATTTTTTTTGCATAAAATCTGAGACTTAAAAAAAACTATCGCCAAAGGAGAGAGAGTTGCGTTGAAAAGCGTTGTAATCCCGTCTATCTTCGTTGTCCACTTTCACGGCTTCATAGACTTGGGGGCCCTTACCTTTGCACCCCCTTCACTACATCCACCTGGATTTTCAGGCGGTGGTTCAGCAGCTGGTTTATTTTGATTTGAGTATACAGAAGAGAGAGACTGGAAGTTTTTCTCGACACCCCGTCCGTCTTCACAAGTTGTGTTTGGGCGAAAGCTGGTTTTTTGCTCGGCTAACAGTAGCTGCTATAGGTGAGTGCAATGAACTTTTTTCATGAACTTGATTATAATAGTTGCAATCATGCTATAAACATTGTAGAATCTAATCAAATTTATGGGTGTTTCGCTTACTGAAATGTTTATTACTCAGCCGTTTAAGTAGGATTTAGTTCTGAACAAATTAAATATTGGAACTTTTAAATATGTGTGGTAGGTCAGACAAGAATTGGTACTAGCGCATAAATATTTAAGTATCGTATAGTAAGTTTTTTATTCTTATAGTGACGTTTTGTTAAAAAATAAGATACTGACAACTATTTTGATATTACAATCATATGGCGAGTATAGAATATTAGTCTTCAACACTAAGATTTTTAAGTCTTGAAGCGATAGAAAACAAAACTAACAAATATCTTTACGTTAACTACTAGTGAATACTATCGTTAAAATATGATTTGTAATAACGAATATTATTATAGCGGAATATTACTTAATAGTAGGGAAGGTCTGGGTATTTTATGTAAATTAGTGGATTATTAGTGATAGCATTTATCACCGATCTTTCTATTAATATTGCGTTGAGAGTAAGTAAATTGAGTAGCCCTATTTTATGTCGTATGGGATGCTTATGAAGGGTTTTGAAGTTTTCCGGAGGTATTCATGTCATAAATGTATAACACGGTTGACCTTGAAACAAATTATACGAAATACTTTAAAATAGCGTTAGAACGTAAAAAATAATTTCGATTAAATTGTCTTAATCCATTGATTTATGGGCCGCGGTGACTCAGTAGGTTTCCTCACCGTGCTAGCAGCCTTAGATCTGTAGGCGGCTTAAGTTCGTTTCATGTCACTTAACTGTTTGCATTTCTTTTTTCTGTATCATTAAAACTGTTCGTACGTGTCTTGACATGACAGAAAAATATTGCTTGGCCAGATCTGAACCTAACGCCATAAAAATAACCAAACATTGATTTACCGCTTTAACAAGGTAATGAATTTCAATACTTTATTTAATTTTATTGAGGTAGGTAGTTCAATTTACGTCACACGGGTCATCGTAGCCCGGTTGGAGGAGCAACGGATTAGCAACCGGAGGGTTGCGAGTTCGAATTCAACTAGACTCGTGCACAAGGGAAGCTGGTGCACGTTAAATCTGTCGTTGCCTCAAATGTCCACTCGTTGGTGTGGTGTGGAAGTTTGGAGAGAGTGGGATGCCAGCTCAAGTGGGACCTCGTTATCTGACCGTGGTTCAAAATTACGTGTTCTCGGATCTTTCCCTTTGATCCCGGACCGTCGCCAATAGTCCGTTGTGTTGCTCCAGTGTGACATTAACTAAAATACCTACCTACATCAATTGATGTCACACTAGAGCAAGACTGAGCAACGGTACGGGACCAATCCCTGGATCAATAACAATATACCAGGCTAACGTAATATGCATCACGACATTTTGTTAAGTGATTTAAATGACTAATTCCTTTTAAATGACATAATGACCATTACACTAGACAATTACAAATAAAATAAACATGGCATTGATTCAATTCGAAAAATTCCCTTTTATTCTTTTCTCCATAAATATACCAGAATGTATCTAAAATTTAAAATAATTTTCTAAGTCTTTTAATCAATCTAGACCAAAATATTTAAAATCACTCTCTAGGAATCTGGAAAATATAATCTGCTTATTTCTTAATTAGTGATATTATGATATATATTATTTTTCTAAATCCTCAATTCAAAATGAATAATCTTGCAGCACTCTTTGGTTGGCAATCTGAAACCGCAAACCTCAGATGAATTAGGATAGGTTATCTTGGGGGGGGGGGGAAGAATCACATGTGAACTGATTTCCTTAATAAAATTAGATTTATGAAACCCAAGTTTAGAGTTAACTAATTCAAGTTTATTGTATAAACTAAACTTTTTCATTTCTAAAAATTTTAATACACATAATTGTAGCGTAAGACTCCTATACCCAATAAAGATAACTTAAAAAACTAGTTTAAAAAATTTTACCTACTAAGGGTTTGTTACGAATCAATTTTCAAAATCTTACACAATGAACCATTCATTCCCTTGAATCTCGTGTTTAAATAGTGGATTAATGACTTTCCATTGAAAAATTTATGAAATGAATATTGCAAGAATTTCAAAGCAATAACGATGAAAGCTAAATCTAAACAATTATTTTCGAAGATTTAGAATTGCGTTGCTCAAAATATATTGCATGATTTTTGCCGAAAAGGTAAAAGTGCTTATACCTCCTTGGTTTAGTGCTTCGAGAATATTATAAACCAATTCTTTCTACAATTTCAACAAATACAATTTGCATCTTTTAAAAGGAATGATTACTATCGTTTCCAATTAGCCCATTGTGTTGTTCCAGTGTGACGTTAATTAACTACTTACCTACTTACTATCGTTTCAAACAAATCAATCAATAGCCCGTTGTGTTGCTCCAGTGCGGCGTTAATTAAATACCTACCTACCAACAAATTAATCACCTGTTTAATGAAGTACTATGGTAGGTAGTTAATTAACGTCATACTGGAGCAACACAACGGGTTACAGGCGACTGTCTGGGATCAATCCCTAGGAGAAAGATTCGATGACAACTCCTCGTAATTTTGAACCACGATCAGATGGCGTGGTCAACACCTGAGCTAGTACCCCACTCTCCAAACTTCCACACCACGCCAACGTGGACCTTTGAGGCCACGACAGATTTAAAGTGCACCAGTCCCCTTTGTACACGAAGGTCTTTGTTTGGAATCTATTCTCAACCCTCCGGTTGCTAGCCCGTTACTCTTCCAACCGGGCTACCGCGGCCCAATCTTGATAGGAAAGTTGCCCAGATCAAAAAAGGTTACAAATGAAATGGTATAATCCTACCCACAATCACAATACATCACATTGCAAAAAACTGTCCGTGTTAAACACTTACCCCATCATGTGAGGCGTTAAATAGTATTGGAAAGTATTTTTTAAAACTTTCAATCGTAAGTTTAAACAAAGAGTGTACAAAAACATAAGTGTGTCTGGGAGTGTGGGGTAAAAATCTGAAATTTTTAAAAATTACTAAGGACTGAGCAAGGGGTAATGGGTTCAATATGAACTTTAAAGATTTGGGGTCGCACTTGTCCCACCACACCCTAATAAAAAATCAGCTTGATGGGAAGATTATTTTAGAAAATATTGCAACTGACTGTAGCAGACGCTGGGGAGATCACCTCTGAAATGCCCGGAACTTCAGCAGGGTCACAGAGTAAATAGGTCCATCCAAAGACCGTCGTGTACAAAGGGGTCTGGTGCACGTTAAATCTATTTTGGCCTCTTGTCCTCACGTTGGCGTGGTGTAGAAGTTAGGAGACTGGGGTGCCACCTCAGGTCTTGACCTCGCCATCTGACCGTGGTTTAAAATTAGGATGGGTTGATCTTGGAGCGACGTTAATTACATACCTACCTTGCTAGTTAGGATTTACAAGAAAATTCTTCAAAATACCTGTTAGTTCATATATGATACATTGCGTCAAATGAATACATTTCTAATCAATAACTAATATAAAACGTATAGCGTATTAAAAGATTTTGCTTCTGAAGAAATCAAAATAATGAATGGGAAATGATATTTCTAAAACATCAACTCATTAATAAAACCTTATGCATTCATCCTAGTTTAAATACTTTATTTTTGTTTTAGCCCTATAACAAATAGCTTTTAAAATAAAATAACATGTGACGCTAATAATAAACTAATATTTTAGTCTTTAGAAATTAAAAATTAAACACGACGCTGGAAGTTAATATTAAAGCAATAACAACTGAACGTTTTACTCCATTTTCCTGCAGTTTGATTTAAGTAAGACGAAAAACATTTCAATTTTAAAACACAAGTCCACCTGGAAGATAATTATGCAATCAAATGCTTAGAATTAAAATATTATACTAGTGAACAAGGAACTATCTAAACTAAATAATTTAATCGACAGACCGGTATTGGGAATCTCATGATTTATTCATGTGGTATATTAGTCTAATGTTAAAAAAGACTTTAAACGGCTATATTTTTCATTTTAGTTTGTAGTCTGTCGTCAATTTGTTTTTTAGATGCGAAGGCTAAGCAGACCGGTAACTACGTTTTAAAAAGGATTCATAACCATTACGAACATTCCTCCCTATGCAGGGATTCGAACCCAGAACCTGAAGAACGGAGGGCCAGAGTGCTAAACACACCACTACCAGACAGGGGTTTTTAATTTTAGCAGATCATAGTTAATCTAATTGTTTGAGGTGGATTAATTAGGTAGGTAGTTTAATTTGCGTCGAACTGGAGCAACATAACAAACTATTGGCGACTGTCCGAGATCAATCCCGAAGGGAAAGATAACATCTTGTAATTTTGAACCACGGTGAGATGACAAATTGAAGTCCCTGAAAATACTTTCATTCTCAATTCGTAAATTAATACCTGATTTTTCCATCAGACTGCTAGGAGTAATATCGAATATTAAATGCCTAACAAACTTCATGAAATACATCAAATGATTGAATTGCCTATAAAATACAATTCTTGCTTGTTTAAAAGTAAGGTTTCCTTTAAATTCTGGGTTTTTTTAGACATTAGACCTAAGATAAATTTTACTACAATAATCTTTCATATAATTTCAATCACTTGAGACCTGAAAATTTCACCCGAGTTCGAATCCAACCAAAGACCGTCATGTACAAAGGGGGTTGGGGCAGGCTAAATCTGTCGTGGCCTCAAATGTCCTCATTTTGGCGTGGTGTAGAAGTTTGGAAACTGGGGTGCCAGCTCAGGGTGTTATCTAGTCATCTGACCGTGGTTCACAATTACGGTTGGATCTTTCCCTTCGGGATTGATCCCGGACCGTCGCCAATAGCCCGTTGTGTTACTCCAGTGTGACGTTAATTAAAAATACCTACCTGAGAATTTCGCATTGAAGAATTCATACCAGAGGCTTTCAAAAGTAACTTGGTGTTCATGCCTAGCACGGTGCAATGTAATGCTCAAAAAATACTTTGTTTACTCGTATGATTTTTAAACAAAATTTATTTATCAAACCTTTTTTAGTAATCTGAATTTTCATATAAAAAACGTAGTAAAAATAATTTTCTACACAAATAGATATATGCATACTGAAAATACATTCACTCAATAATAACAAACATAAGAAGGATGGACTATTACGTGAAAGAACTCGTCTTTCTTACTCCCAAGAGGAGTTTACCATAAAGACCCTTTTCTTCATATTCCTTGACCTCTTTCAGGACCTTTGCACCGTTTTAGAAGGCTAGGGAAGGGCAAAAAAAAAAAGGAAAATACCCTTTTCGACCGTAACCTGCGCTCCACACCGGAAGTTCTTTTACCCGGCTCCATATTTTAGGGGAAGCGGGAAATTTGGCTTCATGGTTGTTGTATGGTCACCCTTTTCAAAAATAATCGTAAAAAAGGCAATTGGAAGTTCGAGTTTATGATGCTACACTCTACGAAGAGTTCGTTGACTTTTTTGAGGCTGAAAAACTTGTTTACTGTGGTGTCTCGACCTTTGTTGGATTTTATTCTCAAGCTTAATTTTGAAAGACGAAAGGCCGTTCATCTATACCTATTTGGTTAGTTGGGTTTTATGACGCAAGATATATATTTTACCAAGCTGGGTATTTAATTAACGTCGCACTGGAGCAACACACGGGTTATTGACGACGGTTCGGGATCAAACCCGAAGGAAAAGGACAGCATCAGGTAATTTTGAGCCACGGTCAGATGACGAGGTCACACCTGAGCTGGCATCCCACTCTTATACTTCCAAACCACCATAACACGATTACCAAGCTGGGCCAAAAATAGGACATCAAATAATAGATCGATACACACAAGGAAAATTTTACTGACACAAAAGAGAAATACATCTTGAGTAACAGGAATTGAACCTACAACTCGTAGGTTGCTGGCTCAGTGGGTTGGGTTTGGTCACTGAGCAATGGTGACCCTGGTCTCCGACAGGAATTGAATTGAACTTAAGAGCCATATGATCTATCTTTAATTTCACTTGTTTTGCTTCCTCCAAAGTACTGAATCACTTTGGCGTGGTGTGGAAGTTTGGAGAGTGGGGTGCCAGCTCAGGTGTTGATCTCGTCATCTGACCATGGTTCAAAATTACGAGGGGCTTTCCTAGGATCTTTCCCATCGTTATTAATACCGGACCTTGGCTAATAGACCGTTGAGTTGCTCCAGTGGAAGTTAATGCAACTACCTACCAAATTGATATGCAGTTGATTGGAAAACACCAATTAGGTAGGTAGTTAATTAACGTCGCACTGGAGCAACACAATGGGCTATTAGTGACGGTCTGGGATCAAACCCGAAGGGAAAGATACGAGGACACCACCACGTAATTTCGAACCACGGTCAAATGACGAGGTCACACCTGAGATGACATCCAACTCTCCAAACTTCCACACAGTGCCAACGTGAGGACATTTGAGGCCACGACCGATTTAACGTGCACCAGCCCCCTTCGTACACGACGGTCTTTGGTTGGTTTCGAACTCGCATCCCTCTGGTTACTCTTCTAACCGGGCTACCGCTGCTCCGGGAACAGAGTAGTAGGATGAAAGCAGAAAAGATCGATTGGGTATCCCTGGAGTGTGACACCCGGGTTTACTGAATTCAGTAAACTCGGTAGTAAAGCCTACACACCTATAAGGGATGTTCCTCTGAGGGCATTTGGCAACTAAGCATTTAATTTTCATGAGTTACTTTATCTGGTAGTAATGTTGTGGTTATTACTATTCCCCTTGAGTAGTAGTAAACACGTATATATTACAGAAAAATAAAGGGATGCGATTTCTAATAGCCCGTTGTGTTGCTACAGTGGGACGTTAATTAAAATACCTACCAACCACAATTCTACGGTTTTAAGAGCAATGGATTAGCAATTGGTGGGTTCCGAGTTCGAATCCAACCAGAGACCATCGTGTACAAAGGGGATAATGCACGTTAAATCTGACCTCAAATGTCCTCACGTTCGCATGGTGTGGAAGTTTGGAGGGTGAGGTGCGAACTCAGGTGTGACCTCGTCATCTGACCTGATGGTTCCATGGTTTGAACCATGGAACAATCTGACCATGGTTCAAAATTACGTGGTGTTGACCTCGGATCTTTCCTTTCGGGATTGATCGAGGACCCGTTGTGTTGCTCCCAATAGCCCGTTGTGTTTCTCCCAATGCAACGTTGATTAAAATACCTACCTACCAACCGCAATTCTTAAATAGATAAAATACTGTGGTAGGTATTTGAATTAATGTCACACTGGAGCAACACAACAGATGAAATAAAATACTGCAATAATCTTAAGTTCTGAATTTCTATTAGTTGTGAAGTGAAAACGAAGTCAACGAATCTTAGCCTGTTTTCCGTATCAACTTGCTGAGATAAGCATGATACGTAGTAATTGCATCCAATCACTTTTCACTATTTCCTTTGTTCCTGATTGACTGATTTTCGCGTAATCCAATCAGCCGTTTGTTCCTTTAAAACATATTTCTACTGAAATTGCTTAAACATAAATTAGTTTATACTGGAAATTTATATAAGAAAACTAATGGTACCAAATTTAAAAGTGAATAAACTGAAGAAAGTTTACCCATTTCTGATTGTGTATTTTCCCATTTTTGTTCGAAGTATCTTTAGAAAACAAAAAATATTAAAATAAACGGAAAAGAATACTTACATTATAGATAGAGAATGTGACTTATGGAATGAGTTCGACTAATTCTTTCTGTAACTAGTGTCAGGCTGAATTTATAAGTAGTATGGAAAAAGGATATTTGCCCCATTTGATATCAGGTCCCCGTTTTGTCATGCTGAAGCAATGCTTTTAAATCTGAATTTTAAACTTTGTTCATTAAAATATGAAGATGTACACTTAAAAATCGATACAAATGTAAATCACATTTAGTTTTTCAACGTAGTTGCGTTGCTTCCAGTGCGACGTTAATTCAAATACTTATCAATTTAGTTGCTTCTTGGCGAAATGTGGCCCTATGTGCCATAAAACCTAAAAACAACCAGCCAACGCGTTGCGATTTTTTTCAAATTCCTTAGATGATTGGTTTTTATGGCGCGAGGGCCAGATCTGGACAAGCTAAGACAAGCATTGTTCTGTCAAATAAATGGACATACACAAAAATGAAAATTCTTAATGATACAGAAGAGAGAAGTACACTCAGGGTAGTTACAGGAATCGAACCTGCAACTCGCAAGCTGCTAACCTATTGAGCTACCGGTAGGTAGTTGAATTAACGTCGCTCTGGATGAATACATGGGCTTATTGGCGTCCGTCCAGGTTCAATCTCTAATTGAAAAATCCGAGAACACCTAGTAATTCTAAACCAGGTTCAGATGATGAGGTCAACACCACCGCTTTCTCCAAAATTCCAGAACAGGCCAACGTAAGGACATGCCTCGACAGATTTAACATGCACCAGCTCCCACTTTCACGACGGTCGTAGGTTGGATCTAGTTTCAAACTCGCAATCCTCTGGTTGCTAACCCTCTACTCTTCCATCCGGGCATTGAGCTACCGAATTTATATGAATTCGCTTCACTGACGCAGGTTTTACGCATGCAATCAACACCCGCAGGGTTAACTACTCACCCCTCTAGAAGATATATTTATTCTCAATCTTTATTTTAATTAGTAATAAATTGTTACTTTAATATAGGTAATACTTTAATTTATGAATAGCGATCATACAATAACTAACGGTTAATTATTTATCGATTTTTTCATATAAATTATTTTAGGTGTTTAGATATAAAACTTCTATAAATTTTGGGTTTCAAACCTGTCGTTTATTGAAATTATTTTCCTTAAAAAAATCTGAATTTTCTGTCTAAGGTATTGGTAATATAATATTCTAAGTTACTTTGTAGACTTACAACACTATTGGAATACAATGTCCCCTACTCATAGCAAATAGTGAATTTATAGCAATTACTTGCTCAGACGGTGTTTAAGTCTTTATTCTTTGAACAAGATCAGTTCATTGAATGTTCAGCGATTGAAGTTCTATGATAAATTATAAGTTTCAACCTCAATATTAGTAGTGTTGCAAAAAATCTCTAATTAGACAAACTCAACCTTAGCAGGGCACGTAAAATAGAGATGTCCTTTTTTGTCCATTTCAAATATTTTTCTGCCAATCTCAGATTGAAAGAATAGTGTACATTCGCATGATTTGAACCATCTAATGAGTGTTTCCTTTAATTCAAACGAAAAAAGTTTATAATTTCATTAACCCTTCTGGTGATTTATCTTCACGACAAAAACTGCTCTAGTTTCCAGCCTCTGCAAAAATCTGCTCCAAATTATCCCCAGTTCTGGGCAAGTGACAATTTGTTTTTCCTACTTAGATCGTAATTCCCTTGAAGTAATAGGGCAGTTTTGTCTTCACGAAATATCTCGTCCTTAACAAAACTGACAAGATCTTGATAGACAAGATGTCCCTTCGAGACCACTTGGAGGATTGATAACGAAATGTCTTGTTTCTTATGAATAAAATAAAAGAATAGCAACTTTTATTTTGATTCATAGGTGTATACACAGCTGTTTGTCTACAGAATTGGCTTCGCTCCCATAGAACCATCTGGCGAAATACTGTTATTAAGTAACCACAATTTGTCCCCAAGTTCGTAAACAGAGTCCGTAGTTCATTTCCGCCGCAAGTGCAAACACCATCAACCTTCGTTCCACGCATCGTTCAAAAATGCTATTCCCCCATTGAAAACAACTTGTGTAAACTAGTGTGACATATTCCAGAAAAGTTTACGTTTTCAACAGCTTCAGAATGTTTGCTTTTCGCTAAAAGACCACACGAAGTTCATTGGGTACGAGACTGTAGGACGTACAATTCTTATATGTGCAAACACAACTAATCTGCAGTGATATACATGTGTTTGTTTGGTCTAGCAGAGCGACGTTTTCTAGGTGAGTGTGTTATCTTGTTACCAGAAATGGTGACACCACAGGTAGGTCATTGCCAACCCCTATTATTTTCACTTCGACAATGGATGGCTTTCTTTGCTGAAATCGTGAGAGGAATCTTGTTTCTCCTGCAGTTTTTATTTACTCTTTTCGTTTTGTTGAGGGTGGATTTGGGACTTTGTAGACTTTGTCTGGAAGCAAACAAACGATAACCAAAGAATTCGGAGGTTCCTGGAAATTTACATTTGTTTTCCGTCAATCGTATCAGTAACTTGAAAACTGGACTTGAAAAGATGGAGATAACGGGTCATTGAGCCGGAATGTCAACGTGGCAACGAAAGGAATCCTTCTCGTAGAATGCCACGTCAAAGTGATAATGTAATCAGGAAACAAATTCGGATTAACGATAAAAAGAATTTATTACATTCTAATACGTCTTAACGTATCTATTGCTATTTTCTTCTGAATACATTAGGGAGGAATGGATTGAAGTTATGGTGTGAACCAGTGGCGTAGCATCCGTTGAAACCCAGAAGCCTGGCATATCCTAGTAAAAAAAAAATTAAAATTCTGAGACACAAAAAGTCGATAAAATCTGAAGCTAAAACGATGATGTTTTTATCGTAAATCTGATTTTATTTATCTGTCGGATTTTATTTTAATGTCCGTGATTTTCGCAGCAAGAAGTCAACCAGGGACTGCTGGTGCCCCATCCTTTCAACCTCAAAATGTGTCTTACAATGATTGGTTAATGGCGTTTGTTTTGCGCGTAATGTTTCAACACAGACATTACCCCTACTCCTTGCTTCCTACAGAGAACATCATTTAGTCTAGATAATTTGGGCTGAGGATCTTTGCGAATCTAATATTCTCTCCCCCGCCTTTGTAAGAGACTACCAGCAAGGTCTAAGACAATGCTTGGATCACTGACATGGAGTTGCCAGGATTGGAAGCAATTGCGCTTTTTGGTGATCCTTCTAAATTGGGGCTAAAAATGATTTAAATTTTATTGTATTTGCGGATAATAGGTAGGTACGTGATACAATCACAATGAAGCAACACAGCGGAGTATTGGCGACGGTCCGGGATAAATCTCGAAGGGAAACATCCGAGAATAACACCTTGTAATTTTGAACCACGGTCAGATGACGAGGTTAACATCTGGTCTGGCACCCCACTCTCCAAACATCCACGCCAACGTGAGGACATTTGAGGCCATGACCGATTCAACTTGCACGAGACTCCACGTACGTGACGGTCTCTGGTTGGATCGAGTTATGAACTCGCAACCCTCTGGTTGCTAATCCGCTATTCCAACCGGGCTATCGCGACTTTAACAATATCGAAGTCGGTGTCTTGTACAAAAGAGCACATAGGATATCAATCGGGAGAGAGTTACATTATTATCATAAGGCTACTTTTTAAGCAGTAGTATTGAGAGGATTCGTGAGATGTCGAGCAAAGCTAATCATTAATATAAGGTGATGTGGTTTTTGTCTTTTAAATGTATTTCTTTGAAGTACAGAATGAGTGTTAGAGTGTTACTAAAGACTAGTTTTAGAGGGGTTACTCTAAGACGTATAGAAAATATATTGAAGACAAAAGGTAACCCCACACTCTTAACCCTCTAAGGAGTTTATACGTATATATCTGCTGTGCCTTCTATCCTGCATGACTTTGACCAGTTTCGACCTTATTGACCAATAGTCTTTCTTGGATTCTTCCAATCCATAGAAGTTATTATTTAGTCATTGTAGGTTTTGTGGGATAAAAGTATTACGAAAGCTCGTGACTCTCAGGGTTAATGAAGAATATAAAAGGTTTTCAAAATATTTATATTTAGTGTAACTCATAAATAAATTATTGGATATTTTTGCAAGGGAATATAAACAATGAATACTTGTTTATTGTAGGAAGAAAAAATATCAAACACATCTTCACATGCGATTTAAAATATATATATTAATTAATAAGGATATTTTTGCTAATTTTTTTTAATTTGGCAAAGCACCCACAGCCTCCTCCGTAAATGTTTTCTTGGCTATGCGATTGAATCCTTACAAACAGGCTTACTCATCGATATCCATTCCAACTTAAAATAAAGACTCAAGCTCTCTTGAAGAAATTTGTAAAAAGTATTCTTAAAAAAAGCTCACCATTATTCTGTGTTACGAAAGAGAAGTGGATCCCACAGAAAACGGTCGAACTTAAGCCCTTCTCAAACCTAAAAAAGAAGTCCGTTGACTTGAACGTTCTCGTTGGTTTTATTAAAACGAACTCGCCCCCACCTACCTCGCCTACTCCAAAAATTCACTGCTGCTATACTTCTTAACACTCGAAAGTAGTTGCTTTAACGGTAGCGGATGCGTCGAAACAAAAAGGTGAAAAATATATTGAAATGTTCCAATTCCTAGGTTTGTTTCCATCCGATTTTAAACATTTTCCCCATCCGTGGCTTTAACATTGGAAAACAGAAAAGGGCACTTGAGTCACACAAGGCTTTACAAAAGTATTTCTACGATAAATATTCGTAATCTCATTCCTATTTTCATTTTAATTTCTTCAAGTAATATTTGAAGCAAGAGCCAATCATATTAATTCAGATCCAACAATTATATATTAATTCAGATCCAACATTTTCTGCTTTTTTGGTCCCAATCTCACCAGAATTTCCACTTTTTTTTAATCGAAAGATGAGAATTTAACTATATAAAAAATGAAGTGTTTGTGCATTGAATATTTTTGGCCCATTTCAAGATATTTATCCGTTTTGGACCCTTCTGATGCAAAATCTGTGTCTTGCACTTTTGGTGTCTGTCTGTATGTGGTGCCCGTACTATATCCAAACGGTTGAATGTATTTGCATTCATTTGTTGACTGAACTTGGTTGTGTTAGTCTCATTTTTATCGTTTTATGTCTGATTTTGTGTTTGTACAAGTACACAGATTTCATTCTATATATTTTAATACATTGTCTACTATTTTATACATCATATTAATTTATTGAATACATTATTGAAATTTTCTTTGCTTACATAAGATAAGTTTCATGCTAAGCCACGTGAATAACTACTTAGTAAGTCAACCATAATTTGGTAGTTTTGGAGAAGCTGGAATATATATTGAGTATTGCGAATACTTGGATTGTTTTAACAGTACTGGTGAAAAAGCGATTCTTTTTTTCAAAAATTATTTTTCCAGAATTTTAATTCTGATTCTTTATTTTGAACCTTATTTTTTCTTTACGAAGCACACGATTTCTGAATATTTGGGACAGACGATATTTTGCAACGAACGGGAACTCGTGTTCGTTGACCACGTGCAGTGATATTTTCTGTTTTATTCGCTCGGAATTAATATCGTATTTTTGGATTTTGTTCAACTTTTTAGCTGTAAATTGGCAACTATGCGAGATCACGAAATAAAAAATAGTCACGAATTAATATCTTCAGAACAGCTTTCTTTCCTGACAACTTTGTTTTATTTCGCTGTGTTTTCTATTGCAAATTTATTAAATATTATTTTTTTAATACATTGTAATTCCTTTTCATCATATGCAACACCGCCACAAAGTATTCGATTTAAAGTGGCAGGTAAGTCGAAATAAAGCAAATTTTAAGTGTAATTTTGCCGATATTGAAATAATATTAATGTTAACAAATCCGAAATAGGACTTTTGAAACATTAAAAATTCTTTGTCATAATGACAGGAGGTCAAAGTGGCTTATTTTGCAAGTTGAAGCCATATTTAAGCAACTTATATATGTTAAAAGTTTGTTGAAAACAACGATTTAAAAAACGCTATCAAATCGATTTACCATTTTTTTAAAAATTGTAATAGATTACCTTGGTTTTGTCTGTACTTAAGAGATTCAATTTAAAACGAGTTCTTTATGATTACACGTGGCACAAAATGGAATTTTCAAGAAAAATTAATTTGCGTTAAAAAATACTTAGTGATAAATATCTTATCAATTTAATTTGTCATAATTCCCTTAAGATGGTGAAATTCGATAATGTCGCATATCTGGTGCAAAAGGCCTCAAATCAAAAAGCATTGATAGGTAAACTACGGGAGTATTCGCCGTAGAACCGTTATTTTTACGAATTTAGTTGAGCAATTTTACAGAAAAAGAACTTAATTAAGGGAATTCCTAATCCTCTGTCAAAATAGTCTTTTTTGACCTTACTGTCACCTTTCGTCATTTTTTAGCTTTAGCAGAGTGCGATGTATGAAATGTATTACATGGGAGGATATGCATGCATAGGATTTGTGCCAAAGTAAGTTGTAGAAAATAAAATTTATCGAAAAGGTGTTAAAAAATTATTTTACTCACACTTAAATGATTTGGCATTTTTCTACGAAAGAGGAAAGTAAAGTGGTTATTCTGGTCATTTAAATGTGCAGTTAACCAATTCAACCCAAGGTCGGAAAATTCTGCTAGTTAAAAATAAATCTGTTGACTTGAATTTCCTCGTAGGTTTCGTTAAAACGAACTCGCCACCACTCACCAAACACTCAATGCTGCTATACTTAACACTCGTTGGTAGTTGCTTCAAGGGTACTTTTTTACTTTTTACGGGCTTAAGCCCCCACAGCCTCCAAAGATGCGCTCCTGGTCTTGTAGTTGAATATTTACAAACGGAGGCTTACTCTCTGTTGTCCGTTTTCACATTTAAAAAACAACCCCGAACTCCCTCGAAGATATGTAAAAAGTATATTCTTTTTTAACCCTCCAAGTGTTTCAAGGAAACATCAAGTACAAGATCTGGTAAATTTTACTAAGGATGAGGTACCTTGTCAGGGCAAAACTGCCCCTATTACTCTAAGGGAAATGAAGATCCAAGTAGGAAAAACAAATTGTCCTTTGTCCAGCACTGGTGACAGTTTGGAACATGTTTTTGCACCAGGCAACTACAGGGCAGTTTGACTCGAAGGTAAACAACCAGGAGGGTTAAAAACCCTTATCCATTATTTTGTATTACGAAAGATAAGTGAACCCCACAGAAACGGTCGCATTTAAGCCGCTCTCAAACACCAAAAAATAAGTCCGTTGACTTGAATGTTCTCGTAGGTTTTATTAAAACGAAAACTCGCCACCACACTCCAACAAACGCTTCTCCCAGCCGTGGCGTTAACATTGGAAAACAGAAAAGAACACTTGCGCCAAGGATGGAAAAGGAAAGGTATTTCTGGCGATAAGTTCTCCCAATATCACCCGGGCAATCGGAGTCTGTTTTTCCTCGTTCTCACGGGCAGAATCCGTAAATCGCCCTGATGCCATTGACGAGTGCGGCCGCATCTATTCGTCAGGGATGCGGCGGTGGTGCTGATAAAAACCCATAAAAGAGATTTATAGCTACTATATTTTAGGGTGGCCGCACGTGTCACGATCCGGGACATACATTTTAATAACACTACGACACTGGTCAAAAAAACAAATGGCCGCCGTCCCACCCCAATCCCATTTTTTGGAACTCTCATTGCCCTTGCTTTAATGGGAGGGGGAGGATGTTGAGTTATTCGCTCGCACTTTCCTCTCCCCTAGCATGGAATAAACAGAGATATAAATATGCGAACGATCTCTCCCTGGGGATGGACGGCGTTGGATTTAAGAGTGGACGTCTTGACTTCCTGCGAGAAGGGTTTTCCCACTGACGATGTGTTTGGTAAATATCGAAATCATTTTATCAGTCACGGCTGTGGACATGAGATCCAGTTTCAACTACATCAACGTCAATGATCGTCGTTTCGGGAAACTTAACATCAAACGTCCAGCATTCCAGTTCAGGGTCATGCATGTATGATTGAGGGTGATAAGAAGTTGTTTCTTTGAGAAGTTTCAGTCTGTTTGAAAATTCGTATTTTTAGTGATAAATTTTAGCTTGCTCGTTTTCGTGATTTTTCAGTGAAGTTGTTTGGGAAATAAAACCAGTGAATTTTTTTTAATAATTATCTAACACCTACCCTTTTCAGCTTGTTATTCTACTCACAAAGTAAAATTTTCCCCCAAAAAAGTGAAACATTCATTTACATTTAGTTATTACATTTAGAAACATTGCATAGATACTTTACATTAAGATATCCACCAACCCTTTCACATGACTGAAGGGAATTACTTATCTATATAAATAAGAATGGAGAGTTTGTATGTTGAATATTTTCGAAACATTAAGTTTTCTATCCGTTTTGGACTCTTTTGATGCAAAATCCGTCTCTTGCGCGTTTGGTGTCTGTCCATCTGTCTGTCTATCTGTATATATGTGTGTGCCCCTGCTACGTTCAAACGGTTGAATATATTTTCATGAAACTTTGCATACTGTGAGTTCTTACATTCATTTAGTGACTGAACTTGGTTGCGTAAGTCTGTCCGTCTTTCCGTTCTATGTTCGATTTTGTGTCTGTTTGTAAAAGTATCACATAAGATTTATTCGAAACAAAATGTCCTTGCTAGTGCTACGAAACTCGCTGGGAAGACCATTTATCTTCCAACAGGACAACGATTCAAAACACTGCAACGTTCTGTAAAAAATGATGCCTTTACCATACGTCGCATCAACTTCACACACCACCAGTGTCCAGATTTAAACCCCATGAAACACTTATGGGAAGAAATTGGTCGTGAACTGAAAAATTATGATACCAGCAGCAAAGATAGCCTGAAAAGTGCCATTCTAGACGTCTGGAACAAAATTACTCTCGAAACAACAAAAAACCTTGTGGGTCGTGCCTAAACTTCTGAGAGAGGTCTTTAAAGCAAAAGCGGGTTCAACTGACCATTAAATGATGAAACAGGGGGATAACATTTAATGAAATGCTTTTCACCGTACAGAGACTTTTGCTTTATATTTGCTACATTTTTGTATTAATGTGAATTGCGTTAAATTTTATTAATTTCTTTTGTTTAAATGCAATAGAAACTTTCTATGCAATTATGCTCTCATCTATTTTTCCACTTTTATTTCTTCAATAATTATATTTTACAAATAATAAAGCCATTTATTTCAAATAGTAAGTGCGTACGGAAACGTTTTTTACTCACTGTATAAAATGTATTATATAGATGAATTTGCATATATAGAATTTGTTCAAAGTAAGGTTGTAAAAATTATAAAAATTATTTCGTCATAAAATTATGTCGAAAGATGTTAAAATTTATTTTACTCACATATTTAAATGATTTGGCATTTTTCTACGAAAGAGGAATGTGATTATTTTCTGGTCAATTTTAGTATATA
Source organism: Meta bourneti (assembly GCA_933210815.1). Classification (NCBI taxonomy): domain Eukaryota; kingdom Metazoa; phylum Arthropoda; class Arachnida; order Araneae; family Tetragnathidae; genus Meta; species Meta bourneti. The sequence goes on along the minus strand of OW119929.1, from coordinate 73,855,702 downwards.
GTTAACCAATTCAACCCGAGTGAGGTCGGGTAATTTTGCTAGTAGAAAATAAGAATGTGATAATTGTTGATAACAAGTACTTCATCAGTAATAAGCAACTTCCTAATTGCAAATACTAGTAAATTACTCTGGGTGCACAGTGTGGGGAATCTATTTTGTCTTTAAACTAAAAGAAATACTAAATTGAATGTAAATTATGATATCGCTTGTGTCATAATGCACTTTAATATTTAATTCTTGACATAAGGCGAGGATTGGCGCTAGTAAAAAAATGTGAAGAAATCTTTTGAGTGATACTTTTTATGCTTTTATTGTAATGTATAGATTGTTTATTGGTTCTAGTGGTAAGAAACGTACTTGGCTAACAAAAGTTGCCACGTATGTGCTCAGTTCACTTTGAGAAACACTGATTCAATTAATTACCGGAGGCAAAAAACATTAAGTATCCAATTAAAATCCAACTGAACACAGGATATTAATTTCCCAATTTAAAACCCATATCTCTTATTCAACTCGTCCTTTTTCAAATACCCTTTTATGTCTTTTAAACTGCCTCACTTCACTTATTTTAAGTCATTTTACATCAATGCCTAATGCATTTGAATTCTGCATTCTACTTTTTATGTTGTGTTAAGGAATTTACTTTTTTACATTTTTCAAACACTCTTTTATATCTTTTAAACTGCATCACTTCATCTATCTTACGTCATTTACATCAATGCATTTCAATTTTGCATTTTTCTTTTTATGTTGATGTTAATATATTTACTTTTTCATAGTCTGGCTTAAAGTTTCTGTTTCGTTTTTTTTTCTTGTATCTTATCACCCTCATAATGTTGATCTGTTTGCAGTCTGATGGATTTTTAAATCACATTTTACTGAATTTCATTGTCTTTCATTAGCCCGTTGTGTTGCTCCAGTGCGACATTAATTCAACTAACAAACTATCGTTGCCATACGTTTGGCACAGCCTATCCACTTTTGGATCTTGAGCCATAAAATTCTAATCGACCAACCAACCCACCCACCCAATTTTAAAGCGATACTAGCTTATCTCTTTATCAGGGATGGACCAATTAATCCTCGTCTAGACAAAAAGCATCGACGATGTGGGCAGAGTCGTTGCCATAAGATATCAGAAGGGTAAGTGATTTGGGTTTACCAATTAACTTGGGAATGATCGGTTATCGAAGGGGAGATTGGTGTATTTAATCACGCTTAACCAATCAACAATTGTTTCCACATTGAGATCCATGCTTTTTCCCACGACCGCAAGACCGTGGCCGGAAGAAATGGCAAATGTGAAGCTCGATGGCAAAAAGTGCCCGCAGAGCGACTAAACTAAACTATCAGGGGAAAGGTTTGCACTATCTTTCCGATTCAAGTTGGGGTACACCAACAGCTCGGAAATACTTGTCCGATATAAAACCCTACCATTCTCTGCAGCCCTGACGGCACTTACAAACATTACGTCACCGTTTCTCGCCCCCGACAAAAGGTCATTCGCTTCGCTTCTGGATCAAGCGGCGGCGTGCTCGGAAATGAGGGGCATTCAGCAGAAATCAGAAAAAAGTAAAATAAAATCCCATGCCTCCCCCCTCGAAAGTGAGGGCACGGCAAACAAATGAAAAAAGGAGTTTTTAACCAAAATCGAGAGGTTTTATGAGGAGGAGGCTCACTTACAATTTATTGCCTTTTTTCTCTTCTCCCTCCCTGAAATTTCGTATCCCCGACTAATGTTAGGATAATCTAGTGTTCAAGAGCAAGGGGAAAAAGCACCGTATCTAAATGAAATCCGTTTTAGGGAGAAAAAATCTCCAATTGAATTGCGTCAGTTTGACGAAAACATGTCAATCAGATGGGGGAAGAGACTTTTTTTCTTCGGGGTGATATTTATAACTATTTCTCTCTCTCGAACTTCATTTTTCCATTTCTTTTGAGCTTGGTGTTCCTGTTTATTTTTCGATTTCGGACAGATGGTTTTCTGTGGGGAAAGCGTGGAATTTTCGGCTATCGTTCTTTTGGAGAAGGGGCTAAAAAGTGAATGAACTACCGTTAGGAACAGTTGTATTACAGTTTTCTATTGAAGAATAGGTTACTTTCCATTGTTATTTTAATTTCAACACCTAGTATTGAATTCTATAAACATTTTATCAGCCATTGGGCTTTTTCCAGCAATACTCGAATCGCAAAGGGAACCAAATGCCGTATATTTTTACTTTTTATGTGAAGGTAAATGCATAACTGCATTATAAACTTATACACACACAATTGTTTAATTGCAGTAACGAAATACTTGTAGTAATCAAATTTTCTGACAGAAGCGAAGTTAGACTTTTTAGGACCTGGGAAAATGAGGCAGTTGACGCCCTCAGTCCATAACAAAATTTGCTATTTGAAATGATATATTAGTAAAGCAATTAATGAGTGAAAAAAATACGAGTTAGTATCAGATTTTTATAAAATTGCTGTTCCCAATGTTAATTTTCGGTTGTAATTTTTACTGAATATGCTTAAAAACGAAAAAGGCAGTTTTGACAATTTGTTTCAAGGACGGAAGTAAGAAAAGCCGTCCTTGGCTTGTTTTGTGCTCTCCAAACGTTTGTGTGAGTAACTTGTCTCTTGTCTACTTTCTCAATAGTGGACCGCGGTAGCTCAGATGGAAGAGTAACGGATTAGCAACCGGAGAGTTGCGAGTTTGAAACTAGGTTCGGCCAAATACCGTCGTGTACGCGGGGGCTGGTGCACGTTAAATCTGCCGTGGCCTCAAATGTTCTCACATTGGAATGGTGTGGAAATTTGGAGAGTGGAGTGCCAGTTCAGGTGTTAACCTCGTCATCTGACCATGATTCAAAATTACGAGGTGTAGTCCACGGGTCTTTCCCTTCGGGATTGTTCCCGGACCGTACCCCATAACCCGTAGTGTGACGTCAATCAACTACCTATCTACTTTTTTAATAGTGGCGCCACTGTAGGGTTGTTTCCTCCCTGGGTGTTTCTCTCTTCTGTGTCAGTAAAAACTTTCTTCGTGTGTGATGTCCATTACTTGATTTTGTTTGTCTTGTGCTTGGCGCAGCTTCGCCAAATATAGCCCTTCAGCCATAAAACACAACACAACCTGTCTTAATAGTAATACGAATTCAGGAAGATACATGAAAAGTAACACTAATACAAGAAGCTATATAAAAGGAAATATTGACTTTTAAACGTTGTATTGCAAAGATGAAATGCATGAAAGCATTCACTCCCACACTCACGGCACTGAAACATCATACTTCTGTGACAAGACCAAATGGGGCTTAAAATTACAAAACTTTTTCAAGGAAAACTGCATGTCAAAATAAATATTTTTTAAATTTTATTCGCAGACGCTTTAAACATTGATGCTCGGGTCCGCCGCCCCTTCTAGCTAGGCTTCCCTTAGCTAGGCCACTGGCTTCTCGTATTATACCGCATACCAGAAACACTACGATGAGTAGACAACAATGATTTAATTCATGTAACATTTGAAATTACATGTGCCCTTCAATAGTTATTATATGCTACGAATGATACGTATATTAAATATATTTTCCAAAAAATTTTTATAAAAATGTATCACAAAGTCACTACTATACCCGAAAGTCAAATAAGTATAAATAATTAATTTTTTTTGCTCAAAGCTAATATTTCTTAGACTCGTATGAAATTAATATTAATTGTATGAAATTGTATATTAATTGTAATTAGTCAAGATAATCAAAAAAGTAAAACATAATTTATTATTTCATCCATCACTTACGTTTCCTAACTCTTAATGCGTGATATTTGCATACTTTCAATTGAATGTTATTAATTTGTTTCTCAAGAATGTTGTAATTGTATGAAAAGTTTTATTTAAAACTTTTATTCTTTTCTCTTACGAAAACAAGATTTCTTCGAAACATTTTCTGAAAAAGACTTAATGAGGGCATATGTTGTAACTCCGCAAATCAGTTTGGTTTGCGTATTTAAAATTGCGTGTTAACGTATTAAAACTACTACTATACATTTTATCGATTCGAATTTATTTTTAACTAAGGCATACTTTCAAATCCTTTAACTTCAAACGCAATCCATACTATTTTTCTAACTTTTGTACTCGCGAAATACTCGAATGAAACGCTCGGCGTACACATTTCCCGTTATCGAATCCACACTTCTGTTGAATTAAGGGAATCAATGACCTGAAGCCGCGGGGTGAAACCATCAGGTGCATAATCTTCACTCTCCCACTCATTGGGGAACTGCAAGCGTACCGTGCTCTGATATGAGGAAGCATCGTAATCCACTTTCATGATATTTAGCTTAAGTGGCGACTGCAGATGGATTTTAAATCAGCTGCTACTTAAATCCTATATGAATTCAATAGATGATTTTTTTTTCTCTTCTGCGCATTCTGCTAAATGTACACCGTTGAAGTTATATATGGAATTCGATTATATTATAGATATAATACTTCAAGAAGATAGTTTAAATTGCCACGGTAAATTTATTAGATTATTTCGCCGAATTTCTTAGAGCGACTACACTTTATATGGAAATCTCAATTACACAGAACATGCAAAATTGTCAGAAATTATGCTACATAAAACTGGTACAATTAAAACAAGAGACCCAAAGCAATTCATAAATTTTTAATTGTCCGTTAACCCTTCTGGTTGTTGTCTCAACGAGGTATCTCGTCATCAAAACTGACCAGATCTTGATGGACGAGGTATCTCGACATTCGAAGAAAACCGACCAGATTTTGATATCGTCATCATAAAAAGATCGTCAATATCTTAATGACAAGATATCGTGTCATTAGCGAACTTGGTCAGATCTTGATGGATGAGATCTTGTCAAAACCATTTGGAGGGTTAATTCTCTACTGTGCGTCTGCGTTCTGCTAAGTGTCTGCGCCGTTGAAGTTATGTGGAATTCGATTAGATATGTTACTTTATGATGATAGTTAAAATTACCACGATAAATTTATTAATTTATTTCGTTGAATTCCTTAGAACGACTACCATTTTATACTAAAATCTTAATTACAGAGAACATGCAGAAATGTCAACAATTTTGTATATAAAAGTGGTACAATTAAAGCAAATGACCCAAAGCAATACATAAAATTTTAATTTTTTGGGTATTGATAATAATGCATCAATCATTTCTCAAATGGAAGAGCAATAGCATTTATAGAAAGCAACCCCCGTTAAATGTATAGCTAATTCTACCCATCCGTAAATTTGACGTGCATTTAAAAAATATCTTTCTTTGTTATCATATTTAACTAGCAAAATTGCCCGACCTCACTCGGGTTGAATTGGTTAACTATAGATAGAAAGTGAAATTAATCACTTTCCTCTTTCGTAGAAAAATGCCAAATCATTCAATGTAAGCGAAATAATTTTGTGACACCTTTTCGACATTTTTATAATGGTAAATCGATTTGATAGTTTCTTTTAAAAAATCTGTTTCAAGAAAACCTTCCTTATACAAGTTGCCTAAGTATAGCTTCAATTCTTGTAAAATAAGCCACCTTGAGCTTCTGTCGCTATATGACAAAGAATTTGTAATATTTCAAAAGTCCTAGTTCGGATTTTTTTATTCTAACTTATATACCACTTTAAATCAAATACTTTGCGGTGGTGTTGCGCATGCTGAAAAGGAATTAGTTTATTAAAATAAATATTTAAAACAAAAACAACAGAAAACAATTAAAACGAAATAAAAGTTGGCGAATAAAAGTTCTAAAGATATAAATTCGTGATTATTTTTATCTCTTGATCTCGCACAGTTGCCACAATTACAACTAAAAATTAGGGAAAACTTAAAAATACGAAATTAATTCCAAGCGAAAGGAACAGAAAATATAACACTGCTCTTGGCAAACGAACACGAGTTTTCGTTTTGTTACAAATTATCGTCTGTCCCAAATATTGGGAAATACTTTATAATTCGCAAAGAAAATAAGGCCCAAAATAAAAAAGTATTGTAACTTAAATTCCATAAAAATAGTTTGGAAAAAGAATTGATTTTTCAGCAGTACTGGTAAAACAATCCAAGTAATTGCAATGCTCAATATACCTTCCAGCTACTCCAAAACTACCAAATTATGGTTGATTTAAGTATAGTTACTTAGATGTCTTAACGTGAAACTTGCCTAAATATGTAAGCAAAGAAATTTCAAATTATGCATTTACTAAACTAAGATGTGGTGTATCAAATATAAAACATTAAATTAAAATAGGTTGAACAAATCTTATGTGATACTTATACAAACACAGATACAAAATTGAACGTAGAACGGGGAAACGGACAGGCTTATGCAACCAAGTTCAGTCACTAAATGAATGTAAGCACTCACAGTATGCAAAGTTTCATGAAAATATATTCAACCGTTTGGACGTAGCATGGGCACACACATACAGACGGACAGACACCAAACGCGCAAGAGACGGATTTTGCATCAGAAGGGTCCAAAACAGATCGAAAACTTGAAATGGGTCAAAAATATTCAATGTACAAACACTCATTCTTATTTATGTAGATTTCTTTAATATTTAAATAACTTAACTACAATAGCTTTGAGGTAGAAATATTTTTAACACCTTTCACGCTTATTTTTTCATTCTTAATTGAAACTATTCAGAACATTTCTTGTAAACAGATTGTATTTCAGGAGTACATTTTCCATAAACGTATTTTTTTTACATTTTCCACAAACGTATTTTTTACATTGACTACAAATACTATTAGCTCTATTTTTGTTGTAATAACCGATTTTACAGGATTTGTGTTTATTGGAAGTTTGGTTTGAAGTACTCAGTGTGCTCTTATCCTAACCTTGGTTGGTAGTCTTGAATTCCTGCGACTGGATGGAGACCACGTTTCTTTCATCCTTATTCTTCCGATAACACGGCAGGTGCTTATCACATGAGCTAGGTAGCGGACTGTTACCGAAAATGCTGTTTCTGAACTGTTGTCGAAATGCCGTACAACGTTGTGATAAATTTTGTAACAATTAAGCCCGTTACATTAACGAATTTGAGTGTATTTCGAACAGAACTATAACTTCTGTTTCCTATAACAGAACTTCGACATTGGAGAGGTTGTTGGAAAATAAATGGGAACATATAATCATTCTTTTTCTCGACAAAAATTAACTTAAGTTCCGACAAAAGAAAACAGTGTTAAAAAAACCCATCAACCTGCATAAGAGTTGATCAAACTTTATTTAGAAACACCATTAATTTGCGAAGAAAAAAAGTTTACTCTTTTACTTTGGGAAAGAGAAAATTGGTTAAAAAATTTTGTTTTTATAAAGCGATGCTTAAATATTCATTTATCACAACATTCTCCGAATTTTGAATCTCGATTTTTAATACAAGAATTGAGGAAATGAAGCCCTGATTATTTGAAAGTGTTGAAAGTCAAAACACTTTCTTAAATTAAAACACGCATTTGCGATAAGTTTGAGGAAAAAATTATACTTCCAAATTGGTGAATGAACAAGTGAATAGTTAGTACATAGTATATAAAATGAGTTATCTAAGTTAAAGGTTACTGAAAATATACTAATATATACTTTAGATAAGTATTGTTCAAAGCACAGATAAATAAAAACAAAGCTGTCTTCATTCAACTAACACGCGTAAAGTCTAGGCCGCTCCTGAGAGGTGTGCTTGGCGTGCTCTTGCAAGTAGTCATAAAAAATAGGGCTTCCTAAAGGGTATTCCTCCAACATTAAATGAACATGTCCAGCAGTAAATTTTCCTATATTAATTTTATACTTTGTAAGTTATTTTTGCTAATGTAATGAAAGATACTTATGAATCTGACATATTTTGTTCCAATAGAATATTCATGAAACACTCATCAAGGGCATAGGTGTGTTTAGGGGTACAGCCAATGGGCTCGAAATGAGTTTGGAACTTTAAAAAGCTAACGAAAATACATGCTGACGCTAGTTACATCAAAGAAAATTATGTGCTTTGAAAATTATGTGCACAATGCTTGTTAAGCATTTCGTCGTTTAGGGAACCTGGAGAAAGAAGAATGGGCTATACCAAATGTTTTCCTGAAGGGCTTTCAAACTAACAAGTTCAAAATTGATCAAGAGCTGGTAAAACATATAAATGTATGCATTTTTTATACATTCGTATACAATGAAAAGATATTTGTAACAAAATCTTACAGCGCACATAAAAGTACCAAAAGTGTTTAACATTTCCTGCGTCACCTTACCCTTGGTCCCTTTTTGCATGGTATCAATGCTTCCTTACACGTGTTGGCCTGATCCTTGAAAGGTCTCCCAATGAATTTTGATTGAATTTTCATTACTGTTTTTCTCGTGATGAATGGCTTCTGTAATCATTTTTTGTGTTTGAATTTCCAAAAACACAGCTTTCCTTTCAGGTGAAATAATAGTTCTGAGTTATTCCTATAGATGGCAGCAGTAATAATTATTTTCGGAGTTTGCGAAAAGGAATTTCGTCATTAAGCCAGGTAAGCGTTAAAAAAGTTGGAGTCTAAAGAATTGTAAACTTTGACAAGCAATGAAAATACGACTTGCAGGAATTCCTCCGAATCTCCTGTGAGTTGGTGGTGCACGTTCGATTCCTCCGTGCGTACCCTCCTTTACTCTCAGTCACTAAAACTTTCATTGTGCGTCCATTACTTAATGTTATCTTGTGTTTGGAGCAGCTTAGCCAAATATGACCCTTGCGCCGTAGAACTTAATGCAGCCAATCAAGCTCGAGTTGGATATTCGTTGAATTTTCAATGTATAACACGGTAGAAAACTTTTCGTATGAAAATAATTGTGTAAAAAATTTTGAAAAAAGTATTGTAAGTGAATGAAATAGCTTCTTATTCTGATGGGACCAAAGAATTGAGTTCATCTTCAATTTTTTTTCATTTTTCTACTTTAATTTTGATTAGAATCTAATGGATTTGTCTTTCAGGCTTTTTTACAGTACTGTAATCCCACGGAACGACAGACTTAAAAACAATTTTGCTATCGAATCTATCAGAATTCAATCAAATATGAAAAAACGAGGGAATTGTTCTGGATGTTTAAAAATGCAATTAAAATGTAAATTAACCTTGATGGTATTTTACCTGGTACTCTAGAAACAATTTCGTTAAAATGACATTTCTTGTCCTTAAGTTGTTCTTTGAAACAAAAATTTAGTTATATTGCGATGTATCTTTGGCCTGTCTGCTAACCGACTAGTCAGCGCTCTGGCTTTTGGTTCTACAGGCTCTTTGTTATAGTCTCGGTATAGTCATGGATGTTTGCAGTGGTTTGGAATCCCAGGTCTAATCAGTTCATGTGTAGCTAAAACTGACCCTAGAGCAACAAACCAAGTGACGTATCGTTGCAGCAAAAGTCGTACCAATTTTAGGTGAAGATGTCTAAGAAATAATGTATTGTCTAGTGATTTATTCGTCATCATACTCACTAAAAACAATAAATCTACCTAGCCATGTCACTCAAGTGAATTATTAATCTGAAAGTTAATGCAGTAAATAAATAATAAACTGCTTGTTTTATTCATGAAAATTTCATCATCATCCACATAGTTTCTAATAATGACTTTTTAACAAATAAATCACAGTACCTATATTCTGTAACTAAGCAGACACATCTTTCTCTAAGAAAAAATTGAATTATCTCATCTCAAGGACAATTGAACCGAAACACACAAGCAAAAAACATGTTTTAACTGCTTGTTTTATTTGCTTTGAATAATGTTTTGTATAAATTATGTCTATTTGCATTGCTTTCTTAACTTAAGATATTTGGAGTCAATTCTCTAAACTTAAAGACCAATCCGTGGGACTGAATGTTAAATTGGAAATCAATCCTATTTAGCTTGGGGACCGCTGTGGCCCGGTTGGAAATTATATCGTGGTTTAAAATTATGAGTTGTCCAAGGAACCTTCCCTTTGGGATCGATACCGGACCGCCGCCAATAGTCCATTGTGCTAATCCAATGCGACGTTAACTCAACTTCCCACTCTCTACTTAGTTTGTGAAAATATTTCACATTCGTTCAACCAGAATACCATTTGTAAATAGTCAACCACACTAAATTTGTGTCTGCTCAATTTTTTTTAACTGGATCTGCGAAATACCATAATTCCTCAAAGGTATATCCCGTTATAAGCGTGTAACGACTGAAAAAAAAATGGTTTTTCACATATTTTAATTATTACCCTATGCAGTCAGCATACTCTATCGCCGCTTTGAAAATCTCAGTACCATTTATGATAGTACGCAGTAAATTGATTTCTTCCTAGATCCTATCTTCCGTAAGTACCGTTAACATTTTGTTTTGAAAAGAACCTTGGAATGGGTAAGGGTTCCGTGTTAAATTTAGAAGGTTTATTACGGTCCCCCATGAATGAAAACCTTTAGTCCATAAGGGTAGTAAGATTACAGATAACCAATTCCTCGTTCGGCATTGTGAATGACTATCCAACGGTATTTGTAACCTTGACTTAACACAAATGCATTATTTTGCGACAAATATCGTATCTATACATGATACATTTCAGCAACAAATGCTATAACGCACAACATAACCTGACAAGAAAAAAAATCGAAAAAAAAAAAGCTGAGAACTCAACCATAGAAAACAGCTAAGCTCGAATACAAAATGTTCCAACCAGGTGGAATAAAATGACCCATGCCTTTTTGACACAGTTTCTTTTCAATGAAAGAACTTGTAGGGCTCAAATGTATTTTTTCTTTTGCTTAGACACAAAGTTCTCTGTCTGTAAATGGTGTGTTTACCTTCTTCACTTACGTAACACACGCTCTTTTGCCTCTCACTCCCTCTCTTCAGCTCGAGGGCAGAAAAAACCCCTTAGGGGACTTTCTACAAATAAAAAGAACTTTTGTTTGAATCTGCATTTTATTCGAAATCCGAGATGATTTCGTTCTTGGGTCTGAGGAATGAACTAGTTAGCACAGAATTCACTAATCTAAAATTATAAGCTAATGATAGAATCAGAATAAAAGTAAGTATTTTCACGTGGGCACCTTTTGTATTAATATGCAGAATAGATAACTAACTGGTGAAATGTAGCTACATTTTTTAATTCAGCAACATTATCATTGCGTAACAAAATATTTGTCTCAGTGTTTAGTATGTCACAAATAGTGAATCCCTCGGGGCGCATCTTTAGGTGTGCACGGGCACCACGAACTCGAGATACCCCAGTGATCTATTATTTTCCCATGGGGTTTTTACTGCCTCTGGTAAATATGGGGATCGCGACCCCAGGATGCCCTATCAATATTTCTCTTTCTTCTCTCCATCCTTTCTTTCCGCAATTTCATGACATTGCCTGTCTGGTGTTTGGCACAGCTTGGCCAAATATGGCCCTTGCGCCATAAAACCCCAAACTAATCAACCACAGAAAGTGGAAAGGAATCCAAGTTGCTTAATATACGTAGCATAACATCCTATATTTAATTAATTTTCATTATCAGAAAAACCTTTTAAAACCCCATGCACGCTAGAACGTGCGGGTGAAGTACTAGAAGGAGGTTATTGAGAGGTACTATAATTATCCTAAATCTGATGATTAAAAACTTTTCAATTAAACATTAAAATCAATCTTCAAGTAGTCTTTATTCATACAAAATCCTGTAAATGCTCAAATCGTACATAAAATGTATCATTTCGAACTTATTTCGGTTCACGAAGTATAAGAACCTAAAATGGGAAAACCGTCGTAATCATATAATCGAAAACTTGGTTGTATTCTTTGTATTTCCTATTTACTCTAGGGGGCCGTCGTGGCTCAGTGGGTATGCCCACTGCTCTAGCAACCTTCGAGTTGTAGGCGGCGCAGGTTCTATTCCTGACAGGTGCATTCCTCCCTGGGGTATATCTCTCTTCTGTGTCAGTAAAACTTTCATTGTGTGCGTCCATTACTTGATATGGTATGTCGTATCTGGCCAAATATGGCCCTTGCGCCATAAAAACTCCAAACCAACCAACCTATTTATTCTAGTTATATAAGTGCATGTGTTTGTCCATTGGATTCAGGAGTGCATTTACGGAGGGGCTAAGGGCCTAAGCCTCTCCCAGATCGTATAAAAAGCAAAAATATCCTTATTTAATTCATTGATTGCTTTAAAAATCGTGTATAAAGGTGTTTTGATATTTTCTCCTTGCAGTCAACTACCATTTATTCATTGCTTTTAGCCCATTTACTTAAGTGTTTTATTTCTCATTCACTGGGGTTGGATAAAATAATTGGAAATTTTGATATTTCATTGAAACATTGACACTTAGATACGTCTTCTATTCGTTTTGGAATAGTCACTTTAAAACTGATCTCTAGGTAACACTCCAAAACTAGTCTCTAGGTAATAAATATACTCTTCAACTAGTCTCTGGGTAATAAATATACTCTTCAACTAGTCTCTAGGTAATAAATATACTCTTCAACTAGTCTCTAGGTAATAAATATACTCTTCAACTAGTCTCTAGGTAATAAATATACTCTTCAACTAGTCTCTAGGTAATAAATATACTCTTCAACTAGTCTCTAGGTAATAAATATACTCTTCAACTAGTCTCTGGGTAACACATTCGAAAACTGGTCTATATTTCAAAGAAATTTTTAAGTTTTAAAATCCTTCCCTAAACAAAGAGCTTACGACAAAAATATAGCCCCCCCCCCCCGATTGATATCCTGGGTTAGCTCCTGATTGGTTTACTTCTAATAGTAATTGTATGTCGACTGTATGTGCAGATATGAAAATTATACTGATTTGTTTCGATGTTTATATCTCGTTGACCTGAATAAGTGGAGAAATTCGAGTAACTAATGCTATCTTTAAAAGTTTTTCACCGCTCAATGAAATCATGTGTTCATAAAACGTGATTGTTCCAGTAAACACACATTTTCTGTAGTATTGAGCAATGTGTTTGTGTATAACATAAACAAATCATGAGAACACTTGGTACTTTCGACTATTTCCCCCCTCTGTAAACACAGCTGACTGTGACCGTTACTTTTCAAAAACACCCTAATATAGAAAGAAACAAGGTTTCTGATAGATATTGACCCTTGACGTAATCTCTTCCCTCCTCTTTCGTTTTATCACTTTGAACTTTAGAAATTATCCACACAGTGGAAACAAAATGAACACAAAACGTGAATGATCGTTTTGATATACTTTGTTTGCAAAGTTTCTAAATGAATCGAAAATAAATATTTGAAAACGTGAGTTCACTCATGTGTACAAACGAATCTTGTATTGCTTAACATACTTTTGTCAAAGGCGGTTTGTTTGGGTTTTTTGGATTTTTCTGGTGCAAGGTCCCCAAAAGGACAAGCATCGCCAATACCAAGAGCGAACTGGTATCCTATCCATCTAATTATCTTCTACATCTATTGTATCTGTCTAACTGCCATCTCATCTAGATCTATCCTATCCGGTTATCTACTATCATCATCTATCCTATCTGGCTACAATGGGAAAAGTTTTTGAAGCGAGTAAACTGAGATTGATTTTCTAAGTTTAAAAGTTATCTGTATCTATATAAATAAGAGTAGAGTGTTTGTTTGCGCATTGAATATTTTCGCCATTGCAAGATTTTTATTCGTTGTGGGTCATTCTAATGTAAAATCAGTGGTTTACACGTTTAGTGTCTGTCCGTATGCATGTGTGTGCTCGCGCTGCATCCACACATAGACACTTCGTCTTCTAGTTTAATGTCTGTTTTTGTATTTGCATGTTTGTTTAAGTATCACATAAATGTTTCAATATATTTTAATGAAATGTTAACCACATCCATAAAACATATTTTAGTTTAGTAAATATAATATTTGAATTTCCTTTGCTTTTGCATATTTTGGCAAGTTTCAAGCTAAAATATCTGAGTAATTATACTTAAATCAACCATGATTCGGTAGTTTTAGAGAAGCTGGAATGTATATTGAGTATTCCGATTACTTGGATTGTTTTACCAAGCTTACAAGAATTGTTTGCTGAAAAAGGAATTGCTTTTCCAAAAATTATTTTTACGGAATTCAAATTCTAATGCTTCACTTATTTTTCTTGATAATTCTTTCTTTGATGATAAAAAAAGAATAAAACATTCAATTTCGCACTAGAGCTAGGTAGAAATGAATTATTTTGTATCTAATATTGGCTAAAAACGTGCGTTCATTTTCTGGTCAGCATGTCTACATTTCGATTAACATTCCTCAAACGTCCTTCGTTTGACAACCGTGTTTGTAGAATTATGTTTCGTGAAAAGAATTAAAACAGCACCAAATCTTTCGAACCAAGACAAGTAGCTAATCGAATTTATTCAATGTATTTTAAAATTTTGACAGGTTTTCTTTACACAACGATTAAACTCGGTAAAACTTGCATTCCTTTTTCCATGTTTCAAACAAAAATTACTTAGTTTTATTGAAAGCTGCTCTTAATAGGCAAGTAACACCATCATTCTCATTCTAAACAGGTACGTTGTGATTTTCATGCAAAACTAAATATCCGAATGGGAAAAAGGGCTTTAAAGTGTAGCTCGTGCTCAGAAGAAAAGAAACTCGTCTTCGTTGATCACGTGCACAATATTACTTTGATTTTTTTCGCTCGGAATTAATTTCGCATTTTTAAATTTTGTTAGATGTAAGTCTTGGCAACTCTGCGAGATCACTAGATAAGAAAGAATCGCGAATTAATATCTTTAGACCAACTTTGTTTTTCCACCGACTTTAGTTTTATTCTATTCAGGATTTCAGGGTTATAAATTTAATAAATATTTATTTTTAATAAACTGCTATTCCTATTCATCACATGCAACAACCACACAAAGTATTCGATTTGAAAGTGCCTGTAAGTTAAAATAAAGCAAATTTTAAATGGAACCTAGTCGATATTGAAAGAAAATTAATGTTAGAAAAAATCCAAACTAGGACTTGAAATATTAAAAATTCTTTGCTGTAGTGACCGACGGTCAATGTTTCCTACTTTACGAGTTGAAGCTATTTTTAAGCAACTTATATCTGTTAAAAGTTTGTTGAAAATAGTGGTTTTCTTTTTTAAAAAACTTAAATCAACCTATCTTTTTTGAAAGATGGTAATCGGTTACCTTTTCTTCATAGGAATTAAGAAAATATCGAAAAGGTTTTAAAAACTTCTTTTCCTGACACTTAAATAACGTTTGTATTTTTCTAGAAAGGAGAAAATTGATTATTCTGATGACGTTTTCAATCTACAGTTAACCAATTCAATCCGACTTAAATCGAGTAGTTCCGATAGTTTATAAGAAATATGTACAATAGGAGCAAAGGAATAGAAAAAGTATTCATTTGAGCAAGTTAAACCATAAGTACTTGGGCTACAAAATGGTATTTCAGGGGGCATGATACTGGTACTTCGGCCCGGAATGAAGATGGCGTATGTTGACTGCCGCCTGTACATTATTTTATGCATGAATCTCAGTGACCTTATAAGAAAAAGCGTCATCAACAAAATGAGACGTATGTGTGCGAGGAACATGATGTACCTTCAATGGATGCCTTCATGTTGGTATGCAAGGGAATGAAACCGCCAACCTTTTGGCTAAGTAGGTAAGTTTGCCCTACCATCTTATGGCAGACTTTCCTATGAAGAAATTGCTTTCAAAATTAAAGCAAAGATGAGGAGAATTTGGGGAGGACTCATCCGACTCATTCCTGCTATCAGCCCGTTGCCCATCTGGGGAAAATAGGCACCAAAAAAGACCAAGCTGCGCTCTCTAGACTTTGCAGTGGACACTTGAAGTCAATGTAGATCGAATTGGGTTGCAAGAATTTCCCTCTGTTCCCCTAAATGCAATTTAACTCAAATTTCGCCTGACCACATCATTTCTTGACTCGGCTATCCCTCACGCCAGCTTATTCACCACCCTGAACTGATTCTTGAGGGCCTCAAGTCTCTTGGGTTTAGAGACCTTTTGTTTTGTTTTTACTTCCCAAATGAGATAAGTAACATGTGTGCATAAATCGAGAAAATTTTTGCAGAGAAACGTAACTTGTGAATTACGGCGGAATAAATGCTTAAGAAAATCAGTTCTACGAGAGGGATTTTCAGTGCTAAACTAAACGAATAGGGAAGATTTTACTTTCTCTACCCAAATGCTCTTGCATGATACAAATCGGTGTTTCCTTAAAATGTAGTTTATCGTCATTTTTGAAATTTGACATTTTATCGAACTGTCGTTGACCAATAAACTATCTTATATCAATTTGGAATTCATTCTTTAGGATTTTTGTTGGCGAAGTTGATGCCTTTTGTTGACGCCGCAAGCGAACTTACCTCCTCGAGACAACCACCAGGAGGGTTATCTTGTCACTAGCAAAATTGGTTAGATCTTGATGGGCGCGATAACTCGTCGAAACCACTTGGAGGGTTAAACGCATCCTAGAGTGGATTAATCAAAATAAAGGAGTTTGCGGATTTCTATCACCGAAATGGTCCTTTTGGCTGTGCAGTACTATGTTAACAATTATTGTTTGCTTTAAAAAGAAAAATGACCATATTTTAATTAATCTATTGAATAAGGAAGGGAAAAAAACTTACAGATTTAGATAGTTTCAGGATTAATGAAACTGAATCGTGGGTGTGTTAACTTTTCTGGAAGTGAAGGTTTAAGAATGATACGTAAAAGTGCTGAAATGTATTCGAAAAACAAGCCAACTATCAATATGTTCGGAATACCTACGGGAATCGCGTATCGCCACAGAAACACTACCGCCACCTACATTTCGCTTGACAAAAAATGCCTTGCATATTCTCGAATTACTGAAGAACGCATGCGGTTTCACTTAGCAAACGATCCCCAAATCGCAGTCGGAAGCAAGGAGGGAAGAAAAAGAAAATTTATTTGCTCGAGACAAAAAAAACACGCAACGGAATAAAAATGGAAAAACCTCACTAACAAAATCGCGAGGTGTTTCCCCGGCACGCGCTCGACGCGCTTCCAATTCTGACCTAGTTCCGCGTCAGACAGAAGACATCGGGAGTCACGTGATTACAGATACACGCGACTTCGCTCGCTTTTTATTATTATGCACGTTTTTTTCGTCCTCTCTCCCTCTCCGCGGCCCCCGCACCCGGGATGGAGGGAAGCAGGAAAAAAGAGTCGCCGGATGCGCCATCGAAAAAGAGAAGGAATAAATATCCTGCCAAGTGATGGATCGGCCATCGAGAGATATTGTTGGTCGCTTTAATACTCTTGTAAATGGGCGATCGAGTGAAAACACACCACTAACCCCGTGAACTGAAATTAGACTCGAAACTTTCCTCTTCTCTCCTTCCACGCTTTTCCTTCAGCAATTACGTGTCAAAAAGATGAGTTTCGGAGTTTTATTTTTATCGAAACTTGAATTGGAACGGAGGAATTCTCGTTCTCGTTGGGGTCGAAGCAGGAATTGGTCTCGCTTTGAGACTTGAAAAGGTTTGTGAACTTGGTCCAGGATATATCTCGACCAAGGGAATTAGTAACAACGACATGCAGCACCTCTGTTATTATATTCCTCATAGGCGTACATCTTTAGATGTACGAACCCGAGGTACCCTAGTGATCTATTCTTTTTCTCTTGGGGTTTACTGTCTCCGGTAAATATGGGGGTCGCGACTCCAGGTTACCCAAGCGATCTTTCTCTATTTTCTCCCCTCTACTTTCTTTTCACAATTACTTGACATTGTTTGTCCTGTGTTCGGCGGAACTTAACCAAATATGGCCAAGTTGCCATACTTGGTTAGTTGCCAAGCCAACCCAAAAGCAATTGTGATTAAATTTCATAGAGCGGAAATCGAGACCATTAAGAGACTTTAAGCTTAGTACTAGTTTGTAACATGTATACAATATATATCAAATGGCCCCTTCTAGGTTTCACTTTTCCAATTTTTTTAGAGCACAGCATATTTTAATGATATAAAACAATGGATTCCTGGACGCCAAGAATTGCGACATGAGTCATGCTATATTGAGCTTTACCATCTTTTACTCTTACCCTATGTCTCATCTGAAATAAAACACAATTGGAGGAGAAGGCTCCCCTACCAAAAAAATTAAGTGGGTGTCCAATCTTCGCTCCCTCCACCCTGTCTCAAAGAACTGCTTGGGGGGGGGGCAAAACTCATTGGGGCCGGGGAGGGTTATGAGCAAAGTTTGACGAAGGGGTGAGGCGTAATCCTTTATTCTAACGCCAGGGCGAACCCCTTTTTGTCCAGCCTCCCCTTTTACCCGCTTATCGAACCGAATGCAGGGGCTTGTTTTTCGCCGTGACCGGAAAAATCGATTCCTCGGGGGGCTTAGACGAAGGGGGTTGATATTTGAGGGATCGTTCCGAAGGGGAAGAAGATATCGAGAGAGAAAGCAACGGCATCCCTTTTTACGTCCCCGAAATGACTCGATGCCGGGCATTAATCCGCAGTGGCCATGCCTTGGGAGAGAAACTAATACCGGGATGTCGAGCATGATTTGGCTTTGGGTCTTTTAATCCCACTGTAATCCTTGGGACTAATTAGCCTTTCCCACCAGAGAAATTTCTATGGAGAAGAGGCTTCCTACATTCATGAAAAGATACTACTGCAAAACCGATATGAAGGATTCGTCAAAACATGTTTTTGCTTTTTGAAACTAGCATATTTGAGAACAGTAGAATCTTTTCCCTCAAATGCCTGGTCAGTTGAACTTAATCATAATGGCACTGCAAGGGCGGAATTGTGAATCACTTTGCGTTACACTGGTGCACATTACACTTCAAATACATCCACAGTCCAGTCATAACATGTTTATAGAAAGGCCACACATTCATTCTAGGCAGACAAACATCTATGCCTTACCCGGATTCGAACCAGGAACTTTTCAATCCAGAAATCAGCAAGACACAGTAGAATCTTGGTTATCCTAGGTAATGTGGATCAAGGCCACTTCAGATAGTCAGAAACTCGGATAATATGAACGTAGTAACACAAAACAGCCCATACGAAATATAGGAAAAAAATTACTGTACAACACGATACTTCTATACTGTGACTGAAAGATTCATAAAGCTACGCTTAAAAATAATCTATACTCGAATTTATGTCAGTATTATGACAATTTTGAAATAAATCTGAACTCGAGTTGTATACCTTTTAGATCCCTTGGAAAAGTCCTTGACGTTGTTCGGGATTCGCAGCACTTTATCATATCTTTGGACAAAGTGCACGCACTCGTGCTCGAAACTTTAAAGTTTTAAAGCGAAAACTCGGTATTGAATTCGGCTTTGATGACATGGAAACTCGGATAATCAAATATTATCAATAATTTAGCTGTCTTACATCAAACAAAGCATTCTCTAAGAGACCAAGAATGATCTCAAAACCAATCACCAATCTTTAGCAGTGCTTAAGGGGTGCATCGCATTAAGTTGTGAAATAAAATCCAATGTTATTTCTGTCGATGTTCTCAGAATTAGCAGACGAATTTAATTTTTTGCAAACTTTCATGTTCAGTGTGAACTTATCTTGAGTATAAGAGCATTAGACCATATTAAGATATAATTAAGAACGCAATTGGAACCTTTTTTATAGTGAACAAAAAAATATTTTAGATGCTTATGTAATACATTTCTAAGCGATATTTAATTGATGATAAAAAAAATTAAGATGCATCGTGAACTATGCAGTTCTGTTCTTCACAATTTATCTAAAATCAAAGGAATAAGCATGTTTTGCAGTTTGTAAAATCATTTAATTCCCTCTTAGAAATCCATAATTTACTGCTTGATACAGGCTTGTACAGTTTTATTTATTTCTCTAAGTAGAAAAGGTTGGACTGTTTCGTATGAGCAAGGAACGAGAGCAAGTACTACTTATGGCATTTACACTAAAAACAAATTCTGGATATCTAAAAATATGTAATTTTTATCTGAAATTTACTTGTACTACAATCATTTTTACGTAGTGAAAGAATTAGTATACGAATTGGCATCGTCTGGTTGCACCTAATCCTTAAATCCACTCAAGTCACATTTGAGGTTATATTAATGTTCTGAAAAAGGGGGGGGCAGAATATTATCAATGCTCTTATTCATAACAAGGTTAATTTTTTGTTTCACGAACAAAATCGCAATTGATGAAATCAGAAATATCGTTTCGAACATTTGATTTAATTGGAAGTATTGAAATCATCCAAAGCTTCAGAGCAAAGGGATTTCTAGACTTATATTAGCAAATCTGCTAGTCAATTAATTATTGAAATTCCTTTGAATAACAAACATGAGCGGTTAATTGCCGGCGGGTAACCAATGGTTAGCGTGAAAGCATACCCATGGTTCGAATCCCGGTCTGTGCATGGATAATAGAAATGGTTCGGTTTCCACTCTTAATCATAAGCTCTATCCAATTAGCCACCATGTAGCACAGAGCGAAAGACCAGAGAGTGTATTGTTAATGCTATTAAGCAATCGACAGTTACAGATATGTCTTGTTTGAAGACCTATGAACTTAAATGTATAATTGACAAATTTCTTCCTGCACTTATTGAATTATGTACCACATTACTTTCTGCTTAATTATCAAAGGTTTTGATAGGAGGAAGCCTTTCGTTCTACGTGAAGCCATAATTCTTGCGACGCAATCCTATTTGGTCCGCTGCAAGTTCGGGGGTTGGCGAACGATAGTGAGTAGAGGGTGAAACTCCCTAATGTACTTAGAGAAGCAGGATGGGGAGGAAGGGAAATAGCAATGATAAATAAATACCATCATCCCAAATGGTAACAAGAACATGTCGCACCCCACTATTCTCAGAAAACCTCAATTCAGTTTCAATGAGCACACGTTTACCATTAGCTTTGACTTAAGAAAACTATGATTATTGCCTTGACCAGTCATTAGACACGTAAACTTCTGAATTACTCACCTGCCATTCGTGTCTAATATCTCTTGACTAAATATTAGTTATTAACTTGCTATAATTGGGTATCCATTGGCGTCACTACAATTTCTTCGAAGACTTGGTTTGTAGATCTGACCATCTACCCACAAGCTGTCCAATCCCAGAAAGCTGCTCCGTTTCGGAATCTATGCACTTATTAAAACTTCTAGAAATTTCGGAAAAGCTTTCCCTCGTAACAGAACTTCGTAATTTTAGAAAAATTCACCATTTCCTGTTCACTGCAAAACTCAAACAAATTTTATTGTCTGGCCTCATCGTCAATTTCTTTTAATGTTTTTTTTGCCATCACAGATTTGCTAATTGATTTCGCTTTCGTCCGTACTTGACAGCACACAACTTAAATTCATTTTTAAAATACGATTTCAAAACTACTCATGGCTTTTGTATTTAAAGTTCAATGAAAAAAATTTATTTAATTTCCGTCAACAGATTTAATTCTACCAGATATTCTATCAATATCTTCAAAAATTATTGTAATTAAGTTATGTAGAAGGGATTCTACATAACTTAATTTTGAAATTTATATTAATACTTACGTTTAATTATGTATGAACTCTGAAAAGACCACTAAAATTATTTACATATCTTGTTCATCTGCGTTACATGTGTATACCCTACAGATAATTCATTCTTTGGGTTTTATATTTCAAAATTACATCAACAATGGATGATTAAATTGCAATAACTTCGTTCAAAATACTACGTTTATACAATTAAAAGGCTTCGGGCAACAAACTTTTTGCATAAATAATTACAACATAGTTAACACTTAAGTTTTTCAGGTTGGTAATTTTGGAAATCTAAAAAATTCTAAAATTAAACTGGCTTATCCACTATTCAGGAATTTATGTATCTTAAACTCTTTCAAGTATCAAGCTTCGTTCAAGCAATCAGAAATTCCTTTGATCCTCTTGAAAATTTTGTTTTTGACTTTTTTTCATTACGAAACATATTTCTCTGTTCGGAACCTTCAATTATAAAAATATCTTTTTTAAAATACACATATTTAAAATGTTTGTTAATAGTAATTCCAAGTTTAATTATTGGTGCCTATTTTAAAATTTAAATTTTCATGAATGAAGTGTAACACTTCAATTGAAGATAATTCATTACATAATTTAGCCAGTTTCAAATGTTACTTCAAAGAAGATTCAAATGAAAGCATGCGAAGTAAGAATTATGAATAATTTTTCTTTCGTGTAGGAATTATATTTCAATATTAAACAAATGTTAGTATGTTTCGTGAGGTATCACTTTATACTTTAAATACTTATTACTTTATTATTACTTAATACTTTTATTAGCTTATCAAAAGTATGAGCAGAAAGTAAAATCTCAGAAATACCAAAAAACGATAAATCCACAAAACAATGGAACTCCACCATTTTATATCCTTTTATGACGATTAAAGAAACTAGTATTTGTATGACGTATTATCTTGTGATGAAAGAAAGTGAGAAAAAATTGTGAACTGATAGCGGTGACCTGCTTGAAGTAGGGAAGATGGTATTTCGGCGAAGCCATTAATTGAGATAAATATCAAGAAAAAGGGTGCAAAGTGTCCATGGATTGATGGGACTAGATCCTGAGGAAGTCATTGGTCTCAGTTTCAAGGGTTAACGCTCTCATAAAAATTTATAGACACTGTTTCCAATGTAACATACACAACGTTTCGCAACAACGTTAAAAGTTTTAAGGCGTATATAGAAACACATTGTATGTATTCCTTTTCAGTAAATTATTATTTTTTTAATCTAACCACTCTTAAGAACATAAATCGTAGATAAAAAAGTATTAAAATCAAGTAGATTTTGAGTATTTCCTATCGGGCAATTTTGTTATAAGGGGACAGATTTTCACCTGTTCGAAAAAATGACTTATTTTATGAACTTATTTTAGATCTATAATCTCACAAATATGAATTTTATTTATCGCTACAAGATATTGTATAGTGAATATAAAATTTGAGCTTAGCTATTATTTTTGAATGCACGTGTTGCATGTAACAAAATGTCCAACAAATGTGTAGCTGGAAATATGTAGCTGATAAAATTTATCGTTTCATGTTAATAGCTAATTTGAATTTAAAACTCTTTCTTAATGTTTTATTTTATTGTTAATAGTTTTCCGTATTGAAAAGTTGAAATCTGAACATTCTGCACTCTAGGATTACATTCAATTAAACAGCCAACTCCTTTTCTGGAGAGGGCCATGGCAACCCGGTTGGTAGAGTAGCGGGTTGGAAACCCGAGGGTTGAGAGATAGATACTCCCTCCAAACAAAGAACATCGTGTAGGTGGGGGCTGGTGCACATTAAATCCTCAAACGTCCTCGCCTTGGCGTGTTGTGGAAGTTTGGAGAATGGGGTGCCAGTTCAGGTGCTGATCTCTTCATCTGACTGTGGTTCCAAAATTACGAGGTGTTGTCTTTGGATATTTCCTTTCGAGATTGATCCCGGACTGTCACCGATGTCACATTGTGTTGCTCCAATGCGACGCTATAATTTCAGTCCCCCTCTTTTGGAGTAATTAAATATTTTCGAAACTACGAGGTTGTCTTGTACTTTCTAGGATGGAAAGGACAAACTTCCATTTTAGGTATACCTAATTCAACATAAGGTCAAGAACCGTATCGAACTTAACGTAGTTAATGTATTTTTGTCATTGATGGACGAGATAATTTGTCATTAGCAGAAAACTGACCATATCTTGATCTCGTTATCATAAAAAAGTTGGAAATATCTTGACGAGATATCTCGTCATTAGCAAAATTGGTCAGATCTTGATGGACGAGATATCACGTCGAAACCACATGGAGAATTAAGGTAACCCCTATCTATATATATGCAAGAGAGCTTGGACAGCAGAAGTAAAATCTTAGCAGATCGTTTAGTTTGTTTACACTGAAAATCCCTCTCGTAGAGCTTGTATACAAATTTGCTCTTCGCCTTGACTGAAACTTATTAGAAGATCGTTAGTGAAAAATAGAAATATGTTTTAATAAGCCGCTCATACTCATGTTAAGAAACTCAAGTGACAACATCCACTCAAGTATTACAAAGAACGTTTACATAACTTATTGTCATGCATTAATTTGGTCCAATGTACAAGATGAGAAAAATGAAAAATAATATTCTTGGTTTTTGTACACTTTATAAATTTATCTCCAAGTTCGTTTTCTTTGAAAGCTATCAAATGAAACGCATGTAAATAAAGGAAATAAGAAAAATAACATACGTAGTTTTATCGTATGTACAGATTTATATTAAACACTTGCTGATATTCCAGCTGCAAACAATTTCTTAACAAGGTCACACACGTTTTCCTACAGATCTTTTATTTTCTTAAAATAAAGCACTTTCTATCAAGAGAGGACTCCGAGGGCCACGGCAGCCCAGTTGGTAGAGTCACGGATTAGAAACCGGAGCCTTGTGATTTGGAAACGATCCAAACAAAGACAGTTGTGTACGTATGGGGGCTGGTGCACATTAAATCTGTCGAGGTCTCAAGCGTCCTCACGTTGGCGAGGTGTGGAAGTTCGAAGAGTGGGGTGCCAGTTCACAAGTCTTGACCTCGTCATCTGACCGTGGTTCAAAGTTAAGGGGAGTTGTCCACGGATCTTTCGTTTCAGGATTAGTCCCGGACCATCTCCAATAGTTCTTTGTGTTGCTCCAGTGTGACATAAATTCAACTGCCATCGACAGAAGAGGGCACTATCACAATTCTTTGCCTAATTTCACTGCCCCCTTTTTTTACACTACTCCTTTAGTAACCCCTCAATACATCGCGATTCTTGGGAATAAGAAAGGGAGGTAAACTTGTTTTAGGAAATAAAAGGCACACATAATTATAGAGTTAATTTCGAATTTATTACTAAAAAATTTTGTAAATCTACGTTAAACACATCAAATCGAATTAAACATTTAAAAAGAATCAGTCTCAAAATAAGTCACATTTAACACTTGAATTTTGCTCCCAAATAGTTGTCACATTTCTAAAAAGATAGAAAAGAAAGCTTGTAGGCATTTCTTCCATCCATCTTAAATTTAAAAATGTTTATATCACATTTCATTATATTATTATTCATTATATTATATTCATATTATCAAAATATCACATTTTAAGACAGGTTTGAATTTTAATGTGTCTTCATAATTGCAATTATTACTTGGAAGATATTTTCATGCCTTAGTTTTTCATTCTTAATGCGTTAAGCTTGTAGGCATTTCTTCCATGACATTACACTTTCCACATGTTTGCAACGTTAAGAAAATGTTTTCTATCTTAAAATATTTTCTAACGGGTGCACATTGAAAAAGTTCCTCTTTTTAAATTTTCAACCAGCCTTTATTTACAGGTAAAAAATGACGATCAAGTGGTATTGTGAGGGGCCTTATAATACCGTTAACAAATATTTTCCTGGTTGGTACGGTTCACTTTAAAATTGAAGAAAAACTATTCGAAATAAAAATGTGACAATTGTTTTAGAACAGAGGGAAAACTAAATACGATACATAATAAGTCTTGAAAAAATAGAAATTCTTTCTCCTACGTTGTTAAGAATTACCAATTCCTTTTTTTTCCATTTCAGTTCATCCTTTTCACGGAGTCTGGGATAAATACTTTTCCGTCGTTCTAGTATTCCCACCAGAACCTCTGAATACTTTTGGCAACTGGCAGAGGGTGAATAGTTGCATACATAAAAATTCACCTGTCTATTGCCAATTGCTTACTCGGGAATCTCCCGGTATTCAGGCTTCGACTTCCCGTTCTTTCTTCCCTTATCTTGTAGTTTACACTAACAATGATTCTCGGTATGAGGTAAAACTGAAAAGGGAAACGGACAAAACCGGATTCAATCTTTTTCTGTCGACTCAGAACTTCTCTTCCAAAGGTGTAACTATTGTTTACCCTGTTATCTACATTTTTTTGGTAACTATAGCACGATTCAATCCTGAAGCAGTGAACTATCTTAAGAATCACTCCAAATAGGGATAATGATTTTCTTACTTATCTTCCGGGGCCCGCGAGCCACTTCAACCCCCAACTGGATGATGTCAGTAGATACTCCTAGGAAATTTTACACTGGGAGCTCAGCCCAAACTCATGGCAAACGCTTAAGGTAGGTAGTTGCATTTACGTCGCACTGGAGCAACACAACGGGCGAAGGTCCGGGATCAATCCCGAAGGAAAAGATCATTGGACAACATCTTGTAATTTTGAACCATGGTCAGATGACGAGGTCAATAGGCACCCCACTCTCCAAATTTCCACACCACACCACAGGGAGAATATTTGAGGCCACGATAGATTTAATGTGCACCATCCCCCACGTACACGCGGTCTTTGGTGGGTCAAATTTCGAACTCAAAACCCTCCTGTTGCTAATCCACGATTTAACCAATTGGGACCTCGGCCATTCAAAAGTTTAAGTAAAAGTGACCTCTGAATTCTAGTAGAAGAGCAGACCAGTCCAGAAACATTGGGTTTAACTTTGCTTTCGCAAACCGAAAATTCACCGAAAAATCGGGGACAAGTAAGGAAGCAAGTAAAATAATGAAGGATTTATTTATATTATTAATATTTATACTAATTTTCGTTTCATTTGAGAATCTATTTTTGGAATAATATCACCAAAACATCACCTGTAATAAACTGACGGGACATTCTGTTTATGTTGTACGTCAAGCTATAATTTGTAATTTCACAATCTGTCTTTAAAAATAATGATTAATTTTACGTCAGTCTTAAATGGGATATTTCAAAAGTATCACTTAAACAGATTGCACATTCCTACATACTACACGTTGAAGTCTAGAGTAGTTTCAATGTAAAAATTATTACCTCTATGTATACCGATGTCTCCATGACTTTCAACACGTTCACATCGATAAAAAAAGTCTACAGAAAACTACCTTCATGTACTAAATCTACGAGTATTTAGATACAGGAGAAAATATTTATTTCGAGATTTTTAATTCCCCATTTGCTGTTTTTTTTGCTTTTCTTTCCTCTCTAATTAGCATCAATAGCCCACAAAAATTTAATCACATCATTTTACACCGAATTTCAACAAGCACTAGCGCTGAATGGCATACACAGTGCAAGTTTCTGAAGCTCCATCTTATCTTAACCCTCCTGGTGGTTGTCTCGACGATATATCTCGTCATTAGCAAAACTGACCAGATCTTGGATGAACGAGATATTTCATCCTCAGAAAAAACTGACCTGATCTTGATCTCATCGTCATCAAAAAACGGCAATATCTTCATGATTGGGAATTCAATCGGCTTTCTTGATGATGAGACATCTTGTGATTTGAAAAAGATCAGATCTGGATGGACGAGTTATGACGACGAAACCACTTGGAGGGTTATAAATATGTGGTTAGTTACGTAAGATGAACTATATTTCTGCCCTTTCAGTTTCCTATCCTCTCTTATGTGGAATTGTCTAAGATAATTTATAGTAAATATAGATTGTAAAATAATATTTCACGAAATTTTATCGTATTTTTGATAGTAAAAAGAACACCCTTCGTATCACAGGAAAAGAAATTCTTAAATTATCGATGAAGCTTTTTAAGAGCAGGCTATGTATTTTTCATGTTTTGCCTTTCTTGAACACACTATAAAACGGTGAAATTATTTTTCGCTCTCAAATTGAAGATGGGAAAGCATCAAATTAAGCATTGATTCAAGTTTGGGCTTCTTTGGTTGATACGGAAAGTCCGTAAAGAATTACAATCTCTCTTCGAATAAAAACTAGAAACACCACCCAATCACGAGTTGATGAAACAAGGTCAATCACATCTTGTTTTTATAGTTTGTAACTGGAAATTTGTTCATTTCGCGAAACTACAATAGGTAGAATTCGTTCGAATCTTTCGTCTTCCAATTAATTCTACAAATGATGCAAAAGCAAGTTCAAGTAAACATACTCTCATCCGTGCTCTTTGATTCAGAATTTTTAAAAAATCGGGAAAGCAAAACTAATATTTCGATCGTAAGTTTACAAACAAAACCTCGAATTGTCGGCAGTTTCGGTTTCACTTAAAATTGATTTCTTTTAACACTCCCACCAAAAATACGCAATTCTCTCTTCCGACAAAGCAACGCTCACTTGTAATTCGAATCACCTCATTATGATATAATTGTCGGCACGTGGGGACTCCGTCCTATCCCTTCTCTACGATCCACCCACCAATGCCAGGAGGGCCATACTCTGACGTCATTTAATGTCCTCCAATAGTGGGGCGTATTTGATGAGGGGGGAACGCAGAGCACAGGGAGCGGCGGATGCGGAAACTTCTTCAGCCCTGAGGGTAGGTCACAATCTTCAGAAGCACGTGGTACCCAAGCGCATGGGTCAGGGAAGACTGCTAGCTGCCAGGTATGTCGGGACCCCTTTTTATTTCCTTCTTTTTAATCAATGCTTGATGGGCTTGAGACCCTCTTTGTCGAAACAGCCTTGGGGGATGTTGAGCTTTGAGGTTGGAACCAGTTCTGAAATTGAATGGCATGAGTTTCAGGACAGACACATGAGATTTATTTGAATAGGACAAAAGGATTCGTTGGTTGTATAGGAGAAGTTAAGAAAGGTGTACATGTGTTTTGTGTCGAGTGCTTTTGATGTTGAAGTCGGCAATTGTTGCCTATCTCTGGTGAGTTCACATACTGTTTGAACCAAAGTAATCAATCAAAGTAATCTTTAGTGGAGCAAAGTCAGTAAATACTAATCACCGTTTAATACTCTGGAGGCTTTGTTCGATTGTGAATAGACTATCCATCAAAGGAGTGACAGAAATGTTGTAAATGAGAAGTTAATTGCAGTTAAAGAGGTAAATAACAGCTGGGTGTCATTACTACACGTGCAATTTTGAAAAGGATGGGTTTAAAGTGTAAGAATCAATCCCGCACAAAGTGAGGTGAAGAAGATTACTTCAACTTAAGACGTTATATGCTATATCAGGCTTTTAACAGTCTTGCTTTGGTCTTCAAATGCTGCAAACTTACAACGCATGACGATATGAGACAATCTAAAAAAGAACAGGGGCTTGCGCTGATAACTTTAGAATTTTGTTTCAACTTGATTACTTCTAATACATAAGGTTTACGAGGAAACTACCCAAACAATTAACCCAGATATCACTGTTGCAATTCTCGTAAAGTATAAGTCATATTCAAACAAAACTAATTCATAAACGAAGAACGTAGAATTTATAACTTCTCTGAATCAATGTGTAATCATATTTTGTCGAAATCTCGGGAGAAAAAATCTCAGTAGATTTCTTACCCTGTAGTCAACGATTCTTTAAGGATTGAGAACTTCCCAAAGCATCTTGATGCTTATTTATGAATGCCTGAATGCATTTTATTGGAAATTTTGACTTTTAATCATCCCCTTCCAGTTGGGGTTGCATCATATCTATTAATTTAACAAAATCTAAATCAGAAATGGATTTTGTGTCACCAAAGGTACAAGTGTTCCTAAAATTCTACTGTCAAATTATCCCTCGAATATCGAAAAAGTGATTGTAAAGTGACAAACCAGAAAAGTCCTATTTCTAATACTTGAACTAAAAGCACTAGAATTTCATTAATATCATGTGCTGTTATCATCGCATTCAATGAATGACGAAAGGAATGTATCATGGGAATCAACAAACATTCCGAAGACTAATATAAGAATATGTGTCGAAGTGCAACCTTTCACTTTCGCGTGATTTGAAGTTGGACTTCTCGAAAAACAACTGGATAATCGGATAAGATTATTTCATTGTAACCAATTCACTGAAGTTTGGACTACACCCATTGATAAATTATTCAAAAAACATCTTACAAACAGATGCGTGACTCGAAGTTATCAGATAATATGGACGGAAGCAGGGAACTACAGCACCAAATCTTGAGTTATCAGAAAATTAAGTATTTTAATTAGATTGGTATGTTCCAGCTATTAGTAGTCAAAGACAAATTATCAGTACTCCTACCATTAGTTATGATTATTAAAAAGCTTTGTTACTCCAAGGATACGAGTATTAAGAGGTTAAAGTTGCTTTAGAGTTTTGAAGCTAAGTCTTCAGTGGAGATCTCAAAAACGAACTTATTCTGAAATCTAAATAATTTTTCCTGTTATTAAAGGAATGCAAAACAGAATTTACGCGAATCCTGAATTCACGAGTTGTATAGACACTGCATTCACAATAAAGTGGTTTCATTAATATTTCCCGTGCGAGATACAGGCGGCGCAGGTTCGATTCCTCCCTGTGTATCTCTCATTAGTATCAGTAGTTTTCCTTGTATGTCCATTTACTTGACATTGTTTGGCGAAATATGACCCTTGTGTCGTAAAACCCTACCCAATCAACTAAACATTAATCTTTCCAAACTATTCCAGTTTATATATCCTTGCATACTTTATGTTCATAGGAATCGTGTGAAGTAATAACCAAGTTATTTTGAACTTCACATTGACAAAGTGGGAAAGAAACGTTAACTGACATATGGGAATCCCAATTTCGTACAAAAGGAAAGTCTAAAATGTTCTCTATCACCGAACAAGATGCTTCGACGTCTCCCATTTTGCTAGGCAAATGGGGATATCATCTAAATTCGTTATATGAATATGTTCAGGTATGCTTGAGTAACTATATGATCTATTCTAGCTTTTAGTGGCGAAAGTAGAAATTCTTCTAGATACAACTCATTCGGTTCCCGTTGGGAACTAAAAGATGACCGTGTTTTCCAGTACTATTTCATACCTTCATCACTGATCTCTAACCTTTCGTTTCAACTTCCTCTGAATTGTGAACCATACAATTGCTAATAATGAAAAACAGCCCCATTTTTTAAGATATTTAAACCAATTTGTAGTAATTCCATTCTCGTTTATGGTTGTAGGGGAACTTACTGTAGGGACGATATGTTTATCCTTCAATTCGAAGATTTTGTGCCTTAAAAGGACTTCTTGTAGAGCATC
Source organism: Meta bourneti (assembly GCA_933210815.1). Taxonomy (NCBI): domain Eukaryota; kingdom Metazoa; phylum Arthropoda; class Arachnida; order Araneae; family Tetragnathidae; genus Meta; species Meta bourneti. The sequence goes on along the minus strand of OW119929.1, from coordinate 73,824,741 downwards.
TAGTTTAGATAGCATTAAGCATGAAAAGTTCATCGAGGTCTGACATAAGATCATGAAGGAAAAGTAAACGCTAAGTTTTAAGTTCTTCCGAAAGATAAAAGTGCTCCTGTCCCTATAAAACAGGATGGGGGGAGGGTAAAATCCCGGTATTGGCATGGATGTTCATGGTAGGTTGGAATCCACTATAAGCTGCAGATCTACGTCTAATCATCTTCGTGCTGTAAAGTGATATAGTGATAAACCATGATTACAATATAAAAACTTGCTCTCCAGCTTATTCAGCTCTAGTTACAGAGTATGTAATCTGAATTGAAAAAAGGGAATATTATTTTTCTTTCGTTAACTTTCTGAGGAGTTCACACGCATATATCCGTTCTGCACCCTGCGTGATTTCTAACCAGTTCTGACCTTGAAAAATATAATCTTTATTAAGATTTTTCCAACCAATAGATGTGCTTAGTGTCATGATGTGTGTTGTGGTAGAAAAGCAATACTAGTCTACTCGGAAATCTCGTGACCCTCAAAGGGTCAATAGTTTTAATGCACTGATCATTTGCTTCAGTAAACTTCGCTTTAGAAGCAATGTTAGGCATCGCAAAAATGTTGCACATTCCGTAAAAACCTGTTCCATGGGTGTATTTCTCTCTTCTGTGTGTCAGTAAAACTTTCATTGTGTGTGTATGTCTATTGCTTGATATTATATATCTCGTGTCTGGCTCTGCATGGCCAAATATGGCCATAAAACTCCCAAACCAACCAACCGTAAAAACAGGTTAACAACTCGAACTTTACAAGGTCACTCAAAATTTGTTTGCATTGACGCTACTCTACATATCTGTTTTTGTTTACAAAGCATGTTCAGATATTCAGATAGTGTACCTTCAGAACGTTATCACAAGGACCATGTCATCTTAGCAAGCAAAGGAGTGATCTGATTGTAATGAGAAAAATAGAAATTCCATATAACAGAAACCATATTTCACACATGTCTGTCAAAAGTAATCTAATCTAAAAATCTCAGGGTAAACATTAGCCCTATGAGTAACGATTAGAGTACAGGTCTTCAATGTTCAAAACTCAGTATTATAGACTAAGTTCAAAGTAAAATTCAACCATCCCATATTTTGTTATTTTTATTTACGATGTTTTAAAAAACTTCATTGAGCGGGAAGTTTTTTAATACAAATCTCCCACTGCTCAATGAACGAATACTTTTTAACATGAAATGGATTCAGAGAAAATATTTATAAAGTTACAAAACAGCTATTTTAAGTAGGCCTGATTCTTCACACATGCAGTTTCCTCTGCAGAGCTTCTAACCAGTGCAATTTGATTTGGTTACTAGCAAGTTTTGAAGAGCATTTAATGTTTTTTAAATATTTAACGGTCAAAACCAATGGCAAAATGGTCAAGGCAAAACGATGCGCTTGCGTGAGAGTGATTAAAACAAGACTGAAGTAGATTAACACATTTATTGCGATATTTTCCTTTTATATTTCTTTAGGTGTGTACGAGATTCACGGACTTGAGGTACCTTGAGTGATCTTTTTCCCCATGGGGTTTACTGTCTTTAGTAAACACAGGGGCTGCACTCCCGGGATACTCAAGCTATCTTTTTTCTGCTTTCATCACACTACTTTATTCCCTGATTCCCCTTTTTCCCCCTTTTACGACATTTTTCACTTGATATCTTGTATTTGGTTTAGCCAAATACGGCCTTTTAGCTTTAAAATTCCAAACCCCCAACCATCTTTTTTACATTTCTCTTAATTCTTCTTAATTTATGAAAGAAACATTCATTTCGATTTTAAACTGTTATTTCCTCCTAAATTGAAATAGCTTCTACACATAAAAAAATTAGAAATAATACAAATTTGTCATAGAAAAGTCGAAAAATTATTTATAATTATTCAGTTTCTCAAAATGGAATTGAATCAGGGTAAAAGGAAGTAAACATTTTTATAACAAAAGCACTTAAATCTGAACGAGAGAAATAGTTTAATTAATATTTTAAATGGGGAATACCAATATGAGAACACAAAGCTCAGTAATTGACATTTTCTGATATCGATCTTTAAGAAAGCTTTATAAGTTGAAATTTTCAATGGTTGGTTGTTTGGGATTTAACATTTTTAGTTGAATAGATACGTTGTTCAAATACATTGCAGCCCTGAAAAATAACTATATTTCGATTTCATTGTTCACAAATTTTTCTACATAATTTCTGTGCTTTATAACACGTTACTAATTCGCACATTATCTGTATATCACCAAAGTAAGTCGAATCAGAAAATTTCAGAAATATGTATTTACTTTGATCGTTAAGGCAAGTCATGAATTCAGTACAAAATCCGCAACGGTATCCGAAAGTAATCATTGCTTGTTATGTTATAAGCTAGCGAAGGAAGACAATCAGAACATGTAACAGATAAAAAGTTAGCTTATTCTTCGTTTTAATGTTTTTAATTCCATACAGAATGGGAAAGGAATTCTGTGGGTTTTTTTTGCTCTGTACCTAGAGGCAATGCGGTAGTAAAATTGATAAATCTAAATTAAACTTTTTATTTCCCTCTAGCTGAATACTCGTTTTCTACAAATTGAAAATGTTAAGTTATGAGATGTACCAAAAGGTATCCAAAACTTTACTTATTCACTTTTATGGATTATAGAGCAAACAATAAATGTTTCCAGTTTTAAAGAAAATAGCTAACAGATCTGACATATCTTGTATATCATAAAATTTGTATATTCAAATAATATTATTTCTTTGTTATAAGTGGGATAAGTACCTCGAGCTTTTATTACAGGGAAAGTCAGTGCCAAATCATTCGATGTTCGAAGGTAAACGCTAACAGTATTTAAAGATGATTTAATAATCAAATCCGTTTTAATTTGAATTGGCAGCCCTCTATCTTAATAAAGTACTTTTGAGTATAATTTAATGACATTTGATAAATCATACTTTTATTCTGTATTCTATGATAAGCAATAGTATCAACTCTTGCTTATCATAAAGATGAAACAAGGTTGATGGTTATATTTCTTTTTTTACATCGTGCATACTTATTAATTCTCCATTGACGGTGTGACATCTCAAGAAAGGCAAATGTAATTTTAAATGACGTTAATCTAAAATTTTGTCCCAAAGGTTTCTGCCCTCAGGGGCATATATTTGGGTGTGTATGGGCTTCACGGATCGAAGATACTCTAGTAATCTTTCCTCTTCCCATTGGGTTTACTGTTTTTAATAAACATGAGGTCACGCTCCCCTGTACCCAAGCGATCTTTTTCTGCTTTCATCTCCAATCCATCCTTTCCTTTTTCACGACATTTTTTACTTGACGTTGTCTTGCGCTTGACGCAGCATGACCATATATGACCCATGCGCCATTAAACACCAAAACAGCCAACCAAAAGATTTCTTGAAAAGGTAACAATGAAATTCATCTAACAATTTGATTAGTACAAATTCAGCACAACGGCAGTCTACACAGGCTGTCATCCAAGCCAGCGGAATCAAAACTCACAGTTCCTAAATTTACCGGCCATCGAAGTAAATGCATAAAGAGCCTCCGGTGAAGTCTACATAAAGAGTATATAACCTCCTTGATGGTTGTCTCGATGGGGTATCTCGTTATTAGCAAAGCTGACAAGATCTTGATGAACGAGATATCTCTTTATTAGAAGAAAACTGAACAAACCTTGATCTGGTCAACATGAAAAAATTGGCAGTAACTTGATGGTGGGATATCTCGTCATTTGTGAAATTGGTCATATCTTGATGGACGAGATATCTCGTCGAAACCACTTGGAGGGTTAAACAAACTGCGGGAATTGCAAGCGCCACAAAGTACAAATAAAAAGCCTGTTAATACATAAATTTTAACAAGTTAAGTGTTATAAGTGTAAAAACTGTTAATCCATGGAAGATAATTAATTTTTGTGGGTTGATAGTTGTATTGCAATTTTTTTTGCGTAGATTAAAGAAACTAGTTTAATTATTTTCGAATGAATTTTAAATTTGCTAATAATCCTTCCTACAACATATAACTTAACTACAAAACAAACCTGAGTTTATTTTATTTTCTAAGTAAAGGCAGTCATACTTTCGTTATACAATTGCATATATTATACTCTCCTGCAGCATTAATCTGTCTCGTGTTTGGCGCAGTTTGGCTAAATATGGCCCGAACGCCATATAAACCCAAAACCAACCAACCTGAAGCATCAAAGATGCCGGTAGTATCAAAATTATATGAGTAAGGGATGTGTGGGATCCCATAAAAAATGAAAATGTTACTTTAGATGTGACCTGTGAAACAAAGGGTTTTCCGAAGCTGGCAAATATAGGTACACTCACTAAAAACTAACTTTGGTAGACTTGCTTGTATTTTTCCTGTTTCCCCGATCAACCAGTTACTCGAAAATAATTTTAGTCACAATGAGAAAACAAATCAGCAACGCGCTGGCTATGCTAAAAAAGAAAAGCCTGTCAGGAAGAGCGCAATTGTAACGCTTCCCTTTCCACTTCAGGGGGGAGGACTGCAACCACCCCTCACATTACTCATATTCCGAATGAGTTCCCGAAAAACAACGTCGCCTCCGTCCGCTTCTCCCTATTCTCCACATCCTCTGATTAGAGTCGAGAACGGAAGAGAACGAGAAGGAACAGAACAAACAAAAAAAAGGGAAGACAATCTATGTTTGGGAAAAGATTATCAGCCGTCCTGGTGTCCTGCCCTGTGTTCCAAGACAGTCGCGGGGAACACCCCTTTTTGGTCGCCATTTCGGAGAAAAAGAAAGGCTCCGGGAGAAAAAACGATGCCAGAGGAAAGAGGGTGGAAGAGGGATCTGGGAGATTTAGACCTCATCTCATCAGGAGCTGGAGATTGATCCCACTCTGCTTCTGATTGGGTTGTTAGAGGAATTAAAAGGGTGTTGGGATTCAATGCAGTGCGCGGTTTAAGTTACAAATGTAACGCGAGATAAGGAAAGGAGCGATTTTACCACAGTAGGGAAGTATTTTCTTCTACAGTTACTGATTGGGAGGTAAATCTGACGAGAGAGCCTTTTCAATTGCGAGTTTTTGAAATTAATAAGCTTCAATTACACGACTTTCAAAGTCTCGAATCGTCTACAAGACTGGTCGACAAACAAACTTCTACAGTTACTGATTGGTAGGTAAATCTGACGGGAGGCTTTTCACAATTGCGAGTTATTGAAATTAATAAGCTTCAATTATACGACTTTCAAACAAGTCTCGAGTCATCTACAAGACTTGTCGACAGACAAATCCCGAGTGACGTAGCTCCTATTGCAGTCTTTTGAACTTTATCTGTCTTGTGTTTGACGTAGCTTGGCCGAATTGGTTTCAGCCCTTGGGCCATGAAAATACCAAAACTAATCTATCGTCTCAATCAAGACTAATGTAACCCAATGCGTGAATACGTGGTTGGTTGTTTTATGACACAAGGACCATATGTGGTCAAGCGTCGCCAAACACAATACAGCAAAGCAAGTTAAGCAAATGGACATACACACGAGAAAAGTTTTACTAACACAGAAGAGAAAAATATACGATGAGTTATAGGAATCAAACCTGCCCAGTCAGGTTACTAGTACAGTGGGCAAACCCACGAAGTCACAGCAATCCCCATGAAAGCTTAGGCATCGAGCTTTTTGTGTTGAATGAACTGTTAATCTGAAATAAAACTTGTTTCAAATAAATTATCTTAAGCAAGATAAGCTTGAGAATATAGTATCTATGCATTGTTCTTTCAAGAAGATGCCCCAAAGTAAGTAGTTTGTACAAACGTTCAGTTGATACTCGTAGAACATTTTAATAGAAGTTTATGAATGTTTTTTTTATTTTCCATGAATAAAAATTGGTAGAAATATATAATTTGGTATTTTTTCAAATTGTAATCTTTTTTATAAACAGCAAAGTATTGTATTAGTAAAGCTTCGGAACATTTTTGTAAAACAATATAAAAGGTATTGAATTATGTATCATGAAATTCAATAAAATGGCTAATGTAAAATTAGCGCATCATCGCTTTTACCTTTTAACCAACCAATAACTTTAAATAGTTATGCAAAAAAATTTAGATTTATTAGCTTTTAAGTGGTTAAAAAATATTTCCTATATAAAATTTTACGATCTTAATCTTGTACACTTCAAATTAATCAATGGCTTGTTTATAAAAGCATTTATTATTTTGTTACTTAATGCGTAGAGAACGTTTTAGAATTATTACAGCACATTTTTTTGGATTACCTGTCTGTTGTAAGACAAACTTCAATATTTATTTTATCTTGTACCTTTACAATTCTATTATAAAAACTAGTTTAGAATGTTCAACCCTTAGATGTACTTACCCTTTTCACGTGGGGTCTTACGATGATAGCTAAACAAAGTTTTACATTTTCTAAATTTATCTTTTGGATATTTAGAAATAATCGGTGTACTAATATGGTGCAAATTCCATATTTCATTGCCATATTCTGTTTACTACTGCAGAGCAATATCCTACATTTTTAATCTTTGATGAACATCCATCTATTCAGTTAAAAAAAATACTGGGAGATATATCATTTGAGTTATTTTTCTAAAGACAAATTCTTAAATTGAAAAAGAAAATTATTTTTCAAAAATCGAAGCATTCCAACATTGTATTATACTTACAATTCGGTAAACTAAATTGGATGACGAATTTTAAAAACTGAAATAAAGTACTTTTCTTAACCCTCTTTGCGATTTATCGTTGTGTTGAAAACTGTCCTGCAGTGGCCAGTTTCTGATGCAGAAACCTGTTTGAAATTGTCACCAGTTCTGGGCAGGGGCAGTTTGTTTTTACTATTTGGATTTGCATTACCCCACAGTTATGTCTGGACTAGTCATTATCGTCGGAGGTATCTCGTCATTAGTGAAATTGACCAGATTGGGATGACCGAGATATCTCGTTATTAGCCAAAATGACCAGATCTTGATAGACAAGTAATCGCGTTGAAACTACTTGGAAGGTTAAATCTAGATGTTTGCGTACCTGAAAATTGGTAAATTATTAATATATTAAGTCTTTTCCGTTAGTTTTCTGTTTTAGTTTTTATTTACTCCTCAGGCGTCTAGAACAAACATCAAATGGTGAAATTGTTTGAATGATGAAACAACAGGCATCAGTTATATCACACTTCCCATTTGTCTCAGTGGAATGAACAATAAACAATGTGTGACAAAAAACTGCACATTGAAGATAATTATACTTCACATTCTGAAACCTAATTTGTTTATTCAATGATCTACCTGGAATCAAATTAATAGAAATCAGGCAAAAACGGTTTTCCAAGTGGCATTGATCCTTAAATTATAATACGTGCAGAAATGAAAACCTAAATGTTCAATTCGTTGATTGTCCCTTAGATTATCAATCACGAATCATTACTTGAACTATTAAATTTATGTTTTTCTGTACAAAGTCATTGTGACAGTTTTAAGCTACAAATCAAATGAAAATTTTTATGCTTACGAGGAGCATGTTGTCATTAGGCTTAGCAGTCCGAAATTTTTCTTGCAGAAAAAATTGGAAGGGCTACCAGAGACTTGTAAAACTTTTCACAAGTTACATTCATACATGAAATGGAGCACAAAAAGATTTATCCAATCCAATGATTTCGTGTGCCGCAATGACTGAACAAGCCGGTAGGACTTTCGAAGGACTAAACTGACACCACAATCACTGAATAGATAAATCATCTCACACTGACATCTGACTCTTGTACTTGCCCCGATTTAAGGAACATTTACTCTTCGAAAGCAAATCCACTCTACTCTTTTCAACAGTAATACTAAACTTGTAATCTTTCCGATGAATCTCCAACTTTCATACTGTGGATGATTCGTTTGATTAATCCTTATAATGCAATGCTGTAACATGATCTATAGTTAAGTAGCTACGGGGGTCTGGATTTCTCTGCACTTGAAAGCTTTTATTCTCATCTCTGATCAAAACTACATGTCCTGCGAAAAATTTTCAAAAGATGTTCTTGGATTATAAACGTCTTTCCATGACACCCCGAAACACTTCAGTGCGTGATCAGGACTAGCCAGGCTGACCCTGACAGTTGTAACAGTCAGCGTAAATCGTTTATTACTACCACATGTTTCATTGCTTTGGTGTGACCAGTTCTAAATCTTGTAAATACTGTCTGTTCTTTAATATATTGTCGGCTTACAAGTGAAACACATTAAGTCAAAATTTTCAAGATATTAGTTAGCTTTTCTAGACCAGAACGTGGTGATCTTTAGATTGGTGAAATATATACATTCACTGTTATCTTTTTTTTTGCATTAAGGTTAGATTTATTCTTGAGACCACTTAGTGAGTATAACTTAGGGAGTAGCGTTTCACCCTTCGTTTTCTCAGAACTGTTTTTTGACTTTGTGTGCCGTAACTGGTAAGCCGATGATATAAACTAAATTATTTTCGATTTTTTTTTTCTCAAACAGAAATTTCATACAACAAATTTAACGAACATTCGTTAACAATTAATTCAAAATGCCACTGGTACTATAATTTTGGCCATCTCACCGAAATTCTTCCTGCGCATTGGCGTTCGGGGAGTAGATCAAACCTCCCTTCATAATTGTGATTGGCAACCCTACCTCCCGACTCGACCCCTCGCTATATGGTGGTAGGGGTCATGCGTCCGCGGAGGAGGAAGAAATCGTTCGAATAAAACACACACGCCGGGTGGCGCGCCATTTTTTCCACCATCTATTTTTTCCCCTCATATCGTTTTTTCTCTCCCCTCTCCCTCGCAAGAAGAGAAAGCGAGGGTGGTATATTAAAGGGGGGGTGGGAGGAAGTGATTGAGACATAATACCGTGTTTATCTGACGTCTATAAATCAGGCACACATGAGTTAACACAAGTCGGAGCTAAAAGCAGGGGCTCTTTAATACCAGATTTATGGTGGCATCATCTCGAATAACACATAAAGGAGCATCACCATAGATTCACGGTTAGGATTCTATGGTCTGTGTTTTAGCTCAAGATACCCCCTCTCCCTCAGCATGGATCCCTTATTTTCCTTGTGCAGGAGAGAAAAAAGTATCCCTCATATTTGGATAAGCTTAATAGCCACGCATTCTGCTAGTGACGTGTCGCCAAGTATCTGAAGTCATGCGATTTCCTATTGTTGGAGAGGGTAAAAAATTCGTAGCCGATATACTTGTTTGTTACTGTGTGCAAGAGTTCAGCTCTTGTGAATGAGCGTTGGTGGAAAACTCCGTTCACTTTCAATTTTCTGTCAGATGTATACTGTCTTAATGGAGACAATTTTCGTGGACTGGATTTTAATTTTTCTGGCGCAAGTCTCGAAAACGGACAAGCTATGACATTGGTCTTGTTTGTGCACATTAAACTGCAAATATTTAAAATTATATAGTGATATTCATTACGATAGTAGTTTTTAATGCAATTCTTTTCATAAAATCTAAACATTTTAAGTTTTAAAAAAAATTGAATTTTAAGTAACTATCGAGTTTGGGCTATATTTTATCTGTATGTGTAATTTTGACCCATAATTTAAAACATGAACCGAAATTTTAACTTTTCGTGTCTCCTTGTTTTAACTTCACATTTCCTTAAAATAAAAGGTAGGGTTAAAAGGGAAATTAATCACAAAGAATTTCGTGATCCTAATGGAATTCCTTATAGTGTGTAATACACCTCATTCTGCCTTTGACCTATGGAGTAAAAATAAATAAATATTGAGGATACACGATTGTGGGTAACAGAGCTTTCGCTTAGGAACTTATTCAATGCATACGCATGACTTAATATCTTAAAATCATTAATTTTAACGACTGAAACATTCATAAGTTTAAAACATTTCTAGCAAAGAAAACTTGAATTCATGAAGCGTGCAGCATATTATACATATAAAAGCAAAATTCATAATAAATATGCTTTTATAGAATAAACTCTAAAGGTATATGAATGATGCAAGCAGCTCGATCACTAAAAACAAGAGTTCATATCTTTGATTCAAAAACTGTAATTGAAACTACAATTAATAACAAGAATTTCAATGTGACTTTAAAAGTATTAAAATCTCGATTATATTTTGTAACACAAAACAAGCTGCCCTAGAAACACAAAATGAATTATAATTTCTATTCAGTTATATTGATTCAAGTTCATCGAAATAAAACAATAGAGTCTAATTTAGAATTTTTCCCATCTAGTTGAAAATTGCTCTGAAAAATTCCGATTTCAGTTTATTGACAAAAGGTAAAATGTTTACTTGGTAGAAAACTGAAACTGGTGCACACTATCCTCACATATTTTTGTTTTGTTGGTGCTGATTTGCAATGCATGTCTTCAGATTAGAATAAATTATCCGAGGTTGTACGTGTTTAATTGGTTAAACGTCGATTGAAAATGATCCAAAAAAATCACTTTTCTGTCAGAAAATGCAAATATAGAGAAAAAATAAGCGAGCGCAAAATAATTTTTAAAACTGAGATTTTTATGCTTCTACAATTTACTTTACCTACAAAACTGATACTGAGATGACTACAAAAGTTGATTTTGTGTTTTGGAGTGATTGTGAATGCCCTTTGAGTTCACATTTTCTAAAAAAATGGCATACATCGTATTATTGCTAACAGTTATTTCTATCAATATTTTATTTGTAGCACCTTGCACCAGGAATGCCAATTTCAGAATTCCAGCATCATTATGAAAGGCTGACAAATCATATTGATACGATATGATCAACGTTTCAAGCAATTACAACGTTTCAAGCTCTTATGGCAAATAGAAAGGGGGTTAATATGCCGAGTTAGCTTCCCTTAAATGCGACCATCGAAGATTCGAGTGGTTGCTGGAATTTTCTCGAACATCATGAGTCCAAGACTAGGGCATAATGATTTCTAAAAATTTCTAGAAGGTTCTACAGAGTTCTATTCATTTCCACAATCTTCTAGAAAGTTGTACCGAATTCTATTCATTTCCACAACCTTCTAGAAGTTTCTACAGAGTTCTATTCATTTCCACAACCTTCCAGAAGGTTCTACCGACACCGAGTTCTATTCGCTTCCACAATCTAGAAGGTTCTACAGAGTTCTATTCGTTTATAAAAATTTCCAGAAGGTTCTAGAGTTTTATTCGACTAAACTTGGGCTTAAATGTCATCGGGACTGTCACCAATCAGTCTAGAAACACCGAAAACTATGGATTCCACACTAATCTCGGTCATTTTATTTTTCACCTATTCTCATCCCCCATGTCAATGGGGGCTGAACTTGGACTTTAACGGCATCGGGAGTGTCACTATTCATCTCAGCGACCCCGAAAACTATGGATTCCACACTAATATCGGTCTTTTCGATTCTTTTACACGTCACCCCCTTGCCAACCCTAGGGGTGCTAGGGGTGTCTTAGCCCCACAGTATTTTTTCTAGGTAGTATAAGTCATGTGTACCAAGTTTGGTTGAAATTGCTCCAGGCGTTCCAGATTTATGCTGGAACATACATACACACATCCATTTTTATATAGAGAGATTTGTGTTACTCTTGCACCATGGATTCGATGTTTTCGAATTACATTATCATTGTGAGAGGATGACAAATTAAACTGTTACGGCATTTGTGGTTAATTTATTTTGAAGAACGTGGAATAACTTGTTTTTAAAACAAATGTCATCAGTGTAGACAAAGCAAACCCAATTTATTACACTTTTTACAAAATCACTGCTTTCAATGAATGTTTCACAGGTACCTAAGTTGTATATACGAACAGTTTCAACTTCAAGTAAGCAACCTCGACCTTCTGCCACTTAAGACAAAAAATTTATATTTTTCAACAGTCCTAGTTTACACATACTTCCTTACTAAGATATTATTCCAAGATCAGCTAAGTCTTTTTTAAATTTCACTTTCCTCCAACAGAAAAATTTAGTTTTAAATCGAATCCTTAAGGTACTTTTCTCAGTTGAGACTCAGTTTCTATATGGAAACCACGTACCTATTTATTTAGAATGATAAATGTAGTTACTTGACTATGGAGTACAGCTTTCAATATTACCCATGAAACAGGAAAAACAAATGTAAATTAAATTGATTTTAATCGTCTTGTAATGAAAATATGTCAAAATTTAGAAATACCTTTAAACTACAACGTATGGCTACCCGTTTTGATTTAACTAACATATCTTATTTTAGAATAACTTTATTTTAACTTCAGTCATTTTAAAATATGAAGTTATACACCTTACTTAAAAAGGTTTCCATTTATTTTTATGAAACAGGATTCAACAAACTAACGTATTTAACCAGACTTAAGGAAAGTTCGTCGAAATATACATATACCATCAAGAAATTACCCATGTCTAGTGTGGTATTTGGCAGAAAATAAAAATAATTCATTACAATTTAATTCCTAAATAACATATCTGTAATATGGAAAGTAATGGAACACAAATACAAACAGAAACGAAATTCTGGTCATTGAAAAATGTAGAATTCTGAAAAACGAAAGATCTGAGCAAGCGTGTCTAATTTCAACGGCATGAGAATATTCTGAAACAGTAATTCGAAAAAGACGCTTGAAAATATTGTTAGACAATAATGAATTATTTACAAAACAACACAAATTTAAAAAAATTAGAAATGCTCAAATATGACCGCAACATTTGTCTTAATTCAAATACACAAACACGGAATTCTAAATCTAATTTATAAAATAAACATTATTCTAGCGTTGCCAGATACCGAATTGAAATAAATTACGCTTTTATCCTTAATGAGTTTTTTGTTTTGGCTTTTCGTGTTCCATTACAAAATGCAATTTGTGTAAAATTAAGTATTTTAAATATCCTTTTTCGTCATTTAAGTATTCCTATATTACTTATATTGTGGAAAGAAATAAAAAATCACAGTTGGAACATAGTTATAATTTTAGATTTAAATATAATGTTTCGAAAAAATTGTTTTTCGAGCAATACTGGTAAAACAATTTTAGAAAATTTAATTTTCGATCAATACTGGTAAAAAACTGAGTTGCGTACCGCAATCGTTTTGTGCTCAATGTTTTCCTATGGCAATTTCGAATTGATTTAGCCCCCTCTGCACACCTAGGTTAAAGAGAACGGGGTTAATATATAGCTTGCGTTACTCGCAGGGTTCCAAAGTATAAGTGTACCAAATTTGGTGTGGATAGGTCAAACGGTGTAGATTTGTATAGAGAACATACACATTCATTTATATATATACGCCTAAAATACTCTACAAAGGCTTCTAATAGGACACTAAATATTCAATAAGGGCACATATTTTCCATTTTACACGGAAATAATAAATAACAGCATATTAATGAAGTTAATTTGAGATCATAAGAAATGAATCTTTCTATGCAAATGATTCGATAAATGTAGATTTAAAAATCGTAGTTTTTTACGGCATTTCAATACATCTGTGTAAAATTTAAACTGGGATACAACAAAAGGAATAGTTTTATAGTCTGAAAACAAGAATGTGTAAACTAATAAGATAAAGGACTATAATGCTGAAACGAAACTGGTAAAATAGGTTCTTTATAAACATTTTTATTACAATATATATACACTATACACTTCTAACACCCTCATTTTTAATTTTTGTAATCCACTGCCTTCCATGAGATCATGGATTTTAAGTCAACCTTCCAAGAAATTTGGTTAAATAATTCGTGATTTCTCTGGGAAAGTTACATGCGTTACAACACACGCACACTATTTTATAGCTTTGCTGATACTTGGTTTTTATTAACATATAAACAAAATAGTAACTTATTATTTTCTAATAATACCATTTACTTTGTCTTATCAATTGCTTATATAGTTACAAAACATTTAAATTTCATTAGAAAACATGTATTTTGTATATACTGGACTGAATTTCAGTCTTCTAATATCAGTGTTTATTTATAAACAGGTTTCAGTTTATTTCCTGTGGAAAGAAGCTATAAAAACAATATGAAAAGGCCTTTAAGTAAGTTTTCTTTTAATTCTTACCATTACTTGTATCGTGTAGGCTTATAGAGGCTACTCTCATTAACTGAAATTTTTTGGAAGCACAAAAAGATTCTCATGATGATGAGTAACATGCATTGTAATCTGCTTTAAAGGTATGAAACACAATCACAATGCTCACAAATTTGTATTTTGACCTAAGAACTTCTTCAAGCAGCTAGCACTACAGTAAAAAATAACTGTCAATGAGTTTCTGCTCTAAATCGAAGATAAATCGTTTTCCTTGCTTAACGAATGGGAAATTTTTAATCTCAAAATTTCTGCATTAAAGGTTTGTTCTAAATTAATCAGTTTTAGACTTCAGCTTTTGCCTTTAACCTATTCTGTGGCCCATGAAGGAACATGCAATGCCTCCTTAGTTTGTCTTACGATGGATGAACTTAATAGGAGTTTGAGAAGTTTCAAGTTGTTTGATCAGAATTAAAGCAATTCTATCACAGATAATATGAAAAAGGTACATTGTAGGACACACGAAAATAATCTCTTAAACATATAGCTCTAGTTATATATTCTATGCACTTGGATTGAAACGTTACTATGGTAACGGGACCTGTGAGTTACTTTGAAATTTTCGTGGAATTTTCTTCAAGCAGCTGTAATTGTATGTGAAGTCCACACTAATCATTCTTCAGATGATTCATAATACTTTGAATGGTAGAACTCTTATCATTGGAAACTCTAAAACGCCCGCTTGTATAGTTAAGATTAATGATCACTCGTCCTGAACATATTGTGAGTATGGGTTGGCAGGTGTTTCGGAGAAGAAAGAACGAATACACAACTTGTTGGAAAGGGCTTAAATGCCGAATTAACCTGCTCGTTGAGCCCAACCTGCCGTTAGTGATGGATTTTCTGCTTTAGAAATACATATAAATGATTGCTTTAAGCAATAATTAACACAAGTCAAGCTTTAACTATTGATTTTGAATGCTCAGTCTTCTCAGTTTCCCAATTAAAGCGTTGAAGGCATTTTCCAGCTCTTCAAATTGAACAAATACAAATGTGTGAAGGAAACCAACACCGATGCATCCAAATCTCACTTTGATTTGCATACTTGTAAAATTAGATTGGCAGAATTGTGCTTCATCGCTTATGTATCATAAACATAAAGGTATAACGAGATA
This sequence comes from Meta bourneti, assembly GCA_933210815.1. Classification (NCBI taxonomy): domain Eukaryota; kingdom Metazoa; phylum Arthropoda; class Arachnida; order Araneae; family Tetragnathidae; genus Meta; species Meta bourneti. The sequence goes on along the minus strand of OW119929.1, from coordinate 73,809,541 downwards.
GAACTGGAAATTTAAAAATGTCTTTTTTAAGGGAAAGTAAGGATTACATTCAAATTAACGTACTTTTGGTCTTAGAAGTTATAAATGTTTTCATACAATAGCGCAGATGTTCTAAATGAATCGGCCTGTGAACTAGGCTCCCTACATAAAGGGGTGTCACCGGTACTATAGTGCAGGTAAATATGGAAAGTTTTTTTCCTGAAATGGTGAGCTCTGTTTTTTAATTCAAAAATTTTAAATAACATTTATAAAAAATCAGTATAAGTGTGGAAAGAAAAGAAATATTACTTGTTTGTGTAAGTTGAACATTGAATACTTAAAATGCTAATTGATTTAAAATAGGGTCCCCGCCATCTAACCTAGTACTGGGCCCCTTTATTAAACTTGGGGTCTTGGGTGTATCGTAGGGAGTTTGTCGTGCACTGAAGAAATGTACTTTAATCAATATTTACACTTTTCAGTTTACTGTTTGTTTTCGAGATAGAAAAGACACAAATATTCCTTCTAGCATGTAGCAATATAAAGACGTATTATTCAAAGGCAAAAACAAAGATCTCCAATCGATTATCTACAGTTATGTTTTTTTCTGATTTCAAAACAATTTTTTTTCTGGTATTGACTATATCAATGCAATTTGTCAAAAAGTCTGTTCTTCAAACTTCTTTAGAAATAAAGAATTGCCAAGTTTCTCAGTGTTAAAAAGTTGTTATTATTTACACTTTATTCTTTATCATTTACAGTTATTAGTTATGAGGTTGAACTCCATAACCACAATCTATAGGATCTTGGAAGTTTTGACATATTCATAAGTTATCCACATGCTCTGACCTTATGTGACAGTATATCTACTATATATTTTTACTGAATTCTTACAATTCTTTCTTTTTGACACAATCCATTTTTTTTATTATGAAAGTTATATTTTCAATTTGAACAGACATTAATAACGGTAGTGAACTAGCACCCAGTGATGGTTATTAGAGAATCAAGTCTCATACTAAATACTTAAAGTGGAATGTGAACTTCCACTTAGCTCAATTTACTTTATCAATCGTTCATTACCGTGTAGTGTAAGTGGGACAGACCTAGAGAAGATTATGAAAGTTGCGCAAAGAATGCTTTTATGTTTTGCAACAGAATATGTGTGTTCAATTACAGTATAATATTTTAAAGACTCTTAGTCTCGTGCTTTCAAAATAAACGTATCTCGTCTTTTTTTTCAGGTGTTTTCATATGTACACATTTCATATTGTCCGCAATATTTTAAGGTTTCATCAATCGAATCCAATAGCATGTTACATTGATATTTTCTGTTTATAAAGCTGAGTACAATAAATATAATTACTGAAAACACATGAGCCTACAACAATGTTTTAACTAAACAGTTTTTATTTCTGAATTTTTGGAAAAATTCTCCGCGCAAAAAAAATAATCGACGTTTCATTTCCAATTGCTTTAATAGTAAATGATTATTTCGTTTTTATTGCTGAGAATAATTTATCAAAAAGAAGCAGAAGTGTATAGTAGACATCAAATACTTAGCCACAGACACCTGCTTTTTAAAAGGTCAAGGCCGAATTTTTCAATGTGAGAATCAAGAGTTGAGTTATGTGACTGGAAACCGACGATCAAAATTAGTTCAAAAGTTAATTCTAGCATTACATTAACAATAGAAATTCACGAGTAAAAGAAATGTAATTATATTGCAATTATCTTGTATAGAACTTTAGACAGTAAGAATATGGTGTAGGATTTTATGTAATGTTAAAGTATAAAAATAACAAGAATCAAGTGGCGATTCGGAGGCTCCTTCGTCAATTGTGTCTCTGCAGTCATCTCAGTCATAGTAAATCCATAGGAGATTTTGTGTTTTGTCTTCAACACAGACCAAGGATGGATCCTACATAGAAACCTAAAAACCATATCCTATGGGAGATTTCGAACTAACCTATTGAAACAAATGCTTCCATGTCAATGTTAAAAGAAATAATTACTGTACAAGCAACGAAAAATATCGAATGCGAAAGATTGAAAACGAACAAAGATAAATATTGTTTTTTTTTTTATTTCTTTCATCTAATCTTGCCACACGAAAGCTTAAAGTAATTCAAGCTGCAAACAAAAACAAGTAAAATTTTCAGACGTGTTGCGGAAGAAAGTAATTACTAGATGACAATAAAATCAATCTAACTCGTCGAAATACACCTCCTTTTCACTGAAAAATCAGCACTCTCGATATCATTTCTCTAAAATTGAAGAGCTCTATATATTCAGATAAAAAACACTCCATTTCGGTAAGACCTTCCCGAATTTCAACATAAAATTATGCTGCTTTTTAAAAATATTTGGCTCTGTAAAACTCCTCTCCCTCAACTTCTTTCAAAATCAATCGAGTCATTTGATAGGAAGGGGCTGATAGTGAAGCGACAGAAAAAAGCTCTCTCGTCGTCCTTGCCCTTGACTTAGAATCCAACAGACGGGAGTTGGCCTTGTTCGGGAATCCCCTTCCCTCTTGGACGTCTGCCAAGATGGAATATTGCCAGACAGGGAATATGCGTCCACTGAACCTCGCATGTAAACAGGGCCGTTTTTCTCGAGATGTGAAAGAAATGCAGAGATATTTGTTCTTATTCCAATGGCGATACAAATAAAAAAAACGAAAATATTTTATTCCGCAATTCAGTATTATTTCTGTAAGGTTTTAAGAGGTGGAGGTCAATGATCATTAGATACTAACTCCAGAGGTTTCGAGGGGAATAAAATCTTCGCTTTCCATCTGGTTTGTTCACACTGAAAATTCAGCCCGGTTGGCAGAGTAACGTTTTAGCAACCAGAGGATTTCGAGTTCGAATCTAATCAAAGACCGTTGTGTACAAAGGGGGCTGGTACACGTGAAATCTGTCGTGGACTCAAATGTCTTCACGGTGTGGTGTGGAAGTTTGGAGAGCGGGATGCCAGCTCAAGTGTGACATCGTCATCTGACCGTGGTTTAAAATTATGTGGTGTCCTCGGATCTTTCCACCTTCGGGTTTGATCTCGGACCGTCGCCAATATCCCGTTGTATTCCAGTGCGACGTTAATTAAAATACCAAAGGTTTTGAGATGTAGGTTTTGAATTTGATTCAACATTTAAGAGTTTTTATTAAAATTTTTGTTTAAACATGGGACATTTATGAGAATTTTCCTCTTCACAAATTCTTTTATAAAAAGATTAAAACTCTTTTTTTCCGTAACCCCATGCGAAATATTTCTCTGCTACAGACAATATAATTCCTTTTTGTTATAATTCGAGTATCAGAATGTCTCCTTATTATATTTAATAAATATATCCTTAAAGCACTGTTTTGTGACGAGGGCGATACATGAATGAAAATGACCAAAAAATAAATCACTCAAATACTTAAATCCAGACCCGTAGAATAGAATCCCGTCTTCAGAATATATGCTTTTACAGAGTTCGGTGAAGGTAAAATTTCTTGTAAAGTGATTGAAAATAGAAATAACCTCACTGACTTTCCCACCCACTAAGAAGGCGTGACCCTCTGAACAGGAAATTGAATTATGATAGTTGAGGGGAATTTTTTGACATTTTTACACTGCACTACGTATTGTTGGATTCAGGACTGAGTAGCTTGACATTTGAGGAATTTATGGTCGTTTTCGGACAGTAAATTTCACGAAAAACTTGAAAGGGAATAGTGGTCAGTGTATGAACTGTGGGAAAGAGATCTTGTTTGCTTTCCCACAATGTTTTATATTGGGCGTTCTGTTTAAAAGTAGTTTTCAATGAATTAGGATTTAACCTCCACTTCATAAGAATTGAGGATTGCCCATGAAAATTGTGTGCTGCTTGGTAGATTCAAATTTCTGAAGCCATTCCTGTAGACTAAATGATTTTCATTTTTGATTTTTAGTGTAATGATTTTGATTTTTCCTGTAACAATCCCTTTATTATTTTTGTCCAAACTCGAACACTGATTAAATTACAACTAGTGGTCGCTCAGTGGTCGAAATTCGACCATAATTCATTTAATTTTTAAGTTTGAACGTTAATAAGGTTCTTTTGTCAAAGAGTATACCTCTATATTCATTACATATAATTTTTTTGAATTTTGTTCTATTACGTAAGCTGCAAGCATGTACAAATACGTCATAGGAAAGATGCGGTATAGCTTGGTTAAGCCATATCTAAAAAAACAATAACGCGTTGTTTGACATTTTCTTGGGTTTTTTTTATTGCTATACTGGCCACAGGTTTCGCCAAGGCTACACAGTTAATTTGCCTATCTTTTTCAAATTATATAAAATTTAAATAAAAAATAAATCCAAAAAATGAAATAAGGAATACGTGCTTCGTATTTTTTTATATATTTTTTATTGAAACAAAAAAAATCGGGTGGTTGAAAAATAAATGTTGTCCATTGAACTTGAAATAGTTCGACAATGAATTTAATGATTCAAAACTTCTGTGTAGACGATGTTTTTTGTAAAAACTCTTTCATCGTTTGCTAAATGCCCTTGACCGTTATATTCTGAAACATAAAATCTCAAACCATCGAATGATCGAACTCTACTTGCTGCGACGTACAATTGACCATGTGTAAAAACTGGCTACCTCAATAAAATTCCAATTTTTTCGAATGTTTGTCCTGGAGACTTATTTATTGTCATCGCAAATGCAGGTATAATTAGAAATTGAGTTCTTTGAAAGCTAAATGGTAAAATAGTTCCGGAATATGTTAAATTTATACGTGGAATCAAAATTCTCTTATGGCGTGCGGTTCCAGTTAAAACTTCGCAATCAGTAGTATTACGATGCATAAATTTGATGCGCATTCTTGTTCCATTGACTAATGCTTCCTTTGTATTTAAGTTTCTGATCAGCAAAACGATGCAATTAACTTTCAATACTAACTTATGTGGTGGCAAATTATGCCAAATCTCATACTCCTCCGTGCGCGCAATGTGCTTAAAAGGGGGTACAAAGTTTTTTCTTCACGTATTAATATATAGATACTTGTTAAGAATTGTTCTCGGCCTAAAGTCGAATTTGACTAGAATAGCTTTATTGCTTTAGAGAGATCTTTTCATATTATCGTACTACAACCTTTTACTGTTTTTCTTGAAAGTGTCAAAGAAAATTAATTGCTCATCTCCTTGAATATTATTCCTCGTTAGCAGAACCATTTTTCATTAGGAGGAATATTTTTACCACTTGTATATTAGTATTGCAAAACAGATGATTCTAATCTCAATTAGCATTCAATTCTAATATTTCATTGCCTTTTGACGTTTTTAAATGTTACACATCGTCGACTAACATGTGAAACTCACAGAGTCAAAATTTTCAAATATGAGTTTTTTAATTTTTAGTAGACCAGAATGGCAGTGATCTTCAGATTAGTGAAGTGTCATAGTGTGTGTGCCCAAAAGTCACTTTCTATGCACGAAAGTTAGATTTCTCGAGAAACACATTTAAAAATACTGTTGAGAATCACTAACAAATGAATAAATGTACACTACATTATAATTTTATCAATAAGCAGCTATGCAATGCATAATCATTGTGAAAGCACTTTTCATAGAATCGTTCATATATTGAATAAATACAAGGCAATAAGTAATTGATAAAATAATAAAATTACATTTTTCACATTTTTTGAAAACTAGAATCTTTTTCTACGTTTCCTCAACTTTTTTTCCTAGACTTATTGTATCGTTGGCTTACAAGTGAAAAAATAATCAAATTCTATTAATAGTATTAAATAAATATTTTAAATAGTGCGTTTAGCGCTTTTTATTAAATCCATCGATTCGATGTTGTCTGCGAAGGGTTATGTTTAAATTCTTGCTCTACCTAAGAAGGTTTATACCCCAAATATCTTATTTTTGAAGCACCAACCATTACTGGAGAACACTGGTGTTATGTGGATCAGGTATAATACTGCCTTAAACTATGTTATGCATTTCACACGAACAGTCTGAAAAATAGTTGAAGCCTCCAAAGTTAGCCATAAAAGCTAAAATTTGCCTAAGAAAACTCATCTGACAGATGAATTCTAGCTACACAGCACTTTCAAATGATAGTCGAAACAGCATCCACCAAATAAAAATACGCATCTTTTGTTAAGTGTTTTGTACCGAAGCTTCACGCGTGACCCTACTCTCTATCGGTACATCTCTGGTGCAACAAACACGTGGGGATAAACCGAAAAAAAAAACGGTAACCAAAACATATTTTCCACTACACGCCATAGCGGCTAGAGTTACAAATCCCGTAGTAAACACACACTTACCATTATAGCTACACTAAACGGCGATTCGTGAATAATAAACATCTGGACGCCTAGCGTAAAAATACATATTTCACGCCATTGTGGAAATGGGAGTTTGTGTGGGCGGATGTGCTTAAGGGTGCTACAATGGCCCAAGGTAGAAATAAGTAACGGTGTATCACAATGGCAGAGTGTTGTTACTTGAGAAGAGGTTATAGTTACGGGAATTGTTGAGGGAGTTGGGTGAAAGTTGAGGATCGCAGAGATTAGGATTACGATATTTTTTCAATATACTTTCTGTCGTTTTGAGGTCAGAAAAAATACTCACGAAATTCGAGAGAAATCGTTTTTAATTTATTTGCCATCCATGTTTTACTTCGGCAAAAGAACCTAGGTTTGAGAATTGATCCCCCCTAGTGATGAGCAAGTAACAAGTTGTTTCTAATGAAAACGTCAAACAATTAAGTAATGAAAGATCGTATATTTTTACTCGAAACGGCCAAATATAATTTCAATAGCCTTTTTTACCTATTTTTTAAATTTTGTTCTCTTGTGTTTGGAGCAGCTTATCCAATTTTGGATCTTGCGCCATAAAACTCCCATGTCGACCAACCTTTTTCGACGCACCAAGAAGAAAATGAACGACTATACTTCGGTTTTCGGTGTTCACTACGGGGAGATGGCCGTGTTTTTAGGCTCGAGTGAGAGTCAGGAATGCATACTTCCCGTCACGGCCAAGCGTGCCGTACACGTGCCCTCTCATTCCCCCTCACGAAAACATCTTAAAATATATTCGCAGAGGTGTAAGGAATCAGGTCTGATAAATTGTCTCGTTTGCACGTCTCCGAAAGCATTCGCTCTGTTCGGGCAGAAAGTCATCGCATTTCTGATTGATTTTGAACGAATTTTTCATTTAAAATCTTATTTGCTTTTTTTTTTCGGTGGCAATCTATGAATACATTCACATAGTTATATTCCACGTGCCACAGAAATCGACATTATGTGTTTATTGGCAAATGGCAACAAATGGATGTAAGGATATATAATCTAACACTGCGAGACTTTTACACCAAATTTGTCGCTTACTTGATTTTGGCTGCGGAGATGAATATCATTGCTAAAACTGCAGGCAAGAGCTCGCCACTCTAATGAGATTCTTCAGTAGTCCGATTATAAGAAGCAATGAGAAATCTGGAAGATAGATAAGATCTGAAAAGAAAATGTGATTGAACTCTAAAATAGGTTTAGACGTCAAAGAATTGTGGTTACACGACTTAGGTGTGCATATTTTGCCATGCATTGTATTGGAAATAAGAATTAGCACCAGTAAAAGTATAAAAAGTGCTGTTTTATATTTTTATTTAATTTATTTCATTTAGGGATATGAAATGCGCATATGAGATAATTATATTCATTATAAATGTATTTAAATAGAGCACAGAATGGGATACTTCCCTAGATTAATGTAAACAATTAAGAAACTAGCTCTAGTGTTATGCACGGGTTTACTAATTGCCCGCTATCAAAACTCATGGAAACAAAATTATTTTGTGATAGCTTAAAATTATTCATTAAAATGTTTCCAAAAACAAATATTAATGCGATAAATTGACTTTACATGATGTGCAAATGTTACTCAAACCATCTACGGAATATTCTATATTCGGATTTAGTTCATCTAAGAACACGTGTAAATAACGAAACACAATTTGTTAAAACATCGGACAATGTAGCCCTGACAACAAAGTCATTCATCCGTTCAGCCAGTTTTATATTTATTAATTTATGTTCAGTAAGGAACAAAAAATTGTGGTTCAAATTTCTTAAAATTTTTGGATCACTATGATTTTGAAAACAGACTCGTGCGGAAATCTTTCAATTCTTCCAAACATTGGGTTTCGAATTAATATTTCTTTAAATTACGAATATAAATTGATTTAAAATTTGTCGAAGTGACACAGAGTTATGACGGTCTTGGATTTTACAACTACCTTTTTTCTTTGCCGTTTGGCAACTACATTTATTTATTAATATTTGGCAATGACTTTCTTAGCATTTGGTAACAAATTTAATAGTATAATTTTAATTTAGAAGTTGAAGAAAACATGGCTGGACACCCGATCTTTGGGATTTCTAAAAACTCAATTTCCGCTTGAAACAAAGATGCAAGTTTTATAGATATTGGGGCGATGTATTGGTAGACACAGATCAAAGGGTCGAATTTCATACAATGTTTAGTACCGGAAAAGTCTTGGTAATTTAAAACTGTTCATGTGAGATGTTAACCATATTTTTACTTTGCAAAAATTATTTTATCAAATTTTTAAAGAAATTTATCAAAAGTTAACTAGAATAAAATATAAGCTTACAGCTGACACACTACAAACAAAATTTTTAGAAAACTAGGGGAAAATTCTTTCACGATGCTCATTAATTGAGTCTTAAGAAGTCTAACCTTCATACAAAGAAAAAATGTCTTAACTGACACTTCACCAGTTTAAAAATTGCCACATTCTGGTCTAGAAAAGCTAAGAAACCTGTCTCTAAAATTTTTACTTATTGTGTTTCACTTGTAAGCTGACGATATAGCAAAATAAAGATTTCATTAAAAAGTTATGGGAGGACTGCCTTTGTTAAAGATGGGATAAATTCCACTCGGATTTGATGATTGAGTACAAAATGGGTCGGCATACTTCGGGAAAGAAAGACTGAATATTTACAAAATTATTTTTTCTAATCACTCAATCATGTTTCTCCACGCAAACATGGAGGAACAGAAATTACAGCATTTGGTTAGAAAAACCAAAAGCATGGAATTTCCTTAATATGACGGCAAAAACAGTAAATTTTGGCAGCTAGTACACCTCTGGTGGAACCCTGAAAACGTTACATGGAACACCGGGACTCCACAGAATTTAGTATCAATGGTCTAGTCGAGCTCTTGTTTTTCTGGTGGAAGAGGGTGGAAAAAAAGCTGCAGACATCCGCTAAATTGCAGCGGATGGCGGATATCCTTTCTTCAATTTGTAGGCTCCCTACCTCCGATAACACAGCTTGCAAAAACAAATGCGGATATCTTGATAATTTTTCAGAAAAACTTACGAAAATAAATACTCAGGAGGAACGTGCTCTTTTTATCTCGTACATTGCATTCATTTCTGAAATGAGTCTTAAGTAATTGCAACTGTTGTGCAACCTATGTTATACATAGCTTTCCATAGTGCTCTGCTCAGACTTTCATTTTTGTCCTTAAGCCATTGGCGAAGTGAGTAATATACAACTTATACATTGCATTCATTTCTGAAATGAGTTTGTTAAATAACTGCAGCGTATTGCGTTAACCAGTGTCATATCAGCTTTTCAAGTGCTCTGCGCACACTTTTAAATTTTGACCCGCTTAAGTCATTGGAGAAGGGAGTAATATACAAATTCACGGATTGCATTCATTTCTGAAATGAGTTATATATTAAATAATTGCAGCGTATTGCGTTAATCATTGTCACATCACTTAAATAATTGCAACGTATTACGTTAACCAGTGTCAACTTAAATAATTGCAGCGTATTGCGTTAACATTGTCATATCAGTTTTTCATGTGCCCTGTGCAAATTTTTCATTTTTGGTTTCCTCAAGTTATTAGAGAAGGGAGTAACATACACAACTTAGACTCATTTCAGAAATGAATGCAACACATCTGAGAAGTGTTAGCACTGTTGCGTTCAAACAGTGCCATATCAGCTTTTCATGTGTTCTGCGCAAACTTTTCATTTTTTGTCCCCTTAAGCCATTAGAGAAGGGAGTAATAATATAACACGAAATAACAATTAGAAAATATTGTTTGTGTGTTCAAGAAATAGGAAAAAAATTATGCAATTTTTGATTGCACTTTTCTAGCTTTCATGTCTCAATTCATAGATTACATCATAACTGTTATCTTTGATATCATTTAATCAAAATAACTCATACTTGGAGTAATCGTTCTTGATCGATAGTTTGGATATCTTAAATAATTTTTAATTTTCTTTTTTCTAACGCTCGACCTCTGAACAATCGGCCTAGCGCTTTCTCTAAATACAGGTGTAGTAGAAACAGGAAACAGAGAGTAGAAACAGGAAGAGAGAAAAATATACGGAAAATAATAGCTATGAAACTAAGTAATTAAATTTATCCCAATCCATGAAATGTCGAGAATAAACGGAGCTGCAGTTTTAATGCCTTTTGTTGGTATCGGAACTACAATTTTAAATAATCGAATTGCCCTTAGATAAACTCGTACACATGCTACTAAGCAATCTGTCATTCTCGTACATAGAATCCCTGTAAACTTTCTGGCAGTTTGGTTTTTCGCCCTACGATCATTTTCTGCGAAGGATTTAGACCGGTACCGACTCGTTAAGTTCCACTTCCAAGACTCTTTTTGTGTTTCTCCTTTGTTGATTCTCCTTTCATGATCGACCCTGCCTCAAGGTTCCCAGAATGTTATCTTGAAAATTCTGTTCTTTTCGGATTGCTTATCAACCCTTGACGTGAAGAATATGAAAGTGTTAATAATATGCCAAACTGACGGTTACCGGATTAAGTTTAAAAGCATTGTCAGAAATAACATTTTAAAATGCAGTAAAACCTTGATTATGTATATATAGTATTAAAACTAATCTACACGGATTTATGTCACAGTATGTATTTCTTGTGATAATTTTACAATCCGGACATTCGTTTTAAACTCGTACCTTTTAAACTCTTGAAAAGTCTCAATTGGTATAGCAGCACTTTCTATCTTTGGACAAAGTTTCGAAACTTTAAAGCTTGAAAAAGAAACTCAGTATAAATTATATAAGTATCGGATAACACAGACCTTCGACTAATCGGAGCTCGTATAATCAAGGTTCTACTGAATTAAATATTATGCAAACTACAATAGTAAAACAATTTTGCACTGCTAACTATTCGTATTCCTTAACTGCAGTACAATTCATGACTGCCCAAAATCTAAGGTAACTTTCATCGTTCTTGTTCACACTTTTATCTTCATAATTCATTCCACACAATAAAAGTTTAAATTATTGATATAATGTACATACAATTACGTTTTCTGCGTGTACAATATTTTACATTTCTTTAATGCATCGTCAAAAACCATAAACTCAACTTTATTAAATGATTTGTTTAAAGTATACAATATAGAGCGATTTATATTTCCTATAGTTATAACTGATAAAAATGAAATTTTCACTTATACAAGTGACAATATTTATACAGTAATTTAAGAGATACTTGGAGTATCTAAATTTGTGTATTGTTAGAAAAAATACGCGTATTCAAGAGTAACGAATCCTACAGTAACGGATGATTCACATAAATTAATATACACTTCGTTTATCAGTCTAAAAAATCGAAGCATAAAACTAATCAGACACTTCTAGCTCTGCAAAATCATTTAAAAATCTGTTGACTGTTATTCAGCAATGTTCTACTGACGTTCCAAGGTAACTTAATGAAATGTATAGAAAGAAACTGAAAGCATTTTAAAATATCTAACTTTCTCTAAAATCATACGGAAAGGAAATATGATAATAACTTTAAATTAAAATATGTTAGTTTTCGCCTTATGGTTGTCACAATAAGTATTTCACAGTATGTATAATTTGATTATTAATACGTAATCACTACGGATAATGCAGTTTAAAATGTTCTTGGTCAGAGATATAAAAGGCTTCTTAATTTCCCAATTTTCTACAAGGCTTGTAAAAGACAGTAATTGTAGCTTCATAAGCTGAATTTGAAGAAAATATATGCAAATACACAAAAACAATTCCAGAGGAAACGAATTTAAATGGATATTCATAATCACTCCAAAATTCAAAACCTACTTTTCAGTAGTCATTTTCGTTTTAGTATCACCTTTTATAGTTTTGTCTTATAAAGGGTGAAATGGACAATACGGATGGATATAGTACGTGTACGTAACGCGTTCGAAGTAAATTTTAGAAATTGTAAAACTGTCGAAAAACAATTACTTTCCGGACACTTAGATTATATTTGCATTTTCTATGGAAGAAAAGTGATTATTCTTACCATTTTTTTCACTCAATCAATTCAACCCGAGTAATCCTGGTTAATTCTGCTAGCCATGTATAAAACTCCCTCTGGGCAAGAGATTTTCAAACTATGATTGCTATCTGATAAGGTCTGCGTTCTGCGAGATATTAGATGTTCCGCGTAAAAAATTCTTTTAAGAATATTTTTATAAAAATTTACCTTTGGTTATAAACTGGTTTCTTTTTTCAATCCTAAGCCCGTCCCTAACCACGAGGTTGTCATTTGACGAGTAGCCCAAGAAGTCTGAAGTGATTAAATACGGTTAATAAAAATTGTTTACAGAATATAATTTCCAATTGTATTATATTACCAGGAATCTTAGGACAGTCCTCCAGTCATTTCACCCAGTTCGCAAAGGGAACAGATAGCTGATCTAACTACTCTACTAATGTGTAAGTGTCTTTGTAGGTAGTTATGTCCGGTAAGATGTCGAAAGCTAGCGACTCCTACAGCTCTGGGCCTGAGATATGAGCTTTATTCCTCAATAAAACATTTCACTTCTTTTCTGTAGACATTTTTTTTTGTAGATTAAAAGTCTATTAGTCCTTAGAGACGAGCATCTCTTGATGTTACGTAGAGGCAAAGGGGATTTAGGTTGAGGTAACTGCTCTAGTCTTAGCCAAATTTAAAAGTAAGCTTGTTTATCGCCATGTATACCACATTTACTTGGGACAAGGCAACTTTTTCTTAACCTTCCCAAAGTGGCTTGGTTTTTCTCTACTTCCATATAAAAATCATTTTAATTTTGATTAGGGGTGATATGGGCTATTTATTGCTGACTGAGAATCGATGAAAAATAGAACACAAGTACAATCTCGCCTTTATCCCACAGCCAGGGAAACAGCAGGAATCTTTCCATTCAAGTTACCACAGTATTTTCCCACGGGACAGTAAAGCCTGAAGCTGTTTGAGAATAGCGACTCCATCTATTGCGTTTCTGTGGCCTTTTCAACCAATCCATCAATGGTCGGGTTTCCTCGAGGTATCTCATAGATCAGAGCTGGAATGTGATTTTTTTCTGTTTACCACTATTTGATTTTCAGCTGTCCATCTCATCAGGAATGAACTAATGTCGTTTATCGAGGTCATTGTCAATATTAGTTGATACGGATAACGACTGGATCATCGCCTTTGAAAATTGACTGGGATTATATCTTTCGATTTTAATAAGAGGCAAATTTTGAATTACAAAAATTACTATTCCCTAGCAGGCAAAAGAAGTCGCATCTTATCGAAATGAAGTAAGAAAAGCAACGTTTCCTGTAGTGAACCCTTAAAGCGATAATGTAAAGCGTAATGAAGGGTTTATAATAACTTATACTGTGTAAATTGGTTGTCTATTCATTGCAAAGTAATCATGTCAGCCCCCCGAGGGGAAGTCAAAGTTGTATTATGTCCTGTGAAGAACTGGAAATTTAATCACATTTACTGAATAGAGCAGAAGTAACACCAGGTACATCCCTGGGTTGACACTGAAGGCAATGTTCTTATCAGTAACGACCACGTGTTAAAAGAGGCATCTTTAGCACCTGGGCACATAACTGTATGACGACCGGTTCTCATTATCTTTGAGAAAGGTATGTTACCGCTTGCTGTTCTTTATTCAATTGTTAACCTATTCACTTGGTAGACCGAAACTCTTTCTAACACGTATTAGAGGGGAGAACTTGCTTCCAAAGAAAAACTCTGGCTATTTTCTGCTAATGCGTTTCCAACTCTATTGTATAATTCCCATATGTGATCAATTTTCTATACGTATATACATTTGAATGCTGTAACACGTGTTCGAGTCATGAAGATGGTAACTTCTAGTTGTCAAATGAAATTGACGGAACTGTCGCCGCTGATGTTCTGTTGCATATTTCGGAGTTTCTCATCCCTTACGACCAGATGGACTTTTATGTAATCACTACTATATAACAACTCTGAACTTATGAAACCGCAAAAGAGAAGTTTTAGGGAAAGTAGTAACATTATAAAATAAATCTACATCTTTTATTAAGTTGCTCATAAAATGCAATGCTTTCCTAATAAATTCTCATTTGAGATCAACTACTTTCTAGCGTCACTTAGATTTCCTAAATGAGAACTCAAGAAATACCGAGAAAATTACTCCCGGTAATTAGAAATTTTAACTATGCTTTGTATCCAATTATATAGGTAACTAAATTTTAAGAAATCCCTCATATGTGTCATGTTTTACTATGAGAAATATGCGTGTTATGATTGCAAATTTATAGCCAAAACTTTCACGTAAATCTACCCAATTAAGGAGAGGCAGCTATTTTGTAAACGATATGTTGTAAAAATTACGATATTTTAATTAAGTATTCCAGTGATGAATGCTTGTCGAATAGATAAATATTTTATTAGAAACATTTTTTAATCTTAGGATTGAGGACTCAGTAACGATTCAAAGAACGAGAATGATAAAATTAAAATGTTAGAACCATTAAAAACGCTTTGAACACTTTGGCAAGACGGTTGTGTAGTATTCAATTCTTAATTATACAGAAAAAATCAAAATACCGAACATTAACCAACTTAAATTAGAGTACACCACATTAAATAGAAAACACCTTGCATGCTTAGAATAAAATGACCCTCAAATTCCCATTGTTTAATCTCGTGTGTACGTGGGGCCAATACCTCAGTGCATTTGCCCACTTTTTTAGCATCCTATCAGAATTTTTCCAGAGGTTGACCATCAGAAATTTCAATATTTTCTCCTTTCAAAACAAGTAAGTCATTTTCACAAGTAAACTATTTTTCATTTATAAAGATTCAAATGTGCTTTGGTTCAAATGCCTAGTTACGCGATGCCAAATTTATATTGATATAAATTCACGTGTATAACTGAAACAAAATGTACCTGAAATACAAGTTTTAAAATTTCAAGTTTTTAGACTCACTGTTATTAATTTAACCTATTTTCAATTAAGTAGTTACCACGCGATCTTAAAAGTACAGGCAAGGAAAAGGAGATTAAAGTTTTAAATTTCAGTGGTTGGAAGAACTCTCGTAAACCAAATTTCAGACTCCTTAATATTTAAGAATTTTTTAGATATTTATATATAATAAAAATAAAAAAGGAGGAAACAAGTCCCCTTTTTGTAAAAGTTTTTGGCTTTTGAGTCATCAAAAATATTTATCGGATTTTTACCTAGCAACCAATTTTACACACTCATGCGTTGAATATTGTAATTAATACTACAAATGTCAGGATGAAAGAAAGTTCAGATTTTCTTTTTTAGTAACTATTGTTTCCTCTTGTGCGGATGGCACTATGAAACACTTCGAACAGGGCCGAATCTGGGACCGGCCCTAATTTCAAAAGAAATGGTGGTCAGCTGATGCTGTGTCTCCCTGGAAGCAGTCACTGTTTTCGCGTTAGGTTTATTGTTAGCTACGTACCATACCTTTCAGAGTACTATTTTATGAAAGTTAAACGAATCATACGAACAAAAAAAATGTAATCAATCTGAATAGCTAAGTTTTTATTTGAGCATTTCATTGCGTATTTTCGGTTGCATATTGAGGTTTTTACTTACTCTTTTTCTTTATTTGAAAATTGCAAAGTTGAAAAGAGTAGCTTACTTTCCCGCAGTAAGCGAAATTAGTGCTTAAAAATGCCAATTGGTGAATTTGATATTTTTTATCATAACCAATCGTCTTTTTGAAACAAAAAAATTTTGAACTATTTTCCTTTTCACTTGTTTTACGATCCAGCCTACCAACAAAGGATTTAAGGGCTGGTAACATTCATGTATGTATATTATACATACATGAAACAAGACAATACGAGAAACAACATCCTACAAAAGACACGGAACTAAAACGGGAATACAAACTCATCATGCTTGACACAATATTAATCAGGAAAGCATGATATACAAAACATTTTATACTAGACTTAAGCATTGGTGGAAATACGTAGTGGAAATTCGTAAAAGTGTTTTATTCTTACAGAAAATAAAAATATATACATGGAAATACTTTTATGCACTAATACCCAATTGGGTACGAAAAGGAGGTCCTGTCTCAAATTAAACAATATAAATATTTCGTCTGCTGTAGTGGGGGCTATCTGGACACATTCACAAATTCGCTGTAGCTAAATTTTATTTCATTGTATTTAGAAACAATTGCGTTTTGTTACCTTTCGATTATATAAAGAATTAAATGGGAAATGAATTTTTCGTAGGAATAGCTTTGAAGCAGGCATACATTTATATTGTCAATACTCGCTTTGGTCCCCCAAATCGACCAGATTTTTCATGGAGGAAAACGAAAGGGAAAAGAGTTCAGTCATTTTCACCAGGGAAATTTATGGCCGGAGCTCCATCTGTCACTGTTCTATGCAGGCTTTTCAATCACTAGCTTTACTCAAAAACAACTATTATAACTTTCAGCGAAGTGTAGGAATTCAGAAACCCCGATGTAAACGAGCTGAAAACAAGCACATGATACTCCATACATTTAGAATCCAACTTCAAGATAGATAACTGTCTAACAGCTCCATATATTTATGGGAACTCTCATTATACTTAAAAGAATATTTAAACTTCAGTGTGCTTTGCCTTTTCCAAAAAGTTGTAAATTGTAAAAATGCAATAGAATTTAAGGAAAGATATCGTTAAATATTCTTTTAATTGGTCGTTAACCGAATTTTTTAAATCAATAATATTTTAAAGCTGACGACTCCTGGTAATCTAGGAATTCAGAAACATAAGAACGAATCGAGAACTATACTCCATGCATTTAGAATTCAACTTCAAGACAGAAAACTATGGGACGCTTCCTGATATTTACTGGATCTCTCATTACATATAAAAAATTTTAAGCTTTTTGTTGTGCTTTGTTCTAAAGGTGTAAATTGTAAAAAATACAATGCGGAATACAAGAAACATTTTTTAATCGGTCTTTAAGGGAATCTTTAAAATCAATATTTTAAAACGGTTGATGTAACACTAATTTCCTCTTGATTGATGAGTATCTGCTATTAACTCCGGACTTTCAACTTTTGCCTGAAGAAACATCAATCTACCCTTTATTCGAGATTCTGAAAGGACAACCCGCTGTTGACAGTTTCTAATTCGATATTCTCTATTTACCGTCGCTATTTAGTAAATTAGAAACGGAAATGACTTTAATAGCAAACAGGAAGCGTGTAATTAGAATAAAGTTTCCTTCGTTACTTGAAGACGTCCCATGAAGGGAAAGAATATACACTTGGCTTTTTCATAGAAGCCAGCTGTTATAACAAAATGGAGTGTTGTGCAGCAGGTTATTGTAACGTGTAGGAATTTGTGTTCATTTAAAATTAGCGAACTATAATCCTTGTTATCTCGGCAAAACTGACAAGATCTTGATGAACGAGATATCTCGGCATTATAAGAAAACTGTTCAGGTCTTGATCTCGTCACCATAAAAAATTTGTTATATCTTAATGACGGGATATCTCATTAGCAAAATTGGTCAGACCTTGTTGGACGAGCTATATCGCCGAGACCACTTGGCGAGTTAAGAATCCCATTCAAACCGCCCAACAGGTGGGGAAATATATATAACCTGAAACGTAGTGTGCGTTATGTTGGTCAAACCAAACGACCTTTGAAATTCTGGTTGCAAGAACACATGCTTTGCGTCAAAAAACCTACAAATCCATCATCGCTTGAACGCTTCTAGTCAATTTCGACCTTTTCGTTTGTTTGAAATTAATTTCCGAGATCTTTTCCCGAGTAGAGCATTCGAGAAACTTTATTTTTACGCTATCCAACATACTAGTGAATGTTACTAGTCATTACACGGGACCAGGACAGATATAATTAAAAAAGCGAAGTGTGGCAACATATTCTAAGATAATATATTTAAATTCGCGTCTTCCTCTCGTTTACTTCTGCCCTGATGAAGGTGGACGTTTCGTTCCATCGAAAATTTATTGACGATCTTTTCACATATATTTAATCTTTATTAGTCATACTTTAATATTTTCAAAATTCTTACTGTTTGCTCAGGTATGCCAACATTTTTCTGCCAGTTAGCGTCAGTTCGGACATTTAAAAAAGGAAAGAAACTGATTGGCATCAATATTAAGACGGGTGAGGGTATACGAAACATCGGTTATTATAAAATCTCCGTGTAAGAAAAAAAAGGTGTATAAATTGAACACTATATGCTGGAAGCATTAAACAGCTAATGTAAATGATTCTTTAGGATTAAGTGAGAATTTTTCTGTGGGAAATTTTTAAATTGTTGAACATTACTTTTGATATAAAATATTACTTTTTCAAAAGCTGACTTGGGTATATTTAATTTGGGACTGATCGTATCATGTACCCTGTACATTTGACAAAATATCACTCATTTGGAGCTTAGCAAATAAAAAAGTAATGCCGATTAGGGTAAGTCTAAATGTTCATCATAATTATAATATTAAGTTGGTCAGTTGAATTCGTAATAGCATGTGCTATTTTCTTTCGTCACGGTCGAATATGATCCACTGACGAATACGAATTTACATTAGATTCAATTATATATCATAATCTTAGATATGTTATTTCCGGAAAAGTGTTAATTGAATAAAGATTTGTTCATTTTGTTTTAGTGTTGCCAAGGTTTGCTTAAAAAATAATATACGAAAGCCCCCTTTTTCTGACACAGGAATAAATCGCAAATGGCAACAAAATTTCAACACTGGTTATGCTGTGTAGTTCGATTATTGAAAGATTTTGTCGACTGTAAGTGACATGTTTAAATATCCTGTCATTTACAGGCAGCAAGAATCGATTAATCCATTTTTCACATTTTGTTATTGCCACAGGGGAATGATTGGACAATTGTAACCTTTTCCTCTTGTACTCTTATAATTAGCGTAAAGGAAATTTCTCCAGGTTCAGTAGTGTTTAGGTCTTGAGGTGATGAACATAATACCGCAATTTTTAACGTTAGTTAAAAAGCGTAGTCAGAATTCGATAACATTTCTACTATTTGAATACAAATGAATTGTGATGCATTGTAATCAAAAGTATCATGTAGAATTATTCTACTGAAGCACGTTTGGTTGGGGTTTTATGGCGCATGGACCATATTTGGCCAAGCTGCGCCAAACGCAAGGCAGACAACGTCAAGTAATGGACGAGGAAAGTTTTACTGATACAGGAGACAAATTCACCCAGGTTGAGTTACAGGAATCGAAATTGCACCGCCTACAACGCGCAGTAGGCGAACACATTGAGCCACTATATCGAAGCAAGAGTATTTTATGCCTACAATTTTAAAAGTATTCAAAGGAAAAATTCATAAAGCGACTGTTAGACATTGAAAGTCTGTTTTCTTTGAAACGAAGTATTTACTTGTAACTTTTATGAAAAATATTTTTCACTGTTGATAAAAAGATGTCGACTTTGTTTATGATTAGCAATTCAATATCAAAATAAAATATGAAGTCTGATTTCATCATATTCATTGTAATACTATTTTTAAATTTCACAAAAGTAAGGTAGAAAATTTTGGATAAACCCATGAATTTCTGAGATTCTAAAAACATTTTAACAATTTTGAGATTGAAATTTGTGACTTCTAGTTCCCTTAAAAGCGACTTAAACTATTGATCATTTTGTAAACTATTAGAAGTACGCTCGTTTTTTGTGTTTGTTAAAGGGTATAGTTAAGGAGTGTACATATTGGCAAAAAAACCTACATGATTTTTAAGGGAAACATGACTCCTCTTGAATCTTTTGTAATACTTTTATCCTCCTCTGGAACATGGCCGTGGAAGAATATTTAGTAAAGTATCTTTGGTAATATCTAGTAGACAAGCTAGAAATGCAAGTTGGAAATATTAGTATCAGTAAGGTCGACTTTTATTTCTCTAAGTACTTTTAAAATAACTTTAAGCTGTGTTTTTCAATTTTTCTTGAGTGTTTCCTAACTGCTTTTTAATATACGATTGTACATAGTGCTGTTTCCAATTAAACAGCAATAAAAAAATTATGGAGGAATCAATCTTAAACATTAAAAAATAAAAGCAGTACGCATATTTTTCATACAGTTACGTAGTGAATAAAGTTATAAGACCGGTATTTGCCTCAAAATCCATCTGTTGTTATCTTTGTCTGATATTGAAATATAATGAAAGGGGATGAATTGCACACATTTTTATCTTGTCAGCTTTGCCCATAGTCATATTTCATATTCAAAAGTCATTTCATAGGTTGGTCAAGATCGCAAAGAATGGCACCAACTTCTAGGGGCTCAACTATCTTCCCCCAATATTTTTATGCTGGGATCACTCCTTTAACCCTCCAAGTGGTTTCGACGAGATATCTCGTCCATCAAGATCTGGTCAATTTTCTTAATGCTTGACGAGATACCTCGTCATCGAGGTATTGCCGATCTTTTTATGATGACGAGATCCAGATTTGGTCAGTTTTCTTCTAATGACGAGATATCTCGTCCATCAAGATATGGTCAGTTTTGCAAATGACGAGACACCTCGTTGGGTCAACCACCAGGAGGGTCAGTGCATTGCAATGGATTGGATTTGGCGTTTCATGCCGCAAAAAATAACAAATCCATAGGGTTAAATACAACAAGTGAACATGCAATGTGAATAGACAACTATGCAACTTCACTGATAAAGATGTTCGGTCGCTATTATCAGGGGACAATGTCTAGGGGCGCATCAACCTTGGAGAGTCGAATATGTACTATCACTTGACTTAACTAATAAAGTCGTTCGGTCACCAAAACATTAGGCAAAAATGTTACTAATATACAAGTAATATTGGTGATGAAATTTATGGAACAGAATTTTTTTTCGAAAACTCTCATGTATGTAGAAAATGGACTGGCATGATCCCCCATTCCATAGTTTGGCGCTAGTTTCCCCAAGTTGGCGCAACTGATCATACAGAATAGACAAATGAAAAAAAAGTGGAAAACAACTTTCATTTTTCTAAGCTACTTTCTTATTCGTTCAAGGGAATCTTGAAAATGTGTTCCACTTCCCAGTTTGTTGAAAGGGTTTGACAAAAAGATGTCCAAGTCTCGGAAAACCATGTCCAACCAATCCCAGCTCAGCCATCCAATCCCACCCGGGAAAGTTCATTCGTTCTGTGTCCAGCCCCTCCCACCCTTTTTGGCGAGCCCATACTGACCCCCCCACCCCCTTTAAGACGGGATTTAAGGGCCCGTTGGACCCCTTGCTTTCAGTTCTTTGCTAGTTTTTGAAGTAGAAACATCTTACTTTTTCTGCGCTTACTTCCACATCGATAAAGTTGCTTTTTTGCTAGAAGATTTTCTGTCTGACGAGGTACCAAGTTATCTTCTCTTCCTAGTGAATGAGGGTAAGTTTCCTTGCTTGTATTTTGCGATTGTCATTCGGGGATTTAAGCTTTTCTATAACACTACTTTATTTTAAACTAATTTTTCGGTTCTTACCAATTTATTTAAAGTTTGGAAATTCGCTTACGCATCTGATAACATAAAAGTATGCGCATTTTTTTTGCAGAAAATTGTTTTAGAAAATGAAATTCCCGTATTGCTTAATGCATATTAAAAAATTTCTCTTGTGATTTTGATAGAAATCGTAGAGAGTTAATTCACGCTCAACTTTGTTAATCTCAAGTGCTTGGTTACTTGAGATCACGTTTAAGAACGGTTATCTAGAACTTTCACTTTTAGTTTAAGTATTTCTTCAGTTTTCAATCAATTTCTTTTCGAACTGTCGAAATGAACAGTTCGTTGGAGAAAGCAACTTTTTATAAAAATAATCTTTCGATCGTTATCAATTGATTTAAAGTTTAGAAAACCGCTTACCCGTCTGTTAAAATAAAAGTGCGATTTTTTACAGTAAATTATTTAAGAAACTGAAATACCATACTGCCTTATGCATATAACAAAATTTAACGTGTTTTTCATACAAATCGTAACACGTTTATTTTACGTTCAACTTCGTTAATTTCAAGTTCTTCGTTACGCTTATAATCACGCTTAAGAGCGGTAACTAGAAATTTGATTTTAATTTTCTTCAAAACTTCAATCAATGTCTTTTCAAACTCAGAAATAAATAATTTGTTTTGGGGATTGGGCAATTGTTTTAGAGTTTAACATGCTTAAGAATTGCTCATCGTCCGCTTAGAGCAGAAACATTAACTGACATTCTTCGGAGACCACTAAATGCTTATTTTCACGATGATGGGAAATACATTGTCATTTTGTAATCTGTTTGAAAAAATGTAAGACTATCAAAATGTTTAGTTTTTATTTTTGACCTAAATACTAATAGTCTTTTAAACAGCTGTGCAGTAAAAAAAAACTTTTTGTAAGTTGACGAGTTTTTGCTCTAAGTCGACGATATCTCCAATTGCCAAACTTTATATTTTCCCAATCCCTCATTTATTGTGTTAGTCATTCCATTTATGTTTATTCTTGTCGACTTAGAGCAGAAACTCCTTAACTGACATTTTTTCGCAGACGTTAAATGCTTATTTTCATAAGAGTATTGTAATCTATTTTAAAAAAATAAAAAAAATAAAAAGCTATCAAAATGTTTATAATTTTTTTACTTTTAAAGAATTATTATTCAGTCTTTAAAGCTGCAAAGTAAAACATTCTTTTTGTCAGTTTATTAATTTCTGCTCTAATCTGATACCATGTTCTTTTCATACACAACCTTTTGTATGTCATAATTATTCACGTCTTTAATTGCTTGTTTGTTTTCTATCCATTTGTACTTGTCATTTGTGTATATGGTTTGTAGGCCATTTCAAAGTTACAAACGTAAAGAACCCAATATGTGAATTTTAATGTTTAGTATTTTGTTTAAAATATAAATGCGAATTGCGACAGCTATGAAATAATTTTAAAATATTAATCAATGGTTCTTAATGTATTTATATTTCACAAATAAGATATTCACAAACTAAACGAATTGATTTCAAAGTGCGTCTTTTAAAATGTGGAGAAAACTTTGAATATGTCGCTCTTCGATCATTTTTGCTTTTGAATGCCCATGTCTTAAAGAAAATGCTTAAATGAACAAGGTGCAGTGTTTTTCCAAAAATGATTCAGCGTAAAGTATCTTACTTATTAAGAAATTGAAGTTTATTGCTATAGAATTCAAGTGAACATCTGATTTTTTAATAAAACAGGATTTACTAACTTTGAGAAACCTTTAAGACGAGGGATTTATTTGACCTTGTGTCATTGACTCAGTAACTGTACTTTCGCATGTAAAAATGAATTCGTTGGCTGAGCATTCTAGTTTTTAGTTTTCTTGGCGTTCTTGCGGCCTCCATAGCTCTTGGTAAAATACACCCTAATTGCGAATCTCTCCTGATATTCTAGATGTCCGTAATGATTCGAAATACGCTTTAAGCTCCAAGTTTCTAATTACCCCCTTGTATCAAAAATCGTAGTAAAACTCGAAACTTACAACACAAATTTTAGTTTAATTAACCATAGAAATTATGGTGCAATATTACAAAAAGACGCTGGTAATTTGATAGTTCATCTAACTTATAAACTAAGTCATGAAAAGAAAAAAATTTAAGTTATTTTTTACAATAAAACCTCACTGGCAAGTTTGCATTTCTATTGGCGAAACTAAACTCACTTTTATAATGTTGAAGTGTTGAAAATGGGGGTTAACACAAATCTTAGTTGAGAGAGTTTTCATGACTATTTTCAATGCAGATCTTTGAAGGGAATACACGCAGAACATTACACGCCATTAAACGAATATCATAGTTAATTTGAAAAGTCATTTTGTGTCTATTTTCTGTGCAGTCTTGTGTTATGCATATTTGAGGTTTGACATTATGATGCAGATAGCCCAAATACTTAGAAGATTTTTATTGAAGAAATACTTAAGATTTGTGCAATATACTTTTAAACACTTGTTCCTCTTGTAAATTTCTAATATATGGGTAACCGACGTTTGAGTCTTCCACAATTGCTTTTTCGTGTAAATTCGTAAAAATTACTCGAAAGTCCTTATTTATGTAAGCAGCTTTCATTGTTTTCCTGAAAACATTTGCATGTCGTTCATTTAAAAATTGAATCGCATTCTAGTTTTTAATCTTTTGATCAACTTCGATCGATTGCACGTATGGAGTAAGCACACAAAAAAAAATTCGAGAATCTTTCTTCTCCAAAAAGATGCCCTTTCGCCACTGCCTTTAACGAGACTCTTTGCACAGTACTAAGTTAAGCAACTTTAGATTAATATATGACAGGTGTCTTGGATAGTTACTAAACTCAAACTTGTTTCGCAAGCAACAGGCTCTATCCGCTTATACAGTGTTAGCTAATTTTGATTCTTCGAAAATTGTGTTACTAACAGCAAGTGCATTCCACGAAAAATTCAAGCAATCAAATTAGGGGCGATTAGTTTTCTTTATCGACAAATTTCAACATTTTAGTTTTTACCAGATTAGCAGCCAGTGCAAAAAAGGTTTTAAAATGTTCTTTCAGACGTTCTTAAACTTTTTCGCCTACAAAGACTAGAAAGAGGAACATTTTTCTTTTCCGGTTCTGTTCCATATTTTCAGTAACATCCACATGTTTCTTTTGATTTCAGTCATTAATATGAAGTATTTTTCCAATTCCTTAATTTTTTGTATATTAAGACCACCGAAATCGCATTTAACCCTCTGAGGGGTATACACGTAAAAATCCGTACTGCAACCTGTAGTCTTCCCTACATGCCTTATAACGAGTTTTGAACTCATTGACCAATAGAACTAACTTTTAACTAACTTATTTAGTCAGATGTGCTGTGGGAAAAGGCAATAATACACTTCGGAAATCTCGTAGCGCTGAGGGTTAAATTGTTAGCTGAATTATGTAGTTATTTTCTTAGTTATTGAAATATTCTCTAACATACCTTCGAAGCCCACAAACAAGTACAAAAGTGAAGTTTTCAGTTCAGCAATCTTGCACCGTTCGAAAAATCAAATTAGTCAAATGTACTCGAAGACAAATTAACAATATTTGATTTCAGATTGACTTATCGTATCTGCGTAGATTTTTTTAACTTGCTCTACAGTATTCGTAAATTCGTTGTAGCTTATAAGGAAATTCTTATTCGTTTTAATTGATAATTAATGAAATGTATTTTGCTTAGCGATAACGTGTACCATTTGAATATTCACATGTCTGAAAATTTAGCTCTTTAGCTAAAAATTCATTGCTGGTATAGTGAAGCGCAGTACCTTTTACTTTTCATAGTTATCAAACGTTAGAACAGAACTTTAGTTTTATCTGAATTCGCGAATAGGATGCATTTCAGTGCCATGCAGGTAAATTCGTTGAAAATATTCCACTTTCATGAAAGGTTTTTTAAAATTCAATTTGTTGCTTGAACGGTGTATACTCACTTCATTTGAATTAAGAAATCATCTATGTTAACCATGCATTATTCCTTCAATTTCTTTACCCTGGATGTATTCCTATTTTCTACGTCAGTAAAACTTTTTCTGTGTGTATTCATTACTTGAAAATTGTCTTGTGTTTCGCGCTGCTTGACCAAATATGGCCCTTGCGCCATAAAGCCCAACCAACCTTCAACTGACATTAGAAAATGATCTTTAATTACTCTTTGCTCCTTTTAGTGTTACCAACTGGTATTTTATTTCCAGTGAGAATTTTGATTGCTCATTATTGGTATAATTATACAAAGCACAGCTCTAAATTACAGAACAAGTCCACGTATTATATTTATGCTTTGAAAGGGGCCACTTCAAAAAAATGCTGCGATATGACTGCATGTTCAAAATAGCAGATAGTAAATAACAGTATCTCTAACTACCTTAAATACACGGTATTTTGATGATTAAAATTTTATTTCTTATTTTACTAGAACAGTCTCTTATATGTAGATTGTAATGCATCATATAGATTTTTAGCTATCCACACATTTATTTATACGCTCCGTGTTTTCTCTTCCCTTAATTTTCCCTTTAAAAATGTGAGCATTCCGGAAAACGATAGAGCGGACTTGGCAGAAAAATATACCATTATGCAAGTAAATCAAACCATACCTCGTTAGATTTTGAATCGCTGTTGAATCTAGCAATTAGCTCCTCGTGGCAAGGTAACTGGAACTAAATAATAACCTCAATGTCATCCAACCTCTTATAAGCGAATTTAAGAAGGCATATTTAAAAAGAAAATACGTAAAACTGACAAGACTCCGAATAGGAGAAGTTTTTTACTATACATTTATTACTGGAGTAACCTGCTTCAATATGCAACAAATGTAACAACGTTCTCAGTGTGACACATTCTGTGTGTGTGTTGATGGAATGCCCTGTTTTTAATACTCAGACTTAACCGATTAGGCGCTGTTCATCATGTTAATTGAAAGTAAATCTTGACTTAACTTTGCATAAGAATCGCAATTTACTGAATTTGATATTTTACAGCCTTGTGCTACACTCTTTCTGCAATTATAGTATATTATTAATTTAGAATTTACTCAATGTTTGGCCAAACTAGGCCTTTGCAATAAAAGTCATCCATCCAATCCTCAAAAAAAGATTTGAAAGTTATTTTTGTTTAAACAACTATTTCGTGTGTTTTTCCCCTACGAAATGAGAATTTTCTGATTCTTTTTGACTGTGGCTACGTCTCTGAAATAATTAGAACTGGAAATACACATTTAAAAATTCAGTACTTGAAGATTTTCAAGTCCAAGACTTCGTTTCTCTTCTACTAAAAAATAATTTTCTTGGAAAAGAAATTTGGGAATGTTTTTGAATTTTATTCTTTTCCCCCTTTGAACCGTTAAGTTATCGCATAAGTAGTGATGAGAAAATTGTTATAAACAGAAATTTAATATTCCTAAACTATTTTTAGCGGTCTCATAAAGCGGTACTCCAGCTTAATGGAAGATACAAACATGCGGTGTTCAGTATTTGTTGAACATTCAACAGGTAGTCAGTTTGAGGAGTTTATGGGTTAATGATGTAAACGAATTCTTTCTAGTCTACGAACGAGGCCGAGACGAACTTCAAAAACCCTTCCAAAGATTTTTTCTGCACAAGTCCACGTCTTTCCTTACCATATTTGGCAGCACTGGCCCAAAATAACTCCAACTCCCCCAAAATTGGGGTGAAAGGAACAGACCCACAGTTTTTCCCCTTCCCTTCCTGTTTATTTTTTCCACCGGCAGCCTTTTTTGATTCCAAACCCCAAGGTCAAGGGGTTGCCAGGGAAGAGAATAAAAAATCCTTCAAGGTGACCCAGTGGTCAGTGGGCCTGTGAAGTGACCTAATGGCGAGCCACACAGGGGTTTGAAAGCGGATGTTGTCCTCACAGCTCTTACGTGGTTCTATAGTAACTGCATCCGGTAGTGGCTCAGAATACAAGAATCTGGGGATTTCGTTTCTGAATGCAGATGAGTTGGTGAAAGGTTTGGTATTTATATTGATATTAAGGGTAATAACGAAAGTTTTAGAATTGTGATAGGTTCTTTCGTTTTGAAAGCGGGTTCATTTCCTGTCATCACCATTTCTTAGAGAAACGTTCCTCGAAACGAAAAAGCATCGCATCCTACATTGTATCAATGTCAAATAGCCAAGAAATCTTCTCCAACCCCACTACAAAAGCTGAAAAACTGATTTTGCACAACTTCCATGTTTTGATCTAGAACTTATCTAGTACCATCGGATAAGCACCAACCAAGCTTGGTAATCTTCACAAATACTGATCGCAATCAAAAATGCTTAACTTTGGTAATAAGGTTGCTTGAGAAATATTCAAGCTTTCTGAAAATAATTTTATAATTCACCATCAGTTGAATTTTCTATTATAAAGAAAAAGCAGTTTTTCTGCAAAATATTCATCGAAATTATTATTTTAAGGATCAGTTCAGTAAAATCTTGCATATTTTAACATGTAATAGTGGGAGTATGATAAAATAGGAATCCCTTAGCTGTGAGTTTAGTTTACTGTTTTAAATTGCCATTAAAATGTACGTAATTTTCACATTGAGCAAAGGTGTTCAAGAAACATGAAACCATAGTTTAGAATAGAATTAGATGTATATGCACACAAGTAGGGGGAAGTTGTCTCTATCACTAGAAAATATCAGTTAAAAATTGAAAAACGACGGTTTTCATGAGCTTTTGAATTTTATATTGAAAGTACAATTTTTCTCAGATGTACACTATTTATTAAACTGTACACAGATAATTAAGGAAATAGACTTTATATAACTAAAGAGAAACATCTCAATGTCGTAAAAATTAGAAAATGGATTTTTAAAACTAGCAATTTTTATACGCTAACATTACTAAGATTAAAAGATTTGCAAGATGTCATGTATCAAGTGATGTATAATTAGTTTATGCTGAACTATTAAGTATTTTTTCAAAATACTTAAAACTAAGCTACACTGTTTCATCAAATTTTTTAAAAACTCCCAAAAATAAGTTAATTTGCTTGCCCTTAAATGCCATACATTCATTTCCAAGATGAATCGTTGATATGTTATTTTCGATTTGTAATCTGCAGTCTAATTCAGTTTTCTACTTTGATCTATGATGTATTGAGAACAAGATTTCTTTTATTAACAGCATTAGTTATTCAGAAAATTTATATTCTGAAAATCGCCTGAAATAAATTCAAATAACTATGTTTAAATAACTTCCCAAAATACTTAAGTAGGCATTTCGTTTAATTGTACCACATAAAGGGGATGCGAAAATAACAATCCTATTCCAGATAAAAAACATTAAATATTTTGGTCTACGCCGACCTTTAAACAAAGCTTAGAAATTTAGATATTAATAGCTGCAACATCCAATGCATTTGCTCAGTCCCCATCCATAGTAGAGATAAGTACAAAGTTAAGACAATTATCTTTTCGCTTATAGCTCGATGTTCATAAATCTAGGACTTTAACAACATTAAAAATGACAATAGCAGATTTATTGTACAGTCAAAAATTAATACAATTTAAAAAATTAGATACAACTAAAAGAAAACCATTCAAATTTTATTGCTAACTTTAATAAGCTCGGTTACAAATCATGGTATGAACAAATATGGTAACTGAAATGGTTGGTTACAAATCATAGTAACTGAATTTACTAGAATCTTAACTACTTAAATCTGTTGTATAATTAGTAAAACAACAAATTTGCAACAAAACGAGTATCGCAGATGAAATACTCGCATTGTTGCAAATATTGGTAAATTGCGTGCCAACTTCTAAATGAGTAAATTCCTCAGGCGTCTGATTTTCTCATACGGCATTCATGCCCATGTGATTAAACTCGAAAGTTCCCGAGAGGAGAGTGCAATGGTTTTTTATTCCCCCAACTACCAAATAATCTTCCACCCCTTTCCAACACGTGGGGAATTCAATTCAACGTTGCTATGGAATGGTTGAGATGGAATTCTTTTTCCTTCCTTAAAAATCTATTCAATTTTGAAGGTCGAAACAGCGGGGAGTAAGTCCACCTCTCCTTTTTTGAGTTTCGCAGAAATCTGACCACCTTTCCTCCCCTTCCTGTCTCTTTTTTTGACCACTGGTCAGTGGGAGGGATTCAGTTTTACCCCTTTCCTTCTTAACCCTTTCCTTCCAACCCAGACATTCTGACCCCCCCCTCCCAGAGGGCCTAACTTTCTCCTGAGCGGTGTGAGCAGGTGTGTGGGCCTAGAAAATTATAGTAAAGAAACTTTCTTTTGAATGAGACGAGCTCGCTTCCAAGATCATTACTTTCGTGCCATGGGCGTAACCAATCGTGATCTTAAAATGAAGTGTGTGGTGTGGGACTTGAGTTATTGCTGTCCTGCCTTAACCTCTTGCTGGGCAGCGTGTCACAAAAATCGTGCATTGACATCGAACCATTTTTGGTAACCACCCATTTCATCGCCTTGTTTTTTGAGCAAATATCGTCGGCTTAGAGCACAAACTCATTGACATTTTTAGGAAAGGCATTTTTCGACACTAAATGATTATTTTTATTAGAAATAAATTGTCATTGCATTAGGTTTGAAAGAAAATATAATACTCAAATTGTTTATGATGTTTTAATTTTAACCTAAAACCTAATAGTCAGTTTTAATCGGCTGTGCTGTTCCATTGCCTTGTCTTGAACAAATATCATCATCAGAGCCCAAACTCATTGACTGACGTTTTAGGAAAGACATTTTTTGACACTAAATGGTTATTTTTATGATGAGAAATAAATTGTTACATTATATTGGGTTAGAAAGAAAATATAATACTATCAAAATGTTTAAGATTTTTATTTTTGACTTGAAAACTAACTCTTTAATCGGCTGTGGTGCAAAATGTAATTTTTCGTCAGTCAATGAGATTCTGCTCTTAGCGACGCTATTGGCTATTAATTGATTTATAATAAATCAGTAGACTTCTCAATCTTGCATCACACCCCTTTTGTTTGATAAATTTCAGTACTAATAAATATCTAATGGGTCAGACTAAAACATTTATTTAATAAAATGCAATAAAATAATTATTTAGCTTATAAAAAAAGATAGCTGAGACAAAATATTCAGAATATAATATATCGGAAATATTGGCGAGTTGCTTGTTTATTTACATGCTACTTGCAATGTGGTAATTATTTTTCAATATTAAGATCAGTGTATTTATTAAAACACGATGAAATAAAACTAACGAGCCTATAAAAAAGCATTTGTGGAGGCAATGCTTAGAAAACTACCTATTAGGTTGATCTTTCGTTTGAATAAAATTAAAAATCGTAAGTACTTCCAAGCAAACAATTTTTATTTGCTTGTATATTTTTACGATGATATTATTCTTTATTGACTCTGAATCTTAAAAATTTGCATATCTACTATTTTTTGTTCTGTATCTATATATATAAAATAGGATGTGTGTGTATGTGTGTATGCATATTTTCTATACAAATCTACACCGTTTGACCAATCCACACCAAATTTGGTACACTTATACTTTAGAACACTGCGGTCAGCATAGGCTAACTCTTAACTCCCGTTCTATTGGTATTAGGGGGCTAAAAACTATTCGAAATCGCCATAGAAATAACATTGAGTATAGATTGATTGCTTCAGGCAGCTATAGTTGCTTTACCAGTGTTGATCGAAAAACAATTTTTTCCGAAACAAATTAAATTACAATATTTATGTTTGAACTGACATTTTAGTTCTCATGATGTAAATAAATTATAGATATTTTATTGATGAAGAAAGAATATTTTAAAATATTTATTTTTGCAAGGAAAGGTTTTCAGGAGTTCAAGGATGATTTTCAAGGAAAGTTGGTGTATATTTCGACCAACTTTCCTTAAATAAAAAGAATATTTAAAATAGTTCATTTTTCATAATTTACATTTTGTAATGGAACACGAAAAACTTCAACTCGTTAATCATAAAAGCGTCATGTTATTTTAGATTTGGCAAACCAGAATTAATGTTTTATTATTTTATAAATTTGATTTAGAATCATCCCGTGTTTGTCTATTTGAGTTAACACAGCGAAATGTTGCAGTCCTATTTCATCATTACTAAATTTCATAAATCATTATCATCTTTATCAATACTTTTAAAATGTCTTTTTTCGCTCTATTTCAGAATACACTCAGGCAGTCGAAATTCGACACTGCGCATCTTTCGTTTTTTAGAATTCTGCATTTTTTCGTCGGAATTTCGTTTCTGTTCGTATTTATGTCTTAATCTTTTACATGTTGCACTATATTCAGGAATTAAATGCATATATTTGCGTCTGAAGTATATTGATGAAGCTATGAAAAAGTTAAAACGGCATTTTCCGTACAACTTAAATGTTTGCATTTTTCTGTGAAAGAAAAGTGATTATTCTAATTCACTTTTCAAGCAACATTTAACCATTTCAACCCGAGCAACGCCGGGTAATTCAGCTAGTAATGTATAAATAAAGCGGTAAACTAAGAATATATTATGTATTTTAATATAAAAAATAATTAATATATATGTATTTTAATATAAAAAAGCTTAATTATACTTTTGTAGATATTCTTTAAAAGAATTGTACATTATAAAGAATTTCATACGAATCGAAATAAAAAAAATCTCAAGAAAAAGTACGCTATGAGAGGGTTTTTCATTGTAAACATAAACACACGTTATCGGAGAAGGAAACATACTTCCAGTTGATAATTTATTTGCTTTATTACCGTTTGGACGATGTTTGTCGTTTGTTTTTAATGTAAGTGACATGCTGAAATTACATTCGCGTAACATGCCAAGTTACACCAAAAAGTACAATAGATTTCAAAACACTTG
The DNA here is from genome assembly GCA_933210815.1 of Meta bourneti. Taxonomy (NCBI): domain Eukaryota; kingdom Metazoa; phylum Arthropoda; class Arachnida; order Araneae; family Tetragnathidae; genus Meta; species Meta bourneti. The sequence goes on along the minus strand of OW119929.1, from coordinate 73,776,878 downwards.
GGCCCACGATACTTAGCTTTACAAGAAAAATCTTTCACTAATTTTTGAAACATGTATCAATCAGTGGTAAAACTATGTGTTAGCGTTTGGTTTCGTTCGGCATGCTGAAATTGCATTCGAGTTACATGCCGAATTGAAGAATACCAAAACTCCAAGAACCATTCTATTCAGCTTTACACAAAACCACTCATTAATAATGCAAACAGGCAGATTATCCCATTGCACTGCAATCTAATGTATACAGTCACGGACTTCCTTCACTGACATTCGTATTTCGAACATTAAAAAAAAAAACCCAGAATCTCCTAGACCTTCTGAAGGAATTCTATTTCAAACTACAATTTAAAATCCTCCAATGACTACTCGGAGATAAAAGATCACATTCGGTTTCATTCATTTATATTTCTAAGTAGACGCCTTCACCGCAATCGTATCCTCCAAAGAACCCCACCAGCGAACCTGACAACGAGTGAGTGAGAGATTTCCTCGCTTTTACTAGGAGGTCCTGCGACGAAGCAAGTGTACACTCCCGAACCCCTTTTTTGTTGGGCACTAGGACAATGCGTGAGCCTCCTAGAGTGTGACACGGTGTAATTTGGCTTCGCATACATTGTATCTTTTGAAAGAAGTCATAAATCAGATCTGGGGAAACCTAAGTAGACCAAGGCTGATCTTCAAATGTCAGTCTATTCATCATATACGAAAAAAATTCTACAGGTGTGCTTTTTCTGGCAATTACGTTGGACTTATGTGAATAATAAAATTATGTAGGGCGTGAAATTAAATTAAATTAAACAATTATGTGCCGAGCTTAGTATTTATAATTAGTGTAGCCTATAACTTACTGTAAAACTTAACTCACTGTTTGAAGTTATGCTAGTATTTCTTTACCGCAATTTGATATCCAATTTGCATTTAAAATATTCTAGAATGTTATAATTATTTTGAAGGTTGTATTACTATTTATTTGAATGTAATTTATTTTTCAGTTTGCATTTTAAAACCTTCTGATTCAGATACTTAACTTTCGGATTTTGTTTCGATTGGTCGTACTACGGTCATTTTTTACAACACGAGGGCTAATTAGACCGGGACCTTCGCATTGTATGCCATACTATTTATTTTTCAAGTGGGTGACATTGTTTGCTCGTGTTAAAGAACTGGCAATTAGTTATTTAATTGTTTAGATTGGGTTTTTTTGCTTCACCCTCCTGGTGGTTGACGAAGTGTCTCGTCATTAGCAAAACTTACCAGATCAAATATGATGGACGAGATATCGCGTCATTAGAAGAAAACTGATCAGATCTTATCTCGTCACAAAAAATCTGCAATATCTTGATGACAAGATATCTCGTCTTTAGCAAAACTTGTCAGATCTTGATGGACGAAATATCTCGTCGAAACCACTCGGAGGGTTAAGCAACGATACAAACTTCTCAGAAATGTTCAGCTGTTATAACTTCTGAACACCATCTTCCTACAGCCAAGATGAAAGAAAGCAAATATTTAAGAAACAACTGAATGCATGAACTCCTTAATTTTTCAAGTTTAAACTTCACGTGCGTTTTCCTTTTGGTTGTTTTTCTATGGGCACTTGGAGATAGATGCCTCTTCTGGAAATTCCTGTGGTTTTCGGTGCTTTATCCTCGTTTCTTTCCCTTTGAGAACTCTCCTCTAGAGCTGGAACTCCCCTCTTTTGTGGTTACCCACAGTGCATACTCGGATAACGAGATAATTCCAGGCATCTCAGAAAGTGAATACCTCCTTTTGAAAGTACTTAACAATACCGGTGGAGCAATAAAGTCCTTAAGTGATTACTACCTGTTGAGTTCACTTAAAAAAGGACGAAACCATAAGAAATAGTAAAAACACTGGATAAAGATATTCTCTCCCTATCTTTCTTCAACTTTTAGTTTTTATGCCATGGCATTTTAAAAGGCAATATCTCCGAATTTGGTCATTGGTTAACGGCTGCTCCACATACAAGCATCTGATGCCTCACATAGCGCTGGAAAACAGTAGAGATGGGTAAACCTTATTTCACGATAATAGGGTGGTAATGATTATTGCTAATTTACAATAACAGTAATTACAAAGTTTCGTTAACAGTTCATAAAACTAATAATTAATAAATGAATTTAAGTTCTTTTTAATTGTTACCAAGCGAATTAACGATTAATTTTAACTGTTAGTCTGTTTAAATTATATGTTAAGTGATTTAAAAACATTTAATAGTTTCAAATGTTTTGTATTCATGTGTTGTGCTAAATGTTAATTATGAATTTTAGTTTCGTTATTCAGTTAAATTTATTAATATGTGTAAAAAGGTTTGAAATTTCCTTTTTAGCATTTAGGGGCAACATTTATCGATAACAATATCTTCCACAACAGTTGCCAAATGTTATTTTGCAATATAACTGTTATTTAAACTGCTATCTTAGTAACAGCCCATCTCTAGGAAGCAGCATCCTCAATCAACAGGTGATATCGTATATCAGATACATGTCCGCGTGCACGCAGCACTATAACAATTCTCGACACAAAAAGATCGGATTTAGAAAGGTTTTTCTGACTTGTGTGTATAGAAGAGATTTGTCAGCACAATTCTGCCTTTTGGGTGCCGCACACAATCAATTCGAAACATATTTTTCTACCTTGTTTGATTTCCATTTCCATTTGAGGAGTTAGATTTCCTCTCGATTTCCCCTGAAACAGTCCGTAATCGAATTATCCCGCTGAAACAAAAAAAGAACAAAAATAAAAAAGAGCGGCGCGAGTTTCGACATAATTGCGTTTCAGCAGCGCCACAAACCACGTTGCTTCCAAATAAACGAAAGTAGCCTCGTACTTCTGTTTTATTAATCGGGCTGCTGACTAATCACAGAGGTAGGGGGCGTCACGATCGAAGAAAACTGCTATCGACGGGCAACTATAAACCCCTAGATTGTCTTTTACACCAGCCCGGGCTTTCATTTACGACTTCTCCATCCGAACATTTTATAAGAGCGCCCTTTTTTCCTGATGGGTATCCCTGTTCCAGCCACTCCTGATGCACCTTCCACACGGAAACGGCATTTGGATACGTTCTTTTGTTTGCTGCGCAAGTGCTGCAAGACGAATGCCTTTATTCCACGAAAGTTTGGATATTATAGATCTGCATGCTTGTTAGACGCACTGACATGCTCATACTATTTGTCGGATGTGAATGAAATAATCACATGTGAAGGAAATGATAAAAATATTAAGAAATGTGGAAGACGAACGGTTTTAAAAACGAATTGTATTTTCCCTTCCATTTGTCAGGTGGTTCGATTCTTCCTTGTGTGTATTTCTCTTGTCTAGAACTTTTGTGTGTGACCTTTTACTTGACGCTGTTTGGCGCAGCTTTGCCAATATGGCACTTGTGACATAAAACATAACCAACTCATCCATCTTTGTATTGTATTGAGTATCCTTTTAAGCTTTTCATCGCTGTATATCGTAATAATGTAACATACTTTTCTATAAAAAATATACATTGGTTTAGTCTAATTATCCTTCTTAAGAACTGATTGTAGAAAGACAAATTAAGCAAAGTCAAACTACGTTAACGTGCAAAAAATTGAATGAGTTTGCCTTTTAAATTAGTTTTTGGGTAGTGTATTTATATTTTCAAGTCCAACATCATCTAGTTTCGATTGAATATTATCTGTTTAAATACTCAACCAGCAACGAAATGCATTTTCGTGTACCTTTCCCTCTTTTCGTATCATGCGGTTTCCTATGCGTCTAAGCTAAAATCATGCAGTGTTATATTATCTACATTATTCATGATTTTGTATGTTATGGAAGTTAAAACATTTTCAGCTATAGCAGAGCGTTAGTTAAAATATACATTGAGGAGATATGTAGGTAATTGTGTAATGCAGATTGCATAAAGAGCTTGGCACGATGAACTCATTTTTAGCCATTGTATACTACGATGGGCAACATTAATTTACAGTCGAAACTGCTGAGAGCATTAACCCTAACTCCATGCATTATACCACACTAACTCAAAAGCACGCACTTTACAATCCATTCATCTAGAGAAGAAAAGCTAGGGTGCATATAATCAGTGGCATTCATACGAACATATCCAGTCATTTTTGCTTTAAAAATATGCCCCTATCGTGTTGTGGTCCGACCGAACAGTATATTCCTAGGCTTTATGTATAATTAATTTTCAGGTCGCTTGGGCAAAAAAATACCTCGCGCTCTCGCCTACTGGTTATAAATAAACTAATACTTGTCCTTGCATTGACTTTTACGAGCTTTTTTTCCCTTTCATTTCTCATTCCCCAACTCGGGGGAAGAGCGACGACTGTTTTAAGCGTTGTCTCGGGGCACTTTTATGCTCAGGGGGACAAGAGAAAGTTCAATAAAAAAATAGAGTGAAAAAAATCGCGAAATGTGCTTTGCCGGCACGCGTGATACTCATATTAACATATCTGTTCACACGGGTGAGCTTTAATGCGGTAAAAGTCGCGTTTGTATGTCGACCTCTCAACTTCCCTAATTCATAGTGGGGTTTGGGGTATCTAAATGCAAACTGGTTTTATTTTCAGCTATAGAGCTATCGTCGCACTTTCCCGAAGCCTTTGTATTAGGCAGCGTGTCCTAGTTTAATTTGAATTAGTGACGAACGGCCGTAAATGTGTGAATGTTTCAAAATACAGGAGAGCCATGATTATTCGATGTAATATGGACCGAGGCCACCCCGGACTGCCAAAAACTTGGATAATATGGAGATAGTAATACAAAACAGGCTTTATTTTCAATTTTAACTTGTAAACTGGTTTATTTTCGGCTAGAGCCATTCGCGCACTTTCCCGAAGTCTTTGTGTTAGACAGCTTGTCCTAGTTTAATTGAATTATTGATGAACGGACGTGAAAAAATGTGAATGTTTCAAAATACAGTAAAGCCTTGATTATCCGATGTAATGTGGACCGAGGGCACCTCAAATTGCCAGAAATTTGGATAATATGGACGTAGTAATACAAACAGCATATATGGAATACAGAAAACATTCACTGTAGGTACATGTTATTATTAATGCAAGATTCATAAAGCTAGGATTGAGAATAATTTGTGAAGTAAACTCAAGTTGTTCATTGCTCCTTTAGAGATTTAACGCAAATAAAAGAAAGATTTTGCTTCTATTTTAGTAACTTAATCTGAGTTTTGTAGAGATGTAACTACTGTGAAAAGTATTCTGTTTATAAGATCTGTTCGTAGTTAACAAAACAATCTATGAGAGGTTTGAAAAGATAAGCTGTTCGTAAGAAGGTGAAAAAAGATTACCTGTTCGTGGGAAGGTTAAAGATAGTCTTTTCGCACGAAGTCTTAAAAAGAGATAATCTGTCCGTAAGGAGGTTAAAAACAATCTTTTCGGGTGGGAAGCTTAAAAAAGATGATCTTTTTTAAACCTTCCACGAACATAATCTGCTCGTTAGAGGGTTAAAAAAGGTAATCTGCTCGTTAGAGGGTTAAAAAAGATAATCTGTCGTGAGAAGCATTCTGTTAGTTTTAAATCTTGTGGTATGTATGAAAATATTTCCTCCTGTGTTACGCGTTATCAGCTAGGTATTAAATCTTTTGAACATCGTAGAAACTTATTTTCTCTTCCTATTCTTGAACATCATCTTGTTATCCGAATTAACAAGATTAATTGTCAGTTCCTATCAAATGAGACATTCATGTTCCATCGAGCTAATACTAGACAGTTCTGTTCAATACAACTCTATCGTTCGAATATATGTGGACATCAACCAATAGTCCTATTTTACAGTATATATATATATATATATATATATATATATATATATATATATATATATATATATATATATATATATATATATATATATATATATATATATATATATATATATATATATATATGCCTACAAATCTAGATATACTTTTCCATTATCGTCAAATTTTATATACGTTATTTAATGTTTTAAACTCAGTTCCTGGATATGCTGTTATTGGATGTGTATTTTTATGTTTGTCTGCAGACGAATAGTAACGCAACGCAGCATAATATAAAATAGAATGTATTTTACACTGCGTGCAAAACTTAAGGAACATCATTATTTTTAAAGGTTACAACCTCGAAAGAACGAAACAGCCTGTGGCGATTTGCATAACAGGACATTCAGTAGAAAGTGGTGCATATTCAAATTTGGGAATCGTGATGTCACAGGCTCTAACATGCGAATGGGTTCTTCTACTTTGGTAACTCATCCGCAACCTCATTATCTGTATGCAAACGCGATGCAGAGCCTCTCATCAGTTCTCATACAGTCTACAAAGAATGACCTCCCCTCTTTTATTAAGTTTTCATGGTTCCCCTTCTGTCTCATGGCAGTGCAGTTCCACAATTTCAGTTCCAAGACTTTACTGTTCGCTTCTGTTCTTCGGTAAGTCCAACGTACCTTTTGTATAATTTTCCTATGTCCTGGTCACTTCATTGCAAAGTAACAGGTAAAAACCTTCCTGCTCAATTTTTGAGGGTACACGGTAACCCAGTTGATCGAGTAACGGATTAATATCCAGAGGGGTTGCGAGTTCGAAACTCAATCCAACCTGGGACCGTCCTGTACGTGAGGGCTGGTGCACGCTAAATCTGTCGTGGCCCTCAAATGTCCTCACGTTGGCGTGATGTGAAAGTTTGGAGAGTGAGGTGCCAGCTCAGGTGTTAACTTCGTCATGTGGCCGTGGTTCAAAATTCAGAGGTGTTGTCCTCGGATCTTTTTCTTCGGAATTGATCCCGGACCGTCACCAATACCTCGTTGCTCCAGTCCGACGTAAATTCAACAGCCAACCAAACTTAAGTTTTGCACTCCAGTATATATTTCAATACAAAATAATTAGCTTGATCAACGATCGTGTCCATGTAATGAGAAAGCTGAGCAAAGAAAATCACACAATCTATTTACAGTTGTATATTCAATACAAATCCAATAACCTTGAACAGACTTCCGACAATCAAAACTTTTCCAAGCTTTGTTTCTGAGTTAAGAGCAGCGGCGTTTACCGCTTCCCAACAACGAATTTTCTAAGGGATCTAAATTTTTAAATAGGAAAAAGCGCTCGTTAAAAAGTAGTTGGCTACGGACGGCTCTCGCTTTTAAACGCCTTGTTCATCCGGCTATAAAAGCTACCCGGTTTTACGTGAGGTTGGCAAGACCGAGAATCTTTTATTTTCCGTTAAAATATCTGCCCCGCTTCCCAAAGAAACTGCCCTTTAAATGTTTTTCGTCTGCTGTTGTAGGGTATTACTTAAAAATTCAGAGCACCTATACGTGATGAAAGATCCATGTGATAAACGCGTCCCTGGGAAGTGTAAAAGCGCGCGGATTCTTTGCAGGGTTCTTCCGAGTAGTTTGAATGATAAAAATCGCATTAAAGAAGTCAATACTCTGGCTGTAGGATGACAGCGTGGTGAATACATAAACCATTTATCATTAAATAGTATCAAACTTCCCTGAACTACTCCGACATACTTGTATTGGAAACGAAGAACGTTTTAGTTACGAATTTAAATTTTTCCTTAAAGACTAGGAAAAGTAAACAAAAGACATCTCTTGAATACTGTAACAGCACAAAATGTACTTACAGGAGCGATAGATAATAAAAAATAATTAAGTAGTAAATCAATAAAATTATCTTGCTTTGTTTCTGAAATATAGTTTTGTATTCAGAATTGCAGTAATTGTAAGTATAAGGACAGGCGTGAATACATTTGGACAGACAAAAATTGTTTATATTCGAAACGGACAACATTGGTATTTGATTTGAGCACATAAAATATAGTATATTTTGTGCTATGCCAAATATTCAAATTAATAATATACCCCAGTATCCAAGAGTAAATGAACCGATATTTGGTATGGGATATTTTGAGAAACGCTGAAGTACGCAGTTTCGTTAGGGGATAAACCAAATACTGTAATACACTGTAATAATAATTTTATTACAGTGTATTGTGAAGTATGCACAAGATGTACGACTTTTGTGAAAGCAACTAAGAACTTTCCAACATGTCCGTACTCAACAATTTCAGCAACTCCTTTCCATATTTTGAATTGTATCGGTGTCTCTGGGATATCTCCTGGTTCTGCTCTCTGGACAGAAGTTGGTCGCTGTGTGACTTGGAAAACATGGTCTTTTGGACATGATCTAGGTCTCACATTGATCAAGGCGATTAGTAACAACAATAATTATTGCAGTTAGAGTTATGATATTTTTATTTTTTCTGCTGTATAAAATCTGTATATATATATATATAGGTTTTTTAAGACATACCTATACAGATTTAGGAAAAAAATGTGGCAGGTTTTGCATTTTACATCAAACCTTTAAACTATTAATATTTATACTCGAGCATCCAAATATGTAAATGCGCAAATATTTAATAAGATATTTGTATATAAGACAAACTACTTTTCAGGAGAGAAGAGAAAATAATTTCATTCGTTATGTTGCGAAGTAGTTTAGTACAATCAAAAATTGAGATAATTGGATACAAGTTTCCGGACGTTGAGCCATAAAACCCCAAATCCATTGGATACAAGACATGAAACTAATGCCATTCCTTGACGTAGATATCGCTTCAGATATACCTCCAGTGGGCCCCCAAAAATGTGCTTTTTTAAAGTTGTGGCAATACTTTTCTAGGAATACGAAAGGTATTTTGCGAATATTTTGACAGTTTTTTATATATTTATTCACAAATTTACTGTTTCCTTCAGAAATGTCTCCTGTGAGTACAAGACAAAAGAAACTTGTAATTCCATTCGTCGACTTAGATGTAACTTCAGACATGTGGGTTTAGTTTAATAGTTGCGTTTTTTGAGCTGTGACAATACTTTTCTAAAAATACAAAATATTTTTGCGAATATTTTCACTGAGTTTTGAAAGTATTTATTCACAAATTTGCTGTTCATTCTTTTGCGTCTGCTACAGAGCGGTGACTGCAAATGCAAGAAAATATGAGGGGGCTGGCGAGGAGAATATATGGGGAGAGGGAACCGGCACCCCTAAAGAAAAAGAGGCAGTTAATTTTAAGACGATAGGGGTGGTGAGAAGCAGCAGTTTTTGCTCGAAATAGAGTAGATCTAGGTGGAAAAAAAAAATACTTTTCTTCCGAGGAGGGAGAAAAGAAAAAAAAATGCACGTCTGGGGGTCGGGGATCCAAAATAGGGACCCACATGTGTTTGTCGCGTGCACAGGAAACGCAACATTTTTACAAGGAAGGGAAAAAATAAGATGGGTTTTGAAGTTATGGCTTACAGGGGATATGTGTCACTTTTTGCCTGCGACACCGGTGCCTTTGTCTTCGAGTCATAAGCTAAAAAAGTCACTTCACCGATTTTGTGACGATGTAGCCTCATGCGTGTATTCAATTCCTTTTCCTTTCAGTTTTTCCTTCAGTGTTTTATTGTAGGTCAGCGACAAAATATTTTTAGTTGCCACTTTAATTAAAAGTCATGAAAAGTTTAGGCAAATACATAGTTTCGTTATGCCACTTTTTAAATTCTTCTATGGCTTATATTTTTTGTGTGGTAAAGATCGCTTGAGCTTTGATATATGATAAAATGGTAGTTTAACATATTGCAGAGTTTGTCTTATTTGATTTGAATGTTGAAATTTTTTATTAAATTTAGAAGCACGGCCTTTTTGCTCATGTAGAAGAGACTAGTGGCCTTTTGTTCTGATAGAAATCTATTGGCCCTTTTATTTTAGAAGACTTGTCGTTTTGTTTTGTTTGAAGTCTATTGCCCTTTTTATTCAGTTAGAATACTAGTGGCTGTTTTCTGTTTGAAGTAGGGCGATTTTTATTTAGTTAGAAGACTAGAGGCTGTTTTTTCTGCTAGAGGACTAGTGAATTTTCAAATATTGTTCTGTTAAAGACTAGTAAGGGAGGATTCGCATTTAAATCTATACATATCTTGACTCTTAATAAGGATGGGACTTTTCTGTTATTTCGAAAAAATGTAGAACACGAAATACAAAATATTAAAAACAATAACCCGTCGGCAAATAAAATACCTTGATGCAAAAAAAGCCTCTTTTATCCCTCTCACATATTTACTTCAAGACTACGATTATTATTTAGGTCTATTGAACCAAGCTTCGTGTTATTGTTTACACACTGGGTCCATTATTAAAAGCGTGGCTTTATAGCCGTGTAACGGTGGTTACAGTTACTTCGTTTGTGCTCAATTTTTTTTCCCAGAAGCGCCGTCAAAATACAGGCAGATGGTGTGAATGCTCCCAGTGTGGGTGTCAGAAGTAGGGGGAAGCTCAAAACCTAGAATCTTCTCTGAAAAAGCCTCAAACCTGCGAATTGAGCCGGTGTGATTTATTGGGTAATAAAAATCCAAAGGAGGCGGGGGAGTAAAAAGTGTGCACGTATGTTGGAGAGGGTGCAGCTGCTTTTCTCCCCTTGAATGTTCGCTTCACCGAGTCGGATGCTTTTCGACGGTACCAATTAGAAGCGATGTCAGTATTTAACTGAACAATTCACATCTTAGTCGTGTCTGTCTCACTGCCATTTGCCATCTCATCATGTGTATTTAATAAGATTTCAGTGTCTATCTCGTGAACTTCGAAACATTAGGTTTGCAAAAACCGGTAGCTTTGTAGGATATATCAAAAAGATCTGAATTGGGAACTTTAAATTAATATTATGTTATTCTTATTTGAATATTTTCTGTTTTGGTTATCGGCATCCAGTTTCAACATCTGAACTGTTTTATGCGGTTTTAAAATAAAAAATGTTATGCGTTGTTGAAAGCAGGAAAATACGGCAGATATTAATGTAATAAAACAGATGGCATAAGTATTGATCAACCACGTTTTCCTAAAACACGTGATATGAAGCCAATTTATATCCTAATAATTATCGAAAGAATGAATAGCAAAATTCTTAATGCATATACTTTTACTCCTATATACTTTAGAATTGAACTACACAAATATTATTGAATTAGTATTACATTCCATATGACTGCGTAACTTAAAGTCAAGATTTCCTCGCAAGTTTTTAGACTTGCGCACGTGGGAAAATATTTATTTTTAACATCCATTATGTTAAATAATTTCATTTTCGACCGCAGATCCATTGGCTCTAGTGCATCGGATTAGGATGTACCTAAAATTTTGATATACAAATAATCAATTTTGGTTGAAAAACAGATGCCTTATTTGGATGTCTGTTTGAGTTCGCTGTTACAAGTGCAACAAGACCTGACTTATACGCTAGATCGCCAACAGTAGTATTTTGTCATGCATGAACTAACTGCTTGTACAAATCTTCGTCACTTCAATCTCTTGACAGAAAACCGCCTATCATACAAGACACCTCTTTTATGCCCTGCGGATATTCTTCCCAACTGAAGAGTTCTTGTCATTAGACAACAATCTTGAAAAGAGCGTTCCGTAACTTGACGATTGCTGGATGGCGCAACACTTAAATGGTCTCTCACGATTCACTGAACTTCTCGAGTGATTGATACTCTTCGTTTCACTGAATGCGGTAACCCTCCTGCCGATTCCCTAGACTAGGAATGCTTTGTTCGGGTTGTTTAAGTCCGAAGAAGATTCATTGAATTCCCTGGGAGACATTTTCCTTGACCAAAGTGGATTGTTGTAAAAGGAAGGGGAAAAAACTTATGGGAAAACCGCTGACCAACTGGACAACAGCTTTGGGGGAAATTCACTTGTTTTCTTTTAAAAAGAAAACCTCTTCAAAAAGCTATTCTTTTTTACCTTTCCATTCATGGTCTCTTAAGAGATCCTGTTCTTCCTTTTTTACCATAGTATTCGTCGATCCAAAGGTGAAGCTCTGTACACTAGGATGTTATTCCGTAAAGTTTGCGATGTTCTGCTTAAGTGAAATTACAATTGGTTTGTTGAAAAAATCAATATATTTGTGTAATTTTAGCATTTGAATTCGATTGTCAATGTCACGAATTCGATAAAATGTGAGCTGCAGTGTGAGGATCGAATACTATGTTTGATAATTTTCATCTGGTTTATTTGTCTATTCTTTTGTTTAAAATAATTAATAAAAGCTGGGTGCTTTAATTTTTATTCTTCATATTACGTTGTTGAGAAGTCGGCTATTTCTAAGAATAAAATTTGTGATTATTCGTGAGTAAAATCTTTACTCGATTTTTATTCAAAGGTCTAGTTTTTCATTTATTTCCTAGTCTAACGAGTGAGATTTGTTTTGTCTATTTGCTTTAAGATATTTAGTTTTGTAAAAATTTCTACCAGAGTCCTGTAAGAGAGTTGAACATTGTTTTTAGCAGGAAATATTTTCTTTCAAGAACAAATATCGACTTGTCAACAATCAATGCAACATTTCCCTCGATTTTTTGAGGGTATTCATGATCAATTTCAATATCAAATTTTAAATTTTCTTTACCCCAGTAACGTAATGACTTGTATCAGTGTAAGCAACTTTTTTTGCCCGACCAATTGAACTTAATCATTATGGCACTACAAGGTGGAAGGTAAGTACACTACTGGTGTACCACTGGGGAGAGGACCACGTTACACTTCACAATCACGGCACAAACCGTTTATAGAGAGCTTGGTTGTTTGGGTCTTATGGTGTAAGGGTCATATTTGGCTATGCTGTACCAACACAAGACAGATAATGTCAAATACTGAACACACACAAAGAAAGTTTCACTCTCACCGAAGAGAGAAATATACTCAGGGAAGAATCGAATCTGTGCCGCCTACTATTCGCAGGTTGCTAGCGCAGTGGGCGAACTCCTGAGTTACGACGGGTCCTGTTTGTAGAGAGGTCACACATTCATTTTGGACGGATAAATATCCATGCCTTAACTCGGAATTCGAATCAGGCTACTTTCGATCCAGAAGCCAGCACCCTGACCACTTGACCGATTGGTCGGCTGTGAGCAATTCTTATCTTTACAAAAAATTTAAGCCAAGCTGCATGGATTCCCTGGAACACGGAATAACCTTTGTCAATAACATCCATTTGTCCAGTATCTTTTATCAACGGGAAACTCGTCGAAACACATACGAGTTGAATAACCTCCGTCGTATCACTGGAGGACGGCTTATGGGGATGCAAGTAACATTCTGGTGCACATAATTTATCGGCTTCGCGACCATACCCTGTATGACATCGGTTAAACTAATGACTGCCTGGCATTGTTGCCAAAAGGGGTTTTGAAATTCGCACGAGGGAAAAGGGGAGAAAAATGTGAAAGTCGAGACTTCACCGTTCGGTCGCGTGGCAGCTGGCCATCGAGACTCTTCAAGACAGATGGGGGAGTCCAGACAAATTAGCCCACCGGCGTCAGAGCCACGGTAGGAAGGGGGTAGGTGGCCCCTTCCACTGCAGAGCACGAGGAAAATTTATGTCCCTGCGGTTTTCCATCCTGATTGCTTTTTCCACAATCTGATTTCCCACTTTTACCGTTAACCCACCCTAAATGCGTCCACCCCCGTCGACCCCTTTCATGCAGACAGCTGTGCAGGGCACACCGCGGACTCAAGTCTTAATCGGGACACTTCCAATAAAAGTGGGGGGTGGGGCTATTAATGAAGAAGTGATGGACAATGGAGCCTCTCGCCCTTTCATTGTCGTCATTTGGTGCTGAGAGAACTCTTGCTGGATTGAATCATTCCTGACCACTGTTGTGAGGTTTACTGCATGTTCGATCGTTAAGACTGTTGTTGCCTGGTTTAGAATAGAAGGGTGCGATAGACAGTAATTTTACTTCCAAGGTAGAACATTATATCGATAACTTTACTTAATTTTTTACATATAATGAATTTGGGTTACTGGATGTTCCTCAAATACAGGAAACGTTAAAATAATAATAAAAGACGATGTTTAAGTATACCATTTAAAAATTCCTCTAAAGGGGTGCAGTGGGTTTACCCACTGCTCTAGGAACTTCCGAGTTGTAGGTTTGATTCCTCCCTGAGCGTATTTCGCTCTTCGGTGCTAGTAACACTTTCCTTTTGTGTGTTTGTCCATCATTTGACGTTGTCTTTTATTTGGCGCAGCTTGGCTAAATATGACCCTTGAGCCATAAAACAAAACCCGACTGAATTTTAAAACTATTTTCTGATTCCAATATTCTAGGCTTGATTAATAATGCAAAACTTGCATTCCCAAAACACAGTTTTGATAATTTTTGACTACTTTCTTGTGAACAAACCTTTCTTTTACTTAAGAAACAAAGAAAGTTTCTGTCACAAAAGCTTGCAATCTAAGTCTACTAAAAATAGAAAATACTGAAATACTACGTTGAATTTTGAAAGTAGTATAATAAATATGATTGAAATTTTCCAATATTAATTGTGACAAGATCAGTTATGTTTTCATCACATAATATACAATGCTGTTTCTGAAATTTGTTCCGTCTATTAATCAAAATTTGTTTAGTGTGATTGGAATGAGCAGAACCGCTTTGTAAAAGTAACGTTTCCAACGAGTTAAAAGACGTGGAGAAAAAGCCCTTCATTCGCATTGCAGCGCCATCTAGTATTAAAGTTGGATACTTTTTCCTCACTCAGTACGGACTAAATTATTTTCCATACAAGTTTCCAAATAATTTTGTTTGAAAAATCATAAAAATACGTTAAATATCTTATGTGTCATTTGATTGAATTTATTGTTCATCTCATCCTCTTTTGTAAAACACTAACGAGCACAGTAACATTTAAAATGCTCACAACTTTTATTGGAACATCCTTTTTTTTGCTTATTATATTTTAATAACCTTTTCTCTTAACACCTTTTTAGCTTGCTTCACTTTTTCATAAAAATATGCATAAAAGTTTAAAAAAATATATACTAAATCGAGTGCTTTGTTAATCTCTCGCAAAGCTACGTAAAAATAGCCCTCAAAACAACTTTTCGAAAGATTTTGAATTGAGGGAGATGTATAGAGTAAAAGCCGGCGGTTGCAGAGACCAAAGGACATCGATTACGTCATCCGGGGTCTCATTCAAGGAAATAAGAATGAATGGACCCGGGCGTAAATAACGCAAAGGGTGAGATGAAGGGTGGAATAAAGTATGGCTGCGGTTTCCCACCCGCAACGGGACTCAACAGTTGATGGAATTAAATTATTAGTTTAATCTATTGAAACGTTCCTCTGAGAATAAAGTGTAACGTCAATTACTGCACGGACGAATCAGTTTCGGGGTGGGGAGGTAGTTCGTTTTGTGCTACAACAATACATGAAGAGGGTGGAATGGCAAAGCCGCTCTTCGAGATATGAAGTACTACATGAAAATGCAAATAAATGGTACATGATAATTGTAGTCTGAGAAGTGAAAATAGTTATTGCACGCATGTTGTTTGGATTGTTATGCAATATTAATCGCAATTTCATGTAATTGATTTGTCTGCGATTTTCGGCAACTAGTCCTCATCGCAATTAAATCTTGCGAGACGATTAATGATGAGGTTGAATTAAGGATGAGGAGAACATTGGAACAGGGATGCAGACTTGTTAAAACCAAGGGCACATAAATTCACCGTGACTTATGGGCCCAAAAACATGAAAGTTATCTATCACATTGTTTATTTCATTTATATTTATCATGTATTCTTACAAAGATAATAAAAAGGAAATAAATAATTTAATTTGATGCGTGACATTGCATTGATTTAACAGTTGTTTTAATATTGGTTCGTTTTTTGTAGTAGCGAGGCGCAAAATTGATTCTAAATTTTCATTTGTCAAGTGGTTGCTATTTTTCGATTTGTTAACATTCATGACTGGAAAAGTTTGTTCACAGATATGTTACGCATGGCATCACGGCAACTTTGTCACGTGCATGTGCAGTTTTAAAAAATTAACTCGTAGTGAGGCTGGCCGCCAGCAAATCAATGGAGGGCCGCATGTGGCCCGCGGTCTCTGCATCCCTGAGTTAGAAGCTTACACAGTTCAGTATTCATTAAATAGGTTCTTTTAAGAGTTTAATGAGTACTGTTTTTATGATGGTCAGAATATAACACAATTTTGTTTCTATATATTGTATACGATATTTATTTTTGGAAAAAAAAAAGATTGGCCGACTTTGTTATTGAGGGGTAATTGTTTCTTTATTAGAGACAGGAAATGACGAAATGCCCGGCTGTGTCCAAGATCATTGAACGAGGGGAGAGTTGTTTCGGGAAAGATAATTCTCTAATTTCGCTGGATTTCCTGCTCTTTAATTTGACTGGTACAATTCCATGTCTAAGCCGATCAGTAATAGCTAAAGGCTTTAGATGAGACAGATTTTTGATTGATGGAACCGTTGATGATTGACCGATTAGAATAAAGTTGTGAAATGTGTTTTTCTAACTTCCCATAATCTCAAAATTATGTTTTTGTCCTACAAATATTTAAAAAATATAGGAATGTAATTTTTCACTGTCATGAGACCCATCAAATATTTCTTCAACAAAATTAAGTAAATCATTCATTTCATGACGTAGGGGAAACACGTTTCATATATAAGCTGGGATTAAGAATAAAATACTCGGATTTGTGTCACGGTAAATATTTATTGTAATCATTTTACAATAAATCTGGACTTGAGTTACGTACCTTTTGAACTCGTAAAAATGTCTTCGGTTTCAGTCTTCGTTTCGCAGCACCTGTAGCTTCATTGGACCAAGTGTACACTCGTACCCGAAGCTTTTTTTTAAAGTTTAGAAAATATGGTATCAAATTCGGCACGGATAACCCATGGGCGATCGGTTAATCAAGGCTCTACTGTATTTTGTTTAGGAAAAAACCTTTGACAGATTCAAAAGTGTATAGCTGACTATTTCATGTGTGACTTTATTTTAATACTGATTTATTTCATTACAGGTATGACCCATTCCCTTTCGAGTGCATTCGAAAGAAGCAAGATTAAAGGATTGAATCAAAAGTATACTTATTTATTCGAATTTTGGTCACAAGTCTCAAGATGAAAAAAGTACAGACTTTTCAATTGTTGCAATGGCTACTACAGCTTTTGTGACGGAATTTCAATCGTATATGAGTTTTCAGTGTAAATCGTCACCGTCTCAACTTAAATTAGACCAGTATAAAAACTACGATCATAAAATGGCACCGTGCCAGATTACAGACTTGCAGCAACAGGATGCATTGATTTCGTCTATTTCCAATCCATCTGAAAGCAACCAAGATTCGATGTCCAGTATGGAAGCTTCTGTTGAATCTTTTTCGCCAGAAATGAATGGCCACGAAGAGGACAAATCACCAAGTTCGTCGTCAGATGACAGTGATGGTGTAAGTAATATCGGTAAACTACAGATTCAGGACAAATCTGGACATCATCCAGAGAACCAGGACAAGTATGTGAGTCCTCTGATGCAGATGCAGGCTGTTTATGAGAAAACTGACAGGATGAAGAAATACTCTCAGCAGGGGTCTACGAGCGATTCACAGAACATGAACAGAGGTTCGAGGTCTCCCATGCAGGGAGCGCCCTTGGGCAGTAATGGGTATATCAAGTGTAATTTTTGTAATTACGTACCAACTTCCGAAGAAGACTATAACAGTCACTCACTAATACATTTCCCTTTCAAGTGCACAATTTGCAATTATGCTGCCCGCACAGAAGGCCGTTTAAAAAGCCACACAATGAAGTTCCATTCAGCTTTACCTCCAAATACTTGGGTTGGAGGTCGAAAACAAAAAGCTAATGGCCGAGAAGGTCCGAGCTTGGATGAAAATCGCCCATCGACAGCAAAAGTAAAATCTCGAGTGACCAAGTGTAAGCTGTGCAACTTTGTTGGAGCCAGCAAACTAGAATATTACCGACATCTCAGGACAATACACCCGGATAAGGCGCTGACTTGTGACCAATGCGAATTCGCCACAATCTACAAGCATCATTTGGAATATCACATCAGGAATCACTTCGGTTCCAAACCATTTGAGTGCATCTTGTGCAATTATAAATGTGTCAACAAATCTATGCTGAACAGTCACAATAAATCCCACTCGAATGTCTATCAGTTTAGATGTGGTGGGTGTTCATATGCCACAAAGTACTGTCATAGTTTGAAGATGCATCTTAGAAAGTACGACCATGTCCCAGGTAAAACTCTCAACGCCGATGGAACGCCAAATACAACTTCCGTAATCGATGTCCACGGTAGAAGAAGAGGGCCGAAGCCCAAGAGGCGGAAGCAACCATCAGATTCGGAAGTCAGTCAAGCCAGGACATCTGCAATCACGCCGAGTTCTCCGACCATAAGTTATGCAACTAATATGATTCCCTTACAACCGTCACCAGCTCCTCAGATTTATTTTCATCCTCAAATTTACAACAATTTTGCTGGAAGCGTGTTTATGAGGCCTCCAGCTTTGGACAATTCAAATTGTGCGATGTTTCAACCGCCTTTCCTGAGGAAAGACAACCAATTCACAAAATGCGTCTACTGTGACTTTGTCGCTGATTCGCGGGACTTGTTGAGCCAGCATATATTTGCGCATGTTGCAAAAGACAATCCTGACCTTATGAATAGATACAATCTAAACTCAGATTCTATGTTTCAAATTCCAGCACGTCAATTTGGTTTCAATTACCCATCGAATGGAAATAATTTCGTTGATAACATTCCAAGATTTGAACCAAGTATTGAAGATCGGAAAGTAGCTCTAACTAATGTTCCTAATGGAGAAGCAATTCACCAAGTGAATAGAAGCGTCGACAACAATGAAAGTCGAATGTCTGTGTCACCACGGAGAAGTGCAGTTGTACCTCTTGATATGAAAAATTTACAAGCACCCATGTTTATGACTCCATTTTTAAACGGTATTCACAACAAAATCCAAATCAACGAATCTCCAGTTGTATCAGGCAGTGGAGCTGAAACTGATTCACCAAACTCTGACCTGGAAAACCATCATTCTCTTGAATCTGACCATGACCGTCAAGATGGAAATGTCGAAGCATTAGATCTTAGCTGTAAAAATAATGGTTTCGAAGCTATGATGGAAGTTGAAAGAATGGATAATGGTTCTAAATCAATGACTGAGATCAACTCAAGTAGTTTAGGACAAAATGGCAACTTCGGATCAACACGGAGACATAGCAAGAGGAAGGGGAGAGCAAGAAGGTTTGTTGATTATCTTCCAGATGACCCACTTTCTGATTTTCCCCTTCAAGAGTATTGGAATCAAAGTGTGCCGCCAGCTGAAATGAGCCTAGTAAAACACGAAACGTTGACACCTCGATCAAATACAAATGGCACATCCCATATGTCCAGCGTGAATTTCAAATCAGGCGAATTTCGCTCAAATGAAGAGAAAAGTGAAGCTTTAAAAAAAATAACAATTGATGCTGACATTCACCAGAAAGGTAGATTGAACAATCAACAATTCTCGGTCCAGAAGATCGAAAAAGAAGTGTGCAAGTCTCAACCTCCAAGTCGTGCATCTCCAACAACTGTGGACAACATCTCCATGTCTAATGTTGTGGTGAAAACCGAGCCGATTGATGTTGATTCAAATACAGATATTTCAAGACTGTCTGATATTTTCAGATGCCAGTACTGTGACCTTATTTTTGGAGAAATCAAAATGTACACTACTCACATGCGATATCATACTCCAGGAGACCCTTTCAAGTGTGGTCGCTGTGGAGTGAAGTGCTACGACCGAGTTTCTTTATTCGACCACTTTACTTACAAGCTTCATCCTGAAGAGGACGAAGACGTGTGTATCACTGGCGTTGTAAGACGCTGAGACTGCAAGAAGTAAAATACTTATGTTCCTGAATGGGTTGCATGTTCCTTTTTACATTATTTATTCGAAAACATATCTTCATGTGATAGACTACCAAACCACGACTGTATGGATCATATTTTTGTGAAAAGTGAGAATCCCAAGCGTAGAATGCTGTCATTTATTTTTTATTTCACATCCAGAGATAGACTAATAAGATCTTTTCATCCATTTGTCGAAGTTGCGTTCATTTTTAGTAACCATTTTAGTAGATAATGGTTAGAGACAGAAAAAAATCGACGCATACAAAAATCCTTTCAAGAGAAGCTCATTGAAAGAAAACATGCAATTATGTTGTGTGTGACTGTTATTTCATCGATGTTTAACCGATGACAAATGTGACTGACTTTTGTGAAAAGGCATATGTTTGACAGTTTAAAATAGCTTTGTGTTGGGACTAGTCAAATAAGTTTTTTAAATTGAAACATTGCAATATAATTTTTCGAGTAAATGCAATTTTACATCAGGAATCAAAATTTGAACTATCCTTGTCTCTTTGCTGTAACTAGATTGTTATAGTTATTTGTATCTTATATTTTACTGTATACTACTTAGGAAAAAGAGAATTAGTAGTATCAGATCAGATAAAAATAGCACATTAATGTTGACTAGTCAAAATTGAATTCCAATATGGGAAATCAATTTTTATACCGATGAGTCATGCTAAATATTCGGAATGCATCCTGGATGCTAGAAGCTTATATATTAGATTCTACAGAAAAACTTCGAATTGCCAACTACCATTTTTCTTTGTCTTGATAAATCTCAAACACATCTACTAATAAATAAACACTTATTTTAACAATCTAAGCATTTTGTAGTGATTACCTTACAACTGATTCCCATAAACTTATGAAAGATTATTAGAAAATATTAGATTAAAATAAAGTATTTTATTTCGGTGCTTGTAAGAGGATGTTCTACATACTAATCCTAAAATTTTTGCCATTTGGATAAGAGTAATGTACAATGTACCTTTTATTCTCTGTGACAGCAAATGTAAACATTCTACTCTAAGTTCCTATTGAAGTTGAAATGTTTTGTATATCTAATTACAGGACGTAGCTTACAATGAGTTACGGATTGTTTACGTTTTTTGTTGCTTAAATTAGACATTTCAGATATGATGTCATCTCGTTCAAATACTTTTGAAAATAAAGTGTTATGAAATTGTATTGATTCTGCTTACTTCAGACTTACGAAAGTCGTGCGCATGGCTAGATTCAAATAATGTAAATCATTTTTTAAATTTAATTTTGCAGCTGATTGCAGACTTTATTTTCATAACCTGACACTTTGTTTGAGATTAAAAGTATTTCACACAGTAGAGCATCTAATCTCCAAACAAAATAGTAACTATGCATGTTAAATGATTGTTGAAATTTGCGTGTTGTAAGTTTCATATTTTTCAAACATGTACTTAGACCTTAATCTTAAAAGTTCCTAAAATGTTTTCCTTTTGTGTGTTTTCTATTCAAGAGCTTTGAATTGTGTTTGTGTGGTTTGTTTTTATGTTCGTAGCAAAAAGAATAAAGTGAGTGAAATAAGAGACATGTAGTGCACGGAGAGTGAATGTAAAAATTGTTTATGAAGTTCCTGTTTTAAAAGTGCACATTACTATATACGGGTTTTACTATATAGAAATATCTGGATGGAGAATGTATAATTAGGACAAGTTACTGTTTATTTATAAATACATGCAAACTCAAAACATATCGTTGAAACTAAATGAAAATTCTCTCATACTTATTCAAACAATAAAATAACTTGATACAATGAACAAAATCAGAAATTCTGTTTAAAAGTATTTTAATAGAATTTGAGTAGAATCTTATTGAAGAAATTTTATAAGAACTCGTTATTCTTGAGATTTTCTGGTTTATTATGAGTAATTATAAGTATAATTAAGTAGATTTTTTTTATAATATTAATCTTTATAAAATTTATCTTAAATCTTTTTTTATCTTTTATAAAATAGATTACAGAAGGAGGATAACAATCTCGACTCTTAGAAAAACAAAACATTAAAAATGAAAGTATTTTATTGCAGGCCATTATTTAATTTTGCGATAAAACGTTCTCGGATCATGATTTTAAGTTATGTATTTGTTTATTAGATAACTCTGAGCTTTAATGAAAACACTATTTAACAAACAAGAAAATTAAATAAGAAACAGCCAATTCGGGGTTTTGTTTCCGTTTGAGGACACGATCATTCACAGGTTAGAAGAGCAACAAATAGAAGCTCGAATCTATTAATAAAATATCTATAAATATATCTATATCTATAAATAAAAAGCCTTCGTGAATGATTTTATGTGTACGCAAACTTTTAAAATTGTAAACTGATCTTTTATGAAAGAGATGGTAGTTGGTGAGACAAGGATTTGGGAAATGAAAAGGACAAAAATGAATGTAGGACGGAAATTATTTATAAGCAGATTATTAGAAAGAAATCAAATTACCAGGAAGATATTAAAAATATGAGACCTGGATTCTCGGTATTCATTTCATAATTTCAGAATCCACAGAGGTTCGTATAGAGCGATAAAGAATTTGAAGACCAAGTTTTAATGATCCTACTATTAAAAATGTCCGTCATTATTTTTCCTCAGTGGGTATGCCCACTGCGCTAGCAACCTTCGAGTTGTATGCTGCGCATGTTAGATTCCTGTCAGGTGCATTCATCCCTGCTTGTATTTCTATCTTTTGTGTCAGTAAAACTTTCTTATATGTGTGTCAGTTACTTGATATAGTGTGTCTGGCCAAATATGGCCCTTGCGCCCTAAAACCCTCAAACTATCTGTCATTATTTTCCAAAGTATACCAATAAAGAATTGAGATTTAAGTTATGCATTCTCCATCACAGTAGATATAAACTTGGTGCATACAAGAAGTGTTCATTATATTGTATAAAGATTCATAAAAAATTCTGATCTCTAGTGGGCTCTCAGGGAATTCGAAAATTAAAAGTAAACTTTACCCATGAAAGAGATCGAATTTTAATCATGCTTATTTAACTTGTTATTCATTAAGGAGTCTTGTCATTTATCATTCTATTAAATTTGTGAGCATTTTTCTACTATTATGAGTGTATATGATTGTTAAAAATATGCCAGTAGGTTTTAGTGTTTTCCCATAAGTATCAACCACATGTTCACTTAATGTCTTTAAAGACTTATTGTATGTTGCTGTGATTATAAGAAATCGGCCAGATCGTATATAAATAGATGAAATAGGAAATGATTGAATTTTAAACTGCTAAAATTAAACATAATTTAATTATCATAAAGATTAAACTCATTCCTATAATTCAAATTTATGCTTGTTTCAAAGCATGCATAATATTTATTGCAAGTCATGTATACTGAGAAAAAGAAATAAATTGCAGGATTTGAAGCTACAATGTGTTACAAATTCTTCCTAGTACTTTAAAAACTTCAGCTTTACGTTTCTTCCAAATTATGATCGACCTTTTACAGATTGATTTATTTTAGATACGGGAAGGCCTTAAATTTGTAACATTAAATTATATTTTTACATAAAATACGAATGTGTGCAATGATTTCTGAACACTCGCAGCAATTTAAGTGTATGAGTTTTGCTATAAAGAGGAAAGAAACATGCATATAACTATCTATTTTTCCGTAATTTGAAAAATCAAAGAAAATCCTCTGATTTTCAATTTATGTAGTTTAGAAACGATTGTTTACAAACACTCGGAATTTTTATCAAAATAATTCAGTACAAACAAGAGCTATACTTTAATGCAGCAATTTTCCCTTCTCGTCAATTTAGAAAATACTTTTACTCTTTTATTGTTTGAACTCATTTGAGTGAGATAACAGATGTGAGAATGAATACATGTTTTCATCACACAAATAGCAGCACACATTTGAATTTAAAATTATTTTAATCTATTCTCGCAATAAGACTGAGTATATCAATCATATCCACTCAAATGTTCTCTTTCGAATTTGAAAAAACATACATTTGCATAATTTCTCCCTTGTTCTTACCAACCTTTCAGGAGGTACTAAGAAGTAGCAATTATAAAATTCCTTTTCGTTACTTTAAATTTGATATTCAGTCAGCCAATCACTACCACAATCCAGAATAGGTGACTTCGAAGGCTTAAATAGATAACAAAATGTTTAATATCACAAAAAATTGCATCTTAAGTCTTTATCTAATTTAAAAATAATACATAAGCCAGAAATTTCATGCATCAGTTGAATGACGAATAATAAGAATTCAATAAACATTTTAAGGTTTATTGCT
The DNA here is from genome assembly GCA_933210815.1 of Meta bourneti. Taxonomy (NCBI): domain Eukaryota; kingdom Metazoa; phylum Arthropoda; class Arachnida; order Araneae; family Tetragnathidae; genus Meta; species Meta bourneti. Next base: position 73,752,767 of record OW119929.1, on the reverse strand, counting down.
AATACTCATTTATTAGTTCAAAACTATCTTCCCAAGGTTTCAGTAGGAAATGAGATTCAAAATTAAACACAGTAGAACTTCAAAACAATGACATGCAGACCGTATTTATTATTTGTAATTTTATTAACTTAATTTTTTGCTAAGAATAATGATTGGACTATTGAATAATGATTAATTTTTGAATAACGATTGGACTTTAAATAATTCTATCTCAATTTTACTTCGAAATCAAGCTGAACAAGTCAGGCAACTAATTTTTGAGGCAGTTTGTCATTTTACGACTAATCAACGTGAATGGATAATTGAGTACATCAGTTATATGTACAATATTTGAGCATCATTTTGTATTGGAATACTTTTATTTAATTTTGAATCTAACGCAAATTATAAATGTTATTTGTTCTGTGGAATTCATACAATTGAATCAAATAAAAAAATCAAAGGGGTAAAATTATGTGAAGAAAAGAAATTGTGCTGGATCTATTGTACATATTGATGTTAAAAGATGTGCATACTGTATAAATGTGTGAAGAAATGAAAAGAGCAATTTTATGTAGTTTCAATAAATTTGCTATAAAGAAAAATTGTTTTGCTTTTTATTACAGTAATAAATTGGATTGATTTGGGAGAAACGATCATTTTAATCTGACTTTGCCAATTGTATCATTTTATTATCCCTCTTCCACTCATTCCATTTATATCATACATTTTGTGACATTCATTAGTCGATCAAATACTGATAATACAGTAACTTAATCATATTAAATCAGACATAAGTTATACTCTTAACATCAATAGAAATATATTCCTTAAGACAATCATTTAACACAATTCAAATATAATTTCAAAATGAAATAATACTTTACAAGATTCATGCTTTAAACAAACTACTCTAAACTTGAGATTTCAGAATACTTAAACGAAGCTCTAAAATGTAAACTAATCAAATTTGAATTTTTAAATGAATTATCAATTAAAATAAAACTAATTCCTTAAGGAGTTAACAAAATGAATAAGTGATTAAAACTACTTTTCTTCAAAACCAAGTGGTTTTCAAGATCTGTTTTTATAATTTTCCCAACACAGACCTACAATATTTTGATTACAATTCAAACCCTAAATACTTTAAATTTTAATTTAAAGTTTGAGTGTAAACCTGTGATCTGTAAAGATCTAAGATAAATCAGGTTAAGTTCAATTTTAATATTAGCTTTAAAATAAAAATTGGGTTAGTGGAATCGTAGGTAATTGAGAAAAATAGTAAATTATCAAATTTGTTCTCTAGGTGAAAATAAGTAATGTTTATGGTCTAACTAAACTCTACCCCAGAAGTAAACTGTCGTAAGTCCAGTTTTGGCAGTTTGGAGTTAGAGCGCAATTTTTTATGTAGAGTTGTTGATCTATCTAGTGGTAATTGTTAGGGACTTCTATTCTGAATTAGTGATCGATTAGAACGACGCATGTCCATGTTCCATAAATAAAAGTTAGTTTTTTCGCTTTTCTGAAAAGTAGCCAATTTGGACTTACGACACGGACTTAGAGGTAATCTGAGGTACAGAACTAGATAACTAAGCAATTTTCTCAGTAACAAAAGTATAAAAACTTTCAAAAGATTGAAGATGCGTTATACATTCATGTATCGAGAATAAAAGCGAATGCACGAATCTTTTGCCTTTGTGTCATTTTAATAGTCTAAAAAAAAGGCAATATAAGATAAGGAATTTTATATGCTTGAATTTAAAAAAAATATATTTTAAATAACGAAGAAATCAATATGTTGAACTTCGGCAGTATGTTTAAGTTAAATGCAACTGATTAATATATATTGGCAATATTTCATATAGTTGAAATGACAAAAATTACATTGAGAACAATTCAAATTATTGCAGATAAAAAATCTTTTACTCAATTTATGGTAAAATTTATCTGAAAGAAATGTTTAGTATACATCACTTTTACATACTTAAATAATATAAAATTGTGGAATTAATATACATTTTTTCACTTTTACAAGCTTTTTTTTTCAGAATAAATACGAAAAGCTTAGCTGCTTTTTAAAGATTTAACTCCAACTGAATTGTATTGTACGACCATATGGAATCCATTTTACACATTGCCATTTCTAGAGCATTAATTAAACTAAGAAGATTTTGCATTTATGATCATACCGTCTCGATTATTGCGTGAGTATAGATCCTTCAATAAAATCTAATAAAAATGAAAATTTCAATAAAATCTAATTTAAAATGAAAATGGAAGCAAATATTGTTTATTTTAAAGATGTAAAGAATAATTATCAATCAAATTATATATTCGAATGCTCAATCACAATTTGGAAGTAAAATAAACAATTCTTTAAAATTTTTAGCATTTATATTAATTTTTCGTCACTTTAATGAAACAACCAACAGGCTTTTAAGGAAATTTGCCAATGGTAAAACGAGACCAAAAAAGAATAAATACGTGAAACATTCAACTCATATCAATAGATTGAGCAGAATCATACTTGTAAATTGCTTCATAATGTGCAAGAATAAAATTATTCCGCAATAACATTTTAAATCAACGTACATAAGAATTTTCCAACTATATTACGTTTTCGATTGTCTGTTAAAACTATGGGTATAAAAATTATAAAGAAAGTACAAGTCTCAGACTTAAATACATTTATTTTCTTTGACTAAAATTACCTACATACATCTAAAACCATTTGTAGAATGCAATTTTTAACAAAATGACTAAGTACATTATCTTTGGTCGATATTAGCCATTTTTCAAGAGGAGCAGACATCTCGATTGAAAAAGGACAGCCAATAATACACTGACTTAGAGAACTAAAATTATTTTCTAGCAAAAATTGTGGCTTTAGACTAATGTTCTCAACAACACCTTTATTCACATTAATCTCTATTGTTAAATTTGAGGATGCACTATCCTCACTTGTTTGAGGAGCCAGTACAGATAGAGGAAATGTTTTAATAACCGTGAATCGTGGTGTTCGGCCAAAACGCCATTCCCAGCTTTTGAGACCTTCTATAATGTCTTCGATTCCAGGGCATTGTTTTTCATTTGGCTTTATACAAAAAACATTGGTATCTTCAATCTAAACAAAATTAAATTAAAACGTCAGTAGCATTCAAAGCCATTTTGGAAAAGATAAGAAATTAAAATTAAAATGCATCCCACTCTCCATTTCAACAAAATATCAATACACTACTGGCCATCGAAAATGCATCATGAAAAAAGCATCCAATAACCTTGAAATTTGTACGATAAATTATGGTGGGTTTGGGGGTTCTATGGCGCAAGGGCCATATTTGGCCATGCTGCGCCAGCCACGACATACAATATCAAGTAATAGACACAATGAAAGCTTTACTGACACAGAAGAGAGAAATACCCCATGGAGGAATGCACATGACAGGAATCGAACCTGCACTCCCTACAACTCGAAGGTTGCAGTGGGCATACCCACTGAGCCACGACGGCCGAATTATGGAAGGATATGTAAAAGATTAACACTGTAGGCATATATGTAAATCATGTTCGACAGTAACACTTCCTGTAAGGAGTGTAAAAAAGAACAGAGAGCTGTTTTCAAGTATTGAAATTGTGTTTTCTCGCTGGTCTTGTTTATAGAAAGCTCAATTATGCCTCCTTAAAAAATACAGCAGTCATACAAGCACGTTTCTGAGTTAGGCAGAGGAAGAATTGTGTCTTATCGAGATTGCATATCGTCCGTCCGAGAAATTGGTGCTCTAGTTGGATGAAATTAAGCTAGTGATGGGAATATGGAACGATAGGTGCAGGAGGAACGAACTGATCGACGTGAATGATCGCAGCACAATGATGATTTTGATGGGATGGTGGAGCTTGATATAGGTGTTAGAGTTTCGGTAATGCCTTGGTTGCGAAATATATTAAAATTAAGTTAGGATTATTGATTTAAAGGATTTTTTTAATGAATAGATGTATGAAAAGCTTTATCAAGGCTAATATTTTATCCATTGGGGTCTGGGTTTGCCTGATTAGGCTTATGAACGGAGTCGAAGATGTGCGAAATTTCTTTTTAAAGTTGAATGAGATAAGATATCCACTGCAATGGGATTATAGAATTCTGGGGAATACAATAGCATCGCCACACCACCGAGGACAGATATTTTGTGTGCATGACCAGTGCGGTTCGTACTGCAACATACATCAAAAATCCTAGTTCAAGAATTGGGGTGCGTTGTATAATAACCAGTGTCAGCACGTACAATTCGACATCGTTTGCAGCAGGGGGATTTCTTCAAGGTGTCAATTACCTTTGATTCTACACCACAAGCGTTTGCGGCTGCTATGGTACGAACGACATACATGGACAAACGAATAGTATGACAGTCTTTTCAGATGACTCGATTCTGTCTACAGCACCACAATGATCGCATCCGAGTCTGGTATAGCGCTGCACAAAAAACTGATTTCTTCGAGTTCCGCAAGTCGAGCGGACCTGTAATTTCAATCATTTACTCTTGTGCTTTATGTTATTTGTTTTAAAAATATGACTTTGTTATCTCTTGTCCTTCATGGTGTTGCATTTCCGATGGTGTGTTTTGGTGTCGCAGTGTATTCATAATTATACACAGCTTAGAGCTTTATAAAGGGATGCTTACAGATGTACATTTTGCGATTTCAAGAAATCTGCATAAGGCTGCATTGGAAGTTGGAAGAAATGAGTAACTGGTAAGTTGATTGGGTTTTATGGCGCAATGTCCACATTTGGCCAAGCTCCGCCAAACACAAACCAGACAATGTAAAGTAATGCTATATGTGTTCAAGGAAAAGTTTACTGACTCAGGAGGGAAACATACTCCCAGGGAGGAATTGAATCTACGCCGCCTACAACACGCACCTATATTGAAGAGAGGGTCCAAGGAATTGGAGCTCCATTGTATGAGACTCTTCTTTGCTGTTCTGGCCTCTCTGCTACAACACCATACTTTACACACTCTAATCTGTATAGTGGGAACATGATCCGCAAAAAACACAGAGAAACCGCACCTTTGACCCCGCTGGTCTTATAATTTTATACGATCAATTGTATTGCATATAATACATACTTCATAGAATTGTCTGTAGTTCTCAGCAACAGCTTTGATGACATTTATGGTATCGATGTCGGAGCGAATTGAACTCAGGTTAATCACTTTGGATCGAACACTAGAAGTTGCCTTGCTATCGACTCCTACCTAGGAGGGGAAAAAGTCAGGTTATAGATACAATAAAAGTAAAATAAACAGTGCGATATAAAAAGCAGTCTACTTTCCAGGTTTTCTCTGTGTAACGCTTGGCGTAATTTGGTTTCATCGACGTTGACAAGCACTGTGCAGTGATGGTAAGCAGAATTTCGGCCAAGTTTGGCTGCAGTACCCGAAATATAGGTGTATGTTAAGAAATAAATAATGAAGTACTTTAAGAAAAGTGAAACAATAACCAAGCAATACATTTTAAAAAAAATAAAGATAATGAAATTTATTAAAATAGTTTTTCAATTTAATATTGTTAACTTAAAACCTTTTTTATATAGTATATGAAAGCATAAAAATTGAGGCACTTTTATTTCCGTGCAGTGACTTTTATTTCTGTGCGTACAAAATATTTTATATTTAACTTCTCATCTTGTTTCGGTTGTGAACTGAAAGAAAAATTCCTATAAAATTTAAAGAAAGCAATCCTAAGTGATTCCCACGTGATAACCCACTTTGCAGTGCAACCGCATCTTCAGTCAAACAACGTAACAAAAGCATGGACAAGGAGAATGAGGGATTCCGAACTTTTCATTGAATATTCAAGACAAAAGAAATTGATGCTGCATTAACCAATTACAGCGAACTATCCATAATTCCTACGTATGGCCGTCCATACTAACTACAGGCTCTTGATAAATTTTAATCAAGGGTACATTTCTGGATAAATCATTTGGTTTTGTTTTCCCTAAAGTAAACTACCCACATATTCAATGTAAACTCCATTCTTATTTATATAGATATAGAAATCCATTTACTACTAAATTTAAGTTTTGCAGTCGAATATTGGCAGAATGCAAGGTTATAAATGCACAAAAATTACACAGCAGTGACAAGTTATAAAATACATCTAGATAGTAAAATGCAAATAAAACAATCCATTATTTTACGGGGTCGGTTGAAACTGATAACAGCTATAAATAAAGCACCCTTCCCCTCATTACAAAATAATTGAAGGGCTGCGGGCAACACATAGTCAGAAAATTTTCCCTAATGAAAAAAAAAATTAAAATAAATATTCAAGAGGATCAATAGAATTTCTGATTGTTTGAAAAAGTGCAAAATACTCGAAAATTTAAGGTAACATGACTTCTCGAGAACATGTTACCTTAAACTGGTGGGAAAACAATAAACGTGAATATGGTGGATAAACCGATATAATTTTAGAATTTTTTAAACTTTGAAAAATGGTTTATCATACGTTGCCCGGAGCCCTTCAATCAGACATGTAAGCAGGGGATCTAATTTGAGAAAATCATTGGTAGTGGGGCAAACATAAGTCCCAATTCCTTCTATAAAACGTAACCTACCCCATGTAGTAGTTACATTTAATTTATTCATCAAAATCAAGCCACCCACACATCTGCCTTCCAGACTACAGTTCCAGGTTAGTAGACATGCAATCATGTATTAAAATAAAAATACCAAGTATTCAATTTTTTACATGTACAAAATGTATACATTTTTCTCTCCTCTTCCTTTGCACAACTTGGTTGTTGTGAATACAATGAAACAATTTATAACTTTTGAAACCTTAGGAAACAAATAGTACAATAGAATACAAAAACGTTTCTCATTCCCGGTACCGAAGAGTCCTCTTCTATGTGAAAGGACATGTATGTACTATTTATATACAACACCGAACGATGAAAATTATTGGGAGAAATAGTCAAGTGTACGTCCTCAATCCATGGGGATAGGACACACCAAGGATATATCGTTTAATCTGGAAACTATTGTATCTTCATTTCGTTATTCATATTCATTCATAATATGAATAATGAATAACCTTGATTATTCAAGCTCCAATTAACCGAGTGTTCGTGTTATCCAAATCGAATTTGATACCGAGTTTTTCATTTTTTAAGTGTTAAATAAAGATTCGAGCCCATGTGTGCTCACTTTGTCCTAGACTCTTCTGGTTTAGCATTAGTTGGTTGGTTTGGGTTTTATGGCGTCGGATCCAAAAATGGATAAGCTGCGCAAACGCAAGATAAAATAAAAAAAATCAATAAAAAATATATTTAAAAGAATCAGTTTAACCACACACACACACAGCAACATTAAAAGCATGATAAAACATTTAAGTAAACATGAAAACAAAATAAAAACTTCACAAGTACGAAAAAGTAAATATATTAAAAACAACTCATTTTCAACATGGAAAAAGTAAAATGTAGTCTAAAATGCATGATTCAGTTTGGGGTGTGAGAAGGGTTGCGAAACAGACCATCAAGGACTTGTACAAGAGTTTAAAAGGTATAACTAAATATATACTGTGCCACAAACCCAATTGAAGGTTATTCTTAATCCTTGCTTTATAAATCTTTCAGTAGCATTATGTAGTGCAATAAATTTTTCTGTATTTCGTATACGTTTGCTTTGTGTTACTACGTCCGTTTTATTTCCAAGTTTCTGGTTATCCGAGGTGATCACAATTATATCTCGGATAGTGAAGATTCTATTGTATTTGTAGTTTTGAAAGTTTTATAACACTTTGGAGAGGGACCGGTCCAAAATAAAATATAGTGATAGAGGGTCCTAGGAGTTGGCGTAATGGATGCAATCATTCTAATTTTTTTTTTTTGGGGGGGGGGGCCTTAATGAACTGCATTAAGAGTAGTTAGCGCTCCTGGATGCGATAATTTGTTTCTCACTTTGGGAGCCAGGGTTTAATAAAATATGTTAATGGAGGGTCCTAGGAGTTGGTACTCCTGGATGCAATAATTTTACCTCGCTTTTGGGGTAAAATTAATTAAATATTAATTAATTAATTAAAATTAATTAAATATTAATTTTACCCCAACTCTCCTCAATTAATAACATATATTGAGGAGAGTTGGTTGGTTTTGAATTTTTATGGCGAAAGGACCATACTTTGCCAAGTTGCGCTAAATACAAGACAACGTCAAGTTAAGGACACACACAATGAAAATTTTACTGATACAGAAGAGATAAATACACCCAGAGAGGCATCGAATGCCGCCTACAACACGCAGTTATATTGAGGAAGGAGTGTAAAAGAAATTGGCGCACCTGGATGCAATGATGGGTAAAAAGCTGTATCAGTGTAGGTTTGACAATCTCCCCAACTTAGAGGCAAGAAAGGTCGATTACTCAAGTTCTTCCACAAAAGATTTCTATGTCAAACCAAATCTATGCGAAATACAGTACTGATTAGAACCTCAAAAGGGAGTAACCGCAAACACGCCAGTCTTTTGAGCGTGACAGACAAACCATCGAGCTATTTACAGAGATAACTCTTTGCAAAAAGAAAATCTGATAATTTTTTAGGTTGGTCTACAAGGCAATGCAGACTATTCGTCTTGGTATTCAAAAGCAGGTATCACATCGTGTCTCCTTGTTGACTGCAAGATTATGGTTCAGTTTGCGAAAGCCTATTGTAAATGGATAGTGGAGGTCTGGATTTATGTCGCTCAGTCACGGTTCCGACGTCTCTGGCGTAGACCGTGGCGTCTCTGGTCTAGCAAAGTTGGATTACACCCTTTTGTTACACAGGTCAATGGAAGCCGCTTCCATCTGTTCATTTACATCGTCACTGTATCATTTGGAAAGACGTTTACAGATAATTCTTTGTACCTGTTGGAGACATTTATCTCCAGCTCAAGCATTGAGACAGAGACAAACGTCTCCAAAGCTCTCTGTGAACCTAATCTCTTTATGAATCCCAAATTATTAAAAATATCGATTTTGAGGTATGGATACTCTATTTTAGGATATTTCAAAGGATACTTCATTTTTTTTGAATTCTCATTACACATTTTAAAAATATAACTACAAAGAATTGTAAAGTCAATTAAATAAATTCAAATTTTGAATTTTAAAATTCGATTTCCTCAAAATGAACGTTTTCTATCTTTGAGGTATGTTAACCTTTTTCCCACTTGATAAGTAAAACTTTCCGAACATGTTTTATAAGCATCATAGGTTACACTGAAGTAACCGTTTTATTACATGTCGAGAAATTTTTAAAAATAAATTTTGGAAAACAGAAATAACAATGATTTTCTCGTCATTTTCACAAAAATAGTTTTTAAAAATGTTACTAAACCCTTAGTTTAATAGGGTCAACCATCCATTAATTGACCAGTTGGTGCTCATTTCTCATGAAAAAATTTCCATACAGCTAATTTGCAATCACACGTTCAAAATTTTTTGTACTTAGTATCGTGTAAAGATGACGATTCAAATGAGCTATAGTACAATTTTTAATACTTGATAGTTTTTAGAATTTTTTTCAGAATAGTGATTGAACCAGTAATTGACCATTACCTATCAAGTAATTGACCACAATTTATTTTTACAATAAAATTAAAATTGAAACATTTGTGTAAATATTTTAGCGATCAGTATATTTGTGCAACGTATAGCTAGATAAATATTTTTTACATGACGTTTTAAGTAAAACATTACAAAAGAACAATCTATATTAAACAAACAGGACAGTATGGACAGTACTAATAGTAATTAAACGAGTTAAAATATATAACTAATATTAGACAAGTAAATAAATGTTTTTGTTTTTATTGGTGAAAACTAGATGAGGAAGAGGTAGGTAGGTATTTTAATTAACGTCACACTGGAGAAACACAACGGGCTATTGGTGACGATCCGGAATCAATCCCAAGGGGAAAGATCCGAGGACAACACCACGTAATTTTGAGCCACAGATGAGGAAGAGAGAGAGAAAAAAAACAAGCTAATTAAATTGAAATATTTAAATAAATAATTTGAATTTCAATATTTAATACCGACACGACACAATAATACATCAAATTGTGATCATTACAGTAAAAATTTCATGTAAATTCTTACTTGATAGTGCAAAATAAAGTTCTGAAAGTTTAAAAGAAAATGCAATAATAACCGACGATTTTTATACTTTTAAAGAGTTCAAAATTACATCCAGAAATAAAAATAAAATATAAAAGCTTATACGAAACGGCAATCAGCAGACGATTTTTATACCTTTGAAGTGTTGAAAATTACGAGAAACAAAATCCTAGAGGGCCAAGTAAACCTATTCCGATAGTCTGCGGGACTGATAAAAATATTTTTTACTAAACCTGTCCCGAAGGCCGCATCTAGTCTGTGAGCCCGATAGAAGTATTTGGAGGGCTGTATCTGAACTGTAGGCCAGTTAAACCCCTACGGAGGGCCGAATTTGGACTCCGGGAAGAATAAGGCATTACGAAAAGCTGTATTTTGACTGCGGGTCGCTTAAATCTATTCGGAAGGACGTATCTGGTCTGCGTGTCCGATAAAAATATTTGGAGAGCCGTATCAAGACTATGAGCCGCTTAAACCTATCCGGAGGGTCGTATCTGACCTGTGGGTCGGGTGAAACTGTCCGGAAGACCGTACCTGAACTTCGGGTCGGAAGGCCATGTGTTCAACGGCCATGATAAAATATTTGGAGGGCCATATCTGGCCTGCGGACCAAATAAACCTGTTCGAACGGCTGTATCCTCACTGCGAGTCTGATAAAAAAATATTTGAAGAACCGTATCTGTGTGGTCTTGAGGCCTGGTATATCAATCTTCTCTACAACTAATTTAACAAACGCGTACGGTTTTTTCGTTTTTTTGTGACGGACTGGTTAAACCTCATTACTACGAGAACAGCTATTTCTCAAATAGCTATTAATTGCAAACACTAGAAATAATTTCACTATGCACCTAAAGTATGTCGAAACTTCCAAAATATAGAATGGTTGGTTTTGGGGGTTTGACCATGCTGCGTCAGACACGACATACAATATCAAGTAATAAACACACACAATGAAAGCTTTACTGACACAGAAGAGAAATACACCCATGGAGGAATGCACCTGACAGGAATCGAACCTGCGCCGCCTACAACTCGAAGGTTGCTAGCGCAGTGGGCATACCCACTGAACCACGAAGGCCCGATTAGGACGGAATCTGAAATATTCCGGATCAGGACCTTAATGAATTTCGAAAATTTTAGAATTTTGGGTCACAATTTAAATTGATCAAATTCAAATAAAAGTACATAAGTTTTTATTCAAGTTCTGATTGCTTATGGCAGATTATTGAAAAAAATCAGGATTTCGTAATGTAGTGTAGTCAAAAATATTCTTTATTGGTTATCTTGAAGTTTTATGACTCAAGGACATATTTGGCCAAGTTGTGCCACACACAAGACAACGTCAAGTACAGAATGTCGTGAAAGTGGGAGAAAGGAGAGATTGGGGAACAGAGTAGTGAGATGAAAGCAGGAAAAGATCGCTCGGGTATCCCGGGAGCGCTATCCCAGAGTTTACTAAGACAGTAAACCCCATGGGACAAGAAAAGATCACTAGAGTACCACGGGACCATGAAGTCCGTACACTGCGAGGGAGAATTTGAATTCGTGTAGCATTTTAGAATTCGTTCTTCCAAAAAAACAAAACAAATCCGTCAGGTTAATCAAAGGTAGCAAACGGCTTAATTTATTTATCTTTGCTGAAGAACGAAACATATTTGTGATTTAAAAGATTAGAAATTTGGAAGCCTATTTTCCACGAAACTAGCTGACATTGAGTAGAAAACAAAGAAATTTGCATCACATCATTTAACGCGTTTACAAGTTCTATAATATATTATTCTATATAATTTTTTATAGAATATATACGTAGGTCCCCGCGTAGCGCTTTGAATACTTTAATATGGCCTTCAGCTAAATAAGTTTCGGGACTAGTGATCAATATAGAAGTCGTGAACGCCGGCTGCAAGTGTCTGGAAGAAGTGAAAATTTTAAAGAGCAGTGGCCATTCGCCTGAGTACGTTTATATAACGACTCTCAGTTATATTAGGTGTCCCATATGAAATTCAGAAAAAAAATCTTAAATCTTTTGCTTATAAAAATTAAAAAAAAAAAACGGCTTTGGATACAGAAATAATGTTTGGTTGAGATTACTATAAAGATAAAGTTTTGAAAAAAATTTGTTTCGAGAAGGCAGAATGAAATATTCCTATTTTAGTAAGAACAGATAAATTATTTAAAAAGAAATTACATTCTAGAAGGAAAATACAATCACGTCTGCAATTTTCGCATTACAAGCAGATCTTTCGAGGAAGTGACGGTGTAAAAATTATTGATTTTACCATAGGATATTGTCTAAGAAACAAACGCAAAGCATTTTTATGATCCTTAAAAATTTTAATTATAATACTATTGTTATTATTTTAAATAATTTAGTTCATTTTAGGTCAATTAAAATTTATAAGTAATAGGCAATTACAAAAAAATAACCCGATCCAAGCTTTTAAAACTGCAGATTAAGTAAAATCTCCATATAAATGAGGTTTTGTAGAATAGAGGAACCTTTCTGCTAATTTTCAGTAGCTAATTCCAGAACATATAAATAATCCGACATAAAAAATTGTACTTTGAGTAGATGTAACAGGAATTTATAAATTTGTTAACATAAATGTGATTATTCTGATCATACTGTCTGGTCTCTACTTCATAATTATTGATAGCAATCTGTCTTCATTGTGTTTTAAAAATAATTTGTGGATCTAACATGTTTTTCTAAACATGTGGATGCTACATTGGGCAGCTTGCAGCACTGGTAGCTCAGGGTGAATGTTGCGTTTGATATTAAGCGTTTTTTATACCAGAAATTAGAAAAAATGTTGACAAACAAAAATATTTGTTTTTCAACAAAGATTAGTTATACATTGAAACAAAAACATAAAACCAGTATCAATATTATAAATAAAACAACTACACAATATATGCAACAATATATTTCTACAAATGTTTCAGTGAAAACAAAAAAAAGGATACTTTGTAAGTATTTTTATACAAAATGTCATCTCTTGGTGAAACTTTTAAGTCCACAGACCACCTCCTTCGCACAGATTCACAAATCAATTCTAGATTTCTTTTGCGATTATAATCTTTTCGAGATGTTAAAAATGATAAATTTAGATTACCAAAGTCATGATACACAGTGCCTCCGCCACTATTTCTCCTAACTACGTTAATTCCGTTGGCCTCACAAAACCTTACAGAACACTCAACCCATGGGTTTTGATGTCTACCAATAACAACAGACGGTCCATTATACCATAGTAACAAAATAGATATATTTTTGGCAGTCATATCATAATTTTTATAAAGCCAGTCTTCTAATGATAAATTTTCAAAAATATCATGAGATTGAGATATAATTACAGCGTTTTCTGTGATGTTCAAAGAATCTGATTTCTGATTCGTTGAAAAAGATTTCGTATTTGCATACAATGAAGCAGTAAAATGACGAAAAACAGAGCAAAAACGATATTTATTGAATCCTAATAGTTGCATAGTGAATAAAATTATTAATAGTCAATAGTAGAGATCATGAAAGGATTTTCATAACTTTAGCTATGAAAAAGTTACGAGAAAATAATCAAAACACGATCATCCTAACAAATAAAAGGATAAGATTAAGAAAAATACTTCCAAGTAATACACAATGCTACTTTAAAAACAAAACAGATTGTCTTGAGATTGTTTTGATGTATATAAATCCTGATTAATGCACTAATTTCGGAACCCCAGAAACTTGTATTTGTTTATCAACAAACAAGCATGCCGTTGAACTAGTTCAGTTCAGTTGGAAACGCTTATTTTCGCATAATCGTATAATATTTAAAAAATTAGATTTGCGTTCATATTCTAACTTCTTTTCTTCATTTCCAGATAGTTAAATTTATTTGAATAGCTCATAGGCTTCTTTACTTTTAAATTTCGGTATTAATAATAAAACTGATATTAATTTTAAATATAGATACGTACAAAAGAAGAGATAAAACAACTAAACATGATGAGAAGACTACATAAACAAATGCTGAATTTGCTGTAGTTTTAATAGAATTTGAGCACATTTTTAATATTTTCATCTCTAATTTTCGTTAGAAGTAATTTTCAAATTAAATTACAAAATGCCAATTGTGGAGAAAAGGGGTGCAACAGATGGGGTTGTTGTACCTTTCAAGAAACCGAGACTTGATTTAATACCCGGTATAAATGACATACCAGAGGAGACCACGGTAAATCTAGGAACTTTTACAGTTTTGAAATTCATTGATCATTCTTTTCTCTCGAAAAAATTTGATATTTTTTTATTTCCAAATTTAATTGCTGAAAAATATCTTGAATGTTAATGAATGTGTTAAATCGATATCCACAATATACTAAATTAAAATATTTGTTCCTCAATTTGGCTTGCAAGTTGCTTTATATTTGGTGAACCAGACAGTTGGTATTAATTTTTCATGAAAACTTTCCCTTGAGATAATTTATAGTTGCACTTTAGAATTTTTTTTACTTAGTATCTTGCAAAGATGGTGATTAAAATGAACTATAGTATAATTTTTAATGTTAGTGTTAGAAATAATTATTGGCAAAGGAGGAAACTCTAACAAAGAGCAGATATCAGGAACATTAAAATTTTAGAAAGGACAGGTTTGAAAGAGGTTACAGAACACATATTAGGAACAAGGCTTGGAATAGGATTGGGAGTTGCATTTAACAGATAAAGTAACATCTAAAAATGCACTTACTGGGTACAGCTGTAGTCTCTGCCGCGCGCGGTGGCAACACGTTTTTTTTGGCGCCGTGTTTGGCGCATTTTTTATGTCGCCACGGAAATCTTCCAACATCGAATATATACTGCATACGTATGTAAATCTGAATGAAACAACATTTGAATAAAAAAACACTGCAAATATGGATGAAATGTATGGAATTTTGGCGTAGTTATAAGCGACTCATGCCGGTGAGGGTAACCCATTTGTTCTCGGATTTCCAACAGTGAATCGATATCATTCTCCACATATGAATGAAATGAATAAAAAAAAATGTACATTAGTAGAATATAAGTTATTCTAATATTTTAACAGATTTCACTGTAAATGAGAACTGGACGCCGGCAAGGTTGCCATAAAAATAGGTTAACCCTAACCAGGAGAAAATTCGAAAAAAAAATGGGTTACCATCAGCCTGCATGAATCGCTTATAACTACGCCAAAAGCCGCGCCAAAAAAAACGTGTTGCCACCGCGCGCGGCAGAGACTACAGCTGTACCTAGAATTTTTTACTCAAAGTTCAGAATAGCGATTGGACCAGTAATTGACCACCACACATCGAGTAATTAACCAGTATTTATTTTTACAATAAAATTGAAACTTGTGCAAATATTGCAGCAAACATCAGTATATTTGTACAAAATATAGCTATGATAAGTATTTTTTACATAACATTTTAAGTAAAACTTTTCAAAAGAACTAACTATGGAATATTAAAAAGTAAACATGTGATAATGAATAGTACTAATAGTAATTAAAAGGGTTATGCTAGTCAAAAAATATATTAAACAAGTCAATAAATGTTGCAACAATATTTAAGAATTCCCTGGCATTGATTATAACTGAAAAAGTCAGTCTGTAAATTTCGCCAATTTCTCCAAAGCACTAACAAAATCAACATCTTCGTTGTCATCAACAAAAGTCATCCAATCTAAACTGCAAAGTATGTCTTTTTGGAATGCATGTTTTGCAGCAACAATCGCACACATTTACAGCTCATGCTTTAATATATTTGTTTTCATTTTGCCAGTTATCTTCACTTTTTTCACAAATTCATCACCTTTGCCCCAATTAAGTCTTGAAGTACTTCCTCTTTTTCTATTATCAGTTTCAAATTATTTTCTCTCGGTTTGAGGTAACCTGCCTTGATTCTTTTTCCTCTTTAAACTTTTTCTCAATTTATCCTTTCCTTCATAATATAACAATCACTTTTAGATGCAAGGGACTATCTCATTTTGGTTTTCTACATTTCTTATTGAGGTTGGGCTCATTAAGGTATAGTTCATGATAGAATACTGGAATAACAGAAGAACGGTTTGTGTAAATTGGAGTACTATAGACTTTCTTCACAAAAAATTTGATTGCTTCTGTATTTATCCTCACTGTTTGATCACTTCTTGCAGTAATTGACCAGTTTGGTTAATTTCTAAAACATGTAGTTTTGTTCTATCAGTAGATTGACAATGTTTAAGACTCAAAATTAATTTAGGTATGAAAAATTAGTATGTATATGAAAATTGAATACTTATTTACCTTTATATCAAATTTTAGTTCAAAATAAGAAATAAGATTGAGACATCACTCCTCGGAACAAGTTCGCTATACTGCATTCCCAATGATTTGACATCTGAATTTTATTTTTATTAATAAAAAGACAAATTAGTGAGCTCCAGATTGGTTATTATTTATACCAGTAGTTCATTCCTTATAAGATGATAATTTAATTTATTGTGGAATAAAGTATGCTTGTTTAATGAGAAATATGAAATGGTCAACTATTAGTAGGTGATCTTGAATTGGCTAGTTGACCCTATATTGGAATACTCTCAAAATATTCTAATCATTTAAATATTAAGCTATTGCTTTTCTTTAAAAGCAACATTCAATTACTTTTCTAAACATTGACAAAAACTTGGCAGCAAAATTTGAGAGAAAATTGTCGTTTTCCACTTTTATTCCTGAGTAAAAGAAGGAAAAGGAGAAATGCTACAATATTCCAAAAACTAATTATAATAAAGGATTATTGTGTATGTAATATGGGATTATGATGCGTCGAAAATAGAATCACAATATAAATAATTTCATACTTTTTTGGCTTAACACATACTAATAAATACGATATGAAACTAAAATTTCTTTCAATTTTGTATAAAGACATTAAAAGCAATCCATTGAAAATCCTATCTTTTGTCATAATGATCGATTGTGGAAAACATACTACTTTGATAAAAATGGATTGATATTTTGCAGTTAACTTTGTTTATTGGCAAAATTTTTAAAAGGAAAGTTAAAATTTTTAAATCTTCAATGCTAATAAAGAAAACTTAAAGCAGAGTGATAAAATTATTACTCAGTAATGCATTGTTGATTGATTAGGGAACAAAATGGATACTAAAATTATGTAATTTAAAATGTTCTACTCTGCATGTCAATATCAAAAACTAAAGCTGTGTTCCAAAGCTAAAACTTGAGCAGTTTCTTCCATGGTATACCAATTTAAATCGGCTTGATTTAAATCAAGTGATTTTTGTTTTAAAAAAATTATTGATATTTAAATCGATTATTTGAAAATCATCCTCCCTTGGAAGACACTAAATAATGGTATTTGTTGATTGGGATCATAATTACCAGACACGTATTTCCATCTTGGGCCATTGACCAATAGGAGTCACTCACAAGCCTGCTCATCAGTGTGAGTTTTATTTTAAACATTCCATTTGACTATAAATCGCACATGAGCAATTTTAAACCATTTTCCATGTGATGAGTGAAGATGCTCAAAATATATTCACTCAAATTATTAAAATTATGGTAACTTGCTTTCTTTTTTTTAAGATTTTCTAGTTATTTATTTAGTATTGTCTGTTCATAAAAAAAGAAACAACGATTTTCTGCAGTATCATAAAAGCATAAAAATTTTGCACATAAATCTTTATAATTAGCAATTTTAATAGTTTCATTTTGTTTTGTGTAATTAATATATTGGTTAATTTTTATTTGAATTTATTGGGAAATTTTATGTATTGATCCCTCAGAATTCTTTACACTGCTAAAATAACTATTCAATAGTTATGGAATTGAAATTTGGAATGTTAAAGTTAATTCACTTATCAGATTATTGAGTATGTTGTGAAAAGATTATGGATTGAAGTGGAAAGTTTATTTCAATGATTATGATTGGAATGATACATTTTTTATGGCAAGCTCAAAATTCCACTGAATTGTCAAGTTCTGGGGGACACTATGACACTCATTCTAGGCTGTTCATAGAGAAAAGCTTCATTTTCTTGTGCTATGTAAAAACCCTTTTCGTGTGCTTGGAATATACCTATGAAATACTTGTCAATGCTCAAAGAATTTGAAAAATAGACATTTGATTTCAAATTTATGTATTTTCATGTCTCATTTTTTACTGTTAACTTAGAAAAAATAACAATTTTTCATCAATAAGTTATTTTTGCAAGCTAAATATTTATGCGGAGTAGGAATTTTTTCATGATGCAGGCTCCTTTTATTTTATTTTCTATTGATGACATGATTTTTTCTCAAAAGCAAGTCTTGAACCAATTAACCTAATTAAATTCTATCAAAATAATTAAAGTAATTCAAAACATTTTACTCATATGTGATAAGTATATAATGGCAAAAAATTTCTGAAATTTGTATGATTGAAAAAATTCTTAATATGGTGTCTGGGATTCTGTAACCTTATTTATCTGGGTCCAAAACTTTCACGTCACTGGTTATGGGCTAAACTCAACGTAATCTAAACCACTTGAGAACCAGATGGAAAAACATTTCTTATGCTTGCCATTCGGGACACTGTTCTATTTGCTCTATCATGTGATTTACTTTACTAATTCCTATGTCGCGTTTTAATCTTTCAGAAATTTACAAATGGCTATATTTCCCAGCACTTTAATGTTTTACATAAAAAATATTAATGTTTAAATAAATCAAAACTATCTACAAACTACACTGTAATTTGCATGACTCATTTCCAACAAATTTAAACTTGTATGGGCAAGGAATTAATTAAAATAATAAAAATCCGATTTAAACAAAAAAATCTGATTTAAATCAAATAAATCCGATGTTTTTGATTTAAGAAAAATCATGATTTTTTTTATACTCTGCTTTCTTCCCAAATTGCTATGAAATTTGTGCTGTTTCTGAACTGTTTTCTGAATCTTAATGTAGATGTTACATGCTGTTATTACTTGAGGAGGAGAGTCAAAAGGATGATTAATTCAAGAGTGATGCAGGCACATGTCTGCCACAGGTTCTGAAGAAATAATAAAATAAAGTTATCAGTTGGAAAAATATGCTTGAGTTGAAAATTTATTACATGCCTTTATTTCTGAACAATTTTTGGAACTAGTAGTGTTATAGAATTGTACTTTTGTATAACTTTAATTCTTGGTTAACTGACTGCAAAGGTATGTTACTATATTGCCTAAAAGTGTGATGACTGATGTCTTGTCACATGTTCAGAATATGAATTTCTAATTTTAATTGCTACATGGCATCAGAAGATTTTTTACAGCCAAAACTCTTGCAATTCCTCACTCAAATGTCATTTATAACATAACTGTTTAAGAGTATCAGTATAAATTTTAAATGACTTTTGTAATTTTCAGGGACCTCCTCGAACATCAAATCTCTTAGCACCCACCATGCTCTTATCAGGGCACCAAGGAGAAATTTTTTGTGGAAGTTTTCATCCTGATGGAAATTTTCTTGCATCAGCTGGTTTTGAACGAGACATATGTGAGTAAATAAGTTGTCCAGTATATACTTTCCTGTACTTATCAGTTGCAATCACTGAAATAATTAATACTGTTTCGAGCCAATGAATAACAACAGCAATTTTCGACCATTGCAGCAAGAATAATACTGGTATGCTGCAAGGATGATGAAGTGGTGTAAATTGTGTAAGATTTAATTCATTACAACTGTTTTGTTTCGAACTTTTGAGTTATACATATAGAGAGACTTACAACATAGAAACAACACTTTCGTAGTGATGTAAATTGTATATAACTTGCATTCCTTGCATATACACGAAATGATTGTGATCCCTACAGAGCGAGATTATGTACATGTAAGAAATAGATGGTGCAATATTATGTTATCAAATAATATAGGGTGGTGTGAAGCCTGGATTGGAACTGAGGTGGAGGCTTCTCAAACCTGTTCATATTCATCCTCTAAGGATATCTTTTCATATTTGAATCACTTATTGATTGTACATAGTACATCTAAACTGTATATGCTTCTTTATGATTGTTTAAATGTATGTCAATTCTGTTTGAAATCTTTAAATTTGGTTTTTGTTCTCATCTATTTTCATTTGGTTTTATTCTCATCTATCTTGAATTTTTATTTATGTTTTAAATGCATAGTAGTTAAGTTTTAGCATTTGTTTTCATCTGTTTTCAAAATTTTTTATCCACATATATTCAATGTATGGCAATCAACTCAATGTATGGTAATTAGGTTTGATATATCCTCACCTTCAAAATTTTTACTTTTCTTATTTAGAAAGGTCTGTTTTCCCTGAAGCTATAAATTTTTTATTATCCTGTTCCCACTTGCAGTGTATGAGCGTAGAGCTATATGTATGTAACACACCCTTTGTCCAACCTTAAACCCTTGTTGGTTGGTTGGGTGGATCATAAAGTAACTGCCGCTGAGAGAGAAATCACAAAATTGAGTGTCAGAATTCAATTCAATCTTTTGAATTATAACCATTATTTTAACCCAAGTAATTTTTCCTGCCTAATTTTAATCCTATTTAAAATTTATTATAAACAAAATATTCATCTTTTAGGAGTTTCTGTTGCTATTATTTCACGAGCAATATTGCACTAAAATAGAGATTTTCAACCAATATGCCCCCAAAAAGGCACTGACATTTCTTACGGATAGTAAGGTGGTTCAAATTGTATAAGATTTATTTCATTTCAACAGTTTAGTTTTGAACTTTCGACAAGTGTGTTCACAAATTATTTCAAGTGATACCCATATAAATAATTTTAAGTGTTATTTTTTATTACAAAGTATGTAACGCATCAGCCCCTTAACGTGTATCTCAGCGATATGCGCCTTGATTAGCGATGGCGGACCACGTGACACACTCTCCGCGAAAGAGAATGAATCATTTTTCTCTAGTTGTTTCCCAAGGCGAGCGTAGAACTGACGTGCTGAAGTTTTGTTCCCCGAGATGTTACTTTTTATGTTTGTTTATTCTTGTAATTGTTTTGTCTTGTGCTTAGTGTTAATTAAAATTGCTCTTTTGGCCAATTCTTGCATTAATCATTGGATTCAGCTCTAAAAGTATAAATTATTTGTTTCAAAAAGATCTTTTAAAATACCAGTTTAGAGCAAAAAGCATAGATATTTTTTTTGAAAATCAATCAAAATTATATCGGTCAGATCGGCAATAAGTATATAATTTTTTTTTGTTCTGCGGAATTTTAGCAATTAATTTATGTGTGCCATGGGTTGAAAATCACTGTATAACTTTAATATATTTTATGATAGATGTTGAGCCCTTAATAATTCTCAAACAGCCCTTGCTTGTTCTGGGAATGCTCAGTATTGCTATTATAGCTCACCCTCATGATTTCAGGATCTCTGGTTTGATATCACCACAAGGTATTTCTTGATGTTCCTAGTATTTGCTTATACTATTTTTTAAGCATATTAAAGTTCATACTTACATCTTTTTGTGAATGAATGTCTTATTAGAGAATTAATTCCATTCATCAAAAAATTGAAATGTAGTTAATTTAACACCTATTTAAACTAAATAAACATTTCACCTGCAACCTTTATCTGTTCTATAAATAACACAGTTTTGCTTTTTGAATAACATTGTCCTTATTGATGACTTCCAAGCACTAGGTTTGTCTCACTCTTCACACAATGGTAGGTACCTTCGCTTCATAATACATTGTTGCTTATAACATAGAAAGCAATTTTTGTCTGTTCCATTTAATTTTCTGTTGTATTGTATGAAATGTGTATTGAATAAGATCACTTTCTCCACCTTTAAAATACTTGTTTGAATTTTGAAAATTACAAATGATACAGAGTATGTAAAAACTTCTAGTAAAACATTTTTCATCTGTTGTGCGACTATATACAGTTCAAATAGAACTGTTTTCTTCATAAATATAATTTATCAAAATGAAATGATCATATTGAATAAGATGGCAGGTAAAAGAATGAATAAAACAAAACTAATACTTTGATTTTCAACAGGTAAGAAAAGTAGAGTGCTGTAGTCATTTTTCTGCATCTTGGGCAAATTCAGTCATTTAATTATTATTTTATATATTTTTATTTAAGTCTCACCAAATATTGTTATAGGTTCTAAGAAAATGTTTATAGAATGTGAAGACTTCCTTATACAGTTTTTTAATCATAAATTAAAAATTTTTAAAGCATGAATTAAAAATTGGCATCCTTGCCTTTATATAAACATGATTTATAGTATCTCACCTAGTTCAAACATTTAAATATTAAAACATTGATTTTATATTCCTCCTTATTTCATAAACACTGTTTTAAAATTTTATATTAGTTAAAATGTTATTATTTTAGACTTTTGGAATGTTTATGGAGAATGTGATAATTTTGCTGTTCTACCTGGACATACTGGTGCTATTTTGGATTTGAAGTTTTCAACAGATGGAGGGTAATATTTACTTTTTTAGTTCCATTCAGCATTTAAAAATAGCAATACTAATTGTGAATCTAATAGCTATATGATGCATTTGGGAAAAATACCTATTACAATAGCACAATAGGGAAATATACCTATTACACTGTTGCAGATCTATCTTAAACTTGGGAAAGAAGTGGAACTAATCAATTAATTAAATCAGATTTATTTATGAAGGATGTCACACAGAGATACAGTATACATGCATACAGTATTTATACATATATATATATATATATAAATTGCACTTGTACAATAAATTTTCTACTTTTTATCAATTTGAATGGCACTAAATTAATTTGTAATGCTTATTGCTTTGTTTCTATGTTCACTCTTTATTTTTGCCCATGTTACATTAATTTAGCAGGGTTTGTATAAATTTATATTCCATTTTATACATTTAACTTCTATTAATTAATTTTGATTAGGGATCTTTCAAATCAACATTCTTTCAAATTTTTAGTATTATTTCAGTCCAATAATCTTTTAGCAATTTTTTATACATCTGAATACTCTTTATCCTTCTTCCTCTTAAGGTTATACAGTTTAACCTTATTAAGAACTTGCTTAACACTAGTACAACCAAACCTGTTAAAATGAGATTTGAGATTTCTTGTTTTAAATTGTCAAATTGATTATAACAACAAAATTTTAACTACAACTTTGCTTCATTTCTTGAACAACCTACTTACCTACTACATAGAAATGTAAAGGTATGAAACACAGTAAAACTATGCACCTGTCTGTTTTTTAAAAGCAACTTTTTTGTGCTTCTCTTGCTTTTGAACATTTTTGCATGTGGTTTGCATATTTTGATAATTGTTCTTTAAAATCTCAAGATATGTACAGAATTCTTTGTGTGCCTTTGATTTCCAAAATAGCTCTACAAGCAAACCCCTGGCCAATCTTTGTTCTCAATTCATTCCTACCCGAACAGTTTTCCATCCTGTTTTAACTCGGGTTTTGGGATTTTGATGATTTGGCCATCAGAGAAGCATAAAGATGATTGAGGGTTATGTGAATATAGAGAATAAGTACAAAAACTTGAACAATGTCTTTTGTCATGATAGTATATACTATATTTCACTACTCAGTTAAGACATTTGCAGCAAGGTGTGATCACTAAAGCTTCAGATTTTACATACCTTTCAATTAGATTACAGCATTTGAAAATGAATTTGAATTCTTATAAATATCTTTTAGTCCCCTTGTCTAGTTCTGAGAGCTATGTAGATCTTTCTTGTGATTCAAATAATGAGGATTTATCCACTGATCATGACTGGAAGAGTTTGACATTGTTGAATTTGAATGGCACATGTGAACTTGTCAATTCACTATTGTCTAGATCCAAAATGCTTCTGAATCAATTTGCTTTATTGCAGGAACAATTTTCATGTCTTTGGATATGTAAGTAAAATGCTACTTTAAGTTTAATTTCACTCTTGGACACTTTAAAATTTTAAATAAAAAATTTTGGCAGTATAATTTTCAAAGATTTTTATTCAAATCATTTGATTACATTTATATTATGTAAATGTGAATAATTTTTTCACTATCTTAACCTCTTTAAATTTTTGAAATGAGTTACCACTATTCTAATAGAATAACTTTGGTTTTAAATGAATACATTTTTTATGTTGTGTGAGCTTTGTCTTAATAAGGTTTGCCTGTTGATTAATAATTATATGACCAAAAGTCTTATGGCTGTAACTTGATTTTTGTAGAGGATGTGAAGTTAAATTTCTTAATTCCATCCAAAATATTTTTAAGTATCTACATTCTTACGTAGTCAAGTCAAATAATAGATGTGAACAATTTAGATTTGTTTACTGATATTCACGTAATCAGTACAGGATGTTTGAAACTAGTAATTTTATCTAGTTGGTATGATTACAGAAGGGGGGAATAAATCATTTCTCACTGTAATATCATTTCCCCATTTCTCAAAATCTTTTGCACCCTTATTTAAGAACTTATATATAAAAACAGGTATATAATTGTGATCTAATTATGTTTAGATTCAAATATACACTACCTGACATTGAAAATGCAACACCAAGAAGGAGTTGGTAGAAAGTGGTGAAATTTGGCAAAGAGAGAGACAGCAACGAGCAATAAGTGATCTTTATTGCAACATTATACACACCTTGCCACTGAGCAGCAAGAACTTCTGATCAGTAGGTTGTAGGACCACCGCGAGCTGCGATACAGGCAGCAACACGTCTAGGTACAGATGCAATGAGCGTGCGGATGGTGTCCTGAGGGATGGCTGCCCATTCCCTGTCAACCATTTGCCAGAGTTCGTCTTCTGAACGTGCCGGTGGCAACGCATGCAAGCAACGTCCAATGACGTCCCAGAAATGTTCGATAGGTGAGAGATCAGGGGAGACAGCTGGCCAGGGAAGCACCTGGGTACCTTTCAGGGCATGTTGGCTGATGCGTTCCTTGTGCGGCCGGGTGTTATCCTGCTGGAAAATGGCAGTGGGCACCCCTTGAAGGAAAGGTAGTGTCACCGGCTGCAGTACGTCATCCACGTATCGTTGGGCCGTCATAGTGCCCTGAATACGGACCAGAGGTGACCTGCTATCGTAGGCGATGGCGCCCCAAACCATTATACAGCATTGTCTCGCGGTATGGCGTTCCACAGATGCGACCGGATTGGCCCTGTCACCACGTCGGTGCCAGACTCGTACACTGCGACTGTCATTGCTAAAACAGAAGCGTGACTCGTCTGAGAACACCACCCTGTGCCATTCCGTTGTCCACGTGGCTCTATCCCGACACCATTGCAAACGGAGACGTCTGTGATGTTGGGTCAATGGTAGGCGTCTCAACGGGCGCCATGAGTGCAGGCCGCCAGCGATCAATCGGCAGCTAATGGTCCTGGACGATATGGGAGCATCAAGGGTGTCCTGCACATGCTTCAAAAGGGCAACAGATGTGGCTTGCGGGGCCGCCGATGCTTGCCGGCAGATGCGTCGGTCCACGCGTGCTGACGTCACTCTGGCTGCACCGGAACCTCTCAAACGTGCCACATTCCCTTGGTCCAACCATCTGTGCCACAACTGGTGCACCGTGGACGTGTGTAGGTGGGTATCTGCTGAGATTTGACGTATGGACCAACCTGCCCTTCTGAGGCCAATCACCATATCCCTCGTGAAGTTGTCTGTTTTCTGGAACTGTTTTGATTGGCGTCGTCCTGGCATTCTCTGCTACTAGACATTTCCTCTGAGACACAAAAACAAATTGCAACTTGATTTACCTGGCAAACAGAGTGGCGTGAAACTGACCACTTTTGCAGGTTCCTTCCCTGGTTTTTCACTTGCCGTGCGTGGGACAGCTGTGCAGTTTGCATCATTTACATATCTCGGTGAGCTGCATCTACCCTGTAAATTTCATCTAGTTCTGCACACTCCTTCTGGGTGTTGCATTTTCAATGTCAGGTAGTGTATAATAGGGAAATATTTATGTTGAAAATTTAGTAAATCGGGCTGCAAAATTTTCAGTAATCAAGACTGTATACAGGGGAAAAGGCAAAATTATGAAATCCATCCCCAAAATGATAGAAATTAATGAAATTATGGTATGTACATATATTTGCTTGGTTAAGTATTAGGTGTACTGGAAAGTTCTGTCCATTCTGGTTACAACAAGTATGCACATATTCATTTGACGCATATTTGGCTCTCTCTTTATCACTGAATGTATACTGTAGCGTCTTCACGCTATGTGGTGGGAAATCGTATAAATGAGTACTAATGGTTGTACTGCTTTCTGGATTATTTAATAACAAAGAAATATCTCCAGTTACATGAAATATGTACAGTACAGAAAACAAATTTGCCCGCAACGGGACTTAAAGGCGGTACCCTTTCTGGGACCTCTGAGAGACACTCCCAACACCGTTGAAGTTCTAGCGCCGTCTGCCTTCATCCTCCCCGGACTCGGGTCGGCAAAAGGCGGTGGGGGACGTCCTCTCGTCCCCCATTGGTCAAAGTTCTCCTCCTGGTGGATTTTTCTTTTTTTTTCTCATGAGTTCCAGAATGTTCGGGCGCCGCCGAGACGAACTGTCCCCGAATTCCTTCAAAACCCTGGGAGCGTCGGCAGAGATGAAGGGGCTTCGGTTCCCATTCACGTTTTGTGCCCCGGCACCGAACCATGGCTGCTGGGCTGATCGGCGCCTCCATAGTCTGAAAGGGGAGAGGAACACCTCCGGGAAAAGGAGTGTAAGATGCTTCGTCACAATACATACTAACCTAGCAAATGAACTAAAACGAAGATGATTCATGTTAGTATTAAGTGAGACGCAATCGTGTACCCATATCTACTGATAAAGTTTATTTACGCCACTGTATTTTGTACGAATTCCAACAAGGAAGAAATGCTACAGAAGGCGTGTAGAAATTTATTTAAAGTGTTTGGTGAAGGTACAGTTTCTGATAGAACATGCAGAAGATGGTTCGAAAAATTTCAAATAGGTGATTTCGACCTTTCTGATAAGCCACGCTCTGGGCGACCATCTTTGATCGACGACGATACTGTCAAGATCACGTTAGAGCAGAATCCTTTTTTGACAACATCGGAGATTGCGGAAAGGCTTGATTCAGCTCAATAAACCATTTCGGACCATATTCAGAAACTAGGATTGGTGTGGAAATATTCGAGATGGGTGCTACATGAGTTAAGAGAAGAATTTGAATGATCGAGTCATCATTTGCACATCTCTGCTTGCACGGAACAAAATTGAACCCTTATTGGACCAGATGATAACTGGGATGAAAAGTGGATTACCTATGAAAACATCGTAAGGAAAAGGGCATATTGTGAATCCGGAAAGCCTGCCCCCTCCACCTCTAAACTGAAGTTGAGCCTGAGTAAGAGAATGTTGCGTATATGGTGGGACATTCGAGGACCAATACATTTTGAGCTGTTGAAACCGAACGAAAGGCTAAATTCGGAGAGGTATTGTCAGCAATTGGATAATTTAAAAACAGCACTCCAAGAAAAGAGGCCGGCGATGTTCAATAGGAAGGACATACTGCTTTGGGGACTTGTCAGAAACTCGCAGAGCTAGGCTGGGAAATTCTGTCGCATCCACCATACTCCCCGGATCTAGCACCCTCCGATTATCACTTGTTTCTGTCCTTACAAAAATTTTTTCAGTGCAAAAAATTCAAAAACGAAGGAGATATCAGACAAGCACTGGTTCAATTTGTCGCCTCTAGGGATAAGGCATTTTTTAAAAATGGGATATACAAATTGCCATCACGCTGGCAAGAAGTCATAAACAATGATGGAAATTATATTATTCAATAAAGTTTATTCAAGGTATGAAAAATTTATTATTTTGTTGTATTCTAAAAACGGACAGAACTTTCCGGTAGACCTAATATGTCCTTTGTACCATAAAACCTCCCAAACCAACAATTGAAAAAAAAAAAGCTTTGATTAAACCATCAACTATTTTATTGTTTCAACATTAATAAATTCTTTTTCAATCAGATAAACATCCTTAAAAAAGTATTTGTATTTTGATAGGTGAGCAAAATAAAAAATTAAGTGATTTCTGTTTATTTTGAACTAATAGGTTAACAATCCATATTTTGTTATACTTCGTAAAATACTTCTAGTCACTAAAAGGAAGAAAAAATTAACTTCCTAAATTAAGTTATATAAGCATGATTTGGCAATATGCAGATATATACATTTATTGCAATTATGTTTTAAAATAAATTATGGTTTTATGGCATTTTCATAAAACATTGAACACTTTAAATCATACTTAATTTAAAAATCGTTTTCTAATTCACACTTTTAATTAATATAACTATAAATAACATCATTTTATAGAAAGAAACAATAGATATTTATTAAAATTTACTCTAGTTCAATTGTTTTTCTGCATGATAAGGATATTCACCCAATTGGTAGTATCCCATCTTAGTTCTCATTTCATATTAAGCCTTTACAATTTTTGTGATTAAAACTTGTCTTTATATTTTAAATTTGGTTACTCACTTGGTTTTATTCATTGCTTCTTTTTATCCTGCACATTTTTTAAATTATATATTTTACAAATTTTACTTGATCTTTTATTATATCATGCAATTTAAAATTTTTAACATTGGTTTCTTTATCATGTATTTTGTGCGATTAAAATTCAACCAACCCAATTGGTAGTTAAATCATCCATGTTGTGTGTGTATACTGATGTATTTATTCAATAAGAAAAAGATGCATCATACAATACAATTCAAAATTTAACAAATAATGACTTGATTATGTAAAACATTTAATTAAAAATTTAATGTCAAATGAAGTATAAAACTATATCAGTAAATTAAATGCAGAAGAGTGTAAAGGTAATCAGAAATTTGTATAATGATTAATTCTAGTTTTTTTATCCTGTAGATATTTATTTTCTTCTTCAACGGACAAAACTTTGAGCATTTGGGATACAGAAGTTGGAGTCCGCATAAAGAAATTAAAAGGACATACTTCTTATGTAAATAGTTGTTTTCCAGCTAGAAGGGGACCTCAATTGATCTGCAGTGCTAGTGATGATTGCACCATTAAGGTACGTTTTATTGATTTGGAAATTGCTTTATGCTTGTGGTTTTGAACTCTTGAATGTGGTTATCATTTCCCATATCAAAACTATATTATATCTATTTTTAATCAGGAAGAAACAACTTGCAAATAATTGCTGGTATTTTTGTTCAATCTAAATAATTTTTTTTTCCACAAAAATTTGAATATTCATTAATTTTGCTTATACCTTCATTTTATAGGTATGGGATTCTCGTAAGAGAGGAGCATTGCATTCCTTTCAAGATACTTATCAAGTTACTGCAGTTACATTCAATGATAGTGCTGAGCAGATAATTTCAGGTGGCATAGATAATGTTATAAAGGTAAGCTTTTTATGAGTTTATTAAATTGAATAAATTGTTTAATCCATGAATTGGTTTAGAAATAGCTATAAAAACTTTACTTTTAAGTTGCTTAATTTGTAGGGAAAAACTAGCAAACCTAAAGGAAATAAGTAGAAAAGAAATTATATTTTAAAATTAAATCATATCACGTAAATATAGTAAGCTAGAGTTTAGTCCAATAGCTAAAATTTTAAATTCTCTAAATCAAATCATGAATACAGTTGAGTCTTCATATGAAGGCTAATGATTTTTCAAAAATATTTGCTGATCTGTAAAATTGGTGATTATACATTTATCTATTTATAAAATCTATCAAGTTATGTATAAAATTACAAATTATTCAAACTCTTAGAAAAACAAGGTGCTATGCTTTTTTGTGATCATTATTAATACACAACTTTTACTTTCTAACTTCTGAGCGTATATTTGAAAAGCTATCAAAGTTACTAAGTAAAAAATTACACTTTCATGACATTAATTTTTTTCTAACATGTATAACAATCAGATAACTAAGTAATCTTGTTTTCACTTAATTTCTTAAATTATAATAAATGCATGCACTTTCGAGCAGTGAAAAGAAGTAAATTGAAGTCTCAAGTAAAATGTACCTTTATTGCAATTTGATTAGATGAACTTTTAAGAAACTTAATTCATATCAGTTCTCAATGTGAACTGATTCTCAATGTGATATCAGTTCTCTGATGTAATTTGCTCTCCAAAAGGAATTTGTGTTGTCAACTATACAAAATATGAATCAGTAACAAATCATCAATTAAATTATTATATATTAGTTACTAGTTGAGATAAATGAAAAAATATTAAGTTTCCAGTTCACTTAGTTGCATTGTGATTGTAAGGTTATGTATACTTATGGTATGTTTAAAATCTGCTAGGAATTCAACACAATAAAAAGTACAATACTTTCAATATCATTTAGGTATGGGATATGAGAAAAACTGGTGTCTTGTATAAAATGATTGGCCACTCAGATACTATAACGGGACTGTCCTTGAGTCCTGATGGTTCTTACATCCTTTCCAATTCCATGGATAATACAAGTAATGTTAAAACATTTTTATTCTTTTTTACTGCATTTCTTATTTAATACTTGATAAGGATGTTTATCATTATGCTATTTGCATGTTGTAGTGAGAATTTGGGATATCAGACCATTTGCTCCTCAAGAAAGATGTGTCAAAATTATTCAAGGTCATCAACATAATTTTGAAAAGGTATGCTCTATTTCTGTATGAATTAGGATATCAACAATTTGTTTAATTATTACAATATGATTGAGAAGTGTATTTATAATTTATTCTAAATAATTTCATGTAACCAAAATTGGGTTTCACAAGAACAGTGATTGCCCTATTACTTCTAAAACAATTTTAATTGCTTGTATTTCCATATTTGAAAAACAACTTGTCCAAACAAAATCTAGAATTCTCAAATAAAAATGTTTTATGACTTGGTTATTAGAAGTGTTCAGTTCAAGTGTATACAACTTAGGCTATTTGATCCTAAGTTGATTATACTTCTGATGACTTTTTGGAGCTTATATGTATATTTTGTAATAAGCAGGAATAAAAATATTTTAAGTTTGGTCTCCTGCATTTGAGATGAAAAATAAAATATAGATTTTTATTGCTTTTAGTGTCTGGGCATTCACTGCTGTACTTGATTTAAAATAGAATGCAAGTTATTTAAATACAAATGCTCAGATTAAAGAATTACATGCAAGTAAAGTTTTTTATTTCATCAAAATTATCTTAATATTAGTTTTTTAAACATGAAGTAAAAACAATTCAATCTTTATCCTTTGTGGAAGTTTTTTATTTATGTAGTTTGCCTGGTCATGCGAATAGTGCAGTACATCAGATCTCTTGATTTCAAAACATCTACTGAAATTCTATGGAAAAAGTTTTGTTTTGATACTATGAATCTTATTAGTTTGTTATACTATTTTAAATTCAGATATAATCATCAAATGCTCACTAAGTGATGTTTTTTTCGGTATTAAGAAATTGCATTTATCCATTAAGTATGGACCATGTTTTACAGGGTAGATGAAATTCTACATTTTGTCAATTCATATGTAAAGCAATAGTTTTATGTGAAACATTACAAAATTGCAACGAAAATGTCATTGATTATTGTTATGAAATTGATATAAAAGTAATATTAATATTCTTGCATCTTTGCTCTTCTGGTTGCTTAATATCGAATTGCACACATTGATCAAATGATGTCTTGTTATCTTGGCTGCACAAACGAGATGAAAATCTTTTCACCACAATTTGTTTTCACATAATTTACAATCTTTTGTTTTGTGTTCATGCTTATGTTACTATTTTTAATTTGATTGGGGGAAATTGGGTCCTATTCTTTTTCTCTTTCAAAGCATGGCGAAAAAAATTCAGATTTTAAGAATGTTTTCGTTTGAAAATAAAAAAATTTTTAATTTAAAATAAGTCATAAATTTTCAGTGAATTTCGATGATGCATCGAATTAATCCATAGTCAAATGGTATAAAGTTAAACACAAAGAAAATCAATGAATATTTAATTCAATAATATGAAAATTTGAATTCCATAAAGATTTAAAGGAGTGAAAAATTAAAATAATGAAGGATGCAATCAATTGTGACTTTCCAACTGACATTTCACTTATCCTGGTTGCAAATGAAACATATAATCATAATCATATATTAGATTAAGAGTAATTTGCTTCTTGTTTTCATACATGTGTTAGACTATTTCAAAGTTCAAGGATTACTTAAAAAGTCAAAGCAAAATTATCTAATTGGGATGTAAATGAGCTTTAAACTTCATTATTTGATTGAATAACATTTAATTCTGCTACAATTCAGTTTGGAAAGTCTAAAATGGTTGTCAAACCTAAAAATACTCATAATTGTATTTTTTACAATTTATGTATTGTTTTGCATTCATTCCTATTCATGACCCATATAAATGATTGTATAAAAAATTTTTCTAAACAGAATCTCTTGAAATGCAGTTGGTCTCCTGATGGTTGCAAAGTCACAGCTGGATCAGCTGATCGATTTGTCTATGTCTGGGATACTGCAACCCGCAGAATACTTTACAAGCTTCCTGGCCACAATGGATCTGTAAATGAAGTGAATTTTCATCCCAAAGAGCCCATAAGTAAGTGTATTTGTTATTTCACATGATTCAAATGCACTAGTCGTAAACGTATTGTCAGCTTACTAGTGAAACACTAAGTCAAAAATTATAGTTCTGAGAAAAAATTCTACTCACTAGTGTTTCTCAAGAAGAAATCTAACCTTCATGCTAAAGAAAATTGTTGTGGACTTCACCAGTCTAAAGTTCACATTCTCATCTAGAAAAGCTAAAAATACCCTCATATCTTGAAAATTTTGACTTAGTGTTTCACTTGTAGGCTAACAATATATTATGCTATTGAAATTTCCTTTGAACAGAAAACTTCCACATTTAAATGATAAAGTTTTTACCCTTTTGAAAGACAAAAATGTGGATGCCTAGATCTACTTTACTGTTAGGGTAGAAATGAAAATAAATAGTTATCAATCCTAATCTAAAGTAAGATTACTTTGGAAGTACACATTTGCTTCTATACACTTTGTTTTTTAAAAGCTTGAATATGATAATTTTGCTCATTTTATTTTCTGTTACAAAATTTTACATTTAAGAAAGAACTTATTTCATTGAACCATACTTTAGCTTTCAGTGATGAGAAATTCACTATTACTTCACTCACATATAGATTGAAAAGAACAATGTTTGAAAATGTTTTCAGAAGAAAATTGTTATTGTAAAATAAGAAAAGTACTTCAAAATAGAGAAGTTACTTCACTTCAAGATTTCCAAGTATATTTTGAATATTTCTTGTCCACCGAGAATAAATATTTTGCCCCAGAAACCTGTTTTAAATAAGTGCTGTGTAGTTTGATTTTGTTTCTATATTGGTCTAGATGTTTGCGTGAATGTTTCATTAGTAAGCAACTAATCACTTGAAATTTAGACTTTAAATTATACATTTTTCATATTTATTTAATGTAATACATTAAACTGCAAGTTTCATAATCTATTTGATAAAAAATCTCAATAAAAGTGAAGTGTTTAAAAGTTTATTTTTTCTCATAACATTTAGAAACCTAGCAATAGAAAACACTGAAGTATACTAGGCTAAGAAAATCAATCCTTTTCAATAGCTTATAAGTATTGCTTATTAATATATACTTCCTATACATTAAAATTCGTTTATGCAGCATCATAAGGTGTTGATTATTGAATTTTACGAATGTTTAGACTGGTATTTCTGAATAATGGTTTCCTTTAATTTGTGAACATCATCTTTTTTGTTTCCTTTTCTCTGTACAGTGCATAAAATAAAAATTCAGAGCTTACTTACAAAATACATTAAAACAAAGGAATTTGTAATTATATGTGAAATATTAGAGCTAGTGGTCAACCACTATATTTTAATGCTGGGGTCGGGCTCCTACAAGATAAAAATTACTGAATGTGTATATACATCTACTCTCAGTTAGGCCTCCAGCAGTAATTTCTCCAAGTTTGTACCACTGTTTAGAGCTGTTAAATTCACTAGCTTTAGCTCACAATCAACATTTGAATTTTAAAGTTTTTAACTCAAATCATTTTATTTATAGTTGTAAATATTTTATGTACAAGAGTGTTAGCTTCATTTTACAGTAAGTTTATTGAAGTTTTATTTAGTTTTGAAATGTTTAATTTAATAGAGAAATTATATTTTTCAGTCATGTCCTGTTCTGGTGATAAGCAGATTTACCTGGGAGAAATTGAAGGAAGTTGAGCTGCTATTTGTCTGCATTACTCACTTGTAAATAACATTATCCTGAAACAAGAATTTTCATCAACATTTATTTTAAGAACTTCCTAAATAACTCTATTTATATATTCAACTGCATTTGCCAATCAGCATATTGCCCAACATTAAAAAATAACCAAAATTTCAAGATTTCACAATCCAACATCTTGAAGGAATTAAAGTATTTTTTGTTCGTATTTCTCAAGCAGCATCAATTAAAATTTTTACAGTAACTTTCATGGTTATCTGAGTATCTTTATAACGTAGGTCTTATTCAAACTTAGGCCAACTAATAATCTCAGAATATTGAGTTCCCTGAGTATTTTAAAATTACAAATATGATTTTTCTATCCTTTTTAAAAGGAAACGCCCTTAATATTTGAGTTTATTTTTTCAAAATAAAAAATGGAACTTACTATATTTTTAATACATCTTACTAATTTTTGTAAGTATGGGTTTTGACAAACAAGTTATGATAAACTCACATTTATGCCAAATATAGCTGCATAGAATAAAACCATTTATTAAATTAAGGATGTAAGTTATTTTTATTTCATTCGTTTTCAAATTTACTCATTTTAAGCTTAACTTTTGTTCGTTTTCATTTTTTAACTTGTATTTGCTAGTTTTAAAATTGAGAAATTTGTTTCCGGATACAAATCTGATAAACAAAAGACTCAACTAGTGATTGTTCATAACTTGGAGAGATGAAACAATACTGCCGATTAAGAGTTAATTTGATGTATTGCTAATTTAATGAGGTTTGTCTTTAATTTTTAACATAAATGACTAACTGAAATTATATTTGCATACCTGCCAATTAAAACTACTTGTTTTCAATGCAGGAAATTTTCAAATGATGCCAAATTCAGCACTTGTACCACTTTGTGACAACCCATGATTGAAATCAGTTTTGAGGAGTTTCCTAAAGACAACCTTACTTTGGGAAACGGATTTAATGCATATCTTGAAAAAAGCGACTTTATTTTAAAATGCTGTTCTGAATTCAACTTTTCTAGCATTAGCAGAACTAAAGAGACTGAAATGTTTGCCAATGAGTAAAAAACTAAGTTTTTACTTGTTTGGTATGTTTTCAATTGTTAACGAATTTTAACTGTTGTGTTTGTTGAAAACTTTGAAATTGGTTTTTATGCTGTTTACATAAATATATAAAACCAGATTTTTTTCTTGGGCACACTTATAGTAGCACTGGAGCAACACACAGGCTATTGGCGACAGTTCAGGATCAATCTCTAAGAGATCCGACACCACCTCGTAATTTTGAACCAAGGTCATACCCGAACTAGCTTGGAGTTTGGTCACTCACACCACGACAATAAAGTCATGAGATTTAACATGCATTTTTTTCTTGGAGGTTGGCAGATATGCATTTAAGTAACATGCTGAGCTATGAAAGAAATAAAAAATAATAGCTTGCTCTGTATTTAGCTTTACATAAAACCACTTATTGGGAGGTTCTAACAAAACTTGTTAAATTTAGTCTCATTTTTACATATCTGAAATACAAAGAAGCCACTAATGCAATACCGTATAACTTATATAAAGGTTAAAATTCGTCTATCCATGTATAAGATTAATTGCAGCTGATTAATTCATTTATCAATTTAAACATTCCCTAACACAAGTATCCAATTTTTTCATGAAAACTCCCAAATATTTGAGACATAAAAATGTATTGCATTCTATTATAAAAGTCTGTTGATATAAATGTCTAAACAATATTGTTTAAAAGATACTATATGTATGATTTTAAGACAATCACTGAATAACCAAGGAAAAATACAATTAAATTGTAATTTTCATTTATTCTAGGAAATAACCTATTTGTAAATAATAGCTATGTTGTGCATCTTTAAAAAGTTAGCATGCACAAAAATGTTGAGCTATTTCATCATCAAATTAAACGTGTTTATCTAAATTTACATCACTTTTTTACAATACAACAAAATAAATTATATTCTCATTCTAATCAAACAATTTAAATTCACTATAATGGCTGAAAAGAAAACAACTAAACATACAGCCCTACTAAACAAAATCTTTGAGAAGTAAAACACATGAACGATTCAAACACAAGAATTTGAAATTAAATGCTTGTGTTTTAAATTATGTAAACTCAAATAATGAATATTTCAAATGCAAATTTTTGTTGAGTTACAGAAAGGGAAATCAGTATGAATTCATTGTTAGTCTTGATAAAAATTCACTTTCTAATGGAAAGCTGATGTATGTGGTGAATAGATTTAAATTGATCCCATTTACGTTATAAAGTTTTACTTTAAATATATTTTAGTAAAATATTATCAAAGTTGACTCATACTGTTTTTCATTTTATAAACTCAATTCATATCCAATCAATTAAACAGTCCTGATACAAATCATAAGATGACCACAACAAACTTATTTTGGTTTTGTATTAGATAAGAGTGAAACAAATTGAAAATAAGGTTTCCAACAAAAGCCAATATAATATTGGATTAGTAAACAGTCAGGTTATCCTAAAATATTTTGCTGGAAATGAGGAAGTTCATACTGCAATTTCAATAAGTTATCACTCAAATATTTTTGATAAAACCACACCAAAATTTGACCAAAAATGGCATTGTTTTTTGGAAGATATTACAAGGTGATCAATCTCATAACTTATCCTATTTAAAAAAGACTAGCTTTTATGCAAATTTTAGTCAATTCTAGAGTTAATAATACACATTTATTTTGCAAATATAATATATGCACAGCATATACAGAAACATTTTTCTTTCATTTGTGAAAATTCACTACTTTGATAACACTTATATCACAATCTAATACAAGTTTGGACAATTTCTGCAGTAAGATGACCAACTTAAGCATGTGACTCGAAACCTGTTCAATACTAAGTTCAGTGATAAGAGAAAGTACAAAGATTTCTAAGAAACGAAACGCTACCATATACAATGTTCTCACTACAAAAAACAAAATTCATTTTATGCACAATTCTCACAAATGACCCATGTCTAAGGATTTGACAAATCTAAGACATTGTAATCTAAATGTTATAGTACTTAAAGAGACAATTATTTGTCCTAGCTGCTATGGTGTTTGCTATCAGCATTTGAAACACAGCATGCTATGAATTAAATTAAAATGCTGCTTCCTGAGCATAAATACTTAACTCATAGTTGAATACACTGTAATCTACAATTTATATTTTCACTAAGTAGCAACAGATCCAAGATGAAAAAATCAATGAAACAAAATGCAAAATATGCCAGAATCTGAATGAGAAAAAGTTTAATTCTGAATAAAAATGTTCATTTTAGTTTTACACAAAATTTATTCACACAAATATCTCATACAATATTAAAAAAATACTCCGATTTTTAAGTTGTGTTTGTCTGCTCTGATAGTTTCAGCAAATGATTAAGTAAATAAGTGAGGGTAAGAAATAGGTAAGTTAAAAAGCTTTTCAGGTGAAAAAATATTTACAATTTTTAACTTTTGTATTAAGCTTTTAAGTAATAGTGTTGAAATTGTTCAACTGAAAAATGTCTTTGCTCTAGACCTCTGAGAAGTCTGCTGGCTTGCTTTCAGAGTGGTAGTTTGCAGACTGGCTGAGAATCAAGACATGCATTTGTCAGACAAGTGCTTGTCTATAATCAGAAATTAGTATTAGGATTGCTTAAAAACCAATATTGCTATTCTATTAGCAAACACAGCCATTACATTTTCAGTGAGTCCTAAGCAGTGATAACTAAATCTGAGACAGATAGTGCTAATATATAAAATTTAGAAGAAAAACATAAACATCTTTAATATACTTCATTGACAACAGAATTTTGTACTAATTAGGTTATAACATTTTGAACTTAGTTTTAGTGATAGAGACGTTATTCAAAGTGAAATTAACCGTAAGTAAATAGCATCTGGAACACATTTCTTATCTAATAAAATAAAAGAATGGTCAGATTGTGCAGTTAGAAAGTGACCCTCAAGAATAGTTCCTTTTAGGAACTAAAAGTGCTATATACTTGCTTAGATTATTCTAAAAAAAAACATCTACCAGTGAATTATAAAACTTCGGATCTTGGAAATTTCCAAACTGTATAGCCTATGGAAATGGTATATCAGATAAAAGTTTATGCATCTTGTTATGCATAATATAAGCAAAACGTACAGGTGTCCCTATCATGCACTAAAAAAGCTTGTTTTAGTGCTTAAGTAAATTATAAAACATTCTTACAAGTGATGTTTAAAAAATCTTTACTTCATAACTTAAGAAACCTCAATAAATCTTATTCCTTTCATTTATTATTTCTCACTTTCAAGGGACTACTCGTTTATATATTGCTGCCATGTGGCACTATCCTTAGTTTTCTTGTTATTGTGAAGGTTTAAAATTACATGATTATCTTATGAACCCTTTTATCCGACCAACTCTTTATCTCATCCAAGATGCCGTGAATATTTCTTGTCCTGAATGGACATTACCTTTACTTTCAATCATTTCAAAAACATACCATCTATCTTCTCAAGTCTAACAGTATTGCACTGAATTCTGATATGGATAAATTGTCTAATTTATCATTAAATGTTTTAGATATCAAAATGCTGTAATTAATCATTGTAAAATAGCAAAATTATGAGTTCAAATGAAATAGCTATTTGTTTTTTTAATTACATATGAGAAGCCATTAGTTTATTGCTTTACACCTTTTTTGACAGGATCTATGGGGGATTGTCAACCTATTTTGTGTTGAGAAATCTTATACAAAACGTTATAAAAGTGAGTAAATTAATTTTTTATACAATTTTAACAAGACTGCAGCTTTACTTCATTAAATCAGTTTATTCTAAACGTATTGACTTCATAATATTCAAGATTGTAATGCATGAATCTGAAATTGCATTTTAAAATTGTATTAAAATTTTGTGTGAATAGTTTTCATACATCAATTTAATTTAATAAAAGGTGATCATAAACTATTGAGTACATTAGAATGATGAATAGTAACAATCCAAGGAGCAAATCCAACTACTTTAAACATAAATTATCGACTATTTCAGATTACTTGTTAGTTCCATCACTAGATGGCCAACATGTAATCAAAATTTTAATTCATTGACTATTTGGAGGCTATGTTTCACATAGAGGTAGGTAAAAGTGAGCTAAGTTTCTAAATTTTGAATGTAAAATATTCTTAGGCATATCAAGTTTTCAAAGTTGGCAGCCATAAATCAAACATTTCTGCTTAGAATATAAATGTAATCCACCTGGCAAGGACTTAGTAATTTAAGGGTACTGATAGAATGAATGAAATACAGAATAAATGCTAACTAGCCTCTAGTAACTGAAGATGTTTTCCACAAAATGAATGGAAATTGACTGACTTCACCTACGAAAAAATAGTTTAGTATAAAAGCCATCTCTCTCTTTCAAGTTAAGAGATTTAACAGCCACAATTCTTCCATTAGGTGATCAAGCCCTTGTGAAATCCATGATCAAAATGAGATAGCCCCAAAGTCAATATAAAATGTGCTTTGACTGGATGAAGATATGGGCATTTATGTATCTGGGCATGCAAAAACGTCGCACATATAGTTGGAACACCGATAACTGAATGTTAACGATAACCGAATACTTTTGTGTGTATGGTACAACATCATAACTATGATTTACTTTGAATCATTTTACCCTGGATTGATAGCCTGAAGCTATCTGGAAGCAATTTCCAAATCCCTGGATTAGCTGCAGGACCAGTTCCTTAGCTACCGATTTCATGATTACTCAGATTTCTGTCATGGATTGTAAGACTTTTAATGACCAGTTTCAGTCTCGATAGTCAATTGCAATGCATATAATATTAATGGACACTGAAGTTTCATGACATGAAACTTCAATATCCATTGATATTATATGAATTGCAATTGGGTCACATAAAGCATTCTATAACTTTGTCTTCATCAAAAAACTGTTTTTACTTAATTTTTTGTAAAATATCGGTGGATGAATTATTCTTCGAGTTTTTTGGCTATCACTGAAATGTTTTCAATAATTTTGACCACCTTTACATTAAGGTACCTATCTTAATCCTATTTTATTTGTATTCTTTTTTAATATAGCTAAATTTCACCCTTTTATTAGATGCATGAAATTGATTTCATCAATAATTGTATCAAACAATTTATATAAATACTTTTCCTTTGTACACTTTTATATATCAAATTGTCTTTATCACAGTTGAAAAAGTAAGAATTCAATTTCTGAATTCACTTTTAAAGATGAGAAATGGATATCCAAAATCAGAATGTATGTAATATAAGAATTATAACTTTTGAATCAAAAGCAAAAGCGCAGATTTTATACTCTATAACAAGGGTTGCAAAACTTACAACGACAATGGATGACAAATTACAAATCCTTAGACTGAACTGGTTGGTTGATTTGGGTTTAATGGCACAAGGTCCAAAAGTGGCTTAGACTGAACTGCTTTATGTTTTAGCTGAAGAAATTTTAGAAATTTGCTGGTTTTTCTATAACTTTGTTTAAGCTCATTTTAAAGGTGGAATACTTTTAAATTATTGTTTTATATGGATTTTAATTAATTAAAAGGCATCAGAAAAATCATAATATTAGGAGAAATGTAAATTATACACAATGATCAACAATCTACAAGATGAAGCTGATTTTAAAACATGGCATTTTCTCCATGAACTATACATTAGTACCATTAAAACTGGCATATGAACAATACATAAACTTGATAGTGAGCAAATAGTGATATGCTATAGGACTATCCCTATTGTAGGTTGCATATAAAGCAATCTATATTGAGCAATACAACTGTAATTGAGGTAATTCCCCAAAACAAAACTTGTAAACATCAGAAAATGCAACACAAATTTGCAATAAATTAAAAATGCTACCTAACTGAATAAATGACTAGGCAGAATACAATTTTCGATGAAACTCTTAAATATATCAAAATACTTAGAAATGGCAAATTTCAAAATATCTATCAATAATTAAAAATAAAGATATTCTAAAATGTTGGCAATGTATGTAGTATACAGAATTGTATTTTTTCATTTAAATACTTCATGCCTCCCTCCCCCCCCCCCAATTGTTACAAATTCTTTATAATACTTCAAAGGTTGACAGCACTTAGTTTTCATATAATGATTGCATGCATTACTGAACTTTAGTACTGTTTAAATTGTCCTACTCATGATACACACATAAACAATTTTTTAAAAATAAAATATGGCAAAAATATAATTACAAATAAATCATATTTAATACAATACAAAAATATAAATATTTTAAAATTAATTTCTATAAAATTATAGCATTGAATGTAAAGTCATTCACATATATTAATTAGATGGGTGACAGGGACATGATTTCATTATATATTTAAATGGGAATGAAGTAAAGTCAAATGTCTGGCATTTGTTTCATTCATTACATATTTAAAAATGTTTACAACATAGTAATATATAAATCCATCAAGCATCTTGTTAAGTTTTATACCTCAAATAATTCCCAAAATTCATTCCCATTCACTGCATCATAACATTATTTTTCTACAAACCAAAAATATTAAATAAAGGAAACAACTTAACCATGTAAAATACAAATGAGATACCATTGAAAAATGAACAACCATTTAGAGCAAATAACTATTCTAAAAGAATTCAACAATATTTATAATATAAAATAAACTTTGATTCATTTTATCTTGATTTTATACAACTTTAATTTAAAACCTAAGACATCTGTCAGCACAGCTGAAAAAGCTGACAATACTATAACTTTTGTTATATTATAAAGATAAGAATTAGCACATAATCCTGATATTTTGAAAGGACTCTCCAATTCCTGGAAATATAGTAATAAATTTATTTAAATGTAATTGTATATATTGAGGCATGCATGTAATTAACTTTATTAATGAAAATAATCCAATCATAAAATGATAAAAAATAAGTATGAGATACCATATTTCTAACTTTTAAAAACTGCAAACTTAATTTCATAAATTTTGGTTATATTAGCCAAAATTTATATGTAAGAGAAAAATAAAACTAAAAAAAATTCAGTTTCAATTGGTTGTGTAGCTAGGATTTTATTTCATAGGAGCTTAATAAAGGCAAAAGTAGAATTTCTTTCTACAATAAATATCTTAATTTTATCTCAATTTTAAAGTTTTTTATCTTTGTGATACTTGATTATCAGACTGAATTTTAAGATAATTGTAAGCCTATAAAAATGACATCTCAAGTGGAGTACAGAAATGGTGTTCCACAAATGTTTTTAATCGCAAAGAATAAAGAAAATATACAAAAATTTCTGAAAATTCATTATATTTTTTTCTCACTTTTAAGGCATAAATGTGATGCGTGGATGGTTGGTTTGGGTTTTATGGTGTAAGGTCTGTGATGTGTGGAAAAGGACCATGTGAGATGATGGTGATCAATGTAAAAAAAATTATAGCCATTCTTTTAATATGTATTTAAAATTTATTAATAATTAATTAAAATTTATTAATTTTATTTCAATTAATTTTTTAATATTTATAAATATTAATCCATTAAGATATTATGAAAACATAATACAATAATTCTTATTTATTTAAAAAATAAAATAACTTGCTTTATTTTCACGAACATAACAAGTATTTAATGCAGTTATAGTATTTTTTTGTTTGGATACTTTAAATACAGAAATCAACACTTTTTGGGAGGGCACCCAGAGAATATTTTTAAAATTATTTTCTGATAAAAATAATATTGAGAGCTTATAATTTAAAAAAATGATAAATGCACAAATATGTTAACAAATATCAGTTTTATAAAATATCAACAATATAAAGCCAATTTATTTTGATGCTTGTCCTTCATCTGGCCTGATCATTTGCCCCAAATTCGCTTTGTCCTTTGATTATATTGCACTTGTATTGTTTAATTGGTTTATCATTTGCATCATCAACTTATTTCTTTAAACACTGTCACACGGTTCTTTTCTTTCATCCATTCTACCATTAAGAACGAGGCTTCTTCAGTGTGGTTTTTAACCCTTAATTAATATTTCCAAGTATCAAATTCTTTGCACAATGTATTTAAATTCAAATTACACATCAATGTTCCCAATCACATGGACATGACACTCGCAGCGACTCTCCTTCATGT
This sequence comes from Meta bourneti, assembly GCA_933210815.1. Classification (NCBI taxonomy): domain Eukaryota; kingdom Metazoa; phylum Arthropoda; class Arachnida; order Araneae; family Tetragnathidae; genus Meta; species Meta bourneti. The sequence goes on along the minus strand of OW119929.1, from coordinate 73,709,161 downwards.
TTGTCTCAAGACCCTTTCCTTTCTCTTCATAGGACCCCAATGACTGTCCAAGGTCACCCCTGCCTACGTCCCTCTGGGATCAAATGGTTCCTTCTGGCCAACATTCCTAAATGTCTGGATGGAGAACTTCACAAAATCATAATTCAACCTTATTCAACATCAAAATGAATAGATATTGCTTTGTAAGGTAAGAAGTCAACCAAAACTTTGTCTGATAATTCAGATGTGAAAATTAATCTCAATAACAAGCCCAATCTATATTCCTATCACTCGTCGATTAATCAGGATGGTGGTCAAGGTACCTCTAGATTGAAAGATTCCTGGCTTGAATATGGGGTAAAGCATGGATGTTTGTCCATACGGAGTGAATGTGTGGCTTCTCTATTAATGGGTTGTGCTTTGAATTTATGGCATGTGAGATGCAATGCGAAACCACCACTCTTGGTGCATTAGGATAATGCCAAGTGGTTCACAATTCAGCCCCTGTAGTGCCATGATGACAGGCACTTCTAATAATTTCATTGGCCAGGATTGGCATACATAAATTTTTTTCTATCATTATTAAATTAAAAATAAAATTTGAACATCCACGTCTGTTATAGGGGAAGGTCGGGTAGTATTGGACAAGCGTTGTTTCTAACATTTGCTGCAGGTGGCAGCACCTGTCAAGACACCAGTGTGTTGAGTGAAGGAAGAAAGTTCAGATGCCGCCATATTTAGTCAAGCGGCAGTGTTGTTGACTCGTGGCAGAAAATTTGGTTTTTTAATAGGTTTAGAGTGAGCAAAGATAACTTCTGGTTGTCATGGCTTGCCTGAAAGTGAGTATAAGTCGTTTCTTTGTTTATTGTTGAAAACAACATTTATTGTCCTTTAAGTTGTAGGCCGTAAATCTCCTTAAGCTTACTAATACGTATGTGGTAACTGATGTTTCGTTCTGTGATGTTCGGGTTGTATCGGACAGAGGTGTTGCGGGTTGTATTGGACAGAGGTATTTCGGGTTGTATCGGACACAGTTTAAGCTTGAAAAGAATTATATTATCACCGAATTTTTTTTGTTTTGCAGGACAATATGGGTAAACTACAGAGGTGGGAGGAAAGAATATGAAAGCTGTAGAAAAAGTTAAAACGAAGGAAATGACAATTAGGGAAGCGAGTGAAAGATATTCTGTTCTCAAAAGCACACTAGGAGATAAAATAAAAGGTTTTGCAGAAGGTAAAGAGGTAGAAATAAAACCATATTTGGAAAATGTTAAGATTTTTCCAAGAACATTCAATGATGAACAGGAGATGGTGTTATACAATCATATTAAGAATCTCGACAGCCATCTCATGCCCCTGAGTAAGGAGGAGTTTTTGAAACTCGTCTATCAATACAGAGAAATTGAAAATAAAGCACCGTTTCAATAAAACAAGAAAAGTTGGGAAAGACTTCTATTATGATTTTATGAAGACATAATGACCTGCGATTAAGGAATGCTGAATCTAAAAGCTGCAGAGCAGTAAGGAGCAAGTGGGGAGATTTTTTGAGAAACTAACTGAATTAATGGAAAAGTATAGCTTTAGTCATTCGAAGATTTTTAATTCTGATGAGATTGGCGTGTCATGCGTCCATACTAACAATCTCAAAGTAATGTCAGTTAAAGGCAAAAAACAAGTAGGGAAGTTGACATCTGCTGAAAGAGACAGAAATGTCACAATCCTACTGACTATCAATGCCTCATGACCAGTTTATTCCTCCATCTTTTTTCCACGGGTGAGATTGGAAAATGAGTTGAAAAAGGATGCGCCATTAGGAAGTGTTTTTGATGGTCAACCGAGGGGATGGATAACATCTGAAGGTTCCTTAAATGGCTGGAAATGTTTGTGGAGCAAGTTAATCCAAGTGAAAAAGATCCTGTCCTTTTGATCGTGGATGGCCACTGAATTCACAAAGACCTTAATGTGAACACATCTGTGAAAAAACATCACAATCACATGCTGAGCTTGCCCCCTCATACATCACATAAGCTTCAGCCATTTGATAGTGGTTGTAAAGCCTTTCAAAAATGCATATAACGAAGCATGCTCACTCTGGATGCGAAAATACTCAAACATGAAGATCACCCTTAAAGACATAGCTGGTTTGGTAAATATTGCCTTTTTAAGAATATGTCAAATGGAATTGGCTCAGTCAGGTTTCCAATGTACAGGTATTGAACCACAACGTTTTCGATGATTTGGATTACACTCCTTCGCTTTCTAAGGCCGATCAATCGCAAAATAGAAGTAAGTCCACCATAACTATAGAAGACAACGTGCTGCCACATCTACCACGATTTCAAGCTTGCCCAGTCCTTCAAAACCAGTAGCAGACAAGCAGATGGAGGAAGTTCGAGCAGTCTTGGAAAATGATAGTACAACTTCCTCTTATTGAGGATTCTCCCAAAGCAACTGCATCTCAAAATATTTTAGAGATATATCACCACTTTATAGCAGTTCAAATACAAAATTCATATCAAGACAAAGTTGTGGGCAAAAACGTGAAATTTTAACCTCGACTCCATACAAAGCCGAACTTGAATGAAAGAAAGGAGAGAAAGAAGAAAAAGAAAGAATCTATGCAGCTAAGAGGAAACTGCTGGGGGAAAATCGTATAAATAAAGAGAAAAAAAATATTAAATAAATCAGTTCAAGTAAAGAGATCAAAACAAATTACACCTAGACTGAAAAAGATGAAAAACGAACTTGAACATCCAAAGACTTGTTGAAAATGAAAGTAAAATCTGAAGAAAAGAGGAGGCCAAGAGACTCTGGTGAAACCTTTGAAGACTGGATTCGTTTGTTTTACCAAAAAAGTAAACACAGAATGCATTTGTCTTTAAAACAAATTGTTAAATTTTCAAAGACCGATAATTTTTCTCATTTATACCACTTTCTTATGTTTTAACTTAGTTTTAAGATCTGTAATTTTTGTACTTTTATAAATTTCTCAAAAATAACTCTGCCTAATAAAAAGTTTTTTGTGAAACCAAAAGCAATTCCCTTCTTGCACATTTTTTTCATGTCCGATACAACCCTCCAAAAATCAAATTGATAAAAATGTAATGACTAAAAAGTATAAAAAAACTATTGATATTTTTATCTTAGAACAATGTGTTTTAAGGTGTTTTTATAGAAGAATTAATTTTTGTATGGAATGTAATCTGGTCCAACTGAGGTGTAAAAATATTTTATAATATAGAAGCTTAGGTGTCCAATACTACCTGACTTTCCCCTAAGCTAAACTGCTTTTGCAAGGAAATGTAACTATTTGACAAAAATGAACAAGGAGAGATTTTTATTGGTTAGTTTATGGATCTCATATAATTGATATTAGCTCAGTGCATCACAAAATGTGCTATAATATGAACACATAAATAAAATAAACCTACCTTAAGTAGATCAGCAGCTAGTTTTAAAACATTATTTGCTAGTATCAATTCTTCCTTTTTATGTGGCTTTTGCTCCATATGCAAATATAAATTTATCTAAAAATAACAACCTCAACTATTAATAAAAATATTTAAGTATGAGAAACAACAAACAAAATATAATACATTGCTTAGCTTATCAAAATTGATTTTCATGCTTGTATGAGGAAAATATGCTGTACAAAAATTCCATGGTATCTTTCTTGAAAGTTAGATAATCAGTGTTGAAAATGATTAAGAGTGAAAATTCTTTTAAAAAAGTACCAAATTATTAAAAGAGCTACTGAGAAAGGTCAAATATGAATTACCTAATTCTTGTACATATATCCAATAATTTTCACTTTTTAGAGAGCGTATGAATTTATTGTTACACCACGAAAGAACATATTTACGATATGTGTCAATTGCTGGTTCTTATTAAATACAGGCTTTACATTGCCAGGTTAAATAAAAAAATAAGTGTTAATCTTCTAGTAATTTAAATATACACTCTAAGACAAAAAAGTTGCACCTAGAAGGAATTGTCAGAATGCAATGAAATTTACAAGGTTGGTAAAGTGCTTATAAATGAGTAAATGAAAATTTGAGACTGAAATATGCAAACTTTATTGAGAAAAATTAAAAAAGTGGTATCATTCAGTATGGCGTATGACTGCCATTATTCCTAATGCAGCATGCCAAGTGCTTGGTAGTGAGTGATAGAGGTTCTTTATGAAGTCCTGCGACAGTCCATCCCATCCTGCTTGAACCCTGTCACGCAGTTCCAGCAGATTACGAGGTACGGGTGGAGTGGTGACATCTCGTCAAATGGCATCCCATACATTCTCTATCGAGGACAGGTCTGTTGAGTATGCCGGCCATGGTAAGATATCGTGTTGTAGACAAGCTCTAGACATCAGCAATATGTGGTCGAGCATTGTCTTGTTGAAAAAGCGAGTGAACCTGGGAATTCAGGAATGGGACCGTAACTGGCTGTAGAATTTCTTGTACACAACGCTGGCCTGTCAAAGAGCCCGTAACGAATACCAAAGATGATTTGGCATCACACACAATTGCACCCCACACCTTTTGGACGTGTGATGCTGCACAACAAACCGTTAACCTTGGCGCTGACCATGTTGCCCATGGCTCGACTGGCTTGACACCATTCCAGTCTTTGACGGCGATGCAATGCTGTTAAAGGCAGTCGTCGTAACGATCTACGTGAGTTTAGTCCCACGTCGTGAAGCCGTCGACAAATGGTGCGATCACTTATAGGATGACCAAGAGAGGTTCCCACTGCCCGTTGGATGTCTGCAACAGTGGCTGTTGGATCAGTATGCGCATGTCTTACAACACGTCAATCCACTCTCGGTCCGGTTTCTCTAGACCTTCCTGAGCCTGGTTGACGCTGGCATGTGCCTTGTTGTATCCACCACTGCAAACAGCTTGCAACAGTAACATCACTACAACCAATATGTTTCGCAATCCGTCGATTAGACCATCCACCTTCTCGGAGGCCAATTACTCGGCCTCTGTCAAACTCTCCCGTTGCTTAAATTGCTTGCAAACTTTTTCCGAGGCATAACTCAATGAGGAACGATGTAACCAACACAACAGAACGAGTTGAAATGAATTTGATGTGCTACTGGATGTCCTTTTATGCTCTTGTATGCAGCGTGTTTGAGAGCTGCCCTGCGTGTGGCACATGCTCAAACGATTCTGAAAATTTTATCATTTGCATCTCCAATGCAGATGTACCACTCCTCCAAATTTCATTTATGCTGGTCTACTCCTTCCAGGTGCAACTTTTTTTGTCTTAGAGTGTACAATACATGAGTGTTGTAAAAAGTTTTACTGATACAGATCTAATTATAATTTTCGGACATTTTTAGTAAACTTTACTGTTTGCTTGCCTAATAACTGTAGTTAAGGTTTATAAACACCATTGTTACCTTCAGTTATGCACACTTGTACAAAAGTGCCTGATTAAAAAAATGATATGTTCAACAGTTGTCTCAAAAACAGAACTAAAAGAATTTTTGAAAAGGCAATAAAAATTAATTCTTTTCCACAATATGCATATGAAAATAAAATAAAATTAAAAATTAAATGCGGAATTGTGTTAAAAAATTAGAGTATTTATCCATTGTTTTCATTTCAAGTACTTGGACTTTGCTAGTACTGATTCCAAAGTAAAAGAGAAATAGCATATTCAATCAAAAATTTGTCCTTAATGCATCATGGAAATATCTATCCTAGAGTGTTTGCAAACACTATCCTCACACTATTCACAACCTTATTTCAAAGGATGGTGGACATTAGAATACAGCTTCCTTAACTTCATTGATTGAAAACCACCTGTCCTATTTATGACTTATTTTTAACTTTTTAATCGTCAAAATAACTGAAATGAACAAAATTTAGTTTTCTAAATTACAAGTCCAGATAGTTTGAAAACTGTTTAGTAATTTATTTTTAAAGTGATATATTTTCCTTGTCTCAATGTGTTTGTTTCAACGTAGGAAACTAAAGAGATGGATATGCCATTTGAATGCAGTTCATGAGTCACATGTAGGCCTAACAGTAGCATACTATAACATTGATAACTGGAGATGGCAAGATCGGATTGAAAGGAAAAATATCTAATGGTAAATCTAATGTTAAGCTTTAGACAACCTTATAAGTCAGTTTGTTGTTTATGTTCACTGTTTATTTCCTCAAAGACATTAAAACACAAATAATTTTTATCCCCAAGTTAGAGTGGAGCCCAAAAGACACAATTGCACCCAATTTTGGCAACTGTGCGAATGATCTAAGTGCTGTCTACAAGCATGAGGCTGTCTTTTACAAAGGCAGAAAATGAGAGAATGATAAACAATACCCTCAGTGGAAAGTATGAAGTAGAGAAGAGTCTGCTAAAGGTACCATCACACATGTGTGTGAATGCCATTAATAAATCCAGCAAGAAATCATTTAAGGTTCAAAAGAATGAGGTATCAGCAGTTTCTGGTTGGCTTTTTGGTGAAAGTCTTTGTCGTTAAAATAGAAACTGACATCTCACTAAAATTTACATTAAGAATGTTATCATTTTTGTTTCAGGTTTTATAGATTTTTTTGTCTCCAAATTTTGTTTTTATTAGGGGATTCAATGGATGCTATGCTACTCAGCCCAAAGTATGTGAAGTCCTGCTATACATATTTTAAGAAAATTACTTCAAATCAGTAAAATGCACGCAGTAATGAAATTAAAACAAATGCAGATTTCTGAGGGGAATTGAATTAAAATAAAACCCATCTTAGTGAGATTTTAATTGAATTCAAACATGTCTAATGCAAACTGCTTGATTGCTTTGATTAGTTAATGGTGTTAAAATAACTGAAAAATAAAATTATTCAGATGCTAATGGTTTGTAATAGTATAAAAATTTTATAAAATAAATTAATCTTACCTGCTCAGTAATAAGTACAGATAAATTTCGATATTTCTTATTAATTTTAGTCCCAATTACCATGAAGCGCAGCAGATAAATTCCAAGAGCCAATGTCCAAAATAAAAGCTCCCAACAATGTAACTTGTCAGCAAATTGACCAGTTTCTTTTAAAAGCTGAAATGGAGGGAAAATTTTAAGAGATTAAAAGATACCTTGTTACAAGATGCATTTTATTCAAGAATGAATTCTAAAAGTTTCCTATCCAACTTCAAAGGCAAGAAAGAATGATCAAGAGTAACAGTACATATAAGAGAAACACCCAAAACATACCTACCTGAATACATAAAAATGATACAACACACACTTCTAATATGAAAGCAATGGACACAATCATATCCACAGATCTTTGAGGTCCAAGTTTCTAAAAGATAAAAAAAAACTTTTTCTTGCATGTAGTTTTAAAAAATGGTCAAAAGACATAGAGTAAAGTAAACAATGAAGCTTGAAAATGATACGTTTAAAAATAATAAACAAAAAAGCACAAGAATTTACATTTAGCAAATTATAAAATAAATTTCAACGGAAAATACGATAATTCAACCACATAATAAAAACAAATAAAATTCAAGTAAATACAGACCTTCATGTAGGAGCGGATTGATAGCCAAATTTTAATATTTCTCACTTTATTAAGACGGAAATGAGGCAAATCTGATCTTTTTGCTCGCCTTGAAGATGTCAGGTAGCAAAAATGTTTTGCATACAAGAAACGCTGAAAATACAACAAAAGGTTTATGACACAACGAAACATAAATTACAAAACATTTTGAAATGAAATTATTCATACAACTTGACTTAAACAATTCAAATTTTAAAACATCTGACATAAAGTAATATGGTTTCAAATATACAATATTGGTGATGAATATATACTTAATGTTATATAATGTTAATGTTAGTTTCCATTTTACACAAAACATACTTGTTTAAAAGTTTTCTCCGCCACTGATAACAGGAAGAAATATGCAAGACCTAAAGTAAATCTTTCCACCAAAATAATATAAACCACAAGTTTCACTCTGAAAAACACAGAAATCGGAAAGCTATTACATAATATCAATATTGTATTCAAATATTGCTGTTTTCATAGTAGTTGTTGAGCAACTTAAATTTAACTGAACAAACTTAATTGATCCTTTGAACCAATTCATTAAATTTTTAATCTCTAAAACACAACTTTCAAGCAAAAAGAATTGTACAAAAATCTAAGGAAATAAAACATAGCATGACCAACAGATATTCTACAGAAATTTTAACTGAGAGATAACACTTCCAAGATAGTTATCTTTTAGTTAAAACTTGATTGTCTATTACAGAGGTAACAGAGAAAATTTTAAAAAATTTTGTAGGGCATTTAAATTTTTTTAAAATAAAACAAATATATAAAAAACATAAATCAAAGAAATAATATACCATGTTTTACCTCCAGCCAGGACCTAACATAACATCAAGGAGTCCATCAGTGATTTTGACTACCTCCTCTGAACTTGGAACAGTCAGAGTAAGTACATCACTTGTAATATCCTGTATAATATACGTTGAGACTCCATTCCGCAATCGAAACAAAAGTGGCAGCAAAGACAACATGGCGGCAAAGAAAATTCCAATATAAAGATACTCCGAGCTGTGTGGAGTGGAATCCACTTTCTGGATGATGGCAGAGCTGATATCCAGTGCAGTCAAATCAGCTTTCTTGCATTCACTGTGTTCCCAGATTGTACAGCTCACTTAAGGAAAAGGTTACGAAGCAGAGATTTTAGAGGCAAGAAAAATTATTGCAGTTTACTTGGTATGAAAGATTCAGCAAAGAAACTCCCATTAAAGAGGATATACAGAATGCAATGTAATTAGTAACACAGCACTATTAGTTCACTGGATGCATTTGTAAATTCAATCATGTCACCATTCATCTACACAAAAAAAATGAGAGAATATCAAAGATCATTTTACAATGGTTTTATAGCTGGTGTGAGAATATTAAAATTTTACTTATTCAAATTTGAAATTAATGTTGTCAATAAAAAATCAGAAACACTTGTGAAAAAACTAGCTTTCTAATGTAAAAGTTTTAGTTATTTATATTCAAAGAGAATGCAAAAACGATGCTTAACATAAAGAAATTGAAGTTGATCACTGAAGTAATGTTAAAAAATTGCAGAAAAAGACAGTATTAACATTCTGTAGCATGTGGAAGGGATATCCATTAACAGAAATCAAACTTGATAGAAAAAGTGATATTATAAATCCTGCAGTTTCTTCAGTGCAACTTTTTCAGAGAAAATAATTAAAACAAGTGTTGCATGAATAATTAAACTGCATCCTGTAAACTATAATATACAGCTGCCAAATAATTAGTATGTCCATATATCAAACAATTACTAATTCATATGGTAATCTTTGCTCTAAATTATCAATATACCTTCTTAATAGTCCTTCAGTCCTTATTAATAGAATAAATATTTAATTAATTTTGAATTCAAATGTAATTAAAAACAATTAGCTTTTAATACATTCTTAAAATGGGAAAACTCGAAGATTAATTTTTACGTTTTTTTTTTATTCAGATAAAATAAATTTAGCAATTGAAGAATTTTTGAATTAATTTAAATGCATTTTATACTGCTAACTGTGCAGTAGATAATCAGAATGTAATGGAATTTAAGTTTTAGGGTACAACAGACAAGCTGCACCATGAATGGTTAAGAATATCTATATAAATAAAAATAAAGTGTTTGTACATTGAATATTTTCAACCCATTTCAAGTTATTTATCCGTTTGGGTCCTTCTAATACAAAATCGGTGTCAAGTGAGTTTGGTGTCTGTGTGTGCCTGTACTACATACAAACGTATATTTTCATAAAACTTTGCATAATGTGAGTACTTGCGTTAATTTAGTCATTGAACTTGATTGCATTGGTCTGTCTTCCAGTTTTTACATCCGTTTTTGTGTTTAAGTAACACATAAAATTTATTCAACATATTTTAATAATGTTCTATATTTTATAAATCATATTTTAATTTAGTGGATACATTATTTGAATTTCCTTTGATTACATATTTAGACAAGTTTCATGCTAAAGCATCTGAGTAACTACACTTAAACCAACCATAATTTGGTAGTTTTGGAGAATCTGGAAGGTATATTGATAATTGCAATTGCTTGGATTGTTTTACCAGTACTGTGAAAGAGCAATTATTTTTCCAAAACCTGTTTTTAGGGAATTTAAATTCTAATACCTTTATATTTTGAGCCTTATTTTTTTCTTTACCAAACATAAAAATTCTGAATATTTGGGACAGATGATATAGAGAATAAACATAAATAAAATATACAGCTCAAGACCTTTTAATATAGAATTGGTAGCTAATGTGGCAACATTGGTATTTTTAGAAATTATTTTTGGTATGTGCAACTGAATTAGTTCGAAACAATCATTATTAATTATTTGCTTTTTTAAAGTTCTGTAATCCGTTAGCTTATATTCATGAAATCCTTTTTGTAGTGAAAAAAAACAGATACACTGATTACTTCTCGTTCAAAGAAGTTTTCTTGTTAATCTATGTTTAAAGATGTAACTGGATTTTCAATTTGATGTATTTCATTGAATATCTATCAAGGTAAGCAAATGTTTAATTTCTTAAAAAAATGATAATTTTGGGAAGCGCTTTTGTTTTTAAATGACATACAAGGCATATGCAATTATTCTATGCATACTGGGTAACATTGGCACTCTAGACTTTTCTTTCTTACTAAAAATTTAAATTCTACAAAATTGTTAAATTTTACATTTATTCACCTTTGTGAAATTATGTATTTAAGAATTGTGTACCTTTATTAGAGTATGCTAGTTATTACATAAGATGAATAGGAATTACAATTTATTAACGAAAATGGAAGTTAGTTAACCAATCCAACCCGAGTAATGCTGGGTAATTCTACAAGTACTCAGTAAATGTGTTTAAATTATAAAAATGCAAGTATTTCTATTCCAATAAAATAGAAATATAGTACAAATGAATGAAAATGATGAAACAAAAATAAAGTTATTAAGAAATCAAGACTCATAAATAACCTTTAAAAATGATAGCGAAAGGCCAGTTTTAGATGTATACTGTATATATGCAATTTCAAATGCATTATTTCGGAAATGGTTACATAAAAGGAAAATATAGTTGAATAAAAAATAAATTTAATAACCTGAATGAATAAGAAACAATTTTGAACTTTTAGAAATAAAACGTTCAAACTAGTTATAAAATTTACAAAATAGTTATAAGGAATGATTTCTAGCAAAATTATACTTCACTTTGTATTGTTTTCCCAATAGTATGGATCAACTTTACCTCAACCTTAAATTCAACATATTTAAATCTTTCAAAATATGAATATTTTCTGGTTTAAAACTTGTTAAGTAGAAAACCTTTATAAATGTTTAGTTAATACTTGGAAAACAATCAAATTCGTAGTTAAAAATGTTTGACTTCTAGCTAAACTAAAGTTCTAAAAAATCCTAAACTTGTTCCACAGAAAAACCCACTTTAACATCTATTGAAATTTCTCTGCTATAGCAAATATTGTGAAGTCTTAATACATAAATATCACATAAAAATAGACAAATAGTTGTAGTAGTACCAGCAAAAGCAAGGAGGATATATGTGGGTGCAGGCAATATCATACTTGGGTCATTCCATGTGAAATGAGCAAAAATCAGAAGAAACCTGTGGCCGTAGGGTGACGGATTTTCATGAAATTTGCTACAGGGGTTAAGTTTATGCATAAAAAACGATATCCAAAATATTTTGGAAGTTTAACGCATTTTATGGACTTGCAACTTTGAAGAGCAGTTGTGAAATCGCTCAATATTGTGCATGTTTGAAGATCCTTCTCAAAAACTACTTAACGTAGACAACAATATTTCATATTTTTGTAATCTATGAAGAATACTCTTTTTTATCTATTTAGAAATAATTTTAAACATAGTATTTAAGCTAAAAATTAGTAGCAAAAAATGGAAAATAATCGATTTTGATAGAATTAAAAAGGTTTCTATGGGCTAAAGGAAATTAAATGCATAGTTGAAATTCATACCAGATACAGTGCTAGGTATGATAAAACTACTGCTGAAGTATGGAAGTCGGTTTTTATTTCCTTCATCTTCCAAACAGTGAAGGAAAATTATAAAATGACGGTTCTCCACTTAAAATAGGCACACAAAATTGAATGAAGGACAGCTCTGACGAAAATTATATTTTAGAAAAATATAGTTTAATGTGTCTATAACTTGTAAAAAAATTCAAGATTGTATTTTGAGTCTGAAAGCAACATTAACAAAATTAGTGAAACGCAAAAACACGTTCTTGCTCATCCAATCAATTGGTGACTGAAAGTTTCGTCGCCAAATGACTATTCGGATGTTCTATGACGGGTTGCCATATTCCATCAGTATTGCACTAACTGGAAATATTTATTATAGCCAATCATAGCATTTCCTTCCCATTCTATGCATATTACTCATTTCAAATAGAAACAATGAAACCCCAAATCAACAATGAAATACCAAATTATTTGTAACTTTTGAAGGAAATTTTAAAAGCAGGACATCAAATCACAATTAAAAAAGCTTAAACATTTAAACCTTTACTTGATTGCCTTCAAATTCACTTTCAATTTGATAAAAGTCTCTTGTTCAATTTCGTAGTTGCTTAAATTGAAATTTTCCTAGTGCTGCCGAATTCTTGAAATATTTACTTATTTCACTAGAGATTGTGATAAATATAGGATTCGTGAGTTATGTACATTTGGAAGAATCGAGTTTAACAACGATGTTTAATTTCTTTTTTACTTTCAAAAGTAGTGTTTACCTGGCTAATGCTTAATATTTACAAAACGCATTTAATATTCACAAGTAGTAGTATTTAATACTTATGTTTCCAAAGGAAAAAGCAAATCAAAGACTTCTCTAACAAAATTAGATTTCCACCTAATTATTTCATTGATGGAAACACTCCTTGGATTAAGCAAGACTTTAAAAAGAAATTTCATGTGAAATTTTGCACATGCATCATAGTAGTTATATTTCATTCTTATACTGCATTTTTTATATTATCAGAGGTTATAATTCATTATCAGCTGCGATAAAAAAATAAAATTTACGTCTAATTACAAATTTTCCCGAGACAAAAATAATCAAATTACAATTATGAAAATTTCAGGACATATAATAGACATCTTTCTCTTTTATGTTGAAAAGTTTTGATGTTCTTGGAGCTTTCCCTCACAGTGAAATATGCAGTTTTAAAAATTGAAAAATCGTATTTTCCATAATTTTTACTTTTAAATGTTTTTTCTTTATAAAGGAGTAGAAATACAATCAGCAAATTACGCCACCTATTGTTAGGAAAGACTCTTCATTAAAAATAATTTTTAATATTGTCTTTCGATTTCTAGACACCAGAGCAATTTAAAATTTGTAGCAAATTGGCAAAATTTCTATTTTCGTCGATCTCTCAGATTCAGCAATGACGGCTATTAAATTATATTCTGATGTTTCCTAAGAGACCTTTTTCTGAATGCAACGATAAAAATTTTAAATTAGTGTCAATAACTTATTGAACTATAGGATCGCAAACAGGCCACTTTAAGTGCCAGAAAATCTAAATTTGTGACCTTGAACTTTAAATGTCAATAATTAACAAAATATAGATTTCTGAAACCTAATATTTTGCAGTTGGTCATTACTATATGTGACCTATTTAAAAACTGATTTTCATTAAAATCGGTGATATGTCAGTCAAAGCCGATTTGCTCATTTTGCGTGGAACGACCCACCTGCCAACCACAAGGTAAAAAAACGAGATTTTTTAGCAACTGTCAAAAATGAAATGTCAAATAACTCTTTAAGAAAAAAAAGTGTCACATTATCGACAACTGTATTAAATTGTGTTTTATGAAAGCAATTAAAAACAAAAACAACCCTAGTTCCTATTACTGTTTATAGGCTTGGTGGCAGTTCAAACTCGCCGAAATCAATTTGGCAATGACACAAAATGGGGCCAAATATACTAAAAAACGAGTAATTTAATTTTTTAGTGTTTTAGAGGGATATTTGTAGGTTTGTTCTGAAAATTAGTACCCCTAAAGACGGTTTTTACAACAATCTAGCAACTGTTGATTTCGATGCTTTTCTTTCATGGTTGCAATGGTTTGGCACCTGAAATTGGTCACTTGAAAATTTTCTCCAAGAAAAACCAGAAAAATATCTTTTGCCTGGAAGACCATAGGTTTTCCAGAAGACCGCCGATAAGTTGACAGGTATGCAATATTAATGAGATAAAGCAGAATGAGAAAGGTTAGGTGATTGCAAAATAACAAAAGCAAAGGAACAAACTAAAGAGTGTTAAAAGAAAGGAAAAATTACCTGATCTGGGATGATGACCTAAAAACAGAGGACAAGGAAATAAATCAACAAAAAAAGAAATAGGAGAAACAATGGGATGTAATAATTTTATAAACAAATCACATGCAAAAGGATGGGTTCTAATTTGACAAAATAGCAAGCAAGTCAAAACTGAGCACAAAGCATCCATTTAAATACCTTACCTTTGTCACCAGTACAGGCATATCCCACATTAGAAAGTTTCTTTGAGGGCTATATAAAAAATTAGAGTTAAAAAAATAACTGTCAGGGACTGTTTATACTGAGCAAATTTTATAATAGATAAGATGTACATAAGATGTAAAGGTATCGACATAACTTTCTTTAACAAAATCAGCATTGTAGCTCAAGCTCCCCACAAAAAGTGAACAAGTTATTTACAAATTTTATTTTCCAATTTCTATACTAAAAGCTATGATAGGCTTTTTCTGTCAAGCTAACTGCAGGTGAAACACGTATCCTGTATGTTTTATGGACATGTCACTTGGCTTGATCTTTTAAATATGATTTCAGCATGTCAATAGAAATTCCAAAGAATGAATTCTGAATTGATATATAATAGTTAATTAGATTAAACATCAAACTTTGCCAAAACTATATTTTAAAGTAAACCTGATATCACTCGAGCATTTGAGTAATAGAAAGTAAAATCTCCATCTTCTGTCTGGCTTGTTTGTGTATGTATGTCTTTACATTGAAAATCCCTTATTAGAGAAACAAATAAATTTCATAAATAAACAAGTAGAAGATAAACTTTCATGTTAAAATTAGATATACGAGCAGAAAATATGTTGAATACGAATGAAAATTGGATATCTTTCACTGTTTTGTTAAAACATTTCTCTTGACAAATTACACAAAGTTTTATCTATAACAAGCTGCGAAAAAAATAGTATTTTTAAAAATTTGGTTTTCCATTGTCTTTGTGACTTACACTCCATTAATTCTTTTAATAAGATTCCATTGTTTTGAATAAGCATTTGCATTTTCTGAAAAAAATAGAGGCTCAAAGGACAGTCATAATGCATGCCAAACTTTCTAGAAATAAAATGAAACATGTTGGCAATATTACCAATCTAACTATGCTTATAAGGCAAGTAATATAAAAATTGCACAACTGCAGATTGGCAGAAAAGAATAATTAACACACACTACCTTATTAATTACCTTTAATGGTGACTTTAAAGCTATGGACCATAGAGGCACACCATCCATTCTTACCACCTTGTCTGCAAAGTAACACTTAAATTCTTCAGACAACACTACACTATATATCTTCAATTTTGACAACAGCTAGAAAAAGCTCTTATTTTTACTGTGATGCATAATAAATTGTTTGAATGCTCGATAACTTGATAGTGGTATAATTTCATTTGGAATATATATATATTTTGTCTGCTTGTTGATGTATTTAGATTTTACGTTGTAATAATACCTATCAGTATGTTGTTCTTTCTTTTGATTAAAATTATCAAAAGGTAAATCAATAAGTGAAAAATTTTTTCCAATGACCCTATTTTATGTTTTAAACTCTAAAATACCTCCTTATACTTTTAATATATTCACAATTTCAATAAAATAATTATATGGTAAACAGATTATTTTAAACTTACTTAAGGAAAATTTTAACTTTAACAACCATAAAACATAACGATTAAAAAGGAAATAAGACATGTTTTGGCCAAAGTGCAATTATTTACTCTATCAATGATCTATGCACTATGTCGAAATCCAAAATATCAATCTACAGTTTTAGAAGTGTTTTCTTTCATGGTTTTGTTGTTAGCTATCAGAAATGTAGATAAAACTATGAACACTGAAAAGTAGTTTGCCTGTAAGCATACTTTTATTAAAGAAATTTTAAGTTAACACGATCCAATTTTAAAATATTTTGTTTTTGGTGATTATATTCAAACTTATGAGGATTTGTGTTTTAAATAAACACTTGTTTAAGTGTTATTTAAACTTGATTTGGTGGGCAGTAAATTTTTTGTACACAAGTGCTAATTAGATAGTTGCATTTCCAAATTATAAACATCCACTTCTTGTCTGAGTTAAAATATATTTCATGTCAAAAGTTATTTTCATTAAATCTGTTTCTAATTAGTGCAATTTGAAACAATATAAATGCAATAGAAAATGATAAATTAACTTATCCATCACAACTAAAAGGTGTTAATGATTATGAGATTTTATGCCTTACTTCTTGAATTTCCCAAGCAAAAGGATTTTCTGAAGGTGATACTTCACTTGCATTACCTTCTGAACATTGTGTGGAGCAATCTGTACTATCACTATTACAGTCAGTATTAGTTATAAGAGGCCATTCCAAATCAGAAGGCTGAGGCTAATAAAACATACAAAGAAATCCATTTTAAATAAAATGCAATACAAACTGCAACTTTTACAGCACAGCTGAATTCATTGGTCCCATCAATTTTAAAATGTTATTTTTCAAACATTATCTTCATACAAATATCTTGGATACCAAAGGCTATCCACTGAAATATCTAGATTCTTTTACTATTTTCGGACCAAATAGTGAACAGTATAAACTAGCTTTTAAGTTGAATATGAGAAGCAAATTTTAGAAATTAAAATAAAAACATGTGTAGATTTCAAGATTAAGAAAGGCAAACAAACATTGAAAATCATTAAAGAGAAACTTCCAGATTGTAACCTTGAATGACTAAAGTAAAACATGGTTGAATTCGATTCACATATAATTTTAGCTATCTTCCCAAATATATTATAAATAATGACTAAAATAAGTGTTTCAAAATGATCACAATGTATAACTCAGTTTTATAATACTTAAAAATTCGGTAGTGTTACAATGTCTACACTTCCATTAAGTGCATAATCCCATTCAAACAAGACACAAAATTAAAAATTCTGTAGATAGGTATATTTAGATTTAATATTAGAAAATTGAATAGTTCATGGCATTTGTATAAAAGGTTAACAATATTTAAAGAATTTAAACATTAAAAATTTATTGTTTTTTCTTAATGATTTAAAATTCTAGCCAGTTGTCATCTAAATTTTTTAAACTAAACAAAATCAGTATGTGCATTTGTTCTTTGATACACAGGAAAGGAGTTTGCTTCGTCTTTAAAGAATTAATTTCTAAAAGAATAATGTGAGTATACATTTTTAAAAATATGTTTACTTTGTTAAAATTTAAATTTTCTCAAAAATGAAAATAAAAGTTTAAAATATGATTTCACAGATGGAATCATTGTTAGAGTTTATATAATTATATTATTAAATTTTATGATGTATAAATGTGATTCATAATTATAAATGTTTTTAAAGTTATAAGAGAAAACTTGATTCAATTCAGCACACAGTCATTTGTTTTTCTTTATAATAAAGTGCTTTAAATCACTTGGATATAAAATCAGACATATCTAATTTTTGATTCACTTGCAAAATATATTGATAATTTAATTTATTTGTACTTTTTCATATTTTCTGAGAGAAATATTGATTTTTGAAGATCAGAACTCAAAATTAACAATATTTAATTAAAAGGAAAACTAAAAATCTCAAAATGCAAGTTTTGAGCAATTGCACTCTTAGCACTAATATTTGCCAACTACGAAAATTTACAAATCAATATTACTTGTTTTAAAGAGTATTCTGCAAAGTATAATCAATTTGTGAAAATAATCATCTATTTTAATGTAATTATCATATTACTAATTATAATTATATATATGCAAATTTATATTTAAGAAAAAGAAAACAATAACCATATTACTAGGAAGTAGATGATAAAGACTTTTCATCCTCAATAATAACCAACTAATGAGAAAAAAATTATTAAGTATACTTACCAAGAAGCTAAAACGAATGGTAAAATATGAAATGTAATGAAAAGTTTCAAAGAATACAAATCAATTATCAAATAAAAAATGAATGCAATATAAAAAGCATTTTAATGTAAGAAAAAGATAGCTCCATGCCTAGTTAAATTTTACACAGAAAAAGAAATTTTCACTTAAAAAATTTACATCTACTCTAGTTTTAAAGCAAATTAATAAAATTAATTTAGTTAATAACAGAAGGTTCTTTTTAAATGACAAAATCTGATTTGTTAAAATATTTTTTTGCTGCTGACGCACAAGTATGCAATGCAAAGTACTGATATACGTCATGTGTCTGGGGTGATAATGATTGGTGATGCTCTTTTCAGAAGAGCAGAAATGGAAATGCAAGTGCGATTGACTTCATCAAAATGGCTCCCGTACAGGAAAAAGATGAAGAGTTATCTTTGCTTGAGTCTTATACCCATCTCAAGGTAATTTTCTTCATATCAAACGCAGATTTTTTGTGATGTGTCAACTAATAATTTAAGGCCATTTATTCCCAAATCTTTTCAACATGCAATTTTCAATTCTTTGCATGCATTGTCCCATCCAGCTGTGAAGACTGCAATCTATCTCATTTACAAATGTTTTGTTTGGAAAAGTTTAAATGATGATTGCACGAATTGGTGTATAACTTGCATTCCATGCCAGAAATTCTAAAATTCAAAGACATACAAAAAAACAGCAGTTGTATCAATACCACAGATATTGTTGGAATGTTGCACCCTAGAAATATTGCAAATATGACCTAATCACAGTTGATAATGTTGTAGATATGTACTAACCACATTACTGTTCAGGCTACTTCATGTAACCCGAATCTAACCCGGATGAAAGGTTAAATACAGGGCACGATTGCGGAAGTTTTTATGATGGGTTAATCTCTTGCTTCGAAGTTCCTGCAGTTATCACAACAGAGGAATTTATTTCAAAAGTGCTCTTTAAGACCCCTAGGTATTCACAAAACCAGGAGAGCTGCCTACCATCCTTGTAGTAATGCAATGAAGCGATTGCATTACTTGCTCAAGATATCCATTATATGCAAGGAAGATATCCAGGCTACTACTGCTGAAATGGTATATGGTGTAAATCTCAAATTACCACGAGAATTCTACTGTAATTCCTTTTCAGATCTGCCACCACCATCAGATTTTATGCAGATTATGCAACCAGATGAAGTTGAGCTCAGATTGAGCCAGATGACGTTGAGTTTGAAGCTCCAGCTTCAAACCACTCTCATTGTGACATATTTGTGCAGCTTTGTTGACATCCTTTCACCCGAGCTGGATAAAGTAAAAAAAACACTGGAACAACCCTATCAAGGTCTATTAAAGTTTCTGCTTAGGATTGACAAGTATTTCAAGGTTGATATTTATGGACAATTTAATAGTTTCCCTGGATAGATTGAAACCCACATTTCTATTGGCCGAGAGTGCTACCATCACTTCACTTATGCTTAAAAAAAATCTTTAGACTCCACACCCTATACAACAGCAGACAGAATTTCAGGCCAGGAAAGAATTTGTTCTGTTAAATCATTTCAAGCTTCCTGAGCATCAGACTGGTGGGGAGACCCCTGTGGTGCTACTGACAGACCAGTATGCAAATTATGCATACATTACATGCCGTCATCAATTATATAATATAAATCTCATACTTTAGTAAAACTATCACTTCATCCCACTATTCTTTTGGATGCATTCATCACATGTTTGATATGTTATATTTATTAAGGTAACCCGGAGAATATAAAATCTTCAAAAAATCGATTTTGAATTTATAATTTTAAAAAATACTAGAGTTCTTGAACTTTAAAACGCTGCATCAATTTTGTTTTTAAGTATAGAAGTAATTTTAATATTTTTTTAATATATTGTTTTCATGTCTCCAAAGCCATTAAATGGCATTTAAAAAGGTAGAGGTCGCTACTAAATTGTTACTATTTAATTTTTGTTCAGGTTTCTCTTACATTAATTTAATTATATTTAACATTTTATCGAAATAGCAACAGTGCTTATAACTGATTTGAACCATAGTGTCTAGTATTCACATTTGTTTTCTATATTCTAATCATTTGGCAGAATTTTTCCCGAGTTTGTTTTATGTTATAATTTACTATTTTTGTATAGACGTCGTTTTATATTGTAATTGAAATTAGTTATTTAAAATTGGATTTCATTATAAAATAGTGTTTGATTATGGCGCATTCTTCCGCAAAATGAATGCTATCCTTCAATGAGGGTAGTATATCAAAATTGGACATATGTACATTCTCAAAGATTTGGGTATTGCACCAGGTTATTACGCATATTCGTCAATGCCTTGCTATTGACAAAGAAAGGCCAAGAAATGCAAATAAATCCTAAAAAGAGGCTGAAGAAAGAGCTAGGCGGTGCAGAAAGCAATCTAAAAGGAAACTGCAAGATTTAGAGTGCGAAAATAGATGATCCTTCATTATGGTGCAGGAATGCATTAATAACTTTAAATAGTAATTTCAAAGAATGGTGATTTTTTTTACAAAAGGTACCTTTTCTCAAATACCATTTGTCTTAAATACTTGAAACGTTTTTTACATAATCTGAGGACCATTAGTGTCCATTAACCAGAGGGTTTAATGATATTCTAATAAACTATTAAAATAAAAAATTTCCAACTTCTCAAAACATCATAATTTTACCTTATTCTTGTATTATTGTTAAATTTATTTTTTCAAAAAAAGTAAAACAGTTATAAATAAAATGACAGGTTAAAATATGTAGAAGTATTGAAATAATTCCCACGAAAAAATCCAAGATTGTAAGTAGAATAGGAACAGAGAAAATGTACCTTGAATATTGTCAAATTTAACATAGAAAACATAGGGCGTTGTGGTAAACTCCAGGTTACCTTAAATATTAAATTTCCTATAGCTCAGTTGATCTTTTTACTTTAGTCAAACATACACATATACATTAAAATTACTAGTGAGCTAAACATCTTTAAGCAAATTAAAAGCTATACAACTAATGTTATTTAAAAAATCTAAAATAAGAAAAATGCATTTTTTCTATTAAAATTTTAAATAAATATTGTTTAGAGTCTATTTTTTAAACTTATTATGTGCACAAATATAATTATATAATTAATTACCTTCGATGGAGTATTTGGTGAAGTAGTGTCAAGTCCAGATTCGCAAGAACTTGAAAAATTCTTTATGTTGATAGGCAATTTTATGGTGCGAGGAATGGTACCCTTACGCTCAATACTTCTTCCACCTAATTTAATATTATGATTGCAATTGGATTTACTTCCATTACCCTGGAATTGGGAAGTAGTAAAAGACTCATTCGAAAGTACATTGCTATTTATTGTATCATCAGATGCATGTTTATGATCTTGAAGAGATAAAAACATGGTGTGAAAAGTTGGTATTTTACAAGCAGGTCCACCATCTGAATATCGTCTAGAAGACAGCAACTGGGAAGGGTTTATAGCATGATTCTTAGAGCAAATTTTGGATACATTGCAGGTATTTTTCAGCTCTAAAACATGATTTTTCCACTGTTCAGTTGTATAAGATGGTTTCTTAGCCACAAAATATTCTTCATCAGAGCTAACATTTCCATCATCTTGACCTATTGAAGCCTGAGAAATGGACACTTTATTCATTTCATCAGGATTGGTTGAGCATGCTTGAGGACTGGTGAGTGATATGTTGGTAGAAATGGGATGGGAATGCATGTTAGAGCTGTTTTTTAATTCATTGACATGATCAATGGAATTTTGATTAGGAATTTCTCTACTCGGATTTCCACAAAGTTCAGATAAAGCTGCTTTTGGTTCAAAAGGGATGTCAGATGTGTTTAAGATATGTGGTTTGGAATTAGTAGAGTCATTGATATTGGTACATTCTTCAAAAGGTTGAACAAAATCTGAATCATCAACTCCACTTTCTCCATTTGAACATTTCACTTTAGAGTTATCTTCAAAAGAAAAACGAAGGTGTTGACCTAGAACCAAAGTGAAAGCAATGAACATAAATTTAGCTTCTTTTAATATAAATAAAATTTAATAGAAATAATTTAGAAGACAAGTTAAGCATGCCATTAAAATTGATGATTGATAGTTAAATGTAAGTTTAATTATTAATGAAAAATTAAAATCCTGCTGCATTAAACAAAATGAATCATTATAAAATCCAAGATGAAAATTGTTAAAAGGTCTTTTGAGAAATTACATACCTATAAATTGAAAACTTCAATTTAAAAAAGATAACATGTTTTACTTTCAAATTTGAATGTATTGTGACGACAAGGTCACTTAATTCAACTGAATTAATTCAATATGAGGAAGATTAGAAGTCATTCAGAATTATTTCTCTACAAATTAACTAACAACCATTAGCCTGCAGCAAGCATATCAACTATTGAAAGATGTTTCTTTTCATTATATTATTGTTAGAATATACAACAAAGAGCTAAATTCTATGCATTATAACAGTTCAATGCCAGATTAAAAGTTAATTCTATTTTTTAATGGATTCAGATTTATTTATTGCAGTGATAAGTTTGAACTTACGTAAGTACAAGAGCATTTCTACTTGTATGTTAAAAACCATACACTAAGAGTATTATATCATAAAAGCATATATTCAATGCTTTTCCTATCGAGGTATCCGAGATCAGTGGTAGCTACTTTTTTGAGACCAGGGCGATTAATGCTGATTCCGCCCTTTTTTCCACCAAGATTTATGTATTAAAAATGTAAAAGTAAATTAACAAAATAATTGGGATAAAATATCTTAATTAGTACCATATAAACTTATGAATAAATAATTATTCATAATTTTAATTATTGATTAACCACATAATCAAATTTTGTTATTAAAAATTTATCTTTAATATAATTCTTAATTACAAATAAATTACCTAAACTAAAAAGAATTTACCTCTACACAATTTTAAAAATAATTGGATACGAGTATTTTGACCAAATGTATCAATGTTGTTTAACTCCTCTATTACTTAAATAAGTACTATCAAAGGTTTAGATTTAGCTTCAAATAATGTAATAACTACTATACATTTTTTTAAAGAAGGTTATCCTTTCTAGTGAGAATTTATTATACACATTAATTATTAAGCAACCAATAACTAAAAATTTAAACAAAAATTCTTCATTGCAATTTAGTTATATATAAAAATGTTTTAATACTTTTTCTCATTAGAGATAAATTACTTTTTCTAAAACGCATTATCTTCACACAATTTCAAAATGTAAATTGACCTTAAAAGGTCCAATTGTTTTAAAATTTGCTTTTACTCAAGAAATAATGTAAAAAATAATTTATTCTAAATTGAAAAATGGAAGATTCAGCAGGATATCATGTAATTTGGAGATCTGATTTATTCAGTTGAAACATATATAGATTTAATGCACATTTCATTTCACGAGAATTCTAAATAGGAAGGAAATTCCAATCCTGAGGGATTCCCCGAAATGGTTGAACCCTTCAGGAGGGCATGGATTTCGGACAATAGACTTCAGAGAACCTCTATCTAGAAATAATGTTAACAAATAACTGGTGACAGATGAAGACTTACAAATTCAGGGCTGCTTACTCCATCTAAATGTCTTTAGGGTCATTCCATGTGGAAACACCCATTTTGAGAAAAGGTTGTTTCACCATAGTCACGTTTTTTTTTCAAATATTTACCATAGATAGACATGGCAGTGAATCCCATAGATCTCAACTATTTAAATATCTTGTCCAATATTAGCTGAGATACGGGAATTTAAAAATTGGTCAATTTTATAAAATGGCTTCCATCTTGGATTTGCCAATGTCTACAAATGACCCTAACCTGAGAACTAATAGTTCAAATTTAGTAATTTTGGTACCAAATGGTAGACATTTATTTCTGAAGTGTATAAAAGCTACAAAAACAATGGCAATTAACATTTTAGTGGATTTGTTTTACAGATAAAGTGAAAAACTCACTTTTAAAAACAGTCAACTAAAGGGCTATAAAAAATGAACTGTTTATTTTTCTGAAACTTTGTGAAAGTATTAACTAACATATGTACTTGAATCTGACAAAAATTGAAAGGTAAAATTTTTCATTTCCCAATAAAAGCTATTCTAATTACAGCATATGCATTTCAAAACGGTGGTCATCCCACAGTGCAAAAATGACCATAGCTTAAACTAATATGGACAACTTAAGTTTTATGAAGTACTAATTCAAAGGAGGCTCACATTAAATGTAAAAATATCAGTAGAACATCAAATTACAGTCCTATGTCTTTTTTAATTTATTTTATCACATAGCGACTTTGGAAAAAATATATTAAGTACCATTGAAGAAAAATTGTTTATTTATTTAAATTATTTTTTAATGCTTTACAAAGTGTTATGTGTTTTATAACATTTAATTACAATATTTTTGTTAAATATATTTACATTATGCTTAGGGTACATTGTATCAAAATTACATAGGGAAATTTGTATACCTCTTTCGTTTCTTAACTTATAAATGCAAAACTACTTATAATAGCTACAAATATATAATACTGATACCCATTATTACACATAAATATAGGCTCAATATAATACAAAATATATTACAGTTGACATTACTGAAATATTGTAAGGTGATCCAACATTTTTTAGAAACTTTGTAGAAAATGTAAGCACATATTCATTTACATCGATAAAATAAAATATTTACATTGATAAAATAAAATATTTACATTGATAAAATAAAATATTTACATTGATAAAATAAAATTAAAATTTCTGGGCACTGGAATTTTTTAAAAACATATATAAGTCTTTAAATCAAAGAAATATGTGAACAATACATTGATAGCATTATCGAGACTTTTTAAAAGACAAATATTAAGCACAAATAAAAAAGGCCACCACATTAATATTAATGGTAAAGTTAAAAGCATTAGTATAGTATGATTCAATTTGACTTTTGTCTTGAAACAATAATTCAATTGATTTTCACCAGGAGCAACATATGTTCGTCCAGTTGTAGTTATGGAAAAGATAGGATTTTCATTATGTATTCATCAGGAATCCAATATGCGCCTATAGGCTCTGACCATATATATAGGATGCACTTGGTCCATGATGAAGGATGAACATAATTTTGTAATTGTATTCCTCACAATAATCCCAAATCTTTCCTTAACCACCAATTAGTTCCATACAAACATGCAAGATATTGTTCATTTTGGAATATTGGTAATTTGATGTTTTTCTCCAATCCCTAGCAACGGATGTTATTGAGGAACCTGAAATTGGAAACCTATATCTGAAATTATTTTATTGGAGTAAAACAGTGATTAGTTCTTGTTCCTGCTATTGTATTTGCCATTGCGTACCTATCTGCTAATTGATTGTTATGAATTACAATTTCGCTACGAAAAAGTTTCTATTTCTTTAATGAACTCTTGTAAAGTTGCGTAAAAACATTTAATATTACATCTTTACACGAACGTTTACGGCTTCCTAAAGTGGCCATACATTTTATGATTCCATCGATATCGTCACAAACTCCTATTCCATGACAAGAGGCAAAAAGTACCACTCAGCTTTTACACCATGATTTTTATGGCAAAAATAATAGTTTTAAAATTTATTTTTTTTGTATTGGTCTGAGTTCCCATCGCTGAAATAATTTGTATTTTGGTTTTTGGAATTTGTGTGATTAAATGTTTGACAATTATTTTTTGAAAAATCCAAAATGTTGAAGTATGCACTAAATTGTCATATAACACACATAGAAACAGATTTCATATGAACAAGATCCTTAAAAGATTGTCAAGCCTGCTTGTTACTTGAAAGAATGTTTTGAATATAAAGCATCTTGTATAATGCAGATATAATTTTCATAAAAATCTGCCACTATGATAGCAGTATCCAGACTCAATTCATTCTCTTTCTTAAAGGGATGGAGATTTTGTGAAAAAATGATGCACTCATAAAGCATTGAGTTTTTCAAGCAAATTAGCAATGATAAAATGCAATACTGAAAATAGGCTCATTTTACTAACAAAAAGTAGTTCCTAAGCATAAATTTAATTCTTTAAAAGAAATATTGTAATTAAATATTATAAAACAAAATTTTATAAAGTATTTAAAAAAATAATTTAAACAAATAAAAACAATTTTTCTTCAATTTTACTTAATATACTTTTCCAGACACCATGTAAAATAAATTAAAAAATACATAGAACTGTAATTTGATGTTCTACTAATATTTTTACATTTAATATGAGCCTGCTTTGAATTAGTACTTCATAAAAAATGAAAATGCCCATATTATTTTAAGCTATGGTCATTTTTGCACTGTAAGATGACCACCATTTTGAAATACATATGCTATCATTAGAAATGAAATTGAAAAATGAAAAATTTTACCTCTGAATTTTAGTCAGGTTCAAGTACATATCTTAGTTAATGCTTCCACAAAGCTTCAGAAAAAATAAAAGAGGGTTCATTTTTTCTATAATCCTTTAAAAGTTGACTGTTTTTAAGTGATTTTTCCACTTTACCATTGTTTTTGTCTTATATACACTCCTGAAATAAATGGCTACCATTTGGTACCAAAATTACTAATTAGTTCTCAGGTTAGGGTCATTTATAGACAGTGTGGCAAATCAAAGATGGCCGCCATTTTGTAAAAATGGCCAATTTTTAAATTCCTGTATCTCAGCTAATATTGGACAAAATATTTAAACAATTGAGATCTATGGGTTTCACTGCCATGTCTACCTATGGTAAAAATTTGAAAAAAATCTGTGACTATGGTGAAAATTTTTTTTATTCAAAATGGGTGTTTTCACATGGAATGACCCTACAGACATTTAGATGGAGTAAGCAGCCCTGAATTTGTGAGTCTTCATCTGTCACCAGTTGTTTGTGAACACTTTTTCTAGATAGAGGTTCTTTGAAGCCTATTGTCCGAAATCCATGCCCTTCTGAGGGATTCAACTATTTCCCTGCGAAAGTCAGGCACATGGTGAAACTTTTCAGTAGTCGGTTCCCAGTAGTTATGTATAACAGCCAAGTCATTGAGCTTTAGCATTTAAGGTTTCACGAAAAAGATAGATAGTTATACCATTATTAATGCACATCTGCGTAATAGCATGAGAATTAACCCATTGGATAGTTGACCTCAATGAATTTGAGAGATTCAACAAATCAATCTAGTGTCGGAAGAGATAACACAAGTGAAAAAATCCATATCAGGCTAGACAAAATTGTAAAAAAGTTTTTAAATTTACCAGAAAACGGAAGACTAATATTTCCGAAATCCTGACTTAGAAACTTGCACTTGGGGTCGATCCCCTAGCTACACCTCTTAATGAGGTATTTAGTATTTTTGTAATCACTCCACTTTATATGCAAAATAGCAGTAATAAGATAGAATTCTATATGTATAAATACTTAAAAACTAAAATGGTAATAAATTTTACCTGTTTTACAGAGCTTTTTACAAACACATGGATGACTTGTTATACAACTAGAACTTTGAACTACAGAACCATCACAACTATCATTAGATGATTGACCAGGATGGTTTTCAGTCAACATTTCTTGTCTCTCATCTGATGCAGAATCTGGCGATGATTTAGAATCTTGGCCACAGCTAAAAGCTTTCTTTAAGCCTTTACATTTAATTCTTCTCCTAAAAAATTTTTACAAAAGTCATGTAATATTTCTGACATAATGATACAAAAACCAATATTCCTGTGCAATATACTTAAATACTAATAAGATTCTTTTTTAACTCTAATAAATAAAAGTAGACAGAAATTTGCTTCAGCAATACTTAACCCTCTGTATCCTACGCCGCCCAAGACGGCTTTGCATCCATACTCGGTTGCTGCCCATGTGCCTGTAAAAATAATCTGCTTTTCTTCCCCTCTATCAGTGAGAAGGGTAATCAGTCATCCCCACTCTACAAAGGCTTTTCAAACATCTTTGTCACCTGAAGCATCGTTAAATGATCATCATGTGTTAGGGGGTCAATTTCTAACTATGTACATATGTTAGTTCAGTTTGCCTGAGGATCGTATAACCTCGTGTGAGATTTTTGACATGAGCTAAAATATACAAAATACCTAGTGTTGTTGTTTGTGTAAATAACAGGTTAAGGGGAACCAAAGCCTGGGGTTCTTGAGTGAATAATTGAGTTCGTGTCTGTGTCAGCTCCTCTTATATACAAAACCACGTCCTTTGACCAGTAGTCAGAAATAATTCGAGAAATTATGAAAATGCCCAGAAGTGGTGGCATATGGTAAACCCTAACCCAATACTCAAAAGAACAAAATTCTACCATAGTAGCTGACTTTTACGTTTTCCTTCATTGGAAAAACCAGTTTCAGTCCCCTTTGGTCTTTTAGACTGGGAGTTAACAGATTTCTAACAAAAGAGTAGCAAGCTGCTTTCAACACAGAATTTGACTGAAAAACATGTTTCGCTATCTTTTAAGTGAAATTTAATTCTATATTTTTTGTGCCTACACATTTATAATAGCTGGAAAAGATATATTTTGTAAAGAATAGCTCCAAAATTGAATTACGATCTAGAAATGCTAATTTCACGATTTATTTAGTGACAGTAGGGTGGCAGTAAGAATGTGGGACTAGTATTTCTAATATGCAAATTTTTCTCACTTGTCTGCTTTATACCCCCTAAAGTACAATACAGCGAAGTATTGCTCTGTCACTTTTGCACTTAAAAGTTTGCCTATCTTAGTGTTTTCAGGAAAATACATTGAAAAGTGCCCCAAAACCACTATTTCAGGAATCTAATTGGATCATGATTCTAGTGAAAGTTCATTTATGTTCTTAGATGTTTGGATCAACAATTGGAAAATGAAACCATTACCAAAAATTTCAGTTTTGAGATTCTATTTATAAATTATTGAAAAATGACCATTTCTATCATATTTTATTTTTTTGATTTTCTTTCTTAGACATCAATTTCAAACAAAAGATATATTTTTACTTTAAAAAATTTTCATGAATTTCTTATACACTGAATATTTTCCTAGTTATATTATATAGTTTCACATTGTTTTAATAATGCATTATACTTCATCGAAAAAAAGTGCTCATGTGTATGGATAAAATTGTTTTCTAACAAATTAC
This sequence comes from Meta bourneti, assembly GCA_933210815.1. Taxonomy (NCBI): domain Eukaryota; kingdom Metazoa; phylum Arthropoda; class Arachnida; order Araneae; family Tetragnathidae; genus Meta; species Meta bourneti. The sequence goes on along the minus strand of OW119929.1, from coordinate 73,679,776 downwards.
TTGATTCGTGTTTTCACTACGAGTTTAAAAAAATGTTATGTATTAGATACCAAATTTGACTTATAAGTTGAAAAGACCACTTTATTTATGACCCCACATCAAAACAAGTGGGTTTTCTGACCCGGTGTGGGATCCCCGATCAGGTGTAAAGTAAGTTGTAAAAGAGGGGAAATAATTTATTGGTGATTGTACCAATGATACTTGGCCGTTTCGGGTTTTTGACAACATAGTCTAGAGACAAGTACTGGTGTCAGATGGTTAAAACAACAATAAAGGTGCAAATAAATGGGCTAATACATCAGTTTTAAATCGGAGTCAATTTAAAGGAGCATTACAAAATTAGAAATAATGAACTTTATGGGAAAATAATCCTGTGTAAGCACTTGGCATTTCACCAACAACTAAAATCAGCTAACTTGATTCTCTCAATATGCTGATTAACGCATGCTCATGATCGTTGTAAACTATAAAATTGTAATGAATATTTGTGAATTAGGACAAACAACAGAGTTCACATGAATACTGAGTAGATTATTATTGTAGTTTTTATCATTGGTTTTATAAAAAGAACCTGGAATTTAACTTTAAACAAACAAATGCTTTTAGCAACCTTTTGATCTGGAGTCAGAAGGAAGTTAAGATAAAGAATTGCAACTGATTTTCATTTACCAGTTTGAAATTGCACATTTCATTCTTCACCAGCTAAGTAACGTGCAAGCAAAAAATTTTGTGTGACATAAAATGTTTGAGTCATTAATAAAATTATGAACACTGGAAATGCATACATTTCAGATATGCATAAAATTATGGTACACATGTATATATATATTAGAATCCTATTTAAAAAAAATTATAATGATTTCAAATTAAATACAAACTAAATCAATCTTACCTCTTATCTCTACTAACATGCTTCCGTGTTTTCTTACTAGTAAAAGTTGCAACAATCTGAGAGTGCACAATACCAAGAGTAAAGCTCATAGCAACAGGTGTTAATATTTCTGATACAGGAACTTCCTATTTACAAGAATTTTTAAATGAATGAAAGAGGCTAAATTGTTTGCATAGATTAATGATTACTGTAGGAATTGTAACAAACATACAAAAATCTTACTCTTGAAAGGATACAAAGACAAGTAGAATTTCTTTTAAATAATTTAACTATCCTTAAGATTTATAATTATTCTTTATAACATTCACACTCTATTATTCACTATTGATATTTTCAGTTGACTAGAAAAACGTTCTACCTCAAATGGAAGAATTGGAATTGGTGGAGGTATATTTGGTAGTACTGAGTTAGAGCGGACCATTTGAATGTTGATAAAACAACATTGATTAAACAAATTATGCTAGTTTTGAAGTGATTTTTCCTTCAAAGTAAACTTATACCATATCTGGGTTTCAAAAATATAAGTTTTGTCTTTAATTCTTAATGTAATTGTTGTTTAGTGCATTTAGTAATGCTTCTTTTTATTTACAATTGTGACTATTTGTTTCTATAAATTGCCACGAAAACTTCTGCATAGCAGCATATCTTTAGTTTAAACTTTCAAAAGCATTCAAAATTATGAAATAATTATAAATATATATACACAGGTAAAATTTATAATTATTTTACTTTTAACCTCTTATATGAGCTAAATTCAATGTAGCAACCAATTTAATCCACTTTTTACAAACATGCCAACTAATATAAGTAAAGCAAATAAAATGTAATTAGTAACCACAAAAGAAAATCAAAAAGAAATTCAAGTTGCAAATACATACTGGAAATTCTTTATCATCAGCAGAAAAATATAAATACATAGCTAAAATCTGTAAAAAGTATAAAATCACAAATAGACAGCTGACTAGGGTATTTGTTTGAAGTTTCCACCTAAAAAAATCAGAACACTTTAGTTCAAAGCTGAAAAGAAAAATTAGTGGTCACAAGACCATCATTACTCTACAATTATTTAAATATATAATACACAAATAAAAGTAAAATGTGACCAATCTAATAAATTTGACATCAAGTTTCATTCATTATTATTCATGAATTGATCGTAACTATAAAAAGATAAATAAAAGTGGACAACCTAAGTAATTCCCATGAAATTATTTTAATACATTTTTAAGTTAATGTATTAACAGTTAAGTCAAACTTTCACATTTCTTTTTCAATCAACATTCAACTGTGTGCAAGATCAATAGAACAATTGGTACAGCTTTGATTTTTTGTAGCAACACTTTTGGCACGTTTTTTATGTGCTTTTTGCAGCGAGTTGGCGTTTTTTGGATTTTCTTAGGATTGGTTGGTTTGTTAGGGTTTTATGGCACAAGGGCCATGTTTGGCCATGTACACAAGACACAATATCAAGTAATAGACACACACAAAGTTTTACTGACACAGAAGAGAGAAATACACCCAGGGAGGAATGCACCTGACATGGATTTTCTTAAGAAATCAGGATTAATTAAGAGATTTCTTGGGCATGAAATTAGATATTTGGATTTTGAGGAGTTTAGAATAGTCGAAAAATTTTAAAAAGTTGTGATTTTTTGGTTTTAAAATTATTTTGTTAATTTTTTAATTATTTTCCATTTAGGATAAAACAGTGTTTTTCTAAGAAATTCTTAATTGGCGACATAAAAACACACCAAAAATTGAGCCAAAAGAGTTACCATAGTCTTTGTAATAGAGCTGTACCAAAAAATTCAAAGAGATCAGTCAATTCATAAAATCAAAATATATTTTGTCACATTATAACTTGATTTTAACATAACAGTACTTAGATGGAACAAACCTCAAGAAAATTTTCACAAGATTTTAAATTTAAGACACACTGTCTCCTAAGATAATACAAATTCTTTATTTCTAAAATCTCCAAATTTTTAATTCATCTAAGCATTCCAGGAAAGTTCAAGTTTTTAAAATTGAAATTATTTTCATAACCATCACAATCAGGCTTAAAAACTGAACAATTAGAAAATCTGAAATAATTTTGAGTTTAATGATGTATATGATAAAAAGTCCACATACCATGAGTAAAAGAATGGCAGAAGAGAAACACGTTTTATGCCAGATATGGTAGCTGCAATCCAACTATGTTGAGGCTTTGCTTTAGCAAATGCAGAACCTAATAAATAAAATTTAGATGATAAATGCATGATAGTACAAATTTACATATGTTGGTAGATGTACCCTAAAACATATTTACCTCGGACAAGATCAACATCTATAAGTTCTGTTTTTATCCTAGTTGTTTTCTTAGGGATGGCACATACACCCTATGAAATGCATAAATAATTGAAAAATATTCTTTTGTGATCAGGATACAGAACTACTATGACTAATATTAGCACTTATAATAAAATGTACAATTTCAGAACATGACATTTAATCATGCAATACATACTTCAATAGTTGCAATTTGAAAATTAATCAAACTTTTGACGAGAAAGGTTAATGAAAAATTCAAATGAATTAATAACAAATAAAGTTGAGTGCTTATTCTAGTGTGAATATATATATATATATACCTTTTCTTAATATTTATTCTCTTACCCTTAATATTCTCTGGTCAACTGATTTTTCCCATAATTCTTTATCATAAGCTCCAATCTGTAAAGAAAATACAAAAATTATTTAATGGGAAATCTCCTAAGAAATTTTTAAAAATCATCAATATTCTGACAAAATACAAATTACTTTACAAAAATTCTGCAAAAAGCTAGATTTTTATCCTTTGAGCACCACAATATATTTGAGTAGAGTAGTATTAGTATTTCCAAACAATACATGATGACTTGTACATCTCAAGTCAATCACAAAATAATTACTATAAAATGATTATTTACACAGTAATACCTAGTATAATTTTAAAATAATTTCAGGAGACAGCAACTGTTATAAAATTATTTTCTGAATTGAATTGTTACACTTCGAATCTTATTAAAAGAAAATTGCAAACTTTTACCCTAAAACACATTTTTTACATGCATCGAGTAATCTTACAGTTGAGTGTAAGATTACAAATGTACAGATGAATATTATAAATTGAACAGGAGGTGTATCAAGTTATTTGAAGGGAGGGGGAGTCAGAAGATAAATATTTCTAGGTTGCCAGACAAAGATCTACTTCTATTAAATCAAAAACAATATTCCTAATGCATATAAATTTCAAGAATTTGTTACTTTTCCTAGATTTTGTTACTTTTATTAAACTTTGTTGCTTTGTAACATTCTTTATAGATTTCTAAGTCATTTTGCTCCTTGAAGTGTAATAAAAATTTAAGTCTAGAAAGATACATTCTCCAAAATTACCTCTCGCCATTTCGTTGGTTTTCAACATTTTATCTATAGTGGCATCCTATTTACATTACCAAGCAGTTTATACTCTGGAAGTCACCTAGTGCTTTAGACACCAGATTATAGATTATGAATACAGCACAGTTGTTAACAATATGAAATTAAAAACTATGCAAACAGACAATTATAGGATATAAATGCTGTTTTAGTCCTTTAGAGGTAATTCATGCTACAGCTTTTAAATAATTTGGTAGTTTAATTTTACAATGAATTATCCACATTTCTTTATATTATTTTCCTCCTTGACTTACTTTGATTCACAGCTTGTTATGAGAAGCACCATTATTAGATGGATGGAAGTGCTATAATACAAATGCTTAGTTTGATGAAAAACCTGTGTTTGAATATACACTCATGTCCATAAGTTAAGGGATTTGCTATCTGGAATGGTTTTGCCTTATCTAGCTGTAGGAAACATTAGCCAAGTTTAACATAGAAGGACAAAATAAAGCATCATCTTAGGTTTACTTGACCCACAGAAAAAAAGAAACATTGTCCAGCATGACACTGATTGTGTCATGAATGCCATCTTGGTGGTCGAGGAAAGATTTAATCAATGTATGGTTAGTTCGAATGGCTATATGCTGTACAGCAGTTCAGCATGCTGTTGATAAAGGTGTCAAGCAGTTCTTGGGGAAAGAAATCCCATTCTTGTACAACCACTTTTTGGAGTTTTTCAATTGTCCATGGTGGAGGGTTATGCATTGCACCCTAGCGGAAAGACATCACATACATGCCCAAAAGGGTTTAAGTCTGGTGAGCAGGGTGACTACTCCAAATGAGTTACTTTTTCGGATTCCTAAAGCCATTAAAGTTGTATTTTTTAACTGACTGTTCAAGAAAACACAAGATTTGTATTGAAAACTTGGTGGAGATGTCGAATCCGGGGCACTGGTGATTTATCGCCAAACATGGTAACCTTGGCGTTTTGATCTAACTTTATGGCAACCCTTTTTTTAACGAAATTGCGATGTATTGCGTTCTATGATTTGTGTAGTTTGAAGCGTTGATTTTGAAGCAGTGGTTTAAGTTTGTATTTTTTCCGTGGGATTGGTTTCCGTGCTTGCCGTGGGTTTCCAAAATTTTTATTACCATCTTTTCAAGTGGCACATTTCTATTTATTTATTTATTTTTAATTTTTTAATTAGAAATTCAATTTATTAATTATCATTCGAGATATTATAGATTTATTAGCCACTTGATTACGTATACTTACTTACCCTTGATTACGTATGGCAGTGGATGGTTTGACTAGACGTATAAATGCGGGGTTTTTTTTTGGAAAAACGTATGATGAATCTTCAGCGAATCCGGAGAGCTTGAAAGTGATTGAATGGTGCCAGAAAGTTGGCTTGATTGCGAATAGTGTGAAATGTCCAGAATGTGGGAGTGAAATGGCTTTAAAATACAGAAAGGATGCGGGCGATAGGTACGAATGGTTGTATAGAAAGGATGGACATAAGCGAAAGCAGTCGATGCAAAAGGGAACATGGTTTGAAAACAGTAAATTGCATACGTGTAAGATTCTTTTGATTACATAGTACTGAGTGAATGAAACGCCAATTAAATGTGTTATGAATGAAATGGATGTGGCGACCCATACGATGACTGATTGGTTTAGTTTTTGTAGAAAAGTGTGTGATTGTTAAATTTTTGTAAAAAATTGTTTTAATTTTTAATTAATTGTTTTAATTAATTTTTGTAAAAAATTGTTAAATTTTGAACCCTGACAAACCTAATAAAATTGAAACGTAAGTTTTATTTTTCTTTACTTTTTATTGCTTATTTGTGAATTCCTTATTTTTACTTCCTGATGTAACAAATCGAATCGGCAAGTTGGCTGCCATACTGGTGTTGGACGCCATCTTGATTTGACGACAGACATGCCCCAGATTCAACATATTTACTGAAAACTCTTTAATGTTTAGTCAAACATGCTGGTACTTAGTAAAAAAGGTTGGAAATATGTGACGTATTTATGAATAAGGTTCCAACTACAGTAAATTGGAAATTATCAGGTATTCATTTAAAGTAATTTGGACTACTTAGCAATTATATAGAAAATTGCACAACAGATAGTTGAATAAAAGGATTGTACAATGAGGGCTACCTGAAATAGATTTCTCTTCATGCGTTAACTCTTAACATTTAAAAAACAAAAATTCAAATCATGTGTAAAGGGTAAATTTATTGTAGGATTCACAATATGAATCATACACGAAATATATTACACAATACCAATTTTAATAGGAAACTTACAACTGTTATAAGCAAAATTAGAAAAGTATGTTATCTTAATATTAATACAAATATTTAGTCAACTATTACAGGTTAGAATCATAATTGGTAACAATGGGTAGACTTCTGTTATGTAAAAAAATTGTCAAGTAAAATTTGCCACTTTACCTTTTTATGGTACCAATTTAGAGCTGATATCAGAGATGACATGCTTGCAAATATTTCTTTAAACACAATAACTGATGTCAAGTCATCTCTTTTTACTCTTAGCCTCTGCTATGATTTTCAACCTAATGAAGCACATTTCAATAAATATAAAAAGTTGCAAATATTTTCAAATAAAAAACTTAAGTTTCTTAACAATGCTAAGAAAAACAAGTTTAAGAAACTAAAGATAAAATGCATCTGCTATTTACTAAAAGTATAATCAATCAACAATCATAATTTCATCCAGAATACTAATTCTAAAATTCCCAGAAAAAGTAATACTTTAAAATATTGAAATGAGTTTTTAAATTTTAGTTACTTCAAAAAATTTTCACAGAAAAAATATGGTAACCCACAATGAAAAATAAAACATTCTTCAAAAAAGGAGCAGATTTCAAAATATCTGTGTCATGCCTGTATACCAGTGATTTGTAACTAGTGTACAGTGGCACTACTTAAGGATTCCATGATATTGGTTAATATTTACATTTAATTAAACATAATATTTTGGTTAACATTTACATTTAATTAAACATAATATTTTAGTTAACATTTACATTTAAAAATTTCTGTAAACCAAACTATTGGAAGCATATTAAATCGCACAACCCTCATCTCAGTATGACTGAAACAAAAATCCCTCATATAATCCATTGTAAACTAGAATTACCAAGGGTGATATGCTTTAATTTCTTAAAGTAAAACATCCGCTACAATTAAACAAAACTTTTCTGATACTGATTCATCTTTGCTGTACAACTTTCGTGAATCCCAGATTAAAAAGAAAAATTTCTAGAGATGTATGGTTGGTTAGTTTGTTGGGGTTTAAGGGTGCAAGGGCCATATTTGGCCATGCTGTGCCAGACACAAGACATGCAATATCAAGTAATGGACACACAAAATGAAAGTTTTTACTGACACAGAAGAGAGAAATATACACAGGGAGGAATGCACCAGACATGAATCGAACCTGCTCCGAGATGTATGTATGGTATATTGTTGCACCAAACTTACATTAACTTCAAGCTTTTAAAGCAGTAAAAAACGTATCTGAGGTTAATTAGTGAAATTGATGACTTGATTGCGGCACAATGAAAAAAGGGAAAATCCTTCAGAAATAACATAGCTCGACCAAATTTGGCGCTTAAACAATAAAAAAATCAACCACTTAAAACTAAGACACTATCTTAAATTGAGTACTCCCATGAACTGATAAAATTAGTTTCAGAGTGGATTTGGAAAACATACGATATTTTTGAAATTCAAAACAGAAAACGAAGAAAGTAGATGGACGCAAACATCATCATGGTTATCTTGGCAAGTTCATTTCCGATGCATTAATGTAATTCGTTTTTAATTTAAAATTCTTACGTACATATGAAAATTGTCATGTGAAGAACACATTGAGTTTCAATATACGCAACTCTCATACAACACACCAATTTTTGTTTAATTTCACCAGTTTAAAGATTTTGTAAACAAAGACCATGGAATAAAGCAGAACGGAATAAGAACTAGAACCCAGCAGACGATTTAATGCAGGTTTTTGAAAGATTTCACGTAAAAACATTGTTTGCGAACTGGTTACAGTTAACAAAACAATTGGTGACTTAGACAAAAAAAATTACAAAATAAAAGTGTAAGGGAATTTGAAATTTCTCTTAAACATTTTTAAATTTCATATTACCAATTAATTAAGTCGAATCGTACCTAAAAATACTAAGTTGTTTTAAATACAAGGAAGGTTTAAAATTGTATTGCCATATTCAAAAACTAAATTTATGAAGCAAACATATGATGCGAAAATTTCAATGCGCTGCGCAGCTCTTTAACAGATATGATGTGGATCTAGATTTCTTACGATTTGTGTTAAATCACAAACAAATATTATTATCAGTATACAAAGATCTTAATTGTATTCTGATGGAGAAGTGTCTCTCCCCAATGGTTTTCATTTTGTGGATCTTCGAAATCTTCAATCTCCTTTTATTTCTGTAATCGATCGTATAATTCTAAAGGTAAGCTAATATGTTATTTTATGTTGATGAACTTGAGGTGATTATAATGCTGTTAGAACTTTTTAAGAAAGAAATTACTGGCAGAAACGATATATCATTGATTCAGAGATTATTGATTTATTTTCATATTCTATGATCTGAGAATTTATTTTTCTCGATTACCGATATATTTAATTATTTTTGCCTTGTTCAATTTCTTAGTAATGATTTAATAAAGCGTTGCACTTTTTATATACACACCAAAGTTTTCACGATGAAATTTATTCATCAACGTTCCTTTTTTGTTAAGATGATTGCGTGCGAGATTATTCTTTTTACTGTCGGCGGCAAGTTATTTTTGTATATGTTCATTCACTGTCGCAAAATCAGCTCCTCTCTGATTGTAAAAACAAGTATTCCATGAAATTTTAGAATAAATTCTATTTGCATTCTATTCAGTGGATAATAATTAGATCATTAGAAAAATTGTAGTGGTAGTATAATGCAGCAATTTAATTATGTGCAGGAAAGGATGTGTTTATGTGTTGATCAATTATACTTTTATAATTTTAGAGCAATGATAATCTTGATGCTATAGATGTATAAATATTATCTTTTTCAGTCCATAATTGTTTTATGTAATTTTCAGAATGGCTTAAATGTGTGAATATCATATTTCTTCAAGTATTTAGTCTGCAGGATTCGAAGCATGTTTAAATGATGTTTTTAACTGTACATAATTTATTCCTATATTGTGCATGTAACTATTGAACTTTATGTTCAAAGCTTGGCAGTGACATAAAGCAAAATAATAATTTTTTCTTAGATAAAAAGTTTCCATTGAAAAGGGAAATCATAAATTTTCATGCACTAGGGGTTTAATGAAATGCATTCTCAATGCTTAGATGTTAATTTTACTTTTGCAGAATATATGGCTGGTAAGGTCTTCATACCTTACTTTGCTTAGATTGTGTTTTAGTGTATTTAAGAGTTAAAAAAAATTTAGTTCAGAATGGGTGTGAAATGAAGGACTTTCAAACTTTATTAAAGGACAAATTGTGAATGATCATTTTATGGAGCTCCAGTGTCTAAAACAACCAAACTGTTTTTCATTCAAGAGCCTTGTGGTTCTTTGATATGAGTATACAAAATATCGCAAAACATCAATCACTTCAGAGATAAACAGTGATTAAAAATCAAAATGTAATGACTGAATTGTATGAGTATAGTGTGACTCCAATGAGAAATTTGATTTTTGAATAGGTATGAAAGTTCATTAGAAGAAGGATTGCCGTACGCAAAAACATTAAAGGCATTCACAGTGGGTGGTTTTCCACCTCCTAACTTGTTATCACTTCTATTGCTTTCATCATCAAATTATATACTTAAAACTAGAATCAGCATTAAAAATGCCAGTTGTGGAAGCGCTTTGTTTTTGTTCCAACCTATCACTTAACTTAAAGAATGGACTCGATCAAATCATGATACTTCTCGACTGCAAACTCACAGGAGCCGAACTGTACTCGCATATATTGTGTCCAAATACTGCAAAATGTGGGCTCTACATCCTGGTATTCAGTGAGCCCTGTGGTCTTCAAGACTTTAAATTGTCTTGTATATGTTTGATGTATAGATATGAGATTAAGCATGATTTAAGAGTTTAAGTTCTGAACACACAAGAAAACACTCTTCAAAGTCTGGATTAGGAATGTTGTAATCAAAATACTAGTTCTATTTCATTAGGATCGGAGATTGAGTGTTCTTAAGACTGCATCTACATCTCCTAACTGGATGTTTTAAAGAATGTTATGAAATCAACTACTTAAGGTAATAAGTTGACCTGGTGAACTAGTTTCTCATGATATATAAGTGAGAGATCACTAGGTTGTATTATTAATTGCAGGAGATCAAGAGAAATGATAGGGAAAGTGAACGAATTAAAGAGAATACAAGGATCCATCACCTGTATCCATGTTCCTTATAGTGTGCGATGTTGTGGTACATAATGTGCATAAAGTGGGTAATAAATCACGGTACTTACGTATTAACCGCATGCCAGCGATTAATCGCCAAATCTGTTGGAAGGGGTATAAGACGGAAGAGCTGGAGCAATTTGGTTATATTCGCCGCCAAGTGAACCACAAATACTATTTCATTGATTCTGGTTGTTTTGCAAAACTTTTTTTAGAACCACAGTTCAGTTTGTAGTTGCATTAGATACTCGTGTTCTATTTTCTCTGCTTTTACGTCGAAGTAAATTTTTACGTAACGCTTGATCGTTATGAAATAATGCTGGAAGAATATTCCCACTTCAATGGATATTTGGGGGCATTTGTTGCAAAACAAGAGAAACATTTCTTGTTATGGTCCCCGATCGTAGTGCTACCACATTAATGAACGAAATAAAAAACACATTAAAGATGGATCGATCATTTTTTCCGACTGTTGGAAGGGGTATAAGACGGAAGAACTGGAACAATCTGGTTATATTCACTGCCAAGTGAACCACAAATACAATTTCATTGATTTTGAAACTGGCATGCACACACAGAATATATAACGCATCTGGGGAAGTGCATAATGGCGAAATAAAAAACATCGAGGAACATCTCGCCACCACCTCGAGTCCCTACCTTGCAGTTTATAATGATATTGATATGTTTGATGCCATCCTAAGGGCAATTGCTAAACATTTTCCGCCCAAAACAAAACTTGGTTGATATTTGCTAAGGGCATGCTGGGTTAATGCATAAGTACCATAAATTATACATAAAGTATATCAAACAATACTTTATTCAGAAAAAATAGTATATTCAGCTTCTAATGATCAACTAATTTTTTCTATTCCAGTTTTATAAAAGTTTTTCCTAGTATCAAAAAAGTGCTTCAACTCCCTTTCAATGTATTATCAATTTTGGAATCTCAGATTTCGTAAATGGTTGTCTATTGCCTAAAAAAGATGATAATCTTAAGATGAGATATCTGGGGAATATGAGGATGGGGTAGCAGTTCCCAGCTGTGTCTGATTATGTCCTTGGTCACTCTTGCTGTGTGGTCTGGCATTTTGATGGAAGATAATTCCTTTTCTGTTAACCAATTCTGAATGCTTCTGGATCAATGCAACTGAAACCCATTGCAGCTGCTAAGTAGCCTTCAAATGTAATGGTTTCCTCATTTGGAAGAGACTCAAAGTGAATAATTCTGTCGGTGTTCCACCTAAAAAAGGACCTTTTGTTTGTGGATACTGGGTTTTGCCATCAATGGCTTTGAATCTTCTGACAACAATTGGTGACAATGCTTCATGTTATATTGTATCCACCTTTCATCTCATGTCAATTTGTGGTCCCTAAATTCTTGTGTGTGACAACAAATGGTAAGCCTCACAAGCTTGTTGGTTACACTCAGTTTTTGTGGAACTGACTTCTTGAGCTTCATACTTTCCAAGCCAAAATGGATACGGATAATTTCATTGCTCACATTAAATTGTCCTGCAAGTTGAGTTTGACTTGAAGTTGACCTGACACGGATCTCATGGATGATGGTCTGCCAGAACAAGTCTTATCGCAAGATGAAAATTTCTTGAATCACTTCTGGTCACAACATTCTCTCTACATAATCTTAAATGTGGAGGATATTTTTCGAGCGGCCTTAAAGGTCAAATTTATAAAGTAAACAAGCTTGAATAATTAACTTTCACACAGTCAATTATTCAAGCTTGTACTGAGCAGATACAATCGCATTCCATGATTGCTTCGAGCCTTTACTGAGATCACATTTTCAAAACTTTAAATGATTAATTTCTGTAAGTGTCATTCTACATTATATTCTTTGTTAAATAAGCTTTTATTTAAGCCTACATAACCACATTTTTAATTGATAGAGTGAGACCATTTGCAGTTTGACAATTACAAAACCTAGAATGGCACAAATTTTCTTGGTTACCTGATATTTGTTTAAAGGACAGGATGTTAATGCTTTAATTTTACATTTCTTTTTATAAGGTTATTTATGTGATTTCTCATGTAAAAGAATATTACCTCAGAACAAATAACAAAAGTGATACACTTACAATTTTTGATGTTCTGTTCCCTTTTTCTTAGTTTTCAAATTTTCCATTGGGCAGGCCAATGGTAATTGCTTAAAAATAAATATTTTTTTACAAATAAAAGTTACGTAACTTAAAATTTAAAATGAAATACATTTTTAAGAAATAAAGTTTTTCAAAACTTTACTTTCACTTGTATCCAAAAAAATTTTCTGTGTCAATTCATAATTCACTTTTCTGTGTCAATCCATGTTTCCATTGATTTAAAAGAATTGTAAACATTTACTTGAATGTGAATTCTATTTAAGAACAAATTAGACATTTTATTCTCAATGGGGGCTAAAAGTAAATAATGTTAAACAGATTGAGTTTTTCCCAACATTATGCACAGCCAAAAGTTGAATTTAATTTTTGCATAATGCAGTTTCAATTTGCAATATTCAAATTTCAGTATGAGAATTTTATGTCAAAACATTATGTTAAGAACGTAAAATTGCCTAATATTTTTATGTTCAAAATTTTGCCATTTGCAATTAAATTTTCTGTCATATTTTTATGTTTAAAACACAACTATTTTTATGTTAAAGAATTAAATTTTTTTAATAAAGTTGCTGTCAAATCTAAAACTCATGTAGTTTTGGGATTTTTATCGAAAATAATTTTAAAAAAATCCAAGTTGCGTTTTATATTGCAGATATGTTATGTTATGCAGCAAGTTGCAGATGTGTGTGGTGAAGACTATGTATGTAATTTTACAAATAAGTGGAAATTAATACTATAGTTTCATGCATCATCTGAAAGTTCAAGGATTGTCAAAAAATGAAAGTGCTGAATCTGTAAATAAATTTAATTTGAAAAAACAATTGAATAGCCTGCTCCAGTGTGAGATAAATTCAACTACCTACTTGCCTTGAAAAAAAGTTGGAAAATTTTGTCAGAAAACTAAAATGTTTGGGATGCGGTAAAAAAATTCTGATGAAGGTTCAATTATGCACCCTGATACAACATAAAAAGAAAAAATAAATGTTGTTTATTCTATTAAAAAATTGTTTTGCTTTTCTCAAAATTAATCAATTTGTTAGTAATAAATGCTTTTATCGAAAATATCATAGCTTTATTCAATTCCTTTGCTTTGAGTCGCCGATAGCCTGTTGTGTTGCTCTAGTGCAGGGGTGTCAAACTCAATTAAAACACGGGCCATTTAATGCAACTGGTCAGGGCCGGATTTAAGAGTATGCCGCCTATAGGCTAAAGTCCATTTGCCGCCCGCTCTATAATTAATATTTGCTTAATATTGTACATTTGTTTTATACAACAAAAGGATAGAGTTCATTGGTATTTTCATCTTTTTTAAACATAAAGTTCATTTAGTTTAGATAAAACTACAATTTTAATGGTTTACATAATAAATTATGTAATCAAATTAGTTATCTACTTGTTTTTTTAACTTCTTTTAAGATTCGTTAAAAAATGAAATGGGTTTCGAACTTAATTAATTAATTTGTTCTTGGAGATCAGTGATCACTATTTTAAACATATTTTTATATTTTAATGCTAATGACTATCTTTTGCGTAATTGAAGAACTGTGTTCAATTTGAATTAAGTTGTTCTACACGGTGAAATGAAATTACACAAAATGTAGTTAATTACTAGTTTATTTGTTGAAAAATATACAAACTTCTCTAAAACAACTCACCCCACGTAATCTTCATGTTCAAATTTACATAGCTTTCTTACGAGATTTCTTAATGGAAAACTCGTTAATAATGTCCTCATATGAAAGTGTTTTTGTTGTATTTGCCTCAATACAAAGTAATGAAAGTGAGTTTAACCGTATTCCAGAAATACTAGTTCGCAGATAGTTCTTAACTCTTCTAAGGCAGGAAAAACTGCGTTCTCCCGCGCAATTTGTAGCAGGTATGCACAAACTTATCCTTACAGCAATGTTCAAATTGGGGTAAACATCTTGTAAGGAATTACACCTCAGAAATTTCGAAATTCCTTCCAACGATTTATCAGATGGGTGATCAATACCCACAGTACAGTGCTTTTGAAAGTCGATGCACTCTTCAGTGAAATCCGAATCCGAATCATTTGTGTAGACGTGGTAAAGGTTGGTGGCCTTTTTCCTCAGTTCCTCTTCCATATCTGTATTGTTATCACACAACTGAGTTAAGAAGTAGAATCGGTCTTGAAACTCGTCATAGGCCATTTTTCTTTTCTTGAATTCACAAACAAAAGAGTCTATAATTGGTAAAAACGTGTTTATTTTAGGGTCATCCCTGCCAGTAAAGTTAACTTCTCCACTTCGGTCTTCGTCAGGCCAAACCTTTCTTTTTGGCTGTCTTTTATTGTCTTTTTCGTAAGATGTAGTTTTGGTTATATCCATGGCCAATTCCTCAAAGTAATCAAAGTTGTTTCTCTGTTCCGTAAAATATTCTTTAAGAGAGCCATACAAATCTCTGACCAACAAAACATCCACAGTTCGGCTTTGCTAACTTTATGGATTCTGTGAAGTACGGTGCTCCAGAAACACACCATAAACGCAGTCTCAAAACGTTCTAATCTTCGAAGTATTCCTCGGGATTCACATCTAATCGTTGCTTTTTCTGTTGTGTCATTTGAAATTCTTGTCAGAGCAATGTACACTTCTTCCCAAGACTCTCGTAAACTTTGGCACGCGTCATCTCTTGTTGACCATCGAGTAGGACACACTTTTTTAATTATCTTCTTATTCTGATAAGATTCTTCCACAGCGCTTGTTAGGCATTTCCATCGCTTTGATGAGCACGTAAAAAATACATATATTTCTTGGAGCAACATGAAAAATGTGCACGCTTCTTCACAAGATTCTGCAGCAGATGATCCAACAAGATTTAGGGAGTGTGCCGCACGCGGGATGAATAAAGCTAAAGGAGTTTTTTCTTTATTTTTGCTTGCAGACCATTGTAAACGCCGTCCATATTGGAAGCGTTATCTTAAGATTGGCCTCTGCAGTCATCAATGTTTATTTGCAGATTTTCTAGCTCATTCATAACACACTCAAACATTCCTTCTGAACTATGACCAGCTGATGGAATGAAGGTAAGAAATCTTTCACAGGGCGCACCGTCACTTGAAACATATCTAACAGCAAGGACTAACTGGTCTACATGTGACATGTCTGGGGTCGAGTCTATGATGTGAGAAAAGTATTTAGATTGTTTCAACTCTTCACAAATTACTTGCCTAACATTTTGAGCCATTAAATTCAATTACCGCATCGCATGTCTTGGAAGAGAGATAATTTGTATTGCCACTACCACAATTACCGTATTTTTCAATGTGTGTTGCTAAGAATGGATCGAACTCGGATATCAGCTCTAAAGCCATAAGAAAATTTCCATTCCTGTTAGAATCAAATATCTCGTTGTCGCCTCTTAAAGCGAGGCCTCTTGATGTCAGGGCCTTGACAGCCGCTACAACTCTAGTTAAAACGTTTCTCCAATAGTGTGTTTCTTTGTCTAGTTGTAAAGTTAGCATACTGTCAACACAGTTAAGAGAAATTCCTCTTGCCTTTAGAGTAATAATAGCAGATTTGTGTATTGGGGAATTTTCATGGTGACATGCACGACTTTCTCCATTTTTCCAGTCATTGAAACCATCTTTGTCGTCAAATTGTGATCGCTCTTTAGTGTTAAACACTAAACAAGGGCCACAAAAAACTGATCCCTTACTTTTAGAGAAAATCATCCATTTCCTTTCATGAACTTCTCCATTTTTTAATCTCCGTTGAAAGAGAGATTTAGTCAAATATCTCTTTTGGTCTTTGTACGCTCTTAAGCTGTTAGTGAAATCTAATCCTATGTTTTGGTCAAAGCCATTTTTGCTATTAGATCTCTTGTAGCATCATTTAAGATCCACAAAGCTGGATCCTTATTTAAGGAGTTAGGTAATGTTGGCTCTTTATTTTCTGTTAAAGATTGACTTTTAACATCAAATCTATCAGGTACAATCTCATTGTGAGAACTTACTTGTATTTCAGTAGGTTCTGATAACAACATGGCTGTTTTGGAACAACTCGTTCCAGAGAAAGCATTGTCGTCCCCAACAGAACCATCACAAACAGCACGAGCACTTTCAGGTTCCTCTTTGTCTTCTTTATCGTTCTTTTCTTCCACTGGCAAACTATTAGTTTAATAAAACAAATCTAGTTTTTTTTTGTTTGTTTCAGAACACGTTCTTGTTCTTGAAGTTTCAGTTTTGTTCGTTTTTTGTATTCAGCGCCACTGAGTCTCTTCCTACCGTCACTCATAGTAGCTAGTAGCCTACTTGTTAAAAACTGTACGTTATGTATTGGAATACTCTAAACTATAAGGCAAAATCGTACAAACAACACGAACACGCCTCGCTCAACACAATCATCAACGATCCCGTTGTGCACACCGATAGACATGAATGACAGACTAGACTGACACTACACTACTGACAGCGGAGCCACTGGGCCTTCCACCAACAGTGTTGTTAAATCGAATCGCTGCGCTTGTGCCAGTGTTGTCAAACCAAATTAGATTGCACTACAAGAAAGTTATAATACAAGATTACGTGCTGTGAATTTGTATTATGTTATAGTTTTAGAAAGTAGGCTATGTAGAAGGACTAAAACATATTTTTAAGTAACATGTATTCTTAAATTCGTACGGAAAATATTATCAACGTCTGAAATACTTCATTTTAACTTTTGAATAAATTAATAATAATAAATAAACACCTGAAAAAATTTGCCGCTCTAGGCTGAAGCATACTTAGCCTATTTAGAAATACGGCCCTGCAACTGGTAAGATTCACGCGGGCCACATCGCATTTACAAATTTTCTTAAAATTATATTTTGAAGTGAGGATTCACACACACACACACAGGAATATGGATAGCATAATTTAAACACAGTATATGTAATTAAGTGAATTTAGGGTAATAATTTATAATATTGCTATATAGTTGATTTTATTTAAACGTTTATTTAATTTAATGTATTTATAAAACAAAATTAATTTTTTTATCGGAAACTTGCCAGCACTTTCTTCCTACTAGTTTTCAAATATCTGGATTCAAAGACTTAGAACAGACAATCTTCATTATGGCAGATGGATGTTTATCAGTTAGTCTTGATCTGTAGGCCGTTTTATTTAATTTCATGGACGAAAATAGTTGCTCTCACAAGTACGTACTCCCAAAATAACATAAAATTTGTGCAGCAAACTTTTTAATTTCCGGGTATTTTTCACCTAAATAAGAATATATTTAGGGAATACCTACTTCTCGATATTTGTCTTTTAAAACCTAATCATTCTGGAAATCAATTAATTCCAGTTGTATCGAAGTGGGAGCATTTTCAACTTCAAAGAAAAACTGCCTAATAAAAAGAGAAATTTTTTTGTAACTCTTTGAAATCATTAAAGCGTTTATCGAATTCGTTTTTGATTTCTTCAATTTTACCACAATATTGTGAAAAGGAGCAACATTTGAACTAGAGCATCGTGGGCCACAAAAAATTACCTCGGGGCTACATGCGGCCCGCCAATTTGATACCCCTGTGCTCTAGTGCAACGTTAATTAAATATTTACCTATCCTTTGAAGCATTTGGATAACATTTCACTATGGCAAAATTTAATTAACTCATATTAATGTATCACACTTCAAAAAGGAACATCTAAAAATGACAGTTTTTTCCTCAAGATCATATAAAAAAGAAATGCTCTTTTGCTTAAAGTAAACATTTTTTATTTTACTTTAAAAACAAAATCCTTGTATGGATATAAAACTGTTTTTAATACAAATGGAAAATGTATTGATTTGTGAGATTTCAAAATTTTTCTGTAGGGATGGTAATATTTAATAAAATGATTGAAGACAGTTCTCTAAGAATGGAAGAGTTAAGTTTGGGGTTTTCCCATTCTATTTCCATAATTTAGAAATTGACACATTTTAAGTTGTCCCTTTGAAGGAGGTTTGCTTGTGTTGTGAAAGTTGATTAAATGCTAGCATTTAATAACTTGCTTAGAATACTTAAATGTTCAGAAATAGAATAGACTACTTTTTATATAATCAATCGTCACTAATATTTCGTGAACATTTTCCTCGTAAAAACCATACACACTACAAAACACTTTAATTTTTTATATTATGTATTAAAAAATTACAATCTAAAGTTCGTTCTTTTTTTATGGTATAATCCTTTTCATCACATGTTTTAATTTCTCTAAGAGATTCAAATGTATTGGAATACCCACCTTTTATATGTGAATTTACTGCAAGCATAAATTCCCTGGAAAAATTCTTAACCTATAAGCTCTTTTATGTACTTTGAAGTATAAAGGTTCTGGGAAGCTGTTAAAGAGCAAAGACGTTAAAGAGCAGTAATGATTTTAATTGAATTTTTAACACAGGAAATATTTTATGAGCAATGAAAATTTTGCCGTTTGAACTCCTTTACATGAAACAAGTGTGGTCTAAAGATGATTCAAATGAGTAGATTGACTTGTTCATAGATTCAATTCTCTCCCGCTTAGGACTCACAATTATTTTAGGGTTCTCAATCATTGGAGAGTGGCCATATATTTTTTGCAATGGAAATGTGGTTATTTACTGTAATTTTATGTCCATGTTCTAGAATATGACAGGGCAAGCGTAGCATAACCCAACTAGTCATGAAGTATAAGTTTCGTTTTAATTTCTTGATTAGTCCTTCAAGTGAACCACATTGTTATTCCTTGTTACTAACATTGAAAGAAGACTGAAAGTATATTTTTTTTATCAGCTTTAATTTTGGATCAATGTCCATCTTTGACTGGGGAAGCAAAAATCAGCGTTTTAAGGGTTCTCTGAAAAATTTTACCTTCTACAGTATTTGGGATAGCCATTGTGTGGTTTTTACACACAAGTACAATACACATTGCTGACTAAAAATGCTTTAAATTGATTCAAGATAAGTGAAGTAACCATTTTATGATGCTTATAGATCGAATCTTTTTTAAATCAGGAAGGGGTTAAAATCTATTTTAGAGCTTTCGTTTCTTGCTTTATGAGAGTTGCTAGTTCGAAACTCGATTCAACCAAAGACCGTCGTGTACTTAAGGACTGGTGCACGTTAAATCGCTCGTGGCCTCAAATGTCCTCACGTTGGCGTGGTGTGGAAGTTTTGAGAGTGGGGTGCCAGCTTAGATAAATAATTAAATATTGATCCCAAACCGTCGCCAATAGCCCGTTGTGTTGCTCCAGAACGACGTTAATTCATTTACCTACCCTGATTCATGAATTTTATTCCTAAATTTGCCGATTTATCAATCCGGCGGATTTTAAGGCCAGATTTAAAACAAGGAAGTTGTGAAAATTCTGTCAAATTAGTTTTTACCAGGTCAGTTTCTTCGCATGTGTAAATAGGTACTAAGACTCGAGAAAATGAGTATTTTTGTTTGGTACATTTCTCCAAAAAAAGTACTGTTCATGAAAAATCAAGCTAAAAAGAAATATTTGGAAAAATTTTTGGAAGATGCTACTGTGTACATTCAAATTCTGTGTTGATGAGCCAAATCAGACTGCCATTCGGTCTAGGTTTTTAACATGTCAGATTAAAGTTCACTTGTGAATTCATCTGTATTTTTCGTATTTGATTTTCTTAAGTTCACTTCACATTTTGCTGCAAATATATTACCAAAATTTTATGCGTATAGCTAACAGCGTTGAGAATAAAAACAAAAACCAGAACATGTTATATTTCTTTTTACAAAAACAAGTGAAGTTACTGTGTGTAGTTGGGGATTTTCAATAACCTGTTAAGTGATGTAAGAATACTGGATTCTTTGTGAGATACGTAACTATTGGTAATTTTCTCTGCCGGTGTTAATACTCGTTTCGGAAGCGCGGGAGCAATCTACGGGTTTTCATTGGTTTCTCTCTACGGAACCTAGACCTCTTTATCACGTCACCCGCCCACGGTATGACGTCACCTATTGAAATATCCGAGGAAGAAAATGCTTGAGTGGCAAATTCTACAGCAGTGGCCTTCCTTGCAATTATGCACCTTTCTTTGTACTTTATTTTACAGATTCAGAAAAAAGTTGTTGCTTTCCTTTCGTGTGGGCTTGTCAATTTTAAAATGGTAGGGTTCTTCGTTGGGGGTCACGATGCTTCGCAAAAATGTGAAACGTTCTCGACGGTTTCTATCATTATTTTACACATCAATACGTGCATTGTTTGAGTGAGGTATCTTTGTCAACTTAGTTTCTGAAGGCCAATGATTGTCAGTTGACTTCTGTGGTTTGCTTATGACTGAGCCTACCACTTCTAATTAATTTTTGACCTTTTATTGATTCGATTCGTAGTTATATGCGATAAATGGATGCAACATGTTTGATTGTCATAGATTTGTTTTGAGTTTGACTTGTAATGCGAAATAGTGTTTCGTCTTAAAACTCTACGGTAGGAGAGGTAGAAGCCGCTTCTCCTAGAAAGAAAAGGTTTTCGAATTCTTATCTAATGATGACAATTTAAAAATAGTGTCAGAAAGTTAATTTCAGGCTTTCGTTATTAAAATGTAGATTTTAACCCAAATTCTTGCATGGTTATATGATGGTTGACCGAAAACGCAGACGTGACATGGAAACGCTGCATTTGAGGTGCAGAGCTTAACGATCCCAACAGCAGATCGTTCGAGTTCTTGTGTGAATTTGGGATCGTCGTGGCTCAGTCGGTTTGCCCACTGTTCTAGCAACATGCGAGTTGTAAGCGACGCAGGTTCGATTCCTTCCTCAGTGTATTTCTCCTTGTGTCAGTCCTGTGTGTGTCCGTTAACTTGGAATTGTTTGGCGCAGCTTGGCCAAGTATGGTCCTTGCGGCACGAAACCCAACCACATGTGAATATAAATATTCTTCTATAGTTTTGATGTGTGAACTGTTGAATCGATGCATTGCTTTGAGTATGACAATGAAATTGTCCTCAAATGTAGGAAACTTGACAAATAGTAATTTCCTAAGTAGATCTCTACCTTCATTTATTTACGCGGAAACCGATAGTAAAAGTTGTCTCAGAAATAATTTGTAAAGGGTGCTAATTGTATCGTAATGGTACTAATTATATATTTTATTCGTCTGGTATTCCCTGTAAGCGATAAAGAAACAAACACTGACAGCCTGTTTTCCTTGATCAGCAGCTTCTTGGTCAATCAGTCATTTTCCATTATCCTTATTGTTTCGGGAAACGATTCTTTTTTAATTCATTACCATGTATTGAATGTTTTGAAATTTTTTAAATTAAATGTAGTTTAAGGAAACAATAGGAAGGGAAAACCATGTTTTTAGCTTAATGCTAATCATCCTCTCCAGAAAGAAAGACTTATTTGGAAAGTTTTATTATGCTAGGCGGAGCTCATGACACTGCTATTTTATTTATCAATTGTTGCTGCCTCGGGGGTATTTATTACGCCTACAAGTCGTGTTGACAGCTAAACCGACCTAAGTGTTTACAGTTTCTAAAGCGTTTAATAATGCAAATTATTGCAGTTCCGCACTACTATTACTGCAGTAAGAATGCTCCTGTACGGACCTATCTCCGCAACATAGTTCTGGTATTTTTTGTTAGTTGATGTTAACTTGGCAAAAGTACTGGAAAAGAATTTTATTCCTCTTTTCTAAAACTAAAGTAGGCTTTAACATCATTATATTTTTCGAAATGACAACAAATGACTTGAGATGTTCCTAAATATATAACCTGCAATCATTCTATTTTCTATCAGCTTAACCGTGTCATTACAGAGCATTATATTAGCATAATCTGCATATTACCATAGGAAAATATGATTCAAATTGTTGAAAGTTTATGCTTTAGGAACTTTTGACATTGGAATTCCTCCTATACACCAAGTAGAGATTTCTTTAAAAGCCCAAAACTTTATTAAATAGCAATTTGAACTCAATTTTTATAGGAATGGTAAAGTGTACATTTTGAAATTCTTTGCTCAAAAGCAATTCTATATTTGCTAAAATACCTGTAAAGATTTATTTTAAATATCAAATTTACAGAATTCTAAGTCGGATAATTTTGTATATACCTAGCCTATTTCTTCCAGAAACAGTAAAAGCATGAAATTAATTATTGTTGCATACATTTTTACATTTAGAACAGCTAAATGGAAGGACACTGAATTTATAAGAATTGATGCTGGTTTTCTGGATATTTTTTCTCAATAATTATTTTTATGTTCAGTGCTCCGAATACTGTGATTTTTCAACCGTTCTTTCCTACTAGGACCGCAAATTTTCGAGCACATTGAGGTCCTAAGATTGTGGTGGGTTGTATAATTGCTGTTTAAGATGCTACAGAAATTGTAACCATTATTTTTGCTGTGTACTTCTCTCTCCTGTAGCTTAATGTCTATGTAAGCCCAGAAGCTGGGCATCCCCTGTTGAAAAACATTGTACGTCATCGACTGAATCATGAAAATCTTATGCTAAAAATGAAGTGGGCTTCTTACCACTGAATCACGCGTATGCCCGATCGTCCCGGGTTTGATGATTTCTGTATCTGATTGGATAGTGGTATTTGTCATGTGCAATAGGTATCCCCAACACAGAACCTTCTTCCCTACGCTACTCATAGATACTAGTCTGACCAGCTGGTGTGCTCATTTTGGGGCCTTTTCTCTATATATACATAGTGACTACTTCACCTAGTCGGGCGAAGGGGCTGCGCCCCAACTAAAAAACTGTTATGTTCAGTTGACCCTTGATCTTGATCCATCGAACTTCTTTCGTTTTTACAAAAACTACTAGCCCCAAAACAGCGTGCTGTCTTCTGCCTACTGCTCTTGAAACGTAAGATAAGATCCACGATCGTTTGTTAAATATTTCGTTGTCGAATTGCAGACTTATTGTGTTCCTTCTGTCGAGTGTTTTGTTGGGATTGCAATTTTACAATGAGTAATATTTTGTTACCGGAAGAAAATTTATTAATATGCTTTGACGATTTTGTACTCCAGTTATCCTACGAGTAATTACTTTTGTTAAAAAAGCAAGACCCTCATCAGTAATTACTAAGTTACGAACCAAAATCACGCATTGAAATTTTTTTCATAATGGTATGAGAGGTTCCCTGAGTAAGATGTACGGTTGTGAAAAAAATCGAACCTTTTCCGATGATAAACATTACCTTCAAAACATCAAGCAGTTTTTAGAGAATAAAGCAAATTCGATGTTTTCTCGAAGCTATGGTCGATGGCATGTTTATGAGAACCATATAAGGTGAGCTGCTTCCTTGACACAATATATCCACCCACTCCCAAGCATGGAAGTGCTTCTGTACTGGAATAGGGCTGTATGTTGGCTGGAGAGATTGGAAATTTAGTTTTTGTTGGATGAAATCATAGAAAAATAAAGTTGATTTTGGCTCAAATTTTCGTCTACAGATAGTAAGAAGCACAGTGCAAAAATAATTGTTACAGTTTCTGTAACATGTTAAACAATAACTACGCATCCCACCATAATATCAGGACTTCAATGGGCTTGAAAATTTGTGGGTCCTAGTCGGAAAAAGTGGTTTAAAAATTGTGGTATTCGGAGCATAAAACATGAGAATGATTCTACGAGAAAAAAAGGTTAAAATAGCAGAAATTCTTGTTAATCAGTGCCCCTCCATTTAGACATATGCAAAATTAAATATTTTTAATACCTTTATATCAAATGTCACATATTCGAAAATTATTTACATTAAAATTGATTTTCCAGCAGTATTGGTAAAACAATCTAACTTGCAATCGTAACAATGTTCAGTACAGGAATTTCGAATTGTATTGTAGGAATTTCGAATGGTAGCATGACAGGCGTGCGTTTTTACCATGCACTGAAATAAGAATTAATACCTGTAATAGTGCACGTAATGCTGTTTTATATTTTTGATTAATTTTATTTCATTTGGAGGTATAAATTGTGCATATCGATGTATATATTCATTATAAATGGATTTGAGTAAGGCACATATGGGCACGACACTCATCAGTGACTAACGACACAGTATGTTCAGATACTATGTGTGGGTTTGCTAGTATATATTGATTTCTCTTGAAATGTCTCCTAAAAAAAGCCTCAACGACTAGATCAAACATCACGCGATTCAGTTTCAGAATGAAATGTGCGTTGGAAAGTACAACCTTTTTCATTGAATTTAAAACGAAAAAAATGCAATGTAGTTTTAAATTCGTATTTTAAAAATAATTTGTTTTTGTTTTGTATTAAATTCTTAACGAACGAAGGCTAATCGACTGGTAAATGAATTTTTAGAGAGAAGCTATAAAAAGAACGGAAAAAGTTAATTTAGTGTACTTTCAAAATAACGGAATTGTCTTGATTTAATAAATTTGACTTAGCTTATCGGAAAATTTGAATGGGTTATTAAAACGTGATCTGCAATGAATCAAGGAATAGATTGTTAAGACTTGCCTTAATAGATTTCTCCTGAGATCAAGCCATATTGTTTAATGGATATGTGATCTGTATCTTGAAATCCTAAACGGGTAATTGAATAGCATGATTCGCACAACGAACCAATGAAATTTGCCTAGCAATCTACAGAGGTTGGCAAGCAGGGATTTTATAGTGGCCCTCTAGTTTATATTTGGTTCTTAATAACGATCTGCAATTTCTAAAGGCATTCTTTCCCCTTGTAATCATAGTTTTGTCGCGCACACTCTTATGTAATAAGTAGACGGAACAAATTGAAAATTTTATATCCCATTTGAATTATCAATATGGTAAGCTTCTATTCTATTCCAATCTTTTCAGTATCATTTTGTACTTAAATTCGGATGTCTAATTGTGCCTTGTTGATTTTAGTCATTCGGAAATCAAATACCATTTTAATGAGGCAAGTTGGTAAGCCGCCCGAATCCCATATTTCTACTGAAATTTGGATTTCAGTTTCCAGACTCCTGTATAACAAGTAATCCCAACTAAATGGGAAATTTATACACTACTCTTTTTGAAATGTAATTGTGTGAAGCTTCTATTTCCATTCTTTTCATTATCATTTTGCACTGAATTCAGATAATGTCTAATTGTTCTTCGTTGATTTAGTCATTCGGAAATCAAGCACAATTTTAATCTGAGACTAATTATAAGATACTCTTGAAGTCTCGTATTTACACTGAAATTCAGCTTTCAATTTCAAAAAATTTAATTTGAAAACTCATGCCAATTAATTGTTCCGGAACTATCGACATGGAGTAAATTGACGTTAGCTGGCGCAAATTGACGCTTCTTGGAAATCACTACCCTTTAGTTAAATAATCAAGTTCTCATTTTACGCTTACAATTATGATTTATAACGATTCCGCGTTTATGTCTATCTATCGAAGAGGATATCGAAGTCATTTAGTTGTGGGCAATATTTAGTGTTTTGTCCCTGAAAATTCTTCATGAAATTAAAATGATACATTCACGTGCATTCTTATTTTGTGACTAATTGCTACGTCATCTAAGTTTTGGGAAAAGTACGAATCAGTGTACCTTGCACTTGATGGACTTCCAGCGAACCACCCAAGTGGGTCTAGGAAAAAATTGTAACGTAATAACTTCAAGTTTTGATTGTACGACATACTATACATGTGTACCTTACTACTGGTTTAGTAACTTTCATTATTGAAATTTTGAATTCTGCGTAAAAATACTTTCCAAAGTTTTGATTCTTTCAGAATCTATTGACAGGAGGACATTGGCGCTTTTTTTAAAAAACTTTCGTTACCTTGATTTGTGGACATGGGACATTGGTCCCTTTTCTTCCATGGTACACAGGGGTCACTGTGACTCAGTGTGTTCGCCCGCTGCGCTAGCAACCTGCAAGTTGTAGGCGGCGCAGGTTCAATCCCTCCCTGGGTGTATTTCTCTCTTCTGTATCAGTAAAACTTTCCCTGTGTGTATGTCTATTACTTGACCTTCGGGATTGATCCCGGACCTTCGCCAATAACCCATTGTATTGCTCCAGTGCGGCGTAAATTCAACTGCCGATCTACTATTACTTGACGTTGTCTTGTGTTTGGCGCAACTTGGTCAAGAATGGCCCTTGCGCCACAAAACCAACCAATCTACCTACCAAGGTACAGAAATATAACCATGTAATTGCTACTCCTATTTAGTCGGAACAAATCATTATGAAAAAGTCAAGATTGTCGAACATTTTGGGTAAAACTGAATAGTCATCTAAATGAATAATACATTGACTGTTTTTTTCTTTGTAGCAACTTTTTGGGGTTTTTAAATTACTTACAAGTTTACATTCTACACAATTTAAACATCTTCATGCCTTCTCGATATTACGGACTTCCCAAAAGCTCCGAGCTGTTTTGTGTTTGCGGTTACTTACCGAAGTTCCTTTGGTAAGATGTAGGTGGTTTCCACGTACAAAAGGCTTTTTCAGTTCCCTTTCTGTTCTCGCTGTGAAACAACGTGTGGATTGAAGGGAAATTCATCTGATTCATAACTACTTAGGGTTGTAACCATAGATGAGTTGTAATCTGAGGAAGGAAGTCCGTTAGAGAGAAAGGCAGTTCGCGCGAGAGGAAGCCAAACGCCGGCGCAGTTTCCAATGCGTGGATATACAAGATTCCTTTGTCTGGTCTTTCGTGCTCTTTCTTGGAACCCATGATACACACAAATGTTTTTTTGCAGTAGTAGCGAATCTTATGCAGTCGGAGGGAGGAATATATTTTTTCAATTTTGCAATTAATGAGTTTTATAAAGCAGCATTTTGGGGATGCATTTCTTTCAATGTCTACGCTCTTCGAATTCTACAACACAGCTGAGGTTGCGATAATGGAGAATCGCTATTGAAAATTTCTGAAGCGTGCGGTAATTGAGATTTGGTAAACGGGCCTATTTATTTTTATTGCGTGCACACAGAAAAAGAACTCTTGAGAGCGCACACACCTTTTTAGCATTTTGATTTCATAATTTTCTTTTCCAAAAGTAATTCAGTAAAAGTAACACGTGTTAGGTTTATTAACTGTACATAAAATATTAGAGTAAAATTATAACACATATTTTGAAGAGAATATAGATATTTGTTGTGTTTAATCACAATAAATTCGAGCATTTATTAAACTGCAACAAAATAATTCTTAAATGAGAATATGCAGAAAAGTTTCCTATATTTAGAAAAAAATTGCATCGAACGGACGTTAGTGTATTGAATATTTGAACACAAGTATTTTTAGATATAATACCATTTTTGTTTTGTGATACACACCCTTTTCTTATGTTTTTAGTTCGACGCAGCTTGTCCATTTTTGGACCTTGTGTCATAAAACCCAAGTAAAATGTGTCATAAAATTCAAGTAAATCAACCAACCTTCTCTTATTTTATTAAGAACTAGAAACACTCATTTCATTGCATTTTCTTCTTCTTATTTTCTCTTACTTTCTCTTTTGAAATGAACTAGTGGAAACAAAGATAATTCATTTGTCTCAGGCAAAGTGAAGTATCGTTTATTTTAATTTTTTATGTTTTCACGAAAGACAAATTGTTAAAAAAAGAAATCAACTTAATCTTGTGGAACTTCATTTTTTTGCAAAGTATTCAAATGAGCAAAATTGACTAATTCCCTGTAGCAGATCTTTTCAAGAAAAAATTCAGTTGAGTTAATTTTATTGTTTAATTTTCATACTTTAGTTTTCATAATTTAATCCTTCCACCTTTTCCATTATGAAATTTCGATCTTCCATGCTGTTCCATCTGTTTTTCGTCTCACCAATCTCCATTTAAAATATTTGTTCATTCTTTTATTTCCATAAATAACTTGCTAAACAGCTCAATGACGAGGTACATCACATCTCCATTTCATGTTTCTTAACAATTGTGAAGACAACGTGAATGTAAAAAAATTGGGACTTATCAGTGTTTCGTTACTGGAAACGTTTTTATAGTTCTTTCCTATTATTGGCATCACTGACGTAGGACACTAGTTTCATCGGGTTGTGTCTTTCAACAGGATAGGATTCTCCGGAAATAATCCAGGATATCAGGTTCAGTAATGGGAGATATCGGACACACACTGAAGGCAATAATCTTGGAACTACGTCAAGTGACGTAAAAGACATTTGATATTTGTGCGTTTCGCAAAGTAAAAAAGTAAATACCTAGTCCACAAACACTGCTTTAACAACACGTGTTTTGAACTTTTATCCGAAATGAAATCCAGGTATATTATTAAAACAATCTTTGATTACAAATACGAGAGATAATTGTTAAATAAGTATAGAGTTAGAAGCTATATGCATCTTATTAATGACATTCTTGTTTTTACAGTAAAACTGGCGAGGTTTCATATTTCAATTCAGTTTCTTTTATTGTTCAATATTTAACCACAAAAAGAAACTTAGTGTGCAGATTAAAGAAAACAGGAGCGGTGAGATTACTGTTGTACTGACTTGCTCAAAATTTTAATTACCATCACAAGGAATACTCCCTTTTTGGTTTAAACCATTTTAATGAACTCACAGACACAGTACAAACACGACACACAACATAAATAGAAAAGGTAGTATATATCAAAATCCACACATCTCAGTCTCGATCACTCTCCAAAAAAACACAACCCACACGTCTCTCGCCACACTCGTTCTTAACTCTTTCCTTTCTCAAAGTCCTTCTGGGCATGCGCAAGGGCGCCATCTATCTTAGTCTGAAGTCTTTACAGACTTATAAACTCCTCCCCACAAGGAGGAAACTTTTCTCGAAGAATGAGGGAAAAGTTTTGATGACTCCACTGCCTGAAAAAGTCTCCAGATAGGTGCAGTCATTGGAAAAGTTCAAGTACACAAAATACACTGCACATGTACCAGATTATAGCAATCAGTGCCTTGAACTCAAAAATATTATACAAAAAATTATATACTTATTAAAAATTTAGGAAAACAATTTACACTAATGATAAGAAAAATTTAAAATTTTCACACATAATACAAATATCAAAATAAACAATAAACTTACTAATATAAAATAAAAGGATATGAGGTTTATGGGATGCGACTTAATGAATCAGCATTTTGATGCTGTTTCCCCCTCTTATGGACAACCTCATAATTGAATGGCTGCAGGATCAAAGCCCAACGTAAAAGTCTAGGGTTGGTTCCCGTATTTTTGTCCAGCCAAACAAGGGGATTATGGTCCGTCTGGATGATGAACTTCTGGTGTCCATCCAAATAACATCGCAGCTTTTGGATGGCGAACACGATAGCTGCGCACTCTCTCTCGATGGTACTGTACTTTTGTTCTGCATTTGAGAACTTCCGACTCAAGTACATGACAGGATGTTCCTCACCAATGTCATTAATTTGGGACAAAACGATGCCAATCCCAAGATTTGACGCGTCACATTGGACGAGAAACTGTCTCGAGAAATCTGGACTGTACAACACCGGATTCTCCGACAACCGTTTCTTTAACTTGTCAAACGCCTCTCGACAAGCATCAGTCCATATGACAGCAGCACGACGATTTTTTCCTTTCAGCAGATCTGTAATTGGTGCTGAGAGGACTGAAAAGTCAGGAATGTATTTTCGATAATACCCCGCAAGTCCTAAGAAAGATCGGATCTGCGTCTTAGTCGCAGGGGTCGGAAAGTCCTTTACAGTTTGGATCTTCAATTCTCTAGGTGTTCTCTGGCCCTGACCAACCAAGTGCCCAAGATACTTTACGTACGCACGAGCAAACTGGCACTTAGAAGGCTTGATGTGCAGATGAGCTGCATTCATCTTTTCTAAGACGGTTTTCAAATGTTGTAAATGATCTTCCCAACTTAGGGAATAGATGGCTACATCATCCAAGTAAGGGCATGCAAATTCTCCACAGTCTTTCAACAGTTCGGCCATCAAACGACTAAAGTCATAAGGGGCATTTTTCAAACCGAATGGCAATCTCAACGGTCGAAATGTCCCAAAACTGGTTACAAAAACTGAATATCTTTGGGCTCGTTTACTCAGAGGTTTTTGCCAATAACCTCGGGTCAAATCTAGAACGGTGATATACTTGGCAGCTGACACTTTTTCAACAAGCTGCTCAATGTTTGGCAGAGGAAAGTACTGGGTTCTAGTGACCTTGTTGAGTCTTCGATAGTCGATGCACGGTCTTGCATCCTTTCCTGGTACTTCTACCAGAATAAGAGGAGAAGTAAAATCAGATTCTCCTGGCTCAATGACTTTGAGCGACAGCATCTTCTCCACTTCCATCTTCAAAATTTCTGTTTGGCGTGGAGACATCTTGTAAAGTTTGGCACAGATGGGCCTCTCAGATTCAAGCTCAATGTCATGTTCAGTAAGATCAGTACACCCCGGCTGGTTTGAGAATGAGCTAGAGTATTTTGATAGCAACTCTCTCAGCTGCTCCTTCTGATCTTCTGACAAGCGACCATTTTGTTCTATGTCTTGCCAAATTTGTGTCATTTCCGAGACTTGGAATGTCCTCCTCGTTGTCACAGTTCCTAATCTCTTTTAGACAGATTAAATTCACATTTTCGGGTCTCTGGAAATATGGCTTGAGCATGTTCACATGGTACACATGGGATTTGTCTTTTTCTGGAAACTGCACAATGTAGTTGGTTTCGGAAAGCTGTTTAACGACTTTCCCTGGGCCGATCCAATGAACTGCCATTTTGTTAGGCCTAGATGTAGCGACAACCAGCACAAGGTCGCCTTCACAAAATTTACGCTTCACAGCCTTGCGATCATACCATAGTTTTTGTTTGTCTTTGGCGTTCTCCATGTTTTGGACGGCTAATTCTTGACACCTTTTCATGCGGTTTAGTAGCTTGAAGACATATGATACTACGCTAGTCTTCTCTTCCTCGCTTTCCGTCAAGTTCTCGTACAGTAGAGTCATGGGAGTCCTCAAATTCTGTCCATGAACCAGCTCAGCTGGAGTATATCCAGTACTGTCATGAGTTACAACTCGTAGAGCAAACAGGGCATGAGGCAAGATTTTCTCCCAATCAGGTCCTGACTCCAGACACAGGACTCTCTTCAAAGTTCTATGTAGTCTCTCCACAGGATTGCTCTGGGGATGATGTACGGAACTTCGCACTAATTTAACTCCAAATTTCTCCAGGAACTCCGTTGTGAGTGCACTTGTAAACGACGTTCCTTGATCGCTTTGCAGCTCCCTCGGGAAACCCATCCGACTAAAGATTTGCAGGAAACTATCGACCACGGTTGAAGAACTAAGATTTGGGACAGGAACTGCATCGGGATATTTGGAAGACATGCAAATTGCAGTGATGAGATACCGGTTTCCAGATGGTGTAGTAGGTAAAGGACCACAAGCATCCACATTAATCTTTGTGAAGATCTCCGAGATGACAGGAACGATCTTCATCGGTGCCTTCTTCTTATCCCGAGGTTTCCCGACTCGCTGACATTGGTCACAAGATCTGACAAATTCTTCAACATCTTTGTAACAATTCGGCCAAAAAAAAGTTTTAAAAAGAGCATCTTTAGTCTTGGTCACTCCTAAGTGAGCCGCTGTTCCTTCATGAGACAGTTTCTTTAATTGGTCCCGAAACTTCTCTGGAACAATCAGCAGTTTTCTCTGCGTACCATCCTTGTCACTTTTCAGATAGAACAGCATTTAATTAACGATTGCATACTTGGTTTCCTTTGCTAACTCCTCAGCTTCTAGGAAAAGTGGTTTCAACTCTTTACTCTTGCGCTGCTCTTCGACAAAATCATTCCGTGAGGCTTTAATCAGATCTGGAAGTGAGGCTTCTTCCGCCATAGGCAATACCTCTCCGTCTTCCTCTGTTAACACGGTACTGTCATTCTCTTCTCCAGGACTCGACTCAACTGGATACTCTTCAACTTCGGCTGTCAAAAGACTTTTCTGAGCTCTCGTCTGAACTGCATTAATAACTTGGATCTCCAGCTCCTTATCTTTTTTCATACTCTCGATCAGAGCAACGGTTTTGTTACTTAGTAGGTAATGCTCTTGATCCAGAAAACTGTCTCTTACAGCAGCTTTCGTAAGGACATGTCCCAATTCGCAGTTCAAATCAACTTCTGCAATGGGCAAGCAGACCGGGCTGTCTACTAATGGAGAAGCGAGCCACACTTGCTCACCTGTGTACATATGTGGTTTGATAAATTTTCTGGGAATAAGATCGATGCTGGCACCAGTATCTCTCAAGATAGACATTTGGGCTCCATTTACTGTCCCAGCACTAGTATAAGGAGACATCAACTCAGGCACGTGTCTTCCAAAGACTTCATTGGCAGCTACTACTTCAGATCTCTTGAGCTTCGGGCATTGGGGTCTCAGATGTGATAACGAACCGCATTCATAGCATCGGAGCTGTCTTCTCTTTTCAAACTCTCTTTCACGGTTTTCGTTGCTTGCGGGTTCGGTTTTGACCGGATGTTTGTTCTTGTCATCCTTGAATGGTACTTTGGGTCTACTTCCACTAAAATGTTCCTTTGAACCTTGATAGCCATACTTCTTTGGAAATTCCTTCTTCCTGAAACTCTGCCTGATGGTTTCGTACTCCTCGATCACTTCTGCCAATTCAAAAGGTGTCTTCAACTTCATCCATTTGTCAAGAAAATGCTCCTTGATTTGATCTGGTACACGATACTTCAATTGCTCGGCAACGATTAAATCTTTTAGTTGCTGAAAGGTTTCAATTTCCAATTCAGCAAGCCATTCAGTGAAGTAGCTGTACAGTTCATGAGCATAATTTCTCCATGTTTTCTCTGCTGTTTTCTGATGTCTGTAGAAACACTGTTTCAATTTTTCAGCGTTCATTTTGTATCGTTTCAGAATGAGATCTTTCACAACATCATAATTGTTGGCCACTTCAGGAGGTTCTCGGGCAAGCATGTTAGATAACTCGGCTGGCAAAACGGCCAGCAAATAAGCCACCCAGTCCTCCTTCGGCACTCGAGCCATCTCTGCTTTCCTCTCGAAATTGATCAAATACAATCCCATTTCATCCCCTTTTTCGTCAAATTTGGGAGTGATTTGGGTAAGTTGGATTTTTCTGTTTCTATCCGCCCCATTTTCAGATTCCTCTTCAGACCGGCGAAATTCCTTCTGAGCCATTTCTAGTTTTTTAATTTCGAGTTCATGTTGTCTGACCCTTTCCCGCTCTTGTCGTTCTTCTTCTTGCCTAGCTAATTCTTCCTCACGAATTTTTTCTTGTCTAGCTAATTCTTCCTCACGAATTTTTTCTTGTCTAGCTAATTCTTCCTCTTCCAGTCTATCTTTTATGACTCGTTCCATGATTATCGTTACCTCCTCCCGATCGAAATTTGGGCTTTTTAAAATTATTTGTTTAATATCCGCAACCTTGCACGAAGTTGGTACCTTCTCACCAATTTCTTCCGCAACAGCAATTAAGTCCTGCTTTCTACCAATTGCAAGAAATGCCATGATTAAGGGCCAGGGGAAACACTATCAAAAACCTCTATTAAGGTATTAAATTCCAACAGAATTCACAAGACTTTATCAAAGAATTAAATTCGCTAATTCTACGTTACAACTTTCTTACCGAACAACCAAAAATCAATAGAAATAATTTTCGAACACATAAACAAATTAAAATTTTCATTCATTAAAACAATATCTTTTTTTAAAGATGTTTTCAAATTGAGAAGAAAATAAACAGTTAAAGAAAAGTTCAACTAAAGAACAGCTGTTTTGAAAATAATACTACAATTAAAATACAATTCAGAATATAAACTCAACTTTCCTGTCTAATCAAGAAAAGGTATTTTCAGTTCAAAAGAATTCCCTTTTCTCTATGAACAATTGATTCACACTCAGAAGCATAAATGCACACACAAAAATATAAAACAGAATATCATTCTTTTCCTTTTCTTTTTTTTCGTCAACAAACACAGGAAGTGAATAATTCAAATCCACACTTTCAGATTATTTTTTTTTCCGAGTTCTTTTTCTGAACACAAAATGGTCTCACATTTGCCAAATTAGTTACACAAAGCAATTTCAAATTACTAACAAAAATTTCCTTAAGTACACAAGTTAGACATTCAAAATTCCGCAAAATAAATAAACAATTCTAAGGGGTTTCTTAGTAATTTAAATGAGCAACAAATGAAAATGACAATTTCAAAACACTCCAAAACTCTTTTAAATGAATTTCCGATTCATTCAGAAATATAACAAAATATTTTCCAAAGCAAAATAACCCAAGACGCACTAAATATTGAAAATTCTAGGCATTTGGTGCTGTTGACAACACTCATCAAAAAGAATTATACTTGTAATTCAAACTATATACTTCTACACCAAATTTGTAATTCTATTTTGAATCATACAACAGAATCAAATCAAATTTTAACAACACTTCAATTGTCATCAGATAGCATCATACAAAAGAACACAAAACAAACTAGGCTATCTCAATTTAAAATTTTAAAATAATTCTCTTTTCTCAGAAAACAAAACTCAAACTGACCATTTGAATAGTTCTAATTCTAACCATTCAGAACAGAAAATTCTTTTTTATATACCACATGAGTGTCCTAAATTTTTTTTTTTTTTTTTTTTACAATCAAACAAAATTTTAACTATATCAGTCTAGCTAAAATAAGAATAGTTTTGCAAATCAACAGAATAAATTTGCCTTTCAAAATCAGACAAAATTTTAACTATATCAACCTAGTTAAAATAAGAACACTTTTCAAAATTACCATTCCATTTTACCAAACAAAATTTTAACTATATCAGCCTAGTTAAAATAAGAACACTTGCAAAATTACAACTACCTTTCACCAAACAAAGTTTTAACTATATCAGCCTAGTTAAAATAAGAACACTTTTCAAAATTATCACTCCTTTTACCAAACAAAATTTTAACTATATCAGCCTAGTTAAAATAAGAGAGCATTTTTGCATATTACAACTGCCTTTTACAAAACCAAAACTGCATGAAACCAAAACAACGATTCTTCAACGAACCAAAACTCAACATGCAAAACTTTACAAATTACAATTAAAAAGGCACTGTTGCTAATGAAATCTGGTACTCACCCAATAATTTGCACTGGAGATATCAGCAATACCAGGATCGTATCCAAACGGCTGCCACCATTTCTTCGTCGTCTGTACTGACTTGCTCAAAATTTTAATTACCATCACAAGGAATACTCCCTTTTTGGTTTAAACCATTTTAATGAACTCACAGACACAGTACAAACACGACACACAACATAAATAGAAAAGGTAGTATATATCAAAATCCACACATCTCAGTCTCGATCACTCTCCAAAAAAACACAACCCACACGTCTCTCGCCACACTCGTTCTTAACTCTTTCCTTTCTCCAAGTCCTTCTGGGCATGCGCAAGGGCGCCATCTATCTTAGTCTGAAGTCTTTACACTGTCTACTCGTTTCAATCGACCATACGAACTCACTTAAAATCCCTAATTTAAATTTTTATACCTGCATAAGACCAGGATATTGTATGTGATTTCAAGAAATATGATTTCCCTCATTTCTTCAAATCCTGATATATTTTCGCCCCAGTGTGCATTTGGGATGATTGAACTTATTTTTCAATTATTTACTCCACCAGTTCCATTAAAAATGTTCTCGATATGCAATAGCTATTCTATTTTGAATACATTTTCGTTTGGCCGCTATTCGATTACGATTCTTTCAATTTCCGTCGATCGATTGACTGTTTATTTTTATGGATTTCATGTTGATATGAAAAGGATAATCAAAAAAGAAAGAATCCCAACGACTGAGGTCATAGATTCATTTGGTGGTTTTTATAGCAAAGCTTACCTTAGCAACCTACCTATTCCTTAGGTTGGTTTAAAAAAGGATTGGGAAAAGTAGTGATGGGCAGAATCGAGTACTTTTGAGAATCGAATACTTTGTATTCGAATACTTTCAAGTATCGAGTAAGTATTCGAATACATATACAAAAACGATTAATCGATAGTAAGAATCAGAACTACGTTATATGATATTTATTTAAAAATAACACCTAGTTATCATGTCCTTGGCATAGTGGTTAGAGCACTGGGTTTGTAAACATATCGGTTCACGGTTCGATTCCGCTACAAGATGAATTTGTTAGATTGTTTTTTATACGAATGATAATTGTGACAAGACAATTAAATTTATTCTACTTTTTAAAAATATTTTGATCAAGCTGTGCTTAAAAAAGAAATTTATTTTTCACAAAACTCAAATTTTTTCTGAATTATATTTAAAAAAATTTCTTTTCCGAATTATTTATATAAATTAAAAAAAACATTAAGTATGATAACTACTATAATCAATTTATTTGAACCTTAGACAAATTGTATTTTGAAGAACAAAAATTAATCTTGTGTACAAATTGCTGAATTTTCTGGTCACGCATATATTTTCTGTAATTATAAATATGTGTCAAGTATTTTTTTATCTTGATTTTACAAATCATGATTTTTAAATTTTAGTTTTTTATTGGAAATATTTGATTTTCTACCATATTTTGAGGAAATCGTTAATAATCACTTTTAACGGAACGTAGCCAGAATTTTATTTTGGAGGAGACCCGAAGATAAGAATGACACTTTTAATACAAAACTCTTGACACACATCTCGGTTGATCCAATCTAAATATTTACAAAATAAATAACATTAAATAATCAAATCTTGTTCCTGAAAATTTACTTTTAGTTTTGCAACCACTGTTTGGAGTACGAAGATGTGAGAAGAGGTTTGCAAAGCAGAAAAAATATTCATAATAATTTTACTATCGTAATAAAGATTTTATCAGATATTTTTAAAGAGAATTTTTGTTATTGTCAGATATTTTAAAGAAAATAACAGCCATCTTAAGAATGAAATAACGTTATTTTACTTGAAGATAAAGAAAAGCATATCAAGCATTGTGTATCTTATTTGCAGATATATTTTAAATGTCAGTAATAAAAGAGCGTGAAAATTAAATTAAATTTAAAAAAATTAAGTGTAAATAATTCAAATTAAAAATATATAGTTGAAATTAAAATTAAAAAAAACTTCCAGCTTGATTTTCAAAAATAAAAGGCAAACCATTGGGTAATTTACTGATAATTAAGCCTGCCTGTTTGGGAAATTGCTTCCATAAAATTTAAAATCCAATCCCTTAATCGATGGAATTTTTCGACACTTGATCATGGTGCATTTTCAGGACATGTAAAATTGGAAAAAGCAAAATCAAGACAAGAAACAACACTAACGAGAACCATGGATACCCATGCAATGTGACACTGCTACTTAAGATGAATACTCTGGTATTCTAATACACAAAGTGAGTACTTTTGGCATCCGAATACGCAAAGTGAGTACTTTTGGCATCCGAATACCTAGGATGAGTACTTTTGTATCTGAATACCTTGGACCCGAGAACTTTGGTATTCGAATACTTGTATCTGAATGCTCTTGTATTCGAATACCTTGGATCCGAGTACTTTGGTATTCGAATACTTTGGAAAAGAATCGAATATAACGGTTACTTTTAAGTATCCAGTACATGAGTACTTTTGTATTCGAATACTCCCATCACTAGGAATAAGTAACTTTCAAAACTTTTGTGTATTAAGTTTTACAAAGGCGCGTAGGAATCGGTCCGCTTTACACTTTTGTGTCCATTAAACCGTCTGTACTATCTTACACTTATCTGTATCCATTTGTAAAATCATATACCAGCACACGCCCGTATCTGATCTATTGATATTTCTCCCGTTATGCGAAAAAAAATATCAACTTAAAAGTTTCGATAAATGAACAAGGGAAAATATTCGGATATTATTGCCAATATATGAATGCGTTACTACAATATTACTTAGGCGTTAGTGTAGGCATACGTCCTGTTTTGTGATTTTAATATCTTTCACAATATGCTCCATCTTGTATATGCTTATTTCGGAAATTTATTTCTCCTTAATTTGAAGTTTTTGAATGTAGTGTCTATGTATTAATTCCGAGTTTGTCAGTTGTTTCGATGGAACGCGAGTACATTTTTGAAGAGCAGACTTTTACCTTTACTAGAGATTTATATTTTATTTTAGAACATGGTTGGCTTCCCATCCGCCACAAAATTTTGGTCGATTTTGAAAGGACCATTCACATTACCCTAAATCTAAAAATGAACCAAATGAAGTCTTACAAAAGAGCGTAATGTTTGTTATTAGAATGACGTATCATTCATAGACAACGTCACACTAGTTGACCACAATTGAAGTTGTATTTGGTGCGGAGACCAAAAACTTGTTATGTACTTTAGCAGGCGTACTCTTACATAAAGCTTCCTATATCCTTTTACGTTAAAACGAGTCATGTAGGTTATGGACCTCCGAGATTATTCTCTAGATGGATGCCTCATCAATTGTTTCGTTTTTAACCCTTCCTGGATTGGTGGGACTTCGGGAATCCCAATTTCTTGAAATGGTTAAGATTAGGTATATAAATATTCTAGGGGGAATATATTGGGGCTACTAAGGTAAATATTCTCTCATTTAATGTTCTCCGAAGTCTAGATGAGCGGTGAGACATAAGGAGTCCTATCACTCCTTAAAAAACTAGTTTTGTAATCTGCAAAATGCATCTATGTAAAACTTAATGGGTTTTCACCCATAAAGTTTTTCAAATGAACTTTTTTAGCATAGTTCCCTTCAAAAGGTTAAAAGCGTTGCGACATCACATCGAATTGGATGTTAGGGTTTTATGGCGAGAGGTCCAAAAGCTGACAAGCTGCGCTAAACACAAGACAGGCGACAGCACATCGGAGAACCAACGCAAGCTGTAGAGGGGAAGTATATACCATATGAGCTACATGAGTTCGACAATATTTGATGATTGGTGGGATTAAATTTTTGCCACAGTCCGCTTATAGTGCCAGGTTTGTGTGTGGGTATTTGTTTCTTGAGCTGAAAGAGATGTCTCCGTGGAGATTTGCTTGTCTATAATGCGGAGGTGATTTAAACTGTCCTGGAGTTAAACCATTGACGTGTGCTTAACCAGTTACCAGATAATGCGCTGTCCTCACTTGTGTTCAAAACGGTGCCGGTGCATATTGTCGGAGAGAAGATATCTTGAAAAGGAATATCAAATTTTGGTGAAATTCTGTTTTTTAGGCAACGGTCATTGTAAAAAGTGTGCTTCCGATAATGGTTGTTTCAACACTTTATATTGGTGTTGCTAACTTGTTTGATTCCCCAAACCGAAAATGTACTTTTGCTGAATTGAAGAGAATGACCCGGATAAAGGAGCACACGATTTGACATGAGAGCTTAACATCACATAAACAAAGGCTATTCAACGAGAAAAATAGATTACTTGGTCAAGACAAGCATGTAAACTTTTTAATTCCAATTGTATGGTCATGTAAGAGCTGTAGTCTTCTCAAAGCGAACTCACTTTGAAGTTTAAGACTTCGTATATATCTGCTAAAGCGCAATCCAGTTAAATGCTAGCAATTAATAAAAAAATTATTCTAGAATTCTAGATGCCTCTAACATTTGAAAGTGCCTCTTATGTGATTCATCAATTCTCACCAATAACAAAAAAACAATTTCAGCGCCGATGAAAAATATTATTTATTTGTTATATCACCATACCTTTGTCTATTAATATTTATTGAACGTAAATACCTTCTGACAAGCATGTATTAAAACAAGGTTCTCACATTTAATTTCTCATTCCCTTCTGAAAAACTCCCATATTGAGAGGAGTTTGACGTGATTGTTTCACACGTTGTGTTTCATACTAACACCCCCGTTCCCGAGAAAAAGAAATTATGAAGTGAACATTTTTTACAGCCATTCTATTCAAGAAATACTCTTGAGAAGGTTAGTGTAAATCCGTTTCTTGGAAACCTCTCCTTGCATTTACCCAAACTGTTCTTCGTTGCTAAGCAACGGCACATGAGTAGGCGGTCTACCTCGTTTGCTATGAAGGTTGTTTCTGGCATTAAGTTAAAAGAGTGTATGGCGTTTCTAAGCGATAATATGGCCTCGCAAGTGTTTCACTGGCTTTAAAGTTATTGAAGAAAAATGAAAATTTCTTTTTCCATCGGTGAGATTTGCATCAAAAGCACGAGAATTGTACTATGTTTCAATTCAAGATTGCACTTCACATTACGTCAAAAAAACATTTATACTTCTATCCTTAATTTTCAGCAAAATTCAATGGGCAACCTGTTTATTGGGAGACTTTCATTTGGGACAAACCTGGAACAAAACCGTTTAAAACATATTACCGATTTCACTTCGCATAATTTAGACAGCCACTTTATATTTAGTCCTGATGAGAGTCAATTAACTCGAATAAATTTTTGTGTTCCAAAAATCATGTTGCAATCACTACATATCTTTACGCAATTCATTAAAGTTTATTGCTCTTTGGTTTCAGTCTTTACAAATCTTGACAGGATACTTAATACGTGAAGCGCAAATATGGTACAGGTGAAGTTCAAAATATATTGCTTTTGTCACAATTGGGCTTCAGACTTGCTAAAAATTTTCATCAGATGAATTTTTCTCATACTAATAAGTGGTGGGTACTAAACAAAATATTTTAAGCTGAATTTTGGCCTTATAGACTACATACACAGCGCAACCAAAAAAGTCGTACATTTTAATATTTCGTTGGATCACTTTTAGCACGAATGACAGCACGTATTAGTTGTAGCATTGTGTCTATGAGTTTTAATGTATTGTCTCAACTCTCATTTTTGGTCAGATTTGCATTAGCATTCTACCAAGATCTTTTGTTAATGGAGGAAGAGTGGAAGTACTCCTTTCTTCTAGTATATTCCGCATTCCCTCAACGGGAAGGACTTGGTTGTGATCAGTTCATGTATACGAATTATGCCCTTGTGCTCCTCGAACCAATCTTTCACCACTTAAGTTCGATGAATAGTGGCACTGCCATTATGCTAGCGACTTCAGGAAAGAAAAATGTCATCGATGAAATAAGCTGGTCATTCAGTAAGCTCAGATACTTAGATAACTTCATTTAATTGCTACATAGTGTTGCTAAGCCTAGATCAGCCCAACAGGAGCAATCCCAAATCATAACCCTTCCGCCTGAGGCTTGTACAATGGATATAGAACATGAAGGGTCCAATGCTTCATGTGGTTTCCTTTCTTTTTTGTGATTCGATTTAACTAAACGTTTTAATGGTCTTCGGTCACGATTATTCAGGATTGTTTTACGACCACACTTCGTCCGCGAAGTCTGGTTTACCGTCATCTTTCCAAGATTCAATAATGCGTTGAATACACACAGTTCGCAATTCGGTGCCAGTGATTTCAGTAATTTCTTTCCAGGTTTTCTGCCCTTGACACAGGCCAATAATTTGTTCCTTTTTGAACTCTAACATCGTTTCACAACCGCGTATAACGTCTTCAGCCATTCTTGATTTGAAATTATCAGCTCCACGCTGATACAGTTACAGTTAAAACTTTTATTGCTCGCACAAAATTATGCACATTTTCGAAATGCTTAACCACACCTTTCTTCAGTATTTACATGTTTAAAATTCGCACCGTGACT
Source organism: Meta bourneti (assembly GCA_933210815.1). Lineage (NCBI taxonomy): Eukaryota > Metazoa > Arthropoda > Arachnida > Araneae > Tetragnathidae > Meta > Meta bourneti. The sequence goes on along the minus strand of OW119929.1, from coordinate 73,637,361 downwards.
TTTTTTTTTTGGGGGGGGGAGGCTTTCAGTGTACACGAAACATCACTCTTCAAGTAAGGTCGTTCCTTGTATGTGTTTACTGAGTAATTCGTCCACAAGTTGTCCCCAAAAGCCATCAATTTTTGACCCTTTTAGAAACCGAGTGCTTCAAAATTAATCATTAGCCCCATCGAAAAGAGCACATTTCAACATGTTAGACCCTTGTCATTCCGTTTGGTGCATTTCCGTTTAAGCCCCCCCCCCCCAAAAAAAAAATGATTCCAAATGTGATGAATTCTGCGTGAATTGCTTAAATTCCCATGTCTGGATCGTGTCGATTTCAATCTTTGTGGTTTAAAAATTTTTAATAGTTTTGCTGTTAGTTTAGTCAAGCTTAAGAATTGAGGTGCTGAAACGTGGTTTTAAAATCTGGGAGTTGGAAAAACAGAAACAGCTGTACATTCATGCGGTAAATAAAAGCCATTCCATGTCTTGTGATCCAATGGTTCCCACTTAACCCCCATCAGTTTTGATAAAACTTTCACAGAATATACTTTAGGATCTGCACAGACTTCTGCAAAGTTTAAGCTCCATATATAGCTTCGTTAGGCGCGAGCGCCATTTTCTGAAACTTCACTTAAAACACGAAAACTCATGAACTTGGATACTTCATTGCTCCTAATCCACTCTAAAAATTAATTATGTTAATTCAATTTTATGCGCAGATCACGGATATGATACAAATGCTCCAAAACAACTTGTCACATTACGGCTGCAAACGTGATGAAAATTTTCAAACAGTTGTGAGTGTCCAATACATTGCAATGTGCAAAACCGATGGGGGTCGAACGGGAACAATATTCGAAATTGGACCACTTGACATGAAATGGCCAATAAATTCTTTCAAGACACTCTTCCCCATCTTGGACTCATGGATAACATTTCTTCGCTAGAAAACGTTTTACTTTCATTGCCAAACTAATGACTTAGTGCGTCATATTCTTGATCCTGTTTATCAAAAAAAAACTTTTATCAGTAAGATAGGGAAGAGTTATCCCTGATGTGATTACACGAAGAGCGTTGTGGCTCTAGTCAAGGACATGGCGAAAGCTAGTCAATGTGTGAGGTGATCTATCTGTTATTAATATTGTTTGTCTCGTATTGAAATTTGTCTCTTAAAGTTTGTATTTCTTTTGAATTTTAATTGTAAGATTTGTGTTTAAAATAAATATTTCCGTTACAACTTAGAATACGTTTATTTGATTTTAATATATTTACTTTATACCTGTTTCAACTGAAAAGTTTCCTACTAGCCAGGTTTGCGAAGCCCCTTGCACCTCTTATGCAACTGTTAAGCCATAAGATGAAACGAATTCATTTTTACCTTACGTGAAACATATCTTGTGTGTGACGTCACTCTGTATTCTCAATTACTGTGCTCTTTGAAATTTATTCTAATTTGAAATATTTAATTCCGTTGAGTTTGTTTAATATGGAGAGAGTTGTTCTCCCACTGTGTTTTTTAAATGTTGATTTTACTTGACGATTGATTTTATGAAGAAATATAGTAACTAATCTTTACGACGTAACTAGCTCCAATGGACGAATCCAAGTACGAAACGGATAGTAAGAAAGGCGCTCTTTGAAACTATAATTCCTCTATTTTACCAGTAGTCTCGCTTAGTACACTGATGTTCCCGACTAAGACAGTAGTTTCAGCTATATTTTGTGAAGGCTTAGTTTAACGCTCTACGGTTTATTTTTGCTGCACAAGTACTAATTACACCATTTTGTGGAGGTCTGTATTTTCTGTGTAGTATACTATTCTTTGTTGAGAAGATACAGATGACGATTTATTTTTTGTAAAAATATTGAGTTACTTATCTTTAAAATGACAATTTGGAATATTGCTTGGTGTGATTTACTTTCTGAAAAATAATACATATAGGCAAAAAGCCAGTTATAAACCAAACCTTTGAATAGAATTCTTGAACAGTTCCTATTCATATCGATTCCAAGCATAAAAGTGCATAGTTTTGAGCTGTATATCTTTTCATACTGAGTTGACTTTCGCTAATTTGAGTATTTGCAAGGACGATAAGACACAGTATATTATATATAGAGCTCCGTTGCTTGTATTTGGCTTGTGAAATGATTTCCCGTCGAGCTGTGATGCCAATTATGAGACATGGCATGCATTAAATCAGCAGTCGTCCTCATAAACCAGTCGCTGCGATGTTATGCACTGCCTGCTGCGGAAAAAGGTGGAATTTTAATCACGGATTCTTGCAACCTTGAGTGCTCTTTGCTTGCGAAAAGTTGGCTAGAATTCTGTGTGCTTGATTAGATCATCCTCTAACCGCATAAAGCAATGCTTTCCAGTCTTCCTCCAAATCGAACTCGGCGCGCGACCCATATCACTTTTGTGAGTTTGAACGACTGCCTCAAAAGCTGTAGAAAAGATTCAAAGTTTCTGTAACTGCAGACATTTTGAGACTCTCACGGCCGTAGTTTTAGAAACAATGTGTGAAAACGTTCAATACTGCCTGAAAAGAACTTATCAAAGTGGACCCCGTCTAATAATTTTTAGAAGCAGATAGCAGTTTTCCCGAAGTTGGAGATATATTTTCAGATTTTAAAAAGCAAGCGATCAGTTTGAATGACGTTTGCTTCGAGGACAAAATTTATTTCAAAAGATTCTCCGCCTTTTACCCACTCGAAATGGTTTTGTTCGTCATATATTTTTAGTTGTAAATTTATTTTGATTATACCATCTGCACCACGCTAGTTACACGAATATGCAAATTCAGTGTTTCGAAGGCTCGATTCCTTCCTTTGTGTATTTCTCTCTTCAGTGCCAGTAAAGCTTTCCTTGTGTGTATATCCATTTACTTGGCGAATAGTCCGTTGTGTTGCTCCAGTGCGACGTTAATTAATTACCATTTACTTGACGTTGTTTGGCGCAGTTTGACCAAATATGGCCCTTGGGCCATAAAACCTAACCAACCATTGTTTCGAGAAAAACGAGCTTAAAGTTTTGACGCTGCAGCTTTGGCTTGATGTAAAACATCGAATAAGTCTAGAAAAGGCATTTAGGGGGAAATGGCCAAAAATGTACATTCGTGTCTGGCGAGATGACGATATAAAGTTAAAATTAAGTCATAATTTTTAGGAGCATTTCCTCAGCTGAAGGTGTAAAACGTGCTTTACTGGGTATAAATTGAATCTAGTCATAAGTGGATAAGAATTTGGCATAAAGTTATTCTATGCTTCTTTTAAATTCTTATAAAAGATTATATTTAGTTGATTGGTATGTTTTTATGTCGCAAGTGTCATAATTGGCCAAGCTGCGCCAAACAGCGTCAAGTAAATGACAGACACAAAGAAAGCTTTACTGACGCAGGAGAGAGAAATACACCAAGGGAGTAATCGAACTTCCGTCGTCTACAATTTGTAGGTTAGTAGCGCAGTGAGCATACTCACTGAGCGTCACTGATTACGTTAAGAACCATCTTCAAAAAAAGTATAATAGAAAATAGTTTTTCTTTAGCGCGTATATTAACAAAATGAGAATTCACTGACAAATGTTCATTTTAAGTGTTAAAATCATGAGATACGGAAACGAGAGCAAGTACTTCATCAATAACATTCGAACCGTTTCCATAGTTTGTCATGCCTAAAGCAATTGGAACTCCAATTTTATAAAGTTAAGGCTGCTAAGTACCACACAAAGTATCCTCATTGTTTGCAGGACCACGACACGTGTCCTCCCTGCTTATAAAGTGGCCATGATGACGATTGTTGTTTGCCATGAAGTCTGAGAACGACTGTTATTGTATTCGCGTATCATAAAAGTACTTGTACGCTAGAACATTTGTTTGTTACTCTTATATTACGTGGATAGGTAACATGGATGTTTCCTTATCGGATTTTAATCCTCAAATCTCCTGATTACGATGTTCAAAGAGGTATATTGGTTCCGATGCTTCGTGTAAATTAATAAGGATTATTCCACACATGTTTGCCCATGCTAAAAACTATGGTCTACCTCGTACAGCAAGAAATGTTTGTAGAGCGATAAACCAAACTGCACAAAGAATTGTTTTCTTAGCTTCAGACAACTCTCAATTTGGCAGATAGCTCAGCAGGCATCTCAGAGCATCATTACAATCAATTAGTTTTTACTTATTACGAAATTACGAAATTTTTACGAAAAAGAAATTTCAGAACAATATCTTTTGGAAAATTCCTCCCACCATAGCTGGTACCAGAGAAAAGATGCCGGAGGTAGGTGCCTTGGAAATTCGAAGGTTATAGAGGTCAGCAGACTGCCATCTCTGGATTGGCCAATGGACATTTGAGACCGATTCCTTTTGATCATGGATTAAGTTTTCCTGACCTGTTGGAAATATAGTATGAAGCAAACATTTCCTGGTCACATTGCTTGTCGAGGAAGGGTTTGTGTTTGAATTGGGATCACCGTGGCTCAGTGGATTTTCCCACTGTGTCTGACTGGTTCGTTTCCTCCTTGGGTGTATTTCTTCTGCGTCAGTAAAATTTTCCTTTTGTGTGCATGTCCATTTACTTGACATTATCTGTCTTGTGTTTGGCGAAGCTTGGCCAAATACGACCCTTCTGCATAGAAAACCAACCAATCAACTGAATTTAAATCCTTTGCTCGTTTCCGACTTTTTGAAGGTGCTTAAACTCACGGACTTGGTCTAGCTTGTTTAGACCAAGTGGGATAAGAAATAACACTCAATTTATATTACATTGCCGTCTTTCGGTAATTTGCTTTTGATTTAAGGTGTGTGAATTTAGTAATCAAAATGCTATCTTACGACATGTATTACTACACTTATTGATTTTCAAAATTGACCATTTTAAAAGAACTAAAAACCACTTTTTTTATTAAATCGTTCAGTTTCCTTCTAAATTATGGAAAGTTAATGTTTGATTCCTTTTTGAATTTAAGTCAATTAACATGACACAAAACGAAAAGTTAAAGCAACATACTCGTCGTTATCGAAAGTTAGATGTATTTGAGCCTAATCATACATTTTTATAAATTCGTCGTCAGCTATGTTGACAGTGGTATACTTTTGAGTTGAAACAGTGATGAGAAGCTATTGAAATAATCATAGTTGTACTCATGTTTAACCTGATAACGAAAAGAAAACAATTGTTTATTTACCAACCCTTAGAAAATTTGTTCATTTTGTTTGAGATGTGTGATCAATAAAAGAATTTATAATTTATTCTTTTTAAGAAATTAGATATTTAAATTTACCATACTGAAATTCTTTCGTCCTTTAAATATTTTGTGATAAATAAAACTATATCTTTTCTATTTTGCATAGGTTATATCAATATTTTAAAAATTATTCACTAAAAAAGCCTCGAGAATTTTAGCTTTATTTGCTCGCAATGTAGTAAATCATGAATGAGCCAGAAGTTACTACGTAAAGCTAAAAATTTCAATTTTAAATTATTCCAAATACACTTCCATACAAGATCGCACTAATAAATTTGCACTCTGAATTTTACATTTATTTTATCTTTTCTCTTCCACGTATTATACGAGAATATCAAAATTTATGAATATATAACAGCAAATAGATAACAGACTTTCTGTACATTTCTTTACATCTGCAGCTAATTTGTAAGTAAAATAAGCTAGTATCGATTTATAAGATCTATACACCTGACAGGTGTTGATTTTGACGGAGATATGAATTTATTCCCTTCTCTAACCGACACGTCTTAGACGAGTTGAAGAACTAAAGTAAGTTTGATGTGTTTTTCATTCCGTAATAAACTCCAGTTGCGTTTTCCGTCATAAAGTACAAATCTATCTCTTGTCTTCTGTGTGATATTTTTATACTTATATTCTGCAATAGTAGGCTTTTATGATTTGCGTCAATTTTCATTTTTCTCGCCAAATTGGACAAGACACATTCGTCTGGATTCAAGTGCAACATATGTTGTATTCTTGATACATTCCTGCTACTAGATTTAACCTTGTTAAACCCAGCATATAGTATTTTCAAAGTTACTTAAATTAAGAATCATGAATGGCTGCATCGTTGTTTCGCTCCACAATATATTGGAATCACTGTGTGTATTCTTGTTTAAGTGTTACATTTGGTATTAAGTGTTACATTTGGTATTAAGAAATACGGTGCTGTGCCCTTGTGATTTTTATGAAATGCAAATGAATTACTAAAGGTCCAAAGCTGGTCGGCGGAAAATAATTGTTAGGTGCCTCTTTTTTCAAGTCTTTTTATTAGTAATTTAATTTTAATATTGTTTATTGATTCTTTAACATCACAGCAAAGTCTTTTGACCCATTTCACGCGCGCTGCAAAACAAAAGATTCATACCCTGACACTTTCAGATATTTGGATGTTTTTTAGTTTACTATCTAGGTCAGGGTCTTCCACGGTTTCCTAGGGAACCGTGGACGTTTGACTGCTCCTTGATAACCTTTGTGTTCCGCAAGATATTATTAGTTGAAATCAAGAAAAATATTTTAAATCCTTTGCTGTTTAGTTATGTTTGAAAAATTACGTTTGGTTTAAGAAAAGCGGAATAAATGATATTTAGTGTGGGATTTAGTCTAAATGATAGATACCAAAGTTCCATTATTATGTTTATTTAAACTTTTGAACAAACGTAGTAGCATACAAACTCACTCACTGCATTGCTAGTTACAGTAAAATGGCAATAAATTCATTGTAAAAATGTTTAGTAAGTATCTAAGGCTTGTCTTTCACCCTTCCAATTTTTACCTGTTTAATGCATATTGATGGAATGGGCATCGTAATCTATTTATATATTTCATTAGCGTACGTGCTACAGAAATTGACTTTATTTGTTAAAATTAAATGGAAGCAACGGATATAAACAATTTAAAATCGGCAATTTCAGGATTCATTCGTCAATTTTGCCGCTTAGTTTAAATATGCTTGATTTAACTCTTTAGAGTTCGGTGAGTTAAAAACTGTCCCACCTTTTGCTTAGCTTTTTATGCATGGTTGGATATTTTTTAACCTACCTAAAAAAGTTGAAATTATTTATAGTCATACAGTTTAATATTTGATTAAACTGTATGACTAAAAAACTATTTAAAGTTTTTCATTGAGTTGGCAATGCTGTGAACTAATGCTAAATGTGTAAATAACTGAAAACAAAATTTACACATGTCAAAACGCATTAGTAAGTTGTTGACACTGTTGTGATTAAGGTTGGCGAATTGTGTGGCGCAGTGAATTTTTGTCTTTCACAACGGTATATGTTGGTTTTTCGTAAAAATTTGTTATGAGTGAATGCATCGTTTTATAATAAAAAAACGTGTTATTTGTTTTATACTAATTTTGAACCTGAATAAGTGAATAAACAATTCTGTGCCTTGGGTGCTTTTTTCTTTAAAATCGTGTGCCTCAAAGAGTTAAGCTTTGGAACTGCATAATAATGACAGAAAGCAATGGCAAATCTGGAAGATAGAAATAAGCGTAGAACAGAAAATATGAGCGAAGATAGGTTTAGCTTCAAAAAATGCAGAACAGCCTTTGAACAGGGGAATAGGATGTAATTGCGGTAACAGGACTGAAGTGTTTATGCCATGTATTTTATTGGAAATAAGAATTGACACCAGTAAAGGTAAACGAAATGCTGTTATTTTTTGGATAACTTCATTTCATTTAGAGGTTTGAAATCCATTTATGTGAATGTAGATACTATATTCATTATAGATTGAAATAAGTTATGAAATGTGAGTAACGATTTACTAAGACTAGTGGTCGCCCAGTGGTCGAAATTCGACCATAATTCATTTAATTTTTAAGTTTGAACGTTAATAAGGTTCTTTTGTCAAAGAGTATACCTCTATATTCATTGCATATAATTTTTTGAATTTTGTTCTATTACGTAAGCTGCGAGCATGTACAAATACGTCATAGGAAAAATGCGGTATAGCTTGGTTAAGCCATATCTAAAAAACAATAACGCGTTTTTTGACATTTTCTTGGTTTTTTTTATTGCTATATTGGCCACAGGTTTCGCCAAGGCTACACAGTTAATTTGCCTATCTTTTTCAAATTATATAAAATTTAAATAAAAAATAAATCCAAAAATGAAATAAGGAATACGTGCTTCGTATTTTTATATATATGTTACCGTTAAAGTATGAAATCCGTTATTTCATAGAATACCTAGTTATTCCATGGAATAACTGATCGTGTCCGTTAAAGTGTAAAACTCTCTTGTATTTCATGGTTTAACTAGTTATTTCATAGAATAACGATCTGCAGCCCGTTAAAGTGTAAAATAATCTATATCATATATAGATTATTTACATACATTTACATACACAAATACATTTACCTTCCACCCCTACTGCAAAAATTAATTAAAATCGAAGAAGTACCGGATGTAGAAATATCGCTCCGGTCGGTTGCTACAGCTCAAAGTTTAGGTACTGGTCAGGGATTTAAAAAATGTTCGTGTAAAACCCAGTGTGTCAACAAAAAATGTTTTTGTTTTAGAAATAATGTTCTTTGTAATTCCAAGTGTCATTTTAGTAATCCTTGTTGTAACAAATGATTTTATGGTGCATAAATTAGATAAATTGCTTCTTTTTCATTTTAATTGTCTATCATTAGTTTAATTTCATTTTAGATAAATTGTTTATTTTACACTTTAACTGTCTCATTAGTTATTTCATAGAATACCTAGTTATTTCATAGAATAACTAGTTAAAGTGTCAAATTAATAACATATTACACACTTTAACGGACACGATCAGTTATTCCATGGAATAACTAGGTATTCTATGAAATAACTGCATTATATACTTTAACGGTAACATATATATTTTTTATTGAAACAAAAAAAAACCGGGTGGTTAAAAATATAAATGTTGTCCATTGAACTTGAAATAGTTCGACAATGAATTTAATGATTCAAAACTTCTGTGTAGACGATGTTTTTTGAAAAAACTCTTTCATCGTTTGCTAAATGCCCTTGACCGTTATATTCTGAAATATAAAATCTCAAACCATCGAATGATCGAACTCTACTTGCTGCGACGTACAATTGACCATGTGTAAAAACTGGCTGCCTCAATAAAATTCCAATTTTTTCGAATGTTTGTCCTTGAGACTTATTTATTGCCATCTCAAATGCAGATATAATTAGAAATTGAGTTCTTTGAAAGTTAAATGGTAAAATGGTTCCGGAATATGTTAAATTTATACGTGGAATCAAAATTCTCTTATTGGGTGCGGTTCCAGTTAAAACTTCGCAATCAATAGTATTACGATGCATAAATTGGATGCGCATTCTTGTTCCATTGACTAATGCTTCCTTTGTATTTAAGTTTCCGATCAGCAAAACGATGCAATTAACTTTCAATACTAACTTATGTGGTGGCAAATTATGCCAAATCTCATACTCCTCCGTGCGCGTAATGTGCTTAAAAAGGGATACAAAGTTTTTTCTTCACGTATTAATATATAGATATCAGCAATTAAGAAAGTTTAGCGCAGATGCTACGCTCGAGTCTGATAGTATATTATAAACCAGTTTGCTTGATTTATCTTCTTTTTGGATATTTAAATGAAAATTGTTATAGAAAAAGAAAAGTTTCATTGTTACTAGTACTTTAATTTATTACAATTTGTAATCAAACAAAATTATGAGTATTATAGTATAAAGAATTTTTTGGTCATATTTGAAAATATATAGCATGGGAAACATTTATTTTCCTCTATGGGAAAACAGATTATTAAAATCCAAGCAATGTAATTGTACTCTATTTTATCTAAGAAACTCATTTTTATCTGCATTATACAGTTCATGTCCTGCAACCAAACTTCAATTTTCCTGTTGTACTTTCGTTGAGTTAATTTTTTATAAGATTAACCAGTTGTATTTCTTATGTTTGATTAATTTTTTAGTTTAAAATGAAACTTTAATTTTTTACATTCTAAGCTTTTTATGGTATGTTACCTGCATAGTAGTGAAATTTTTGCTGTCACCACTTTTCTTATATCATAACCTCAGGCATCATGGCAGTTAAATTGTCTTTATGCTCCTAAAAAATCTCCCTTTTCAATCAATTAAATATGTTACAGTGCGTCTTTCTTTTCCATTTCTTACTGTTGAATGCAAATTCGAATAAAAACTTGCATTCAAGATCACCTTGTCCCAAGCCAGATTGCACTGTGAATACGTGCGACGAGATTATGTGTTGGGTTGTGATGCAAATGTCGCTGTAGTGTTACCAGTTTGGTACAAAGGGTTGAAAAAGACTAAACTTACTATAGTTGTGCCTTCTATCCATCCTCTGCGTTTGAATCGTTTTTGTTTCTCACGAATGAAATAGTTGTGCATCAGCTTTCCCTTAGGTTTAAGCATTTTATCCCATTTATGAAAACGTTTTGTAACCTGGACCAAAAATATTTCTGAGTCTCCACATTAAAAAAAGGAAAGGATTTTGCACATCACAAACTACTCCCTTTGGTAAAGCCTATACGTCAGCCTCCAAAAGATCAATACTCCCTCTTCCCTAGTATCCAATATGACACCCACACAGACCATCTTTCAAAGTATTTTAAGAACACTATTTCCCGCATCAGAAAATCCTCAGAATTCGCATCGGTACATCCTCGAGATTGATGCCTTGTGTTCGAATCCCGGTCTTGGCATGGATGATCATAGTGGTTCCGAATCCACTTCAAGACATAGGTTCCGGTCTAATTATCTCTCCCGTAGCAAAAAGTATCCAGAGCGACAAACCTAACTCCCTGCTATGTGGGGGAGGAGACTTGGTAAAGTTCTCTAAAATATGTTGATCAAAGCTAATGGTGCTCTTGTTCTGAAGCTGAATAGTTGTGGACAATCTGCGCATATAATAACGATTTAATTATCAGCTTATTTTTCATGATTGTGAGGACTACGCTGTGTTAATGAATAAAAACAACTTATTTATAATAAACCGTGAAGAACCTTTTGAAGAATTCAATGTTTCTAAAAATAATGTTAAATCGTACGAATTTGTTAACGAAAACCAATTATTGCAAGGTTTTGCGATTTAAATATTTTTTGTATTCTTAAAGTTAGTTATTTGCTTTTTAAAAATAAAAAAATGATATGGAAAGGTCGGCGTATTTCTGGCGCAATAGGGTGCGATTGGGCAACGGTCGTTGCTTGTTACGTTTAGTGCATCAATAAGTGGAAGCAGTCGACGGGTAAAAGAAAGCAAATCGTTTGCGCGCTCAGTTCATTTGTACGCGGGTGATTTCCCGATGGTCTCATTTTTTTCGCAGGGAAATTTCAATGTCACAGCGCAACTGAAAGTTACTCAAGGTCCAAATGTCACACCAGTCGAGAAGGGTCTGTTCAAGCCTTTCCTCGCGTGACAGCTTATCGGAGTGCGTGATTTCACGTGCTGGGGAGAAAGCACGGAACGCGCATGCCCTTCCCATCCAAAAGCACCGTTCGAGGGGAAAGCGAACAGCTTTTTCGTCTGCCGTCGATGATATTGAATCTGATCGTGGTGCGGAGCAGTCATTGCTAAGTGACGCAATCGACTTCACTCGCTGCCGCTACATTTGCGGTCGAACGCCGCCCTCTCATTGGCCGGTGGGCGCGCCATCGTTCTTTCGCCATCGAATCGGGAGGGAGGCTCACATTTGGCAGTACATCGCCCCACTGACAGACATCAGCTTTATTTACCTTGCTCGGAATATTATTCAGTCTGGGTGCATGTTTGTTTGTGTGGGAGATGTTGCTGTAAATATGGGGTATTGGTACAACGGAGTGATCCTTTTTCTGTATTTTAGTAGCTGTCCTCGACTCGGCGGAATTGAAAAGAAATTATCTTTTCGTCCTACGATTTCAATGGGATTCACCTTGTACGTAGGGTGACAACTGTCGCCTATACAGTGCTCACGATATGTACGTTGGAGAAATTCAGTGACTCGGGAAATGGTTCTAAGAACAGGGGTATCCATTAAATATTGGAATACAGTTGTCAGCAAGTTTTTGGTAGGCTGTTGAATGACCGTAAACGATTGATGGTTCGACAGGTTTTTGGGGAAAATAGATCGCTACGAAACAGAGGGAGCAATGCCAAAAAATGTGTTTAGTATTGCTATCATAGAAAACATCTAAAGTAATACACTGATGTTGCATACGATAGAAATCAGAAATTATATAATTATGTTCTAACTTTTCAATATTTAATTTTTTGGTAATAAAAATAATTTTAACTTTATTGAAAGACAATTTCTTTCAGTTTTTGTGAAAAATTTTCTTCCTTTCTTGCTAGTGAATGATTCAATACAGTAAGTATATAAGGTGTTTCAAAATCCAACGTACAAATTTAAAGGGAAATAGAACACATAATTAAACCGAATCCAGAGAGATATATGTTTGTAAACGCCACGTGGATTTGCTAGAGAGCGCTGTTTTGCTAATTTGATCTATTGTAATTTTAGACACTGATTTCATACGGGCAACATGTATCATTTCAGGAATACTGAGATATCCGATGTGCACCTAGCATATGGGACAGATAACCAAAACGGGTGAGTCTCTGTTAGGTTTCATCGTGAACGGTTACCTGAAAGACTGTTTAACCAAAACATTCTACGGAATTTTGTAAAAACCACTGTCAAATAAGGGCTGGTAAAAATATTCACATACTTGCTGTCGTTCATTTTTGCAACTTAGTGTAGCATCTCACGTATCCGGTTACCTCCTACCTACCCTTAAAGTTTGTACCGGAAGATTTGAAACACTACACAACAATGTTTTTCAATTTTTTTGAACTTATGGCACATTGAGAAACTCGTTAGCTCTTCCAAAGGTGGCCAAAACATGTTTAGATTCAACAACAGAACTTTACTGTTCATTAAAATACGAGTGAAAACGAATAATTTCCCTGAACTCTTAATTGCATTTTAAAAATAGGTTTTGAAATTCTTCTCGATCTCAGCTTTTAACATTCATTGAAACAGAAAGTTAATTTTCTTTCCTGATAATTCTATCATTCTGAGCTTGCCCTATGTTTGGACCTTGCGCCAGAAAATCCAAACGAACAGCCAATTTATCATTCTGGAGAAACCAGTGGTTTTCCACCTATCCCCAATTTTTTGGAGTACCATACATGTTCCCAAAACATTCTTCTGGTTTAAAAGTAAATTTCATTAAAATTTATTTCACGAAGAATTATATTTGTACTGCTATACTGACACTACTGATTGTGCTTCTCATCTCTGAGCAAAGAACATCAGTTGAAAAAATTTAAATAAAAATGCTTCTTAATTAGTGCAAAAAAAGGTGAATCATTGGAAATCACGTGACCCTGTTTTGCGGCTCAACTCGGGACGAGAACCATTGTTCCAAAGACCGGTATTGTAGTATTTTTTTGGTTTTCCTTCAGCAAAAATAAAAATCTTGATGCCATCGTATAAAGAATGACCGCTATTTGAGTTGTTCCCTAAAACGCTTCATTCTCTTACCGAACTACATTTACTCGACTAGGTTTCTACGCTTATAAGTGACTTTAATACTCGATGGTAGTCGAGATGCAAGGAAACAAGGTAGGATAGAAAAGAGAAAGAAAAACAGGATTAAACACATATTTCCCCATTTTCCCCTTCTCTCCCATTATAATCGCTTGTCCAGAGGATGGGCATCAGCGATCTCGTTTGTTTAGTGACGTAGTGTGGCCTTGACCTCCTTGCTGATAGCAGCTCCCTCTGCTCGCTGCATGCGTTGTAAAAGGGGTTTTACTGAATCAATGGGGATCGTAGTGTAAGGCTGAGAAGATGCATATGTAATCCGCCTTTATGGTTCAAACGTTTGTTGCAAGTTTAATAACTTTTCTTTCTTTTCTGCTGTAGTTTAATAACTGTTAAAATAGTTTTATTATACAAACGCTGCGTCACGACGGAGCTATTCGTTATGTAAGAAATGGCAAAGGTATTCTGAAGGCCTGACGCGTGTTTATTTTGAAAATTTTTGTGCATTGCAGTTGTCCTTGAACATTTCTAGATGGAGCTCTCAATTCTATTTTCCTAGGGTAATTTTTTTTAACAAAAACCTAGTCACATTTTGGTATTAAAGTAATATTGATTACTGATAGTTCTGAATTTCTAAAGTGTGATTTGAATTCTAAATTTTTATTTGAAATAATATGGAATTTCGATTTTATCAAATTTTTAATGACGTGTTGATCTCGACAGTAAAGCAGTTGAGAATAAATCATGACACCTCGAAAGTATTTTTTCTAATGCTTATAATGCTCTATCGAAACAGTTGTCTATTATATGGCGTCTGTTCAGCTGTTTCATGATGCAAAACTAATACAATGAATTCCGTGATAACCAAAGAGTACTTGGATTAGATCTTTAACAAAAATATCGACAACTTGTATGAAATTTGACTGGTTGTTCCGCAATGGCATGTGATTAAAATGACATAGTTATCGCACACTAAAACTTAAAATTGTGATTATCACCTTAAAAATAAGTGTATGCGATGGGTTCTAAATTTTAAAATAGGAAGTATTGGGATATTAGGAACACACAATAACACTCCTTTAGAATATTATTTTCATCTCGGCTTAAATTTTCTTTTCCATCTTCATGTTACCAGAAAACTTTGGGAACGAAACGTGTAAAATGTCAGTGTGAGTCATCAAACGTGTAAATGTCTCTTGAAACTAAAAGGGTTTTGAACCATTTAATCTATATTTATAATTCGGAAATGCTTATATTTGTTGAATCATCTTTTCTTGAACGAAACCCTAATTTTATTTTAAAAGCTTTTTCAAGTTTTTCTTGCAAAGTGATATGGCTTGAAAGAACCAGAAAAACTGTTTCAAATTTTAAAATATTTAATATGAAAAGTTAGAAATGCCGTTTCGCAAAAATTATTTTTGAAAACAATCTGTTTTGGTGAGGGGTGCCAGCTCAGGTATCATCCTTCAAAATTACGAGATGTCCTCGGGTCTGTCTCTTCGGAATTGATCCCGGACTGTTGCCAATAGCCCGTGTATTGTTCAAATGCGACGTAAATTCAACTACCTACCAACCAACAACTATCTGTATCAAGTAAACATGACGTGTGCGATTCGCTTTTATCAGCCACGTGATACTGCAATATTCGGTTTATCTTGAATCACGTCGATACATTTAAACAATATAGTGCATATGGTGATCGATGAATGTGTTATACAAATGAAATAAAAAAAATCTGCTATATACACTGCTATACGCTGAAAAAAATATATGTATTCAAAGTACCGAAATGGCGTGTATGTATGTCTAAGCAATGCTTTCCCCACCACATCTTACGCATTGATAATTCTGTACCTTGGTAGAAAAGGGTCCAATGTCCATTTTGAAAGATTTTGCTAACACCGATTTTAGTAATTTTTATTACAGCGTACAAAATTTTTTCCCAGTGTTTTGATTCTTGTATATTGTATTGGTAGGACAGTGGCACCCTTCTCTCTTATAACTTATTACATTAAGGTGATTTGTAGACATAACTAAAAATCAGCGAATCTGAACAATGGTCCTTTTCCTACCAAAGTACAAAATTATTTTCATTTAAAAATAACTGTAGCAGTTTTGATTCTCTTGCTTCCAGGATCCTCTCTAAAATAATTTAATTTAGAGCAGCACTTGCGTTTGCCTTTAGCAGCTTGGATTTTTAGTGTTAAATTTCTAAAAAATAATTCCTCGCTCACCTCTAGTCCTAAGATTCTTTGGAAATATTTTTTTAAAGTAATACCCGTAAAAAAGAGCCGTACTAGACTTTGGAGTTTAGCTTAACGCGCTCTTTATATTACTTATATCCTTCATTTTACACCTATCGGGATTATAAACTGTGCCACTTTCTTGTAGTTATTCTATCCCCACCCATTCGGAGAGTTCTTTGGTGCCAGTGTTTTGTATAACACATGGATGGCCACAAAACCCATTTCTTCGCTGACAAAAGCGCCCGGCAATATTTCGGCCTTTTCATGCTCGCCAGACTCCAGAAACGTGACTGGAATTAAAATGAGTGGTCAGTCCCTGTACCTATTGTTTATACTTGACCTTTAGCATAACCAATTTCGCTAAAATACGAACTGGAGTGGGATTATAATTGCGCTCTCGTTTTATCGCGCGGAAGAAAATGGTGTTAGTTAATTACGTGGCCTCGGTGGTTTGACTAAAATTGCGTTGCAGACGTACCTTATTTAAACGGGTTGACCAAGACTGATTCTTGGCAGGGTCTTTTCCAATTTTAAAGAATTTATAGGGGGCTAATAGTTATATATACTCTCAAACAAGATTAATAGCTGTATTGTAGGGTAAATGTGGCCCAGTTTCTTATCCATGATGATTATAAAATCTTTTCAATAAAGCAAATAATTTCAATAATAATACTTATATCATTTTGTCTAACCTCTGTAAATTGAGATTGGATCTTTTTGTAAATATAACAAATGATGGATGAATATTTGACGCCTGGAGAAAATATCAAATGCATCTTCATATACTATTTTTAAGAAAAAAATTAAGGATATTTATTATTTTTTTATGGTCTGGGAGGAGCTTGAACACCCAAGCCCCCTCCGAAGGTGACTCATTGATCCGAAACTTTAGTCTAAGCTGAGGAACTCTCTTTTTATGTTTATTTTGTGAAAAAAGTATTTATTTTTCATAAAAGCACTCGAGTGCGTTATTAGCGACAATTTGTGCAGTTGGGCACTGAAAAAATGACGAGGTTGAAATGAAAGGGTGGACGAAATGAGAATTTCGGTTTTTTTTTGTTAATACTAACCATTCTCTTTAAACAATTTTTATTTATTATGACCGACCACTGACCTCTTCTGCCTTTTGCACTAAAATGGGCGAACTGACGGCTATTTGTGAGAGTGGTTAAGTCGCTGTACTCCTATCAGGGACAATCACACCAAGTGCTCCGTTCTGTAGAACGGGATTACATCCTGAGACTGTCGCAGCTTGTCAGTGTTTGGACTTTGTACCATAGAACTCCAACAACCAATCGAACCCGGGACTTACTGGACGGCAGACAAATATTCAGACCGCTATGGCGTAAATAAAATTTCTGAATTATTATTAAGTAAGCAGCAAAAATAGCGGCAAAGGTAGTGTGAGAAGTTCACAATCGCGACCGTTGGCGATGCGGAAATTAGTGGGTTAAGTATGGGAGGAAATGTGAAAATTGCATTTTGCTTGGAAAATGGGCCTTATTTAACCACTGAATATTATTTGATAACTCATTGGGAATTTTTTCGAAAAGGAAGACTCATTGCTACCGAGTAGTTACTGTCAGTGATTTCTGGAAGTCTTGAAGGAAGTGGAAATGATTTTTGGTAGGAAGTTTGGAAAATGACGCAAATACCCCTTTTCTCATTCTGTAAATTGCAGGAACAACAAGCGATGATGTTGAAAGCATTTTATGATGGCTTGTGATGACTAATACTACTTTCAGCGTCAATTCGAATTTTATGGACCGAATCAAGAACGAAACGGTTTTCTGCCTTGTTTTCGGGATTGAGAACTCTAAATGGGAGAATTAAAAAAATCAGTAGTTGATGGGAATGATTTTCGTTCTATCTCGTTCCTATATATAATAATTTAGAACTAACCTCTTTGTGAAAAAATAAATTACAATTTCAATTTTTTTAAATTCCAGTTATTTCTATGGTCAGTCTTATTCTATCAAGGTAATACCAACGGGGAAGGTAAAATTGTGTGCTGCCTCGCACTCTAATAAATACTAATATTTTTTTAGCAGTTGCCCTATATTGTGCCATGCGTGTCAGAAAAACAATGAAACTCCGCTTTATCTTTTTCTGTAATAAAAACGGTCATTTAATTGAATTAGAAGAAACGTAGCAGTGAGTCGAACTCGATTTGGCTGCGTCATTACCGTCATCCCAATTAGTTTCTGTTAACGCATTTTAATCTATGATATAGGTGATGGTATTCCCCAGATATTTATTGACATGCGTGTCCCACTATCAATGTATCTTATATGTTCCTTTTTTCAAAGAGAAAAACACATTCTCGTTTTAGAAAATAATTCAACTCTATAATTGTTGATATTATTACCATTTGTTACATAATTTTTTTATATCGTTATAAACGAAGTAGAGGAATTGAAAATTATTAATGAATTTTAAAAGTTCCTCAATTTATCTTATGATGGTAAAAGGGTTTTCGTTTGCCCTAGAATATATATATTTAAAAACTTATTTTTATGATTATCTGTATTTAGTGTATGGATTTTTTTCATAATGATATTAAACTAAATTACGAAATTTGACTTCGGTTCGACACATTTTTTCTGAATGTTCCTAATTTTTATTGATTTTCACATTGATTACCTGTGAGCATATACGTATTATGCTCACTTCTGATTTATATAATTCTTCAACTTATTCTAAAAATTATTTTTTGTACAGTTATTGCTGTTTTATTGAATGGATTTTTCTACCAAATGTTTAAATTTACTAAATCACAAAATTTGACCGGTTATTTTATTTGTTATTCTGAATATCCCTAATTTTTTATACACTTCTTACCTCACTTCTGATTTATAAAGTTCTTATATATTTTGTATAAGATTTCAGAAAAATATTTCATTGTTTCGAGGATACGTAGCAAGGGATGAGTTTTGCAAAAAGCCTCGTGTAGGTCTGAGGATTTACTTCATTAAAAAAATAAAACAAAAAACTGATCTCGGGAGCATTCCCCAAGATACCACACACTATTCAATAAAAACATTTATTGGGCATTTAAAACTTTCAGTTAAACGATATAACTAAACTTGTTTGTTTAATAAGTGTTATAAAATTGAAGGATGGATGAATAACCGTGCTTTTTATTTCTATTGTGAAATGTTTGTATAGATTATCACTTATGTTTATTAGTTTGTAATTGCTATTCGTTCATAAAACTTATTTTGAAAACATCTGAATAAATAATAGTATTAATCAGATTATTTTCAAACTTTGACCTGAAATTTAATTTTAAATCATTTTAGCTTATGCAATGAAATCAATTTTAATTCTCCTCCATTGGGACATTTTACCGGTTATATAAAAGAAAAGTAAATAAAATGTATCCAAAACAGTTTAAATTTCAGATTTAGATATTACATATCTAAGGAGTACATCTATTCTCTTGGATTATAGTTTTTATTCTTTGTACAAAATTAACCTGCGTTCTGAAAGAATGATCTAAATTTTATATTGCGTTTTTATTCTTTATTATGTAGACATCCAAGCTTTTAACATTGTGCTCTAATCTTTTTATAAACCTTTTGCAGTTAAAGATTTCTTATGGAAAATATCGTAAGTCAAACGCATACTATCCGTTTTCAGCATATCACGAACCCTTAAAAGAGACCACCAAGGTTCAGTGGCTTTGTTCACTGCGCTAGCAATCTACGAGTTGCAGTCTGCGCAGTTTCGATTCCTGTATCTTATCCTAGGTGTATTTCTTTCTTTCGTGTCAGTAAAACTTTCCTTGTGTGTTTGTCCATTACTCGACGTTGTCTTGTGTTTGGCGCAGCTTGGCCAAACATCGAGTTTGTTCCATGAAACCCAACCAACCTTGTGTGTATGTCCATACTCGCCGTTGTCTGCCTTGTGTTTGATGCAGCTTGACCATATATCATTTGCGCCTTAAAAACCTAATCAACTAGAAACCCCAAAAGGTCGAAGTAAACCTGATGTTGAAAAATAATATTAACAAGAGAAGGAAATTTTTATAAACTCTAGTTTTCCACTCATTTCAATTTACCAATGGTACTGGACGATATTTGACGTACAGTCGCACTGAAATGTACACAGCCTTTTTTGCTTTTAATAACTTTTTAAATAGTATTTTTTGTTTTTACGCAATGGATTATTTTGGACAAGACAATTTTCCCCTTTGCTTAGTTTTTCCTAGCACGTGATTACGATATCTTAAATCATACCATGTTATTCAAATTTGTATTATTTTTAAACAAAACTTTTGCAGTTCAAACAACACGCTTAAAATTGCCGTTCAGTTACGTGCAGATCATGAAAGAAGTGTCCTTTGACAATGAGGTAAATGGCATGATGAGTCGGAAGGAAATTAAACAAGAATCACACAATTGTTTCGGTTTAATTAGCCTACATTGTTCAACAGCAACCTTGGTCGACGAAATCTTTATGGGCCTTCCTCTTAAAACAATTAAGCGAGGATAAACACATCAACGTTGATTTAAAAAATTATTGTGCTCTGCACCAGGACTGCCGAAGTAAATGCATCAATAAAACTTTAGGATTCGAATAAACTTTATGTACCGGATGTGTCATCAATCTGTTTTAACGGAAGCTTTCCGAGTATGAATCAAGTGTTATGAGGCGAATTAATTGAACTATAAAGTTGTTTTTGAAAGTCAGAGCAAACTTCTACCGTGTGTACGGGTTTTGAAGGAAATTAAATCTAATAGAAAATAAAAAGAGATAATCACTAATATTTCTTCATCCTTTTGGAAACGTTTCACTTTGCATGAAAGAAGATTGAGGAAATTTTTTTTAACCAATGCGTGTTTAAAGTGCTTTCCCTCAAAATTTTTATTTTGTTATTTTAATGTCTGAAAAGGCCCCCCAAGCCCTCTTCTGACCTGTGTTCATGGATGACTAGCCATTCAGTTATGCCTAAGTAACATCTTTATGTTTTAATTGTTTTTCTCTATTTTGTCTCGTGTATTCTATCTGATACTGCAGTTAAAGTCTGCAATTAATATTCTGTAACATATCCCATGCTTTTCCTTAATTAAAATCAAACGAATTCTATTACTTTGACAAATAGTGATGCACTTAGACGCACAAACATTCAAAACGAATACTTTGAAAATCAAAGAAAAACTTAGGTTCTTAATTATCGGTCTGATTGTCACTTCTTAAATGACCCTTTTCTGTTTCCTATTTTGTCTTTGGGGATGTGTTTTTATTGTAAAATATGTACTGATGAGTATTCGAGTAGGCTTAAAGTTTACGCGTGAATAGCCAAAGCCATTGATTCTTAGGATCAAAATATCTTATCAAAGAAATTTATGTTTATTGGATATTTTGTCTTTAAACTTCATTTAAATTATATCTAATTTTTTAATTTCTTATATTTTCCTAATTTTTGATGACGAACTAGAGCCTGCTAATTTTAAGAGTTTAATTGCCAATATGGTTTGTGGGAAAGGATTCGATATCAGTTTTTGTCTCTTCAAATGTTAGATTGTATCTAAAAAGTTTCCTGTTGTGTCTCCTAACTCCAATCGCTAGAAAAGTTCACGCGAACCTTGTTTTTTAAGTAATTGCACTTGTGTGGAAACCTACATAGGTAATCACTTAATCCTTGCAAAAAACCTTTCAAACACATTTGGAGTTACGAACCGATTAAAGGAAATCTTATTTCTCTCACATAACGTAAATTGAAAGTCTTGTATGAATAAATAAGACGATTGAAATGGAAGTGCTCAGCGAGACCCCTGCTAAAGTTTTAAAAATTGCAGTACTTTTTAAAATTAGAGGAGCGAAATTTTAGTTTTCATATTGAAAGGGCAATTGTCAAGAAAGAAAATCACATACGATCCGTAATAACGTAATTTAGATTTGATATTAATAGTGTCATGCATTTCGAATTCTTCGTGAATGCATTATCTTGTTTGTTCATTGTTAACACTTCTAAAAATGCTTGGAATGAAATGAGGAAATTATGTGCTTGTAGGAAGGAGTGTTTATATTGAAATTCATTTGGAAAATTTTTGTTACATATTTCACACAATGAGTCGCTTGTTAATTAAAATTTAGCACTTAATATCCATTTCTGATTATTATTTCACATGACTTACTTTCCACATTTCAATGTGAACATTTATTTCACTATTTTCTGCCATTTCTTTTATTCATCTGACAAAAGTCACTAGTAACAAAACTAAAATTAAAATTTTACAGGATGTTTTACTTTTAATGTCAAAACTTTTGAGGATAAACCAAACTCTATTAAGTGTTCTTAATTTTCACCCGCTCCCCAATCTTTGAAAAAGATCTGCGACGTTTGAAACTGCGAAAATTTAATTCTTATTTATCTACCTTTAACCACTCTTATGCGATTCTCTTTTTTTAAAAAAAGGGGGTAGATAAGATGATTCTGTCTTTATGTTTTCTCTGTCATCTCTCGTTTTGTTGTTTTGGCGGCATGTATTGGCAATCTTAGCCTCGCCAACGGAACGAGAAAGGCAACCCTGTGAAGCACATGCCTGATGGAGGTTCTTCCAGATCTCTTGGAGCTGAAGGGATGTAAGGTATGTTGCTATTTTGGGTTATGAGAGTTAACACTTCTGTCCCCCTTTTGTTACTGTTTTTGCTCCTTATTTTCCCTTTCTCCGGATGGCGGGAATATTAATTCTTCATACCAGACACGATCTGAGCAATTGTTATTAATATAATTCAATTTTTTAATGCCTGGAATTTATATTGGACAATGGAATATTGCATTATATATTACACGAGATTAAAGTATTCTTATCTCCGTTCAAAACCTGCTGTTTAGAAATTAGTTGCGGGATGTGTTTACTTTTTGTTCTGACATTAAAAAAATATTATTCGTTCTGTGAGGATATATGATGAATCGTTTTGTCATGTTCCTTTTTATTCTCAGTATTTTGTGACTTACTTTCTACATTTGCAGACAATAGTTTTAAAATACCAAATTAAATTTATAAGTAAAGAATTTTTAACGATATTTTCACTCCCTTCGTATTGAATATAGAATTTCTTCATATTTCACTTTTTATTCATATAGAACTTGTAATCGATATGAATAAAAGCAATTTCTAAAACATTTTAAACTACAGATTTTTGGTTGTGAATGTACCCTTTTTGTAAACAGTGTTTTTGTGCTTATGTATTTTTCTGGGTTACATTAACTGCTCAGAACAGGAAGTTGTATTTCAAAACTGTTCTCAATAACTTTCCCTTGAATATTTTTGTAATGAATCATCACTACTTAAAAATGAAATGTCTCATTTTAATCTGAATCAGACATTTGTAAATATTTGGATCTCTAACAAAGAAAATATGTTAAATATATAGAACACATGTGTTAAAAACTTTTTCTCCAAGCTAAGGTTATTAGATTTCACAAGTGTTTTTATCTTAAAAATATAACTACAATTTTAATGAGCTGACCTTCCATCTAATGATTGTAAATGTTACACAATCCTATTATTATTCAATAACACAAAAATGTACTAGAAAATTCCAGTTGTGAGGGAGTTATTGAAATGCTTATAGAAAAATTCAAATATCTTGTAAAAATAATTTGGTTTTAAAGTAAATATGTCATCTTTTATTGTCCTTTATATGCTATCGGTATTCACCTTCACTTTTATTAAAATCTCCCTCTTCTCTGTCATGGAAGAGTGAGTTGGAACAAAATTAATGTGGAATTATAATAGTTAATGAAATTTTAATGTGATCATAATTTTCATATTTGGTCAAAATAAAATCTTAATTTGCTTGCATCATTTTTACAACTCCCACTCCTATTTAAAAAAAAATTAACCTTCACTAACAAAATAACTTGAGTATTAAAAATGATTAAATTTTTAAAAAATACAAAACGTGTTAAGTAACACAATTCAACAACTTAGATTAGATGTCTAAACTTTTATTATTAATTTTTATAATTTATTTGACATTGATGTCTAAAAATAGAATGATAGTAATAATGCCTTCAATCAATTTTTGTATTTAATTTCAATCTGCGTAAGAACCCAAAGAATAGGTTTTGGAAAGGCCTGGATTTTTTGTTATATTTTCTCAAAGAATTACAAAAGTTAACTGATTAGTAATGTAATTGCAAAACAAATTTTAGTTAATTAAAAAATTTGATTGCAAAAATGTTTTATAAATGATGTGTAATTTATATAACATCGATACTATTTAAAATTATAATGATAGTAACACACGACTTGACAGTTCCTTAAATTCAGATTTGAGTACTTTTATATCTGCAAGTACTTAAAGAATCTATCTTATTGGAGATCACAATATTTGAGGGGAGAATAGATGGAGTTACATGTGATTTCATGCATTGGTTGTTATCCTATTTTCATGCACTGATTATTTATGTGAAAAGTGAAAGAAATTGCATCTGGATAAGAAAGATTTTTCGAATTTAAGAGCATTTAAATTTATGACAATAGTTTTGAAAAACTGAAAACTATTAAAAACAGTATAAAATTTGGTCACCATCATGTGCTATGATCATTCTATTTTAACAACAAATGTGAAAAATGCATGGACCATCACAATATGTGCCATCACCTTTATTTATTAACTGGGAGGACCAATAAAGGTGAAAGTACTTCTTTAGTTTGATTTGTGCATTGGATAATATCTAGCCAGTCTCTTTTCATCTGTATAAACACTTACAATTCTGGATGTACAATTTTCGGATTCCAATGTGCCTTTTGCATCTTGATGTTGGTGAAGGATTATGAATACACATGATGCTATTACATAGATTCCAGGTGATACAGAGTTACACATTTTTTCAGTAAATTGACATCAAAATTATCCTTATACATTCAGGACTGTTGTGATTCAGTGGGTTTGCACACTGTGCTAGTAACCTGGAAGTTGTAGATGGCTCAGGTTTGATTCCTGTAACTTATACCCTGGGTGTATTTCTCTCTATGTCAGTTAAACGTAACGTTTGTGTGTATGTCCGTTATTACTTGATGTTGTATGCTGCAGTTTGTCCAAATATGGCCCTTGTGCCATAAAACTCAACCTAATCAACCAACATTCTTTAGTTTGTTCAAAATTAACTGTAGGAAATTTCTTTAAATTTGAATACTTTAAGGGTAGTCCTTTAAGTGATAAATTTATATACATACAACTGGCTAAAAATGTAAAATATTTTTCTATTTAGTGCCTAGTATGATAAAAAAACTTTTTGTATATATATTATCAAACTGTAGTATGAAGTAATGTACTTTATATAATTGAATTCATAGATTAATTGTGTATTTTTTTCTAGGCTTTAAATTGTTGACAGTTGCCCGGCATATTGAAAGGCAACTACCTTGTTTCTTTAGATTTTGTTTTCACTTTTGAACTGGACGGGATTTGTAAAAATTCGGTTGTGAATTCTAGTGCCATGGGGCGAAAAAAGATACAGATATCCAGAATCACTGATGAGCGGAATAGACAGGTTAGTCCTGTTTTTTGCATATGGAGATTCTAAATTTGCTTTATTTATGATTGTTCTTTATTTACTTCAAGATAGATTTGTAAACAATAAAATTTCCTAAATTACAGGAATCTGCCTTAATGGCCCGTAACATACTTTATTTTGTGCCTATGAATCGATTAAACATTTAACGATTTCAACTCTAATGGAGCATGTGTCTTTTGAAGAACAATATGACAATTAACATTTAGGTTTACTGCTCAATATGAAATATCTCCTAGCTCAATTTACTAAAAATATTGATAAAGTCATTGGAAAGCTGAATATATAACTCTATCAACATACAAAACACAAAATATAACTCTCCTGTTTGAAGCAAAAACTCTCTTAAAGTATTTTGAATATTGTATTTTTTTTTGAAAAAAAAAATAGTATTGCTAACTATTTGTATATTAAGATTTCAGTGATTTTTTTGGTTTAGACATGTTAGAATGGAGAAAAGTTAGGATATTAAATTTTTAATTAATCAATAAAAACATGCCTATAAAGATCTATTTTTTATTATCTGTATATTTTGTCTGAGTTTTTGTTTAGCTCTAATTTAATATTAAACAAAACATTTATTGTTACTTATAATAAAGTGCCACTATATACGAAGGATAGATTAGAAGGAAAATAACGGTGCAAAAATACTCAAAAACGGTGCAAAACTCGGTGATACTCGGTGCAAAACTCACAGTAATATGAAATATATTACTGTATGTTTCTAGAAGCTACATGACGAGTAAAACAGTCTTCCTTACATATAGAAACAACACTTTCGTAGTGGTGTAAATTGTATATAACTTGCATTCCTCGCGTAACACGGAATGATTGTGACCCCTGCAGAGCGAGATTATGTACATGTAAGAAATAGATGGTGCAATATTATGTTATCAAATAATATAGGGTGGTGTGAAGCCTGGATTGGAGACTGAGGTGGATGCTTCTCAAACCTGTTCATATTCATCCCCTAAGGATATCTTTTCATATTCTAATCATTTATTGATTGTACATAGTACATCTAAACTGCATATGCTTCTTTATGATTGTTTAAATATATGTCAATTCTGTTTGAAATCTTTAAATTTAGTTTTGGTTTTTGCTCTCATCTTTATTCTGAATTTTTATTTATGTTTTAAATGCATAGTAATTAAGTTTTAGCATTTGTTTTCATCTGTATTCAAAATTTTTTATCCACATGTATTCAATGTACGGCAATCAATTAGGTTTGATATATCCTCACCTTCAAAATTTTTGCTTTTCTTATTTAGAAAGGTCTGTTTTCCCTGAAGCTGTAAATTTTTTATTATCCTGTTACCACTTGCAGCATATAAGTGTAAAGATATATGTATGTAACACACCCTTTGTCCAACCTTAAACCCTTGTTGGTAGGTTGGGTGGTCTGGGTCATAAAGTAACTGCCGCTGAGAGAGAAATCACAAAATTGAGTGTCAAAATTCAATTCAATTTTTTGAATTATAACCATTATTTTAACCCAAATTATTTTCCAAATTTTTTATTATCCTGTTACCACTTGCAGCATATAAGTGTAAAGATATATGTATGTAACACACCCTTTGTCCAACCTTAAACCCTTGTTGGTAGGTTGGGTGGTCTGGGTCATAAAGTAACTGCCGCTGAGAGAGAAATCACAAAATTGAGTGTCAAAATTCAATTCAATTTTTTGAATTATAACCATTATTTTAACCCAAATTATTTTCCTGCCTAATTTAAATTTTATTTTAAATTTATTACTTACGAACAAAATGTTCATCTTTTAAGTTTCAGTTGCTATCATTTCACGAGCAATATTGCACTAAAATAGAGATTTTCAACCAATATGTCCCAAAAAGACACTGACTTTTCTTACGGATAGTAAAGCGGTTCAAATTGCATAAGATTTATTTCATTTCAACAGTTTAGTTTTGAACTTTCGACAAGTATGTTCACAAATTATTTCAAGTAACACCCATATAAATAATTTTGAGTATTGTTTTGTTACAAAGTATTATAAATTAATTTTTTTTTCAAAGATATTTTTTAAACAATCCACTTTGGAGTAAAAAGGGTTTGGTAACTACTATTACTTTTTTAAATTTTATTTATTTAATATTTGAAAATTTTATACCTTTTTGTCAGATTTTGGTGTCCTGCAGGATTTTTGTAATTAGTTTTTGTGTGCCATGAGGTGGAAAAGGTTGGATATCCCTGCTATAAAATATTGTTTGGATTACTTTTAAATGATCCAATTTTTCCTTTTACTAGTCAGTAAGAATTTTGGTTTTAATTTTAGGTTACCTTCACCAAGAGAAAATTTGGATTAATGAAGAAAGCATATGAACTTAGTGTCTTGTGTGACTGTGAAATAGCACTCATCATATTTAATAGCACAAATAAATTGTTTCAGTATGCAAGTACTGACATGGACAAAGTACTTTTGAAATATACTGAATATAATGAACCTCATGAGAGTAGAACTAATAGTGACATTGTTGAGGTATGCTATGATTAGATTATACTACATTGACTGAAGTTTTTCACCTGATATATATAGTATAACATGTTTAAATAATTTATTGTTTTTTCAATATTATTATTTTATAAGTCAATAACTTTAAATGAATATGTATAATGTAAATAATAACTGTTGTGACTAGTACCGGAACTGATACCAAAAATACCTTAAATCAGAAGCAGCGTAATAAATTTAAAGATAACATGATATTTTAAAAATTTTGTTTAACTGATGTCACAGTATTTTTTGATGTATAATCATTTTCTCAACAGTTGATAAATTTCAGGGCAGTATATTTTTTGTTTCAATATTTATAAGTGTAAAATAATAAGTTTCAAATGATAATAATTTATCTTGCTGTCATTCATAATCAAAGAAATCCTACTGTCCATTTTAATATTGACGATGATTAGGTTATGTTTCATTTCATTTCTTGAGAAGTGTTATTTTTGTAATTTTTATGTATAACTTAATTCGTTTTTGAAATTCAGTTGAGAAAAATTTCATTCAATTGCTATTTGTATCATCTGAAGTGTAAAATTTATTTAAATAAAAATCATTTTCCTCACATCTTTAGTATATATAAATTTATAAAATCGATTTTTAATAGTCTTAGAATGTACTATATCTTTACTAATTCATGAAATGGTTTTAAAAAAGTAGATGGAAATGTAGTTTAAATGCAAACTATTTTCTCTTCATTACTGCTGGAAAACTTAAATCTAGATGCTTGTATTTGGAAACTAATTCAACAAAATCCATTTTTTAGAAGGAAAGATTTTCAAACGTATCTGATTAAGTATGATATACTGACTCATCCTTATAAAAACAGGTCTTTTCACTAAAATTAGTGAATTGTGTAAATCATGTTATATGTATGCCTAAAATTTTCTCTTATGTGTAATTAATAGGTTTTAAATAAAAAAGAGCACAAAGGCTCCTCTAATAGCTGTGATAGTCCTGAACCTGATATGGAGCAGTATTCCATTTCAAGCAGATCTGATCCTAAATTTCAAAAAATAAATGAAGAGTTTGAATTAATGCTGCAAAGGAACTCTCAAGTTAATGGAAATAGGGTAGGTTTTTTAATGCTTTATTCATAGATTTAAAGACATGTTTTAAAATGTGTAGATATTTTTTATACTATAAACATATTTACCAATTGCTGTGGAATATCCATGTTTCTAGGATTTCTGTTAGTCAACTGTAGAAAACATTTTACAAATTTATTGATATATTTTGTTTCATCTATGAATAGATAATGATAATTTAGTCTTTGTAAATGCCTTAATTTTAATTTTTAGTTTTTATTCAATTTATTGTCATTAAATTATTTTGTTAATTCTATTCCTCACCATACTTTTTTGTAATTGTGAATTGATTGAAATGTTTTTGTATTTAGTCACAACAAATGTTTTTAAATTTTGAGTTTACTAGAATGTTTGTGGAGAGTTCAAATTAAAATTTTCTAGGTTGTATTACCTTTTAATATTAAAAATTATACCTTGTTCTTATTACTAGAAAATTAAATTAAGAATAAATAACATTTTGGTGTCGAGATACATCATATTACATAATGTATGTGTACTGCTATATGCTAAGTACTGTTAGTTATGCACCAGAGTTTGGTTCTAAAATATCTCCACATTGTATAGAAGTACTGAATGCCACTTTGTGATGTATTCATTTTTTCTCCAACTAAATTTAAAATTTCTCAATCAAAAGCTATCTTAAAAGGGTAATTTTTGAGTATATTTAACTATGAAAATACTTGAACATCATCTTTTCAGAGTATGCATATTATTTTAGATGTGAGGATAGTTTGGAGTTTTGAATTTATCTTGTAATTCCGTTGGGAATAAGTTTCATCCTGTAGTTGAATTTTTCAGTGGCATAAGAATGATAAGGGCAACATTATCACAGATTTATCTGACATCCAAGATAAACAAATTCAAGCTATCAGTTTTAGTGGTGATATTGTGTGTTGAGTTTATGTAATGTTTTTAATTTTATACCCTGCTTTAAGCATATGAAAATGTGGAATTTCAAGGTAATAGTAAGATAACATTTAAATACATCATGCACAATAAAATCTTCCTGACTGCTGTATATTTTCACAGGGTATTGAACTTAAAGCATGTGATTCTTCACATCAAGCACATTAAACAAATAATTTTTTTGCAAATTTTTATCAATTACTTTAATCCTATACCAAATACAGCTATTTTGAGGTAAGCCATTTTGTTAAGATAAAAATATAATGTGCAATCTTCATCCAAAGGAAGAGAAGACTTAAAGTAATATTAAACAAAAAATTTGATTTATCAAGATCAATTATATTGAAGATATCAATTTTATTTCCCCTTATCCATTTTAATATTTTTCTGTTTTATGTTTTTAATAAATTTTCTCAGTAATTTACCATCATCAAGAGAGGATTCAAATTATTGCCATTTTGAAGCAAACGAACAATGGATTATTAAAAAACATTTTGGAATGCAACCCCCATTTTTAGATAAACATTGGTTGTTCACTTGATCATTGATTCATTAATAATTTTTTTCAATTAAATAAAAAACTTTTATAAACCTTACAATTTATAACTTGTTAAATTGATGAATCTGTTAGCCTGTAATCTGTTAGCCTTTGACATGTAATTTAATTGGGGCAGGAGACTTGCTCTTCTGTGATTGCATATTGTAAAATTTTTTAAATTAGAACTCTCCATTTAAACTGTAAAAGTAGCATATCGTCGCTTAAGCCATTATACTACATAAGTCAGAAAATGTAAACAAATGTGTTTTGAGAGAACACATCCAATTTAAAAAATCAGCAACAGAGAAATTGCAAAGAATGGTTTTGTATCACTTGTTAAATGATAAAGTATTAAAAAAAACGTAAAATAAACAAATATGGTACGAAAATGAATTTTTTTTAGAAAGTTTTTCGTTTCCTGGGAAGTTGTGATTTTTAACTTAAGTGGTATCATGGCTTAAGCGACAATGTTTATTGTTCAATGTTTAATTAAAAGCTAGGCACACTAGCTAAGATGCTGTGTTGTGATAATTTAAATCAGCTGTTCAGTTCTCTCAATGCTAAAATAGGCGTCTACTTAAACTCAAGATTCACTATGAAAGATAGGGTCGACACTGTTGAAAAGATTAGAAATCCCCAAGAAAGCTCCCAAATTATTTAAAAATTTGTTGCAGATAACATAAATGTGAACTAAATTGGCTTCATCAGACCCTGAAGAGCTTTCTTTTATGTGCATATAAATGTGTCATGCTCTACAAATGCGGTGCATATTGCTTTGTAGTATTAATTCATACAGTAATTACTGTAGTAATTCACAAAATATTAATATTCGTTTAATTTTCTGGGGAATAAGAGACAAATTTTCTTGTACAGGGACAATTATTTAATTCTGCTGAAGCTTTGACTTGTCGAGGAACAATTGTAATATTTTGATTATTTTGTTCATTTGATTTGCCAGAGCTCTTCCAAGAACATTTCTTTTTCATAAGTTTTGCTTTTTGAAAAATAGCATAATTTTGTGTTGGAAAGAAATTAATTGTGTTCCATTTCGTTTATGGGTCTAGTGTCCTCAGGGATCATCAGTTGCGTCTGAGTTATCGCCATCACCTTTGCCAGTAACTGTGAGTTATACTCCAGAACCTGCTGTTCTTGACCATGGTCCATCTTCAGTTAGCCCCCAACCTGCCCCTTGTGGTGGTAAGATGTCTCACAGTTTCTTTCTTTTCTTGCAATTGATTAGGCTACCAGACTAATCAATTGCATTATTTACATAAGGGTTGATAATTGAAAAAAAATCCTTTATTATATTTCACTTACCTCTATGTATTTTATATTTCATTTATGGAGTTTTTCTTTACACAGGCAATGAAAATTATGCTTGATAAAGTTTAGTCATTAAATATGAATGGAATTCTCATCCTAAATATAAGAATATTCCACTCTTGATTGTTTTTGAAATTTCTTTGCACCACAACTTAACATAGTGTTGCAATTTTCACAAACAGTAGTGTATGTAACTGGACTTCATCTCTGAAAGGAGGTTATTCTAGAAATATGTTCTAATTATGTTTTTGAATTTTTTTCAGGCAATTTGTTGGATGTGAGTAGAAGTAGTAATGGCTACCAGAGAGGTAGCTCTCCATGTTCTCTTCCTGGCAGCATTTCTCCAGACGGTAGTGTAGATGGGAGGCACAGTAGGCAACCCTCACCTCCAAGATCCAATTTCCATGTTATCATACCACCCAATGCTCCTCACTCTCCCTCATCTGTGGTAAGCTCTTGTTGGTGTATTTGCAGTGTGTGAATTTAATCTCACTCTTTTAAATCACATCATGCAGAGCTACTTTTATTCGCACATCATTTTACAATCACAGAGACAATTTGTAGCTTTCTCCTCAGTCCTGCCAGTTTCATATTAGTATAATTGTACCTTGGTAGGAAAGGTCAATATCCATTTTACAGGTTTTGAATAACACCTGATTTAGTAATTATTTTTAATTTTTAGTACAGCATACAAATATACTTCCCAATGTTTTGATTCTTTCATGATGCACTGACAGGAGGGCATCAGCACTTTTTCTGTTATAATTTTCATTACTTTGAAGTGATTTGTTGACTTAACTCAAAATCATCGAATTTAGACATTGGCCCCTTTTCTACCAAGGTACAGAACTAATTTTACAAGTTTTGACTGAGAGTTCCTCTCTGAAACCTGCATTTTCTTTATTCTCAACAATTTTAAGCTTTTTTCACTAATGAAGAGCCATAAATGTGGTGTAGGGTAAAAACAATTGCAGTTAGAAATAAGAATAATGCATATTTTTTAAAACAGAAATTTATTTGTAACTCTTTTATTCATTCCAATAGCAGTGATACATGTTTCATGAAATTTGTTACTATCGTGTTTTGATTATTATCAATATTTACATATAACATTTATAATTACAATAAAATATAAGATTACTGTTTATACATGTCTTATTATTTGTTCCATTAACAAAAGTTCAGTTAGAAGTTATTCCCCTTATCTACTAACTACAACAAGTCTTGAATACAAAAGATTTCAAATATATTGCTTTAATCATTTGAGATTTGTTAAAATGTTTCAGAAATGAATATTTCCAATCTACAATGCATTTCATGCTATTCGGAAATGTATCCCTACTTCTGTTTTTTAAATTCAATGTGCATATAAGAATTAAATGTTTGGGGTTATATGTTAGGAAATAATCAGGACTTGTTTCTAGTGCAGTACTTTAATGTTTCGAGATGTATACATATGAAATTGGAAGTATTGTTCACAAATCAGTTTCTTCTGTCAGATCTTTCAGTTCCGAGATCTTTGTTTTGATTTCCTTTAGTTTGTGCAAATCATAGAGAAATTGCTACTGTAGCAAATGCAGCACGAAATTTTGAAATATTAAATATTAGGTTGACAAAAATATTTCCCCTTTATTAAATATTTTATTTCTATGTATTAAATTGTTTTAACACTTTGACATCAAATAACTGTATTCAACTTGAAATTTTTCTTTAAATTTAGAAATATTCCTCCAAACTTTTCCTGATATTTTTATTTCCCCATTTTTCCTATATTATGTACTGATAATAAGTTTGATTTGATACCAGTGTACGTTCATTTCAGAACTGTCGGACTTCTCTTGGACCCACACCCCTTGTTTCAGTTTCTACACCTAACAATGTGTCCAATTATCCGTCCAATCTTTCTTCTTTTAACTCAAGTAAGGGATATTTATGTAACATTATAATATAAAGTATTGTCTCAGCTATCCCACTTTAAGTTACTTTATCTAATTGCTGATAAATTTATTTTTGAAACTCCAAACAAAATAAATGTATCAAAGTTTCGGTAGAAAATAGTTCTTCCTATTTCAAAGATAAACACCTTTAACCTTCCGTCGGGCGCAATATGTTGACTGCTGAGTTCGGGCGCAATGTGCTTGATGGGCGCACATTCAAAAAACATAATAAACAGATAATTAATTTCATTTATACAACTGCCAAGTGATGAACATCATTATTAGGGGTGTCAAAAGAAGAAAAATACAAAAGTTTCTGCAAAGAAACATGTATTTGACATAAAACTAGTCGAACAAATTTTAATGAAATTTATGACCTACTATCAAATACCGTAAATGAAGTAAAGTTAGAAAATCGTAAAGAAAAAAAAGTAAAGTTAGAAAACCGTAAAATAAAGTTAGAAAATACACTGCTGGCCACCCAAATTGCAACACCAAGAAAGACAAGAGATATCACAACAAAATTTATTTTGTAGATAACATGTTGACCAAGTATCAAATGATTAAATTTATAGACTTCTGTGAAGTGTGGTTCCTGCCAAAATCAGTAGCCAGAGTAGCCGCCATTGTTGGAGATCACCGCTGCCACACGCCTCGGCATTGATTCAAAGAGACTTTGGATGTGTTCTTGGGGTACAGCAGACCAAGCAGCTTCCACACGTTGCCAAAGTTGATCTGGTGTGGCAGCTGGGGATGTATTCTGGGTCAATCGTTGAGCAACCATGGACCACATGTTTTCTATCGGCGAAAGATCCGGAGAGCGAGCTGGCCAGGGAAGCAATTCAATCTGGCGATTGACGAAGAACCCTTGGACAATGTGTGCCACGTGTAGTCGCGCATTATCCTGTTGAAATATGGCTGTGGGCAAGCCCTGAAGGTAAGGAAGGACAACTGGCTCCAACACCTCGGAGATGTAGCGCTGGCTGTTTAAAGTACCGGCAATGCGTACTAGAGGAGTGCGAGAGTGATATCCAATACCGCCCCATACCATAATACCCGGTGCAGGACCAGTGTGGCGGTGCATAACGCAGCTGTTCAGCATCCTCTCTCCACGGTGTCTCCAGACTCGAATCCGACCATCGTGGTGTTGCAGACAGAAGCGTGACTCGTCAGTAAAGACAATTTCATTCCATTCTGCCGTCCACATCCTTCTTTCATCGCACCATTGGCGGCGGAAACGTCTGTGGTTCTGCGTCAAGGGTAGACGAAGCAATGGACGTCTTGCGGACAGACCACTCTGCTGTAAACGGCGTCGAATGGTACGCGCAGACACTGGATGATGCGGTACAGACTGAATGTGCTGTGCTATGGTTCGTGATGTGGCTGAGCGATCCGTCACTGCCATACGCACAATATGCCTGTCATCACGTGAAGTGGTGCACTGAGGTGGATGCGATCGAACACGTCGGTCCGTCGTACCCTCCTGCATCCAACGATCACATATCCGCATTACAGTTGTTTGGTTTTGTCCAACACGACTACTGATTTCCCTGAAAGATAATCCACAATCTCGGTAGGCCACTATCCTTCCTCTGTCGAACTCGGATACTTGATCAAAAGATGATCGCTGTTTTCTACGAGGCATAATTGATCGTTTTTTTTTTGAAAAAACCACAAGAAAAACACAATTGCCATACTTGAAATCGTCGAAATCTCCAAGCCTTAAATAGCGCTTTGAAGTGGCGCCACAGGCGCGCGTGATGTGCGTCTGCACTGAAATTCTAATCATTTGCATATCTCGCCTCCGCTAATGCATGTTGTAAATTTCATATTATTTGCATGCTTCCTTCAGGGTGTTGCATTTACGGTGGCCAGCAGTGTAGTTTAAAAACGTTTACAGTATTAATATCTATTCAGTCTACTTCGGAGAGGGGGTCTACCTTCTCCAGTGAAGTAAAGTAAAAAATGTGATGAGTTCGGGCACAATGAGTTTCTCTGAACAAAACTTGAACAACTTCCCATAGTGAAGGTCAAGGACAAACTAAGTGGGAAGGTTGCATAGAGCAAGTAAAAAGAGGCAGCTACTGGGAGCACCAGGTGCCAACACCGCCTGGCGGCGGGGCAAGGTGACAAAATGGCCACTCTGTGCCTGTCAGATCAAATGTGCCCGACGGAAGGTTAAGTAGTCTGTTGCATATAAAACTATTTTGACCATTTTGTGGTTCTACAAATGCTGTACTTTTATGTATTTTGAGCATCTAGATTAAAAATGCTTTTTATCAGGTTAAAAAATAATGATTGATATTAGTTTATGACATAAAAACACCTAAAGGGTTACCATGGTAGAATAAACTCAATGACTGAACTTGTAGTTGTGTAAAATCATTTTTCTGACAGTAAAAGAAACAACACTAGCTCATAGATGAATGGGATCCATTTTAAACTAGAAATGATACCAACAGGCAAAGCATAATGTGTAGCTCAATCATAAATTATTAATCTCTATCCAACATTCTGTATAATAATTTATACATGTATGGAATTATTTGCAAATTTTAATTTGGCAGAAAGTGCTATAAAGGAAGCGGGAATAAAATTTGCAATGCTCCATTTGAGTTGTGTACTGTATATGTGAACGATAATGAAACAATTTCTAATGAAGGTTTAGTTAAATTTAAAACCATAATTATAGTTTATTTGAATTGTTATTAAGGTTTCATTTATTTGAAAAAATAAATGAAACTTTAAACCAGATATTTCTCATAAAATTTATCCAAAAAATGCATTTACTTGGAATTTTGAAAATTCATTATTTATACCATTGTTTCTAAATTGTATTTTGCAAATATGGCTTCAAAGTAACTAATATTGTTTCAATTCAATCATTCATGTAGCCAAACATTATAAATAAAATATTCAGAAGTTTCTTGTAATAACAAAAGACGATCTCGGTAATTTGAAGCCAATACATAATTCTTTTCAAGAACAATATCACTGCCTAATATTTTTTGCCATGCATTCTTTTAATCTCAGGGGTATGTATATACATTACATAGCTGCCTGAATTATTGCTTGTCCCATATTTTACCTCGAGAGGCAATTTGTTGGATTGCGCTTTGAATAATGAAACTTAAGTTTGCACTGATCACATTATGTAAATGTGTGTATTTTATTTTGTTTAGGTATCAATTTAAAATTAACTCATAAACAGCTTTTGTGTGTGCAATTTTAAAGCTAGTTTGGATACTGTAGAATTCACAGAAGCCTGCGCTGAAGTAATGGAGAGGGGAAGAATGCATTTCAAAATCATTACATTTTTAAAGTGAATTATTCAATAAAAATTCACAAATTCCATTCATTTGAAATTTATTTTTGTTGCAAAAGCCAACACTAATTCGAAATTTTAAGGTATATTTCTGAAAATTTATTGAAAGTACTTGTTTATTTTCAGTGTGCTGACATGAAATATTTGTGTTTTAAAAAATTTATATTCCAATTCATAGGTGACTTCCATTTGAGTCCTGAACTGGGGCTTAATAGCAGCTTCTCTTCGTCAGGTTTTTCCCACAATTGGCCTGGTTCGTCAAATTTAAACAGGTACTTTTTTATTTGCAAGGACTTGTTTTAAAATACTATTTTAGTGAGAAAATTCAAAATGTATATGTTAGCTGTATTGTTAGTTTTAGCAACATATGTTTATTAAAATTTGAAATATAGTCATTCTTACATTTGTTTGCAATAAAACTTGGATATCCCCTTACAATTTCTTATCACGTACTCTACATTAAAGTACTCCTTTGTTAAACTCATTTATATTCAGAGACATTGATCATATTAATCTACTAATTTCTTGAAATCTTTTTTTAACTGAAAATGTAAATGCCAGATTTAAAATGCTTTTTTAATACAAACAAATCTAATTTCATGTAAGTACTTTACATCTAGCATATTTCACAAGTATGAACTTAGCATCTGATAACATCTTAATGAATGAAGAATTGTGAATGGAAACCTATGGTTTCCATTCATAATTCTTCAGAAAGTGGCCACATAAATATAGGTCAATTTTCAAAGTTATACTGAGCTAAGGAAAAGTGGTCTTTAGTACATGTGATTGTATAAAAAAGGTAATTACGAACATGTCTCAACATATTACATTTGTGTTAAAGTTTAGATTCTGATGAAAAATTAACAATTTTTTAATGTAGCAAACAGTACATGCATTTGCCTGAATTTTTACAAATGTTGGGAACATATCAATGATGAGCCTAATGCTAATATTTTAATCAAAGTGTTTGAGCAGGCATTAATACCACATTTCCACCTCAACTGTGTTTAGATTTAGAATAAGATAAGTTTGAACAGTTAAATAGTAGAAAAAGATGTGAAAATGTAGTCGGCAAGATAAAGAACCAAGACTAGTTGCAACATACAGATGTCGTATTATTTTCATATCACTGCTGTAGTTTTTGCTGCTAATTAAAAGTAAAACATTTTCAGCATGTATCACTCAATTAACGGTCTCTATTTTAATAAAAATGCATTTGTCAAGAATTTCGATTTTGTTTTAAGTATACTGCAAAGCTACATCAAGTGCTTAAATTTTGATTTGGCTATAAAGTTGCTTATTGCAAATTGTTTTCAGTTCAAATTCTATTCATATGGGAGGCAGTCCAATGCCACACCTGACTCTAAGCTCGAATAGCTCTCAGTTATCACCCCTGTCAATGAGGATCAAGAGCGAGCCGTGCCCTTCTCCGGGACGCAGGACACCTTCTGTTCACGGAAACATTTCTCCGTGTCCTGGTCTCTCTCATTCTGCATCGCCCTCGCCTGACCCACCCATGCTGGACTATGAGGGCGGCCTTTCCAAGCGCCAGAAACTGAACGCCGATAGTTGGGGGACATAGCACCAGGAGACCTAGCTCCACACTTGCCACTACAAAAGCACAGCTTATTTGCTGGTTGTAATTCTGTCTAGTTTTATGAATGTACATATGAACGTGATAATGTGACCAATCTTGTAACAAATGCCGCTGCTTTCTGCTTCTGAGAGGTACTGTAAGGTGAACACACAGTAAAGGAGTTATGTGTGATATATTCCATACTTTTGATGCAGTGTTGAATTTTATTTATTGCTTCTCTTTCCGAACCCTTGTTGCTGTTTAAATGCTTCAGGAAATAATAGACAATCATGTTATTTCCCCAAAATTATATTTTGTCCCAAGTCAGTTCTAAATAAGAATGTATACTTTGTTTCAGAAAAAGAGAGAGATTTTATCTTATAATTGCTTATCGTATAGTTAAATTTGAATTCTCAAGTTTAAGAAAGTTTTATGATATTTTATTTATGTTTCAAAATATACAGAATTAAAAATACATCCATCATTCTACATTCTTATTAAAAGTAGTTTTGTAGATAGCAACACAAATCATTTGATTCAAATTTTTTTTTATTATACATGCTTTATAAATCAGTTTTATTAAATAATACAAAATATACTACAGGTATATGTATTGAAAGAATGTATTTTTCTAATGCTTAAGTTTAACATAACATTTTATGTGCACACCTTGAAGTGATTTATGTGTACATCATATTATTTGAAAGATAAATAACTGAAATGATATTCTAATGTATTTCTACTAATGTTCTTATTTGGTAATTGCTCTAAATTAACTTTGATAGAAAAATTGTATTGAGTGTTTGTACTTAAGATTTCATCTCTCTTGAACTGATTCTGTATTAAAGTAGCAGTCGACAGTATTACTCAGAAGCAGAAAGCACATCTTTGTTATACAGCACATTTGTATGTGAAGAAAAGACGCTGTGATTCACCCAATTCTTAAGGCATAACTTTTTACAACTGCCCAGAAAGCACCAAATAGATTTGAGTCAGGTGGAATTATGAAACATTTTGGCATGGGTGTGATATTTACAGATGTTATTCAAAGTAAAATAAATATTTTTCATCTGATATTCAAACTTCAAAAATTGCATGCATTGGAAATGAGAGAAATATATAGAATTATACATATTTGAAGAATAAATGAGTTTGTTCGATATGATTCTACAGCTTTGTGTTATATATCTTGACAAATACAATCTGAACATAATCAGTTCATAATTTAAATAATTTAATTATTAACTAGGATTTTTAAATTGAGTTTGAATAATTGGGATCCATTGCTATAAATTGAAATGTCTAGTTGAAAAATCTGTTAATTAATTGTTGTATTTATATTTAAAATACAAAACAACTAATTTTTAATAGGTTTAAGTTCTACTTTTCAAACTTCATTTTTAATCATCTGATGATTCTCATTTTATTTGTGAGATCGATTTAAAATTAATTATAATATGAAATAATGTTATTTTAAAAAGAATAGTTCTAATTTTAATGAATTATTTTGTGATGTGAGGCTAATTTTTCTATAATTATTTCTAGTATCTGAGCAGGGTAGAATTAGTAAGTATCAAAGTATGATGCAATACATATCAAATTATTTTTCCTTTAGTGTGTTAACTTTACCCTTATAACAGGGATCATACCTTTTCTTTTCTTCAAATTTAAGTTTCTTTTTTAAACTGAACATACCTTTCTCATTTGACCAAAATGTATTCAAAGCTGCAATAAGCGAACTTTCTTTACAATTCTGCTACTTTTGTATGAAATTATCAGTCGGAATTGGTGTATAACTGTTACTGGTTATCTGAGACACTACCTGGCTTCACGAGTAATGGTATCCACATTGTTCAATGAGTACATTTGCCTCAAGAAGCTATGTGAAATTTTGTTGGCTAAAGTTGTGTAATTATCCAATTTGCTGTTACTCGGAGATAATTTTTTCTTGATTCATAGAATCTCTTGTTCTCGCATAAAAGCTAAAAACTACTGGAGGGAGTTATTTGGAATTCGGTGATGCTGAAATTGAATAAGTATGTACACATAACATTTCAGATCATTTTGTCATGGACTGGTAGGTTTTATATTTCAATGTCATAAGAGTAATTCATAGCTCTGGATGATACAGATGATAATCTTTGTACATGCATGACCTTTTTCTTTTTGTAATCATGAACTTCAGTTGAAATATACATATAGTGAGTGTCAAGCAGATGTTTTTCATAATATGGAAATTTTAGCTGCCCTGAATGTTTAGACTAACTTTCTTTTCATTCTCTCAACATTAAAAGCAATTTTCTGGCTCAAAATTGTGACATGTCTGTTGTGTTCATATGGCAAATAGCCTGCAAGTGGGTAAGTCAACCCTGACTCTTCTGCGAAACTAGAAATTTTGAACTTAAAAATTATCCTTCAACAATCTTCTCTTTTGTGTTACACATTGTAACTTCATTATGCATTTACATTAATTTAATTTCCTATTTTGTATGTTAAACACATTTCTCTTTTCCTCTCCCATATCTACTTTTATCCCTGTTATAAGTAAATTTATTATATGAAAGTTTTTGAGAATAGTATATTAAGAAGTAATTTGTTGAAATTTAATAATTACAGTAATATTTAAAAAAATTCAAATACAAAAAAGTTACGGTTCTACCATTTTACTTAATTTTTTCTTAAATAGCCACCTAGTTTTATTACAAATAAAATTTTGTCATCTAGTATATGTATAAAAAAATACTCAACTTATTTTTTCTAATAACATTTATCCCAGTTAATTGAATCTTCATTTTCAAATTGGTATGCAAAGACTTAATTCATTTTTGCAGAGTATTTTTTCCATTGCATAATTTTATAAATAATGTATAATTTATAATATTATTTCACAGTATAAATATTTTTAAAGTGAAATGTTCTTTCACTCTCTATTACTAAAACTTTTTATAAAATATTTTTCCATAAAGTAATCAGATATAGATATGATGGGCAGAGTGTTTTATATGAATGTGTGGCAAAAAATATTTGAATAAGATTTCTTTAAGATTATATTGTGTGGTAGGTAAAATGAATTCACATAACTTTGGAAGTTACATAATTTAATGAAGAATTTTTATAAAGGTTTTTTGTATTACATTTATTATGATCAAGCATTATTGTTTTGAGGACAAATTATTTTATTATAAATTTTTAGTGATTGGTTTACCAGTAGTACTAAATTCTGAGTATTCAATTTTAGAGTATCAAGTGATGTACAAAAAATTAGTATTTCAAAACAATCATTGAACACATCTGATCATTTCATTAAAGTTAATTTATGCCATTGTAATTTAGAATTCATTATGATAGTTTGAACACCCATGCCTTATATGGTGTCTTTCCAAACCATAGCTAGTTAAGCAGGGTTAGTCTGAGAGAAAAAAAAATGTTTTTTACACTACTTGGGCACATAAAAAGGAATATATTTTCTTTAGACTACTTTGCACTGAAAGAATTGTTGATATGATAGTACTTACATGTTAAATTACAACTTGGTGGTTACATGTTGATAATGGCCATCAACAAAATGTTGTACTTAGTGTATAATTGCATGTCTAAACATGTATATTGTGGAATAGTAGAGTAAAGCATTTTGGCTGGATACTTATGTTATTGCAAAGAAAAGGTATCAATTTAATTCAAGGTAAAATGAGTAAATTCTCAAGAATTTATCGAACTCATTTGCCAAAACCTACATTGACATCTTCAATGCTGAAGCATTAGTAGCATGTTATATTTTAAAATATAAAATTAAAATTCAGTACTTATTCTGTTAAACCAGCTAAAATGCTTCTCTATCTTGTTATAAACTTAATGTAGAACATAAGCAGAGTTAACATGCTATCCATATTTTATTATACATTTCTGTTTTGTGTGAAAGAATTTACAGAGAAACTAAAACCGTGATTCAGCAGAATGTGGATAATATAAATGTTAGATATATTTTTGCTGTATGATAGACTTATCGGATATGCGTATATAGAGTTGGACTGGAATCAGCAAAAGAAAATAACGAGTCTGCTTTGTTTCCCCACATGTTTATTTATAGTTTCTCCAGAGCAGATGTTTTTTTTTATGTGTGTATAGATGTATGTGTTCATATTAGGCTGACATAGCATGTATTGTGAACTCAAGTGGACTGTTGCTCAAAGAAACTGTAGTTTTATAAGTCACAAAGTATTTTGTTACTTGCTTGTGCCATTGATAACTTTTATGTTCCCATTTTCAAAGATAAAATATTCTAGTAAATCACCAATGTATAAAATCATGATTTTAAGTCATCAGAGTTTTATATCCTCACATCTATATTGTATTTCTTTAGATATTATGAAACAAAAATTTAATTTGATATATATTGATGAGATTATTAAAGTTGACAGAATTGTTGATTTTATTCTCGCATCAAAGTAAAATGGAATGTGCAGCGCATTTCTTTTACTCAATTATATTTGAAATTGAAAAATAGTTCTATAGCCACACAGTTCCTCCAAACAAAACACTTAAACAGTGCCAGTTAAGTTTTTCAAATATTTGGTAATTACGACCCAGTTTTACTTGTTTTTAGCTTGTATAGATGTCTTAAAATGTATTGTTTATTATGCTGAGTGCCATATATATATATCATATATCTTAAACTGTTGATGTTTGATTGTAAAATGTTACACTTAAAATGTGTGAAGTGGAAATTGCACATATTGTGTAAAAGTGTATCTTTGTTAAACT
This sequence comes from Meta bourneti, assembly GCA_933210815.1. Classification (NCBI taxonomy): domain Eukaryota; kingdom Metazoa; phylum Arthropoda; class Arachnida; order Araneae; family Tetragnathidae; genus Meta; species Meta bourneti. The sequence continues at coordinate 73,594,094 of OW119929.1, read as the reverse complement.
GCAGTTATGGTCTCATTGCACATTTGTTAGTGAATCGATCAGTGTTTATTTGTGTATGTACATGTACGCTGTAAAATTTGGCTGCTTTCAAAAGTTTTTATGAAAACTTATATTTTAATTGAAGAAAAATCAAAATTATTTTTTCTCAGGGTTCTGTTTGTTGAAATTTTGTTCAGGAGTTCAATTATGATAAAATCAAAAACAAATTCCAAATTGTAATCTTATTGAATTTGAATTATATTGCTACATCTAGTATAAGGACTTGACTGTGTGTTGAGACTTTACTGTTTGCTATGTGTTATTTGTTGCGTAAAATATTTCTTTGTCATGTGGGTGCATGTTAAATAGCTGTGAGTTGGATAGAAAAATAAAAGTAAAACTGTTCACTAACTCTATTACTGCACCAACAATAAATAGTTTTGTTTCTGGATGCTCAGTTATATGTTAAACAAATAAAACATTCAAAATTACATTTGTGGTTTTTAAAGATTGATTTTAGAATATGTTTGTACTACATGGGTATTAAACTACTCAGCAATTTTTTATATCAATTTTCTGATCATACCAGTTTAAGTATATAAGCAAGGAATTTTTTTAAAATTCATCAATCTCTTATCAAAAGAAAAATCTAGTCCTGAGTTTTATTTTTTATAAGCCCCAGTTATTTAGGTTTTTCAATTTGTTTTAGTTTTTTCTAGGTTTATGTTTTTATAGATTTTAATAAAAGTGTCTCTAGATCATATCGTAAGATTAACGTACTTTTTTCATTTATATCACATGGTTTTTCATAAATAACATTGTGAAGTTTTTAATTTGTAACAGATTTAGTGGGATCCTAACCAATTGTACATTTTAATTTGATAATTGATTACTTAAGAATAATTTAACATACTTAAAAACAGGTTAACAGTTAGGGTTGGGTTTAGTTTTTTGAAATAGACTGATCAAATAGCATTCACATTAGCAGAATTAAAATTTGAATTTAACATCATCTGAAATAGAAGACATTTAGAAATCTAGACCATGTGTGTCAACAAATTCATCTCTGTCCAGCCCTGTTCTTGTGATTGGCGAAAAATTATCCCTTTCAATCCTATCCTTTAACGTTTCGGTGAAACTACAGATCTAATTTAGCCCTCATGTTGCTAACAAAAAATTAATGTGGACAAATTAAACTTTAGTTAAACGAAGATAATTTTGTAATTATTTGTGACATTCTACAATCAAAAACACTGATAAATTTTCATTGGTAAATTTATTTCAATTCAAACTTAAGACTACAAATTTAAAAATATCAAGGTATGCATATTAAATCTTACTACTAGCATTAAATTCAGGTGTATCTATTCCAGCTTCCTATATACACCTAGATCATTTCAGAATGTACTCTACATTTGAATAAACATTGACCAAACTTTGATTTCAGCTTCCGTCAAATTCAATTCAATGATGGATTGAAGTGTTGACAATTTCTTGATTATCAATACTTCAACTCTGAATTAATGTTCGAAATTTTTACATATGAAAATTGAGCGAAAGAAGCTCAAATCAGCAGTTCGTCAGCGTAATATGTGCTCAACAGTCAAATTCAGAGCATACTATGAAATGTTCTGGGTATGTATATTGGCAACATGTTTCTAAAGTAGATACATTTGAATTTATTTCTAGTACTGAGGTACAATATGCATCTATTGATCTTTTTGATAGAAATTTGAATTAAAATTCATATTTTAGTTTACCATGTCAGTATTCAGTAAGTAGTGATTTGTATACAAAGCTCTGGTTGCTATATGAAAGCTCCAAAACGACTTAAAATCTGACACCTCAATTTAAAGATCTGAATCCCATCATTACCTTTGAGGAAATCTAGAAATCAAGCATTTTTTTCATAAAATACAGAAATCCTTTGAAAATCTATCTTCAAGCAGAATAGAATGAAATTGGTTCCAATTTCACCAAATATATGGTATTTTAACAATGATCTTTAAGACTTAAAACAATTTAAAATCTAATCAAAATAGTCAATCTAAAACAAAATGCAACATCTGATCGATTTCCACGTTTTTAACTACTTTTTATGATAAGTGGCTCTTGTGTGTCTGATTCCATGAGTTAATTTTCATTGTAAATACTTTAACAAAATTTATTAAAGTTCAATTATTTTGATGGAAGGCTAAAATAGAAAGATAGCTTTTATATGGTAAAATTTTAAATCGCAATTTAAACTATATTCTTAGAAAATTAATGAAAATAGTAAAAATAATGAAGTGGATGAAAACTTTTGTGTATAGCACAAATCCATTGAAAGCTGTACAGTGCATACATTAACATGAGCTTGTGCAGTCAAGATAAAAACAGAATATAATCTAGTCTTGGTTATACTCCTCCCTGTTTTCCTGAAAGCTTTTGAAATCGTTATAGAATATTTACTTGGCTAATTGTTTAGTTCCTTACGCAGATGTACAAATTTTAATGGTTACAAATCTCTTCGAAAAATTTAGTGAATCCCTTGTAAAACACTGCTTTGACAGCTGCTTAAATTAATTTATTTCAAAACAAAATCTAAGGTACTGTGCATGTTTCTTACAGTAATGCCATTCAATTCAGATGCCAAAAGTAGGGAAGTAAAATTTTAGCTTGTGCATCAAAATTTGCTGTGCAATATTTCAATCTGTACTAATAGTGTTTACATTTCATTAGGTGATTAAATAATTGTTTAGTTAATTATTTATGCAGGAGACATGAAACTTACTGAAAATGCAGGAAGAGAATTTTTAAGTGTACAAAACAATTACAACTTTAACATTTTCATTAACAGAAAATCTAATTATGCAACTGATTGTTTTTAAAAAATTACAAGCCTTTTAAAAAACTGATCAAGAGGAAAGTTGTTCAATGAATCCACATAAAATGAAAGTTAATACTTTTGATATTTTTCAACAAACATTTTTGAATGCTATGAAAAAAAATGTCAATACTAGAAAATTACATAAACTAGGATTTTTCTCATCTCTGGATTTATAAACATTTTAAGCAATTGAAGAATTAGGTTGGATTTTTCTACAATTGTGAATTAAGACATGAAAGTTAGTGAACATTATATATATAAAATCAATTTATTCTCAATATAAATAGACTGCAGATTTACATGTACATTACCGTTTTGGAAATATTCGGATAAACACAATCATCCACATAAAAGACAAGCAAACAAATGCTAGCATAAACCACAATCCCCAATTACATGATCTCTTTACATAGGTTTCAAGTTTTTCACTTTCTGTTTTCAGCTGTCCATAACGATCATCTGCCAATGAAGTTGACTTTTGTAAAACCTGGAAAGAATTTGTGGATGTGTTAACATGAAGTTATACATAGACACCATGCTTTTGAGTAACATCACATACTTTGCATAATCCCTCTCTTCCAATATCAATACAAAGCCATTTATTTTTAATTTACTCATACCTGAAAACTGGAGATGTAAGTTTCTCATTTGGTGAATATTATCAGAGGAGAATTGAGAATTTTTCTACAGGCATAAATATTTTTAATGACATACAATATATTTTTTATCAATGAATGAACAGATAATCGAAAAAATCACAAGTTCAAAAAATGTAGTACTTCTGAGGTAACGTTAGAAAAAAAAGATTTTGGTTACTTTTGTACCAAACTTGCAGTTACTTTTGCTCTTTTCAACAATTTTGCTCAAAATGTAAATTATTTACTTTGACAATGTAGTTATTTTCGAGTTCATTCAGAATTCGTTTTTAATGTATCCCTAACCAATCAGTTTTAGAAGTGTGCTGCTTAACCATATGCATAAAAATGGGGTATCTATTGCTTTTCATATCTATTGACTTCTTTCATATCTATTGACTGTGGCAGCAGCATTATCAATAATGTGTGAAAAATGTATCATGGTTTTCAATAAAAACCAAGAATTTAAATAATTTCTATAAAATAATGCTTATATATATTGTGAATGAAACATAATAAGCTTCACAGGTTCATTTCTGCAATAAATAAATTGCAATTTCTTAAAAAATGAGGTTTTAAATAAAAATTATTCTCAGAGAATATTCTTAACTCTACTGAAGCAATACCAAACATGTGCAACGTTTCCTCTTTAAAAGGTAGATATGTAATTAACGTCGCACTGGAGTAACACAATGGGTTATTGGCGACCTTTTGGAATCAAACTCGAAGGGAAAGATCCGAGAACACATAATTTTGAACAGTCAGATGAGATCATATCTGCGCTGGCACTCCACTCTCCAAACTTCCACATCACACCAACATGAGGACATTTGAGTCCACAACAGAAGAAACGTGCACTAGCCCCCTTTGTACACGACGGTCTGGTTGGATTCAAATTTGCAAGTCCGTTACTCTTCCACTGGGCTACCGCGGCTCCCTCTTTAAAAGGTATTTCAGGTTTAAAAAATGTATTTTTCCCCTAGGCAAATATTTCACAGTAGCAATTAAAAGCTTAAAAACACCTTTCTCATCAATGAAACTTGAAACCAATTACACATTTTATCTGTTCGCAATTATAAAAGCATACGAGATTATCAAAATTGTTTCAAATTTTTTAATTAAAAGTATAGAAATTTTTTTATCTATTACTACGTCAAAATGCCTATCTAATCTATTCATGCAGGAAATTTCTTATAAATACTTATTTAATTTTACTGCAAAGCTCTTAGTCTTGGATTGGTTTGAGAAGGAAAAAGATGAAATTGTACCTGTTCTTTTCAACATTATTGAACGAAAGATATATCAAATTAAAATTTGTATTCAAAATCTTAGCAAATAAGCTTTTTGAATTCTTAGGCAAAATTACCAAAACCATACAAGCCAAATTGTAAGGAATTTTGTATTCAAATTTGTATTTACTCATTATTTAAAAACATGTTCAACTATTGTATGAACATAATTCACAGGATGAAAGCTTATGCTATAACTTGATCTTTTAACTAGGTAGTTTGATACTGACTCATTTTAACCCTCTGGATACGGGGAGCGGCCAAACCGCCCAAAAATTTCCAAGTCCCCCAGCTCGGATTCTTTCAGACCTCAAACTCCTGAAGGATCAGCTGAAGCTCATAACGATTTCCATCCCCTCTTTTCTTTGCTACAAATAGACCCGCACGTGAATAGCCTTATCTCCCCATTGACAAAGATGTCGTTTATCGACGTGGAGCCTCGCAAATCGTTTATCCTCGAGCATCCAGAGTCTGAAAGGTTGAGTAAATGAAAAGCGATACTTAAAAACCAAGATTAGTTTAGAACATGCAAAAAAAGCATTTCTTGTCCTGTAGTGAACTTGTGAAATCTGTAGATTATTTCGTAATATACTTAAGACACAGATAAAGGAATCTTATAAAAAAACTGCAAAGAAATTCTGTTAGGAAATTTATAACATCCCGAAATCAGATATTAATAGAAAAAGTAGTCAATAGCATATTGCAATATAGAATTGGAAATTTAAAAATCCTGTATCTCTTGAACAATTTTAAAATTAAAATTAACAATTTATTGACTGAAAGGGCTCTAATTTTAGGGGCATAAAGGTATAGAAAGGTAATTATGTTTGCTATATTATGAATTTCACTTGTTGATAGATAGAAATTAAAACGTATATGTATATGTTCCATATCTTTTTTCAAATTGAAAATAAAAACAGAAAGATTTTACCAGTTTTGTTAAAATTAGGTTTGCACCCTCGAAATTTGCAAGTACTTTATAAACCGTAATCATGTAAATTTAAAATTTGTAAGAATTTAATGGTTTTTCCTGAACTTGAAGAACCTTTTATACAGTATGACATCGATGGGACAGATGAGGTATACATCAGGAAGTTTCAACCTATTAGCTGTTGTGTTTTATGAGTAAAATTTATATTTTAACATTTTTCTTATTCTTTCCACTTTGGAAGAATAATTGAAGAAATGTTTCTTTTTTATCATGTTTAATGCAGCTTATCATTTTCTTCATATTAATTTTAAAATGAAGAATGTACTTTTTACTTTAAAAAATAATGAATATTTTATACATTATTCTATGTTTGTGTATGTGAATAAAGCCATAAGAAATTAATTTCTAATGGCATACTAAAAATTAGAACTCAGATCCCGTTAGCTGGAGTTTAGAAAGCTAACGGCTATAATATAATTCTTGCAATATCATCTAAATTTATGAGAATTTCAGACACATCAGTAGAAAGACACATCAGTAATGTAGCATTTGTATCAAACCAATTTCCACATCACCTCGGAGGTATGGTATATTGATGCATTACCCGTTTAGCAATCAACAAGGCGTGTTCCCCGGGAGGAATATCTCCTTTAATTTGTTTACCTACTTAGAATTATATAGGGAAGGGGGCAGATAATTATTTATATTTACCCTTCGAAGCAAGTTTTGCAAAGGCAAATGTGACTTTCCACACTCCGATGAGTCGATGTTTTTACGCCATTTTCCCTGCATTTTACACATGTTCGTTTCCACGACCATCGATCTTCCTTCTTTTGTGATTGTGCTTAGAGGTTGATGGGTGCGAAATACTAACTCTTCTTATTAGAATACTTTTGATGAATGTCAGAGATCAACTCTAATTTGAAGTCTATAGTGATTTATGTTTTTTTGAGCAGGCATGTTCCTTAGTAGCTGTAAAATATAAGCATTGTTTACAGCTGTGTCCAGAAGAAAGGAAAACAAGTATTTCCACCACTTTGAAGATTTCCTCGAATTGAAATATTTCCTTCTGATTTGCCAAATCAACTCTGCCCATATACTTATTGTATTTGATGAAGGAGAGTGGACAGATAATGTCTCTTTCTACTGAATCTTGTCTTCTTTGAATTAGTCCCATTTTATTTTTTGTACTTGTTGATAACATGAACGTTTTTTTGGTCTTTCCAAGCCATGCATAAAAGATTATAATTATTTTTGCATTGGAAAACCTTGATGTTATTTTCCTAAGTTTTACAGCTTTGACATCTGTGTGTGTGTGTGGTAAGTACTTCCTATTTGTGTTTTAAAGTACCACAACTGTATTGCCCCATTTTCAATAATTCCAGCATGAGTGTAATACCTGTAAAAAACCTATCGAAATAAATTTCATGTCCCATTTTTTAGACTTTTCGCCAAGTGACTCACCATCAAACCCAAGTTCGCTTCCAGATTTTTGGATGGTACTTTTCTTTCCAGCGTATAGTTCAAAATTTAGGATATATCTGGAATTTGACGAGCAAAGAAGCCACATTTTCAAGCCCCGTTTCACAGGCTTCAAAGGCATGTACTGGACTATGCCAATTCTACCTTTGAACTTTACAATTGCCTTGTCAATGCAAAATTCCTTGTCTGCATTAAAATGCTTCGAACAATTCGTTTTTAACAAGGAGAAAAATGGTTCTACCTTCTGCATATGAATGTTCCGGATGGTCGTGAGTCACTTCCATCTCTGTTTGAGACATGAAGATAATGTAAAATTAAAAAAAAATCGGTCCCTAGGCATCTTATTCCCCAATATGGGATTTTGGGACTAGTAATCAGTTAGCCTAAGTAAATGGTTAATGCTCATTACAAACAAAACTCCAATAAAATTCCAAACTTCAACAATGTTTTTGAAATCGGTTGCCATCGTGAATCCTGACCCTCGGATTGGAGCACAATGAGAAGCATATTCATTAGTATTTCCTGTATAACTTGAATTATTGATAAGGAATCAATTCTTTCAAGTAATCCAGTATAGCGGAACCAGTTGGCAAATCATGCACTGGCCCTTGGTGCATAAGGAAAAGTCGAGTGTTGAATTTGTTCATTTTTTACTTCCTCTGTCCATTCAATAAAGTTAAGTAAGGAATCCTCATTACCTTCGGCAGCATTATCACCATCTACTCTTCTCTAGGCAAATACTGATATCCAAATCAGCAATTTCTTCATCTGCAGTATTTGGAGATATTCGTCTTCATCTGATTCAACAAAATCCTATTCATCGGTATCTTCAAACAGAATCGCATTAATTTCTGCCTGCGTTAAAGATTTCTTCGGACGAGGCATCATGTGCACAGGATTTTTATATAGTAAACTTAAGAAAATAGTCTTGAAAAAGACTTTATTTGAAATCAACAGAGAATTAGATAGGTATTGAAACCACGACCTCAAAGTAAGGAGCGATAGCAAAGCTTGTCTGATCACACACACACAGTATAAACTGAGTCGAGAGTGCTGAATACAGCTGTGAGGAAGCAGGTTTATGTTGTGATGTGAGGAATTTGTTTCAAAGTATAAGAGAGGTATGTTAACATAAAAAGAATGTTGTTGATTTAAGTTTTATGGCTCAAGGACCATATTTGGCCATGCTGCACCAGACACAAGACATACAATATCAAGTAATAGACCCACACACAATGAAAGTTTTACTGACACAGAAGAGAGAAATACACCCAGAGAGAAATGCACCTGACAGGAATCGAACCTGCACTGCCTACAACTCGGAAGGTAAAAAGAATGATCATGAGAAACCTTTTTTTTCTCAAGATCTGTGCTCGTAAAAACGACGCTGAAGACAACTTACAGGTCCTTCGAGTGATATTGACCATACGAATTGAAGTCACTGCCGCCCTTTCAGTTTACCTGGGAAGAATCTGTCCCTTCTAGGCATACCCACAACCCGACAATAGAAACCGGCACATTAGGTGATAATGAGACGACGCACATTCCCTCTCCTCCTGGGGGAAAGCATTGTAAAGGCCGTCTTCGACTGTATTTTTATTATTCGGTTTCAATAATTTGCCTGTAAAGCCGTTGGGCCGGCTACCTTAACCAAAGAAGGAAACGATATTCTGCCGCGTCGTATGCAGAGGGTTAAGGGGATGTAGCATCCTTTGAACAATTATTTTCTATTTTTCACTCACAAAAAAGTGTCTGTTCCTTGTTCTAATAACATGAAATATATATTAAGAAAAAATATAATTTTTACATAAACAATTATTAAAAAATTCAATTAAAAAAAATATTTCAATATTTTAAATTGTCACTTCCACAAAATTTTATTTTTTCTTTATTTTCCTTAAAGCCTTTTCCACAATTTTTTGCATGGGTTTGCACACGCACTATTATTTATTTTTTACAAATCTGTACATATAAAGCAGAGTGGGCATCTGTCTGTTCTCTACACAAATCTATACTGTTTGACCAATCCACACCAAATTTGGTACACTTATATTTAGAACCCTGCGAGTAACGTATGCTACATATTAATCCCCGTTCTATTTGTCGTAGGGCCTAAAAACAATTCGAAATCACAATAGGAATAACATTGAGTATTGCTAGGGGAGCTCTATCCCGGTCTGGCAGTGCAGATGACGTCAGAATTAACATCTACAGGAGTTGCCTCTCAAGATGACCTTAGAGTTTGTTTTAGAATTTTTTGTGCAATTGCAGATGGGTGTGGTTGCGCTGAAATCGCTCAGTATCATATCGTTTATGTATCCGTCTGCAAATTATTAAACTGTAGCTTTATTATTGGAATGTAAATGTTTATGACAATATAAGATTGTTTTTATGGAAAGTGGTCTTTTTTATCATTGATATGGTACAGGGGGCTAAAGACAATCGAAATCATCATAGGAATAACATTGTGTATTTATACGATCAGTGTCAGACCAATTCACACTAAATTTGGTACAGTCATCCTGTAGAATTCTGAGGGACACATAGGCTATATATTAACCTCTTGACTATGGCCGGGATAACAATCGTCCCATATTCAGGTAGCGGAATAAAAGCGTTGGTGTAAAGGTTAACCCCATTTGATTTGTCCTGGTCTGCAGGGGACTAAAAGCAATTCGAAATCTCCATAGGAATAATATTGAAGAATACTACGATGAATTATAAACAATTCAACCTGAGCAATGCCGGGTAATTTAGCTAGTACTTTTATAAAATACACTGAAAAACAGAAAAAGAACAATCATAATTGATTTTATCAATTAAAAAAAAATTCTTCTAAATCGTTAATCAATGCAAAGTTATCAAATACATCACAAAATCAACCTAAAAATGTTTCAAATCTCTATATTAATTACAAAAAGGCCTTAGATTTTTAAATACATTGTAATCATGAAAAACAAAATGCTGAAAAAAGGACTGTACTTAAAAAGTTAGTTGATTCCACTCCTTACATTAATGGAAAACTTCAATAACTCGCTAAATAATGTAACTACGACTGAAATTTTGCATTCCTTAAAGCTGACAATAAGACAAAACATGTGATGTTTACGACCATTTTTATGGTATCGTGTTTCCTTAAATGTTACAACTAACTATTTAAATTGTACTGCACATCTGGTTTATTTAATCTTTAAATTTGTTACTTAAACAAATGCATTATACTAGAGTATTTTTTAATTAAAAGTATGAGACACTGATGTCAAAAAGTGTGCTAGTTTCCCAAAGTAAATGTAATAAAAACTAAGCTCCACATATTTACCTCAGTATCTTTTTTAATTATATGACCAGCTAGTAGACTATTCTGCTTTAAATTCTGTACAAGGGACATCATATCTTGTGCTACCTTTTCTTGCATCGAATTGTGATATTGCATGACAGCATCAAAATCGTCATGGGGAACATTGCTGTTTGTATGCCTGAGACGTGTTCCATCTGTAGCTGAAATAGAATACATGTATATATATCTCCAAGATACCAGATAGAATAAAAAACACAACTCTAAACAGGATACTATAAAAATATCAAAAGCAAAGACAGTTAGTATACAACTAAAAATACATTTGTTTCATAGAGATAACTTCATCCTGCAAGTCTACTAAAAGAGTGAAAATTTGTATACAATCTTGTTTACTGAATTTGAGTAACTCAAAGAAATTAGTAATCATAAAAAAGAAATGTGAATAATCTATCTTGTTAATATACAACACAAGCATAGTTGCTTCAGTTAAAATCATTCAGAATGACAGCTGTTTTAAGACAGTTTATGATTCTGGTGATTAGAATGAAAAATGACTCATTTCTTTACTTCCTCCTCAATATGTGAAATGATAAACTAAATTAAATAAATTTTGACTAATTGTGATTAAACTTTGAGATTCATGTATCTCGCATTTACCTGATTGATTATCATCAGTTTTTCCCAATAATTCTTCTCTCATTTCAGATAAATATTGAGCTTTGGTTTGTTGATGAATTTTATTACTAGGGGTTGTAAATGAACCTGGTGCCAGCAACTGATTTGCCATTGCTTTTTCAGTTACGGTAGGCTGAAAAAGTATAAAATTTATCATTATTGAAACTTTGAAAAAATTGGTTTCTTACCTAATTCACAACTCATAAAATTTCAGTTGAAATACATGTATTTTTGTGGAATAAAATTTTTAAAGAAAAGTTCTAAATATGGGTTGGTTCCATAAATGAATACTATTTAGACACTACACTGATTTGCATATCTCATGTCTAACATGTTTAAACATAAGAACAAATTAAAAACATAAAAATCCAATTTAAATAAAAATGAATCCGATTTTAACAATTTTTTTCAAAAATCATGATTTTTTTCACACCCTGGTTAGTTGAATTTTTCATGGAGCAAGGGCCAGATCTGGCCAAGCAAAGTTATTTCCAAGTAAATGGTCATATACGCAATAAAAGTTTTTGCTGAAACAAAAGAGAAATACACACAGGATAGTTGCACGAATTGAACTTGTGTCATCTATAACTCACATGTTGCTAGTGCAGTAAGCAAACCATTGAGCCTGCTCTAAATATTGGGCACACTAAACTATGAAGTCGTTTTGGTCAACTTTTTTTAGTGTAACAAACTAACTTGTTTTCCCACAAGTATTTGTTATGGGATAATGCTGTGGGCAATTTTTCTCGATAAAAGTTCTACTTATAAATATACTTTAAAATAGACATTACAATCTGCTGCATAACTGGTGTGCTTGTCTGCCACCTAAGTCACAGGTTCGAATACAAGTTTGTAAGCACATGGATGTCAATTGTCCCAGTTAGAAGCAATGGCGACTCACTAGGTGCTTCTTCACAACTAGCCATTATTTTGCTCCTTGTAGCTGAAGTCTAAAGAGGTCTGTGGTCAGGCATTATAAAAAAAGAGCATTACAATCTTAGTTAAAAATTGTTAAACACTTTATTTATAAGCACTTTAATACAAAAACTGGATCTTTTGTGTTTATAGTATTCCATTATTTTACCAGCTTTATTTAAATAATTTAGTCCATGATGCATAATTCTTTCATACAGGAACAGAAAACAGTATGCCGTTGACAAATGCCAGGCTATTGGTGATCAAGCAACATTTCATCATTTACTGGATTATGGTCATTGTGTCCCACATAAATTTAGCAGCTGTGTGTGCGCATAAGTAAAAGAATGAGATCTAAGCAATTCATATTGTTAATTTGCATAAACAAGGCTGTAATCAACATTTAGTTGCTAGAAGCAAACTTCTCAAGCAAACTTCAGTAGAGTATTAAAATAACATTCTAACAATTTACAGTTTGAAAATAATTATGTTAATTGTGGTCAAAATCCACTCTGAGATGATAGAAAGTTGAAGGATATTGCTAAGAGAAAGAATTTCAGAAAGGTATGGAAAGAACATGATATTAATGTTCCAAAATCAACGTCAAGATGTCTCCATAAATTTGAGTTTCAGACTCGTGTTCCAAAGATGAAGGCTCTTGTGACTACTAGGCAGAAATGAGTTAGAGTGAGATGGAGCAAAGAAAAGGCCTGGATGATGAAGGTATTGAAATGTGAAAGTGATCATTGATGAACACTTTCACATGCAAACAATGAAAGTGTGTATTGCATAGTGATCGAGGCATTCATGTTTGGCGAAGAAAAGAGAAGCAACGAATGCATGAAATGTTCTGTGATATTTGTAGCCAGTACGATGGAACTTAAGCTTCAAAGAACTAGCTCAACTCATGCCAAATCAACATACTTCCCTGGATGACCAGTTTTAAACTTAAAGTATGTGAAATCATGAATAGACTCCAAGAAATTATACCAAGAAACAAAAGGATCTTGTATTCAGTATAAAATCCATATGGGTATTTCTGTCCAACAAAAGAGTACACCACTTGTAACATGTCAAATTAATTGCAGGCTGTTATTTAAGCTAATGGTAATACTATTAAATACTCAATAGGCAATTTAAATAAATTCATATCAAGTGAACAATAATTGATTTTAAATTTCGGACAAATAGAATATTATTACAAAATATTCTAATATTTTGAACCAGCTAAAATGTTATTCTAATTTTTTATTTTCTTCAAAAATCAACTGTCACTTCAATTTATTACACATTTTTATAATGTTTATATTACAATATTCTGAAAACTCTGGATTTAAACTGTGGTTTAAGTTATAACTTATATGGGTAAAACATAAAAAACAATTTCCTTCAAAGTTGATTTCCTCAATTATTCAAACATTTTGACTTGTAGGAGCATCAATATCTGTTTAAAATTATAAATATAGTATATTACTAATTTTTCTGCCTCCAACACTCCTCTTAGAAATTCCACACGCCTTGAATATTCCGTTAGGGTATCCTGGCTGGGTTGACTAGAATAAAATACATTTTTTTAAAATTTATTGCATACAAAAGGTCATATTTTTAAAAACTACACATAATTTCATATTTAGATATTAAATAATGTCATAAAATGAAACACTTTTTATATTAATATAAAACTTCCAAAAAATAATGGTAAAAGTTCCTTTAATTTGAAAAAGTGCAGAGCAAATAAATTTACCAATTACCTTATTCACAATGGTATATTGTTTATAAAGGGCTTCTGGCCACTTGAAAAATACTAGGGAGATTTGAAATTTTTTTTATAAGTAGAAAACTTCTGATTTCAGATGGCACCAATTTTACACATATATGTTTATTTCAGCAAAGGAAATCTTTTTTGCTCATGTTCTTAGACTGTATTCCCCATTAGTTTCTTATAAACAGTAATGTCATGTTTGACAACAGTATATTGCAATAGAAAAAAGGGGTGAGATGTTGAATCCGAGACCGTGGCGATTTATCGCCAAACATGGTAACCTTGTTGTTTTGATTAAGCTTTATGGCAACCCTATGCAAAAGGTGTTTCGCGTAGGAAAGTCAACGTTTTTTTTTTTAACGAACATACTGGCTTAGGACACCATCTTGATTTGGCAACAAAAATTGCTTGGCGACAAACATGTCTCGGATTCTACATCTTTACCGAAAAAAGCATTGGATAATTTGAATGGGCTAAAGAACTAAATGTATCTCTTTTCGATTAAACTAATCATTCAATTCAGAAGTAGAATTTCTTTGTACTCACTATAGTATAGCACATCATCTAGAATTAGAATACAGGACTAACAAAAAGATAAGTGTAAATTGGGGTACTAGTCTTTCTTTACAAAAAATTCCATTTTTACTGCATTTATCCTCAGTGCTTGATCACCTCTTCCAATATTCGATTTCCAGATTAAATACTAAATACAGGCTCATTTTTCATATATATAATTAATTTACCTTTAAATAACACTAACCCTAGCCACACACTAAGTCATCATGAAATTTCTAACTTCAAATTTAAAATCAGTCTGCCCAAAAATACAGTAATTGACAAGTTTGGTCAATGCAGTTTTATTCTACCAGTGGATTGACCACATTATTTGACTTAAAATTAATTGAGATATGAAAAATTACCATGTATATCAAAATTAGAGATTTATTTACTTTAATGCCAAATTTTTGTTCAAAATAAAAAAATACAATTGATATTAAGATTGAGGAATCACTCCTCAGAATAAGTACACTATACTGGAATTTCATAGATTTCAATGATTTGACTTCTGTATTTTGTTGTTTTATCAATAAAAGACAAATTAGTGAACTTCAGATTGGTTACCATTCATTTCAGTAGTCCATTGTGTCTGTAATACTATAAAATTATTGTGAAGTAAACTTTTCTTGTTTCAATGAGAAATATGAGGAAATGGTCAACTACTGGCTAGTTCATCCTATATAGAAAGTGCAAGTAAACACCATACAAGCAAATTTTGAAGAATTAGAAATTCCAAATTTCTTACGGGTTTGTAAGTTCTGGGTAACAGGTACTTATTTTCACATTTTTTCTCGTTAATATTATGTTAATGAAAGCTCAAAACTCTGTTATCAGCTAATATACACAGTATTTTAAAATCCCAATACTTAAACATTTGTAAAGCTTCGAAAATGAGTTCAATTTTTCTTACCATGTGTTCATCTTTTTCAGTTCTGTCAACCTTTCTTCTATGTTTTTGAGATACTATAAAATATTAAAATCATACAAGGTTAAATATATGGTAGTAATTTCAACATTAAATTGTTAATGTTCTCAAATAAAATACCTGCTCCAATCTCCATTCTTTTGATTCCCGTTGAGGCAGACAATTTTCACATCGAGTTAAAAGGCGAATGAAATTTTTTTCTGCTCGAGAAACTGGAGTGGTCATTACGGTCATTATTTTAAAACGATTGATATTATTTAGCAGACATCTTTCCACAACCGAGTATTGCTTATTTTCTTGATTGTCGATTCACGTTTTCCGTTTCATTTTAATGCAGTCATAAATGAAGTCTATGCTATAGCATCGTAGTGAATTATAATTACAAAAGGAATATTTTATGGAATATACTAATATTATCATAAAATAAACTTATTCTGGACTCATAAAATATTTATATGCTTTGAACACATTGAAAAGTCTTTTTAAGGATGATTTAAAAAATGTTTTCCCGCAAATCCACTATTCGTTAAATCCACCGTGGCCTCAAATGTTCTCACGCTGGTGTGATGTGGAGGTTTGGAGAGTGGACTTCAGCTCAGGTGTTGTTGCCTCATCATCTGACGGTGGTTCAAAATTATGTGGCGTTGTTCTCGGTCTTTCCCTTTGGGATTGATCTTGGACTGTCACCAATAGCCCGCTATGTTGCTCCAGTGCGACGTTAATTAAAATACCTACCACTATACTAACTGATTTGAAGTGAAAAACTGCTGTTTTGGTTTCGATCTCAACCCAACGTTGTTTTAAGTATTAAGCCGAGTATCAACCTGTAGCAAGACAAGAACTTTCCAATTTAAGAAATAAGAACAAAAAAATGATTATCAAAGTCTTGGGTGCATCTGCTGCGTTCATTGTTGGAATGGTTGTTTTACGAAAGATAAGTGAACACACATGGGGAAAATGCAAAAGCAAACGATCTGTAAAAAACAAAACTTTCATCATAACTGGTGCAAGTTCTGGCCTAGGTAAGGCCACTGCATTAGAGTTGGCTAAACGAGGCGCTCGAGTCATATTAGCTTGTAGAGATCAAGAAAAAGCTCATCGGGCACTTGTCGACATACGATCGAAGTCAAACAGTGGCGTACTTAAAATTATGCAATTGGATTTAGCGTCTTTTGAATCAATTAAGAAATTCGCTGATGAGTTTCAGCGCAGCGAAGAGAGACTGGACGTACTAATCAACAATGCAAGTATTTTCCAGTGCCCTTTCATGACTACGGAAGAAGGTTTCGAAATGCAATTCGGTGTTAATCATCTGGGACACTTCCTCTTAACAAAGCTGCTATTGGAAAAATTGAAGCAGTCAGCCCCATCTCGAATAGTTGTTGTTACGTCTGAGTTATATAAGAGAGGAGTTTTAGATGTCGATAACATAAACTCAGAAACACAGTACAATGAAAGCATGGCTTACAAGAACAGCAAGCTAGCAAATGTGCTATTCTGCCGAGAACTATCGAAACGCTTGCACGGCACTGGTGTTTCAGTTTATGCTGTCAGTCCAGGAATAGTTTGGACCAATTTAAGTCGGCATATGTACATAAGCTGGTTGAAAATGGCAATGGTGGCCCCGATTGCATGGTTTTTCATCAGAACCCCATACCAAGGAGCACAGACGATTTTGCACTGTGCTATATCAGAAGAAGTTGAAGGTGAAAGTGGACTGTATTATCGAAACTGTGAAAAAGAACCTGTTGTTGAAATGGCTCAGGATGAAAATTCTTCCAAAAAACTTTGGGAGGTGTCTGAGCGTTTTTGCAGCAAAGCCAAAAATTAATAATCTTTGAATTTTATTTTGAATACCTCATCTTTACTCAATTTGCTAAGATCGTAACTTGAATAGCTGAAGTTATTATAGACTAGTTTTCCTGATAAGTTTCATCATTTTGCGTTAAAGGTTTGACTTTGTTTGAGAAGTGTGCCATATGAAACGAAAAGAGCACGAAAAGGAGTTACACTGCATAATTGGTTTCTGTTGAATTTGTAATTCGAGGTCACAAAAATTCGTTTTCATCCTTGCCTGAAAGATACCCACTTTATATGAGTAACTGTTTGAAACAGGTGTCCTAAATCCGCAGCCTTAACAATAATGGAGAAAAATGAAGATCTTCACATGTCGGTGATTTTGAGTGGTCCAATTCAAATTTTTTTATTTTATTGCTTAATTTGTATAGCTACTTTAAATTTTTTTTCAATTTTTGAGCAAATATTTTGTTACATTATAAAAAATATTTTTTAATTCATTCAAAGGCAACATTTAAAATATCTCGAAATGAAAAATATGTGTGACAGATCACTTTTATAATCATTCTGACAGGTCTTATCCCAGTGTAAAAAAAACCCAAATTACTCTAAGTCGAGTGCAAAAAAAAGTTTTTGGGCAATGGCAGATGGGTCCTTAAAAATGTCTTCATGTATGGCTCCAATGCAATTCAGGATATGTGAGGGGAGACTGGTAATAAGCCACACTTTGTACAGGTGGGAAAGGATTTCTGGCCATCAATGAATACCATCATTTTCAAATGGCCTGGCAAGCATAGAGCAAGTTTTCCTGACATGGTTGATAGCCTGAATAGAGAGGTAGTGATCTTGAAACTGCCAATGCTTGAGAAAACACCTTATAAGCAGGACTTATTGGACTATCAAGGTATTTTATGTGGTCTATTTTGTATTACCGTACTATCTCAGGATTTATGAAAATGAATGGCTTATTTACACAGCTAGCACTTTCAGCTGCAACAAAGACATGAATTGAAATCAGTTATAATCATATACTTTTCACATCGCGTCTACTTTATGTACTTTACAATTAAAGAAAACAAAATGATTCCCCATATTCTTTCAAGTTAATTCATTTTAAAGGGAATTTTTTGTCTTGATAAACAGAACTGGCATTACTTAATGCCAATCCAGATTGTTACTTTATCTTTCTTCAGTGCAATTGAGGTTGCAAACATTTGTTCTTATGTAAGAAAATTAATCTACTTTTATTTTATGAAGAGCTAAGTGTTTTAAATTTTATAAAAAGCAATTCTGCCTCAGGAAAACTTGATCCATGCTTATAATTAGTTTAGAGTTTGTTACAGAATGTAAAGTTTATTTTCTGCTCAGAACTACTTTTATTTGATGATTATAAAAGAATAGAACAAAAGTGCCTGTAGCTTTGCAACATAATGACCGGTCCAATCTATCTTATTTAGTAATTGTAAGGTTAAGGTTTTAAGTAGCTTTTAGTAATTGATTTTTAAGTATTGACATTTACTGTTACAATATCAGTTTTATGCTAATGTATTCTAATATTATAGACATGGTAAATAGTGTTTAGTCATATTTAAGCTGTTTTTCTGCCACATGAAGGATGGTATTAAATCAGTGCCTATGGGTGAATATTTTTATTTGATATTGGAAACCTTCCATAATGAGTGATAAACAATGTATAGTTATTTATACATACCCATTCAAATTTTATGTGGAGCCAAATATGGTACATATTTCACCTTTGAATATACTAACATTGTTTTCATTGCTTCAGTGTTGAAAGTAATAAATTATTAAATTAAGTGGCTTCAAGCTATAAGTATTTTAAATTGTTTTTGAGTTTATTTACATGAGACTAGTTTGTTATTTCTTAATTAAAAGAAATTTTGATAAATGAATAACTTATTTTTGTAGAAAATATTTTTCCAGTCACTGAAAAAGGAATTGTTTGACTATAAGTTCTGTAATAAAGTGTGAGACTTGTTAAAGAAATATACTGGTCATATTCTTAAAGCCAGTTGTTTCAGAGTTATACTGCAATATCTTACCCAATGATAATATACTATAGTGAGGGGTAGAAATTAGGAGCAGAATGTGAATGAAGCATCTAAACATTTTAAAATCAGTTACTCTACTCTTGGTGTAATTTTATAATATATTTTGTAAACGTGTAAGACTAGCATCTGAACTTGGATTACTTATTATTTTGAGGGCCTTTTTTCTTTTTAAGGACTTGTTTTACATTTCCGGTATAGATTGTTATGTAACTTGCATATAAACTACAGATTACAAGAAGGTAGTATAAACAGTCGATTGGTTTGAATTCACATCATATAAGTGAAAATATTAAAAAACCTTTGGTGTCAAAAATGATGACTGGGTCTAAAAACTTGGTTTTCAGAGCAAAACTTAAAGGTGCTGACTAACCAACTGCTGATTTCAAATCTTGAATGCAATACAAATTAAAACAGAAGTGCAATATTTCCTATGATTGTCACTCATCATATGAGATTGTCAAAATTTGTGTTATAATTTTTAATGTGATTTACAAACTGAATAATTTGATCTTATCTTATGACTCATAGTTTTATTTCTCAGCAGTGAAAAACTTTAAGAATGTTATATGTATGTTCAAATTATGCAATTATTATACATGCTCATTTGTCATAAAAATAGAGCTCCATATGTTTTGCTGTTGCTGAATTTATATATACTATTTAATGTTTGTGTGAGGCTGTATTCTAGTTAATTTCATTACATTATTCTGAATAACCATTTATGATCAATAGCTTAGTTATGAAACTTATAATGCATTTACAGGCTTGTTAAACATGTTATAACCTTTATAAGTATTGAAAGATTCTATAGTGACGATTTTATCATTGTTTTAAAAATGTTTTATTCGAATATTTTTAATTCATAGCTATTAAAAAAATTAAAATTCTGTCAGTCATTTGCTATTAAACAGTGTTTTTATTAAACAATTTGAGGGATTGCTGCATTCTTCTCAATCAACCAACCAGTTTGGCCATGAAAAGCATTCAACTTGAGTTTCAGAATGTGTAGAAATAAATATATTAACTTGTAAATAACATGTGATTTAAATTAAAGATTATGCAAAGTCTTTTATGGTATAAATCTATTAAAAGAGCAATTATGTGAATTCATGTTCATATATATAAGTATTTATTTTTTGCACCTTTATGAGAGACACTGTAATTAGAAAAAGTTAGAATAAGTAACGTAATTAGAACTTTTAAAGAAATATTTATCATGTTAATGTTTTCTATAAGCACTAAGTATAAGATTAAACAGAGTATTTATATCTATGTAAGGAATATATATATACATTTTATTATTCTGTTCATCTTTAATGTATTTATGTATTAAATATTTATTCAGATAGTTAAAACATTCTTATATAAATCAAGACCACTAAGATTACTTAATCAAGATCAAAATAATATTGATTTAGTATTAATGAAATTAAATCCCAACATGAAAACATATTTGACAGTAGAAATGCTTCAAAATGTCTTTATTTTGAAGAGTTTTTAAGAATTAATTCTCAAATTTTTAATTACTTATTAGATTTTGTTAATTTTACTCATGAAGTTCAAAAAATTTGCTGAAAAGTCTTGCTCATCTTTATTCCAGTTTTACCAAGATTTTGATTGTATTCCTTTAATTACTAAACTTATCTACCAATTTCACTTAATTAGTTTTCAGTTCAACTTGAATGAAAAATATGAAAATGTACTATATTAAACATTCCAGCACAAAATTCATTCTACTCTAAAATCATAACTAACTTTTGATCAGAGAAGGATGTTTATATTTTTAAATTAAAATCTTTAAGTATTTGCAGTTCTTAAATAGTTTCTCTGAAATATATTCACTTTAGATATTTCTAAAATTCACCAATTCTCAGAAATCTAGTATTTAAAATCAGAATGGTAAATTGTCTTATAACGGTAACATTACTGCTAAATTATTCTTTCCATGAAATCTAATGCTTAAAATTACCCTTCTCAAGATAATTTAAAGTTACAAATGCTTTTCAACATACTTTAATTTTCTGATTTTGATGTAATTTACCAGACTCCCTTGTTATTCTGAACTCCACTGAAATTCCATTCTTAATTTCTATAAACAGTTAATGAAGCTATTTGTTTCGTGTTCTTATTATGAAAAAGATAGGGATGCATTTTTAAAAATCTGAATTAGTATTTTAAAAGAAAGTTTTATTTTGATTAAACGCTAATACCTGGCTTGAGGAACTTGATATTCTTACTTTTTGGTGCTAAACATCTCAATGCTATAATTTAGTCCCTTCTTACTATCCTTTATATGTATATTTTAAAGTAACCTGCAATATGTAAAATACAAGTTTGCTCTTTTCTAACTATTAAAAATGGGACATTTGTGTAGTTTTTGCACTGGAAAAAGGGTCTAAACTTATTTTCTTAATAGGTACATATTTTCTTATAGAATAGAAATGTATTTTTATAGACAATAATAGATGCCTAACACATTTTTCTGCTAAAATTCAAAATGAGGATTTTCTCATGCACACTTATGTTAAGAATTTCGAAATTAGATTTCTATTGCATGTTCTAGTCTTTCTTTAATGTATAATGAAATTTAAAAAAATATTTTTGTATCAGAATGCATTTGCTTCAATTCGTATGAAATTACATTGCTTATTTTGAATCTCATTATTCTTGTATTGTTTATTTTGAATTAAACTATTTTCTTGTGTGCTAATATTGATTTTGCTTGGTGTATTAAAACATATTTTTTCTTAGACTTTATCAACAAATATTAAAGTTGTGTATTATCACTATTTTTCAAGTGGAAATTCAAATGAAACTAGAAAGTCACTGGGGTTTTCCACAAGTGAACCAACACATTCATATGTGAAATATTTTCAATATTTTTGATTGGATGTGAAACTTCAGTGTTTTTTGGGATTCGTACTTGTATCAGTAATTAAAAATTGCTAGTTCTCAATAATTATCATCTCAAAAACTCAAAGTTATAGTTCCCTACTATTGATGTAAAAATTTTCTCAGGCTGAAAGTTTCTAAATTAGGAGGTACAATTTTAGATACTTAGGAATTCCACACAAATTTTTCTTACTGGAAAATATGCATGTACAACCATTAATATGACCTTAAATAATACACAAAATATTTAAATCATTAAGGGAGAACAAAAATATTCATGAATTGAATAAAATATCTTAGACATTACATAGCCACCATCACTATTGTCACCTATTCCTATTAGGAATCGATTTTCAGGTTTCAATTTGAAGTCTCAAAATAAAAATACAAGAAATGTATTAAGTAAAACTCCAAATTTGCATTTAGAAAATTCTTGTCTTAAATCATTTTCAGGTATTAAATTATGGAAATTTAAAACAAAAATCTGCATTGTAGCTGGTATAGTATAGAAAATAGTATTCAGCCATAACCTAAGATCTTTGTATTTCTCTAAGTAAATTCCAGAATACTCCAAAATTTCTCAGAATGTTCATAGATTTAGCCAGGGTCATCGTACCCTGGCTACAATACCACCATAACTAAAAGACTAAATACATGCTTGAAAACTTCTTTTTCCAGTAGAGGGGCTTTTTCAGCTTGCAGTGAAGCATGTATTTTGTCTTTTCATACATAAAACTAGATATTCATTTTGAGTTATCGTGGTATTGCAGCTGGAGTACGATATGTAAAGAATTCCTTGGATATATTTTGAAGTACAACTTCAAAATATATACAAAAAATAAACAAATTACATTCTTGTCGATTTAAGTAAATAAAACATTTCAACAATGTATATAGAAAAAATTCTATGTGGTTGATTTTTTTCTTAAAGGTGCTAAATCAATCCAAATACTTTTCAAGCATCTCTACTAGTGTTTATATATCTATTTGGTGAACAAAAAGGCAGTGGTGATCTTGCAACTTGTCATTGACCACAATTGTCTTGCGCAATATTTTCACTTTATCGACACCCTTCCTGCCCTCTACAACAGGCTCTGACCTCCATGAGGAAATGGATGTGTCCCCTCACGCATTCTTTGCCACTAGACTTTATGATCATTACTAGGAGGTGACCAGGCTTATTCATTTTATTGCCTTGTTCTGCATTTGCACTTGTTTTGGGGCTATTTGTTCTACTGTACCCATCGGAAATAAAAATTGGTGGCCAGATTGATTTTATAATACAGGCTGGGCTGTTCAATCTGCAACTCAAAAAAATTTTGATGGTAGGTTTTCATTTTCACTTTTTAAATGCTAAGATAAAAATTTTTACATTATAAAGTAATCTGATTAGGCTGAATAATTTTAAGAATGAAATTACAATACATAGTTTGTGACACATAATTGTTCTGATGTAAATTTTGATTTTAGATTGTCAATTAAATATATTTAATTCTAATTAATTTGAAAAGTTTAATATATTTGAAGCTAAGAAGTTTTCTAAAAAAATTACTTTCAATCGATTTTAATTTTGCAATAGAAACCTGATGAGTACGAGGGTCACTTGATAAGTATGGTAAAAAAGCAAGTTAAACACATTTTTTTGTGGAAAAAATCGATTTTATTTCTCAATAGTCCATTGAAGGCTATGCACGTGGTCCAGCAAGTTTCCAATATTCATCATCGGAAGAGTACCCTTTGTCAAAGGTTTGACCTCCTTATTCAACGAGAATTCCTCCCCACTAAGCTAATTTTCAAGTTTGGAAACAAGTCGCATGGGGCCAAATCCAGAAAATAAGGTGACCGTCCACTTTAAATAAAAAAATATAAATATTTTATCACTCAACCGAATTCATTTTGTGGCAGATACTACAATACTCACTTCAAAATGTCTAGAACTGTGACATCTGGCTGAAATTTGGTCTGAGCTAGTTTGATGAATGACACCTGCCAGCCATGAATCAAACGACCCTTGTAGTTTTGATTATTGAGTATACAAACCCAGTACCAAGGTTTATGTAAATGGTTTTAAAATAGTTACTCAAATTTCGATTTTGCAGTTGCACGTCTAAAGTTTTATAACATTCAGCATAGAATTTGACTTGCTTTGATTTTTCAATTTTAAAATGGGGCTTTATTAAATCTTAAATTGTCTGCAATGTTTCTTAAATGAGGAAATTTTTATTTTAAGGCCTTTGAAATTAGTTTTTATTGAAATGTATACAAGAGTTATACCATGTATGTATTACTATGAAGTTTGATGTTAAACACACATATTGTGTAAATAATTAGTTAAATGTGAAAAACTTTCATATCTGTTACTGCATTCTTCATCAACTTTTAGTAAGAATTTTTTTATGAATTTATAAACTTAATAAAAAAAATTGAATGTTCTAGTCATATTTATAAATCATCTTATAACTGACTATAATAAATTAGAAGGATAAATTTATGATTCTAGTTATATTTATAAGACATCTTTACTGAAATATTTGCATTTGTCCAATCCAAAGTCAAAAAACATGGATGTGCAGTTTATTCCAAACAAATTTAGTAACACCAGTGTTGAATTTTTACTTTATTTCCTTCCTTCAATTTTTACTTATTGGTACGTATACTTTAAAAATTAAATGTGCATATTGTACAAGTATATGTGATACTATTACTTTCAGTAAATAGGCACTAGTGAATCTAAATTACGCTTGCCTAATAAAGAGATGTTAAAACCTTCTTATAGGGAATTCAAACAATTTTTTTCTCAAAGTTATTGAAATTCTCAAATTATGAGAATTTGTATCGATAAGTCGACACAAGAATTTATAGATAGCAAAGCTATGTTTCTTGAATGAGGTTATGTATTTAAGTTATGCATGCCATTCCTTTGTGATTACAAAGTAATTTATTTATGTATGATTAAAATTAGTTTTAGCCATTGCTTCAAATATGAAACAATAATCTTCAATAAGTCAGTAAAAGTTTGGAATAGGTGCTTTGTGAATTATTAGTGAACCTTGGTGAATTATTTTCTGATGAATGAATTTGTTATCTATTTTAAGGTTTGAGTATGGATTTGAAGCAAGAAACTATTGCTTAAAATATTTCTTTATAATTGTATTAAATACAAACATATACAAAAATCAATTTTTCATACTGGGTCTTGTTCAATATCTCCACACCAGGCAACCACAAGAACACTGTGAGCAATAAAATGAGTGACATAAAAATGAATCGTAAACATGAAAATATACTTCTAGAGTAAGTTGTATGCTAAGTATAACTATCCACAATGATTCATCTCACTTTCAAAAGTTCATATAACAATATGCTTAAAGAAATTATGGTTCTGTTTCATCATGAATCATTGAAGCTGACATCATCGCTTCTCAAACTATGTCTACTATAAACTCCTGAATATGCTGGTGGAGAATTATGACAGAGAGATAGTGCTGAAAAATATAACTGATTAGAATTCAGTAGTTACACACTTATTGACTAAGATAATAGAAATAGGTATATCTTATCTTACCATCAATATGGCTTTCAGCATCATCTAGGCTTGAAAAATGTGTGAAATCCACAAGCTCAATTCCTCTGATAGCATTCTGTACATCAATCTGTTAAAAATATTTTATGAGCTTATTTGCATCTCAATATATCTAATAAAACCCACAATAAATGGACTTGATATCTTTATTTTAAATGTAAATAAAATCTTTAACATTTTTAATACAATATTATATTAACTTGTATGGTTCGGCTGAGTATGTAAGAATGTATGATTTTTGTGAAATTTGAAAGATCTTAACTTTTGTTTTCATAAAGATGGTTGGTATTGGGGTTTTATGGCGCAAGGGCCATATTTGGCCATGCTGTTTTCATAAATTCTACAATTTCGACTGGTAAACATTGTGTAATGAAAAATGGTAATTTCCTATGATGGAAAATAAAATTTTCATTTTCAGAGTTCGTCTTTCCTTTAAGCTGTTTTATGAAAAAACAAAATCGCTATCCACTAAACATAGTCTCAAACTAACAAGAAGCATCAGCCTAAAAGATTGGCGAACCCGCGTTATCTTGCAATTGACGCCTCTTAATTTTAAGCCTAGGTCTAATTAATACTTGGTAGTAAAGAATAACCGATAGAGCAACAAATTAAATCTCTTACACTAAATAAGATAAAATTACAGCCATTGGATTATTCAAATGGATATATCAACAGGCCTAGTTTCATTCCTAGCCTCTTAAAGTTTCAAAACAAGATGTACATAATAGGTTCTTTAAAATGTATGTCATGATCTGTTAAAATTGTAAGAATTCCAAAATTGACTTGTAGGCAGATGTGTACATTCATTTTACACTACCCAGAAAAACTTTTGTGCTTATCCTATGGAAGATTTACTTTCTAGGATGAACACTTCTAGGAATCAATCAATCCATAACATCTGTCCCCATTCTTTGAAGCAGTTAAAAGGAATCAATCTACCATGGAGCCATGTGTTTTCGTGGAGAATTTAAAAGGGAATCCCCCATATTTGCATATTGTCAGATGTACCAGAAACCCCTAAAGAGTCACCAGGTAACGTTCACCAGCCCCTATACACATAACAGTCTGGCTGGACTGAGTTTCGAAGGATTAAGATTTGGACTCTGAGGAGGTCAGGTTCAACAATTCCACCTCACACTACGAAGTGTTTCAGAGAGTGAAAATTGTGTTGGAGGAGACAACAGACAGTTATATAAAACAGCAGCATTGTTGACATAGGCTAAATTGTCAAGAACGTTTCGAAAGTTGGTGGTTTGAGGCATGTTAATGAACAGACCAAGTCCCATGTAACTTCGGAACAATATTGAATCACTACTGTTTCACTATTGGAAGTTATAAAGTTTACATCTATGGAACATATCCAAGTAAAATTTTCGGTAACACTTCAGCTTTATTTACTTAACTTCTCAGATAGTGTGCCTTTCTAAACACATGTTGATATGGTGTATGTTCACACATTCATTTATGTTCTGAACATATATGAATTTATGCAAATATCAATTGTACAAATACTTTTTATAACACATTGTATGGGAGCTCTGGTGTAAACACTAATGCTTTGTGAATTGCTTAAACTGATATTTTGTGAATATTTGAGGTTGCAATTTAAAATGTGTGTAAACATAATTTAATGTTTTTACACATGTTACACTACATAGAATCTAAATTAATGTTAGCTTCTATAATTTTATATAAGAAATACAAAAGTGAGATTTCTTCATTTGTATGAAGTTTTTCTCATAAATCACATTTATAATGAGAAAAATACAAATAAATGAATTTTTTTAATAATGGAATCTTACCTTTAAATGGACAAAGATAACCACTATATTTTCGTGTTTTAGACTGCACGCTAAACTTTTCATGTTCTAAAATAAAAGCAATAGTTTCGAAGTACATCCATTCAAAAATGAAATTCAATTGAATCAATGATTATAGAAACATGTCATGAGACAGCTTTTAGAGTAAATAATTGCTGCTATAATTTCATTAGGAAATACAAAACTGATGTCTTTATTTTGGCTGAAAACTGCATTCAACCAATAAAATTATCAAATATTAAGAAATTTAGAGATAAAACAGGTATCATTTTAGATTTCAAAACTTGTGAACAATATTTTATAAAAGCACTTTGTCCAATAGATCATAAATAAAAACAAGAAATAAAAAGCTACAAATTTCTATTTAAAGCATCTTCAGTTATAAGGTACAAGAATTGGAAGTATCTGAATTCTTATGTTGATGGTCTAGTACCTATAAATTTGCACAACACAAAAAATGGTTTCTAAAAGACACACAATAAGGTTTGTAAAAGTTGTCAACAGGGAAATTAAATGTGCCAATCAAGAAAACTTGATTTTCAGTTTCTCAGTATAGAACACAAGAATTCATAGCTTTATATGTACTTGTTTACCTATTGAAGCAAACATGGAACCACAAGAATTTTTGTAACTATCAATTGTTAAATCGTTAGCTTTCTTTCTATTAAATGTAAAGATTGATTTTTTATAAAACTTTTAGTTTTAGAATATTCTTGCCTTTATTAAACGAATGTGGGTTTAATTATAACAGCAACAATTTTGTTCAGAAATTGGGGAAATTTTATAGGAATATCACACTAAGAAGTCTTGCAAGGTAATTTGGTCTGAAAACATATCATGCACGAACATTATCAACATAATAGAAATATCTAAAAAATAAATTTAAAAAAAATGAGGGTCTAATACAAGAAAAAAATCTTAAAAAAATTCATTTTAATTTGAGCAAAATACTTAAAATATTGTGATTTTCAAGTTTCCAGAAAATTTTTATGTTTTAGAGGTGACATGTTTTGAGATCCTTGTTAAAAAATGATTCTAGATTTTCTATGTACAAAAATCGCATACCATAGCCATGGTGTAGTCTGCAGACGTAATATGTTCTCCATCTATGAGGACACAGCATAAACTTCTATCAGAGTGATCTAATGTAAAAAGAAAAGGAAATTAATAATAGACCATATGAAACATAATAAATTCATTTGCAAAGATTATCAACTACCTATCATTGATTGTAGTAAGGTTTATAAATGTTTCAAACATATATCACACTCTACTCATAAGAGTTAAATTAAGTAATATATTTAAACTTAACAGTACTGAAGACTAAATTTTTGCTTTTGAACAAAAATGTCTTTATTTTATTTTTGAAATAGTTGAGCATAAAATGTTTTTCAACTTAAAAGTGATGTTTTACCTGGAATGGACTTAAGAATCTTTGTTTGCAACTTTTCTGCAGAAGGGAACAAAATAGTTCTGTCTGGTTTAGCATATAAATATTGAGAGCCAAGGTATGTCTGAAAGTGTAAATGTAATCATTAGCTATTGTAAAGTTCACAATTTATGAAACAAAACTATCACAAAATCTAAACATTTAGCATAACAGTAATCAACAGAAAATAAATCATTCAAAGAAATTATGTGAATTTTGTATAACCATAAAAGGATAGATTTTTTCAAAAACATGAAAATTAAAATCATGGATATTCTAATATTGCAGTAACAATAAAAATTGCCTGATGCTTATAATTTCTAATAGACTGAAATTTCAAGAGCATATTTTCAGATTCATTTTCTAATCTAGTCCTTTGTGTCTTCATCTTTAAACTTTATATATGATAACCATTGATAATGGCTATGTGAAAAAAATGTTACAGATGAGTGTCATTAGTCGCTCAAGTGAACACATAAAAAAGTCTTGAAGTGTTTTATTCTTTGCTTATTTTATTTTGTTAAAAAGTTCAATGGGCATAGTTAGGCATTAAGTATGTCTTGACTATCTGAGTGCCACAGGATTTCTGAGAAGTGTACTATTGCTTTTACCTTTCAACAAATTTAATGACTAAATAGGCATTTTTATTGGTTGAAAGAATCCTAGGAAAGATTCTATTGGTTGAGAAGGACAAAACCTGGTAAAAAGCCATGCATGACCCTAAGAGGGTAAAAATATTATTTATTAAAAAATAGTATACATTTCTTAGATACTAAGTGTAAGACATGTCATATCACCACTTCTGAACTATCATTTGGTATAACTTCTAAGAACTAAGAGAATCAGCCTTCAAACATCAGGAAGTAAAACATTTAATTTTCACAAAAAGTAAATATAATCAATGTGAAACAATTATAGAAATGTAACTGAGATTTACTTCACACTAGAATATGCTTAATTACACCAATGCAATAGCCCATTACTCATACAGGTACTAACAATGCACAAGTGATTTCCAATTTTCCAATGGCTAATCCCTTGTGCACTATGATAGATGCATTTGTCATGACATTACATAGGGTACTCATGCCTCTAGCAAACACAGAAATATACAAAGAAAGAATTTCATATCTATAGATTTAACATCAAGTTTTATGTAGTATCTCAAGTCTAGATAAGACTAATAGAATTTTCTTAAAAATGTGTTGTATTAGAATTAAGATTGGATAGGCATTCAAATGAATAAAGAAAACTGAAGCAAGGATTTAAAAGGTATTGTTGAAAAAAAGCACACGCATATAAAATGTAACAAAAAATGCTGACAAATTAAAATTTCACTTAAATAAAATTGGGTTATGATTCTTGAAACAATTTATATTAAGGGGACCGGAAAGTAATGTCATTTTTTTACATTAAATTCAAACAAATAAATTTGTAACAAGTTTTTATTTTTAATCAATGATGTAATCACCCTCATATCAACAACCTTTTGCCATCTAGTGTGCAAATTTTCAATGCTGGATCGATAAAAATCAATTGGTTTTTGAGCAAAATATCTGGAGATGGCATTTTGGATATCATCCAAATTTTCAAACTTTTTTGTCACATAGAAAGTGTTGTAGCGATCGGAATAAATGGAAACCCAATGGTGCAATGTCAGACAAGTATGGTGGGTGAGGCTGTACCTCCCACCCCAATTCATTAATTTTTTCCAAGGTTCGTCTTGCTCAGTGTGGTCTTGCATTATCGTGTTGCAGAATAATGCCTTTTTGTTGACAATATATATATATATCGCTGGACACTTTTCAATTAAAGATTGATTTATGCGATCCAATTGTTCACAGTAAAGGTCTGCATTCACAGTTTGTCCAGGTTTCAACATTTCAAAATGAATGATTCCGTGAATACTCCACCAAACACACAAAAGCACCTTTTTGGGATGTAAACCTGGATTCATTCGGAGAGAGCCACTGCCTTTTGCTTTTTGGATTATCAGAGGACCCATTTTTCATCTCCAGTGATCAAGCGATCGAAAAACGCCTCTGTATTGTGCCGTTGAAGCAATAAGTTGCATGTGGTGGATCAGTTAGCTTTGTTTTCTTCGGACAGATTATGTGGGACCCAAACACCTGCTCTGCTTACTTTACCAATCTGCTGCAAATGTTCTTGGATGGTCGACCAAGGTTGGTTAAGTCTTTGACAGTTCCTCGATTGTCTGACACGGATTTGCTTCCACTTCCGCCCTTAACATGTCATTGTCTAAAGTTGTTCGTCTTCCTGATCAATACGAGTCGGAAAGATCAAAATTACCGGATCTGAACTTAGAAAACCACCTTTGGAATTTATGAACATCTAATGCACTTGGATAAACATCGCAAATGTTTTTGGTAGCAACTGTTGTGTTACTACTCTTTTGAAACTCAAAAAGCATACAATGCCGGATATGTACCTCTTCTGGTATTTGGCTGGCCATTTCACCCAAAATTGAAAAAATAATTTGATTTAATTATTTACAAGTAAACAAGTCACTAATTTTAAAATGTCTTTGGCACGACTTTGAAGTACATAATGAGCTGATAAATGGTAAACAAATATTGACATGCACAGAAACGACATTACTTTCAGGTCCCCCTAATAAAATGAGAATGACGATTTGGAAGTGAAAAAGTCTCTAATCAAAGCAAAATGGTATTTTTAAAAGATTGATATGAATATAATCAACAAAGAAATCAAGTTTGGAGGAATTATTAAAATTCTTGAAAAATAATGTAATCAATAACGCATAAAGCATTATCTATTTTATAAAATTTGTTATGTACACACATTTCATTTCCCCTATAAAACTCTTGCATTGCTTTAATAAAAATGCAGGAAATACATGCAAGTAGTACTTTGTTTATACAAATTTTAAGAATAAATCACTGAATTTTTACCTCTCTTTCCTCGATTTTGATATTTGGTTTTGATTCTTGAAACAACAGTAAACAAATGGATGCACTAATGCCAATAATGATGCCATACTAAAAAAATAATACTTTATATGCAGGTCTTAAAGTCAGAAAATTGATTTTAGCAGAATAATTGTGGAGAATTGAAATATAAAATAACATAACATTCAATAAAGCGCTATCTTAAAAACATATTTTATCACACACATGATAGCTTTAGATGATTTTAATTTCAAAAAGTCAACTAAAAATTATATTTTTTGCTAAAGATTAAATAAAAAGGATATTTAAGTTTATTCTTGTCTATAATATTAATTTCTAATTTGAATACATGAAGAATATTTGTATAAAGATATATCAGCAAAATTTAAACACAGTAAAATGATATAATTCAAAAAAATGTATTTAAAATTGATGAAAATTTATCATGACCTTTAAAACTTACCTCTAATCCCAGAACACATGATAAAAAGAATGTGGCACAATATGGTAAGAGGTCCAATTCTAAAGTAATAATAAAAAATGTTTATGTAAGCTAAAAATTATGAAAATGAATTACAACAGATTTCCTTGAGAATTTCTAACGACAAAACAATAATGATTAAAACAAACATTAGTTCATAGAATTGAAAAAAGTATTTAAATCTCCAAAGTTTAAACTATAGGCTATAAAGCATACATAACTATAAAGAGCATTCCAGATATATTTTAAAAGAAAATACATACTATTTGTTTTCCACATAACCATGATATCTTTATAATGCACCATGTTAAGCACTGAAATAAATATGAGAGCAGAGAGAGATGCTTTTGGAATGTATTGAAAATAGGGGGACATGACTCCTAATGCTAACAATA
Source organism: Meta bourneti (assembly GCA_933210815.1). NCBI lineage: Eukaryota > Metazoa > Arthropoda > Arachnida > Araneae > Tetragnathidae > Meta > Meta bourneti. The sequence continues at coordinate 73,561,377 of OW119929.1, read as the reverse complement.
CAAGGCTTCCTAAAAATACAAATAAATTCAGCACATGGTTACACTTCAATCAAAAATTACTTTATTGAAATTTTTTATTTTATCTGTAAATTCAAGTGAAAATTACCTGTAACTACTCCCCCAGCAGGAGTCCGCACTCCACTGCTATAATTTATAGCAGTTCTAGAACAAAAAAGATAATTTAAATAAGTAGTTTAAATGACTTTTAAAAGTTAGATATATTAAAAGAAAAAATTTCCATTCTATGTTTAGCAAAGCAATCTGGCAATAAGAGATATGCAACAAAGAGAATGTAGACTTAAACCATCGATTTAATACACTGCACCTTTAATTAGCTGACAACTGCAAGTTTCCAAGTGAAGTCAGAACAGAAAAATATCATAGTGCCTATCATCCAAATGGAAATTATCTCTGCCACAGCTTAGAGAATATTTTGCTGAGTTAGTACAGCATATGGCTGGTATATAAAATATATAAGGCATTCTATTTTCGATTATATACTTCAAGAATACACATATGCCTGTTTAACATATAATAATATGAACACTATGCAGTTGATAAAAATTGGAATTGGGGACAAAAATCAGGATTGTTGTATAAACAATGTGGCAATCAGCCATCAGGGTTAAATTTATACAATAGTAGTAAATACAGCAAAAGTTGTCATGACAAACTCCACTTCTGAAATATGGTAATGTTTGCAAAGTTACAAAAATAAGAATCAAAAAGAATAAATGCACTTAATAATCGATAAATGGGCATACTTCATATTCCTCAGTTTTCTTTGCTTCAGTTGCTTTTTTGCATTAAAACTATTACTTTGAATCGATTATAGTAAAACACAATTGTAAGAGTATTAGTATTGCTATTATAATTTTAATGTTTTAAAATTCTAAAATCAGTCATAAATACTAAATCACACAATTCTATGAATTGTGTGATTTAGTATTAACTATTTGAATTTTTTTGTTACTTTTTAGGTTGATTAGCTTTCAATTTGGCACTTTTAAATAATACTGTCAATTTCAAGTTTACTATATTAGAATGCTCTTATTCCAAATTTAGATGAAAAATTGCAACACAAAACAATTCTTAAGTTAAGATTTAGTTTGGGCTGGTTGTGAGTTTTATGACATAAGTGCCAAATTTGGCCAAGCTATGCCAAACAATGTCAAGTAAATGGACATGCTCACAAGAAAAGGTTTATACAGAAGAGATAAATAACACCCAGGAAGGAATAGAACCAAGATTTTGTTTTAAGTCTTCCAAATACACCGATCTGATTGAATTTTAAGCAGCATAGCAAATATCAGAAAAAGAAAACTTGAAGTTTGTTTTCTGAGTTCATTATACATAAAATCAGATATTTATTATTTAAAATGCAAACTGTTTCTTTATATAATTCTGTACTTGTAATGCAGAGATCATTGCATAAGTAGTAATATTGTGAAAGGGTAGTGTCATCACACTTATTTGTCAATGCAGATAAGACAATGCACACATATAATCCTAGAGATAATGCACCAACATGTGTGGTCAATATTTAAATTCTGAAATTTTCAGAGATGAATTTATGCTTTCTTAAATAGATTTATAATGTTGGCGTATTTGTCTAATTCATAACCCCTATTTATCTGACATCTCAAACATAATTTAGTCTTTTTAGGAATTGAATCTTCTTTATATTTCCAAAATGTATATTTGAACGTATTGTTTATTGCTTTAAAAATGAATTGCACATGACTACCTTAAAATTGTGTTTCATTAAGTATAACAACATATCTATTAAATTCTACCAACCTTGAAAAGCTACCAGTAGCAGGATAAGATGAAACAAACGATCCCATGATGTTACAGATGCCTAAACAATTTGTGACAAGAATACTTTATTAAAGAGAATTTAAAGCATACACATTTTAACTTCAAAATATGCAAGATTTACTCTCACCTATTGCAATCATTTCTTGAGTAGCATCTATCTTCTTGCCTTTGGCTGAAATAGTGAAAGTAATATTAAGAGTACAAATACTGAAAACAATAAATAGTAATTAAGTAACACTTTGCTTTTCATATCAAATATCATTAATGGAAAAATAATCTTTTGTGGTGAAAGTAATTATCAGTACTAAAATTGAAGTAATGATTCCAAATTCAGTTTTACAGGTTGATACTTGAACATATGAATCAAGCTGTTCTTAAAAAATTGAAATTAGTGTGTACAGATTTTAGCATTACATAAACATTGCATCAGATTTTTCAAACTATGAAATGTATTATTAACCCTCCAATTAAGATATTTCTAAGGCATGTACTGTTGTTTTAACCCTAAATATTTTATGGCTAAATAGCTACATTTATTGCAGCTGACATAATTGAAGTAGTAGAAATATTCTAAAGGAAATGAAGCAGCATTTAGTGGTTAAAATGAAAATAGCACTTAATTTAAAATTTATAATTAAAATTCAAACATCATTATTACTTATAATTTAGATCAAATTTAAATTTCAAAATAACTAGCAAGTCTTAGAAATAAGAAAAATATTCTAAAATATTTCTAAATAAAATAAATATTCTAAATAAGAAAAATATTCATTAAGTGAGTGAAAAGCATCCTACCTTCTAAAAAAGGCAATTTTCAGATAGGCTCAAAGGCAGGTAGGTCAAAGGATGAATTTACAAATAGGTTCAAATAATGCAATTTTTAGAAAAGGTATGTAAATTATAATAAAACTAGTCATTGTGTGGCTTAGAATAGAGAATAGATAAAATAGAGAATTTGCAAACATGCAAAACTACTTACAAAACGATTTAGCAATTGCGATTGCCTCTAATAAGCAGAGCAGGGGAAGAACAATTAATCCAGATCCCATATCCTAAAATACCATAAAATAAAAATTAAACAAAAGTAAAAGTAAACAATAAAACACAAGGAGCACAATAAACCAATATATAAATATAAAATATGAAGTAATTTTTCAAAATTCATAAAATACAACATTATACTAGAACAGAAAAATTTGTGTCTTATGATATTTTAAGTTTAAGTTTTTAGAATGAAAAATACTACATCCAACAAAACTCAACCTCTATATCATGAGGATTATCCAAATGACAGTTCTAATACGATTCAGGGTATGAAAAAAAATCATGATTTAAAAAAATAAAAAATATCGGATTTATTTGATTTAAATCAGTTTTATTTAAATCGGATTTTTATGATTTTAATTAATTCCCTGCCCGTACAAGTTTAAATTTGTTGGACATGAGACACACAAATTACAGTGTAGTTTCTAGATAGTTTTGATTTATTAATGAATATATTAATGTATTAAGAAATATAGGTAAATTTTGAAAGAGATTAAAACATGACATAGGAATTAGCAAAGTAAATCACACGATAGAGTAAATAGAGTACCCCAAATGCCAAGATGAGCAACGTTTTTTCAACTGATTCACAAGTGATTTAGATTACTTTGAGTTTAACCCATAACCAGTGATGTGAATTTTTTGGACCCAGATAAATAAGGTTTCTGGATTCCACAGACACTATATTATGAATTTTTTCAATCCTACAAATTTCAGAATTTTTTTGCATTATATATATATATATATATATATATATATATCATACATGAATAAAATGTTTTGAACTACTTCAATTATTTTGATATAAAATAGTAAATTGATTCAAGACTTGCTTTTGAGAAAAAATCATGTCACCAATAGAAAATAAAATAAAAGGAACTTGCATCTTGAAAAAATTCCTACTTCTTAATTTTTAGCTTGCAAAAATAACATAGTGGTGAAAATTTTTTATTTTTGTAAGTTAACAGTAAAAAATAAGACATGAAAATACATAAATTTGAAATAAAATGTCTGTTTTTAAAATTCTCTGAGCATTGACAAGTATTTCATAGGTATATTCGAAGCACACAAAAGGGTTTATATGTAAAACAAAAAAAATGAAGCTTTTCTCAATAAACAGCATAGAAAAAATGCAATAGCATCCCCAGATAATGCCAAATCACTGGAATTTTGAGTTTGCAATAAAAAATTTATCAATTCCATAGCTTTCTGCTTCAACTCAGTCTTTTCTCAACATACTCAATTATCAGATGAGTGAATCAACTTTTACATTCGAAATTTCAATTCTATAAATATTGAATAGTTATTCTAGCAGGGTAAAGAAATCTAAGGGATCAATGCATAAAATTTCCCAATAAATTGAAATAAAATTTAACCAATATACTACACAAAACACAATGAAGCTATTAAAGTTGCCAATTATAAAGATTTATGTGCAAAATTGGAATGCTTTGTGATACTGAAGAAAATATTTTTGTTGTGTATATTTTTATGAACAGACTACAATAATAAATAAATAGAACATCTTAAAAAAGAAAGCAAGTTACTACAATTTTAATAATTTTGAGTGAATATATTTCGAGCATCTTCACTCATCACATGGTGAATGGTTTAAAATTGGCCATGTGCGATTTACAGTCACATGGAATGTTTAAAACAAAATCAACACTGATGAGCAGGCTTGTGAGTGACACCTATTGGTCAGTGGCCCAAGATGAAAATAATTGTCTGGTAATTATGATCCCAATCAGCAAATACTGTTATTTAGTGTCTTCAAAGGGAGGATGATTTTCAACATAATTTTGGAGTGAACTCAGTACGAGCATTCTTAACTTATTGAATAAAATAACATGCATCTTGTTCAGTATTTCATTCTCAATATTATTAAACATAACAGAGAAAAAAATGAAATTTAAAATTTTATTTAAATCAATGATTTTTCTAATAAAAATTACTTGATTTAAATTGGAATACCCTGATACAAATAACTTAAGTCACTAATGCATATTCATTTTTTAAATGAAAACAATTTGTTTTTTAAACATTATCGTGAACCATTTCCATGACATCTCAATAAAATATTTGTTTCAATTGCAAATTATATTATATTCTGGAAGTAGCATTATTATTTAAAGTGCATTTTTAGACAAAAAATATATTACTTAAAGAATATTAAAATGAGAATATGAAGTTAAGAGAGAAAAATTACAATCCAATTTGAAACAAAAGGAAAAACAGTTTAGTACCTGGACAATTTGAAGGAAGTTTTTGTCCACAGTTACATTCGTAGCATTATTATAATAGTGGTATGAAAATGTTGGTAGTGCAAATGGAGGTAATCCTGCTTTAACTGTTTCAGTTAGAGATAAAACATTAATATCATAAGATATTAGAAGTGCAGCTACACATCCACACAATAACACAAGAAGAGCATTTCTAGCTGTAAAAAATTAAAATTATTTTTAATTCAAGAAATAATATAAAACAAAAATATTTGTAAATGAAGTTAATATAAAGGCAGTTTTGACTTTTTTTACTGTAAGAATTGCATTCTTCAGCTGTCATATTAGCAGGGTAAGACTAACAAAATATGATGAAGAAGCTATAATTGTTCCATCTTAACTTAGGGTAATTTCATACTGCAAATGAAGAAAATCCCCTTGACATAATTTCAAACAGTAAAGGTAAAGTTCACACATTTTTAACAAAGTAGGAAAAACATGCATTTCAGTCTCAACAGTACTAAACATTTCAACTTTTTACACAAATAGATAGCCTGAGATAACCATCAAAGACTTAATAACACTTTTAAGGTATGCATCCAATCAGTGAGTTTCATTTGAACAATTAATTTGAATTTCTATTGTGTGACAATTGATTTCAGATCACTTTTAATTTTATGCTATTGAAACACACTTCTATAAGAAAAATTAGATACAAGTCTCAACAGAAAATCGAAGATCTCTAAATTTTTGGAACAAGTGAAACATTTTTTCTTGGGAAAGAGAGATTTTAAGATAGAAATAAAAATCACACATATTTGTACTCATATATAACAAAATACCAATGAAGTCTTTCAGTAAACTATATTTTGTACTGATATGATTCCCATGAAATTCAGAGCATTTCATTTAAATTCAGTTTATCTAAAAGCAATAAAACTAAGAAAATACAAAAACTTTGTATGCTCAAAACACCCTACGGACAGTGTGTGAAGAAATTATGAAATTAACAAAAGATTATATTACACAATTATGATGGAGTTTTTAGAATTGACCATGGTATATAGTAATATAACGGGGGGGGGGGGAAGCAAAATATAAATAATTCTACACCATGTTCTTTAAATCACAGAACAAGTTGAAATGATTGTAGTTTTAAGTTACACATAATACAAAATATATAATTATTTAGTACAATATTTTAGGGAAAATTTCAGCAGTTTTAAAAATTTGAAAAGTAGGTGATTTCTCCCCTCTAGGGCCAGTCTCACGTCACATTTAAGCAACTTCCAAACATAAAAGCTCCTTATTTCTAAATTTTCCTCTCTTCATACATATTTACAATTAAGATGCAAGAACATAGTACCATTACTAGTTTGTGATAATTTTGGAATATGATAACTCATCATAAACCTATTTAAATTGCTCTATTTGGCAACAAAAATTTTAATCGCCAATTTGGTGATGGGTGAATACGATGTTCTTGAATTTTACTGTGCTTACAATTTAGAAAATACTTTAACATAAAGGAACATACACAATTAAATTAGGCATTTTAATTATTGTTTTCCACATATTCAACCCCCTCCGAGGACATACAGAAACTTCCTAAAATATCCACTCTGGTTATTTCTAAGTCATGAAATGAAAGATAGATATTTAGGATTGTAAAGCGATTTTATTCCTCTGTATTAGATATCAGTGAGGTAATTGTCTATAATTCATTTCTAAAATTAAATGAAAATTAACATGACTAAAATAAGTTAAGCTCAACATTCTATAACATTTGGGGCCACCGTAGCCCGGTTGGAAGAGTAACGGATTAGCAACCAGAGGGTTGTGAATTCGAATCAAACCAAAGACCGTTATGTACAAAGAGGCTGGTACACATTAAATCCACCGTGGCCTTAAATGTTCTCACGCTGGTGTGATGTGGAAGTTTGGAGAGTGGACTTCAGATCAGGTGTTGCCTCATCATCTGACCATGGTTCTCAAATTATGTGGTGGTGTTCTCGGTCTTTCCCTTTGGGATTGATCTTGGACCGTCAACAATAGCCCACTGTTGCTTCAGTGCTACATTAATTAAATACCTACCAGCCTATCTGTCATTTGTTCATAGTCAAAAAATTATGCTCCAGTAAAATTGTGAATTCCACTGAAATGACAATTATCCGCAGAAACTTAGTTCAAATTACTTGCAATTTAACATTTCCGAGATAAATAAAATTAAAATTACTCAATAAGCTGAATAAATGTTTAACACCATTCTAATATTTTAACAACCTATTTTATATTAATTAAGAAGCACTCCATTCCTGCTCCCTCAAACCAGATGCACTGCAAATACTCAGAAATCATTAAACTACAAGGTAGAGGAATAAGATTTTATTTCTCAGGAACTTTTTATTTCAAAGAAAACTGATAAGAAGTGTACTTTGATACTTAACAAAATGTGAACTTAAAAAAAGAATAAAACTCTATAATACTACAATCCCAAGTCAATTTTGAGAACTGGCTGTTATACTTAGACATTTTTAAGTTTTCATTTTGCTTTAAATGGAAAAACTAGAACATGTTAAAACTGAAACGATCATGTGTATAAATATAATTTTAGCCTTTAATATAAAGAATGTAGTCAATGTACTATAGTATTTTAAGAACAATGCTTACCAATACTAATAGTTCGCAGTAGAGTTCCAAATATTCTCTCGGCTGGTGAACAGCAACAGGTCAGTTTTAATTTGTTGCAATACTATAAATATAAAATTTAATTTTTACTATTATGAGGTGTCTGAAACTTGAGAGCAAACTAGACTTTATAAAAAAGCAGAGCTCATAGAAGGTTATGTTGAAGGAGCAGGAGCAATTTTGCGAATTTTACAAAAGCTGTCCAAAATTAAACTGGTCGATTGGTTTTTAACAGTGCGAAAGTCAGATTTCACCAAACTTGATCGCAATTTAAGATTTAAAACATTTCATGATAAACGGTACCAACTTTTAACTCTAATATTCTGTGTACCATGAGAACACTCCAGACAGAAAATCTGTGGCTGTCTGTTGCCAGACTTTGTCCATTTTCTATATGGGATTCTTGAAGAATTTGAGTTTATCACATTGATGCATTTAGTGTATTGAATCTCTAGGCATTTGTCAGATAAGAGGATAAGCAATTGCAAGGGGCGACTGCAAAACATCATCAAACTACACCTGATCTGACTTCTAACAAAATGTACGAGACTGAAACAATAGATACATTTTCAAATGCCAAAACTTTTCTCACCAGTTTTTAATATATTCAAACAGAATTGTTCAATTACAAGCCTTGAACACAAACAGCTTTTAGCATTTGATAATAAAAATTAGTAAAGCATGTACTAAGTATTCATTAACTCCCTAAAACAGCAATATGAATATAAAAACTTAATGAAACAATAAAATATATATATCATAATAACAGAAATCAAAGTCACAGCTGCGCAAATGGTGTAGGCAGTCATTCAAGGTTCCATGGGGTGTAGTGTTGAAAATTCTCAAGAGGGGAGGCAGAAAATTCTAGGAAAGTAGTGTATTAAATCCTATGGTCACATAATGTGATATATCAGTCTGGAGGGTGTTTGGAATGGCTTTGAGCTCCTTATTCTAAATGGCTTGTTAAAAGATGAATAGTTAAAAATTAATCTACTAGAGTTAAGGATGTAGGGGAAGATTATTGGATAAGGGAACTTATTAAGAAAGTTTATTGGCAGAAAAGATGGAGTTTCTATAACAAGTTGCACATGCATTTCAAGTGTTGTGGTGGAATGCAATTGGCAATCAGAAAGGAAGAAACATTTAGATTGAGTAGGTGTGTTTGAAACCATGTTTAGTTACATGGGAAATTTCAAAAGGTGACAAGATTTACTGGGGACAATATTCTATAGCAATGAAACAGACTAGCAGGTGAAAAGAAAAGGGGCAAGTAATTCTGGAATATTAACCGATTTATCTGTGAATATATCTTAGGGAGTTAATTTTAGTATTGTTCCAAATATATATATATATATCCTTAAATTGGATTTATGATTATTTAATAATGTCCAAGAAATTGATATATTTATCTTCCAATGTAAGTCAGAAGTTTAATTTATTTTTATAAATGCGTAAAATATAAAGCAGAAATGTTAATTTATCTACTTACTTTAAGCATTAAAAGGAAAGCAATACTTGAAAATCCCATTGTCATGTCCCAATACCTGTATTGAAAAATGAAGTCATTCAATGAACAATTTTTTCATACCAAGAACATTAAAATTACAATTTTAATGTGATTTAAAATGATTCAAAATGACAGATAGATCTATAACTGAAATGATAACTAATGTACAGTCTAACCTCCAAATCTTTTTAACTTAACATTTCGAATCTTCAATAGTGATGAGACTTAAAAAATTATGCACTAATGTTTTAAACAGTTGTTTAGAAATGAGAAATAATTAATATTTTACCTTAAAAATTAAACACAGGAATAGTTACGCTTAATGAAAAGTAGATTTCTCCAAAAGTCTTTAATATAAAACCTATTAAACTATTTACAGCCTATTTCCCTTTGGGATTGATCCAGGACCGTCACCAATAGCCCCTTGCGTTGCTCCAGTGTGACATTAATTAAAATACCCACCTACTATTTACGACCATATATCATCATCATAATTGGCATGACAGCCCTTTGTGAGCCTTGGCCTCCTTCAGAAGTTTTCCCCAGACTACCCTCTCTCCAGCCATGGATCTCCAGTTCTTGACTTTCATGGCACTAAAGTCCAAATCCAGACAGTCCCTCCATCTCTTTTTTGGTCTACCTCTTTGTCTTTCACAAAAAGGGACTGCATTAAAAACTTTCAATGGTGTTCACTCTGTATCCATTCTCAAAAGATGACAAGCCCATCTCATTCTGTTCCATTTTACAAATTTTACTGTCTTCATTTACAAAAAGTTTGTATAGTTCAAAATTGTATCTTCTTCGCCAAATACCATTATCAAGGACGTCACCAAAGATGGCCGTCAAAACTCTCCTTTCAAAAATTGTCAAAGCTCTCTCTTCCCTTGCTGTCAATGACCATGTTTCAGAGGCATAGGTTAACACTGGTCTTATGAGAGTTTTGTACAGCAGTATTTTTGTTTTTCTTTTGATGAGGTGAGATTTCAACTGGCTTCTTAGCCCATAGAAACAGTGATTAGCCGTAATAATTCTTTTCCTGATTTCAGGGTCAATCGCATTTTGACGCTCAATTTCAGATCCCAAGTAATTAAATTTTTTTAGATTCGAATTTGTTTCTGAATTTCAAATATATTAACATGGTTTCCTTTTTAATCCACAATACATACATTTTGTTTTCTTCATTTATTTTTAGTTTCATTTTTCCTGCACATTTTTCTAATGCTAGGAAAGATTCCTTCAGCGTATTTGCAGATCTTGTGATTATGTCTATATCGTCAGCATATGCAAAATGTGTATAGATTTGTTAAAAATAGTTCCTCTTGTATTTATACAAGTATCCCTGATAACCCTTTCTAGGGCTATGTTAAATAGGAGACATGTATAAGAGCATCTCCTTGCCTAACTCCATTAAAGATCTCAAAGGGCTTGGACAATTTTCCTTGAATACGTACCATTAAAGTACCTGTAAAGGTAAGTTTCACAAGATTAATTAACTTTTTCGGCACATCAAAGTCTGACAAGGCTTTTTGCAACTCTGATCCATCTATACTGTCATATGCTGCCCTAAAATCTATGAACAGGTGTTGTGTTTCTATTCCATATTCCCTATATTTCTCTAGAATTTGTCTCAATGTGAAAATCTGGTCAAATGTAGATCGTCCTTTTCGAAAGCCATGCTGATAATAACCAATGAGATTATTTACGATAGGCGACAAACGTTTAAATAGGATGTTACGGCCATATATAGTGACTTTAAAAGATATGTTATATTTCACATCCCCATTATTTTTTCCATCCTCACTTTCTCATTATACATCACAATCCCATTTCTTCAATAACAATATCCCTATTATTTGGAGGGGAAAATGTAAAATAACTTGTTTTAGAAGGCTGCTAACATTAAAAACATCAGTCACAAATTTAAATTAAAACAAAAATAATAAGTTTTAAGGAATTATTTAATTTAATAGTCACAGAAGTAATTTAATATAATACAAAAGAATTGGTATTTGTTAAAATGATAACTGATATACATCAACAGGAAGTGCAATGGTTAAAAATATTATAAACATGAAGGCAAAATTAAAAATGCAAATTATTCACCTAATATTTCCATTCTTTATTCCAAGAAAAAAACGATAAACATCATCAAGGAAACCTTGAGATTTAGATTTTATTCCAAAAATACCCTGCAGAATCAAAGAAATTTATAAATAGTTTGTATCTTATAAAAAAATAAATACAATAAATAGCACCCATTTAGGAATTTACTATTTGGAAAACCACATGGTAAAAATACATGTAGACATTTATTTTCGTACGAAGGTGTTTATGTAATAGTTTATAATCATTCAAATTTCTGGACAACCAAATGTAGACTAACACACATTTTACAAATTTACTTCTTGAGATTAATTTCAATAAAAGATTTTTGCAATAAAAATGAATTTATTGAAAAATATGTATAAAATACCCAGTGCAAATGTATACCAAATATTGACTCATTCACTATGCAATGCACACAACAATGTGTTGCAAATAATGTCTTGTAGAAATAAGTTTTCTGATTTACAATCATTCAACATCCTACATTTGCATTCATTTCAAAGTTGTAAGACTACAGTACAGAAGTTGTAAAGGCATAGGTGGAACAAATGATTTACTCTCACATAAATTAGATTACATTTTAAGTAATGCAATAGGGTACAAATCTGTATACTATGACAAACCTTAAAAAATAAATAAATTAGAGGGAAACTGGTATTATTCTATAACCTTTTTCTTTCGCTGAATCATTTTCCATTCTAATTTATTCTCCAATTGAAATGTATTATTTAGGCATTTGAGCTTGAATGAAGTTATGGCTTTTCTTAAGTGAAAGTCAAAGAAAATCTAGATTTTTTACAGGCAAGTCAAGATTTTACCAAAGGAAGTAAAACATATTCATAAAAATAGGCAGTGCTGTCTAGGCTATCAATGTGCAAGCAAGAGTGTCCTACTAACTTTAAATTCGGAAAGTAAGTCATTATAGTGTTACAAAATCAATTTGTTTATATATTTTATGACCTGTTTAAAAATGCAGATGTTGATACTGTAAAAATACATTATGAATTAGACTAAACTAAGATTTCTTTTAAGTTAAAGATTTCTCTTCTTCACACTGAAGTCCTTAAAAGATTTCCAAAATCTACATCAAACAGAAGGTTTTCAAAGAATACTGTGTTCCAAGAAAGCACTATAGCAATATTTCTACTTAAAAAGTTTTATACAACTGCTAGCTGAAAAAAACATCGATGGATTGGTTGAATACAGTGATTTGCTTTGCTCTAGGTATATCATGTTTTCAGATTGTTCTTTAGAGAGTACATGAATAGTTTTGGCTAACTCTAGAGCAAACCATGCGAAGTTGCCCATACCTAAAGCAATGGGATTGCAAAACAAAAGCAACAAAATGAAGTGATGAATAGTCCCATTAGGTTTATCTAATCAAGCAAGTACCAACATACAGCTATTTGGGTAGTAGCAATTGTTATGGCTGCAGCAGAAGTGAATCCACTCACAACTGAAGAGGAAATGAATGTCACTAGAAATCCTGAATGTAAAAAGTAAAAGAAAAATAAAGGAAGAAAATTAAAAAACATGGAATAACACAAAACAAAAAATTGAAATTAAAAAGTAGGCATTGCAGCAACTTGTAATTGCTGATAAGGATTAACAAACTTTCATCTCACTCTTTTTTACTTTGGGTGAATTCCAAGCACAAACTTGCAAGCTGAGATGTAAATAATTCAAATACACAAAATAATTTTAAGCATAACATAAATGTTATTGATAGATTCTGATTTCCAATAATCATGGTAAAAATCTGTACTTCAAAATAATGCAAATAAAGCCATTTGTATGCTTTTATTAACTGTAATATATTAAATTTCCAAAAAAAATTTAAGGGCAAAAAAATAAAAATTGAAAGGAAAACATCTTATGTATGTAATAGCAGATGTAAAAGTTCAATTGAAATTCTTTTCCAGCAAATGTCTGGCTTATACATAACAAAAAAAATTTATATTTTCCCTTTTTGCCATTTTCATAACTTTATATTTTCAGGATTTTAATTCAAAACCTAAAATTATTTTTCATACATTTAACAAAACAAGTGTGTGTATCATTTTTTCTTTTTTTCAAAATTATTTGTTTCTTTCAAGAATCTTCACTTACATGCATTTGACCACAAGAGGGTCATCAATAATTTGAAACCAATTGGCACTTAGAAATATGCAAACCTGCATGATATACAATCGAGGTAATATGTTTGTAAAATAAAAAATATGTCATTTATTAGCAGTATCAACAATAAACTTTTTATATCAGACACAAACCTTTTCTAGAATTCATGTTTTAGGAGGACTGGGTACATATATAGGAACATTCTTATGAACATGTGTTGGCTATATTATTTAAAATTAAAACTTCAGTTAAAAATATTTTAATTGTTCCCCAAAATTGCAATTCTTGTTTATGTACACTTTTTTTTAAAACCAATGATGGTTTAAGGATGATTCCAAAATAGAAATGGGAATAGTCAACTTCATTTTACAAAAACAGCAAATGAAAAGGAAAAAAATTATCTAAGTTAGTTTTGTATCAAAACCTCTCATAAAACTATTTTTAAGTAGCCTAAAAAAAGGAAATAAAACCAAAAGTTTCAGATCCTCAAGTTTAGATCATAAGAAATGTTTCTTAACAAAATGCAAACCTTGGAAAACAATTTTTGCAAGGACCATTAGTTTCCTATCTGTTAAAAAGCTTAAGATTTTTCATGTATTTCAAGTAATTATATATAATTTAAGTTCAACATTTTCAACACATAAATGATAAACTAGCAACTCTCAACTGAATAAAATTTTCTCACCTAAGTTAAGAATACCCATTATAAGCTGCAAACAACCAGACAGGAAAGTGAGCAAAATAACATATGTAATTCCACCAGCACTTGAATGTTCTCCTGTCATAATAGACATTATGGCTGTCGGTCCAATAGTAAGATATCGGCAGCTTCCAAAAATGGTATACATGAAGCATCCCATAAATGCTGTATAAAGTCCATACTGAAAAATAAAACATTTTTGACAATGCATTTTTAGCGCACAGGAAAAGGAAAAAATATAATTTTAAAAGAATTCATGCTAATTTATATTCATAATGTTCTAAAAAGGAAACTATATATTTAGGAGCTTTCATATTCTGGTAGATGATTGTGGAACCACTTATAGTCTAATATATCACTGTATTTTAAAACTATTACCATTTCTAAATAGATTTGATTGATACTGTAGTCATAATGAACATTCCTTAAGATTGCTGTCTGTTGTTTATGAATAAGAGTGAAATAAGGATGGGATTTCCTGAAATTTTGCTAGGGTGGCATGTGAAAAACTGTTTCATTACATTTTAAGATTTGATGATCCTACAAAAAATTAAGTGTTTCATAAAGGTGGTTTTATAATTGCTAACTTCAAATATTTAAAAGCAATTTTCTTTTGATATTTATTTTTATTTGAATGTATTCTAAACATTTCATGAAAATTATTTTATACATAACTTTTTAAAACATTTTTTGTCAGATTCTCTTTATTTTTGAAAATTTATTAAATCACAACTAAAAGTTAATACATAGAGTAAAAAACTTGTACCAGTCATAAACATTTTAGTGTTAATTATAAAGGGTACATTATAAATTATTTATCAGTAAAGAGTTTATTATAAAAGTTCATATCACACCAAGGTTGATGAAATTTTTAACTCTACAGAGCAGAAAGAACATTATTATTTGTATGCTATAACAGAATTATGCACCAATAATTATAATACACATCTATTTTCTAAACATAATTTTGATCACTAAAATAAAAAATGTTTCATATTTGCTGGTCATTTCACACATGTTTGATTAATCCTATTTGCAATGGTGAATTTGTTAAAAAATAAAAAAGTTTCATTGAAATCCACAATGAATTTATTAATCATAACCACATTACAATAAAATAATACACATAACGGTATTACAGTAAAATAATACAATATAAAACAAAGAATTAGAATTTACTTGTGGAGGCAAATTAGCAAGTGAAGCAAGTGCCAAGCCTTGTGGAATAACTGTGAGTGCTACCGTCATTCCAGCAATAAGATCACCTTGAAGATCTTCTATGCTATATTCTGGCAGCCATGCTGTAATGGGTAGTCTTCTCTTTAAGAGATTGAGAGTACACTTCCTGGAACACCATTCTCTTGCCTTTTGGCAACAAGAAGGTACGGGTGCTTGCAGAGGTTCGATTTCACCATTATTTTTTGCATCAGCTGAAAAACATGAAGCAGCATTTGAAATACCAGAATACATATATAAACATAAACATATATCAGTGCCATGGATCTCAATCATGAAGTATTTTTTGAAAGACTGATGATGCTGTTTCCACATGATCTGCTACATTGGTCACTGGCAGATGTGGTTCTGTAGACATTCTCCAATAAGCCAGATGTGACAAACATTGGATGGCACATCACATTCAGCAGCACTTGGATGGTTCATAATGAATACATGTTGAATTGTTGGTTTCACATAAACTTTCAATAGCTTTCTATGGCCCCGTGGTAACACCATGTTTCAATTACTATCATGGCTTCACTGTTGTAGCTTAACCTCATTTCAAATTGCAGGCTTCTCTTACTAAGCTGCTAAAGGCAACAAAAGGACATTCAAACGATCACAATTATCCATTGCAAGACCACACATACAGAAGTACATCGGTGATCTTAATAAAGCTCTCACCCAATATAATAAGCATACATAGCAGTACAGAAGATCTCAACCGCAAAAGCACTTTTAGGAAGATTGATGATTGGTTGGGTTTTATAGGGTTATATTTGGCCAAGCAACATCAAGTAAATGGATATACAAACACAAGGAAAGTTTTGCTGACATAGAAAAGAGAAATACACCCAGAGAGGAATTGAGCCTGACAGAAATCGAACCTCTACTGCCTACAACTTGCAGGTTGCTAGCACAGTGGGAAAACAAATTGAGCCATGGCAACCCTTTTGGATAGATTAAAGTTGTTTTCGCTTTCATGCATAACTTTTTATGCATATACTTTTTCACTATCAAATCTATTAATGGCATTTCGTAATAATTTCATTATTACCCAAGCAGAATGAGTATTTAAAAATAGAAATACACTCAACGAATATGTGAGTGTTTTTTCGAGTATTTCATTTATAGTTGATTTACTCATCAATACGATTTTAAAAAGAATGATTTTCATTTCTGTTTGGAAAATTTTAATCCACCAGACAAATATGGTACAATTTACAATTTAAACAAATCAGATTGGATAGTCACTCTATTTTAGTTGTATGAGGGCTATTTAGAACAGGATCTAGGGTTTAAAGTAGATTCTGAATGCAGAGCCTGCTTAACTGAGGGTAAGAATATAACATCAGCTTTCCGGATGTTTTAAAATAATCAGAAAACATTTGAAAAGAATAAAGGTGATTTATGACTATTTTGTTCATGAAAGGAAATTTTTTTGACTAGCTCATTTCTATTTAAGTGAATCACTAAAACTGAGATAGCAGCATTGTAAAATTAGATACTTTTTATGGGTAATAACAAATGTAGAATCAGATAAAGGAATGAACATGGTAAATACCTACACAAAAAGACGATAGGTTCGATCAAATTTCTAATTTTATGTGTAGCAAAATATAAAGAAATCAATCGGATAAAGAATGCACAAAAGATATGAATGTACCATTGATTAATAATGGTTCATCATTTTGATCATCACACATAATTTGCAGGGGATATTTTCTGCAGGTAATTTCTGAAAATGAATAGTTGACATACAAATATTTTCCATAAGCACAGATCAATTCAATTTTATTGAAAATGGATCATAACAAGTTACTCTTACTTACAAATTTAAAATCAATTTAATAAAGTGGATAATTTCAAAATTTACTAAATTAAGAAAAGTTCACCAAAGGAAACAAAAAAGTACTGTTTTGTAAATGTGAATTATAAAAAAACAAATACATCAGTATCAACTATTATAAAATAATAATTTAACATGAACAAAATGAGGGAAATGTAATTAAAAAAGCATACTATACTTGAGCATAAAAATTCTTTACATGTGTTTATAATATAATAAATATAAATTATAATTTAGAGTTAAACCCTTTAGGAAAAGTATGAATTTATGTCTATATACATATATGCATTTAGAAAAAAGTACAAATAAAACTATTACATCAATCCAATCATTCGTTTTTTTTATTCATTTAAAAAAACCTTTATTTTTGAACTACATTAGTTTTCGGAACAATATATGACGATACCATATAAATTCAACAGCAAGGAAATTTGTAAACAAAGTGGCACAATAGATCTAAAAAATCAAAACTTATACTCACAACAGCAACAGTTGAGCATAATAAACTACTAATTCTAAAAACTTTTGAACAAAATTTTATTTGTCATGACTGTTAAATAAAATAAATTTCGCATTAAATATTTAATAAGCCAAAAAATATTGTTTTTATCATTATTTTTTTAGTTCGCATTATATCATCAAAAAAATTATCTGTTTACTGAACTGAGATAAAAAAAACAACAATGTATTATTACAGAGTAATCATTACTTCAAAAACACAAAGCATTATCTAATGCTAGTACAGAGAAGTCGCGATTGATGAATGCAATCGTTCATCAAACTGCGCTCATTTGGCTTTTGAAATTTGCGTAACGGTCATCTTTTATGTTCAGGATCCAATTTCTGCTTCGAATCGACTTCAAACAAGACAAAAAAACACAATTGCTTAAGTATTGAGAAAAACCTTCAGATCTAGAAGACATCACGCCTATCTATATACAATTTCGTTATTGTTTACAAACATTGGCATGTAAATTCCCAGAATTACAGTTACAGAGAGGAAAATAACGGCATGATTGGTATTGGTATAGGTCAGGGGAGCTATCTGCCGAAAAGCACTGTGACGCGTTTTACGTAAAATCGTGACGTACTGGCGGTAAAGTCAGACACTGGCGCCTAGACGTTCCTCACACAAATGAATCGGATTTCGCCTTGAATTATTAAATTCGCTGAAGATGAATCCTATCACACAAAACGACGAATTTTTTTCTTCAATAGCTGATAATATGAAGCATTTACACAAGGAGCTTCATTAACGAAATGAATATCATTTTTGTGAAAAACGCTGCTGAAAAGTGAAAAAACAGAAATCTCAGATCATTAATCACTTCCTCTGCTGTTTTATTGCCTTTGTGGATTGGACTCCCTGGGACCCGTTTCGCGGTTTGACTCGAAATCTATCCTCAAGGGATTTGCTTAGTGAAAGGGGATTGTAGGGGATCATTCAATAGTGCAATTTGGGAAACAATTTTTTGTCTTCTTTTTACGCTTAAACACTTCCATTGCTGGGTTTAGGTTTTTCCTGGGTGGAAGGTCATTTTGACCGCTTGTTTGGAACAGAAGAAATAACGCTCAATTTCCAAACAATATGAGAAAAAACCCACTGATTGCTTAAATTTAATATTCTATCGATACTTTCATCCAACACTTTCGTTTCACAAATTTTTTTCTTCGAATTTTCGAAATAAACGAACCACATTTTGAAAATAATGAACATAAAAAAATGCAAGTATACTCTTTAAAAAAGGAAATCATTCAAAATAACTTCATGATTGATTGTTTCTAATCTATAGCAGTCTCATTTAAGCAAGTTAAATCACAGTTATTTTTCAAGTTCAAATTAATGTAGTGAAAAAGAAATCTTCATTACTTACATTATTCCTTTCATCAGTACACACACATATTTACTTTTGTAATTTTCCTGCACAAGGTACATACAGATTTATCACAATTGGTATAACTTTTCAATTTTGTTTCCCTTGCATTTGTTATTTCGTGCTGTTTTAGTTTATGGGTAGGGGCATAGCAAACATCAATAACTGACGTTTTATAGTATAAATAAGCTAAAATTACCGAAGTGTTGATTTCAAGCAAATGCACTGAATCTGTAAACATTACTCAATGTGGAATAAAATCTCAAAAACAACTTATAGCTCAAGCTATGGAAAAATTACGCAATTCTTTGTGAGTTTGCGTAACCAATAACTAAAGTAGTGTGGGCCAATGAAGGAGAGCAGCCATATCGGAAACTGGAATGATCCCTAATCCATGCACATCTTATTAGCCCTGGGTTCGAATCCCGATCTGGGAAGGGATGTTCGTTATGGTTCGGAACAACAGTGTTGAAAAACAGGTGTGAAGACTGGAATATAATTATTTTAAGCAAAATGGAGCCAGCTTTCAAAAATAAATTCTTCGTTAGAAAAAAAAAGTTCCAAATCCAATACATTTCGTATAGTGTTTTTTCGTTTTCACACTTTCTCACGATCCTTTTAATAGAATGTACGATAACTCTGATCCACCTTAACTTTGTTACATCTGACTGTCCCCAAACAGAAGGAAACCGAAGGGAAAAATCAGAGGACACCTCGTCATTTTGAATCACCGTCAGATGACGAGGCGACACCTGACCCCATTCTTCAAACTTCCACACCACGCCAACGTGAGGACATTTAAAACCACGACAGATTTAACGTGCACCATCCCCCACATACACGACGGTCTTTGGTTGGATCGAGTTTCGAACTCGCAACCCTCAGGTTGCTAATCCGCTGCTCTTCCAATAGGGCTACAGCGGCCCTTGGTGGGAAAATAAGATACTTATAGACTTAAAATTACTTTGTGGTCAAAATGACCTCTTCCTTACGTCTGGTGTTAATATGTAAAAAGTACTAACTCTTGCTACATGATAAATTTCCTTTTGATTTGAATCAGAATGTCTCTAAACTTTAGCATTGAATTTGGCTATTGCTATATTATATTGCTATATTGCAATATAATTACTATATTGCAATTTTCAATTCAAGGATACATACACACATATATTTATATACTATAATGTTCGAATTTGTCTAAAAATAAGTTACTTAATTTTTTGTTTATTTCTATTAGTACATTCTTTTAGGGATATTTTGGAGTTATTGTTGTATATTGTTTTATTTGAAGTTCCTATTTAAAATTTCATTTGCATATTACCAATGCACATACTTTCTTCAAATGGTTTAACATGAATCTAATGATTAAAAAATGCATATCGAACATTATATATGCATCACGTTCTTATTGATATCGGTTCAAATGAGAAATCAGAAAATTTTTACTTTCTATGCATTCCATTGCTTAATCACAATTTTTCATGAATTGAGCTTACTTCTCCACAAATGGAAGAAATATAGTTTTGATATTCATGGATTGTTTTTAAAATTTAATTTGTGTGTTATTGACGCTCATATTTTCTACAAATCACTAAACAAGACTCCAATAATTGAAAAATACAACACTTCATTGACAACCCCTCGTAAGTCTAGTACTCCTAGCAACATGTCCTTTCGAGTTTGATCCCGGACCAATAGCCCGTTGTGTTGCTCCAGTGCAACGTTAATTAAAATACCTGCCTACCTAGCAATGCCTAGCGATGCTTTCGAAATAGTAGGAACAACTTGGGCTTCATTTGTATTCCTCTCTTCAAATTGCTGTCAAATTTGTTTTTCGTAAAATACTTTCCACTAGGTTACATTAGATGTTCTGTAAACCTTTCATTGATATTGATAAACCCTTTCATACTTAAAGCTAATTGTAGAATATTTCATTCAGGTCAAAAATACTCTTCCTGCGTTTGGTTGCTCTAGATATAGTTTTTCATAAAAACTATAGTTTGGTTCCCCAGTACTCACGCACTTTTCGAACAATACTATAGTTAATGATTTCCAATTTTGTATAATTGTGTCCTCGAAGACCCTGATTTTTTAAAGAATAAATTATCTACGTAATCAATAGTTAGACAGGTAATTTTTAAATAAAATACGATGCATTTAATTTTGTGTTAATCGCGTTCAATGAATTGAATACATACCCAAATAAGTGTGAACCTAAATAAATAATATCTTTGCTATGCTGATTAATCGCAAGAACTTTCCTCTTTCATTGCAAATCCCTTGAGGATAAATGTCGAGTCAAACCGCGAAACGGGTCCCAGGGAGTCCAATCTACAAAGGCAATAAAACAGCAGGGGGAGTGGTTAATGGTCTTTGAGATTTCTGTTTTTCACACTTTTCAGCAGCGTTTCTCTCAAAAATGGTATTCATTTCATTAATGAGGCTCCGTGTGTAAATGCTTCATATCAGCTATTGAAAAAAATCGTCGTTTTGTGGGGTCGGATTCGTCTTCAGCGTGTTGAATAATTCAAGGCGAAATCGGATTCAGTTGTGTGGAGAACGTCTAGGCGCCAGTGTCTGACTTTCCCGCTAGTACGTCACGATCATTTTCCCTCTCAGAACGAGTTTCTCGTTATTGGAGCAAACCTATTCCCTTCTAGAAACCTTTATATTTCATTAACGTCACACTAAATGACGGCATGAAAGTGAGTTCAAAACGGTTAGAATATTAAGACTGAAAATGGATTTCTTTTTGGGTTGAAGAAAAACACAGCTATTCAAAGAATTAGGAATTTAATTTTACAATAGCTTGATTTTGTAGCAATTAAAATTTAGAAAAAGATTATATTGATAATAAGCAGAGCTTAAAATAGCTGGTGCTACCATCTACTGGGAATTTACGAGATGATTCAAAAGAAAAATACAATTATACCGAAATGCAATTATAAAATTAATTTACACAAAACATTAGAAATGCTTTCAAGCAAATAACGTTCCTTGTTTTGTAAAATTGATTGAAGAATCTTACAGTAATTTTATTTCTGAATTAAAGAAACATGCATATAACTTACGAGTATTAATTGAACTGAATTGCGATTTTCATGTTTTAAATGTAATCCTTTTGTTTAAGATAGTTTTTGTGTGTTATACCGAAAGGACCAGACATGGCCAAGCAATGTTTTCTCCTCAAGTAAATGGACGTACGCTCTCACAAGAAATTTCCTAAAGCCTTAAAGACATGCATCTGTTTTATTATTTTATGTATAAACAGACAAGTAAAAATATTTTGTTAACATTTTATAAAAACTCGGGAGGTACCCATTGAACATTGTGTCATACGCAACAGAATTTCAAACATTAGATATCGTTATTTTGTAAAAGTGTTTTTTAAAGTTCCGTTTTATGAGAGGGATGTTCAGTGTAAGTGAACAAATCATCGGAAGAAGAGGAATTTACCATCCCGTTTCCCAATACGAAATATTTTCAGGATCGAAGTACACAAACAAGCGATAAATTTATAGAAAAAGCCTTTAATTTATTGTAAAAATATCATGTAAATAATGTAAATTTATTGATTGGGATTTTAGTAAGAAATTTGAAAACATAAACGTGTAGTAATCTCTTATACCTGACGTTCCACTCGTCGACAAAAAATAGCAGTGTTGATAAATTTATTTTTATTAGAATAAAATTCTACTACTAAGTAATAGAAGGTTTTAATCTTGCGTTCATTAAAGCTATGGATCAGAAACTAACAATAAATGCAACATTTCAGTGAACATATTCAAAATAGTAAAGTTTTAAATTGCTTTTATATCCTCTTACAGATCAGAACTCAACTATTTATTTATACTTTTAAGTTTCGTACAATTTCTGTAACTATAACAAACTTACGTAAAATTTAACGATTATAATCCCTCTACCTTTTTTCATGTATTTTTCTATATTTCCTCAAGCAAAGTAATTCATAAATTAAAAAAAATACTAATAATATTCTCTATAATTTATGATAAACATGCAACGATTTATCGGTGACTTCCTCCCTGTACATGATCGTTAAACGTTTTTAATCAGAAAAGGACATTTTGAAATCAAGCAAAAAAATGGCACAAGTCAATTACTACAGTTGGAAAATATGAAGCAAGGCATTTTATACAACGAAATAAACAAATTATACATACAGTATGTTCGAATGAAATGTATCTAAAATAATTAGATCATATTTGGAAAATAGTTCGGCACCATGGTAGAAAAGGGGCCAATGCTTTTTTGCAAAGTTTTCGGAAGCAACCTGTTTTAGTACTTTTTATTTATTTATTTTCATTTTAATAACAGAGTGCAAGAAATACTTTCTAATGTATTGCCAAGAGGACATTCGCTCTTTTTCTATAACTTGCGATATCGTGAAGTGATTTGGGGACAACACAAAATCAATGAATTCGGACATTGAATATATTATTACAGAATATTAGTTTAATTGCTGCCATGATGTTTGTATCGTAATTTCAGGTTCTGCAGGTTATTTTTCGTAACGAGGAGTTTTGATGTAATCCCAGAAACAAATATCACAATGGTTAAATCTGGGGAACCGGGTAGCCAAGGAATAGGCACTATCCTTTTCTTGGTCACCCTGTAGCAAGAACGTGGCTCCTGTTTGCAAATGGCCACTGTCAATATAATTCTCCCACGAAGTTTTCATATTTATCTGTAGTAAAAGTTTGCTATTTGCAGTATCCTCATGTTCATCTAGGGCGGATGCAATATGGATTTTGCGATCCCAACTCCCACAATCATTAATAACGAACCAGTTTCCAATTGCGAAAAACTATAAATACGTCGGATTCTTGCTATCTGATCACAAACTAAACCCAGGCCCCTTTGACTCGTATGAATTGGCTACTCCCTCACTAATAAATTCGTTTATAAAACAATCTTAGGGTGAATTCTCAGGCACGGGTTTCCTATCTGGAGCAATCACTTCAAACTATCGATGCACCCTACTTTATGTACAATGACATTTAACTCCTTGATATTGAAAATTCACCACTGCTCTCAAATAAATTTCCCAATAACTCGCAAGTATTAAATAAGCTTAAGAAATTTCAGGCTTAAGACTGAGATTTTAAAGGTTTTCCGCAACGACCACAGTGAGAATGTTGTGCCACAGATGGTACCTTAATTCCAAAGTAGAATTATTTTCTTTTTAAAAACTTTTAATTGCAAATTGGAACCTCATACACTGCTGGCCACCGTAAATGCAACACCCTGAAGGAAGCATGCAAATAATATGAAATTTACAACATGCATTAGCGGAGGTGAGATATGCAAATGATTAGAATTTCAGCGCAGACGCACATCACGCGCGCCTGTGGCGCCACTTCAAAGCGCTATTTAAGACTTGGAGATTTCGACGATTTCAAGTACGGCAATTGTGTTTTTCTTGTGTTTTTTTCAAAAAAACGATCAATTATGCCTCGTAGAAAACAGCGATCATCTTTTGATCAAGTATCCGAGTTCGACAGAGGAAGGATAGTGGCCTACCGAGATTGTGGATTATCTTTCAGGGAAATCGGTAGTCGTGTTGGACGAAACCAAACAACTGTAATGCGGATATGTGATCGTTGGATGCAGGAGGGTACGACGGACCGACGTGTTCGATCGCATCCACCTCAGTGCACCACTTCACGTGATGACAGGCATATTGTGCGTATGGCAGTGACGGATCGCTCAGCCACATCACGAACCATAGCACAGCACATTCAGTCTGTACCGCATCATCCAGTGTCTGCGCGTACCATTCGACGCCGTTTACAGCAAAGTGGTCTGTCCGCAAGACGTCCATTGCTTCGTCTACCCTTGACGCAGAACCACAGACGTTTCCGCCGCCAATGGTGCGATGAAAGAAGGATGTGGACGGCAGAATGGAATGAAATTGTCTTTACTGACGAGTCACGCTTCTGTCTGCAACACCACGATGGTCGGATTCGAGTCTGGAGACACCGTGGAGAGAGGATGCTGAACAGCTGCGTTATGCACCGCCACACTGGTCCTGCACCGGGTATTATGGTATGGGGCGGTATTGGATATCACTCTCGCACTCCTCTAGTACGCATTGCCGGTACTTTAAACAGCCAGCGCTGCATCTCCGAGGTGTTGGAGCCAGTTGTCCTTCCTTACCTTCAGGGCTTGCCCACAGCCACATTTCAACAGGATAATGCGCGACCACACGTGGCATGCATTGTCCAAGGGTTCTTCGTCAATCGCCAGATTGAATTGCTTCCCTGGCCAGCTCGCTCTCCGGATCTTTCGCCGATAGAAAACATGTGGTCCATGGTTGCTCAACGATTGACCCAGAATACATCCCCAGCTGCCACACCAGATCAACTTTGGCAACGTGTGGAAGCTGCTTGGTCTGCTGTACCCCAAGAACAGATCCAAAGTCTCTTTGAATCAATGCCGAGGCGTGTGGCAGCGGTGATCTCCAACAATGGCGGCTACTCTGGCTACTGATTTTGGCAGGAACCACACTTCACAGAAGTCTATAAATTTAATCATTTGATACTTGGTCAACATGTTATCTACAAAATAAATTTTGTTGTGATATCTCTTGTCTTTCTTGGTGTTGCAATTTGGGTGGCCAGCAGTGTATTTAGTTGCCGAAATCATTTCCCGCTAATCTTGCGTTTCTAATTTTCCGGTTGACGCCTTCCCTTTCTTGCCCTTGTCATAGAAGTATTTTCTAAGATACGTATGTGAATGCTTTTCGCACTCTAACTTTAGAACCATAATGTTTAAAAGTCAATTCTTCCGTTCAGGTAGCCACCTGCAATCGTATTAATCAAAAAAGAGATTGGGCAATCAGATTCTCTTCTCACTAGAGAACAAACAGAAGAGAACACAGAGAGGGGACAACTTTACTTTTGTCCTGGAGACCTAAGATGAGCCATTAACCCTCCTGGTGGTTGTCTCGACGAGGTATTCTCGTCATGGGCGAAACTGATCAGATCATAATGGATGAAGTGTCTCGTCATTAGAAAAAAATGACCAGATCATGATGGATGAGATATCTCGTCATTAGAAAAAAATAACCAGAATTTTATCTCGTCATCATCTAAAAATTAGCAGTCTTGATGATGACATAACTCGTCAATATCAAAATTTATCAGATCTTGATGGACTAATTATCTCGTCGAAACCACTTGGAAGGTTAACCTGTTTTATCGTACTAGTTTTCATGTATAGTAAATTATTGATTGCTATTAAAAATTAATACTGGGAACAACAATTTATTATCCAAACTAATACGGAACGAATAGTAATACATTTATCACAATTATTTCAATAATTTTACTTTATACTAATTTTAAAACGTTTATTTTGTTTTGAACAGAGGGCTGCATAGCCTCATTTGACCAGGTCCTAAAAGTTTACCTTCGCCTTCCAAAGAGAGAAATAATTTCAGTTTTTTAAAATATTCTTATTATGATGTGAAGATTAGCAGTTTAACTATCTATAGTTCATCCGTCCATCTCACTAACAAGTTCATCTATTATACCTAAGGTATTCAATTGGAAGTGACGTCAAACAGAAGCTTGTGACACTACACTCACGTCAAAAATTGCGGTCTTTCGTAAAATCTTTTTGTTTTCATGCATCAAGAAGCAAAAGGTTTTTTAAACCATTTCTCATGTCAATTATAAGCTAATTTCAATAAATAATCAAAAAGTGTCACCAGGAAGATAATATTTTTGTTTTTGCACATATTTGGCAGTACTGGCACATGTTCAAGTGGCTCATAGATGTCTTTCATGTAAAGTAAGTTGAAATACGTGATTCTTACTGCATATACTATTTTTCAGGTTTTTGTTCTTGAAGCATTATTCATTCTGTTATATATTATGGTATTGTAGAACCTTGATTATCAGAGCTCCTATTAACCGAACGTCTGTATTATCCGAGCAGATTTTGATGCCGAGTTTTTTCTCTTTTCTTTAAAGCTTTATATAAAGCTATGAGCACGAGTGTGCGCACTTTATCCTTGACTAGTCTGGTATGGCGGGTAGAATGCTGCCCGCCATACTATTACTGAGTATATTATTCTTAATTCTTGCTTTATGAATCTTTCAGTAGCAATAGTAGTTCCATATGGTATAATAATTTCTTTCTATGTTTCGTATAGACTGTTTTGTGTTACTACGTTCGAATTATCAGTGTCTGGCAATCCGAAGTGATCTCGGTCCAGATTACCTCTGATAATAAGGCTCTGCTGTATTTAAAAAAAATGTCGGCTTTGGATGAATTTCGCGAAATATTCGCTGTGGTGCCAATAATTAAAAGAAATTTCAATACTTAAACCTTTGTTGGTAGACAATAGATGATCATTATATTTTAAAAAATCGATAATTTTCGGTTGACATTATGATAATAAACCGATGAAATAAACACAGTTTTCATGGAACCGAAACTATTCTAGGAAAGTTTTTGTAAGAAAATTCAAACTTCTAATTTGACACAGAATCTGTCTAAAAGTGTAAGTTGAATTTTTGTATTCTTGTTTTCTTATAGGGTATATTTTGTATTACCAAAATACACTTTTACTATGGCATATATATATAGAAATTAAAACAAGTTGTATATAAGAGGTTTTGTCTGATAGGGGATGTTTTCATGCAACAAATGTTGGAGAAAAACTAAAAAAGGGTTAGCATTAATTGTTTTTTCTATGGGCCCTGCGTGTTTTCTAAAATAAAAAAACTACGTAGACATAGCAAGTCAAAAGATTAAATTAATTTCATGCACCTCTTTTAAAAAAAGAATTTTACATGGAAATAAAAAGAATGATTTTGAACATTTTTTATCAATTTTGTTTCATGGCACATATTTTGAGTTTTTCTGTCATAAACACACTTTTAAAGACAATTTTTTAGTCAAAAATCCTAGCCCTCATCACCAATATTTTTTATCAAGTAACATTTCTAACGATATAACGTCAGCCTTCAGATTCTCAAAGAATTCACGAATTATGCAATCATAAATGGAAGATAGTTCCATATAAAGGTTGTTCTTAGTATTGTCTTAAGATCACGATGTAAAGAAAAATGGCAACATTTCCAAGCAACATCAAGGTAAATAAAGTAGCATTTCAATCTCCATATTTTAAATGGATCTTCGTTTCCACATTCGAAAGTTACAAAACGAAAAAAAAATGTTTGAGTCGTGCGTAAAAATCGTTTGTGTTTATGAAGATTTGATTTTCCCCCTTGCCGACACAAAACAGTAGTAGTGGCATAAGAATTAAGGAGGAAAATTTAGACAATCATTCCTCATACTTGTGAGGAATTTGAATATAATTCAAACATATGTCAGCTAAGTTTCGTAAGCGAACTCGATATATCATATTTATTTGTATGACAGTGCAGTTTTTCTATATCACGCACATCATTCGGTATTCATCTTTACAAAATTTTAATATTAATACTTTAAAGATGCCTCCCTTCCATCGGCAAATTCTTGGGAATATTTAAAATGGTCTTAACAATGCGTAGATGTAAGGTAAAAGAAGTGGCTTGTTTTGGGAAAATATCTCCCAGACTGAATTGCAATCCTGTTAAAATATTTGACGCAAGTTTCTCATAAACATCTAAAAGCAATTAAAGCTTGTTAAGACCACCTTTTTTAAAATTAAATTATTCTATTAAGAAAGGCTACTCTCGAAGTTAACGATGGAATCTAACATTATAGGAATGGCATTCGAAAATTCGAAAAGGCGTTCTCTACTTCATTCTGAGCAATACATTCAAGAAACCCTTCAGGTTTATATATTTTCATATTGGGGGCCTTAATAACAATATTCTTCAATCGGAAATATCATATGGATGCTATCCATCAACATAAAAAATTTACAATTCACACTTTTTTAGAATTACTTTTACAGAAACTGTTAATTGATGTCCCTTCCAATATTGTTTAGGGACATGTCTTGCTTGCCTTATCTGAGGCATCCACTGGATGATATAGATTAAAATGTTCCTACAAATATGAAAGAAGACACTGGAATTGTATTCAAAGATCCTGCTGGTTGTTTCATACGATTTACCTTTATTTTTAGAGCAAGCTGGGTGAGCTTATATATCTGTACCTTCGTAGATAAAGGGACAATGTCCGTTTTGCAAGTTTTGATAACACTTGATTTTGTAATTATTACTCTTTTAGTTCTTAACACAGCGTACAAAAAATACTTTCCAATAATTTGATTCTTTCATAATGCATTAACAGGAGGACATTGTCACTTTTTCAACTGTCATTTCCTTGAAGTTATTTGTGGACATAACTAAGAATCATGGAATCGGGACATTGGTCCTTTTTCTATTAAAGTAGATATATTCATGCATTATATCTCCATGAGAATAAATCATGAAGCGTCCAACGAGTTAAATATGCTTTATTTCAATGTATGTTCTGCACTTCTCAGCCTTAACGGTACCTTTATTAAAGATGTGACCTTCTCTTAAGTTTGTAGCTGCTAATAATGTTGAGGATTGGTTGGTTGGCTTGGGGTTGTTATGGCACAAAGTCATATTGGGCCAAGCTACGCCAAACACAAGACAGACAACGTCAAGTAATGGACATACAGGAAAATTTTTCCGACACAGAAGAGAGAAAGAAGAGAGAAATACACCCAGAGAGGAGACATGTACTGACACAGAAGAGAAGAATAACCCAAATCGAACCTGCACCAAATATAGCCCACAGCGCAGTGGGCAAACCCACTGATCCACGGCGGCTCCCGTTAAGGATTGGAGGCAGTGTTTGAACTAACACGTAATTTAGAGCTTCACATCCACTTTTATTGAAGACTATTCAGATATATTTCCTCAATTTCCCTGAAAAATATATGCAAAAGTAATTGAATTCTTGGGAAATGTTGACCATGCTCTGGTCGTCGTTGCAATTCAAATTCCAAATTTTGTTTTGATGATAGGAGTAGTCGTTTCGCAAGATTTCCGAGCTGTCATGTATATCAATTCTGACAATTCTAACACCTAATCACCATGTGCTACTTGTAAACAAATCAGATGCCAAATACACCTTATTCGCTCCATTTTTTTTCTCAATAAAACGCGTGTCACATTTTATAAACGTGTATCACCACTTCCACATGTACGAACATCTTAAGCTGTTTATATTTAAAAATGGTGCTATAAAGTTCTTTTGGGTTTTGTGTCTCACGGGCCATATTTTGATTTCTGATTGGTAAAGTGGTTTTGCATCACCTATTAAATATAAGTAACATAAGTCTTTGGCTTTCCAGAATCATTCCCTCTCTCATGATTTTATGTAAAACAAATACAGCAAGCGAATAAAACAGCTACGGCGGGTTATCATCTGCAACTCGATTTATGGTTGATTTTCACTGCGTAATGTTCATATTTGTCCCAAACACGCCAAGCAACATCAAGTAAATGGACATAGACTCACAAGGAAAGCTTTACTGACACAGAAGAGAGAAATACGCCCAGGGAGGAATCGAACCTGTGCAGACTCCAACTCGTTGATTGCTAGCGCAGTTGATAATTCCACTGAACTATGACAACCCCTCAATCAAGATGGGTTCTGTTTTCTCTGAACTGGCAAAACGAACCTAATACTTATGCCATTGACATCAGATCTGTATTCATTAAAAATGTGATTCGGGTGGAACAGTGGTTGGTTGGTGCTTATTCCATGGTGCTTGCTAGATGTAAGTTATACACCAAGACACGGAGGCTGTGCAAAATTAATCTTTCAGCTATTGTAGTGGGGTTGGAGAAGATTTCTTGGTATTGTAGTGGGGTTGGAGAAGATTTCTTGGCTGTTTGACATTCATACTATGTAAGATGTGATGCGGAAAGGCTGACGGTTTTTTACATTTGGTGCACTGAGGGAAAGACTTGGTATCATCGACGAAGGTCATATGCTTTAGATGTCCAGTGCGCAGTATTGTCATCGTGGAAAAATCCTTTTCGACATGTTGAGATCTAAAAGCTCACCCGAATTGCCCATGTACTAATGATGAAAGAATACAATTTTTTTATAAAGGTTGAATTTTAAGTTGGACAGATGGTCTTCCTCTTAGTGGGCAATGCCACTTTCTCTGGTTCCAGGTAGCTCCTCTGCCCCAGATTTTGTTAAATAGTCAACTGTTTCGTTCCCTGGGATGCCAACGAGAGAAGAGATGCATTTATCATACTAATATTGGATTATTTGTGGAAGCTCATTAGGAGGTTGGCAATTCTATGTAAGAGTGGATCTTAGTTATCCCTTAGTAGCATGGATAGCTGCTTGGGAATCGACATAAAAATTTACTTTATATGGACTGGTTATAAGCAATGTAAAGTCAGTAAAAGAATTATACAACTGAACCAACTTCTGAAATTCGAACATGATTTTTTACCACTTCATGACATTATCAATATTCCTGTTATTAGTTTAGTTTGTCTCTCATTTTGCGTACACAAGGGCTTCAATAGACCGTAATGACAGTAAATAGACTGTCATCAAATATTACAATGTAAGATTTTATAATGCGCAACCACTATTGAGTCAACCTATGTACTCACAGGAAGCTATTGTCCAGTGCGCAGTCTGTCAACATGGAAAAAGCCCTTCTCGACATGTTGAGATCTAAAAGTTCGCCCATGTACCAATGATGGGAAGGTAGGGTGAAACAATAGATGCTAACAGTTTTATTCTCTTACGTTAGACAGATGTGACAAAGACAGGTGCCATTTCACAAACAATATAGTCTTTTATAATACACATAAAATTAAATAAAATACAAATGCGATTTTAAAGATGATTTAAGAAAATTGGAATACGACATCAGCACGATAACCCTGACATCTTTTCGTACAGAAGTACTTACATCAGATTAGCTTTATCACTAGTTTAGAAAAAAATAACCGTAAATAAGTGTCTGATGGTCAAATAAACCTCAAAATATTTTAGGCATTTTATCCTTCCGATAATTTAATCTCAATTTATTAAGGAACAGGTCATATGACAGACCGGTTTGAACCTCTCTGTAGCCAAGTGTAAACATTTAAATGACAGACACTTTCAGATATCAAATCGGAATATCATCTTTATGTCGTCAGATACGGAACTTTCCTCAAGAACAATCCGTCATCTCATCTTTTTTTCACGACCTATGATGCACATGATGACTGAATTTCTGTATCCAAATAGATGGTTGGTGGTGTTTCATGGTGCAAGGGCCATATTTGGCCAAGCGTATCCAAGCGTAATTAAGAGGTAATAAATTGAACTACTGTTGCGTTAGAAGATCGCAACAGTCGGGTTCCTTTGAGAACTATGCAATCTAAATTCGGATTATTATCAAGAGCGAAAAATATGACATTAGAAAGATTTGATAAATCACATTTTTGATTGAGTTTTCGACGTCGTTTCAATGCTGTTTGATCCTATTGTAGTTGGTAACTTAAGTGACTAACTTTCGCCCATGAATTAAAGGGAGTCGTCACAAAGGTTGAACAGAAACGCGGCATCACTCGAACAAATGTTTATAGAAATGATAAAATTTAAGAAAACAATTAATTTACATTGTATAATATACAGGTCATAATAAGGAATCAAAGTTCACAAATTTGTATTTTTCTTAGTTGCAATCTATATGTTTGTCCACTAATACTGCAGCATTTTTTTATCTTGTACAAATTTCAAAAACTCTTTACAACCATAGTCAATTAATTGATGCCACAGCATTAATTAAGTGCTTTGATTTCTCTGTACATCAGTGAAAACCTTCTTTCAGTAAAGGCATTTGAGCCTGGGATGCTTAAAACAAAGCCTAGAGTGTTATTAAGGTTTGGCACACCAATTTGTTTCTTAAGTCACTGAAAATTTTGTACCAACTGTTTACAATCCGGAAAATGGATATTCCGCTATCACTTGGTGCATGCTTGTTTTATCGATCATTATAGGTAATTTTTCGATATTTATTTGGATGAGTACCTCTAAGTTTAAACTGTCGATAATAATGGGAATTTATATCGGGATGAATTTGACGGGAGTAATACATAATTCAAAATTCACGGTCTTGATTGTTAATGAAATATACGGTAGAATTAGAAGGTCAATACCGGGAGGATCCCAAAAAATTAGTTCAAATATATGAGTTCCCGGGAAATATAGGAAAGTTGATCTCTCTATTGGTAAATAACACCTGTCGCTTGGATAGCAATTCGTTACCTTGCTCAAACGCAGTGGTACACACCTGTCCAAAAATTAAGGATTATGCAATCCGAGATGAATCCCGCGCTAAGTACCTGTACCAAAGTACCTCAAATGATAAATTAATATTCCATAAGCTATGTGGAATAAAATGAAACACCTTCATGCTACTGGGAATTAAAGAAATAAAAAAAAGTGCTCGTGAACACATTGTAGGTTTTAGTTATTGTGAAAAACATTTTTTCCTATTAAAAGCAACCTAATAGGGAATGTACTGTCTTCTGACCCTAATGCAGACCTCACAACATACAGATAGATATGTTTCCACAAGGCTGTCCAAGAGTTCCTGTGACTAGGTGTTCTATTCGTGTACAAGACACATCTTTGTTCTTTTGCTGTCCTTGGTGGTATTATGTAGGTTGCAATGCGACCTCCGATAGCAAACGAAACATTCTAAATTGGATTAAGATAAGATGATGATGCTTGACCTTGACAAGAATTCAGTATTATCCCTAGTTTTGGGAATGTGTAGTATCTTCGATTTCATATCTTCATTTATTTGCGTCTAACGAGGCACTTAAAAGCAGATAAAAACAAAAATATAATTTTGTCGTAGAGAATTCTGCTTAGAGAAAACATGCTATAAAAAAAGAGAGAAAAACATTAACCTTTTTTATGTAAAAGAAAATAAATGTGAATTTCAAATATGTTCATTTTGTAAACAGCTGGATTGTTAAATTACCTCAATACCATCATATTTTAATACTTACACAGAAAATAAGTGTTTGGAGATCAAAATAGTCTTTGCATTTTAAATATATCCGTGTAATGTTTAATTATATACAATTAAGAGCGAGTTGATGCGTTGACTTGATGAATCTGCCCAATTACTAAATGCCCAGAGCTGTTTTCTTCGTACTGCACCTCTCAGCTGCAAAAGAACATTGAGGTAGTATTCCTTATGGATTATTTGGCCTGCAGTAGCGTACCCTTGATAGACAAAATTTCACAATGAAAAAAACCAGTCAACAAGATCTTGACGTTGCTGTGACTGCTGTGCCTTGTTGGGGTTGGAAGTACTAGGCGTCTTTTATTGGGAAGACTTTTTAATCATCTGAATGGCTGTTTAACGCAAAAATGTGATGCAAATTCTCTGATCTACTCAGTCAGAGCAAATGCAATGTCTGACATAATATACGCTCACATTAGAATACAATGGATTAATTCAAAGAGCTCGTAACTTTTCACGCATGTACATCAGTTTCCTCTTCTTAACTGCCAGGTTACATCAATGCCGCACAAACCGTTCTCGTCATACTAGAAAAAATGGCTAGGATACTTTTTGGACAAATCTCGTATAGCCTTAGCGGCATAAAACCCAACCAACCAGGGGGCCTTGGTAGCCCAGTTGGTTGAGTCATTGATTAGCAATCGGGGAGTGCTAGTTCGGAACTCGATCCAACCAAAGACCGTCGTTCACGTGGGGACTGGTGCACATTAAATCTGTCGTGGCCTCAAATGTCCTGGCGCGGTGTGGAAGTTGGAGAGTGAGGTGCCATCTCAGGCATAGACCTCGTCCGTGGTTCAAAATTACGAAGTGGTTGTCTGAACTTTTCCTTCGGGACTGTCGCCAATAGCCCGTTGTGTTGCTCTAGTGCGATATATATTCAACAACCTACCCAACCAATCAGCCTAATGTAAAATCGAGGGTACGCAAAATCAAGGTTCAATAAAGTGAGCTAAGCCTTATAATTTAAAAGGTATAAAATACAAGTCTAGCTGAGTTGCCTGGCCACAACCTACGAGTTATTGGCTGCGCTGTTTGTGTTGCGAGTTGCAGGCTTTCCTTGTGTGTGTATGTCCATTTGCTCGAAGTTGTTTGGCCAAATATGCCCCTCTGGCCATAAAAACAAGTCTAGCTACAGATAACCCCCGCCGCTGTTTTATTCGCCTGCTGTATTTTCTTTTTTCATAAAATCGTGAGAGGAGAAAATCATTCTGGAAAGCTAACGACTGATGTAACATATATCTATTAGTTGACACAAAACCACTTTCGCAAACAGCAAAAATCCTATAAAAATTTTATTACCGAAGTCGTATTTGTCAAAAGACCAAAAGAGCTTTGTCACTAAGGTAAATGAAGGTTGAGATGGAGAGGAAACTGATAAATGTCGAATCCAGATGTTTCCTCAAATAATATCTTTATGCACTGATTGGCTCATTGTAATAACGAACGCATTCTACCAAGTCACGTTCAATCTCATTTCTCAGGCGGTATTGTTGCTCAGTAAGTTTCTTATCTTACTGGGCAACAATAAATTCCCACGAAACATCATTTGTAAAATATCGGGAAAAAGTGTATTAAAAGACAAATTAGTAGGACCTAGAATATAAATGAAGTAGGTTGGTCAGAAACACTTACGTACTATTACCCCACTATTTCACTTATTAAAAAAACTATTTCAACCTGTTTCCACTTTTTCTTTTTATAGCACAAGGTCGAGTTTCGCATTTGTACGTATTTCCTTAAAAAGGAACATTGCAAGACGTGGTATCAACACTGCAATCTTTAAATAAATGTAAGAGATACTTCGTATATTTTCTTTGTTTAAATCACGTTCCATTCTTTCCTTGCATGCAATTTTAATTATGCACAAAGAATAGAACTCGTATCTCACTATTCATTAGTTTCGAAAAAAATTGAAAAATTCAATTTGGATGGACGAAAAAAGTTTATTAAGACACGGAATTTTCCGGATGGTCATAATATAAATATAATATTTGAATCATCTTATTTTTCATTCCTCAGAATTGCGCATAGTAAGTGTAAGCCACCCGTTAAGTTTTTGAAATAATAGTTGACTGTTTCCCTCTCCACATATCTTAAAAAATATTTTCACTTTTATATGGGTCACTTGGTACTACATATTGAGACATTTTTATACTTAGCAAACCTTAATCTTTTATAATATATTACAGCAACTTATCAAGCCAGCTATATGTAATCAAATAAAAACTCAGGACGAGACACAACATGTATTTACAGATAATAAACGAAACGGAACGGTCTCCAAACGGTCGGCAGAACGATTGCCCTCTCGCTTCTAAACATAAAACAGACGCTCCCGCTTTCAAAAGGGGCACATGCGCAGAAAAGAGTGCTCTCTTGTGTTCTTGGAAACAGCTGATAAACAGTCCCTCGTTCAGATCGGGGAGGTCGGTAGGTATTTAATTAACGTCGTACTGGAGCAATGCAATGGGCTATTGGCGAGTCCGAGATCCACCCCTGAAGAGAAAGATCCGAAGACACCACCACGTAATTTTGAACCACGATCAGATGACCTGAGCTGGCACCCCACTCTCCAAATTCCACACCACGCCAACGTGAGGACATTTGAGCCCATGACAGATTTAATGTGCACCAGCCCCCTTTGTACACGACGGTCTTTGGTTGGATTCGAACTCGCAACCCTCAGGGTGCTAGTCCGTTACTCTTCCATTTGGTTTACAGCGGCCCCCTATCGAGGAGGAGAGAAGAAAAACACCGGTGTTCTGTTACAATATCCATTTTTCACAAATATATGTTTTGAGGCTCAACTCAGCTGTAGGCGGTCCTCACGTTGGCGTGGTATGGAAGTTTGGAGAGTGGGGTGCCAGCTCAGGTGTGACCTCGTCATCTGACCGTAGTTCAAAATTACGTGGGGCTCTCCTCGGAACTTTCCCTTTGGATTTGATCCCGGACCGTCGCCAATAGCCCGTTGTGTTGCTCCGGTGCGACGTTGATTAAATACCTATCTACCAGTGGTAGGCGGTGTAGGTTCGATTCCTGCTACTACCTATGGTACATTTCTTCTGTCTCAGTAAAAACTTTCCTTGTTAGACAAACAAGATGAAAGTTTTACTGACACAGAGGAGAGAAATACACCCAGGGAGGAACGCACCTGGCAGGAATCGAACCTGCACCGCCTACAACTCGACGCTTGCTAGCGCAGTGGCATACCCACTGAGCCACGACGGCTCCTAATTTATTTTTTTTGGGGGGGGGTATTTCAATTAACGTCACACTAGAGCAACACAACGGGCTATTGGTGACGGTCCGGGATCAATCCCAAAGGGAAAGATCCGAGGACAGCACCACGTAATTTTGAACCACGGTGAGATGACGAGGCAACACCTGAGCTGGCACCCCACTCTCCAAACTTCCACACCACGCCAACGTGAGGACATTTGAGGCCACGACAGATTTAACGTGCACCAGCCCCCTTTGTACACTACGGTGTTTGGCTGGACTCGAACTCGCAACCTTTCGGTTGCTAGTCCGTTACTCTTCCAACCGGGCCACCGCGGCCCAATTTATTTTGGAAAAACTTTACATTTCACCTTACATGAATGCGTGTTAAGTGTTGGTGGGCCCCTTTACGTCTCACTCCCCATCTAAAGTATTCCTAGATACCAGAATAATAAATTGAACAATATTTATATATTTAACAGCCTTACTATAATATATACCTAGCCTTAACCATTCGGGGTGGCAGTGGCCCAGTGGGTGTTCCAACTGCGCTAGTAGCCTGCGAATTGTAGGTTGCACAGGTATGATTCCTTCCAGGGTTTATTGCCCTCTTCTGGGACAGGTAAGGTATTTGACATAACGTCACAACTAGGAGCAACAAAACGGACCGTTGGAGATGGTCCGGGATTAATCCCGAAGGGAAAGATCCGAGAACAGCTACTCGTAATTTAGAACCTCGATCAGATGACGAGGCCAACACCTGAGCTGGCACCCCACTCTCCAAACTTCCACACCACGCGCCAATCTGAGGACAATTGA
Organism: Meta bourneti; assembly: GCA_933210815.1. Lineage (NCBI taxonomy): Eukaryota > Metazoa > Arthropoda > Arachnida > Araneae > Tetragnathidae > Meta > Meta bourneti. The sequence continues at coordinate 73,523,170 of OW119929.1, read as the reverse complement.
GGCCACGACAAATTCAACTTGTACCAACCCCACGTACAAAACTGTCTTTGGTTAGATCGAGTTTCGAATTCGCAACTCTCCGGTTTCTAATCCGACACTCTTACAACCGGGCTACAGCTTTCCCTCCCAATTTCGTCTTGGCGTGGTGTGGAAGTTTGGAGAGTGGGGTGCCAGCTCAGGTGTTGCCTCGTCATCTGACCGTGGTTCAAAATTACGTGGTGTTGTCCTCGGATCTTTCCCTTTGGGATTGATCCCGGACCGTCACCAATAGCCCATTGTGTTGCTCCAGTGTGACGTTTATTGAAATTCCCCCCCCCGACACTCTTACAACCGGGCTACAGCTTTCCCTCCCAATTTCGTCTTGGCGTGGTGTGGAAGTTTGGAGAGTGGGGTGCCAGCTCAGGTGTTGCCTCGTCATCTGACCGTGGTTCAAAATTACGTGGTGTTGTCCTCGGATCTTTCCCTTTGGGATTGATCCCGGACCGTCACCAATAGCCCATTGTGTTGCTCCAGTGTGACGTTAATTGAAATACCCAATACCCAATACCCAGTAATGTTCTACATCAAAGTTTACTTTAGGGAAAGACGTAGTAATCTGAAAGTAGTTGCGTTGACTTAAGGTGTATGTATACACTAGAAATCGATTTTGTTTTTATTGCTTCAAATATTTCGCAATTTCTGAGCTTTTAAGTGATACCAAGATCTTGTAAATATCCGGAATACTTTTATAGTTATAAGGGTTTTTCGTTAGGTTGGTGGGGCCGCGGTGGCCCGGTTGGAAGAGTAACGGACTTGCAACCGAAGGGTTGCGAGTTCGAATCCAGCCAAACACCGTCGTGTACAAAGGGGGCTGGTGCACGTTAAATCTGTCGTGGCCTCAAATGTCCTCACGTTGGCGTGGTGTGGAAGTTTGGAGAGTGGGGTGCCAGCTCAGGTGTTGCCTCGTCATCTGACCGTGGTTGAAAATTACGTGGTGTTGTCCTCGGATCTTTCCCTTTGGGATTGATCCCGGACCGTCACCAATAGCCCATTGTGTTGCTCCAGTGTGACGTTAATTGAAATTCCCCCCCCGTTAGGTTGGTAGGTATTTTAATTAACGTCACACTGGAGCAACACAACGGGCTATTGGTGACGGTCCGAGATCAATCCCAAAGGGAAAGATACCTGGACAACACCAAGAACCACGGTCAGATGATGGTTTTTCGTTAGATACTGTCACCAGTACAAACATGTTTCCAAAACCTTCAACTCAATTTCGGAAGAACTGTATTTTTGCAATACGATGCTGTGTTCCAACAGTGATAACTCAACAGTGAATTTATCTATTATGATTATTTTTGTGTATCATTGTAATCTATATAATACAATGGATGTTTTGCACCTCAATCAGAGTTTGTAGTTAAGAAATTAATTTTTAGTTTATTTTTAAATGTTAAAATTCCAAACAAATCTTGATTTTTTTAGACTTTTTTGGTGAAAACAATTGTAAAAAATAACCTATTCCCTCTAGCAACTTGATTGAGGATCAAAACATGAAGAATAATATTAGGAATATTTTCCAACAGGAATTGCCTTTCTGAACAAATTAGAATTTGAGATATCACTGTTAAAAAAACATTCTAATTATGTGATTATATCTAAACTAGCGTGCCCTTGCAAGAATTCTCGCATGAACATTCCCCCCCCCCATCCGTTGTAAGGGTGAAAGATGTAAGCGAATGTTTTTATATCCTAAATATCAAAAAAGTTTATTCAATCACTATTTACGACACTTCCTCCTTGAGATCACTGTTAGCGTTGTTCCGACCATTTTGTAAAGCACGTAATTCTTCCACAAAAAAGGCCTAATAAGGTTATCTTAACTCTCTAGAATTCACAAAAATTTTTAAGTTGTATATTTTCAATTTTTTTTCAAATCTTAACCTCGCGTGGAACATGCGTTATTTAATATCCATATATCATCAAATCACATATTCAAAAATTATTGATATTATGGAAAGAAATGAAAAACCAATTCAATACATAAATAATTCGTCGCGTATAAGAAGCGTAAAAGGGATCTATACTATAGAAATAATATAGATGATGAAGAAATTGTTTTCCGAGTAATACTGGTAAAACAATTTTATTGGAAAAGTTGTTTTCCCATCAATACTGGTAAAACAAACTGAGTTGCGTACCGCAATCATTTTACACTCAATGTTATTCCTATGGGGAATTTGAATTGTTTTTAGCCCCCCTCAGCACACCTTGGAGAAAGAACGGATTCGTCAGTGCTCAAAGATATCAAATCGTACTTTTGATACCTCACTTGTTAAGATTCGTCGCGTGTAAGAAGCGTAAAAGGGATCTAAAATCTTGTAATTTTAGTTAAATTGTTTTCCACTGTTTCTTTGTTAAATCAACTTACTTCTGTAAGCCCCGTGTTGTACTTCTGTGGTGCACGGGGAGTTTGCTTTTGTTCAATAAAAAAAACTATAGAAATATTATAGATGATGAGTAGATAATTAATAATTAGCTTAATCTGATTTCTTCTTACTGAGATTATTTTATATATAAGCCAATGACTGGTCGGAAAAAACTGGATTTTTAAAGTCAAAAATTTAAAGAAATCTAGTGTATGCGTACACCTTAAGAATTCAAGAGAGAATAACTTATGCAAATTTTACGATTCCAGACCTTAGTGTTCGAGAGTTTTCGATGTACCAGGTTGCGTTTTCTGATTTACGTATAAGATTATGAGATTTTATTTGCACACTGTTAAGGTGTCGGATTTTCGATATGAAATCCATTTCTTTTGAATATTTTAGCGTATCTTAAAGAATATTCTCATATGGGTATTACAAGAGAGACGAATATAACTTTTGAGGACATCATAAATTTAATAAGGACCGAATGTAGAAAAGTTGCGAGTGGGGTGACTGATAATTTATTAGCTTGTTTCCATTCCTAATCTATCAGGTACTTCTTGATGCATATATTATTCAATTTTGAACTTGAAAGATTTGTTGGGTGAAAATCCCCATCAAAATATTTTCCCTTTTTCAAATGCTACTGGCTTTTCACGTGTCAGAATATATTTCATCATCATAACTTTTAAATACTCACTTTCAATATTTGGCATCATATTGTCTACCATTGCGTTTTAAATCATGTTTTCATATCCTAGTTTCGTCCTGTCTTTGATCGACATCGTCTATTTTGAATTTCATTTTCAGAGTAACGGACTTGCAACCGAAGGGTTGCGAGTTCGAATCCAGCCAAACACCGTCGTGTACAAAGGGGGCTGGTGCACGTTAAATCTGTCGTGGCCTCAAATGTCCTCACGTTGGCGTGGTGTGGAAGTTTGGAGAGTGGGGTGCCAGCTCAGGTGTTGCCTCGTCATCTGACCGTGGTTCAAAATTACGTGGTGTTGTCCTCGGATCTTTCCCTTTGGGATTGATCCCGGACCGTCACCAATAGCCCATTGTGTAGCTCCAGTGTGACGTTAATTGAAATACAAAAAAAAAAAAAAAAAAAGAATTTCATTTTCATCTCATACATATTTTAATTTCTACTTTTTAATGTTGATTTCGTTGTTTACCTGATACGTGTTTTAAAAAAAATCTATTTGAAATTTAACTGGACTTGTGTTTGGCGCAACTTGTCCATTACTGGACCTTGCGCCATTAAACTTAAACAACCAGCCTTATCCATCAGTGAGCTCTTCTGAGATCAAAGGTACGTTTCGAGACACCAACTTCCACAAATTTATTTGCTTCGTATGCGGTGCATTTCAACTTCCTTTTCACCAGCGTTCGAAACTCACCTTGAATGTAAGCACCCTAGTTACATTCTAATTTCTTTGGAATTTAAAAACAGGTTATTGAACTTTTATTTATGTTTGGGATCAAGCCCGCGCGGTCTGGCTTGTCGCTCAACGGTCATACGTTTGCAACACGACTTGTCACGCAGGAGTTATTTATGCATATCGAATAAGATGTGCTGGTAGTTTAGATTGATTTTTCGTAGACTAGGAAAATTGTATCACCTTCTGACTACTTTAATGGAAAAGCTTATGACTGAACGATATCTGTTACTTATAAATTTGACTTCAGCTTTTCCCTTAGTTAAATTCTTGCATTTCTTCAACACCAAATAAACATCCACTCTCCAAACTTCCACACTACGCCAACTTGAGGATATTTGAGGCCACGACAGATATAACCCTTCAAGTGGTTCCAACGAGATAACTCGTCCAAGATGTAGTCAGTTTTACTAATGACGAGAAACCTCGTCGAGACATAACTGTCCTAATACTCCAAGAGGTATGAAGATCAAAGTAGGAAAACAAATTATTCTTTGCCTAGAATTGGTAACAGTTTGGAACAGGTTTTTGTGCATGAGGCTGGCCGCTACAGGATGGTTTTTAGAAGCGAAGATAAACCACCAGAATGGTTAACATGTACCACCCCACGTACACGACGGTCTTTGGTGGGACTGTTACTGAAATAAGACATGAGTATGTATAAATTTCACTTAGGCTCTGCAAGCTTAAGCCCGATCTAGGCTATAAATGGTATGACGAATAGAGATAAGGCTCTATCCGTCTTCCCGTAAAGACAACTCATTAGGGTCCATGAAGGTTGATCTGATGGGCATTTAATTCCTATCTCATATGAACACATGAAGAAATATTATCAGTCTACAGTCGGCGAGTGATGTCTAAAATTCGGATTCACACCATGCGAAAAACCTTACTCGTACGAATTCATCGAGACCTCTTCCAGAATTCCTCGGGGCCTTCCCTATATCTGCAGTGACTTCAGCTAGTCAGAACGGAATGGCTACCCCAACTAAGATTTGGTTGGAACAAGTTTCGAACTTGCAACCCCCTCCAAAACAACCCCGAAGTTTCAAAAATCTTTATTAAAAAAAGTATTTAGAAGTAATTAGTGGGCATTTAACATGTAGTAAAGAGGGTACACAGCGCAAAAAAATAATTCAGAAACAATACCATCTAGTAACTCAGTTCAATAGTCTTTCTGATTATCATAAAAATCCAATCAACCTCAAGGTGCCCTCACCCCATACACATTGGGCTGATAATCGTCCGATTGACTCGCAAATGCGTCGGCTCAATGTGTGCCCGAGATAAATGAACCCACTTGAAATAGTCTTCAATTTAGTCCTTACAATTTACTCCTACTTAAAAGTATAGCTTATTCGTAGTCTATGAACTGAAGGAGCGAATTTTTAATCTTACATAGTTAAATGCACTGATAAATAAGGGTCAGATGCAATATGCGGAGCGAAAGTTGATCTTTCGTGACGAAAAATCACTGACGGTTGCAACAGACGTATGAAATAGGAACTACCGAGTGATTGACCACAATTAACGTATTTGGAGTCATGTGACAGCACAAGATTGCTAAAATGTGATAACTGAAGCGGAAGCCTGGTTATTGAATGAGTTTTTAATGCGTTTAACTGTCTGTATTAGTTATGGAGAGTGACACAATGTCACTAAGAAAACATCTCGATGATTGGATTAATTATTATATTTATCTTCATCCTCCTTCCAGAGTTTCGTTTTTCTCTAAAAATATAACCGACCCTTAATTTATGGATACCAGTGTAGATTTCAGATGGCAAAATTTTGTACGATTAGAGATTGCTAGTTTTTACTAACTCACAAGATATTAAAAAGTTATCTACTGCACAAATACAAATGAATAACACCAGAGTGAAATGTTCGATCGCTTGAATTTACTCTTAAGCTAGCATAACACATAAATGAATTGTAGGATTTAAATAAAACAACTTTTATAATGGGCATAAAATGTGGAAAAAGTATTGCTATGGACAAGTAGTAAATGCAAAAATATCCATATGACCAAGTTATAAATGTTGAGTATCTTGTGTGGCATGCACTTTGCACCTAAGAATCTTAGTGGCCGTATCGTTAAAAACAATCGGAAAGATTTTGGATTCTCAGTTCATTGCTATTCACTTCTACTGCCTCGGATAGGTAATAATGTTTGAGCAGCTAGATATGTACTTTGCACTTAGGACCTTAGTTGCGTTATTTAAGGAATCGTGAGGCGTAGTTTTGATCTCTTGAGTCCTGCTATGTGGATAAATAATTGATAATGATCTTCCAGATATGTTTTTAGCGCGAACTCACATCGTGAGGTATCGGTCAACACATACAAGACAAATGTCTCATTTGTCAACATCAACAGGATCCTAAAGAATACAACTTTTTATAATAAAATGCAATGTACTAATCGATCAAAAGAACGAGAATCATTGCAATCGTTGAATATTTTTACTTTTTCATTACATTCGTTTCTTAAATCCCCAAACGTTTGATCCGGAAAATCTCGTCTGTGCACATCACTTCTGGAGCTTTTGATAATGCTATAAAACTGCTATAAAATTTTTCTCCTTTAATCACTCCACTTTTACTGTGTTTAAAACCACTTTTTATAATTTTCTCTTTCATTGTACAGTAGAACCCTGATTATCCGAGATCTGATTAATCGAGTGTCCTTGTTATCAGAGCCGAATTCAATATAAGAACTTTAAATAAAGCTTCGAGCACAACTGTGCGCTAAGGTGGGTCATTCGGATAGGCGAAAAAGTTTTTAACGAATTTGAATTTGAAATAGGAGAGTAAAAAAGGTGTCTCTTAACGTGAATATAAGCTTGTATTTTTTAAATTGTTTCTTCAGCGTCTTGAGCCTTCTACGACGTTATATTTTAGAATTTTACCTGAAAAGCTATGTTCTTCCATAAAAATGAAGTGTCCAAATAAATACGAACTGTTTTTAAAAAAATTAAAAACAGTTCGTATAAACAACTCAGTGAATATAATAAAAAATATTTTTGGTACAGGTACAGTATTTTATTTTCAATGACAGATGAAAAATTCAAAAATTCTGAACATTTTCAGTTTCTGCAATTTTATAAAGAATTACATATATATTTACAAGGGTTTAAAAATATATAAACTCCGGTATTTTTTATAACTATAAACATAGAGTGCTGGATATAAAATATGATTTATAATTAAACTAGCCTGTACTGTTTTTTATAATCACATTTTTGGTACAATTCGATGTGATTTTATCTTAGCTTGGATATATATGAAGCATAACTTACTTCTGGTCTCTTTTATGTTTCTGTAACCAATTTTACGTATCTTTCGACTACCAGTGTGACAAGGGTAGCGAAGGAACTGAAAAGTTCGTGTATCTGGAGAATTTATACAAGACGGAGTTCGTCATTTGTAACGTTTGTTAAAGATCAGTTTCGTGAAATCAATTTCATCAAAGTTAATTTTTGGAACATAAAAAAATTATTTTTTCTTTAGTCATTCTTTCTCTGTCACTCACAATTCTCCTTAATCACAGTTCTCGAATATCGAAATTGATCATTGTAAGCAATATATACTAGAGGTGAAGGAAGTGTGCATATTGTCGAATGACTTGGGTGAATAACAGATTTTATTCCGTCACTTATATAACAAAGATACATGTATCGTTTTAAAAACACTCATCTTTGCAGGAAGGATGTCACTTTATCACACACCACATTGGTGCATAAACTAATATAAATTCCGAAATAATTTTTAAGTTCAATGACGGATTATTACACATGTAGAATGCGATTCTGCAAGTTGACAATCAGCTAAATTCGTAGAACATTGTTCAGACGATATAGCTTTGCAAATGTATAAATATCGAATACATAAACTTATATGCTATTGATCGACCTCGGATAAATCGCAAGAAATTGTCACAGATTATACATTAAGTTTTTCACATGCGGTTCATGCTTTCCCAATTGCTCCCTAATATATTCTTTAAGACTTTCAGAGGCTCTATCTAAATGTTAAACGCGATTTTTAAAACGCTTCATTTTTTCCGTTTTTTGCAATCAATCAACATTATTCCTTTCTAAAATTTTATTCGTTTCAGTAAAATCTATTGAACCTATTATTATTTTTTGTAGTGTTCTAGGTCAGTTTTGGTTGTTTTTAAGTAGACCTTTGGAATCCTCATACAAGAACATACAGAAAATAGGACATGTTTACACGGCGCAATGCCAAGCAAGATGGTCTTTTAAGAGATTTTACTTTCAAATCATGATTAAATATTGTTCCACTTTAGGATACCTTAAAAGAACTATTTGTCACAGTACCGTATCATTTGCAACACTCTTTTTTTCTGAAAACAATTGGTATGGAAGTTTTACTCCATATTTTTTTTTCTATATTTTCAGCTGCAATTTCTTGCCTCACGAATACCGGATTCTTTGCCAGAATGTTGATATTTTAGTTCGTGTTTAACAAACAAATAATACTTTAAAACGTCCTCGATTATTGGTAAGACTGAGTTTAGTTTACGTGCAGTGTCAAAGATGGGTCATTCTCTTTGATGCATTCTAATCAGTTTTAGAAAAAAAATAACTCATTTTTATTTTAATAGTTCGTAAAACAAAACTCCCTGATGGAGACACGTGTTTAATTGCATTACTCTCAGAATTTTCTTGTAAAAGGTATTATGGCTTTTAGTACAGGAGTGGGGGCTGGCGTTAGTTACTCAATCGTTTGGAGTTGCAACAGTGATTCCAAGTGGGTAAGTTGAAAGCGGGATGTGTGACGGAAATCTGTGAAGGTCGAGCAATACAGTTCCTGATGTCTGATATCATTATTTCGATCTTTGTAATAAAACACTAAATATGTAAACACTAAATATGAAGGACAAGATTAAAGTAAACAAAGTGTTGTACATGCTTTTCCATCGCAAAATATTTTTAATAGGCATTACAAATTAAAAATATTACTTTAAAAATCGTGATACCAAGTGCATTTTTTCTCATTTGTAGTCTATTTCTTCATTATTTAACGTTCGGTAGAGGACTAAAGAAGTTTGAAAAAAATATAGACATTTATTTAATGGTAAGAGGTAACTTTACTCTTTTGCAAAAGCGATTGCGTAAAAAAAATCTTCATTGAGCGCACTTTATCCTTAACTGGTCTGATTTAGAGGATAGAATACTGCCTGTCACACACAAAGAGAGATTCTTTTAATCCTAACTTCATGAATCTTTCATAGCAGAGTATACGTAGAACAACAAAAGCTTTCTATTATCGAATAAACTATACTACGTGACTACGTTCCGCATAATTCGACATTTTAGTTACCCGATATGGTCTCTGTCCACATTGCCTAGGATAATCAAGGTTCCACAAAATTCGTTCCTTTCGTCAGAGCAGTTCCCTTTTGAAGCGTTTGTTAACAAGGGAAAAAAAGGTTATAAAAAACTATTCTGTTACAGGGAGATGGAATATCAGAAAATAATCCGGGTGCTTTTGAAATATTTTGTGAAAGGAAAAAGACGTTTTTCGAAATAGCTTTTTTCTTCTCTAGATTAGCAATTTTTAGCCGGTATTTCGCAGTACACTAGTATGCCTTACGGATGATGAAATGGTTTAAATAGCGAGATTTATTTCATTTCTACGGTTTTATTTTCAACTTTTGACATGTATTCAGAAATGATTACAAGAAATGATACCAGTAAAATAATTTTGAGTATTGTTTTTTATTACAAAGTAATAAATTGACCCAAAAAGATATTTAAAATCTACTTTGGTGTATAAGAGTTGACAATATTATTTTTTGAAAATCAATTAAATTTATTAAGATAGTGTATTTTTTGACAGATCGGTAGGTAGATAGTTGGATCAACGTCGCACTAGAGCAGCACAACGGGCTATTGGTGAAGGTCCGGGATGAATCCCGAAGGGAAAGATTCGTAGTTTTAAATCACTGTCAGATGGCGAGGTCAACACCTGAGGTGGCACCCCACTATCCAAACTTCCACACCACGCCAACGTGAAGACATTTGAGGTCACGCCAGATTTAACGTGCACCAGTCACAACGTACAGGATGATCTTTAGTTGGATCGAGTTTCAAACTATGACTGATCGGCAAAAAAAATACAATATTTTTTTGGTGTGCCGCAGAATTTTAGTTTGTGTGTGCCATGAAATGAAAAGGTTGAAAATCGCTGGTCTAGAGGAAGTTTCTTGTTTTTTTTAAAGTATTATTAAAGTGGTCCAAATTTAGAAAGGAAAATAAAATATTTACACGTGGAAATTATTGAGTACTTGAGCTGTATTATTTCAATTCTTGAGGAAGCTCGTCATCTAAATTAGTATTGGAGCACGGGAATGGAGTAAGCTGAAAACAGCGGAGAACTCAATATCAGTAGCAGTTGAAATTACTTAAAATATTACTCCAATATGTTGTAAATTACTCCAAAATATTGTAAAAGAAAGAACAAATAAGAGCAAACTACTGATGAGAAATTAAACACGAAAAGCATGTATTGGGACCATGGGGAATTCTCTTCCTACACTGGTCTTGAATGAAAGGTACAAGCTTTAATTTGCTGGCGGAAGAAATTTATGTAACATAAAATATTTCGGGTTATTCAGAAACAACCGAAGTTTATTCACTTTCCAAATAGGAATGCGAGTTCTAACAGTTTTTTTTATTTTTTCATTCGAGTCAGAAAGTAAAGCCGGAAATGTATCTGGTTTCATCCAGTTGAAAGTAGTCCTATTTGAATACTGGAAGATATTCGGACAAATAAATCAGTATTTCAAGCGCGAAACAAGACGTTTGCTATAACAAGCAAATTTCTCTTTCCCCTAATCGCGCTCTCCTGTCTTTGAAACATGGGCAAACAATTCAAAGACTGGATAAAGTTTTGAGACCAATTATTTATAATCGCTTATCCAGAAATAGCTTGACATGCATTAAAAACGTGTTTATGCAGATGTTCATTCAGAAGGTATTCTGATTTTTATGTTGCAGAGATTTCTTGTTATTAATGACATGGGAAGCATATTTCTGGAAAACAATAAACTATTATTTTTGAAAGAATAATTTAGAACTAAAAATATGCTTTAAAATTATTTAATTTTTTTCACTTATGTGGCAGCACAAATTTTAGAAAGTATGAGGTTAAAAAAATCTACGAAATATAAAGGAGAGATTTCCTGACAAGTGTTAGATTGGAGAGATATAAGTTGAGCAATTTGGAAGAGGTAGTACGTAGGTAGTTACTTAACGCCGCAACTGGAGCAACACAACGGGCTATTGGCGACGGTCCGGGAACAATTGCGAAGGGAAAGGTTCGAGGACACCACCAAGTAATTTTGAACCATTGACACACGTAATTTTGAACCATTGACGCACGTAATTTTGAACCACACACCTGAGCTGGCACCCCACTCTCTAAACTTCCACACCACACCAAAGTGAGGACATTTGAGGCCACAATGGATTTAACGTCCGCCAAACCCCTTTGTACACGACGGTCTTTGGATGGATTCGAACTCGCAACCCTCCGGTTGCTATCCCGTTACTCTTCCAACCGGGCTATCGAGGCCCGATATTCAGTAGAAAGCTGGTGTATATTCAAATTTTGAAGTCGTTACGTCAAACTAACATGGGAATGGGTTTTGCTACAGCAGAACTCATCCACCTCATTCTCTATAAATAAACTCTCACGTTGACGTGGTGTGGAAGTTTGGAGAGTGGGGTGCTAGCTCAGGTGTTGACCACGTCATCTGACTGTGGTTCAACACTACGAGGTGGTATACTTGGATCTTTCCCTTCGGGATTGATCCCGGACAGTTCCCAAGAACCCGTTATGTTGTTCCAGTGCAACGTACAATCAACTATCTATCTATATACAAATACGGTACATCAGTCTTCGAGGTGGTCACAGCTTACAAAGGACTACCTCTTCTCTTTTATTGAGTTTTACGATTCTGTCTCATGGCACCCAATGCATTGACACCACTTCAGTTCAAAGACATCTTTTACTATTTGTTTCTGATCTTATTATGGTTTTGTTTTTGCCTCATCGGTCTGTAGCTCTCGACGTATCTTTTATACCATTTTCCCACATCCTGCGGGCCGCGTTATCCTGGTCGGAAGAGTAACGGATTAGCAACCGGAGGGTTGCGAGTTCGAATCCAATCAGGCCGTCGTGTACAAAGGGGGCTGGTGCACGTTAAATCTGCCGTGGCCTCAAATGTCCTCACGTTGGCGTGGTGTGGAAGTTTGGAGAGTGGGGGTGCCAACTCATGTGTGACCTCGTCATCTGACCGTGGTTCAAAATTACGTGGTGTTGTCCTCGAATCTTTTCCTTCGGGGGTTGATTCCGGACCGTTGCCGATAGCCCGTTGTGTTGCTCCAATGCGACGTTAATTAAAATACCTACCTACCCACATCCTAGTCACTTATCTGTAAAGTAGCTGCTGAAAAACTTATTGTTCCATAAGTTTTGCACGTCAGTGTCTTAAAAATCTAGTGTTAAAAGTCAATACTAAATGTCCCGATGTGGCCATAGACAGGTTTTGTTCTTAAGCTTCTCTTATTCGCCGCAAGAAGTTATTCATTTAACAGTGTTCGATTTTTATTTTTACAACCCACACCTCCAACCAACTCACTGTAAGGCTTGGAGCATAAAAGGGGAGGTGGAATGCATGATTTATAGATAAAAATTAATTACACAAAACATTTTACTCCAAGGATTTTGCTCTCCATTTCCTGATGAGAGATCGAGCCATATAGAATATTTCATTACTTATTGTTGTAATATTTATCCTTTACGTATGGGTTCCCAGGCCTCAATACAAAACAAGCTCCAATGGAGATTTTTTTTATTGTGTCAAGCAATGTTATTCCGCCAAGTATATATCAAGTACAAACGTCTTTTTTTCATTTAGGCGCATGTGCACCTATTTTTATAAACACAATAAACCATGTATAATTCTTTAAACTTAGAAAACAGACTGCACATTACAATGCAAAAAGCTTTTCACATTTTCAAATCCCAGTACCATGGTACCGACGATTTCCCCAACCCATGGGCCTGATGTAAGGGCCCTGAGCTTGTTGTTGGGGGTATGGGCTTTATTTCCATAACAATTCCAAGAACTTTCAAGAATACTACTCTATATAGAAATATTGTCTGAAAATATAATAATAATTTTTACAGAAACAATATACAAATGATGAAAAGAGCCTTACATTTAGGGGATCCATTTCCGATATCATAGGTGACATTCTTAACAAACAAATCCTTCATCTTATAGGTTTGATTCTTTGCCATTCTGTTATAGTACTAGCATCATCGCACACTTAATAAGGAAAGAAATTTTGCGGCCCGCGTTAAAAGATGCCGCGCCACTATCATGGGATATGCTAGTGCCATCTATCGGAAAACAGCAGAGACGATGCTTTATTGCATGACCAGCTGACAAAATATTTACGATAGACAATAAATTAAGAAATACATTATCAACGCGCTGAGTTGAAGAGTTACCAGCTGCATCTCAAAACTTCAAATTGCGCCACGCGTTTTGATTATGCACAGTTATGTTCAGTCTTTGTTATTTAATGGGTAAGAATGCAACTTTCAACGTCGGGGAAGCGACATTTCCTGCACGATGATGGATGTTTTACTAAGGCTGTTTTGCAGGTTCAGTTGGAGACTATTATTTTTAATATGTTGTATGAGAATGTTTTACATTACCTTTTTAGTGAGGATGTTTCGTCTCAACGACAATATTTAAATTCAATTGTAAATATGACTTGCTCAAAACATATCTTATGGAGTGCATTGATCAAAACCAGGACTGACCAACACAAGGCCTGTGAGATGTATGCGAAACGGGGTTTATTTCTTGAGACTTACACAGTAACAAAAGTCACACAAAAAATAAAATAAGAAATAAAAATTAACCTTTAGACTACGGGGCAGTACAACAGCCGTACCGTATTCGGGTATCGGAATAAAAGCGCCGATATTTAAAGGGTGTAGTAAAAATACAATATTTCACACTGTATAAAATTACCCACAAATATAGATTTTAAGACAAACAGAAATCTAAATTATGTAAATCAAAACTAAGCAGCTTTTGGTTTGAAAGTAATTTATACTATCACCTCTTTGGACAAGAAACAGTAATATTGATTTGTTAGGAATAACAGTTGTTTAGAAACAGCGTTCGCTTAACAAAATAATTCGCGTAACAAACAATTAGCTCTACAAAACAACTTTCCGAAACAATATGCCTTCGGGTTTGATCCCGGACCGTCGCCAATAGCCCGTTGTGTTGCTCCAGTGCGACGTTAATTAAAATACCTACCTACCGAAACAATGTTTCGGAACGTTATTTTGGAAACGAATTGTACAGTGGCTTAAGAGTCTTTCAAACTATACATTTTGGTTCAAAATGTGTTTGGAGTTTTATGCTTTTTAACTTTTCAAAATGATTTGGAAGTTTCGGAAGGAAATAAGCAATTTCGCGCTATGCCATCAATATAGAAATTATTTCGACAGAATCATAAATTGACCATTTGATTTGCATTAACAAACTTGATTTACACCTGGTTGAAACGAAGAGTGCTTATTGAATAAGTTAACAAACACTTATAAGAATGAAAGTTATTTAAACACCCCAAACTGAACTGGAATTAATGATTGGCCTTAATGAGTACTTAAAATCATATACACGAATTCATGATAAAATTAAACAGTAAAACGAAGAGAAATACATTTCCAATATGTCATTTATTTTTGAAAAGCGCATGTCATATATATGAAAATAAACTGCACCTAGCTAGAATTTTTGGGGCGTTGAACCTATATCCTCAAATTAGAAATCGGTTTATAATTTAGTCATATAGTTCAATAAGTTTTATGTTGTGAAAAATATTTACTCAATTTTCAATTTGAATAAAGTAACGTGGTTAGCAGTTAAATATTATACACTAAATTTTAATTCTATCATCTAAAGAAAAATTAGTTTGATAAAATAACCTTAATTTTTTAAAATAATTACTTACAGTGAAATATTTCTGGAAGCATTCTCATGGTGTGTTTCAAAATTCTCCGCAGTTCATCAAATGTAACATACAACTCACAGGTTGCTAGCGCTATTTTAAATCCACAAGGCCATGGTGACCACTCTACCGGAAGGACTTCTTCCGTATCTAATGGGAAAGATAGATAGTTGAAAACACTCCAACGTGTTCCCTTTTCAAAACCGCAAGTAGATTTCTTTTTTAGGAAAAGTGTAAAAAAGACTTCACGCTGGATTCGCTGTCCAAATTAGATTACAATCAGGGTTTACAAATTACTGAACTTCAAATTTCCCACGCTTAATACTGGTGTTGGGTTCTAGTCTCTCC
This sequence comes from Meta bourneti, assembly GCA_933210815.1. Lineage (NCBI taxonomy): Eukaryota > Metazoa > Arthropoda > Arachnida > Araneae > Tetragnathidae > Meta > Meta bourneti. The sequence continues at coordinate 73,507,903 of OW119929.1, read as the reverse complement.
CTTGGCGAACTGTTTTGAAGCATATATCTGGGGGTTGGGTTGGTTTTGGTTTTATGGCGCAAGGGCCATATTTGGCCATGCTGCGGCAGATGCAAGACAGACAATATCAAGTAATGGATATACTATACACAAGGACAGCTTTTACTCACACAGATGAGAGAAATACATCCAGGGAGGAATTGAACCTGCGTTGCCGACAACTAACAGGTTGCTAGAGCAGTGGTCATACCCACTGAGCCACGACGGCCCCATATATCTGAAAGGACAGCAATTACTGCTGTGAAGGCAATAAGACCCAAATTTTTGTAACGTAAATATTTGCGCACATTTATTGCGCAATTTCTTTTCTTCCAATAGTTTGTTTGGAATAGGGAAGAGCAACGAGTTTTTCTTTCAACAGAAGATACCAAGATGATGAATTGAACCAGGGATTCCTAAACTTATTGAGCGGATGGTCACATTTGAATATTGTAAAGGAAGAACAAAATATTGTGTCAAGATTATCATGAAGCATGATCTTAACAGAAAAGTTAAAAAATTAAAATTAAAAAGATATCAATTAAGAAAACCGGTAATGATGTTTCGTTGACGGTATCTCTCACCAATTCGAGTCACCTGTAGGATTCATTAACGGTTTTCAAATCCCAATAACAACCGCACTTGCACTTGCATTACCCGATTTATTGGTTTAAGATGCAGTTAGCATAGAAAAAGGTACATAGTTGAATTAACGTCGCACTGGAGCACAACGGCTATTGGCGACTGTCCGGTATCAACCCCGAAGGACAAGATCCGAGGACAACACCTGGTAATTTTGAATCACGGTCAGTTGACGAGATCAACACCTGAGCTGGCACCTCACTATCCAAACTTCCATAAAAAAAGGAAAGAAAACTTTGCTGCACAGAAACTCATTTATAGTAGTATCACAATGCTTTAAGTATAAAAGTTGTGGAAAATTTACCAGTCCTTGATTGACAGACCTTGTAACTAACGAGATCAGAGAAGTTAATCGATAACTCCAAACCAGTCATTAACTGTTCAAGGCTGAAACGAATGCTATCCAGCGAGTGAAAAAGAATGAGTTGACATTCGGTCGCTCCCTCTAAGACTATTCAATGTCAACTAGATTTTGTTGATTGATTCTGTTTTATCAACACATTTTTTACACTACAATTTCAGCGAAATCTTTAAGTGACACAAGTAAGTGTTTCACTCATTGGAAATTCTCCATCAGCATTAGCAGTAAAAGAAAAGAACTCGATTCTTGAGCAATAGAGGAAAAGAACCTGCAAATTAATTACTGCCGTTTTCTGATAAACTACGTCTTTTCTATTCTGTCCATTCTTATACAGCTATCGCGTTTACATTGTGGTGGCAAGTTTGGGAAACTATTGGAGGGGAAAGTAGGATCTTAATAGATTCTTATGTACTCATGGTCTGTGACTGTGTCACAACTCAAAAATCACATTTTAAGTTAATTTGGGTTTAATGTTTTCATTACTATGAAAATGCATGTGCTGTTAAACACTTCTGCCATCTAGCGGTTTAGTATTGAATTAGGATTCCACTTTACCTCCGGATAGTATGTAGTTTTAGCAACTTGTATATTAGGCATAACGTTTGTCTACCACCCAATAGATCCGGCTTGGAATCCTGATTTATAAGAGCATGGATGTTGCTGACTGTCCGGACTGGCGGCTTACCCACTGGGTTCTCCTTCACAAATAGTCACCCCTTATAGTGCCGAAGGCAGAAGAAGTCAGTAATCGAGCATTAAAACACGCTCTGAGACATGTGTCAATAGTGGCACAACTCCAAAGAACATATTTTTTTACTTGTGCCACTATTGCAAGCCTAAGCTAGATGTGTAGGTTTTCGAAATAATTTATCTTGGTTTTGCGTTCCACTGCCTGTATTTGTTAACCTGGGGGTGACCAAGGGGTTCCGGCCTGTAGGAGTTGGTACCCCATGTCTCCTAATGTAGTGCGCGTACGACCTATTATGTTAGGGCTGTTTGCATTTTATATTTAGCTACCTATATTGCCTGTAGCGGGAGGTGGGGCAAACGCGTTTCTCGGGGTAGGTGTGTAATTGAATATGAAACCTGCCTGTCATTGCAAAAGGAGCTGCCACCTGCTGAAAATGCCTTGAAGGAATCCTAGAGATTAGTTTCACCATTATAGCACTTAGAATTTCTGCAGGGAAGCACTTGCCGCACTCACAATATTATCACACTGCAAACAAGAAAACAGACCATGGTCTTGTCCCATCATGAGGGGAAGGTGCGACCGTGTGAATATCATAGAAAAATATTTTTTAAATTTCATCAATGGTAAGGTTTAAACAAATATAAGTGTAAACATATTAGTAAAAGGTCTGGGAGTGCGTGGTAAAATTATAAAATTTTTAAAGCCTACAGGGGACAGAATAGTAATTGGTTCAATAGGAACATTGAAGATTTGGGTTCGCACTTACACTCATGTCCAAAAGTTAAGCATAATTCGTAAAATGCGAAAAAATCGGAGTCAATATGGATACAATGGCTCAAAATCACTTGTGAAGGATCGTGGGACGAAGGTAAAACATTGTGCATATTCAAAACAGTTCAGTCGACGTCGACATGCACAAAGCATCAGCGCACGTCGGAACGAGTATAAAACGACCTCGAGCGGCATGACCAGTTTAGACAGAAATTTCGTAATTGCTGTGGTACGGAGCGTTGTTAACAATCAATAAGGACGAAAGATGTCACAAAGATGCCAACTGAACATGTTTGTGAAGGGACAAATTATTAGAAAATACTGGAATCCGGTCGATCCCAAACAGAAGCGTCTCGAATTCTAAATGTGCCTCAGTGTGTGATCTCCAGACTGTAGCAGAGGTTCCAAACCACTGGAGACCAGTACCAGGTCGGCCAAGGGTAACAACCGCTCGGCAAGACCGATATTTGGCGATAGCTGCGCGACGTCAGAGGAACCGTTCTGCCAGACAACTGGGTTCAGCCCTGACAGCCGCCACAGGAGTCATAGTTTCGAGACGAACTGTTTACAGGAGACTCAGACACGTTGGTCTCTATGCCAGACGACCAGCAGTTTCCATCCCCCTGACGTCTGCACAGATACGCGCGCGTTTACAGTGGAGTTTGGAACATCGGCAGTGGAGTCGACAACAATGGGGCAATGCCATGTTCAGTGACGAGTCCAGATTTAGTCTGCAAACTGATTCTCGTCGTACCACGATCTGGAGAGAACGTGGAACACGTTTTCACCAGGGAAAACATCACGTAAAGACATCGTTTTCCTTCAGGGAACTCATGGTCCGGGCAGTGATCATGCTGGACGGCCGCACAGACCTCCACATCTTTGACACAGGGTCTGTTACCGGTCAAAGATACAGAGACGAAGTTCTTGAGCCTACCGTTCGCCTGTTTCGAGATGCTGTCGGTCCTGGTTTCATATTCAGGGATGATAACGTGCCTCCTCACCTTGCAGCTCTGGTCGACGCCTTTCTTCAATGTGAAGATATCCACCGCATTCAGTGGCCTGCCAACTCTCCTGATTTGAATCCTATAGAGCATGTGTTGGATACGCTCGGGAGACATTGCAGCCCTCTCCACCCACCAAGCTCCGTTCCGGAATTGAAAACTGTTCTCCGTGTGGCTTGGAACTCTTTTTGCACACAAATCATCCATACCCTCATCGAAAGTATGGTAAATCGTTGTGCAGCATGCGTGGCTACCAGAAGTTCCCACACATCGTATTAAACTTCAGCAGCACATTGTTTTAATCATTCTGTTTCACTAAAGTTGACACTCGTATTGTGAACATTTTCCTTTCAACCATTTTCTTTGGATAATAAAAGTCATTATTATCCTAGTTTTGCATTGTTTTCTTCTTTTATAACCCTATTATACCCGCATACTGCGTTTCCTTTCATTCCGATGCAGATTTTCTGAAATATTCACATAAACAGCAATTATGCGTAACTTTTGGACATGTGTGTACCCCACCCCAACCTGTAATTTTTTAATTTGTATCTCATACCTCATACTAGGGGAGTACAGAAATCCTTGAAATTGGGGGGGGGGTGCACAAGGCTTGTGTTCCAAGCAGTTGGGCCCATGCGTGTGCAACCTTATATCAAAGATTGATTTATCGCTCTACCGTCATTCATTTTTTGCTACACGTGGGTTGAATAGACCAAGACTTGCGACAACTTTATGTCAATATTGAGCACAATATCTACAGAAAACAATTTTCGAAATCCTTGACACTTAAAGATTTTTAGAATTAAATAGAATGAAACTGTTCTGACCTCTGTGTTAAGCGTATTATTGATAAAGGGGTTATCACAGAAGATACGATCTTAAATGATAATCAGAAACTTATAATGTTAAAAAGTGATTACGTCAGCCAAAAAAGGATCGTTTTTATTCCTTACGCGTTGTAAATATGCATTGAGCGTTAATGGTAAATGTAAACACACTAATATCTCATTAGTTCTCGATCCTGTCATTCACCAGAAATCGTAGATTGAGTAAGGCATATGTGATATATGTAAGTGCATATCTGATGGTTGAAAGTCCATTTTTGTTCCTAGACATAATAAACAAACTTATTGAATGTACAGAACAGATTTCCAAGACATTCAAAGACGATTTATTCACAGGATGTGGATATGCTCAATAGCTTATGCAAAAATTTAAGTAAGAGAAATCTGCACTTGTATCATCGCAAAATAGTCCTTTCCAGGTTTATTATCTTCTTAAGTCTTTTTCTGTTGACGAGTATCTCCAATAATTCTTAGTGATAAAATGTATCAGACGCAATTGATGGTAAACATGGTCATATATGTATCACTTCATTGCTAAGTTATAACCTGAATTATGGATGAACTCAAATTTGAAAATATGAAGTTATTAAATATAAAATTTTAGCAAGGGCTAGGATTTTGATGACCTTAAGCTGATAGAAAAACTCTATAAAATGCATTTATAGGGTTAAGGAAGTACAAAAAATGTGACTTTAAAATTTTGCACATTTTTGCAAAACTTTTTTTAAAAGTGCAAATATATCCTCAAAATACAGTTTAACTTGTATAACAGACCCGGAATCTTTCCAGGCTCTATTGGTATCCCAGAGACAAAATAGATAGCTGAGCCAATTATAGATTAGGTCAATAAAAATTGTTTTATTTTTATTTTTTAAACAGTAGGTTTTCTAAAACTTCAAGGTAAAAAATACATGACTTAGAATTGAAATTTTTTCTGTAAAAATTCATGGCTGTAGTATATCAATTAGAAACTTGTTCCATGGACTTTAAAATAAGTATTAGTTCAGTTTTCTAGCATAAGTAGATCTCGAGATTTTACTAAATTTGTAACCTTATGTGACCCAAATTTTACCGTTTCGTTTCGTTTTTAATTACCTACAATTCGAAATATAGATATGCATCTCATATTTTGCACAATTTCTACTTGGTTACTATACACCAAATTTAATTTAAATCGGAAAAGGTCATGTTGACATTGATACTTTGTTGGAATGATTCGATAAGAAGCCAACAACAATTTAATTTTTTAGTTCTGGCAAACTGGATGTATTTTGATGACAATAATAGGTCCATTTAAAGAAAACAGGAGAAAATACAATTGAAATTAACATTTTCTGACTGTTTATTTGTCAAACTGTAAATTTGAATTGTAACAAAAACATCCAATTGAATAGTTTTAGTTACCATAAGAAACTGAAAATTATTATTTCATCAATCTAGAACTGCCGGTCACAATAAAAATCTTTGATCAGAATAAAAAAAGATTTTCTGTGTCTGTCAATAGTTTTCGACATTAAAAGCTCATATCCTCTTCTACTGAAACCACAGATGCGTACTTTAAATAAACTACGCCACTTTCTTAATCTCCTGAAATTTGACTGAAAGGGAACGTTTCTCCAATAAGCGTGAAAAACGGGGTTTAAAAAAGTTGTTTAAAAATAACAAAAAGGCAAAATGGACCAAAACACTTGAAGAAATAATTTCATGTAAAAATCACAAAAATGCTTGATGAATGAAGGCAATAAAATCAGGCTTTTGTATGAAATATATTTCTATATTCTCGAATAATGTTTCAGTTTTACCAAACAAATATACAATATAATTAAAATCATTAATGTGATAAAATTGACGGCTATTTACTACTATTTCCTTTGAATGTCTCACAACTCCTGACATGTTCCTACTTTTAAAAGTTTTGTGGTAACTCCGTTGTGAATTGAATTTCTGCTTTTGAATTGAAAATCAAAGAACATGGAGTGGTGTAAAGTGGGCAGCGAACTACATTACTTAATGCATAAAAGGAAAACCAAAAATAACCTCTGTAGAAAGATGGGTACATGTAGAGTTAACATTAAATGTTAACTCGACATGCTCTTTTTGTCTGAATTATTGAAATATTTGACAAATAAACTAAATACATTTTTATTTCATAAAAAAATGCTTTTTATGAATATCTGAAATTACACGACAGGGTGCTTAAGAGAACTCAAAGCAGTTGTCCTATTTGAAAAGTTGGCCTATAGGAGCTAGATGACTAAAATATGTTGTAAATACATGCGTACTTTACTGTATTTATACAGATATAAATAGTAATATACGTATACTGTTTCATGTAGAACTTTTTCTCAAGACATTTGGGCAGTTTATTTAACCAAAATATTTGTACACATTCAAATAAAATTTTTTCTTATAGTAGTACTACAAAATATTTGTCCTGTTTTTATTATGAAGACAAATAGTTTGATCAATTATAGTTTACATCATCAGAAAAAGCGATGGATTGTATTTTATTCCTCCATATTACATGTATCCGCTATATCAACCATAAAATCAAAACATTTCTTTAGTAAACAACTCAATATATATATATATATATATATATATATATATATATATATATATATATATATATATATATATATCAGAATTTCTACCGTTTTCCAATCGTTTAGTTTTATGTAACTACATCTATTTGTATTCTACTTTTAATCATAAAAACTATTTCTACCAGCGATTGAACTTAAGAAATCCTGTTTTAAATGGGGTTGCAAAGGTAGAAATTCTGACTATGTAGGAGAGTAAAAATTTGAAAAAATTGAAATGCGTTTTAACTAACCATCTGCGTCTTAGATATGTAATCCGCATCCATCAGTGAATTTCAGCACACAATACAAAAAAGTCAACTTTAAAAATCCCGTAGCGTAATGACTTCAGGATATTAATATTTGCCCTGAACATTCTGTCGAAATCGACCGTCCTTCTGACTGACAGGTCAGTCCTTCTACCGACAGGTGCTTCTGAAATAAACCTTAATTATGGTTTTTTATGTCTCTAGTGGCTTGATTTGGTTACTTTCTTCAGGTCACTTGATCGGATTGATTACGTCTTTCAGGGTTTGGGAAAGTATTTTGTCCCGTTTCCTTTCCCTCAGTTACTTTATGATGGCATCAATCCACGCATAAAAATAACTTGCACGGTTCTGGCAACGGATTAAATTCAAATTATCGTTTTCTTACAGTTGTGCTCCGCGCTGCGCATAAGTATATAATTCGCTTGGAGCATGAAAGGAAGATTATGATTGTCAGAAGAAGCTTGTTATGTCTTCACTTTGCTGGTTATTAATCAGCGTTATGGTTACAACTGGTTACAAGACGTTGTGATGGTTGACTAATCAGCGTATTATGTTTATTTAATATTTGATGAATTTTAATTAAAGTTTGATGCTTTTACCTCTTTCCTTATTCATTTGACCAGTCAACACTTTCATATAGGATATGAGAATCAACATCCTCTCATACCTATAACTTCTTCAAAATCAATTTTTCTATCCTAACCATGGCAATTAAATTCACTTCATCAACTCAAAACTCACTTGAGCTAATAAAACACAGATGCTGATATTTCTGTCAGAACGTTTCGGGAGATACCTACAAATAAAAATGTTTGTTTGTACATTTAATATACTCCCCATTTCAAGTTATTTATCCGTTTAGTGTCATTCTAATACAAAATCAGTGGTTTCCACATTTGGTGTCTGTCTGTATATGTGTGTGCCCGAATTACGTTCAAACGGCTGGGTTTATTTCATGAAACTTTGCATACTGTGAGTAATTGACACACATTTAGTGACAGATTTTCATTGAGTCAGTAATAACTGCAGAACTACTTTTTCTCCCGCCGACTTTAGTTTTATTTCGCTGTTTTCTATGATTGTAAATTTAAAAAATATTTTTTTTTATTTAATTGTAACTTCTATTCATCACACGCAACAATTCCACAAGGGAATTGATTTAAAGCTGCATTCAAGTTGAGGAAAGGAAATTTTAAATGGAACTTTGACGATATTGAAAGAATATTAATAACAGAAAAAAAATCAGAATTAGGACATCTAAATATTAAAAAATCTTTATTGTAGTGACAAAGAGAGAAGGTCAAGATTAACTACTTTGAAGCCATATTCAAGCAACTATGTTAAAAGTTTGTTGAAAACAGCGATTTAAAAAAAAGCGCTTTGAAATCAATCTACGACTTTTTGAAAATTATAATAGGTTACTTTTGCTTTGTATATACTGAATGTTATTCAATTTTAAAGCAAGTTCTTTTGTACGTACTAATAAATGGAATTTTCACTGGATGTAAAAAGAAAAATGTAAAAGAAAAAATGTATTTTCTTTAAGAAAAGATTAGTCATAAATATTTTATCATCCTTCCCTTCTTTGTGTCATTCTTCCATTAAGGATAGCAAAATTCGAAAATGTTGCATGCTGGTGTCACAATATTGGGGGAAAACAGTGATATGGCATGTATTCGATTTGCATCCAAAGTGGAAATCATGTCGAAATAAAAATGTCGAAAAGCGGAACAAATTATTTTCCACACTTAAATGATGTTGGCACTTTTTTTATGAAAGAAAAAGTGATTATTCTTGTCACTTTTCTCAATCTACAAGTTAACCAATTCAACACGAGTAAGGTCAGGTAAATCTGCTAATTTACAATAAATTTATGGTAACTTCTAAATATTTTTAATTTGTATGATTTTCTGTTAATTATTACCACATTCTAGTTCCACGTTTTTGAAGAACCAGACGTTCTAAGAATGTTCTATTTGTATTCTGACACTCTTCGATTAATTTCATAAGTGTATATCCTGCATTTGCATTTTGGTTCGCCATTTTCGAAACATTTTTTTACCAATGCCCAGCCAGTTTGAACTTCTTGTAAGTGCTTTTAGTCATCATGGCACTGCAAGGGCGGAATTGGGAACTACTTGCCTTCACCCTGTACCACGAGGATAAGGTTTCATCATAAATTCAAGACACAAAACGTTTATAGAGAGGTCACACATTCAGTCCGACAAACAAGAATACTCACCTCGAATTTGAACCATGAACTTTTCGATTCAGAAGCCTGATCACTAGCCCGATTGATCGGTACCCCTTTCGATCACTAGCCCGATTGATCACTAGCCCGATTGATCGGTACCCCTTTCGAAACAATGATGAACAATAATTAGAACTTATTCCATGCTGCCTAAACGAACAGAAGAGTATTTTGATTCAGATTGACCCGGCTTTCGTTGGCACTATTTCATTTGCGATGAGGAGCCAAGACCTAAAGAATGCTAGGAAAGGGATTCCAGCCGAAACCTAGCTGAGCTGAGCCGAATCAAGCCGACCGTTGTTATGGGTTACTTTCCATAGTAATTGCTTTTCAAGAAAATTGGACGCAACTGTGCTGAGCTAAGCCGTGCCGAACCGGCAGTGTTTAATGGATTTCCTACATTATTATCATTTCACGCTGGACCAATCGTTTGTTCCCTAAACTTTACTCACAGATTTCTGGAACACAACGATTTACAATAACCATTTTCCTCATACTTCGATTCAGAAAGTCCTTTAAAAGCCATATCCAGTGATTTTTAAAAGGTGTAAATATTTTATAATCTTGAGATTCCTCATGCATACACCTAAGAAAGTTGGGATTACTGAATAAACTAATCCTGTTGAAAACCAGGAAAAAATAACAAAACATTGAAGTCATTCTCAATAAGTCACAGGAATGTATTGTTTCCACACAGCTCAGATGCATATTTGTTCCATATATCTTTATTGCTTTGTTTTTACTCACTCGACAAACACAACGACGACGTCAAATAGAGTAGTATTTATAGATATACCTGAGCGTACAATTTTCAACTATGTTTCTTAAGAAAAATATCTAGATTCGCATCCCCACATTTTAATATCCATGATAAATACTCAAATGAAACTACATTTGCATTTTTATACGTGTGTGATATAGATCTAATTCACGTGAAAATTTTTACGATCACCATTTATTGCTTAACTGATTGAATTTCTCACTAATAATTCATTTGATTCACATGGACTTCAAAACACTAGTGAACAATTGTCTTTATCTGAAGTAAAAGATTTTGTTAAATGCTTTTGGCTCTAGGTAAAATGAGAAATAGAACCTATTCCATTTTTACAGGAAAGACTACGTCTTAGAGTTTTTCGATTGAATTAGTTTACGTTTCGGGAAGTAATCAATAAAATATCGGGATTACTCGTATATTATACGGCAGGTTTGATGTAATATTTACAACAATTCTGCTGGAATTCATTCAGTTTTCAACGTTTTCATATATGTGCAATGTTTATATTCATTTGGAACTTAATTAGAAAGAGAGAATTAAGTTGGTTTAATTGAAAAGTTGTTTGAGTAATTTTTGCAGTTCAACAGTTAAAATAACAAATCTTTCTCAATATTATAGCAAAAGAAACTTTTGAAATTTGAATTAATGAATATTCAAAAAAGTAGAATTGAGTGAATCGTTACTCTGAGTAGTCCCCACAAGCTGTAGGTGCTTCGTACAAATGTGAAACAATCTGCACAAAATTCTCCCTCGGAATCAAACATTTCAAAACTTTGTGTTACCCCTTGGATACTTTCGATCGTTGTTAAACCACCTGCTTCTTTGTTAATTATATGCTCAGGTAATGCCTACTATTTACAAATTTACGTACGGGATATAAATTATAAGATTTGTTTTGGTTAGCTTTTAATTAAGCTATAGGGAACTTTACCAGCACTTCAAAAATCATCTTTAAATATAGCAGTGCAGCCAAAATTATGTAGTACTTTTTAGTAAATTGAAGTTGCACTGTCTTTCGCACGCTCCACTGCAAAGTTGAAAGCTTCTTGTATCGGGTTTTCAAGTCTGGAAATAGTTGAATTTTTATCTATAAATATTTTATAAATAAACAAGCTTTACTAAACGGCTTCACCCTAGAGATTCTGTTGCTTCAGATAAATCAAGTCATGCCTTGGTTTCTCAGCAGTGTCATCGCGTCGTCGAAGAGCTTTATAAGCTTAGTCCGATACAAGTGTGTGTCTTCTTTCCTCATCCGATTGCTTAGCTCACGACACCTTTCGACGTTTTACGTCGATTCGAATTTGATTAAAAATTTGTCCCTCTCCTTGCGTCTATATTAAAGTTTACTTCTATGCTTCTTAAGAACGACGTAGCGTAGTAAATAACTGCGTTAACATAGAAATTCCACACAAAATAAGCTTTGCGAATTTCATGATGCCAGAGCTCAGCTGTCGAGAGATTTTGATGCTTCAGAATTTTTGCTTTATGCATTAAATACTTAAATTTAATGATTCAAAATCGTGATATTGAACAATACACACTCTGAACCAATGATATTGAGTGATACTTAAACATCATTTGAAGTTATGGTTTGTTACTATAAGGTAAATAGATGATAGTGTGGCTCAGTAAAATTTGTTCACCGTGGCATATACAGTACATTGATTTTCAGAAACGTGGATCAGTCTCCATATTTCCTTAGCCAAAAATGGCCCTTGCGTCGCAAAACCCCCCAAATCAACCATGTTTCACAAAGTGTCTATGAAATATGTTTAACGGTCTTGTGTACATGAATCTGCAGCAAGTAAAATTTCAGTTTTAACAGGTATTGGGGAGCTTAGGGAATTAAATAAGAAATAGACAAGATCATTGATTTTGAATGACGACTAAATGTTTTCAAGTCGGGTTTATAGACGAAGCGACATGTTCAATGAACTTCTAAATTGAACTATTAAGCTTTTTCAAAAATATTTGCTATTAAATCGCGACTTTTGTCACGCTTTTCAATTTTTGAACACTTTTAAAATCTCAAAATATAGTTTGCACATCCTATATTGGAGGCGTTAAATTATTGAAGTTCAATGTACCTTTTATCAGAATGATTTAAAAATGACTAGAATTTTAATGAATATCAGAGTAATTTTCATTTTTACTGAAATTAATTATTGAACTTTTTATTCAATTTATTTTTAAATAAATTTTTAATGAAAGTTGAAATCCTCATTTTATATTCGGTAAAGAATGGAAATAAAAGTAATAATTTATTGGAAAGACAATAAAAAGAAAAATGAAAACATTCTGAAATCGTACTGTTCCAATTCCAAGTTTAAGTGCTGCTCTTTTGTTACTTTAAAAAAATTAGAACGATTTCTGTAACAGATAATTTCAGAGTTAATTAAAATATATGGAATATTAGCTGTATTAAACAAAACTACAGTAAATAATTTATATCGAACAATATTTCTACATTTAGCTGGATTAATAGAAAAACTGTTAAGTTTAAATTAATACAATTGAGAGCATCTAATACAAAAGCCAAAGGCTGCATGATATGCTTCATATTCTTGGTTACTCGTTGATATGTATCCAGGTGTATAATTTACGATAAAGGAACGATAACATTGGGTGAAGCTTCACATTTGAGTTGATTCGTGATATATTCACAGAGAGTTGATTTGTGATATATTTGTGGATATAGTTAAAACTAGATATATGTAAAGCTTATTAAAGGTTGTGTTACCAGACGTTCGGAAAGGTCCAGAATTTATGTGAATTGACCATATTCACCCGGAATTATAAATTGCCCTGATTTTTCAGGAAAATCACTAATTCAATAAAAATGTTACATTGATTGAATTGCTTTTTGTATAAAAAATGTGTTAGTTGTTAAAGGCAGTTCGCGAAATTATGTGTCAAGTCAGATTTTTCATTTAAGAGGTATTCTGCATTTGTAATACTGTTATTTCTTATTTGTAACAATGTGTATTTGATCGTTTCAATGTAAAAGTTTTTTTATTGATACTCCATCAATTGATTTTTATGTGTCCGGACTTTCCTTGAAATGTCAATAATTATAATTGAGTTTGTCAGAAATTTCATTTCTTAGGTCTGGTAATCTTAATTAAAGGCAACTAACACAAGAGACACTAAACAAAATGTTTGAAAGTGTACACATTTAATTTAATGTTTCTCTCGAAATAAGTAAAATACAGATCTTATTTTCCGACACTTGGCATCCTTACACATTTGCCACACAAGAAAAATCATCGCCGTCGTTTCTTCACAGGAGGACAAATGACAACATAAAAACATTAAACAGACAAAGATCTGAGCTGAACAAATACTTCTTTTCTCGAGGGCATTTTTATCGTGAAACCACAGCAAACGGCAGGCTACATTAACAAGACACAAAAGATCATCCGGAAGTCCTTTTTCTTCGCAAAACTTGAATTTTTTTGGATTCTGATAGTATTTCTAAATTTTTCTAAGTCCGCAAAATGAGAAGTATTTGATAGCCTTGTTGCAGTGGAAGAGCGCTGTTTCATTCGTCAGTTTCGTTGACATCAAGAGTTGTTTGGCAGGGGACAGCGAAGGCAGAAGATAGATTCAAGACTGGCACATGGAGACTTTCGGACAGGTGGGGGAACTTCGAAAGGAGATGGGGGTTCGACGTCTGTGGAAAATAATACAAATAAGTTATCACTCTTCACAGTTGCAAACAAAAAGTACACATACGAGTTAACCAGTGCTCGTTCAAGTTGAATAATTTCATTCGATGTGACGAAGATCCCCTGCTACATAATAACCGTGAAGTTAGGATTTTGTCATCAAAGAAATTTTGAATGCGAAACTTGCGTTTAATGAAATAAAACTGAATTTATTCGTTCATCATTCATACTTTCATCACCACCTAGTGTTGTTTTGATTACAGCCAAATAAAATATTGTGATTAGAGCAGTGATACCGATGTAAGCAATATTTGTAACCTCGATATGCATTATAAGAGAGTATTTGGGTACCGGTAGTAAAATCTTCACTTTCCACCTGGTTTGTTTGCTTACACTGAAAATCTTTCACATGAAAAAGTAAATGATCAATATGATAAAGCTGCTAAAATTTTAAAGATTAGAATACTTCAGTTGAATTATGGAATTTCGGAAAGCCCATTTTAAAATTAAAAGCTTTAAACTGAGTGATATATTAGCAGAATAGTATATTATGAGATAAAATCTAAGCTTTGGGTAATTAAGCTTTTGCTTTAAATTTTATTTAAGTATTTCAAAGGAAGATAATTGAATCCTCAACGTCAAATAGTTTTAATTGCTTGAATAAATAAAATGTGGCAATGTAATCGAATTTCGTAATGTCATGCTGATTCGGCTATCTGTATGGAACAAGAGAGAAAGAAGGCAATGCTTCCACTGGTTGAAAAATTATAAAGAGGCTCACCTAAGTTGTAATTACAAGGGGTGTCCCATCTTACTCTTCAGCTTGGAGCTTGGATTGCGGTCGGCCTTTCATCATGGGCTATATAACGAATAAGGCGAAGGCTTAGCTTAAAACAAAAGCTGCAAGCTTTGATGCAGTGCGCTCAATGGGGTTGGATTGGGATGAAGGAATGTTGGGAATAAGCATGCACTTTTTTGTTAATTATCCGCTAAAAATAGTTTCAAAAGTACAAAAATTAACGCATAAGCCTGTTGCAAAAATGCCACACAATATGAATAAATATTTAGTTGACAAGAATATATACTATTAATTTATGTTGTTTTTAGCGAGTTAATTAATTGCACAAATACTTAAGTATCGTTTCAAAATCAAGAAATTAAAAAAAATGGCACAGCTTGTATTGAAATTATGAGACGTGAATGCACAACTTAAAATATTTCAAAATCTAAAATTATAAATATTAACTTTTCTGTACTGTGATCATATTTTTCCTTAAAGCATGAAAATAGAGCATATGTAGAAAAAGCACAGAAAAAATGTTTATTGTGACAGAGCAATGTGAAAAAGTTATTGCCTATTTTTATCAAAAAGTATTTGTATAGATTGCATTAATTAAAGATGTAGCTAGTGCATAAAAGCCCATTAAACATATTACCAAACGCTTTAAAAAGCTGGTATGCTTCAAGCAAATTACTAAGCTTTTAACCGCAAAATATTTCTTAACAAATGAATCTTATAAGCCGTTCGATACCAACTGTACTTTTTCAAATTGATAAAAGTAATCTTATTACCAAAATGTGGTATTGATGGGATCGATTGAATTGTCTACGAGGATTGGGATCTGGAAGGAGAAAGGATCTGTAAAGGCAAGGGCGATCGAATTATTTTACTCACAACAGGGCTCATGGCACGTCCAGTGGAAGCTGAGCTTCGGTTCTTGGCACGCAACTTTGCTACAACGTTCTCAGCCATGTCAGCTCGCTCTTCAGCATCTTCCAACTCTTGTTGTACTTTTCGGAATTTGGCTAAGTTCAAGGCAGCAATCTCTTCCTGTAAGGTAAAATAATTAAAATAAGTAAAATGTATTTTGTACAAACGACAATCCTATTATCTGGAATTCATACTATTCCTTCTGACAAATAGTTATTTTTTTTATCGAAAACCATCCTTTATATTACAAAATAAAATCATATTTCAGTTTATAGCTTTCTAAATATCTGTACAAATTTAGTTTAGTAGTCGGTTGTAATGTAGTAGATTTGTTGACTTTGAATGTTTCTTAGGCTTCGATGAATTGAAATAGAAGTGGAAAACTTACGGCTTCTTCAATCTGCCTCTTGTATGTCTTGATCTTCTGCTGGAGTTTGTCGACGAGGTCCTGCATGCGCTCATGGTTCTTGCGGTCCTCATCGGCTTGGAATTGCAGTTCCTTCACGCGGCGCTCGGATTTCCTGACATTCTTGGCTGCCTCAGAATGACGACGTTGTTCGTTGTCCAATTCAGTTTCCAATTCACGAACCTGCACAAAACAATAATTTGTTATGTTCTTTGTACTCAGTTGATGCAAGTCAACCAATGGTTAATCTTTTGACGGAGTCAGGGCAACAAAGAGATCAATCAGAAATACCTACCTTCTGTTCGAGTTTCTGGATGATCTTCTTGCCTCCCTTCAGTGCAGCAGCTTCGGCTTCGTCAAGTCGGACTTGAAGTTCCTTGATCTGTCCCTCCATAGCCTTTCGCATCTTCTCTTGTTGTTGAGCGTGCTCCTGTTCGGCTCTCAGTTCGTCGGCGAGTCTGGCGGCATCTACCATAGCCTTCTTGGCCTTCTCTTCGGAAGATTTGGCTTCGTTCAACATCTCGTCAAGATCAGAATGCAGAGCTTGCATCTCTCCTTCCAACTTCCTCTTGGCCATGGAGAGAGAAGAGTTCTGGGCAGAGAGCTCGTTGACATTTTCGTGCAACTCAGCAAGTTCGCTGTCAGCAGCACGACGAGCACGGTCAGCCTGGCAAAAATAATGATTCAAATCAATTGGCGTGCCTCGTTTTTAGTTAATAGACCTTCCCTTAAAACTATATTTGTCTAAATAAAACAAATGTGTGACCGTTAAAGCTCCATAAGGTTAAAGTTACTGTTACTTCATCACACAACCTCAGAAATGAAAAAATAGTAGTTCATTTTACCTGTTCCAAAAGCTGTCTGCTCTCTTCCAGTTCTCCGTGCATGGCATTGCATCGTCGTTCAGACATGGCATATTGTTCACGAACTTCATCACGTGCTCTCTGTTCCTCTTCCAAAGCTTGTTGGATCTCCTTGAGTTGGATTTGGTACTTCTTGATGTTCTTCTGGGCTTCAGCATTAGCCTTGTTGGCATGGTCCAAAGCAATCTCCAAGGTGTTGATGTCACTCTCCAGCTTCTTCTTCATCCTGAGAGCCTCAGCCTTACCCTTGGCTTCAGCTTCCAAGCTGGCTTGCATGGAATCAATAGCACGTTGGTGGTTCTTCCTGCAAGCAATTGATAAAAAACACATGTTAGCAAGTGTGAAATAAATGTATGATATGCAGTGCATTTCATATAGGAATTCAAGATGTTCTTACCTTGTGTTCTCAAATTCCTCTTCCTTCTCTTGGAGTCGCCTGTCGATCTCCTGTCGGACCTGAGAGAGCTCAAGTTGAGCACGGAGAACCTTGTTTTCTTCTTGTTCAAGAGCAGCCTCAGCCTCTTCAAGAGCGGCTTGGAGTTCTTCCTTCTCCATTTCCAACCTCTTCCTAGCCTTCTCCAATTCGTGCACGCTCCTTCCTCCCTCACCAAGTTGGTCAACGAGGTCCTTGATTTCATCTTGGAGGTTCTTGTTCTCCCTCTTGACGGACTCGTAGTGCTCCTGGCTCTCTTCGTATTGAGATCGGAGCTTGAATACTTCGGTGGAATAGTTCCTGCATTCCTTCTGAGAAGCGTCCAATTCAGATGCCAAGTCATCGACCTTCTGTTTCCATTCGGCGATGATCCTGTCGAAAGATTTCTGCTTCTTCTCCATGGCAGATGCCATTGCGTTGGCCTATAAAATAAAACCATCCAATAAGCATCGAATATTTTAGACCATCTTAAACTATATTTTGAACTAAGTCATAAATTCACAGAAGCATATTAATGACCACAGCTGCAGTAAAATTACCTTCTCAACTTCGATGGTCATGTCTTCGAGTTCACCTTGCAGGCGAGATTTGGTCTTCTCAAGTCCGCTGCATTTGGTGTTGAGTTGGTCAATGGTCTCCATGGCTTCTTGCAACTTAGCATCGAGCTTCCTCCTGTAAAATGTCAGTATTTTGGGTTTTAGTACCAGAAAATATACGTTCATTTGTAATTCAACATGAGAACTAGTTTATTTTTCGTTTTATAATGTGTTATGATTGCACTCACTTGGATTCCTCAAGTTCTTCCAATCGAGCCAAGCCTTCACTCTCGTATTTTGACCTCCAGAGTTGAACTTCGGCATTGGCCTTGCTCAACTGTCTCTGCAGATCGGCCTTGGCTTCTTGTTCCTCTTCCAGTTGTTCTCGGAAGCTATCCAAGTCGTGTTCTACGCTGCGGTATTTGCCCATAGCTGTGGCGCGTTCCCTGCTTTCCTCATCGGCCATTCGCTTAATGTCGTCCAGTTGGGTTTGGAGGGACATCTTGAGCTTGCTGAGTTGGCTGTTTTGGGATTCAGATTCTTCCAGTTGTCTCTGGAATTCACTGTTCTCAACGGTCAGTCTCTTCTTGGCGGCATCCAAATCTCCCAAGGACCTGTGGGCCTCATCCATCTTACCCTGGAGTTCACCAAGCTGCATTTCAAGTTGTTTGGCTTGTTTTTCAGCATTGGCCTGCAATACAACTGTAGTGTAAGTGAAAAGGGCAAAGTGGATTTCAAAATTCATTCTTCGATACATTATATATTTTTTCATTTTGAATTACATGAAAGTTTATAATTTCATCCTAATTAACCTATCTAAGTTCCGAATTCAAATTACTTTTTCCAATATTTAACATAAAGGGGACTGTGTGCTAAAATTATTTCTCCCGAATAGTAAATTTTCACTTATAATGTTTGAAAAAATAAAAATGATCAACTAGTAGTTTTACAACAAGGTGATTCGAATTATAATCAGCTTAGAATTATAATCAGTAAAATCAGTTTATCAGATATTATATACTCTTACTTATTTAGCATAACTAACTTTAACATAACTAATATATCTTAGGAACATTTTCGAAGAGCTTTTGCTAAAAACTGAATTATCACTCGGTCAAACTATTCCTTGATTCTTATGAACAAGTTATATTATTTTTTAATTGCTTTATTACTGGTAAAGTCCCTTTACTGTAGAAAGTATAGGAAGAAATCAAAAACTCAATTTAAAGCATGCTGTTTACCTTCTTTCTACACATGCAGTCCAATGCTATCTGTAGCTCATGCAGTTCTTGGTAATATGATGCGTTTTCTTTTTCAACTCTATCGCATACAACATAATAGTAAAAAGGGACTGACTGTTAATAATCTTCGTATAAGTGAAAAACGAAAAATGATAATAAAGGTGCATGCAAAGGTTTTAAAATAATTGACTTAATATGAATAATAATATTATTATTATTTGAACACAATTTGATTATTGAATTATAGGATTATATGGGAAAAGGAATATTTGTAGAAGTTAATGTACATAATTATGGTACGATATGTTTAACCATTGTTAGAGGAGTAAACGAAATATTAATGTTGTCATTTCAATCAGCGTTAGTGAACGCTCAACGATATGCATTCTACACCACACCATGCGTTTGTACCTTTTCTTTGTTAACATGGTCTACGCTGGATCGGACATCGTCAAGTTCACCCTTAAATGAAGCCTTTTCTTTTTCTAACCTGTGATAAATTACAATTTTCAGTCACTTCTACCTTTGATAACTAGAGTCACATGTAAGTCTTTCAAAAGCTATGTATCCCTTAAACAGCTATATATATATTATGTTCAGATTACACATTAATGCCACAATGGGTCAACAAAAAATTAGATTGCCTTTAAAATAATAACTACAACTTCTAAGAAGTAGGCTAGAAAAGTTAAGGCATATTTTAAGCTCCATTTACCTAGCTTTGTGTTTGTTCAGCTGGTCGATTTGTTCGCTAAGCTCTGCAACAACATCATTGTGCTTCTTTCTGAGGTTGGTCAAAATTTGTTCGTGCTGAAGGTTGGACTCTTCCAAATCCCTCCTCAGTTTGGCCATTTCAGCTTCACGCCTCTTGTTCAGCTCAACCTATAAAGAACCAAACAGTACATTTAGCATTTTCAAAGATTCGCATTGCATATTATTAGTAATTATTATTATAGCACTAATTTATTTAATGGGAAAACATGTACCTGAGCAGAAGTAGCACCACCAGCTTCTTCCAACCTTTCGCTGAGTTCTCCGATTTCTCGGGCCAATTCAGCTCGCTGCTTCTCGGCCTGATGAAATACAATGTAAAATGTATTAGTTACAGAATGATCAAGAATTAAACAAGATTAATAACTTTGATTAAGCAAATTATTTTATATATTTAGAGAGGAAAAGTGAGCGAATTACCTACCTTAGCACGGGCTTGCCTCTCAGCTTCCAACTCTTCTTCCAGTTCTTCGATTCTGGCCTAAATAAAAAGATAAATTCGAATTGAGTATCCATTAAATTAATCAGTCTATTTCCAATGACCCTTTAGACTAATCAAGATGTTAGAAAACAGGAAAAATTGAGTAAAACGAAGCATTTACAGTAAGCTAAAAATAAACATTACAAAGCATATCATTGTTCAAGTTAAGCAATGAGTTTTAAAGCATCCAGACTCGTTTTCACTCGGCCACGAGATTTAGTACGTATTTAACCATTTTTCACGAATCAGTGATAAGCATTTGATGTGAATGATGGGAGGTGCATGATGAGTGAAATCTGTCTTACTTCGAAATTTCAATTTTTAAAAGACAGTGTTTAATTAAAGAGAATAGAAGGCGTGTTCGGCAATAGTCTTACTTAGAATCAGCATCATTATGACGATATCTTGCAAGCGGATAAATTTGCGTAAGCATAGTAGAGATGAGCTTAAAATCAGGCCCATGAAGAAGAGGCATAGCGAAAGAGCGAAAGTATGATTTAGCGAAAAATCCACCGATTAACTGTCTCACTTCATAGACTAAATGCACAGTTCCTGGTGCTGCTGCGAAACAGGGCTCCTGCAACCTCCTAACCATTCTTTTGCTATCAGAGCTCAGATTGTAACTGGGTGACATGTATTGGGCCTTCTGGTAAGGATAAAACACATCCTTTTTCAGCATGACCCCATTGGTCGATGCGGTTCTAGCAGCAGCAGAACTGAATACAGACGTCTTAGCAGCCTCGATTATCTTTTCAGAGATATCCTTTTGATCGACCACAAAGTGATGATCACCATTCGGTATTCCATTGCTGATTCCATTGTGCGCTGGTGTCGAAGAATGAATCGTGGTTTCGTTGTCACACGTTGGATCCATCACTGGAAATTTGCGTTAAGAAAGAAGACTGAGGTGAATATCCAAAAAGGATTTGGCCGGTAATCAGGGTAAAAAAAAAAGAGAAGTCTTTCCAACACTGGAGGTATCCAAAGAGAATGCGATTTGTTGAGGAGCTAACGAAGCGTGACCCAACTGGTGCCAAAGCCGAGAAGAAAGAGGGAGTTTATTCAGTTTTCAGGGAAAAATCGGTGAAGAGCCAAGAAGATGATGAGGCCTCCTTGTCATCCTTTGGCGCAAAGGTGTACAGCGGAGAGCCAAACCGAGAGTTGTAATATTATATCCTCGGAGGCTTTCCCCCTCCTCTGCCGTTCCAAAAATGAACACCAAGATGACACGGCGTTGATCTGAGTCATGCCAAGCGGGTGGAGGGACAATTTTGAGATTCCTGTTGCCCTTTTTGGGGTGGAAAAGGGGGCAGACGCGTAAGAAAACTAACTAATGGGACTTCCGAAAAGCAACGAGACAGACAAGCTGTGAATTCCAGTATCATTATTCGTCTCGTTAGAGTTGTCAAGGAAGAGAAACAAAAACAGCGCCTTGCTGTTTAGGATATTTTTCTTTTAAATGTATTGGGTCATGGGCAAACGGAGCGAAAATTCGATTTGTTTTGAAACTTTTGCAAGAGTAAAAACATATATTTGTCAAGAAATATATTTGGCAATTAGTAGAAGTTAGTTATTGTTGGTCACATTTTAGGATTCATTGGAAACTCGACAGTAAATATATAGTTACTAAATGGTAGCATTGAAAGTAATGTTATATATTGATTTCCTTAAACTCTGCGTAGATAACATAGTTAAGATATAGAATTTTGTTTGGTGCCTTTTGTTTCGCGAGGCTAATGAAACAAGTTTACTAAATCCATAAATCATCCCCGTCACATTATTCCTCGACTAAAATTCCTTAGAAAAAATAGAGTATAATTTGAAACGAAGTTACAAATATGTTTCTAATTTTAGTCTCTTTCGAAGATATCAGTCATCTAGGTATGTTTACAAGTATTATGAATTCCCATGCCCTTTATCAAAGTCTAATTTAACTGCTGCTATTTGGAAAGCGTTGATTTGGCGTTTTGCCTATGCGCCATTTTTTTTCTGTTTGATGTAAGATTCTATCACTTTCTTTTGAATGTATCCACAGTTTGAGGTAAACAAGGCCATCTAATGTGATATTGAAAGCTTTAGATATTTAAAGAACATGTCTCGGACAAACATCTAAACATGGAACTTAACATAATATTTCATTAGCCGAATAAATGAGCGGGTTCTATTTTTGACATGTTTTAATGTTGCATATTTACCTGGAGTTCTTTGATTTGCTTCTGCAACTTGGAGACGAGGCTCTGTTCATCTTCAAGTTTGGCAGCCAAGCTAGCCATTTCCTTCTCTTTCCTGTGAATAAGAAATTTATATTTAATGCAACGGTTTCGTAACCTATTTATTTAGCATTTAAATACATTTAATAATATAATACTTGGTGTGTTTAGTAACTCATTTTAAACGGATTATAAATTTTCCTATCTCTGAAGTAGGTATACAATTAATCGTAATTTGGATCATCAGTTATCAAAGAATTAGAATACTATGCTATGATGATGAAGTAGAAACACATTAAACGTCGTTGCAACATAAATTTTTTATGCTGGTGGTAAGATTTAAGTTAGATTGATAGGATACAAAAGAAACAGTAATACTTTAGAAAAACATTACTTTAGAAAGGTTGCGAATTGAACTTTAAATTGCACCAAATTTTAAGCCTTATTATTAACATTTGTAAACATAAAATATATAAAGTATTTTAAAATCATATTCTATTAATTCGTTTAAGAATTTCAATCAAAAATAAGTTATTAATATTTTGATGATTATTTTCGGATTATCAACATTGAGCATGTGTTTTAAGAAGAGAACCTACCTCTGCAAGGCCTGTTCAAGTTCCTTCTTGTTCTTCTCGAGGTCAGCAACAGCTTCTTGGGCCAGTTTAAGGTCTCCTTCAACCTTCCTCTTGGTCTTCTCGACATCTCCGCGGAGTTTCTTTTCTCGGCTCAGAGAGTCTTCCAACTACAGAATTGATTTTTACGACATATTAGTAAAAGAGGTTTATTTTCATCGTGTAGAACTACAGGCATGGGATGTTAAAATGCTGATATTTTGTATGTGTTATTTACGCACCTCATCTAAGGTGGATTCCAACTTGGCTTTCACTTTGTTCATGTGGTTCAATTTGTCCTCGGTAGCCTGGAGGTCTTCTCCGGTTTTCTATAAGAAAAATTATTTTTGAGTAAACTTATGAGTCAAGAGATACACAGGAGCAAAACAGAGAAATATTCAAATTGGTATGATAATAACCCTTTAAAGTATCTGGTTCACAACCTTTCTGCATTTTAATAGTCCTGTTCATAAATTAGTTCTATAAAGGAAACTAATATGCTATGTAAAATTTAAAGCCCAATCTAGTGTTTTTATTATTAGTTTTCAGTATACTATACTATTTTCTAATGCATGTCAAAGAAAGCGCAATTAGTTACCAGTTCAAAAAAGAATTGATGCATTACGGTCAATAATAATAAAAACTGTTACTATTTGGTTTGTATAGATTATATTAAATAATGAAACTTTTAATAAAATGTTGTTGAATTTTACAGATTTAAAATGGTATTTATGTATCAGTGTGAGAATTAGTATGAATAGTTACCTGTCCCATTTCTTGCATCTGTTTCTTCTCTCGGTTGAGTTTGTTGATAAGCTCATCCTGGTGTGCAATTTCATCATTCAAGTTGCGAATTTGATGGTCCTTGGAAGCTTTGTCTTGTTCGGCCTGAAGCGCAGAAAAAAAGCAATAGTTATCAGAATATATATTGCAGGATAATCTAAAGCTTATTAATAATACAATTCCTACATTCTTCTGTAATACTTTTTAAAGATAAAATAATACATAATTCATATCGCTGTAGATAAAAAGTTCTGAATAAGTTTAGATACTAGATTAGTTGTGAAGATAAAATTGTTGAAATCTATTTTGAATGTTTTCAATTTACCTCATTAAATATATTATAATGATTCAATCACAATTTCAAATATATAAGGCAATAATAGTTTAAGGTCACTGAAAGTCATAAGGGTAGTAAGCAAAAAGAATTCGGTAGTAGTAATGAGAAATAAAAGAACACAACAGGTAACACTAAGTTTATGTAACTGAAAATTATTTGTATCGAAATTTTCTAGCTCAAATCAACAGATTTAAATTTAGGTTACGAATCACTGACTTTAATTCATATTTAAATCCTAATTTAAAATCGATTCAAAAGCAGGTTTACCTTTTGGATGACCAACTGCAGATCTTCAATCTCTTTCTTCAGGTTGGACATTTCACCCTCCAGCTTCTTTTTGTTGGAGTTCAAGTTGGAATGGGCATCCTCTTCGCGACCTAGCCTCTCTTGGAGCTCCTGTAAACGAATATCAAAATCCATGTTCATTTTGTCATTCTCCAAAATGTAGTCACCGTTTTTCATACTAACAGCAGCCATTCCTTAAATAAGAGATTTCACTTCCACAAGACGGAGGAACAGCTATTTCAGATTAATCGGTCTCCAATACAGAGATTGATGCTAAGAATCGAATATTCGGATCGATTCAACGATACGGAAAGAATCGCTTAACTCCGGAGGCTGATTAGAGTTAAAGATCGCTGTGCATTGAATTCACATTTAATGAGGAGCGAGGGATGGGGTGACTAGAAAACCGGGAACTCCTGGACGGCGCGGAATCGTCTTCGTTAATGAGAAATTGGAAGGCATATTCAAACCTTCATTCGAGACGGGGAAAATTATCAGAGCGCGATTGTGACTCAGATTCTGAAGGGGTGAAAAAATATGTCTTAGCCACCCCCGCATCTTGGACTCGGAACTGAAGAGATTTTCTGTCTTTTTTAATTTCTTGGCATAAGTGCTCGTGTTATGATTCGAGGAAAGAAATGTGGGATTGCGTTACAAGTGAAGTCTCTCTCTTACTGTGAGTCTTTCTTTTCCCTCCACCACGCCTGTTAAACAGATTGCCGAGGTTTTCTGTCAAGGTATTAATCACGAGTGCTTACTTAGCGTTAGATGTCAAAAAAAGAACATTGTTTTTATTCTTTATAAATGAAAGGAAGTGAATAGGTGCGGAATTGTAAACGTTAGTGGGAACATAATATATGTCGTTAATTATATCTTCGAATGTAATTAATAGAGTAGGAAATGGAAACTTATTACATTTTCTAGTTTAGTTCATAGAATAAGATTACAGTTTGATTAAGCTTCGATTTTTAAAACAAATTCTGATCATTTTAATCAATTGCATAATCTTTTTGGACAACTTTTTAAAAACAATTAGGAGATATTTGTTAATCAAATATGAAAGCTCAAGGTTCGGATTTCAAAGGTTTTTAGTATCCCCGCGTATTAGTATATAATTCTTCTACCTTTAAAACTTTTCACTCTCAAGGAAGGATATTAAATACTCTTATCCATTCGTTTTTGGAACTAATAAATGATGTGAAAATTGCAACTAAATATTTTACGAAAACGTGAAGGGATGAAATGATTTCCTAAAGATAAAAATTTATGATATTTATTTTTCATTTATAGTTTACTAACTTATTACACTAAGTTTTTTAGTTTTCCAAAATTTTAAGTTTTCCAAAGTTTTAAGAAATTTCCTATTGCAACTTTGGTTCAAGATAATGTTTCAAATTAAAAAGACTAAAGCTTCCAACAAATTACTAAAAACTTTCCTCAAATTAATAAAATATTTTTTATGTTGATTGAATTGCTGACACTTGATGGATTATCTTGTTTCTTTTAAATATAGTGAGGAACTGAAAATATTTTTTGTGGGGGTGGAGAACATTAATCATATCAGAAAGTTGCCAGATGGAGAAATAAGAAAGAAATATTTCCAGAAATATTCTGGATGTCATCCAGACATCCTTTGAAGAGCTCCAAATTCGATATGCTATTTTAAACCGAGGGCCAGTCCTTGTCTCAAAATCTTTTGAAGCTAAAAATACTACATTATCTCGCATAATTACTAGGTTAATGCGCTAGTTAAGTATTTTTTTTATTTTAAAACAAAGGACCGTTCAAGTTAAATTTATACTTCAAATTTCTCCTTCCTTATTCAAGAGATGAAGAGTAAAGAGAAATTATTTCGTTAACGAAATAGACTGAATCTGACAGTTTTCTTTAACTATTTCTTTTGATGCTATTTTTTACCTCTCTAGGTGATTAACTCCTTATATGGTATTGACATTTTTAGAGTAAGCTCTCCCCAAAAAATTTTAGTTGAAATAACTGCGCTATAAAATTTGGGTACTTTTAAATGAGGAACAGACTCACTTTAATGTGGACAAACGTAATCAGACATAAGTTAAGAATAAAAAGTATTTAAAAACGTTAATCCGCGTATCATAATACAAACCCATGTGTTGATTCGTGCTATCGGTTCTCAGAGACTCCTTGTGGGACTAAATGTCTCTTTTTTACAGATGTCTTAAGCTTCTTTGTATTGAGTTCGCACTTACAGAACAGGATCTCTTATCTGTACTCAGAAGCATTCTTTGTTCATTATTTGAAACTCTTACAAATGTACTTCAAATGTAGACTATTCAAGAATGGAAGATCTCAAACGCACTTTCAGGATAATTTAAGTGCCGAAATTGAAACACGAATTGAAAACGGAAGTGGCATTGAATGTGAAGCTATTTTACATCTTTTCTAAGTTCAGGATAACTATTTTCTAAATAGGAAATGTTCAACGGTTTTCGAAACAAGTCCTTAAAATGTTTAAATTAATGTGAAAGCATGTTTTTAATATTAAGACAAAATAATGTTTGAAATAAGTTAAAGCAAATGGTCTACTTTTTATGTTCCCGATCACTGACCTATTCGGACGCATTTTAAGGAGCGAACTGACAGCTATTTGAAAAGGAGCACCCAGTGAGTAAACCGCTGTTAGTTCTAACAAGGACAATCGCCATCATTCATGGCATAACCGGGATTCGAACCCAGTACCTACTGGTTGGCAGACAAATACTATGACCACTTTACCAGTTAGGCGGCTAAAGGGGCTATTATAGGTTACTCTCTGCTATTGTGCACGAAAACTTAGTAAGAGAAATGTTAACGAACCGAGAGTTGTCCTTCCAAGTCGTTCTTGATGGAAATGGTCTTAGCCAGTCGTTCTTCAACATCTCCAGCTCCAGATCTCTCAGAGTCGAGTTGCAAGAACAAGTCGTTCTTTTCCTGAAGCAGCTTAACGTTCTGGATTTCCAAGTCCTTTCTGACCTTCTCTTCCTTCTCCAATGAATCTAAGGCCTTCTTCAATTTTTCTTCCAACTCCTTCATCTCATCCTCTACGCGAGCCATGCTGAGAAGAGGCTTGACCTGTAGATTTCAAAACACCCGTTAGACCAAGTTGTGCTTCTGAGTAGACTTGGAAAGTTCGCAGAAGCTTTTAACTTCAGAAATGTGAAAAAGCACTCAGTTATACTTACTTTCATGTACAGTTTGTACCATAGCCAGTTGCGAAGTTGGAGGAACTTACGCAAGTTACGCTGGATGACAAGCAGGGCAACTCTGAAATTTGAAGTAAAATAATCGTAAGTACCATCCTTAATGAATCATAGATTAGAGTAACATAATTATCTGATATTTATGGTGTTCATTAACTTACCTCTGTTCTTGCAGCTTCTTGAATTCCTTCTTGCTGTGGTACCACCTGATCCAGGCCTGGAGCCAAGTGACAATCTTGGCCAATCGGTCATCACGCATTTCTTCAAGACGACCCAGGACACCAGCACGGAAGAATACCTTGAAGAATATAAACATTGATAAATCCCGTTCTACGAACAACCTGGAAGTTTTTTGAACATTTTCTCAAGGTAAGTCGTAAGTTGATTTTCATGCTAATTTAGTTATGCATGTTTTGTTTGAAAGAGAGCAGCATTTTTGCATAGCTTTGTTATTGCATTTGGTTCTTATCGAAATTGTTGATTATATCAACTTTGATTATTTAAAAATCTTAAAGCTTGATTACTTTTAAAGCATGAGAGTACAACAATTAGATTTATTATTGCATTAATTTAAGTAATGTAAAATGCAATATATAAATTTAAAGTAAGATTGGTGCTATTTTGAACAGAATAGGAGGAGGTTGGTAGTACGAATAGATATAAAGCAAAAGCTTATGGGCCGTCACACTTGCAAGACGTGTGACGCTGAAAACTTACCATGATCATCATGTAACAGAGAGGTGATTGGGATTCATCATGGAACAGGAAGGTGATTAGGATTCATCACTACAATCATCATGGAACAGGAAGGAATTTGGGAGTAGGAGGAATTGGGAGAGAAAGGAGAGACACATCTGCCAGAAAATAATCGGGAAAAGGAGGTGGTTCTAGAAAAGGGAAACTAAGTAAATCAAAAATAATCTCAAGATCATTAAACACCCATCACTTAGCGATGAAAATTCATACTCGATTTTGCATACAAGAAGTGACTTCAGATTGTTATCTAGAGTGATAAATTAAAAGCCACTGATCAGGTTAAAGTAAGGTCAAATTAAAATTAGTTTAATAAAAGGGTTTATTACATTTTTAGTGTTAGCTTTATAGGAAATACTAACATAAAAACTTTTGTGTTTAAAGTTCTGGGTAGTATCTTGAAAGAACTACCCAGAAAAATATGTTAGCATTTTGGAACGTAACTAATCAGATAAGATTACTTCTCCAGTTCATATCCAAAGAGAAATCAAAGTAACCAAGTTGTTTTGAATTTGTGATAGCAAATAAAATTTGAAATGACGCTCTTGTCATTCATAATAAATGAGATTTAACGCTCTGAAGTATCTTTAAATTGATGTCGAAAAATATTATTTTAATTTATTAGACTTGTTTCAAACCTACCTTGGTATTTCCGAGCCTGTAATCATTCTTGTCAAGTTGGATGGCTTCTAATACAGCTTCGCAAACCTTCTTTGCATCAACGAATCCCTTTGGTACAGCACTGGCAGCTAAGATGGTGTAACTGTGCGGATAATATGTATAGGGTTTAGAATTAAGTACACAAGATTAAGTCAATTTAAGAAAATGAAAATGGAAAAAAGATAAGTAAAATTTAGTTTTATAGATAATGCCACATTCGTTCTGTTCAAATGATAAATAATTGAAAGAACAAAAGCGTTCCAGGTTCATAAATGCCATTGGGCTTTGATGGCAAATATTTTCCCATAACTACTTTTTCATTAAAATTTTAGCATTTTATTTCGTACATTTGGTATACCATTGTAGAAATTTCTCGAAACTTTTTATAACCAATCACTAAACATTAAACGATGTTTATTGTCCTATATAAAGTTGATTATTATTTATTTATGGATTCCACTACTACCATTATGTTTTGTGTGTTTCGCTTTTCTAAAAATAAACCTTTAAAAATCTTCCTTCGAAGTTTTAATTCTACACTACAATCAATTTTATCAATACTGATTATAAAATCAGTATTGATAAAATTAGTTTTAACAAAGTTGTCTTGTTCCCCCGTATAAGGGAACTTAAAGTCGTGGTTTTTAAGTAAATTAAATTTGCTGTTTCCGTTTGTTTCAGAGAGTAAACTTACCGTTGCTTGAAGTCAGGGTAGATCATACGGTTGGGGAATCCCTTTCGGCAAATACGGATTCCTTCAAGTACACCGTTACAAGTCAGCTGATGCATTACCAAGGCAGCATCAATGACACCTGTTAAGAGTTTTGGACGGTAAATACGTTGCTCATCAAAAATGACTCTTGTTAAAATCTTAGTTTGAATAATTCAAATAAACGTATTTTTACTTCAAGATTCACTTTAGCTTTTAGAGTATTTCATATATATTATTCTCTAGACTAACTGTTATGACTGAAACATATTTAAAATAGTTATAACTTAATGACTGAAGCACAATTAAAATGGTTATAATTTAAGTACTTAATCACTTATTGATAAAGTTAAAGTTTTGTGCTTTAATGAATAAATTGATTTAAGAAATTGTAATTTACCATGAACATTCTAAATGCATATAGTAAAATTTAATTTCTATGAAGAAAAATGAAGCATTTTTGTGAATAGAAATGTTTGAAATACTACCGTATTTCAAAGGAGCAAGCATCAAGAAAGAATGGAATGAATACCATGCAGTTGACTTAGGTAAAAAGAGGAAGGACATATATAATTGAAAATATGCAACTTGTAAGCCAGCGGTTGATCACCTTCTTTTATAAAATTCTACATTCTTCTCAGCGGTCTTGATGAGTTTTACAATTTCCTTGAAAAGCTTACAATTAAAACAATAATAGAAATATCGAAGATAAAGAAGCAGCAAAATTTTACGAAGCATTTAGCACTAACTAATTCATCATAAGAACTTGTTAGCCCATTGTGTTGCTCCAGTGTGACGTTAATTGAAATAATAAAATAAAATAAATAAAATAATAAAACATAAGAACTTGCACATCTTTGCAAAAGAAAATTATTCCTTCAACTATAAGATGCAAGATAAAATTATGCAGCATATTTGCGAAGCCAATTACTTTAGAAAATAATTCCACACATTTTATCTCTTACCTGGTGACTTAGTTTCATTAGGAATGATACATCGCACAAAATGAGGAGCAGTGCTACGTAGAGTAGCCATCAGCTTGTTTAGCTGTTCCTGTTTAATGATTAAAATTAAAAGAAAAATATTACAACTTTTGTAGTGTTATTAAAAAAGTCGCTTGAAATCTTCCTCATATTCGCTAAAACTCAGCTGTCCTGTATCCCACGAATTGGAAAGTGTAGTTTTCGCGGTTAATCAGTAGGACGATCACACAAGTATTATTATTATTATTAATTCATGGTGAAAAGGGAAAGCAGAAAACTTTTATCATCATTAATTGAAACAAGATGGGTCAAAGATTAAGAAAAGATAGGTCATTTGATTTGGGATAATTCAAGGATATGACGTGTGTCACGAAAGAAAAACAGGATTGAACTCATTAAAGATAAAGAGATAGGAGTAGGTGTCTTTTCAGGCATTAGGTCCAGGGCGATAGAGATGTAGGGATCCTTTTAATTCCGGGTTCAAAATATTTAAAGTTACCTGGCTGTTTCATCTCGTTGGGGATAATACAACGTACAAAGTGAGGCTGTGTGCTGTGCAAGCTGGCCATCAATCTATTAAGCTGTTCCTATAGTTAGAGAAGCGAAGCACAAAATATATTTAAACATAGCCTTTGATAATTATGCAATACTCCCCTTGCTTATAGTGGAAACAAGAGAGTAAAGGCACACTAAAGCTTAAAAGCAGCTGTATAAAGATGGCTTTTTTTCTCAGATAGGAATCATTTTCTATTTTAAATTTTATTAATTGCACCGATTGCCAAATTTCATACAGTTCAGCACTGTCTGTAATTATAAACACTAGATCATGTGAGTTGAAGGATATACCTTGATATTCAACAATCAAGGATTATTTATCTTTTAATATATTTGGATTCTTTTCTGAGAAGCAAAAGCCTTCTAAGCATAGCACAAAAAAGCATGAACACAACTATTTGCAATATAAGCATTGAGACGCACTACTTAGCAATTTAAGTTTGTTGACACACTTTTAAGCAAAGACAGTTTTAGGCGCTTTATTATAAGTTTTTGCCATACTTATGAAGCAATGAAAGAGGCTCGGTACACAATTTTTAAATTTTAGACAGAAAACTGGTTTCTGGATTAAAAAATTGCAGCTCATTACTTTTACTTTTTATTGTTAATAAGCCAAACTACCTAAAGCTTTGAAAATTTTAACTAAAAGCATTGATACTAATTTTTTGATGAAATTCAACTACTACTACTTAACTACTATTTATTTCTACTATGCATGCTAATTTTTTAAATGATACATGAAGCTAAAATGCCTATAGAAATTGACAAGTAGTTAAGCAATACTAAAAATTGCCAGTTATGTCAAACTAAAATAGCTGCAGGTAAAAAGCATGGAATAAAATTTAAGCAATAAGCTCTACAGCCGACTTTTTTGGAAATTCAGTGAATTTTCATTAACGCCTATTCATTTCTTACTATTTATGACCTGCCGTTTTAATCTCCCTTTCTCTAACAAAAAATAGAAATAGAAATCAGTATAATATGAATTATAATCATAAACATATAAGATATAAAAATAGAAATTCGATATGTAAAAAATACGAATAAAATAAAAATAAATTGACATCATCAATTAATATAGACAAAGATAAAAAGATTTCTATCATAAAAAGTAACCTTTAAAAATATGATATTTTTATAGACTATTAATGACAATTATAAATACAACTACTTTCTCTGTGAATTGAGAAAGTTTTTAACTTCTATTAAATATATTCTATAACAAAAAACTTATCTTTTTTGCTGTAAGAATTTTACTGTATTAGAATGGTAAAAACGTTTTTGATCATTTGCATGATGAAACATATATACAAAATACAGTTTATCTGAATACTAAATTCTTAAGTACTCAATTGAAAAACAGTTAAAAATATACAAAATCTTCCTAAGTCAAATAATGTTCTAACTTTTCTTTAAAAGTTGAACTTTTCTATGCACATAAATCTCATCGCATGAAAATTACAATTACTTTTTTCTTTGTATTAAAAGTATTGTTCTAAAAACATAAGTTGATTTGGGAATATGTGATATGATTTAAAATTATTTATGTAAAAGCAGTCAAATTTCGTTGATAAATTTAATAAATGTATTTTAATTGAAATTTAAATTGAATACAAAACTGATTTATTTAAAACTTTATATAATTATTGCTTGATGACGCTAAACTACCTCCTATTCAAGTTAACTTTAAAATATCAAATAACTTTATAAATTAAGTATCTAAGACAATGAAATTGGGTGAAGAACTTTTAGTTATTTAGAAATATAAAGTGACATGTAAATTAGTGTCAGCTTCTTACCCTGTACAAACCGGATACAGTCTGGAAACCAGAACCCTTCTTCCTGCCACCACCTCCCTTGCCACCACCGCCAGACTTGTCATCACCTCCCAATCCAGGATGATCTTCAAAGATCTCCTGCAACAACTTGTTGGAGCCCTTCTTGCACTGATCGACAACAGTATCATTTACTGGATCCTTATTCTTCTCCAACCATCCAGTTATGTTGTAAGGTACCTGTTAACAACAAACATAAAGTAGTTTTAGCGACAATTCGTGACAAACTAACGTGCTTCAATATGTTCTAAATTCTCTCAGTTCTTACAGTTCCGGCATAGTGAGCAATGGAGAAGTGAGCTTCCTGTTGGCCTGGCTTTGGTGGTTTGGGTTTGCAGAAGTTGGGTGATTTGCCAAGATGATTAGAGTTCAACTTATCCTGGAAGGTCTTGTCGGTGGCTTTTGGAAACATACTCTCCTCCTCAAGGATGGACAAGATACCCAAAGGCTAGAGATTACGAGACGAGTGTTAGATACATAAACAATGTGCAAAAAAGTGTTCATGCAGTAGGAGAGAATTTACAATAGATTGATATAAATAATTTATAAAAGCTTACTTCTCAGTTTTTACAAGTGATATGAGCAACGCTAAAGAGCCATGCATTACTTGTTAAGTGTAGCCAAACTTTAAAGAATGATTGTAAATACTCATGCACTCTTATTTTTTAAGTTGATTTATATCCTTAAGTAAACAAAGCTCGAGCGAGCGAATTAAAGCAAGCAAATAAAAGCTTTCATTACCTTCTCGATAAGTTCAATGCAAGCGGCAAGATCGAGACCGAAATCAATGAAGACCCAGTCAATACCTTCACGCTTGTACTCTTCCTGCTCCAGTACAAACATGTGGTGGTTGAAGAATTGTTGCAGTTTTTCGTTGGTGAAGTTGATGCAAAGCTGCTCAAAACCGTTGTACTATGGATGTGCGGCGGCAAAAGGCAAAAGCATCGAGAGGAAAAAAGCAAAAGCTCGTTGAATATATTGCATTGAATAATATAAGAGCATTTAGCAAATGTTTCAGTCTCTGTAAGAATCTTTTAATCCACTTTTACAATGTAAAATGTCTGTTTTATTTTAAACTCTCAATTTCTTTACGTTCCAATGAAGTATATCTATCCTTTGAAATATTTAGATTTCAAGATTGAAAGAGGCTGAAACATTTTCCATGAAGCAAGAAAGCAAAGTAAAGCATTTTTACATTCGCGGCGTATTCAGCGTGTCCCTGAAACCAGCGTTAGGTAAGTCTCCTTAACTTGCGAGCAGCATTTTGAAGCTAGCCAACGTGGAGCAGAGCGAATAATCAAGCGGTAAGGCCTCATGCCTCTTAAATCTGCTGGCGAGAATTGACCGTTACCTTCTCTATAAGTTCAATACACGCTGCGAGATCGAGTCCAAAGTCAATGAAGACCCATTCGATACCTTCTCTAGTGTATTCTTCTTGCTCCAAGACGAACATGTGGTGATTGAAGAATTGCTGTAGTTTTTCGTTTGTGAAGTTGATACACAGTTGCTCAAAGCCATTAAACTGAGGGAAGGTGTAGAATGGACACAGAAAAAATGGACATAGAAAATGGGAAAAAAAGGTTGAGAGAAAACAAAAACAGAAAAGGGTTACCAAAAATTAAGAACAGATTAATTTTTACTTAGCATTAAGACACCTAATTCAAAACTAATTCTGCGTGATAAGTTCTACATTTTTCGCTTAAGTGTAAGAACACAAATTCGCAGAAGTTAAGAATGTACTTTACACTGCATCTTTGCAAGTGAAATTTTTTGAAGCTTTCTGGTTCTAAATTTCGTGCTATGTGTAATTTAATTCTTTAATAAAAAATACTACTCTTATAATATTATATAGAAAAACAAATAATTTCATTACAAATTGTAATCTTATTAAGTGAACATAATTAAAAAATATTCTACAAAAAGGATAAGGTAAACAGATGGGAATGTTGAATACAGAGGAGAAAGGTTCAATACACTCAACTTCAATATCATACATCTACGAAAACTAACCATTCTAGAGAAAGAAGCTGATTTGAAATCCTGACGCAGTTATAGACTGGTTCTATAAATCAGTTCCTTAAATATTCTTTCATCTGTACTTCTCGTAATTTTTGCTTTACTATTCCTGTGCTTGCGAAAAACTAGTATTTTGAAATTTATCTTATAGAACTCACTTTAATTTGAATTATTTATTTTAACTCGCCGACGAATAGATTTAAAACTGTAATATTGAGGTAATTCAAATTTATGTTTAAGATCTAGTTTACAGAAAGAGTTGTCTTAAACTATTCTCTAGTTGAAATTGATACTCACGTCGAAGATCTCAAAACCAGCAATATCCAATACACCAATGAAATATTGCCTTTTTTGTTGAGTGTCCAGAGTTTCGTTCAACTTCTTCACAAGCCACTTGAAGGTCCTGTCAAACATAGCTTTGGCTAAGGCACCCAAAGAGGACATGACCTGAAAAAAGTATAGTGCGTTAGTATTTATGGATCTTCATAATAAGCATCAAGCATTTCCCTCTCTTAGTTTTAAATGATCAAACATATTAGAGTAGATAAGAATACACGATATTGAAGTGCATTTTTTAATTTCTTCAATCATTTAAACAAAAGTTTGTTTAATAGTGAAACTACGTTTCGGCAGTCACCATTTATTTTGAAAAAAATTAAACTTAATTACAATAAAAATTTCTAAATCAATCTAGAGAAGTTTTTAGCTTATATAAATAGTTCAAGAACCATGACTTCACGCCAGCCCATACAAAAATAGTAATATAATATAAAGTAGTTAAAAAAGGTTGACT
Source organism: Meta bourneti (assembly GCA_933210815.1). Lineage (NCBI taxonomy): Eukaryota > Metazoa > Arthropoda > Arachnida > Araneae > Tetragnathidae > Meta > Meta bourneti. Next base: position 73,471,830 of record OW119929.1, on the reverse strand, counting down.
TAACATAATTTCCTCTAAATATTTTTAATTTCCTTTCCTTAAATTAACTGTTTTTATGCGAAGAAATATAGTGTCTTCCATTAGAAGGTTTAAAAACGTTGGGGGATTGAAGAGTTTCAATAGACCATTTAGTGGAATAGAATGCGGTAAACTAAATTCGTAAAATGTCTCACCTGTGATTGAGATCGGCCTTGTGTTACCATCTCAGTACCGACCTTGATCTTTGGCTTGCACAAGTTCTTGTACAAATCAGCGGCGTTGATACCCAACAAGTGACCAACTTTCTCACCTTCCTCTGTACCATCTGGTTCAGCCTGTTCTTCTCGGGGTCTCTGTTTGAACTTCATCTCACCCAAGTGCATGCAAGCAGCGGTTACCTTGTAGATTTCGTCTTTGTATTGTTGACTGAAACCCAAGATGTCGAAAGCAGTCTGTGGGGAATTGGTGAAAATACATTTCGTCAAAAATTCATAGTACAATGTTAGTGTGTAACATACATTGTGCACCGTTAACCCTCCAATTGGTTGTCTCGACGAAGTATCTCGTCATTAACAAAACCAACCAAATCTTGATGGACGAGATATCTGGTCATTAGAAAAAGTTACCAGATCTTGGTCTTGACATCATCAAAAGATTAGCAATAACTTGATGACGAGGTATCTTATCGTTAGCAAAATTGGTCAGATCTTGATAGACGAATTATATCGTCGAAACCGTTGGAAGGTTAAAGACTGATTTCAAAACACTAATTAGTTGATAGTTTCTTAGGTCCTTAAGAATTATTACATTACGCCCGAAAGGTTTCTCTAACTTATATTTGTATTTATTTACTTTCTTATCATTAAATTATCTAAATTTTTAGATTTCCTTAGTTTGTGTCTCCTATTCATTTCACGCATAAAAAGAAATAAATGCTTCTTTTACTTTAAATTTAACTGTAAAAGTAAATTATTATAAAAATTTTAAATAGTAGTTTTATTAGCAATTACAGCATCAAGTAGAATTTGGAGAGAATTGGAGGTTTTTAGAAATGTGAGGTACAAATATTTGATTTGAAAAGTAACACAAAGTGCATGACTTAACGTTAGACATATTTTCGTTTTTAAATCCTAATTTAAATCTAAGGTATTATAAGTGCTTGATATTAAGCATTTCCAATTAGCTTTCAATCGACATTTTACAAATATATTAATAGACATTAAAAGCTAGAAACAGGATAAAAATATTCGTGCGGAAATGTTCGTAAAAGTATTATCTATTTTAATTCAATTTAATATATACAAAAATTCTAATTAAAACATCAGGTAAAACTTTAAGCTGCTGGGTCACTTATTATTTAAGTATCAATATAAATTTTGTTGTTTTCTAATAGATGGTGAAAATTTAAAACTATATCTACTATATATATATATTGCAGATTATAAATGGAGCTACTATTTTGCATAGGAGAAATTTCATTTTTTAAAATTTATTTAGATAATTCAATTAGCTCATGTTAATTTAAAACATTAACAAGAACACATTTTATTTAAGGGAGGAAGAATCATAGACAATTTTCTAGCAAAAGAAAGAAAGATATTCATAAGTAATAGATATGAGTTAAAAGTTTTTTTTTAAATTAATACTTAATATAAGGTACAATAAGTATAGAAAGGAGAATCGGGGAACGAATTTATCTACATAACCATGCAATTTGAATGAAAGGATATATGAAGAGAAAACTTAATTCAGAATAAATTAAAACTCTTCAGAAAGGTATTATACTTGAAAATTATTATAAATGGTTATGTTAAAGATAGAAAGAAAACATGCATGAATAGAAAATAGCAAGCCAGCAAGCGAAAATCCGAAGCCGTAGCATTGGAATAAAAATATTCATATTTTTTGAAAATTTCTTATAATTTAAATACTGAATTCGTTTCACAACATTTTAAGTAAAAGCAATTGAAGCAGTTGCTAAATAAATTCGAGGCATTACATTCTTTGTTTAAGCAAAAGCAAACGCGCAACTAAAACCGAAAAAAAGCGATTTCTGTTTAGCAACAGCAGCAAGAAGTATAGCAGTAGTTTTTTTATAGCAATAGCAGCTTAGCTTATGATAGCGGAGGTCACAGCAAGTTGCATAGCAGTAGCCGTGGCAATTATTTAAATTTCTACAGTTCTAATTAAACTGCGATAGCAAAGTAACTTAGCGATAACTAGCAAACAAAGCAGCAATATCTAAAATCCACCAGTTCTAGCGTAGTTTGTAGCAGCAGTATTATTATTGCCTTGTTTGCATTCTAAAATTTTCAAGTTTCCCGAGTCCAGTGATTAACTAATAAAAAAATGGCCTTTTTGAAAATTTTTAACATAGGTTCCGAAAAACCATTTAGATCTTCACTGGTACTCCTCATGCATTTCTACTGTGTTTTATAAGGCAATAATAATGATAGCGATGCAGCGAGTTTCTATGAAGCCAAGCTCTGCACTGATTGCACTGCAGATACTCACATCAGTGTCTCTCATTTCTTGCGCATCGTCTACGCTAGGGATTTCTACTTTACCTTGAGACACAAAGTGATAGTCGTAGACATCGTCGGACAACAGACATTTTTCTGAGTAGAAAAAACAAAAATTACTCTTCTCGCAAGTAGAAGTAATATTCCATTTTCATTTGCCCTCTCTTTAGAACAACTTGAATGACCTAAGATCGTTTCTGTTTTATCTGAACGGCAACCTTGTTTCGGAACTCAATTGGTACGATCATCGGAAATCGCGCAGTTACATTTGAATTGAGAAAGAAAATGTGAAGGAGAGTATTCAGCATTGACGTAACTAAGAAACTTCCAGATTCTCAAAGACCTCTCGATTTAAACTACTTGGATTACAAAACGCACAAGTGTTTGATACAGTTCTAAACGACAAAGACACGATCTTTTCATCGATGACATTCAATCATTTTCCGCAAACTCTACTCAAAGCAATTAGAGTAAAAGTTACAATCGACAACGAGGCTCTTTAAATCCTACTTAGTTACGTCAGTGTTTTCAGGTTTGTTTGAAATTGGAGGGCATTCTGTATGTTAGTGAAATGTAGTTGGAGGAGATGTGACTGGAAAGATATCCTTCGCAATATCGCATTCCAGTGCTTTGCCGACTCTAATACTTACATCGGTAGCCAACATTTCCTCTTTGTCATCCATACTAGGGATCTCAATTTTACCCTGAGACACAAAGTGATAGTCATAGATATCATCGGACAAAAGACATTTTTCTGAGAGGGAAAAAGAAACGTCAAACTTCTCAATGTGTTCATGATAAGATTACAGACTTATACACAATTGAAAATATATTTTACACAGCTTTATAACAATTGCACAACTTTAAAACGTAAATTAATTTGTTTTAATTAGCAGACGTGAAGAACTGAGAATTGTCAATACTAAATTGTAAAGCAGATGCTTGGATGCAGTCAGATTTATAGATTCATAGTACTTTCTCTTGAGATATTAAAGCATTTGTCAGCCTTATCACTCAAGTTTTAAAATATAGATGTTCCTTTGAAATTTTATATTACATCTCTGCGAATAAGTTTGAGAAAATATTCACAAATAAAGCTTTACTTCAATTTCATTTCATTTCAGAAACCACAGTAACAGCATATATATTTATAGACAAATAAGCAATTCAGGGAATCAAGCAAAAAGGCTTGTTCATTACAATTTCAATGATTTAAAAAAGAAATAAAATATGCCTTAAAAATAAATTTAAAAAGTTATTTTCAAGGCCCGCATTTTATTATTTATTTTCCCGCCTCCATATAAAAGTTTAAATGTATGGAGGCGGGAAAGTTCAGTGTCCGATTTTTAATTTCAGTCCAAATAGTTGGTTACTTCTATTGAAATAAATTCTTTATAACTTTTGTAGTTTAATTACACCTATTCTTAATAAAAAAATAGACCCACACTGCAATGCAATCTCGAACAAATGGATGCTTCCTCAGACATTTAAGATGCTCTAATAAAAGAAATGTCCAAACATCTTTTATAATATTAAGTACTATTGAATCAATATTTTCTGCATGCGTGGTATTTAAATTTACAAAAATTCTCTTAATAGAACTTTACTTTCATTTACACCAAATTCTCTGTCATCAATTCAAAAGGGAATAGAGACTTATTTTTAGTACTCTAAGTTAAATACTTTATCTTTTTAAATATAAAATTTATAAATAATTGAAGTTTGAGGTATATTATGAGTAGTTAATGCTGCAGAAAAAGGATCTCATTAATTATAAGACACCCCAAAACAAGAAGTAAAAATTAAAGTTGGAATTTTAGTTAAATGCGTGTCTTCAATTGTAGCTTTACCTTTAAGATCTGAAACACCATTGGACATCATCTGGTAGAAAATATGGTAAGAACGTTCCAGAGATTGTTGGGAGATCACACGAGCTTTCTCCAATAGATCTGAAACGAAACAGGAAGTTCATATATGCAATATCTAATACGAATTTTAAAGTCCAAGTACTACAACATATTTTTTTATTTCAGAAATCTAAAATACTTAAAGGTGTAATAGCTTATAACCTATTAACTAAAAATGAAAGTTGAAACTTACATGTTTCAATATCAGCACCAGCAAGTTTACCCATTGGACCAAAGTGAATACGGATGAATTTACCCTATTCGAAGAGACGTGTTAGATTCAAGAAAACTTGGAACAAGGGATTTTCGTTGAAAATTAATTATATATAGAGATTTACTTACGAAACGGGAGGAGTTATCATTCCTCACAGTCTTAGCGTTACCAAAGGCCTCAAGAACAGGGTTAGTTTGTACGACTTGATCTTCCAAACTTGGCTGTAAAGAGAATAAAACGTTCGTCAGAAATTACAAAATGAAATGATATCACACAAAACTTTTTCCATTTTACAGATTTTTACTAGAATTAAAGCACAAGAAAATATTTGAACAGAGCGTTAAAGTACTGAGAAATTTCCTCATCTAGCTTTTATGCGTTGATTTGCCTGAACAATATTCATCACATTCTGTGATATCCTTACAAAATATATTAACTTTTAAATGAATTTAGATTTGCGCATTACATTAATGCATCAATGATCTTGCACAGTTTTAGATTTAATAACTTTAAGTGGAGTATAAAAAGATTCTGCTAAATAATTCTATTTAACCCTCTGAGAGTCACGGGATTTCCGAGTAGTGTAGTATTGTTTTTACCCCACGACACACGTAATGACTAAATAACGGCATCAATTTGCTGAATAAATCCTGGGAAAGATTCAATTGGCCAAGAAGGTCGCTACTGGTTAGAAATACAGGAATGACCGCAGATTACAGAGTGAATGTTTGCCGTTTGAACCTCCTCTGAGAGTTAAAAGAGTATTACATGTTCGATAAGAATATTTCATCAATTTTGAATCGAATTTAAAAAGGTAGTGAAATTAGATTCAAGCAAGCAAGACTTAGAATAATACAGTTTACTTCAATTGTTTCCGATACAATTGAAGTACGCTCAATGATTAAAATGATATCAGTTAAAGACTATTCCTCTCATTTCGAGTACATGAGTATTTGCAAGGAAAATCTGAATGTTCTGAGGCTTTCCTCCATGCTTCGTGAATACACTTAATGATAGTAATACTTACTCCTTTCTTGACTTCTCCCTTCTTTGTAGAGGCACCAACGTTGGCGTAGTACGCAATTACTTTCTTCGTGTTCTCAGTCTTTCCGGCACCAGACTCTCCTCTGTGGGTATAAGAGCAAATTTTAGATGCAACTTCATAAAAGATTCAACGTTTAAACGTAACGCGTACGTTTTTAAACTTTAATTTTAAACGTAACGTACTTAACATGGTATGAATAATCTACGATTTTTACGCATATTATTAGAACCCGAACAGGAAGAAAGTATTCCTTCTCAGAATTTAAGCCGAACTAATATCCAGATGTGTTCTAGTTCATTCGCTGAGCACGATTATATAAGATTTTGCAAACGATTTCTTTATATCTGTTAGAGGCTTTCTCTGTGTACGCACGACAATTTCATCAGCCATTCATTTCATCAGCCAAAATAAATGCTTGTTTTTCCTTTTCAATGAGCAATTACTAATTTACCCCTTCCATCCACGACACATTTAAGCAACGTATTTTGGACTATTACTACTTCAAAGCTACTGCACAGCCCTCTTGATATTACTTAGCACATTGAAAAAATCATTCTTTCATTCATCAGTACAAAATCCCTTGAATACTTAAATTATAATTGCAGTGTTCTGATTGAAACTAACCATAGTTAATAATGTTGGAATTCCCACCCTTCTTTTCGTGCTGCCCACTCATTTGTGACTTTTGGTGTTCCGATTCGTGTTCTCCCTTTGGTTGTTCTTGAAACGTCCAAAGAGTAAAAATCGTTTGTAATTGGGAATCCTTCTATTGTGCAAAGAGATTAACTGTTTGGGAACTGTTCCCTTATACTTTGTGATGTTAAGATCAAATTTTACGTGCTCTGTCGCGAAAGTAGGCCGGACAGCGTTTGATGCAAATAGTATTTGGTCACCGAGGGGCAAAGAAACAACACTGGGGACTCATCCATTTCCTGCTGAGGTATGGCCAAGAAATGGCAACAGTTATTTAATCTTAATAAGTTTAAATATGTACTTTTCTTCCATTTTTTTAGTTACGCGGAAATTTTATTACGGAAAATTAATTTCACTGGGCACCCCCTCTACAAATATCCCCGTGATAATTTTCTTCAGAAACCCTACTTCCTAATTTTTTTCTCGTTTTAATAAAGTACCCAGAAATGCCCATCAAAATGATAAATCCCTCAAAAGGACAGGCTCGATGATACTTATAGTGGTTATCTCTTTGTCGCCAACCCTTCAATGACCTAAGGATAAATATTTTTTAGGATTAGCATCTACGCCCTTACATGCACTCTACCCTTATTTTTATATCGCTAAATTAATGAATGTTCATTTTTATTTTAAGAAGACTGAACAAGTTAGTTAAGTGTGGTCATTTTATTATTTGGTTAGAAATATTTATACATTTTTAATTTGTTGCATCTTAAATGTTATGGTACAATGTAAAATAAATACTTACGTGATAAGCATAGACTGGTTTTCACGGTCTGTAAAGATAAAAGTTAAAAATTAGCGTAAATATTGGACTTGAAAATATTACAACAAACATTTATAATTAAATAACAATTACTTGAAAATAACTTCAATTTGCGCACACAATTTTAACTGTAGATTAAAAAACAAATGGACGTATTAACTACAAATTATATTTAAAAACATACTTTAAAGTACTTCATGTCTCTGAGAATGATAGCTTATGTGTAAAAAGTATTTTTACATCTAATACTTCAGTAAAATAAATATCTTTTTGTTATTCTCCTCTCTCACCATCTCTGCAAATACTACAAGTTAGTTTCATTTTTAGGGGAATTTTATTTTGAGTTATTTAATTAGAAAGGGGGAAGGATATAAAGTTAAATATATAATAGTTTAAATGAAGTTGTTTATCAGATGTAAAACACAGAGCATCTTGGTAAAATAGTTTGTTTTTTATGTATTTGAAATCATGGTAAATAATGAGAAAAGTATTAAAAACTCTGTGATATCACTCTTTTTATGTTTAGTTACCAGACAGCAAATTGAAATATATAAGAAAAATGCGGAACCCTTAAAAATAGCATTTTATTCTGTCTTGATTTATAATTTCAATCGATATCGTTTTTACAATATTATGTAGAAATAAGATAATATTGTGTTAGTCCTCAACAGAGAGTATAATGATTGATGAATTCCTGTCAAAATTTCAAAATAAATATTACTAGTTGAACCCGTGCGAATAATTTGCACAATGACATTTAAAATATAAATTTTGTTTTTAAATAAAGGTTTTAAATATGTAGAATTGGTATAATTGGTCTAAAGCAGATTAGCATTTGTAGTTGCATAAAATTGAAATTTGACTAACTAATTAAGGATAATCATGCATATAGGTTACATCTTCCAGTCATCTCTGCTTAACTTATTTTCTACACAAAATTGTCCATCGATACTCTTTTTGTTGTATTCATATTTGTAGATAAGATAAAGAACTTCTTTGTATACAATATTGGAAGTTTATATATCTGTCTTAGACAATGCTAGTTTAGCTTTTAACTATCGAAACAATTGCATTTTCGAGTGTTGAATTCCAAACATGCTTACCATGCGCAAATACTGGAGTTGGGAAAAAAATTCCACGCTTTTCCGAAGTTTGGTTTTGGATTCCATTAATAGTTATCGCGGACCCAATTTTAATAAGTTATTTCCTGTACAGTTCAAAAAAGGGTTTTTTATTTCACCACTACTTATTGCCTCACCTAATAATTGCTACGATCACTGTATGAGAGATTATGTACCCGCTACAAAATTTCTAAAATATTGAGAATATTCTAGTTTTATCATGAAATTTGCAGAATATTCTAGAATTTCTAAACAATCCAAGAACTTGGAGGTAGTACATAAATGATTGATTGATTTTTTAATAAAATAATTGTTTCGAAAAAATTCAAATGGAAAGATATACAAAACAGTTCAAACACAAGGGTTAGAATTTAAAATAAGTTTTGGTTCACACTTGCCCAAATTAGTCCTAAAATAATAATTTTTTTACATTATAAACAAACTAATTATCAATAGGGTAACGTTGCTAATATATTTGTTAATTGGGTGAAAAGTTATTATTTTGGGGATATACTTTGTGTAATAGAAAAATAGCAAAAGAATTAAGGTGATATTGTTGACTGTGATTTTGATTACAATTAAAATGAGAATGAGAGTTCCCCTTTTATTAGAAAATATAATTTTCGCCGAAATATTAGCAAAGGTTATGTGTAAGGGTTTCCTATCAATATGCTTTAAGGCAACGATTTCCAGTGACCTGAATACTTGTCTATGATTAAGTTAACATTGACAGGGGGAAGCGGTCACAAAAGTAAGAATAAAAGACTTCCTTGGCAGCCGTGCCAAAAGGGCTAAAAATAATAGCGGGGTCGCAGAAAAATAATCCGTTTCTTTGGCACTGAATAGCATTCTTCTGATCCCCAAAATGGTATTGTGAATGGACGGCATCTTGGCACAGGTTAAATAGAGGTTTTTTCTACTTCCTCGCAACTGTGTTTCGTCTCAAATTGTACCTTCAAGAGGAGCGAGTTGAAAGGCACTCCAGAAACCTTTTTCTTCACGTGGGGAGAAAAAAAATCACAAAGAAATCAGAACTGAGAATGAAGGACACTGAAACCGGGAATTCTAAAGTTAGGTTGGTGGAATCCTTTACAAAAAATTGTTGTTCTGTTAGGTCATTGAGTTTAAAGACAAAAATTATATAGGTTCCTTTTTATCTCATTCTATCATCCTCTTCTTGAGAAATGCATAAAAAATTAATATTCTTCATAGAGGCGCTTCAATTTATTCACTACATCTTAAGATTCAATATATTTGTGAACAAGTGAATGGAGAATGATATAAAATTTGTTTAATAAATTTTGCGACAAATAAGTTCATTGAACTGAACATAAATGGTGATTATGTACAACTGCTGAAAAAAATATTTTTCTAACAGTTGCTGATGGAGAGTCTGGTGTTGTATAGACTTAAGACGTGTAATACAATAGAACTCATAGAATAAAAATTAGCTCAACTTGTCCTGTTCGGTACCTTGTACCCTAATCCAATCCAATCCATAGAATATTGGTGAACAACGGGTAGATCACAAACACACTACGAGGGAAGAATTAGGTTTAGGAACAACTAATATTTAAGAAGTTTGTTCTATACCTAATGAAACTGCTAGAATGTTTTTAGCTCTCTCTCAGTTACTAATTTCTTGTTTAACTAGCTTCATCGCTTTTCCATGATGGGACTTCAGATTTTAAACAAGAAATTAAATTTGAGAGAAGGCTAATTGAGGTAAAACGTATCTTTGTATATTTAAGTTACAGCTGAGATACTTACTGGCTAACATAGCGCTGTAAGCCTGATCAGAAATGGCAAAAAGATGAGGAGGTACTTCAGTACGCCTCTTGCCTCTGTACAGGTTCATGCAACGTGAAGTGTAGATAGGGAACCTTTTGTAAGGGTTGATAGCTACGCAGAAAAGTCCAGAATATGTCTGAAAAAACGAATAACAACTTCAGTTCATCGTATTCGAGTCGATTCATGCATCGACTGTTAATTTATATGTGTAAATTTTTCTTGATCTGTTGACGTATTAATATATATTAGAATAGTTTTATTAGATTAAGGTGTTATCTTATCTAACTTTTTACATTACAAATTATACCTTTTTAATTAATTTTTCGACCCATTTAATTTTAATTGCAAAGATGCTATCGAGCATTTGTACAAAAAGTTCTGCACATTAGCTTCTATAAAGTTTTTTAATATTCTCCTTGTTTTTACAAATTTGGAAGTAACCTAAATTTATAAGATTTGATGAGGTTCAATTATTTAAGCTAATTATTAAAGAATTCTTGCAAACAGACTTGGCATAGCGTACAAAACGAACTTGTAGCAGTATAATTTAATTTTAGCACCTTTACTCAATATTCGAATACATTCAATGGCATTGTTCAAAATAATTTGAGGCAAAACGCCAAAAGAGTTGTCAGTTAAATTAATAAATTTGGAATTTTTAGTAACCAATTATATATATTTCTAATAAATGCAGTATATAGAACTGTCATGTATCTAGAGGTTAAAATTATTAAATTTCGCTAGAGGTGACTGTTTCTGATTGAAATTATTTCTAATCATTAAGATTCAGTGTTGTTAATTTCTAAACGTCTGTGAATTTACTTATTACTAGACTGAATTTTGTTTGATTACATTATCTAAAACTGCTTACATAGATGAGTTGAGCGTAATAACGTTGTCTCAAGTTGTGCAATACACTAGCATCGTTCAGGTATGTCAAGTTAGACATGTCTTCAGCTTTTTCATACTTGGGTGGATTGACTTGTTGCAACAAATCCTTCTTAGCTTGACGGTTCTGAAAATAAAAATAAATCAATCAGAAAAATAGCTAATGTGAATAATTTTGTACAAATTTTTTCAATTTTTGTATAAACATTTCAAAATGTACAAACAAGTTTTTTTTTTCCATTCTGTTATTTTTTGTCGCTCTAGGACATTTTTTGCTACACGATTTTGAAGTATCACTTCTTCAGGTTTTTAAAATTATGACTTAAAAAATTACGCTACAAAATTTCTGCCCTGTGCCCATCGCCAATGAAGCAATAAGCTTTACCTTCTACTACTCATCACTAATGGAGAAATAACGTTTTCCTTCGAAAATTTTTAAATATATCCTATTTATCTGGTCAAACTTTCTTTATAATTATTTTTGGATGCAACATTGACCAAGTTATTGCTTAATTTCTTTAAGGTATACTTTACTAGTGCATTTTCCTACTGAAAGAATACATGTAATAATATGACATATAAATGTCGAGTACCTTTCTTGATACATCATATGAATTCTATAAATATTTTTGGTAATTGAAAGTCGCTTTGAATGGATTTTACTGATTGAATTAGTAAAATACTACTTTGAAATTTCCTTTAGACATGTTTGAATTATCTGAGATACATACTAATATTTTGAAAGAGCATTCAATAATGAAATAAGAACAATTATAAATAATGTTATCTTATATTTTTCCAGGGGTTTATAATTTCGCATTTTTTCAGAATAGTTTTTCTCTTATACAATTAAAGTTGCGTTTTCATAATCTTTAAAAGCTTTTATATAATTTTATTTTTATATTTAATTTTCTTAAAAATGACTTCCTAGTTACTTAAACTTTTGGTGATTTGAAATTATAGTTTACAATGGGGAATAACACTGTAATTAAATAATAGTAAGAATTTAAAGCCATATTAGGTTTGATATATTTTTATTTAAGAGTCAAATTGAAAATAATATATGAACCTAAAGATGTAGTTCCATTTCAAATATTATAGTTTAACGAAGGTAATAGCTTTCGTTTGTTTCGACTTTTGCTACATTTTTAAAGAATCAAAACATCAATTTTGCATTCAATTGAAATCACATTGTACTACGCAATTCACCATTAAAGAATTATTTATATTTTAGGTTATAGAAAAATATCATTAACAATATCTAATTATCAGCTATCCAAAATTTAGTCTTTGAAATGCAAAATATAAGCTTGAATTTTTTTGCTAATGTATATAAAATAGTGAGCATATAAAAATTTCAGTAAAGCTTATTCCATATAATTTAAAAGGCTGAGCTGTGATTTGAAATTACAACAGTTGAGATTTTTTCAACAAAAATTAAAGAAACAGACATATGATTATAAATTATATTCTTTTTGCGTTCTGTTTGAAAGGTTTCCATTAAAATAATGTATCGATAAATTAAATTTTAAATCCTATGTCTATAGAAGATGCTATGTAAAACTTTGCAAGGATAATTTTCAAATTAATATACAAACAATATAGTTCTATTTTAAAATCTACAAAATTTATTTACCTTACAAATTACATGTTATGGCTTCTTTCGAAGTTGTATTTTGTGAATGTTTAACATTTGGCGTAAATACGATACAAGTTTGAGTCACACATAAAGTGAATTTCTAAACTAATTATATTTACTGACCTCTTGTCCATCGATTTCAACAGTGCAAATTTCTCCCTTGGTTTCCTTGATCAGACCACCAATGAATCCTTCTTTATCATCAACAACCCATACCATCTTCTTACCATCGTAAGGCTTGGTTTGATCTTTACGTTTCTGTTCCATAGAAACGTAAAGGTATGGGGTGGGATCAGGATCTTCTGCTGCCATTTTTGTTGTTTAGAGAGTTCGAAGTTTGCGAAGAAAACAGAGACGCGCTTCCACCAGCGATACGACCAGAACAGCCCTAGACCCTCGTTCTGTTAACCAGAAAGGAACACTTTGGTCAGAATTCAGTTTCTACAACAGTTGTTAATCGTAAGATAATTTTGAGAATGAGTATGTAAAATTATAAGAATATAAAACAACGTTGTTCGATATGATTTTGATAGGTAACTCTTATTCAATATCAATTGGAAACTGAATGATTATCTATTCTCTTTTATTGTTTATGAGCTTTATCATTCAGATTTTATTTTTTGTTATTCCGCTTCTTTACAGTTGTTTTTAAAAGAATGACACACGCTCGATATGAATTTCATAAATTGCTAAGCAAGCTTCATATTACTGTTAAAATTATAATTTTGGGAACAAATTCATTGATTATGTGAGAATGCTTTAATTAGCGATGAATGATGTAAATATGAAATTAAAGTGATAAACAAAGTTGAACGAAAAACATCTGAACATCTTTCTTTACTTTAAACATGTAAAGAATTATTTAAATTCACTTTAGTACTAAGCTTTGTTTTTTATTTAAGTATTGTTTTATTTCTAATTCCTTTTATTCTAAAAATTTTAATGTTTATTGATTTCTTTGATAATGGAACAGTAAATAGTTATTGTAAAGCAAATTATTAATAAGTTAAAAAGCATATTTTACATAAAAACCATTTCTTTAAAGTCTAAAGATGTCAAGGAAAAATGAACACAAGCAAATAAAAACTTTCGTTAAAGATTCAATTATCTTCTCTGTACTCTGGCAATTCATGTTAAGTTTAAAAGAAATGACTACCAACGGAAATACATAAAATACTATGTATTTCTGTCAATCTTACATTTTACTGAAGATTTTTACTTAAGATATTTTGTATTGAAAATAGATAATCAAGCTCACAATGGCATTACGGCACATAACTTTTAAACTTAACGTGTAAGCAACATTTAAATTATTTATTCGGATAAAAATATCGCTTTAAATCATAATTAAAAGATTTTATTTTAGGTTTAAGTATTGAAATGTTTAAATATTTTACAATAAGACACAAATTTGGCAAATGCTCAGAGAAATTGTATCTTTAAACAATGAAAACTTTTAGAACAATAAAGAAAATGATTTAATACATTTAAAAACTCAAATCATTGATTACACATGCATATTTAGGATAGTTCAAACACAACACAACTTACGAACCTCTGGATCATGATAGAATATCTCATTAAAGGAACAAAATAAAGGGTATAGAAGAATGTCAAAGTCAACAGAGTATTCAAAATTAAAGATCCTGATAATTAAAACACTAATTTTTAGTCTATATTTTAAGGTTTAAGTTTGGGGTATAATTTAAGGAAGTGCGTACAATGTACAATGCGTATTTTTGAAAAAGTGACAGAAATCAATGTTACACTTTACTAAGTAAAATGAAATAACTAATCAAAATATTTCTTAAGAATTTAAAGCTTTAAAAAATTTTAAAGGGGTCCTGATGAGAACTCACATAGTTTTCATGTATCCGGGGTCAATTATTTATTTGAGAAATATTTCATCTACTTTAGAGTTGGAACCAATAAATAAATTAATGTAAACATCCAGAGTAAAGGTTTTCTAAATTTCCGCAGAAACTTTTCAGTTATAATTCATTTGATTACACAGTAATCGAAAGAGGGTATATCGCTTACTATTAACACTGTCTATTTTATAAAGGAATACTTATTAAAAATATTTGAACGGGGGCATTTCGCAGTAGGAGTGAGGCAAATGCGTTTATAGACGAAGAAGCGGAGATAATAATCCAATAGGTGAGGAAGAATTGATTCAAAACTGGAATATCTTCTCGATCCGAGACGTATCCACACACAAACACACAAGACTTGATAATTACCGATGAGCAAACAATGCAACTACAAAATACGAAGGAACAAGACAGGAAAACACTTACACGTTCGAGAGCTATTCTGCACCAGAGGAAGGTCCACGAGCTCTTATAAACCTAGGCTATCAAATATCTCAATGCCCTGTGTTTGAAGGATGTAAATCGGAAGGCCTGCTGCTATTGGATGATCCGGTGCGATAGGGGTGGGGGAGAGGAATCCTTTCCTAAACAGAGCAAAACACTTGCCAGCATCCAAGAACAAATAGAACAGAGAATCGTCGTAGTGAAAGGGGGAAAGAGAACGGGATGACGTCTACTGTCTTCGTTCCATTTTTGGGTCAGACGTACGGCAGCATCCCATGGAATCTGCTTCCACCACTTTTCTCTCATTGCCTTCTCGATTTAGGTTACGGGGCATATCTCCTTTTCTCTTTCGCGAGGGGCCTAAAAATAATTCAATCTTTTCTTCTTTCCCGATCCCTTTCGGAACCCTCTTGTTCCTTGGAGTCAAGGGAAGTTCCTCAGCTTCTCGAGTCAACGATCACCCCCGTTTTTGCTCTTTTGTTCGGGGAATGTCCCCCACATTCGAGACGTCATTAAACTTCTGATTCATCTGATCTTGAAAATTTCGCGTCTGGAATGACGGAGCCTCATTCAAACTTCATACTCTTTTTTCGTCTTTCACGATATTCTTTCCAGATTGTGAATTAAAATTTGCTATCCATTCTTCATGAGCGTTTACAAGGTCTAGAATTTATGTTTCATTTCATGTATTTCGTATCAACAGATATTTAAGAAGAAATAAATAACTGAATTTTTTTAACAAAACATAACAATATATATTATTATGTATATAACAATAAGGGGGGGCGATGAAAATTACGAAATTGACATAAAAATAGTACTGAGTATTGGTATTATGCCAGAATGTTTTACCAGTATTGATGGAAAATCATTTTTTCCGAGATTAATTGATTCAGAGAATAGTTATAATTCAGAAATTTCTATTTTAATACCTTATATTTGAACTTATTTTCATTTATTTCCAAAATATAAATAATTTTCGAATATTTGACAGGTAGTATAAAAACTATTAAAAACATTTGAATAATTTATTCCTGTTCACTAAAACCCATGGAGGTGAGAGAAAAGTAGAGTGAGTTATGGTAACCTTTTTTAGTGTCCAGAATCATGTGACCAACTCTAGTATATAATATAATATCAGTTATAATTTTGGGATAAGATAAAAAATGTATTCTTGTTATACAGTTAAAATAACGCTACCAGTTGGCATATATAATTCAAAATTACGAACTAAAACAAGGAGAAATCCAAAAATTTTAAAATTAAGAAAATTAAGAACATTTCGAAAAATATGAAGAAGTGTTGGTGGATCAGGGCGTCATCAGGGAGGAGCCTCACCCAGTCAACACGATATGGTGTTTTCTGCGTGTGAGCGGCAGTACACCAAAAGTAGCCCACACACCCCTCCAAACACCAAAAGAAGAAAGACAAAATCAGAAAATAAAAATTAGAAAATATAAATTAGAAAAACAAAACCAGGGACAACCAAGGACACATACCAAAGACAAGCACAATACAAAACCAAAAGGGAGAAAACAAACTTACCCACACTGATTGACCTAAGCTCGACCCAACAACCCGCCGTAATATATATATATATATATCCGCCTCTTACGCGTTTGGTATCTGTCTGTCTGTATGTGTGTGCCCATACTACGGCCAAACGGTTGAATATATTTTCATGAAACTTTGTATACTGTGAGTTCTTACATTTGTTTAGTGACTGACCACTGGTTGCGTAAGTCTGTCTGTCCGTCTTACCGTTCTATGTTTGATTTTGTGTCTCTTTGTTTGTACACGTATCACATAAGATTTGTTCAATATATTTTAATTTAATGTTTTATATATGATACACCACATTTTAGTTTAGTGAATGCATTATAAGAAATTTCTTTGCTTGCATATTTAGACAAGTTAAACCATCTGAGTAACTATACTTAAATCAACCATAATTTGGTAGTTTTGGAATAGCTGGGAGATATATTGAGCATTGCAATTACTTGGATTTTTAACCTGTGTTGCTGAAATATCAATTATTTTGCAAAACTATTTTTACGGAATTGGAATTCTAACAGTTTTTATATACTTCGAACCTTATTTTTTTCTTTACGAAACAAATATTCTAAATATTTGAGACAGTCAATAAAGAGAATAAAACTATACAGAACAAAACGTTTTAAATAGGACTGGTAGCTAATATGGCAACCTTGGTATTTTTTAATCGTTTACTTTTTGAAATTTCTGTCCGTTATATTCCAAGAATCTATTTTGTAGTGAAAAACAGATACATTCATTACTTTTCGTTCGAAGCTTTTTTAAAATCTGTTTTAAGATGTATTTCTGGATTTTGAATTTGATGTACATGCAAAATGAAACATACAAAATGAAAGGCAGATGAAACATACAAAATGAAAGGCAAAAAAGTTTCCGTAGACACTACAAAAATTGATTAGAACGTCAGTCCAGCTGTCCCGCATTCAATTATCATAACTATCGAATGAAAAACTTCTGTAGTGTAAATAATCATTTCAAATGGTTTTTACACTACTGGATTGCCTAAAATTGGGATTCCGAAAGCTATTCGTGTGTTGATGATAAAGTTGAGAAATAACACGGTTTATCAATGAGGAAAATATTGGCGAAATCGCAAATAAATCTAAATCCACGGTAAAAATCACTGAAAGATACAATTAGGTAGAAACTGCAAAATAGGAACCGATTCGGAAGACCTCAGAAATTGAGCCATATACATCAGTAATATTCTGCGAAAAGTTCGCAATAATACACGAACTAGGCACCACAACTTGCATCCTTGTTGAAAACTAATTACAAACTTGAAATCTAACCTCAGAATGTATGAAAAGTAATAAAAAAAGGTGGCTACAATGGGCATGTTGCACGTAAGAAGCCACACATTAGCAAACTTAATAGAAGAAAGCGTCTTGAGCTTGCAAAAAAGCACTTTTTGGCATTTTGTACTTTTCAGGGATGAATCAAAATTTTGTCTCTATGGTTCAGATGGACAAGTTATGGCATGGAGAAAACCAAAACATCAAATGGAAACAAAAATATGTAGAAGTGTAAAACACGGCAGAGGAAATGTAAAGGTAGGGGGTTGCATGAGTTCTTCTGGTGTGTATAATTTGTTTTGTTGAAGGTAACACATGGATAGCTTGGATCCTTGCTAGTGCTACGAAACTGTCTCTTGGAAGATCGACCATTTATCTTCCAAAAGGACAACGATTCAAAACACACGAAAGAACGATTCTTTTATCATACGTCGCATCAACGTCACACACCATCAGTCTCTTGATTTAAACCCCATGGAACACTTACGGAAAAAAAATCGGTCGTGAACTGAAAATTATGATACCAGCAGCAAAGATAACCTGAAAAGGGCCATTCTGGACGCTTGGATAAAATTACTCCAGAAACAACAAAAAAACTTGTGGGAGTCATGCCTAAACTTCTGAGAGAGGTCATTAAAGCAAAAGCTGGTTCAACTTACCATTAAATGATGAAATATGGGGGAATAATATTCAATGAAATATTTTTCACCTTTTACGAAGACTTTTTTGCTACAAATTTGTCATATTTTTGTGTTATTGTGAATTATGCGTTAAATTACATATATTAATATTTTTTGTTTAAATGCAATAGAAACTTTCTATGCAATTATGCTCATCTGTTTTTCTGTTTTTATTTCTTCAACTTTTATATTCTGCAAATAATAAAGCAATTTATTTCAAATAGTCAGTTCGTACGAAATTTTTTTTTCATCACTGTATATATGCATACTCTGAACTATTCTATGATTCTGGGTAACATTGGTACTCAAGAGACTTTCTTTCTTACTAAAAATTTAAATTCTACAAAATGTAAAATGTTAAATATGACATTTACATTTGTGAAATTGGGTATTTAACAATTGTGTACCTTTATTAGAGTGTGTTACATGGCATGAATGGAAATTATAATTTATTGGTGAAAACGGAAATTAATTAACCAATTCAACCCGAGTAACCCCGGGTTATTCTGCTAATTAATAATAAAATAGTACATTTATAACAGATCTGAACAAGCGGTACGCTAGATGTTACTGTGGTGAACACAGAGAGTGATGCAATCTTGCCATAAATGATTTATTTTATACATATGTACAGTGTGTTATTTGCAGACTAAGAACACTGAACCGTCTACTCCGAAAAAACAAAATCTCTGTTTTAAACTCTTAAAAAAACTGCAATCGCCTAATTTATTTTGTGACCTTTATTTGAGGCCATGCGCTGATAAACTTACCAGTATTTTATGTTTTTTGAATTTTGATTAATTTATATTTTAATCCTACTAGTTATTCATTTCACCAATCTTCATCTACAAGTAAAATCACTTCCGTACAACATAATGAAAATCTCACAATATTACGTAAATATTATATTAAATAGTACTACAACAATATATAACAGTAACTAAAAAATAGTTTTTTATTAACTTAAAGATTATAACATAATCTTTAATTCACATATAATCTTAAAATTTATAAATTTCGTAAATCAAAAATATTTCTTAATATTTTTCCTTCTAATATAACAAATATAGTGACTTACTGTATAATAGATAATGGTGATTTAATGTGAATTAATATATTTTCGAACTTCACGAAAATAAAGTGCAATCATTAACTAACGTCTAATATATTTTAAACTAAGTTATATCTGAGAAGTAATACCTTTATGCTTCTTTTGTTTATTGGTATTCGTGTTAACATCGATTACTTAAACTACGTTTAATTTTATTCACCTTTCCAAATAAATTAGCATCTTTCCACGACTTGTAGAGTTCTTGCACTGTTCTTATTTCGAATCCCAAATAGTGAGTATAATAGAATAATTCACACCATGTCTGGTTTTTTACCTCTGTAATATTATTTCGTTCAAAATTGAGTCCATAGCAGCCGGTTAAAAATCAAGTTCTCCTTAGAGCCCCTTTTATGTTTCGGGAAGAAGCACTACTATCTATGAGGTCACTCCTCACTCTATCATTTTTATGGGAGTTTTGATCCATGGAGTCTAAAGATTCGGTGGAGAAAATAAGGAGATAAGGCTAATTTTCAGTTAACCTTAGTATCAACAGAAGTATCCTTTTCAGTGTTAATATTTTCAAGTTTTCCTGATTCTGTCTTCTGGGTAACAGAGCATGTTCACTTATATTCGATAACATTCAAATTCCTCACTCACCGGGGCCGTCGTGAGTCAGTGGGTATGCCCACTGCACTAGCAACCTTCTAGTTGTAGGCGGCCCAGGTTAGATTCCTTTCAGGTACATTCCTCCCTGGGTGTATTTCTCTCTTCTGTGTCAGTAAAAACCTTCATTGTGTGTATGTATGTCTATTACTTGATATTGTATGTCTTGTGTCTAGCGCAGCATGGTCAAATATGGCCCTTGGGTCATAAAACCCCAAATCAACCAACCTCATTCTCTGTGTCTGTTTTTTCATTGAAATTTGTCACTGTCGGTAGTAAAAGTTTCGTTCAATGCAATTTTTAGCATAAACATATTTTTGTGTGTGAGTCGAGAGTTTGTATACCAAATTGAGCTTTATCTGCAAATTTGATGGTCTACAATCTCAAATGCATGAACTCCTCTTCATGCTCCCCACTCGGCCAAGTAATCTTTCAACACATGGCTTTTCTTTGGCGTTTTGTTTTCTTGCCTTGCGTCTCTTGGAACTTCTTTCTGAAACTCTGGTTGAATCGAACTACATTTTCAAAACCAGAGAATTTATTCTACCTTTTAAACTATAGGTTTATGTTAATAATTTGTATCAATTAATTTTAAAATATAAAAAGTTACAAACTGATACTAAAATATTAATAAATTGAAAGAAAATAAGTTCTTAAAATTCTAAGTGACATATCTGTTTTCTGATCCAGTTCACCATCTTGAAAGGCAGATGAGACTTCTGAAAGTTTGTTGAAAATAGAATTATAAAGTATCTGTGGAGAACATCAACAAATATCAGTCAAACGTATATAGCAGTCAAAAGTAATTTCCCTAGCTCAAAGTTTCAAACTGCGCAAATTAGTTTGGTTGCCATAACATCAATGAAGGAATCTAAAATAAGTGGCATTGTTTATATTTAACAATGCTATGATTCCAATAGAAAAGTAATTTCGATGCTAAGAAATTTTTAAAATTAATATTGTTATTATTGTTATACTTAAAATAATTGTATTATTTGCAAACAAAAAGTGGTGCAAGTTCTGTTATGTTTACTTCCATTGTTACATTGAAGTTTAAAATTAGGTGTTCACTGTAGAATTGATGTGTAATTTTAATTGGTGTTTTCTTTTAATATTCAAAGCACCTACCTTCTAATGAAATAGACGGAGTATGTGCGCGTAGCTTCATGCTGTTTCTTCCTGTCTCTTAGTTTGAAGATATGTCATGTGGTTGTGAGAAAAAGTATGAATCCTAATGTGGAACAAATTTTTGATTGGTTACAGTGATTATCCAGTGTGATTAAAAACGCTCCTGTAGCCGATCGGTCCAATTCAATTTTAGTTAAAAATTAGGAATTCAATCTGTAAGCCTAGAGACTTACCCTTCTGAGACAGCGACTCCGCTACATACTCTGTCTATTTCATTAGAAGGTTGATGATTTAAAGCTTCATACGTCATTAAAAATTATTTTCTAAACAATGATTGTTGTTTTATGTTTGTACTTCATATAAGTTGAATGGTTGGCTGCGTTTTATGACGTAAGGGTCAAATTTAGCCTAGCTGTGAAAAACACAAGAGATAAAGGCAAGTAATGGACATGCAACACACAAAAAGAAAGTTTTGACACAGAAGACAGAAAAACATCCAGAGAAAGTTACAGGAATTGAGCCTGCTCAGCTTACAACTTCGTATAATCTTATTTCTTACTTAAAACCTTCTTTTCTTAACTTCATTAAAATTCATTTAAAAAGGAACGAAATCGTTATGATTCATGTTTTATTTTTACTATGAACTAATTTTGTATGCAAACTGCTACTAGCATTGTGTTGACTTATCATTTAATATTTATTATGCGCTTGGAAGATGCTACTAGTATTGCAATAATCTGCTAACTGTGTATACCAATGAAAATATTTTAGACTATTCTTTAACTGTAATATGGAATGCTAGATACTTTACGTTTTCAATGTAGAGGGAGATCATTTTTTCTCCACTAAGTTACTCGTTTGTATATATGATCCGTCTAAAATACTTCGTGTAAAATAAATCAGATAATTGTGATAAACGACTTCACAACTTGGAAGAGATCAAGGCTGGTGGACTACTTTTTTAAAGTATTACGATGTTTAATTTTTGAAATAAATATTCCACAACTGGCTACTGCGTTAGTTGTTGCATTAGTTGAATTCTTACATTAAGTTTAACTAAAAATTAGGAATTCACAAGGACCAAGGTAGCTCATTTGGTGGCGACGCGGATTAGCAATCGAAGGGTTGGGATTTCGAAACATGATCCAACCAAAGACCGTCGTGTACGTTGAATGTGGTGCATATTAAATCTCCTGTGGCCTCAATTGCTCTCTTATTGGCTGTTCTTGGATTTTTCCCTTCGGGATAAATCCCAAACCGTAGCCAATAGGTCACTGTGTTACACCAGTCCAACGCAATTTCAACTACCTACCTATCGGAATTCACTGCATTTACAAGGAGAGAACTAGTGCTCGACCTAAAGGTTTTGAAGATGAAACCGGTAGAGGTTGCCATCTAAAGAAAAACCTTTGTGGATTGAAGCAAGCTCTAAGTTGCTGGTTCAGACTTTTGAAAAACATAGACTAAAACTTGAGTTCCAGAAGAAATAACGTTGGGAGAGATCACGATCAAAATGTTTTCAACTGAGTTTCAAATCGCCTATATGATGACAAGGCCTCTACATAAACCAATATTAGTGACTTTGTAATGCCAGTGGAATGGAATTAAGGCTGTAAATGAGTGATGGAAGTGGATGTAAATGAAGGCTATTTAATGAAGAAATTTAGAAACGCCTGCACTTATAATTTTTTTATTCATATTTGTTTAGATACTTATTTTATAAAACTTTTTCATATTACCCTGGAGCTTTGCTAATATTTGCTATTTTGTCATATTCACATAAAAAAATGTTTTCCTTTCTAATTTATTAACAAACAATTTTACGATTCATAAGTTTACTTAAGTTTTATAAGTGTCCCAATCCAAAATTTTGAGTTCATATTTTAAACCATTTCCAGAATCTTGATTTATTCTTACTGTCTGGATTTCGTAGTACATACCACCAAATGTATCAATATGTATTCGCTAGTAACGATAGATCGTAAATTTATAGTAATTCATATTTACTAAGTTGTTCCACTTGAAACAATTAAAATATTTTAATTCTGTGTTTTATTTTTTGTCTTTAAAATCATCGAAAGGTCCCATAGTTCCTTAAGAATATGTGCTAATTAATATACTTCCCCTAGGGAATTCTTCACTTGATTTGTTTCAAATAAAAACACTAAATATGTCTCAAAATTTTATGCTTGCTTCGATTAAGTTAAATTAATGTTATTAAAGAAAAAGTTTTAATTAAACATTGGAATGGAATTCGATGCAATTTATTTCGAAATATCTGGTGTTAATAAGCTTTTAGCTTTATTTAATATTTCTTTTAGCAGAATTTAGTACATAGTTCAAATAATAATTACACAGATTAAAAAATATATGAATTTGTAAATACATACATAAACATATAATTTTTATACTTGAAAGTTAAGTATAAATAATTATAAATATGAAATTCACACAAGAATTTGGAATATATTTTGAATGTTACTTTGTTTTGTTGAGCACTAAGCTTTCATTATTTATAAAAATGATCCCCAAATGTAGCTTAGATTTGGAATAAAATGAATCAAGTGTAATATTCCGAAAATAAAGAAATCATTTCAATCATTTTAAAAGATTGTTTATTTCTTTAGTAAAGAAAACGATTCATGTACTATTGAATCAAAAGTTACAAAATAGCCGTGCGATTGCATTGAAAACGATATATAAAAGTTAAATTAAAACCATAAAAGTGAACGATATTTGAATATTAATTTTTTATTACTCTTGAGAGAAAATTGTTCCGAATTATCGTTTGCTATTGCTTCAGATAATTTTCTCTTAAACTGAACTCTTGATTGTGTATACGTATAGAACAAAATTATTTTTTTGGTCTGAATGCATTCTTTTAAAAGCTTGGTTAAAACAATTAACAAGAGGTAAGTTAAATATATCAACAAATATAATTGTTAATTATATCTTTTATGACTATTTTTTCACAGAATATTTCATCTTTCTCATTTTTGTTTATTTAGAATAGTTTGTTATTAGACTTTATTTCCTGAAACCATGCATTTTTAGAATTTAACCTACTCTAAGTTATTGTTGTATTTTAGAATGCAAATTTATATTTTTCTCATTTAAAGTATAACAGCTGAACTATTTTAGAAATGAATAAATCAGAATTATCCTGCAAGGACTCATTAAATCATGGACAGCAATGGGTTTTCAAGCATCACTTTGGTAATACAGATGTTGACATTTGTTTTGCATGCTCTATTTTGTGCTTAGAAGAAAGACAACAATTGATGGTACGGAAAGAAGCCTATCTTTCGACTTTACTAGATGTTCTGCAAAGAACTCCACACATAATTGTTAGTAAAGTCGAGAAGGACGAACAAGTTTCGTTGCACACAGCAATGGTATTTCTTAGTAAGTAATTTAAAATTTTCAAAAGTAAACGTATGTATATGTAAAGTTATGTGGCAATACTTTTGTATAAAACTAAACACTAATTTCAAAAATTGATGTGGTTTACAGATAGGTATAAATTTTGTTTTGTAATAAATATTGTTTTAATTTAAAAAAATGAAAATCAGGGTACTAAACATTAGCATCAAAATACCAAGAATATTAAATAGTTTTTGATGTGTTTCATTACATAAAATTGTTGTAGTAAATTACAATAAATTATTTTCATATCTTTAGATATACTACATATAAACCTTCCTTTAAATAAATATTCTGAAATATAATATTTAGTTGGAGGAATAATGTAGAAAGTAAAATATGCAATTAAAATGTCAAATTTTTAAATAAGGTATTCATTTAATAAATTGAATTTCGTAGGAAAACATTTTAGTTCCTCGGGAAGAGTGAATTCAGCATTGATTTAGATTAATTTACAGGTGAAATTAAAATTTCCACTTTGTTAATTCAAAACAGAAAGTGCTAAAATGCACATAGGCTCAACCAGTTAGTAATTGACCAGTTAATATACACTTTTCATGAAAAAATTTCCCTAGAGCTAATTTGCAATTGCATTTTAAACTTTTTGTACCTAGTTTCTTGTAAAGATGTTGATTAAAATGTGCTAGAGTACAATTTTTAATATTTGATGGGTTTTTAGAATGAATTTTTTTCTCAATGTTCAAAACAATGATTGAACAAGTAATCGATCACTTTATTTTTCAAATAAATTCAAATTGAAACATTTGTGTAAATATTTATGCGATCACCAGTATATCAGTATATTTGTATGAAATATAGCTATACTAAACTTTTTTGCATATTTTAAGTAAAACGTAGCAAAAGAACAAACTATCGAATACAAAACAAGTAAACAGGGTAATGGTTAATAGTACTAATATTAAACAAGTAAATTAGTTAAAATATATAAAAACTAATATTAAGCAAGTAAATTAGTTGAAGTATATACAAACTAATATTAAACAGGTAGAAAAATGTTGCAATGATATTGAAGAATTTTTGGTATTGATTTTAACAGAAACTAATGTCCGTTATTACAAATTCATCTATTTTCTCCAAAACACAACACAAATAAAATCGATATCTTCATTTTGTTATCAGACAAGCATCATTAGATCGAAATTGCAAAGCATATCTCTTGATATGTTTCACAGCAACTATTACATTTAGGGCACGTGCTTTTATGCTAGATTTCATACTAAGATTCAATTTTTCTTCACTTTTTAACTATTTTTAAACATTGGGTAAGTAGCTAATTGTTTGATAACTTTTGTCATGGAAAATCTAGTTTTCTCAATTCTATTACATAATTTTTGTTTGTGCAGCGTCCATGTAATTTTTTAAAATTTAATTGATTCGAAATGTATGACTACTTTGTTTATGAAACTGTTCAAATCCACCTGTATTTGTGTCATTGCAAATTAAACAATTAATAAGTATTATTGAAACTGATATTGTGGATACTGACATTGAAGTGAGAATGACAGAACAATTAAGGTTATTATGGTGTTATGTAAAAGTGATATGTGCTCAGAATTTTAAATATAATTTAAAATTTTCTTTAGAAAATATTTTACTGATTAAAATATTCGATAAATACAATTCAAGATACTTTTATAAAGAAAATTCAGTTTTGGATTACTTGATTTTACTTATCAAGTAGCACAGCTTACAACTTAATATGTTATCCAGCTTAAGACCGTTTTTTTGCACAAAAGGGAAGTCATTTATAAGGTTCTAGCAGAACTACCTGACTTCACTTGGTTTGAATTGTTTAACTATAGAAAAAAGTGACCAGGATAATCGCTTTTCTCTTTCGAAGAAAAATGAAAAATCATTAAGTGAGTAAAATATTTGTTTATCGCTTTTGGACATTTTTATAATTTCTTCAACTTACTTTGAACCTATACATGCATATCCATCCATGCAATACATTTCACGTGCATCGCACCCTTGCTCTATGACAAAATGACGAAAGGTGACACTAAGGTAACTACTGCAAAAGTCGATTTTAACGAGCTCTTGGGGGATTAGGAATGCCCCTTCTTAAGTTCTTTTCCTGTAAAATTGTTCAATTCAATTCGTAAAATTGACGAATATACGGTTAATCTTATCGCAGTTTACCTATCAATATTTTTTGACTTGTGGAACACATGCACCAGGCATGCGACTTTTTCTAATTTCAGCATCGTTAAAGGAAGAAGGACAAATTAATTCGATAAGATATTCATCGCTATGTCGTTTATAAAAGTGAACACATTTTTCTTGAAAATTCCATTTTGTTCCACGTGCAAATAAAAGAATAATAATAAAAGAACTTGTTTAAAATTGAATATCTTCAGAACAGAGAAAGTAAATGTAACCTATTACCACTTTTTAGAAATGGTAAATTGATTTGACAGCTGTTTTCTAAAAGAAAATAATTGTTTTCAACAAACTTTTAACATTTATTATAAGTTGTTTAAATATAGCTTCAACTTGTAAAGCAAACCACCTTGACCTTATGGTAACTATGGCAAAGAAGTTTCAATATTTCAAAAGTCCTAGTTCGGAGATTTTTTTAATAATAGCGGCAATTTTCTTCCAATAGTGGCAAAATTCCACTTAAATTTGCTTTATTCTAACTTACATGTCTCTGAAAATTGAACACTTTGTGGTTTTATTGCGTGTGATGAAAAGGAATTGCTTTATTAAAATAAATATTGAATAAAATATAAAACATTGAATTAAATATGTAGAATATATTTTATGTAATACTTAAACATACAAACACAAAAACCGACATAAAACGTGAAGACGGACAGACCAACGCAACTACTTCAGTCACTAAATGAATGTAAGTATTCATAGTATGCAGTTTCACGAAAATACTTGGAGCCGTTTTGACGTAGTATGGACACACAGACACCAAAGGCGCAAGACGCCTATTTTTCATTAGAAGGGCCTAAAACGGATAAATAGCTTGAAATTAGTCGAAAATAATCAATATACAAACACTCCTTATTTATTTAGTATATAGATTCATATTATCAAAAACTAAAATTATTATCATGTTAATTTATTTTGTGAATTAAATAAGGCAAATTTGTTCAATTATGTGGTACTAAGAATTCAGGAGAAAGAGTTTTTCAAATCAAAAGAAAATAAACAAATAATAAAGACCTACCAACATTTTCAATTAATATTGGATTCTTATGAACATGAAAAGCAATTTTAGGAGCCTCAATGTTCTAAGACATTTTGCTTCTGGTTTAAAAAGTTTTAGAATATGCCTGATGCGTTACCTATATAATAAACATTGAGTGTCTGTACATTGAATATTTTCGTCCCATTTCATTATTCATTTACTTTGGGCCATTTTAATGCAAAATCAGTTTCTGTTTTCTTCTTTTTGTATGTATGTGTGCCCGCACTTTTGTTGGATACATTTTCATGAAGTTATGTACATTGTGAGTTTGCAGTAACATGGTGACTGAACTTCACCGCGTCAGTCTACCTGCCTTTCCTCTTGTTTTATGTCTGTTTTCGTGTTTGTGCAAGTAATTCTTTTGAGTGCAAGTTTATGCAAATATTAAATAAAATAAACTCAATATATTTTCATAAAATGTTACCTCAAAAAATATTTATAAAGCCAATATTTTATAAAGTATGTTCTAACTTGGTGTGAATAAATTATTTAATATTATTTTGCATTTATGGCGATTTTATGGAAGTTTCAAGTTAAAACGGCTACCTATATTCCTTAACTTGAATCAGCCGTAACCTAGAATTTTTAAAGAAGGTGAGATATAAATAGGGCTCTGCGATTGCCGTTGAAACTAGGATTGTTTTGCCAGTACTACTAGAAATGCAATTATTTTTCCTTAAATTATTTTAATGGAATGTAAATTCCTATATTTTACACTTTGAACTTATTTTTTCTTTGCTAAATATAAATAATTTCCAAATATTTGGGACAGATGATACAAAGAGAATAAAACATTTGATTTTGTTTAATTTATTCACGTTCACTAGAACTTGGTAATAATTTTAATTTGTGTGCAATATTGCTTAGGTAGGTAATTGAATTTAGGTAGTTGATTCCCACTTTCCAAACTTCCACACCGAGTCAACGTGAGGACATTTGAGGAAACGATAGGTTTAAAATGCACTAGCCCCCACGTACGTGACGGTCTTTAGTTGGATCGAGTTTTAAACTCGCAACCCACCAGTTGCTAATCCGACGAACTGGGCTACCGCCCTCCAATATTAATTAAGAAGTGTGTTTATTTCTAGACTGCATGTGTACATTTCGACCAACTTTCCTCAAAATTCGTTGGTTTAACACACTTGTTTATAGAATTCCGTTTTATGAAAAGAGGTAAAAATACAGCATAAACCTTCTCAAAAGCACTGGAAACTAATCGAATTTGTAATTATTTAAAGTATTAGCTACTCGACCCAGTTCGCACGAAAGTAATTTTGAATTTATGGCGATAGCTTTTTAATCCATATCTCTACAGGAATATGATTTTCTCGTAGAGAAATTGGTCTCTTTTCTTCCTTACGTCAACAGGAAAATATTTCGTTTTGGCGTGACATGCGAAAGAGTCGTAAAAAATTGTCCATGAGAAAAACGTTCTCCACTTAGATCAATTCCAACCGTGTTAAATATGTTTCTGCTTTAATTATTGCCAAGTCAAAGAAAACTTTTGTTGGGAATTGGACTAGTTTGAAATGATGGAATCGTTGAGATTCTCGGTATTAAAACCGTTTCTCCAGTGCCACAGTCAGTTAAAATTAGTGGCGACAGAAAAAAGTTTTAAAAATTTTATTTGCAATCGTGTCTTATTTGCATAATCATTATAATTTTTTTTCATTTTTGATCATTAAGGGATTTGTGTTCATCAAGAACACACACAAAAAGAAACAGACGATCGGTCAAACTGCATACTTCTCCTTGTGCCTTAAATGCCAGCATAAAATCAAATTCCTTTACTAGTGCACTCATAAATGAGGTAATTTGAAATGTATTTTTACATTAAAATGTGCTTCACAAATGCTTTGCAGTTTAGGTGGCGTCACCTGTAAGAATCGAAAGCATTGGTTCGGAAGAAAGAAGGATTTCTTATAGTATAATTTCTCCCTGCAAGTAACATATATCTTTTGATTCGGTCTTTCCATGTTAGAGCTGAATAATATTTAACAGACAATAGACAGTACCTATAGAAACTAAGGTATTATTTTTATAATTTGTGGATGAATCATAATTCATAACGCAATACTCTTAATTGGACCATAAACTAGGAACATTTGTTCTTTCAATTCAAATTACTTGTCTCCTCTCTCTCGGGTTAACATGGTTGGACCTGTCTACGATTGTGAAGCTTGTGTGTGTGAGCTTCACACACAGCAGACGATTGAATTCCTTTCTAAAAATTATGATTACTTCCATCTAAAGAGATGATTATTACGTTCAACAGACTACTGTATTTCTCTTTGTAAAACGATTCTTTCACTGTCATTTAACAATCGAGATTTTCTCGGTCAGTTTCATTATTCCGTATAAAAGAATTCTTTTAGTATCCGATATACACTCAGGAACATTGAAAATAGCTCACCAAGAAGGGAGCATTGGATTGAAATGAAATTTAATACACATAATGATACAGATGAGAGATTCACTTGATCCCAAAATCAATACAATTATACAAATACAGTGCAACTTCAATAGCGCGTCGGACCACCTCCTGCTGCAATACATGCAGCAACATGGTCCGGCATTGAGTTGATTAGACGTCTGATGTTGTCCTGAGGCAGATGGGCCCACAAATCTTGAATAGCCACCTCCAAATCATGTACAGAGTGACACGGCGGCATCTGGCGTTTCAGCTGGTTCCACACATGCTCTATAGGGGACAAGTCCGGGGAGCGGACCGGCCATGGAAGTCTGAACATGACGTAGGAAGTCTTGAGCAACTCGAGCTGTATGCGGACGAGCATTATCTTGCTGGAAAATTGCCCCTGGAAGACCATTTAGGAAAGGTCCCACGTGGGGTCGAAGAATGTCATCAACATAACTCTGGCCCGTTAAGGTTCCACGTACCACAATTAGAGTGGACCGGCTATCATAGGCTATGGCCCCCCAGACCATTACGCCTGCTGTGCGGGCAGTGTGTCGCGCGACAGCGTGGGTGGAATTTACCGATCACCAGGGCGTCTCCACACCCGTACGCGGTTATAATCTGTCCCCAAAACGAACCGGGATTCATCGCTAAACACCACGTTTTGCGAATCTGTGGCATTCCACGTCGCTCTAGCTTGGCACCACTGTAGACGGAGTCGCAGATGTTTTGGTGTTAAAAGGGCGCTTGGATTGCAGATTCGCTTCCGCAAGGCGTCTGGAAATGGTTCGTGGAACAACTGGCACCCATACATCTGATTGTATCGTGGAACGAGTCACTGGGATCCACGAGCACTTGCCGCACGATCCTTCGACCCTCTCGCCTCTTCGTCTTCCTGGTCGCTCCAGACCCGCTACGACGCACGTGGGTACAATCTCGGGTCCACTGCTTCCAACATGTTCTGACGGCACACTCCGAACGATCGACCTGGCGCGTCGACCAGCCTGTGGTTTTCATGCCGTGATGAGGCCCCTCTCAAACTCGCTTAACTATGAGAAATGTCTTTTCACACGTCTACCTGGCATTCTTCGCTTACTAAAGTCCTCCTAGAGTCGGAATGGGATCGTCACGTTTATGAATCTTCCACTATGCCCCGGTCCCACTTCCTGATTGCAACGCCACTGCAGGGTGTGTGGTCATGCGCATTGGTACCAA
Organism: Meta bourneti; assembly: GCA_933210815.1. Taxonomy (NCBI): domain Eukaryota; kingdom Metazoa; phylum Arthropoda; class Arachnida; order Araneae; family Tetragnathidae; genus Meta; species Meta bourneti. Next base: position 73,440,296 of record OW119929.1, on the reverse strand, counting down.
ACTTGGATCATTTGCATATCGGATCTCACTGTACTTATTTGCAAAGTTTCGCGATTGTACCTTTCTTCCTTCTTGTTGCGTTATTTTCAATGTTCCTGAGTACTACGACGTATTTTCGCATTCCGTCTCGGCATAATGGTAATGCAATATTTAGATTTTAATTAAAGAGCTCCTCGAAAAGAAATGTGTTCACGCAACAACTGATTCACTTACTATAGACAAGCGTCCTGTATACTCTCACACCAGCACATGCATCCGTCTCGCTGTAAACCATGAAAGTGCTCGGAGAGTCGCTCTTTTTCAATCTTCGATTTGCTTCACTAAAAACTCTCTCTTTCAGAACTCTTTTGTCAGAGATTAATATTTTTATACACTTGAACCTTACTCTATAGAATGGTACAAACCGTATCAAAATCCATCCAAACGTTCAAGAGATTAGCCCGAGCAAACAGACAAACTCCTCCGAGGACTTCATTTTATATACTAGTATGTATTCTTTTAGTATTATACTAGTATGTATTCTTTTAGTATTGTACTAGTATGTATACTTTTATTTAAAGATGCATTCAATAGGCAAGTAGCACTATTATTCTATTTCTAAACAGGTAGGTGGTCTACATTCAAAACTATATTTCTGAATTGAAAAGCATGCCACCTGGATGTGATTTGAAACTGCATGCAAGTTAGAGTAAAGCAAATGTTAAGTGAAATTTTGTCGATATTGAAAGGATATTAATGTCAAAAATATTTGAACTAGGTCTTTCGAAATATTAAATATTCTTTGTCGTAGAGATAGAAAGTCAGGTTTGCCTACTTAGAGTTGAAGCTATATTTAAGCAATTTATTATGTATACAAAACATTTGTTGAAAACAGTGATTTTCTGAAAACACTATCAAATCGAGATACCACTTTTTTTAAAAAGGGTAACCGGTTACCTTTGCTTTGTCTATACTAAAAGACTTTCAATTTTAATACAAGTTTTTTTGTTATTGTGCTTGCCACTAAATGGAATTTTCAAGAAAATAAATTTGTTTTAAAAAATTGGTCATGAATCATTTATCAAGTTAATTTGTCATCCTTCCCTTAAAGATGATGAAATTCAAAAATGCCTGGGGTAAGAGTGCCATAAGTAAAAAATATTGATATGGAAACTATGAGTGCTAGACTATTTACTGTAGGGTAGTCATTTTTACGATTTGATTTGCAGCAATTCTGCAAGAAAAGAACTTTGAGAAGGGCCATTTATAATCGTCTCCGAATCGACTTTTGTAGTTATCACCTTAGTTGTCACGAAATTTTGTGAAAAGGTTTATATAATGGATATTCTTGCATACGATTTAAGTCAAAAATAAGTTGTAAAAGTTATAAAAATATCGAAAATGTGTTAAAAAATTGTTTTTCCATACTTCTATGATGGCATATTTCGATTTAGACAACTTCGATCTTTTTTTCAATTTTCCTGCTTAACTCGAGTAAAGTCGCTTATAAATGAGATTCAGTCTCTTTATAAATACGAAATAAATAGCAGTGCAAAGTGTAAATTTCATTAATTTCTCATTTATAAAGTGAAATGGTTCTTTAAAGGGTACTTAGAGGCGGATTATTCGAAATACGGGATTATCTTTAAAATTGTTACTGTAGTTTATCTAGAAGTATTTTAATAAACTTACAAACATAATCAAATGCTATTAAATCGTTAGTTACAATGTAGAAAATTGCCTTTATAACAACCTTTATATAACCTTAAACAAACCTTTTATCCATATGAGAAACCTTTCTGTAAGTGCTATTATATCAAAATGTTTGAAACTTTTTAGAAATTTCAGACTACTTTTATACATTTTAAAGTATAATTTTCTTTTAAAACACATCTGTTAAAAAATAATATCTTAGAATACATACAAATTTAAACAAAAGTCAGAAAGTAACCCTAGTAATATTTTTTATTAACTAGACTAAACACAATATCCATAAAAGCTCATGTACCACATGTAAAATACATTAATTATTCTACAGAAAAAATTGATTGTTCAGTGATTGATAGATTGCTAGGACATGTTCTTTAATTAAAAGATAGAATGAAAAGAATGCATTTCTAACATTATTTACATGATCGGTCTGGAGTTCAGTATAGTTCATCGATGAAAGTTCCGTGCAATCGTTTAGTAATGCCCAAATAGGGTGTATAGAACCCGTGGACATAGATTTGACCCGAAATGTACAAAAAGAGTTTAATGGAGTAGCAGAATTTCTCTATCTGTTTGGTGTTGCATGTCTGTCCAAGGCACAGATACCCTGCGTCGGATTAACGGCCGACTAAACCGGGGTCTCGTAATGTGACAAACTGGAACATGCCACGATCCCTGATGTCCTGGAGAATCAATTACCAGATGGATATTTTCCGTTTCAACAAGCGATATAAATTATAAAAGTGTCGTGGTAACTAAATGGGTTGAAGATTATAGCATCAGGATTCTTGAGTGGCAAGACAATTCTGCATACCTCAACCCGATAGAGAATCTGCTCAATATAGAAATCCCATATTGATTTCACGAGAATTTCTTCTGGTGATCAACTTTGGTCATCAGCGTGTGCCTCATGGTAATTAGTTAGCCCTGATCAAGACCTACTGTGAAGTTTAATTGATTCTATGCCTCGGAGGCTGGTTGGTTGTTTTGAGTTTATATGACGCAATGGCCATATTTGGCCAAATTGCGCCAAACACAAGACAATGTCAAATAAAAAATATCGCAAAAGGAAAAAAAGAGGTAGTGGGGAACGGAGTAGTGGGATGAAAGCAGAAAAAGATAGAATATCTTCAATTCGGATAGTTTTGAAATAATTCTTAGTGTGTCATTAAAATAGGCACTTCTTTTAATGAAAACAAAAGCTAAAAGTTCAAAAGACTGAAGAATCAAGAGCATATTTTGGGATAGATAATAAAATACTATAAGTAACCTGTATTTTAAAATTCTAGACATTTAGACGAACCCAATATGGTTTTTCTCTTCATTTCCTTCAATTATTATCCGCTTTCCTATTTGGTTCCTATTTGGATCATAAACATTAATTAAAGACCTATAGTAATCTACAGAACAAATATTCAAGAATTAGAAAGCATTCTATTCTTATCATTATATGTGTATTACCATCAAAATACAGAAAAAATAACCTAACCAGATTATTCTTAATATTTTTCCTTATGATTTAATTGGCGTGGTGTGGAAGTTTGGATAGTGGGGTGCCAGCTCAAGTATTGATCTCGTCATCTGACCATGGTTCAAAATTATGAGGTCTTGTCCTCCGATCTTTCTCTTCGGGAGTGATCCTGGATCGTCGCCAACATCCCCAGTGCTACGTTAATTAACTACCTACCTTATAATTTAGTATGTATAATAGAATATAATAGCTATATACAATCTTCTGAAAAATATTAGAGTTGGATGAATTTCCAAAATGAAATTTCTTGAACTTTATGTTCTGTGGGTAACTATTTTTGCTAGGTACTAAAATGAGTTTGACAGATACCTATTTTGAGGAGAGTGAATTGTTTATCCAGATTTTACTCATGAGCAAACATTTCATTCGGTTGAGTAGTGTAAAAGAAGTGAAATTTTCTTGTTCAAATTTCATCTTTCGAAATTAGCACGAGGAAAGTCATTCCTAAAAATGCTGAATTTTTATTATTTCAGTGTGCTATGAATAAATGTTATAATTCTATGTACTTGAGCAATGAATATATTATACCCTATTCCAGAGCAGAACATAACACAGTAACTGGGAGCTTGAACAGCTGTTTGTGAAACGTCTCATACTCTGTTACGCGCAATAGTTTCTCAGGATTAAAATCTTTCACTGAAATTATATTTGTACGTTGAGTGGTGTACTCTTTTACATTACATTCAGAAGTCAAACTTTCAAATGAGCTGTAAGACTAAAAATTTGTATTGTATGTTATCTTGTCATCATAATAATGCTAAATATATTTCCTTTTTGCTACCTAAATTTAAATTTTTTCCCCTTTTGCAACCTAAATTTAAATTTGTTTCCTTTTTGCATCAAATTTAAAAAAATTCTTTAAATTTGCTTTGCATTTTTTGTTGATATAAACCTATATTTATGAAAATTTGTGTATAATCTTGTTCCACGATCCAAAGATCCTTGGAGAATTAAAAAGATATGCTTACTATCCTGAACAAATGACTAGGTAGTAATATTATAAGACCACGAGTTTACCATATAGAAAAGAACGTGCGAATCAAGCCGTAAACATGAGCCAGAAACAAAATAAAGGTTAGTGATGTTAGCTTCAGAAGAAAGGCGAGAACAATAGAGGAATCTATATTTATCCTTAGAACGGAAGGATATAAGACGTAGAAAGTGAGAGACCCAGATGAAAGTCGTTTGGATCTCTTTAACTCTTGTGACTGAAACGTGACTTGTGTTCACGTTTTGTGCCTATATTTTTCAAGTATTTAGCGAATTTTAAATGCTATTACAAATTTGAATGAAACATTTCAGTTACCTTTTTATAGTACTTAAAAATTTCAAATTCAAACTCTTTTGCTGTACTTAGTTTAAACTAGGATATTACTCCAATTTATTTGAAACTTACTACTTAGATTAAGTGCATTTATTTATTTCTGAAGCTTCAATTGAATTTTGTATTGATGTTTAACACACAAAAAATTGTACGATACAAGTCAAAACCTCTCAAACGCTAATAAAACACCTATATACAGATTTAGAAACAAGCTTATGGAATAAAACCATGTAACATTTATAGTGGGTGTCATTATGTGTGTTTAAAATTGCTTATTTAAAAGGTAATTATAATTTTGTTTAGTACAATACTTAGTACAATTTTTATAAATCCTTCTGTACTTATTAATTAAAATTAAGTATGAAGTACCATAGTGGAAAATAAAGTATCTACCTAGTCTTTATATTTCACAAACATATTTAGCTCATAAATCGACGTTACTTGTATACTGGTCAAGGCAACAAACGGATATAAACAACATAAATCAACGGCTATGAGATACATTCACAGCTTCTTTGAAATATGCTTGAACTATGAATACTGTTAAAACTAGATGGAAAAGCTCGTCGCTCTAATCAAATCCTTCAGAAAATTCTGATTACTAAATACATTGAGAAATAAGGGAGGTAGAAATCAGTGCCTATAAAAAAAGTCATCGAGCGTGAAATGTCAAAAATTACAGAATGGTCATTGAACAAGCGAAAGAGGTGCAATTGAGAAAGCCTTGCAGAAACTAATTGTGGTAACATGATTGAATTGCGTACTTTTGCTCTGTATTTTAATTGAAATAAAACTTAAAATCAGTAAGAAGTACAAAATGATATTTTATATTTTTGACTAATTTTTATTCATTTTGTGGTATGAAATCTGCATATCGATGCTTATTTACATGAATGGATTTCAATAAGGTATGAAATGTGAGAAAAGGCACTGCCATCAATAGATATAAGTAATTAAGAAACTTTAAGTGCAAATACTTTGAGTGGGTCTCCAAGTTTTTAATTTAAAAAAAATTAAAAAACTGGGAGTCAATAAATTTAAATGTTTAAAAATAAATGTATGTAATGCTAATATGCAGCATGAAAAAATTCAATTTGGCTCGATAAGAGTTTTATGTCCAACATAATCTTTTATTGAAAAGGAAGACGAAAGAAAAAAAATAGAAGAAATTGAAAAAATGAATGAATAAAATTGTAATTGGGAAATCATCAAGTTCTTTCTCTAGATTAAAAGAAATATGCTTTAGGGAAATAATTTCCTCTTCCACTTTCTCCTCACTTCAATTTTAAATGTTTCAGCGAATCGAATAAATGTATAGCAATGGTTGTAAGTTTAAAATGTTACTCATAGGATATGTTTGAAATTATAAACATAATTTCATTATTCGAAGAATAAAAGAGCTATATCAAATAGAAGTGCACTTTTAGATCAGTTGAAATTTAAAGCGTTGCACAAATTTCAGAGTTTTTGTCTGGGCTTCTTTATACTATCAACCGAAAGAATTTATCCGAAGATTTTTGTCAACATAGTGTATTAAAGATTTCAGGGAACCTGTCATAAATTCGATGGTCATTTGATGACAAATTATTCTAAAAGGAAGTAAGAAGGATTTTTCAATGATTGATATATCAAGGCTAATATAAAACTTTCTCAATTAACGAATATTTGCAAAATCAAACATTTTCTTGAGGATAGAAATGTAGATAGAAAAATAGTTCAATCCTACTTTCTGCTTATGCTACTATCAACGAGATGCTTATAAGCTGAATCCATTCTACGTTCTTCTAGTGTACGTATGCATGATTGTTACCACCAACGATAATGCGAATGGAATGGGGGATTTGTGTATTCACGGTTTAAGGCATTCACGTTGATTTGATGATTTTGTTCAAGTGAACCTTCATCTTACATATTCTCTCTACGCTTTTTCTCAAATTCTAACTTTGTAGTTATGAATCTGTGAAACTTAAATGCACTTAGTTTGAAGTTTGTCTATACCAATTTTACACACGAGAATTTTCTTATAAAAAGATGCAAAGGAGTTCGTTAATAAGTTTTGAATTCAATACAAATTTGACTCAAATGTGACGATAAATGTATACTTCTTATTTTGTTCGTTGATTATTTACAAGATTAAAGCAATTTCAGTTACCTCGGGCAATCCTAAATATTTTTTATGAGTCATCAAAATGATGTTTTGATGATAAAAATAAACACACACACGCATATTTCCAAAAGCAAAATATTAAAGTTTAAAAATATTAGAAACATAGTTTTAAAAAACACCTTTATTACATATTTCGTACTCTACAACATGTATAAATTTGTAAGCACGACATGCACATGAAAAAGTACTGGCATGCGTTCAAAAAAATTGTCAATTTCATGTATAAAATGCTTTTCATACTTTGTTAGATTTTAAAATTTTTCATATGTAACCCATTTTCATTTGGTGGAAGCAAAATAAACTATGACTTCAATTATCAGTTTCAAAATTCAATTCAGTATTTTTAAAAACGAGGTACGGTAATCCCCCGTAATTTCGAGCATTCGTCTATATCGCTGTTTTTTTACTTGTTCCCGATGAATTTTTGTTTTGCGGAAGCAAAGGAATGTTCATACCATATCCCGATGTACAATACTACATTTCCCCAAGCTGAAAATGTTTTGATCCCAGTCAACCTTCAAATGTAAAAGTCGGAGCATGTGGACGAAGTCGTTGTCGTAAGATCTCAGAAGGGTAAGTCACGTGGGCTTACGAATCGATTGGTTGGCTATCGAAGAGCAGACTAGTGTTTTTAATAACGCTGGATAATCACTCGAATTAATCAATAATGTGTCCCACATTAGGATTCTGCCTTTTCCAATAACCACTTGACAGATTTTTAAACCGTGCGATCGGCAGAAATAACATGAAGCTGAGTGCACATACTCCGTCTATTAAAAAGAAGATCGATGTAGATTCCCTTGTGAGGATAGAGTTACGGGGCGCCTTGTATATCAAAATGGGTCAGAAAGCTAAACTGAATTGGTAAAAAAGTTTTGATAACTAAAGCCTACATAAAGAGGAATTTTTGTTTTTAAAAATATTCTACCGTATTTAGTATTCCTTTATATTGTCTTACCATCGATTTATAATTTAATAAGTAGTAAATAAAAAAAGTGAAATTCAATGTAAGTTTATTCAAATTAAGCAATTTTTTCTCGGCCTCCTCTATATATCTAGCTCCCTTCGATATATTGGACTTTTTCTTGTCGCCCAAGAAATTTGCAAAACTCGTGTTACATCATGCAATGTAAAGAAAATGTGTAATAGCTGATTAAATGGAGTATAAATTTATTTGATTCAAGGTTTAAATTGCAAAATGAAGCATAAAAGTTCTTAAGTTCGTGACAAAAGTGGGAAGTTTTAATGCTTATCTCACTAAATTTTGGCGTTACGCACGTGCAGCAGAACACTTAAGTGTTCTTATGAAATATAGTTGAAAATGTGCCAAAGTCGCTTCTTGAAGAAAGCCATCTGCTCTCACAGCTATCTCTTAGTTGAAGGAAAGCCAGACACATCAGAAGTGATGCCAATAAGAAGAAAAATAATTTTTCTCGGATTAATGTTAAAATTTGGATGAGATGCGTGATTCTACCTTTGAAAAAAATTATCCAAAAATAACATTCTTTGAAACTAAAAAGTATGCTTTACATCCTGTTTGATAACAAAGTTAGAAACTAGATGAGTTATGTTTTAAAATGAGTTTATATTTTTTATTCATTGTTAATGACTATACATGGCACAAGGAGAAAATTTCAGCTCCAATTTAGTGAAATACGGTAAAGGTTGAAGTCTGACTTAACCTCAGGAGTTGCTTTTTAGTACTTACTTTAGAATATGGACTGGCCCTCATGCCTAGGGTGACCCTACCAGGAAAAAGCTCCCGACGTACTTCACATTGTCCTCCCAATGACACCCCTTCGCCACGATGAGCCAGCCAACACGATGAGTCAGTTTGCTCTTGAAGTTATTAATAACATTCCAGATTATGCTCCCCAGATATATACAGATGACAGCAAGATTGATTAAGCTAGAACGGGCAATGGCATCTATATAAAGGTAATGAACGGTGACGATAAATTTAAATTTAGAAATGCAGATCAGGATTCATAATTTCGTTCAGAACTTTTATCTTTCAGAGAGGATTTGAGATGTTCTTTGTCTTCTGGGAAGGAGCATATATGGATTACGATAGGGAGTAAACTACAGCACCTTAAATCTTGGCTTTATATTATGGATAGAACTAGCCGAGATATTATTCTACTCTTGTCTGAATTGGCGCACAATGGTTACATATGTTTGTAGTGGATACTATCCTACATTGATACATTTGGTAATGATATAGCTGATATACTTGCAAAGGAGGGTTGTGTGCTGATCACCCAAACAAGTGATCTTTCCAAAAAGGAATTCTAATCCGCGTACAAATCGAAAAACCACAAAATGTGATCTGACCCACCCCATATTCTTGATACCCCGAAAAGCATCCTGACTGTCACTGCTTTTTAAGGGTTCAAAACTGCACCAGAATGCTTCGGCAAGACTTATAAGCGGTCACATAAGAGAAATATGTAAGGAGTCACATAAGAGACTCCTTAAGAACTTCCTAACTTGTCCATGTTTAGCAATCTCAGCAACTCCTCATATTTTAGATTGTGTCTGTTGGATAGCTCCTGGATGATAAAGAGTTGGTCGCTGTGAGACTTGTTAAACATGGTTTTTTGGACTTAGTCCAGGTTATACCTTGACTAAGGAGATTAATAACTGTTAATGACTAGGTATTACACTACCAGTTCTTCGAACAAAATTCTATGCATATTTCTTCAATGTTTGTTTTACATATTTTATGTATATAAAACACATTTAAAAAATAGAAATAAGTAAAATACATATTCTGCGTGTCTCACAGATAATAAGAAAAACTTGCTTATGTTGTTTGCTGCACACCAATCCTTCAAAACTAACCGAAGTTACCACTTTCAAATGCTTATCAATAGCAAAAGGTTTTTGTCAGATCATCACTTTCTATCTAAATTTCTCTGGAGATTAAGCTCTAGTAATAAATATGTCTTATCATTTTAATTGAATTTCCCTCCTGTATACAGAACGATACATGTGGCAAACATATATCCTAATTACATGTAAGTTATACATATAAGCATTTTTATAACTTTACCATTGTTTTCAAAAATATAAAAGAAATACTGATAAAATATTGACTATATACTTCTATTATATTATCGTAGTAGCAGTAACAAATGCACTCTGTGCCAAAAAAAATCGAAAAACCCCGAAACCAGTGTTCGATCAGAATGAAACTTAGCACATGTAATGTACAGTCGTGGAAAAAAAACGAACTACCCCTCTTCATTCGAGCAATTTTAACAGCAGAGAAAATTCAAAGATGGCGTTCGACAGGAACTATCGTCTTCCGTAAATTCAAATGCATAAAATTTACACAAAGGGCAGTCTTCATAATAAAGGGAGCATCAACTTCATAATTTCCAAAGGAAACAGCCTATTTCGACACATCAATTTCGAATCTATATCAAAATTTAACTTCAGATACCAAGGATCATGCCATTAGGTCTTAGCGTTTCAAAGTTATGAGTACAGAAAGATTGGAGCACCTAATGTTAAATCAGTTTCTTAGACTTTATGAATTGGGACCTTACTATATTTTGATAGGAATCTATTCAGAAGGACTTCTAATATGACCATGCAAAATTTCAGCTCCTTCCAATGGTTAGGTTTTGCGTTACATTAAATTTCCCTCGTTATGGCGATTTTGGGGAGCAACCAAAATTCAAAAAACGTCTGACAAACCTCGGATAGTAATTCTCGGATCGCTTGCACTTGCATAATAAATATAATGCAATTCTCGAATCGTTTTCACTTGCATAGTAAATATAACACTCAGATCGTTTGTACGGGCTGAAAAATACGTTTAAAATAGTGTTCAAATTTGAAATCCGGGTTGCTATAACTACAATTAATCTCGATCTGCGAATAGCGATTTTTAATGTAGAGATTATCCCGAAATCACAGCTCCTTTAACATTGAATATCTCCGGATATAAAGATAGTAAAGTCATGAAATTTCGTATTTAGACTAATTTAAAGATGGAGATTCTGATTAAGGCATCAAAACATGGTGTGTCCATTAGAAATTTGTTGTTTGTACAAAATTTTATATGAAGACGTCCCCTTATACAATTTTTTTTTGCACTGGAATTTGTAGAGGACGTTATTCCCTATATTATATCTTTGAATTATTATATCTATCTCTGAATGTAAAATTAATATATTATATCTCTGAATGTAAAATTAATATATTATATCTCTGAATGTAAAAACGAATTAATACAAAAATTTAATTATTTTTATTATTTTTATATCATTTTTCCCAATTTATATTTCACAAAGAAAAATAAGTTCAAAAGAATTTAAAGTTCACTTTTGGTGAAAAAGTATTGCGTGTTTTCAGCAGTACTGGTAGAATAATTTGGGTTTCAACCGCAATTGCTATCTTCAATATTACCAGGTTCTGAATTCAAACATGGTAATGGCTATGGGTATTCAGATGTTTTAGCGTAAAACGTTCCTAAAAATGCAAATAGAGGAAGTGTTTAAGTAACGTATTTACTGAGTAAATATAGTTTATGAAACATTTGAGGCATTTATGAAATTTCATTGAACTAATATTATGTGATACTTGTACAAACATACAAAAACAGACTTAAAACGGGAATACAGATATACAGACTAACGCTATGAAGTTCATTCACTAAGTTATTGTAAGTACTCAAAGCATACAAAATTTCATGAAAATATATCCAACGATTGGGACGTAGTGTACACACATACGTAGCGTTGGGACACACATAGACAACCAGACAAGAAACGCGGAAAACAATGATTTTGCTTTAAAATAATCACAAACGGATAAATAACACGAAATATGGGGCACAGATATACAATTTACAAGCAAATATTCCATTCTTATTTATATAGACTTCAATACGGACAAATATTAAACATGATAGAGAAATGCGATAATTTTCCATTAAAGGTACTTAGCAATAATATATTTTTTTCGAAATTTAGGTTATCTAAATTTAAAATATGCATAAAATTGATTTTTACCTAATATTTCACCCAAAGAGCTGAACTATGTAGTTCTTCACAAACTAAATTTGCTCATTATCAATTTGATTCTACTAATACACTTGAGATAGTAGGCACAACGAAACAAAAATAAATATATGTGTAATTACATGTATGGGCAACTTTGAATGTTACGTTTTTAGTTAGTGTCATATGCTTTTTTACGAAGTGTATTGAATATTACTGTAAAAAGGGCATTTTGGTAAATAAACTTTTTTTAACGAAAATTGATAATTTTTGGTAAGTGCATTAGTAGAAAAGTAAGTAATAAATTTATTCAAATATAATTTTTTGCTTTTATATTGACAATTTATAGTATAGTTATAAGAAAGCAATTATAATCTAAAATAAAATCATTACTCCTTCAACCAGATATTTTCAATAATTATGCAGCATAATATTCTACATTTCATATTCCCCTATTTTTTAAAAGTCATATTTATTCTTTAAACGTATCGCTTAATATATTATCTTATCTAATTTTATATAGGTTTATGCTGTGGTGTTTCCGATCGTATAACAACAGCATCTGTCGAATGTGAGTACTCTTTTTTAATTTTACATATCTCTTAACTCTACATTATTAACGTGAATTATAAAAGTTAACAACCTTTCATTTATTAGTAAAATGATAATGCTCTCGAATGGATTGAAATTATTTTTTAATACATATTTTATATAAGGTAGATATGAACAACAGATGTATACAATAGTTGAATTTCATACATATTGCAAAAATATATAACGTACAGGTACTCCTCACTTAACGTCCTTACTCTTTAAAGATCTTCGAACATACAAGCTCTCCAGGACGGGAAATCTCCTTCCTTAGGCAGTTTTCACATACACAGGCGAAACCGTAGCCGGCAAAATCAGCACAGGCGAAACCGGAGCAGGCAAAACCAGCACCGGTCCCGGTGCTGGCACCTGCAACCGGTGATTCAATGCAATAAAATAGGGGATTTCACAAGTCGCCGATTCGGTCACCAACATTTACAAATGCAGCCGGTGTTGAACTCCTCAAATCGGATACCAAATATTTTCATTACATGTTCTGTTGGTGTTCGGCGAGTCTTGCTTACTCTGCACCACTGTCGGCCTCAGAAATTGCCTGGCCCGATTCGATCAATCCCTAAGAGACCTAAAATATCTTACGCTTAGTATACTTGGTCAAAAATTGTATTTCTCAATTTTGATATGATTAATGCTATTATTTTTACTCTAATTCATAAGCATTTTAATTAAAATTTTAATTATTATTAATAATTAACACATAGTTATTAATTGTTACTTGTTTGCAAACTGTGATTATTGTATTCTAGAATTTTTATTTAATCGGTTTACATTTTTATTTAATGAAATACAAAAATTAAAATTTGTTCCATCAATTTTACCTTATTTGATTACCTTAAAGATTGCAATCGACCGATAGTTTAGGATTCATTACTAAAACACAATGTATTAGTTCTCTGTAGTCCCGGATGGAATCTACTGGACGGAATCTCGAAATTTTCCATGGATATCGTATTTCAAGCAAACTCAATTCTCCGAGTTTGAGCACAAAATACCGATTATTTAATTTTAAATTCATTCAAAACACTCATTTATCATGGAGAATGTTTTCTATAAAACGGCAATTCTTTTATTTTGAAAATATATTTCAGAATATGAAAAATACATGTCATGCGGAACATGTTCCATATTGCGTGCAGTCGAGAGATTCCATTTTACTTACACAATATTCTTTGACGGAAAAGTTATTCTTATTTTTAAAAAATAGTAATAATAAAATTTACCTGAAATTAATATTAAACATTCAGAAACAAACGCATTTCATGATAAACTTGCACGATAAAAATATTTTTTAACTTGTTTTCTCTTAAACAATTGACTTTTTTGAATGAGCCTCTAAATATTTCAGCACCTCAAAATACAATTATTTAAATTAAAAAACAGATTCTTGACTAATTTTTAAATTTCGATAGAGTTTGATAATTGGCTGTCGAGATATCGTGAAGTTCCATATTATGTACTGATCCATATTAGGTGCATTTACACCGTATTCTAAATGGAATGTAAATCTGATCTTAGGTACAATTTTTGTAAAAATACAGAATGAAGAAGGTTAATATTTTAAATGTTAAAAAGTTTTAAAGAAAATTCCCTTTACTCTATCTTACACACTGTTTCAAATCGAATCCTTATAGCACTTTTCTCCAATTCAGATTTCTAAATGAAAACCAAGTACTGTTCAAAATAAGAGTGATGATGTGACTTGCCTATTTAGTAGTATTCTATAAAATCGAATAATTTAATTTGGAACATGAACAAATGTAAGTTTGAATAAGTTTAATCGTCTTGGGGGTAAGGAAAATCTCAAACTTAAAAAAAAAATCGAATAATTACAACATTTGTTTAGCTGCCTTATTTTAAAAGTTTTTTTGCTGCATAATGTCTTTCAAGGACATTTGAGGAAAGTGGTCAAAATATACACATGTCGTCAAAAAATGGACACACATCTTTAGCAATATTAGACACAAAATAAATAATTCACTAAAATCAAACTAATAAATTATTTATTGACACATAATATAATGGAATATATTTACAATAGCAGGCAGAATTAAAATTCCGATCATTGAAATAGAATTTTGAAAACACAGATGAGCAAAAGTATCGGATTTCGACTTAGAATATTTTAAGATAAGAGAGAGGATGATTCCAAAAGTACTCCGAATAAAATACTCTATAAAAATATTTACAAATTTATTAACAATTTATTCACAAAGAAGAAAAATAAGTTCAACGCACAAAGTATTTGAATTTTAAGTCTGCAAAAATAATTTTGGGGTAAAAAATTGCTTTTCCAGCAATACTGATAAAACTTGCTGGGAACTCATTTTTTTGGGGGCATGGACGAGTTGAAAAGTTTTTAACGCCTATCAAAAAATTCATGTACTTAGTGAGCCTGCTTCTAAGTCTTGCCGAACAATCTGCTAGTCTTAAATTTTTAAAAGTACAATGAAAGTTTAGGATGATTTGCGGGGATACCAAAAATGTAGGAGGTGAAAGTACCGTGTCTTATAGTTTTTCGATTTGTGTAGGAAGTAAATTTCCTCGTCGGTGAGATCACTATTTGCTGGACTGATCTGTTCAAAATCCTCCTTTTATCAACAAATCAGCTATCTCATTACCAAATAAAACGACGTATAATGGAATCTACTGCAAATAAATCAAACCTATGAGCGCCAATTCAGACAATAATAGAATAATTGTTTTGAATCAAGTTTGGTGAAGCGTATGTCTATTCAACCGGGGTTTTTTTTGGGGGGGGGGCGAAACTTGCCAGAAACACAGACAAAGGAATGTTAAGTACTATACTGAATAATATGTCCTGTACTAATAAACATATAAAAATAAATTTAATTGTTTGCATGTGATGCTTGCACAAACATACAAGCATTAAATGGAAAAATACATAAACTGACGCTGTGAAGTTCATTCACTAAGTTACTGTGAGTACTCGTAGTACACAAAAAGTCTCGTGCAAATAGCTTAGCTGTTTGGATGTAGTGCGGGCACACACATACAGACGGACACGCAGACAGACACGAAACGTGGAAACCACCGATTTTGCATTGAAATGACCATAAATGGATAAATAACTTGAAAATATGTATGTATCATAAAATTTTCTCATCGTAAAATTTTCTCCGAAAATCTCAATGGTTGAACCAATTAAGCAATTATTATCATTGAAACAATTATGGTTGAAACGTGTTTAAATAAGCATTCTTGTCTAAATTGGATATTATAATGTTATTAGAAAAAGATTAAAGGCTTTTAAATCTCTCAGAACAATATGACTAATAGCCTTGTCTTACGACCAATTAAGAATGCGTCAAACAGCCTTGACTTCGTTTAAACAATTGGAGTTACCTAAAGCACTCGGAACAAAAAAGCGAGTGTCATTCAATGCCCTCATTTTAATGTTTTTTACTTCCCACAGGTCTTCTCCTTTTCCTCATCCATATGGAAAAAGAAGAGCTGAGGCTGGCTGTAGCTCAGAAACTGACTGTTGAGGTAAGTATTCGTCTAACTTTTATCTTAAAGCCACAATGTAGAAGCACACAAGGATTGGCATACTTTTGTCTGACGTAAGTGTGATCTAAATTTAAGTAGTCTTTAGTATCGCCTGTCTAGTTTCTATCCTTAGCTCGACCAAAGCGAGCGGCTCCAAGCATTTGTTTCATTTCCGCAACACTTCGAACAAGAATCTGAAGTGCTGTATGGAGGGAAAGTACCGATAAGCTCAAATTAATACTTAGAAATTTCAATTAAATTGAAATTCTTAAGCTCTTTTTTAAATTACTCATTTTAATTTAGACAAGTGAGAGGGGAACTACTTTCTGATTTCCTTTTACACTCTGATGAGGACGAAACTAGTATTGTGGGCTAGACTTTTGTAACAGGGTATTAATCTTTCTTGGTGAATGACTGAAGAACTTTATTTTCTTTTGAAACCTATCTAGAAGTTATAAAGAAGAGTCATCATACTTACAAACTTTAATCAATTTCATAAAAAACGTTTTATGTGACACCATATTGTAACAATTGAATAACGGATATTTGTTAAAAAAGATTGAATCGTGACGATGAACGATATGTTGTAATTTTTACTCTTTTAGTCATTTGATTCTGCAATAGGAAGTATTTTAGTTCCTTCATAGTATATTAAACATATATTTACATTATTACTTTTGCAACATTTTTACAATATTGTTTATAACAGTAAATAATAGAGCTTAATATCTTATAAAATAAGGGCTTTTAAGTGTATAATGTTTATGCGAAATAATATGCTATATGTATCAATAATTACTAGACTTGATTTTTAGGTGTTAAAACCTTAAATTAGGTTTTTCAGCTCATATTTTAGGCTTTTATAGATTTTTAAAACTCGATTTTACGCTAACATAAGGTTTAAACAGAATTATAGCTATTGAATATTACACAAGTTTTACAGAATTTTTTTGCAAGGATACTTTGAAAAATTATCTACCACTGTAATAGTTAATGCAAAAATATAGTGCTGTTTTAAATAGCAATAGTAATCACTTATAAATTACTTCATTACATATTGAAATCTGTCATTTTACGCGTTATGTCTAATTATCCTTTATAAAGTAAGAAATGACTAGAGCAACAAAGAAAGAGAACATAGTTTTTACAGTGTTTATGTTCAACTTTATGAGAACAAAATTCAATTTTATATATTTCCATGCAATCAAACACAAAGAGAAATTTTCCGTGGTACAGCAATTAGAATCATCAGAAAGAATAAGCTTTAGTCTGAAGAAAGCGTGCAGCAGGAATACATGATGAGGAAAATTCATTTGAGAAATTTTGTTACCAGTCCATTTAGAATTATGTTCCCCTTTTCCATGAAATTTGTTGCATTTGCTCAAGGCAACTTGTTCCATTAGTTTAATTGTCAAAAAATGACATAAAACCAACCAACTATACTTTTTACCCCAGTATAGCCTCTAACATACTGAACACAACTATGCTCACAGGCACAAAAGAAACCGCCATATCTTTCATGAGATCATATCGGTCATAAAAGATTAAAGATACAGAAAATGTATGTATTTGGCCTATATTTCTCCATAAATTCAGGTGACACAGTCACGAACTAGATCACGTGATCTAATGAAGCTTCACAATAACATCTTTACCTTCCACATTCATGTCTTTGTTACTATTCACCCTGTGTGGTCCATTGTATATCTTTATAACGAATTTTTCTGAGAGCTCCATCAGATATTATTTTTCTGATTAAAAATGTTAGAGTGCTTTCCTTACAGACCTAGGAATTCATTGTGATTCAATGTTGATATGTTGTGAGACTACACATGCAAAAAACTGTATAATCATGGTCCATATTTCATATCTCGTCTAATGCCACACAACAGAGCCTGAGAGTTTTATTCAGGTGATATCTGCCAAGATATTTGACATACAAAAATATAGCTACAGTAAAAACCTAGAAGCAAAGAGAAAAGATTTAAACAGGCAGTGTAAGAAATTGAAAACCAAAATATGTATATGCTTCTACTGATAAAAATGTGTTTACTCAAAACGTGTGATTTCTTACAGATCTCCAAATGTGTGATAGTCATCTATATTATGAAATTAAATACTTATTTGAAAAATTGGAAGTATAGCTGAGGAGAAAAGTATCGAACCATCCCTCTTTGTTAGTACATCGTTCATGGTAGAGAAAATTCAAAGGTACCATTCGATAGTGAGAATAATGTCTTCTAAAAATTCATATGCGTACAATTCGTATAAGAGGTTGTCTTCTTATTGAATTGTACACGAATCACAATTTCCAACACCCAAGTTCGACACAAAATTTCAAATCAATATCCAACTTTTTAAGTCGTTTGATACAACCGTTTCTGGAATATGAGAATGGAAAGTTTGGGGTTCCTAATTCTAAAACAATTTTATCATGTAATATTTAAAAACTTGTATAATGTTTTGTCATAATTTTTAGTATTATGAAATTAATTTTCGAAAAGATTATGAATATCAACCCTCATATGCTTTTACGAAAATCGATTCAAGAAGACTTTTTGAGCAAAATGCGAAATTTTATTTTTTCCCTGTAGTTCTGCCATTAATAAATTCAGAAATGGCAATTTTTAACTGTTTGTTTAGCAAAGGGACTAACTTCTACCTGGAGGAAATATCTGAAATTCGCAATATCGAAAAGAAGTCATGAATCGATTTCCATGAGAGTATAATGAATATTCATAATGTTTTCACATATTATTTTCATAATTATAATTCGAATATTAATACTAAAAATTACCTTACAAACATTACATAAACGTTTAAATATTACATCTGGTAAACTATTTTAGCATTAGGAACTCTGAACTTCCCATATTCATATTGCAGAAACTGCAGTACAAATTATTTTAAACTTGGTATCCGATTTCAAAATTTGATATAAATATGAAACTTGATGTTAAAATCGGGTGTTGCTATCGGAAATTAAGAAATTTGTGCGCAATTAAATACGAATACGTCGCCTTATGCAAAATATATATGCATAGGAATTTATGCATACCAAATGGTACCTTTGAATTTGCTGTATAATGAACTATGCACGAATTAAGAGGAGTTGTTCTATTTTTTCTATAGCCGTGCATATGAAAACGGAACTATAAATTTGCACATTTAGGTTTTAAAAAGAATTACAAAATACTAATCGTATTGATTATATTTCTCTATTTCTGATCAAAATTTTAAGAATGCCCAGTGAATTTAAGGTAATTATTGCCTTGCTGAAAAAAGAATCTATTGCAAATGTTTTAACTATATGGAATACATCTACATTTAAAGGCACATAAATGAAATCTTGTATTTTCTAACCAGAACTTTGATATTTTTTACCAAAAGTTTATGGATAGTTGCAATTATATTTCGTCTATTTCAAACGTGTATAGTCTCAGGTGATATCTGAAACAGATTATTTTTTAATACTTAACCAAAGTATTACTGCAAAAAGTGAAATAGTGATACTTAAAATTTCAAGTTTTAATTAATTTCTTTCAGTTTATAAGTGCTCAATGTTCTCTCACACTCTCTCGACAATTTATTTCCAAAACATATACTGTTACATAAATGTTCTGAGAAAATAAGCTACAACTTCTTACAACCGTCGCTGTTTTTCATATTTTTTGAAGGGCCTTTTGCTTTCCATGAGTATCGATCGCGTTTCCAATTCCATTCTGTTACTTAATTTCATTATAAATGTTTCACTACTACGTTTAGAACATAATACATTTATACGAATTATAAAATTACTCCATAACATATTCAATCAACACAATATTTCATTAATTTAAATAAAGTCTTATGATCTGATTTTGTGCTTTTTCAAATATTAAGTATCTTTATTACTTTATTTTAGTAATGTTGACTCAATATAATTGAACTATAAAATAACATGGCAAGCTAAGAATTCTACTAAGATCCCATTCTAAAGATGGTATTAAATTTTAATGTATGTGAAAGTTGTCATCTGACACTGATTAAAATTATAATGAATATTGTTGTTTGATTGTTATATATTCGTGAAATGTCTTCAAGTAATTGCTTCATTTGTGAAGTCAAGCCCTCGGACATGAATAAGGGCGTTATTTAGAAGTCTAAACAATCCATAAAATGATACAGCTTTTAAAACAGGAATGTCTACATATCATTAAACACATACATTAAAATTTATCATGTATTATTAGATTTGTTTGGAATACGTATTGTATTTCTGTTATAATTTAAGTTTTAAATCGTAGTGGACAAATCAAGGTACTCGATTATTAAAGAAACGATAAAAAAACAATTTCAAAACCAATTTAAGTGAAGAATTGAACTGAGTTGACATTATCAGGGAATAGTGACGGCGAATGCTGGCAACGCAACCAGAAGTTTTTTGAGAACCTCACTCTAATGATTGAAATGAGACAAGTTAATGAAAGGTTAATAAAACAATTATCTGTTATCTTATAAATGATTTGTAGCAATTTTATGGTATATAGAGACAAATTTGGAATTAATGCCCGAGAAATAGTTATTTCGTTATAACCGTGGTATAATTGTCCGTAAAGTCATACCCTAGCAATTATCCACAAAATTCTTTTAGTTAGAAAAGAAATTGTAGTGTGGCTTTCCCTATAGATTAACTCTCAGAGGCACACAAGGAAGCAAAAATAAAGGTTAGGTAAGTTCTAGCTTGGAATGTAAAATGTTTGCATCATTAAGTAGTTATAAAATATGGGTTTGAGTATACATTGTTATGTATTCTCAATGATACACAGATTTATAATTGGGTCATTCCATGTCAAATCGAGACAGAAAGTACCGAACGCAAGTGGAATGCATTTAACATATTTTTAAGGATGCTTAAATTTGAGGTCAAATTGAATTATTTTAAAATAGAAGTCTCACTTTAGAGAAACAAAGATTTATAAAATAAATCATTAGAAAGATTACTTAATTATCTACAAAATAAGCTATATTTGAGCCAGATAGGATTTTTAGGTGAAGAGATAAAGGGGTTTTAATGAGTCTAGAATCATGCAAATTAGCCCAATTTTTCAAAATTACTGTTATAATAACTATTGCAAGTGGGAAGCTAAATTTTTTAGTATTTCGTTACATGTTACTGAGACATGGTTTTAACACAGTGGATGGAAGTAACGTAACTGGTCTTAAATCTCAGAAAGAAGTTGCCAGACCCGATATTTGGCAAAAAGCAGACATGTAGGCGAAGTTACGATCTTGGGAATATGTTCTGGATTCCCTAAACTCAGGTGGATCCCCTGAATATATTGGTTCCTACTGCAATAGCCCATCAATCCCCCGTTTATATTAACGGAGGTAATATAAACAATATTGTGCCAGAATGATCATGAGGGGTTTGAAGAAAACGACGAAGATTCAAAGCTGCCTCTTTTGATCACCTAATTCGACAATCTTAAGCCAAATGAAAATAAATGGGCCCAACTCGAATGACGCATCAGACGAATGGATCCTCCCATGGATCTAAGATGTAGGTAGTTTATTAACGTCACACTGGAGCAACACAACGGGCTATTGGCGACGGTTCGGGATCCATCCTGAAGAGAAAGATCCAAGGACAACGCATTCATAATTTTGAATCATGGTCAGATGACGAGAACAACACCTGAGCTGGCACCCAAATCTCCAAACCCACACCACGCCAACATGAGTACATTTGAGGCCACGACAGATTTAACGTGCACCAGCTCCCATGTACACAATGGTCTTTGACTTAACCTAGTTTCGAACTCGCAACCCTCCGGTTGCTAATCCGTTGATCTTCCAACTGGGCTACCATGGTCCTCCCATGGATATAAGAAAATGGATTTCCATGTGTTTAAGACTTGGAGGATTTATTCCTCTGGTTTGTCAATCAAGTCGATCCCATTTATTTTTATTTGGCTTTAAGGGTGTTGAATTAGGTGATTAGGAAGCAGCTCTCACTCTTCGTTGTTTTTGCAGTCCATACGTCACACACACCTGTAGCAACATTCCAGACTTAATGATCAATCTCTTCCTACCACTCTATCACTGTTTGTAATCCAGTGGTAGAAGAAAATATGCTTAGTGATGCTAAGAAATGTGCTTATTCTGGGTACTAGGTAGAAAGACTCGACCTTATAATTCATTATAATTAATTTGCTTTTCTTACTTTTAATCAAATATTCCCGACTTAATATTTACAACGATATAACTAAAGAGAAAGGCTGGAAATTCTTGCTAAGGTCATAGTTGCAACTGGATATACTGAGAACTATAGGAGTCACTTGTTTTTATGTTCTCACTGGATATGGCCTATTGCAAAATCATCTCTACTGAATTAGCTTGACAGGCTCTCCAACTTGCTTTCTGTGTGGCCTTTCAGACATGACAGGAACTCACTTCAATATTTGCTCTGATCTTACTATCACAGTGAATAATACAAATGTTGTTTCATATTTGATTTCTGTTTCAAGAATATATTGGACTGCCAGACAGACTTATGGCAAAAAGTCTGAGGTCTGGCATAGGATATAAAAGCTTTACTTCCTCTATTGCACTACAATAGAATTGATTAAGTACCGACTGGGTACTTAATCAATAAACTAGCAAATAATTAAAAATTGAAAAATTATCAATTTGTTGAGTCTTGGTTTTTATTCCTATTCTTATACTTGATCAGTTATTTTTAAGTATAATTCAAGTTCAGAATTCTAAAAAAATTTTAATATAATCATAGAATCGAAACAAAGTTTTAAGAAAAGTTTTTTTAATTCCATTTGCATGTTCAAGAATTCCAATCAAGAATTATTAATTGTTAATAGTAAAAAATTAAAATATTTTAATTCAACATAATTCGCAGACGAATTTGAAGATTAGGGAATTTAGAATTTTATTTTTAATTAGATGGATACTTGAATGTAAAATAAATTATTTATCATCAACAAAATTGGAATTTTAAATAGACAATTTTGATTGCATATTAAATAGAGCGTCGAAGGTTACCTGTAACCTTGTTACTTATTACTCCGGTGATTTACCTATCTAGAATCTCTTCCAATTCATCTCACACCTCAATAACATTCAGCAGTAAAAAATAACTCATTATTAAGTTCTAAATTTTAGGCTTAGAACCTGTGGTCTCTAGGTAAATATAGGGGTTAATAGAAAAAATTACTGACAAGAAAGTGTTAAATATTTTCTCACCTCCGTTCATGCTTCAGAGAGTTTAGAAAAAACAAGATCGTCGAAAAATTCTCTTCGCTAATGAAACAGTCTGGAGATCTTCCAATGCAAGATAAGGAATGTTATAAAAGAACTTTTAAGATGTTACTTTTCAAATTTAATTTGTTTAGTTATTTAAAATTAAACTACAAATCGCCATGGATGAGAATCGGATATTAGTTTAACGGGGAAAAGAAGTGCTCGCAGCTAAGTTGAAAATACAGAATTAAATTTTTTTAATACAATTCACTGTACCGAGGGTTGCAAAAAAATTAAAATTTGAGATAAATCCTGTCTAAATTTTCATACAAAAATCTGTCTAAATTTTTATTAAAACTAGTAATTCAAATGATTTTAAGTTTCATAAGTTTTTCGTTTTGATAATAGCACTATAGTTAATTTTTTTTATCATATATGCATTTTTATTTCTCAATCTTATGCGCACTCAGTAACAATCTATAAAATGCATTTTATAATTACCTTTTTGTAATGTGAAGATTTTAATGAAGTTTAAACGTGCTTAAATTTGAAATGAAACTATACTTGTATAAATTTTCTGTATCCATTGAATATAAAGTCAATTAGCAATATTATGTCTCCTCGAAGATTCTGAATAAATTAAATAGAAATATCTTTTTTGAAATCTCAGTTGATGTAACATATTCCAGTAACAAAATTTTCCAGTTACCTTGAAATTAATTGTTATGAAACATTTTGCATAAAAATTATTTTAACATTCTTGTGGCATAACTTATTCTTTGCTTTAAAACCCAACAAATTTAGTACCAAATGCCTTATTTATTATTAAACTAACATAATATTCTGTGGAGTGCAATTAGTTTTATGTCCAGTTGTAAGGAATTAAGATTTCGATGCTTTTATCACTGTTGGCACTGTTACTTAAATTCGCAGGCTTTATGAACTTTGTAGCCAATTATTGGTATAAACCTATTTAATCAGATAAAAATTTTAATTTTAAAATCTTTTGAAAATGAATCCCAAACATCTAATTGACTGACACAAGCTGTTCTAATATATCACAAATATTCCTATAAGTTTTGGTAATCAACTCTCAGTGAATCTCTTAGAGGAGAGACAACAGCAAACCAGAAGAAAAATAAATTCCTTTAACAGAAAGTTTGAAACTATTATATTACGCTAAACTGAATATTTAAATATTTTAGAACTCGATATTTTAATTCATTACAGAGATATACTAAAGTGTATATCTCTGTAAAATTTACAAGAATTGTTTTTCCTTCCTTATGCTTTGCAAAAGAGTTTTTATGTACTTCGTACCATCAAAAATTGTTACATATAATTGTGCACATTCAATTGAGCTAAGCTAACTCATAATTTAAATTTTTCCTGAGGGAAGGTCTGGAAGAACGACAGCCAAATGCAACGTAGCCAACAACTGTTGTTTTCCACAGCTGAATCAGCTAACTGCATAAAAATAGATTCTTTCAGTTCACGTTCTTCTTTCTTTAATGTTTTTACTCTTCCTCGTATTCAATTTTGTGAATCATTTTCCAAAAGGCTTTTGTGATCTACTTTTATAATTATTACCTAACCAAAATACAAATATGGCCCTTGTGCCATAAAACCCCAACCAACAAACCTAACCACAGTTGTAAAAGAACATCTGAAATACTGTAAAGAAATTTTAAGAATAAAAATACAGATTATCTTAAAACCATGTCTCAGTTATCAAAGATTATGTTTTGATCGTGTTATTGTAATTGCAAGAGTTTGCATTTTAAAACTTTTTCCAAAAGTTCCTTGTAATCCTTGTTCCTCTGAATTGTAACGCATTAATCACTTGAAATGCACAAGGCATTTTTTTTAACCTGAGCAGGAAGCTCCAATAAGAAAAGGAATCCGACTACTGTGCTTGATTTTAGGGTTTTAATGTAACTGCTTGTTGATCTAATTTGATTCTTTAAGAATCTATATGAAAGTAACTCCCTGTTTTCAGTCAATTCAACATTTGAATTCATCGGATATATTTTGACTGCTGATTTTTAAGTCAATGTTTTCAATTGATGCATTTTTATTGAAAACGATTGCTTCACAAAAAAATTGAATCTGCAAGTATTGAAATACTTACAAATAGAGCAATTATCTCCTTCTCTAGGTATAAAGAATGGAATTCCTAACTTTTTTTTCTGTAGTGGAATGGATTTTGAGTAATCATAGAATGTATAGAAAATTCGAGAATTCTGACTTTTTAGCAATCAGCTCTTATAGAGAACTGAATTCAACCAGCATCTCCGTTTAGACACATCTGTGATGCTTGTCAATGCGCCATTTATATATATACTACAATCACGAGAGGGAGCTGCGTTCTGTGATTTCGATTATTTTTATGCACTCAACCAGATAGAGGGGAAGAAAGATGTTTAGTCTTCATCGTACAGAGATCTTCTAACGAAAAAAAGGGGTAAACTGCTGATTTAAGCACATTAAAGACGCCTTTGAAAGTAGGTCAAGTCTCAAATGAAACTTACCTTTAGAATCAAAGAACAACTCTCAACATACCTTTCTTTTTGCTGTCTCTTTACAAGTTCATAAAAGATTTTGGATTCAGCAAGCTTGATTTTTACTCTCTTGAGCAGCAGGATATAAGCTTTTTAGCAAAACGTTTCTATGATTAATAAAGTGACGGACGATCAGATAGCTTATCTTTTTGTTGTGCATTAATGTTAAGAAAAGTATACAGGAAATATAATATTTTACTATTTAATACATTTTTTTGTTTGTCATTACATTTAAGAAAAATACTGATTGAGATTACTTTTCCCTTGTTTTTTATTATAAATGATAATTCAAACGTTTTCCGTCAAAATTATTATTTATTGCTAAAGCTACTTTACTTCTTTCAATTGCAAAGACAAATTCCTTTTGGACTTCTTTTTGATTCAATACACCAAACCAGTTTCTCTCACAATATAATGCTTCCCATTCCTTGAAACTTAATTACATAAGGGACACATCTATCATTTTTTTAATTGCTTGACACCCGTCATGTTTCTGTGGGTTTTTTTCAATTCAATGCAAAACGGTTTGCCTCTTACTTAAATGCTAACTTTTTATTTTAATATAATGTATCAAGAATATATGAAATAAACTATGAAGTATTGAAAGAAATTAAACCGAGTTTATAGCTACCAGTCAACTAAATAAATTTAATATCAACTATAAAGCATTTTTATGACCTATTGTTTTCATTCCAAATCATCTCCTCGCGTCAGTTATGCAAATATGAATTTATCATAAAAATGAGGAGTAAATTATAACGAAGAAACTTATCAAAAGTATGGACTGTATATCAAAGACATATCTGATATAAATCAAAAGCGCTGTTTAAAAAATTGAGAATCAATAGACGACAAGTCTAGCCTCTTTTCTACCTTATAATTTCCACTTTTTTCATTAGGTTTCGTGTGGACAGATTGTTTCAATCGCAAATTATTTTAATGTTCTAATATTATGGTTATAAATTTACACTTTCTTCAAATTATAGCTTTATAAATTCAAGAAAGAGAATTTCTTGACATGAGTTTAACAATTTCTTACAGATTGAAGAGGAACTAAGTTATTTACGAAGCATACCACGTTTTCATTTACTTGGTCGACTATTGCAAGTTTTTCCACAGATTTCCCACGTACTTCTATCTCATAGGCGTAAGTTAAAAATTTTCTAATCTTGAAATTACCTTTTGGGAGCACTTATTAATTGAAACATGTAGTCTCGTGTTTGCAATAGTAAATGCGTCTAACTACAAGGTACGACGGAATCGCTGATAATTAAAATTTGTTTAAGTTGGAACTAGCGAAAATTAAAAATATTTTATAATATAAATTTAGAATCCTTATAAAATAAAATCATTCCTTCACGTTTTACGTGTCACAATGTTTAAAAAGATTTAAGAATTTTAATATTCCTGTATGTATCTCATGTTAGAAACCAATTAAAAACACACGGAGGCTCTTGAAAATAGTACAAAACTTTTATGCATTAGAGAATAGTACATAAAAACAATGTACTACTGAAATGTCGCTATGACGGAAACAAGGAATGCTTACTATGTGTCTAGATTGGAAAATGTTCTGCCAATTTTTATTTCTCACTCAAAATAGAAATAGGAAATTTTGTTTGCTTGAATTCACGTACTATAACTATCATACAATACAAAAAACTATCGCAGCAGAGTTTGTTTTATTGAATGATGCTATGCCTACATATTATTTGACGCGGTCTGTTTCCAGAAGTGGGGTGGGAGAAAACCCCTTTCATTACTTTAATTCTAAATTTTGCGCTACAGATTAAACTATGAGAGTGAGGATTACTAAAAGGGGGCATTTATTTCAAAGAATAATAAATAATATTTCTTTTCGATAAGTTGAGTGAGCAAAAATGAAGATTTTCTTTAAAAATTTAGTTATTTCTTCATATTTAAACTCTCTATTTCTCAGAGTCAAATATTACATACCATATCCAAAAATATGTATTGCAATATATTTGGCAATTCATACTTGTTTTTTAAACCTGAAAGCGCTGTATCTTTCTATACTTAACGGTAATGGAAACAAAAGGCGCTGGTAAAAAATTTTTTAATAGAAATGTGAGGTGTCCAATAGAAATAAACTATATTTTATTTATTGAAAACACTTAGATTGTATTTATGATAGACTAGCTGATTACCAGGCGTTGGCCAGATATTTATTTATCCCAATCTTCTATTAGACAGGAAAAGGAATCAAATCTATCTATAGTGTAAAATCAAAGTAATTTTATTTACAGGTTTTTAAAAGTATAAGTACAGTATACAAATTATAAAGTAAAATCTTTTACAAATTCACTATAATATTAATTTAGCACAAAACTTGTTTATAAACAGCATTTTTAGTTTCGCCTCCAGGAACAAGAATAAATAAATTCCTGGGTGAATCCACTCTTGAGCAAGCAACATAAAGTTGACCGTGAGAGAAACATGGCGATCTCAAATCCACTCCGCAGTACTTAATAGACTGCCCCTGTGACTTGTTGATCGTGATCGAGAACGCTAGTCTCACTGGAAATTGCAATCTCTTAAAGTTAAAAGGGAGATCCGTCGGAATGAGTGGTATCCGTGGGATAAGAACTCTTACACCCTCACCCTTCCCTGTTAAGATAGTCGCTTCAATTACATTGCCCAGCATCTTATTTACACACAGCCTTGTGCCGTTGCAAAATTTTGGCGTGTCTAGGAGTTTCGTAGTAAAATAATTGGAGATCCCGCTTTAAGTACACTACTGGCTATTAAAATTGCTACATCAGGAAGGAATGCAAATAACAGGATGATATTTATTGGACACATACATTATAGTGGGAAGAACAAATGATTAAATATACAGGAAATTTGGAGGATAGATCTTGACAAATCAGTACCCAGAGCAGCCACATCTGGCAGCAATAACAGCACTCATCCGTCTGGGCATGGAGTCAAGCAGAGATTGTATGGCATGCACGGGTACTGCAGTCCATGCAGCTTCAACACTATGCCACAGTTCATCGACTGTAGTGAATGGCGAGTGGTGACGTGCCAATCGCCATTCAGGCTCGACGCTCGGCAATCATTGACCACACGTTTTCAATTGGCTAGAGATCAGGAGAACGTGCTGGCCAGGGCAACAGTCGAACATGTTTTGAATCAAGGAACGTCAGGACAGTACGGTCAACATGCGATCGTACATTGTCCTGCTGAAACCTAGTGTTACGGAGGCCTCGAAGATAGGGGGTAGAGCCACGGGCCTTAACAAATCAGAAATGTAACGGCTGCTGTCCAAAATGCCGGCAATTCAAACTAGAGGTGATCGAGACGTGTATCCAATGGCACCCCATACCATCACTCCAGGTGATGGGCCAGTATGACGATGTCGAATGCAAGCTGGCAATGAGCGTTCTCCACGATGCCGCCAAACACGGATGCGGCAATCATGATGCTGTATACAGAACCTGGATTCGTCTGAAAAGACGACGTGACGCCATTTCTGCGTCCAGGTTCGTCGTTGATCACACCATTGGATGCGCTCCTGTCTGTGATGCAGCGTCAAGGGTAGCCGAAGCCATGGTCGCCGTGCTGACAGTCCATGCTTCTGCAAACGTCGTCGAACTGTTCGAGCAGACACTTGTTGTCATGCAAAATACTCCATTTCTCGACTCAGGGCTTGTTAGTGATGGGGGGCCGCTGAGATCCTGCACGACGTTCCGTATGACTGTCCCGAACCCATTGATTCCATATTCTGCTGACAGTCATGGGATCTCGACCAACGCGAGCAGCAATACTGCGGTACGATAAACCGCAATCCCAATAGGCTAAAATCCTTCCTCGATCAAAGTCAGACACGTGCTGGTACGCATTTCTCCTTACACGAGGCATTACAACAACTTTCTTACCCGAGAACAACATTCAAACGCAATTCCAGTATGAGAAACCTGCTGTCAAATCTCTTCTTTTATAGCATTGTAGGTGTGGCTACCGCAGCCTGCTTTGCATGAATGCGTTGAATTTCTAATCATTTGCATATCACAGCATGTTCTATCTGTCATGCAAATTTCACGTGTATGGCGTGCCGCCTTCCTCGTGTAGCAATTTTAATGGCTAGTAGAGTAAAAGTGCTTATGAAACATCCTTTGTAAGTTTAACACAATCTGACTACTTGATCCTGAGATATAGGCGCACTTCTGGTTAGTTTCCATTTGTTCGTTTTCAATAAAATATAGTTATACAAATTTTGGTGGTTGATCTGGCAGCGGAAGCAACGATCCCGTTTTATGGTAAATCTGCCCTTGCATTCGTGAATGTCGATGGAAATCCGTGCTGTTCAACAACTGATGTGGTGCCGAATGATGTCATTTGGAAACATTAGTTGTATTTTCTGATGTTACTAAGAAAATGCTGTGATTCTGACATATCTTCTGATATGTAAGTCAAAAGTTCTTGTGGTGGTGGTTCCAGTTGGCAGTTTCACTTTCCCATTTTTGCAGAAAATACCAGGAGACTCTGATTTAAACGTTTTGGCTTGACAGTATCTACAAACCATTTCCATTTTTCGGATGGTAACATTTGCATGCTGTGAGTAGTCTTTATGTGGATCATAGTGGAATCCTTCCAATGCTAAGCTAAAATGTTGCGCAGTCCGTGATCGTCTGACTCTATCCTTCTTATCCTGTAGTCGGGCCTCAGGCTGTTGTACTGTCTCTGATGCTCTAGATGTAACAGCTCTCTCTTTCATATCCTGTAGTCGGGCCTCACTCTGCTGTACTGTCTCTGAAGCTCTAGATGAAGCAAGTCTTCTATTCCTCTCCTCGGGAGTTTCTTGTCTACGCTGTTCCATTTTTTTAGCCTTTGATTGCACTTGGCCAATCACCTTACGTTTCCTTGTAGGCATTGTTACAGCAATAAACAATGAATGTTGATTAATAAACTTGAATCCAAAATACACATTATCACTGTCACAAATAAAGTAGGAAACACACTTATGCAATCAACTAAAAGAGCGAAATGAAACTGTCACATTCACTGAAAGATGATAAACTGGAAGACTTGCTGAGTTAGCTTCCCTTAAATACGACCATCTTCTAAGAATCGAGTGAGTGCTGGAATTTTCTCGAACATCACGAATCCAAGACTGGGGCATAATGATTTCTAAAAATTTCCAGAAGGTTGAAAGTTCTACAGAGTTCTATTCATGTCCACAATCTTCTAGAAAGTTCTACCGAATTCTATTCATTTCCACAACCTTCTAGAAGGTTCTACAACGTTCTATTCATTTCCACAACCTTCTAGAAGGTTCTACAGAGTTCTTTTTATTTCTACAAATTTCTAGAAGATTCTACCGGCACCGAGTTCTATTCGTTTCCATAATCTTCTAGAAGGTTCTACATAGTTCTATTCGTTTCCAAAAATTTCCAAAAGGTTCTACAGAGTCCTATTCGACTAAACTTAGGCTTAAATATCACCGGGACTGTCATCAAAGCCTAGCGACCCCGAAAACTATGGATTCGACACTAATCTCGGTCATTTTGGACGTTTTATTTTTCACCCCTTCTCACCCCCATGCCGATGGGGGCTGAACTTGGACTTAAACGGCATCGGGAGTGTCACTATTCATCTCAGCGACCCCGAAATTTAATATCGGTCGTTTTTAATTATTTTTACATGTCATCCTCTTTCCACCCCAACCCTAGGGGCTCTAGGGGTGTCTTACCAACACAGTATTTTTCCAGATAGTAAGTCATATATGTACCAAGTTTGGTTGAACTTGTTCCAATCGTTCCAAAGTTATGCTGGAACATACATACATACACATCCATTTTTATATATAGATAGATATAAGTATTGTAAATTTATTAATATTTTTCACATTACATTTTCAAGGGAGAACTAGCTCTGATTGTATGCATACGATGGTAATTATTGCTTGTGACTCTCATTCTGCCTCCACTCAACTAAATTTTAGATAGTTTGTATGCACTGAAAGAAGACTTCGAAAATCCAAGCAAAGCATTTACAAACAAAACATTTCGTTTAAAAATGTACTTTGCCAAAAGTAAATTTAACTTCTCTAAGCGTAGTCAAATTATTTTGTTCAACCCCTGTACCTTCTCGTGTGAATGCAGATTCAAATTTTGTTCCTCTGTAACTGAATCCTCATTCAGCTATCACCCTCATGCATGAAAATCCCCGTTTCGTTAGATTTTTTGTACTTAATTCAGATTTTTTATAAACTCTCGATAACTTTCCTATCATTATTACGTTGTGTTGCTCCAGTGCGACGTTAATTGAAATACCCTACCTACCTATCGTTATTAAATTATTTGTCAGAAGTAAAAATTTTTTTACAGAGAATCCTTTTTAGAAACTAATAACGTTCGGAGTATTGTGATAGTGGAATGGTAAAACTTGTTCTTTCATGGTGGAACTTAATGATGTTTTCAAGTAAGTTCCACTATGAAAGAACAAATGCTACTGTTTTTCTAAAGTTAGTAATTTCTGATTCCTAGCATAATGAAAAAGTAGGTCACGGAGATTTTGCACAATACCCTTACGACAGTGTTATTTTAGTATCCTTTGAAAAACAACTACGAAACGCTTCTCTTTAAATTTTGCTTCACCAGCTCTTTCCAAAATAACCTATCCGACCCTTCTGGATTTTTTATTCTTTTTAACGTTTTTGTTCGGTTTCTTTTTTTTCTTCAGAAATTATGCATTTAAAAAAACTATTCATGTCGCAGTATTTTTTTATTTGATTTTCGACTATCATTTCAGCTCAAATTTTTCAGATATTGGCCAGTGCAATGTCCGATCCTTCAGATGAGGTTCGATCAGCGATCGCTTATGTTTTTCTTCAGGTATATTCTTCAGATTCTAGTACGAACGAAGGAACCTTGGATGCTATAAATTCTCTCATAGCAAAAGGAATTTTGTACTCCTTGAAAAGTGGACTAGCAAAAGATGCAATGAAAAATACATTAGGTATTCTGTTTTTATTTTCGATCCAAAATTAATACTAACCAAGTTCTTAGATCTTTGATAACATTAATGTAATTAATTTTCAAGTCTCTAATTCATATGAATATCTATAATGTTGAAACTTTTCATTTGTATAATAAAGATAAGATATTGCACTGCTGTTCATTTAAAAAGCAACACCAACGAAGACATGAGTTACAGTAATGAAATTCATTTAAGCGATAAGATGTGGAACAATGTATATATAATTGAATTGACAGAACTGTAAGTCAAAAGAAACATGATAAAATCACTTTTTGTGTCCCCACTTAGTTATAAGTGCTTGCACACGGCGTGATACGTGATATCGACCTATAAATGTTCTGTATATCTGTCTGTGAAATGTATCCAGGCAGATTCAACAAGCATCCACAATTCGTCAGTTGTGACTTCGAATAATGACATACAGAACAATTTTCGGAGCATTTATATCCCACGCATGTTCAGCGGCAAATCAGGCGACCGAGCAGGCTAAAAAAGAAGTGGTACTTGTTACTCACAGAAAAAATGTCGACAATTCGGGCTGCACGGGGACGATCATTGCCCTGTTTGAAAGATAGCTCCAGGGATGAGGATGATTCGTCATCATTATCAGATCCCTCACGACGATGCATGGGATTTTCTTCTGTCCATTGTTTTCAAGTACGCATAATTGCTCTAGCATTTCGCCCCAATGCGTGCAGGGGCAGTGGTAGCCTGATTGGTAGGGTCACGGATTAGCAAACAACCTGATGGTTGCGAGTTTGAAATTCGTTCCAACCAAAGACCGTTGTGTACGGGGGAGCTGGTGTACTTTAAATCTATCGTAGCCTCAAATGTCCTCATGCTGGCGTGGTGTGGAAGTTTGCCACCTCAGGTATTGACCTCGTCGTCTGACTGGTTTAAAATGACTTCCTCGAATCTTTCCCTTCGGGTTTGATCCCGGATCATCACCAATAGCCCATTGTGTTGCTCTAATGCGAAACAAATTTAACTTCCTAACCAGCACGTGTAGCAATATCAAGAGATGCCCCCTCAAAAAACAACCTCCTCTCAACCCAAATAACGTCATAACGTTGTCTCGTTTTATAACGAGGTATGTTTACGTACTAGTAGAATACCAATCGAATTCACTGAAACGATATTTAAGATTTTCTTTTTGATGCTTTCTTTTATATCTTCCAGGTCACATTTCAGTCTAATACGCACGTATCTTATTTGCATACTCAACTGAGATTTTAATGATTTGAGGTTACCATGAACTACCCGTATTTCCAGTCAAACCAACAACTCTCTTTCCTGATGTTGCATTTTTAATGAACAGCAATATATGATTCTCTGATAGTGAAAAACAGTGGCCTGGAGTTTGGGGCACTGACAACTAATGTGATCTGAGTCTAACCAAATACCCTGATTTCAAAAATAACAAGTTTTTACGAGTCACGTACAGATTTTTCACAATTTTCCATAATGCATGACGCACTTTATTATTTAAATACTGCCAGCAACATCTCTAACACGTTACCTTATTTGTGTAAATGTCTAAAATGCACGAGATATTTTTGTACCTAAGTAGGAGAGAGAGTTAGGTCAACTCCTACTTCTGGAAGAAGCGTAAAGCTTTTTTCAATCGCACTTGCATGATTTTTATTCGACGTCATTTCCAACAACATTCCAAAGCAACTGACACATTTTCTTTTAAAGTTTTGTTTAGTGTGTGCTTAAGTTTAATAATCACATTCTGCTTTTGCCCTTCCATAAACGAGGCATGATACAGGAGGGTTCTTTTTGCCGCAATTGTACATGCATAGCATTTTTTACTTTATAATTTTAATTAAATTATTTTTACGTAGCTTTGCTAAAGATTTACATCCATAAAGATTTGAAAAGAATTCATTCACTCTTTGAAAATACAAGTGCTGATATAAGCTTTGCTGGCGTTATTAAAAAAATTCTTATTTCTACTGAATCTGCATTTCAAGTGTCTATCGTTCAATGCCTTTGTCAAATTCTCTCCTTTTCACCATCTGCTGAAAGTCATGTTCAAACGTTGATTGATGAAAATGTCCCAGGTAATATTTATTTCTTAATATTTAAATGTACCAATTTGCCTTTTAAACTATCCATAATGAAAATTATACGTAAATTTTTTTCAAGCCTCTGTTTTTTCTTCAAGCGTCAGAATTCAAACAAAAGAATGATACCACTCAATTAAATAATATGAATTTCGCATTTATTAACTACTAGCAGATTTACCCGGCGTTGCTCGGGTTGAATTGGTTAAATGTTGATTCCATTTCATAGAAAAATGCAAGCATCATTTAAGTGTGCAAAAATATTTTTTAACATCGTTTAACTTTTTCATAGTTTCTACAATTTATTTCGGACGCAAATATGTATACATAATATATCCATCCATATAATCCATTTCATATTCATCACACTCTTACTGTAAGACAAACTACAAAAGCTTTTTCTAAGATGACTTCTTCAGAAGTCGATTTTGAGGTTTGGAGTGATTACGAATGCCAATTAAGTTCATTTTCAGAACAATTGAGGAACTTTAAGCGTATAGTCTTGCACTCAGTTTTCCAATCAATATTTATTATTTGTGGTACCCTTGCACCATGCATTCGATGTTTTCGAATTACATTATCATTGTGAGAAGGACGGCAAATTAAACTGTTACGGCATTCGTGGTTAATTTATTTTGAAGCACACATTTTTTTCTTGAAAATTCTATTCAGCCGCACGTGGTATAACGGAGCTCGTTTTTTAAACAAATGTCATCAGAGTAGACAAAGCAAACTCAATCGATTACACTTTTTACAAAATCATTGCTTTCAATGAATGTTTCACGGGTACCTAAGTTGTATACGAACAGTTTCAACTTCAAGTAAGCAACCTCGACCTTCTGCCACTTAGACAAAAAATTTATATTTTTCAACAGTCCTAGTTTAATACTTCCTTAGTATAATATTCTTCCAAGATCAGCAAAGTCGTATTTAAAATTTGCTTTCCTCCAAAAGAAAAATTTATTTTTAAATCGAATCCTTAAGGTACTTTTTCAATTCAGAGACTCAGTTTCTATATGGAAACCACGTACTTACTTAGAATGATAGATGTAGTTACTTGACTATGGAGTACAGCTTTCAATATTACCTATGAAACATGAAAAATAAATGTAAATTAAATTGATTTTAATCGTCTTGTAATGAAAATATGTCAAAATTTAGAAATATCTTTGAACTACAAAGCATGGCTACCCGTTTTGATTTAAAGTAACATCGTATTTTAGAATAACTTTATTTTAGCTTTACCAGTCATTTTAAAATAAGAAGTTATACGCCTTACTTAAAAGGTTTCCATTTATGAAAGAGAATTCTACAAACTATAACCAAAGACTTAAGGAAAGTTCGTCAAAATATACATATACCACCACGAAATTACCATATATAAAAATGGATGTGTGTGTTTGTTTGTATGTATGTTCCAGCAGAACTCTGGAACGCTTATTTCAACCAAACTTGGTACACATATGACTTACTATCTGAAAAAAATGCTGTGGGGGAGTAAGACATCCCTAGGGGTGGGAGGGGGTGACATGTAAAAATAATAGAAAACGATCGATATTAGTGTCGAATCCATAGTTTTCGGGGTCGCTGAGATAAATAGTGACACTCCCGATGCCGTTTAAGTCCAAGTTCAGCCCCATCGGCATGGGGGTAAGAAGGGGTGAAAATAAAATGTCCAAAATGACGGAGATTAGTATCGAATCCATAGTTTTCGGGGTTGCTAGGCTGATAGGTGACAGTCCCGATGACATTTAAACCCACGTTTAATTGAATAGAACGAATAGAACTCTGTAGAACCTTCTAGAATGTTGTGGAAGTGAATAGAACTCTATAGAGAAATTCGAAAAAGAAGCTTGAAAAATATTGGTAGACAATAATGAATTACAAAAGAACACAAATTTACAAAACTTAGAAATGCTCAAATATGACCGCAACTTTCGCTGTCAACTCAAATACAAACACAGAATTCTAAACCAAATTATATAAAAAAATTAAACCTTAATTCTGGCATTGCCAGATACCGAGTTGGAAAATTACGCTTTTATGATTAACGAGTTTTTCGTTTCGGCTTTTTGTATTCCATTACAAAATGTAAGTGATGCAAAATTAAGTATTTTAAATATTATTTTTTCATCAATCAAATATTCATAAATTATTTATATCATGGGAAGAAATAAAAAGTCAGTTCAAACATAAATATTATAATTTAATTTTAAAAAAAATGTTTTTCAAGCAATATTGGTAAAACAATTTTATTAGAAAATCTGATTTTCGATCAACAACTGATCTGCGTACCGCAATCGTTTCTGCGTACCGCCATCTCAGGCCCTTTTAATTTCTGGTAATCTGAATTTTTAAAAAGTGACTTTTTAATATACACTGGCTTCCATAAATTTTAAAAACAAATAAAAATTGTGGAAACTTAAAAAATATGCGATTCGTTTCAAACTTGGTGAAGTAACCAATGATGTAATGCTGCTCACACACATTGGATGTAAATTTGTCTGAATGACATGAGGGCGACGGTAGCCCAGTTGGAGGAGTAACGGAATTCAAAACTCGGTCCAATCGAAGACCGTCGTATACACGGGGTGGTGCACATTAAATCTGTCGTGGCCACAAATGTCCTCACTTTGATGTGGTTTGGGGAGTGGAGTGCTAGCTTAGGTGTTCACCTCGTCGTCTGACCTTGGTTCAAAATTACGTGGTGTTGTCCTTTGGGGATTGATCCCAGACCGTCGCCAATAGCCTGTTGTGTTGCTGCAGTGTGACGTTAATTAACTACCTACCTACGTACCTGAATGACATCATGTGACTTAAGTCACCAGCAAGGTTTATGCCAGCAGTATGAAAAGCGCATTTGGAAGGAAATCGGTATTTTACGCAATAAAAACGAGAATCGAAGTAAACATATTTCTTTTAATACAAATATGACTCAGCCACGTTAAGGCGGGGTGAAGTCAGGCTGATGTTGCAAGCAACGGAATGTAAACCGTTTGTTGGTCCACAGATTTTTCAACGTACTCTCCGAACCTGAACTCCAATGACCATGCAAGGGACGCTCTTAGGAGAACTATTGTTTCTTTCAATCCGCTTTTCCAAACCCTGTAGGCTTTCTAAATTTCTTGCGAGAGCAGTGGGAGTTGCTACTCACTGATTCCATTAGACAACCTAATTAAGAGCATAGAACACCGTTGTTGGTCATGAATTGCTTGCTGTGTAGTTGGAACTTGTTGCTTACTGTGTGGTATAATTTAGGCGATGACCGAGTCTATAGTGAGTAGGCTTGAGGTGCTTGCGCGCCTCATTAATCGGAAACTCACATAGTCGGGTCCGGGATTATAGTAGTATTGATGGGCTACTCCTCTGGTCAAGTAAGCTACAGGTGCCTCCTCATGGCGGTTGCCGGTAACTGGTTGGGATCACTTGACCGAGGATTCCATAAGGCTAAATCCTGTCGGCATGCGAAATATGGTCCGGCTGCCCTGGGGATGGCCGGGGCGGATGGGGACATCGCTCGTTTCTGGCCATGTCGGAGTTGGGTTTGCACTGAGATCTCAACCGAGGTGAGTGCCGCCCTCTCCATCGTTCTTTGATTCCCCAGTGGGGGGCGGATGGGCAAAGCGGTGGTTTCGCTGGAACCATCGTGGCGTCGGTGATGTGCAGGTCGGTAATTAAAAGCCCTTCCAGCGAAGGCAGCGTCCAGGAGACTGGTAATTTTAGCAAGTCATTCTACGAAATGCTTAACCAGATATCTCATTTTTCTATTATATTTTTAGCCAGAAATGTTTTTTCGTTCCAACTTTAGTGGAGTGATGGCTAAAATGGGGGGGGACTCCTTCCGTCCTCCGGCCTTGTGATTTGCATGGCAATTATTACGTCGATCTGCAGACGACGTGCGCCGTCGAAAAGTTCGTAAGAACCAGAACTAGCGTGTCTCGCCTCTCGCTCTTCGAGACTACCTGCTGATACTTTTGAGGCAATACCCTTATCCGTAGTGGCACTTATCGGCGTGGAGGGTAGTGTGCCTCCAACTAAGAAGGTTTGGAGAGTGGGGTGCCAGCTCAGGTGTTGCCTCGTCATCTGACCGTGGTTCAAAATTACGTGGTGTTGTCCTCGGATCTTTCCCTTTGGGATTGATCCCGGACCGTCACCAATAGCCCATTGTGTTGCTCCAGTGTGACGTTAATTGAAATACCCCCCCCCAACTAAGAAGGTATAACTTAGGCAATTTATAAGCGGGTTCTTGAATCAAATGCATTAGTTGGGGGGTTTTAATCAATTCATACCAATTGTAAAAACAACTATCATAACAATGTCATTGATTGACTTTGTACACAAAGCATTTTCTGACTTGTGAGCTTGATTTGAAAATCATCATACAAATCGTAGACAAACTAAAAAGACATTCAGGTCACCTATGTTTACTAATAGGAATCAAACCTACACCTCCCATAGCTTGAAGACTACGCGGCCAATACTTTCATTGGTCACGTTAGTTAACGTAAGTAGTTAACGTCGCACTGGAGCAACACATCGGGCCATTGGCGATGGTCTGGGATTAATTCCCATGGGAAAGATCCAAGGACAACACCATATGATTTTGAACCACGGTCAGATGAGGACACCTGAGCTAGCATCCCACTCTCCAAACTTCCACACAATTTCAACGTGAGGACATTTGAGGCCACGACAGATTTAACGTGCACCTGTCCCTGTGCACGACGATCTTTGGCTGGACCGAGTTTCGAACTCGCAACACTCCGATTTCTAATCCGTTACTTGGCGTGGTGTAGAAGTTTGGAGAGTGGAGTGCCAACTAAGGTGTTGTCTCGTCATCTGACCGTGGTCCAAAATTACGCGGTGTTGTCCACGGATCTTTCCCTTTGGGAATGATCGCGGACCGTCACCAATAGCCCGTTGTGTTGTTCTAATGAGACGTTAATTAAAATACCATACCATCGTCATCTGACCCTGATTCAAAATTACGTGTTGTCCTTGGATCCTTCCCATTGGGATTGATCCAGGACCGTCACCAGTAGCCCTATGTGTTTCTCCTGTGTGACGTTAATTAAAATACCAACTTATCGTTACCTACTTACCGTTACCTGCCAACTGGGCTACCCCGCGACCAGTTAGTTTTCTGCATTTCCTCCACTAAGCTATCCGAGTGGCAACGGCCCATCGCGGCACTTTTGTTTTCATTTTTGTATACGATTTTATAATTAAACTTTGAGACACAGCGACAAACGAAAAGCAAATGTACAACGAATTTTAGGAACAAAAATTCTGTAATTCTGTTATCAATTTCCGCTGCAAGAACTGAACATTTTAAAAGAAAATATTTACCGAAAAATGCTTGCATATTTTATACCTATATATTTTCAAACACAGTACGATTATATTTCTCCATTCTTGGTTTGTTCTTTATAATACTCAGAAATTTGTTGATGGAATGAAAATGAATTATTTGAAATGCCAATGTGACCTCTGAGGTAGAATTAAATTCTAAAATTACTCCATTTTGTCTTTTTAAAAAATACTTTATTGCATTTAAAATTGCAGAAAACATGCTTTCATTTAAGCAATCAGCAGCCGCAGAAGGTTATTACTGGCATTAAATGAAAGTAATAACAAATTGTATAATTTCAAAAAGGTACAGCTGTTTATTGAAACAACCTTGCTTGATGATTTTAAGCTGTCATATATGTTAGTATTGAGAGTTATACACTTGCAAGGTGAAAAATTGATTACTACGAATCAATAATCATTACTATGAATCAATAATCATTACTACGAATCAATAATCATTACCTTACCTACCAAATCCGTCCATCACTGATTAATACGTTTTCCAGTCCTTTTATCAAGCACCCTTTGAGCTTTTAAATTGAATATGCATAAGGTTTCAAATTTGAGGGAGATGTATATGGGAAACTATCAAGAAAAAATATCTTTCTGTACAAAGCCTAAAACGTAAAAGTATAATAAATTGAGAATTGATGCTGTATACATAGAGAAAAGAAACAATCGAATTTCTATGAATGTAAAAATTATTTTCAAAATTCTATTAACCTTGGAAATTAGTTTCCAAAATAATTAGCTTTCCAGTTTTCCATAATTTAGTTTTCATTAATGCAGAGGATAGTCTATAGTAAGCATGGTTATATATACAGTGGGTGATCAAATTATTAGACCCACAGTGCAAAAGAAAGTATTTTTTGAATTCTGGGTAAAAATGAACAGCATCTATGTAACTGGTTATGAAACCATTGGTTTTGCCAATTATTTATTTAAAATTTGTTAACATAAGTATACATATGTCGTATATATAAAGTAAAGAGAATTCAATGTAACCATTTTTCTTTTTAATAATAGGTTGAAATATAAACTCTTTAATTTATAAAGGTAGCTATGATTAACCACTATGAGAGGCATTTTCTAACTAAATATATGCAGTGGTAATGTTTCTGCAGTGATATGTGTTTCCTGTAGTATTTTGAACATGACATAAGTTGGCTTACTTTTCAAATGATTCCAATTTTTCAACGAAAATTCCAAGGATAAATATAACAGTTGATTGATTAACACCAATTAGTGTAAACACCAAATATTGCCCGAAATACAATAAACTGCATTTTAAGGTATTCCCAATATGTGTCATGAAAAAATAAAAGGCAGCAGAAGTAAAATCTTTGCAGACCGTCTGGTTTGTTCACACTGAAAATCCCTCTCTTATATGTATATAAACAAGTTATACATTGTGTTTATATGCTCTAAACTAGAAATTTGTTAATTGTTTTCCTGTCTTGTGAATAGGATGTACCTCCCTTTTAGTTTTTAAAAGTCAAATTTCAAAAATTGAGAATTTAAAGATGTATATTTTTACATATATTGTTTTTATTCTTTTTAACTTGATAAAATATTTCATTCTGTGCTATTTGAATTAATTTCGTCATCTTAATATGCTACTCTTTCAGAATTGTTATTAGAAGTTGCATCAGGAAAAAATGAACTTTTAACAGAGTTAGTATCATTTTTCTATAGAAAACCTCATAATTATATTTGCCTTTTAATAAAAAATGCGTCCTTATTTTTGTATTTTTGAACAACAGATAAGTTGGAATTGATGTAGATTAATTACCTTTTAATCATATTGTCACAAAGTGAATAACCTCCTTTTAAAATTTTAGTCTAAATATTTTTTTGTTTTTAAGCATTATTTTAATGTGTTTTTTGAGGAGATACAATGAGTTTTATTTGATTGTGGAGTATTTTTAGTGGAATTTTTTTTAGATTGGCTTTTGTAAGGATGTAGATATGGATTTAGAATTGACAGCTGACAATATGCTTTGTTTAAAAAAAATCATAATTATCACAATTCCTATAGATGTTGCATTTCCATCTGTTAATATTTGTTTTGCTACATGTTTAATTAGATTCCTAAATGATTGGGTTTCATTGTCATAATTGGGGCCGCGGTGGCCCGGTTGGAAGAGTAACGGACTAGCAACCGAAGGGTTGCGAGTTCGAATCCAGCCAAACACCGTCGTGTACAAAGGGGGCTGGTGCACGTTAAATCTGTCGTGGCCTCAAATGTCCTCACGTTGGCGTGGTGTGGAAGTTTGGAGAGTGGGGTGCCAGCTCAGGTGTTGCCTCGTCATCTGACCGCGGTTCAAAATTACGTGGTGTTGTCCTCGGACTTTCCCTCTGGGATTGATCCCGGACCGTCACCAATAGCCCGTTGTGTTGCTCCAGTGTGACGTTAATTGAAAATACCAAATACCAAATACCATTGTCATAATTGAAGAAAATAAAGGATATATCAATTAATTGTATGGACATGTTAATTTTTATGCAACTGATTGTAATTGATACTATGAACTTATCAATTTTTCTTTAAGTAACAGCTAAGGTTTAATAAATATAGTGCTGGAAAAATGTTTTGACACACGTTCTAAAAAAATCACATTTTTGTATGTAATTAAATTGTGCCTTGTATATCTAATCTTAAAATTTATCAAAAATTACTTTATACGTTATATTTGAAAAACATTTCTTTTCATCTTGCTTAAGCAATGCAAAAGTTTTTTTCTAAAATTTCAAACGCATGTGCAGTATTTTACCCATTTCTAATGTTATTTTTTATTATTACTCTGCAGGACAGTTCTTTGTAGCCTGGTGCTGTTTTCAAACCACCCAACATTTTATGAAAAATGTCAGGTGATATATGGTGAGATTTAATCTCTAAATAAATTGCAAAATTCATGTTCTTAATAATTAAATTCAGTATATAGCATTAAATGATGTAGTTTAGAATCTGTGTGTGTTGGTATGTATTTAATCTACAACATTCAGCTACAGTGAACAATATAGATCTAGCCACTGCTGTGAGAGAAAATTTCTGAACAATATCAACTACCAGCTATATAAGAAATCTAAATTGTACTTAGTAATTTATTTGGCTGCTATGAATCTTTTAGTTTTAACCTAATGGTCAGTTTTTTTCTGAACTTCTCAAAATTTGTATATTTTGTGTTGCGAAATTTTTTATTGAAAAAGTATTTCTTAATCTTGTTTTTTAAGTAGACATCTTCCAAATAAAAATTTACTAATTGATGAAAATAACTTTCAAATGGTTAATAGATTTTTAGCATCTTTGTCAACTTCAAAGATACTTTAGTAACTTCAACTGATTCTGGAATTTCAGATCACAGAATCTGTTATAGAAACTATGTTCTAAAAATTATTTTATTGTATTTGGCTTGTTATTATGTAATTTTGGTAATCGTTTGAAGTTTTTTGTAAGAAATGGTGCATTTTTGATATTTTAAATTGTTATTAGAAATGGGAACATGGTTTATTAGAAGTGTGACTTAACACTACTTTGGACAAGGTATGGCAAGTTTAACAGCTGGATTTAGGGTCATATATCCTATAAAATGAGTTGGATTTTTCAAAATGTGGAATATCATGTGGAAATGTTCTTTTGTCATTTATAAACTTAAAATAATATTTTTCTATTTTCTGCTATTGAAAGTTCTTACCTGTTTTTTAAGCAAATCTAGTTAAAATTTTCCATTTGTAAGTCTGTATCCTTAATTAAAAAATGAAATTAAAATAATTCTATTGCAAATTAGTTCTACAGTGAAGTTTCAAAAAAGTATCCCGAATACATGAACAATATATCTATAACCATAAATATGACTCTAAAGCATTTAAATATGACTTTAATTCTAAGAGTTATTCATGGAAAGTTAAAAGTAATTAATGGAACTGTTGTCATGTTAATTTTTTCAAATATTACCTGTAATTCATTCAATATAACAGTATATTTTTAACCTTTCAAGGTTTGACTACTATCTTAGATGTTGCAACTCATTTACTGAAAATTAGAAATTTGAGACTACTCTGTGTGGCCTTGAATCTTTTGACTTCTCTGGTTTCAAGGTATGCTAGGTGCATGCTAATTATTTACAGTTACAGTTTTCGTTAAATAAGAAAAAAGGGTACTTTTGGGTTAACTGGGCACTAGTTGTAATTGTGAGCCAAATGTTGGTGCAAAATTTAACTAAAGATAAGGATGATAGGAATGGCAACCCTAATGATGTATACAGCATCATGAAAAGAATGACTAGTTAATCAAAATAAAAACAATTCACAAATGTTTCACAAATTTTATTCATTTGTTCATTTTGTGAAATTTTACAAAATTCACAAATGACAAAAATTTTATTAAATCAAACTCCAACAAAAAAGCAACTGTCAATCTCAGGAGAAATGACTAAATCAATGTTCATTCTTCCTACTTACTCACTATGATGTCATTGCATAGCTAATCGTCACATGAAATAAATAAGTTACCACATTTGGCAGACTATTACGACTGGTTCCCCATTAACCGAAAAGTACCGAAAAAAGTATTTCTGAAGTTTAAATTCTATTTGTGTTTAATCTTCTTCTAATTATGCTATTCTACTAGAATGTACCAATCTAATCTAAATAAAAGCCCTAACAAATAAACTTATCAATAAATCACAATTGTATGGCTGTAGTTTGAAAAATATCTCATTCTTGCCTCCATTAACTTTGATTT
The DNA here is from genome assembly GCA_933210815.1 of Meta bourneti. Taxonomy (NCBI): domain Eukaryota; kingdom Metazoa; phylum Arthropoda; class Arachnida; order Araneae; family Tetragnathidae; genus Meta; species Meta bourneti. Next base: position 73,395,490 of record OW119929.1, on the reverse strand, counting down.
TAGCAGTTGCTCAAGAGAACCTACATTAATTTCTACACCAAATTTTTAGTTTTCTTCATTGAAAGGAACAATATTAAATGATTATACTTCAATTGATTGTAGAATATGATACCAATTTGCAATATAATTGAACATGAGTTTTCGCTAACATTTTGGAAGCCCAGCAAGTGTTCACTAGCATCATAGAAACTTTTGATGTTGCATTAAAAAATAATTAAATTTGTGTCTTTTTAATGCCTTTTCAACAGAAAATGGCTTTGTTTTTTAAATTAGGGCAGCAAGTCTTCTGTAACTCAAGGAAAATCCACTTCAGTATTGCATATTCCACCTTTGATTTGGATCACATATTCTTCAAGCCAATTAAAATATTTTATATTGATATTATGCACATTATATTGATATTTTACACATTAAAATAATCAGATTGAACACTGCTTGAAAAGCTTTTTGTTGTCCACTGTATTAATTTAATCTCATTATTCATATTCCTATTTAAATAATTGAATACATGTATCAAAATATATCTGTTTATTAATATAAAATTATCCTGCTTTTAATTTCTAGTGATCAATATGTTTTGGCTGCTTCTATTCAAAGTTCATGTTTGCAACAAGCTCTACACTTGGTGGAAAATTCTTATAAAATACAAATACCACAAGTTTCATTCACAATTAGCAAGTTCTTTTCTTCATTATTGAAGTAAGATTTCTTAAGAGAATGTTAAAAGTTTCACAGAAATGTTTGTTAACATTGACTAATTAATATGGATAGCTAAAAGATATATATTTTTTTCAGACTAGCCAAGTAAATTAATATTTTCTCTTTATATAATATTAAATGCCTTTATATTAAGGCCACATGTTCTCCCAATATATAATTTCTCATCAAAACATGAATGAGGATTGGGATTTTCAATTATTGTAACAGCTTTAAAGGCTTCTTGCTTTGCTCCAATTTAAAACTGAGTAGAATCTTCAAAATGAGAGGAAACATTTTGTCTTCAATTAACATCTTTGCACTTTAATAATTTTTATTTCCAATGGCCAGGTTACGATACAAACAGAAGAAATACAACAAACACTGAGTTCTTTAATGCAAAGTACAATACGACACAGATGAGTTTTATACCACAATATAAAAGAAAAAATAAATACATTTGGAGTTATTACCTTAAAAGTTCTCTCGTTCTCTAGTATTCGGAAATCTGTCTCCATGAATTGCTTGCAGCGAAACAGAGGGGATCTGTCCATATGGTTAATCTAATTACAAAAGGTGGAAAGACTAAGCAACAATGCCAACTTTATGCAGATGAGCAGCAACACAGTAATTCCCAGTTCTAATGTGAAAGGTTGCCACTGCATCATGCCGTGATTTTTCAGGCACCTCTTCAAGACAACCACTATTCCATTGTTTTGTAGATATTCTACCCGTTATTCTCGTTGGTGGGTGGTGGATTGAGTGTCATGGTGCAGGGGCCATATTTGCCCAAGCGTATTATCAGTCCAAAAACATTTGCAATATTCTTGTCAGCAGTCTAATACTTATTTTTATAGAGTATCTTTCTTCTCATGGGAAGGTTTTTTTTATTTTGGATTGTTGACAGAAAGTTAAAGACAAACTAGCCTTCCTATATTTTATACCAAATATAAACTTATCAAAGGCATTATGTTTAGTTGCTATAATTGCTGTTTAGAAAGTTGCTACCTGTTTTCTCCTGGAAGTAACATCAGCTAGGTTCTTAGAATTCAGCCTTTCTTCTGAGCCAGTCACACTTTTCCTTCTCTTCATCTGGTTCATGGGACCAGAAACACTTATATGTTCTAATTTCCCCCCCATGGATACTGGCCTTTGTGCAATGCAAAATTGCTCTATTTATTTTAAACACCGGTTTATCAGCTTGATAAGTGTAGTCAAAATATCCCCCATGTAACATTTGATTTAATAGCTCCAAAAATATTTTCTGATTTGCCTTTCATGAAATCTTGCTGGATACTTTGTTGTCTTCTACAGGGCAAAGATGTTTATAGATGCTGTTTGCCTGTGACATGAACCAGGATTCTTGTCATGCACTCAAATCTGAGGAAATGCTTAATAAATCTATAGAACTGCTAGATTCATAATAATGTAGATATATATGTAAATCAGTTAGATCATAGATTAGGTCAAGAATACTAGAATTCAATAGATCTTCAATTTCTAGTCCAGCAACATTTGTATCTGCATCCCCACTTTTTGGCATATGCATTCGTATGGCCAATTGTTTCTGATAAATAGGATTGGTATGCCAGATTTGTTATAAGGAGGTATCAAGACAAACAGCATATATTTTTAAAATACTTATATTTTTTCATACCTTTAGTTTAATTATTTCACTTGTATCAGAAGTTTCTCCCATATCTTTTATAATTTCAAAATCTGATGTTATATTTATCTTAATTCCAACCAATATATCTCTGGAAACTTTTCTATATATGGGAAGAATAAAGATTTCTATCCAGGAAAAGCATGAAATCTCAAATTCTCAGCCGAAAGGTTTTCCTCCATTATTGTGAAAACTTCAATATAATAGTGTAAAATAATTCTTTGAATTTCACCCTTCTTGAACTGGGACATACCACTTGCATTCCATTGCAGTATATTCAATTTTAAATCCATTGATCTTTGAGAACTCCTGTAATGGGGGAAAGCACAAGATCGCATGCCGAAAACTGTATGTCACTTTGCCATCAGAGATGTTGCCCAGGGTGCACCTCATGGAGGTCTGCTATGCACCCTATGCTTTTATTGTAAAAAGTTATACTTTTTTATTTTCACTGAGTTTTCTTTATGTGCATTCTATTTTCTTATAGCTTCATCCATACTATTAAGAACATTGTTTATAAAGTGAAATTCTAAATTTTTCAACTTAAATGAGACTGGGAAAATTGACAGAAGAAATAATAAAACATGGCTTCTATAATCAAATTTAAGTGGCATGGATAAAATATATGAATTTTATATTTTGTACTTCCACACCTCTTGTAAAATATGACATATCCAATAGCATTACAGGATTTGAACTCTTTCTAAAGCAAAGTATGATTTTGTACCCCAAATAGTTAGAAATGATCAGTTAAATTCTATTTTGAACTATCTTGCTTAACTATGTTTTGTTCTACCTAATTTCACATATTCTAAGAAGCATTGGCTATCAATTGTTTGTTAATTGAGAATGATCATGTATTAAATTTAAATATACAATATATTTTGATTCTTATGTATGCAATGTACTTTCAGAAAAGAAACCGGATCATTTCCCTTACCCTTATCTCAATTGCATAACATTCTACAATTGTGTTTGAAGAGTATGCAAAGAATTTTCTTGACACAACAGTCTGCTTCATGTTCTCAAAACAATCATAGAAAAAATTGGGAGGCTATGCCATTAGAAGAGAGCATTTTGATAAGTGGATTGACCATTATTTATTATTTTATAAGGTGTTATATTTTTACGTTTTTATCTTCATGTTTATTATTCATCCAGTATTTTCAAATAAATCTTTTTCTGAGCTAGTGAAATTTATTTTTAAGGTGTGATATTCTTATTTCATGTGCAGTTTGTGTGTTTATCCTTATTTTGGACTGTATAATATAAGTATCGTTGACTAAGAAAGTTTTTCAAGTTACTTCAGGCTATATCTTCAGCAAATTTATCTATCACTGCATTCTTGAACTCTGAGCAATGGAGTAATATTTCATATCTTGGTAAAAATCTAGTTTTAATACATATAAGTCATCTTAATCTTTTGCTCTTATATTTATAAATAAGTTAAGTCATCACCAGGTTTCATCTACATGAAAATGGCAATGGCTATTTGGATAAAATTTTAACTTAATATAGAATATCCAATATTTCAAGGTTCTGTGAAAATATTTGTAAAGAGAAATTCTTTAAATGGAAGTTTGCTGAATAATTCAACTGTGATATGAAAAATTAGTATTTTTAACATATGATTTGAAAATATATAGAAATGCTTTAAACAACAAATTTTTTAATAGCCTTTTATAATTTAAGAGAAAATATGCTTTCTCTTATCAAATAAATATTGTAAATTATAGTCACATTAGATTACTCAAATAATTTCTAAGAATGAAAAGTGTTTCCTTATTTATTAGATACTGTGAAAATCTTAGATGTGTGTATAGCATGCAGATTTTGGATGTATTTAGTCTATAGCACTTTCCTTAATTCCAGTATAATTTGGAATACTATAATCAGAAAGATATAATAGATTTGATAAATGTCAAAGCTGCATTAATTTTAAATGAAGTTTTCAAGGGTTCTTTTCCTCCAAATAAGATTACCAATTACAGAATGTGTGCCATTTTCCTATCACTGTTTACTAAATGGAGAAAATCATTATTTGTTTTATTTCACTTTTATTCACTTCCTATTTCAAATACTTAATACCAAATGTAAAGATATGTGCTTATTTATGAAACCATGCTAAGAATTCAAACAATTGACATAAAACACTAATGGAAGGATTATATTTATTATATGGCCTTATATATTGCACCACTGGTGTAAGAGTGCTATCAGTCACTTGACGAGTTGACTAACTTTATGTTTTGGGTGATTATGAATGCTCCTCCTTAAATCCATCTTAATCCATAAAACTGCTGTCTCAAATCATGAAAATGACAAATAAATTACAGTGAATAAAAATCTTACACTTACAGTATCCATAGCTGTTCAAACTTCTAAAATGCTTCTGGGAAAACAGTTTCTGACTTGTAGCACTCTTGAAACGAGGGGTGCAGTATTGACATGTATCTCAAAAGATAATTTAACTAAGACTTCATTTTTTTAATGTAAAAATGGAAATCCTCATTAAATTTAGCTCTAAAAGGCAGACATTCTATGTTGTAGATATTCAACAGAATGTAATCTATCCATCGTTTAAACTTTATAACTGTTAATTTTATGTTTTGATGTGTATCTTTCTAGGATGCCAAAACAACATTCTCTAGATTTAGTTACTGAGGAAGTTTTTACATGTCCTAGAATTGAAAATGTTGAGAACTCATCGAAATCAACAAAGAAAATAAATTTTCAACCAATTTTTGAAACCTGCATTGTAGCTATAGAAAAGATATTTTTGCCTTATTGTTTGGTAAATTAATTTTTATTAAAAATATATGTTAACAATATAAAAATTTCTGCATTAAAATAATGTATAGCTAATACATTTATAGTGTATATTTAAAAATGATCTTATCAAACAAACATGAAAAAGCAAGAATTTACCCTTATATTTTAAACTTTCCAACTAACACCTCTTTCGCTTCTAATCTTTTGGATAAAAAATTTTTCAGGTATGAACTAACTATTATAAGTTCCTCAGTAATAGCCATAAAAACTAAAAACAACCAACCATCTTATGACTACAAAATGCCATGGCTGAAAAGTTTCATTTGAAAGCAAAAGGATATCAGTGCACTCATATCCCTTTCTTACCAAACAAATGTGAACTTTTCAGCATGTTTTCTTTGAATCGTTATATTTATACAAACTATCCTAAAAAAACAACAGTATTGCTAATATTTCAGTGCCTAAATAGTTTGATGCATACCTCACTGCATTTATCTCAAAATTTTCAATTTTGTCACTTAATCCCTTTTCTATTGACTCCCTCAAAGGATACTTGAGTGTGAATTGATGAATTTATAATTTATGATTTTTTAATTAATGAATTTTTAACCGAATAGAATAATGACAGGGCTGCCAACTCAAATGTGACTTTTTGTTACTGTTTTTCAATCTGGCTACTAGGAGTATCTTTATGCAAAATCCTTTCTAAAGCTCCTATTTTCAAAATTTTGGTGGCATTTTTTGAAAATTCACCTAAGTCAAGTTTAATTTCATTTTTTAACATGCCAGATGGAAAAAAATATTTTTTGTTTGGGAGAAAATTTTCCAAAGGCTGCCAATTTCGAAGTTTTGGCACCAAGCTGTAGTAACCATAAAAGAAAACATCAGAATCTGTAGTTGCTAGATTGCCATGCAAACCTTATTAAGAAAATGTTTAGTTTTTGAATTTTAAAATTTAAATTTCTTTATGAGATATTCAATGCATTTCACACATAATTAGCACATTTTGTGTTTTAGCCGATTCATTTTGTATCTGAGCAAGTAATGTTGCTACTAAGATAAGGTTTAAGAGACTTTGCTACTACTTTTAAAACTAATACTACTATTTCACAAGTGCTTTGGCTGGGGCAACCCTGTAGTGATAATGCTACTCTTTTGACAGTTATTAGAAGTGAATCTACTATAAGAAATGTCATATTTAGTACTCTTTATTTTTCTGATGTTCTGATATTATATTTTAAAATTATTTTGATTAATAATTTCTTTCCAGTTTTTGGGTTCTGATTCAGATTTTGGAAAAATATCATGGCATCACCTCATCAAGGTCTTATTTGTAATCTATGAAGAACCTTTTGATGATGCATTATTGCTTATGTTTTCTCATAGCCTTATAAAAGTTAAGTTTATTAATCATATTTGGGATATTAAAGTTGGTGAAATAACTTTACCCAATAGGTAGGTGTGCATTGTTCTTTTTAATGTTTTCTAAATTCATACATCTGGTTGTGTTGTGCAGTTAATGTATAAAATGATGGAAACTTATGCAATAGTTTTCTTCGTTGTGCAGAGATTTTGTGAAGATGCTGAGTTTTTCACTTCATTCTAGCCTTGAAACCTAGCATTCTCATCGTGCTTTGCAATAGAGTTATTTAGCCTATTTCAAAAGAACGTTATTTTGAATACTTAAATAAAATACATTTAATCTAATTGTAGGATGATTGCTATATCTATCCTATCATGCTACAATGATAATATATTTTGTAATTGCCTTTAAAACAGAAGGTTATTTCATTGTTTAAAATTAATCTTTTTGAGCTATCATTCTCAACTTGACAGCTAATTTTTTCAATATCATATTTAATAAAATTAATAAAAGGGTGATTCCTCATTCAAAATGAGCAAATCAGTTGTGGCTGACATCACCGATTTTAATGAAAATCATTTTTTAAATAGGTCCAAAAAGTAACAAGCAATTGCAAAATATTAGGTTTCAAAAATGTATATTTTGTTATTTGTTGACATTAAAAGGTTCAAGATCACTCAAATGTGGATTTTTTAGCACTAAAAGTAGCCTTTTTGCGACCCTATGTTTCAATAAGTTAATGACACAAATTTAAAGTTCTTTTATTGTGACGTTCTTCAGAAAAAGTCAACATTTAATTTAATATTCGTCACTACTGAATCTGAGAGGTAGACAAAAATAGAAATTTTGCCAATTTGCTACAAATTTGAAATTGATCTGTTATCTCTAGAAATGGAAAGATAGTATTAAAAATTATTCTTAAAGAGAAGAGTTTTTATAGTAAATAGCATGGTATAAATTAATGATTGTATTTCTATTCCTTAGTAAGGAAAAACCCATTTAACTAGGCAAATGTGATTTTTTTAAATACTTATTTAACTGAAAGAAAACTCTTTGGAGTTTTCTTTCAGTTAATAAGTATTCAGTTAAATAAGTACTAGCAAAAAGTTTCAACGTTATAGACTAAGATGTCTATTATATATCCTGAAATTTTCATTATTGCCTTTTGCTTATTTTTGCCCCAAGAACATTTTTAACTAGATAGAAATTGGATTTTTATGACAGCTGATAACAGTTATAAGCTTTGATTGTATAAAAATGAAATATAAGAATTTTGCACATGCACCAGAATAATAACTTATTCTGGTGCATGTGCAAAATTTCACATGAAATTACTTTTGCAAACCCTGTTTTTATTTTTGCTTAATCCAAGAAGTGTTCCATCAGTGAAATAATCATTTAATTGGTAGAAAGTTCATTTTGTCATTGAAGTCTTTGATTTGTTTATATACTTAGTATTACATATTATAACTTGTGAGTATTAAATACGTTTTGTAAATATTAAGTATTAGACATGTAAATACAATATCTAGTTTTAAGAGTTAAGTACATTTTACTTTCCTTGATGAGCATTTCCCGCATACTACCTTTTTGCATTTCGTGCAGCTATTTTTTGTGTGATTTCCCATGCAAAAATCTCTGCATTCTGCATTTCAATCTTTTATTGGTGATGTCTTTTATAAATTACCTGTGACAAAATCTGAGTATCTGCTGCATTAATTTTAGATGCCAGATATGGAGTACAAAGCTATTCACAAAGCTGCAGGATGAATTTAGCCTGCTAAGTTTCTGCTTTCCCATCACTTTATATAAAACCCAAGCATTTACCACAGGCGTGTCTAAAATATTAAAAAAATACTTGTATAGGCCAGTGGCAAGATCCCGATTTTTGTAGTGTACAGGTGCACCATTTGGTCTACAATGTCGGCACCATACTTAGTCTTATAAAAATGTAGTTTCTGGTGTCTTCTCATTATTATCAATGGTGACAGTAGGATGAAGAGAACTTAATAACAGAACATTTTTATTCATTTTTTCCCTCATAAGCAGTAGGCATAATATCTGAGCCTTTTCTGAACAATGTCGTGGAATGAAGAGGTTGTTTTCCCAACTTTGTGTTGCTGGCATCTCTGCAGTTTTTTTCTCAGTGTTCCTACACGGCTTGTGCATTTTGATTTCAATTGTTCAGTTTGGATGTAAAATAGTTATCTGTGGTTATATTTCTCCCTTTTCCCAAAGTGTGTCGCCAATCACTACAAAATCACATTCATTGTGTTACTTATCTTTGCTCACAGTTGGAGAGATCTTTTAATGCATGTAAACAGGATGTAGAGGGGAAGACAAAATTAAACTACTTTCAATGTCGTTACAAGGTAATTATAGCCATCAATCAGGAAAAAATTTGCTCTATCACATTTAATTTTGAACCAAAATATTTTGGATATCATTATTTATGACTGGAAGGGGCCATTTTGAACCCTTCCCATCTTTCTAGGTGTACAGTTCATTATCTCTGCTTCTATGACAACTAGGTCAAAGTGATAAATACACATTAAGTATGAGCTAAATAATTAAAAATCATCAAGTATCAACTTATTCAATCCATGGACAAGGGAGTTACAGGGCGTAAAACAATGCGAGGGACCAAAATGGCCCCTTCCGTCTTTTTAGCATTAATAGATAAACATCGTTATTTTTAAGTGCCTTCAACAGATGTTATTCAAATTGAGTCTGCTTTGGCACAAGTTCAATGAAATATCAGTATCTTATGGAAACATAAATATCAGTATGGAAACATAAACTATCATTGTTTCAATTTCCAATTGTACATCATTCATGAATCCTGGTTTCATATTAATCACTAGAAGTCAATTTGATTTTCTGCTTTTATAATTTACTTTTGTAAGTCAAAAATTATTTGGTATTTCATTGTGCTTCATGTCTGTTATCACTTGAAATGTGTAATATGCATAGAAGGGGAATTAAATGTTATGATTGGCGATAATAACCATCACCAATAATGGAGGATAATTTTGAAATATGGTAATCTGTCATAATCCTGTCCAAATAGTGTTTTGGCTATGCAAATTTCAGTAGTTAATTTAGTGATGGGTTGGTAACACATTGAGAGAGTGTTAACAATTTTTTTAGTGTCGCTGTAGACAAAAGACAATCCTGAATTTTTTCCCAAGTAATGGAATATTAAACTATGTTACTCTAAAATATGGTTTTCATCATATCTTTCCTTCATTTGATTTTGTATGCCTATTTAGAGGGGAAAATAGTCATTTTATAATTTTTCTTTGCTATTTTGCAGTTGAAGGAAATCAAAGACAACTTCCAAACTTCAGCAATAATTTTATCATACCTAGCTCTGTAACTGGCATAAATTTCAATAATGCATTTAAATTCCTTTAGCCTATAACTCTTTAATTCTGCCAAAATCGACAATTTTTCATTATTTGCAACTATAGATTAAATATGTTCAAAATTGTTATTTCCAAATAGATCAAAATAAAACATTTCCACTGATCACACAAATATAAAATATTGTCTGCATTAAGTAGTTTTTGGAGGCTCGGTAGTCTAGTGGTAGCTCTTCGTGTTGCCACACTACAGGTCCGAGGTTCAATCCTCTGGCTGGGCAAAATCGACTCAACCTTTTATCCCCTTGAGGGTCGATAAAATGAGTACCAAGCATGCTTAGGAACTAAACACTGGGGTCCCTGTGTCAGGCCGACCACCTGATAGGGACAAAAAATGCCACTCGGCATCCTAGGGCCTCCAAGGTCTCTTAAGCGGGATGGGCACCGCTGGCCATGGTTCTTTGAGGACTGTAGTGCCACAGAGTTTAAGTAGTTTTTGAAAAACAGATCTTCAAACATACAACATTAAGCGATTTTACAATATCTCTTTAAAGTTGCAAATCATTAAATGCCTGAAACTTCCAAAATATTTAATTCTGAACCAAAATATTTTGGATATCATTATTTATGCATAAGCTAAACTCTTGTACTAAATTTCATGAAAATCCGATACCATATGGCCACAAGATTTTTCTTAATTTTGCTCATTTCCCATGGAAGGAGCCAAAAGTAATAGTTCAATAGAAAAAATTGCAGTTTAAAATCAAAAATTTTTACCATCCTGTTTCCTTGGAAATGGAAATATATATTTTTGGGGCAATGATCAGGAATTATAAATGTCTTATCCTGTAAACTTACGTGACTTAGAAAATGGTTATGGTTTAAGAATAATTGTATGAGATCATCTGGTTGATTAAACAGATGGACTTTATTATGGATGATTTATCAAAGGAAATGAGAAACTTGCATTTAATTTAGAAGGAATTCCTATTCAAGAACTATATTGAAAGGAGAGGAAGATAAAAGCTGAAAGTTTTGTAAGGACAACAAATGAAAAAATTACTGTGGCATGTGTTTTAATATAGCTTTATTAAGCATTTTTAGTTGGTATTTATTCAGCTTTTCTTTGTTTAATTAAATAAAATAAGCATTTTTCTTTATTGTTTCAAAATCTTAACTTTTTTTCAGATTCATGATATATTTCATCATAATTCTCTATTGTGTTATATGATACAATATTTCTATTGCATGACATTTAATAAAACTAAATTTCTAAATATTTAGAATACCCACTGTTTTTAAATAAATAGTATTGCATATCCCGTATTTGGAATTGTCATTTGTCTGCTTTTATCATAGTTGATATTTCATTATATAGTATTTTTAATGCTCCCTGCATTTCTTTCAATTACCTGTAAAAAGTTTTGCACTGTGTACTTTATTTTTAGCATTGAAACTGCTACTTCGAAAGATGTATCCAACAGCTGTTTGAAATGTTTTTTAAACTTTCTTCTGAAAAAAGAAAGAACTCCTGATGAATATCTAAGTGCATTGGAAAGTGGACTGAAGAATTTGAATTGTAGGTTTTCTGCTATCAAATACTTATTAGATGTACAATGCTGAAAAATCATGAATAAACGTTTGCAAAACCTAATTTATTTCTACTCTTACAACTCTGCTATTATGTTTTGCAACTCTATATAGAGAGTCTTGTCAATATGGTAATCAAATGTAATTTAAACCAACATAAGCCAATTGCAACTCAGCTGCTTAGGTTACCTAAGCAGTTCCCTTAGATGCCAATAACTTAATTTGAGCAGCCTTTCCCAAATGAAACTTCTTGATCAGAACTTTGAAGCCAGCACACTGACTGCTAGACTGATTAGTTAGTAGGAGACATGAACTATCACATGTATGTTAGCGGCCAAAAACTGATGAGTTTTGAAAGTGTAATGAAATGTTTATCATCTTGTTGGAGCAGCCAGCTTTGTTATAATCATTTCTACCAAACCTTCTTTTGCAGTTGCCTCAGAACTTTCAGTAGTAGTTTTCATTGTTCATTTGAGTAGGAGAAACAAACTCATAATGAGCAATTCCCTCTTGATTAATATCAACTTGACTTTTTGGTTATGGTAACCTTGGACTAAATCAATATTTGCTTGGCTTTAAGTTTGTAGGCATAGATTTTTGCTTTTATTCACTATGATGCTGGAGAAAGTGTGCAGGCTAGTGGCTACCTGCTCCTTCAGTTGTGAGCAAAATTAAGTTGATGCTGCAACTGGTCCAGAATCAGGAGTATCAGAACACTGCAATATGTTGAATGTTCAGAATGCTAGATTTAATTATAACCAACATCTTCCTATATATTGTTTGACTGATTTCAATTTCACGGCATCTTTAATATCATTCTATGTGCAAAATTCAAAATAAGGTTCAGAAACTTTCCAATAGAGAATTGCCAAGCATTGTTCATTATTAAAAATATTATGGCTTTTTTAGTCTCTAGAAGTGTGCCGAGTAAATTATTTAAATATTTAAAAAATTTGAATCAAACCAATATTCATCTTATAAAATAAGGTATGCTTTGATTGAACTTGTTTTAGGTTCCATCAATGCTTGTGCTACAGTTTTGTCTCAGAAATGTGTATCTCAAGATCATATCACTGATTCCTTTCATCTTTATACCTCTCAAATAGTATTTCTATGCTTGTGCTATTTTTCTTATTTAAATGATGCACCGTAAGTGTCCTTTAACATATATATCCAAATTTGTTTTGTATCTTGATAAACTATTTTCTAAGTATTTGCTTTCTCAATTTCAGAATTATGAAAACTAAAACTCTTATTCCTCATCTTATCTACTTTATAACATGCAATGCTAATAGCATTGCCTCATCACCGATTGTAATGAAGCACATAATATTTCTTTTGGCAGTAGGTTAAATGTACATATTGTTTCTCTACTATTGTTAGACTAAAATTTAATAGACTTCACCATAGATTTAATTATGCATCATGTGTAAAGCATATAATTTAAATGCTTGATAAAAAAAATAAACACATACAAGAGAAGTCAGTGAATAAGTCTTAAATGGTTTAACACTTCTAAGTGAGATATGAATAAGAAAACCACCACTTGTTACTGTTTTCCTTTTTGTAACCTAATCTTTTCACTAATGCTAATTCACTTGTTGAAAGTTATTGTGAAATATAAACATGAAACCCATTTATTTTGACACTTTTCCCTCAAATCTTCAATAATATCAATGCATTTATATTGCATTTTAATAGTACCTCAATATATAGCATAGAATTCTGGTCTTGCTTCACCACAAGTGCAAATCTTGTTCTTTGGCCGTGCATACACTTTTCCAAAATTCAAACATATATTTATGTTGTAGGTTAAGCTGCAAGAACACTAAATTGCAGTTATTACACTATCTCGTGTGTCTTTGCTATCCAGTCTACCTTGTCTGTTGTCACCTCAAACTATCTTCTCCACCCATTGGATATTAGTGATCTTCATCAGTAATTTTTGATTGTCCTTGACGGTTTACTGACTTGTTTATTCATCTCTTTTGGGACATACTATAGACTGAGATTATTTAGTTTGTTTGATTATGAATACAGGGCTAAGACACAAAGTCTCACAAAAATATATTCTTCTGTGATACACTTCTATAATATAAATGTAATTTTAAATCTGAATTAAATATGCATACAACACCTAGCATTTACCTGAACTTTGATTAAACATGATTGTGCTGTATCATAGAAATATCTTTAAACTACTACCATTATAAGCTATTGTATATAATTTGATGAAAAAACCCCTTTTCATGATCAAAAAGCAATAGCTAACACCTTTGGATAAAAAATCTAGCAATTGTATTTAAAACAATAATTTATATGATATTTAAATGAAAGATACTTTTGTTTCAAGTGTTTAGCACAAACATTTAGTAAATTGACATAATTTTAGTAAACATTTCTTTATAAAAATTATATTCCCTGTGATTCCTCACTCTAAGCAAACAAAATATCCTGTTCCCTGTGACTTAAATTTTAATGAAAGAAATAAAAGTTATAAAAGTAAATAGTTAGAGAATTAAAAAATAAGTATATAGGTATAAAAAAAATAAACAGGTTGCTAATTTTCTATCTTTTTAAACAGAAAATTCTCTTTATTAATTAATTTGTTTACAAAACTAATAATGCAATAAACAAGTCAAAACAGCTATAAAGATTTTAAAAGACCAGAAAGTTTCTATCTAGATTTAAATTTAATGGGTTTGATTTTTTTTCTACAGAATTTTATAGATTTTTAAACTCAGGGAACAAATAGACAAGAAAGAAAAAATAAATACAAATACTCATAAAAATTTATATTAAAGAGAAAAATAAGCCAGTTTGCTTAGAAAATTGAAATAATTTGTAAAATATCAGCTGTAGAACAGTCCTAAGAAAATTAAAACTAAAATAAGCAATTGTGTGTATTTAAATCAAAATTAGGCAGCATTTGAACTTCAAAGACTTCTTTCTTCAAAGACTTTCTGTTTTCAAAGACCTGGGCCATCTAATAATATCATAAATAAGTTTAAAAAAACTAAAATGCCCCTCATATATATTTATAGTACTCATACATAATCTTTACTCGCACATATAGTGAAATATAAATCATTTTAAAGTTTTTCTCATTACAGGTGTGCTCTCACGATAATATAAGTCAATTTCAAAATGGTCTCATGGAAGGTGATGTTTATATACACATTTATATTTAGTTAAGCTTAGATATTTTATTTAGTACATTTAATTTTAAAGCATAAAAAGCTTTAAATTTTTCCAATTTTTGTTTACTTTTCAATTGCTTAAGAATTACTATTTTTTAACTCAAGTTGCTTGAGATTATATTTAACAATCATATGTCAATTATTGTTACCTTGCATAATTATACATTTTTCTTTACCTTTTTATTACCCAATAAATACTGTAAGGAGACAACATGACTTTATACAAATCTCTGTTCTTATTTCAATTATCATGAGTTAGCTTTAGTTATTTTTTAAATTGTGTTTAGTGACTTTGTTGCCTGAAAATTAATTTTTAAAGCATTAAAATTATCAATAAATATTGTTTTAGAATAGAGAAATTCTTATAATACAAATTAAGGAATGATACTTTATTGAGAGATCCAAGTTGTGACATCAAAGTAAAAACTTTTATATACTCATTTCTAAAAGCAAAATGATCATAGAGAAAAAATGGTATCTATTGAATGACACATTTTATTTGAATGACACTTGTTTGCTCTTCTATGGCAAATGGTATACATTATTTTTATAAAAATATTTTAACTTCAAACATGTTTTAAATAAATTCATTTTTCAGTCAGTGGATTGGTATGGGACCTGTTAGAAAAGTTTAGTACATTTGTAGAAGTCTATACTCATCATAAAATACTACTCTGGTGGTGTTTTCAGAATGTGCAATTTAATTTGTTCAGTTCCTTTGTGGTAAGAACATTTTGTGTACTTTACATTTAAATAAAGTGTATTTGCAGATTTTTTATTTCTTTTATTTAAATGGTATTTATTTATTTAAATATTTCCTTCAATTAAATAAGAAATTTCCAAATATTCAGTGATATTTTTTTGTCCTCTAAAGATATGGATAACGTAAAGATTTTGATTTAAGTTTTTTGTTTTATGATATGAAATATTTTTTAATTTTGTTTCTTAATGTTTTTCTTCAGTGAAGAAACATGATTAAAAACAATCTTCACTTAGCTTGATATTTTACCAACTTAACCTATATTGCATCATTTAAAAAAATTTACAGAAATTTATTCTTAATTTTTCCTTTATTAATAATGATTTGGCATTAAAAGTAGTCTACAAAATAAAATGTTTAGCATTATTTCCTTGAAGAATTTAATCAGTGCTCACTGTTTACTATTTATTTCTATTCATCTTATTTTTAGCTACAAACCTGGTTGGAGTTCAGTCTGCACCTGACAAACACCACAGTAATTATTCTAGCCCTTAAAACCATTGTGCATCTTTTATGCAATAATGAAATTACCCAAGAGACATTTGTGGTAAGCAATAAAATAATTAACTTTCATAGCTGAAATTTTAAATTGTTATATTAACTAGTCTTGTAAAGGTATAAAATTCTTATCACTAGTATATAATCAGTCTAGTATAATAATCATACCATGATTTTTAGCAAGTTTTATTCATAAAATAAATGAATGAAATGCATATTTTAGGAACAATAAGTGGGAAATATGTTTTTAATTTTGTTTTTGTGTTATTTATATCTTTATTTTTCCAGTAATTATTTTTGTTTTTGTGTACTAAATTTAGTATATATTTTTTGTGTGTCACAATTTATACAGACTACCTCTTTCAGTTACTAAATACCAGCTTAGGAATTGTTTGAACAGGATACCTACTTTTTCTTTTTAAACAATGTCAATAATAGTTTTCGTTACACATATTCTTGTATGCTGTTATGAGATAATGTGTGTTGCATTTTTTAACACTGAGCACAACTTATGATCTCTATATCTAGTGTGAAATTCCAAATATAAGTGCTTAGAGCAACAAGTGTTTCAAAGAGTAGTGATGTTTTTAAGAATCAATATACTTATTTAATTATTAAAATGCTAACAAATTAATGTAAACATTAAAATTATTATAATGAATATAATTTTGTTCAATAGCGACTGTTTGAGAAGAAATGTGAAGTTGTATTCTCCTTCCTCAAGAAAGCTTTTGAAATAGACGTAAGAAAATGTTTTATCCTCATTCCAAAATTAATAGTCTCAATGTAATTATAATATTCTCATATTTCCTTAAATAATTATTTCTTTGATGATTCAATAAAATTTTTGAGTTCTACATTACATAAATTTTTAAATGCATATTTTCTTGAGATTAAAAACTGTTCTATTAACTGGGATTTTTTAGGTCAGTAGAACATGACCATTACCACTTTCTGGTTTATAATTCACAACTGTTAAAGATATGTAAAATGGAAATTCATGTGTATATATTTGTTTAGTTTAAAATAAATAATAAAATTTAAGTTGAAGTTCATTGCTCAAGTTAAAATTTCAAACAAGTGGAAGTTTAAAATGTTTGTAAAATATTACTGGATATTTTAGTGTTTAGTAGCAACACCAGAGCTTGCTTCTGTACCTATTCTTTGACTTTTTACCAGTTATAAGCAGGCATTTGGTAAGAACAATAAGTGGATTATATTTTTAACTTTTAAATGTTTTTGTTTGCAATGTTATTTTATTAACTTGGTATTTTTGTATTTGTAACAACATCAGATATTTTTTTACAATATAGTTTATCTTGCTCTTCCTTCTATTTACTCTCCTAATTTCTTAGGTGCTCTTTCTGAGAAAAAATTATTTTATAAACGTAAAATCACACAATTGTCAACAAGGTCAAATTATTAAAATTTCCCTTGTTGAAAACATAAAATGATTATAATTGTAGTTAGGTTATTCTGAATGAAAATATCAATTAATTTCAATTGCATAATTACAAAAACGAATTTTCTAGTGAACCATATCAATGTGTTTTATTTCATTTCATTACTTAGGTAAATAAAAGCAATGATGGAGTCATAAAAGAAAAATTTGATCAATTGCTCCTCTGCCTGGTTCATCATATACATGCTTGCCTAACAAAAATATTAATAATGAAAGATTGTGGGGAAGAAATAACTGAAAGTAAAACAAATTTAGATTTAAACTTCTTTACTTATTGCATTTTACACATACTTAAATGTTTGCCTTGCACCTTCATAAACAGCATTGAAGATACACATTCATTCTTTAACATATTTCTTATTTTTTAATGACATCATTGATTTCATAAAATATTCTTTTATTTTCCCATTATTTGAGTTTTTGGCATATTCTAATATAAATAGCAGACAACCATCTTAAAAGTGTCTTAATTTTTGCTCAGATATGATAAATAAGAAACAGGCTGTGCAATTTATTAACTAAAATACTTTCTTTGCACAGCTTAATTTAGATCTTTATGTCATTGTCTATAAAAAGTATAAATTATATGTTCTGCAAAGTGTTACATCAATTCAGCATTTTCTTTCAGATATGCTTATATCTATTGGACTGGAATGTCTTTTATGGTGCTATGAAAAACTGCATAAAGTCAATGTAGGAATTCATGTTAAACTTATTTTTCAGGGTAGATGAGTATTTTCCTGTTTTTTTTTCTCATTGTTTAAACTGTATTACTGACTAAATTTCAAGTTCTAAAAGTTTTACTTTAAATGTTTAAGTTGGATGTAAGTAAGGTGTCTAGACATCTCTATTTTTAGCTCTTCATTGTAGCATTCCGGACATTTCCTTAATTTCATAAATATTCCCAATTTTTAGAAATACCTTCATTCCTCTGAAAAACACTGAATTGAAAAAATCCCACAGAACAAGAATCCAACTCCAAACCACAACAAATACTACGAAACAATTTGGATTAGAATTTTAAAAAATTCCAGTATTTCAGGTCTCACTTAGAGATTTCAGACCTTTCTCAGGGCTCAGTTTATTTGACTTGTGTGATAAGTTTACCCAACTACAGATACCATTGCTGCCTTAATTCAATTTGATGTTGTGGTTTTGCTCATGGAAGTATGGTTATCTTATAAAAATGTTAATTAGTCTTAATGTTCAGAGGCTCTATAATGAAAGATATAATCTTATTTTTATGATATTTTTAGCATGATCAAAATTTTTAACCTGGGATGGTTAAAAATTATTGATGATGAAATGTAGAATTTCGTTTTCTGTAGTTTTCCTTTCTGTTCCTTTTTGCACGAATAAAGACAGGTACAAAACGCAAAAATCGTTGCTTTTGATATAAAATGACTCAAAATAGATAATTAAATTGAAATGAGGTAAAACACATTAAGTCATTTTGGTATGATACTTGCACAAATATGCAGATTGACAAAACAGGCACACAGAATGATGTTGATAGCCGAAGTTTTTGTTACTATGCAAAATAAACATGAAAATATATTCAGGCATTTCGGTATGGTACTTGCACATGCGTATATGCATGCACACACAAAACTCAGAAACTATAGGCTTGTCCATAAAATGGTAGATTTGATGATTAAATGGGATAAAAATGTTCTTGTACACACTTCATTGATATAGATTGTTCTATTCATAATTACTTAGTAATTTATTTTTTCTCCTTAAATATAGTTTTAAACTACTGTAGCAACTCTGATTTTGAAGACAAAACTAATTTGAAGTCTTGCCTCAAGTATTTACAATTTGTTGTAAAAGTTTCTGTGGATAACTCAAAAGGTAAATTGAAAAATAAGACAATTTTGTTTAAATTTTTCTATCCTGAATTTATTTTAAATTAAAAAATTGTAGTTCAACTTAAATATATAAAATTTTTTTACCCAACTGAATTATTTAGTCTGATTTAACTATGTTCAATTAAGATTTTTATCAATCCTTTAACTGATATGCCATAACAAATATCAACATTCGAATTCAAATTTACCATAGGAAATCCAGGTTCAAATAAAATTACTCTACATTTTGCAAATATGCTAATCAATTTCAATCCAAATTATTATTTTCTTTGTTACAGCATCCACATTGTCAATAATATGTTTGGCAAATTAAGGGTTCAAAGTAAATTTTGGTTAAGTGAAATCTGTAAAAGTTATCTAAATGTCTCAAGTTAGCATTTCATAGGTACTATTTTTCAAATTGTATTGATTGCTTTTTAAAATTCAATTAATTTCCACAAATCTAAAATTTTATTGTTATTCTATATTATGATTGTCTAGATTATGAGTATTGATACAAAATTCTAATTTTTTATTAAAACATTTTATTTCTTGAACTTTGTAGCATAAAAAGTAATCTTCAGTCTTTACTGAAATTACTTTTATTTTTCATGTCATTTCCGCCTTTGCACTTTTTCCATCTGAGTTAGAAACTGCCTGCATGCTACAAAGATAAAAGTCCTTGCTTATACACTTAAAACTTTAAGAACACTTTTCTTCAGTTTATAGTAAGCTGGAAAATGGTGTTTATGATGAGTATCTTTTAATGAGTGACAGGGATAGTTATTGGTGGAACCAATTCCACATGATTTGCAGTGAAAAACAATCTAACTCAGGTTGGCAATTGTCTCTTATGCTCTCAAACTGATGTGGGGTTGTCTTAAAAATCCTTATCAATGCACGTGTCAAGTTCAATTCCAGGAATCAGTGCTTTTAACCTTTTCAACACTTCCACATACCAATTGGTGTGCAAAAAGTTCACAAGCAAAATTTTATAATTGTTTTGCGATTTTGATTAGGCTTAAATCTTTATAAAAAATCAATCACTACTCTTTGCCATGTACCTAGAACACCCACTGTTTGAAATGCTTATGTGATAAACAAATTTAACCTATAGCAATGCCTCTCAACTTGGTGCAATTTTAGACTTTTAGCGACTTAGTAAAACTAAACTTTCTATAGCATCAGATTTGTAAACAATTTAGAACCACGTTACTCTTGTACCCATCCTTTTAAAACAAACATTTTGAATTTTGCTTATGTTTCCTAGATGTTTTGTAATTGTCTTGATACATATAATTCATGTAGCTAGAAACTTAAAAATTTTAAAATAATTTTTTCTCTTACACATAGTTTATAGTCTTAAAGAACTTTGCATGTTGTAAAATATGTTTTCGTTTGTTATAAGTTATTCAAAGGGCAAATATTTCTGGTTTTTTTTGTATCTTTTAAATGTGATTAAAGACTTACACTTTTAATAAATTTGCTGTTTTGAATAAATTTTAATTTAAGAACGTAAAATTAACGAACCTAACTTTAGAAATAACTCCTTTAATTTCCGTTAAGTTAGTATATTAAATGTAACAAACATCCTTTCATGTGTTTTTATGCTTATTTTGATTTTCAGTGTGGTATGTTGTTACTGCAAATACAAATATTGCACCATTCTTGATAAAATGCTTAACTTTGAAAGGAGAAATGGAAACTGAAGCATTATGTTTATTGGAGTGTATTTTAGAGCACCAAATTGATGGATGTTTGAAGGTAAGAATTCTACTTATTTACTTCATGAATTAAAACATTGTTTTCATAACTCTTAAAATATGTATAAAAGAATGGAAATGACAAACTCGTTTCTGGTTATTACATAAATACTCTTAAGACACAAGAAAAACATTTATATCTTGTGTTCATAAATGTTCCAATTTTCTCCATTTGATACAATGAACCTTTAACCTATGTAGATCATTGTTTTATTGTTCTTAACTAAAATTCCATTTAATCAAAAGCTTATCACTAATACAATTCTTGCTGCGGTTATACAAAAAATTAGTTTTATGTTAAAATGGCCAGCTGAACACAAATTTATTTGTCTTGAATCCATGAAATGTAAGACAGTTTTTAAAAATCAAAAATACCAATAATCTTTAAAGTTAATTTTGATTTAGATTATTTTCTAGTTCTTTTTTGATAAAAAATGTTTAAAATATTTCTGCTATTTACTTATTTTAGTATATATAATACCATCTTAAAGGATTAATAACTTTGTCTTTCCATCCTTTACTTAGTATATCTGTGATTAGTTAGTCCTTTTTAATCTTCTGAGCATCAAAAGATTTGAAAGTGTACTGATTTTGTCCTGCAACACATTTAATTAGTAAAAATTTACAAATAGTCACTGAAAGATTTCCAGGAAATGTTTTATTAGTCAAGGAGGCAATAACTGGTTGAAGGCCAAGTAGGAGAAACTGCAGGTTTCAGCATGGAATATCTGCATGATCCTCAAAAAGTTGTAATTAGTTAAAGGGATCTATAGAAAAATTTTATTATGGCCTTGAACTTTCACACATTAATGCCTATTGTCCTTTTTGGAAGTTAGAAAATTATTCTAACTTTTACTTACATAAAACTTTGGACTTAAATATTGTATTAACTTCCAGGCAATGTTTACATATTATGAATCTATGGGGACAGTGATGCTGTTATTAGTTTAAAAAACAATATTTTAATCCAAAAAATAAAAACTATCTTTCCAAAAATATGAGCTTAAGTATTGTATTTATTAAAATATGTATCAATCTTAAACATAAACACTAATGTTAGCTTAGTGTAATAATTTTAATTTTGCCATATTTTAAAATGCCATCTATTTAAACTTGAGGATTTAATTGTATGATCCCTGTTATTGCAGACAAGGCAAAATTTAAGTAGTCAGGTATTTTTGAAATAAGATCCATGTTTACTTTTTTATCTACATCCGTTTTCAACTGCCATTTTAATTGTTCCTGCTCCTTGATATGGCTCCAGTTGAAGCAATTAAGTCTAGTGTTCAGACGCTACATTTTATAATGAAACCAAAAGTATTTCCCATGTCATAAGCTACTTAATGAGGGATAATTATTCAATGTATAAATGTCACAAAAAGTCCTATTTCTGTCAAATCTACACAATTTATTTTATGCAAATAATTTGAAGGCTAATTTCAATTAGGCAGCAGTTCTATACCTAGAATTGAATAAACTTATAAAATATAAAAAGTTCTTATTTTTTTTATTTTGAAATATAGACCCTGAAAAGTGCTTAGATTTTAAGTTAGGTACTTAAAAGTGCTCATTTTTTTAAATCAAAATTCAACTGATTCACTTTTCTCAGTTAACCACTGGACATACTTCCCAACGAATTTCCTGGTCTTCCATACAATGAAAATATTTCCGTTCTTTCCTTTCACCAGGAAGTTTGCAAAAGATATCAATTTTGGCGCTATTATGCCCTAAAATGTTGCCAAATCGATAACTCCAAGTACAAACTTTAGCCAAGTATACAACATAGAGTAGGTTTACTTTCCCTGGTATGAAATGCTTTCTTATTAGGCACAGTTATCATAAATTGAGCTATTTTTCATTTTTTTGATATGAAGATCTATTTTAAGGATATTTTTTGTCAGAAATTAGATTATTCAAAATTGTCGATTTTCTTTTAAGAAATAACTTTTTTATTTTTCAAGAATTGGTAAAACTAATGTGAAATCTTAATATATTGTTTATTTAAAGTATATTTTGAGAGATTATGTTTTAGGATGTTTTGAAATTTTCTTTTTACACTATTAAACACTAAAGTAAGTTCTTTCCTATACCCTTTGAAAATTTGTGTAAGTCTTTGAAAACTTAATAATTTTTAATTATTTATGAATGCTGAAATTTGGAAAACTTGGAAAAAAAAGAATTTGTTGTAAATAGGGATAGGGCATTCAGATGGTCAAAAATAATGTTGTCTTTAGCATTTCTATGAGTGTATTCTTAAAATGTTCTTCCCTAGGACAATTGGAATATAATTTTCTTTCTTCGCAAATCACACACACGAATCTATACTACCCAATTTTTATCATCCTTTTCTCTTCCTCTGCTTTGATTTTTCATCTGTCAACGAAAAGATTTAATATCACTTCAACTATGCATCCTGTGTGACGAATTTCACCCTAAGTCACTTTTGCTTTAAGGAAGAGAATGACTGCATGAAAACACTTAGAATACTGTTTAATTGCAGCTGCCTCGTCTTTGTTTGCCAGGCACAAATTACTGCTTGCAGAACAAAGACAATGACATGACTACTGCTTCTCCCCCATATATGTGTTCCTTGTTGTGATATTAGTTACTTGCACACTTCATAATTTTGAGCTACACCTGTGCCTTATTTTATCAAACTGCACTTGTAATTAACTTTGAAAAAATCTTTATCCTAAATTCTTTTTAACAATTATATTCTACTTTTATTGCAGAGTACAACACAAGTGAAAATCATGCTACCCCAGTTATTAAAGTGGCTGAATAATCCAAAGACGCAGATAACAGCTTTTCGAGTACTTAATTCCTTATTGCGTGCTGAATTTACAGATATCTTTCTCTCCATTCATTCCCATGAAAGGAACTTCCTTACTTCTCAAAAACCATTGTCAACAAATGACTTAAGATTGTTAGCATTTTATTTGCAAAATGCACTTGTTGTGGTAATATATTTTAGTTTTAAAAGTGATCAATTAATCTGTATTATTGAAATAATTATCAAACCTTTCGATTCCTTATTTTATATCAGCATGTTATTTACTGATTCAAAATTGTAACAGAAGTGTAAGTATCTGACATTACTTTTTCTATATTTTTAAATCAAGCTTTTATTTTATTGTATCTTAGTACAGTGTGAAAGAAAGTATAGAATCATTTTAAAAGTTAACAATTCTCAAAGAGGGAAATTATATGTGACTCACTTTTTGTATTCGAGTACAATAAAGCAATAATTATATAAAAATGTTTTAAAAATAAGAAAAAGGATTAAAATAATCTCTTAAGAAAATATAAGCCGACTCAGAAAATTTGCATATTTCTGAGTCCATAATGGATGAACACACATCTAAATATTCAGTTCACTACTGAAGATAAAGGGGAGAATTATCAATTTGGGGGAATATTTGTTTCAAATTGACTTTTCACTCTCATGAGGGAAAGAATTATTTGTAAAATTTAAAAAAATGCGTAAAATATCAAATCAAATGAGCAAAATAATATCTTGCGATAGCGTGAAAAAGTTTAAGGTCAAATTTTGATGTAAAATTAGGGAAAATGAAAAGTAAACCTCAACTGCTGAAATATTGTTGAGGATACTGACTTAAAAAGTGCCCTATCCTGGAATGGAAACAATTTTTTTGGACGGAAAAGTTCATCTATCTGACAAGAGATGGCTGCAAATATTATTGGCATGATTTAAGGAAAAAATCTAAGGACTGCTTTAGTAGACATTCTCTATCATAGTGTTGGGAGCATTTTTATATGCAGAAAAATGCGATTTGTAGCGAATTTCTGAACAAATGAATTCTATAAGATATAGAGAATTGTACAAATATTCAATAACATTCGTTTTTAGGTGGCCCCAATAGAAATATCTACAGAATAATGCTTCCTGTCATGCATTGAATTGGATTAAAAATTGGTTTAATAAGAATATTGGGGCACTTTTTAGGTTAGCCAAGTTGAAATTTCATAGATCCCAATGATTTGACATCTTGCTTTTGTTTTTTATCAATAAAAATACAAACTAGAACAGATTGGCTACCATTTTTCCAGTAGTCCATTGGCTATAAGAATATATATTTAATTTGTTATGTAAACTAGTTTGCTTGTTTTAATAAGAAATACGAGGAAATGGTCAATAACTTGTAGATGGTCAGTGACTGGTTGGTTCACCGTATTTAGTTTATTTTCAAATGTGCAAACTTTGTATTGCAATGTGTAAAATATTTTCCCAACACGCTGTACTAATGCATCAAGTAAAATATTAATACACCACACAGAAATTATGGTTTTTATATTAAATAATTATATAGTATGACAGGATATGTCAACATGAAGTAGCTTGATTGGAATCACTTTTCATTAAAAACAATGGTTAAAATAAGAAAATTTTAATTTTCTTTTCATATATATTAAAGAATATATATTCATATATTCTTTTCATATTCATATATATCATATATATTTCTTTTAATATATATTATTTCATATATATATTATTTCATATATATTAGTTTCATAATATATTAAATGAAATGACCTGGACAAGATGCATATTATTGAATATAAATATATGTTTTAAAAATTTGCTTGTACTCGGTACCCAGAATGAATGACCATTTTCAACAAAATCATGTTTACCTTTTTGTGATACTAGAGAAATAATTCAATAGAAATTTAGATGATGAGAACAAACAAGTATTTTCCTTTTTGTACTCTGACACATGTCATTCAAAAAATGTTTATCAGCAGACTATTCTAAACATGAAACAAATCCATATAGTATTAGATAGTGTTTTCTGCCCATTTCGACATCCTCTTGCTTGAGAACATTGGAGATGCTCTTAAGAGGCTTTGCTATTTCCAATAAGGAAATCAGCTATTTTCAGTGTGAATATTTTTTATTTCATTACAAACAAGCATAGGTGCCCCCCACTTCCTAACTTATGTAATAGAACCTCATTTTTTGGAAGCAGATAAATTAAGCTTGAATGGAAAAAAACTCTAATGTTTGTCAAAGAGAAATGTTTTGCAGAATCATGTCTATCAAAAATTTTTGGAGCAAAGCAGATTATTTTGATTTCGTGTTTGAGAAAAACAAAGGATCACAGATGTCACTTCTGGAATGCTGAAATTTTGAAAAATCAGTCTAGTTTTAATCACGAATTAAATCGCCATACAATATTGTTTATTTTTAATTTTTACTGTTAAATGGTAATATAATTTTTAATGTTTTATAATTTCCAGGGCAATCCAGCAATTGAGGACATTGCATTGTCAAGTTATATGAAACTTCTCAGCTACATTTCCAGAACAGATCCAATTTTAGGTAGTAATAAAAAATGGTTTCTGAACGTTCACATCATGTGGAATTCTTTTAGATACTCCATCCTTTTTTTAAGTTTTGGATATTTTGACTTAGCTTTGATATTTTTTGTTAAGCTATCAGAGCTTGACTTGTTTTTATAAAACAGTTATTTTATATGATTCATCACTTTTAGTAATGGTATATCATGACATTTTCACACAAAAACAAAAATGTGGTTCAACAGTGTCCTCTTAATCCATAAGTTACTTTTTCAAATGAAATCCTAACAAATAACACAATTTAATAAGATAATTTAAAGTTTGCATTAACCTTTACACTATGGCGCTTTTATTCCAATACCTGAATACGGCACGACTGTTGTACTGCCCGCAGTCTAAAGGTATTAATATCGTAATTTGCTTACTTTTGATGTATCTAGTATGTAAAATAAATCATTTTACACAAAAATGCTGCACAAATTTTGTCATTGGTATACTTTTAAAAACTTGAATAAAATAAAAATTTATTTTTGTGATGTATATTGTTACCTCTGGATTTGTTTTGTGTTCTGTACTTCCCATCATTTTTTGAGTATTTTAGAAATAGCTTACATACAATGTGTTTGACTGTTCTAGAAATAATATTTCATCCAATTTTTATGCTTATAATGCAGGAATGTCATTTACATGTAAATTGTAATATTTTTAAGCATTTATATTATGAAATATTACTATACATTTCACAATTTTACTTTACCTATAAATTTTAGTACTTTTCTGATATTTTATTTGGCAAGAAGTATTACTCAGTTTATACTTGAAGCACTTTGACTATTTTATCAGTTGCCATAAAAAGTTTCAATTAATTTGATGATCTGTTAAAATATAACTTATTTTAAATCTGTTTTACTTCTATGAAAATTTCAATTCTTTATTAATCATAAAAAAAATCCTCAGCATTATTAATACAGCTGAGCAAATAAAGAAATTCAAAAATTATCCCCTATTCTAGTATTTGTAATAGTTGAGTACAGAAAAACCATTAGTTTAACAAGTATTTTTCCAAAACCTCTAACTGAGATATACTGGGAATTATACTACATTACATAAAGCTAATTTATAAGTAGGGAATATTTCCTTATTCATATTTTCAGTACCTTTAAAAACTTTTCAACCTTTCTTCTGAGTAGAAATTAATCAAATGTCACATAAAAATATGATAGTTGCTAATTGATAACGTAATATATATTAATATAGGAAAAAACATGAAATAAACCTGATAGCATAATTATATGAAAGGAAAATATTTGAAGGGGCCTGTGAAATTTATCAATGTCCCTTGGGATTCGAAACAGGTTCCTGCATGTCAGAAAAATTCCTAGAGTAGGAAAAATGTTCTAGGAGGCTGACAAGGTCAATTTGTATCTCTTCGTATCAATCAGGTACCCAAATAATAGTGTTTATCTGTGAAACAAATGTCTTAAAATTTATTAAGAATTTATGAAAAAGTGCTTTAAGTATCACAAAATATTTAAGACTACTTTACCCTCCCCACATGCAGGCAACAGTTTGATTCCGCCATGGGTGTATCTCTTCTGTGACAGTAAAACTATTTGTATGTCCATTACTTGACTTTGTCTTGTGTGATGCAGCTTGACATGAAAATTGCACTATAAAACCCCCAAACCAACACCCCACAAGTTTTAAAGATAAAAAGAGTAACTTAGTAGTTGCCTATAAAGAAGTTTCCTCTTTAAAAATTACAGCTTATCTTAATTGTATTTTTTTCATATTTTATTTTTAAAAATGGAAATATGTTGATAACTGTTTCAGAAAATCATATTATGCTTCAGCCATGGTTAAGAATTCTACTAGAATCCAAATTGCAGACTTGTCACAACTATTTGGAATTGTTTGAAAAGGTAAATATAACCCTGTATAATAGAATATGGACTCATTTTTTCACTGAAGTATATGGGTTCAATCTTTGATATTAAATACACCATTTAATTTCATTAAGTAAAAATACTGTATTGGTTTTTAAATAAACTAAGCACTAGGATACCTTTACTAACATTTAACAGAAAAAGATAAAATTGGATCTTAAAACAACACTTGGAAATTTTTTAAAAATACATTCATGCTTTATCAATTAATTAGCAGACCCATGTATAGAATTTGTTCTGTGCTAGTTTTTTAATGTTTACTCCCTCAGGGGGCACATCTTTAGGTGTGTACGGCAATCACAACATTTGATTTTTGAAGTTCAGTGGTCGTGAATAAAATGAATAGATATGCGTCTATAGAAAATTTAAAACTTTAATATACATGCACAGTAGGAAAAGTATTTTACGACATCTAACGATCTAAAAGGCAAACATTGCAAACTAATGAAGTTAAAACTCAAATTCAAACTGATGGAAATGTCAGGCATAATGGATCTTGCTTCTTATGTCCAGTGACATCTAAACTATGGTCACATTTTGTTTATAATTTCAATAATTTTACATTGTTTAGATCCTTTTGTTGCCATTCATCAATATAAATACTGTTGATTTCGGTGCCACGTATGTTAGTGAAATATACGTATAGATCATTGAAGAATTGAAATTAAATTAAATTTCAGTGCTATGGATTTCACAAAGAAAATATTACACTACAGGAAGTTATGGACCAATTTGCAGAGAAAATATCAAATATGGTGCATCAGGATAATATGGAAAGCAGTATCAAGAAAGTAAGTTAGGATAAACTCATTTGAATATTAATTTTTATATAAGAATAGTAATATATATTGTTCATTTTATAGCTTATTACAGGCATCTATAAAAGATATATTTCTAACGAAACAAAGGTAAATCTGAAAACCATATTGAATACTAAATCAAAAAGCATGACTGTTCAGAATACTGTTGAAAAAGATGTTGTATCTGAAGTAGAAAGCTTAGTAATGAATTATCGATCTAATAACACTACAGATATTGCATAAAATTAGTTGCGATTTCAAATGTAAAAGGTCTGCAATATGTGACTGGAACATATTAACTGTATTATACAAACTATTTTTGTATTGAATAAAATTTTTAGATATTAAAAAATGTATGTAGCAGATGTATACTTTATAATTTTAAACCACGTTCCTATATATAATATTTTCCATGAAGTACCACTTCCTTGGTTTTAATTATGGAAATATCACTAATACATAACATTCCAAAGGCTATAGTGCAACTCCTGCAAGACGGCTGTTAAATCACGTGGATTTGGAAGTTTATTAGTTAAATTAGAGGACTGTTAAAGTAAACAAACCCCTTTCACAATTGGCATCTTTAATGCAGATTCTGGTTCTAAGTTTATCATTTGGTGCCGAAAGCGATATCTTTGATACCAAGTTGGCAGGTTTAAACACCCCACGTCGATCGCCATTCATTCTTTTGAGTAGCAGTCTTCTAGCATTTCACATCTATTCAGAAATCAACTGATCCAAGGTTGAATGTCTTCAGTGTAGCTCACACTATAGGTAGGATAAAATATATTTAAATAAGAATGGAAGTGCTTGTACATAGAATATTTTCACCCCATTTAAAGTTTTTTTATGTTTTGGGTCATTCTAATACCAAATCAATATTTCCAGCATTTGGTGTCTGCTCACACTACTTCCAAAGGGTTGGATATATTCATGAAGTTTTGCATACTGTTAGTACTCACTTTCATTTAGTGACTGAACTTGGCAACATCAATCTGTCATCCCGTTTTGTGCAGGTACTACATAAACTTTGTCATATTTTAAATATTTTATAAAACATACTAACTTATGGAATACAGTATTTAAATTTCGTTCTACATTTTGAGGGAAGTTTCACACCAAAAAACAGCTGAATACCCATACTTAAATCAACCTTAATTTGTCGGTTTTATAGATGGGATGTATATTAAGCATTGTGCGATTACTTGGATTGCTTTTCCAGTATTGCAGAAAAGCAATTATTTTTACAGAACTTAATTTCTAATACTTCATTATTTTTTCTTTTCAAAATATAAATAATTTCTGAATAATTGGGACAAATGATATGAAGACTATTTTGTGTCCAGTACAGCTAATTATATTTCCGAATTAATTTCACATTTTAAAATTTTGTTCAATTTTTTGGTGTAAGTTGTGGCAACTATTAAAAAAGAATCAAATTAATACCGAGAAGACTTTTTTTATGCCAACTTTACTTGTTTTATTTTGCTGTTTTCTGTGATAAGAAAATTGCTATAAATATTTATTTTTTAATCAATTGTAACACACATTCGAGTAAAGCAAATTATATATGGATTTTTGCTGAGATTGGAAATATATTAATGTCAGAAAAATCCGAATTCGGCTTTTTAGATATAAAAAAGTCAGTTTTTGGCAGGTCAAGGTTGCTTACTTTACGAGTCGAAGCTATAGCAACTTATACCTGTTAGAAGTTCGTTAAAACAGTGATTTTCTTTTTTTTTAAATCCTGTGAAATCGATCATGATTTTAGTGAAAGTTCATTGATGTACCTAGATGTTTTGGGTCTACAATTGGAAAAGAAAACTTACCAAAAATTTACTGTTTTGAGAAATTCTATTGGGAAGAATTATTGACCATTGGTATTGCATTATTTTTCTGGTTTTCTTTTTTAAACATCAATTTCAAAGCAAGATATATTTTCATTAAAAAAATGATCACGAATTTTTTTACACTGCTTTAAAAATAAAGTAAATTATAAATTAATTATCGATACCACAGCAGAAAAACAACCCATTATACTTCCATAGCAAAGTTTTGAAATAAGATTGGAGAAACAAATGAAATTGCTCTTAAAAATATTGATTTAAAACTTATTCTTAGAATAACATTTGATCAAAATTGAAAAATATTTCCCTAGTTCTATTAAATAGAACTAGGTTTCACATCGTTTTAGTTTCGCACAAAACTTCATCGAAATTAAGGGGGCTGTGGTAGCCCAGTTGGAAAAGTGAGATTAGCAACTAGGTTGCGAGTTTGAATTCAAAGACCATTGTGTATAAAGGGGGCTGGTGCACATTAAATTTGTTGTGGCTTTAAATATCCTCATGTTGGCATGGGGTGCCAGCTTAGGTGCGACCTCATCATCTAACCGTGATTCAAAATTACATGTCCTCGGATCTTTTTCCCTTGGGGACTGATCTCGGACCTATCAACAATAGCCAGTAGTGTTGCTCCAGTGCGACGATAAGTATCTACCTACCTCATTGAAATTAAGTACTTACGTGTATGAATAAGATTGTTTTTCTAACCACAATTTCTTGATTCGTGTTTTCCTTACAAGGTAAAAGAAATTTTATGTATTGAATGCCAAACATGTCTAATTCGACTTATTAGTTAGAGTACTTTGTTAAATTAAAAAGCGTACCCCCATCAAAACAAGTTGGGTGTTTGGACCCAGTGTAGGGTTCCAATCAGGTGTAAAATCAAGTTGTAAGGGAGGAAGAAATAATTGACGGTAGTACTAATGATACCCTGCTATTTTGGATTTTTGATGACATGGTCTTGAGATGCTTATGGGTTAAGGAAAGTGTTGGTTGCATTACAAGAGACAAGAAAAGGTGGATTGTCTAATTGATAAGCCTAGAAGGATCTCTTCCCAAAGTGAAAACTATCCCTAAGAATTGTGCCAAGGTCTGTAGTGAGGCAGACGTAACAGCCCTACATTAAGCGTACATGTTTAGTTTATTTTAAATGTTAAAATCTCAATGGGATGTCACACCTTTAAAACAAAGCAAGTTACTTTTTAAAATTCTAAAACTAAAACAGCACTAAGAGCAGCCAAAGCAGCTTTAATTTTTAAAAATACTAACAGGTCACCTCTTAAACCCTAATTGAGATATTAAGATACAGAATGAATCAGCTAAACCACAAAATGTGCTCATTATGAAATTTATTATTAAACAATATTTTCGTAAAAAGGTTTTCATGACAATCTAGCAATCAGGTGTTTTTCTTTCATGGCTGCCACGTCCAGTGTGCCAAAATTTCCCCTTAAACAAAAATATTTATGTCCACTATTAATTAAAAAGGACTAAATTTTTGTTGACCTTGGGTATTTACAAAATCAAAATAAGCAGCCAAAATTTTGAAAGCAGGAACTTTTGACGATTTTGTGAAAAGATGCCCCAGTTGCCAAGGTTGAAAAATGGCAAAAGGTTGATTTTAGTCACTTTGGCAACCCTGCATTCCTCTTCCTATTGAAATTCATAAATAAAAACTAAGTTTACCTAATAAGTGCATAACACACTTAAAAAGTAACTGCACCTGTGTCGGGATCCGAGCAATATGTATCCCTGATGAAATGTAGCCATGTTAACCTTTAGACTACAGCCGGTACAAAAGTTGTACCTTGAAATCTTCCTTTTGAGGGGCTTGATAGAGATGCTGTAACGAAGATTTAGTCCCCCTTTTAAGTGACCGCCGAGATAGATCACCATTTGCAAGCTGTCAGCAACTGGCCCTTAACCCTCTCGCTGCGTAATTTTTTTATCAAAATAGGTTCAAAAATTGCGTATTTTTTTATTACATATTTCAAATCTACATATATTTTAGAGTTAAAATATACAAAAAATTTTTGTAAAAGAGTTTTTTTCAATATAGAATTAGATCATAAAAAAAGGTTGTCGTAATATTGAAATTGAAGAATAATCATATGAAAGCAAAATTTTGAAAATTAATTTTGGTTAAATTATGATTTATTTTATGAAATACAAAGGTAAAATGTATATACTAATAAAAATATGCAAAATACTTACAAAACATTTATTAGAAATGAAGAATTATTAGAAATCACTTTCCGCAGAGGAATCCGAGAAATTCTCATCAGTTTCGCTATAACTATCTTCATATACTTGAAATCAGAGTCAGAACTGCTATCAGTGTCGGAAATATTGTCAGGAATGTAGGTTATATCACTCGCGAAACGCTTCCTGCCAGACATCTTTGAGCTTTGAAAAGAGCACGCAAAATGCTTGTATATTTCGCAGAAATGTGAACATCTAACACCATCTGTTAACCCAGATTTGAATAAACAATTAAACATCACAGAAAAGCCAAAATGAAACCATGAATGGGGAAAGAGCAGGTTGCAGTTCAATAGACGGTAAAAATGCATCCCCGCGGAAATCGCGGGCTGCACAAATTTTGCTACTTCTACGTTGCCCGTGGAAATCGCGGGATGCGCAGCGAGAGGGTTAAGAGGATTAGTCCTTTAGTTTAAAACCCGACCCTGTCGATCAGTGTGAACTTAGGGGAAAAAGTGGTGCTGGTGATCTCTTACACCAATAAGTATGAGGGCATTTTTGGAGCGGGTTGGCTTTAAAATCAACATGCATTTCCTTTAAAATTATTCCACCCATCAGAAATAGCTTTTTAAAGGCTGTACGACTATGCAATACATCCATTGTTATCTAGTATAACTAGGGATGGGAAATACTGTTCTTTTCGGCGAACAGTTCTCGGCTGTTCCGTTCTTTTTAAAAGAACTGTTAACCTGCTCTTCTATTCACCACCGTTCTCAAATGTCTACTCGAAATGTGCAAGCCCTGTTCCTCCTCCTAGACTGTGGAGCCAGCAGTTTTTACGACAGGGACCGAATTGTGTTGACATATCTTTGTAGGCATGCATATACAGGGTGGGCGAAAAGTCCATGACACATTTCGAAATTTAATATAAAATCAACCAATTGTCATGAGAATGCGGTTCTCACAAAATTGCTTTACATGGCATCAAGTTTTTTTATTTTGACATAAAAAAATTACACATTAGAACAATACATATTGTTCTAATAAAATTATATACATTAAAACAATACATATTAGAATTTATTAGAGCATTTTTGTCACTACATACTACCATATTTCAATGTGGGCACCCTTTGTGGCTTGAGCGACATCTAACGAGGTTTTAATAGTTTTTGCTCTTTCTGTTGGGTCGCATAGCTGGAATGGCGGATTGCAAGCTAACTTTACTAAGCTAGTGCTTTACAAATAGCGCCATCTATGTGCAAACGAACTATTTTTTATGCCACAAAAAATTTGATATCATATAAAGCTATTTAGTGAAAACCGCACTCATGACAATTGGTTGATTTTATAAATTTTGAAATGTGTCATGGACTTTTCGCCCACCCTGTATAAACAAAATACAAATGACTATTCTGCTAGCTTTTATATTGGTGAGATTTCTCTAGTTTGGACAGGAAGAAAACGAAAGAAAATAATTTGTAGTCTTCGTATCGATAATTGATTTTTATGGTGCAAGGGGCAAATCTGTCCAAGCTGCGCCAAACTCAGTAATTAAGAAAAGAAAATCAGAATATATCCGTAAATTTGAACAAGTTCTTGCAAATCGAAAGGTTTACATTCTCCCTGGGTCCCCAGTGGCAACTAATAATGTCCCACATATGAACCATCTTAAGTACGTTTTCCCAAACAGATACGAGGTGCCTATGACAAAACAAATTCGCAAACGAAAGTAATAATTTGTTTAGATTTTAATGTCATTTTTAAGTCACAAAATGACGGTCCGTGATCCATCCCGAAGAGAAATATCCATCCGAGGACACGTAATTTTGAATCTGCAGTCATGTAGATTCAAACTCCCTTATGCATATCTGAGTTATGCAGCAGGGAGTTGCCCTTTAAAAGATTAAAAAACGCGTACCATGATTACCACTTGGAAAGTAAAATTAGTTTGTCAGAAAAACAGGTTAATTATCTATCTATATACGTAATCTATATATATAATCTATCTAAACACGTTTAAAACATGAAAAATACAAGTAAAACAAATCACTTTCGCTTTTCAACATATTACTTTTATGGTGGGGTGCTTGTTTCCGAGATGTCTTTAAAATCGCAATAGCCGACTTAATGAGATCCCTTTTCGACTTAGAGAAAGCATGACACCCGATCTGAATCTCCCTTTAACAGTGAAATGTGTCCACACATTTGAAATTTTGCTTTCCATTTTGTAAAATTTAGTTTTAAAAAAGAACGAGTAGAGGCGACACTACCAGATAAAGCTGGACAAAATCTTTACCAGTAATATTTTAAAATTTGTTTAACTAAAAATATATTACCATGTCACACATTGTCTAACATAAAATTTCACAATTACGCTAATCTCGCAAATTCATCAAACGCTAGGGCTTTGGTTCAATCGAGAACAGTTCTGGGGAGCAGTCATCGAGAACAGCTGTTTCAGCATAATTTAGAATACGAAAATTGTTAGCTAATTAGAAAATTCGAGAAACAACCTTTTTTGCAAAATTCCCATTTCAACCCGTAATATTAAAATCAAAGTAGAAAAAATTCGAGTTTCTTTTTACAAAAAAGGGTTTTCTGAAAAGTGGGAAAAGGCTGTTCCCGTTCTTTCTGAACAGGTTGTTTTTCCCATCCCTAAGTATAACTCGCATAAACTTGTGTATTATTCTTTTCATGAACAAATTCGAACCTTTAACACCTGATATAAGAAACTTTCTATTAAATAGGACAGAGAAGTGGTTAATTGTTTTTACTTTAATTTAAACACAATCCATTTTAAAGAAACAGCTGTTTTAATGAAGTTTGTATAATACGTATGATATAAGTTACTGAAATTAATCAGGTATTTGCTTTCATATTTAAATGGAAGGTGTTGCTAATTTGAAATGTGAGAACGACAGGTAGGAATTCTAACAATTTAAAATTGAATTCAGATCTAGTTTGTGTACATTATTTAGTATAATTGTAGTCCAGTTCATTGGGGCTTCATTCTCATTCACTTTTCAATATTCTCAACAGCATTGATTACACGAGTCAATTCCATTGACATCTTGCTTTGATTCAATATCATTTTAGTATCCTCGTCTATCCAAAAGGATAAACATGACTGCATGGCCAGCCATCATCACTTGAAAGATCATGACTAAGTAGATCCAAAAAGAATTTATTTTCGCACCACTCAAAATTGTTTGCTTACTCATCAGTAAATTTAAACCCAAGTTAAGAATATAAATCTTGCAAGACAATACTATTATATCTGCGAATTAATCTATTATAACAGCACAACGAAAATTTAAGATTCTCACTTTGACCAATATATTTAAAACTTACCATAGAAAGCTAGCTCTTGAAAATTTCAAATTATCCTGTGAGTGTTGCATATCTGTACTATGACCATTGTAATGGTCATTGCTTTCCTTCTTGTTAACTGATGACATCTGGGTATGCAGGAGATATCTTCTTTTATCATTGGTAGAATGACTTAAAATGTACCACACCACAATCTGATTCAAGGACCTTTTTGTTATTGTCAGAACACTGCCCATGAAGAATGGTTACATCACCGCTTGGTTTTTGAAACATTTCAATTGTTAACACTACTTTTTATCTTCCTGCTCAGTCAAATTAACTTTGATGTTGCAAAATGACAGTACAGAATCCAACCTGCATTTTGTACTTAACTCCAAACCTCATTCCATGAACAAGGAATTGAAAAGAGCATAAATAATTGGGAAAAAAAATCCGAGTGGTGATTAAAAACTGGTACAGGTAACCCCCGTATAACACGGTGCTTTTATGGAATGATTGGAACAACGATGCGAAAAGGACGGCAATATGAAAGTTTAATTTAAATGGTGTAGCATGGGAATATCCTAAGAACTACACACGCGGATATTATCTCGAGATAAATTAAATAAAAAGTAACTTAACTTAGCTTAGAAGAGACATGGCGTCTATCGGGGATCCCCGCTCGTCATCAAAAAGAAAAAATGGCAAAAACGCGTTTCTTTCTCACAAAACTGCAAGGTCGTTGGACTGAGGCGAAAAAAGAGCGTATTCTTCTTCTCCATGCTTTTTATCAGTTTTTCAGGGGAGATGGTCTTGTCAATAAAGGGAGCTAGACTTCCTGATTAGCCGTTTTTAAACTAGCTCATCTGTAATTTGTTAGACGGACACACATGACGTAACTTTCTGGAAGATTCTTAGCATAGTTAATGAGCGTCACTGGAGCGAGGAATTGAGAAATAAAGGACTTAAAAAATAAATGGCATCACTGATCTCGTGGCTGTCAATCAGAGGATGAGGATATCTTGCCAAAAAGAAAACATTGTTCAATTCATATTAATATGTATCACTTAAGAAAATTTTAATAAAGATATTTATCTTAATTATGAAAATATAATAGCACGTTTTTTAATTTATGGAACTTAACCCCCCCTTTTCGTACTAGTTCTTTGTTTCGTATAACATGGCAATTTTTTGGAACATAACTCCCATGTTATATGGGGGTTACCTGTACAACCATTTCCCCCAAATGACAACAGTATGAAAGGAAAGTGCACAGCATAAAAGTCATCCATGCCCCTCTCACCCAAAGCTGTAAAAGGGGAAGTCTAGAGAAATCTGCTATACTGAAGATGCGGGTAACAAAATTTGGGCGCTGTAGTCTAAAGGATTTTTGAGCTTGTTACTCTTAACTTTATTTCAATTTTTGAGATAAATTACTGTTTCTTGTATATCCAGAAGCAAGTCCTTCTGCTAATGTTTTCTATTAAGATTGCACATTTGGAAACTATTTTCAGGTAACTTAATGCTGGATATATTTTTAAAGCTTATTTAACAATGAAAAAATAACTAGAAATAAGCCAGATTTTTAATATATTAATATAATGAATTCATTCAGTTCTCAAACACAAGTCAGTCCAACGTAATTTATTGATTTCAATTACATTTGCCACCCAGCATCAGATGTACCCCATTCATTAGTTGGTGGAGGAATAGGAGCAGCAGGGGCTGGTACAGCTGGTATGGCAGCAGGAGCTGTTGCAGACCAGTCATTTGTCTGAGCAGACCAATCCTCAGTTGTTTCAGTGAATACTTGAGCAGGTTCAGCAGACCACTAGAAGGAACCACAAAACCACGCTTTATTGAACAAAATGTCAACAAAAATAAATAAAAACTAATAAGTTGATGATTTTAAAATTGTGAATTTGCCCATTTTAATTTAAATCCAGGAAATTAGAATTATTACTAGTAAATATAATATTAGAATTATTCATTATAAAAGTGTATTTGAGTTTTATGGCACCAGTGCCATATTTGGCAAAGCGCCAAACACAAGGAGTAATCAAATAGAATTATTTTAAAACTTGCCAACTCAAGACACTATTGGAAGTATAAGATTAAATGACAATTGTGGCACTATTAAAATTACATTTTAGAAATTGACAGGTAAAACTTAGAGGTACAAAAGCTACCAGCTAAAGTTAGAATTGTAAATCTAGTACCCTTAGGCAATTTTCAGAATTGAACAAATACCTTTATGACACCCAAGTGTTGGCGATGTACTTAAATTTAAAACACTAGCAGACTCAGTTTAATCTATCAAAACCATGTTAATATTTCTTTGCCAAAAGTTAATATGCAAGTTTCAAGTACATTATGAACTGCACTACTAATTTTTATGAAACTATTTCCAAAAATCTGAAATTAGTTGATGTTTACTGTGCTCTTAATTTACAGATGCACATCAATATCACAACTCACATCAGTAAGTTCTTGTGGAACAGTTGAAGTAACTTCCCCTCCACCCCAAGGTTCAGGCTGGAATTCTGTTATCTCTTTAACTGGTCTTTCGGCCTGAACAGCAGCTTGTTCCTCCTTTTCAGCCTGGAAAATCAAACACATTTTCGATGTTTTTATACATTAAATAGTTAAGATTAGTCTGAGTATAAATTCATTCTATAAAAGTAGAAAATACTTAAACCACTTACATCTTCAGGATCTCTGTAGAAATAAAGATCCACCATAACTTCCCACTTAAGTTCACGACTAATTGTTCCTCGGATACGCAAAACTTCCCTGGCAAGCATCCACCACATTAATCCAATGGAATGAGCACCCTACAATAAGTTGAAAAACAAGTACAATAAGTATCAGACAAGGATCATAACCGAAAACACAAAATTTTTGTCAATTAGTGACTTTTAAAGTTTGAACTTACAAAGATATCATTTCAAACTTTTTCCTTTTTCATAAGCAGAATTTGAAAATATTCATGACTTTTAGGCTATGTACAATGATATTAGATAGAACAATAAGTACTTAAGAAATCCCTGACACCTTATTTCAGTTTTTGAAGCATTAGAAAATTGTAAAATATTAATTACTAAAAAGTGATGGGAGCAAACAAAATTTGTAAATGCGATTCTTTCATCTTTACTTAAAAATGTACATGAGTTGAAAAGAGCATAGTAAAAATATTTGTTTCTAAAAGCTAAATCAGATGCCTTCAATTCTGAAAACAAATAACTACTCAGATTTTAAATTTTTTTTACCTTGTTGTTACATGGGATAGCTATATCCACATATCTAAGAGGAGAATCTGTATTGCAGAAAGCAATGACAGGGATGTTAACATAAGATGCCTCAGTGAGGGGTTGATGATCAACACGTGGGTCTGTCACAACAAGAAGCCTTGGTTCACGGTAGGCAGCTTGGATCTGGTTAGTGAATGTTCCTGGGGTGAAACGACCAGCAACTGGAGTGGCTCCAGTAGCTGATGCAAATTTCAAGACAGCTCGCTGTCCATAGGGTCTGGCAGACAAAACACATACATCAGCAGGGTTTTCAATAGCTGCAATGGCTCGTGCAGCCAGTAGAAGTTTTTCCCAGGTTTTTCTTAAATTGATTAAGTAAACACCTAAATGGAAAAGGGGGAAAATTGTTTATTTGCATGGTCATAAGCAAGCTACTTTTAATTTCTTCAAAAGTGAAACAAATTTAATAGATTATACTTACAATCATTTGTGAAAACTAGCATTTCGGAATTTACCATAAATTATTATTAGTTTTAGTTAGAGTACAAAAACAAATATTTCCCACATAAAACAAATACATAATGATTGTACACTTCAAGTGAATTTAATTTCAAAACAACTAGCACAACCAAGTTAAGAAATAAACTTTATTGAAATTTTAACTTGCTAGAAAATACAAGATCTTATATACACAGTATAAGCACTTGCAACTACAGAAATACTATACAAACATGTTATCACAAGTTGTAATGAAATGATGCAGCAAATCATGAAAGGAATGTATAATTATAATTCTTACTTCATACTAGAAAACTATATCTTCAGTTGCAAACCTACTTGCATTATAAATAAAGCTAATTTAGCAATAACCAAACACTAACTAAAATGAATTAAACCTTATAAATCCATAACATATACACTAAAAGTTGATTTTATCAATAAATCACCAATAAGAAAATAAGTACACTGAATGCAGTTGCATAAAAAATAGTATTCGGAAAATAATTATTTATTTAAT
The DNA here is from genome assembly GCA_933210815.1 of Meta bourneti. Taxonomy (NCBI): domain Eukaryota; kingdom Metazoa; phylum Arthropoda; class Arachnida; order Araneae; family Tetragnathidae; genus Meta; species Meta bourneti. The sequence goes on along the minus strand of OW119929.1, from coordinate 73,354,810 downwards.
AAAAGAGCTCTCAAAAAGCAAATTTTGTTTTCGAGTTCTATACAGTTAGTTCACAATTTTTTGAAGCAAGAACATCATTTGTTGCAGTCAGATCTGGTAAAGCATCTGCTTTTTGAGTACTACATTGTTAAGTAATTTTTGTAGCAAAAATTATCTATAAGACTACGTATTTTCCTCGCCAGGTGGCAAAGGCTCATTTGTTGTATCCTCCAAATCTGACACAGCATCAGTTGATGCATCTACTGGTCTAACTGCTTCCAGTACCTTAATAACATCTGTTGAGATGTGCGCTTTTTGGTGCTCTGTAAAAGCATCCACATGCTGACATAGGGGATCTCGCAGATCAGGATAAGATTTGAGGACCTCTTCTAATTGTGGAGGAGGTAACTGCAATAATACTTGGAAAGATTGAGGCTTGGTTCGCTGACAACATCTAATAAAACCCTCCCATATTTTAGGTTGTTTCCAAACTTCCTTCAGTATGAGGCGTTGTAAAATGTTAGTTACAAAACCAAGGAGATGTGGATGGTGGGCAAGAGATTGTATCACAGTTCTCATGAGTAGCATTGGAAGTGGATTCTGTTCCATGAGCTGCTGCATAACCATAGCTAAAACAACCTGAGTATACACCTGCTTTTCCTCAAAGCACAAAGATGTGGCTTTGATAATTATTTTCAAACTACATTGCTTCGTATCAATATTGTGTAATGCCACTAAAAGTTCAGCAGGAGTCAAAGGGCTACATAAATTACTTCCTACAAGACGATGAAAAACTTCTTTAACAACTGTAGGATTCAATTTGATAAGTTCTGGTAAAGCAGCAATAACCTCTCGTTTAGTAAGACCATTTATAATAGGAATGAGAAAACGCACATCTGGTACTCTTTTATGATATAAATCTCTTACATGAGCAACAAGTTCTGCAGAAGGAGTTGCCTTATCAGTCAAAATATGAATAATTCTGGTAACAAAGGTTTCTGCTCCTTGAGGGCAGTTCTCTACAAAGTGTAGAAGTTCAGGAGAAGTCATACTGATTTGCTTAACAGGAACCTCCAATGCCCGAAGTATTGTTCTCTTTACATCAGCAGTTGTTTCAACATACACAGTTCCCAGATCACTAATTAAGCAATGATTGATTGGTAATAGGGCAAAATACAAATTCAGACACATTTTTATCATATCATCTGACCACATTTCTGGCAACTGATTAAAAAACGGAAAATCCAAAGCTTCTGGAACAGGATTTAGCAAAAACTTTAGACTCCTTAAGGCAAAAGCTTCAATAAATGACTTCATGTGACCACCTTCATAAATTTCTATTGCAGCATCTACAGCTCTTGAACGCACTTCTTCACTTTCATGAAGAGTGAGATCTGATATGACATCAAGAAACAGGAGCTTTTGAGGTGGTCTTCGTAAACACATACTTTTGGCAACTTCAAAAGTTTGTTCAGCAGCTTTCTCAACAGTGCTTAAATCCTTCAAGGAACTGGCCATGCCTTCAGTAATACATGGCAGGTCCAAAAAAAACCGGCAAAAGATCATGCTATTCAGTTCATCTGACAAAACACCACGAAGTAACTGATTCACAGCTTCTTCATACTTTTTAATTGATCTGCCAGAAGAGCCTTCAAACCCTCTACAAGCAGCATATTCTTGATATAACCAAGTGAAACCCAATTCTAGTCTTCCACGTGGATTTTCTAAAATATGATACCTCAAATCAGAAGCAACATTGTCATTTAACTGAGTGGCTAACGTTGCAAGAATTTTGGTTCGTATGGCAGAAGCTCCCTTTTTAGCAACAGCTTTTTCAGCATTTAAAATTCTGCTGAAAGCAGACTGACACAATTTATTGGACTCTTCCTTACTTAAAGGTTTGACATTGAAATGGAAATCGATTTTTTTAGATGCTTTATGTATCTTAGGTTGAGCACTACCACTGGGTATTAAAACTAAACCCTGTTTTTTAGGTAAATGATCAGTCGTTAAATTCACCACTGTTTTGATTTGTTTTGTGGGGGAGTCATCATCATCACTAAGATACAATTTTTCATCAGTTTCTATTTTAATTTCAATACCCTTCCCAAGCCTAGCCACTGTCATCTGAGTTGCTAAAAGCCTAGCCAAATGTTGAATTTGTGGATCAGTCCCAGCTGCAGCAATGGGCGTGTAGGTAGATTGAAAGTGAACAGGCATTACTTCAGGCAAGCTGAGCATACTAACTAGTACCAAATCTGCAGTATTTGCATATGAAAATTTTGATATTAAATCATTAGCAGTTATATCCACTGCAGAAGTTTGAGGATTGTTATATTTTGATGTTATTTTAGATGACCCAATTTGAGACATCTGAGAATATTCCAATTTCTGCTTATACAAGCTGCCATCTGATTTAGAAATATGCTTTTTACTTGAATTCCCAGATGGAAAACATTTACTTATTTGCATAGGAGTAGCACCTAAATCAGATAACATGATGGATATTTGTGACTGAAATTCTGGTGCACCAGGATGCTTGACAAGGATAAATAATTGCAACTTTAAATTTTTTCTAACGCTGCTAACTTGTGACTGACTTAATGTAGGTGGCATATTGGCATGCAAAGATTCAAATGCTAGTAGAACTTGAGAGTAGAACTGAAATCGTTTTTTTGCTATTGTTGTCAAAACGTGCATGCAAGCCATGAGATTGGAACCAGAGACATGTGAAGCATTGTGGAATTCTATAATTTTTTTAAAAACTTCTTTAGCTTCCTCTTCCATTTTCCTGGGCCTAAAAATTTTCAGGATCACAGGAATGTCATCTAAAGATAACTCGTTATTTTTCAGATCATAATACTGATCTTTTGGTGATTGAGTGATAACAACAACTTCCATAAATTTAACTGCCAAAGTTCGAAGACCTTCATTATCAGAGTCTAATAGTACTAATATTTTAGCTTTTAGCCCAGAGATTGAAGCCCAGGTGGCTATCATGATTTCATCAATCTTTTTTGCATTGGACAGCCATTTTATAGCTACAGAGTAAAGCTGAGTTGTAGTCTGCATAACTTTTTTCTGTACATTTATTGAAGGATCTTGGAGCATTAAATCAAGATTGCCCACAAGTTTTGGAAGAGTTTGAGGTTTTTGTTTGCAAACATCCTCTATGAATTGAACCACAAATCGACGAACTTCAACATTTTTATCATGTTGAAAACTCACAACTTCATCTAAAAAACTGTCTAAAAATCTGGGTTCTTTATGAAGAATAAGATCCTGGACTTTGCACAAGTTTTTCAAAGTTCCCTGTTCCTCTTTTGGCTCAATAGCATCATTTAAAAGCTGCACCACTTGGTCAGCAGTAACTGTCTCATGAACAGTTTCTTCAACAAAAAATTGGGCAGCTGTACTTCGTCTGCAATCCACGGCTTGCTTTTTTGATTTTTGGGAGGATTCACCTAGAAGATTAGTTAAAACCCATATTAGGAAAGCAGAAGCTTATATGGTATACAGGGCCCACAAAAGTCCTGCACTGTATACCAGGCTTCTATTTCCCAATAAAAGGTTAATTCATTTATCTATTCCCAAGAAATTAAAGTAGACAAATGGTCAGTTACTATTAGAAAAGCTTCACTGTTTTAAACAAAAACGTCAATTAGGTACTGTTCAAGACTTTTGATGGCCACTGTAATAAGGTATATTGAAGATGAACAAAATTAAATAAAATAATTTTGATGAATAACACACTAAAAATATTATTTATCACCAGGGCCCAGATTTTGTTAACATCTTTCATTTCTTTGGAAATTGTTCAGTTCTTTCAATTTGTAAAACCATCAGTATAACTATTCTGTCCCTATTAGTAGTCATGTTAAGAGTTATCATTGTGGGTTGTAATTAAATTTTGTCAAACATTTCAATAGTAATCCTTTTATTCACATAGCCGTTTTTATTACGAAACTGATTGATTTGTCTGCTAGCTTCTGGCACTAAAAAAAAAATCCGGTATTTTATATTTTAACACCAAAACAAATCTGAAATTTTTTATTGGAGGATGAATCACATGAAAGAGTAAGATTTTTTCACTAGTTTTGAAACAAGAAAACAAAACTAGACCTCAGAATTGTTAATCAAAAAGCTTAATACTAAAATCTAAACCATTGTTTCATGACTGATCCACAAATCAATACTAATTCTTAGAACAAAAAACCCCACCTGAATGCATGAACACTAAGTATCATACCATTTGCAGCAATTAGAATGTTCTTGTACTATCTCTACATATGAGTTACTGAGCAACACATTTTAAGGTAAATTTTTTAAAGACAATTACATCAGGGACATGTTTATTACCTTAATTTAAACTTTTCAAATATTCTGTTTGACATTTGATCAAGCGTTTAGTTTGATTTTAGTCATGGTTCAGTGCAGTCGCATCAGGTTGTATTTGTTTCTTGCTATTTTCCTTTGAAAATCATTACCTTTTACCATTTGAACATACCTTCGGTATTTAGTGTCATAGTAAGTTTCAGCTATCTCATTCCTCAAGTAATTTTACAGAAAGTAGTAAAGGCCATAATGAAAGTGCAGATGCTATTTTCACACAACCTATAACAATGTCTTTACAGTAATTTAAATTCTTATTTCTGTATAAGTTTTCAAAAACATAAGCACATTAGCAAACATTCATATCCTGCAAATTGTTACAAAATGTAGTTTCTAATAGTTTTCAACAAAACGAATTACTAAATTTATGCTGGTCTATTGTAATTTGCAAGGTATTCATTCAAGCAATCGTAGATAACTAAAATTTTAAAATTTATCCAGCCAATTTAGACACATTTTGATATTGCTAAAGGTATAAAGGACATTTATCATGTCTGTTTGTAGCAGACACTACATGTCACATCTTTACATTAATAAAGTTATGCTTTGTGCAATGTTAATTATGTATTCAAAACAAAATCCATGAATATTTTATTTCTGTTAACACACAACTTAAGGTACAACAAGAAAAAAGGTACAGCTTTGATATACACATCAATTGGTGATTAATGCTCTTGGTGCACTTTTTGTAGCACGTTATGGCAAGTGAAGGCAACCCATCTCTATTAGTGTTATTCCTGTTTTATGGCAACCTCAACAAAGTGGAAAGTTTAAATTTTGGAATATTCTAAAATGTCCTTTTCATTTCCATTAAACTGTCCCTTGATCTCATTGGTACTTAAAAAAAAATTTCTTAATTATTTTCCATTTTATGTAATTGGAATAAAAGCATTCAGTTTGATTTTAATCACGGTCCAGTGCAGTCGCATCAGGTTGTATTGTGTCTTGCTATTTTCTTTTGAAAATCCGTTACCTTTTTCTGTTTGAACAAACCTTCTGTATTTAGTGTTGAAGATAAGGTGGAGATATCGAATCCGGGGCACTAGCGATTTATCACCAAACATGGTAACCTCAGTGTTTTGATCCAGCTTTATGGCAACCATATGCAAAAGGTTTATCATGTAGGTAAGTCCGAGTTTTTTTAAACGAAATTGTGACGCCATCTTGATTTGGCAACAAAAATGCCCCAGATTCGACATCTTTGCGGAATATAAGTTTCAGGGTATTCTTTTGTAAAATTTGATGTTTAATTTTTCTGGAGTTCGCAGTAAAAGGTATGTGGGAGTTCTAAAACAATCATGCATGGGTCATGGTTTAGGTGCAGCATGTTTAAGCTGAAGATTTCTTGACTGATGAATTATTAAGGGGAACTATGTCTGAGGACATAGCGGCTGAGTACTTTTTGGTTTTACTACCTTAGCCTTCAATTGGTGGCAGTTTGCGAATGAAGTTATTTCTGATTTTGTGGAATTAGTTACAGAAAATAAGTGGGGTTGGAAAGAGTACGAACCGTTTAATCAAAATTTGGAAAACATAAGTAGAGGGCAGAAGAGTTGATGAGCAATGGTTTTTCTGGGGAATTGAAAGGCCAGGAAAGCTGTATTGGTTGCCGTTCACGATAGGTCGGCAGATGCTTTTGTAGTGCCATATGAATAAGATAAAATTATATGGAGGTACATAAAAAGCACACTATCTTCACACAACAAACTCCATTTCATTTAATTATCTGTTTCAAAATTCATGAAGATAAAAAATTGATAATTAGAAAACGTTAGTTTTTAACTCCTTCCGATCTAAGATACTTTTAAACCGCTAATTATTAACCATTTCTGCTAAAGACATGTTTTCTAAGTTTTTCCGTTAAAAAGACGTCTAATTTCTTCCTTGGTGACATAAAAAGTGTGCCAAAAAAGCAGCAAGAGCATTGCCACTGATTGATGCGTATCAAAGCTGTACCTAAGATTGTATTTCCCACATGAATTTAGTATTCAAGCAAATAAAATCAGTTTATGAGTCAGATTCCATAAACATCTTACCATCTGATCTTCTCTTGAATACATATGCACCCATTTGAAAATCTAAATTAGTTGCCCCAATATGGGTAGATGAAGCTAGAAACTTGGTAACATCTTCATCCTTCAAAGCTAAGGATGGTATTCCTCCCGACATCTTTAAGTTTACCTAAGAGTTACGAGGCCAACCTATAAATTTCAACAAGTTATTAGTTAGGGCACTTTATGAAAGAAATACAAATATAGTTGCAAGGTTCGGATAAGATGACGCCGGGCTGTCATTTGGGACGGGACAGTTTTCTCTCCCCTAGAACCCAGACAAGGCGGGAAAAGGATAGCGTGGGTAGATGAAGGGTGAAATGGCAGCGGCGTGTTTCTCTTTAGAATAACTTATCTATATTTCATTAAGCCGTGTACATAAAGTGTAAATATTAAATTTTGACCAAAATAAAAGGTTTAAACCTTATCAAATGATTCTTTCTTAAAAATTGAGTGGAAAGAACTTTACTATAGTGCTTGAAAATTCCAAAACTGACATTTTGTTAACAAGGTCATTTTTCCTATGAAATTTGTTATGAGGGTCACATTTCCTTTAGAAACTTAAATCCTCGAAGTTTCCGATTTAACAGGCAATTTTAATAGATTTTGATACACGTTTATAAGAATGATCCAGATAATTACAAGAACCATGCTTTCAGTTTAAAAGAAATTGAAAAACTGATTAATCTTAAGAATTTGAAATTCTTATTTCTCAAATTTTTATACTTTGAACAGTCTCCTTGCTAAATCGACCCAATTTTGGGAAGTTTATGAATGATTTGCCGAAAGCCTAGACAGTCAATCGTCTTTATGTGTCATTTGCAGATCCCTACTCAAAATAAAGCGATATATTTTCAAGGGTTCACATGTTATACTAAACGTACAGTGGCTCCCAAAAACATTCGTACTTTAAAAATTTGTAGAAAAAGCGGTAAAGATGTCAAATCCGGGGCATGTTTGTCACCAAATCAAGATGGCATCCAAAGCCATCCATTGCAATTTCGTTTAAAAAAGGTTTTCCTTCGTAAGAAACAACCTTTTGCATAGGGTTGCCATAAAATTGGATCAAATCACCAAGGTTACCATGTTTGGCGATAAATCGATAATGCCCCGGATTCGACATCTCCACCGAAAAAACGCTGTACCCTGGAATTGAATTCAAATATAAAGTCCAATAATTTATCTCCATGTGATTCTGAATAAAACCTAACATTCTTTAACAAAATACTGACTCATTTTCCTTTTATAAAATTGAAAATGCAAGGAGGCAGAGAAAGAACACGTCACAAAAGTGATCGTATACCGAAACATTTTCGGATAAATTCATAAAATTATCGTCTATAGCTTTTTTATTTTTCCATTGTGGTGACATTAAAAAAAAATCACTTGGCTTTAATATTTGCTTGCTTACTTCGTAATATTCTATTTATTATTTAAAAATGGCTCGTAGTCGTAAGGAAACAATGAACAGCATTCGAAGACTGATTCTTTCATCAGTGTTAAATCAGTTCGAAATATCACTAAATTAGTAAATTTATCCCATTCTACGGTGCAGTATGTGATAAAATGCTTAAAAGAAGAAAATCGGATCGAAAACAAGGTAAGAAAAGGTCGCCAGGCAAAGTTAACTCAACGTGATCAGAGATTTGTAGTTAGAAATTTTTTGAAAAATCCACGTTTGAGTACTGTAAAAATTTCTACAGAATTTACTGAAAAATTTTCCACTTCAATTTCATCTGAAACTGTTCGAAGAGTGTTCAGATCACCTGAATTAAAAGGGCGTTCTGCCCGAAGAAAATGGTTTGTAAGTGCGAAAAATAGAAAGCTTAGGCTTTCCTTCGCAAAATCAATGATAAATAAGCCCGAAACGTATTGGAATCGTGTCTTATTTGCAGATGAAAGCAAATTTAACATGTTTGGTTCCAATGGGTGTATAATTGTATGGAGAAGAAAAAATGAGGAACTTTAATCCCAAGAACTTAGTTGGAACAGTAAAGCATGGCAGTGGAAGTGTCCTTGTGTGGGAGTGCATGTCAGCATCAGGACTAGGTTAAGTCGCCAAATGGATTGGGGGGTCTATACTGCAGCTGTTCCAAAAGCTGTTGCGGATGCTATAGGATATCCTACTAATTTACCGAAATATCACATTATATTTTTAAAGTGTACGAAGACTTTTGTTAACTTTTTGATTAATGATTTTTCAAAAAATAATTTTACTATGTTTCTGAAATATACCACTTTGGTGGTATATGGATACAGCAGTATGGTTTTAATGGATATAGCAGTATTTAATTGAAATTCGTAAGTGTACGAACACTTTTTGGGAGCCTCTGTACGTATATACTGACGAACTTAATTTTAAAGAAAATTTTCTGACCAATAATGAAATACAAAACACGTTGAATAAAACACTATTTTTCAAATTCATTGTTAATTCTAAAACTAATACATGTGGCTTTGATTTTGGGCACACCATAAGATTTTTGCCACTTAATGCACACCACTAAAATTTATTGTTTCTCACATTTATCGAAAATATCACATATCCTCAATTTAAAATACAAAACCACCAATTTTAAACAGAATAAAACTTGTAATTATATTTCCGAGGGTGATTTACCCTGAGAAGCTAAGCCTAACCGGGAAAGTTCTCTTGAATTTAGTAACACATCTATCAACAAGAATTATTAGCGCAACGTCAATGAAAACGACCTTACAGAACACAAGTATTTGCCGAAATTTGATTTCAAACAGTACTTTCTAAATTTCGATTTACTTTCTCAACACGTACACGTGGATCAAACCATGATAAGCATTTTAAAAACTTAATAAAAATCGAAATATTGTGCATTGAATGCGAAAAAATCACAACAGAAACTTGTATTTTGCATTTTATGAGCATATTTTTTTAAAAATAAATTTGAAATATAATTTTCGCAGAGCTTACCTAGTCACAATGCCACAGGGATTATTCGTTCTTCGAAAATGGTGGTCTTGAGAACACGTAGCCGCAAAATTGCAGAAGTCACAGTTAAGAGACTTTTGTAAGCCTCACATCGGGAGGCCAACCGCTGCTCAGATTAAATAGATATGCATACAGAGGCTTTCACTGAAGGTATAATTTACAGCGCCCTGGGTGCTGGTGTGTGGATCATAATTGTGAGCGGTGTGACATGTTCCACTCAGAGCAGTAGCAATTTGAAATCGTGAACTTTTTCTGACATTGACCAACAAATGAAATAGACGGACCATGAGATCTCAGCTTCATGTTATTTCTTCCAGTTGTTCGGTTTGAAGATCTGTCACGTGGTTGTGGTAAAAGCAAGAATCCTAAATTATTCATTGGTTCAAGAGTCATTCCTTTCAAAATTAGGGCCGCGGTGGCCCGGTTGGAAGAGCAACGGACTAGCAACCGAAGGGTTGCGAGTTCAAATCCAGCCAAACACCGCCGTGTACAAAGGGGGCTGGTGCACGTTAAATCTGTCGTGGCCTCAAATGTCCTCACGTTGGCGTGGTGTGGAAGTTTGGAGAGTGGGGTGCCAGCTCAGGTGTTGCCTCGTCATCTGACCGTGGTTCAAAATTACGTGGTGTTGTCCTCGGATCTTTCCCTTTGGGATTGATCCCGGACCGTCACCAATAGCCCATTGTGTTGCTCCAGTGTGACGTTAATTGAAATTCCTCCCCCTCCCCCCCTTTCAAAATTAGCAAATCGGCTGTAGCTGACATATCACCGATCAGTTTTTAAATAGGTCACACATAGTAATGAGCAACTGTAAAACATTAGAGTAAAAAAAAACTAAATTTTGTTAATTATTGACATATAAAGTTCAAGGTCACACAATCTAGATTTTCTAGCACTAAAAGTGGCCTGTTTGCGACTCTATATTTCAATAAGTTATTGATACAAATTTAAAATCAGAAAAAGGCGGTCTCTAAGGAAACGTCAGAATATAATTCAATAGCCGTCATTGCTGAATCTGAGAGATCGACGAAAATAGAAATTTTGTTAATTTGCTACAAATTTCAAATTGCTCTGGAATCTCTAGAAATGGAAAGACAATATTAAAAATTATTCTTGTTGAGGAGCCTTTAATAACAAATAGCGTGGTGTAATTTGGGGATTTTATTTATACTCCTTTATAAAGAAAAAAATTAAAATTATGAAAAATGCGATTTTCAATTTTTAAAAATGCATATTTCACTGTGAGGTAAAGCTACGAAAGCATCAACCTTTTCAATATAAAAGAGTAAGTTGTCTATTATACGTTCTGAAATTTTGATAATTGTAATTTGCTTATTTTTGTCAGGAAATTTTTTAACAAGATGTAAATTTTACTTTTTTTATTGCAGCTGATAATGAGTTATAACCATAGACGAGGTATAAAAGTGGAGCAAGTTATGGCAACCCTTTCATGTCCGCATGATCATGTGACCAAAAACAGTAATCACGTGATCCTTAGACTCTTCTCTCCAACGCGCATATAGTTTGCACATTCCTTCTTCCATAGCAAATGCATTGAAAGTGAAAGCTAACATGGTTCTATCGTGCTGTGTATATGGATGTAATTTCAAATTTATCAAACGTGGAAACATTACATTTCATAGGTGAGTGATTTACGCGTATTTGCTTTTTGTGTTTTTCAATATTTGCTAGTATGATAAAAATAGATATTCTAACTTTGGAATTAATAAATACAACCTACTGATATTTCTAGTTCTAATAAAAATATTTCATACAATTGCAATTAATATATATCTAAAATAACGTTTAAAATAAAATAACTGGCGTTCGAGTTTGTTTGCTATTATAAATTGTACATCTATAAGGGTTTAAAATATTAAAAATAATAAATAGGACTTTAAAAACTAGGAGTACTATATTCCTTCGCATCTTATACGATAAAAATGTTATGAATTGATAACATGAATTTAAGTACATCATTTAAATTGTTATTTCTTGCTGAATAAAATTGTTTTGTATCCATCCATCTGTGTATCTACATAAGAATTCATTACTACATTAAAATAAAAGTTAACGTTTGGAACTTTTAAGAATTATATATTAAATACAATCGATTTGTTAAAAATAGGATTAAAGCATTTCATAAACCATATTGTAAATGTGAACCACATTATGCGCTTTAGGGAATCTTTTTTGTTAATGATTTAAAATATGTGTAAAATCCTTCATTATAAGATTGCATTTGACAAAAGAGCTTTTCTTTCAAATAATTTTCCTTATACCTATAACTTTCTACTGGAAAGGCGAAAAACAAATTGCCGTTCTCTTATGTGAAAAACAAAAACAGTGCTTGAACGGAAATTGAAATACTGCCTACCTGTTTGGACGTATTTTTATTCTTGTTGATGAAGCATATATAGCAAATTGGAAAAGCAAACAATTAGAGAACGAAATGAAACTTCTTTTGTATTAATTCCAAACAATCCGCGCAGCTGGAAAGTTCCTTTTCTAAAAACATCTGCTTGACATCCTGATTTGTTTTGCTTTGTATTTAAATAAACCTAACATTAAAATTTAATTATTTTCCACTTTAAATCCAGTTTATCATTCTTCCTTATATTTTTTTAATCTTTAGATAAATCATGCTGAATTAGATTGTTTCTAACAATATTTGTGAGCATTTCAATGTTTATATCGTTCTTTAACTCGATAAAAAAGCCTGGTGGTGATAAAAACACATTCCACAGCGAAATGAAATCCTTCACTCTATTGTTTTCTACCTGAAAAGGGGACGCTTTATATTTTTTTCTCTCTACTAATTTTAACGAATTAAGTATATTTATGAAAATTTATGTACACAAAACATGCTCCTCAATTGAGCGAAACATTTATCTTCCACAATTTTTTAAGTTGAAAAAAAAAAACCTATTTTTTTAAAAGCATTAAATTTGCGATAACTTAAATTTTTACCATTTTTTTACCTTAATTGAATACCATCTTTGATTCATTATATGAACACACATTAGACCAGTATCCTCTTAAAAACCACAGGCTATCACAAATAAAAGCTATCTTATTTGAATATTTAAAAATAAGATTTTATCATGTGGGAAAACAAATGATGGAAAAATTTTAACTTAAAAGAGACAGAAGCATTAATAACGGAACCACGATATTTAAGGGTCAGTAAATGGTTACATATTTCTGAGTTTTATTCAGTGGATTTAAAATGTGACGAATGTGACAATAAAATTTATAAGTTTACTGTTTCTTATTTATCTTTCGTATTTATAAAATATTGATTTCACACACAATAATTAATACAAATTTAATTTTAAAAATCCAGCACAGAATTTTTGCATACTTAAAATTATAAAATTTTGCAAGAGTAATTTACTTCATCACTTTGATAAATTTAAAATCCATACATAGACACACAGGTGTAACTTATTTAGTTTTTGAATCAAAAATCTAAAATTGGGTAAAATAGCTAACAACTTTAAGAGTGGTTTAAAATGTTACCTTCCATCTTGTTAACATTATATGTATAACTTTTCACGTTAATAATGCGAAATTGCTTTAAAATAAATTTGCGTTTACAAAAATATAAGCAATTATGTATCCATAATATAAATGAAAGCTTTCAATGGTGACCCAGACGTGATTTGAGCACGCAACTTTATCTGTTTTCACTATTTTTATTTTATGCATCAGTAAAATATTTATTGAGGCAGTCATTTCTTAACTTGTGCATTTATTTTTCAATTTACTCCAACTCGTGTTAACTTCATTATGTTTGAAAAAAGAAGTTTGAATTATTTTCTGCAATTAAATCTTTAAGATAATTTTCACAACACCTAATACAGTTGTTAAATAAAAATATATAATATATTGAATCAAAGAAGGTCAGGTTTAAAGAGCAACTATCTTACACAAAATTTTAATCAGTGACGATATACTTGTGAGCTTCCCCTAACCCTTTCAACATTTTCTCTTAATATACAATTGCAAAAGGTAACAAACAGTCCAGCGATTAATCAAACTAGCACTACAGGACCGATCTTAACTGCGGGTCTAGTAAACCTGTGCGGAGGACTGTATTTGGACTGCAGGCTGGTTAAGCCGATTTGGAGGACCGGGCCTGATAAAAAAATATTTGGAGGATTGTATCTGGATTGTGGGCTAGGTAAAACTGTCTTGAGGGCCATATCTGGACAGCGGACAGGTTAAAATGTCCAGTATCTGGTCTGCTGTTCTAATAAACATTTGGTGGACTGTATATGGACTGTGGGCCGAGTAAACCTGTCCGTAGGCCGTATCTGAACTGCGGTCCTGATAGAAATTTGAAGGGCCATATCTGGTCTGCGAGCCGGGTAAACATATCCGACGGGGTTTATTCGGCTTGAAGGCCGATTAAACCTGTCCAGAGTGCCGTATTTGAACTCCGGGCCTGCAATCAATCTATTCACTACAACGTATTTATCTTACATGTACAGATTTTTGTTGTATACGTGCTAATTAAACTTGATCCCAATGAGAACTTAAACTAATTATATATGAGCTCAAATTGCTAAAAACATTAAAACGTTACACAAATTCAATAAATATTCAGTAGTATGCACATTCGCATCGCCTAACAATGTTAAAACTTAGCTCAAATTCAAGAACTATTCAGTATTATACACATTCACATCGCTAACTTTTTATAAGAAAATATTGTCGCCAAGAGAAGCGATAAAAAATCAAGTCAATCAACCAAGCTGAATTTTCGCTTAGCAGTCACGTGACTACTAGTGACATGTTGCTCCCACTTTTTGAAGCCCTTCTCAATACAATGCTACTTATATTTCACGTCTATGATTATAATATTCGATAGTATAAAAAACGGACGGGGATGTGTCGGGACACGGCCGCTAGGTTTAAGGCGTAGAATACGTCAGTGCGGCCACATGGCGAATGAGAGCGAAAAAAGTAATTTAGTACAATACAGTTTAAAACATTTAATTTCGCACATCAAATGTTCATATTTCGTTACAACGAATACCAAATGCAACATTTCATCAGTACCGCCATGTCTTAAATTACAAATAATTATTTTTCCAACACTTTGTACAAATTTACATTTACAAATTAAATGACAAAGTATGTACATAAGATTTCTGGCTTCGGTGGGTATTGGAAACTATTAGGTTTTGACAACGGTTGTATTTTTTTCTTGATAAATTTGCTCTACAATGACTGCACAGCATGAAATCATTCACATTGGACTGAGGTAACTCGTTGCGGAACAATGATATCACTCCAGTTCCGTGACTGCTTCAGGTCCTTCTCTGACCAAAGTTTATCACTCACGAATATCCAAATTTATTGTTTATGAATACAGCCCGAAAATGTGTCTATTAGCGTTACCCAAATTCTCTCATATTCATCGCTCCGCACATATATCACAATTGGTGCACTCGCTGTTGATGTTGATGGTTGTGGCTCATTACTTACCTCCATGGGTTCAACTCCATCACTCTATAATGAAACGTTTATGACATCAGATATGCTATTTGCGTCGAACTGAGCGGCAGTACTTGTCGCGCTCGTATCAGTCATATGTCCACCTTGACGGTGCGACTCCTCAACTTTCAAGCGATCCCGCCGAGCCCGTTGACGCTCAGCATCAGACATCTGGGTCTTCTTGGATTCCCCATCTCTCGATCTTTCTTCCTGTAGACGTTTGCTATAATTCTTCTGGTGTTTATTATGCATATATTTGGACATTAAAAAAATGTACATTTTCCACACTTCGAAATCCGATATCTAAGCAAGTATTAAATATTCAGGTTTCATATATACTATTATTTATAAAGCACAAAGAGACGAAACAAATGACACCTCAAACGTCGTGCTCACACAGAGGAGGCCGGTGCTAGACTAAATTAATGTGCGCGGCAGCTCACATTTTCGTGACTCAACTTTGCGCTGCGATTGCATCATCCCATGAGGTCGATGCAAGCTCAATGGGTATTTATAACATGCTTTGTTTAATGCTATATTGAACGCGATATCGTTCATTTATAGTTTTTAAATTATTAAATTTTTCGTGATCAACGCTTTTTGTGACACTCACAAATTAAGCGCAGCACCCCGGTTTCGAAAGGGAAGACGTATTCTACGTCAAAATGCGATATAAGAATGTAATAACTATTATTATGGTGAACGTGCAAAATTTCACATGAAATTTCTTTTAAAGTCTCTTTTGCTTAATCCAAGGAGTGTTTCCATTAGTGAAATAATTAGGTGGAAATTTCATTTTGTTAGAGAAGTCTTTTCAATTTGCTTTTTCCTTTGGAAACGTAAGTATTAAATACTACTACTTGTGAATATTAAATACATTTTGTAAATATTAAGCACCATTAGTCAGGCAAGCACTAATTTTGAGAGTAAAAAGAATTTAAACATCGCTATTATACCCGATTCTCCCAAATGTGCATAACTCACAAATCCTTGTTCCATATTTATCACAATCACTAGTGAAATAAGTAAAGACTAGCGTGCCCGTGCGAGAATTCTCGCATGAACGATTACACCCCAACCCTCCCATTCCTTGTAAGGGTGAAAGATGTAAGCGAATTTTTTGATATCCAAAATATCAAAAAAGTTTATTCAATCATTATTTACAACACTTCCTTCTTGAGATCACTGTTAGCGTTGTTCCAACCATTTGTGTAAAGCATGTAATTCTTCCGCCAAAAGACCTAATAAACTTATCGTAACTCTCTAGAATTTACAAAAATTGTTAAATTGTATATTTTCAATATTTTTTTCAAATCTTAACCTCGCGTGGAACATGCGTCGTTTAATATCATAATATCATCAAATCACATATTCGTAAATTATTGATATTGAGGAAAGAAATGAAAACCAGATCAATACATAAATAATTCGTCGCGTGTAAGAGGCGTAAAAGGGATCTATGCTATAGAAATAATATATATGATGAAAAAAATTGTTTTCCGAGTAATACTGGTAAAACAATTTTATTGGAAAGTTGTTTTTCCATCAATTCTGGTAAAACAAACTGGTTTTCCGAGTAATACTGGTAAAACAATTTTATTCGAAAAGTTGTTTTTCCATCAATACTGGTAAAACAATAAAACAAACTGAGTTACGAAATTGTTTTACACTCAATGTTATTCCTATGGGGATTTCGAATTGTTTTTAGCCCCCCCCCTCTGCACACCTTGGAGAAATAGAACGGATTCGTCAGTGCTCCGGGAAATTCTTCCTTTGATACCTCACTTGTTAAGATTCGTCGCGTGCTAGAGGCGTAAAAGGGGTCTATGATGCTATAGAAGTAATATAGATGACGAGATTTCAAGAAGTCCACAGCTCTAAAAAAATTTCAATTTAAGCAACTACGAAATTGACCAAGAGACCTTTATCAGATTGAAAGTGAATTTGAAAAGACAGTAAAGACAAAGTTTTAAATGTTTAAGTTTTTCGATTGTGATTTGATGTCCTGCTTTTATAATTTCCTTCAAAAGTTAAAAATAATTTGGTATTTCATTGTTGATCCATTTCATTGTTTCCATTTCATTGTTGTAATTTGAGACGAATAATATGCATAGAATGGGAAGGAAATAATAAGGCGATAATAAGCATTGCCTGTTAGGAAACGTTCAGATCGATGGACAAGAACGTGTTTTTGCGTGTTATTATTTTTGTTACTGTTGCTTTGGGACTCAAAATACAATCCTGAATATTTTTTACAAGTAATAGACAGATTAAACTAGATTCTTTCAACATGTAGTTTTCGTCAGAGCTGTCCTTTATTTCATTTTGTGTGCCTAATTTAAGTGGAAAACCGTCATTTTATAATTTTCCTTTGCTGTTTGGAAGATGAAGGAAATAAAAGCCGACTTCCAAGCTTCAGCAGTAGTTTTATCATACCTAGCACTGTATCTGACATGAATTTCAACGATGCATTTAAATTCCTTTAGCCCATAGAGACCTTTCTAATTATATCAAAATCGACTATTTTCCATTTTTCGCTACTAATTTTTAGCTTAAATGTGCTGTTTAAAATTGTTTCCAAATAGATAAAAAGAAAATTCTTCAGATTACAAAATATGAAATACTGTTGTCTACGTTAAGTAGTTTTTGAGGAAAAGATCTTCAAACATGCCACATCTAGCAATTAAACAATTGCTCTTCAAAGTTGCAGTCCTTAAAAAGCGTGTAACTTCCAAAATATTTTATCCAAACATTTTGGAAATCGTTATTCATGCATAAACTTAACCCCTGTAGCCAATTTCATGAAAATCCGTCTCTCTACGGCCACAGGTTTCTTCTGATTTTTGCTCATTTCACATGGGGCTGTTCGTAAACGCGAATAAATCGCACCGATTGTACGAGTTATTCGAACCGAGCGTTCCAAGAGTCTCAGATTTTCTAGTGTGAAAAACAAGCCGTTTCATGAGTCACTGAAAACGAAAAAATCCTTTGAAACGAATTGAGATTGTGCTAGGTTCTGTCAGTTCGGAAGTTCTCGAAAAGGAAGATGTGAATGTTGTAATGCATCTCTACTCGTGGTTTAGGCTCATTTTCAGATTGAATTTATCAAAACAAATAGCCAATGACATGGCGAATGAGACTAAAAACAGCGGGTAGGCACAGTCCTCACTGTAATGTAAGGTTTGGTTCGTGAATACTTTTGGGCGGAATACCTGGTAAGTGGGTTGCTGGTGAAATGAAGACGGCGGGTATTTGTTTGATATTTATCTATTTAGCCAGTTTTGGTGGATACATAACAGTGGTGTTAGAGTGTGGGCAATGCTTAGTATGGGCCTGTGATAGCTAAAGTACGAGATAAACGGCATGGTGTCGATTCTGATGTTCCGAACAAAGGTAAGGTCGATGGTAGTGTTTCCAAGCTTGGTGGCAGCTCGTTAGATGGTCCAGCGACATCGCCGCGTACGCGCGCCTGCTCCTTGAGTCTTCGGTAAACTCTAGATCTCTCCTAAACCATAGGTTTAGACTTCTTGGTATCATTTTATTCGTCTTGAACTGCTCTTTTAACCTATTTACCTTTCCTAGGCCGAAATTGAAATTTAGTGTGATATTTTGGCTTCATAGTGAAATCTTCGACAAATCGTCCCTTTCCACTGCACACAATTTTCGCACAAATGGTTTAACCTGTCAACTAGTCGCATGGAATTGTAGAACTCGTCGTTCTCTTCAATCTAAGCACGCACTTGTCACGACCCGTCGATTAGAACTGAAGTTACAGAGGTTAAACAGGCCAGCGTATGCCCGAAATGTTACTCATTTCTCCCACCACGCGGTTCAAAGGTCAGGAGTGAATTAGTGGTCAACCTGGTCAACGCGGCTCACTTTCCTCTACACGATGGTTGATCATTTACCCCTGGAGTTATAGGGCTTTGAGATATCAACAATTTTCGTGACGCGCAAGTTTCTGCCGATGACCTCCATACCGATTTTAAATGGCCTACATCTGAATTTCTGGCATACATGACAGAACTTAGCAAGTGTTTTTTCACATTTATGGATACGTACTTTCATGGAGTATTTAGTGAAGAACCTTGCGAAGAAACTGAAATTGACATTTCATTTTTCTATAGCCATCAAGAACATAAAATGGCTGCACAGATGTATTTTGTGCCAGCATTTGTTTATATGATGGTCAAACATAAGTAAAAATATTAAATACAAACACAGACGATAAGAATTCTAAAAAAGTTAAAACTTTTATCGCACATTTAGTTTATATGCATTTGTATATTTTATGTTCATGTCAAGATCTAAGAAACTTTTCCCCTTTTGTGATGTTAGTGTATAATTTTTTATCTGATGCAGGGAGAACTACGATCGAGGTTGCCAGATGCTAGAGCCGTGTGAAAATGGAGCAACTAGTGTGGATTTGGGAACTACAGATGAGATTGTCGATCTTCAGTGGAAAAAGTGCCAGACTAAATTGACCAGATGCATTGATGTTCAGTTTCTTAATGGTGCAACTTGTATTCCATTGCTCTGAACGGAATTCAGACACATTTGTGTCAGTGCTCTAAAGGCTTTTATGGATAGTTCTGTGAAAAAGCAATGACTGTTTTGCTCCGTACTACCCTTCCCATTGGCCTGATTAGTTCCGGATATGAATACTTCATTTCTGTTCATTTTCAAATTGTATAATTAGTTCAAAAATGAATGATGTACTTGATCAGACAAAATTCCTGATTATGTGCGAATAAACAACATTCTAATGTTCTTTTTTCGTTCAAATAATGTTTCGTACTATATCAATAGTGATCAACAATCTTCTAAATAATAAATCGAACGGGCTTGTTTTGGAATATTTTCGTATTTTTGAAAAGCATTCACTTAAGGTATCCGACTACCTTTAAAACGCGATTTTCCAAATTTGATATAATATGAAAGCCCGATTTCTTATCTTTCCAAATCTGTTTAAATTTTGTTCCTACCATGCATAGAACGTAAGATACAGGTCTTTTAATACTACATAGTCGACACTTTTTAAAACCGGAAGTGCCTTTCTGCAAACAGGAAGTGAACGTAAAAGTTTGTTTACATTCTTATTTTAACAAATTAAAGCGTTAAAATTTGCTCTGAAGTGTGGATTTTTTTTTATTAATTAAAAAAAATTAATTAAAAAACTACTTTTTACACAAAAATACATCTGGCAATCATGTTTAACTTCACAATCTGGCATCAAACTTGAGTTTCAGTTTGTACACAATTTGAACTCGTGATTTTCGATCGTGCGTTCAAAAAGTTCTACAACTTGGTAATTCTTCTTGCATAAAGTGATTTTTCTTTACAAAATGGGAAAGAGTATTGCCAGGAAGAAGAAACACCACTTCAAAGGTAATCAACACTCTAAAACACTGAAGACTAACAGTCTTGAAGATCCAGTGTGCACAGCCAGTGCTTCAAAACTGCAAGCATCTAGCTCTTCCAAATTCGAAGTTTTGAATGAGGAACTGTGTGGTAATCGGATTTTCGACCTGGAAACTTTAATAAATATATTTTTGGTGCTTCCATGTCCCAAATGCTTTGCTTCTGGTTTGCATTTAGTTGAAGACTCCAGGTATGGATTGTGCTCACACTTCTCTTTGAAATGTCACAATTGTGATTTTGTAAAAGGCTTTGCCTCCTCCAAAAAGAACAAAAATGTACCTGAAGTGAACTCTAGAATAGTTTATGGGATGAGGCAGATTGGAAAGGGATTTTCTTCAGCGTATAAACTGTGCACCACGCTGAATTTGCCACCAATTTCTAAAGCTGCGTATAACATCCATGAAGAGAAACTCTTGAAAGTTGTGTCCGAGGTTGCTGAATCTTCAATGTTAAAAGCAGCTGATGAAGTTGGTTCAAAGGGAGAAGACAGTGAATGCGGCGTGTCTGTAGATGGAACGTGGCAGCTTAGAGGGTACACTTCTTTGAATGGTTGTGTTGCTGCCATTTCAATTGACACGGGAAAGGTTCTCGATTTAGAAGTCATGTCCTCATACTGCAGAATTTGCAAAAGATTACAGAAACTGAAGAGAAACCCGTCATTTGAATCACAGGAAGCTGACCATATATGCCAGTGCAATTTTAAAGGGTCATCAGCAAAGATGGAAACAGTTGGTGTCGACAGAATTTTCAAGAGGTCAGTGAGCACTCGGAAGCTGAAGTACACGAAATACTACGGTGATGGGGATTCTAAAGGCTATTTGTGCGTCCAAAACACATATGGCGAAAAAAGTGTTTCAAAACTGGAATGCATTGGGCACATTCAAAAACGGGTGGGTACACGTCTGCGAAAATTGAAAAGCAAAACCAAAGGTCTGTCTGGTAAAGGCAAGTTATCAGATGTCTTTATCGACAGACTACAAAATTATTATGGCATTGCGATTCGCTCTAACGTGGGCAACTTACAAATGATGCAGCAAAATGTAATTGCAGCTTTGTTTCATTGTGCTTCATCACCAAAGAAACCGATGCATGGCCAGTACCCTATTGGTGTAGACAGTTGGTGCTATTACCAGCGAGCTGTAAGCGAAGGGAAAGAACCAGAAAAGCTCAAGCATTCTGGTTTGCCCAACAATATTTTAAATGTAGTCAAACCAGTGTATTTAGAGCTTTGCACCAGAGAACTTTTGAATAAGTGTCTGCATGGCAAAACTCAAAATGCCAATGAAAGTTTCAATGGTGTTATTTGGCAGAGAGTTCCGAAGGAGGTTTTCGTCAGCCTAAAAACTGTAAAATTAGGGGCTTATGATGCAGTAATACAATATAATGATGGATTTGAGGGTTGCACCAGTGTTTTAAGCAAGATGAACATTGAAAATCTTGGTTACTTCACATTAAAAGGTTACCAAAGTTTGGATCGCATTAGAATCAGTGATTCCAAGCGCCATACAACACCCGTTTCAAAGAAGCGCAGGAAGGTTTTGAGGGCAATTAGGAAAAAAAAAGTAGTTGATTTAACTTCTATAGAAGGTGATCTTTTTAAATCAGGATCATTTTAGAGCTACATTTTCCATTTAAAGGTAAGATTCATTATTGAATTTTGTTTTTAGCTTTTTCTTGAAATTGACATTTTAGAATTTTGCTTTTACGCAAAACATGAAAACTCAAAAAGTTATGCTTCAAATGTTATGAAATTTGGTAGGAATACTTTCAAAGAGTTTATAAAGGGAATGTACCACTTCTGTAATTGTGCATTAATTAGTTTTTTTATTTTTAATTATAAAAGTTATGCGTTGCTATAATTTATGGAAGATTTTCTTCTTGGTTGTACTTGAACCTCTCCAGTTTTTAAAAGAACTGGTTTACAATGATGTGAGAGGTACATTCCCTAAAGGAGGTTTCAATCTTCAAAATAAAATTTACAAAATAAGAATATCTTAATTTAAATTTAAGTTATCATGTTTTGCGGTGGTGCTAGTTTTTGTCTATTTTTCACCCCTTTTTGGGGTTTAAATTTTAAAAAAATTATTAATTATTTTTTTATATGTTATTCTCTAAGTTTTTAACCATATTCTATAATATAATGCACAAAAAAAGTCAAATTTCAAATTATTTCAAAAAATCCTTTCCGAAGGTAGTCGGACACCTTAAAAAACAATGAACATAAAACAATTGAAGAAACAAGTTCACACATTAGTAAAATTTTATAATTCACAAATGGCTTTCATAAATTGAGGTTCTTTTTAAATTCAGAAGACATTAAAAATTGCTAAAAACATTGATGCTGAAAATATATAAAGAATACTTAATTTTTAATTAGAACTACAAAGCAAAAATGCAAATGGTCATTCAAATCGTAGGGAATAAAACGGCCTGAGTGAATAAACAGCTAACGGGTGGGGGCGTACTTAAAACAAAAATCTTTCTGCTTTATCGTATAATTATAGCTTTTGCTTCAGCAATCCTGATCCCATCGGAATTAAAACAAACAAATCTGTCGACATCGTTTGAATAAACAACCCCACTCAGTTAAGCCAGCCTAACCACTGTAGCATAAATTTAAAATGTACAAACGAAATAAATAAACTTCACACCTAGTTCGGTTGCTATGCAAACGAAGCTAGATTGGCTGCTATGGTAGTGTTAACTGACAACACGACCAAGGGGGCCACCGTCTATGAGAGATCCCATGTTATTTAGCAGACCATTGCTTCCTATGGCAGTGATTCCTCTGTATGCATAGCTATTTACTCTGTGAGCCTCGGTATCCAAGGAGGAAAAGGTAGCGGATTAGCAACCTGAGGGTTGCGGGATCGAAACTTGATCCAAACAAGGACCGTCGTATAAGTGGAGACTGAGGCCCGTTAAATCTGTCGTGACCTCAAATGTACTCACGTTGGCGTGGTGTTGAAATTTGGAGAGTGGTGGTTAATTAACGTCGCACTGGAGCAACACAACGGGCTATTAGCGACGGTCCGGGATCAATCATAAGGGAAATATCTAGGACGACACCTCGTAATTTTGAATCACGGTCAGATAGCGAAGTCAACACCTGATCTGCCCCCCACTCTCCAAAGTTCCCCACCAGGCCAACGTGAAGTCATTTGAGCTGGTGTAGATAGGTTCACCATGCACCAGCTCCCGTGTACACGAGTCTTTGGTTGGACCGAGTTTCGAACTCGCTACCCTCCAGTTACTAATCCATTGCTCTTCATACTGGGCTACCGTGGCCCCTAGAGAGTGGGAAGGCAGCTCAGGTTTTGACCTTATCTGATCCTGATTCCAAATAAAAAGGTGTCTTCGATCTTTCCCTTCGGGATTGAACCCCGATCGTCGCCAATAGCTCGTTGTGTTGCTCCAATGCGATACTCAACTGCCTACCTTGCGACATATAACTCTGATATGCGGTCTGAAATCGATCGGAGCACCCTTCAGAGCGCATGCGATTTCGCCTTCAATTTTGTCTTCGAAATTACCCTAATCCAAGTTTCTATTTTTGAACTTCGTAATTGATCTCGGACCGTCCCCAACAGTACTTTGTATTGCTTCAGTATGATGTTAATTCAACTATCTACCTATCTTTACAATTGTTCTATATTGAGTGAAATTTTCAAGATTTCAAAACTACAAAAAACCAGATTTTACATCAGATTGGTGCATAAATACCCATGGTAACCAATGTAATTTCCTTCTTTTTCAAGTGTTGTAGCTAAAATTAGGACTAGCCGCTCTAAGTGGATTCCGAACCACTAGGCATTTGATCGAGCCCGGACCGTCGCCAATAGCCCGTTGTGTTGCTCGTGTGACGTTAACTCAATACTTAACTACCTACTAGGAATTTGAAGGTACGTTTCTTAGAGCATTTTGCATTTTTTGAGATTTAATGCAATATCGTATTTTTCAATTTTTTCGGTCATTTTTAGGTATTTCATTGTTATATTTATTAGTTGTACATGTTTTGGTCTTTAAATAAAACTTCGGGATTGATTCCTGACCGTCGCTAGTACCCCGTTGTGTTGCTCCAGTGTGACATTAATTAACTACCTACCTTTAAATAAAAAGGGTATTTTGAAGGATGCATTGCAATTCTTTGTTGATGATATAAACATCCTATTTGCTATGCTGTTTTTTTTAATAAAACTATTCGTTAGTAAAATAAAACTTTACATTAGTTGACATATTAATTATCAGAAGTGAAAATTGCATTTCTTCTTTCAAATGGCACATTTTTGTCAACAAAATTAAGACCTTCAGTTTTCATAAAAATTGAAAAAAAAAAATGAAATTGCATTTTAACGCCCTAGTTGACATATTAATTATCAGAAGTGAAAATTGCATTTCTTCTTTCAAATGGCACATTTTTGTCAACAAAATTAAGACCTTCAGTTTTCATAAAAATTGAAAAAAAAATGAAATTGCATTTTAAGGGGTTTTTATTTTATTTAACAGTACACGCTTTTTGGAACAAATGTTAATTTTCTCTTGTTCCACCTCGTGATTCGCTTTTAGGGAAGCAATGGTCCAAAAGTTTAAGGCTGGTCACAGGCAAAAGATGACAAAAACTGCGATGTGTGGCGAGGGGAGCTGGTTCACCAAGCTAGATGTTGTATTTTTCAGGTAGATTTCTGTTCATGGTAAATGGCGTCCTTTGCGTTTATAGCCCTTCAGTAGCTTGCCTGTAACCAACCCAGCGTTGACGATAAGTACGTTTATATCGTTCCCAGAAAGCTGAACCTCCATAGACGGAATCGGTGTGGACTTGGGGCGCCAGTTATGGAACGAAGTGAAGTGTTTTGAATGTGTAAATTAAGTTTTTGGCTCGTGGAAGCAGAGGCGGTGATCGTCGTTTCACTGCCATACTCCAGAAGTGGTCTGACATAGCTTTTGCAAGCTGTCGTAAGAACGTCTTGGTTGGCTCACCAAGTTGTGGCAGTTATTCTTTATAGCAGCCTCTTAGAGGCCCTGGAGGCGCAGTCCTCAATGTGGGGTTTCCATGACAGGTTGCAATCCATCGACACCCCTAGGTATTTAGAGATATTATTCTGTTTCAATTAGCTTCCTCTACAATGCAAAGTGACTCTGTGATGTTTGTGATAGCAGAGAGTGTGAAGAGCTGGTAAGTGGTTTTTGACACTCATAACCACTTACCAGTCATAGCATTTAACAGTCTTAGTTTAACAGTCATAGCATATTCGCTTGCCCATATGTCCAGTCTGGATAATAGACTAAATAGACTACAGTTTATACTATTTTTTAAGCTGTCAAGTTATCAAAAAAAATTATTTGTTTAATTACTTAATTTATCCTAAAAATAAGTATTACATAAATCAAGATATTAATATACATATTAAATAAATAGGATAGGGATCGAAAAATTTTTGGCTACATTTAATTCAATTTGAATTTTGCAAGAGGAAAAATATTCCCACCAGTTGTCACATAATCATGGCCAGTGAAGTCTTTTAAATTGCTCCATAATTACTGAATAACTTCTTTAAAACTGCTTCTATTGGTTCCAAATTCAACATACTTTTTCTAAAGGTTAAAACTCTAATGTAAGACAAATATTCAATATTTTAACGAATTATATAGTACTGGGACCACTTAATGAAAATTGCTCCAAACACTTTATGTTAATCCCGGAAATACAAAGGAACGAATATTTTTATGTGTGAAAATTAATCCGAAATTAATCACAAAAGTTTAAGCTATGTTTGTTTCAAATCTTGTAAAAAGTGGATTGACGAATTTGCTTATCGAGACTTCTATTTCCGTCTGATCAGACTCTTCGCTCGTTGATTCTTCTCTCCAATGGCCTTACTGTCGTTACTTCACAGAAACTGCACTGAGGCCCGTTCTTTTCATGATGTCCCCGGATCTTCCGGACTTTCAGTTCACGTTCGCTACACAATCAACCCGTCCATCTAATATGTGCAGATGGTCCTTGCACATGATCTATCATCCTATCCCTGTTCTCTCTGATTTTCTCGATTTTGTGGAAGATAGCATCAAGCTCTAAGATGTTGAATCATCCACATAGAGTTGCCAGGATTGGGCGCAATTATGTCTTATGGGGCTCTTTTTTAACTTAAGAACTGAAAACTATTTGTATTGTATTGTCTTCGAGGAAAAGAAACAGTGAATCTAGTTAACTTATGCTGTCTAAAGCTTAGCAGATAATTTTTTGCTTTCAATCCAATTTCGGCATCCCCAGTTATCAATGTTAATTACGTTATTGGTATACACTTTTATAGAAACTTTACACCAACCTTCAGTTACAATGTTAAATTTCCAAAAGGCCTTTAGTTGGATGTCCTGTGATCCTGGAACTTTAAAACATCATTCTTAATAAATGAAAGCACGCAAATCTTAGACCAACGTGAGAAGATTTGAGACCACGATGGATTTAACGTGCTCCAGTCCCAGTGTACATGACGGGCTTTGGCTAGACCGAGTTTCGAACATACAACCCTCCGGTTGCTAATCGATTAGAACTCGATAGATTGCCAATCGCGTTAGACCGTGAGAGATTAATTAATTAGAATTAAGATCATGGCTATTCTTCCACATACGTGGTCATGCAATGGATGATGCGACCGTGGATTGTCTGTGTTGCCTAAAGCAGTCGAGTATAAGTCGTGAAGAGTGAAGCCGTTATAGGAATAGGAGCATTGTCTACTATCAAGGGCTTCAGACAATTCTCGGAAGTGATTAGTATTGCATTGCCAATTCGACTGTTCATCGTAAACCATTCATCAAAGTGCATGCCGATTGTTGAGAGCGCCATCTGGTATTTCTCAGAAGAGTCATCATGCTTGTGTTTTTTTGAAAAAAGTGCGAGTGTTTATAATCACATCAGCGAGTCACCAATTTAGCAAGATGTGTGAAAGACGATGCATCCTGTGTCTACCAAAAAGTATGTTCATGGTGATATAGGATACACTGCTAGATTTACTATTGTATTTTTCTTTAATTTTTGTAACAATGACTAAGTTCACCACAGATACCCTTCCAATTTTCTCCCGTAATTTGCTTGGTATTTTTGTTCTATTATTGTGTTGCAAAATCATGGTTTTATGCAAAGTAGGGGCTCAGAAAGGATCCTCGCCAAACTAAGTGTTCCGAATCATTGTTAATTGTGATTTGATCACAGCTACGTAAACCTCGTTGTAAATTAAGGAAGTATGAGAGGTCAAACGAATTTAATGAATACTCACAAAATGTTTGAATAAATATTGTCGAAAATCTCATTAATTTATTTTTAAAGCATATTATCAGATTGAGTAACTTTCATTAGAGTTTAGAAGTCCATTTCGTATAGACGATTTAATTTATATTTAGCTCTTTCTGCAATTTTTACTCAACATTATTCAAATATATAATGATGTGCTTTTAAACTTGAACTGGAAAATTAGAGTATATGGTTAAACAGAAAACCTTAACAAATTTAATTAATCCGTCAAAACCTACACATTACACTAGTCTTTCCTTTCGTTAAAAAAGTTCACACACCATCATCAACGCTGTACTTCTTCCATTTTGCACATATTTTTACAAAGAAATTATATTTTTGTCTATTTCATTCAGATTTGCACAAAAAGTGACGAAACTGCAATAACAAGATTAGAAATTATGGTAAGGAATTCCAGGAAAAAGAGTGACGTTGAAAATCGAATGAGCAAGTAAAAAAGTCATTGAAATCCTATGCGAGGGTATTATCATTATTAATTAACTAAAATTAAAATTTGTATGTTCTCTAGGGGATCAAGTTCCGAAAAATTGTTCGCGCGATCATTCCTTTTGAATAATTAATTTTATCAGAATTCGAAGGAAAGAAACGCCGGGTTTCGTGAGAGGGGAGCACCAGGAAAAATTAATGAGGCAGGAAAGTATGACTTTAGACTGTTTGACTTACGGTTATTAAAAAGTTTTTTCTACCATGAATTCGTTAAAGGTTGCGATTAAAACTAGTTAAAGCAATTCTGGTGTCACGAAAAGGATTATGAAAATAGTTTTTTTTATTATTTTTAATGTTTATGTTCGAATAAAAATTGCGATTCTTTATTTCGCTGCCACATCTTAACGTTATTGAATTCTTTTCCCCACAAAATCAGGGATCTCTGTAAAGGGACACACATTTTCCTCAGGCATTTTGTTGATCATTAAAAGTACCGCACGGAACGTTTATTAGGATGCCAAAATGTTCCTTTGGGGTTACATTTTTAATACTTTGAATTTGAGATGAAGACGTTTAATGATGAATCCCAGTTTAATCACGTTTACATTAAACACACAAATCCATATGCAAATAAAAAGTTTTCAGTTTGCTCATGACCTTCTGTCTTTATTATTGAATTCTCTCTTCGAAATATGGCACAGAATTAGAACTCATTATTTGAAGCAGTCATTACTTTTAATAATTTCTAAATTACTTTTGAAGTTTTTAATCAGTTCAAGTACAGAGTTTACAGACTTCACAGACATGTGATAATGACTAAACGACATAAACACTTATTTTCCAATCTACCATTATTAAGCTAATGCTAAGTGAAAGATATGTGAATCAACGAGCAAATTTATAAACCCTCCTGGTGGTTGTCTTGAAGAGGCGTCAAGTCATTAGCACAACTTACCAGATCTTAATGAACGAGATATCTCGTCATTAGATAAAAACTGACCAGATCTTGATCTCGTCATCAGTGATAAATTGTCAATATCTTGATAACAAGATACCTCGTTATATTAGTAGAATTTGTCAGATCTTGATGGTCAAGATATCTCGTCATAATAAAAATTGGTCAGATCTTGATGGACGGAATATCTCGTCGAAACCATTTGGAGAGTTAAAAAATTGTCTAAATTAATTTTTATATATGGATATGTATCGTAAAATTGAAGATTAAAGCATTTAACAAGCAGACTATTACCTGGTATAGTTTAGGTTTAAATAATGAATCTATGGTGAATAGTCTTGTACTCAGGTTTCCTTTTTGACTTGCAGCACACTTATGCATGAAGGATGTTATATTTCCGAATTTCACCATTATTAACAAATGAATGAGAAATTAATTTTATATGATACCCCTGATTAATTTCTTTAGCAAATACGCTTCTTCAAAATCCATTCACTGGCACATGAAGTAACAAAGAGCTTCTTTGAAAATTAAATGCCTTCCGTTGAGAGAGGCTCTTTTTGTAAAGCTAAATTTTGATGGTGCTGATGTTTTGTGATAGAACGTGCTTCAAATACGTATTACGTACTGGAATTATATTCCTCATTTTCCAATGTCAATTAAAAATTTTTTTGCACTGAAACTCCCTCTCATAGACAAAGCAAAGGTAATCAATTATAATATTTCTAAAAACTAAGGTCGTTTGACAGCGCTTTTTTGTTGTAAATCACTATTCTTATGTATAGACCTGTTGTAAAGGAATTTGTTTTTAATTTTCAAGAAGTCATAGTTCGCATATTTTCTAACACGAATAATCTTTCCCAATTGGCAAAGTTTCGATTATAATTTTCTATAGTCCAATTGACATGCGGGTTTAAATCGAATCCGGAAGGGTAGGCAGGTAGTTAGATAGTAGAATTTATGTTGCACTGAAGCAACAACACAACGGGCTATTTGTGACAGACCAGGATCAATTCCAAGGGGAAAGATCCAAGGACATCTCGTAATTTTGAACCATGGTTCAAATAAAAAGGTCAACACTCTCCAAACTTCCACACCACGCCCGCCAACGTGACATTTGAGACCACAACGGATTTAATGTGTTCCAGCCCCCGTGTATACGACGGTCTTTGGCTAGACCGAGTTTCGAAGTTGAAACCCTCCGGTTGCTAATCCGTTGCTCTTTTAACTGGGCTACTGCGGCCATTTCACCACCAAGAAACGAACTCTCGTCTTTAGCGATATTATGTACAAAATGTATAATTAATTAAAATGTTACTCCTAAATAATTTAACTATAACTTGTAAAGTAATGGAACACATAAATGTAGTAATAGACGTTTAATAAACATAAATGAAATTTGGGTCTTTCAAAAAAGCAGAATTCTGAAAACCTGAAGATGTGAGCAAACGTATCGGATACTTAGAATATAATACCAATAAAAACAATTATTTATTTACCAACAAAACACCTATTTATAATATCTGGAAATACTCAAATATGAACACATTTGTTGTCTTAAAACATGCATCAACTCAGAATTGCAATTTTATTTCTTTATTTGTATGTACATTTGAAGTTTATGCTACAACAGTGGTGATGGCTTTCCTTCTATTGTTCTAGACTAATTCCAAATGTAATAAAACATAAAACATTGATTCTGACATTGCCAGATAGCCAGTAGCAACATAAAATTTTTATTATCAGTGAGTTTTTCTCTTGCGCTTCTCTTATTAAGCAGATTCGTTTCCAAATAAAAGTTAATGTGCTTGTAATTGTGGTAAAATTTATTTTTTAAATTAATTTTCATCACTGAAATTTTCAAAATTAAATGATTTTGATTATTTTTATGCCAACTTTCAAATATTTGGAAATTGTTCATATTTTGGAAAGAAATAAAAAATAAGATTAAACGTAAAGAAGAATTTAGATGCTACAAAAATAATTTTTGGAATAAAATTGTTTCTCTAGCAATACTGCTAAAGCAATCTGAGTTTGACTGATGTCTCGTGCTCGAGCAGAAACAGCCTTTTTCAGTGCTTAACAAACACAAAAAGTATTCGTTTTGCAGGTTTTTTTTACTTCTTTTCATATCTAAAACTCACAAATTCGAAAATCGAAGCCCGAGGTATAAACTATCTTCGCGCAGAATTTCAGATTTCTACGTTGCGTAGTTTTTCTGTAAAGGGAATGACAGACACTACACAACTTCATTTTATTTATACAATGGCTTCCGAAATTGAATATACACCACGAAATAGCATCTTTCAAAGTTCAAAACTCTGTAACAAAATATATTATGAACTTTATTTTTATGCGAATGGTTAAGTACATTGCATTTTGCATTACACAAAAAATCAATGTCGTATTAGCTAATAATAATTTTAAAGATATGTTTTAAATATTAGATTTACAAAAGTTTAGGTCGCAAAATTGAGCATACACCCGGCCAATTTCGTCTAGAAACACAATAAAAGTATAAAATCAATTTGTTTGCATGTAGGTTAACTTCTGAGCCTAGGGGCACTGGATTAACACGAATTTGTCTTGCTTTTTAATATTTTTGCTCATTTGTCTCATGGAGTCGTTCTTACTTTCTGTGCTCTGAATATTGTGTTTTTTAACCATTATTTTTCTACTAGGACCACAAATTTTCGAGCGTATCGAGGTTCTGAGGTTATGGTATGGTGTGTAGTTACTTTTTAAAGTGAAGAAAGTAAGAAACTTTAATTTAATTATTTTTGCTCCGTATCTCTTTTTTCCCTATGGAGAACGTATCTGTATACTCAAATATTTAACTCTAAATCAGAATTTTAAGCATTTAAAAATATTGTTCTTAAATAGAGTTAAATATTAAATTTTTCCATGATTTCATGGATAAAAATTAAATTTCCAACCTCTCCACCAGCATACAACTCCATATACTTTCCGAAACACACCAATGCTCAGTGCTGTGGAAGCGGCTCAATTTTAGGATTTTGATAAGCATTTCATCTGTTATTACCGCCAAAAATACAAAGCATATTTTACCTAAGAAAACAAATTCAATGTTTCTCGAGGTGATGACCGATGTATGTTTATACGAACCATGGAAATGAATAGCTTCCTCAACATATTATACCCACTTCCAAGAATAGATGTGTTTCGATTCTTGTACGAAGTTGCATGCTGTATGAACAAGATGAAAAATTTCTTTTTATTGATGAAATGATGAAGTGAAATATTTAACTCTATTAAAGAACAATTTTTTAAAAGTGCCCACAATTCAGATTTTAGTCAAATTTTTGTATTTGTAGATACTGTCTTCAAAGGGAGAGAAGTACGGTCAAAAATAGTTAATTTTTAATTTCTGTACCACCTTAAACAATAACTATACACCTCACCATATTCTTAGGACCTGAATGGGCTCGAAAACTTATGATCCTAGATGCAAAAATATCGATATTCAGACCACAGAACGCAAGAACGATTCTGTGAAAGAAATGGAAAAATTTATTTTACATACGTACTCAATTTTCAGACTGGATGTATACTCAATTTCATCAGAAACATTATAGCTAATATGAAATTGATTTTTAGCTTAATGTGTTTTTAAATGTGTACGTTACTATTCCTATAAAATTATGTTCAAATTATTATTTCTTACGTAGTTTTGGGCTTTAAAAAATATCTTCATGCTATATTCTCAATTTTGAGAGCCACTGTAGATCAATTAATGCTTTGTATGAACATCTGAAGCCAGATGAAGTGAAGGGAAACATAGGATATAGATTTGTAAATCTTGTCATATTGGTCAATACCTAATGACGAATTTCTCAATTGAATTGTGTATATCTATACAAGTTAAAGTTTTATTTTTAAATGTGCTCCAGGTTAAATGTGTTCTAGGATATGCAGAGGCTGTTAAGGGCTGGAGTTTCTCGCCCTTTTTCACTTGTTTAATTTTTTTTAAATACTGATCGCATCCTTCTTTCCCAATAAGAGGCATTCATTTCCGTTGAAAGGATTTTTCTGATTTCTGACAAGTGCGTATGTCAAATTTCTTCATAAGGGGAAGATAGGACAAGTGTGAACCCAGATATTCAGTTCATATTAAACCAATAACTACTTCGCCTCAGTATTTCTTACACGTTTCATATTTTTACCATACACTTTCAGAACCGTTAGTAATATATTTATAAACTACAGGGTGATTCAAAATGAATATAGTGATTACAAACGGCTATAACTATTTATTGAAAAAGAATTTATCGATAAGATTAACACATAATGTCGACGGAACTTCAAAATTTCTTTACGTAAAACATTTGAAGTGTTACATCAAATGTTTACCTTGACATGCTTGAGGTATGGTTAATGCCACAGCTAGATACTGATTCCACGGATTACATCGTTCAGCAAGATGGAGCACCCCCACACTGGGGTACGGAGGTTCGCACATTTTTAAACCAACATCTTCCACAGCGTTGGATCGGTCGAAGTGGAGATGCCGACGATGTCTTCTGCTCTTGGCCACCGAGATCTCCGGACTTAACATCCTGCGATTTTTATCTATGAGGTTATGTGAAAGACAGGGTGTATGTGCTTCCCATGCCCAAAACAATTGAAGAACTCAAAGTACGCATTTGTAATGCGCTTGCGTCGGTGACTGCAGACATGCTTCAGAATGTATAGCGTGAAATGGACTACCGCCTAGATGTTGTCCGTGTGACCAAGGGAAGTCACATAGAACTTCTATGACCTATGTATACAAAATTTTGAAGTTCCGTCTACATTATGTGTTAATCTTATCGATAAATTCTTTTTCAATAAATAGTTATAGCCGTTTGTAATCGCTATATTCATTTTGAATTACCCTGTATTACGCATTTAGCCGTTAGACCAGTGATGTAATTAAAAAAATACTTTCCAATACTTTTGCATGGGGTCGCACCTACTCTACATGATAGGAAAAGTGCATGCCATAGACTGTTTTAATGGTATGATAGTATTACAAAGTCTATTGCAATGATTGCAAATGGTTTATTGCATTGATTGAAAATTATAGTATTGGGGCCGAAGCATATAATTTCATTCATCCCTTTCTTTGGTCTACGCAACCTTCCTGCCAAACCGTGAAACTAATCTAAAAGACTCCTTCAAGCATTTCTAGCAGGTGACAAACCGTACTTTAATCACAGATACGTTTTATATTTAGTGGACACACTTATCCCGCGAACGCGCTTGCTCCACTCTCACCATATATTACAATTACATTTTAATCAACCCCACATTACAATTGCAGGTGGTGTTGACCTCGTCATCTGACTGTAGTTTAAAATGACGAGATTTTTCCCTCGATCTTTCCCTTCAGGATTGATCCTGGACCATCACCAATAGCCCGTTGTGTCGCTTCAGTGCGACGTTAATTCTACTACCAACTAACCAAAAAACAAGTATTTTGTTAAGAACACAATTGGAAGTGATAAAGGTGAACAAATTGGAACAAAGTGGCAAATTTTGGGAAACTCGTGTAATTTCCATCTCCACACACATACAGAAAATATTATCCAATTTCAAAACGTTTCTTACTTCGTATTTATTTATCTAGGGGCAACGTTTTACTCCTGTATGGATTGTATCGCAGTTTATTTGGTGTTTAAAAAATCAGTAAAATCTGGTACTTTAGAAATTTCTGTCACTGATCCCAATGAGTGAATAAAAATATTGCCCGATTATTTGAAGTTTTTTAACATTATCTTCAAATATACAAGGGGCAAGTTTTCCTTTGTAAAGAAAACTTACTATACGAATCCACAAATATCTATAGATGTTTATCTGGGTATTTATTTTTTACTGCGTTTTGGGGGAGCATAAATGCAGGCTACGAATTTACTAACCAGATTATTCAATAGAATGTGAGAAATGTGTGACCAATTTTATTACTTCGTAATTTAACTTAAAAAATTAAATGACAGGACTCAAGTTCAAAGGATTTTTATTCGAAAGACATTAGTAACTTTATTTCCGCTTTCTTGTAGTATTGTCTGTAAAGATTGAATTACGAAATGGAATTTAATGGATAAAAATGTGATTTCCGCTATCGGTTTTCCGGTGCATTAAGAAACACGAAAATCTTTCCCCTTAATTTGGAATCTTACGTTACTGCTTCTTTCAGCAGAACAGCAGGGTCAGGTTTTAACATGAAACAGAATTAATGAGTTGAAAATTAAGCTTCATTACATTTGACTTTTTATTCCACAATTGCTCGTTACTGGTCTGATTATCAGCTATATTGAACTGAGTACGCTTCTTCTAGTACATTACACAAATGAAGAGCGCTTCTACTTTATAAAATGGATTTAAATAAAAAAAATTGTCCCTTCAACCCAAAACACACCGTTAAAAGGACTAAAAATGATATAATAACCTCTCTGAAAGGCAGCTGAGGCATTGTGTAGTTATCGTAATAATTGATACTTTACCTTTTATATTCTGATAGAACTCTGCCAATCAATTTTAGAATTTCGCCAATCAATATTTTAATTTAGAGTTATAACTAACTTCGATATTTAAAGAATACAGACGGGATTTATTTAATTTTAGCGTAGTTATCAAACCGACAAAGTAACTGACAAATTAAAAATAGTTTAAAAGATTTTTTAGTATTGGAAATGATACTGTTGACAAATCCAGCGTTATTTCTGTGCCGATTATTACAGCATATACCAATTAGTCATTCGTTTATAATTCATTTTTAACGTTGTTTATCAGTAATTTTTTGTTTACCTATTGAGGTAATTTTGGTTTGTTCTCTACGATCATTTTTGCTACACGAGAGCTAATTTGACAGGGACCTTCGAATTAAAGTGCATTTAAAACCACTACGAACATCAATACCATGACCGGGATTGGAATCCAAAATTTGTTGAATCGAGGTTAAGAGAGGTATTATTTTGACTAAGACTATTTTATCTATGTTTTATATTTGTAGGTGCTTGCTCGCATATATTTCTGTTGTAATAAGACTGGAAAGCGTGTTAAAAGTTAATTTTTATTAAAACATTATTAATATTCCATTAATGAGTTCCAATAATAGTTTCGTGCTGCAAATTTGTGGAACATCTAATATTTGTTTCTTTCTCTTTTCTATTGCCACATATCCAAAGAATATATAAATAAAAGATAAATACATAAATTAGAACATTAGTGTTTGTTTGTACATTGAATATTTCCGACAAATTTCAAGTTTTCTATCCGTTTTGGGTCTTTTTAATGCAAAATCCGTGTCTTGTGCGTTTGGTGTCTCTGTCCATCTGTATGTTTGTGCCAGTACTGCGTCTGAATGGTTGAATACATTTTCATGAAACTTTGCAAACTGTGAGTATTTACATTCATTTCGTGACTGAACTTGGTTGCGTTAGTCTGTCTGTCCGTCTTCTTGTTCTATGTCTGATTTTGTGTTTGTTCAAGTATCCCATACAGTGAGTAAAAAAAATTTTCCGCACACACTTACTATTTAAAATAAAAGCCTTTATTATTTGAAGAATATAAGTATCGAAGAAATAAAAATGAAAAAAGAGATGTGCATAATTGCATATAAAGTTTCTATTGCACTTAAACAAAAAATACTAATATAATGTAACGCATAATTCACAATAACACAAAATGTAGCAAATATAAAGCAAAAAAGTCTCCGTACGGTGAAAAATATTTCATTGAACGTTATTCTCCCCCACCATGTTTTATCATTTAATGGCCAGTTGAACCTGCTTTTGCTTTAATGACCTCTCATAAGTTCAGGCATGACTCCCACAAGTTTTTTTGTTGTTTCTGGAGCAATTTTTTTTAGACGTCTAGAATGACAATTTTCAGGTTATCTTTGCTGCTGGTATAATAAATTTTCAGTTCAAGACCGATTTCTTCCCATAAGTGTTCCATGGGGACTGGTGGTGTGTGAAGTTGCTGCGACAATATGATAAAGGCATCATTCTTTACAGAACTTTTGAATCGTTGTTCTGTTGGAAGATAAATGGTCTTCTCAGGGACAGTTTCGTAGCACTAGCAAGAACATTTTGTTTCAAAATGTCTAGGTACACATAGCTATCCATGTTACCTTCAACAAAACGTAAATTACACATCAGAACTCATGCAACCCCATACCTTTACATTTCCTCTTCCGTGTTTTATAGTTCTACATCTGTTTTGTTTGCATTTGATGTTTTGGCTTTCTCCATGCCATAACTCATCCATCTGGACCATAGAGAAAAATTTGAAAAGTACAGAATCCCAAAATATTAAAGGCTTACATGCTTTTTTGCAAACTCAAGAAGCTTTCTTCTGTCAAGTTTGATTATGAATGGCTTCTTACGTGTAACATGCCCATTGTAGCCACTCTTTTTATTACTTTTCTTACATTATAAGGTTATATTTTAATATTGTAATCAGTTTTCTAAAAGGATGCAAGTTGTGTTGCACTAATTCGTGGATTATTGCGAACCTTTCTCAGAATATTCCTCGTGTATATAGCTCAATTTCTGAGGTCTTCCAAATCGCGGTTCCTATTTTCCAGCTTCTACCTAATTATATCTTTCAATTATTTGTACCGTAGATTTAGATTTGTTTACGGTTTCGCCAATATTTTCCTCATTGATAAACCGTCATTTCTCAACTTTATCATCAACACGCGAAAGCTTTCGGAATTCCCATTGTAGGCGATCCACTAGTATAAAAATAGTTTGAAATGATTACTTACACTATACTGAAGTTCTTTTTCATTCGATGGTCATGATAATCGAATGGGGTACAGCTGGACTGTACGTTCTAATCAATTTGCATTGTGCGTACGGAAACGTTTTTTGCCTTTCATTTTGTATGTTTTTCTCAAAGTTTTAATAAATTTTAATTAATATTGTGAAAATTAAGAAATTTTTGTTGCCAACGCATTCTCTAGTATTAAATAAGTTTCTTGTGCAGTTTCTGAATGTTTTGTGAGATTTCTTTAAAAATTATAATAATTTATCCGTCGTTTTCGTTTCCGTACGGAAACTTTTTTTTATTCACTGTATATTCCAGGAATCCCTTTTGTAGTGAAAAAACATGCATTCATTACTTTTAGCTTTTTTATTAATCGAAACTTAAGATGTATCTCTGAATTTTCAATTTTATGTTTATTGTTGAATATCTGTAATCAAGGTAAGCAAATGTTTAATTTCTTAAAAAAATTTTGTATCATTGTATGATAATTTTGGGAAACGCTTTGGATTTTAAATGACACACAAGGCATTATATACATAATCTCAATAATTCTATGCATTCTGGGTAACATTGGTACTCTCTAGAGATCTTTCTTTCTTACTAAAAATGTAAATTCTACAAAAGTGTAAAATGTTAAATTTGACATTTATTTACTTTTGTGAAATTGTGTATTGAAGAATAGTGTATCTTTTTAGAGTGTGGTAGTTATTATATATTATGAATGATAATTACAATTGATTAACAAATACGGAAGTTAGTTAACCTATTCAATCCTGGTAACGCCGGGTAATTCTGCTAGTACTATAATATAAGTATGTAGTGTAATATACTTCCATATGATAGAAATGAAGGTATTTCTGAATGCACTTTGTCAGAATCAGAATATTTATTTAAAAATATTACTGATATTGCTCTAGTTATTGTGATAGTCTAGTTTTCTTTGGGTTTTTCCAGCCTTTTTCTAACACTAACATGGGTTTTTAGGTGGAATAAAATGTTACTTACCAAAAGAATAATTAAAGACACTAGCTTCTGATCCATTTTAATCCATGTCGAATAGATTTAACGTAAGTAACACAGAGGCAACTACATCCAATAAAATTCAAGAAAGTAGTAAAAAACGTGAGGTGGGCGAATAATTTTCTGATCCACTGCATATTTCCGATATTTTACTCATAACACATTCACTCCATATTTATAACAATAAAAATAATTTAATCAATTATCAGAGATATGATCTTCATATGGTTTTTGAGATTCATTCTCGAAGCCAGAATCGATTTTAAAAGGAACTTTAAATGTTGTGCACGTCCCCAAGGAGATCGAAGATGTCAAAATTTCCGAAAAAAGAATGCACCCCGATTGACATTTGTCTTTCAGTTCTTTTATATTTAATGAGGATACTCCTGTTCCATCATCTTTTGAAATAAGTGAAGGAATCAAATGTCTAGGAAAAGTTCAATGTAAAATGTATAGGACAGTCGGAAGAATTGATAGGATGACGAGTATTTCTTTCAAGGAATAGAATTTCAGTAAAACCTTATAAAAATTGTACTGTCGCTTTAAAAAAGATCAGTTTTTATCTGAGATTTAAATTTGGAATTAAAAACGACTACATTTCTTTGATTGGAAGATATATTCAATATATCGAGTATTACAAAGTATCCAGACGGCTGATATTGGAATCGATAGTTGCATTCTTTATTAGACGCTTAAAAGTTGCTTATTTTAATGTCATTGTTTTTCATATCACTCAAATTTCATACGTCGCTTACTTTCGTCGTTCTTACTCATAAACAAAGAGACAGTTTTTGAAGTTGAAAAGGTAGGTAGTTAGGTGGGTAGATAGTTGAATAAACGTCGCATTGGAGTAACACTATTGATAAAGGTACGGGATCAATCCCGAAGTGAACGATCGTGGACAATACCTCATAATTTTGTCATCTGTTTCTTCAGATGACGAGGCCACACTCCAAACCTCCGCATCATGCCAATGTGAGGACGTTTGAGGCCACAACAGATTTAGCGTGAATCAGCCCTCACAAACACGACTGTCTTTGTTTGGATCGAGTTTTAAGCTTGCAACCCTCCGGTTAATAACATCCGCTACTCCTCCAACTGGGTTACCGCGGCCCCTGAAGTTGAAAAGATCCAAGTAAATAGAAGCTACAAATAAATGAATAAAATAGTATCGCTACACTTGAAATGAATAAAATAGTATTGCTAAACTTGAATTCGCTTTAAAATAAATAGAATTTTCCATCTTCTCAAAAGTATCTGTACACCAAATAGGATGCACAATTGTTTCGAATTTGTCATTTATCTGAATAGCGTTCTTGAAACAGCGATTCTTACCATTAAATTTGATTCGTGCTTGTTTTGAAGATGCAGTTAGGAACACTGGTAAGATGTTACAAGAGACACAAGTACGCGAACAGATTCCGTTACTGATTTCTGCATGTAAATAATTCAATAGGCTCCATAGACATGTAAACAACCGTCATCTACACAGGTGCTAAAGGACATTGAAAACTGTGGAGGATAAGCTATGCGTTCATATATTTAAGATGTTTCTTCTTTGAAAAGGTTTTTAGATTTAGAAAGATATTTCCTTAGAAAATAGTTTGGTGCATAGAATTTTTTAAAAATCCGTTTGCACTTCAGGGACATTCGCAACTTTACTTCTACTATTTTTACCCTCTAAGGATAGCTTTTGTTGATCGATTTCGAATTGAATTACAAAACTGAAACTAAGCAACTAAAACTGTTAAAAAATCTGTGCAGCGTGTTTAGAGCAAAAGTAGGTGCTAAAACAGGAGAAACGATTTTCATGTTTAAGGACACTGGATAAATATTTTGTAAAAACGGATAAGGTTCGTTTCTAGACATTGCTAAGTTCGTCTCAGTATTAAATAGGAAACTCAGAAACACGAAATGTTTCGTTTTGTTCCCATTAAAATATCAAAGCAGTTTCGTGTCATAGGTTTACGTTTCTTTACAGTTCTACGAACTCTATTTGTGTTGCTTCTAAAACATTTGATCCACATATTTATTTCGTATCCAGTATACCATAAGAAGCTTATAAAATTTCTCATTAAAATTCAATGAGTATTCGTGCATTGTCGAAGGAATACTTTTTCAGTTTTCCTCAAACTTCTCAGATAATGATTATATTCTTGGAAATATGAGTTTTTAAATGAAATACTTGGAATTTATAAATTCATGAAACGTGTGTACCACCTCTTCTCAGATACGCACACATCACGTATTAAATATGGTTAAATCCTTTGTATGTTTATTCCAAATATCATTCAACTCTAGAGTCAGACTAAATTGCATTTGCATTGCAAAACATGCGGTAATATTTTGATGAAAAATAGCTAGTTTCATGGAATGAAATATTTATATTTTTTCTCATGTATATATTGCTTTTTTAGCATTTCGATGTTCCAGGAATGTTAATAGAGCAGTTACGGTAAAAAGTAGATTTTAAATTAGAATTTTATTTAACAGCGAAAAATTTCTGAAAGCCATTATAATTTTAGTAAACTCAATTAAAACTAACAATACAATAGTTTTTATTGCTCTCTCCTTTTCTGACAGTATTTTTACAAAAATATTTAATTCTTAATATCCAGATAACCACATTTTAAACAATTTTACTTACACTAACATTTATCGATCCGTTTATTTTACCTTAAAGAAAATGTGCTGCTTTAAGTATAAATGTAGTTGAATTGTCTATAGAACCTTTATAGAATATTACATAAATAAGAAACGTATCAATCGATTTATTTTTGCTGAAACATGGAGAAAACTTTTATAATTTTTGGTTAGTTACAATCTTAAAAATGACATTTTCAGATACTTTTGATTGAAAGGTTCCTTCAAACATCGAAATCTCTCATCAATTTGTGTTTGTTAATAGATTTTATAGGTTTTGCAATGTTTGATAGATATTTTTGCAATTCAATTAATTTTTACAACTTTTTAATCCGATTTGTCCAATTAGAAGTCGTGAAGTTTTTTAAATGAATTTTCCAATTTACAGTCAAAGGATATTTTGGTAGTTTAAGTTGAAGAAGCATGTAAAACTTGTGTTTTCTCCTTTAATGCAAATGCTAAACGTGTTCACAAATCTTTATGTGTTTTTCCTTTTGTGCTTCATGTGAGTAATTCGCACTTGGTTTGAATATGAGTTCGTTTAATGTTTAGACGTTCTTAGTACGAGAGGAATTTTCAGTGCAAAACATACAAAATGTCCCAGGAGAAAAACATTTCTGGTTAAGAACTAATTGCATTTATTTCCGTTTTTGCGATATTTGTCGTACATTTTTTTATAAAAGAGATTCGCAGAAAATGCATTCGAAGGACATGCCAAATTGCGCCATAAATTGTGAAAAATGTTATCAAAACATAAACGCTGTGTTAAGCGTTTCAGGAAAATCCTCTCATAAACAAATATGGAAGATTGAAAAATAAAAGTACCGTTTCCTCCAAAATAAATCTAACTGATGTAACTTAATTTGTATTTGAAGCTAAGGAACTTAAACTTATATTTCAAAGAGCTAAGCAAAATTATTTTTGTGATGTTATCAGAGCAATGAGAGCTTTTTTCTTTGAAGCCAGGTTTTGAGGGCGCTAATATTTTTGTGAGAATTCCATATTTACTCTTTCATTCAAGAAGTGACTCAATTTGGCTTGTTATTTGAATGTAATTTCAGTTCATATCGCTGAGAGGCTTTTTCTGCTGAGCTTAGTGTAGATGGTAGTAGTGATTTCGGGGTGAAACATGTTTCCAGTACGTATTCCGGACGTAACGTCAGAATAGATTTCAGCACTTCGTCAATAGAAATGCCAAAGAATGAATTCCGAATTGATTTGATAGTTAATTGGTCAACGGTAATTAGATTAAAAGCCAAACGTAGTCAAAATGGCGATAAACTGCATTTTAAGGTAACCCCGATATCGTTGGGTCATTGCCAAAACAAGATAATTCCATTTTTTCTTTTTTGAGATATGTACACTTTCACACATAAGTGTGTTGTATGTTCTGCGAAAACAAGATAACTCTATTATGAGCTTAACGTATCAAGTATATGCGCAGAAGAAATAATTTACAGCACCTTATTATATGTGTGAAAGTGTACTTAACTCAAAAAAGAAAAAATGGAGTTATCTTGTTTTTACAGTAACCCGACGATATTATGGGAGTCTAGGAATCTATACATTATAACTGGGAGAGAGAGACAACACCATAACATCTGAGGGACTAAATATATTTATTTACAGTCAGCAATTACATTTGAACAAGACATCTTAACATCAGTGAGTATCTCTTAAAACTGATAAATTAGTAGCTACGCTCAACAGAGGGCGCTGGTGTGTGCCTAGGATCGAGAAGATAATATCCTACAACTAGGCCATCCTTCACGGTTGCGACCTCACATGTGAAGAGTTGTCGCTCAAAATATGACACGACACTCAAGAAAAATGAACAATAAAATCTAACATCAGAATAATTTTTTCAGTTCTAAAAGTTTTTGTTCCCAGGCCGTATCTCGCTTAAAATCAGTTGAGAATCCAGTAAACTCTCTTAAATTATTGCGACATTCGTCAGAGCCAAATACCAGTAAATGAAATTATTTTGTTGTTTTTGTTGAGGCTCTTATTAGATTAGCAAGTAAGTGAGGAACGTCGCTTAGTTTCGGTACATTCCTTTCCACTTTAAAAGGACAAACGCCGATGTAATGGAATACAAAATGAAGTAGAAAATAAATGGGAAAATGTACTCACGAACGCTGAGACGACACTGTAATTCAAAATTCACATCTGAATAAACAAACACCAGTAAAACAGTCAAAAACCCACTGAATATCTATTGAAACCATATAGCTAGGCAAACATCGTAGGAGAAAAAGATTATGGGCCAGGCCGAGGCCCCATTTGTGGAGGTCTAGAGAGTCTATACATCATAACTGGGAGAGGGACACAACACCATAACATCTGAGGGACTAAATACATTTATTTACAGTTAGCAATTACATCTTAACATCAGTGAGTACGTCTTAAAACTGATAAATTAGTAGCTACGCTCAACAGCGGGGGCTGGTGTGTGCAGAGAATGGAGAGGATAATATCTTACAATATGTATCATGCTAGAGCATTTGGGTAACAGGAAATATTATCCCCATCTTTTGTATAGTTTGTATGTTTACACTGAAAATGTCGTTCATAAAGTTAATCTTAATTGTAACGACTTTTTGAATTTTCATTTTTATTTAACTCAAAACATACCCAACACATATGTTGCGAATGGTTGTTTCATGAAGTGTCTGTCTCTCATTGTCTTACATGAATAATATCAGAGGAAATTACCGGGAAATATAATCAAAGTGGCGATAGATTCAATTTAGGGTAATAATTCTTAATAGGGAGTATTTTGTCCTTTTTCGGCAGTTATTATGTTCATACGAAAAAACTTACGCAGAATAATTGTTCAAATTTTTAATTATTCGTTTTCACGAAAAATAATTTGTATTAATTTTGAATATTGCTTATAACATAACTACAATTTTTTCGGGTCAGTGTTTTAAAATGTTTGCTTTTAGAGTGAGAAATTCGAGAAATCTACCTATATGGTTCATAACGGCCTTGTCATTTTAAGTGCACTCATGCTCATAAATTATGGATGACAGTTT
Source organism: Meta bourneti (assembly GCA_933210815.1). NCBI lineage: Eukaryota > Metazoa > Arthropoda > Arachnida > Araneae > Tetragnathidae > Meta > Meta bourneti. The sequence continues at coordinate 73,310,334 of OW119929.1, read as the reverse complement.
GTACGAATTAAACCTAAAAGCACAACAAAATTGCTGTAAACATAAAGCCTGTTTAATACAAAAAAGGTACAGAACAAAAAATGGTACATGTACTACCACAGTTCCCAATAAAATAAGGGAAATGCTCCCTGGAGCAAATGGAGAATATATGTCTCGTGTAGAAAAACTAACAGTATACGGTTTGTATGAAGATTAATAGGCTATATGTTTGCCATGTGTTGTAAGACAGTCAGTACGACGTCTGGTCATGCTGAGCACCAAATTATCTAGCTGGTCTTGGGTAGACCATCCCACTCTTAAACCAATGCTATGGAAGTTCCGGAATAGACCTAGGAGGTGGATGACGTGCTACAACACGTCGCCGATACTCTCCCAACCGTCTGTACTCGGTTTACCTCGAGACTGGTATACGTGGATGCTAACAGCTGTCGGGACAGGTCTGCTGCTATACTCTGCCTGCTTCTTTTGACAGTATTGCCAAATACTGGTCGTCTTGCGGTGTTGTAACCCGGGGACGACCTGTGCTGCAGCGTCTACTTACGTTTTCATCTCTTTGGAACCGCTGCCTCCATATGACACTCTGTGGGATTCCCAGTTCTTGGGATACTTCCATCTGCGAGCAGCCACATTCCAAACGACCGATAACTCTGTCACGTAAAAAAGTCAATCGTCCATGTGTGTCCTCTGAGTCATAGCTATTCGTCTATGGCAATCTCAGGCTTACCCGCCGATTGTGAACTACACATCGTGACAGCAACGATTCCTTTTATGCACTCCACGGACTGCTCTGTTCCTTATGACATACTTTCAGCGCCAGCTTATTGCTTACTCCAGCTTGAAACACAAGCACGTTATTCCAGAAGAGATGTGGTTCTATTCCATCAGAAATTCTTGATCTAGTGCACTTTTTTCTGTGATTCTCAAATATCCTTAATTTATGAGCATGAGTGTATATTGATATTTCACTAACAATCGTCTTCACAAACAATATCGAAGTTGAAAACAAATAGTGAATTGAAATACCAGTTTAAATATTGTCATCGTAAAAATAAATTGAGGCACAAACACGTTTTTATTCGGGAACTTTTTTAAAATTTATTTTCGATGTACACAGTTGTATTTTTGTTTTGTCACAAAAATCCAGCAATCACAAAAATCAACATATAGTACTCAGTAATAATAACTTTACCATACAACATCTGAAATATATTGACATATGTATATATATCTTAAAAATCTGAACAATATACATCAAAACACAAAGCACCTCTCAAAATGTAAATCTATATACAAATCCGCATTCTATTCTAGTTTATTTCCACAACTATATATTCTAGGAGTCTTACGATGCAACATAATTCAACGTTCGCAGCATAACTTAAAATAAAGGATGATATGAAATAGAGGATCCGCATTTGGAATTTTGTATTAGTACGAAATTCTCAGCAGAGTAGGAAATTCAAAATTATGTACAATAGATCAGAGATAGGAATTATTACCCTGAAGAGAGTTTGAGATTCATAAAACTAGTAAAATAAAAGCATACATGTATAGTTAACATTATAGATTTTTGTAAATGTCTTGATTGTTTCTTAAAATTATTAAAAAATTCTTATAAATAAATACAGAACAAACAATCCAACAGCATTTAAATTATATGCTTATAGTTTGAAAAAATTTACTTGAAAGTATATTTGTAGTAATTTTCTTGCGAAATTCAGTTTCCTGTTTGTAAAATGGTACAAAAATAACTACTTTTATTAGGTAAGTTAGTTATTTGTGAACTGTCTATTACTCGGGTAGATAAATATAATATGAATTTTATAATGTATTAATTTAATTAATTTGATTGCCTATATAACCGTTAAGGACTGTAAATCCCTATTATACATTAAAATTCATCATTATAATATTACAACTTGTAAGTATATGTCAAGCATTTCTAAAGAGAAATAGAAGGCATATAAATTAAAATTATATATCCGTTTTGAATATTTAGGTAAATATTCAAAACGGATATGTAAATTTATACGCCATTTAAAATTTCAATTATTGAAAAATAACAACCCCCCCCGTACTATAATAGTAGAATCTGAAAGAATACGATATGAACATGATAGGAGACAAAATAGAATAACGACGTCATGAATGAAGCCGAGTAGTGAAAGAAGGAATAGAATAAAAATAATATATTAATACATGAATATAATAATGAAATAACAATGACCTGTACTGCAGAGAAATTTTCGATGAATTAAACTATTTCCATCAATAATCTATTTAGATAAGATCCAGGTAAATTTATATTTTACCGAAACTAACAATGGGTTCGGATGCTTAAGTTTTACCTCAAAGCTTTAATAAAAATAGGAATTCAGCTTTGTGTGTACCAGGAGTTTAATTGGTCAGTTGAATTATGTTTCATCGTTTTCACAAATAACAGAAGCTTCAACGCTTAGTTCACTAAGAAAACCACATGCAAACGTTTAAGCAACTTTTACTTCAGTCTTCATGTGTGGCAACTGTTCCTTTGCGCATCACTGTTTAGATGTAAAGTAGATACGAAAAGAATTTTGGTTGGAGAAAATCCAAATATCTAACATGTGATATTGGTTTTAAGTCTTTTATTTTCTAATAAAATTCATACCTATAAATATGTATTTAATTGTTCTGTTAATCAAATCAAACTGCTTGTTAGCATGTTGATCCTCTGAACTCCACAAAATTTCCGTGTAGTGTAGGATTGCTTTTATCCCACAGTACACATGAATAATGACATTATAATTATTCATGAATATGTTAGAATGTGAAACAAAAATTCGTAAACATTATCAGGGATAAAAGTTTATGCACTTCAGGTTGAAATGATGTTAGGCACAACAGGATTTGGTATGAATTTTAAATGTTTATTGTTCATCTATTTGAAAATCTATTAAATGCTTAAATGCAATGATTAACCCTCTGAGCGTCACGAGATTTTCTTGTAGTCCAGTATATATAGCAACACACATATTGACTAAATAAGCACATTGACTGGTTGAAAGATTCAAAGATTCTATTGGCAAGAAGGTTGTTACTGATTAGAAGTCATGCTGGGAAGACTGCAGGTTGCAGAACGGATATATACGTGTTAACCCTCCAGAGGGTTAAAGGTTTAATTTTATTAGTGACTTCACAATCACCATCTTCCTAATTTTGCAGTAATTTTTCTTTGGATTTTTGGCAAATATAGTTTGATCTTTTGATCCAGTGTATCGTTCCTCTTTACTATTCTGATTCAATATTCAATTTGATTAAAAAATCAAGTATACTGATTTCATTCGATTTGCTAAAACCGATTACGAAGAGTACCTTACGGATGAACTGGACGAATAACTTTCATATTTTTAATTAGATCTGCAAAAGGAATTCGTCTTGAAAGCGATATAGCCTTTGAACCTAGAAGTTCATTAACACTGGCCAGATTAACTTTTGATATCTTTTCATGTTTCACAGAGCCAGTTTCATAAAAACCTGAGAACTTAAGCCTTAAATATAATTTTACACAAGGAGTTTTGGATATATCACATAACTGTACCTAAAATCTTATTGGTGAAAATATCGTGATTCAGTACATCACACTTATGGACATCATATGTCATTCAACCAAAAAGTATACAGAGAAGTACCCCTAAAAGTTCTTTTCATTGCATTATATCTACTTTTTGTAACGAAATATATGTTTAATGAATTTAAAACAATGCGGATTTATATGAAAAAATTAAGACTTAATCTAAGTTCACAAAACAAATTATTGAATACTTTAAAATATGTTTTCAGGAACAATCATTTACATGAAGTCTGAATTAAAAGATTAACTATTCAAATAACTTACAAAGATCTTCACTATGACTATGACTATATTAAACAAAAATAAATACTCAGTTTAAGCTTCTAACATTATAACTATATGAGAAAATTTTAGGAAAATATGTGATGATATCATTTGTCTTAATAAGGGAAAAAATACATCTCAGTGAAAAGTATAAATTAAATTTCAATATTTTATGTATTCCAATCTCTCTTTCATTGATTCTGTTAATTCATTTTGTCTGTTTCAAAAGGAAACTCAAATTTAATTCAATAAAAAAAATGTAAATTCTTTACAAACTGGAGTTTCGCATAGCTTCTACATATAAACGTACCTACATTTTCATATATCCTTTCCAGGAGGTGTCATTAAAGAAAGATAGCTTTCAGAGACAAGTAGTTTTGAAATTAACAAAATAATTCAAAAAGTACAAATCTCCAAGGCATTCAAGAAGCTCACAAGGATGGTCCTATATTTTATTTATTTTGAAAGTTCCTTCGTTTAAAAAACTTAATATACATTTGACGTGTATTGTAGTGCATTTACTGAGTGTTTTTACCTATGAAAACTGTGATCTACATTCAATATATGTGTATGGTATGCTATGAACAACTAAGGGTGATAATTTTCTGCTAATAATTCAATCTAGCATTCAAAATGTGTTCTACAGATATGCTAGATAAAAGAGAAGTAGTAATAATCATATGTGTGATAAATTTAGTTGTATTACTACATTTATAAGTAGAATACATAGAATATTATTTCTTAAAATGTTATACTGTCCTAAATTTCTGTAGTGTGACTTAAGACTTGCTGTCTAAAGTTAAGTTTAAGAAAAAGTTATTTTGAAAAAATACGAGCAAAAGAATTATCCAAAATTTTGTGTATGATAAATGCATTCTTTATTTCAAGTAGATTTAAGTTAGGTATATTACAAGTATCGTAATTATTTTAGTATTTTAAAAGATTTATAAAATCTAAACAGCTCTTTGGTAAAATCATTTATAATAATTAGTACTACATCAGTATCAACTATCAAAGGGCTATTTAACATGCATGAATTAAACTTCAGAATGTGGAATAGAATAATTTTTATGCTACGAAAAGGCTATTTAACATGCATGGATTAAACCTCAGAATATATAATATAATAGAATAATCTTTATATCAACTGAGATCATACAAGAGATCGTATTGCATTTTCTGAAGTATGTCTATCAAAGCATACTCGTATATTGTTTTAAAAGTTCCTATCACTGTTTAACTAGAAAAAATATTTAACTTCAAAATATGATGGATATATGTTCATTAGAAATCTACGTAATTTTATGAATGGCATGATTTTGTGCTATATAAGAAATAGATAAATTACAAACCTCTTTCATGAAAAGTGAGATTTTTTATTTTCGTTAAAAAGTGGGTAGATTTTAAAACCTAAAATTAAATCTTGCTCATAATTTTCGAAACAAAAATTGAAATGGACTCTTCAATGGTAAGTGAGTAAATCCTATATATGAATGCTCATTGAAAATTTGTTCTGTGCAGCAAAAAGAAAGTAATTTCAGAATTATCTGATTAAAACGAAATCAGAAAACATTTGACAACGAATTTTTATTTCAAACATGTGATATCAATTGCTTAATATGAAAGTTTAACATTAAAATCCTGGATCTGGTAACATCTGAGAGTTTTCTCTAAAGATAATTGCAGAGAGCCCTTGTGTTTCGGCAGCCTCTTTCCTAACTTGTGGCGCAATTCGGTTTGCTTATATTAAAAATTAAACAAACATTTTACATGCTAATAATTGTTTTTTTAAATTTTGAATAAAATAAGGTTTCGTTCCCAAAGCAACATTTTATTAAATAGTTCGCTAGGTTAAATGACATTGAATCACCAACGTTACGGAAATACAAAATGTATGACAGAACAATATGAGGATATTAATTACAATTAAGAGTGAAACAATTCATTGACTGTTCTGGTATAACTATGTAACTGAAAATGTGTGAACTTATGTAGCGATACTTGTGAATGATGACAATTAGAATAGATAATAATCGCATTTTTAGAGCAAAATATTTTTAAGAAATGGAGAATAGAATTAAGGAATATTTTTATGCCATTTGGAAAAGTTTGTAGTACATGTAGTCTTGTGTTAGTGATACCGTTAAGGTAGTTACGTTAATATATTAAATTCTGACTCCTACATGTTAACTAAAATGTTTCATACAGGGAAAGTAAGTTTTATTAGGATATATTTAATGTCTTTATCCCGTTTTCATTATTAATTTCACTTTAGCTGAAGTGTATCTCAAAGTGTGGTCCCTTAATTCGCAAATATTGTAATTTTAGTACATAAAAAGGGGGTAAAGTGGTAATGGATAGCAGAAATAAATCTTTAAAATACAATGGCGTGCAAAACTCAAGGAACGACATTATTTTAAAAGGTTAGAACCTGAAAACCAAATGAAATAGCCTGTGGAGATTTGTATAACTGAAAATATTCAGTCTATTCAAATTTTGGAATCGTAGCTTTAGAGACTCTGACTGAGAAATGGGCTCTGCTACCAATGAACTCATACACAACCTCGTTCTCGGTATGCAAACGCTGTGCAAAGCATCAGCGTTAGAAGTGGTCATGTAGTATATATACTAAGGACCGCCTCATCTCTTTATTTAAGTTTTCATTGTTACCCTTCTGTCTCGAGGCACCCACTGCAGTGTCATCACTTCAGTTCTAAGATTTTTTAATATTAGCTTCTGTTCTTGTTATCGTTTCGTTTTTATTCATCAGTTAGGTAACTCCGACGTGTTGTTTACATTCATCACTCACGTCATGTATCATTTACCCACATCTAGGTCACTTCACTGAAGATGAAAACATTACTGTTTCTAAAGTTTTGCACGTCAGTGTAGAGGAGAATCAGTTACCCGCATGTTAGATGTGGTAGCTAACAGAACAGATTTTGTGGATTGCTCAAAGATTCAGGGTGGCTCGGATACAGACACATTTATCCATCAAAAAGAGTGAAAACAATAATTATTTGTAATGAGTATTATTTTAAATTGAAAAATACTGTGCTAGAATAATAAAGTAACCCGTTTTTTCTAAAGAGCTATTAATGCTATACTTGAAGCATACGAATTGGACCATCCTTATTTACAGCACAAACACTGTAAAAGGTTCAAAATCTTTTTCGAAATAAACTCTATACACGTGTTCATTATGAACAACCTTGTTAATCCTTACGCTGTCTTGTATTCAAAAAGTTGAATTACAATATGTATCAAAAGCATTCTAATTTTCCATGATCTCATTATAGAGAATTGTATTATTATATAATAATCTATATATTAATCTATTTTTGTTAGAAAGTGTTACCAAATCTTGAGTTTAGTTTAGGTCTCCATATTAAAAATCGAATTGCACAATAACCTTCAGTTTTTAAAAATTTCTTCGATCCTAAGGAATAAAATGAAAGCTCTGAGACTAGTTCATTCTACATACTGCATCTACTTACTACATGATAATATTTATAATTTATTAATGGTTGTCTATGAAATCAGAGATTGTTATATTTGTAAATGAAATCAAAGATACATAAAAATGGAAGGCAATGAAATATTTTGGTAAATCAATGCTTGTATAAATGACTAGAGTAGAAATCGTATATCGTAAAAATAAAAAATGGCACACATGTATCCTTACTTGAATATAGAGTAATAATCATGCTTTTTTTTTCATGAACATGAGCACAACGACTGCAGGCTCATGTTAACAAGAAAGGAAAATATAGAGCTGCTCACATTTTTCAAAACATGCAATATAGATATATATATATATATATACAAAAGAATGTTCTCTACTGTTAAAGACTCAGTGTTCTTCGATTTCGAAGTAAAGTGGCATGCAAAAACTTCAATTTCATTTAAAATCAGTAATATTTTTTAAATTTTCAAGTAAAGATTACCATAACTTTTTTTCTATATATTGATAGTACTCTAATTTATATGGGATGAATTATTTTCATGATTTGTAGTAAATTGATTTGATACTGAATGTTTGGTTTCTTTAACTTTCTTTTCAAATTTAGAAAATGCTTTCTTAATATTTACTGTCCCTTTACAAAGTAAATAATTAGTGTTCTGATATTTAGTTGCATAACACTAACAGCGTTATAAGAAATTATCTTTACAATAAAAAGTTATTACATTTCATCAATGGTATAGCCTGATATCGCTTATTCATATCATTATCAGATACTTAAAGTATCTAGCTTTAAAGAATCATGTAGACCAATCATAATTACCATACATTTTAAGCAATTCTTCGAGATATTTCTAATGGTTAATCTAATTTAATATAAATTAAGAACTTCTTAAAAGACTGATTCAGGATTCTCTGACTCAAAAAAGTTTGCTTTTTAAAATGCTATTTCAGTGGTTTTATTTTGAAACATATTTTATAATACGTCAATGATAAGAAATTAAAAATATCCTGTTTCAAATATTTGAATGGAAATTAAATAAAAATCTGATATGCAGTCCAGTCGTTAACTACACAATCAATCGAATACTACATAACTTTGAAACTATTTTGGTTTTAATGAAAGTTCTATTTTCATTTTGCTGTAGAGGGTCAGGTGTCAAAAAATATTTGTAACTTTAAAGTATACCCTTGTACATTCATTTAGGTTCTAAAATTAGAAAAATCAATCGAAGAGAAAAAGAAGCATTTCAAGAAACAGTTCAACTAAGTCACAATTGAGTAAAAAGGATGAAAAAGCTTATCGTCGTTTTACTTTAAAAACCTTGCAAGTCTCTTAAAGTCAACATTTTTCAGAACCGATAAAAGCAAGGTAACAAATTTTAGACCAGTAACGAGATATGAGGTTTATAATTCGCCAATAGAGGGCCTTATAACTGATGTAGACTCAAGAGTTTTTGAAACAAGTCTAGGAAGCATATTTTTAACTAAATAATGTTAGAACCATTTAGCCAACCTGTGACAAAAACAAGATAATCATAAATAACGGTAAGACCTCATAAACCAAAAGCAATTTGAACTTGCGAGTTTTTACGAGATGGTAAAATGACGACAGACCACAATACTAGAATAAATAAAATTCATCAGTGGTAAATGAAACTCAATTTGGACAATCGAATCCGTGGATAACGCTTTTTTCACCTATTTTCAGATAACTCGATCCAAACTAAAAGTACGAAAAACTGGAAAGCTCTCGAAAATTCCGAATTGGTATTTGTGCCCAAGATCTTCAGCAAGTTGTGCCGCAGCTACCACGATACGAGCCAGTCATGATATGCAGCAGTCGTCGATGTTAGCTGTGGTGCCATGTGAGGAGGCTGCTGCTGCGTCCTTCATCTTCTGCACCTTCTTGCTGGTTCTCCTGATGAGACTGCGGCTACGGGGCTTGAAGGTGCGCTGGGTGCTGGCTTCCTCCTGGGGGCTCTGCAGACGGCTGGCCGCGCCGTTGGAACTGGAGGCTGCTGCAGCGGCGTGGGCGCTCGAACGTCGGCGCAGTCCCTCGGCCGGCAGGGGCAGCTTGGACAGCTGGAGGAAAGCTCGGAAGATGTCTTTGATGTGGGCGTTGTCCTTGGCGGAGCACTCGAGGATCTTGGCCCGCAGCCGGGGGAGCTCGCAGAAGAGCCACTCTGCAGCGTCCTCCTTGGTGACGGCACGACGCTCCTCGCCCAGGTCGGATTTGTTGCCCACCACCACGATGGGCACTTCTTGGAAGTCGGACTTCTGCTCCCGGATCTCCTGCAAAAGAGAAGCCAGTCTTTCAGTCAGGTAGTATACGTGACCACGGAACACGCAATTTAACCGTCCATGTGGTTTCGACGAGGTATCTCGTCCATCAAGATCTGACCAATTTTGCAACTGACAAGATAACTCATCATCAAGATATTGCCCATTTTTTGACGACGAGATCAAGACCTGATCAATTTTCTTCTAATGAAGAGATATGTTGTCCATCAAGATCAGGTCTGGAGAGATATCTTGTCGAGATAATTACCAGGATAATTAAATTATTGAATTGTAGTATCCTGAAGATCTGTTACAATATAGTATGATAATATAAATGCAATTACTGTATAGATGTAACAATATACAGATGTAATAATATACAGATGTAATAATATGCAGATGTAATATTGTACAGATGCAATATGCTCTAATATTCTGGATAGACTTGCCACCTCGGTGGAATGCTCTTTTCATTCCAGCCGCACTTACATGAACTGCTACAGAGTCTCACGACACTAGGCACCGGATTGTGTGATAATGTTAGTTAGATTTTCATAGACGCGTATTAGTCATGCTATATCCTCGTACTCACGGTATGTGACCATTTATACGCGAATTGGGCAAAGTTTTGTTTTTATGTTTCACACGATTTTGACTTCTTAAAGTGGGTACAGCTGTATCTAGCGCCTCGTCTGGTGGCAACGCTTTTGGCGCACTTTTAGTAGTGAGTTATGGCAGGTGAAGGTAACCCATCTTTATTATGGTTATTTGTTTTTTTTGGCAACCTCTGCAATCGGAAAGATTTATAAAGATGTTATATTTATAAAGATTTAAAAAGAAAAAATATCAAAACTAATTATTCAACCAGACAATTGTGGTTTATGATTAGATTTACAGATGAAGGTATCTTCTTGAAATTATTTCCAAAATATATGTTTCTTTAGTCACAATGTGTATCATACTACTATAAGTTAGAACAAGCTGCCCAAGTAGCACAGCCACGTATTTAAGATGTGTTGACTATAATATCACATATCTAAGTGAATAAAACTTTCAGATGCCAGTTCATTTTTCCTATCATATTTACGTTGTTTGCAGTGCGAATGATATGAACAGCTCAATTAGTGAGCAATGGAGCTCAATTAGTGAATAATGGAGAAGATGTGGTAAACACTGCTATCTTAATAGTTTCGCCTTAAGATAGAAATATAAATACTTTAGATGTATTTAGTGTATTTTTGTGACGATGCGATGAGTTTACAGCACGCGTTATAAAAGGTGTGATAAAAATATAATTGTTGGTATATTTCTGTTACCACGATGTGTATGAGACCCTTTCGCGCAGGAAAACCCATCTATTGTGTGAGTTGGGTGCTTGTTTAAAGATGATTATAATTTCATTCTATTTATCAGATTCATCGGAAATAATTTCATGTATGTGGGCGTAATCCAAAAAAACAGTAATAACTCCGAAGTCCAGAAAAAATACGTCTCAAAGTTTGAGGTGAACTGGGGCTTGTGTTCGTCACGACCACAAGCTGAAATATATGAAGTTAATAAATTATATGAAGTTAATAAAATAACATAATATATGAAGAAATATATGAAGTTAATAAAATAAAAGAGATGTCCTTACCTGAAAGCAGTCTTTTACAATGCGAAACGATTCCGCGCTGTCTATGCTGTAGACCAGCAAAAAAGCATGAGCTGTAGCAATAGACAGACGTCTCATAGCAGGAAACTGGAAATCTCCAGCCGTGTCCAGGATGTCTACCTTCAGTGTCATAGACTCCAGATCGAATTCTCTGCAATATAGATCCTCCACCGTTGGTCGGTGCTTCTCACAGAAGGAATTGAAGAGGAATCGTTTTACGATTGAACTTTTTCCTGTACCTCCTCCTCCTAATGTCACCAATCGAATGCGGTATTCTTCCGCCATCGTCTTCGAACCAGTGGAAAAGTTTCTAGAAAAAAATACCAGTACGTTAAAAATGTACAAATGATAAAGTAAATATGAATGATAGGTAACTATGATAACAAAGCCATGACCACCATAATCCAGCTCTCGCTAGAAGGCAGACGAGTCACATGGTTTTGAACGAATCTATTCGTTAATTAGGGTGATAGGTTGGAACGTAAGCAAAGCGCTTCCACAACTGCCGTCCTTAACACGGATTCTGGTTCTAAGTTTAATTAATGTGTCGAAAGCGATTGCAAAGATAACGAGTTGGTGGGAGAAAAACCACCCATGGCGATAGTCATTCATGCATGTGCTTATGGCAGCTGTACTCATAACAACCTTTGACATCTGAAAAATCAACTGACCCAAGGCCTTCTTGTCAGAGTTGCACTATAATAGCGTCTCGATATATTTGAAATAAAGTCTCCGGTAGAACATCTGTGTTTGTTCACCCTAATTTCCAGAACCATTTGTCGGATTATCATGCAACTTTCATCATTTTATAAAACATTTGTAAAAACGATTTAGGTGCATAAAATATTAATATATAACAAGAAGGGACCGAGAATCAAGGAATTTTGTGAAACAAGTCTAAGAAATAGCGACGTTCTATCGCTATCTTGTCTTACGTTGCCTGAGACGCAAAGGAGTCGTTTACGCCGGTTTGAGAGTATACACTGCACTAGCCCGTAGCAAATGCGTCTGTTGTTGCGTGAACATAGTTTCTGTTTCAGGAGCTGTTGAATTAAAATTAAAATATTGTATAACCATAAATGCCGAGACGGAAAGAGAACATAGGCACAGGAACAGACACTTAACGCAGCTGGTCAACCGAATTGGAGAATATTTTTCATATGGACAACTTTACTTGGCCCTTTTGCGTGTCACGTCAAAACAAAATATATCCATGTTGACATCATGAGAAAAAAATATGCTTCTTCTCCTACCACGACTTCATTCTTCGTTCTTACTTTGCCTTCTCTTCACACGGAAACTCACAGATATTTGGCTTTTCCAGGCAACATAGGACAGTTAAATGGCGGAGAACAATCATCCTTTACATGACCACACAAACGAAGATACACCCCCTGATTATAATACATCTCTCACAGTCTCAAGCAATTGACACAATCATTCAACTATAGACTTGAACCAAAGAGGGTATCCTTGTGCTGAGCTTAATCACCACTACACAAATTAATTTGGAATATGGTAGTATACATAGTAGTGCAACGAATATCAACCACGAAGTACTTTTTGGTAGACTGAAATAACACTGTCTTAACACTCACGATTACCCTCTGCTTTGGTGCCCTCTACAGAGGGTGATCATATTATTAGAGCCACCTTTATAAATGAACAATTTTGCATTTCAATCAGTTATTAAAAAGAAAAACCTTGTTTTACATTGAGTTTTTATTCCATGACATACCCAAGTTAACACATTTTAAATAATACACTACTGTTTGTGAAAATTGCAACACCATGAAAGAATCATCAGAAATAAATTAAATTTATTCCACGTATTACTTTAGTGGTTTAATTAAAAGATCAAATTTACAGAGCAATAGAACAAAAATAATGCCGAAAATCAATATCTTGTGTAGCCGCCACGCGCAGAGATGAGAGCCTGTACATGTCATGGCATCGAATCATACAGATTCTGAATGTGCTGAGAAATGGCATTCCAGATGGCCTCTATCCGATACCAAAGTTCAGCCGTACTCTCTGCCCGACGAGCGGTACGAGCGAGTCGCCGTCCGATGTAATCCCAGACATGCTCAACGGGCGACATATCCGGGGAACGTGCAGACCATGGAAGAAGCGGAACCTGTCGTGCACTGAAGAAGGCTTGTATATTCAGCAACATGTGGACGGGCATTGTCTTGCTGAAATACAGCTCCGGGAATGCGTTGCAGGAGGTGTAGGACCTCGGGCTCCACAACTTCCCTGATGTTGCGCCCGATGTTCAGGGTCCCCACAATTTGGAGTAGGCGGGATCGCCCATGATATCCAATAGCGCCCCAGACCATAACGCCAGGTGTTCGTCCAGTATGACGCTGAATAAGACACTCCGGGAGAAGGCTTTCACCTCTGTAGCGTCTGGCGAGTACGCGTCCATCGTTATAGTCCAGATTGTAGTCGGACTCATCTGAGAAGACGACTTGTTACCAATCAACACGCCATTGGCTGTGCTGGTGAGCCCATTGTAGCCGGAGGCGTCAGTGGTTCAGCGTCAAGGGAATCCTGCGCAGGGGAATCCTTGCACGTAGCCCATGGCGAAGCAGACGTCGACGAACCGTGGGGGCAGACAATGACACACCTGTAGACGTGCTCCAATATTGTGTCAACGCACGAGAGGATGCTTTACGATCCGTCACCGTCATTCGGATGAGGTGTCTGTCGTCCCGTGGTGACGTCATACTGCGTGGCCCACTGCCGGGGTTTCGACTTGTCCGGTTCTCCATGGTCCATCTCTTCCACACACGCATCACTGTTGTGGCATTACGCCCCGTGCGACTGGCGATTTCACGATACGAAAGTCCACTCTCACGGAGGCCAATCATGCGGCCCCGTTCGAATTCCGTTAGTTGCTCGTATGGCACTCTGTGTTTTTGGCAAGGCATATTGACTTCTAATCAATCATTTACAGCAGTCAAACAACGATACACACATTTAACGCACCTTTACAGTGTTTTTTATACACAACTCACTTAGAAGTTTAGAGGGTGTTTCTTGGCTCACACATCGCTTTGTAATTCTAATCATTTGCATATCCTAACCTGTTTTGCATTTCCTGCAAGTTTCGTTTAATTTGCATGATTCCTTCATGGTGTTGCAATTTTCGCAAACAGTAGTGTACTTCGCAACACTGTTGCTTTAACAACTTGTTATACAGCCATCATCTTGTGTCAGTTCTCAGATACATTTATTAATGTTGTTTATTGAAGTTATTCGAGATTTTCAATTGCTTTGAGAGTATTGTTCTGGTATTGTAACGTTAAAGTGATTAATTTATGATTTCTAAATGGTTTATTGAGCGTTGTATGATGTTACATTATGATTTTTTACCTTTCTTGACAATGGATTTTCACCATAGACAAGACAAGATATTTTTCTAACGGAAATTTAGGAAATTGAAGCGCTTCTATTGAATACTAAACATTCTCACAGGAAGATTGCTTTAATTTCTTATACTTCACGAGCATCAATGAACCTTACAATGAAAAAATTTAACGCAAAATATTTTTAATGCCACCAAAGCGTTTGAAGATATTTCCTTTTACCAATACTCAGAAAATACCTTTTTTGCACTGTGGCTGTAATAAATTGTTCACCTATTGTATGTTTACAGCAAAATTGATCTTGTATGTAGTACTTAGTACATTGTCTATGTAGCAGATTTGAGTGAACTGTGAAACATACCTTTACCAACACATCTTTTATTTATCTGTTCATTAAATTATAAATTTGAAAAAAAAAAGATTTTATTGCTTTTCCTCATGCAAGACTAGCTTTGCAAGTTTGATTCGGTGAAAAAGAATTTTTGAGATTGTTTTGTCAAGAGTCTCAAAGAAGTAAATGTGATTCCACAATCTATATTTTATGACACCAGTTTACACGTAAAATGTTTGTTAACATTTTTTGATGTCGAATTTCCAGTGTTGTATTCAAAAGGAAATTTCTAATTTCGCTCTTAGTATTATATTTTAAACTTGGGTCACACATGAATGAAGTAAACTCTTTCAATGGAAATCAAAGATGTCTCAAAGTGAACATATTTTTTTATTTTGAACAATAAGCAGTAGAGTGCAGTTGAAGAAAGACTCATTGGAGAGAATTTTTTAATGTAAAAACAAACTACTGGAAGATGAAAAAATACTTGTGTGTGTGTGTGATAAAGAACTATTACCTTAACAATTTTATTTATTGCTGTTTTGAGGCATTTATCGCTGATTCCCTGCGACACTAAGTAGTTCGTATGGAACAATTAGATGCAGATGTCCTGGAGAAGCCATTTGCAAAACATATATTGGGCATGCTTGCAATTTAATAAGAAAGAAAATTCTAAAAATAAAAATATTTAACAAAGATTAAGTTTAGGATTAATTTTGTAAACGAAATACCGAAATCACTTGGAATGACATGCTTGAATGAACGGCGTAACGTCACTTCCGGAAAAATACTTATTCCCACAAAACATTAGTGCCTTCTATTTCTAATTGTACAGAAAACCCTTCTCAAAGCTTGGAATTTAAGTCACAATAATAAAAAGGTTGATAGCTATTCAGTCTTGGATTTGGAACCTGTATCAATGATTTTTTTAAATTACAGACAAATTAAACATAATACAATGCAATTTGTTAGCTATTTTATTAGAGGTCAATGGTAGGACTAAATAATAATTTCAGTTTATCATGTGCAAAGCAAATTCTTTGTTACGTAATCCGAGAATTTGCTGTTCTTGAAAACAAATTATTTGGAAATTCGTATTAATGATTACAAATTTTCAAGATACGGCCACTTATTCTACCAATGGCATAAATAGGAAAAATTTTAAACAGTTGTTCGTGTCTATTTTCAGAAACAATGTTTTCATCGCAAGTGTTAGCGCGAGTTCATTCATTATAGTAATCGACAGAAGTACTACCGTTTATTTCTAGAATAGTTTTCCGAAACATAGTATGGGTGTACTTGGAACGAAGGTATATAGGTAGTTGAGTTTACGTCGCACTGGACCAACATAACGAGCTCTTGGTTAAGGAACGGGATCAATCACGAAAGGAAAAATCCGATGACAACGCATCGTAGTTTTGAACCACGGTCAGATGAAGAGGTCAACACCTGAGCTGGCATCCCACTCTCTCTCCAAACTTCCACACCACGCCAACGTTAAGACATTTGAGGTCACGTCAGTTTTTCCGTGACGAGCTTTGGTTGAATCGAGTCTTGAACTCTGCGGTTGAGACTCTACGAATTACGATACTGCGGCCCCGTATTTGGAAGGAAAGTAGAAAAGTTTCTCTGTAATTGAAACTTTGTTACAACGTGATGAATACACACTGCGTCATTTACTTGAGGTTTATAAAGCCGGAATGACGAGAATCAGTGAAATTTTCACTGTACGCCTTTTCTGTAGGGACGAAATACACATATGGGCATAACTTTCTTCAATCTTGGCTTCAGTTTATGCATATTTATGAAAGCTTGAATTGCAAAAGGAACAAGACCCAGGGAACGGTGCCATTCGATTTGTCATTCAACGACCCTGTGGTTTTTCCCATCCTATGTCCTGTTCGAGAAATCCAATTTCCTGTTCAATCTGCCCCGACAGAAAAAATCCATCCCAGACAGTCACCGTCATGTCACGTAACTTGTAAGAAGCTCTGCAGATATTGGGGGAGATTGATTCCAAATGTTGGGAGAGAAGCAGAAGGACGAATGTACGCACAAGAAACAGACGAAATATACAAACCCAATATAGGATAGATCCGTTCTGTTTTATATGAAATTACCCCTAAATTGATCATTCTGAAATACAATACCCTATTTCTAAATCTATATATTAATACATGAAGAAAAAACTTTGTACCCCTTTTTAAGCACATTGCGCGCACGGAGGAGTATGAGATTTGGCATAATTAAAGTTCATATGGAGAAGGAGTGCAGAAAGATAAAATTAATGTATAATATGCGTTACAAATATATTAAATTAAACAAAATAAAACATTCATTGTTTACGTTCATATACTGTAATCTATATATTAATACGTGAAGAAAAAATTTTGTACCCCTTTCTAAGCACATTGCGCGCACGGAGGAGTATGAGATTTGGCATAATTTGTCACCACATAAGTTAGTATTGAAAGTTAATTGCATCGTTTTCCTGATCATAAACTTAAATACAAAGGAAGCATTAGTCAATGGAACAAGAATGCGCATCAAATTTATGCATCGTAATACTATTGATTGCGAAGTTTTAACTGGAACCGCACGCAATAAGAGAATTTTGATTCCACGCATAAATTTAACATATTCCGGAACTATTTTACCATTTAACTTTCAAAGAACTCAATTTCTAATTATACCTGCATTTGCGAATGACAATAAATAAGTCTCAAGGACAAACATTCGAAAAAATTGGAATTTTATTGAGGCAGCCAGTTTTTACACATGGTCAATTGTGCGTCGCAGCAAGTTCGATCATTCGATGGTTTGATATTTTATATTTCAGAATATAACGGTCAAGGGCATTTAGCAAACGATGAAAGAGTTTTTACAAAAAACATCGTCTACACAGAAGTTTTAAATCATTAAATTCATTGTCGAACTATTTCAAGTTCAATGGACAACATTTATTTTTTTAACCACCCGGATTTTTTTGTTTCAATTAAAAATATATAAAAAAATACGAAGCACGTATTCCTTATTTCATTTTTCCTTTTTTGGATTTATTTTTTATTTAAATTTTATATAATTTGAAAAAGATAGGCAAATTAACTGTGTAGCCTTGGCGAAACCTGTGGCCAGTATAGCAATAAAAAAGCCCCAAGAAAATGTCAAACAACGCGTTATTGTTTTTTAGATATGGCTTAACCAAGCTATACCGCATTTTTCCTATGACGTATTTGTACATGATCGCAACTTACGTAATAGAACAAAATTAAAAAAATAATAATATGCAATGAATATAGAGGTATACTCTTTGACAAAAGAACCTTATTAACGTTCAAACTTAAAAATTAAATGAATTATGGTCGAATTTCGACCACTGAGCGACCACTAGTAATAATTAATAGATCGATTAGTACGGGATAAATTTAAGTGCGATCAAATGTTGAGTTTTTTATAGTGAAAATGAATAATTTTAGACACTTTTGCTATGCAAAAGTTACGAATTAGATAATTACGATGACATCAATGAAATCCCAGAACTGAAACTCAACGCACTAACAATAGTGTGGAATAAAGTAACTTCCCTTATAGACCTACGATCGCAATTTTCAACGAATCGGAATGAAGCTTGAGATTTAGAGATTTCAAGGTATTATGATCCCAATCAACGAATCCTGTTATTTAGCATCTTCAAAGGAAGGACGATTTTCGGTATGGTTTGATGTGTGACTTAAGTATATGCAAAACTCTTAACATTTGAATAAAATAACATGCATATTGTTAATAGTTATTCATTTTCAATATAAAACTTGATGCAGAAAGGAAAATTAAATGTAAAATTTGATTTAAATCAATGATTTTTTAAATCATTGATTTAAATCGGCATACCCTGGAACAAAGCGCTTCCACAAATGGAGCACTTAGCGTGGATTCTGGTTCTAAGTTTATAATTCGTTGCCGAAATCAATAGCAGTGATAATGAGTTGGCGGAGGGAAATCATTCACGGCGATAGCTATTCACGCTTTTATGTATGTGGCAGTCTTCTTCTAACAATCTTTCACATATTTTTAAAAATCGACTGATCCAAGGTCGACTGCCTTCTTGTCGGATCCGCACTATAGTTCCTTATGCATCTAATGACTTCCAGTCGCAATCAGTACATCGTCATTGTTACGTAATCACATGGCATTTATAATTCATTTATTTACAAATGATAATCTAGTATCTAAATGGTCGCATTTCATTGGTCGTCCAGAATTACACGGAGTACAAATAGGTGAATTCCTAAATCCAATTCTAAGCAAATGGGTATTGAGGCAATCAAGCCCAATAAGAAGTCGAAACTCAGCAACGGCTGAACCAGTAGAAGGTAGGTAGGTTGTTGAATTAACGTCGCTCTGGAGCAACCCAACTGTCTATTGGCGACTGTCCGGAATCAATCCCGAAGGGAAAAATCCGAGGACAACACCTCGTAATTTTGAACCACGGTCAAATGACGAGGTCAGCACCTGAGCTGGCACCCCACTCTCCAAACTTCCACACCACGTCAACTTAAGGACATGTGAGGTGGTCATGACAGATTTAACGTGCATCAGTCTTCACTTACACGACGGTCCTTGGCTGAATCGAGTTTCGAACTTGCAACATCCGATTGCTAATACGCTGCTCTTCCAACCGGGCTACCGGGTCCCTGAAACATTACGAAAACTTGGAACTGGTGACTGCATCAGCAAAGGTATTCTCAGGCCTTTCCCCTAGCTTCATAGAGCATGTCGAATTTATATTTTTTCCTAACTCCAACTAAATTAGAAATTTTTCAGAATGGAAATTGAGTTCGGTTTTTGAAGGATAGCTTTCTTTGCTAAGAGATCTATCGTTTGTTTTGCACATAAGCAAGCTTCAAAGAATATAAAACGAATTACGGAAACGATAAGCATTAACTGGATTTCAGCACTTTGGAGTTGTTTCTAATCAACTCACAGATTTGGTATAAAGTTAAGTTGTCTTTAATCTCCATTCCTTCTGATAATGTAATCGAAAGAAAAATAAAGGCAATTACACAGCATGTTCTTCGGGGAAAAAGCATTTCGCTCAGTTGCACACTCTTCGATAATCGTCGAGACTTTTCACGAATCTCTTGTCCTCTTTATTTTTTCGCATAAAAGAAATTTACTTTATATTACTTTTTAAGGTATTCCCAGTTATCTCCTCTTACCATGCTTGTTTTAAGCAGAAGGAATTCATCTAAGCACTAAGAGCTAAGAGGACTGGGTTTCGAGTTGCCATGGAAGTTAATCGAAACGTATCCACACTACAGTACTTTTTAATACAAAAAACAACTCAGCTGTAATAGCATTAAGAAGCTTAAAACTTTTGTTTTCCGCGCACTGTGGTAAGACATACGGGCACTAATTAAAAGAAATGTTTGTTTAGCCATCGCAGGGGGAGAGGAAGTAATGAGTGATTTTTTGGAGTTAATGAATTCCCTCCTCTAAGACGGGATTTAAGTTCAGACAGCGGAAGATAAACTATTTCCTTGCCCGAGGGTTCATGTCAAAAATAAAAGCCAGGCCGTCTGAGAATTTCGAAAATTTGGATTTTAGCACTCTCGAGGAACGTATCGCAGGATATAAAATTCTGGAGTGTCGGTTTAGAGAGTTTAATGAGAAAGATTCATTTTCACTAAGTCGTTATGTGACATGTAATTTGCTTTTACGACAAACGACTGCTCTCAGGGGATTATTAACGTGAAAAGGTAATCATCACACTGAGTTGATATTTTGACGATAAGATAGAATTTTTACCTTCATTTGTTGACAATGATACGCCTTGTGGACTATCAGTCAACAAATGCCTAAGGTACTTCTTTCAGAGATACTCCATAAAGACTATTATTTACTTAGGTATTTTATGAATGAAAGGAATAAATCCGAAATAAAATTCTTTCAACAAATAATGTCAGGTTTCATGTATTGACAAGAGATGGCGCTGATGTCATCTATGATTTGAGTCATTTGGTATGTAATATGTTTCAGCTGAACGCAGCTATTTTGTCTTTCCGGAAAATGACTGATGAAGAATGTCGCTTGTGTATGTTTCGTTCTTGTCCTGTGCTTGGCGAATTCCCGTATTTATGACAAACACAGGTTTCTCCAAAAGCATCTTACATTAATTCATGAGAACTCCACAAAATATTTTGGGCTCGGCCTGGACAGGAAAATGACACAAAAGGACTTGGCGACAATCTAAACTGGAATTTAAAAATGACGTAATTTTAAAGATCTTTAGTATAAGCAGGTGTTTTTTGTACTTCCGTTTTCATTGTTTTGGATTATAGTTAATTCTTGTACAGACGCATGAACCGCGTTTCACTGTTCAATGCAAAAAATTTAGTATTTGTCATCAGATGTTTAATGACAAAAGAATGGTAGAAATGTAGGATTTATTGGAGTGACAAGAGGCCCAATGCCATCTATGGTTTGAGTGAGATGTTACATTATGTTTCAGCTGAACACAATTTTTTTTTGTCTTTCTGGTAAATGAAACCGATGAAGTATGTCGCTTGTACTTGTTTCTTCCTTGTTCTTTACTTTGCGTATTCCTGTATTTATAATATACATATGGTTTTCTAAAAGCATCTTGCCTTAATTTATGAGAACCTCACAATAATATATTTTATGTATATTATATAAGAAATTTCTGCGAAGCTCCTTTGATATAAAATTCAATTTTACTGTGTTACGCACATTTATGAATATTATATACATAAGAAAAATAATGTATATAATTCATAAATTCATAAAAGCTTTGCAAAAATTTCTTACATAACATACCTTAAATATATTATTGTGGGGTTCTCAAAAATCATTGCAAGATGTTTTAGGAAACCACTTTTATTACAAATACAGGAATTATATCAAAATCACTAAGGTAATGGAAATAAAAAATTTTGCATTTTTATCTTACATCCAATTTTATTGAACTGAGACATGGATCGAAAAGCTTCTTGTATTAAAAACTGTTGTACTAAACCTTTTTTAAAGTTTATTTTTTAATGCAATTTGTTTCTTAAACAAGCGCATAAACTTTAATACTTTAAACTCCGCTATTAATATTATATTTTTGAAAATTAATATTTCCACCTGCACTGTATAAAGTAGTTTTAAAGTTTTTATTCGAAAAGACCTACAAGAGTTTATGCAAAAAATAAATTTAATTATGGAGATTATTTAAAGTTTCGATACAATTTATCTTTCAAAATAGGAAAGTAAATGTTTTGAACATGAATCATTAGTATAGCATTGCCAATATTATATTTCACTCTAAGCCTCCATGGAATTAATTTTAGATAAGTGTATTTAGGAGAGTATTTAGATAAGAGTATTATATATAAATATCGCAATATCGAGAGATATATTGTGTCGTAATCATTAACCCTTTCGTGTTCAGTATTACAATTGCAACTTCTTTATTTTTTGTGTATATCGTTTTAACTATTTAAGCTTTTTTAAAATCTAATTTATTCAATACATTTTTATCAAATAATTTCATACACGTATTTTAAAGTATTCTTAAAAACTGTACCAAATATGTCTCTGCAGAAGTCTAAAAAAGACCTTTCGAGGCACTAAGAATTAGGAACAAAGTAACCACAGATACAGATTTTACTCTTAATAAATTTACACATTTGCATGCCCTCTTCCCGTGTGAGAGAGAAAATGGAATGCAGCCAAATTTTAAGCACGAGTCTGGTTTTCTGTAAATTACTCAATATAATAAAAGAAGAGACATATTCTCAATTCAAGAATGAGCTTTCCTAGATATGGAGCATAATTTCTCTTCAAATAAAGTACGAAATACGGATGAACAATATGTCACTACAAATCTTAGGCGAAGATAGTTTTGTTTTATCTTCTTCTCTTTAGTTTAATCTTAATGCAGATGATGTTCGTACAGGCAATGAAACATAACGTTGTCTCTGAGTGCAATTCGCGCAAGAGACTTCTGAAAATTTCAGACACAAATGTAACAATCAAAGTCAGAAACACATTATTTATAGCTAAATGACTAAGATATTCATGCCATTGATACCTTCATCAACTTGTCTTTACCGGGGTAATAGTAAAACAATAAATAAAAATGTAAAGGTTTTCTACAAAACTAAAAATCTTTTAGTTAGTTATAAGCGCACATAATATGGAACACCGCCATATTTCAATAGGTAACTATCAAAATTCATCCGAATTTGCAGGACTACATCTATGTAGGTAGAAGGCACCTATAATCTGCCTTGAGTCAGTCAATATTCCGTTTCCTAATTTGCGGGTGGTTGCTTCGACGAGGTATCTTGTCATTAGCTAAACTGACCGGATCATGATTGACGAGATATTTCATTATTAGAAAACTCACCAGGTCTTGATCTCGTCATCATAAAAAAATCGGCAATATCGTGATGACGAGATATTGGAAAATGGACAACCTGTTTGTTCCATTAACCCTCCTGGTGGTTGTCTCGACGAGGTATCACGTCTATAGCAAAACTGATCAGATCTTGATGGACGAGATATCTCGTCATTAGAAGAAAACTGACTAGATTTTGATCTCGTCATCATAAAATCCCCAGCAATATCTTGATGACGAGTTACTTTGTCATTTAGCAAAATTGATCAAATCTTTATGGACGGGATACCTTGTCAAAACCACTTGGAGGGTTGACGATGAACCAATGCGACTAACAGAGGGTTGAAGAGAAGCATTTTTGTACTTCCTGGTTCTGAAAATATTTTAGAGGCTCATTTAAAAAGCTAATTATTTAAGAGAAAATTGAGCTCAAAAATATTTTTGTTGCATTATTTATCATAAAATACGTTAGTTTTTCTGTTTTATTTATTCTTTCATATCTGTGTAACTTTTCATCGAAGGACATGTACATATAATATAGAACACTTTGTTATTGTGAGAGTGAATGGATAATACTCGAACCTTTCCCATTGTGTAAAAGAAGTTTAATGTAATTAGAAGTAAATGCAAAACATGAAAAGTATTTATGTCTTTGTACTTAAGCACTGTGATTGAATATACATTTTTGTTAAAAGAATTAAGTTTTGGTGTTTTTAACTATCATTTTGATAAATTTTTGTAACTTTATTCCAGAAAGTATTTTTCATCCAAGCTCAAGTGTAAGCGTTTCTATTTTTTGAAACTAGCTCCCCTTATGAAACTCGTCTTTATCACGCCGTCATTGTTAAACAAGTGTAGTTTTTACCATAGTGGGAAAATATTCGTCCTTCTCTGTATTCACGAACCAACAGCGAACAAAACTCAAAGCGCTCGAAAAGATTCTTCGAGTACAAAGCACACGAGAAAGTTCAAAGACTCTCTTCTCAATAGTTTACTCTCTTTTGGGGTAAATGTCACGCAGAATTTATGGGAACGTGAATAATCGTAAATGACGTACGATATTAAATTTATATCGGGTAAGAAAAGGAGAGGTAGGACAAAGGGGAGACAAAGATAGGACATACTGAATGTGATTGAACCTTAAACTTTAAAAAGATTGAGGAAATGCCCGCAGGATCTGCTAGAAGGTAACAGTTTTTTTTTTCAAATTTCTTTTTTGGTTAGAGTTCTTTTAAAAAATGACGTTGCATAGAAGTTTTATGGAAAAAATAAATTTTTTAGTGATAGTACTGAAGTCATGAAGGCGGTATAGTTTTTAAATATGTCCTAGTAATTTTTATGCTCTCATACTAAGCCAGTTATTTAACTTTAATCAATTTTAGAAAAATTCAGAAAATGACGGAGAATGGCGAACACAGGGAAATCAATTGTTCGTTATCCCCATCGAACGACACTCTTGAGTTTCCGATTTCATGCAGGAATTTTATTTAAAAAAAGGTTATAATTTTCTTTTGAGTACGGGAGGACTATCTATAAACGCTCTAATTTCAGTAAAAACAAAAATAAGTTCAAAGAAATAAAAATTTGGCTTTCACCCAACGCCATTCTATATTATATATTTTTCACTGGTCTTTTGGTAAGTAACTGTCTGTTTTATAAAGGCAAACGTTAACTATCACATAATTTTGATAAAAAATTAAAAGTGCTTAAGATCGACGTTTTTGTTACAAATTTTAGAGGAAAACAACGAGTAAAAATAAAGTTTAGATAACTTTCGAAGCACCGTTTAAAAATATTAGTCAACAAATTTATCTTTTATATAATGTTTGTCAGAAGTAGGGAATTTGAAGTAAGGAATTAATTATAAAACTGGCTACATATATCTTTTTCATTTAATCACATTTGATGCTTGGTTTGTTAAACCAAGCTGTGTGTATAGTGTTAGTATGAATCTACTTCAATTAAATGTATGCATTATTTCCTCAAAACTATCTAAATGCTACACTATATATCAATCATTATATCGCAATTTAGGACATGAATTCCTTTTAAGAACATGTTTTATCTTTTCAAATATGTTTATATCAATTCATAGAGAGCTGAGTACTAACCGTTTTAATTCATTTCCTGCACCCTCCATTTAGACTACTTTTATTGATAATTTAAATTCCTAGCTGAAAGTTAGCGTGATTATTGTTTTTTTCTTGAAATATATTATTAGTTATTAAAACTATAATTAAACGAGAAACGCAATGAGTTTTGTTAATAAGTATAGATGTGTGCATCTAATTCTCATTATCAATTCATTCATTTTCGAGTTCTGACAGTATCCTGTTCTGATAAGACTGTTTTGAAGGTATTTCTATTAAATTGTGTGGTAAAGTTTCTTAGAAAGAAACTGAAAACAAGTATAATTGAAGAATTGCAAAATTAACTTTATTGCTGTGGCCGATACATAAAAACGTTTCATTTAGCAAAAATGATTAGATATAAATTTTTATTTTATAAAAGACGATGATAATTTAACATGTTCAGAATATTTACATTTGTTACTTGCGTATACTTTTCAGAAAGGAATTAAATAGAATTTACTAATTATGAAATCAGTAGCACACTTAATTTAAGTTACTTATCAAAAGCAAGTAGGAAAATCTTGAAATAATTGCATTACAAGTAGTAAAGTTTCATTTTATGGTATAAAATTCTAGTTATATTAATTTTTCTTTGCCCCAACAGGATAAAATGGATTACAGAATGGGCTTTTAGCAAAACGAAATTATGTGTGAGTGAGAAAAGGGTTTAGAATATTCGCTCAAAACACAAGAAAAAAATTACTCCAACATTGCAGATATTTCATTTTTTAATACCATTTGGGAACACTGTCTCATGTAACATTATTTTTCAATCAGTTCTGCTTCTTTGTGACCTTAATCTATCAGTAAATATGCGTAACTTAATTCCGATTAATTAATGCAGATTTTGAAAATGTCCCATTAAAAAATCTGTAACTTTAGTGCTTGCTAACGAAGTTCATTTGCAAATCTTTTCTAATTACTTTTTACACGTACGCCTCATGTTTAAAAATGGAATTGCGTACTAATGTTTTCTTTTAGAGGAAAATGGATTTTTAAATGAAATAAATTCACAAGTGGATTACTAAAAGGGAAATGGAAAATGTGAAAAAAAATTGATGTAATTCGTTTTATTCGTTTATTGCGCTTTAAGGCAAGTTTTCAAAAGTATAATTTGTATTTCGCTCTAACGAAATTCTAATTCAGTTTCGTTTTAATAAATATTATGAAAGAAAAATAATATATTTTATAGGAGAAAAGACAAATATAGTTTAACTTTTAACTTCATTGATAAAATGTGTTCTGAAAACTGAAAAGGGACATCACTTATAAATACTATTTTACTATTCTTGGTAAATAAATAGAATCAGTCCAATAAAATTATCCGTCAGTCACAGCTTAACATATGTATTCTGACAATTAATTGAAAAAATAAGAAACGTTAGCATAACAAAATTAGTGTAACCAATGAAGAGTATATTTTATGCTGTTCATTGATAAATATTTTTTCCTGTTTTCTTATGCGAAAAGCATTAATTCTACCAAGGTATGACCACTCAACACACTGATAAAAATTCTTCCATCTTCTTGAATAATATTTATTTCTTTTCTCTGTAGATAAAGAATATCAAGCTCCTCGATTATATTTTCATTAAAATCCGAAACATTTTAATCTCAAGAGAACAATGGCGTGTGTAAAGCAGAGCACGTGCTTTTAAAGGAGATTAGCAATTTCAGTAAAAGTCAAACAAATAAAATATATTCCTAATTCCTTTCCCCGTTTGTGAGAGACCATTCTACAAGCTACGAGTTGCAGATGAAGCAGGTTCAATTCCTGAAACTTACACTGGGAGCATTTCTCTTTCCTGTGTCAGTAAAATTTTCTGTGTGTGTGTGTCCATCACTTGAAGTTGTCTGTCATGTGCTTGGAGCAGCTTGATAAATATGTCTCTTGCGCTTTGAAAAACTCAGCCAATCATTCAGCATGTTAAAATTAATAACTTCGTATTTGAGAGCCTCCATGGGGATCAAAGCTAAAAATGAATCCTCTGATCTAGCTGTACTGGGTGTACAAAGAGATGAAACTGAATAAGAATATTAACAAGCTTGGGTATTCTGAGATGATTTTATGGTATTGTTTAAAATATGCATGTTTGGACAAAAGTCCAATTTCAGTATTTCTCTAATCCGTTCTCCTCTCTAGGTACACCACTGTCAGAGATGAATGTCGCTCATATTCTCTACTACCTTTGAAACTGATGGTTTGATGCCTAATGATATCATGGGGTACGTAGGATTTAACAGACATTTCATTGGAACAAGACGACTGGAAGTGTGTATCGAGGTTTACTCAATACATAAGTCGAGAAAAATGCTTCAACAGGCAGATGATGGAAGCACTTGGTATAGAAAGGAACATACCCTCTATGTCTATTCAGATCTATCGACCTCGATCCAATCAAGCCCGAATGAAGTTTGCTGCCTATTCAGTTCAAACCATCTCAAAATATATTCATCCAGTTCGGCAATTTGAATTTACCTAAAGCAGAGTTTAAAACTCCATTTAGCGATGTATATGAAAAAGTTATGATGGCGTATAGATGTTACTATGCTACATACTAAAGAATAACATTCACGAACTCTATTTCTCAAGTATGGAAGTCATTTTTTAAGAAAATATGATTTCTTCCTGATATTTAAATTCCCGTTGAACCAGAACAACATCATTAGGATAGCTACTATTTTCTAGGTGATATTTTTTAAAATTTTACCTATGAGTGGAAATGTTTGAGACTTTTATATGGGATATATATTTTCACACACTTATGATAAACCTTTCGACGTTTTTAAGTTTGATAAATTTTGATTATAAAGTTCGTGTATCAATGAAGATCAGTGGAGATGGATTTTAGACTTGCAGATAAAAGTGAACGCAAAAGTGATCACTTTTGATGCCAATATCCAAGACGCAACAGAATTTCGGTTCTAAGTTAGCAGAATGAAACTGTAATGTTTTGAATGTAAATAAGTTTTAATTTCTATTCTTTGAGCTACGGCGTATTATAAATATTTTGAATACAATACTATTAAGAAACTTTACTTTGGTGTTGAAAATAATAATAAACTGTTCTCATTACAATAATAAATGGGGCTACAGAGGCTCATTGGGTTTGACCACTGTGCTTGACACTTGAGAGTAGTACTTACCTTATAACATCCTGGGTGTATTTTCCCCTTCTGTGACAATAAAACTTTCCTTGTGTGTATATACATTGTTTGACATTGTCTGTCTTGTGCTTGGCATAGCATGGCCAAATATGAGTCTTACGCCACGAAACCTAAACAACCAACAGTAAGTACTTTGGTAATCTCTTTGGAAAGTACCCTTACTGCCTTGTAATATTTCAACACTTACTTTACAGTAAGTGTTGAAATATTACAAGGCAAGTAAAAGGTTACAGATATAACAAGGAGATTTGCTTCACGAGTATTTCAAACTTTAACCTTTCTGATGGTTCTCGATGAATTATCTCGTCATTAGCAAAACTGATTGGATCTTGATGGACGAGATATCTCGTTATTAGAAAAAAACTGACCAGATTTTGTTCTCGTCATAATAAAAAAATTCGACAGTATCTTGATGACGAGGTATCTCTCATCAACAAAATTGGTCAGATCTTGATGGACGAGATATCTCGTCGAAACCACTTGGGGTTCCTTAAGAACACTCCTTAGCAACACTGTTTTCAAATAATTAACTTTGTCACAATCCTTAAAAACATAATATCATTTATTATATGTTTTTATGGAAATCGTATAAAACTATTATTATAAGCTCAAGGTAACTTACATTTAGCATTAACGCAAAAAGATATCTGATAAAAGGTTTAGAAAATAAAGTACTAAAACACATATGATAAATCATACTTGCGTACATTTTCTAGATTTAAATAGGTTAGGTAAATTAATTATAACTAGTTTTCACGTAAGAACAAAAAACATCAAGTAATAAACACATTGACGCATTGAAAATAAAAATAAATATCTATAAATATATCATATCACAAATCCTTGACTTTGTTGATTTTTGCACCCATAAACAATTGCTTTCATGAAATGCAAATTACTTTAACAGGCGGCAAAATTGGCAAATTACCATAAAATCCCTACTTTAAAATGCATTGAAAGGTATTTATTGAAAGTTATAAAATACCTATTTAATGCATGGCAAAAGCAAAAGAAATTCTTTCTTTTGAGTGTTTAAGAGAACACCTTTCATACGAAATATTTCGCAACGACAAAGTAACTAATTAAATAGAAAATTCTTCAGTCAGATCTTGGCAAAAACACTCTGAACATTGCAACTTCCAATATTGGATAGATCCTCGAAACATTACTATCGCTTCGATGTTATGAAAAGGTTCCCAAGTTTCAATCCACTGGAAGCATTATTTGGAAATAAAAAAAAGATTCATGCCGTTTAATTTGCATTATCGGAGGGAGACTGGAGTGTTTTTAATCACGAGGAAATGTGGCGAGATTGGAGGAGTTCTTTGGGAAATTTTAATTAGTTTTTCAATTTTCCCCTTCAGTCATATTAGCAACATCAAGGGCAGGAATCATCTCCGTGATCAAAAGAAAGTTTAAAGGGACTGGTATTATGAAACCCGTAGTCTCATTTACCCCGTGCCTTCATCATCACTAAATTAAAAATGTAAGAGGAATGTTTTTTCACCCCTTTGGATTATTTGGGTACCTGAGGTGGACATTCTAATTAAACGAAAGCCAGTTCTAGAGAATATAATACAAATTATTCATAGGCATATTAATTAGCTGTGATGGATGAATCTCTATGGGATTTCATTAATCATGTCTTTCCACTAGCTTTTGATCTCTTTGAAGTTACTATTTACTCTGGTATGAATGATGGGTAAATTTTCTTTGTTTATTTATCCCAAGCAAATTATATTGATATAAGAAATTATGAAAACTTAATTTAATTATGCTATATATATATATATATATCCATGAAATATAACAGAAAAATAGAGATGTTTAATCTATAATGTGCGTTTCTCTTTTGTCATCAATGACCCTTATTATATAAGAAATCCCAACCAACCAAAACAGCTCCTTTGTCTTCAAATTGTCACCACTGGCCCAATGACGAAACCTCTATTCCACAATAGAAAACACAAAGTAGAATAAGTGACACGTAAACCAAATATGAAAACAGACACAAATTCAAAAATGTATGGAATAGGTTGGTAAGTAGTTTGTAGTTGAATTTACGTCGCACTGGAGCAACAACGGGCTATTGGGATTAATCCCGAAGGGAAAGAACCGAGGACAACGCTTCGTAATTTTGAACCACGGTAAGATGACGGCAACGCTTGAGTTGATATTCCATTTTCCGAACTTCCACACCACGGTAGTGTGAGTACATTTGAAGCCACGATGGATTTAACGTGCACCAGTCCCCACTTACACGTCGGTCTTTGGCTGGATCAAATTACGAACTCACAACCCTCCGGATGTTAATCATCCTTGGCTCTACTGAATGTGTTAAGACGGTCCTGTATGAAATAGGAATATTTTTCAATAAGAATATGTCTGACGTTTTAAAAAGTATGTGTTAAGTAATAACATTGCAATTATTACATAAGGGCTGTTAGATTTGACGAATTAAATTGAAAGAAAGCCGCCTAACTTGTATAATTGTCATAGCTTTTGTCTTCCACCCATTAGGCGTCGGTTTCGTGTTCCGGTTTGTAAGGTGGTGATTGTCCCTGTTAGGAGTAATGGCAGCGTCCCCCTGGGTATAAGATGCCATTCACAAATAGCCGTCAGTTCATCGCTTGTAGCGACGAAGGCTGAAGAAGTCAGTGGTCAGACATTAGAAATAAAAATATTGGATAAAGGTGGCAATATAACTTTGGAAAACTAGTGCTATGCCACATAATGATTTTATGTGGAATCTTTCTTCTACGATTTTCGGGTTCCATCCCTTTGCCTTTTAATTGTATTTCTGGATTTTCATAGTGATTCCTTTTTAAGGTTCTTCGAATATATTAAAACTCGCTGAATTAAAAGCATGCATGTAATGTAAAACTGTGTGGATCGTTTTTTGCTTTACCAGGAACAGCCATGAAGCAAAATACATGTGATACAAACATGGAAAACTTAAACAAAATTGTATTAATTTCCGATATTACAGAGATTACTGTTGTGTGGAACATAGCAGTTTTGTTAACATGTAAATATCAATCATCTCACTTCCAGCAAAAAATGTCGTTATGATGAATTAAAAGAATCAATTCATATATCTCCATTTGCAACTGTTATCGTACAAATTGGTCCTTGCCTAAAATTTTTCCCTTTCATTTCAGGGTAATTAATTTAGCATTATATTAATTTCGACTTTCACTTCCTCTTTCTCACTCCTTTGAATACTGTAGTTCAAAATTACGTGGTATTGTCCTCGGGATCTTATCCTTGGGAATTGATACCGGACCGTCGCCAATAGCCGGTTGTGTTGCTACAGTGCGACGTTAATTACTTAACATTGCCATTACTATTTGAATACTCTCATTTGAATATTGCTGTCTCAGTACTAATTGAAAATACTTTCCTAGGCTTTCTTCGTTTATATCCTCAGCCCCGTAGACATAATTCATTACCCGTTTTTATATTTTATTTGCCTTTAGGGACACATCTTTTGGTGTATACGGGCATCATAGCCTCGAGGTACCCGAATGATCTGTTCTCCCTTGTTTCAACTTCTTCTACCCTTCTGCTTTTTGCTCTTTTCCATCCTCGTCGTTTTCTTGTGTTTGGAGCAGCTTTTCCAAATACAGCCCTTGCACCATAAAACCTAAAACCATCCAAACCATTACCGGTTTTTAAATCCCATTTAAGGATAATAAAACTTCCGTATAAGGATAATAAGCGACCATATAATGATAACTGATTGATAAGGTTAATGTTTTTTGTGAAAAAGAGGGTTTATTTACGTGATTTGTCGATTCGTGTGGTTGACACAGAAATGCTCGTGTGATCACTTATTTTAAGATAGTCCTAGTGAGAAGGATTTTTGGTGTAAACAAATTTCACTTACTGTTACTCGAATGCTCTCGCATGATATCTATCGGGGTACCCTTAAAATGTAGTTTATTGCCTTTTTGGCGTTAATAAACGCCAAAAAGGCAATAAACGCATTTATCGTTTATTTTAACGTTGATTGGCGTTGACCAATCAACTATCTTATATCAATCAGGAATTCATTATTTGAAATTTTGTTTGGTAACGTGCTGAAATCGGATTCGGAAAACAAGCAATGTCCGAAATACGTACAGGAAAACACGTTCCACCGCAAAACACTACAGCGCTACCTACATTTAGCTTCAAAGAAAAGCCTATCTTAAAGAGTAGGTTCTTTCATGATTTTTTAAATTTCTCATATTTAACAATGTAGCAAGATTAAAATCAACATATTCAGCAACGTGAGAACGCTCTATAAATATGAAAATGTTGTCATAGATGAACAACACTAAATTTATATCGAAATTGACTTTTAAAAGTGTAATTGGGCAGAGCTTCGCTAGTTATCGTATTTACTTCAGCACCTTCGTTTAAAACAAAGTTGGATATGTATTTATATAATTGGATTGTACGCTAATTTATGCAGTGTATCGGCATATGTATCTATTCATATTCTTATCCTCTATGGAATTCTTTCTTTGTGGAGAATTTCATACATTTTGGGACTTCTTTTAGCCTAACAAGAGGTGAACTTTTGAAACCTAACAAGGAAGCATAACATTGTGAACCGTTGCAACACACGAATGGATTCACCACCAACGCAAGTTCAAAAGATTGGGCAAGACACTCAAATTCCCGAAGCTTGAAAGATCACCGCTCTCTGTAACTCACGTCATCAGGTTTCTAAACGAGAACAGAAAATTTTCCAGTTCTTGTCCGTTGATGTCTCGAGTCAGAGCAGTGCATTTCCAACTTTTACTGGATTGTTTACCTTAGGCGGATTAAAAAAATCACATTTGTTTTTTCGATGATACAAAGAGAAAGCTTTCCAAACGAAACCTTTTAAAGTAGCTTTTAGGATACAACAGATGTGGTACTGTAATTATTAAGTATTTTCCTGGATTATTATATCTAGAATAGCTACTTAATAAAAATAGTAATAAACTGAACATACATAAATACAATTTTCTTAGAATAATTGAGGCTATCAGCAAAAGTGGCTAGCCCACCAATATACCCAATGGAGATAAATGCGATTTTTTCGGCACCACTTTTTATATATTTTTATTTATCCACAATATGATTTGAGCAGTGTTAAAATCTATATTGCAAACTCATTAAATGCCAAGAGAGTGTACTGTAGGTGCCAAAAAGAATTATTTTGGTATTTTTGGGTTTTTGTGGGTTAGGCCCCTCTTACTCAGATAGCTTCAATTAACTGACATCATATTGTTTTCATTGTGCTATTTTGTAAATTAATATGCAAACATTAAGTTTAAAATCTTCAAGGAAGTCCATGAAATTTTATTTTTGACAAGTAGCATTTCACTTGAAATTTCTCCGAAATAATTCCCTATTTTAATTAATAAAAATTACAGAAACAAGCTGACTAATAAAAGAAATCAGACTTTTTAATTTTTGAATCAAATGGAGGTTTTCGCCAAGAGATAGATGAAACTAAAAAGAATGTGACGTGTCTAGTTAAACTGCAACTAATGAAATTAATTAGGAACGAGACACTTAAAACATTTTAAAATCCATCAGAATTAAAGAATGTCTGAGTTTATCTTGAGAAACGTAAACCATACTTAGACGAAAAATAATCAAAGCTAAAATGCCAGACTAGAGAGTATGAATTATTAATTTAAAGTTTTAATCTTATTTCCAATTAAAGGGCATTGGAAGTTTGAGGTATAGTTATATTCTATTTTTCGTCACATTAATAATTCATATTAACCTTTCCTGAAGCTACAGCATATTTAATAACTACATTTAAAATTTAATAACAACATTTTTCTTAAAGATGCTTTTGATAAGAATAGAAATAGAGAACTATTTTACGATTTATATGAAGAAACAAAACGGAGATGCACAATAGCTTTGAATAGTAACTAAAATAACTGAAGAAAGAAGTAGGAAGATTTTTAAATATGGAAATGAATATCTATATGCTTATATCTATATGCTATATGTTTGGTGAAATCCGAAAATATACAAATAATGTCAACTTCTGTGCCACATACTTTAGCGAAATTTATATAATATATATAATAAAATGTAATTAAAACTGTTGATGATTTATGTGATTAGGTTATCAAAAGATCATACTTATTTTCAGTCTCTTAATTCGACACTTTATCTTTATTTCTGTGACACAAAATGGGAAGAAACTCACTTAAGCCTACTGAAACATATAGAATCTATATTAAGGGATCATTCACCCACACATCTTCAATCATTACAATACAAATCATTAATCACCGGTATCTGAAGAGCTATACTTGGATTTTCTGCTTAAATGACTTTTCGACCATTAGAACTTTTACTTATGGAAAACGTCCATTGAGAAAAAATCATCTTGATAAAAACGCAGTGCTATAATTTTTGGTTTCCTCAGCAAGTTGGTAGAGGAGAACATGGAACCACACCCTTTCTTGCTCAGTGGTTGAATGTTAAAGCGGTAAAAATAGAAGCCACATGGATGAATCGGATAATTTTAGGAAGAGCATAATTACGGGTATTACCGCATGGTAATAGTGGGAAAGTCACTTTTGTCGATGAAGGGGTACAAGTTTCAAAAGGGAACTGGACATTTTCTGTTGCTAGATCATAATAGGATGTATGTTACAGTACATTAAGGGGAACATCAGAGGAAAACCAGACCTCAACGATTATGATCTCAAACGCATTTGAAAAGTTCTGGTGTGATTACAATCTGAAACAAATTTGTGTTCATTATCGTGGATAAAAGTTTATGCATTTTAGGTTAAAGTGATGTTAGGTTCTAGAGGATCTGGTATGAATTTTAAGTGTTTATTGTTTAGCTATATGAAAATCTATTCATATTTTAAGTGTAATGATTAATCCTCTGAGCGTCATGAGATTTCCGAGCAGACGCCTTCACTCTACAACACATACTGAATAAATAACCGCATTTATTGGTTTAAAGAATGATAGGAAGGATTCTATTGGTCAAGAAGGTCAAAACTGGTTAGAAGTCATG
This sequence comes from Meta bourneti, assembly GCA_933210815.1. Classification (NCBI taxonomy): domain Eukaryota; kingdom Metazoa; phylum Arthropoda; class Arachnida; order Araneae; family Tetragnathidae; genus Meta; species Meta bourneti. The sequence continues at coordinate 73,274,621 of OW119929.1, read as the reverse complement.
AAGAAAAGACTTTCGTCATGCATATAAGAACATGCTTGCCATGCATATAAGAATTTAAGCTTGCAAGTTCCTTAAATTCTTATATGCATGGTACAAAAAAAGTTTCATAACAGCATTTGTAATACTCTCTTCATTGTAATAATTATTTATTCAATTATTGGAAAAGCAATGTTTGATTACAAAAATTATTGGACCTTCATTTAGAAAGCAATTTTATAGATATTACTTTTGTGCCATTAATTGTACATTTATAACAACACAAGTTAAAATAAATTTTAAAAATATTTTTAAAATTGTGAAGGAAATGTTATTAATTCAATATTTTTAAAACTGCGTTTTGGAACTTCATCTAATGCTTTTATGTATTTATGTTTAAGAAAATATATTTAAAGTGTGTGAGTTAAACACAAATTTTGGCCTTCTCCCATTTTTATTTATATAAGTTCTTTGATCAATTAAGTTGAATCAGTAATTTGAGAAGTCAATTGCTTTTAAATTTTTTTATTGAATAGATAACAAATATCCCAAAAAGTAATAACGATAGTAACTTTTTCAAGAGCTTGCGATGTCTAAAATATTTTAATTATCTTAGTTTATGTAAAGTAACGTAAAGGATATTGTTTAAACATAGTTATTTACTGTTTTAAAACAATTCACCTGAAGATGTTTTCTCTATTTAAGTGCTTCCCAGGAAACACTCCCAGTAACTAGGGTTTCGCAAGATTCTGTTTTATGTCAACAGACAAATTAGCAAAAATAAACGAAACAAATTCACCACTTCTTTTATTAAAACTCGTATAAATAACGAATCTTTGGGATTAGTGTTAAAATGGACACAATTCATCGATGCTGAAATGTGTTTGCAAATGCAAGTGATAGCCTCAAAAGCAAGAAAATAACAAATTATTTTGATGGATAGATAGGTGATTTATTAGAACTCATCATTTTGTAGTTTTATGAGGCAGTTTTTATCACTATAGCAGTTATCAGACACGAGTTACTAACATGGACAACAGGGTAATTCATAAACGCAAGTTGAAAGGGGTTTAGGATAATAAAGTATTGGTGTGGTTTTACATCTCTACTGTAGTAAGACCTCTCCTCTTAAGAGATACAGTGAATACTAAGACCTTCAACATCACGTATAGTCAGTATTGGCTGAGTCTAAACACTGTAGAGCTTCACTTTATGCATAATGGAACACTACTTCATCGTACGATTCATGTACGGGAAACCCTCCCCCAAATGGATAGACTGGTATACATACACTGCTTGTCTACGTCCCATATGTGATATCACGCGATTTTTGTTTGGGAGATGACCAAAACTGAAAAATACCATACCTAACCTAAGTGCATAAATTAGAAAAAGCAAACTATCTCAATGGTGTTTCAACACATCTCTTTGCAGTCAACAATAGAGACGGCACCGTTTTATTGAAAAATGCGTCGCGAAAGCAGAAGCATATGTATAGTTTCAAATTAAGTCATTCAATATAACCGAATATCATGAGTTGTAAAACTATTTTGAATGGAGTAAAAGCAGGTTGTAACAATAAGAGTGAGAGAAATATTTAAGAGGCACTGTTTTTACTACAGTATAGTTTGTTTCGTATCATAAAATAATTCCATTAAAAGATTTTAATGTTTTATCTTGAGTTTTATTTTTGTCGAGAAGGAATGTAAAACCAGAAGCGAGTAGAAACATTTTAAAGACGTTTAGTAAATGTTTTACCCTTATTAGGGAAGAGTGGTAGGTGCATAAGCTTTTGTGAGGTGATGAGTCCCTTTCATGTTATTTTATTCTAAGAGTAGAATATAAAATAGCTTCAGCTTGGTTTAAATGTTTTAATATTGATCAGAATATCGATTGAATTTAGGACTTGATTGTAAATTCATCTCATAATTATTTGGTGATTAATTGGTTTCAAAATACCTTTATACGAATTTAAGTTGTACAATATATGATAATGTATTAAAAATATTACTTGTCTGTTAAGTCATCAAAATTGTTGATTTTTGGCAAATTATTAAAGAGTAAAATAACACACGCTTGTATTTTGTGTTACACTTTTTTGCCTGTTTTGTAGCGCGCATTAGTTATACTCGTATATATATGTAGTTGTGAGGTTGGCTTTCACTGAAGCATTTACCTTTTAAATATGTAGATCAAGCACTTAAATTTTGTATCCCTTACAACTTGTAAGATATGAGATATCATTCAACATTTTATCATGCATTTCGTGTTTTCGCATTAAACTTAAACATATAAGCTAAACAACAGGAAATTGCCGTGTGCATATAAATGACATAAAAGTATGAGGGGCATTTTCTGTCAAGCCAAATGTAGGTGGCGGTAGTGTTTCTCCGACAAAGTGTGTTCGCTGTACGTGTTCTGGACGTTACGTCACTTGGTTTGTTTCTCGAATACTATTTCAACACGTCACCAATGAAAATTACAAACAACGAATTCCGAATTTGATATACGATAAGTGATTGGTCAACGCCAATTAGATTAAACACCAAACATCGCCAAATTGGCGATAAACAACATTTTAAGGTAACCCCCAATACACTTACGCCAGAGTATTTGGAACGTGATGTAATATCCCGGTCTAATTTGTTCGCTAACGCTGAAAATATCCCTCTATAAAAAAAAAACTGGCTAATAAAAGTTAGTACAAAAGAAATTCTTAAGACAATGTTTATGATAGCTCTAATTTTTAATAAATTTGTTTATGGATTTGAATTTTCTGATCATCTCTTAAAATCACATGTTTTATTCACATGGATGAGAAGTTTCTAATAACTTTTCTAACCACATTTGTATAATACGAGAGATTTTTTTTGTCGAGATATATGAAGGTGGCATTAGAGTGTTTTTGTGATGGAAGTAAGTTTTCCTAACGTGACGTCACTTGGCTTGTTTTTTAAATGCGATTACAGTACGTCGCCAATAGAAGTTCTAAACAATGAATTCTTAATTGATATATGGTAGTTAAGTAATATATCTGTTTCCCGTCTGGTTTATTCGTTTACACAGAAAATCCCTCTCTAGTCTTTTTTAACTATTCAATCTTTAAAACCAATATACCGACAAAAATTGAGTCTTCACAGTCAACGCCTCTTTCACGACAGGTTTCTTAAGGAAAGAGAAGCCTTTATTGAAAGTTTCTGCTCTTTGTTCTCAGAGTTCTTAATTACGAGCTAGGGTGGAATGACACAATTTCTTCCACTGCGATTGGAGTCTTAACGCATGGAATATTTTTACATACGGGGATTGGCGGGCATGAATTCTCGGAGATTCAATTCCACTTGACTGTAAAGGAGCCAATTACCGCATATCTTGGTGAGAGTGTGCCAAACAAAGCCATAAATTTTCCATCCCCTCATTAAGGTTGACTCCTGATAAGAACTCGGTTTAATAAGCAGATCTAAGAGGATTATACTGAACTCGGAATTTTGCCTTCCGATCGCAAAGCTCGAAGAATTAACTTGAATTTGTGGGAAAGCGGATGGTATCTTGATTCTTAAGTCTTACAAGACCACAAAGAAAAATGATGCATTGCGTGTTTGGTTAATTTCTTCATAAGCAGCGATTTAATTATAATAATATAAGGATAATAAGGATTCAATATTGTTCGTTCAAATTGTGTAGCGTCGTCATTTTTCTTGCTGATTGCTGTGTGGAATATTCTTTTTGTATCTGTTGGGAAAGAAACAGCTCCTGATCCGTTTTTTATTTATTTATTTATACACAGTGAAACAGGTTAATCCAATTATATGACAGCGGAAAAAAGATCAGAAGTACAGAACGTGCAAAAAACCCAATAAAACAAGAATGTATGAAAATATTGTGCAAATTTCAACATAGTTATTTGCGAAACAATACTGAGCTTTGCTTTGACCACTTTTAAAAAATATTTATTTTTGTGAATGAGTATCTTTAGGAGAATACAATGCATCTATAACCGCAGACACATTCTGCTGAAGGGCCGTATCTGAGGCCGTATCGGAGAATGTGGTTGAAGATCCGAGCGGGAAATGATACCTTACGCAACAGAAATGATGTTATCGACTGATCTAAATACCGCCCTCTTCCACCTAAACTCGGCATTTCCGGACATTCTTTGACAAAACATGTTTATTTTGGACCCTCTACCACCTTTACAATTTGGCCAGATATTTTCGAAGACGGATAACTAAAATGCAATGAATAAAAAAGTGAATTGAAAATTCTCATGTATTTTGTGCGATTGTTTTGCAACATATATTGAGTCCCGAAGGCTGAACCATCCAGCATTATAATTCTGGCCTTCTCAAAAATCTTAATTCAGTACAAGATTCCCTTTTTTAACCAGTCTTCATGCAGACGAATTCCCAATTTCCAATTAAGAATATCGATTATCAATTGAACCCATCTAGGATGGAAAAAAAGACGACGACCGAAAGAAATCCTCTCTTAAAGAGCTATAGCTAATGGTCCATTGAACTTGTTTTTCATGCGATCGCTGAAAGCCCAACGCGCAATATTGCATCACAACCCAATAAAGCCTGCAGTTATTTGATGTAACGACATTCCTGTCGACTTATCCATCACTCAACAAACGTTTCTACCTATTAGTATGTTGTCTTTGTGTCTTAGCCCCGCCGTAAGTGCCTGCGATGTGCACTTCCCCTCCTTTCCCCCCTCTCGTAACTGCCCTGCTATTTTATTACGACCTAATTCTTTAATACTAGCTTGAATGCCTTCTGCCACATAATAGCATTAAGTATCTAATCGCTTCGATAAATTTACTGGGAACTGGTATCGCTGTGGGACTGAACTCTTATGTCTGTTTCATGGAAATGATTTGTGTGTCTGCTTGTAGAATTGTTTTCATCAACATGTTTCTACTTTTCCTAAATATAAGCTCATTCGATCAACATTGACAACGATGAGTTTTCCGAGAAATGCTTTGTGCTTTCTTATTGCAATGCACAAACAGAAAACTCTAAAATAAGAATTATAGTCTGGCTCGCTGAAGAGATCTCAATGCTGCAGCGTGATTAACCCTCCTGTTAGTTGTTTCGACGAGTTATCTCGTCATTAGCAAAACTGACCAGATCTTGATGGACGAGATATATCTTCATTAGAGGAAAATTGACCAGATTTCGATCTCGTCATCACCAAAAACTCGGCAATATCTTGATGAGATATCTCATAATTTGTAAAATTGGTCAGATCTTGATAGACGAGATATCTCGCCGCAACCACTTGGAGAGTTAAGTCACATGAGGAAACTGAATAAAAGTTGAAAATTTTCGGATCCTCAGTTACTTTTGTGATAAGTGTAATTTAAAACATATTTTTAAAGAGATTAAATTTAATCTTCCATATTACAAAACTAATTATATCCAAAGCTAGACCCAAGCTTCTAAATTTAGAGAGTAGCCACTGAGCCACAGATCATTTACTTTTTCCTTGCGCTTTGTTTGAAACAAATAGTTTTGTCGAAATATCGTACCTTCTATGGTTGGTTGGTTTTGGGGTTTTATGGCGCAAGAGCCATATTTCGCCATTTTGTGCAAGACACAATACAATATCAAGTAATTGACACACACACAGTGAAAGCTTTACTGAAACAGAAGAGAGAAATACACGCACGGAGGAATCGAACCTGCGCCGCCTACAACTCGAAGGTTGCTAGCGCAGTGGGCATACCCACTGAATCACTACAGCCCCGTACCTTCTATGAAAAAGTGTTATGAAACACTTCCAGCACTTATTTTAGAGCCGCCTCCTATAATAAATGCTGAAATAATACCTTCTCTACTAACTACACGGCTAATATTAAGTATGCTGTCCTCCCTCATGCTGACTAGTCAATGACAGTCAATAGGCAACTGAAATCTTTCTGACCTTTCAGAAACATGCAGATTTCTTACTGAGATTCCATTCATGTGGTTATTCATTTATGTTCCCATTCATATTTGCTTTTGGTCCATATGCTACATTGTCAGCATGAATCGCGCTAGTTTGACTGCACCTGTGACTTCTGGAATAAGAAGTTCCATAGAAAATCGAATGGTCCCATAAGTTTACTCCTATGTTTATATCGATGTTTCTTTGCGGAAATGACTTGTTAGATTATTTTTTGCAGTTATGTACTGTGTGTTGTATGAGTAGCAAAATTTTAGATTTCTGAAACCAATCAATAAAAATGGGAAACACCTTAAATTCAACATAAATCTAGTCTTATTGACTTATTTCATTTAAAATGTATGCCATATTATTATGTAATGCAGAATATAGGGTATTTTTCTCATAAAAGTATTTTATTGCCGACAAAAAAAAATTAATTTTACAATTTCCTAATAATTTTTTTCAGATATTTATATTTATAAATATATTGTAAAGTTAGAAATATCTTATTTTAAAAATATGTATGTATTCACAACGGTTTTCCATAGAGATTGTGTAGAATTCCATAGAAAAACGGTTCATAAATTGAATGCCAGTTACCTCAGCTGGTGTTTATTTTAAGTCTATCAAAACATTATTCATCGCTTGAAATTTCCTATTAGCTCGAAGGTGTACATAATTTATGGTTTAAATCTTCAAAATAAAAAGTCGATGGTGTTGAACTTCAGTTTGTTTTAGTTTAATAATTTAACCTATCGCCTGATTTAAAATCTTAAGCATACAATCGTGGCATCAGATGCTACATCTTTCAATAACAAACATTTAATTCTGTACCTTTCGTTAATTAATTCCATATGTTTTCATTAGTTATAACGTTTTCATACTACTCAAAAATCTCAAAATAGAGTAAAGTGCATTTGTGCATTCATTCTTTATCAAACCAGAGCAGCGAGTTTTTCCATGCTGATGGAAAAAAGCTATCCTTATAAAATCTTTTCCTCAACGAGATAGTAACAAAAAATTCTTATATCTCTCAACCGTGACTGTAATGTACTTTTCAGGTAAAACACGATGACAGATAAAATAAGACCTGATCACTATATAAAATTCATACCACAAATTAAATGCAGAACTACATATGCGCTGTCTTGTGTCCATGATAAGATTGTGAATAAAATATACAGTGGGTATTGGTAATGTTGTTTATCTATTTTGTCACAATTTTCTTTTTGCAATTTTTTTTCAATTCACACAAGTCTCATATATTATCATTAATTTCATATCAAATTAATGTACAGTCGCGGATAAAAAAACGAACCACCCCCTTTATTTCGAGCACTATTCATAATAGAGTAAATTCAAAGATATCATTCAATAGGGAATAACGTCCTCTACAAATTCAATTGAAAAAAAACTGCATTAGGGGCCGCCTTCATATCAAATTTTGCAAAAACAACAAAATTTCCAATGGAAACACCCTGTTTTGATGCCTTAATCAGATTTAGCATCGTTAAATTAGTCTAAATATGAAATTTCACGACTTCTATCTTTATATCCGGAGATATTAAATTCCAAAGTTGCTGTCAATATCAGGGGTCATCACATTGAAAATCGCTATTCGTAGATCGAGATTAATTGTAGTTATAGTTACCAGAATTTTAAATTTGAACACTATTTCAAACGTATTTGTCAGTGCGGACAAACGATCCGAGAATTATTATATTTATTATGAGCATGAAAACGATTGGATAATTACATGTGCAAACGATCCGAGAATTATTATCCGAGGTTCGTCAGACGTTTCTTAAACGTTTGGTTGACCCCTAAAATCGCAATAATGAGGAAAATTTAATGTAACTCAAAAACTAACGATTGGAATGAGCTGAAATTTTGCATGGTCCTATTAGAAGTTCTGAATCGATTCCCATCAAAATGCAGTAAAGTTCCAATTCATAGTTTTTTCAAACATTAGTTTAATAATTATTACTGCATACTAAAAACTATTTTTTAAATAAAATATTAGGTGGATTTTGTTTGGGTTGCTTAACAGTAACATAGTACAAAATATCAGTGCTTTAGAAATATTATTTAGAAAGATATCTATTAAAGTCTAAGAAGCTGATTTAACATTAGAAGCTCCAATCTTTCCGTACTCATAACTTCGAAAAGGTAAGATCTAATGACATGTAATTTGGTACCTGAAGTTAAATTTTGATATAGATTCGAAATTGTGTGTCGAAATAAGGGTTTCCATTGGAAATTATGAAGTTGGTGCTCAATTTAATATGATGACGGCTCCTTATGCAAATTTTATGAATTTGAATATATAGAAGACGTTAGTTCCTGTCAAACGATATCTTGGAATTTTTTCTACTGTTCAAATTGCTCGAATGAGGAGGGATGGTTTTCTTTCGCGACTGTACAATCATCTTTAGTTCAGAAGCATTGAAAACGAAAACAAAAGTATACTCTCGATGCAACGCACAAAGATGCCCATGCGCGCTCTGTCACGAACTGCAATTGATCCGCCATGTTGTCCCTACATGTCGTATATGTGTTATTAAACGAAGTTGCCAACCCCCGATAAACCCGAAGTTATAACGAGTTGAAATCGGTCACATGAGCAGCTAATCTGTATTGTACCGTTAGACGTAGTTCTGCGTCCCCGATTCAGTACGGCCTGAAAGGCAACCAAAAGAGTAGGGAACTACACCAATCACCCTTAACACCATTTATGCCCACTCTGCAAGAGACTGCTGCGAACCATCGGCGCCGCGGAAGATCCTATGAAGAGAAGCACGCCAAGTCGCCACGAATGGCTAGTGATGCCAGAGTTTAGGTGTTGACCTAGCTTGGTGTCTTCCCCTAAAAAGTAGGAAACACCAATGCCCTTAACCCTCCAAGCGTTTCGACGAGATATTTCGTGCAAGATCTGGTCAATTTTGCTAAGAAGAGATATCTGCGGGACAAAACTGCTGTATTACGTCAAGAGAAATAACGAACCAAGTAGGAAAAACAAATTGTCCCTTGACCAGAACTGGTGACAGTATGGTACAGGTTTTTGCACCAGAGGATGCACTGCACTACAGGGCAATTTGCAACGCGAAGATGAACCACAAACAGGGTTAAGTTCGTTATACTCACCCCTAAAGGGGACTACGGCGAACCATCGACGCCTCGTAAGATCCTATGAAGGGAAGCATTCCAAGTCACTGACTGGCTGGTGATGTCAAAGTTTAATTTCTACACTCGTGGAAAGCAACTCCTGTTTTCGCTTGTTATAACCCACTGCGAAAACTCCTAGGGGAATTTCCCAATACCTGTTGGGGCCGTCGGGGCCCAGTGGGTTTGATTACTGATCTAGCAACCCTCGAGTGGCTCAGGTTCGATTCCTATTAGGTGCATTCCTCCCTGGGTGTATTTCTTTCTTCTGTGTCAGTAAAATGTTCATTGTGTGTGTATGTCTATTACTTGATATTGTATGTCTTGTGTCTGGCGAAACATGACCAAATATGGCCCTTGGGCCATAAAACCACCAAAACCAACCAACACAATACCTGTAGTGATTTAACCCCCATGGTGGCTTATCTTCGTGTCGAAAACCACCCTGTTCCAAACTGTCAGCAGTTTTACGCAAGGAACAATCTGTTTTTCCTACTTGGATCGTCATTCCCCTGGAGTAATAGGACAGTTTTGTCTCGATAAGGTGTCTAGATATTGGACTAGATATCTCGTCGAAACCTCTTGGAGGGTTAAATTAGTAGGAACGGAGAGACTGCGCCCCCCCTGAAGAAGAATTAGTTCTACGTCAAAACCCGAATGACTGAAGTAACAAAAATTAGACACCAGTCGTTTTCCATGAGTTCTCTTCCGCTTTTCTGGGAATTACTAAATTCCCAGGGAAATTACAAGTATCTGTAAATAAAACGCTGTCATAATTCCATTATTACGCCATTACAGTCAATACTCGTAAAACTCCCCATGTCCTTTTTTCATTTTTCTGATACGCACAAAATAAGTACTCGTATTCAAATCTATTTAGCGCCCTCAAGTAGCGCAACAATTCATAAGCGCTAATGTGATAACGAAACGCGCAAGAACGCATGTTGCACAAATTCCGATATATCGGAAACATTTAGGTTACAGCATCGCTGGGATAATGCGTGTCCCATAAATTACGGAAAGCATTTCCCCCTTATGAAACGTTTTTTTATTTCTTTAGTCTCTTTGCTTCGCTATTAATTTATAAATCCTCCCTCTTCGACTTTCACGGATCATTAATATGAATTGCTGTTTGAAAGAGGGTGGGGGAAATTGAAAGAATAAAAGACAGGAACTTTCACTGGGTGTACTTACCGTTAACGATGTATTTACATAGAAGCATCCCATTAGTGTAACGAAATTGAATGTTTCTTCCGGAATTAAGAAATTCCTTTCTGTTGGAGCGAAGAAGTTGAATTCGCATCGGAAATGTGTTTATTTGTTTCGGTTTGAGTCGAGTTGGAGTTTGGCAACGATTGACCTGCAATCTTCTAGAAATTCTTCGTTGGTGATGTTTTTGAGAATTGAATTGTTGTTTGGGGTTTGAATTACTTTTAAAGATGCAAAAGTTTGTGTTTTATCATTAAAACTTCTATTACTTTACGGTTCCGATGTGCCGTCAGATGCCCTTGAGGAAGACCATTTTTTATAACTCTGCCAAGTCAGGCTAACAAGGGCTTAAAGACCAGGCAAGGGGTGATCGGGAGGTGACTTTTGGCTTTCCGGAGTCAGCACTAGACGATTCAGTGTGCTCCAGGTAGACTTGATTTATATTCAATTCAAAGAGGTTACATAATTTACAATCATCCGCTGCAAGGTGGATATGTAGCTAATTAGCGTCACACTGGAGCAACACAACGGACTATTGGCGACGGTCCGGGATCAATCCCGAAGGGGAGGACAATACCACGCGATTTTGAACCACGGTCAGATGACGAGGTCAACATCTGAGCTGTGTGGCACCCCTCTCTCCAAACTTCCACACCACCCCAACGTGAGGACATTTGAAGCTACGACAGATGTAACGTGCGCCAACCCCCGTGTACAAGACGATCTTTGGCTGGACCTAGTTTCGAACTCACAACCCTCCGGTTGCTAATCCGTTGCTTTTCCAACTCGCCTACCCCGGCCTGCTGCAAGGTGGAATAGGATAATTAAAAATTTATAACTTCAAGAAAAACAGACCTCTTTCTCAATAACGCAAGCAAAATTTTGGAATAAAGACGAGGGAAAATGCTAAAGTAATTCGTTACTATCCATTTAAAACATACAAATATAAGGAAGTCCATTTGTAGAAAGGTGGTAAGCTCGCCAGGGAAAAAAGAGTTGCCATACGCAAAACCATCAATGTCGACTGCCATCTGGTGATTATTCGTTTCTTCAACTCACAATCACCGGTATCGTTTCTGGCACTGAACTATAAACTCGAGCCAGACACCAAGCTAAAGACTCGTTTGTGGGAACCCATCGTTTAAGTTTAACTTACTCCCTACAGTAGACATCTTCAAAGATCCAGACTAACCTCGATAAGAAATTGCAATGTCGTATTTCATTGGACAATTATAGAAAATAGCAACTAGGTGATAAGTCATTCGGTTGATTCAAACAAAAATTAGCTTTTTTAACTTTTGAGGAATCAGTCATTTTGACAAGAAATCGATTCCCTTAAGTTATTAAGTGTTTCACTATATTTATCAATTCGTCCACAAGTATATTTTTTTAGGTTTGGGTATGTAGTTGAATTAGTGTCACACTGGAGCAACACAACGAACTATTGGAGACGGGCTGAGACGAATTCCGAATTTTAGGTTTGGTGCATAATAGAATAAATTAGAACCGTAGGGGAAATGTTTCTCTGTCTCTTCGTGGGGGTCACCGTGGCTTAGTGGGTTCGCCCGTTGCTCTAGCAACCTGCGAGTTGTAAGCAGCGCAAGATCGATTCCTCTCTGAGTGTATTTCTCTGTTTTGTGTCAGTAAAACTTTGTGTGTATGTATGTCCATTACTTGACGTTGTCTTGAGTTAGGCGCAGCATGGCCAAATATGGCTCTTGCGTCATAAAACCGGAACAACCACGTAGGATGTTGGGTGAAAGTGGATAGGGGTCAAGGTGATGTCCGCGAGCATCACTTTGATTTGCTAATGGGGGCTGTTCGGCAGTTTGGTCCACTGTCATTTTAGACGCAAGCATGTATCATTTCATGAATGCTAAAATGGTTGACATACATCTAGCATCCGGGGCAACTAACGGAAACGTACGTTTACAACATGTACATATATAGTGTAGGTCTCGAGAGAAGGCGGTTGACCTTGGGTCAGTTGATTTCTGAATAGGTGTGAAAGTTGTGTTGGATATGCATAAACCAACACATATGCAGGGATAGTCATAGATGGCTTATCCCGCGCCAACTTCGGAATCGAACGACAGACTTGGAACACGCCAATTGAGGAAGAGTTTGTTTAAGTTTCTACCAGTCCCCTAATTCAACTAATAGACTCGTTCACAACCACGCCATATGCCTTCTCGCGGGTGCCAGACTATTTTAAATATGTATGGCAACCCTTGTGGCGACACTGTCAGGCTTGTACTAATATTGGCGAATACAACCTTAAACACCTACTGTGAAACTGCGAGTGTACATCTACTGTCAAACTGTAAGTGTACAGCTACTGTCAAACCACTTTAAGTGCGCAACTGCTAATGAAACTGTAAAATTAAAGTTAGTAAAAATGTTAGCATGCGTGCTGTCTTTCATTTACGCACCTTACTATGTCCTCTAGCACATCCATAGAGCTCTTCGGGTATGTGAATACGGTTTAACCTAGTGTTCACTTTTACCACCCCTTAAAGTCTATACAGGAAGTTTTGAAACATCCTGTATAATTATGCTCACCATCAATTAGCTGTACAACTTTTCACTTACATTAACGATCGTATTAAAAGTATCCAGATAGCTACAAAGGTGGCAAGATAGATGACCAATTTTATGTGCACAAATTACGAACCTTTCGCGATAATTTTTGTGCATAATCTCTCATCTTTCATAAGTTCTAAAAGTGATGGTGTCTGCTTCGACTTGCGTTTATATAATGTAGTTTATGTTGCTTTATAATTTTAGTTAGGTAGATATTTAATTAACGTCACACTGGAGCAACACAACGGGATATTGGCAACGGTCAGGGATCAAAACCAAAGGGAAAGACCGAGGACAATACCACGTAATTTTGAACCACGATCAGATGACGAGGCAACACCTGAGCTGGCACCCCACTCTTCAAACTTCCAGACCACGCCAACGTGAGGACATTTGAGGACAACGCGACAACTTTAACATGCACCAGACCACCATGTACACGACGGTCTTTGGTTGGATTCGAACTCTCAACCCTCTGATTTCTAACACGCTACTCTTCCAACCGGGTTACCGCGGCCCGCTCTATAATTGTATTGCGTTTGATTCGATATTTGTAAAATAGCTATTGCTGTGGTTGAAGTAATGTGGTGTTTATAGAAATCCATATGAGTAAGATAAAGGACCGTACGAGTAAGATAATAAAAAATGGGTTTATCAGGTCCCTCTTCGATCAGATAGGCTCTCCGGATAGTTTGTACCGGCCGTATGTGAGTCAAGTATCTCAATCTTTGTATCAAATTGTTTTTGTAATAAGGGTTTTCTTTGAATAATCAAACAAATAAATGAACCTCAATAAAAATCTGAGCTAAATTTAAACCACAATTAAAATAAGCCTTTTCTGAAAGATTGAGACAAAGATTAAATTCTCAGATTTAACATAATTCTATATGTACTTTTGTTAGTAATATCCGATTACTTAGTCACAATAGAAGAGAGCATTATAATTACTAATTACGGTACTTAGATTATTCAATTTAAAATACGCATATCCGTGAACAGATTAAGCTGTAAAATGTTTGTGGAACACACAAACAAAAGAAATTTCATACTCTTTAAATTGTGAATTGAGAGATTATATCAGGCGTTCTAGACTTTTCTAGATTATTTTCAACCTCAACAAATCAATAATGAACTGTATTGCTTGTAATGAATGTAAAGCGGTAAGTGCTCATTGAAAATGACAAATAAACATTTATTTAGGCTGATGAAATGTAAAGTTTTTTTCTGTTGGCACGACGGTTGCACTCAGCCTAAAAGTTTGTCTTTTCAATGAGCACCTATTAAGTTACCCATCCACCTATGGCATTGCAGATCGAGTTTTTATAATAGGCTACTACAAATTGAAAGCATTAATTTCGAATGTTTGCTAAACAAACATCCAAGATTGCAAACAAAAACATTGTGAAAGCATACCGTTATTAACTAAATTTTAGAATAAGATAAACTTTAAATTTCTTTTCATGCTTCATCAGAATAAAGGGTTGTTTTCAAGAAGAAAGATTGAAGATTATATGAAAGTAGTAGCTATAAGGGTTTTGGATTACACAAAATATGAAATCGAGTTGTGAATAATATTTTAGAAGTTTTCATTAAACTAGATATAATTATATACTTATGCAGCATAATAATTTATTTAAATGCTGTTTCTCTACAGGAAAATGACAAATTACCGAGAACAAAAAATATATCACACAAAAAATGCAAGAAAATACACAAATGCAGTTAGATAAAAGATAAAACAAAGCACTCCATTGAAGCAAATTACTTATTGAATTGAAATCATTAAAAAATATATCAACCTTGAGAAAGAATTATACTGTTTAAAAAACTGATTTTGTAGCAAAATTGTTACTTGCATATTTAAAGCTTTTAAAATTAGCTACCGGAGAATCACCTGGGGATGTTAAAATTAATACAAGAAACTAAGGACGAATAAATTTTGTTATTTAGGAGGTATTAAAAAGTTTTTCTAAATAAAAAAAATGGTCACTACGGAGCTTCAAAGTAATGAAACCGAAATAATTTTGCAATTCAGAAAAATGTATATCTGAAGATTTATAATTATTAAAATAAATATATATATAAAATTCATTCTGTATTCTTTCAATATCCATGATATGGCACTCGTTATAAGGATTACAAATTATAGATTGATATTCCAGTCTCGATCTAACATAAACATTAACAAAATTATCGTGTTGGTATTACAAAAAAATCTCTTGGTTTTCT
The DNA here is from genome assembly GCA_933210815.1 of Meta bourneti. Taxonomy (NCBI): domain Eukaryota; kingdom Metazoa; phylum Arthropoda; class Arachnida; order Araneae; family Tetragnathidae; genus Meta; species Meta bourneti. Next base: position 73,259,534 of record OW119929.1, on the reverse strand, counting down.
CTTGATCCATTAGTGTATATATCTTAAAAATCAGCCGAATTCAGCAAAGGAATTTCCACGTAAGATCTATACATCGAGGTTCTCACAACTGAAGCACCTTCTAGAATTAAAAGATTAAATCTGTCCCTCTTAGTTCCGAATAGAACGACGATCATTAAAATCGACAACCTCTCTGTTATTCTATTTACTTTCAAAGCATCTTTTACAACGCATGTTACCCGGTCTCATATATCAATTGAAGAACAAAGGGCGGTTTCGCAGAATTTTAACCCAAAGCTTTGTCGAATAATTTAATCTTTATCATCCTTCCTAGACCTTGAACACGATTCGGCGAAATTGTTTTGTTCAGTCATCTTTTTATCAGAGATTGGTGTTAAATTATAGATTTCGTTTGAATAAAGTCAGACATAAAGCGTTCTCTGTGGAGGCCATAATTTAGTTTTACAAACTCAATGGGAGGTGGGAGGCGATGTGAGCGTGTTTAAGCGCTCCGTGAATTTAATTTTTATCATGCAAATACAATTACTACTAGCATATTTGAAACACTATTTTGTTGATATTATATTTAATAAACACGTTTACAGTTTGTTATTAGTGAATTTATTTTTAACTATGCACTTGGGAAACTGTTGCCATGATATAGAATGTGATAAAAAATTAATTTGGAAGAATATTGGAGACTGAATGCAAGAGTTGATAATCACTCTTTGTAGTTTTGTATCATCCTTAATTTATTGGGCCGCGGTGGCCCGTTGGGAGAGTAACGGACTAGCAACTGGAGGGATGCGAGTTCGAATCCAACCAAAGACCGTCATGTACAAAGGGGGATGATGCATGTTAAATCTCAAATGTCCTCAAGTTGGCTTGGTGTGGAAGTTTGGAGAGTGGGGTGCCAGCCCAAGTGTTGCCTCGTCATCTGACCTTGGTTCAAAATTACGTGGTGTTGTCACCGGATCTTTTCCTTTAGAATTGATCCCAGACCGTCACCAATAGCCCGTTGTTTTGCTCCAGTGTGACGTTAATTAAATTACCAAATTACCTTAATTTATCAATAAATGCCTAAATTTTTCTAAGAAGTATTCGTCAACTGGTGTACAAACGGAAAGCTAACCTACAACTATTTAATGCAATCTTACTGTTACTTTGATCAGCCGAAAAGCAACTAGAGTCTTAATCTCCAGGTGAATTAGGAGCCGACTCTCGGATCATCACTATATCTCCTGACAATAGAACAAAAGGAAAAGTAGTAAAAGAGTCCAGGTGCTTCAAAAGTTCCCTAGCCCCCCCCCCCCAAACAACGTGGACTCCTTCCAATGATAATGCTGAACATTCTAAAGGATAGTTACAATCCATATCAATCATCCCTTTGCATACATGGAGGACACGTTTCGAGCTACTATAAATGCCAAAACGAAGTGCTTGGCCAAGAAATTCTGCCCTGTCCATAATATAAAAGCCTATACCTCTATATACCGAGGGCAGGCAAGGATGTCTGTAAATAGACCCCACTTTTTAGGTTTTGTATTTTCAGGCACTCTGGATTATAATTATGTTTTACCCGTCTTTTAAATTATTTTTGATTAACCAAATTGCAGATCCAAGGGATACATCATGTTAATAGGTCTGAAGGATACGTTCCACGTTGGCGTGGTGTGGAAGTTTGGAGAGTGGGATATCAGCTTAGGGGTGCTGACCTCGTCATCTGACCGTGGTTCAAAATTACAAGGTGTTGTCATCTGATCTTTCCCTTCGGGATTGGTCCCGGACGGTCGTCAATAGCCAGTTGTGTTGCTTCAGTGCCACCACGTAAATTTAACTTACCTAAAGGATACGTGCTCTTTTTTGGTCAGTTGGTGTGACATCTCCTTTCCAGAAATACCACAGAGGGAGGGGATCCATTGCACAACAACTTCAGTCCCCCAAGACCCCAGGGTCTCCTACTCTTGATAGCCTTATTAACCCTTCTGATTGTTGTCTCCACAGGGTACCTCACCATTAGCAAAAACTACCAGATCTTTGGACGAGATATCTTGTCATTAGAAAAAACTTGACCAGAACTTGATCTCATCATCATAAAAAAATTTGTCAGTATCTTGATGACGAGATATCTCGCAAAATTTGACAGATCTTGATGGAGAAGATATCCCGTCGCAATCACTTCGAGGGTTAAAAGTTTCATTTCTAATCCATTATCTCTTTATTATGGATACATTTTACAGAGCGTTAGAAAAACATACATTTTAAAGAGCAACTTTAGGACATATTGAAACTATACAAGTTAAAAGAAAAAATAATTAACTTTTTAAGTATATTCGAACAAATAACCCTTTTAATGAAGTACCTAATATGCACGTTTTTAAAAAGAATGTGCTATGTAAGCATTGTGAATTATTGTATCGTTGTCGTGTTTTTTTTTCATTTCAATGCTTTTCACAGTAAAATGTTAAAGAAATATTCCATTAGCAAAATTTAAATTTCAAAAGAAAAACATCAGATTTTTACTGGTAATTATTTTCCTTTTGAGAACTAAGGAATGGCTTTTAAGGGAATTGAAGTAGTTTTGGATTCTTGAAAAGGAATTCGGAAACTTGTTGCTTGTTTTGCATCTATTATTCCTTTCTGAACATAAAAATGAATTGAGAATAGGTTTTAATTATGAAATGTTAATTTGTATAGTTTTTAAAAGACTCAATTGTTCAGATTTACAGATGACGGGTCATTATACTATCACTTATGGGATAATCACATAGATTTTATTCATAAAAATGGCTGTATTTTTGTAATTTCTCTCTAATTAATTTAAAGCATTTTTTAAACTTAAACTATCTTCCCTTCAATAATTAGTAAAATATTGCCCTTGCCCCATAAAACCTAACCAACCAACTTTCCCTTCAAGAAAGCTTATCCCAAATGTTTGGGTGCATATGTCATTTTTTTTTCTATACAAAATGAGCAAATATCAAGCCGTTACGTATGCGACATATATGGTCGCATTGTAATACGCTTACTCGAAAAGAAGATAGTTTAAGATCATAAAAGTTTTTTGATTAATAAAAAATAACACAAGATAGTCATTTTCATGACTAAAATCTGTGCGATTATTCCATACGTGACAATGGAATGCCCATGACGAGATTTAAGATCAGAAAAACAGCAAAATCTCTTATAACGACCACCATCATATATCCTTGTTAACGTCCACTCTTACAAAACCATTCAGATACCAAATGCAGGTTAATTGAGTTCATAGGCATTAAATTCATTAATGAATGAGAAATTAGAATGCTACAGAGCGTAAAAAGAGACAATGCAACTTCAATCTACCGAACTCTACTACATGGTTGAGATTCGATATACTTTTTTAACTGGGATTCAACACATCTGCTATGACGAATGAAAGTCATTACAGATATGGGAAGAGTCCCTAAGGAGTTCTCGCTGTGTTTTCCAATCATAGAAGAAATATAAAAGAAGTTGGAGCAATGATAAACTTGTTTTATGTTCCCAAGATCATGTGACCCAAACTAGTAGTAACGTGACCGTAAGCCTGCTTTCGTCTGAGGGTGGAAACGAACATTAATCATCTGATTAGTCCACGGAACGGGAGAAGACGCCCATCCATTGATTAATCCATCATTTTTAGGAGAAGTTTGCATCGGGTTACCCATTACGAAATGCGTACAGAAAATGCGTTCTACCACAAAAAACTAGCTCCATCTATATTTAATTAGCAGAAAAAGCCTCTCACATGGAGGACATTTAATTTAAAAATATTCTCTTTGATATTTCATGAATATCGTACCAAGTAATTTGTCATCCTTTCACTAATGAAGGTGAAATTCGGAAATATCCCAACCCTGTTGCAAGAGCACCACAAGTCAAAATATTGGTAGGAAAACTGAGTGCAAGACTATTAGACGTAGGTTCGTCATTTCAATCCGAGCAACGCCAGGAAATAGTATACTAGTCTTCTAATAAAAGGTGGTCTATTATTCGTTTCATAATAATAGAAGTAAGGTGGAAATAATAATAGAAGTAAAGTGAGCAATGGAAAGCTTTCTATGTATCCAGAATCATGTGACAAAACTAGAAATAACGTGATTAGATTACTTTCATCTGCCGGGTGACAACAACCAGGAAACAAGCATTCATCGTCTGATTGGTCCATGAGACGGGAGAAGACACCCATCCATTGATTCATCATTTGATTGGTCCGCGCGTTATAGTAGACTTTTGTGATTTCACCACCTTTGTCGTCACTCTATAGAAATATGCGCATTCCCACATCTACCCTGACATAAGATGTTATCTCGCCAGGGTGATAATATGCTAAATTGGCCAAGTCAGTTTTTCACAGAACGGACTATTAACTACTAGTCGACATGTTGGTCACACTTTTTGAAGCTCCTTTAAATATCAATGCACAGTCTACTTATCACGCCAATGGTCCCGACAAGCGTCTATGACGCAAGTAACTTTTCTATCTCTCTCCATGGGGGTAGAAACTAAATATAGACATCGTTAGCTGGATGTGGCGACTTGGCATGTTTTCCTCTACAGAATCTGCCGCAGCCCTGATATATAGTGGCAGACCCCCTTGGAGGGTGAACAGTAACATTCCCATTCCATTACTTCCCTAGCCTTTCTGATCTACGTCTCTCATGTAAGAGGATGCACTATCATCAGATTCATAACAGTATTTATCAAGACTTCACCATTTTTAAAATGGATATGGATACGATCTCAATTCCTATAGAGAAGGTCTTCTCCAGCACCGCCATACAAGAAAGCCTAAAATACGTCGAGAAACTTAGATGTGAAGAAATCTACAAGAAAGAATTGACGCTTTCCGAATACGCGACTCTTATATACCGGCAGGATAAATACCCGAAGGATAGCGATCGGATGGAAAGCCACTCTATGCACATTTACAAGAGGAAATCACCAAATTTGGAAAATGCTAAATTTACAACTGTAAGAGGCATAATCCTGACACCTGTCAAGAGGAATTCCCTCAGCTACCGACATCTTCCTCACCCAAAGAAGAACCCTTTCAGATCCCCAGAAAGAAGCTACGAGCCAAACCCCAAGAAAGTGCTTCATCTCCCATCAAAACCAATAATATATTTGCAACTCTCGAAGACCAAGTACCCGTCCCACAGTTCATTGATCCCATCATGCTCAAGATCACCAAAGATGTCCCGAGTATCCTTAAGGACATAAGGGGAAAATTCGGAAACGACATTGAAACTCACCTGGCAGACGACTTCATAAAAATCCGGACCAAGACCCAATGGAACACCAAAACGTCTCCTCATATATCAAGGACAAGATAGAAGGTTACCTAATCACCTCCACTACGAAAGACAACTGAAAGTTGTACTAAAAGGCCTACCCTTAACCACCCCGACTGATATAATCCTTGAAGATTTTCGAAGCCAACAATTCCAGATCATCAAAATTTCGCAACTCAAAAGCTCCCACACCAAGCAACCTTTCCCTCCATTTCTTTTAGAATTAGACAAAACCCCAGAATCAAGCAAAATCTTCAACCTCAAAGAATGCCACCAAATGAACATACATCGCAATCGAAAAATACAGAGGTACTAACCGACCGATCCAATGCTCCAACTGCAACGGATTTGGACACAGATCTCGCAACTACCTAATGACCCCAGATGCTTAAAGTGCGGTGATCCGCATTTAACCAGACTGTTCTATAAACCAAGGCAAGAATCTCCCACCTGCATTAATTATAATGAAACTGGACACATTGCATCCTGGAAGGGATGTAAAAAATTTCCCAGAAATAATACCAACTTCAAAAAACCATCCCCTCAACCATTCCTAGCAAAAAAAATCCAGAAAGGGATCTCTTATGCCAACATCATGTCAAGGAACAACACAGAAAAATATCAACATCAGCCAAGAAAGTCGGAAAAACATCAAAGCACCACTACTCCCCCAAACCACAGGACACAACTTACCCAGCTGCCCATTGGAGGGCACTTCCAAGATCCTTGAGTTATTCAAACTCATTTTGGACTTGTTTCGCTCAGTCGGAGGATTCTCCGCAGTTATGAAGAGGTTACGACAAGCTCCAACCCCGCTGGACAAAATTGCTACCATCATTGACATCTTCACATGCATCGTCTGAACCATCCCATCATGTTCATCAATACCATGCAATTTCCATCTCAAGAAACTCATCTGTCGACTGGAGATTAAGGCCCCTGCGTTGCCCATGTGCTCCGTTAACTTCAACAACAGGGTGAGCAGTAAGCGGACTTGGAGACACTACTCTCCGTGCCAACATGAGCCACTACGCATAAGGATAGAGCCTCAAAAGTTTCAGCAGGTGGTCCCGCAGAGCGAGAGGTGAGACACGCTAGTTCCGGTTCGTGAGAACTTTTCAACAGTGCACGTCGACCGCGACGTAAAGATTGCCATACTAATCTCTAGCTCGGAGGACGGAAGGAGATCCCTTCTCATGTTAATTGTCGCTCCTCTAAAGTAGAAAACAAAAGACGGCATTTCGTGCAATGTAAACGACCTATTCGAAGAGTGGTCTGTTGCAAATATGCATCCTACATTTAACTAACATGCAAAAATGCTTGCTGGCTAAAAATATAAGAGAGAATGAGATATCTGGTTAAGCATCTCGTCGAATGAATTGCTAAATATCAGAACTCCTGGGCGCTGCCGTCGCTTGAAGGGCTTTTAATAATCGACCTGCATTCGCATTACGTGGAAGGGAAAACCAGCAAAACCTTCTATGGCCCCTGCTAGGCGCAAGTCAGCCACCTCATTCTTAAAATTATACGTCACCGGCACGAAGTCAGAGTCTAAAGGTATGATGTCGCAAACTAGACAACTGACGAACAGCGCCTTCAAGGTGGCACTTGAGGATACACATTTCTGATGGACACGGTTTCGTTTTGTATTCCTGGCGTCTACTTAAAGTTTTTACATGAAGTTTGAAACACCCTTTGTATACTGCTATATTGTTCATTAATACTTACAATATAGTAGTATAATGTAATATACTGGTGGTTAAGCCATCAAGTATATACTAACTAGCAATACCAGCACGGAGTTGCCCGTGACATCATTCTTGTTATGTCCTCACTGATAATGAAAACCTGAAAAAGAAAAACAATAATTTTAAGAATGAGTCCCACCACCACCCGATATGACACGGGTATGTCGCCTCATTCCTTCCACCTCGCTGATCTTTGCTTAGAGAGCTTCATGATACACTATGTTGAATGTTCTTCCATTTGGAGCTAGGATGGAAAGATTCTCGGCTTTTTCAACTCTTGAACAACCCACATACTGTTGACCATGGGAGAAACACGGTTTAATGAGATCGAGTCCTACCACTTTCAACGATTATCCTTGTGCCTTTTTGATGCTCATGGCAAAACTTAAATGAACGGGGAACTGAAGGCGCTTAAATCGGAAGGAGAGATCCGAAGGGATGATTGGGATCCTAGGAATGAATACGTCTTCGCCTGCGACATATCCAGTCATGATGGTGGCTTCAATAATATTCGGCATCAGTTCCTTGATAGAGTTTGTTCCATTGCAGAGTGAAGGTGGATGCAGATTTCTGAGAAGTATAATCGGTGACCCAATCTTCAGCTCTAATATGTGTGAGGGTACTCCAGATGGCTCCAATGTGTTCAAAAACTCTGTTGTGTAGCTCACAGCCTTATCTGTGTCACATGTAGTATCGATAGATTTGTAAATTTGAACACTACCGGGCAATTCTTGTAAAAGGTGCTTATTGATGACATTGACATCCTCGTTTCTTGGGGCAAGAATTGCTCTTTGACACAGCCATCCGTGATCAGCAAAATGCTGCGCCACATTTGGAAACACCGCCTCTTTCAGCTCTCGTTGAGTTTTCATAATCGTTCCAATGCTTTGCATTGCTATACATCCATCTTGATTGACCATTTCCTAGTTGAAGTAGGTTATCTGAAAATTGCTGGGCAGAGGGATCAATCCCCGTTGACATAAAGTAAGTTATGAAAAACCACTACTGAAACAAAAATGTGATTGAATCTTTAAATATAATGCTATACTTGTTAAAGTCTTATTATGTTACCTCACTGATTACGACAACAACCTAAATGAATCACAATGTCAGCGAAATCAAAACCAAACTAAACAGTAATAAACACTGTTACTTCATGTAATTTATTAACACAAACATTATACTTTTAATTTTGACTTTTTGAGAAAGTTGGTCCACTTGAGAATTTTCAATTAATTTTAATTAATTTTGGTTCTTCAGGAAAGTTGATCCACTTAATGATAAAAGCTTTAAATTTGGAGTACCAAACCTCTGTTATTCCATTGTTATGATTTGTAATTGATTTTGAAAGCTTTAATTAAATATATAAATCCTAATTTCTTCAAAGATATTCATCACAATTTTATAAAGCCACTATTGTTTCGAAGTAAAATTTTTTCTCTTTAAGAACATTATTTTTAATAGTTTGTACTCACGCTTGATGATCGTCCACCTCATTTCAAAAATTTTATCATTGAGATCTCTGGTCGGATTTTCTGGCTTTTGGTGTTTCTTTTGGTGTATCTTTTCCGACCTCTTGTTGTGTTCCGGGTCTTGAACATTTTTGTGGATGTTCTTTTTATTGTTTTGTATTTGAGGTCCAAATTTGGTGAGAGTCCGATCACTTTTTGCGTGATTTTCTGGGTTTTAATCAAGAGCTCTTTGAATACGCTGGATGGTCCAGTTTCAAAACATTAATAGAAGTTAGCATGCGCGATAGCTATCTTTGTCGTATCGTTCTGCGCAGATACGTCATAGTTGAGGAAGGGCTACGCGCGCAGCACGAAATACTAATTAAAAAATTTTCTAGATTAAATTTTAAAATTCGGACTTCGACGGCCATTCAGTACCTTTAGGACTACCTGTGTGCCAAATTTTATGGCTGTAAGTGTTATAAATTCGTCTGGACACCGCACGCACACACACAAACACTTCCTTTTATAATAGTAGAGATAACTATTTACTATTAAGGTATTAAAATTTTCTCTTAAAACTCCTTATATCGTTGGCTTGTAAGTTACAAACACACATAAGTAGATGGTAGGTATTTTAATTAACGTCGCACTGGAGCAACACAACGAGCTGTTGGCGGCGGTCCGGGATCAATCCCGCAGGGAAAGATCCGAGAACAACACCACGTAATTTTGAACTACTGTCAGATGACGAGATAACACCTAAGTCGGCACATTAAGTAGAAACACATAGTTCTGAAACATTCTACTCACTAATGTGTTTTTCAGAAAGATATCCATCTAACCTTCATGCAAAGAAAAAATAACTTAGTGAACTTCACCAGTTTAAAGATCAGATTCTGGTCTAAAGAAGTTGAAAAAACTCGTGTCTTGAAAATTTTGACGAAGTGTGTTAAGTCGACAATACGTGACTATCAATTTATTCGACTCATTCGTATTCTAATGAGAAAGAAAACATCTTTGGTGTGAAAGTTTGTCACTGAAATTTCTAACTATTTTTCGAATTCTTCTCATGAATAGATCTTGTTCATTTTGCAAGTTTATATCTTTGAAATTATGAAATTTTAGTTTTGAAGCTCCATTTGTACATATATATTTTTAAATCCTGAAACAAACTTGCAAGGAACTAATCATGGTCAAACTAATGATAGAAGATATACTTGAATTGATTTTCGACGGATAAATTTAGGTTTAGTGAAATAATTAAGGAATATTTATTTGCCGGTTAAATTAGTTCAACGCGATGCTTTTCTGGAAATAAGAAATTTGCGTTGAAAGGTTTTCAAAATATGTCTACTACCTTAATTAAAACGGTCAATCCTGGAATTCTGACAGTTATCCGCAGAATCGAAGGAGTCTAGCCGAAGAAGAATATTTCAGTAACGGAAGTTGTTTCTGGCACCTAAAGGGAAGAAGGAAAATTGTTAAAAACATGTGTAAGAGAAGGTTGGCGGTGATTCATGATCTACATAAATATTGTTCTAATACAGTTTTTTTTTTATTGAACTCTGTAAAGAGTGTCCTAGTAAACCAGAGTATCACACGAGGCTTACAAACATAAGTGCGGCAAAACAAACGAACATGAAAATAAGAGAGATAATGCAACGTAATGTAAAACAATGAATTTTTAACAATTCAATATTCTATAGTACGTAGATTATTGAGATTGACATTACGGAGGTTTCAATTTAATTTTCTTAAATTATATAGAAAACCTTTAGAGCACAAAAGAACAGCAATACTTGACCTCATTATTATTAACGTTTAAATAAAACAATGGTTTCGATTATATTATTGGCCCGTGGTAACCCAGTTGGTACAGTCGCGGATTTGTAACCTTTAAATCTGTGCTCAATTATCAATCGTGACCTCACTTGCCATCACGTGGTGTGGAAGTTTGGAGAGTTGGATGCCAGCATAGGTGTTGACCTTGTCATCTGACTGTGGTTCAAAATTACAAGGACCTTTGCCTTAGGGATTGATCCCGTACTGTCACCAATAACCGTTATATTACTCCAATGCGACGTAAATTCAATTACCTACCGTGTATGTTAAGTAGGAACTTATGATAGTGCAACAAAATCTGCTCAGGACGCTTATTCATTCACATTGCAACCACATTAAAAATTGAGGTAAAACAGAGAATCTCATTATTCTGCTTATAATTCTGATGCTATCACAAATGTTCATTTGTTAAACCGTGATTGCGAGAGCCCGTACTGAGTATATTGATTATTATTAAGGAAAGGAAATATTAATATGTCATTTATTAGTATTAAATATTTTAATATAAAAATAAATTTATATACTTTGACATTATTTTGACTCGATAGCTGTCTGTGATTGTGTTTATAGATCTCCAATGAAAACTAAACAAGTTGATAAAGAAGAAACATGTTCAAAAATTAAGGATAATACCGAATTTGTTTGAAGCAAGATCACCTGATCTGAATCCAATAGAGCATACTTGGAATGCTTTCGAAAGTCGCATTGCATCCTGCACAAAACTGCATTGCATCCTACACGTAACCACTAAGACCTGCACAAGAGCAAAAGACTATTGGCCACAGTAACTATTAGAGAGCCCTTGTGGAAAGCACATTATGAGGTACGCATTAAGGTCAAAGTACATCACATTCCCTGTTAGGTTGTTTTTAACGGAGCAAAAAAAATAATCTTTTTGGTAATAACTGATACTTACAATGTGTTCATTCAAGCCTTTTTTCTCATTTCTTTAGGGGGTCGTGGTAGCCCTGTTGGAAGAACAAAGGATTAGCAACCGAAGGGTTGCGAATTCAAACCTCGGTCCAGCCAAAGACCGTCGTGTGCACGTTAAACCTGTCATGGCCTCAAATGTCCTTACGTTGGCGTGGTGTGGAAGTTTGGAGAGTGGGGTGCCAGCTCAGGTGTTAACCTCCTAGTCTGACAGTAGTTCAAAATTACGACGCGCTATTCTTGGACCTTTCCCTTCGGGATTGATTCCGGATAGTCGCCAATAGCCCGCTGTGTTGCTCCAGTGCGACGTTAATTAACTTCTCATTTCTTTAGTTCCCATAGCACGAGACATGGGGTGTTCTCATTTTATTCCACAAAGCTTGTGGAAAATTTATTTGCCATTTCAGGTACTTCGGTGCAGTTACTTGGTACGGAATTCATATCGGATTGCATTATCATTGAATTTTGTGTACATAAAGGGATGACATCAATTAAAATAAAGTAATTCAAGCGGCAACTGACAACATGCAAAACAATATAACGGATGTTGCAGATGATAATAAATAGCTGAAATATATCTACATGTATTTCTCTAAGGTAAAGCTTGACTATTACCGCGTGTGTAAGAACAATGAAATGATGTTTTCATTTTGAATAAAGAGCATAACAGAACTGTTGGGGAAAAACATCGTAAGGAAGAAGGTTCCATTGGTGGGGTTTCTGGGAACAGTTTTGAAATTTCAATTTTTAGATTTGAAATGAAGTCAGGAATGCAGTTTTTTACGACACGGCAACATATTTTGCTGTATGATATATTCTACAAATTTTCATCTAGTCATATTACGTTGCTGAATTTTTGAAATTCAATTTGCTGAATTTTTGAAATTCAATTTGCTGAATTGCAACGAAACTCAAAATGCGCATGGCTTCTGAATAAATATAAGATTAAAATAATCCATTTGCCTACAATTGTTTTTAATATTTCAAGCACATATTAGCTTTTGTTAAAGTAAACTCTGTAACAGACTTAAAAATAATCTTCTGTTAAGTTACTAGTATTAGTATTACCTTCAGCATCAAATGACTGTTTAGTAATGACAATTCTATGAACGGGATTTTCAGCGTAAGCAAACAAATCAGACGGAAAGATATTTTTTACTTCCGCTACCCAAATGCTTTTTCATGATACATATTGGGGTACCTTAAAATGTAGTTTATTGTTCATTTGGCGACGTTTCGCGTTTGATCTAATTGGTGTTGACCAATCAGCTATCACATATGAATGCGGAATGTTTAGAATTTGTATTTGTGAAATGCTGAAATCGTATTAGAAAACCAAGCCAACTGATGTCACGTTCGGAATATGCACGGGAAACACTACCGCCATCTACATTTAGCTTAGCAAATGTTGCCTAATGAGTTTGAATCGAATGATTCAAATTGTAATTATTTAAATTTTCAAAATTAGAGTAACAAATTATATTTACTCATAAAAGATGCTTAAAATATCGTAGTTTTTCCAAATCAAATCATGTTATTAAAAAGTAATGCAGATGTTCATACCTATATTTCTACAAAAACAACTAATAAAATAATTGAAACGGAAATGAATCAGATACTGATAAGCTGCCACTGATTCTGTACATCAACCGAGTAGTAGTAGTTACGAAAAGAAAACGAAATATAAAGAAACAGGGAATATTGGAATTTCAGATTTTAATTGAGTAGAAAAACATTATACTAAACCATTAACGGTCACATTTTCGAGAAAAGTGACACAACTCAAAATGAGGATTTTATCGATGAGGACAAAATATTTTATTAAATTTGAACAAACAATGGAAATCAAATCAGGAAATATCCCATAAACTGTTTTTAATAACAACTTGAATGATACTATTAATTTCAAAACAAAATATGCTTAAGATTTTCAATCCTTTTGGCGCTCTTCTGTAAAATTACTTTGAGTTTTGTAGCTTTTCTTTTGAGAAGGTATATGCTAAAACAAATTACTCACTAGCAACGTTTAAAAACAACTATTAAACATTAAATTTTAAAATTATTCATCGATTTAAACGTTTCTAATTTGGAATTAATAATGTAAAATTATAGAAATTGAATATATCTATATTAATTCCAAATTAGAAACATTTAAATCGAGGAATAATGTATATATATATATATATAATAAAAAAATGTATTTGTATGTATTTTGCGGCGGGTTGTTGTCGAGCTTAGGTGAATCAATGTGGGTAAGTTTGTTTTTCTCCTTTTTAATTTTGTATTATACTTATCTTTGGTATATGTCCTTGGTTGTCCCTGGTTTTGTTTTTCTAATTTTTGTTTTTCTAATTTATATTTTCTAATTTTGCCTTTCTTCTTATGGTGTTTGGAGGGGTGTGTGGGCTATTTTTGGTGTACTGCCGCTCAAACGCAGAAAACACCACATTGTGTTGACTGGGTTAGGCTCCTCCCTGATGACGCCCTCATCCACCAACACTTCATCATTTTTTTCGAAATTTTCGTAACTATATATATATATATATATATATATATATATATATATATATATATATATATATATATATATATATATATATATATATATATATATATATATATATATATATATATATATATAGGTTTTAGAACAGCCTGTCTATTATCCCTGTGCTCTTAAGCCTTTTCTTAGATGTATCGTAATATGAGACTAAATGAAATACATAAATATAGCTTTAGACAAGTGTATACCACTAAAAACTCTCGGTAAAAATACCCAATGAACCTCTTACGATTCCATGTTGGTTCTAATTATTTACGTGATTGACATGATGTTATTAGTAACAAGAATATATTTTGCATTTGTCTGTTTGGCAGTAGAGTACGTTTACGTACATATGGATTTTTGTTGTGAAAAGGAAGAAAGGATGAGAAGAGCAAGGAACTTAAAGCATATAATTGCAGCAATAGAAGATAGTGCTATTTGGATATCTTATTCATTGTCAACTGTCACGTGAACATACAAACATGTTTGATCATGCGACATTTGGCAAGAAGTGACAAAATCATTTTTCTGAAAGGCGACGGGAATCTTTTTGGTTCCCCAGCTGTTTATGCACAAATGAAGACTTCGAATAAAGTATTTCTAAATATGATATGTTACTATTTAAATCTTCGTTGTATTTAATAATGTCTGAAGTAACGAAAACTCTCGAATGCTCTGGCGTCATGAAATTTGTACAGCTTATTCTGTCTGGAATTTCTAGATCAACGCAACTATTTTCAGCTCGTTACCTCGCTCCGTTTGAACTATGGAAGCAAAATTTAATATAGAACAGTTCCTAATGTTTAATTAAACTCGAATCATCATAAAATGTCAAAAGAGATCACGAGCAGTTGGAAGAGCAATAAACAGAAGCACGTTAATTCGACGACACAACGAAACTGCCAAGGAGACAGACGCGCGACTTGGTTTTGATAAAGGAGCAATTCCAATGTGACGACTGAAACGATTACAGCCGCGCGAATATAGCAGTGCGTCGGTAAACGCTGCATGAATGGGACTCCTTTAAGGTAAATGAATGAAACCCCTTTCCAATGGCGCGTCAGTGGCCGTGCGAAGTAGCGATTCTTCTGAGACGGCTCGAAACGTACGACTCGACTGCTCTGTTGAGCAGTTTAGTCGTAACAGCCGACGTGATTAGAAGTGTTTTTATTATAGTTTGGCCTTTTTTCAGCTTGAAATGGATGATATGTCAGATTATTGGTCAACTCGATGAAATCTCTTCCTGATCTTCATCAGCTTTGATGTCAACCAACTATGATCTACAAACGCCTAGACCGATTACATTTTTTTATTCTCAAACCTCACCGGCTTCCCTGCCTGACAAAGAATTACAGTTCATGACAAACACATGTCCATAATTTTTAGTAGAGTGTTCTACGTTTTATTATTCTATGTAATTTAAAAAACAAGCTACCTATTACCTTTGTAGTATTCTTGAAAATATATTAATTATTAAATTGCGTACCTGAGCGTCAGTCCCAGTTTTTCATCAGGGCTTATAGGCTGTTTCATTTTACCACAAGATTGGTCTTATTAGTTCACTTTCAATGATTGAAAAAACGTAATTAAACTGGTCAATATTCAAACGGAAATATTCTCTAAACACTGAATCATCCTTCAAAAGATGTGTCTGTGTATAAGAATATTTTGAAAACCTTCTCTGTCCCACGCCAAGTACATCGGATTAGGTTCAATTCTTTATAACTACTTTAGTACAGTTTATAACTCTTCTTCCTCAAGAAGATAAGATACCAACAGCGATGTATTCTCCATGCCGTTCAACGTAGTGACTGAAACTCGTGGGATTGGAAGTTGAACAGGCGACTCGGATCGTGCAGATCTGATCGCGCACATCGAATCGCGTGGCTGTTGTCGTTTCAGTCGTCACATTAGAATCGCACCTTAAAGCAGCAAAAATCTCTCGTAAGAAGCCTGCGTTTTTGCATAATTTAAAAGCACAGATTGGTAACTTATCATCTACCACTTATCGAACTATTGTATCAACTCCAAATATTAAAAAGTGATGACATTTACATTTATGAGGCATAAAATACCAGACAATAAATACAGTATGACGTTTTATAGTTCTCGCAATATTATCATATTCGATATTGTTACAAGTGAACATTTAATACCGCTAATAGCGCAGTTTATTTTCTTGATAAGTTTTTTGCTTATGAAAGTAGGTAACGCAGCTCTTAGGACTTTTACATCCTTTCCCCTGTAATAAAAGAGTTCCAAAGCATTCAAATACATAGAGGTGGATGGATTTCAGAATATTTTTATTGCCAGAAATGAGATTGACTAAGAATAAGACGCACAAAGGAATATAGACAGGCTTCGCTTAAGGAAAGATTTAGTTTATTGCTCCTCGGTGATAACCATTAAATGCAGATGAGAGAACGTATCCAGAGGCTACGCCCCAATTAGGAGATTTTACTACTGTAGGCGTTCATAAAATAATCTGAGGTATTTTACACGAGGGATTGTTTCAACCACGAAAGTGTGGTAACTTGAATTTTCGATCTCTTTCAGAGCGTTTCTCAAACGCGAATCTAGGAAAAGCTCGAATATTTGTGCTCAACTGACAACTTTTCAGAAATTTTCAGAAATATTATTACAACCCCAAACAATCACGTATTCCTTTCATTGACAAATATGTATTTGATTTTGATTGACATATTTTCCTTTTATATCAGTAAATTTAAATTCCTCTATTATCTTTTTCATTTTGGTTATATGAAATCTACATCAATGCAGAATTTGTTCCATGGAATTTTTATTAACGAAGTACTGAAATCGTATTGGAAAAACAAGTCAGATGACGTCGCGTTTGGAATACGTAAAGGAGAAGCTCGTTTTTACTTCGGAAAACTATCACCAAATAAATTTAGCTTGACACAGAAAATGCCTTTCCTATAACTTTTTGGATGAGAATTGGACAAGAAGTATTGATCTTTGCTGATAGCTTGTTGAGGCCTCCCATTTTTATGCAATAGGTAAAAAATATTAAAATAAGCACTGATCATAGTAAAAACATTTTGAACATTTTTACAATTTATCTTTTCTCACATTTAGTCTTCATGCGAGCTAATTACAAACCATAAAGTTGATATAATATAAACATAATGTATTAGAGAACGTTATGCTAATAATACCATATAATTATAATGTTCTGTATGAATATATTGGGTAAGTGCTCATAGTATGGTACAGCACTTAATATCGAACATCGTAACATCTCGAGAATTAGCTATCAAAATCTATCGATATTTGTAAAAAATGCTTTCTATGAGAGAAGGCATCCATATTATGTTTTGAGTGAATTGGGTACATTTAAAAAGCCAATTACTTAAGAGAAAATAAGCTTAAAATATTTATATAATTTTTAATAATTTTGTTTTCATGAGATACTGACCAAAACTTGCAGTTTCAGATAAGCCAGATGCTTTATTTGGTTTTTATTAAAATAATCAAAGCTTTTCCCCGTTCCTTAGAGATTCTTCCCCGATATCAGGACTGGTGAACGATTTATAAGTCTTTGCCTCATAGTCAAGGTTTCTGAGCATCTGTCCTTTAATTCCATCAAGTCCGGAATATTTAGATGGATTAAAGTCCTTTAACACAAGTTCTAATTCCTGAATGGAAATTCATCTTAGACAACAGGATTACACGAAATAGAATTACGACAACGATGAGCAAGATTCTTGCTACCCCTCTATATAGCCTTATCACCCCGGATAAAATTTAAACTGTTTATCCTTCTATAGTAAACACCCAGTATATTGGTCAAGCCTTATCATTCTGAGGAAAGAGACCGTCTAAATCCGAAATGGTGCAAGCGTTCTCTTTTAAAGGCTGATCCTTACTGAGGCTTTTGACAAGTCTCCATAACTTTGCATGCTGCACCCCAAAATCTATACCCCTGCATAATTCTATCCATTTTCTCCGTTTAATGGTGGTGTAAACACTTCTAATCTCGGTATTAACTTATTTAATTAAGATTTTAAGAGATTGTTGGACATGTTTAACTCCTGATACAACTTGTCTCTTTTTAGATCAGAAGTCTTGAAGACTTATGCATAAAATCATCCGGGACAAAATTTTTAATGTTGCCTCTACGAATGTGTGACGAGATATCTCTCTATGCCTCTCTATGACGAGATATTTCATCCATCAAGATCTGACCAATTTTGCTAATGGCGAAATATCTCGTCATCAAGATATTACCGATTTTTTTATGATGATGAGGTCAAGATTCAGTCAATTTTCTTTTAAGAACTAGATATCTCGTCCATCAAGATGTAGTCAGTTTGCTATTAAGACGAGATTCCTCGTGGAAATGACCACCAGGAGGGTTAAGACTCAAAATTTCTCTCTAATTTCAAAAAGTGGTTGCTTCCTACATTTTTCATGACTGTCCAAATGCTGCTAGAAAGGAGGTTCATACTACAACAGAGTCTTTTAAAGTCTTGTTGGTGTAATTGTAAGAGGTATGATTTCCAGTATCATTATTGAAGAAGATATAGGCTCGGTCGTCTGGGTAACTCATACCATATTGAGTAACTCAGCACCTCTCAGATTGTTCAATGAAAAGCCCCGAGCCACTTGTTTGGCATTTGAATCACCGAGAAGGATAGTATGTTCACTAAATAACTTGAAAAGCAGGCTTGCAGACTCTTTGGACGTGGTGGATGATGTAGGTTAAAGACTTTAATTTACTATTAGTCAATCAAAATTATTTTCATATCTAAGTCTGACTTGGAGCTTGATGGGTATCAGTGCGCAGATACTTAACATTCCTAATAAAAGTCGATCCATCACCACTCTTGTCTTTCCTATCTTTTCGGTAAATGTCAAATCCTTTGAAATTTAGATGACTTTTCACTTTAGCTTAGTCTCCGGAATAACTATAATTTATAATTCATGAGTATCAGCCAATTCCAATACTTGGTCATGTTTTACTTTCGTGGTGCTTAAGAATAAATAGTTGATATTACATTGTGTGAATGTGAAAGATACTTAGTTCCTTACTCGTAAAAAGGGATTGTCGCAAATTTTTCGAACATGGCTCTCTTGTGACTCAACCCTGTTCGAGCGACGGACTTGTAGTGTCATCAATCGATGTCTGATTGTCTGATTGAAACCTTTCGGTTTCTGCAAGTTGGCACGTAAACGCCGGAGAACACCTCCAAAGACCTCTGAGAAGGTATTTGGACTTATCTATGCTTGGGAAACGATTGACCAACTTTGAATCGAAGTACCAATATGGCAACCCTAATAAAATTTGTTTGATCCCAAGGTGGAAATATTGATCTGGAGTAGAAGATAAGTAATGCGCATTCTGAACACTATTGCAAAGGTATAGGTATGTTGAAGTCACGAAGCAAAACTTTCTGGCCTAATAAAAATGACGCCTACAATACAGTTATTCAACATAAATGAAATATAGGTGAGTAATCAGAAATGGTGCAAAATCGTAGTAAGCATCCCATTTTTCATCTTTATCCACACGCTTATTCAAACAGAAAAACCAGGCATGCTGCTTGAGGTAAGAAATTATTTATCTTTACGGCAGACATGGAGGGTGAATTTTCTCCCGAAATAAAAATGGCACCTACAGTCGTTCAGCAGAAATAAAAAAGGCGGATTGTCAAAAATGGCTCAAAATCGTGATACTCATGCTATTCTGAATCCCATACGTTTATACAAATAGAAAATTTTCGACGAGATCAGTATCTACAAACAGAAAAATTTAGTTAAAAAAGAAGTGTGCCACTTGAAGTAAGAAAGTATTTATCTTTTCTGTAGATTTATAGCGTGAATTTTCTTGCCAACTAAAATTGATGCCTATAACACTGTCGTACAAAAATGAAAGATAAGTGGGTTGTCAGAAATAGCGCAATAGTCCCTTTCTGATTTTCATCCACACGTTTATTCAGAGAAAAATTTCGACAAGTACCAGTTGTGTGCTGGAGGTAAAAAAGTGTATATTTTCTGCTGACTTCTGGAGCGAATTTTTCGCCAAATAAAAATGTCACAGTCGTTGCACAAAAAGAAAAATAGGTGGGTTGTCAAAAATGTGGCGAAAAATCGTAGTAGTCATTTTGTTCTGCATCTTTACCCACGAGTTTATTGAAACAGAAAAATCTCTATTAGAACGATGTGTGCTGGAGGTAAGAAAGTATTTTAACTTTCCTGCAGACTTCTGGCATGAATTTTCTAGTCAAATGAAAATGGCGCCCACAAAACAGTCGTTGTACAAAAATGTAAAATAGGTGGGCTGTCAAAAATGATACAAAATCGTGGTAGTCATCCTGTTCTGCATCTTTACCCACACGCTTATTCAAACAGAAAAATCTCAACAAGAGCCAGGTGCGCGCTGCAGGTAAGAAAGTATTTATCTTTTCTGCAGACTTTAGACGGTGATATTTTGAACTATAATAACATGGTGCATATTTTCAGCGAAAACAAGCAAACAAAACTTTTGGAGCGAACAAAGAAAAAGGATGCAGATACTGCCATTTAAATCATTTTGTGTTTGCGAAAGCTCGAATGAAGGATTGATCGGGTCGTTTCACGAGTTTCTGGGAAAGCGCACTTAAAATAAATAATCCCTAGGCTTAATGATTTGTTGTCTAATGTTAACCCTTGTGAAGGAAATCAGTCACCACGTGTTGTTTGCTAATTCCCAAGAATGTTTGAGATTCTTGCTTAACTTAACCGATAGCTAACTTTTAAATTTACGCTCATGTTTTAAATGGAAAACTGGGTCACGTAAATCTTTTTCAACAACTTTTGAAAGAAGTATTTGAGTTTATAGAAGGAACTCGTAAAATATTACTATGCTTTACAGCAGGGATTTTCAACCAGGGTTTGTGTAGATCAAAGACGGGCACTAATGAAGTGATATGCTCTTACCCCAAGATACTATCATCATATCAAACAAGAAAACACTTCATATTTTCAAGCATTGGAGACTATTTCCACACGGAAAATATAAACACATGACAGTGTAAACATATTAGTGATTTTAAAAATTGCAGCAGACAGGAGTCTAGTGATTGGTTTAGAATGAACGTTGAATATTTAGGTTCGTGCTGGTCCCACCTTATCCTAAATGAAAAAGAGTAGCGTATTAGCAACCAGAGAATTGCAAGTTCGAAACCCGAGACTGTCGTGTACATGGGAGCTGATGTATGTTAAATCTGTCGAAACCCCGAATGTCCTTATGTTAATATGGTGTGGAAGTTTGGAGAGTGGGGTTCCAGCTCAGGTATTGACCTCGGGATCTGATCGTGACTCAAAATTAAAAGTATCCTCAGGATCTTTTCCTTCGGGATTCATCCCGGACCTTCATCAATAGCCCGTTGTGTTGCTCCATTGCGACGCAAACTCACCTACCTACCTAAATAAAAACCATTTGACAAACTAAATGCGACAGTTGATGTCGAGTACATTGTTAACCTAGACAGCGATAATAAACGCCTCTTATATTTCTAGTTTATCATACTGTTTAGTTAGGGGATTTCCCATTTTAGTCCATGGAAAAGAACGTTAACAATTATTTACTTATAGTCAACAGTTAGCGTATAGTTATACAGTCAACTGTTAGTTACGTAATCATTAGGTACACAGTAATCGTACGAATCTGCACTAAAACCAAACTGAGAACCTATGCTCAGTGAAGTAGATTATACGTAAACGGCTTATGCGCAAACAGAATGATCCTTTCTGTAACTAGTAAGAACTATTAGTTTGGTGTTAAGCGTGTTCTTGCAACAGGAAGAAAGATATTCAGACTATTGATTTGATTTAAGGTAAAAGTAACTCACATTAAGCTTGTTCAGAAACATAAAGCTGTCCTGTAATCGCTTGGAAAAAACATGCCTTTCCGTCCTATAATCGCTTAATACAATGTTTCTTATTCTACGTACTTCGTAATCCCCGTCAGTGTTATTTGGGTTTACTTAGGCAGTTCGTACCTTTTCTATTCCACTTCAGAGCCTGGATGAAAGGGATTTGGATTGCAACATTTTAATAATTTAAGATATAAGAAAAAGTAGAAACATAAAATCTGAAATCGAGAAAAAGTACACTTTTAATTAAAACTATCTTTTATTAATATTATTTTGATAATCAAGTTTATATAATTTCTAATATAAATAAAGCCTTTTCCTTAAAAAATACTACCCGTATTCCCTAAAATACTTTGATTTTTCGTTCACCTACAAAGCTATCCATAAAATGTTAAAAAATATTTTATAAAACTTTTTTATTAATAAAGTTAATATGGTGTCCAATATAAATAAAGCCTTTTCTTGAAAAAAATACATCCTGTATTCTCTCAAATACTTGGTCCGCGGTAGCCCGGTTGAAAGAGTAACGGATTAGCAACCGGAGAGTTGCGAGTTCAAATCCAATCAAAGACCGTCGTGTACAAGGGGGTGGCCTCAAATGTCCTCACGCTGGCGTGAACCACTTGGAGGATTTATAGTAAAATATACTGAACGTTAACAAATATTAAAAAAAAAATAAAGTTAGTGCTAGTAATATTTTAAAATCTCAACAAATCTCTACGTAAAAATAATAAAAATTGTATCCAACATATCGTCGGATTTTACAAACATTTTTATAGCGTGATGTATCTTTTGAACAGATTACAATGCTACGATGTATTGCACATCATTATGAAAATAGGCATTTAATGTTTCCAAAAAAAATGCCAGATAATGAGTTTCTGCTCTAAGCCAACGATATGAATCATTAGTGCCAAACAACATTGAAACTGCATAAACAATAATTTTACGTGAAGCACTTTCAAAATCGAAGTTTTTAAGCGAGGTTTAAAAGTTGAAGATTCACTGGTGAGAGTAAAAGCAGCTAATTCGCAACCATTCTTCATGACAATAAGGATCACACGAAAAAAGAGAGAAAACTGCCGAGAAGAAAAGAGAAAACCTCCGAGCTAAAAATCCAAAATCGTGTGTCGTCAGCGGAAAAGATTCCTTTAAGAATCTTTTGGGATTCCGTGAAAGTGGTCCTCCTCTTCCCGGAATCCGATTTGCCGCTTCTGGGAAGACAAGACCATCTTGAGGAAGTTGCCCAGTCGGCAGTTCCAGCTTGATTAGCATTGTCAAAGCCAAAGGGGGGCACACACCCACAATCACACTTGGGGGAGTGTCACTTTGAATCGGGAAAAAGGAGGGGTGGAGTCTGTGTGTTTGGAGATGTATGGTTTTCCAGAGAGTCCTTGAGGAACCCCCAAGAAGGAACGATAAGGAGAGATTTAAGCTTAGTCAAGTTTTATCTTGTGGAAGGTGGATTACACCCCTAAGTCATGTGAAATGATCTGAAATGAACATATGGGAGTTGTTGAAACCGGCAGAAAATATTAGAATGCCAATTAGGTTTGAACAAAAGAAAGTGTGTTTGATGAATGCTTCATTTGCATACATCCATATTTATTTCGAATGAATGCTTCACTTGCATGCATCCATATTTGTTTGGAATAAATGCTTCATTTGCATACATCCATATTTATTTCGAATGAATGCTTCACTTGCATGCATCCATATTTGTTTGGAATGAATGCTTTGTATAAGAGGCATTTTCCGTCAATCTAAATTCAGATATCGGCACTGTTTCTGTTTCTGAGGTGCTATTGTTTTCTGTACGTATTCCTGTTGTATTCTGTCCAGTTGGCTTGATTTCCGAATATAATTTCAGCACTTCGCCTATAAAAATTCCAAGGAATAAACTCCGAGTTGATATCTGATAGTTAATTGGTCATAGTCAATTATATTGAACTCCAAACGTTGCCTAAACTGAGATAAACTATATTTTGAGGTACCCCTGATCTGTATCATGCGAAGGCATTTGCATAACAAATGCTCCAACATTTAGTAAAATTTTCGCGGACTGTCTGGTTTGTTTCTTTCCATTGACGATCCCTCTCATAGTCAAAAAGAAACCAGACTGTAATTGAGTTTAAATGTGGTTGGTTTAGGTTTTATGACGCAAGATCCAGACATGGATAAGCTGCGCCGAACGGAAGATAAGTTGAGATTGATCACAACGAGGGAAGTAAAGAAGCAAAATGCCGAAGGGTATGGCGAGGGTAAAAATAAAAGTGAGGGAAGATCACTCAGATACTTCGGGGTTGTGAAGCCCATTCACACCAAAAGACTGTCTCTAAGTGTGAAGCGTGTTTTTTTTACTCTATATCTACATGCACCACAAATGTGTTGTACATGTACAGATCGGATAAATTAAAATAAAATTACTAGGAGTGACATAATTTTTACAAAAAATATATTAGAAACAAAGATCTTAAGTGTAGCGAAGTACTGTTCAGTAAGGAGCAGATTATACTGGAGTGACCAAGGGTCCCCAATAGAACACAAAACATGCGTTAAGAATTAAACGTGAGGCCAAATAAACAGTAAAACATTAAGGAACAAAATATGTAGGTCCGGCAGAAACCGAGACTCAATCGATAAAGAAGACGCCAGGAATCCCTCTAGTTCAAGTAATCCACCTTAATGTCATGCTCGATAAGCTTCAGTACCTGTGTCCAGTTCACTCTCTGTTATGACCCAGTTTCACGACTCGCCACGACATTGTAAAGTGTTTCATAGAAATCAAGAAATTGCATTGATAAAACTGAAGCTTACACATAAAAATACTTTAAGAGTTTGCTAGAATAACTTAAATGCTATCAATTTACTCGATTTTAAATTTTGAATGAGCTTCTTCACAGTTTTTATACGGAAAAGCTCTGAAACTATTATGCAGTGCCGAATTCTGAAAAATATTTTGAATGAGAATTCGTTACACTTCTAAACGCATCATCTTTTCTAGAGGTAGTGTATTTATGAGATACATTTCACAACGAAAATAATTTATTTTTCTTTATGAAACAACTTTCCAAAATAATATTTTCAGTAATAGATTTTTGGGGAACTTTTGTTGTTTAATAGTGAACAGGGTAAAATTTCTGTTTTTGTCTTTTTGAAAGACAATGGATTTCGCATAATAGGAGTGGTGTTAAAGCAGACGATGTAGCTTTTTCAAGTAAACATATACAATATGCTAACTATAATAAAATTCTGAATCTTCTCTGCACTTTTTTAATTAGTTATAGACTCCCCGATTACGCATTGTGTACTCTCGGAAATTTATTTCAGATTCTTCCCATTTATTTACCAACTCAAATTTCAATGACACTTTAGCGGTAATGGTGAGTATTTTATCTGTATCAAAAACAAGAAACCCTAATACATAACAGTTAAAAATAATCATAAATTATTGTGCAATATGCATATGAACATTAAAACACTTCTCTAATATACCTATGAACATTAAAACTTGTAATCCAAACTAAAAACTTCTCATTTCCATTATATCACACGACAAGAACCTTGTCTAATATGGTTATGAACATTAAAAAACTTGTTTATACATCTATGAACATCAAAATAGTTGAATAATATGCCCATTAACATTAAAATTTGCAATCTAAACTAAACATCTCGCGTTTCCTTTTCATACGACTACAAGGACCTTTGTCTAATAAGCCTATGAACATTAAACAAACTTTTCGAATATGTATATGAACATTAAAACACTTCTCTAATATACCTATGAACATTAAAACTTGTAATCCAAACTAAAAACTTCTCATTTCCATTATATCACACGACAAGAACCTTGTCTAATATGGTTATGAACATTAAAAAACTTGTTTATACATCTATGAACATCAAAATAGTTGAATAATATGCCCATTAACATTAAAATTTGCAATCTAAACTAAACATCTCGCGTTTCCTTTTCATACGACTACAAGGACCTTTGTCTAATAAGCCTATGAACATTAAACAAACTTTTCGAATATGCATATGAACATTAAAACACTTCTCTAATATACCTATGAACATTAAAACTTGTAATCCAAACTAAAAACTTCTCATTTCCATTATATCACACGACAAGAACCTTGTCTAATATGGTTATGAACATTAAAAAACTTGTTTATACATCTATGAACATCAAAATAGTTGAATAATATGCCCATTAACATTAAACTTTGCAATCTAAACTAAACATCTCGCGTTTCCTTTTCATACGACTACAAGGACCTTTGTCTAATAAGCCTATGAACATTAAACAAACTTTTCGAATATGCATATGAACATTAGAATCTGTAATCTAAGCTAAAAGTCTCCTATTTTCATTTCATTCAAATCCAAGAACCGAGCCTAATATTTCTATGAACATTATAAACCTGTAATTTAAACTAAGTTTCCCCATTCCGCTACACCGACTGCAAGAACTTTTACTCATCTCTGAAAATACGGCATGTCTGCGCAATCTTAATACCAACACCACGCTCTAATCTCTATCATCCGTATTATATATTGTCCAAATATTTGCATAAAACGAACCTGATCTGAGAAAGCATGCGTGAACTAATCTTTAATGAAAAAGAAGAGATAAGTTATACATTCGACAGACTAAGCTAAATTAAAATTCTTGCGGAATAATCTAAGTAGAATATTTTAGACGTCTATGTCTAGTAGACTTCAATTCCCAGACACGGGTAGCATCTTAGAAATATGTCGATGTTATTCAGGTTTAATTTTTCTGTCGCTGCCAATATATGTGGCCACTGCAACTGAATGCACGCAATTCCCTATTTAATCCTATTAAAATGAAACAAGACTTTCAAAATGTAGTCTTCCTGACTGTACTCATCTATCTCCTTATTAACATCTTACAAACCCCTTATGTTTATTTCTCACCGAAACACCTCGACTGAAACAAGCGAATTAAACTGTTATATTTGCATTCAGCAGTTTTAAAACTAAATTAATCGTCTCACGTTTTGATGTGATTACGTATTTAAAATCGAAACAGTACTGGGGCAAGTATGAAAAATCAAACATTACGAAAAAGCGTTACAATTGTTTTGCCATATGATTTCAGAACTAGAAGAAATATTCAGACAGGACCTTCTGAACGAGTGTGCAAGCACACTGAACCCCGGGAGAGGGTTCGCAATATGTCGAAATTCTAAGGTGCTGGTGGAGCTTTGGACCAGTGTAACTTTGGATTGCGTGAAGATTGGATTGCGTAAGGGATGTCATTCGAAAGCTACCAAACTACGCTACAATCACATGACTTTAATCAGTAAATTTATTCTTCTATATTAATAGGAAACTGCACTTTAATCATTCAAACTGTAAAAAAATTGTTGAATATTCTCAACAAAACAATCGATTAAACTAAAAATTAATTGTTGAATATTCACAATAAACAATGGTTTAAACTTCCTACGTCTGGTTCATTCATTCCACAATCCAACATCAAGCCCTAGTATTTACGTCAAAACTAAGATTTGTGTCCTCGACACAACCGACCAATTTTTTATGCTTCGAGTTGCTAGTCATGAAATATTTTGCTCATTTAGAGGTAAAATTTTCACAGGCATTTATATATATATTATCTTTCCTATCACTCACTACCCTCAACAATCAATACTTTAATGGTACAGATGTAACTAGCGCCTCATCTAGTGGCAACGCTCTTGGCGCGTTTTTTGGCTCACTTTTTATGTCACCAAGGAAAGAAATCTAAGAAAAGATATTTTTTTAGACTTTTAATATTATCTAATCCAAGAAAAGATATTTTTTATCTTTATAAATATAATATCTTTATAAATCTTTCCGCTTGCCGAGGTTGCCATAAAAACGGGAATAACCTAAAAAAGAGGGGTTACCTTCACCTGCCACAACTCGCTACTAAAAGTGCGCCAAAAACTGCGCCGAGCGTTGCCACCAGACGAGGCGCTAGATATATCTGTACCACTTTTATAATAGTAAATATCTTAAATAACCTTCCACGTGATTTCGACAAGATATTTCGTCCGTTTAGATCTGAAAAACTTTGCCAATGATAAGATATCTCGTCATCAAGATAATGCCGATTTATTTATGATGACGAGATCAAGACCTGGTCATCTGTTTTCTAATGAAGAGATTTCTCGTCTATCAAGTTCTGGTCAGTTTTGCTAAAGTCGAGATTCATCATCAAAACAATCATCAGGAGGGTTAAATTTCATATAATCTGTTCGCATTAAATTCTACTATGATACTCGGTTATTAATAAATTTCAGTTAGCAGGTTTCGAGTTTGGAATTTAAAAGTAATTTAAATGGTCTATTGACCCTCTGAGGGTCACAAGATTTCTGAGTAGTGAAGAATTGCTACAATAAACATAATGATCAAATAACTACATCCATTAGTTGAAAGAATTCCAGGAATAGATTCTATTGATTAAAAAAGTAAATAAACAGGTTAGAAGTCATCCAGGTTTCAGAATGGATACATCAGTGCGAACCCTTTAGAGAGTTAATTAGCATATCGTCGACATGCAAGTGATACACACTAATTCTAAATATTCGAAATTGAGTTCTATAGATTTTCATGACCAGAATGTGGTGATCTTTCGATTGGTGAAGTGTGTCTGTCAATTAGTTCATTTTTTCTTTGCATGAAAGTTAGATTTCTCGAGAAACAAACTTAGTAAAACATGATTAAGAAACATAGTCAATTAGTTAACATATATTTTTTTATTATAATTTTATTTTTAGTTACTATAGCAATACATAATCAGGATGAAAGTACTCTTGACTGAATAGCTAATAAATTGAGTAAATACAAAGTGTAATAAATAATTAAAAAGATGATAATAGTACAATTTTCGTATTGCTTGAAAATTAGAAATTTTTTCCTCATCGTTTTTCTACAATTTTGTTTTTTGACTTAGTGTATTTCACTTGCAAGATAGATGACTATATACTGTTTATTACTTGTAATTAATGTAATTAACCATATTTATCACAACAAAGCGTTTTAGTTATGAACAAGAATTTTAGATAGTACAGATTCAAATACACTTCTGAAAAGATTTTACTCGCGCGCGCGGAAATCGTAAATGAGAAATATCCAGTAAATATTGATTAACAATGCTCGAAACCTGTCATCATTTCTACATTCTTTCAACTATATCCTCAGAAAAGTTCGAGACATATTCAAACTATATTCTACATTTTTACTTGATAGGTGACTTGTATTTGCTTTTTATAAACTGTACTTGACAGAAGTTATTTCTGACATTTGAACGTGGAATAAAGATTTCCATAGCTATGTAACATGTTTAAAAATTTTCTTTTATAAAGACAAAATTTTGCCACTTATATTTCTAAGGACGTAATCTGATTACCCTCCAAGTGGTTACGACGAGATATCTCGTCCATCAAATTCTGGCCAATTTTGCTAATGGCGGGATATCTCGTCATCAATAATGCTGATTGTATTCTGAATGATAAAGATAATGCCATTTTTCTAATGACGAGATATCTCGTCCATCAAGACCTGGCCAGCTTTGCTTTGCTAGATAGCCAGTTTTGCTAAGCCAGGTTTGCTGGTCAGTTTTGCTAGACGAGATACATCGTCGAGACAACCACCAGAAGGGTTAAGGCAGTAAAGTCATCTAAAACAGTAAGAATTCATCCTGCTTCATTTCATCATTATTTTCTTCATAAGTTTTGTTCAAAATATGTCGTCTTGTTATGATCTCAAACCCATCTAGATTATGGACAAGAATTTCATCTCATTTCACTTCATTATGCCTTATAAGAGTAAATTAGCAGCAATTTATCAATGAAAAATTTTAACTTTAATAATTATATCTCGATACGTCTATTCCCGTAATGTTGTAGTTAGAATGTAGAAAAGTTGAATCAAAAAAGTTTATTTTAAATGCCTTAAATATACATAAATTTCGAAAGTTGAACGTTGGCAGATAATATTCTGAAGGAAAATCTGTTTTTTATTAAAAACAACTCATTGTCAGCTCATGCAAAAAATGTTTTTACTATAATCAACCTACTGTAAGCCGATAGAAAAACACTCAAACCTGAATAAGCTTCAAAAGTGTTTGATAATCATAACAAGTGATGCTTGTAGCAAAAATATTTTGATACGAAAACTAATTAGGGTATCTATTAAGGATAATGCATACAGGAATTTTTGATTTAAGACAGGTATAGTTTTAAGCATCTCATATTCAAAGCTTTGGATGAACCCTGCTAAAGGCATTTAATCTATCTTTATTTTTGAAAAACTTTGACTTCGATAATGGCCTATGCAAAGTACTCTTGCTTGGCTCATTATTATAAAAATGGATCTTGAATTTATTCATGGAGTACACAGTAAAAGCATACATTCATGCTTTCAAAAAAGCTGCTCTTAGCAATTATTCGCGTTCCGTTAGTTAACAAAACACATTTATTCGAAAACCGCGTTTTTTGAATAGTATTAGTAAAATTTGAAAACAATTCGAAAAGACTTCACATCGGTATTTAACTGAGTTTTCAATTTTTTAATGCATATGCAACTTTTTAATGGATCGTTTGTTTTCAAAACTTTTAGTTTTAGCAATGCTTTTAAAATCGATTATCAAAATGGATTAGGAGTCCAATTGGTTCTATAACTTTAAAAAATTTAACTTTTCACTAGAAAAGTTGACGGCAATATGTAATGTACTGCATTCCAAATATTAAGCGGTAAGCAGTAAATCTGATATAATTCTTAAAATTCTCCCTTGAATGAATCTGAATTTCAGAAGAAAGTAGACAATTATATTTTAATTCTTTCCAATCACAATAAAATAAATGCAATATACTTAGGGTTTATTTTAACCCTTTAATGGTCACTTCACGCACATTCAGGAAACGAAAATCATGGGTGCACAGGTGAGTAAGTTTATTAAAACTCTCACATGGAGGACATTTAATTTCAAAACAAGCTCTTTGTTATTTCATTTGCCAGTAAATGGAATTTCCAAGTATATTTGTTTTGAAAAAAATTAATCAGGAATATATCATACCAAATAATTTGTCATCCTTTCACTAATGTAAACTGAGTGCAAGACTATGTGACGTAGGTTCGTCATTTCAATCCGAGATACGCCGGGAAATAGTATACTAGTCTTCTAATAAAACGGTGGTTCATTTTTCGTTTCATAGAGGAAATATAAAAGTAGAAGGAGCAATGGTAAGCTTTCTATATGCCCAGGATCATGTGGCCAAAACTGGTTGTAACGTGACTCTTAGATTACTTTTGTCTCCGGGTGACAACCAGGACACAAACATTCATCATCTGATTGGTTCACAAAATGAAAGTAGACACCCATCAATTGATTTACCATCTGATCCATCCACGAGACATAGTAGTAAACTTAAGCGATTCCACCATTTTTTCGCCTCTCTATAGAAATGAACACTACTCTGTCATAAGATTTTATATCGGCAAATGAGGCGATGAAATGCCAAATCGGGCAACCAAGTCAATTTTTCATAGAGCAGTCACGTGACAACTAGTCGACATGTTGGTCACACATTTTGAAGCTCCTATCAGTAGCAATACTCAGTCTACGTATATTTCACATCTATGATTCCCTCAGTTAGATCAAGAAATCATCTAAAAGATTATTTTAAATAAAAATTTAACTATACCTGCTTGAACAAACAATATTTTTAAGTAAAAAAACTATTTTGCATTTGAACGCAATTTTATTTTTCATGCTTGACTTCTTAGAACTAAACTAACAAATGGGATATTCACCATTTGAAATAAACCTTTCATACTATTATACAAAACTGATTTATTTCCTATAATAACGTGAAAATAGAATGGTAATAATCTATTAAACAACCAACGTGATATTTAATATCCATATTTACATATTGAAAGTTTGTATTTTTACCTGGATATTTTTGGCATTCTTTTTTTACGTAGTGCTTTATTTGACACGTACAGAATGAACCTTTTTCCCTACGTAAATATTTTTTACACCGATTCTCGCATTATTCCTTTGTCGCTAGTTATACGTAGACAAAATCCCTTCAAGCAACTACATCAAAGCAAGAGAAGTAGAAAACTGTTTGACTATAACACAATAGTCTAGCTTTCGTGACTTGTTTACAGCATTTGACTTACGTGGGTGAATCTCTTTTCTAAGTCGTCTTCGGTGCAGACCACTTGGATGAAATCTTTGGAAACTTTTTGGCGAACGTGATTTTCTTTCAGGATTGTACGAAAGTAGCCGACTACTTTCTAAAGTTAATGATGTCCCTGCTTTGAACTTTGTACATCTAAAGCATGGTATAATTTTTTTAAAATAAAATTGAAAATTTAAAGTAAAATTTAATTGAAAAACACTGAAAGGATGATTATTATCTTCTTTGACACTAAATAAAGACAGAATTTGTTTTTTGCTTTTTACCTATTACTTTTGGCGAACATAACGGTTTTGTTTGTCACTACGGAACATTTTTTGCTACACACGGTGTAATTAGACCGGGCGAATATAATGGAAAGGATGATAGTGAGAAACAACTATTTTAAATCCGTGCGTCGCAGGCACACAAGTGTACTGAAAGAACTGGTGTGCACTATGGATGGTGAAATGGTTAAAATTATGTAAGCTAGTTCATTTAGTTTAGTTTGGAAGTTTTGGCAAATCCATTAACAAATACAAAAAGTAGTTGTTAGTGGCAAGATGGTTGATTGGTGTTTTGGGGAGTTTGGGAGTTTTATAGAGCAAGATATTTGGCCATGCTGCGCCAGACACGAGACAGACAACATCAAGTGATATACATACACACACTATGAAAGTTTTAGTGACACAGGAAAGAAAAATACACCCAGGGAGGAATGAACCTGACAGGAATTGAACCTTTTCCGCCTACAACTCGCAGGTTAGTGACAAGAAGCATTAACAAATAATTTCACGTAACACCAGAAACAAATTTTTTATGAACCGTGGTAGAAAAAGGACCAATGTCCAAGTTCGCTGTTTTGAGTTATGTCCACAGATCACTTCAAGGTAATGAAAGTTATAATAGGAAAA
Organism: Meta bourneti; assembly: GCA_933210815.1. NCBI lineage: Eukaryota > Metazoa > Arthropoda > Arachnida > Araneae > Tetragnathidae > Meta > Meta bourneti. The sequence goes on along the minus strand of OW119929.1, from coordinate 73,226,719 downwards.
AGTGCCGATTTTCTCCTATCAATGCATTATGAAAGAATAAAAATTTTGGAAAGTATTTTTTGTACGCTGAATTAAAAGTTAAAAAAGTAAAAAATTACTAAATCAGCTGCTACTGAAACCTGCAAAATAATTTTGAGTGTTATTTTCTATTTATTAGAATAACATAAATTGTTTTTGAAAATATTTTTTTAAAAAGCCACTTTGGAGTGAAAAAGACTGGTGATTACCATTACTTTTTTCTGTATGTCAATCAAAATTATACTTATTTTTTGTCTGCAACAAAAAATATGTTATAATTTTCGGCGTACCACAGAATTTTAGTAATTAGTTTGTGTGCCATGAGATGAAAAAGGTTGAAAATCGCTGGTCTGGAGAAATCATAACCAAAACATTATAAAAAACAAATTTCCGGATATCTTGCTATCTGGTTTTGTATATCAAGTATCTTTAACCCAGTGAATCTAGAGTGATGTGAGAGCTTGGACCAATACAATTCTCTATTAGAAAGTAGAACAATAATCTTTTCCATTTCTCTTCATAAGCAATAATCCTCGCCTCCAAAGAATGGTAACGAACGCAAGGAAATCGACTAAATTATGATTAATATTAACTCATTTGTTACTTCTTGAATGTTAAGAGCGGAAATAAAACCCCACTGAGATGGAGCTTGGAATGATATTGAGCAGTTGATCCACTTTCTATGTAATCCCAGTTTATATAACCATTTCCTCTTCCTTAATGTCATTGGCGGAATATTTATTTCTTATCTTCTGTATCAGTTACTTGATCTTTATGGTTCTCTTGGGACTCTAAGACAAATTAGTGCGACTTTGGGTGTGAACAGTATCTGTCCACCTCAGAACCTGGTGGCTATTTCTAACACTTTTTGATGTACTATCCTTAACCTCTTCAGACATTAATTTAATCACACCTTTAATCGATACTTTTCTAGCCTGAATTTTACGTATATATTTATATACAGTAGAATAACCAGGACTTCATTTCGGAAGAGGCTCAAAGTAAGAAGTTTTGAAGAGTTAATACGATATGCGGAGAATAGTGACATTAATTGAATAAAGTACTAACAGTTAATTTAATAATTGCTATTTCATTTAAAGAATATCACAAAAATACCCTATGCATTTAATGTACTTAATTTGTATGGAGATATAAAAGCAATAAGTACACACTTTCGGGGAGGGAGCTTGGGCTTCCTGACCCCCTCTTTAACTACGTCACAGGTTATATTGTTCTAGTTTATATTCAACATAGATTGTTCTTTACTATGGATTTCTATTAGACTTGTGTTTTTAAAAATTAATGATACACATGTACAGTAAGTAGGATGGACCGAAAAAAACCTCGAATTTTCAATGGTTTCCGTGCCTCCCGGTAGGGCTTGAGTACTGCTCAGGGTCCTAATTCACTACCAAGATGAATAAATGGATATTTATGAGGCAGCTCATGTGCGTGTATAAAGCACGGGAACTATTACAAGTGTCGACACAAGTACTTCACAGGTTTTCTGGTGGTTTGGTAGTTGAATTTACATCGCACTGGAGTAATAATATAACAGGCTATTGTTAATGGACTGGGATCAATCCCGAAGGGAAAGTTCCCAGGACAACGCCTCGTAATTCTGAACTTCGATCAGACGACGAGAGAAACACCTGAGCTGCAACCCACTCTCCAAGGTTCCACATCATGCCATTTCGATGCCACTGCAGATTTAACGTGCACCAGCCCACACGTACACGACGGTCTTTAGATAGAGTTTGAAACTTGATTGCTTATCCGCGACTCTACCAAATGGGCAGCCCTGAGGTTTTCTGGCAATTCCCTCTTGTGTATCAAGTTTGTAAATTCTCCATAATTCCATTTCTCGAAGATGCTGTGCACCCATTCCTTTATTTTCCAGGAATATCACTTTGCTCATTGCAAACTAAATAGTTCATATCGGAAAGAAAGTCTGGTAGGATCTTGTAAAGATGCGTATTAGTCCTGTCAGGTGGCCCTTTATAAGGGAAGTGGGAAAATTTGTTTTAATGTTTAACACGAATTGAACCTAACCCTCCTGATGGTTGTCCAACGAGGTAACTCGTCATTAGCAAAACTGACAAAATCTTGATGGACGACACATTATCCCGTCATTAGAAAAAGCCTGACCAGATCTTGATCTCGTCATCATCAAAAATCGGCAACATCTTAATGACGAGATATCTCGCCATTAGCCAAATTGGTCAGAGCTTGATGAAGGAGATATCTCATCGAAACCATTTGAACGGTTAATGAAATGTTTTACGATTTCATACGATTGAAACCATTGTTTTGGCTCAATTTGACACTTTATATGAAAAAACCTTAATTAACGATTTCAAGCAGCGTTTTGATTATCAAAATGCTAGAATTCGAGAGCTTTCGATACCGATCTATAGCCTAAGATAACTCTGAATTTCGAAAAATGAACAGATTTAGGTGAATTACCAAATTTTTTCATTATCAGAATCTGTTACTTCAAAATGCGATATTGCATCTTCACAAACATGAATACCTATAGCCTAATGCTTCCTTTGTAACAGGAGCACAACTCGCCACACTTCAAACAAAATCAAATATTTATTTTCTTAACTAACCAGCAGGAATCTTCTTTTCCTTCACTTAATTATCTTTCGTTAAGAAGCTTTCAGGAAATACTTAGTAAATTTCTTCAATAATGAAATTTATCATACAAAGCTGAAAGTCAAAATATAATGCGCCCTTGGCATTTTAAAGGAGCGATGGATGCTGAAGAGAAAAAAATCAAAAATATCTTCATTTGTTAAAACACACAATGAATTTCTGGGTCCGCTCCTAAAGCCGAACGTTATTTTAATTAATTAAACATTCCGAAAATATTTTTAATCTTCGACGTTGAGACATGAGGCTCACTTATTCATTTGTGGGAATTAATTGTTGGTATATTTTCTCGGGCTCTAATTAGAAGGAAAAGACTGAATGTAAAGTATTCTTATTGAAAATAAACATTGTGCCCAGTAGGATGGAAGTTTTATGCTTCAAGGTGTTCTTTGTGAGCTGTATAATTCTGTTGGGTGCACGAGGAAGACAATTGATTATTGGAAATAACAAGCGCTCGCGAGGGAGGTAACTTTCTGTTTCCCGAAGAGCAAGCACGAAGCCAGTTTATTATTTTCAATGGGAGAGTCTTGGGTTGCTTATTGAAAAAGAGACTTTGCTTTCTGGGTTCAGTGTGGCAGCAATTTCATGGAAGAATAATGGCTCTACGGAACGCTCCACAAAAGAACACTGTTTCGAGGACAGTTGTTATTTGTGAGTGATTTTTTAGAAAGAAAACTCGTATTTCAAATTTAGGAGTTGTTAAAAGTGTGACATCATAAGGTGTAAGCAAGAAATGCTATTGGATAATAGATGAATGTGTGTTGAATGAAATGTATACTCAGTGCAATAAAAAATTTAACTAAATATATATTAAAAATGTTTACTTTAAGATTGTCAATCAATTCTATATAGAAAAAAATTGTGGAAGAATAATGGCTCTCCAGAACGCTCCACAAAAGAACATTGTTTCCAGGACAGTTATTTGTGAGTGATCTTTTAGAAAGAAAACTAGTATTTTAAATTTGCGAGTTGTTAAAAGTGTGACATCATAAGGGGTAAGCAAGAGTTGTTATTGGATATTAGTTTCACGAGTCATAAAAGAAATAAATAAACACTTATTCTAATAAAATTGTCAACAAATTGAATTAAATAGGCATTAAAAATGTTGTTCGATTAATTAAAAAAAATGGATTCAACAAGGAACTTAAAAAGAATAAGGGGCTTCTTTAGTTGAAAACATTGCTATGCTTTTAAATTCAACAGATAGGGTTGGTTGTGTTTTATGCCTCATAGATAGCCAAGCTACACTAAACACAAGACAGGCAATGCAAAATCCAAGACAACGCGTTTAAATTTACATACATTAGTCTGATTTGATCTGTGTAACGCAATTTGACTACATGATTGACCAATAGCTTTGATACATAAATGTTCTCACATGGTTTTGAAACAAAGCTCTCAAGATACAGTTCGTAAATATTCAAATTACAAACATACAGAATTGGTTGCTTTTAGATTTTATGGCGCAAGAGCCATATCTGACCAAGCTGCGCCAAACACAAAACAATGTCAAGTAGTCCTGAAAAGAAAGGATAGAGCAGAGAAACATCGCTTGGGCATCCTGGGGTCTCGACCCCGATGTTTACCAGACAGTAAACCTCATGAGTAAAGAATACATCACTAGGGTGGTTGGAGAAACCCGTACACACCTAAAGAGGATGTGCCTCTGAGGGATACAAGCATATGGAATAGAAAGAAAATGAAAAGAATGTTTCAAAGTTATTGTACCATTAAATTGGACAAAGTAAAACAAAATAAACTCAAGTTAAAGCATAGAAAATTCTTTTCGGAATGTTATAGTGGAAAGTTGTTTTCCGTGGAACTACATCTGGGAGGTTCCCGTTGTCCTTCGCTGTTGGAATTACGCCCTTAAAATCCCGAGAGAAGGCATCAAAGCTATATTACATTATTGCCTTTCCCCTCTCCTTTCATACCGAAAAATATTTCAATCTTTATGGAACTCCACGGATTAAACATAAATACCGTAATCATATCTGAAAAGATCAAGATTGATCACTCAGTTCTGTAAATGACAGAGAAAACGCATCTCTTAAAAAGTGTATTATGACAGGTAGTTTTTTATGCAAGGGGCACCATTTTGTTTTGGAATAACTTTTTACCCTTCACGTAGTTTCGACGACATATCTCGTCCATCAAGATCTGATCAATTTTTCTATAGACGAGATATTTCGTCATAAAGATCTGACCAATTTTGCTGATCATGAGATAGTTTGTCATCAAGATAGTGCCGATTTCATTATGACAACGAGATCAGGGGTCGGTATTCCTCTAATGACGATATATCTCGTCCATCTCAATCTGGGCAGTATTGTTAATGACAAGTTGCATCGTCGAGACAATAACCAGGAGGGTTGAATGAAACATTTTTTATTAATTTTTTTACATATTGTTGACTCAATTAATGACAAATAACATGCTGTTCCATCTTATTGAAACCTCATGTGCTGTAAACCCTTTGTCAATAAATTTCAGACAGAAAAAATTTTGCAGGATGGCACAATATCGTTCACGGTTGACAATAATAACATTTTCATTCTCATCCTCGAAAAAAATTTGTCCAATAAAGCCTCCATTCTAAAATTGCTCACTAAACAGTTGCTATACTATAATGACTAGGTGTTCATGACTAACATGTTCATGAAATAATCTTCTATTTTCTTATCCCATTAACGGTTGTTCTGTTTGTTTCTGATATCGAAATGAAGTACGAAGAAATTGATAAAATCACGTGGTTGGAAATAGCCCGATTTTCCAGCGCGACCAGAAGCGGTTACTTGTCATTGGTTGAGTAAACAAAATGTAAAAAAAAAAACAGAATAAAAAAGGTGCTTAAAAGTTATTCCAAAACAACAGTATGCTCCCGTCCTGCATGCATACGAAGCGGCAACACAGGATACTGAAATGGTCTTAATGATGCATTCCACAACCACGCATACAGAAGTACATCTGTGACCTTAATACAACTTACAGATCTCATTGTTTCACTCACCTGTAAATCTGTTAACAAGTAGAATTATCTATCGAATACGGCAACAGCTAAATTCTAGTGGAGGAGTATTACGGCCGCATAGCCACCAGTTCAAAAATTTACTTACAATACAGTAGTGTAAAATACCTCCACCATGAAATACTTTTTGATAAACAATCTTGAACCGTCTTTCACACGATTGCTCAACAGTGAATTTTAAGATTATTCTTCCTTCAATTTCAATATAAAAGAGTGCTCCATTATAAATTTATGGAGTTTGCTGTTAAAGTTGAGGATCGAGAAAAATTGATCCAATTTTCGAGGAATATTTTCATAGAAGTAATTATCCACTTGATAAAAAGTTATAGGTATAAGGATTAATTGAGCGTATAAACCCGTGCTCCTTCAATAAACGTAGCAGTAAAAAATCATTACATAAACAAATAGAACACATTTTAATAAAATTGTTGAGTAGCATGTGATTTTAAGCAGTAATTTATAATTTTATTAAAATGGACAGATTTAATTAAATCGCGAGCATTTATTGATTCTCTCACCTTAAAATTAGATTTAGTCTTTCATTTTAAAAAGCAAATTCAAATGTGAAGGTTGGTCCTGCTTAATCGGATTTAATTAAATAGGCTGGCAAGAAATTATTCTAAAAATCAGATATTTTTTCTACTTAAAAGATGAAATTCGATATCTGCTAAAATGAAGAAACGGTTGCAGTATTCCTTTAATTTTATTTATAAATCTTGCTTTCGTAATATCGTAATTCAATTTTATATCCCTTAAAGAAATTAAGTACTGATTTGTTAATAACTAAATTTTCCCTATCTTTCGCTACAACCGTTTTTCATCCACAGAGCATCTTTTTCCCACAGCAGAACGTAAAAAGTATATTAGAATAACTTAGCACATGATCTATAGCTATCCTTTAGATATACGGGGATTTGACTTCCCATCGATATGTTTGTTCTTTATAAAAATAATTCCACAAGGTGTCGCATACAGAAGAATGTCAGAACCAGTGAGTGAGAAATCTGTCAGTGGCCAAGAAATCTGGAAAAAATGTTAGTGTACGGCGAATCTCTACAGCAATTCTTGAACACAACGGAACAGATTTTTCTTCGTAAAGTATCCTGAACAGAATGGGGTGTTCTTTATTTAACATGCAATAGAACCTTGATTATTCGATAATTTAATGTCCGTGTTATCCAAGTCGAATTTGATACCGAGTAATGTTTAAAGTTTCAAATTTAGTTTTGTGCACGAGTGTGGGGGGCTCTTTGTCTAAAGAGGTGACAAAGTGCTGCGAAACTGAAAATCGTTAAACCTTTTCAAAAAATTTTAAAAAGCATCTAACTCATGCCCATATTTATTTTAAAATTATCACAATGATTACATACAGTGACACAAATCCGAGTATAAATTATTCTTTAGACTAGCTTAATGAATCTTTCAGTACCAATAGGAGTAACATGTAAAACAGTAACTTTTTTCTATTTTTCGAATTGGCTGTTTTGTGTTACTCGATGTCCTTATTATACGAGTTTCTGGTTATTCGAGGTGGCCTCGATCCACATTACCTCGGATAAGAAAGCTTCTACTACCCTAACATGATATACTTAAAAGTTTATGTAGTAGGGTTTGATGCATTGACAAACGATTTCGCTGATGCCATCTGTGGTTTTGATGACTTTCTATGCAGTATGTTTTAGCTGAACACAAAATTTTATTTTTATTTATCGGTTGGTATGGAGCCTTTTTCGTTCTTGTGTCCTGTAGTTTTATGTATTCCTGTGATAAATCAGTATTCCAAAAGAGATTTGTATTATTTTATGAGAACCTATTAATAAATCAGACGCTTCAGGGTAACCTTAAATGCCCTCAGGTATAAAAAAAAACGAGCTAAAATTTACCAACAAGCAACCCTATTAAAATCCCAATACAATGAAGCTTCGTGAAAAACCGTTTCAACTTGCCTCAAGTTAATAATTTATCAAGCTCCGAAATTCACTTTTGGTCACTTATAATCCTTTCATTATTTCCTGGTATTCTTAAATTAACATACGTTTTGGCAGAGACAATTTAATCTTTCACGGGCCTTCATGTTTCTTAAATTATACAATCCGTCACAAATCCAGTGGATTATTCATAAATATGGTAAGATCGATAATGATAAAAATGTCTGAAATTTTATTCATAATATAGAATTTCTCTATGAATATTCTTTATCGATTCGTTCAGTGGCTCTTAAATTCAGTCAATCTCTACCCACTTTTAAGATGACATTCACTTCCTTTCTGACTCTTAACCACCCGCGCCATTCGCAAAAGTTAGTTCCCTCCACCCTTGTCAACTCCCTTCGAATATTTGCCAGCCTCTCATCTGTTCCCGTCCGTTGAGGTATTCCTTCCGTTTCATTGATCTTCGCCATTTTCCGCCCGCATCATAACTATGCAAATAATGTGGTTTTCCGACTAGGAAACGCGATCATACAGCAGATAGAAATGCACATGTCTCTTGGGAGGGCTAAGTTACACACCTACAGTATACTTAAATTCGCGAGTGTTGATGGGGAAAGACCGATATGGAAAGAGGCTTTATCTGCAAACTCTCCTTGATACCTATCTCGTTCGTAATTCGGTTCGTTCATATCAGGTTTCTGTGTCTTGAATTTAAAGCTTATCGCCACTCTCTTAAAGTTGGAAGAATCCATTTATTCAGTTGGAGATTAAGGGAACGGATTACTGATTATAGAGGGAACGATCGTTGTTTTGAAAGGATCGCAAACTGATATCCTGTATTCAGTATCTCTTATGATTTGTTGCGTTTGGTAAAAGATCCTTCGGTGCAAGAGTTCCATAACTCGTGGAAGTCGATTTTGGATGACTACGAGGGAGAGTAGATTAAGCTATTATACTCAACGTAGCCATAAAAGTTATTTCAATAAAAATAGACAGCTTATAGTAACATAATATTTCAACATGGTACCTTTGAGTTTCAACACACTTGTTCCATCTTACACAAGCTTCTTCATGCACCCAAAAATGGATTTTTAGATAAGCAGAGCCACGATGCACTTCCTTCAGTTCAGTTCTTGGTCCGTGCCGAATATTTAACCCTCTGAGGAGGTTCACACGCACCTGTCAGTTCTGCAACCTGCAGTCTTCCCTGCATGACTACTTACCAGGTTTGACTTTCTTGACCGATAGAATCTCTCCTCGGATTCTTTTAACCAATTGATGTGGTCATTTAGTCATCATGAGTGTTGTGGGGTAAAAGCTATGCTACAATGCTAGGAAATCTTACGACGCTTAGAGGGTTAAGTTGCCACTTCATCAAAAATTGTTACTAGTCTTGTAACAGAACCATGGGAAGAACCTTCGTGTTTGATCCCGGACCGTCGTCAATAGCCCGTTGTGTTGCTCCATTGCGACGTTAATTAAAATACCTACCAACCTACCTACCATTCGAATAACGCTACAAATCGGGTCGTCCTTTGGTGGTAACGGGCGGTCGTCCGGCTTCTTTATGAGCAACATTTGGACGACTATTTTTCAACTTTTCTATCCGTTCGTAGACACTCAGTTGCGGCAAACCATTTTTTCCTACTTTTCTGAGTTTTCAATGGATTTGGGCCCCTTCAAACCACAAAAACGGATCAACAGACGCTGCTCTTTTCTAGTGTAAACGGAAAGCGGAGTGGTATTGGTTTACGTCGTGGCAGTGACGATGAAAATGACCTAGCAACTTCAAACCTGGACAATAATAAGACAGAAGTCTTGCCTAAAGATCCTCGCGAAAACGACAATACTGCCAATAGAAACACAAATGCAACTGTTTTGTGGATAATTATCTCCACACCCTCAAAAATGCTCATTTCTTTTGCAAAAGTTAGTTCTTTTTAAAATTTTTGAACTTGAAATCGTAGAAATCTAGGACGAAAAATAGTCCTACATTCCCTGTTTTCCTATGACTTCAAAACCTTTGAAATATTGTTGGAAAAACGACCTTTTTGTAATACCTTTGTATCAGAGGGATGCGATATTTAAATGAAAATAAAATTAAAAATGGAAATAAAGAGGGAAATGAGTGGGAAAATGCATATATAACGAAGAAATAGTTTTATTTATCGAATACTTTTACTTACTATTCTGAGTTCACTTTCAATTTTTTTCTTCTGGTAGCTATAATCACTATTCGAGAACTGTGTGCTAAAAATTAAGTATTAATAAGTCCCAATTTTACGATTTACTCGAAATAACGTATAAAAGCATAGACCCTTACCGTAATTTGAAGTGAAGATTCAACTACATCAATAGAAAGCACGTACCATAATAGAAAAAAATCAATAGTTCTCATTTTAGCGTTAGCTGTATTAAAAACGCTAACTCTAAAGAAAACTTTTATCGGATTTTCGTTCAATAAATATGGTCACGTAAGAACTTATGGTAATATTCATGTGCCAAATGTAATGATAAATAGCAAAGCATCAAAGGTTCACTTTACCGCGCGTACAACTCTAAGTGGAAGTAAAGTAAGCTGAGTGAGAGAGCTAAGTGGAAGTAGTATGGTAGCAAATTTAAGCACTAAGTGAAAGCGCTAAGTGGAAATAGTATGGTAGCAAAGTTAAGCACTGAGTGAAAGCGCTAAGTGGAAGTAGTATGGTAGCAAAGTTAAGCACTAAGTGAAAGAAATAGGCTGTAGTGAATTCATTTTGTGTAAAAGTCCCATTTTATCAGCATATCCTTTCATTGAGCCAAAATATTTCAGTAATAAATATGGAAATTTGGATTTTATTCTTTGGACACTGAATAACACTTTTGTAGCTAATAAAGACGAACTCTCACCAACACTTTTCACTTAAAGTTAAAAAAGTTCGAAAATCGTATTTCTACCTTTTACAACCTAGCTGTTTTCAAGATGAGGCAAGTCTCAAAGTTGTTCGGGATAAAATTTCTACTGCAAGTACTAGCACAACTAATAAACTAAAAACCATGAGATGAAGTCAAATAAAATTTGCCTTATACGGTTTTAAAATAAAGAACATGAAAACAAGTCATACGAAATTTATATTTTTTTACCCTAAACTCTTTTGAATCCATACTCCTTCAAAAACGTGTGTCAAAATTGATTTTCCTTTCCTGGAAAAGTCTCAATAGTTGTTGATATAGAATTTTTCCAAGTGGATTTTTTTCTGAAAGTCGCTCACTATTTATTTTTTCAAGTAGAAATTGGATTATACGGGGAAGCTTTTGATCTAACGGGAAACGAAATTTACGGGGCTAAGTATAATACATGACTTGAAGACAACAATTAAAATAAAGTTATATTTTTAAATGAACTGTATTACTCATTGCAACAATATTCAAATTTGAATGCGTTGTTCACTGGTTTACTTACTTATGTATGACCATCACGAGAAGAAACTTAGGCACGCCTCTTTTCTTATGGAGTGTTCATTTCACTTCAGGCAGGCACCTCTTACCCTATCATCACAATAGGATTTCAAATGAGAGAAACTCGCCAAAATGTTTTCTGCCTTTGTAATATATTTGTTTATGTCAACTGTCATTCTTTATTAGACTAAATAAGGCGATAAATATTAAACAGTGCAACCTTTCCCACGAAAGTTCAGTTGGTATTTGCTTAAAGTAAGGTAATCGAATAGTCAGGGGTCACGTGACGTAGAAGGGGCCAATTATCTTCTCGCAGTGGTCGTTTTGATTTTCGTGAGCTCTAAAAGTCAAAGCTGCTGTATAATTACGATTATAAGTAGGTGCGTTTGATATAGGCGAAACAGCTGTAACGTCTTTACAATTTACATAGCTTACATGTTGCAAAGTTGTGAAATCAGTCATTGTCATCCAATAAAAATCGGCTGTAAAGCACTTTTGAAGATTCATAAAACGAAGACCAAACAAAAATCGTGAGTAATATTATTGCCTCACAAATGAAACATATTGTCTAAAAACATAGTTTTGACAAAACGAAGGGGTAAAAGTTCTATTCCATAGTTTACACACTAAGTGTGTTTCTCAAGAAGAAATCTAACCTTCATGCAAAAAAAATGACTTAATAGATTTCATCAGTTTGTGAAGATAACCACATTATGGTCTAGAATAACTAAAATCTCATATTTAAATTTTGACTTAGTGTGTTTCCCTTGTAAACCGACGATATGTAGGTGTTCTTGTCATTCTACACCAACTTCGTACTTGAAAAAATGGTCTATTAGAACTGAATATCTACAAGGCTGAGTCGGTTATCGTTATCGTCATACTACAGCGTATGCATCTGTTTTACATAAGAATAGCAAAATAATAAGCAAAAGTAAACAAACGACAACGTCATCTATCAGCAATTAAGAATTAAAAATAATGTATTCAAATGGTTTTATAGCTCTTAAATGTTTAAATTAACCTGGATCCAATATGTATTTAATTTTAACATCCTCTTCAAAGCTTTCAAACTACACCTTCTTTATATATGTGACTAATACTACATCAAAAATGGTTTGGTTAATCATTCTAGGTCAGTTTTGCTGCACGATACCTAATTAAACAAGGACCTATCCTCAAAAATCAGAAAACACTTTAGACACAGCAAGAATTAAAGACCTACCTACATACCTATTCACTTAAAATACGCTTCAATCCAGAAACACCGGATGATTAAAATGCGTAAAAAATTAACATAATAATTCTGAGAACTCTGAAAAACTAATTTTGAAGAATATTCTAAATCCAGTTCGTCGTTTTCTTTCCACCAACCATTCCCTTCCCAATTCCTTGAAAGTATGCAGGCCTAACATAATGATTTACAACAGAATAAGCACGTCTCTATGAGTGAAATTTTCAATGTAAATCAACAATCCAGGCGGAAAGCGAATATTTTAATTCCACTACCCAAATGCTCTACTATGATAATACATATCGAGGGTTAATGTGGTTTAGTGTCGTTTGGTAACATTTGGTGTTTAATTTAACTGTGGCGTTGACCAATCAAAATTAAACTATAAATCGAGAATTTATTGACTTAATTTTCATTTGCGAAATGCTGAAATCGTATTCTTAAATTCGTGGCGTCACGTCCGGAATATGTGTAAGGAACATCTTCCGTCCCCAAAACACTACCGCCACCTACCATCTAGCTTGACAGAAAAAGCCTCTCATATCCAAACGCATCAAGCCTAGCTTTGACACTCGATTTATCTCTCCGCAATGCAATGCTAGGTCGAGTAAAGATAGCGACGCTTTCACTCACACATTGACAGATCCTCACTGACAATCAGGGGTGGATATGTGTGAGTGCAGCATTATTGGTACTCTCTCTCCGTACCCTAAATCCACTTACAGTCAATCCGGGCGACCACTCGCCTTAATACCATCAACTAGCGTAATAAAATCAGTCTCAGTTTATTGAATATCGATTCTCATATTCATCTTCAATGTATCGATCGAAATGTATCGATCTGAGTCCAGCTGCTGGAGCTTCTGACTTGCCCTTTTGCCAATAATTGTGGCTTTGGGAATAGGTTGTCCTGATTTAGTTTGGATACTTGCGCGAAAGATATTTTTGAAAATGATTGAATAGGATTATCTTATTCAATAGGATTGATAGGATCTCTTAAGAAGGATCTCTCTTTTTTTCCTGGTTAATGACTTGATATCACATTTAAAAAGCAGTTCATCAGCGACAAGTATAAGATCGAATAAGACAGAATTTTAAAGCTCATTGAATTTCGAATTCTAGTTTTAATATCTAGATATCTAGTTTTTATGCAATAGAAATATGTAAATGTGTGTGACTTAGAAACTGCAAATGCTCCATTAAATTGGGAATTAACTTTCATTGAAAGGGCTCCAATGAGACTGATGGAAAAGTATTGTCAATTTCACTGCAGCTATTTGAATTTTTCTGACTTCACATTCAGATGTTTTGAATATTGAATTAAATCACTTTCAAGTTTTTATGCAATAGAAATTTGTAAATGTATGTGTGAATTAAAAATTGAAAATGATCCAAAATCAATTGGGAATTAATTTTCATTGAAAGGGAACCAACGAGTCTGGATGAAAAAGCATGATTTGATTTTTCTGTAGCTATTTAAATTTTTCTGTCTTCACATTGATATGTTTTTTAAATTGAATTAAATCACATTCTAGTTTTTATGTAATAGAAATATATAAATATGTGTGAAAAAAATTGACAATGCTCCAAATTAAATTGGATAATTATAATAATTTTCATTGAAAAGGCATAAGAGAATGTGAGAATCGTGTTATATGAACTATTTTTTATGGATTTCAGTAATATTCCAGGAAACTTTTGAAAACAAGGAAATAAGTCCTCAACTTTACAATTTTCTAATGAAAGCTTTTCTCGCTCAATTACTTTTGCTTTTTTTATTTTCCCCTTTAATTTTTAAGTTTTAGTACATTAACGTTTTCGTACAATTAAATTATGACGTTTAATCCATACATAAAATTCCAAAAAAATTTTGTTGACAAGCATTTAAAATACTAGAATAATTTCCTTTCAATGACTGACTGCATCACACTTTGAAATTATTATTATATTTTGTGCGCCTTTTGTGGAAATTCTCTTTCTACAAGATTGTCACAGTAATTACACATTTTAGTTAATGAATTGTATAAAGCAAAAAGTAAAACCAAAATGTTCATTACTTCCCTAAAAGAATTCGCATAATTATATAAGCTGTCAAAATTTGGTGGTGCATCTTAATAAGTTTTCAGTTGATGATACTCAAATGATACCCAGTTGATGAACTCATATGTAAGTTTTATTTTCAAATTTCGAATCAATTATAAAGTATTTTTGAGAACTTCAAAAAGTTGGGAGTATATTTTAGCTGGTATTCAGGCCACAATAACGTTCCCCTTTTACGGACAAATATACAAATGCGCTCGGAGAATTTTTAAGACTGCATTCGAAACTCCTTTTCAAGTTTTTTAATATGAAGATGAAGGGCAATATGAAAAAACATAAAGCACTGGAAGAATTATTTATTATTTAGAAAAGTTATTAATAACCAATCAATGGATTAAAAAGTATAATCTACCAGTATTTGTTTACTTATTTTCTTTCTACTTTTATAGAGATAGAGATTGTACGAGAAAGTGAAAAAACACAGCACTGTAAGAAGTTATTTATAAGAAAAGTTATTAATAACCAATCAATGGATTATATAAGTATAATTTACACGTATTTGTTGACTAATTTTCTTTCTATTTCTATAAAGATAGATATAGAGACTGAATAAAAATATATAATAATCTATATTGAGCCTATAAATACATAATGCAATAATACTTGCACTTTTGAAAACATGTTTCCGAAAACAATTTAATAAAGAGCAATATCAAATAGGAAACGGAGCAATTTTGTTGCCTTCGAAATTTTCACAACCAATCTGATATTTAGACTGCCTTTCGTCACACGAGTTCTTTATCACTCGGAATTCGAGCATACAAGACGAAGAGAAGATTCGTCTCCAGACAAGACAAAGGGCATCATCGAAAAAGGACAGAAAATATCAATAAGATAGTCGGAAAAATGAAACCGCTCATAACAAGAGACACTTTCGCATCACTTCGTGTCATAAGCGTCCAATAAGAAAAGGACGAAGCACACTTCTCGTCGTCAGAAAAGGATAAATAACTGCGATTTTTCAAGTATCCCATTCGTTGTAACAGCTATTGGGAGAAGAAACGTGTTCTCTTCATCCAGTTCTTAGATTCTCAAACATTCGAGTAGATAACAATGGAGTTTTGCTTTTCCCATTTATTCGCCAGACGATGAAATAAAAGATCATAGTGGATTTTTCAAAGTATGCCACTTTCTGACTATTCGCCATTCTGCTTGTTAATTTGAGTCATTGATTGTTTACTTTAAATATTTTCAGTTGAGTTAATTATCAACTAGCAGACATTTGTGTATACATGATGATGTCTGTCTTGTGTTTGGTATAGCATGGTCAAATATGGCTTTGCGCCGTAAAACCTAGCAAATTATGGCTATAGTTTCGCTACGTACACTTTTCTAAGTGCTAGTGAAAATGAGTATGTTTTAATAGATTGGATTTGATATTAAAAATTTCCTCTATTAAATTCGTCTACACGAATTAGTACATATATTAGTACTAAAAATGATCAATATAAAAGGTGTTATTTTAATTATTACGTTGTTAGTATAATATTTGCTTTTGCGTATATTTAACAATTCCATTCAGAATTTTGACTTTTTAGCTATTTGGCTAAAAATTTTCCTAAATTTCTCTTTGTTTTGTTTTGTATATATATATATATATATACGTATATATCCACAGTGAATTGAGGTGGACTTTTGGGGGACCTATTTTGCGCATATCATGCGTTGTGTACCATCATCAAACTAGTTTTAATTTTCTCAAAATAGCTGCACAATCTCTAATTTTCCAAAACGTAAACATGCCTTCAATATATTATTCATTTATCTATTTATAAATATTAGCAAACAGATTACACCAATTACATGATAGAAAATAAGTTCAAAAGTACAGAACATTCAACTGACATATAAAAACAGTATAATTGAACAACATAAATTACATTAATTTCATAGAACAAAAATGGCCGATAAAAAATCACGAAAGAAACATGACCACAGATAAAGCACTGAAAATTAAACATTAAAGTTATAAAATTACTAAAAAGTATTAAATCATCACAGAAAGCATCAATGGTTGGGGTAAATTATTGATAATTCCGAAAAACGGAATTCATTAATTGATTTTTCAAACAATATTTGCTGAAAAATTTTCTTGAAAAATAATATAATTGTAAGTATTATAAGAGAGTATATGTGCACTCACTGCCAAAAGTTAAGCACGGAAAGAAAAATGTTAATTTCCGGAAGCCAATCTGAATTTGAGAGTCTGCATTTCGCTGCAGAGGAAGTATGCAAATATGTTCTGTAACAGCCAATCACGGTTTCGTGTCGAGAAATATGCAAAAAAGGCAGTCGTATAAGAAGCCAGCATTGTGACGGGTTAGAGGAGTTTCATGTAAGTGCTGATAAAAAGTGTTTAGAACTTTCGTACAATTTGTTTTCAAGACAGTAGTGTTTCTATGGTTTCCAGAAGACGGATGGCAGATAGTGAGCGCTGGCGTTCTGTGGGACGCCTTGAAGCAGAACAATGAATCACAGATGTTGCTCTTTTCTTCGGCGTTCATCATTCCGTCATTTCACGATTATGGAAACAATTCCAAACAAGCTAAACAGTTGTCCGAAGACCTGTGGCTGGTCACCCAAGGGTTACGATCCCCGCGGAAGATCGATATATTGCTGTTTTAGCCAAGCGGAATCGAAGAGTGACCTCCACACGTGTGACATCTATGGTTGCAGCGTCCATTGGTAAGACGATATTTGCCACTACTGTTCGTGAAGGCTACATATGAATGGACTCTACGTCCGGGTATCACGAGTTTGTGTTCCTCTATCCGTCCAATCCAGAGGGGCACGATTAAAGTAGTGTCTGCAACGTGGGAATTGGACTGTGTCTGATTGGGCCAACGTTATGTTCACGGATGAGTCGAAATTTGCCCTGGAGCCAGATGACAAGCGTGTAAGGGTCTGGAGAGAACAAGGCGCACGCAATCGGCCCCAGAGCATCATCGAGCATCACGCATTCCAAGGTGGAAGCATCATGGGTAGGGATTTCGTTGATAACGCACCGACCTCATATCTATAGACGGGGTTCTGTGACGGCTGTCCGGTATCGGGATGAAGTCCTAGAACCCACTGTACTGAGATTGTACGCTGCAGCAGTTGGTCCTGCTTTCGTTTTAATGGATGATAATGCGCTTCCCCATCGAGCCAACATCGTCGACGACTACCTGGAGAGAGGGGATTGCGCGTATGGATTGGCCGGCGTACTCGCCCGACCTTAACCCCATTGAAAATCTTTGGGATGCTCTCGGCCATGCTGTGTCTGCACGTTTCCCACCCTGAGTCACTCTCACAGAGTTGCAAACTGCTCTACAGGAGGAATGGCGATTACTTGACTCTGGGGTGGTTGATCACCTCATGGAAAGTATGGTCACACGCTGCAAACTTTGTATGAGGATGAGGGGTACCCTATTAATATCGATTTTGTTTGTTTGATTTGGATTTAAATATCATTTTGTTAATGACTCCAATATGACTTCATCTTATAATTTATGAAAATTCAATATTGTTTTCATCTTTGTATGTAATTCTTTGTTTTGTTTCATGCATAAACATATTTGCTACTTTTCTGCCGCATTTCGTGTCAATCAAGCTGTACTTGTCGATTTTTTTGCATTTTACCGCTTCGTGCTTAACTTTTGGCAGTGAATGTATATTTATCTCATATGTGAGTAGGCTGGAATAATGTGTAAAAAATTATGCATTAAAGTAGAATATAGAACAACGTTTTAGAAAAAAATAACTTATAAATTAAAAACTAATAGTTACGCAGCCAAATAGTTCTGTAGATTGGTGTATTGAATTAAATTTAAGCGTGTCCGATGAAATTCGGTACTATTCTGAATCACTAGGTTATTTATTAAACTAATTTTGGTTGCATTTTACTCCAATTTCAAAACTTTTAACTTCCAGACAGTCAACGACTTGAACATATCAACCTTATTGCTGCTTCAACCTACTCTTAACAAACATATATGTGGTATTAAAGCGAAGCAATTATGAAACTAGTGGTTAATCTATATAAAAGCTGCCTTACCGAGACGTGATATAATATGCACAAATTACAAGAAACTAAAAACAGACTCAGGTTTGAAACGTTTGATCTCAGAAAGGTAGAAAATATGCGCGAAACGACTGGAGAAGCGCCGCAAAGGTTCTAAATAATCAATTTCGATGGTTGGTTCCCAGGATTTTGAGACGGAAGCAATGACATTGGAATTAATAATGTATATGCCTGGGAACTCTATCAAGAGATGAATAGCGAATATAAATAAGGATTTAAAGAAAAGTGTTGCGGGATTTCGTCGCATATATGCAGTGTTCAAATTGATTTGTATTCTTGGTATAGAGTAGTTGAAGATACGAATAAACTACATAAATTCATGCTGTCAGAAATAAACCAGACGAAAAGTGAGCAGAGCCTCAAACGCACAAAGGAGATAAATACACAGCCATTTCCAGCTAATTGAAGAATCCATTCTCAACTTTCTTGTCCTTATAATTTATAATCAGGTCTAAAGCTACCGATCATTAATTTATATTTAATTAAAATGAATATTCCAGCTTGCTTAAATATTTATTTACTTTTCCTCCTCGATTTGCTTACATGTGCGATCCTAATTTGTTGTTTTTATTCTGTGGCTTACAGTTTTTTTTGTGTTGTTTGAACAAATAATGAAAGTAGCTATTTTCTGTGTTGATTAATTTACTGTTTTACACGTTATTACTCGACATATCCCGCATTGAATTACTGTTTAAACGCAGATGTACATAATCAAATAGAAGGGAATAAAGTTAATCTGTTAAAAACATTATATTTATTATTCAGCATAAAATGCTTTTTGATATGATTGTGTGTTGAAAAAATGCCAATTAAAATTTAGAATGAAAACCTACATAATTAATTTATTACAAAAATGTATTTATGCACGTGAAAATATTTTTCTACTAGATATTTAATACATGATGTAAACAAAACCTAAATTTTTAAAACGTAGCTATGAACTGGATATTTAGAGCTTACACATAATGATAAGTAATAATATGCTCCTAATCTGTCTAAAATTTTCTCTAGTTAAATTAAATAAAACTAAATTAAATAAAAGCATTTTTTTGTCATAAACATGCTGTTTTATTAAAAAGCAGGTGGATGTGCTGCTGGTCATCGTCAGTAATTTAACATGCATTTCAAAATTTATACTATATTTTCTACTTCGTACGTTACAAAAAGCTCCTAAATTCTCCTTTACTATTTTAAACTTCATCTATACTTTTATTTAAATCTATCGCCTTTGTAAAAGTTATATTGTATGCTATCTAAATAAATAGGCAATATTATTTGATAAAATTTGTGTAAAACAAATACAAAAACAAGAACTAGAATAAAATTAATTAATTAAAAATGTTTCTTTTTCCACACAACAAGGTGAAATTTTCCATATTGAGCTTGAGTATATGGTGTAGTTGTAATGAAAATTGTATAAAAAGAAAACTGTTTAATTATTCTATAAAAGAAAATATTAAAAAGATATCTGATTATAAGAATATTAATTATTCATAGATATTTCAGACCCTTTTCACTTGTGGTAAATTATAACTAAATAATGAAAATTTTGTATTGGCTAAAGTAATCATGTAAACGACAAAGGCGAGTAAACACGACGAGTTTAATAGACGAGTAAACTCAAAATATTACTCGTCTATGGAAGTTTTGAGGTCATCTTAAAAAATTAGTTTCGTTCAAAGCAGCAACATGTAAGAAACTAAGTAAATATTTGTGATTAAATAGTTAAAACTCTTTGTGCTGCAGTATTACAATCCCTTTAGTCGTCTTAAACGCTGCAGTATTTACAATCCCTTTGAAATGTATTTTAGAATTTACAGATTTTTGTAAATTTTTGTTTGTGATAATGTTTAAATAATAAAATATATTTTTTTATCTCTATTATGGGATAGATACTAATATAACTTTCAATCATATAAAAGCACAAATGGATTTAAATACAGGTCATCGAGTCAATTGGACCCCTCCTAATCATCTCGAACATAAACCTCCACACACCTTCTAATCTTTTCAAAACAATAATTTAATTAACTTTATGTATATTAAACATTAAATGAATGGAAGATACATAAACCTATCAAATGAAGTTATATGCGTTTACAACCAATGGAAACTCCAAAGAGGAAATCTGGTTAATGACAGCCTCAGTGGATTAGTACTCTTGGAAACTTACTATGCAATAAAGGATCCAACTTCCATTGCAATAATAAAACTCTTGAGGCTTTTAAGACATTTCCCGATACATTTAGTGAGGATTCCTAATGTGTGGATACCGAATATGGAAATGGTGGGCGGACTTGCTAGGACTGACTGCAACTTAAATTTTCTAGATGGAAGCTCATTTACCTTTAAGGAAATATATTCCTTGTGCAAAAAAGAAATGAATATCTGGGATAGAGCACGAGTGGTATAAACCAAGACTTGGAGAACTGTCATTCGTGTTATTTAGAAAAAAGACAGTATTTCCAAAATTTTGAACTGGCCACACCAAAACTATGAAACATGTGGTATAAAGGAAAGGAAATAAGATTTGCCCTGACTGTCACAATTGTCAGAGTAACAGCATGACTAGTCATGACCACGTACTGCACTGTTTCGGGTTGTTATGAAAGGATATTCACGATGATCTGAGGATTCTTTTGGATATTCTTCGCAGGAGGAAGGGCGTCATCGAACTAATATAATTTTGATCCAGGGATAAGAACAAAATGAAGTTGTGTTTCATACATTTTATTTAGAAAATGGCGAATTTTAAATTAACAGGCCTTTTGAGAATGGAATTGTTACAGTAACTCGATCAAGTTTATTATGAATCTGTTCCTGTAAGAAAATCTAAAGAGGATTATGTTCTTTTTTGAGGAAGTGTTTAAGTTTTCTCTTGTCACATAACAATTTAAAATTAATAATCTAGTAATTAAGGAATAAGAATAAAATACGCTTGAACTGTCTCTAGAACTTTCTGTATAACTTTTAATTTTTTTCGTGAGATCAGTTGTATTTAGTTATAAGAAAAAGCTTATACAAGCATGCATATCAATAGAAGTCTTCCTTCTGTAAAGACCTCGGGATTGATCCCGGACCGTCGCCAATAGTCCGTTGTGTTGCTCCAGTGCGACGTTAATTAAAATATTTACCTGTAAAGAACGTAGACTAAGGTGATTTTTAATGTAACTGTCTGTAGAGAGATCACATGAATAAATTTTGCTAAGTTCACGATTATTGCAACAGTGAATGCGAAAAACGAACATGATAAAAACGGATCAAGTGAATCAGTCATTTGGAAGAATTTATGAAACCATAAATCCAGAATTGTTTCGAAAAGTGAGTATTTGAAATAAATATGGGGCAAATGTGATCACTTAAGTAAACTTTTCCATGCTATAAATAAATGCATTTAGAATATTACAACTGATATTGAAAACAGAAACTATAATCGTTAGAAAATACACTAATCCAAATAAGTTTTATTTTGAAAACTCTAAATTAAATCAACGCAGTTTAGACCAAAACAGGAATCTTAAATTTTGAAATTAATTACTCTGACACCATTTTTATGTAAGCGATAATCGCTTGGTGGCTTGAAAACTTAAAAAAATAAACTGTAATAATTACAAAAATTCAAAACTCTTATCCATTTTACAACAAAGCCTTCAGGTGCAGTAAAAAATCTCCTCCTTAATCCTAACATCTAGAATCAGCATAAAAGCAAGGAATTTACTCAGGAGATAACATGTTAATTAACATTCTACACATTGCAAAGGCTCTAATTCAATTTAATGAGTGAAGTAGGCACTTCGTTCCCCAATCATTGGAATGAAACTATCCTTTAATGAGTTGATTGGAAGTCGTTTGCACTTACACAGCCTGCCCATTGCACAAAATAGATTACACTCATCTCATATTCCAAACATAAACTTGACTCGGATAACAAATTTCATTGCATTTTTCAGATTAATGGTTGTAAGTAAGACGTATTTCTTGGAAACGAACCGATCGGTTGTCTTTCTCTGTTAGCTTCCCGCTTGTAGTTTTCCATGTTAAATGGCGGAAAAATCTCCTGAATTACATAACGTTCGGTAAAAGACAGTTGAAAATGAAAAATCCTAGACATACTAGACACGTTAAGATTTAAAATTCATATATTGAATTATAATTTTAAAGACTGAAATGAATTATTTCTAATTTAGTGAATTAAAAAATGCGAAGATTGGTAACCGGCTTCTAAATTTGCCTGACTAACTTTATATGTTACTTGTCCGTTCATTTTCCCGTTGACTTTAATTTATTCATTGAAAGTTCCTAGAATAAAAAACAAAAATTGCTAGACTGCTAGTGCGAGGTTTGATATCCGTCTAAGTCAAAGGTCTCATCCATCGGTATGTTCAGCAATCCATCAATATTTATAAATATTCTCATATCATTTAGACCATAGTTTCCGTAAATGTTTTGGCCCCCTTTCAAGGTCCCCCAATTTTCTTCGTTTCCCCACCTGGAAAATGTTAGCTGATAATAAATTGTAGGTGTAAATGTGCCTATAATTTTTTAACTTCATCAAACCACTTATGTACCTTCGTGTGTAATTTTAGAATTTCTTAAAGCTGGTTTGGAAATAAAATAAATTGGAACTGAAATTATAAAGTTATTAAAGTGGTGAAACAAAAAATAATTGCACCCAAAAACACTAGATTGATCGCAATTAATATCAATCAAATCAGCAAAATTAAAAATAAACACTAATGAGATGAGCCTAGTGTAATGCTATTAATTTATTTACATCAGTTTCTTTTCATCAGCAGCCTTCTCAACTGTCAACTGTTTGCAATCGTTTCCTCTTAGTTAAAAGACGCTTAATCCACGTCTAACTAAACAGGACGACGTAAATGTAATAAAAAGTCTGAATCGCGCTCAAATACATGCATGCTAACACTAGCTTGTTACGACCTGTCATCTTGTTTATAGGCCAATCATTTGTAACTTGCATTTACATCATATAATTTTTGCCATAAAGCATTACAGTAGTGATTGCATCTGTCTTCTGGTCAAGAGGATGAGTGTTTTTTTAAACATTTTCAGGCTAGTTTTTTTCCACTTCCTGTTGCTCACTGTTGCTTCTTCTCAACCTCCCTATTTTTCCTGGGGTCAGCATCACCTCCAAGATTCCAGATCCCACAGGGGGCGGTAGCGTTCCGTTTGGAAACGATTTAGAGGTTAATATTGACGAAGATCACACACTCGACTTTACCTTAGGTGATAAATACATCGTCCTTATCGTTGCTAGCCATCTATACAAAATTATGTTATGAAAACACAATCAAGGCATCCTTCTGGTTTTGATTCTATAAAAATACACATTTAGCATATTTCCAAATGCCAATTAGGAAATAAATAATTTTGGAAAATGATTGTTCAATTGCTTAAAGTAGCAATACACCCAGGACTGTTTCTGAGTCATTAGCCGGTACTCGTGCAAACCTTAATCCTCCTGGTGGTTGTCTTGACGTGGTATCACGTCATTAGCAAAACCATCACCAGATCTTGATGGACGAGATATCTCGTCATCAGAAAAGGGACCAGATTTTGATCTCGTCATCATCAAACCATCGGCAATATCTTGATGACGATATATCGCGTCATTAGTAAAATTGGCCAGATCTTGATAGACGAGATAATATCTCGTCGAAACCACTTGGAAGGTGGTCACACAGCTCTTCACAACTTGATTTTCCAAAACGTCGCCCTTGTGTTGCTACCATTCAAGGTAAGACTAGCAATAATAAACAATTGTTGGTTGCAACTATTTTTGCTTCATCTATTAGTGGAGGTGTTACTTTTGGTATTGCTGCTATTTTTGGTATTTTTCTGGTAATTTATCGTATAGCTACGGACTAATACTCTACTAATCGATGAATGATTTTTAAATATTCTCTAATGTAAGAATATAATGGGCACATATTCGTGTATTGTATCACAAGTGCAAAAAAATCCATGAAATAGACGAATAAAGTATGAAAATCAAATATAGGAGTTATTACTGGAAATGTTTGATTGAAGTTGAAGGTATATCGTGTCTCTTTTGACCTCTCCTATTTTTCCTGAGTAATGCACACCACTCAGGCACTGAAATCCCCTTTATCATTTCTGGCTCGATCTGTGATTACATAACAACGTCTGATAAACATGCTGTTCCATGCTGAGCATGCAGTTTTTGTATGCTCATTTATAAGGACTTCTAGATTTTTAATCTACAAAGAGATGTCTACAGGAAAGAATTGGAACATTTTATTGAGAAATAAAGCTCATATCTTAGGTTCCTTGCCCAGAGATGTTGAAGGAGTAGCTTGCTTTCGACTTTGGTACCTACAACAACGCTTACATTGTGTTGGAGTAGCGAGATCAGCTATCTGACCTCTTTGAGAACTAGACGAAATGGACTGAAGACCACCTCAAAAGACTGCCCTAAAAACTTTGATAATACAATTGCAAACACTATAGATAGTGCTTTTAAAACATATTTTATTACTTCAGACCTCTATTGAGCAGGCCGAAGGGCTAAATATTCTTTGAAATAAGTTCCTACAGTAAAATAATGTCATCGTAATTTCTACGAATAAGGATAACAATGAAATGATGAAAGATCACTAAATTCTGACCTTTCTTACAGATAACCTTTCAGGTACCAAAACACAATACCTCAAAAGCCCTTTCGGTCTCCCAATTCCCTTTTCTTCCATAGCCTTGAGCATTTGTGCAATGCATTGAGAAAATAGAGGATACACGAGAAATCCTTGTTTACTAACAAGGAAAACATCCAGAGGTAAATCATGAGTATAAAACAGCGTTCTGTATCGATAGATATTTCGCTTAAAACAATGATTTATTCAGGTATGTGAGAATCTTGTTTCCTTGTCTACTTACTGTTTGAATGGAAGCAGAAAAGCGAATGGCATCGCCATGAAAAGATCAAAACGTCTATGAATTGCAATTTATTCAGGTTTTTACATATCCTAACAGACGAGCTAAAAAAAAATTACGCTCCATAAAGTACTTACATTGGGATTTTTCCTTCTGATTTAAAGCACAAATTCGTTGGAAATTCAGTGTAGTTTGATAATAGTTTGCAGTGCAATTTTTATGGATGAAGAAATTAATGTTATGCTCTACAGTAAACTATCCCCTTTAAGTTATAATGCAGAAAGGTCCCTTAATGCAATGTAGTTGTGTAGAGGTATTGTAACATATCATACCGTATGATCATTACCCAAGTCATCACACGAATCGCAACATGAAAATTCAAGCTGGTAAATAAAGAGTAACGCAACATAAGGAGTTCCACGCTTGCGTCCAATACGATGTGGATCCCAAACAAATAATTAAATACGAATTTTAGAATTGGCCATTGAGCATTTAATTTTGAGGGCTAATGATGGCTTATAATAATTAAAAATAAATAAGTGAAGTTGATAATTTATTTATTTACTGCCATTAGAGAAATGTGTTTCCTTTATGTTTCTGACAAAGAAGTAATATGAACACCATTATCCACTCATTTTTAAAAAAGCAGAAAAATAATTACTGAAACTTTTCAGTCATCCATTTAAGTAATAAACTATTAGCAATGGATTTTTATGCAGATTTCAATGAATTCTTATATAATATCAATATTATATGAACTTAATGTAGAGCTTAAGAAGTTCTTTTAAAATATTATTAATAATAAATCGCTGATAATTTATTTTTGAAAGTATTATTTGTTCATACATGATCAGTCTAACGGGAATGAATTCAGCTAAACACATTTCTTTACTTTGCTTCATTCTGCTTCACATGTACCCTTTAACTTACAATCAAGCAATTTATTCGCAGATTATTACTCAGGGAGTACCTCAATTTTATCGTAAAACCATAAAAAGACAGTGTACTTTTAAAAGACTTTCATAAAATGGTTTACAGGAAGAATACTCAAAGACATCAACAGTTAACGTGAACCCATAGAAGGAAGCTTTCAAATTCAAAGAGAACGTGCAAAGTAGCTTGTATAACGTAACGATAAAGTTCGTAGAAAGTGCCTTCGATTCTTTTAGCTTAATGATGCACATGAAGCTTGCTTAGCCGTAGCATAATTCTACAATGAAGTGTAGCGCATTTTAAATGCCTTCCATTTTCTTATTCGTCGTAGAAAGTTAGGTTTCCACTTTACAAACTGGAAACATCGACATTTTGTTCTGATGAAAACACCCGCAACTTAAATTTTATTGTTCATCGAAGTAAACATTTTCAAGATAACTGATAAATACACCATAGAGGTTACTGCAGTAGATTTCAGAAAAATTTCCGATTATTATCCTGGAAATGAAGATGTCTGCTTCGTCTCGATGAGCTGGATTTTGTTTTAATTTATAGTTTAATTATTACTTGTAAGGTCAGTTATATTATTTTAGCCTGATACTTCGCTTTTACTGTTCTCGTGTGGTAATTCATGATTTCACTAATTGTCATAGAGGCGCAGATGTTGTGAAGAGTTAAATGTTAATTTTTATTTATTCATTGAAAAATTATGTACACGTCATTGAACTTCTAACACGAAGGAAAATCTCTTGTGTAATAACATGTTGAATAGAACTCTAAACAGTGAATATTTAAGCATCCAGTATAACAACAATGCATATTACCTATCATTTATTGCACAGCAAGAATGTCATAGAGGTGGATATGTGTTGTGGAGGTTAAAGGTGAATTAATGTCAAGGATTTCGGAGAGTAATACTCAACGACTTTGATCTCTGGCATTTGGTCTCGGGTGATTTCGATAACGGCTGCGATGGGCCAGGGACTATACTATGGGTCTCGGGAGGTGTTGCTTTCACTGTTTGGTTCATCGATGAGACCGTGCATTACAGATTATGTACTTCCGATGTTCACAAGATCTGTCCCCGTTTCAACGAGAAATTCTAAGTTTCTTCTCTTGTCGGCTCAACCCCCAATAACACCCAGCTTCAATGCTTCGACCAATGCCATCAAATTCACTCATCTCATAGTTATTGGTATGTTTTTTGACTCCTCTCAATGTCTTATAGGCACCGTGACGTATGTCTTTCTTTTTTGTATTGGCTCACGTGATATCATGGTGACACTAATTCTCGCAATTTTCTTTGCCATATTAAATTAGTTTCTACTTTTAAAATATAAACGGTTTTTAAAGTGTGAACAACACGCAAGGGAAATATTGATCATGATTTTATAATATACAAATACATTACTTTAATTTGAAAATTAGTAACACAAGATAAAAGTAGTTTCAGGGCTTTAAGTAGGGCTCTATATTATCATAAAAAAACACAATGTTAAGGTAGGGAATCAAATTATATTAAAATTTCAAAAGCATTTTCTCTATCTTTTCTTGTCTTTTGCCCACTGCATTAGCAACCTGCGAGTTTTAGACGGCACAGGTTCGATTCCTCCCTGGGTGTATTTCCTTCTTCTGTGTTAGTAAAACTTTACTTGTTTATGCGCATTACTTGATGTTGTCAGTCTTGTGTTTGGCACAGTATGGCCAAATATGGTTTGCGCCATAAAAACCCAACCAACCATATATTATCTTTTCTTTTGACGTAAAGTTTATGGTCTATTTATTTGACTTTTTAAATTTTAGCACTGTTTTGATTGGCTATGATTGTCTTACATCACTAATAGATAACCTTTCGGAATGCAAAATTATCTAACTTAATATTTTTGACTAAGCAATTGCGAATATCATTATATCATCGGCTTAGAGCAAGCAGAAACTCATTACCTCACATTTTTTTCGGAGGCATTAAATGCTTATTTTCGTGATGATAAGACATACATAGTCATATTGTAATCTATTTAAAATATACATAACAGTATTAAATGCTTATAATTAATATTTTTTTATCTAAACACATTTTTAAACAGTTGTACACTAGAAATATTTTTTTGTCAGTTAATGAGTTTCTGCTCTAAGCCGATGATAGGTTCATATAAATATTAATGGGAAAAAGATAATAAATATATCTTTACTAAAATAATTTAATTAGAAATGAAAAAATGACCGTTTTAATATTACTGAAGGAAAGTATCGGCAATGCCTTTAGTTAACAATTCTAGTAAAAATATACATTTCTGTATAAATTCTTATTTATTAAATTCTAAGATTCAATTTAATGGTAAATGTTACTTAATTTTTCTATGTAATGATATAAAAGTATAGTTCACAAATAACAGTTAGGCAAAATTATCTATTCAAATCTAAAAATCCGGATGATTTTGTTTATAACATTAAATCAAGTTGTTGCAAAGTGAATGCTACCAAATGAAAAGAATTTTGAATAGTTAGTAGTCATAGTTACGGTAAAAAGCCTCGTTAATGGGATCTCTTTCAGGTAAAAGAGAAAATAATAACCGTTCGGCCATTTTTTCTTATCGTATTGAAAAATGTTAGCTGAATTAAACGTTACTCCAAAATCTAATCTTTTGCATAGGTTTTGCGAATCGAAATTTTTCGCGAGTTATATATTGTCTAATCTACTCGTATATTTACGATTCACAGGTATTTATAAATTAACTTATTAAAATTAAATGGTTAAATATTTAATTGAAATACCGTGATGTGATAGCAGGCACTAAGTAAAAACATTCAGGCATAATATCACCAAATAGTACAAAAATGGTATACCTGATATCGTTTTTTTACCCAGAATAGTTAACAAATATTGATCAACCTTTATATTACTTCATTGAATTAGGAAAGGACAAATTAAACTTCTGAAGTGTGAAACTATTTTCTAAATAGTAGGTAGTTTTCTAATAGTATTTTCTAAATTTCCAAGTATGACCTTTGAGCCATAAAACTCAAAACCAACCAACATAAAATATTAAAGTCTGTAAGTCTCCTCTATATTTGTCATTCCCTTCCACATAATATGCTTAGGTATATTATCAGTCTATTTATCTACCAACGTACTTCTTTTAGATTGTATAAATAAAAAATTTGCTTTCTTTCGGTAGATAACAAAGGAAGTACAGAAAACAAATATAAATATTACACAGCATGTTTCCAACGCGGAGGAGTAACATCAACAAGGATAACCATTTACGTCATTTATTAGACAAACTTTTAGAATATTTTCATCTGATTGTCTTGTTTTTCTTTTCAAATGAAACAGCTCTGTTTACAGAAATAAAAAGGAAAACATCCCAGCATACAGTTATACAGTGTATCTTCAAATCAAAGATTCATATGCCTCTCCGAACGAAAAATATTTTTGTTTGCATTAATATGCATCCGTTAGGCACGTCTCAGGGTATATTTTTACAACATCCGATTTCAGATCGGTACCACCATCCTCCCACATAGAATCCTCCACGCGAGCTGAAATTTTACACTCAGTTACATTTGGCGATGGATACCGTGGGATGGTATTTACCTGATCACTGGGGAAGAGTGGAAAATGCAGCGCGCCTTGTTTGTCTGTTCATTTCCCGAAGCATTCTCTTTCTCGCTCCAAACGGCTTGTTTTCGTCAGAAAAAAAATTTGCATCATTTCGTGCAGCATCGCATTTCATTGGGGAATGTGTGTGAATGTCACGAATATCAATTTCTGGCCGGTTCCGCATATTTTTGAGGGAGAAATGAGATTTTGTTACCACGGTCTGATCCGCAAGAAGATTGAATGAAGTAAAGAAGCACTTTTGATGTGGGTCGAATGCATGTTTGATCAGAAAGTTCAAACCTGCTCTTTTGATATTAACGTCCTTTGCGAGCGAGAATAGGTAAAATTACACGCAACAGGAACAGATCGTGCTTGAATTTAAAGTTATATTAATTAGCCAATAAATTCGTCGATGTTTGGTTCCAGATTACTATAATACTACATCCGTAGTCGGAGAATAGCCTTGTTTAGAATATTGCTTAATAGTCAATAGCTAGAGGATAGCCTTGTTTAGAATATTGCTTAATAGTCAATAGCTAGAGGATAGCCTTGTTTAGAATATTGTTTAATAGTCCATAGCTAGAGGATAGTCTTGTTTAGAATATTGCTTAATAGTCAATAGCTAGAGGATAGCCTTGTTTAGAATATTGCTTAATAGTCGATAGCTAGAGGATAGCCTTGTTTAGAATATTGCTTAATAGTCAATAGCTAGAGAATAGCCTTGTTTGTGTGTTCATTTCCAGAGAAATTCTCTTTTTTGCTCCAAATGGCTTGTTTTCGTCAAGAAAAAATATTGCATTATTTCTGGCTGCATCGAATTTCTTTGGGGCGTGTGTATGAATGTCACGGATATCAGATTTTGGCAGGTTTGAGGGAGAAATGAAGTTCTGTTTCCCACGGTCTGATCTGTAAGAAGATTGAAGAGAAGAAGGAATTTCGATGTGGGTAGAATGAATGTTTGATGAGAAAGTTCGAACTTGCTCATTTGATTTTAAAATATACATGTCCTTTGCTTGTGATTAGATAAATTACATGCAACAGGGACAGATCGTGCTTGTTTGTAAAGTTACATAAATAAGTTAATGTTATGATTCCCAAACTTTTCTATCCCAGAACCTCTTGAGATTATAAAATTAAATTGTGCACATGAGACCTGCATGCTCATTATTTTTCATCTTAATATTAGGAGGAAAATATTTAGATCTATGTTTCGCAAGAGAGCCATTTTGAAAGGACTGTAATAGGTTTGATTAAACGAGGTCTTAAAACATTTCCTCGTAGAGGACATTAGTCTTTTCCCTCTGACAACACGAGAAGATTTCGTTTTGATATGACACACGAAAGGACCAAAAAAAAGAGGTCCACGAGAAAAACATTTTCCACTTGGATAGACTCCAGCCACGTCAAGTGTCTGACCCATAGAAATATAAAAGTAGAGTGAGCAATGGTAACCTTTTCACATGCACAGGATCATGCTACCGAAAACTAGTAGTAAAGTGACCCTTACACTACTTTCGTCTGACGGGTGGAAATGAACATTCATCATCTGATTGATCCAATGGACGAGAGAAGTCTCTCATCTATTTATTCACTACGTGATTGGTCCGTGAGACGTACTAGACTGGCGATTTCATCACTTTTGTCGCCACTCTATAGAAATGCGCATTTACACACCTACTTTCTTATAACATGTTCTATCGCCAAACGAGGCGATAAGATGCCAAATCGGACAACTGAGTCAGTTTTTCCACAGATCCGTCACGTGACTACTAGTCGACAAGTTGGTCACATTTTTTGAAGCTCCTCAATAGCAATGCTCTCTTTTCTTATATTTCAAGTCTATGGTCTGATCCTGTGCTTATATTCTTGTTCCATTTCAGCATGATGGTAATACAATACTTAAATTTCAATCTAAGAACTAACAGCGATCAAACAGAGGATATTCACACAAGAACAGGCACATTTACTATGGACGAGCGCCGTGTACGCTTACACCGGCACATGTGTCTCGCGTCGTAGGCAGCACGTGCCAAAATAGCGCTCAAACAGCCATTTTTTCTCAGACTTGTTTGTCTAATATCGTCACTGCTCAGCTTTCTTTTGCCATAGATAAATATTTAATACATTTAAACCTTTCTCAATAAATTACCTATATAATGGTGAAAAACGAATAAAAATCCGTCCTTTGGTTCTTGAGATCAGTCCAAACAAACAGAACCAGAAGACTATTGAGGACTTTATTTTATATATCGTTACCACCACGCCCCAAAGGCGCGTATCTGTAAAATTGACGTTTCTACGAAAACGCGTTCAGAGTTTTGATGCTTCGAGAAAAATCGAGTTACGAGTCTAAGGTTGTTTTTTATGAAAATCGGCATTTCCACGAAGAATCAAGATGATTTGTAGCTTTGTCCTAGTATAAAACATGAAATGGTGACTTGAAATGCAGTTAGGTGAAAATCGCTAAAATGCAGATACTCGTCTTTAGCGTGGTGGTAATGATATGTAGAGATTTTACCAATATGTGAAACCTGTTCTACACATTGCACAACTTAGATTTTTAAACAATACATAAAATGCTCTAATTTAATATCTTCCAAGCCCACATAATTACTTTATTCCATAGTAAATTAAAAGCACCACGTAAAAGGATAAAAATAGTTAAGCAACATACAAGTCAAGTACCTAAACAACTAGAATTACGAGTGGGTTTAAAGAGAGATCAATCCAGAGTTTACTCTTTTAATTTCCAAGTAGAAACACATTCCAGACAAATTCCTCAGATGGAGAGAAGAATAAAAGCTCCTCCCTCTCCACCGCATCCACTGCAGCCTCACAAAAGCATCTCGGACGTCAAAATTACTCCTCTCTTAACCTCCCCTGAATCATAATTTAAGATTTCATCCGCGTTAGACACATCTTCATATGAGAGAAAAATTCCTCCTCCGGTTATGTACAGCATAACAGAGAGCGTGTGAGAGTGAATATCGTTTCTTTTGTTCCCCGAATGCATTCTTGTCAAAGCTTTCCCGCATTTGGATGCTCCGATAATTTTCCTCCTTGTAATATCAGTCACTTACTGGAGTATTTTCTCTCCTATCCACAGGGGGAGCGAGAATGGAAGATGAAAATGTGCTAAATCTAGTCTAGTCTATTTTTCTCCCCATAAGAAAGGACTTTCATATGAGAGGGAAGTAGTTTTTACGAAAGAGCCTTCTAATGGATTCACTTCTTATGTTAAGATTTACGGAATGGAAATGGGAAATATTTATAGGAGCATTAACAATTTTGATTGGTTGGAAATATTGTTTGCTAGCCTCATACAAATCGTAATATTAAACCTTTCTTTCAAGTCGTAATACAGGGCGTTTTATGCAAGGGCACCATTTTGTCTTGGAATAACTTTAAAATAAAATATTTTTTGTTGCTTTTTTACTCAATGACAACTTATGGAATATAACTTCGGTCAAATGATCTCTTCTGATCGCGCTGCAAACACTGGCACTTTGGACAACAGGATTTGTATAATTTCTTCATTTTGACGCATTTAACCCTCCAAGTGGTTTCGGCGAGATATCTCATCCATCAAGATCTGAACAATTTTATTAATCACGAGATATCTTGTCATCAAGATATTGCCAATTTTTTGATAATGTGATCAAGATCTGGTCAGTTTTCTTCTAATGGCGATGTATCTCGTGTATCAGGATCTGGTCAGCTTTATTCTAATAACGAGATATCTCGTCACGACAATCATCAGGAGGGGTAAACAGAACAACCGTTATCAGGGATTGGAAAATTCAAGGTTAATTTGTGAACGACCTCTTAATCCTCGAAGATCAACTGTTTGGTGAGCAATTTGGAGTGGAGACATTGGACCTTTAATGAGGATTCTAATGCAAACGTGGTTATTCTTAATTCTGAATGAGGTTGAGGTTCGAGGTTGTGAAATTTATCGACAAAACGTTTACAACAAGATTAAAGAACATTTCAAGCAACTAGTTCAACCATGCGATTTCTAAGGGATGCATTGCTTGGCCGAATAATGTCAAAATCTAGTTGTGTCTATTCACACATTCATTCCTCTCATTTGACCCCTCCAAATTTTTTTTATATAGGGCTACTTAAAGGAACCAAGTCTAAACTAACAACCCGACAACGATTTAACTGCTTAAGCAAAGCATTCGAAATTGAACAAATATGCTCCAAGGTAATAGGAAATGCGGTCGAATGAGCCCATATTTGCAGCTCGGCCAGAAACTTTCATTTGGCCGATGTCCTATTCCATAAAAAGGTCATAAATTAAGAAATCAATGCGTTAAACAATTAAATGCAAATTTTTTTGTTCGAAGGTTATTGATAAGCAGAATGGCGACCCTGCATAAAAAACACTACTATCGCTTAGAGGAAAATGTAAATTTGTAAGATTATTTATCACACTAGTGATCTATACTGTAAAAGTTCATTTAGAGAATTGCACATTCCATTTCCCTTTTATGGGATAATCACACAGATATTAGTCATGAAAATGGCTGAATATTTTATTTTTTTTATTAATCAAAATTGTTTTTGAACTTAAATTACTTTTCCTTCAAGTGAGCTGATCCCAAAGTAATTTCTTGGTATATCTGTCATTTTTTTATTAAAACGAACGGCTATCAAGCCATCATGTATAGAATATCTCAATGTGACTAGACATGTACCATAGCTGACGGTTAGATACTAGCTGTTTTGTATAGAAAAAATGACAGATATACCAAACAATTCGGGATACGCTTACTTGAATGGAAAGTAGTTTTCATAGTAGCAGTGAAAAAGGTTTTTTCATTAATGAAATATAAAATAATAATATAATATTTTTATTCAATATATAATAATAATAATATATATTGAATAAAAAATAAAGTCATTTTCATGACTAAAAACTGGGTATGATTGTCCTGTACGTGACAGTAGAATGACACATTTTCGTTTCGTGCCAATCATTACTATAATTTGAGTGTTTCTCTTCAGTTATTTATCATTTACGATGGATGAACTCATTGAATTACTTGCTGTTTTAAGTGCATTTATCTTTTCAAATATAATTCATTATCCGCGAATGAATTTATATTTTACTAAAAGCTTAAGACATAAGGAGTTCTATAACTGTGAATAATATAACAAAATATAAGATAAAAATTTGCGACTTATAATTCTGTTCACTGATTTACTTAGGTTAAATCGATTTGATATGGATTAAAATGGATCAGAAGCTAATGTCTTTAAAAACCCGTGTTAATGTTAGAAAAGGGCTGGAAAAACCATTTTTTTTTATTTTAAACCATTTTGACACATCGGTAGTTCGTTCTGAGTAACACTCTTACCAAAGAAAACTAAACTAGTATCACGATGGGTAAAGCCAATAGTATTAATATTTTTAAATAAATATTCTGAGTCTGACAAAGAGCATTCATAAATATATTCATTTCTATCATATTTCTGCATACTTATATCACACTATATGTTATTACTATTGCTGAACACAATTATCTGAAATATTTATTACTGATAGAACCTTTATTCGATTTATTTCGTGGAACATTTACCAGTCTTATTTCGTATTTATGAATTTCTTCGCTGGTTACTGACAGATACAATGATTCGATACAGTTTACGAAAGCATATTTTCATTGAATCAGCTTTCGTGAATAAGTTTCAGTTTTATTCTCTAAATTACATTTAACAATAAAGTGATAGTAATATTGGGGCTTATTAAATTTGCAGACATAGTGTTTCAGATAAATTTTAGTAAATCAAACATTTTCGATAAGGCTTTACACTGCATTTTAAGTATTTATTGGAATTTCATAAAAGATATATTTAGATGGAATTTAATAATCTCAAACTTGTTCTGTAAAGTCTTAAAGGTTCCTGGATACAGTAACTTAATGGAGCGTTTTCAGAAATGATATGAGATTCGTAGATTTCGGAAAAAGCAAATATCTGCCGCTAGAATAAGCTCAATAATGAGAAAACGTAAATATACTTATATTTAAAAAGCAGAAATGATTTTGAGACACATTTCAATTCAATTGATTCCTGAAATTTTTAGAATCGAAATTTGTAACATGCTTTTAGAATCGAAAACTGATAATAAATCTGTACAATAAATAGGTATGAGTTCATAATCGTTTGTCAAAAACATATGTATTTCGGAAACTCATTCCACAAGAATGTTATAAAATTACTAACGATGAAACCCTTATTCTCCTCTATAAAAGTAGTGAATACAAAAAAATTTCGCGAAAGGGCAGAAAGCTAATGTGTTAATTCATTGAATTATTTTTTCTAACTTCGGTACTTTAACGTTGCAAAAAAAGCACCTATTTTTAAACCACTTTTGAAATTAATTACTGCCTTGTTGAAAGCAAACAATCTACAGTAGAACCTTGATCACCCGAGTTTCGATTAATCGAGTGTCCCTCTTAAACTTGCCGAGTTTGATACACGGGGTGTTTTTTAAAGCTTAATAAAAATCTTCGCGTGCTAATGTGCGCACTTTGTCTAAAGAGGCGAATAAGTGCTGCGAAACAGAAGATCGTAAATACTTTTCAAGAGAGTTTGAAAGGCATATAACTGACGCCCAACTGTAATGTAAAATGATCACAGTAAATACATACTGTGATACAAATTCGAGTATAAATTAATCTTAATCCTTGCTTTATAAATATTTAAGTAGCAGCAGTAGTAACATGTAACTCAGTACATTTTTTCTGTACTTCGTATAAGCTATTTTGTGCTACTACGTCCATATTATGGTGGTCTCACAATGGTAAAATAATATTACAGTGCAGTGTGAGCTGTCTAAAATTATGCATCTTTAATATCTGGATATTTTTCTTTTCAATTGAAATGTTTTGCACTAATGAAAATTTTTTACCTGGATAGCAATCATTAGCATGTAATTATGTTGATTGTGTTGGGTTTTATGACTCAAGGGCCGTATTTGGCCAAGATGCGTTAAACACAAGAAAAACGTCAAATAATAGGCATAAAAATTGAAAATTACTGACACTGAAGAGAGAAATACACCCACAGTAAGTTGCAGGAATCGTATGTGTAAGACCTACAACTAGCAAGTTACTATCATAGACGTGAAATATAAGTAAACTGATTATTGCCATTGATAGAAGCTTCAAAAGTGTGATCAAGATATTGACTAGTAGTCACGTGACTGCTCTGTGGAAAATTGACTTGGTTGGCCGATTTGATAGTTTATCGCCTCGTTTGGCTATATAACATCTTATGACAGGGTAGGTGTGTTAATGTGCATTTCCATTGAGTGGCGATGATAGTGGTGAAATCGCCGATGTCTAATACTTAATCAATCTTTCAAATCAATGTATGGGTGCCTCCTGTTCGGTGGACCTGTCATATGATGAATGTTAGGTTCCACCAGAGAGACGAAAGTAGTCTCAGGGTCACGTTACTACTAGTTTTGATCACATGATCTTGGGCACATAAAAAATTTACCATTGCACACTCTACTTTTATATTTCCTCTATGGTTGCTAGAGCAGTGGAAAATCCACGGAGACCCCAGATTATAATTAGGATTGCATGATAATTTTACTATGTAAATCTTTATCATTCATTTGTAGGTTAATTTTCACGTAAATGTTATTAAACGTGAAAAATAATCGTCTCATTGAGACGATTGCTTTCATAGTTGCTCAGTGCTCATTCACAGCATACATGAAAACATACTATGAATATATTTCAAACAATTTAAATATAACAAACGAGCTTTCCTACACTAATTTTGAAAACCAACTTCGTCTTTGTATATTACTTATCCCAAGATAATAACTCAGAAGCACGCTTTCTTCTTAAAACAATACTGTACATGCATACCACAATTTCAGTGGATATTACTCGAAGTTCTCTTTCAAATTTTACGAGAACACTAAACAATTCTCTTTTGTGCAAACCTACCTCAACTCAAGTCTGGATAGCTCTGTTAAGACTGAAACGTAAATCAACCTATTTGGTTTTAGATGGAGAACAATTTGCATTGTTTCCCGACAATTATTCAATTTTGTATCAAAAAAGAATCCTAAACGTAGAGTCAAGTTTTCATTAGTTCACTCTAACACGCAAATGCATTTCTTTTTCATCAAAAGGGACATGTAATTGATTTGAATTGTAAAAATTTCTTAATTGTTTCCCAGATAAGTTTTCATTTCTACGTTATCTTTTTAAAATGCAAGTAGTGTTTATGGCATTAATTGTGGCTTTTAATTAGCTGCGATTAGTTCTCAGTTTGTAAATATATTTGCTCTGGTCTATATCATCAGCATCATTGTATTTATTGTTTCGAAGGAAATTTTTTGTGAACTTCCAAAATAAATGGTCTCAGGTTGTACCCTAGCATATTGTTTGTTGAAAAAATAAATAAATAAAATATTTTGAAGCAATGATGCGTCTTTTTATAAACTATATAGCGCATCATATGCATAAAAAAGAGTATCCATGTATTTAATTGTTCTTCTGAATTTTTTAAAATTTGTTCATTTAATAACAACTTATAAAAGGTTTTCAATACGTACTAGCAGTTTATCAGAAACGAATTTTTACCTCGATATAATCTTTTGTTCTGCTAGCATTGAATTTTATTATAGTTTTTTGTATTTAATTAACAGACGTTATTAAAGAGAAAGGGAAGGAAAAAGAAATTCCTAGAAAACAGAAGCTCAGGTATAAAACAAACCACTGACAAAAAAAGTGCTTTAATTAAACTCATTACAAATATTTTCGAATAAAAAGTGTTTTTAAAAATCTGAACAATTGAAGATGGATTTATTTTTAATGTTTCTTTTATTGATGAAATTGAATCAGAAAAGCAAGCAAGATAATTGAGTTTTTTCGAATAACTGTTAATATTTTCTAGAACTTTCAAGTAATGCTAAATATTGACGAAGACTTATTATTTTTAATTATTATGCAATTAGAATTTAAATCAATTATGAGTCAATTCTTAATCGTCCAAATACTTATTTTATCACTGATCTGCTAAAGATGGCAGTGATTAAAAGAATTTATTTTAGAAAACTAATTATTTAAATATCATTTTGTAAGAATTTCGAACAAAAAATAGTGGAATTAAGAAATAAGAGAAGCAAATCATTATTAATAGAAAACAGTAAAACTGTTTGAATGTTTTTAAATGATAGTTTTGAAAATTAATGCTATAACTTAATCGTAATTTCGAAAAACGTCAACTAAATTACTATCAATTAAATTTATATCCTTAATGAAAACTAATTCTTCATTAAAATTTATAATCTTAGTTTGATTATAGTTATGTATATATCGTAGCTTAGTTTTTTAAAGTAGATTTAAGTTTACTTTAGTCTAATGTTTACTTAATGAGGATTGAGTAACGTAATGTCTACTTAACCCTCCTCGATGTTGTCTCGACGAGGTATTAGCAAAATTGAACAGATCTTGATGGACGAGATTATCAGCTTGTACATCAAGATCTAGTCGTCTCTCGTCATTAGAATAAAATTGTCTAGATCTTGATCTCGTCATTATAAAAAGAAATCGGCAAAATCTTGGTGACGAGCTATCTCGTCATTAGCAAAATTAGTCAGATCTTGATGGAAGACATATCTCGTCGAAACCACTCGGAGGGATAAAAATAAAATTTCAAGCGTAGTTTTAAATAAAGCAAGAAACACGCTGACGAAACGAAAATACTTGTTTTTCTATTCAAAATTATTATTAGAGGGGTTGGGTAGTTGAATTAACGTCAGACTGGAGCAACACAACAGGCTATTATACAACGAGGATTGTCCGGGACCAATCACCAAAGGGAAAGAAGAAAAAGATCTTAAGACAACACCTAGTAATTTTACACCACAGTCAGATGATGCGGTCACACACCTGAGCTAGCACACCACACACCAAACTTCCCACCACGCCAAAGTGAGGACATTTGAGGAAGACAGATTTAAAGTACACCAGCACACACATAGACGATGGTCTTTGACTGGATCGAGTAATGATTATTAGGAAATGCAAGAAATCCTTTTTCATCAAATTTTGTGTTTTGTAAAGTGATACAACGCTAGATAGACAAAAGACGTCCACATGACAACAAATCCAACTGGACAAAAACACCAGCTTTGAATTTCAAGTTGACAGCATAAACACCCTCACTTCGCCCACAAAACACTAAATCCTTCCACGAACAAAAAGCATGTTCCCGTCTCTCATTCTATTTGAATACAAAATATTCCCTGCCGCATGCAGCATTCCATTTCTCCAACCAAATGCATTCCTAGAAAAATAAATTCCGTCTGATTGCGAGGTTGGAGAAAAGAGTTTCACCGCTGGCTCAGGATAACATATTTTCCCGGGCATACTCGGGAAAAAGGAAAGGTACCCGAAAAGCCTACCGGAAAACCGATGCGAGGAATCAGATTTTCATTTCCGCTATTACTCCAGTTCACCAAGTCTGCCCCTGCTGAATACTGAAGAATTTGATCAACACACTTTTTACACTTCCCTTCCTTAATTTCGGTGAGATATTCGGTGTGCTTTTACCATCAACGAACTGGGCGCCCACGTTTATGTGGTGACAGGTTTAAAAGGATCTCTCCTGGAGATTGTTATTTGTGTTTTATCCATGCCATCGTTGAATGAGCGTCAGGAGGCATGCTGGAATTCCGTTGTTCTGTGCTGAAGATTTCTTTTGAGTGGAAAGGGCTTTTTAAATTTTGAATAGCAGTGTATTTGTTGTCGACTGCGAGAAAGAAAGACGCTCCGATTCTTTCCATCAGAAACTATCATTGTTTTAACCCTTCTGGTTGTTGTCTCGACGAGGTATTTCTAGTCATTAGCAAGACTAGACTAGATATTGATGAACGAGATATCTCGCCATTAGAAAAAACTGACTAGATCTTGATCTCATCATAAAAAATAGGCACTGTAAGATGACGAGATATCTCGGCATTAGCAAAATTAGTCAGACCTTGATGGACAAGACATCTCGTCAAGAGCACTTGGAGGGACGTTGAGAATTAAATGAGTGTAGTGGCATGTTCTTTTACAGCATTATGCAAGCGAATTATTATTCCTTTACAGCATTATGCAAACGAACATTATTCCTGTCAATCGAACAGGTGTAAATTTTGTTCTGCGCAGATGTATGATAGATAGATAGATGTATGTAGGTAGGTACTTTAATTAACGTCGCACTTGAGCGACACAATGGGCTATTGGCGATGGTAGGGATCCCCATCCCAAGAGATCCCAAGAATACCCCAAGAGACGGATCCGAGGACACCACGTAATTTTGAGCCACGGTCAGATGAGGAGGTCACACCTGAGCTGGGCATTCCACTCCAAATTTCCACACCACGCCAACGTGAAGACATTTGAGGCCATTTGAGATTTAACGTGCACCAGCCCCCTTACACGAAGTGTAAGACACGGTCTTAGGTTGTATTCGAACTCGCAATACTCAGGTTGCTAATCCATTACTCTTCCAACCGGGCTACCGTGGTATGTAGATGTATATGATGTATGTAATGTATGTAGATGATAGTATAAAATGAGTTACTTCGATTGTGTTCCCTCTCCTTCTTTTAAGAAAGCAGTTGTCTGTTCCTGTTTGCTGTGTTTTTATTATGATTAAATAAATAGGATTTATAAATTTTGGATGTTGATATTATTCATCTTCACAGATCTGTACCTGTATAGGAAGCTTTCTCGAAGCATTGTCACATTACGAGGTAGCCTGATATTTTTATCTTGTAGTATTGTGCAGTGCTAGATGTTGCTCCTGTTATCGCGATGAATTAAAATCTTTCTAATCTGGAGTCAGACTTCCGAGACCTGATGCAACAAGCTATATGAGCATGCTTTTGTATATTTACTGCTGTAGTGGGGTTGCGAGGTAGACCACGAGGAGAAATAAGTTTGTGTTGCTCTTATAAACAGAGTTGTCCACCGTGAGTCCCCTTTAGATAGTTCCTTCATACATATCATCCTTTGTCTTTTATCATCATGTCAAACGTCCTTCTACAACTCAGTATCAAACATATCTGTTCCATTTCCACCCTAATAGATATGTGATTAATCAACAGATTTGTGAAAAACGACGTTTTCAAAGAAACCGAATAGGTAATAGTTGTTAAGGCGTGGAATTTTTTCTGACTAGTGGCGTATTTAAATAAATAAACTTCCAACTCTCAGACACATGCACAGCATCAGTTCTGAACTTCCTTAATTGCTTACATATATATAGATAGCAAAGTGTCGTTACCCACATTTCGTATCTTATCTCAATCTATTTATAATTAATACGGCATCTATATTCGTATAAATAGATTCCATACCTCTAAATGAAATCAATTTATTCAAAAATATGTAACAGCATTTCGTTTACTTTTATTGGTGTTCATTCTTATTTCCAATAAAATGCTCTTATTTCCTATAAAATGCATGGTAAAAAGCACACCTCAGTATTGTTACCACAATCAGATTCTGGGCATCTTCAATTTCATCCATTCCCTTGTTCAAAGACGGTTCTGGATTTTTTGACGTTAAACATATTTTCACACAAACTTTATTTTCTGTACTTACTGTTATTTCTGTTACTTATTTTCTGCACTGTTTCTTATTTTTATCTTCCAGATTTCTCACTGGTTTCTGTAAACAGATAACTGAAGAACTTCATAAGAGTGGCGAGCCCTTGCTGTAGTTTTGGAATTATGCAGGTCCATAGCTCAAATCAAGCATATTTAAACTAAGCGGTGAAATCGGTGAACTAACCGTTCACTGTCAATTTTATATTGTTTATATCTGCTGTTTCCTTTCGGCAATAAACATATATCGTCGATGTTTTGCGTCATGTACGTCGGTAAAATATTTATGTAAGTTGCACTCCCAGTAGTAAAAAATTTAATTTTTGAAGAAAAAGGTAGAAATGTTTTTACCTTTAAAATTAGATCAATGATATATTAAAAGAAAAGATGGTTTTACATTTTTTTACCTAAATTAAATCTTAATCGAGGGAATAAGTTCCATGTTTTCGCCACTTGTATGAAGTATCCACCTATATAGATTAATTCATTCAAATATAAATCTATAAAATAGAATTTAGATTTTATTTCCTGAAGGAAATAAAATCTAAATTTTTTCGTCTAAAAAAATTTAATCTCTGCTTACAGAACTGTTCAACAAAACCTATTCGGTTTTTTTGGATAAAATATTGGCTCCGAGCTTTAAATATCAAATAATTTTCTATCAACATAAATACAAATAGCAACTGTGCATGATGATTGAAGCAGGAACTCTTTCCCCGGAATATAAGCAAAACGAAAAATGCATAATGCATTTCATAAATTATTCACATATAGTGTTTTAAAAATCGTTAAACGAAAACTAAACAAAACTTTATACAGACGAAAAGACTAAAATCTTTATTTTTTGGGTGATTCAGAAAAAGAATCGAACAAAAGGGACTTTTAAAAATACACTATAACAAAGACGGAATCTGCTACTAATTTGTCTCCTGTATTTGCACTGAGATTCAATGTTTTCTGTGAAGTAAGGAAATTTCCTCAACAAACTTTTTGTAAACAGAACTGATCATGTCGATGCTGTGGATTTACTAAATAAAAATTCGGAGCATAAATTTTACTACAGCAGAAATGTAAAATGGTCAATGAATATTTACTTCGTTGCAATACTTAAAAGTTTTGGACTTCAAGAGTTGTATTTGTAAGTTAAATCTCTGAGAATTTGAGCATCTGCTCAAGCCTAATATATATGCATTAATCCGTATGATCTGAAAAATAAAGAATCTATCATCTGCAGTCTTGCATTAAAATGCATCTGCTCTCTTAAAAGTAAAGTTAAAAAATCTTTTTTTGAATCCGATCGGGGATCATGTTATCATTAAATCAGAAAAGAGGCAATAACATGAAATTTAGAGCACGTTTTCTTTAAAACCGTTCAGTTTCTTTCTACTATAACAGACATTTTAATTCAAGTTAAATGTAGATGGCGGTAGTGTCTGGGCGGTTGGAAAGTGCTTCCTGTACGCATTCCGAACCTGATGTCACTTGGCTTTTTTTGCCAATACTATTTCAGCACGTTGCCATTAAAAATCATAAAGAATGAATTCCGAATTTATGTATGATAGTTGTCTGATTAATCGACCAATCAGTTGACGAATCTACAGATG
The DNA here is from genome assembly GCA_933210815.1 of Meta bourneti. Taxonomy (NCBI): domain Eukaryota; kingdom Metazoa; phylum Arthropoda; class Arachnida; order Araneae; family Tetragnathidae; genus Meta; species Meta bourneti. The sequence goes on along the minus strand of OW119929.1, from coordinate 73,182,562 downwards.
GAGGTCTTCTCCCGTCCCGTGGACCAATCAGATGATGGATGTTCTTTTCTACTTGGCAGACGAAAGTTGTCTTAGGGTCACGTTACTACTAGTTTTGGTCACATGATCCTGCGCACATAAAAATATTACCATTGTTTACTCTTCTCTTACATTTCCTCTATGCCAAGGACAAAACCTAGTAATTTTGAACCACGTTCAGTTGACGAGCTCAACACCTGAGCTGGCATCCCACTCTCCAAACTTCCACGCCACGCCAACATGAGTACATTTGAACCCACTAGAGATTTAACGTGCATCATCCTTCACGTACAGCCTTTAGTTGGATCAAATTTTGAACCTGGTTGCTAATCCGAGACTACCATCTGGGTCCCACGTAAGGGAAGGTTGGAACGCAAAACAAAACTCTATAGTACCACCCGGAGGTGTTACACTATGGTGTAGAAATAAGAGATAGCAAGTATGCGAAGATTTTTTTACACTGATTTTAAGGTTTGACTGTAGTTGGCTAGACAACTTCCGCTATCACCATCTGGATTACATAGAGGACTTTGTACTGTTGTTTGGCAGTCGTCTGTTTAGGCCATCACAATTTTAGACGCTGACTTCGTACGGGTAACATGTATCATTTCATTAATTCTGAGATGGCTGACATGCACCTAGCAAATGGGGTGTCTAAAGGAAAAGGGTAAGCCACAGTGAGATTGTCTCTTGAACGGCACCCCGATAGACGAGTGCTGAATCACCAAACGTTAGCTAGTTTGCATCAGACTGAAATAGAAGCATTCCACGAAAACAGGCATACTGGTAGGCAGCGATTGACTCGCACTCCTTCTATGTCTCAACGCTGTCAGCCGTGCATTACAATTGGTGGTCACAACTTTGGGTACTAATATAGAACTGTAAATGTATAACTACTGTCAAAATGTAAAATTAGGCCTAATAAAAACATTGTTTATGCATATACTGCCTTTAATTAATGACTTAAATAAAGTTTGATACTTTTATTTTTAGTGAATAAAAATTTTTAGTAGCACGTATATTACTATTTTATTTGTTTAAAACTTGGTAGATTGCTATGCCAACTCGAGCAAAGGAAGTATTCTCACACTCTTTTTAATCACTTTACCGTGCTTTTTAAGTTCAATAATACTTCAAAGTTCTTATTTGAAGAAAGAACAGTATATATTAGCAATCAAGAACAGAGAAACTCGTATAAAATTGAAATGATACGCTTAGTTTCGATTTTGATGATTTGTCACCGGCGTCTTTCAATCTTTTTCATCTCTTAGCACACAGAAACTAATTACTAAAATTTTGCGATCCAAAAAACATCGTGTTTTTTGCCGATCTGATTGTAAAAAGTACAATTTTACTTGATTTATAAAAAAGTAAAGTAGCTACTTACTCTTTTTACACCCAAGTGGTTTTTCAAAAGATCTTTCTGAATTTATTTATGATATACTTTGTTATAAAAATTATACTAAAAATTATTTAAACGAGTATTACTTGAAATTCTTTGTCTTTTGAAAAGTTCAAAACTAAATACTTGATATATAAAAATAAATCTTAAATAAACACAATCTAATCCGCTTCAATATCTGCATGTTATTATATTGTTATTCTTGGGTCCCTGGTTGAAAATCGTCGTTTTAGAGAGCTACGTGCATAGTAAAAATATTGTTTTCTTATAAGTAAAGAAATGCACAGGTTCGCCGCTTATAAAGAAAAAGTTGCAATTAAAATTATTCGAAAAGTATACTCGATTATAGGGTTATCTATAAAAATAGAAATTGTCACTCCAGAGGTTACTTGAAGATAGAATTTTTCTCAGGAAGCATCATTAACTTGGTGATTAATTTGAATATAAACGACCTTTTAAATTACACAATTGGCCATTGAAAGGAAGTATCCAATAGCCTTGAAATGGGTGACAATTTGGAACTGGTTTTTGTATCAAAGGCTGGCCATTACAATGTGGTTTCTGACGCGAAGATACAAATAGAGGTGTTTCTACCAGGAGGATTGACCCTTCTGCATTGACAGACAGCATTTGCAACCAACACCCACTTTATGATGTCAAATGCATCTGTTTTTCATAATATTTCAAAGAATGCCGGTTACGATGAAAACGTATAAAATTTTAGCTTCAGGATCCAAAAATTAACTGTAATTTATACCTGGTTCACATGCCAAATTCAATCCGACTCACCTCGTCCTGTGTTGGACCCTGCGGCATAATATCCAATCCAAGCATAAAGTGCCGAGTTGTTATTGTTATCTCGCGTTCATTAGTTTCTAACTCTTGCGCAGTTGCTAAAGTATGATCTCAAGTGAACCAAACGAATTGTTCAATGATATTTAATTACTTCAGGAAGATATACCACTAAAGCGCATTTCCATTCATGTCATATCAATTAATTTACGCTCCCCTAATTCAGCGAAAGAGCTCTTTAATCATGGATGAAAATTAAATTTGAATAATGCGTTGGTACTTGGCAGGACAAAAATTGAATCTTAATTGAGAAAATGGATATGAGATTTGATCGATTCATTTTGAAAATGCTTTCACAGAGATAATTGCTTTTAGGAAAGTTCTTTAAATTTCCAATTATGTCTCGTTGATTAGGTTGTGTCATGATTGATTTTCAATCCTTCACACAACTAAGTAGCAGTTGGAAGACTTGCGGTATTAGTATTTCTAATAAGTATAGTAAGTGGTAACTTTCGTTTTAATATTTTTGTGCACTAGACATTTTATTCCAAGTACGTAAATCCATTTAAGATACAAGTGAAACGCAAGCAATCATCCTTTTTGTAGAATAGTTTTTTACAGAATAATATTTAATACATAGGTATATTAATATTTAATAGTTGCATTGTGATTAGTTCTTTTCTATTTAACCCTACTGGTAATTGTCCCATCGAAATATCTCGTCATTAGCAAAACTGACCAGATCTTGATTTCGTCATTATAGAAAAATTGGCAGTATCTTGATGACGAGCTATCTTGTCATTAGCAAAATTGACCAGATCTTCACCGGCGAGATACCTCGTCAAAATCATTTTAACCCTCATATCGCTTGGAGGGCTAAGATGATAATTCGTATAAGTCAATATAAATAACTCAACAATAATAAAGCAAACCTGCTCAGAGCATTTGCTCTGAGGTTTCTGTTCATGTGTCTATTAATAATGCCATGATAGAAATATATAATCTCTTATAACAGCTAGTTTTGGATTTAGATAAAAAATAAATAGATTTTTATTATGTTTGAAAACTAAAAATTATCAAATTGATCAAAAGTGCAAAACAGCATTTCGTCATTTTGTGTTTTTAGCCGTGTTCAAGCCATGCTTTTAATGTGACAAAATGGATTCAGTCAAGTTTTTACAATTATTCTCCTGAATGTTAACCTTAACTGTACTGCATTTGCTAGTTCGGTGACTATTCACTGTTTTTCCGTCTTGAAATTCAGCGAATTTTGCGTTCACTAATTGTTCATGTTCTGAGTAAGTATCTTTTATCTTTTTTTAAATTGTCGTTGTCCTTTCATCAGACTTCCAAAGAGCTTCATGAAAATGGTGAGCTCTCTGCGTTTTTAATTATAATTTCTTGTTCTAACTCAAACCAAACCATATTGAACGAGCAAAACTGACTCTGAATCTCGGATTTTATTTGTATATAAACTTTTGTTGCCATGCACCAATATACAAATAATACAAATTCCTGTACTATATAAGTGAAATATACAGATAACCACCTTTTTTCCCGCATCGACTATAAAATACACATGTCCCGCTAACTTAGTTAAAAAAAAAACCAAAGCAAAACTCTTCAACGCAGTCTTTTAGAATGAACATTGTCAGTGAAGTCCACAAAAAATAACGATGCACTTCCCTTATGGAATTTATGTTACAAAAAATATCTCACAAAACAGATTCCAACACTAATAGCCAGAAGAATCTTCGCAATTAGATGTACTCAATATAATTAAGAAAAGCAAATTGTTTTGCAAAGACTTGAACAAGACAAACTGGATATTACTTTAACTCTTAGATATCTGTATTTTTGTCGAAATACGTTCTGAGATTTCTGTTTAGAAACTTTAATATAGTAATTGGTATTATATATGGAGTCGAGATATCAACTGCATACCCCAGTGTACTATATGCAATGTATTGAAATTTATCTGTGTGTGTGATGTGTACATACTATAGCTCATTGAATGTAGATGAGTAGGAAGCTTTAAATGCCTTTCATCGTGATCTCAGAGCTGAGTCCACCAGGGCAACTTAAAGCTATTCATGGTTATAGGATTTATTGGAAATATTGATTTAAAGTAATTGCGATAATATACTAAATGTTTCATAGCAACTCTGTTGGTGAGTACTATATTTTACGATAAATGCAAGCGTATTTCATATGTAAATTAAGTTTTTCCTAACATAAATATCTAGGAAGTGGGGTACAGCTTAGGTGTTTACCTCGTCATCTGACCGTGGTTCAAAATTACGAAGTGTTGTCTCCTCGATTCTTTCCCTTATGAAGTGATTCCGGACCGTCGTCAACGGCTCGTTGCTCCAGTGCGACGTTAATGCAACTACCTCCCTTAACATAAATATCAAATAAATAAAACCTCAATAAACTCTCTAAACAACTAGTTCTTAAAATGTAATGAAACATTGAGACAATTTTTACGTTGTCTGTTGTCTTCAAAACAATGTCATATCGATTTATAATATTGTTTATTCATTATCTATGCGTAATATATTAAATCATAAAATACAATTTTAATGTGTTCTATTGTATAATAAACTTATTTTCCATTTAAAAAATATCAAACTGAATTCTTCAAATATACCCACTCCTACAGAGATTTTAATAAACGTGTTGAATATTTTATCTTTACTGAATTCTTCAAATATAATCCACTCCTACAGAGATTTTAACTAAACTTGATGAATATTTTATCTTTACTGAATTCATCGCTACAACTAAGCTACTTATTACTCGGGTAAGATTTTTGTTTCGAATCGAAAACTTCTGTAGCGATTCAACTGCTTGTTCCATCGATTACCCCTTAGAATGGTCATTATTTCTTCGATACATCTTAAGAAATAGAAATAGGTAATAAAGATTACTAAAATGGGGTGGGTAGATTATAATTTGCTTGAACTGCAAATCATTTTAAGTGCTTTAGTCTCCCTTCGCAGAAATAAAACAATCCATTAATAAAATGGTAAAATTATGTGCTTCTTTCTCTCAGTCGGTATAATATAGCACTTAGTGTGGGAGCTTAATGTTGCGGATGCGTGTGTTTTTAAGAGTTTTTTCGTTTCTTGAGGGATGTATCATTTCAGTTAGTACTTTCAATAAAAAAATAACACGCAACCCAATTTTTTTGTAAAGTCTAAAACTTTATAAAGCATACAGTCAGTTCATAATTTCTCAGTGGTTAAGCTTGATTTGTATGAGTTCGTACAACGTGTTATTATTCGTAAAACGCAATCTCCGAGTCTGCTGCTTGTTCAATACCTCACGTAAAATGAACAATAATGGGCAATGGCCTGGAACTCTTTTCAGAAGCGGACAAAGTTAGAAATACGATTTTTATGCTAAGTGGAGAGCTGAGCCATATGAAAACTTCAAAAAATTTATCTAAATATCTTTATATCTTTTTCATCGATTAACTAACATTACAGGAAGGGATGACGTAAGTACAAAAACTGACGTATCAGATCCATCAGTACAGTAATAAAAGTAAAATGGTTCGTACAAAAGATAATTTTCCAAGCTTTCATATATACTAGTAAATGATTAATTTAATAATCTTAATTGATCCAACAACTGTTATATTTCATTTTAATATCACAAAAGTATTCTATTAATACTAGAAGACCCACACATAGTCTCTGCTCTCAAATTTCACATTTTTCAATTGTTGTTACTCACTTTTCATGCCTGCCTGCCTTTTGGTCATGCTTTTAAATTTGTTTTTAATCAATGTAAGCATTTATATATGAACATTTCATACCACCAAATGGAATAAAGTCAGTCAAAAAAAATCATGTAACAGTATTCCGTGTAATTTTAAGGTTAATTTTTATATCCAACGGCAGTGCGTGTCAAAAAGTCTATACTTTAGCCATGTTACCATAATTAGCTTCTAGAGTTTCATTTTAGTTGCATTCTTGATAGGCGATTCGGTGTATTTTAACCTCTAAACCTATTTCCTCATTCGTTCGCATTTTCACTTTTGCTTTGAATTCTGTCTTCCGAATTCATTATCGCCTATTGTCATCAGACGGCTGCAGAATTTCATTAGCTCTCCGAGCTCTTCCGAGTACTATTTTAACAGTATTTTATAGCTCCATAGCCCAAATAAAACATTTAACCCTCCAAGTTGTTTGAACGAGATAAACATCCATCAAGATCTGACCAGTTTTGCTAATGACAAGATACCTCGTCATCAAGAAGTTGCCACTTTTTACGATGGCGAGATCATGATCTGGTTTTCTAATGAGCTTTTTCTAATGATGCGATATCTCGTCCATAAGGATCTGGTTAGTTTTATCATTGACGAGATACCTCGTCGAGACAAACCACCAGGAGTGTTAAACGAATTGATAATAGCTTAAATTCTTTGGTTGCCATAATCAAACATATAAACAACGTCGACTGCTTTCAGCAAGCATAAACGATTTAAAAAAAACGGAATTCGATGTTCCAAAACGTTTTTTCTGCACCTTTCCTCAAAACTATCATCAAAAACATTCCATATCAAAAGATGAACCATAAACCACACTGTCCGATCCCTCTGACCATTAAGCATGCCCCGACAGTCATCACATAACGAAGCAGATCGCGCTGGGAGATTAAAGCACTTAACAGCTCTTTTAATCGCGAACTAATTATCGGCGAAGCAAGCAAGCGTGCGACGCTTCATTTTTTACACCCGCTTAAAACTTCGAAAAAACTCGGCTTAATCGCCGAACGTAGCGGTCGCTCTGACGACTAAATCGCATTACCAAGGGCAGAAAAAACCCTTCAATTACCAAGAATCCGAACTTGTTGGAGCGATTAAGCTGCTTTTCAAGCAATTCTCAATGTAGCGGTGGACAATCGAAAGTCAGAAAACATAAAAAGGAACGATCCTCATGTGGCAGGGATGGAGTGAAAAAAGTGGAAGATGATGAAAGAGGAGGATTAGTCCGGGGAATAACGAAAATTCGAGGTGATTCTGGCTTCGTTGGAGAGTGGGCCCAGAGGGTTGGAATCGGTAGATTATCGAGAAGCTGAAGGGAAGTGAAGAGAGTAAAATAAATGTGACGTAAGCTATTGCTTAACTAAGTAAACAAAACCAGTGATTAGACTCGTTTTCTCGTGCACCTGGAGATAACAGGGAGATTTGGGAGGTCTTAGATGTTTCTTCGTCGTCGATTTTTACCTTTCACGGTTGACTTTAATGAGAATTCTCTTTGTTCAACATTTACTGAAAGACCAGAAGAAAAAACTAGTTATAGTTTTCCTGAAATTTTTAAGAAGTGTTGGTAGTACGAGTAAGGTAGGTAGGTAGTTGATTTTTACCTTTCGCGGTTGACTTTAATGAGAATTCTCTTTGTTTGACATTTGCTGAAAGACCAGATTAAAGAAACTAGGTTTCCTGAAAAAAGTGTTGAAGAAGTGTTGGTAGTACCAATAAGGTAGGTAGGTAGTTGATTTTTAACTTTCGCGGTTGACTTTAATGAGAATTCTCTTTGTTTAACATTTACTGAAAGACCAGATTAAAGAAACTAGGTTTCCTGAAAAAAGTGTTGAAGAAGTGTTGGTAGTACCAATAAGGTAGGTAGGTAGTTGATTTTTACCTTTCGCGGTTGACTTTAATGAGAATTCTCTTTATTTAACATTTACTGAAAGACCAGATTAAAGAAACTAGTTACGGGTCTCCTGAAAAAAGTGTTGAAGAAGTGTTGGTAGTACCAATAAGGTAGGTAGGCAGTTGATTTTTACCTTTCCCGGTTGACTTTAATGATAATTCTCTTTGTTTAGCATTTACTGAAAGTCCAGGTTGAAAAAACTAGTTATGGTTTCCCAGAAATTTTTAAAGTGGTAGTACGAGTAAGGTAGGTAGGTAGTTGAATTTACGTCGCACTGGAGGAATACAACGGGCTATTGGAGACTGTCCGGGATCAATATAGAAGGGAAAGATCGAGGACAACGCATCGTCATTTTGAATCACAGTCAGGTGACGAGTCAACAACTCAGCTGACACCCCACTCTCCAAACTTCCACACCAAGCCAATGTGATGACTTTTGAGGCTACGACATATTTAACATTCAACATCCCCACGTACACGTTCTTTGGTTGGATCGAGTTTGGAACTAGCAACCCTCCGGTTGCTGATTCGCGATTCTAATAACGGTGCTACAGCGTAATACAAATAACAATAAATAAATATTTTGTAATAATTGTAAGTTATAGAAATTCTCAAAGAATATGCGAACAGAAAAGAATTAGTTCGTACTTGGTTAAGTCATACTTAAATAAAATAAAGATTAAAAACTTCAGTCTGTAAACATGACCACCTAAGATAATATTTTATTTCATGAAGAGAATGAACAATACGAGAATTAGAAATCGGTCAGTGTTTAAGAATGTTGTAAGTCTCTTAGAGAACAGGTATGGGAAGATTATTGCAAACCAAGAGCTTTCCCTAGTATAAATTTTTCCAATAGCTGTGGCCTTGACTATATAGGTATTGGTGTAATCATCCCTCGTGTAGCAAAAAATAAACAGAGCAATAAACCAAACTACCTTACGTTTAATACAATGTGATAAGGCAACATATAATCAAATAATGCATTTATAATAACAAATTTAAAACATAAAAATCCTGTATCACATTTAAATTTCATGAAAGTTCACTGTGTTCAAGACGGTTTGCACTGCATACTGATTTGTAAACAGTGTGTTTCAAAACTTCTTGTAGAAACTTGAACCCTCTGAGCGTCGCAAGATTTACGAGTAATGTAGAGTTGCTTTTACCTCACAATACACTGACTAAATAAAGATCTTTCATCATCATAAAAATCTTCACATCTTTCACAATTATAAAGGATTCTTTCAACTTATTTAATCAGGGATTCTTTCAACTTTCTTTAATCAAGGATTCTTTCACCTTTTATTAAGATTCTATTGCCCTTTTCTTAGAATATAATTCTTTGGAACAATTCTGTAGGCCCATTCTGTAGAATGGAATCCTTTGAAAAATTCTGTTAGTCCTTTCCTAAGATTAGAATAATTTTGAAGTATTCTGTTGCTCCTTTCTATAGAATAGAATTCCTTGAAAATATTTTTTTAATTCTTTCCATAAAATAGAATCATCTGTAAAGAATTTATTGGTTTTATTCTATATAAAGGACCAATAAAGTTGTTCCGAAGAAAATTATATTCTAAGTAAAGGGCACAAATAGAATTGTTCTAAAGGTTGAAAGACTCCATGGATTCTTTAGAAGGATGTGGTTATTTAGGCATTAAGTTTGTTGTGGTTTAAAAGCAGCTCTACAATTACTCAGAAATTTTGCGACACTCAGAGGGTTAAATATTTTTTTGATACTCACAATATTTTAAGCGTCCACTCCAGTTTTTCTTGGTGGTTAACCATTAGATCGCTATAGTCATCTTATCCAAGACTTCTTCTGAGAATCATAAAATGAAAAGCCATTTTTTATATTTATTTTCCCTTCCAAACATTTCCTTCATTCTCTTGTAACCCCATAAAAGCAAGTAAAAGAGGATGCAATTAAATAAATCGTAAAATTCTAGTCTTGCAGCCAAAAATGTCTCACTAAGAACGAGAAATTTTAACCCAGAATACTCAAATTTAAAACTGCTTCGAAATCAAGTTTTATTTTTAATGCTAAAACGAAATTGCCAAAAAAGACTGTACTTACTTTTATTTTAATAAAAAACCTATTGTTGTGAATTTGAAAGTCTCACTTTCACTTACAATAACGCAAAGTGCAACCCTGATTATCATATAAAGGACACCAATTCCATTTGCTTTGCGTTGTTACCTCATAAACTATAAGAATGAGATAAGAATAAGATGGAAATATAAGATGAGTCCTGAGAATAGTTTTTAATTTCATTAGTGTCATAACGCGAAAAGTGACCCCAGGGAATTCGGAAGCTGATACAAGAACATAATTGCTTTCTTTAGCCCGTCCAATAGACAGATAAGGGGCTCATTATACATGAAGTATCACATTAAGCTCAGAGACAATGATCGTCCTAAGGCGAGAAAAAGTATTGGTGTCCTTACTTTCTCTCCCTGGTGCTTTTGAAGTAAAAAGAAATGGATCTATGAAAGGGTTGGTAGAGCTTCCTCCCACTCAAGACAGTGAATTTGTTTATTTCTGGAAGAGATAAAAATGCACTTTCGTTTTTACAGTCTATTGTACTTACGTTTAGCGTTTGGTACTGTTCCTATAAATATTTGTCCGATTTTATTTCATAAAATGGTTTTAAAAATACACTTCATTTTAATGGAATAATGCACACAAAGGAAAGCAATGCATTCATAATGCTAATCTTTATCATGTTGATACGGCAAAAGATCATTCTCTTAAATTTAGAGTAAAACTTTATGAATGAATATGAATAGAGTGAAATTGAAGATAAAATTAGCAAGCATAAACTTTTTAAAACTAATTTCGAATAGGTTAGTTGGGTTCTTATAGCCTAAGAGCCATATTTGACCACGCTCCTCTAAACATAAGACAGATACACAAGATGAGTTTTACTGACACAGAAGAGAGAAATACACACAGTGTAAGATGCACAAATCGATCCTGCACCACCTTTCGCAGCTTTCGATTTTAAATAGGAAATCAAAAATAACTACTGTACACTGCGGAAGAAAAAGAACTCCTTTATTGGCACATCGTTTATAGAGCAATTTAAAGTCACCATTCGTTGGTAAATGACACCTACAACTTTCTCTGCTCAAAATATGCGTAAGGATATTTTGTGCAACAAAGAAATAATTTAAATCTTCAATATTATCAGTTAAATAATGTTGCGTAGCAAAACATGAATTTCGTAGTGGTATTATACGAACTACTTTTGTTGGAACGATACTACTAAAGTACAAATTTGTCCAATATACTTTGAAATCCCATATGTATTCGCCTCATCACTACTCCATTTCTAACCTCTGATTTGAAAAAAAGTTCTCAAGATATTAAATCGATATCATAGGAAGGTAGTTGAACTACGTTGCACTGGAGCAGCACAACGGATTATCGATGACGCTCCGGAATCAATCCCGAAGAGAAAGATCCAAGTACAACACCTCGGTCAGAAAGTGGGGTCAATAATTAAGCTGGCACCCCACTCTTCAAACTTCTACACCATGCCAACGGTTTCATATTCCCTTCGAAAAAAATCCTCAAACAATTAGAAAATATTGCAAATCGCTGCAGCCAAATTTGTCTTATTAGAATTATATGTACAATCATCGGTATTATGTCGGAATATAAAATATGAAGAAAATCGATGATTGATCCGACTGCACTTCCTGGTAGTTTCATCTATCATAGTTTCCAAAGAAGGGAAATAAAGTTTCAATAGGAACTGCAGAGGCGTTTGTTCAATTGTGACAGTCCAAATTAGCATATCCCCTATTTTCCCTATCTAGCTGGGAAAGAGTGCCTTCACAAATTAGTTAAATTGAGTAATGGAATTTACACGATCGACTTTCAACAGGTGTGAGCCAAGAATAGCACTGGCATGCCTTACGGATGATAAAACTGCTTAAATTGTGCAGGATTTATTTCATTTAAATGGTTTAGTTTGTACTTTTGACAAGTGTGCTCAAAAACAATTTCAAGTAATACCCGTACAGATTATTTTGTATATTATTGTTTATTACAAAGTATCTTTTCTTAAATAAATTGTTTTACAAAAAAATACTGTAGCAAAAAGGGTAGGTAACAACTATTATTTTCTGTAAATCAATCAAAAATTAAACCTTTTTTCAAGTCGACAAATGGTATGATATATATTTGGATGCGGCAGAATTTTATTAATTAGTTTATGTAAGCCATGAGATGAAAACGCCAGAAAAAAGCTGCTCTATACTGAGAAATTGTATTTAAGTTTAAAAAAAAGCGAAAGTTGGATCCACTTAAATATATTCACAAAACATCGCATTTTTAAGTTTCGTTTTAAATAATCAATTCCTTTATTATTGACCAGTAAATGAAGGAATAATTGGCATGTGAAAGTTTTCCTTCTCTGCTTTTCTTAACAACTGAAGAAATACGACTTTGGTAATTGATTCGCTACATTCTTAAGGATTTTTCAGAACTCGGCGAAATCTCCAAAGACGAGATAGTAGGAGTGATTTCTCTTTTCCATTGCAGCAGAAAGACATTTTTCAGGCTTTCAGCAAAGACCGACTTGGAAGTGCAATGAACATAAAGTATTGAAGTCCTATATCTATATATATTCAAGTTTTATGGTCGACTCGTGGAAAGAAGAAAGACATATTTTTGTAGGATAAAATATGGTATGAACTTCTTTTACAGCTCATTTGGCAAAAAATTTCTTTATGAGCATCGAACTTCGCATGGTTAAAGTTCAGCGCAATTTGGTGTTTACGCAAATTTTTGAATGCATTTTATTTACTAGGAATCCAGAAAACATATTGGTTCTGTTTGAGGGCCAGTATAAATTTATTTTTTATAGATTCATTTCTTTGCAAACAAAGTCTGTAGACTATACGCTACACAAAGTTACGTTCTGAATTTAGGCAGCCTAATAAATGTTTTCCTTGGCAATTAAAGGTTTGAACTTTATTGAATCTAAAACAGCTGATTACTAAAACAATATTTATGTTCTTTAAACTATATTATTTTCTTACATTTAAGGTAAAAAATCTTTAAAATCTTCCTAAAGAATTCTTACTTTAGATTTAATTAAAAAGAGAAAACGCCCTTATTGAACATTCCGTAAATTATTATCAAAATGTTTACAAACTTTGCATTTATTTCTTATCAATTTGATTGCTACGAATACCGAAGTGAAATTTTACGAGTTTTGAGGAATTCAAATATCTAACTATTGATAAAAGTACTTTGATATATAAAGGAAATTGTCCTTTTCACTATTAAAAGAATCAATTCCTACAAGATATAGATGAAATTTTGAAATCCAATATTTAAACGGATCGGTATGGATTAATACAGCAGGCATATGTATTTTAATTATAGATGCTTGTCTAAAAATATATAGCTATTAACACTCTGAGAGTAATGGTCGCATTACCCCCCATGAAACCAGCAGTTGTTCCTTAATGACTTCTAACCAGTTTTAGACTTCTTGACCAATAGAATCCTTTGTAGAATTCTTTCAACCAATAGATGTGGATATTTAGTCATTATGCGTGTTACCCATTATTCACCTGCAGATGCCCCTGCATAACTTCTAAAAAGTTCCAGACTTCTTCGCCAATAGAATCTTATTGATGATTTTTTCAACCAATAGAGTGGCTACTTAGTTATTCTGCATGTTACTATCATGCACCTGCAGATGTCCATGCATGACTTCTAAAAAATTCGAGACTTCCTGACCAAATTAAAAAATTCGAAGACTTCCTGGCCAATATTAGGATTGTTTCGGCCAATAGATGTGGCTGCTTAGTCATAATATGTGTTGTTGGTAAAAACCCAATTCATACCAAGGTAATATCGTGACGCTCAGAGGGTTAAAGGAACTAATAATAAGTATGCTAGATATGACAATTATGTTTATATTTTCAAAACAAGAAGTAAATATTCTCATCACTCAATATCGCTATTTATCAATATTCTTAAAAACGGCTTAATAAAGTTTTTTAGTCTTGGGAATAAAATCATAATAATCAGTTTTTCAAAACATTCACTGCCCAAAACTATTTATTGACTCAGACTTTAATAATTATTGGAACAAAATATTAGATTCGAACAATAAAAAATGATGCAGCCAGAGAACAGACCATGGGATTACGATATAAATTTCTTTCTTACCTTTATCGCAAATTTACTTAAACGAGAACTGAACAGATTTCAGAAGCTTTTCGTAATGACTATTTAATCTCAGACGAAACGACTTCAAATCGTTGGAAATAATTTTGAACACTACAATCATCATTAAATTAAATCCTAGGGAAAATATCTAAAAAAAGAAATACGCCGATTTAATTTAAAATGAAGGAAGCGCAAGTTGACATCTTCTTCTGTCTCTCGAGACAAATTAAATTAGTCCTCTTCCATTTAATCAAAATTAAAAACCTTTATTTTATTTAGAAGCTGACACCCTTTTATCGAAAAAAAATTTTACAAGATATTTTGCAGGATTTTGTAGGTGGAGCATTTATTTTTACTTTATAACTAATATTTTTGGATTTATCTAACACACTTATTAATACTTATTTCAACACAAAAATATTCGCTCGAAAAAATGGTGTTTACAAGCATTCAATTTTTCTTATTAAAATATGGAAATTATAAACTTTCGATTTTTATTTAATTCATAAGACCACATATTAATTTTTAGAGATTCTTTTCATGAAGCATAGTTTCTGTGGTCTCATTTTTTGCGATGCATAACTATCTCTCCCTCTCTAATCGCCTTATTTGTATTTGTTACTTAGCAACAGGATCAAGAACCATGTAATTTTGCTCGTGAATCAAACTTACCCAAGGGAAAACTTTTTAAAATAAACAAATGCGATTAATTGCTTCAAGAGTACATCAGTTATATCAATTTTTATCATATTCCACTTAGAGAAGCATTTTCTATGGTGTTAAATGTTTCTCCGACGATACGTATTTTCTGTACATATTTCGAATATTCTCAACATGATGTTAACTTGTTTTTAGGATATGATATGACCACATCGCCAATAAAAATTTCAAAGAAGAATTTCGAATTATTATATGATAGTTGATTGGTAAACACTAATTAGATCAAACGCCAAATGTCACCCAAAGACGAAAAACTACATTTTAAAGCAATTCTGATTTGTATGATGAAAGAGTTTTGAGGTAAATCAAGCGAGTAAGAAAAATCTTCACTTTCTATCTGGTTTGTTTGTTTTTATACTTAAAATTTTGTTTGTTGTTGTACTTAAAACACTTGTTTTTATACAGATTAGACAACCCTCCTACTGCTCAGGCATATCTTCAAGCGACATTTCGTCAATTTTCAGGCTGAATAGCACTTAAAGGACACGGATTTCATTGCATGGAGGAAATCAAACTAATACAACGAAGCACCGTAGAAATCCCAAAAAGAGGCGTTGAAAATTATTTTTCAATGAGTAGAAGAACCACTGGGAGAAGTGTGCCTACTCAGAGAGAATCCATTTGAACCTAAACATTCAAAATAGTGTTTCGAGATACCATTTGAAGGATATATGATAGTTGATTAGTAAGCACCAATTAGATTAAATGCCAAACGTCCCCTGAATGGTGAAACACTACATTTTAAGGTAACTCGGGTATGTATCATGACAGAGCATTTGGATAAAGGAAGTAAAATTTGCACTTTCTGACATGTTTCTTTGTACTGAAAATCCTTCTCCTACATATCCGTCTTTTCGACTGAAATCCGAGTTAACAGTGTTTAATCAATACTTGTACTTTACTTTTCAGGAAAAAAGTCAAACAAAAGGGGAGAAAAAGCACAAATAGGATGTTAAAGTAAATGTAAAAAATAACTTGACAGATTTTTGGAAGAATGAGCAAAAACACATATGAATCTTTCTGTTATCGAATCGAAAGAAACTAAGCCAAAAGATGAGAGATTTTCAGTGCAAACAAACAAACTAGACTAAAGATGGAGATTTTACTTCTTGTCAACCAAATGCTCTCGCATAATGCATTACCTTAAAATGGAGCTTATTCCCGTTTTCATGACGTTTGGCGTAGACCAATTAACTATTATATATCAATTGGGAATTCGCTCGTTGTAATTTCTATAGGCGAAGGGCTGAAATCATATTCGAAAGACAAGTTAAGTGACGTCACATCAATACGTTCAGGAAGCTTGTACCACCACAAAAACACAACTGCCACCTTTATTAGGCTTTAAAGAAAAAGCCTCTCATACCAACACTTTAGTAGGCAATAAATTCCAAATTGGTGGCGAAAACACAAATACAAGTCCATAATGTGAAGCAGGCATTGTACAAAGAAATGTCAAGACAAATGACCAAAGAGAGGTGCCTTAAGAGTATCCTGACCGTGATATTAAGATAATCCCGAAACACGATTCGATTGGATTAACTTCAGACAAAGAAAATTAAAGAATAAAATCTCAAGACACACCGAACATGATATAGGAATGGAACGAAGAACAAAGCAATGAGAAAGACTGTTCCCATACGGTCAAAAAACCAAAAACGAATATTCCAGCATTCGAAAGATGACTGATATTTATGACATCCGATCACTGTGGAAATGCGGAATCCTGGATTACTATATGCAGTTATGAAGGTATTCCCATCGAGAAATATCCTGTATTTGTAATTGATCGAACGGATAGCAAACTTGGTGCTTATGGCGATTCAGAAATGATCCTTGGTTGGTATGAAGACACCTTTCCTATACCTGTAAGTTAAATCCAGTTTTAAGTTAAATTCACCTTCAGCTAACGAGTTGAAAAGCACAAAAACTACAGAAATATCGAAGACGAAGAAATTGAAGATTTGTAAGGAAGCTTATGAACAATAAGTAATTGAGGAAGATTGTTTCAAGGATATCAAGGCGTCCATAGAAGGACGTTTCGATTCACAGAATGAAGTGACTATAAACAATGAGATATTTGAATACTTTCTAAACAGATTTGATAACTAAGTCTACATAAAACGGTGGTATTCAGAATCCGAAAATAACGGATACAGACCCTGCTTACAATAGTTGTCTGGCAATTGAAGATATGGACAATATGAGGTTGGAAAAGATGCCATTCCTTACATATACAGCACGGAAAATATTTATTCGTTTACAATAACTTTTAAGGCATACAAATCTTTCAATTGTGAATTTATATAATGGTATCCACTTAATCTTTCATAGAATATTTTATTTCTTGTTTCAGGGATTTATTCAACTCCTCTCTGTTAAGTTTAAAAGTGGAAGTAGGAAAGAAGTTACCACATTCCATACATGTGTTTTAAAAAGGATTATAAAATATTGTGTGGATTCGACTTCAGAAAGAATGAAAAAGCATTTTTAAATTGTGATATCCAGAGAATTATATGCGTATACTTTGCTCAAAATTTATTTATAGAATCATTTGGCAAGTCTTTGTATTTTATAATTTGAAATAATGAACAAAATTATTAACTCATAAAATATTAATTAAATAAATACTAAAACAATTTTAATAATTTAATATGCGTATTTTCTTAACTATTGTTGTACTGATTCTGCATCATATTCCTGTCGTTAAATCTTCGAGAAATATTCTGATAGTGTTCGTGGTTATCAGATGTTTACATTTAATTTAGATGATAATTACGAATACAGTAAAATATAATTGTTTATTCTGTGTGTAAAGTTTTTTCCGTTACCTATGAAAACCTATTTACCACAGATATCCAGTCATTAAACTCAATTGAGCGTTCGGTTATTCAATAAATAAACTTGTATTTGTAAGCTTCGTATTTGGAAAAGTATAGCACGGAGATCGCAATTTACGTCTATAAAGCACTCTGAAAAACATATTTATGTATTATTTCCTTGACAAGCAACAGACTGCATGCCTCTTTAATCTAAAATTGCTATGATACAAAAATGACAACTGCTTCTTGTCATGTACACTTACCCGACTTTGAGCTCCCCTTTTGTGGCATTACAGAAAAATCAAAACAGAGCACTAAAATCTCTTGTTTTATTTATGTGCCAAAACAAAACAAAGTGAAAGAAGAATCAGCAATGAAAAAAGTATTTTATCCCATCCCCTCTCTTTCCTGGAAAGATAATACTCTAGCCAGCATCGGCTCTGGTGTTTTTCGAACATGGTGTAAATTCTAAACATTTTTCACGGTCCGTAAATGTATAAAAAATGTGAACGAGTTTATTTTTGTCTCTTTTAGATTGTTTGCTGCTTAAGATTCCGAATCTGAAATCTATGGGTTTCGACAGCTTCACGCGGAAAGTTTTCCGCTACGAATTTCGAGGAAAATCCATTTTGATTTTGATTCTCTGCATGTGGGCACACAAAGGAATGTTATTTGTTGTTGAAATAATCAAATTCTGTGCTTCCTTGCATTTTTAACTATTTCATGTTAAAGAGAGAGCTTGCTGTGGATCTGAAGTTTCAGAGCTTCTAAAGTGTTTCGGAACTAACAGAAAGGTCGAATTCGCTTTTTTTAATCTTTCCGCCTTCCCAATTTGGTGTTTCAAAAATGTTTTTTGTGTAAATATTTTTGTCAGCACAAATATTTTTCACTGAAATATGAAGAACCGCATTCCAGTCAGCAAAACGTTCCAGAAAAATATTTGGACGAAAAGTCTCAGATTTCAGGTTTCTAACTGCCATCAGGACCGTTTATGACTGGTGTGCTGAGTGTGCACTTGGACATCGTCAGAAAAATATAGGTAGCCATTTTTATTAAAAATATCCAGCTAAATATAGGCCTATTTCTTATGCCAGCTAAATATTTTCTTATGCCTGTCATATATCTTTTCGTTTATAAAAACGAAAATCGTACAATTGCAATCACAAAGAAACCTAAAATGGGTTAGTTTCGTGATTGTGATGAAAATAATTAATGAATCCGCATATTTATTTTGAATATACGTAAGAATTTTCATTAGGTACTCATTAAGGGCGATGTCTTTGGAAAATCAATTTCTTTTGTGAAAGGGGGTTGGCTTATTGAGATTTGCACAAGCCGCAGGAATGGTTCTGACTGCTATTTAAACAGATATTTTGTAATTTATAATAGGACAAATGAAAATAGTCCATTCATAATTCCTCCTTGAAATTCTTGCTAAAATTACCAGTTGTTTTCAATCAAAATACGTAGTTTTACTCTCTATTTCACTTTTAACTTTTGCAAGTAAGTACTTTTCAATGAAAACTTAAAACAACTTCTAGTAAGCTTCTCAACTTCTCAAGTAAATCTTTATTTTTTGGGACTTCATACCTTTTAGAGTACAACCCTTTTATCAACTTTTTTATAGCATACAATTATTGATTTTGTGCTCTAAGATATCTTAACAAAAATATAAATATTCCAAACTAAGTATATGCAGAAATGTTACCATAGTGGTTTCCTCAAATAGAAGTGCTATGCACGCTCCGTGTCTTATCTAACGTATACAGGATTTTTCAACACTTACTCTGCCAACTTTAACCCTCCAGGTGGTTTATCTTCGTGTTGAAAACTGCCCCCTTGTGGTCAGACTCTAGCGCAAAAACCTATTTCAAACTGTCGCCATTTCTGGGTAAGGGACAATCTGTTTTTCGTACCTGGATCTTCATTCCCCTTGGAGTAATAGGGCAGTTTTGTCTGGACGAGATATCTCGTCCTTATCAAAATTGACAAGATACTGGACGAGATATCTAGAAGAACATATTTAAAACCTTTCTTTGAAAACATCAAATTATTTTTTAATACTTTCCGTGCGAAGTATTCGCAGGAATCTTAACTAATCATATTTTATTTACATTGTTTTGTAATTCTCACATCAATGTTAAGTGCTAAGCCTCCATGCACTCTTAACATTACATCATAAAGCGTTAGCTTTTTCTTTGGTAATTAAACCAATAGGAAATATAAGGATTAATATATTAAAAAAGCTTACAGACAGACCCACTTAAATTCCTTCCTAGATGGAAAGAGATTTCTACTTTTATTCTTTTGAGATTATGTGGTTATGACTATTCCACAAATTAACTCCTGCCAGTCTATTTTATATGATCTGAAAAAAACACTTCAAAGAACTAAATGTGACCAACATTCTTTTAGTGACAGCTCAAAATTAGCCTACTTAATTACTTTAATGATATTCCATTGTCTGAGGATTGTTTTTGAAAGATTCGAAGTTCCACTCATTGCGATAATTGCTCTCCAGAAACGCATAAACATCAATGCAGCTACTTTACCTGGCTTTTTGAGATAATTACGCTTCATTTTCCAAAATCAATCTATATACAAAATGAGCCTGGAAAATTAAGTACAATTACTGATGGGCTTAAAAATAATTCGTATCTACTGCCACATTAACGAGAGTACCATAAAGAATGAATAGCCGGCTTATATTCTTTAATGTGAAGTTGAAGTAAAAAATTTCCAATTCTAGGTGAAAGTAATACTCCTATTACATAATAGGGACACGGAATCAAAACTGTTGAATTGCTGAAATTTTGTAAATTCTTACCCATAAAGGGTCGAAAATTTGGATTTCAGCTTAATTTAATTTTAAAGTAATTTATATCATCTTCATATACTGCCACACAAGAATTTAGCACCATTTCCCATAAGATTAGTTCTGGTTCTGGTGATAAGACTCATCAAATGCTCCCTGGTTTTACCATTACTATTCAGTAATGTGTCCTATTATGTTTCTTATTCCGAAAGTCAAATGAAGAACTTTTAACATTTTCGGAAGGAGAAACAATTGTCTAATATAGCAAAGATTAAATAATACAAAAGGTTGTGTTAACTGAATTACTTATTGACAACAACCAGACATCAAAAGTGGTTAAAAAATCTTTAAAAGGACAAATATGAGATATAGGTGCTAGAGTTTAGAAAGATGGCCTGAGCTTCCATTCACTTTTGTCAAGAATTGATAAACTACCCAAAAAGTTTGATCAACCAATAATTGATTAGAACATTTCGACCTTTGTATATGACGCTGAAAACATTACCGTAATATCAATAGCTATAACCCTAAAAGACATTAACATTGAAAAAGAGCTTGATTTGCATACGTTTATGTAATGATCAGAAAAAAAATTAACTCGTTTTTTAGAGTTTCAAAACGCTATTAAATGCTTATCTAGAGGTGAATTTGCTAGTCCTGCTGACATTTCACCGGAATTTGTTATTTAACTTGTTACCTTAAGGAAAACAGTATGAGGTTTACGATTAACACATTGAATGGCCACTTCCCCAGTTTACACAGGAAATCTGATGTCCTTAATCAAAGGGTCCATGGAATCTAGCTATGTTTTGGATACATTTATATTTCTTCTTATGATACAGAGAAGATGGTAGTGTATCTCTGTGTGTGTGTTGATTTTCGTTTTCTTTTGAAGCATTTTGTTTCAATATTTCAAAAACTCGTCATATATAAATATTTCAAAAGCATGGGAACTTCTAGTACGGAGTGCACCAGAAAAGGTTTTACAGAGCTTTATACATTACAACTCAAATAAAATTTCTTTAATCAAAATCTTAAAACCATCTTTATATTATATACCCAATAAGCAGGTTTAACAAACCTTTATATACAGACAGATCCCAACCAATACACTGTTCAATCGTTTGCGACACATTCAATAACGAGACAATGGATTGTGGAATTAAAAATGCTGTTAGTTAATTTCTTAATTCATTCTAGTACTACAAATGAATTTTTCTTTTCTTTTCTTATGGTTTCCTGCGCGTATTTTGGACGTGACGTCATAGCTTGTTTTTCGAATACGATTTCAGCACATCACCAGTAAAATTCTAAAGAATAAATTCCGAATTGATATATGATAGATGATTGGACAACACCAATTAGATTAAACGCCAAACCTGACCGAAGCGGTGATAATCTACAATGTAACCCCGATACCTATCTATATATCTATATCTATCTGTCTATACATATATATATACATATATATATATATACATATATATATACATATATATATATATATATATATATATTATATATAATATAATATATATTATATATATATATATAATATAATATATATTATATATATATATATAATATAATATATATATTATATATATATAATATAATATATATATATAATATATATATATATAATATATATATAATATAATATATATATATAATATAATATATATATAATATATATATATATAATATATATATATATATCATGAGAGAGCATTTGAGCAGGGAGAAGTAAAGTACCCGTTTTTCGTCTAGTTTATTTCCACTGAAAATCCTTCTCATAGACCACGCCAATCGCTTCAATAATTAATTGAGAGGTGGGTATCTATTTTATATAACGTCGCACTAGAGCAACACAACGGGCTATTAGCGACGGTCCGGGATCAAACCCGAAGAGAAGGATCCGAGGATAACATCTCGTAAATTTGAACCACGGTCAGATGACGAGGTCAACACCTGAACTGGCACCCCACTCTCCAAACAATTATTTGAGAGGAGAGGTAGAAAAACAGTATTATCTTAGTTTTAAGAATTCCAGACTCACACATTACACGCAAAATAAACCTGAAATGCGATTTTATTGTAACGAACAACATACAACTGTGTAATGTCATGCCACTAGTGAAAAAAGTATATTAATTCATTCCTTCTAACTTTAATGGATCTTAATATGAATCACACCGATTCTTTCACAATCCACGTGGCACCTTTTGTTCTTATAGACATTAAGATGTGTGTCACTGTAATGACTTAACCAGTTCTATTCTGTTTTAGAGACAAGAGCAACAAAAGAATCATTAACTGAAACTTCTAGACTGGGACTCAATTATCGAAGAGTGAATCTCAAAGGGAGGCTGGTTAATTGAACACATTGTATATGCCTTAATATTTGAGCCTGCAGCTCATTAACAATCCAATTATCTTTGATACCCTGATTCGTTATCCACGTCCATAGCCTTTGTCATCGGCCTAGCAGAAAAAATTAACAAATTTATTAACAAATTAACGACTGGAAGAATAGAGATAATGAGATCATTAGTTTGTTGCTTCTGAGAATTTTTTCTGAGCTTTGCAATGCATTTTAGATTTGCGAAATTGAAGAAATTTTCTGTGTTTATTTGTACCTGTTTTTATGAAAATAACAACTGTTAAAGGATTTTTATGCTAAAATTGTACTTTTAACCCTCTGAGAATCACAAGATTTCCGAGTACAGTAGTATTGTACCGAGTACAGTAAACATGATTAAATAACCACGTCTATTGGATGAAAGAAACCTAGGAAAGATTCTTTTAGCCCAAAACGGCAGAACTGATTAGAAGTCATGCAGGGGAGACTGCAGGTTGCAAAACCTATATATATGTGGAATCCATCCCCATACCACCACCAGAGGTCGGGCCCAGCGCGCGAAGTAGAACTGTAACTGTGACTTTATTTTCCTGAGTAAGTTAGAGTTGGACTTGTGACAGTGACTGTGTAAGCTCCCACGCGCAGGTGGAGCGTCGTTATACAACTCATACATGTGCCAGCATGGCTGTGCCATGATCCATGTAAACTTTTCTGTTCGTAGTTTGTAGAATAATTAAATGTTGTGTTAGTCCTCATCTCCGTGTCATCCAGCTTCACATCTTCACACCCTAGACACCGTACTACATATATGTGAGAACCCTTCTGAGGATTAGTATAATATTGGAGTCATTTCTCAAAGCCTTCTACATAAAAAATGTCCCTTCCCCACTTTTAAGATTAACTTGTGTATAAAAAATAATTTGTATAACTTTAAAATCACCTTTTTCTATCGAAAATTATAATCTATCAGTCACAATTCAGTCCTATTTTTGATGCAAATAAATGCTTTATGTATGAGAAGTTGAAATCTTAAAACGCATTAAAATTCAAAAATCTTTAAAAATTCGTTAGCAAAAATCTAAGGCAAATATATTTGCCTTTTAATTAATTTAGCCATTATTCACATTTAGCGCAATTCTATGTTAAATACATGTTACAACTTAAATAATTTATATAAATAAACTCTACCAGTGAAGCAAATGAAGAGAGGAATAATGCTGCCTAAGAGCTCACATTGGAATTTCAACATTCCATGATTTAATTGGTTGAGGAAGCATGGAAAACAAGGAAACTATTCCTGTAATTAATTCAAATAATATAAATTTAAAAACGCTTTGAATTATTGAACAGATTCCAAACGTCTTCGTTATTAAACACACATGGTATAAATTAAGTACTTTGGGCGTTTCGAAATCCCCAGCAACGCTTTCGAAACCTATTTTTAACTCATTCCCCACGATAAAAAATGGAAGCATTAGACGGCAGCACTAATACCCTCATTTAAATTCCAAATACCTCTATTATTACACGGATTTCAAATACCCTTACAATCCTCCCTCGGCGGAATACTTTTAATTCCATTCAATATTTCTCATGATGATCACCTTCAAGACATTGTCCTCGCTCTCCAACAAACTTGAGGACTTCGGAGTTTTTTCATCTTCTCCCCAATCTTTCCCATTACTCTTCCATTTCTTGCAATCCCGCGATTGTCCACGCGGATCATTATCAGCGGAGGGAAATTTCTGAGTCCGTGATTGTCCCATCACCGCAGGGATTACTCCGTCAAATGATCTATCCGTCCGCAAATAATGGACTTCCGGAAAGCGGGCTCGCCGAGTATATGCCGCTCGCGCCCATTAGCACTCGTGGACGTGTTCGGCGGGCACTGAACCTGATTACGCTTGCTATTTATCAGGCTGTTTGAATATATGTCCTTCAGCCGTTTATGAAACAATACACATTATGTCTTGCATCGCGTTCTCTTTCAAGAGGGAGAGATGTAATAGCGTACGCACCCATTAATTCTGAGAGGGGTTATTAGAACTAGAGCGGCGTGCTTCCGAGTTTTCTAAGATATTTCAGTGAAGAAGCTCTGAGGGAATAGGGCATTGATATGAGATTTTCAATTCAAACAATATACGATTGAGGATTTGTTTGGGTTTAATTCAGGCACGGTGCACCGCATTAAAGTCTTTTAAGCAGTAACTTAAGATTCGCCAGCCGTTCCCACTCATTGGCAGCAGGTGTATTAGAGAAGTCCACTCAAAGCTCCTACCATCGACATTATTAACAACCTACATTTGATATTTAAATGGGGTAAATTTAATCTGAGCCAAACAGAAAGGCATGCCCTGTACCGAGTATTGTTGCATGTCTACTTTCCTCACTCCTTAGATTAGAGAAGTAAAATCTATGGAGTAGCATTATTCTTAATTCGCATCCATCAGATAAATTTTAGTTGATTTCGTTTACTTGAGGGCTATTTGTGAAAAACATGAATGACAACTTTCTTAGGCACTAGTATTTTGTTAGACTTACTTTTCTTTAGTTAATGTTTGAACCCATCAGAGAGGTTTAAGGCATTAAATTTCTGAGGGGATCACACGCATATATACGATCAACAACCTACAGTCTTCCCTTCATGATATCTAACCAGTTTTGACCTACTTGACAAATAGTGTTTCCTGTGCTACAACCAATAGATGGGGTTAATTAGTCATTATGTATGTGCAACAATATTGTGTGTGGGGTAAACAATATTAATTAATTTCTGAGGGGAATCACACGCATATATACGATCAACAACCTACAGTCTTCCCTTCATGATATCTAACCAGTTTTGACCTACTTGACAAATAGTGTTTCCTGTGCTACAACCAATAGATGGGGTTAATTAGTCATTATGTATGTGCAACAATATTGTGTGTGGGGTAAACAATATTAATTAATTTCTGAGGGGAATCACACGCATACATACGATCAACAACCTACAGTCTTCCCTTCATGATATCTAACCAGTTTTGACCTACTTGACAAATAGTGTTTCCTGTGCTACAACCAATAGATGGGGTTAATTAGTCATTATGTATGTGCAACAATATTGTGTGGGGGGTAAACAATGTTAATTAATTTCTGAGGGGAATCACACGCATATATACGATCAACAACCTACAGTCTTCCCTTCATGATATCTAACCAGTTTTGACCTACTTGACGAATAGTGTTTCCTGTGCTACAACCAATAGATGGGGTTAATTAGTCATTATGTATGTGCAACAATATTGTGTGTGGGGTAAACAATATTACACTATTCAGATATCTCGTGAAGTTAATGGCATTTATTTCCTAAGGTACCTAATGTAAAGTTCGACAAGAATACTGTCCAATGAGCACAGACCCCCTCAACTGTTGTAAGTTAGATGGAGGTACAGACCCCTTTTGTGTATCCGCTTCATCCGACAGATGCAATACAGGATTGAGAACTGGAGACTGCAGATCAAGATGAGCTCGTCGTCGTGTTTCTGGAATCAGTTCATGATTGTACGACCCTAGTGATAAGTTTCATTGCCTTGTTGATTTGATCCATTACATGAAGGGTACATTGATTTGCAATGTCCAGATGGATTGTACTATTCAAGGAGGGATCAACAATTCTCAAGGAAACAAGGATGCACTAACTCAACTGTTCACAAATCATTTCACTGCCTCCACCGAACTGTATTGAACTGGATATGACCATTTAATCGTGTAACTTGGGATAAATTTCATACCCTTTTCATAATTAAAATCTGAATTTGTAATTATGACGTTTCCTAATTAATGAGACTATTTTCGGCACTTTGTTTTTACCAAAATCTTTCCACGGGTTTCTATTCTAAGGAAATGAGGAATAAATCGTTTTAAAGGGTTCTATTGTAAAGAAAGGACTAATAGAACTTTTCCAAAGCATTCTATTTTAAGGGAATGAAAAACAGAATCTTTCCAAAATATTCTCTTCTAAGGAAAGAGCAATAAATCTTTCCAACGGATTTGATTCTAAGTAAAGAACCAATATAATTGTTCCACAAATGATTCTGTTATAAGGAGAGGTAAAATAAAATCTTTCCAAAGGATTCTATTTTAAGGAAAGGGCCTATAGAATCTTTCTAAAGGTTAAAAGCATGGATTCTTTCAACCTATAGATGGCATAATTCCACGTTGCAACCTGCAGTCTTCCTTGCATGATTTCTAACGAATTTTGATCTTCTTGATCAATAAGTCCTTCCAAAAATTCTATTCTAAGGAAAGGACCCGTAAAATCTTTCCAAAGGATTCTACTCCAAGGAAGGGGGACACCAATGGAATCTTTCTAAAGGTTGAAAGAATACATGAATTCTTTAGTAAGATATGGTTATTTATTTATTTAATGAGTTGCTAGGTAAAAACAATATTCTACAGTACTCCGAAATCTCGCGACGTTCAGAGGGTTAATAAAAAGTTACTTATGTATATCATTATATTTAGAGGTAAGTGAGGTGGGAGAGACGTGGAAACAATTTCGACTCAAATGTTCCAGGGACATTTGTCTGAAATTCGTTTTCTAGTTTTCTGGACAGACAAGATCCGGGTAACAGATATAGTTCAAAAATGTCAAAAAGTAACAGAAAGAGTCACGGGGAGAAACTCGAAGGAGAGCTTTAGGCTGAAAGAGAAACTCAAAAGATATTTGTAAAAATTTAGAAAACGTATTTCCGAAGCGCATAAGAATATCCCCTAGGTTGAGAAGAGTGACATTTTCGATAATGCAGACGAACCTGGAAAAATTGGGCTTTAGGCATAAACAGATGTGTATCATGTTTGGAATATTAGTTCTTTTGAAAATTATGATTGATCAAGTATTTAATTTACAAGTTATGGTTTCATGAAAGTTGCACCCAGGGCAAATTTAATTTTAATAATTATAAAAGCAATAATGTAAGAAAATGACATGAAGAGACTAAAACTAACATTGAATTTTTTTGAAATTCCAGTTATTTACTTATTACATAGTTTTAAAGACAGACAACCTAGAGGTATAGATGGCGCAATGAAGTTTTTTAGTTATACCTTCTGGGGCTGTTATTATTCTTACCAAACACCACTTATATAGTTCGAAATAAAATAACGTACCTTCGATTAAAATAAACGTTTTTCGGATATTTTTTACTCTGAATTTACAGGAACTGATTTTCTGGAAAATGCGCCATCTCTCCTTCACTTACCTCTCCCTAGTGTGTTAAGATAACCCACAGTAACTAATCCTATTAAAATATCACTTATACTAAAAGCCATTTACTAGCGTCTCAATTTCTTTTCAGTCGTCCATCTTCGTTAAATAAAGTGGTGTCTAATAAAGTGACCACTCAATGCATAACGTTGAGTGCATCATTCAGCAACAAAATACCCTCAGATTTTTTTAAGCCGAAACTGCGATACTCAAGATTGATTTAATCAGCTTTAGTGCAGATTCTGAGCATTCGTCGATATCCTCATCTTATCTGTCTAAACCCAACCGTTTTCCTGCTAAATCAGACCGATTTAACCTCATCGTGTAAATGTAATGGCGAAGCTAGACATTTTTGAGGCTGGAGCAAATGATGATGCCGCTCTTTGTCCGAAACTAATATGTGTTTAAAAATATAAGGAAAGTGAATCCATTAAGATAAATTATCCCAGTTATGGTTGGTGTGGTGTGGAAGTTTGAAGAGTGGGGTGCCAGCTCAGGTGTGATCTCGTCATCTGATCTTGGTTCAAAATTACGTGGTGCTGTCCTCGGATCTTTCCCTTCGGAACGATCCCGTACCGTCGCCAATCGTCGTCCTTTGTGTTGCTACAGTGCGACGTTAATTAAAATACCTACTTCGTTAGGGTTGTATTAGTTTTGATTTTTCAATTGACATTCATAACATTAACTACCGATTTCAACTAAACATTGCTTATCCTTTCACGCTTCGATACTTTGGATAAAAGAGTTGTTGACACACCGCCTAAAAGAAAGACTTGTGAATGCTGCCAAGGACAAATCTTGGGAATGCCTTCTTTCCTACGGTGATGTCGGCCCAGACACTCCAAGGAAGACTTCAGTTGCTGAGTTTCGTTTCCGCACTGGCCATGACTGCGTGCATAATTATTTTATTGTGATATTATTAACTCTCCTGACTGTATTTTATGTAATAGTAAACAACCTATGACGGCTCAACACTTAGACATGTGCACTGAACTTAATAAATTCGGTAATAGAGTGCAGAAGTATACGCCAGATGGCGGTTGACGTGAAGTCAAGTGCCTAGTATTTGTTTCATGCTTTTAAAATAGTCATTTATGCTATAATTATTTTTTTATTGCAAAGACATTCAGACAAATGCATTCATCAACCCCCCCCCCCATGTGTCATTACGTAGCGAATGAAGTTAGAGGATAGACCGAAAAGAAAGGTAGAAAAAAATCGACAAGATTCTAGATGCTTCAAATGCTCTAGAGTCTTCCACTAGCGTGCATGGATGCATTTCCCTGTTAATTCCGAACATTCCACAAAGTGGTCACACTCCAAGTCAACCATCCCTCTGCATAGGGCACATTTCAGGCTGTCATGGATGCCATAACGAACGCAAGGCAATTATATTCTGTGAATAATCTAAAAGCGCCACTGCTATATAGAGAGGGGCAGGAGGATGTCACAAATGGAATTTATAACAAGAAATACGGTTTCTTTGCTAAAAAGCGAATGTACCTGCACACAAAACTTTATTATACAACTATTAAAAATAACTTAATATTAGTCAAATTTAATCAAGCTTATTAATGTTGATTAATCGCGATACCTGGAGAAAAGTAATGTTAATAGTTTAAATTCAGTTTCAAAAGTAATAATAATTACTATAACCTCTACATCGAATGCAGTGGATAGACATCCGAGGTTCTATTCTGATGTGCTATCCATAGAATGTAATTTTACTGCATTAATTTTTCGTGGTTATATCAACTAATGTAGTAAGATACACATGCTACATGTTGATTGAAATGAAAAAGACATAATGAATCTCGACAGTAGTAATGGTTAAAAATTACTAAAGGTTGTCCTCGAATCGTTCCCTTCGAAAATGATTCCAGACCGCCACCAATAGCCTATTATGTTGCTCCCGTGTGACTTATTCAACTGCCTACCTATCGACAGAAGTAACTACCACTAATTTAACCATTTTGTGTGGTCAGAAGTGTATGAAACATGTTTGAGACAAAACCTTTTCAAGATAAATATGAATGTTCCTTTAGTACCACCTCTGTATAAGTAGATTAACATGAAGCATAAACTATGAAAAGTGCAACGAATATTTATTCGAAGAAAAATGTATCAGCAAATGCAATTCATCAAAATGTCCTATACATATCACCGTTTTACAAGGAAAACAAACTAAGTCAAAAACTTCAAATATGAGTTTTTAGTTTTTCTATACCAGAATATGATGATCTTTAGATCGTTGAAGTGTGTCCCTAAGTTATTTTTTCTTTGCATGATGTTTGAATTTCTCCTTGAGAAGCACACTTAGAAAACACACTTGAGGAACACAAAGAAATTAATAAATGCACATTATTTATTAAAATTTATTAATAAGTTGCTTTACAAATACATAATCATAGTGAGTTCTCATATCAGAAAAACTGATCAATCGAGTAAATGCAGTGAATAATTGTTAAAATGATAAAATTACAACATTTTCCCTTTGTTTTCGCAGAACTGTGTTTTTCGACTTAGTGTATTTTACTGATAAACCGACGAAATGTTCTCTCTCTCTCTGTGTCATCCGCTTCTTTTATGACTATAGTTTTAAAACTGATGACTTTGTGACTGATTTTGTAAAAATTTAAGTCTAATTTTGAATATCGTATGCATATTGTTCCTCTAAATAGAGCCTCGAGTACTGAAATATAAATTCATTCGAGTTCCTACCCTTAAACCTTGGTCTTTCCCTACTTTCTTTAAATCTTCAGAAAATGGAGAAGAATGTGTACCTTATACGAATTTCCAATTAATTTATTCTATATTCTACAACATACATCATTCTTGATCATATCATATTCTATTCCATAACTTACTTTTCCGTTCAATGCCCCCATGTCAACAAAACGTTCCATGCTTTGCAAAGATAATAGCAATGAGGCGTGAAAGTTGACAAAGAGCTGTATCCTTCGAAAGGTAATAGAATTCAGGAACTGGGAATATTTATCGGAGGATTAATGAAATCTTCGGCACACTCTTACTTGTTTTATCAGAAGCGTAGCAATTCTGGGATGGAACAAGAAATATATATATCTAAAATATTTCGTCATCTTCCTTTATCAATCTGCCGAATAAGAAAATAAGAGCAGTCTGAAGAACTCAGCCGTAATTTATTATTTCGACAAAGCTTCTTCCAAGAACCATAAGGAAAAGAAATAAGACACTCGAGGTAAAGTAATATTCATTGAACTGTGATGTTTGCATATCTGACATCATCTGGTGATATTTGAAAGTGCATATAAATGGGTTAAAATTGAATGTATAAAAATTTGTTTTCGATTGGTTTGAAATTTTTACTCTGTGTGCATGCTTAACTTTTGAACACCAGTGCATTGCTGAGTTTTAATAATGCAAGAGAATTGTGTTGTATAGCCACACTTCATAATTATAGATTTATTTAAATTCAAGGCAAATATAAGTTATTTTATTGGGAGCGTGGCAAATCTGTGATTGAACAAGAAATACATTTCTTCAATGTTTCGGTAAAATATCATTTTATTAATCTGGCGAATATAAGAAAGTAAGAGCGATGAAGTCAGTTCTTATAAAATAGACAAACCTTCCAAGAATCACAAGGAAAAGGAATAAAACACTAGGGATAAGGCAAGAAGATAGTTGAACTAACTTCGCACTGGAGCAACACAACGGGTCATTGGCGACTGTCCGGGATCAATCCCGAAGGGAACATCCGAAAATAACACCTGGTAATTTTGAACCAAGGTCAGTGACGAGGTTAACGTCTCAGCTGGCATCCCACTCTCCAAACTTCTACACCACGCCAACGTGACGACATTTGTGGCCACGAAAGATTTATTGTGCTCCAGCCCCACATACACTTAGGTTGGATTTAGTTTCAAGCCCACAACCCTCCGGTTTCTAATCCTCGATTCTTCTAACTTGGTTACCGCTGCCTCACATATCATAGATAAATGTGATGGGTAGTTACTACAAGGTAGTTATCTCGTAAGGTAGAAAGAAAGGATCTGCCACAGTCATTCCATGCATAAGCAGCACGGCATGTAGAGTGAGACAGTATGTTTGGCCTCCAGATTGAAATTGTTTCACCGGTACATTTATGGTCGCTGGATTAATATCATCCGAATCTAGAGAGTTTCTAGCATTTGAGTCACGGGGGTTTGAACGCGTCTATTCGTTAAATTAGTGAGGGGGGATCAACTTTAATGCTTTCAAACAATATTGGTGACTTCAGCGAAGATTCCTGTTCAGAGTTTATCGTTAGAGGCTGGAGAGGTAGTGGAGATCAGGAGTTGTTGAAACAAATAATCATCTGTGGTGATCCCTGCCTGTTACCCCTTTTCACTGGGGAACTCTTTGCCTTTGTAGAAACGAACGCTTCCAAGGTCACCTGACTTTTTATCCCACAGATCCTCTATAATAAACACTAAAATCTTTCTAATCATTCTCATTTTCCATCAGAGGTTTCATTATCCATTTCTAAATCTTATACTCATTATTTCTTCAAAAGATCCATTATACATTTCTCTTCTAAATCTTACTAATCATTCCTCCAAAGGATCCATTGCCTGTCTTCCTCTCTCTCTCTCTTCTTAATCCTACTAATCATTCCTTCAAATGATTCATTACACATGTTCTCTAAATCTTACTCATTATTCCTTCAAATGATCCATTGCCTGTCTTCCTCTCTCTCTCTCTCTCTCTTCTTAATTTTACTAATCATTCCTTCAAATGATTCATTACACATGTTCCCTAAATCTTACTCATTATTCCTTCAAATGATACCTCATCCATGTTCTCTAAATCTTATTAATCATTTCTTCAAAGGATCTACTATCCATCGTCTAAATCTTCAAAGGATGGACTATTTTCTCTGCCCAGTAGCGTGCATTTATCAATATTTAGCAAAAATTCTGTCTCTACTAAATATTTTCTGTGTTTACCAATCATGGAAGACATTATGCATGCCTGCATCAACCAAAAACACTCATCGAGTAAATTAAAAAAAGTGCTAATTAAATACATTTTTTCTGATTCCCAGAAATTGTCAGAATGTCATTACTAACGTAGAGTAAAAAATTCGCATCCTTATGAAGAATATCAGTAAACACAAGCAGGATAAAACGAGTAATAAAAAATTTAGACTATTGCCTTGCATAGAACATGGAGTTTGAAAAAAATTCTAGCCATAAGTTTAGAAAGAATACATTTTTTCACGAATCCCATCCTTAATCGTGAACGTTCAGGGTGATTTCATTAAGATAAAGCAGTATTTGTGTGGCAGGTAAAAAAATAGTTTTCCTTTGTTTTAAGATACGACAGCGTTATTAAAGGAACTCGGAGTAAAAATCAATAAAGAAAGATGTTGCAGTCTATGAGAGTAAATAAGTTCAGTGCTTTTATCAAATTCGAAGTAGATTGGTGAAAGCATTTCTTTTAAAATATTTCCAATACGTTAAAGATCCAAATATCGATCGACTTAATATTTTAACTTACTCTAAGTTTAAAAAACATTTCTGAGAAACCAGGGAGGAAAAGTTTTAATTTTCTAATGCGAAAATTTTAATTTTATCGTTTAAAAATTATTTATTACATTTTTCAATTTATCAGTTATTCAGATATAAGAGTACTTTAATTATGATTACTTATTACTATAGCAACTCATTAATCAAATCAGAATAATGTTCATCTATTCGTGTGTTTCTCAAGTGTATTTTCGTAAGTGCACTTCCAAAGAAGAAATCCATCCTTCACACAAAGAAAATGTGACTTAGTGAACATACACTTTACCAGTCTTAATATCACCCCATTCTTATCTAGAAGAGCTAAAGAACTCATATTTAAATTTAAATTGTTTTAATGTGTTTCACTTGTAAGCCGAGATACGTTATTTATCATTTACCACTGTAAAAAATGCTATATAACTAAAAGTGCAATTTAGAATACCCTTTTTCAAAAAACACCAAACAAAAAATGTAACTTGCAGCTTACGCAATTACTTTTATTGTGACTATTAAGTATTTGAAAGTTGAATCTATTAAAAATCTATTAAAGATAGACTATTGAAGTTATAATTTAAATTCATATTTCTTTTCACACAATTTAGTGAATGCCGATTTTTTTTCCAGGAAAGAAATAATCTCTTTTTTTTTTTTATTGCTGCAATAATGAAAAAACTAAAA
Organism: Meta bourneti; assembly: GCA_933210815.1. NCBI lineage: Eukaryota > Metazoa > Arthropoda > Arachnida > Araneae > Tetragnathidae > Meta > Meta bourneti. The sequence goes on along the minus strand of OW119929.1, from coordinate 73,148,312 downwards.
AACATTTCAGAAAGAAATAGATATAAAGTTCAAATTGTTTTGGAAAAGCGGAACGTATGGTTTTAACTATTGGAACAAATGTTAGACATTAATAAATTCTGTAATAATAATAAATATGTAATAATAAGTTCCATCAATAATCATACAAAATTGTTGTTATTAGGAAACAAAGTTCAGGATATAACATTTTCCAGTTTGAACAAGTTGATTCACTACAACAGCAGACATTACTTGCATTATTGTAGCGCCTGCAAGTTATATGTAATAAAGAAAATATTAAACAAGTAAAATTGTTCTTATCTTAAATTCTTGTTCAGAATTTTGATAAATGCTTTACTTTATTACTCTTTGACGACTCATTTATCTCTAGCATTAAATTGTTTCGAATAAATTTTTGTAAGCATTTTTATAACTTCGTTTTGTTGACATTTTTATTTCAAATATTTTTGTAGGGAGGTTTGTAGTTATTTAAAGTCGCACTACTGGAGCAACACAACGGCCTATTGGTGACGGTCCGGAATCCATCCCAAGGGTAAGGTCAAAGAACAACGCCTCGTAATTTTGAACTACGGTCAGATGATGCAAGTTGCTTACACCAAGTTGAACAACACCTGAGCTGGCACTCCACTCTCCAAGATTCCACACACGAAAACGTGAAAATATATTTTTTATATTTTTGTAAAACGTATTATCTCATTACTTTAATAATGTCTTTCTTATTAACATTGCTCCATATACGTTTCATTCACTGAATTAGAATGTATTCTAAAGTTTTCTGAAGGTATGCAGAACGTTCAAGAAAGACTTGCAGGATTCTCCCTGAATTAATCCGTCTTCATCGAAGCATCCAAGCGCGTCAATCCGGAATTCTTTCGCACTACAAATTTTACAAACCTGATTTAAGGCCACACGGAACCGAAAACAAAAAGTAAATATCCTTGAGATAAAATCTCTGAGATATGTTACTTCCCAAGTACGAAAGAAAATAAAGTAATCCAGTAAGACAGGCGGCAGTTCTGTTTCCAAATACTAACTCATGACATCATTTGGAATGTTAGTATAATGTCCGATTCTACTAGAATGAATCCTCGAACAAATAAAATTTCAGCAACAGATAGATCCTCCCTGGAACACGTTCATTTCTATTGTTAACACGCAATGCTTTTTCTCCACCGTCTGTTCCAGTCACAAAGGATTGGGTTCCATTTCGACTTCCTGCAGCTACGCCTACTGCATTGTATTTTACAGACTGAAGGAAGAGTTGAGATTTTTCTTGCGTTTCGTGTTTATCTTTTAGAAGAAAGGAAAAGATTCTTGCGCGCTTTGAGAAAGATATCATTTGATAGTTGAACGCATGGAAAATCTGTCTATCACAATGGTGACAGTAGAAATGTCCTTATGAAAATCATTCCAGTCAATTGAGTGATCTTATACAGTGCCATTCGGAATGGGCTTTGTCGACAGACGTAATTCATACATATATTTTACTATTTTTTTTCTAAAGCCAGCTTATGGAAAAGTAGCGGATTAGAAACCGGAGGGCTGCAAGTTCGAAAATCGATCCAACTAAAGACCATCCTGTACGTGGGGCTTATAAACGTTAAATCTGTAGTGACCTCAAATGTCCTCACATTGGCGAGGTGTGGAAGTTTGGAGAGTGGGGTATCAGATCAGATGTTAACTCGTCATCTGACCATGGTTCAAAATTTCTTTCCATTCAGGATTGATCCGGGACATCACCAATGAATCGTATGACCCTTCAAGCACTAATTGGCGGAGAACGTGGGAGTCTGTCGTACACCGAGGCACCATGGATGTACAGCCACATCACACTTACGGTAAACTGTGGTAGCATGCTTTCCTGGAGGACTTTGAGGAAGTTGGCAAGTTGGAGTTTTGAAGAAACCAAGAAGCGTGAAACATGCAACCCGACCTCGGCACATACAAGATATTCAAACTCGTAATCAAGCACTATAGTCTACCAATTTCTTAAGAGCGATTCCTTTAGCCACTAGGACACTGGTGTGGCTGATGTATACATATAAATGTAACGAAAATGTGAAATACTTTTCTTTAATAGACTTTATATTCTCTATTAATTTCTTGATAGAGTTCCCAGGGCACATACTCATTATTAATTCAATTTCAGCATTTCTTTCTCAGAAGCTTATGAACAGACCTCAAAATTTGATGATCATGCACGTTCGCATACTCTGCTTGCCTTTTCGCTCATTATTTCGCCCCTTTTGCTTTTATCTTCCATGTAGCTGGGATATCTCAGTCCTACTTCCGCTATTCGTAATTCTTGTTCATAATGTCGTTACATTCTGTCTTAATATTCAGCTTTTTTAAGTCTTTACAGCAAAACTTATGACTGCTCCTTTAAAATCCGACAAAATTCTACGAAATTTATGTTTTTTCATTTTGCTAAGCCCTCTATCAAGACACTTCGCATTAGGAAAATGTTTTTCTACTTAAAACTAGTTAAATAAAAATTTCTTATCAATTCCTTAAAGAAATATCTGAGATATACGACTTTAATTTTAACCTTAATCTCAAAAGTCGTCGGGAATTTGAAATACGAAAATGAGATAGTACCTACTTGAGTTGGCACTATATTTATAAAGCCGTTCCCCAAAGAATAAATTATTTCGCCCCAAAAAGATTCGCCTTCGCCAACAGAAAGTACATTTGAGTAGTATAACTCAAACTTTAACTTCACAAATATTTCATTTAGAAACTTTAAGTTTCTTACTTTGACTAATTAGCTGCAAGAGATATTTTTAAATTCAAAATGTATCGATAAAAAATTAACAAAAATTAATATACATAATAAGATTAATAATAAATGGAAGTGATTTAAATATATTTCTTAGTGGAAATAAAGTATCTCCTTCTCCAAAGATTGGTTAGAAGGATCATAATATCAATTCTGAATCACCATGTACAAAAGATGTATCAAAACACTATTCAGAAACTGAATGAAATGTTAAGTAGAAAACTTGCAGTGAAAAACTTGACACTATAATAATTGTATGATATTTAACTGCGGAAACGTATAAAAAACCAAAACCTAATAAAGAAGTTTAAAAGGTTTTCAATAAGAAAAACAACGCTTCTTTCCTGGATGCTTAACCCTCCAAGTGGTTTCGACGAGATATCTTGTGCATCGCGAGTGTTTCCAATAATCAGATCGTCGAGGCAAAACTGGGGAATGAAGATCAAGTGGGAAAAACAAACTGTCCCTTGCCCAGAACTGGTGATAATTACGAACAGGTAGTTTTTGCAGAGGTTGACCGCTACAGGGCAGTTTTCGAAACAAAAGAGGGTGAGCACCTTACAGAACCGATGCATACGAACTGAAAAGTTAGATTGATATAAATTTCGATTATATTCCTACATAAACAGTACAATTTTGTGTATCCCTTAGTATAGGGGGCTTGAATTGGATACAGTAGGTAATAGAAATTTGAAATTAATAATTAATCCATGTATTCGCAAAGGAAGTGGATACAAGTTCAATCTTTGTCAGAAGCTAGCAATTTTTTAGTGCAGGAAATCATCGGATTGCTCGATCGAATCCAGTTTTAGTGTCACAGAAATATATAGTAAAGTGAATAGAATAAAGTTCAGCTATAAACACAGATTTACCAAATTTTAGACCAAATTCTAATTCCTACATTAGACTACGAACTTTACCTTTATAGTTACATTCCTACAGGAAATTGCGCCTTTTGAAAAGAATTATGACAAAAACAATGTGGTATATTTTAATATGGCTTCCGTGATAAAAAGCATAATTAAAAATAGATTTTGTTGTGTGTGTGTGTTTTTTTTACAATTTTCTATACCTAGCAAAAAATCAATAACAAAACGTAGACAGTCTTTAAGAGAAAAATTGTATCGTCAAAAGATATCCAATTAAATTAAATATTACGAACAAATCCATTACATAGTACGAAGAAAACGCATACTAGGATTTTTTTAAATATTTAAATCGAAAAGAATTTGCATGTTATGATTGCTCCGAAGCATTAAAGAAAATATCGCGTCTAGTTCTTTGCTTCATTCCAATAATACCATTATTGTACAGCTTAGAAGTAGTATTTCGAATGAAATAAAGCAAAATTATTCGGATTTTACGTTTGTTTTCTTGCAGCTATTGTATTATAGAAGTAAAGCAAGATTTACAGATTTCTACACAAATCCCTGATCCATTTTATATTGAACTTGATTGTTTCCTGAATTCAAATTTATATAAGATATTCATTTTCACAGTCATTTTAAAATGTGATATCGGTTCATGGATCTTTTTTGATTAGCTTGGACTCAAAATATAGGCCTTTCATTTTAATGAAATAAATGAAATCGGCCAATATAAAATTGATTATTGACAAAAAAATTTATTACTAAACATTTAATAATGTAATAACTATTAAACTAGTAAACTATTAAAGTATAGGGGAGTTCGTGTAATTTGGACCAGTGTGTAACTGGGATCAGTGGTATTAGCGGGGTCAAGTATAAAGTAGTGTCTCATCTCAAAGCGAATGATGATCTACTTCTTCGATCGAAGACATGTTACCATAAATGTTCATTCTTTGAACGAGAACATCTTGGTGTAATTTCATTTATTTAAAATTGCAATACATTCTTAGTTTTGTTTTCTCGAATTTAAATATATTCTCGACTTCTAATAGATAAAAAAATTACATGCTTTTCAACAAAGTATAAAGACAAAGTTACATCTGCAGTGGTGATCAAATTATTAGAGCCACGCAATGCAAAAAAAAAAGAATTTTCCAAGAACTGGTGTGGAAATGGATGGCGGCTATGAGAAGGACTTTCAGTGTAAACAAACGAACCAGACGGTCTGCGAAGATTTTATTTCTGCTGTCCAAATGTTTCCGCATGACGCATATCGGGGTTACCTTAAAATATAGTTCTTCGCCTTTTGGGCAACGTTTGGATTTTAATCTAATTGGAGTTTATCAGTCATCAACTATCGAGTGGGAATTTATTCTTTGGAACTTATATTTGCGAAGTGCTGAAATTGGATTCTAAGCCAAGTGATGTCACGTTCTGAATACCTACAGGAGACACGTATCGCCAACTATATTTAGTTTGACAGAAAATGTCTCTTATGTGTCAGGCTGTATAATCAAAAGTGTTGTGAACTTTTTGTTTACAATTTGTTAACATTACTGTTCGCTCCGTGCGTATCTTCGTGACAGTTGTTGGCGCTACTCCTTAATTAGCGTAACTTCTCATGTACTTGGCGCGAGCCAAGTACGTTACCAACTTATCTGTTTGTCCCTGATATCTTGACGCGATAAGACGATGTACTCTGTGTAGATAAGATAGTACAACTCCTTTGTGTACTTAGGATAGTACATCTTTCTCTTTATACTTAGGATAGTACAGCAATCAATGTATATAAACATAATTACAGTCCACTAAAGTTTGTATATTTGTGTGAGCCCCGACAATTGCTATGTCATTAAGACAAAAAGAATTCAATATAACCAGGTTTCCTTTTTAATAATAACTGGTTGACATGTAAAATTGTTCATTTACAAAGTCGTCTCTAATAATATGATAAAAAAAAATGCTCAAGAGGATCGAAATAATTTCTGATTGCTTGAATGATTGTGTAATACTTGAAAGTTAAAGATAAATTTGACCTCTTAAATAGTGAATAAACCATTCAAAGTTTGGAATTTTTTTTAACTTGGAAATTTCTTTACTGAAAAATTAGGAAAGTGGTTTTTTATTATGTTACCCAAAGCCTTATTTTATATTATTTCTATACTGAAAAATTTGGAAAGTGGCTTTACATTATGTTACCCAAAGCTTTATTTTATATTATTTCCGTACAATGAACGCTTCTGGTGGTTGAATCGACGAGGTATCTGGTCATAAACAAAACTGGCCAGATCTTGATGGATGAGATATCTCGTCGTCTCTTGTCATTAGAATAAAACTGACCAGATCTTGATCTCGTCATCACCCAAAAATACTCAATATCTTGATGACGAGATATCTCGTCATTAGCAAAATGTCATATCTTTATGTACGAAATATCTCGTCGAAATATGCTTGGAGGAAATCGTACTTGGCGTTCTAAAAAGGCTTGATTTTTATTAAAAAGGCTTCATTTCTCATCAAAAAGGCTTCCTCCACTGTACCGACTCCCAACATAATCCCGGTTGTCCGATGCCCTAACATATTAATGTCCATCCACTGCCGCATTCATTACGACAGGGGATCGCTCAATTATCTCTCACATCCCTCAGTCCGTTGTTCTAGCATCTTTCATCGGAATGAAAGTTATTGCAAAAGTAGACCTGAATAGAAAACAGATGAGACCCGAGGTGTCCGAACTTCTTAAGAGAGCCAGTAATTATTCCGGCCCTGTGTCGGACGCAGCTGTCTCTCCGATGCGTCCCGATTTAATGGACGCATTGGACAGTAAAGGCAATCTGTCAACTCCCGGCTCCGAGCATTTAATCGGATACAAGGGCACGCTTCATCCAGGTGGCATCTAGAACACGCAGTGGATCCAGTATTTACTTTGACGAAGGGCGCTCTGGATTGGTCTGGATCTAGTCTCTTATGGGAGAGTCTGACACCCGGGTAAACCCGTGTCAAGGGAACGGCTTTTGTCAAAGTTTAAAGCTGAAGGAAATGTCTACCGTGGGGGATACAGCTCACTATGGCCCTTTTGTAGCATGGGCAGTTTATAAAGGGGATTGTATGGAAATATACTTTGTTGGGGAATATCTAGTAAAGTAGTTGGGGAAGTAAATGTTGTGGACTCAAATCTTTAGGATAGCTTAGGGTTGTGAATTGTGTAAATCAAACTAGAGGGCTGTTTCTGTGCTTATACTTGAAGACGACAAGAATAAAAGTAAAATTATTTCAGTCTACTTTTGTGTTGAGTGTTTCTACAGTCTTCGTCAAAGTTTAAAGCAGAAGGAAGTGTCTACCATGGGGGATACAGCTTACTATTGGCCATCTGTAGCGTGAACGCTTATAAAGGAGATTGTATGTGAATAAACTTTGACGAGGAAAAATTTAACTAGTAAATGTTGTGGACTCGAACCTTAAGGACATCTTAGAGTTTTGAATTATAAACCAAACCAAATAAGGCTGTTTCTATGCTTATATTTGAAGACTTGACAAGGATGAAAGTAAAATTCTTTCAGTCAACTTCTGTGTTTTCTCTTTTTCTAGTCTGTCCAATTGAAAGCAGAAGGAAGTGTCTACCATGGGGGATACAGCTTACTATTGGCCCTCTGTAGCGTGAACGCTTATAAAAGAGATTGTATGTGAATATACTTTGATGAGGGAGTATTTAACTAGTAAATGTTGTGGATTCAAATCTTTAGGATATCTTAGGGTTTTGAATCACGTAAACCAAGCCGAAGAGGGCTGTTTCTGAGTTTATATTTGAAGACTTAACATGAATAAAAGTAAAACTATTTTAGTCTACTCCAATATTTTCTCTTTTTCCACAGCTTTGGTCAAAGTTTAAAACAGAAGGAAATGTCTACCGTGGGGATATTGCTCACTATGGGCTTTCTGTAGCTTGACAGTTTATAAAGGGGAGTGGATATACTTTTATGGAGAAATATTTAACGAGTAAATGTTGTGCACTCAAATCTTAAGGATATCTTAGGGGTTTGAATCATGTAAAACAAACCGAAGATGGCCGTTTCTGTGCTCAGATTTGAAGATTTGACAAGAATAAAAGTAAAACTATTTAATTCTACTTCTGTTTTCTTTTTTTCTACAGTATTATGTCACAGGATTCGGGATATTACGAACCAAACTGAAGATGATTGTTTCTGTACTTGTATCTGATGGCATGAGAAAGAATAAAAGCAAAACTATTTCAATTTACTTCTTTTTCTCTTTCTCTAAAGCATTTGTCAAAGTTTAAAGCTGAAGGATACTTCTAATGCAGAGGATATTTCTCACTATGATCGTTCCTCAGTAGAGTTATAAAGATTTGGGGATATACTTTTTTGGAAGGGAACTGTCATCAACAAGTAAATCTTAATTTAGTTTACCAGGGATCTACTTGTATATTCCAAGGTGAGAAAGTTAAGTTAATATGTAACCCAGAGTTATGTCTTTGAAAGAGAAGTGAATAACTAGTAAAATAAATTGTATCTTGTGTATTCCAACGTTAGGGTATTGAATAATTTTGGAACAACACGGAATCGAAGAAAGTTCTTGTGTTCTGACCAAACAAGAACGAAATTCAAATGTAGTTCAGTTTCAACTCTGCGCTTTCTTCATTTTCATCAATTACAGAGAATGTATTGTTGTGAAACAATAAATCTAAATGGGTTGTTATACAGATTTAGTTAGAGGACATTACAACACAGGTAAGAGCTTCAAAGAAAAAGAAGGAAATAATATCCCCCAGAAGAAAGATATTTCTCTCCCCATCGATACATCTAGTTTACTAAAGTGTCTAACACTCCATTCTAATAATTAATGATGTGTTCAGTTTCTATCGGATTCAAACACACAAACAATCTCTAGAGAATAAATATGACATTAATCTTCCCACTTAAATCTTTTAAATGTTTTCTCGGATTCTAACCACAGCAGGCCATTTCCATAGAAAAATAGGGCTAATTGCAAACAGGAATCATTAACTTATAAATTTATTCACCCATTTTTATATATGATGTTTAATATTTTAGTTTTATATGCAGTGATACATTTTACCATTAACAGTTTAAAAACACATTACACATGCGTTCAATGACTCAGGGGAGCGTTCAAGTAAACTGTATTGTAACCAATTGACCAAGAACCTCCCCTGGTCACTGCTGTCCAAGAAGCATGTGTATTAATACTGTGCTCGTCTTGGCCTTTTTAAAGGTTTATGAATTAATGGATTTTATAAAGCTTCTCTAGAACAAGTAGGATAGTTGGTAGGGTTCTATGGCGCTAGAGCCATATTTGGCCATGATGCGCCAAACACGACAACGTCAAGTAATGGATACACACACACACACACAAAGAAAATTTTACTGACACATAAGAGAGAAATACATACAGGGAAAAATCGAACCTGCACCGCCTATATCTAGTAAGTTGCTAACACAGTGGATAAACACATTAAACCCCGACAGCCCCCAAGTAGTACAAGAAACAACAATTAAAAAAACGTAACCAATACAGTTGTTTGACCTGGTATGCATAAATATCATAGATATAGAATGGCTAAAATATAAATATATTCTAGGTATAGTAAGGTAGATAGGTAGGAAGTTGAATTTGCGCCACACTGGAGCAACACAAAGGGCTATTGCGTCGGTCCGGGATCAATCCCGAAGGGAAAGATCCCAGGACAACACCTCTTAATTTTGGGCCACGGTCAAATGACTAGGTCAACACCTGAGTTGGCGACCCACTTTCCAAACTTCAACGCCAACGTGAGGACATTTGTGTCCACGACAGACTTAACATACACCAGCCTCATATACACAACGATACTTGATTGGATCTAGTCTCAAGCTCACAACCCTCTCTGTCACAAATATAAAGTTTTCCCCCAATAAAGTTATCAAAAGGTGCGTAAAAGACTTTAAAAAATAATTACATTACTTTAAAACTGATTTATGCGTTTATCAGTGTAATCTATGAACGTCAAACTTTGTCTAACACATAGAAACTTAATTGACAAACAAAACGAGCAACGCCAAATAGCTCTAAGTCGTAAAACATTTGATGCAGAAAAGTAAAAAACGAACACACGTGCTACAGCACGTGACTTAGAGACATCACACGAAATATTTACAATTTGACCTGGTTTGGAAAGCCCTGAAGTGAGTGTGATATTTATTATAAATGTACTAGAAGTATATAAATGCCATATTCTCATTAAAACTTACTGGAAGTTCCAGAGATTAAATTGAGAGAGGATTTTGCTAGAAACTTTGGAAGATTAACGAGGACAGCGTATACAAACTATAAATGTTAAGGGTCACATCTGATCGTTATCTGTCACAAATATATTCGATTTACACTAATTAATATGTTTCATCATATTATTCGTCATTTCTTACGAATGCTTCATTCATTAATTTCATTCGAATATCCATTACACATTTTTATAATTTCCATAATAGTAAATCTATTGTTTCCATTAACTATCAGTAAAAATACACTATATAAACGAAATAGCACATTTGGTTTAAATTAATTGCCCAGGGTTGTCAGGGAAGAAGAGCAGCTAATGTTTCAGAGACATAAATTAAGCACAATCTTGACGTTAATTAACTTAAAGGTCCATAACTAAGAGGAAAAAGAGACATAACTACCTAGATTCAGTTCTTTTTTATTCTGTCGCACAACCCTGGGGTGATTTTGATGTCATATTCAATGTACTTTTAAGTATGTTAACGACATTAACGCTTGTTTTTATTTTTATACTTTAATACTTCGCCATCTGAACGACGCGAATGAGTTTTATTTATATTTTACGTACATAAGTCATTACCGACTGTGATGTTTATCAGATGGACTTCTTATTACAGGGATAGATTCATAACTTACAAATTTATCTATATAAAGCAGAGTTGGCCTCTGTCTGTCCTCTATACAAATCCACACCATTTGAACAATCCCCACCAAATTTGGTACACTTATTCTTCATAACACATCCGGTAACGTAGGCTACATATTAACCCCCGTTTTGTTTGTCTTGGGTGTTCAGAGGGGGCTAAAACCGATTCTGAAATCAAAATACAAATAACAGTGAGTATTTTTACGATCACTGTCAGACCAAATCACACCAAATTTGGTACAGTCATTCCTTAGAATCCTGCAGGAAACATAGGCTATATATTAATCACGTTCGATTTGTCCTGTGTCTGTAGAGGGACTAAAAATAATTCGAAAACCCTATAAGAATAACATTGAATAACATTACGATGAATTCCAAGCAATTCAACCCGAGCAACGCAGGGCAATTCAACTAGTGCTTTATATGATTATTCTTGTTACGAAAGAGTTGATTTGTTTCATTAGTATATTGTAGGTCAGCAACATTTTACACTATGTAATCCCGATTAAATATACTCCTTTAAGCATCCTGAATGTACTGAAGTGCCAGAAAAACTAGTAGACAAGCCTATGCAAAAAGTCCTAGCAAAAACCACTTATGCATTCCGTTGGTTACGTCTTCCCATCCATATATAAACTGATAGACAACTGTGGAATCATCTAGAGCTGTTTCCGCCATGCCAATGGAAAGTTATCACGATTTAAGATATTTTAATAGTTGGAGCTCGTAAGATGGGTCATAGCATTCGGAGGTAGAGAAGTTTGGACTTTTAAGTTCCACCCTTTCAAAGGCGACTACAAGAATTGTAACGAAGCGTGTAACACACGATAGCAGTGTGACCGTAAAAATACTGGGTGAACGTGACCAGCATTGGCTGGCAAGAATCATTTCACGCGATAGGCAAGCAACACTGCCTCAAATAGCATGGGGATTTAATGCTAAGCCCTTAACAAACATCAGCGTGGGGACTGTGCAACGATCCCTCAAAAATATGGGCTTTAGGAGACGTCCAACTGGAGTACCCTTGATAAATACTCGACACACAGCTATTCACCTCACTTGGGCTCAGGAACCGATACTGGACACTTGATGACTGGAAACGAGTAGCCTGGTCTGACGATTCGCGTTTCCAATTCTTTCGGGCAGTTGGAAGGATTCGTGTCTGGAGGAAGCCATGGATCGCTCATGTTAACAGGTGATTGTATAGGCTTGATATGGCTCCGCAATGCTATTGGGTTTGTTTAGCTGGCATTTAATGGGACCCCTGGAACGTATGACGTCTCACTGAGATTTACGTTAAAAAATCATCGCGCTTGCTTCAGATTTCTGACTTCACTCTCAATAAATTTTGATCAGGGAATGCCCAGCTTCTGAGCTTACATGGATGATCATCCATCTTAAAAATCTCATTATACTCGTAAAAACCTGATAGGTTTTCCCAATTCTCATGCATTTATTCCCTCATAATACGTAACGGTGTTTTCCTTGCTCAATGATACATGTCTAAGCACATGATTTGTACTATACCTTTGAAGCATTATTCATCACCTAAACCTCTTCTTTTAGCATTCATTATAAAGATGAAATCTGTATAACTAGTGAAAGTTTCATGAAAATAGTTCATCTATTTTAACAGAGATATGACAATTTTTTCTGATTAAGCATCATCTTGGATGACGTCACAATCGTAAAAAGTACTGTCCACCTTATTTACTAAGACCATTGTCAAACTTTGCTAAGACCAAGCATTTTTGAAAAATTTCATGAAAATCGATCAATTATAGCAGATATATGAGCTGTTTAGTGCTCGAGCGTTCATCATCTCGGATGACGTCATATCCGGAAAGCATCCAGGATGGTCCGGATGTCGTACCCAAGCCATTAATACTTTCTAAGCATTTCTGAGAAACTTCTCCCTACTCAAACCTTTTAACCGAACCCTAAACAGATCCTGGTCTATTAATGAATACATATCGTTGGCATCCCTATAAAACTATGAATCTGCAAAATTGTCTTGTTTTAGGAAAGCACGTTTAAAAAGACTGTATAGAAAAAATAATGTTATGGTGAGCGTTTAGGTATCAATTTAGGTTTGTAACTTCAGGATTGATCCCGGATCTCGCCAATAGTTCGTTGTGTTGCTTCAGTGTGACGTAAATTCAACAACCTACCTTCTTAGAATTGTAAAGCTACGAATTAGAGCACGAGCCGTTGGCACACAATAAATACCAAGCTAGAAAGATCATCGTTATGAAAACACTCAAAATTGGATTCGTATTTACTTGAATTCAGTCAAAACCTGAAGACGAGCATTCAGATGACGTGAAATAAACCAAGTAGTGAGCTTTTGGATGACGATTTCAAGACGACCAAATTTTAAGACGACGTACTTCCGTTTTTGTGTTTTAGATTATAGTGACTTGTTAGTTCTAGTAAAGACGCAGTGATAGGGTAAAGTTGGTTGGTTGGTGTTAGAGGTTTTATGGCACAAGGGTCATATTTGGCCATGCTGCACCAGGCATAAGACATACAACATCAAGCAATAGACACACACAATGAAAGTTTTAATGACACAGAAGAGAAAAATTCACCCAGGAGGAATGCACCTCGGGTAAGTGATTTTGATGATTGATTATTTACATGTTGATTTTAAATGACTTAAAATTCATTAGAGATCTTAAAATCGGTATCGAGGAAGGTTATATAAATTCTACACGAAATTATTTTTCACGAATCTGGTGATTAGAATATCAGGAAAAGGCTTTCCTAATTTTCCTTAACGTTGTTTCATAAATATAGCATAAGGCCGATGATATGATATCAATGTTAATTAATATGTTACCGCTAAAGTACAGAAATCAGGTAATCTGCAGATTACCTATGTAATGTGCAGATTAACTACGCCGATCCGTTCAAGTGCGGAAAATTGTTCCAATTCTCTAATTACCTAGGGTAATCTGCAGATCACCTAGATAATCTGCACATTACCTACTAGGCACTCGTTAAAGTGAAAATAAGATCTCTGCTCGAACAACAGCAACGTTTTTGTACGTTTAAATTAATACTCAGACAAACAACTCAGTAATACTAGGTACTACTAATAGAAAAACAAGCTATGCTTTTATCACAAAAAATTTATAAGTAATTTCATATAATAATCAGTAGATGTAGAAAATATACTGACAATTGTTGAAACAAAATGTTATTTATTTATTTTTCGGTATCTAAAGAATTAAGTTGATAGGGCACGAGCTTTAGAAAGCGGAAGTGTCAGGAGAAAGGAAAGGAGGAGGGAAAGGAAATTAGAGAAACAAATTTTTGCTCTTTAACGATTCGAAAGCCGTTAATGTGCACATTACCTAGGTAAAGTGCGGAAAACTCTTATTTTGTAGATGATTCCGCACTTTAACGGAAAAATAAGCAAATCTGCAGATTAACTAGGTAATGTGCATATTAACGGCTTTCGAGCTTTAACGGTAACAAATATACGCATATAACACAATAATTTGTATATGCATTTGAAACGCAGTTTCCTTAAAAGGAATAAAATGTTAGAGCAATAACGAAACGTTATAATTCCCATACAACGAACGTTGCATACAGGCTTAGAAGGAGTATTTCCTTGCGTTCTTTCGCTCATCTCCAAAGCCCACCAGATGGTCGAATCGGATTCAAGAGCTTTAGGTGTCTCGAGACTTAATGTCTCGGAAGCAATATATGGCTGACACGTTTGCGAACAAAATATCATTAGTGGTGAAGTGAGCTCTGTGGCTGCTGTCCAAGAAACTCATTCTGTTTGCGAAACACGGAACTTCGTAAACTCGTTTGTAACATTAAATCGCCAACTACGAAGAGCGATCCGTCACTAAACTTTTTACAAACAGAATATGCACTCCTTTGGATAAATTTGGTAAGTAACTTTGGAACTCAAGGGAAAAGACGAGCAAAAGGAATGTGGAAGTTGTGACAAATCTTGCTTCAGAATTTCCCGCACAAAACTCTTTTTTTTTTTTAAATAATGGCTCTAGAACTCATAACTTGCGTTGAATATATTATTCCATGCAGGGTTGAAAGTAAACATTAAAAAGTTTCCTGTGCTTTCTACTGACTTAAAATATAGTACGGCTCCAGGAAGACGGGGAGCAGGCAATAGAGACACGTGGTTTTGAAAGAGTCTTAGAAACAATTAAGGGAGCGGTGATAAGATAAACAGGTCCCTTCCAGAATTCGCGGTATGGGAAGAGGTAGCCCGGTTGGAAGAGTAGCGGATTAGCAATTTAAGGGCTGCATGTTCGAAATTCGATCCAACTAAAGATGTCGTGTACGTGAGGAATAGTGCATGTTAAATTTGTCGAGCCCCCAAATGTCCCCACGTTGGTGTGGTGTGGAAGTTTGGAGAGTGAGGCGCCAGCTCATGTGTTGACCTCGTCATTATTATTATTTAGAATTATGAGGTGTTGTCCTCGGACTTTTCCCTTCGGAGTTGATCCCGGACCGTCGCCAATAGTCCGTTGTGTTGCTCCGGTTCGAGGTTGATTAACCACTGCACCTACCAAAATTCGAGTCTATCCGTTACCACCGAGATAACAAGGCCTGACCGCTGCCATCATGGCGTCTCCCTAGTAGTCATACGTGCGATACGAACGACCACCGCCGTATTGGAATATTCAAAGCCTAATACAGTGAAATCTGTCTACAACGATACATAATATATTCTATATACATCGAGACCACAGGAAAATATTGTTATACGTTATTGCAAATTATTATAGCAGTTTGTAAATATGGTTTTTCCCTAGTCAAAACTACGATAATCTCAGAATGAAACTTCCACACCCTCGCGTCTTTCTTCCTTATTTACTAACGATAACAAAGAGTGTGCGTAAATAGTAAAAGCAATAACTTATTAAAAAACCGGCCAAAATTATATCGTAAATTCAGTTAAAAAATAGCGAAAAACTCGCTTATGACTTTTATTAACTAAAATACACACGTCAATCAAGCTTAATACCGTCCAATATCATAGTTTCTCAAATGCGACCATAAATCAAAAAGAAAAGAAAACCCTTTCTCATAGTCTAAAGAAATCTAATTAATGTTTTCTTCATCATTAAATCTGTAAAAATGGGAAATCAAAGCAATTGAACTGTAAAAGCAATTGAAGCGATTATCATAGTTGGCTGAAGAATTTTTCCTTGATATTTCATTTATAAAATTCAAACAATTTTCAATAACTTCCAAATTTTACTAACGTGACAGGGTGTTTTGATTTGATTGTTATCTACAGAAATTTCTTGGCCATATAAATGTTTCCATTTTCAGATTTAAATGTATTACAACAGTGTAATTTGTTGCAGGTCCTGGATTAAAACAAATTTTGAAAAAGTAACTTTTGACTCCTCAATTAGTTTAAACCAATTTTGTTTATGGGGTAATGAATCCAAAATTTCTAGTAGCCTATTAAAATTTTGAAAAGAAATAGATTCATGATGAGCAATGAACTCAGATTTGCTTTCGTTGATAGCTCTCAATAAATTGGATTCCTCAGTTTCACGAATTTTATCTTCCCTGCTTTTACGAACGGTGGGACAAGTTTTCGAGAGATATTTAGGGCAATTCGGAAATATATTTGGTATAGCACCAACTTTTAAACGGAGACGTTTCATGGAAAAGGTAGAACACTCAGCAGTTTTTTTGTTGAATTTCGATACATTCCGGACGATATCATCGTTTTGAAAATGAAGTTCGCAGACTTTGCTGCGTTTTGATGGTGTAAAGTCGGCTCGTGGAATCGCCCTGAGCCATCTTTTTCTAATATTTTTATCCTCTGGAAAGGAGAAAACCGCCACTTTTGGTGCATCACCATATCCATAATTTCCAGAGCAAGTAGGTACACAGCATCTAAAGGGCATTTTGGATAGCCTCGTGGTTAAGCCTAAATAAATCGGTCTGGACACACGTTAAACGTGTTATTTGACGAAAGCCTTTAACACCTTGACACTGTAATGTTCCACAAATGTTCTATAACAATATTTAACTGCAGCTGCACTTGCTTTCCGGTAAAATAGTATAAAAACCCTAATTTCTTAAGCTACATTAAAGGTAATCCATAAGTAGCCGGCCATGCGGCGATGTTTGTTATGACTACTAGTAAGCGAGTCACGTGATCAAAACGCCACAACGGTCTGGCCTTGTTATCTCGGTGGTAACGGTCTATCTAGGATTTTGGTTCCAAGTTTATCTTTCTGTGCCAAAAGTGATAGCATTGATAGCGAGTTGGCAGGAGCAAAATATTCCCTGCGATCGCCATTCATTCTTTGCGCATGGCAGCCCAGTGAAATTCGAACCATTAGGAACACCCATTACCTCACCTAAGTAGTTCATTGAGTATGATCTGTCCAAGTGCAAACCTCAGCAAGTCGCCCTCTGCAAAAAACTTTGATTTTCAACCATTCTTAGAACACGTATACAGAAACTAATATCGGGGTGACACAATCTTCCCTTTTCCCGTTTCCCTAAATACCATTATGTCAAATGAGCATTTCGTCTAACGATTTTTCTGACTGTTTTCAAACTATTGATAAATTCAGACGTATATTTTCAGACGCTTCCCCGTAATGGACGAAACTTCGATTTATCTGATATAACTAGCTTCGGCATCATGTGTTTTTGATAGCTTTTTAATTCCAAAATCGTTTATGGAATGACACGAGCCCTATGGGTCCTCGCTCTCAAAGCAACCCTGTCCTTGATGAGTTCATCTTGAATATGCTAATGTAAACTAAGAAAAAAGCAAAAAGAATCATCAAAAACCGGCTGAGCATAAAATTAACCCACCAAGTAGTTTCGACGAAATATCTCGTCCAAGATTTGGTCAATTTTGCTAATGACGAGACATTTTCCCATCAAGATCAGATCAGTTTTGTTAGAGACATCGTCGAGACAAAATTGCCTTATAACTCCAAGGAGAAATGAATATCCGAGTACGAAAAACAACTTGTTCATTGCCTACAACTGGTGACAATATGGAACAGGTTTTTGCATAAGAAGCTGGCGAGGTTATTTCGACATTAAGTTATATATAGTCATTTTCGACACGAAGATAAATCATCAGTAGAGTTAATAACATTGGGAAATTAATTGCCGCATATTTATTCAAATTTGGAGGCAGAGAGGTAGGTATTTTAATTAACGTCGCAATGGAGCACCACAACGGACTATTGGTGACGGTCCGGGATCAATTCCAAAGAGAAAAATCCGAGGACAACGCCAAGTAAGCTTGAACCACGATCAGATGACGAGGCAACACCTGAGCTGGCACACCACTCTCCAAACTTCCACACCACTCTAACGAGAGAACATTTGAGCCCACGAAGGATTTAACGTGCACCAACACACGATTGTCTTTGGTTGGATTCGAACTTGCAACTCTCCGGTTGCTAATCCGTTACTCTTCCAACCGGGCTACCGCGGCCTCTCAAAGTTGGAGGCATACTGAGTTTTCTTTCGGTCGCCCTATTTTGTCTGACTATGTGCAAGTGCACGCCCAACAATCACTCAGAAACGGACCTACCAACACCGAGATTTAACAAAAGAACCGACAGCCAGAGCACTAACCCATGGACATGGTCGGCGCAGCGTTACTAGGACCTTACGCCATAAAACTTCGACAACCAACCATCAAAACGAGTGACTAACGAGTGACCTTATACACTGCTGGCCACCCAAATTGCAACACCAAGAAAGACAAGAGATATCACAACAAAATTTATTTTGTAGATAACATGTTGACCAAGTATCAAATGATTAAATTTATATAGACTTCTGTGAAGTGTGATTCCTGCCAAAATCAGTAGCCAGAGTAGCCGCCATTGTTGGAGATCACTGTTGCCACACGCCTCGGCATTGATTCAAAGAGACTTTGGATGTGTTCTTGGGGTACAGCAGACCAAGCAGCTTCCACACGTTGCCAAAGTTGATCTGGTGTGGCAGCTGGGGATGTATTCTGGATCAATCGTTGAGCAACCATGGACCACATGTTTTCTATCGGCGAAAGATCCGGAGAGCGAGCTGGCCAGGGAAGCAATTCAATCTGGCGATTGACGAAGAACCCTTGGACAATGCGTGCCACGTGTGGTCGCGCATTATCCTGTTGAAATATGGCTGTGGGCAAGCCCTGAAGTAAGGAAGGACAACTGGCTCCAATACCTCGGAGATGTAGCGCTGGCTGTTTAAAGTACCGGCAATGCGTACTAGAGGAGTGCGAGAGTGATATCCAATACCGCCCCATACCATAATACCCGGTGCAGGACCAGTGGGGCGGTGCATAACGCAGCTGTTCAGCATCCTCTCTCCACGGTGTCTCCAGACTCGAATCCGACCATCGTGGTGTTGCAGACAGAAGCGTGACTCGTCAGTAAAGACAATTTCATTCCATTCTGCCGTCCACATCCTTCTTTCATCGCACCATTGGCGGCGGAAACGTCTGTGGTTCTGCGTCAAGGGTAGACGAAGCAATGGACGTCTTGCGGACAGACCACTCTGCTGTAAACGGCGTCGAATGGTACGCGCAGACACTGGATGATGCGGTACAGACTGAATGTGCTGTGCTATGGTTCGTGATGTGGCTGAGCGATCCGTCACTGCCATACGCACAATATGCCTGTCATCACGTGAAGTGGTGCACTGAGGTGGATGCGATCGAACACGTCGGTCTGTCGTACCCTCCTGCATCCAACGATCACATATCCGCATTACAGTTGTTTGGTTTCGTCCAACACGACTACCGATTTCCCTGAAAGATAATCCACAATCTCGGTAGGCCACTATCCTTCCTCTGTCGAACTCGGATACTTGATCAAAAGATGATCGCTGTTTTCTACGAGGCATAATTGATCGTTTTTTTGAAAAAACCACAAGAAAAACACAATTGCCGTACTTGAAATCGTCGAAATCTCCAAGTCTTAAATAGCGCTTTGAAGTGGCGCCACAGGCGCGCGTGATGTGCGTCTGCGCTGAAATTCTAATCATTTGCATATCTCACCTCCGCTAATGCATGTTGTAAATTTCATTTTATTTGCATGCTTCCTTCAGGGTGTTGCATTTACGGTGGCCAGCAGTGTATATCCGGTTGTGAAATCAACAGTATTACCAACTATTTATCTCGCATAATACATATCAGGGTTTAGGCACGGGAGTGTGTGATTGTTTTAGATACATATCGGTAATACCGTAAAACGTGGTTTTTCGTCATTTTGGCAAAGTTTGACTTTAAATCTAATTGCAGTTGACTAATCATCAACTATCATACATCTATTTGGAATTTATTCTTTGAAACGTGTATTGGAGAATTGTACAAATCATATTCGAGAAACAAGCCAAGTGATGTCACGTTCGGAATGCGTTCAAGAAACACATTCCGCCGCAGAGACACTACTGCCACCTACATTTACCTTGACGGAAAATGCCTTTTATATATTGGATCGGTGCGAATGAAATGTCCGATGACAAATAGCTTTGGGAATGACACCCATACAGCTAAAAGTAATTACCTACAAGCTTCCGGCATCTTACGTCACCAAAGCTACTATAAACAGCTAACACGCGTGTGAACTACAAGTTCGAGATTTAATTTGTTCGGGTGTAAGGTGCTTCTAAATTCGATATGGAAAACTCAGATTTGAGAGTCATCTTCCTTTACGAATTTAAACTGAGGCGTTCTGCAGCAGTTGCTTGCTCGAAACATTAACACAGCATGTGGGGAGAATACAGCGAATGAACGAACCATCCGGCAATGGTTTGCGAAGTTTCGAAGTGGGGATATGGACCTGAAAAAAGAACCACGTGGTCACCGAGAAGTTGCAGTTTCGGACGATGTTCTGCTAAGTGCGGTTGAAGCTGAACCGCGAAAAACATGTGAGATAGCGGCCGAGCTGGGTGTCCATCACACTACAATTGTTTGCCGTCTGGCTGCACTGGGTAAGGTCAAAAAGATGGATTCTTGTGAGCCTCATGAATTAACAATTGCCAACAAGATGAGACGTTTGGAAGTCTGCATAGGTCTTTTCCAGGAATGAAAGAGAACCTCTACTGCAGCGAATCGTTACCTGCGACGAGAAATGGGTCCTTTGTGACAATTAGAAACGATCTGCACAATGATTGAGCAAAGCAAAGCCTCTTGGACGCCATCCCAAGCCACCCTTACATCCCAGGAAGGTTATGCTTCTTGTATGGTGGTCTACAGCTGGAATAATTCATCGCAGTTTCCTGCCAACTGACCAAACCATCACTTCAGAGCGATAGTGTGATGAATTACGACAGATGCACCGGAAATTGATGGTGAAACAACCGGCTATGGTAAACAGGTATGGCGTTCTCCTCTTGAAAGATAATACCCGTCCTCATGTCGCACAACGGACGATGCTGACACTACGTGAGTTGGGCTATGAAGCGATGCCTCATCCCCCTATTCCCCTGACTTGTCAACTACAGATTTTCATCTGTTTCGTCACCTGGATCGCTTTCTGTCTGGAAAACGGTTCTCCCAAGATACGGAGGTTCACCGTGCAGTTGATGACTTCACATCCCAGCCACAAGACTTTTTTCGTTCCGAGATCATGACCTTGTCAGTAGCAACAGTGTGTCAATTCAGAGGGAGATTATTTCGAGTAGGTCAGGTACTGTATTTTTCAGTTATCGCCATCGAAGTGTGATGGTCATTTTCCGGACATTTCATTCGCATCGACCCAATTGATGTCTTAAGTTTTCACAAGAATTTAAGTTTGTTTACCAAATTACTCTGCAAACATGATTGCAACTTCCCCGACACGTTTATAAGAACAGTATAATTTTCTTTCCCACTCAGGAGTTTTCTCATTTGGGGAAACCTATTTTGGAAAGCTTAGCATCGCGTGCCGTTGTACTATCGATAAAGAAACTCATCTCTCGTAGTGACTCCCAACCCCATTTTACAGCCCTTCCACTCATGCGCAGAAACAATTTGGGTCAGATAACCTTTTTTGTAACTACCTTTGCAAATTTTTCTCAATCAATATTATATAGAACGCTGTGGCTTTTTGCTTCCTAAATTGGTTGAGTAGGAGACGTTTCTGATATGCGTTAACGGAAAATGCAAAATAATGTCATTAATCACTTTTCCTCTTCAGGTGCAATATTAATTTAACCATTTTGTGTCTTTGAGACGATAATAAACTGTTGTCACTATTCCCTGTTATCGATAATGTTTATTTCCTCTAGTTCACGTTTCTTAATTTTATGTTTTTATTTCGCAAATACGTACTAGATTGTATGGGTTTTAATTTATTTTCTCTTTTCCCGTTAACTTAATATTACTTGTCTCGTTCGCGTTTAAGCCTGGAGCCGAAGTAGCCCAGTTGGAAGAGAAACAGATTAGCAATCACAGGGTTGCGAGTTCGAAACTCGATCCAACTTTGTACCTGGGGCTGGTGTTCGTTAAATCTGTCGTAGCCTCAAACGTCCTCACGTTGGCGATGTGTGGAAGTTTAGAGATTGGGGGTGCCAGCTGAAGAGTTGACCTTGTCATCTGACCATGGTTGAAAATTACGAGGTGTTGTCCTCAGATGTTTCTCTTTCGGTATTGATCCCGGACCTTCGCCAACAGCCCGTTGTGTTAGTTGCTCCAGTGCGACGTTGATTCAACTACCTAATTACCTACCTACCGCTTATACCTTTGAGCGCATATATCCGTTCTACAATCTGTAGTCTCCCCTGCATGACTTCTAACAAGTTTTGTGACCTTGATCAATATAATCCTTCCAAAGTATTCTATTCTAAGGAAAGGCCCAATAGAAGCATTCCAAAGAATTCTTTTCCTAGGAAAGGTCCAATGGAATCGTTCCAAATTATTCTATTCCGAGAAAAGATCCAATATAATTATTCCAAAATTCTATTCCAAGTAAAGGTTCAATTTACTCGTTAAGAATTTTATTATAAGGAAAGAGGATCAATAGAATTTTTTAAAGGTTGAAGAATCCATGCATTCCTTCAACCAATAGCAATGCTACACTTTTCGGAAATCTCAAGTCTCTCAGAGGGTTGATTGCCATTTATATAATGATGAGCAGTTTATGTTAATAACTCCATTCCACCATTATATATAACTACCGACATAAAGGCATATTTGCAATAATAGTACAGCATACTTCGTTTAATCCAAATGTTCTTTTCAGAAGGAAAAGGAAATTGTGGGGATGCGCCAGCTCAGGTTTTGACCTCGTCTCGTTATGCCTCTTGTCTCGATTTTGCTCTTCTTGAGAAGGTAGTATGTAACTACTTATTTCTCAGTATCTGTAAACTAATGCGGAGGGTGTTTGTATTAAATATTGATTATGACTCTTATATTGAAGAGAAACCACACCAGAACCCAGCTCAGTATATAATCGTCAGTCGGGTTTTATCTATTTGGTCATAGACGTGTTCTTAAATGCATACTCAAATTTGATCGCGGCTTTCAGTGGCAGTACTGTGACCCTCTTTTATATACAAGGCTGCAATGGCCTAAGCACTTTCGAAATAGCTGTACTAACATATATTCTTGAAAAATAGTAGCAAAATTAGTCTTCCAACATATTTTAGTAGCAGTTTTAGTTGTCCAGCTACAAAATGAATAATCCTAAGTACAAAATGCTAAACTCGCAAAACCCAAACACAATTATTTTATTTTAAAATATCATTTTGAAATAAAATAAGATATAATCTATTAATGTGAAATCTGTATTTTCAAAGCTGTTTTAATACGCTGAGGCATTTCTATTCGTTATTAAACTTGGATTAGAATTTTTGTATTGTTATAAAGCGCCAACTTGGCAATCTTGTGAAAATAAAGATGTTCGGTCACCAACTTCACGAGCACACCTTTTTATCAAGTGAGATTTTTCACTATTCGCCGTAATGTCGTAATCAATGATGAAAATCCGAGATGGAAACGAAGATTCATGCAATTGGTTAAAAAACCGGGAGATTTATTTCTGGTCTTTGCTGAATTTTCAAAAAAAAAGTCGCCACAATTTTGAAAGTATCCAAAATTGAGTTTT
Organism: Meta bourneti; assembly: GCA_933210815.1. NCBI lineage: Eukaryota > Metazoa > Arthropoda > Arachnida > Araneae > Tetragnathidae > Meta > Meta bourneti. Next base: position 73,124,648 of record OW119929.1, on the reverse strand, counting down.
TGAAATGATTTTGCTTAAAAAGATACCCCTGGTTGCCAAGGTTGAAAAAAAGAAGCAAATGCAGCCTGTGGCAGCCAACCCACCAGTATAGGTAATTAATCAACGTCGCACTGAAGCAACAAAACGGGCTATTGGCGACGGTGCGGGATCAGTCCCCAAGGGTAAGATCAAGGACAACACCACGTAATTTTGAACCATGAACCCTACCAGTAGAACACATTGGCGTGGTGTGGAAGTTTGGAGAGTGGGGTGTCAGCTCAGGTGTTACTTCGTCATCTGACCGTGATTCTAAATTACGTGGTGTTTTCCTCGGATCTTTCCCTTCGGGTTCGATCCCGAATCATTGCCAATAGCCCATTGTGTTGCTCCAATTGCCACGATAATTAAAATACCTATCTGCTTACCAGTAGAAAAGAATAACCAGTTAATAGATCTAACGTGCTGATCACTTCAAATTCTCTCCAACGCGTCAATGTATTTCTTCTCTATCCACTTCATAAACAAGTGTTTCGAGACCATGTTGACTGAACATAGTGGTACGAAAACAACATATTTAACACATCACCACCAAAAAAGGTCACATAGCCTACATGATCTCACACGTTTCATTGTTACTCAGGGCAGATAGTTAAAAATATATACGCTGTAAGGAAGAAATTTTATTATTGTCTTGACTATAAATTAATTCTATAAAAATTAATTAAATGAAAATGGGTCAATATTTTTAATCAATAGCCCGTTGTGTTGTTCCAGTGTAACGTTAATTAAAAAATACCTATACCTATAACTACCAATAATTTTAAATAACCCTGCATATTTTTACCTTAATGGCTCACTTATTTGTTCATGTGTAGCTTCATAGCTGTATTTCTTAAAATGCTGGGTTACCCTTCACCTGATAGATGGTTGGGTTTTATGTTACATTAATCTGTCCCAAACAACGTCAAGTAAATGAACCAAATTCAATTAAACTGACACCATCAGATGTTTTACTTTTCGCCAAGAAACTTATGCACCACATCTCCATTAAAGTAGAAAAGTGCTTCGAAAATCTGAGCGGTGACTCCGCACTCAGTTGGTACCATAATTGCCCGAGCAGTTCCTCCCCCAAGCGCCCAATCTGTCATACACGCACAACCAACACCCTCTCGCAATCAAAATATCCATGCAACGCGCCAGGGTAAGACGCCCGAGGCTGTTTTCCCCATCCCCAGGGGACACGGGTTGCTTAGCAATTTTCTGACCAGATGAGCTACCCCACCTCGGGGTAGAGGAACACGACAAAAAGGGGAAACTCCACCCAGAGAGAGCGAATGGGAAATTAATTCCCCCCACAGTAGGAAAATGAAGATTGCATTGAGTGACGCTGGAAGAGGGGTGGAGGAAAAGAAATTGATTTACGACCGGATAGAGCTATTTTTGTTCCATTTATCCCACATTTTTATAACCCACCTGCTGCCAGGTTTCAGTTGTTATCATGAGAAATCGTAATAAGATCCGGTGGGGGTTTTAATAACTGTCAAAAAGATAGGTGATTGGAATCGGAAAGTCGTTTTCCTGTATTGAAAATGTATCTTTTTGCATATCCGAGGGAAGGCAGATAGTTACCGGGTAGTTGAACAAGTTGAGGAATGAGTTCGAAAGCGGTAACTTAATAAGCAGTTCCGCGTTGCCTGAATTAAAAGGAATTTTTACTGCTACTTAGCAGCTGACACTGAATGATTGAGTGTTTAGGGCACTTATTTACTTAAGGTGTTCTTAAAATGAAAAGAAAGCGGGATTTGAATATCTTCTCTCCGTAGAAGGCAGATTACATACTTTAAATGTAAATGTATCTGAATCAGAAGATCGTTTAATGAAAGACCAATGGCTTTAAACACACAAAAGATACATAAAACCTTTTTCCACAAATATATCCCTTTATGTCACCATGGAACGAGAGATTATCCACGATTCTTTAGAGGCAGTGGCTCGTCTCGATCTGAATGAAGTAATCAAGGAAGAGTGATTTTTTTATTTAAAGTTTAGACATTCCTTATGAGAAATCAGCCTTATTCTCTTAAAAATCAATTTAAATTTAATAGGTTAGCTGATTGGTTGGGTTATATAGCGTAAGGGCCGTATTTGACCAATCTGCACCAAACAACATCAAGGTAAATGGGCAAACACACAAGAAACCCATTTTTCACTGAGAAGAGATGACTAGTAGTCCCATGAGGTTTTCCTTTAGTGGGACTTAATCAGTTTGATGAGCCCTAATAGGTACTTTATTAGAAAGCATAAGAATAATAACAATAAAAAAGGCCGCTGCAGTCCAGTTGATAGAGTCGAGGAATAGTAACCTGAGTTCGAAACTCGATCCAGCCAAAAATCGTCGTGTAAATGGGACACGTTAAATTTGTCGGGACCACAAATGTCCTCATTTCGGTGTGGTGTGGAAGTTTAGACAGTGGGGTGCCAGCTCACACAGGTGTTGACCTCCTCATCTGACAGTGTTTCAAAATTACGAGGTGTTGTCCTCGGATCTTTCACATCCGGATTTATACTGGGCCATCATCAATAGCCCGTTGTGTTACTGCAGTGCGACGTTAATTCACCTCTCTACCTACCAATAATTAAATTAAAAGTAGATAATAAATAATTACAAAATGGGGGCATTTGAAGAAAATCACCTCTGTGGTATTGGCAAGAGAAAAGAGAAATACACCCAGGGATTTATCAAGCCTGCGCCGCCTAAGACACGCAGGCTGCTGAAGGTGGTCAAACCCCAAAAGCCACGGCAACTCGTCAATCAATAGGTAGGGATTTTAATTAACGTCACACTGAAGCAACACAACGGGCTATTGGTGGCGGTCCGGGATCAATCCCAAATTTAAATATCCGAGAACAACACCACGTAATTTCGAACCACGGTCAGATGACGAGGCAACACGAGCTGGCACCCCACTCTCCAAACGTCCACACCACGTCAACGTGAGGACGTTTAAGGCCACGACGGATTTAAAGTACACCATCCCCCTTTGTACACGACGGTCTTTGGTTGGATTCGAACTCGGTTGCTAATCCGTTACCCTTCCAACCGGGATGTATCCATCTTTCATCGTTCCCTACTCCATTCATCCATCCGTCACGAGGATACCAAAAAAACAACTAGCACAGAATCCCCAGGCCCTCACTCAACATGATGGTGGCAAGGAATGATCCATATTTCTGCCCAGGCGATAAATAACCTTTTCTCTCCCCGTTATTTGTCCAATCGGGTCCTATATTTCTTTCCGTGTCGCTTCACCCCCCGCGTCTTCGATCAGCAGATCGATTGCCCAGACGACGGAGAGGGATCTCGACGATACTCACGGTTTATATACTCCTGGCAGCGCAAGGAGGGGGTTAGCGTAATCTTCAAATAACGTCTGTATTTGCATGCGTGTTTATTGAGACCCGGACTTTCTTAACTCACGCAATCAGAGCCCGGAGGCTGTCACTATTGGCGGCAGTTGGCTTGTTTGCCGAGGCGTGATCCGAATTCGGACTGCCGGATGATTGTGAAAGGGGGCATTAAAATAAAGGGTTGGGGATATGTTTGGCCCTAATGCGATCTGGGACACCTGTGGAATGAAGCACGTGACGGTGCAGCATTTCGATCTGTTGCAGAACTTGAAAATGGTGAGGTTCCTAAATGTGTTCGATGGTAACTTGCCGCCACCTTATTTTCAGGATTATTTTTATATAAACGTAGTTGTTTTGGCGTTTTATGGTCATATTTGGCCACGCTTCAACAAACACAACATCAAGTAAAAACTGTGAAACTAATACAAAAAGGGATTGGGGAACCGAGTAGTAGGATGAAGACAGAAATAGATCGCTTGGGTATCCCAAGAGCTCGACTCCCATGTATGCAAAAGATTATAAACCCCATGGGAAAAGAAAAGATCACTAGAGTACCTATGATTTGTAAAGCCTGCACACGCCTAAAGGAAATGTGCCCCTGTGCGCTACAGAAATGTGAAAGTAGTGTTGTCTGAGGCTTCAGGTGATCTTCCGATTCAAGTACAGTGCAACTTGGATAATTCGAAGCTGAAGGGACCACAAAAAAAATTCGAATTATCCAAAACTTCGAATTAAAAAAGTTACATCTTTTAACTTTAACTTCAGGTACACTGAATGCTTGAAAAGATTATTCTGCCAATAAGTAAATATTTATTCAGAAAGATCATGGTATGAAAGACTTAAACATTATATGTTTGTGAACAAAATAAGATTTACATTGCATAAGCTACAGTACATATTACATGTACTGTAGCTTACGTAATAGGTGGCGGGAAGGGGATTTCAGCTTTCACGTGTCGAACAGGTGGAGGTATTCCTGCTATGATTTCGTAACGATGAAAGGCCGAAAAGTCGTTATGGTTCGAAAGTTTTTATAAAAAACTTCGAATTAAGGAAGTTGAACTTCGAATTATCCACGATTTTTTAACACTGATTTAATGAGAAGTTCAAGGGTCTAAGAGAAATCTTCGAATTAACGACGATTTTGAATTAGAGACGTTCGTTTTATCCAAGTTGCACTGTATTTGATTGAAAACTCGAATTTAAGACGAGAATATTTAACCGCAATGCATTTGTATAGGCGTTTCTATTGTCAGTATTTTCGTTTTTGCGTGCATTGCTAGGCGAGATTTCTGTGTTATCACGCCCCTCAGGGGTCCGTCGTGGCTCAGTGGGTATGCCCACTGTGCTAGCAACCTTCGAGTTGTAGGCGGCGCACGTTCGATTCCTGTCAGGTGCATTCCTCCCTGGGTGTATTTCTCTCTTCTGTGTCAGTAAAACTTTCATTGTGTGCGTGTCTATTATTTGATATTGTATGTCTTTTCTGGCGTAGTATGACCAAATATGGCCCTTGCGCCATAAAACCCCAATAAACCAAGTTCATCCCTCAGGGGATTTACTTTCTTCAAGTAGTAAAGTCATTTTTCAAGTTCTTCAATAGAGTACTATTTTCTTCACGTTTTCAAGTCTTAAAGTAAACACGGCCTCAACAACCCCGACGTGGCTCAGTGATTTGTCTTCTACCATTTTCTCCTCGGTTTGGTTGTTTGTTTGAATTTTTAATATATTTTTAAAGAAACTTAATCTTGCTTTTGGCGCATTTTTGTCCATTTTTGGGGCGAAATCCATCGAAGACTTTCAACATAGTACGAAAACAGTGTTTTGCCGTAACGAAAGATTTACGAATAGATTGAAAAATTCAAAATTCGTCGTGCAAATGTTACTCATCCGAAAGTCTGACAATCTATCACAAGTGACGAAAAAACAGCGATTTATAGTATCCGTAATATAGTTCTGGTACAAGACGAGTAACTGTTGATAGTCATTCTCCACAGATCAAGAACTGGAGGATGGATGGATGGATGTTTCGGTTTTATGGCGCAAGGTAAGAACTGGAGGAAAGAGTGCATGGTGCTCTTTTCCGAATCCCTTTTTTAGGTCATAAAATAGCTTGTGCATTTATGGAAAATGTGCGTCAAAGGGTGAGGAGACTATGTTAAAAGATGATTGTAGTTGTCTATTTTAATAATTTTGGAGTAGCGCGATCAGAGATCCGTCCCCTTTGCGAACTGGATGGAATTATTGGAGTCCTAAAATTCTTGACACTGCAACAGCAAATTATGCTGCATTTAATGTTTTTAAATCATATTAAATCACTTCATTCTATCGGGCTTCTCGTTAATTAATACCCGAGACACCGGAGACTTGCGTAGGATAAAAAAAATTCTTTTAAAAATACAATTTATAGCTCATTCCAGATAGTTATTGACTTTCCCTCTTTACTTTTCATTCCTTTCAAAAGAACTTGCTTAAAAACTGGATACAACGGGCCATGCGAGAAATGCATCGCTTTTTCCCACATGGCCGAGACAGTCAGGCAGGAAAAATGACGGGTTTTGTTTAATTTATCTATCTACGGTCACTTTTTTTGGTATTCGAGGGATAATCAGACCGGAACCAACAGATAAATGACTGGAACTGAGTTTTTCACGCCGATAGACCCAAGTTATTCTCAATAAACTGCTATGAAAAATCGAGAAGACAGTTAATATCAGTTTTTGTGGTTTGGTGCTTTATAAACGTTTTCAACATAACGAACCCCGCTATTCATGCTACAGCATATGATTCTAAAACTCATTCTCCCAATTAGAAATGTGCTGCAAAATATGACCAGACCAAAACATACTAAATTTGAAAGTTTGTAAAAATTAAAAACGAACTCTTTCATAAGCTTTTTCCGTTGAGTGGATTTTAATAATATTAGGTGTCTAAATTTTATACGAGTCTTAAGCAAAAGGTTTGATCAGATAAATAAATGCTGCACAGAACTAATCTGAATTAAACCCTTACATGAAATGATTGCAAATATTCGCTGTTATTGCGTTTAAGAATTTGGTTATGTATCTAAGCGTTCGGCGTTAATTGAATCGTTTATTTCAGAAACCCGTCAACAGACGTTTTTGAAAAAGTACACTTAGCAGGTTTCTGAAATAAACGATTCAATTGCAAATAAACTTTGGTTGACGATCCATTTAAGTAATGAGGATCACGCATGCTTTAATTACACTAATCTACAAGGTTTTTATAAGAAACTTAGCTGCATTTTTAACTTATTTTTGGATTCTGATTTCAAATCTGACCTTAAGAAATGGCCACCATGTCAAGTATTTTTCATTGGGCATTTCATTTAATATTTACTAGCTTTCACGATTACAGCCTTTAGGCATGTAAAACGACACTAGGTCTTTTTATTTTTATATTTCGCCACCTGACATTAAATAGGTGGAAAGACTGAATTTTTCACTGGCAGAGAATATATAATTGAATTGCCATTGTTGTATTTGTCCTTGAAAGTGAAAAACAGACTGCATGCTTGTGTGGAAGTTATGAAGATCCTGGTCCTACACACACACTCCTAAACACTTAGACGAACCCCACTTGATTAAGTCAAATGAGCTGAATGAGATCGTATTCGAGACTTAGGTACTTCAATGAAAGCTGAACTTTTGGTTCCATACTTCAAGAGTGGAACCTCCTAGCTCAGAGTACACGTGTTTCTGTGTTCAGAAATAGAAATTTGGTTCTATCTTCTTTCTGTATGAAATGCAAGATGGCGTGTGCTTTTGCTAAGATATTAAACGGTCAATGACTGATTTAGGAATACCTCACGATCATAAGGAATGGCGTCTATTTATCGACTCATACAAGGTTAATTTAAAAGCTATCCTTTTTTACAACGGATACCAAAAGCATTCCATTCCAGCAACACGTGCTGTAGGAATTAAGACTTATGAAAGCATGGACAAATTTCTCACTGCAATAAAATGTGACCACTAAGTGGCCAATATGCCGTGATCTGAAAATATCCCTTCAAAGTGATTTTTACCAAATTTTGTTGTTTGCCCTGTATGAAGAATAGTAGGGTCACAACAGGACACTATGAAGGGTTGGACTGGCCTAAAAAATGTTTTCATTCCTGGGGAGAGTAACGTTTGTCAAACTTCTACGTAATCGCTCTGATGCTTTGCTTCCACCACTTCATATCAAGCTGTGGTTTGAAAAATTTTGTGAAGGCTATTATCAAATTTTTTCTAGGTTTCTTGCACTTGAGAGAAAATTTTCTAAAATTAAGTGATGTAAAACTCAAAGAAGGAATACTCGTTGGTTCTCAGATGAGGAAACTGAGTGATTTCGTTTCATAGGAAACCTAACCAACAAGAAGCTCACAGCATGATAATCATTCATGTTTGTGGTCAAAGGATTTCTGGGGAACCACAAAGAGGAAAAGTACTAACAGCTCATTCAAGACCTTCTCAACAACTACAGAAAATCTTGGGTGTCGAATGTCCTTACAAATACGTCTGGACAAATACGATTCTCATCTGGACAACCTAGGGTCAGTTAGAGATGAACAAAGAGAAAGGTTCCACCAAGATATCCGAATTATGGAGGAGAGATATCAAGACAAGTGGGATCCCTAAAGGATGACTGATTACTCATTTTTTGCTGAAAGTGGACAACAGGACATTAAGAGAAAAAATGAAGTATGTGTATGGGTATGAGTTAAGTGTATCAATTTTTTATTTATACTATTTACTCTTTTTTATTTATACATGTTTACTCAAGTGTGTGTCACCTACAATTTTTAAGACTAATTTCAATGATAACGAGAAAAATAAATTACAATTTTAACCTCAGCTTTAACTTGGAATTCAATAAAATGTGACATTTATTTCCATTTCCAAGACGTGGTGTAAATGTTGCATTGTATATATATTTTGTAATATAGCAAATGTTAACGCACAAACACTGCATGAGATGGAAACTTCTAAAAGTCATATTTGAATGCAGCACCCTAAAAATAGATAGAAAACCATATTTCACACATGTTGTGAAAAAATGTTTACAATTGTTGACCAGTATTATCAGTCTGAATGACATATTTCGATGCAAGGTATAAATTTTAAAACGAATTAATTTTTAGATGAACACAGAATATTCTGAATAAATTATGTAATTCCGAACGTATTTTACTAAATTGTAAGTTAGATAATTCTATGTAATTCTAGTTATTGTGGTATCATGAAGGATAGATCATACATTTTATGTATATCAGATTAAATGCCCTATTCTGTTATTAACATAGAGAAAATGCGTTAAATGAATATCTCCGAAAATTACAATTTTAAAGTTGTTCATATAACTGCATTAGAATTGAATACATTCAAAAAACGACGATCACTGTATTCAACAACCCATTTTAAGAAATTGCTTTAAAAAAATTGTTGACACCAATGCGTTAATGAACTAGACGATTTTTTCACATAACCCTAACCATTAGTTAACCAACCATGTAAGCAATTAAACCGTTTGAGATTCGATTAGAAAGGTAATCAAACAGAAATTTCTTCCTATTTGTATTCTTAATTTTTATTTGTGTGTTAGTGGGTCTTGCCTTTTTAATTATCAGACACGATGAGCTTGCTAATGGCACTTTTTATTCCGATCTCCATTTTTCTTTTCATTTTACTTAAGGAACTTTTTTCCATTAAATAATTTCTTTTGTTTCCGTTCTTAGTGGATGTGGTGTTCTTAGCTTTAAAGTAAGTTACACAAGAGAGCGAGAACTAGTGTACTGTGCGATACAAATCAAAGTACACTGCTGGCCACCGTAAATGCAACACCCTGAAGGAAGCATGCAAATAATATGAAATTTACAACATGCATTAGCGGAGGTGAGATATGCAAATGATTAGAATTTCAGCGCAGACGCACATCACGCGCGCCTGTGGCGCCACTTCAAAGCGCTATTTAAGGCTTGGAGATTTCGACGATTTCAAGTACGGCAATTGAGTTTTTCTTGTGGTTTTTTCAAAAAAACGATCAATTATGCCTCGTAGAAAACAGCGATCATCTTTTGATCAAGTATCCGAGTTCGACAGAGGAAGGATAGTGGCCTACCGAGATTGTGGATTATCTTTCAGGGAAATCGGTAGTCGTGTTGGACGAAACCAAACAACTGTAATGCGGATATGTGATCGTTGGATGCAGGAGGGTACGACGGACCGACGTGTTCGATCGCATCCACCTCAGTGCACCACTTCACGTGATGACAGGCATATTGTGCTTATGGCAGTGACGGATCGCTCAGCCACATCACGAACCATAGCACAGCACATTCAGTCTGTACCGCATCATCCAGTGTCTGCGCGTACCATTCGACGCCGTTTACAGCAGAGTGGTCTGTCCGCAAGACGTCCATTGCTTCGTCTACCCTTGACGCAGAACCACAGACGTTTCCGCCGCCAATGGTGCGATGAAAGAAGGATGTGGACGGCAGAATGGAATGAAATTGTCTTTACTGACGAGTCACGCTTCTGTCTGCAACACCACGATGGTCGGATTCGAGTCTGGAGACACCGTGGAGAGAGGATGCTGAACAGCTGCGTTATGCACCGCCACACTGGTCCTGCACCGGGTATTATGGTATGGGGCGGTATTGGATATCACTCTCGTACTCCTCTAGTATGCATTGCCGGTACTTTAAACAGCCAGCGCTACATCTCCGAGGTGTTGGAGCCAGTTGTCCTTCCTTACCTTCAGGGCTTGCCCACAGCCATATTTCAACAGGATAATGCGCGACCACACGTGGCACGCATTGTCCAAGGGTTCTTCGTCAATCGCCAGATTGAATTGCTTCCCTGGCCAGCTCGCTCTCCGGATCTTTCGCCGATAGAAAACATGTGGTCCATGGTTGCTCAACGATTGACCCAGAATACATCCCCAGCTGCCACACCAGATCAACTTTGGCAACGTGTGGAAGCTGCTTGGTCTGCTGTACCCCAAGAACACATCCAAAGTCTCTTTGAATCAATGCCGAGGCGTGTGGCAGCGGTGATCTCCAACAATGGCGGCTACTCTGGCTACTGATTTTGGCAGGAACCACACTTCACAGAAGTCTATAAATTTAATCATTTGATACTTGGTCAACATGTTATCTACAAAATGAATTTTGTTGTGATATCTCTTGTCTTTCTTGGTGTTGCAATTTGGGTGGCCAGCAGTGTATATATTTTATTCCGATCGCTATATTTCTTTTTATTTTGCTTGAAGAACTTTTTTTTCCATCAAATTATTTATTTTGCTTCCGTACTTAGTGGATCTTAAGTTCTTAAAAATAAATTAGACTAAAATTAGTATACTATGTAATACCAATCAAAGTATATTTTTATTTCGATAGCCATTTTTCTTTTCATTTTACTTAAGAAACTTTTTATATCAAATTAATTATTTTGCTTTTATTTTTAGTGGATGCTAAATTCTACAAAATAAATAAGACGAAAATTAGTATACAATGCAATATCAATCAAAGTATGTATTTTATTCCGTTCGCACTTTATCTTTTATTTCACGAAAATAATTTTTATCCACCAAATGATTTCTTTTGCTTCCGTTCTTAGCGTATGTTAAATTCTTCAAAATAAATTACAAAAAAATTAGTGAGCCAACCAATTAAAGTATTATTTTATTCCGCTCACCATTTTTCTTTTCATTTCACTTCGGAAATTTTTTACATCAAATTAATTATTTTGCTTTCATTCTTAGTGGGTGTTAAATTCTACACCATGAAATAAATGAGAGGATAGTTAGTGTACTATCCAATATCAATTAAAATATATATTTTATCTCGTTCGACCTTTTTCTTTTTATTTTACTTAAAGAAGTTTCGTCCATCAAGTTATACCGTTTTCTTCCGTTCTTAGTGGATGATAAAATCTTTAAAATATGTTTGACACCGTTAAGTATACCATGCAGTACCAATAAAAGTATGCATGCATACATAGCAATGATTATAAGTTACTTTTAAAATTATTCGTATTATTATAGAGTACTCAAAGATAAAATTTTTGAATGACAAAATAAAAGATCATTCATTTATTGCAAGGAAATTGAAACGCTGGTCATGGTTATAGCCTCAAATTGCAACACTAAAGAATATTGTAATCGATAACACAGAAACATTTATATAATAGCCGGGTAAAAATAGTGCAGAATATGAATTGAAAAGGCTGCTATTGGATGTGTATTAATATACTTTGTTTCAAATGGAATTTACTAAATTAGAGAAGGCGCATAAAGTAAATGAAATAAAATTATGTTCTTTTAATACTAAATTCTTTTTTGCGTTTTATACACTATTAGAAGATGTTTTAAAAAAATGTCATTATAATTTTCCATTCTCTATTGAATCATAACTAAGTTAGGTAACGAAATAATTTCTATCTTTTTCAAGTACTTATGTTTGTTGTACATTAAAAACAAAATATTGCGGTACTTGAGACAATATATTGGCAGTAAACCAAGAATCAGCTGTAACAAAGTTTACATGAGAAAATTTTTGACCTTAGTTCCTCAACTAGAGAGCTTTGTGACTCATATTTATAGCATAAATTCGATATTTCATAGAAAATTTACTCAGTGACATCTGTTATAAGTGTAACTACATATATTCCAAGATGATGAAGTGTAACCTGAAGAATTTAATACTACAGTACTGCGAAAACTAAACAAGCTATTATAGTCAAAGGCAAACTTAAGATGATTTGCTCTTCTGTTAAGACGTTCTCTGAAAACTTATTAATTGATCCTTTTTTTCTTAATAAACAAATACTAACTAACCCTATAATTAAAACTTCGTATAACGTACGTCAGCCCAAAGACTTTTAAGAGTACTGTATTGTTTACAGCATTACTACTGCGTAGTTACCGTAGTAGTACTATGTTACTTTCTTAATAAGAAAAATTCCATATGTTCCAATAAATACGTCAGTGAAATTGTTTCAAAACTAATACCTTAAGACAGTTTTCGATATATGTTAAAGGTTTGGAGGAAAGAAATGATTAAGAAAAGCATTATCACAATCCCTCTCCACCACACCTCCAAAAATGCGATCAGTTTTAAGTAGTGATGAAAGCTTATTCTGAGGTTAACTTTCGATATTTTTTATTGCTCTCGTTTTCATCTTTTATATTTCCTTCAAAAATTATATTCTGGTTGTATCATGCAATATTTATTTTTCATTTCGTGAATGATTTTATATTTGGATATCGTATTAATTTTACAGAGATCGAGAACATTTTTTTTTAATTTTTTGTGTTATAAAAGTCAGAACATTGTATTCACCACAATAACTAAACAGCAAGAATGTTGGTTGATTTTTTATGGCGCAAGGGTCAAAACTTACCAAGCTGCTTCAAGTTATGATCCATCCGTCAAATAAATGGACAAACGCAAGGAATGTTTTACTGACACAAGAGAGGAATACATCCTGGGTAGTTACAGCAAATACAGTAGAATCGAAATTGCACCATCTCAGTCAAACGGTAGGAAAGAACTACAACATACTTTGTTTAATGTCACATGATATTTCGCCATAGGACTGTAGTAGTACCCAGTAGTACACAGATTACCTGAATATTCAAACTTTAATAAGATTTAAGCTTAAGTTTTATTTGAGGCTTTATATATTACTCCAAACATCGGAGTAACCTACAAACGATTCTCCGGAATTCAAAAAAACATTTTAAGCTACTATCTTCATATTTATTTGTTTCATAGAACGGCAAAAATAATTGTCACTTAAAACTATTTTTATGAAATTAAATGTAACGGAATAAGACTTGCAAGAGTACGTTAATTTTGTAGTGATTAAAGTGTACTATTTTCAAAACTACTTAATACTGAAACAAATAATTTGTCTGCATTGTTGCTCCACCCCATCCGAGGGCTATAAAGTTTAATTATTTAGCAAGTGAAAGTTACGATGTCTTTTAGAATAGTTATTTCTAAAACATTCAGCAAAGCAAAAACAATTAAATAACTATATTTTTTTAAAAAAATTCGAAGCATTAATTCTATGAATAAGAGCCATTCTTGAAGCAAATAGAAAAACCTTTGCCTAGAAATAGAATTGCTCTTTAAGTTGACGTTTCGGAGCTGTTTGTTTTCTTTTCATATCTCTTGATCCAAAGATGACAACTCAGCTTATAATTCAATAACCGACTATTTATCATTACCAACTTAAATTAAGTTTTCTCCTTGAACTGAGAATTCTTTATTTGATATTTTCTCGATGCCTGACGTACCCTGGCCATTTAAATAAATTAAGTTTGACACTGGGATTGAGCATCTCTAAAAGCAAATATTTGCATATGAAAGCCACTTTCATGTGATTCTTGAGTAAGATATAATATAAAAAGCTGATATTGAGAGAGATGTAACATAATATAAAAAACTTGAAAACATTTGCTATATTCGTACTAAACAATCATTTTAAAAGCCTGAAAATCTTCACTCGTGTTTGGTTCGTACAAAGTAATCATCCTACAAATGAAGTATAAAAATAGTTTGAAAATTTTAAATATATTGTTTATAAAAGTGATTATACAAGGTGATTCAAAATAGGTGTTGTAGTGATAATTTTTAATTGCTTGCCATACAAGCTCGAATAGAGATGTCTCATTTTTTAGCTACCTTAAATATATATGTAAGCATAACATCGGCTTAGAGCAGAAACTCATTAAGTGACAAAAAGAATTTTGCACTGTACAGCTGTTTAATGGACTATTAGTTTTTAGGTCCAACCAAAACTCCAAAGACAACCAAAAGGAGGATTAATGCTTCTCTCTATAATTATGTGCAGTATAACCATTTACTAATACTATAAATTTACTAAATTCTCATGGTGGTAGACATAATAAATCAAATGTAGAGCTATTTCTAAACTCAAAGCAAAACAAAACTTCGATAGCGCTCAAATACGCTATCTCAGATAGCGTATTTTGGCCTAGAATAGAAAAATCTAGAAACAATTTTCCATCCTGCCTAACTGTTAACTGAAATAAATACTACTTGCATTTTATCTTTTAGCTCCCAAGAGAAAAAGGAGGCGGTTTATAATAGAGGAGCTCAAAGCGTTTCTTTTAGTTACGAATTTCTTCAGCTGGGTTCTATCATTTGATTGTTTTACAAGCGCGCAACATAAGAAAGGGAGATTTGTCTTCTTAGTCTCATCCAGCAAAGACAGATTGCCTAGTGATTCGACCTCTTGCCGTCGCAGCATTTGACCAAGTTTCCTGGTGTCCGGCACATTTCCTGGCTCAGTCTTTCAGCCTATTGCATTCGTATTCTCTTATACAGCACGAAGGAAAAGAAATAAATGAAATGCAGAAAAAGCGGAAGCTTTCAGCAAGACTAGAACACGCCCCTTCTTTTATTCATAATAAGCGGAAAGCACTGTGCTTTCCATTTGCTTTTCAGAGCTTGTATTGTGAATGTTAGAAAGTCATTTCTCTTGCTTACATAGTTAGGAAGTCAAATACCAAATAATTTGAAAGGTATTTACATCTTCATTACAATACGTTTATTTCGATAAAAATGTATATGATTGATATAAGGATACAAATATTGACATAAGCGTAAGTATTGGTTCGAACAATTGTTTTTCTATTAATGGTATTTACGTTTATTTAGCTATGCATGCAATCAATGAAAAAACATCTTTCTGAAAATTTCTTTTTTAGATTGCATGGATTGAAAGGACTGGGAAACCTAACGTGATTTATTTCCTCTTTGATTTCAGAAATATTTTGGTCAAATAAAGTTCTGAAAAGCTCTATTGGTTACGTAGATTAAAGGACTAAAATCTAACATGATTTATTTACTCTTCAATTTTAGAAATATTTTAGTCAAAACAAGTTCCGTAAAATTATACTAGGTCTGATCAAAAAGTATCCGACCTTTTTATGATTGCGTTAACTAGCTGCTTCACGAAGACAAGACTTAACATAGCACCCTATTGCATACGTATGATTAATTTTCTAGATCAAGCAGTCTTTCAGTAGCTGAAAGAAAGCCGTTAGTTTTGTATGTGTATTCTCTGTTATCCACATTTTTTCCAGCTAAAAATGACCTCAGACAGTTGTTGTAAATAATATGCATTGCATTGGAAATTCAAATACTCATCGTAAACCATCCATCGAAGTGTGCGCTGATTGAGGAGAGCGCCATCTAGAATTTGTCAAAAGCGCCATCTGGCTTGCATTTTTTAAAGTGTGTGCGTTCACATCACGTCTACCAGTCACCAATTTAGTAGATATGAAAGACAGCAACTTTGCCTATCGAATAGTATTTCATGTTGGATTGTTACACAGCTTTATATATTATTATTTTGCAAATGAATTTTTGTAGTGGTGGTTAAGTTCACCACAGACCGTTACACGTGATGTTGATCCTGATCAACATCAAGATCGGTGTTGAGTTCTGGGTCTAAGAAAGTACGTTTTACCCTTAAACAAAGGCTGACACCTCACTGAAAGACATCAGGATTTTCATGGTCTAAAAAGCGGAAATCAGGAAGCATGAGAAAGGAGGAAATGGCGATTTTTCTTTTTTTTGTCTTGTCTAGAAAAGATAAATTTTCTAGTGATTCTACCTTTTGTCGTCGTAGCGTTTGACCAAGTTTCCCATCTCTCTTAGAAACACAAGATTTCCGAGTAGTGTAGAACTGCTTTCAAACCAAAAACACACTTAATGATTACATAATTACATATGTATATTGGTTGAAAGAATCCCAGGAAAGATTCTATTGATCAAGAAGGTCAAAACTGGTTAAAATTCACGCAAGGAAGACTGTAGGTTACAGAATGAATATAACCTGAGAGGACTAGATTCCAGCATATTTCCTGGCTCTATCTCTGTTGTTGCATTCATATACATTTATACAGCAAGAGGGAAAAGAAAGACAACTGAAGCTTAGAAAAAGTAGAAGCTTTTAGCAAGACTCCAATGCGCCGCTTCTCTTGGACGCAACAAGAGGAAAGTACTGGGTCTGACACTCGCTTTTGAATCGGAAGATCTTGACACTTTTCATCGAAAAACACGGCACAGTTCATTATGAGTATTGCCTTCAGGTACAAACTGTCAACGAGATGTTGCCTAAATGTTATCCACGGTCTATGAGGTTTTAGGTGAAATACATCACAATTCTGTAACTTCCTTGTGTCCATTACTTGACGTTGTATATATTACGTTTAAAGGCACCATAAAATCGAACCAACCCAAACTGTGAATACATAGGGGATATTCGCTTTATCATTTAGAATGATAAGAGTACAAATAGGAACTATTAGTAACAATATATCCTTTGAGAAATTTAATCATCTATTAGCTAGTGTTTGATTTTACTATGTGTTTGATCAATATTTTTACTAAAAAACTCTTTAAATATGATAGCTTTGTGCAATTAGTTATTAACCGTATAAAATAGGTTAAGACCGATCTGATTCTACATAGTGCATATCAATACATAAACCGGAACGCAACACATGCCAGATTAGGAAACTTTCACACCTGCAGATTAAACACGGACATCTTGTTTAAAGTCTGTTCGAGATTGCTTACTCGAGGACATAACACAGAAATATTATGATATAATTTTTTTATTTTAAAATATGTCCACAATTGCCTGATTAAAAACATTAAAATCCAAATTAAAAATGTATGTTCAAATAAAAACCATGTACAACAATATTAAAGAATTTATGTTTCTAATGTAAACATACTTCCAAAGATTTCAAGAGCCATCAAACATGTCAGGGTATTTAGTGATCAAAATTGAATCTCTCTACTTATGGATAATATTAACTTCTGCTGTCTTTATTGATTCCATTCTATGGAGACACCACAAAATCGATATTTAAAGAAACGATATTAATGTATTTACCTCGAAAAGTAGGGCATTTAATACCTCCTCCCTTGTGCTTTCGAAAAAATTGAGCGAGGAAATTGCTACTGTTATCATGTTTGTTTAATCATCAAACACGCTTTTTCTTTAATTATAAATTCTTCGAAATGATGAAAACAAAATCCGAATGAAGATTTTCCATGATTTTCAATTCATAATTTCCCTCAAAATATATTTGGGTTCCATAGATAATCAGTGATTTTATAAGTTCATGCGAATTGACTATTTCTAAACATGCTTTTATTCTGGTACATTTAATTAATAGAGTACTTCAACTTTAATTTCCGAGAATTTACGTCAATCGAATGATTTAGGAGCTTATTAAACTTCATATAAATATGAAAATAAAAGCCCTTTATAGCTTCTACTTTCATATTTATATGAAGTTTAAGCTATAAAGGGCTTCTGACAAGCACTGTAAGTATTGTTAAATGGAACTATTGTATTATAACCGAGGATTGTATTATAATATTGTATTACAATACACGAATTCAAGAACTATCCATATAAAAATGACATTTCAAATTGAATTATTTAGTTACTGTTAATTCATCCTTAAATAGTTTATAATATACTTATCACATTCACAATAATTAATATTTTGAGTGAAGGTACAGTCGGACAAGAATGCATCCGAAGAATAATGTTTACTTTGAATACATATTATGCATATATATGAAATGCATATATATATATATATATATATATATTTATATATGCATTTCATTTGAATAAGAGGTTGTCTTCATGTTAAAATTTGTATCAACTTAATTTTTTTAAGGGATAACCCCTATTTGTAACTACAGATTCGGATTTTCTCGATCAAATAGGCCGATTTCATGTAAAATACATTTATTTTAGTCAACTCTCTGATAACTTATGAGTAATTGAAATCCAGCTCCTAATGTTAAATTTGTCTTTTCATTGTGGTTTTCAAAATAATCATCTGATCAAAGTAATTTTTATTTAATGTTGAATTATTAAAAAAAACATTATTGAATTATCAACCAAACAAATGTATGCCATTTTGATTTTTAAAGCAATTTATTTTCGAATTAGTATTATTTAAGTTATTATTAATTAAAAAAATTATATCAATAGAAAAGTGTATAAATTTCGAGTGCAATTCATTCAGCTTTATCTCAATCTTGTTTGTGCAAAATTTAAATTTATTGCTTTCAGTAGCTTATTGTGACACAGAATTTTATTTAAGACTGTAAACTTTGATTTGTATTGGGGTCATCCTAAAATAGAATATTAAATACATTTATATTTTTTTATGCAAATGATGTGTTCTAAAACATAAGTCCACTGAGTTTTCAAGACCAACTATTGTATAAAATGCCAATACTCTTATAAGAAATCGTTAATACTGCACAAATGTGACTGTACAAAAATCTATTGCTTATAAATTTTTGAGAAAATAGTTGCTACAGCTTGAGTGTTCCAGAACAAATTTATTAAGAAATCAGTCGCACTTGATGAAAGATAAATAGTACGTATAATTTACTTTCCCAATTAGGAATCTCTAAAATAAGATTCAATCCTCGAAAAGTCATCCAATTCGCTGAGAAGAAATCACTTTTTCATACCCTTCCTTTTACTCTAAAGAGACATTTCTACGTTTTGTGTCAATTAACTAATGCTTGTTTTGATCTCATATTCCTTCAATAAATTCCAGCTGTTTACTTTAACATGAAGTTAATATACGAAACTACTTCTCATAAAAATTCTTTTTCTTACTCTCATAAGAACCGAAAACATTTGTTAACAAAAAAGATAAGAAATGTTTCCTGTCATTTGTGCACAAAGAAGGGAGCTTGAGTGGAGAAGCTGTATAGCAGAGAAGCAGTTTTGAAAGAAAATAATTATATTCAAACGAAGAAGCATTATGCATGATTCGTCGAGGGTAATTTAAACTTCCTGGGCATATTTCGATGCGACAAAAGATGAAGAGAAATCCTTTTTTTAGAACATCCTAAAGAGAACCGTAGAGCTCCAAACAACTTTGTCATTCCTGGAACGCTTCGTAAGTTTAAAGTCGGATTTCATTGACCGCAAAAAAATTTATTCTGTCTTGAGCATGTAGCATATGCGACCCACATTCTATTAGTGTTGCCAACTAACTCCAAAAACTGACTTTTTCACTTTCTATTAAATTCCAAAATGTTATTTTGTTATTTTTTTATACAAAAAACAACTTTTTTTTAATAAATTACTTTTTACACGCTTATTATTGAATAGAAAGGGATAATTAGAAGGTGTAAGAAGCGAAAACACATAAAAAGAGGAAAATTGACTTTGGAATGAAAGTAATAAAAATGAATCCAGTAAAAAGTGGGGTATCCGAAATGCTTCCTATTCAAAAAATTATTTGTTTTCTACACTTGTGTTTCAAACAACTGAGTTTTTTACGTCCCTCCAAGAAAAGCTTTTAAGCTTGGATTTACTTTTTCTGAAAGGACACATTTTTTTCCCATTTCGATTCTCCCAATCCAGGTTTCTAAGTAATGTCATCGCAAAGTTTACATTCCTCTATTTTTAGTGCATTATTCCATCCAAAATTTTTGACATAAAGTCTTCAGTAATTGGCTACTTTTAAAAATGCATATTCAGCTTATTCAAATCAGCCAAAAACCTGACACAAATATCTTTTTCTAGCACATCCACGGCGGTCAGAATACTGTATGAAACCTTTCACAACATTAATCATTTTATCAATTTTTATTTCTTTTGAACTTTTGAAAAAAGGAATATTTTATTTCCGCTTTGAGGAACAAACAAGTGTAGCTAAATTATTTTTTTTGTGGGGAATACTTAGAGAAATCTCTGTAGAGTAAGCTGTCAAGGGATATCAAAATCTTATTTAAAAGCATTTGTAAAATATTTATAATATTTTATAAAACATGTCATAATAAAAAATAAAGGATTTCATAAGAGAAAGGTTAGAAATTATGAATAATACTAAAATTATGATTCATAACTATTAAAAGTAAATAAATTTCTAATTACTCAGAGTAGAAAGGTTAGAAGTGCTGAAATAGTGCTAAAATTAAGATACATAAATACTAAAAGTAAATAAGTTTCTAATAGTTCAGAGTGGAAAGATTGAAAATGATTAAATAATGCTAAAATTGTGATTCATACCAAAAGTAAGTAAATATTGAGCTATAGATATCGTTTAACTAACATCGAAGATAGAGTGTGCAATGGCCCTGTCCATTTAATTTTAGTGTAACCAGGGTTTATCTCTTAACTTACCACGTTTTAAGCCTTTTTTAAATTGAATAGAAAAAACTGTGAAAACAAAAAATTATGTTATCTGAAACTGTGCTCCAATAATTGTACTCAAATATCCTTTGTGATGACATAAACAAATTCAAGAGTACAAATATATAGAGATGATTATTTGGTAGAACTAAACGCAGTTGTTTAGGAACAAAATAAACTATTTATGTTCTAAAAGAGGTTTGTTAAAAAAGGCTCTAATTATTTCTATTCTCAATAATGGTAGAGCGTTTAGCCCATCAAAATCGTTATAAGCCTCTATTTTGAACTTCAACACTCTAAACACATTTATTTCCTAAAAGATATTTGTTTAAAAAGGCTTTATTTACTTCTATTCTGAATGATAGTAGAGGTATAGAAATCCTATAGAAATAGACATAAACCTCTATTTTTGACTTCTAAATTTATATATTAATAATAGTTTGTAGTTTATACTTATTTAATTTGAAATAATTGTTTTTTTCAAGCAAATAACGACAGCAATTTTACTCATTAGCGTAGGATTTCGTGGCAATTTTATTTTAAATAAACGTATAATTAAGCGTTTTCTCGGTTATATTCTTTTTACAAGTATAGTTGAGTTTTGGTTGTTTTATAATTTGCATAATCCTGCACATTTCCTGCAACCTGAGGACCAAAAACTAATGCGGACGAGGTAGACCCACGAAACCTGATTCTAACCATTTGTGTAGCATTCCCATGTCCCTCAATTTGAACAGAGTCATTAAGATCTTCTAACGCTCTAGTCACACGAGAGGCTACTCTATGGATCAGTGAAGGATCTAATTTGGAACCAACTTCGAGTCTCGCGTATCTTAAGTTAAGGTACGGACATGCCGAAGGTGCTTAGATCATTATACAGGTCATGGTTTTCATCGCAATCCTCGTGAAGACGCTCCTTGTAGCACACTGCTCGTGGTAAGAGGTACTTCATGGTAATACCTCGATATTTCTAGAGTACGTTTTTCGATTTGTATTTCTGAACAGACTTTGTGCTGCAGTAGAGCTACAGTAAGAACTCTTCTTCCTAGGATAGGACACACAGAATATAAAAAACATATTCTGGTTGCCCTGTCACTGACCTAATTTGCGACCTCCATCAGGATAGTGAAGTTGGCCACTAGGAAATTATTTTGTGACACTTCAGATTTGTGTTTGAAAGAGAAGTCCTCTTAGAACTCCTTAAATATTTTTCTTCTTATTCCACCGATATTCTTTTGTTTGTGGTTTAGAAAATCTACCCCCTAACTTATTTTTAAACTGACTAAAACGAAAAATAATCTTCTCTTTTCCAGTTCAATGTTAACTCTCCTGTTATTACCTTGTCAAGGTATTTTAGCAAAACTGACCAGATCTTGATGGAAGAGATATCTCGTCGAAACCACTTGGAGGGTTAACATGTAATATCTTTATGGACGGGATAGCCGCAGCCAGCGGGCTGCATGTTGTGCTCCCCTGGTACTTTAATTTTGTAAGATATTATTCATAAAAAACCGTTTCGTTTCCGTAGGATTGGAACTCCCTCCATGTTTTGTTCAATTATAAATGTCAAAAATATCATGGCATTATAATTTAATTTCGAAGAATGCTATATTATAATTGCAACCACATTAAGAAGTCTAAAATAAAAACGCATGTAATATATCCATTCAGAAGAATGTTTAGCAAAAAAAGAACGAAATTCAAAGTTGAATGTGTTGAAAAATACAGAACACAAAATCTTTCTTTAATTCATGAATGCTAAATATATCAGTTCATTTGCTCAAACTTTAGACGACATGTATTATTGTTTGCATTAAATAAGATTCTTTTTAATTCTCCCTCGTTATCTGCCTATGATTCAAAATTACGTGGTCTTGTCCTCGTATATTTCCCTTTGGGATTGATCCCAGACCGTCACCAACAGCCCGTTGTGTTGCTCCAGTGTGACGTTAATTAAAATACCTACCTACCTTTTCAATTTTCCAACATACACAGTGTATTTGAAATAGAAGCATATTAAATTTGTATCAAATCACTTTTCAGATCAATTCAAATACTTTTTATCAACAAATTAATGCAACAATTAATGCAAAGTTTAGAAATCAGCAGAGTATTAGGTAATATAGTTCACATCGAAACAACTGGCAAAGTACTGAGAAATTCAAATAAATACATGCAGTCCATTTTCAAAGGCTGAAAATCCATTTTTGGCCAAAAGTTCTATAATTATTAAACGCACCGTACTGTTAGGTATCATAACTCAAAAATACTCTCATTTTAAGTTAAGATACGATACCTATCTACCTGGAGGGTGGTTGACTCTGGTCACTTTTTACTACCTGGAAGCTAATTGGTCCGAAACCTTCGAAATGGATTCCGAACCTCTCCCAAACGGAAGGGGGCGTAGTAGCGTAGTGTTTATGTCTACTGCGCTAGGAACCTGCGAGTTGTAGGCGGTACAATTTTGCTTCCTGTCAGGTTCAATTCCTCCCTGGGCGGATTTCTCTCTTCTGTGTTAGTAAAACTTTCGTTGTATGTGTATGTCCATTAATTGATATTGTCTGTCTTGTGTCTGGTGCAGCATGGCCAAATATGACCCTTTCACCATAAAACCCAACCAACCCAACCCAAACCGGGAATCGAATCCAACGTCTGTAGAATCTAGTTCCAAATGCTAAACTCATTTATGTACCACATCTGTGACACCTGCGCTAGAGGAGAGGCCTCGGTAGCCCTGTTGGAAGAATAGCGGATTAGCAACCCGAGGGTTGTTAGTTCGAAACTCGCTCCAATCAAGGACCAGACCGTCGTGTACGTTGGGGATGGTGCACGTTGATGCTGTCTTGTCCTCAAATGTCCTCAAGTTGGTGTTGAGTGGAAGTTTGGAGAGTGGTTGCCAGTTCAGGTGTTGACCTTATCAATTCACCGTGGTTCAAATTTACGATGTGTCCTCGATCTTTCCCTTCGGGATTAATCCCGGACAGTCAGCAATATCCCGTTGTGTTGCTTCAGTGCGACGTTAATGCAACTACCTACAACTAGAGGAATAGCGTCACAAGTATCTGATGCCTAAACACCTCAAATCAAAATTGCAATCGGTATATCCTTAGCACTTGCGTAGCAAAAAATAACCATAGAGCGACAAACAAAACCCAAAACACAACAGCTCTTCACTATTCAATGTAATATCAGAATTAGGTTTTCTTTTATCCTGAAAAATTTCATTTTTGAGTTGCGACAGTGTTCGTCTAGAGGTATGATGTTGAAAATCTTTATAAGAAAATATAATCGCGTAGAACAGTTATGGAAATATAAATTTAACCCTCTGAGCTTCACAAGATTTCTGAATAGTACACTATTACTTTAACACTACCCATACATTTGGATTATTAGGCATATTTATTTGTTTATTGGTAGAAAGAATTTGTTGATCGAGAAGTTTAAAATGGCTAGAAGTCATGCAGAGAAACCCGCAAGTTGAAAGGTGGAATAATGGGTGCATAATCCTCAGATAGTTAACAATTCAAAATAAGCAAATTGTATTTTTCGCCTCGAAATAAAAACACTATAAAAAGTACTTCGCTGCCAACGCATCGAAAGAAAAATTAGTTATCTTTTCATATCTTAAAAATGATAACTAAGCGAGAAACTAAATCAAACCTGAATCGCGATAGCTATTTCACTCAATGTAAATTGAATTTGGTTTTCTTTCTTGAGAATTTATACTTTTGGAGTTCTTTAAGGAGTATTGAATATCTCTGAAAAACAAAATACTAAGATACTTATAAAAACTAATTAAAAAATAGTTTGAAATCGCCAAGTTTATTCCTTGAAATGTATAAACTTTTAAAACGTAGAAACCCGTTTTCGGTTTTTCAAAATGATGGAAGGACACACTGTGTGAATCAAACCTAAATTACACTACTTACTTCACTACTCAATATAAATTTAATTTGGTTTTCTCTTCTGAGAATTTATACTTTTGAGTTGTGGCAGCGATTTTCAAGGGTTACAGTATTTAATTTTCTTATAAAACAAAGCACTAAGGCATTTATGAAAACTTTTTAAACAAATAGTTTAAAATCAGCATATTTATCCCTTGAAATATAAAATGTTTAAACGTTCAACATTTAAACGTTCAAAACAGAAAATTTTTGGTTCTTAAAAATGACAGAGAGACAAAACAAATTAAATCTTAATAACAATAGCCTACTTCACCACTCAATGCAGTATGAATTGAATTTGTTTTCCTCTCTACTGAAAATTTGTACTTTTGAGTTGTGACAGCATTCTTCAAAAGAATGGGCGATATTGAATATCCTTATAAAACAAAATATTAAGGCACTTATGAAAACTAATTAAACAATTAGTTTAAAATCAGCACGTTTATCCCTTGAAATATAAAACCTCTAAGCCTCATGGTTAAAAAGAATAACCATCTTTTCGGTTTTCAAAAGTGATAGAGCTACAAACCAAATCAAACTTAAATTGCAACAGCTATCACCGCTCATTGCACTGCAAATTGAATTTGGGTTTTCTTTCTCCTGAAAACTTGTACTTTTGAGTTATGACAACCTTCTTGAAAGGTATTGAATATCCTTATAAGAATAAAAGAGTAAGGCATTCATGAAAACAAAAGTTTTTAAGATCAGTAAGTTTATCCCTTGAAATATAAAATCTCTAAGCCTTTAATGGTTAAAACATCTAAATCTTTTTTCAGTTTTTTAAAATAATAGAGCGACAAAATAAATCAAACTTAAATTGCAACAGCTATCACCACTCAATGCAATTTAAATTGAATTAGGGTTTTCTTTCTCCCAAAAATTTGTAGTTTTGTGCTATGATAACTTTCTTTATAAAAAGATCACCGTATTTAATATCCTTATAAAAATAAGAGTAAGGCATTCATGAAAAACAAAGTTTAAAAGCAGTGAGTTTATCCTGTGTTATATAAAACCTCCAAAGGTTTAATGGTTAACGAAAAATCTTTTAGGTTTTTAAAAATGATAGAGCGACAAACGAAATCAAACTTAAATTGCAACAGCTATCGCCGTTCAATGCAATGCAAATTGAACTTGGGTTTTCTTTCTCCTGCAAATTTGTACTTTTGAGTTATGACAACTTTCTTGAAAGGTATTGAATATTTTTATAAAAATAAGAGTAAAGCATTCATAGAAACAAAAGTAAGTTTATCCCTTGAAATAAAAAACATGAATTACAAAAAAAACACCGCTGCCAGTGCACGGAAATAAAAACTAGTTACCTCTCTGGAATTTCTCAGCGAGCTAGGAGTGAGCCAATTGTATTCAGCAAGAACCGCTTGAAATCTCCTCTGGTGTGCAGAGCAAACGAACGGCGTGCTCAGAATTCTCTCACCTTGGAAACGGGAAGTGTTTAGTGCGCAGGAATTTTTCGTGGAACCTCCACCAAGTTCGGCTGTTCAACTGTTTTCCGACCGCGAAAGCTCCGAAGACTCGCCGGTGCTGCGCGTGCGCAAGTTGTTTGCGCGCAGTCCCTCTTTTCCGACGGGTGCCGGGTGTTTACGCCACATTGAACCCTGATGGGGAGCTGGGTTGTGAAACTTCCTGAGATGGCTGTTTGCATTCTTGTTGTTTCGGCTCTTCGCGTTACAGTTCTGCGCCTCCCCCCATTAGAATTCCATTCTCTGGGAGCAAAGAAATGCGCGTAGAAATAACATTCATGAAAATTGTACGCGCATTCAAATCTTCATTTTGAATTTTAACTCTCGGAGCTTCATGAAATTTCGGAGTAGTGTAGTATTGCTTTTTCCCCGAAACACATGCATAATAAAAACATCAATTGGTTGAAAGAATCATGGGAAAGATTTTATTGGTCAAGAAGGTCAAAACTGATTAGAAGTCATGCAGGGAAGACTATAGGTTGTAAAACGGATATATGCGTGAGAATTCCAGCGTAAAATTGCAATATACTTAGATTTAATTTAAATTCCAATCTACGATTTAATGACTAAATATTCTTGTATACACATAAGAACTTTTTCAACTACCTACATGAATTATCATTTAAATTTTCTCTGTGGAATGATGTCAGTTGAACACATTAAAGACGATGTTTACTCCTCAACTGTGATCGAATGCTTTTATACTTTATTTAATTTAAACTTCATAGGAACCAATATCAACTACATTACTATTAAATTGCATTTTTGTCGAGTTAAAACTCTACTAAACATTGATTCCAATTATTTTCAAACTGTATAGAATAATTTAGGATTCTACTATTCAGATTTCTTTACACGTATTCTGTATAAAACAAGAAAGAATCTTGAAAATAAAATAAAGTGTGGAAAAACAAAAAGTTACATATAAGTAACTAATTCACTAAAGTAGATATTGGGGAATTCTTTTGTACAAAACATGTCCAAGTTACATAAGCACAATGAATGAAATATAAATAGATTGTTAATTAATAGGATATTAACCCTCCTGGTAGTTAATCTTCGCGTTAAAAACTGCCGTGTGGCCAGTCTGATAAAAACCTTTTTCTGTTTCGATATTCATTCCCCTTGTAGTGATAGGATAGTTTTGTCTCAGCGATATATCTCGTAATTAACAATCTGACCAAAACCAAATTTTGACATCTCGTCAAAACCATTTGAATGGTTAATTAATAGGTAAATAATTAATAACAGATTATATGTATTGTAATGCTAAGAGTTAACTTATTCAAATTCTAATCATTTTTGCAAATAATTTTAATGGGAATTTAACATTAAAATTACTCAGCTTAAAATAACAAATTAACGTTAATTTCCTAAAGCTTTATTTTGTCAATATGTGCCCTCTGTTTAAACAAAAATAAAATTCACTATTACTTGTGGTTTCTTTTCTAAAGACTTAAATGTTTTAGAGGCTTTACTGTGTTAATTTTGTGATCATATCACATCCAGGACTTATAGAACCGATATACGTTAGACATCCCACGAGAACAAAATCCACAATTTCATAAAAAGAAAAGTTTTCATACTTGAAACAAGAAAAATTGGATAAAAGTAAAAGCTAAAGCACAAAATAGGTCATAAATAAATTCAACCCTGAATGCTGAAGTTATAAATTCAAGATAAGCTCTCCTTCATAATGCTTATTTACAGAAAACACGCAATAAAATAAGGTAAAAGAATGGTGATAAGATAAGAGCGGTCAAAAGGCAATAGATATTCTTAAAATTTATATAGTGTAGGAATTATTTGATAAATGCATAAAAAATGTTTGTAGACGGATATTTTTTGTTTCTGTATCTAAACTGTTTTATTGAATGAGTTATTTTCCTTTAAAACATCCATTAACCTTTTTATTACTGTAAATTTAGAGGACAACGTTAGTGTTTTGTCTGATTGTCTTACAAGCAATCAGACAAAATAGGTTTTTAATTGGCATTTAAAGAACTTAAAATCAAAAACTCAAAAATGAGCATTGAGGACAATTAAGTCAGCTTGACTGAAGCAAACACGAAACTTAAAAATGTAGGTAGGCAGTCAACTAACATCACGCTGGAGCAACACAACGGGCTTTTGACGATGGTCCGGGATCAATCTCGAAGGAAAAGATCCCAAGACAACCATGTAATTTTGAATTACCACCTTTACAAAAACAAAAGTTCCTTTTAACTATGTCCTCTTCTATTGCATGTGTCTTAACTAATATCCATGTGCAAAAAATAATTAGTACGCAATGTCGAAGACACAAACCGTAGTTTTGACGTAAATGTTCGGGTTTGATGTTGAATTGGGAAATGAATGAATCAGACAAAGGAAGTTTGAACGATTGTTGTGTGTGAATATTCAACAATTAATTTACAATTTGAACAATTAAAGTGCAGTTTGATGTTAATTGTTGTTAAGCAATTGTTGAGCCCGGTATTAACTGTAGCGTAGTTTGGAAGCTTTCGAATGACACCATTACGCAGTTCTAACTCCACATAATCCAATGTTGCATTGCCCCGAAACTCGCTTAGCACAGTAGAATTTCGACATATTGCGGACCTCCTACCCGCGCTCAGTGCGCAAGCGCACTCGGCCCGGACGTCATATCAAGTATGATTATCCTTTGTCTACACGACGGTATATTTATACTAGTTCTGAAATCATAAGACAAAACAGTTGTAACGCTAGACTTTTCATGAATGTCACCAGTACTGTTCCGATTTTAAAGATATATTCACGTCAAAAGTGTTTTTTTTTCAGTTACATTAATCAGTCAATACACACAGAGAAGGTTTTTTATTAATAACCTTTTAAAGAATTTCTCTTTATATACTGTATTTCTTATTAAATTGTCACGTAACTATTGTAATTGAAAATCATTACAAATTCTAAATGCTTTAGCCAATAGCAATATCTAATGTTATTTACACAAGAGAACTTTCTATTCTCTAAATATTGCTTAATGTATGTATTAATTGAAGCTTAAGTCCAAAAAGACTAAAAGGAATAATATGAGTGAATACTTAACTTAAAATCTAGTACCAGTAGAAAGACAAATAAAATTGTTCATCTGAATTTGAAAATATTTCACAAATTAATATTTACTCAATTAGTTTATTAAGCACTTTAGTGTGTGGTTTCGAGTGCTCATTTTACTTGAAACTAACTTATGTAATCTGTTTACCGTTAAAAAATAACTAAGCTGATTAAATATTTAATGATTTCAAGAGAAGTATCTGCTCGAGCATTTAGTTTTTAATGTGTTCAATAAATTCCATTTCTCAATATTAGCCTTAAGGTTCTCGAACATTTACCAAAATTAATTTAAGTTATTAGGTTTCGTTACAATAAAATTGCAGTTTTTCTCCTTTCTATTCCATTTCATTCGATTTCCTCGGATTAAACAATGTAATGAAGGATAATTTGAATGTGAAATTCTTAACTGATTGATAATAATGTGCTTCCTAATGGCAATTGTAAGTACAGTATTTTCCCAAGCAGTTGATATGAGTACTGCGAAATCTCTATTGGAAGTTTATATAAAAACATCGTGTATTATTTTAAAACTATGTACTAACTCCACTACGGGTTAAAGTGGATTCCAAACCGCTGCGAACATCCACATGCTCAAACCGGGATTCTAACCTACGCCCGTTGAACCGAGTATGCAATTGCTAACCATTCGATTACTGGGTTGGTATTAGAATGCAAATAAGCCATAATTCCGTCTTGAATGCTAATTGGATCCTACTTCTATTGCATAAATATCTCCTGTTCAAAAGATGGGTGCGGTAGCCCGGTTGGAAGAGTAACGGATTAGCAACCGGAGGGCTGCGAGTTCAAATTCAACCAAAGACAGTCATGTACAAGGGGGATGATGCACGTTAAATATGTCGTGGGCTCAAATGTCCTCACTTTAGCGTGGCGTGGAAGTTTGGAGAGTGGGTGCCAGTTCAGTGTGACCTCGTCATCTGACCTTTGTTCAAAATTACGCGGTGTTGTCCTTGAATCTGTCCCTTCAGGATTGACCCCGAACCGTCACCAATAGCCCGTTGTGTTGCTCCAATTTGACGTTAATTAGCTATCTATCTATTTTTACCTAGCCACTTCACTTAAATATATTTTTTACTATTATTTTCATGAAACTGATATATGTGTTTGAGAGCTAAACAATCAGTAACTGTGCATTCATTTATCATAGAAAATAGATGACAGGTGCATTTCATTTTAATCATAGAAAACAGCTCTTCTAGCAAGATAATGAATGTGTTGTGTTACCAAAGGTCAAAAAATACCGAAAGTATCTAAAGCGAAATCCGTTTCGTATCATAAATAAGTATTGCGTTGGCTCACCTTTGGTATTAATGCCTTCATTGCTCTTCAGGGCATAATTTCTACTCGATTTCGGTAAGTGGTTAGAGATGCTTCTATGCGAGTTTAGTATGAAGCCAGTTCTAGATTATTATCAAGCAATTTTGCAAATTACGAATGCGATGCTCCATTCTTTCGATTTAAATTGTAACTTTGTGGAGGTCAGTCGAAGCAAAACTTTGAAGTGTTTCAAATCAATTAGAACTTACTTCGTGGCGATGCTTTATTTTCTTAACACATGTATCTCCGTTATGTTGTGAGCCGTGGTAATCCAGTTAGAAGGGTAATGGATTTGCAGCCGGAGTTTCGCGAGTTCGAAACTCGGTCCAGTAAAAGACCGTCGTGTACACGGGGGATGGGGCCCGTAAAATCTGTCGTGGCTTCAAATGTCCTAACGTTGGCGTGGTGTAGAAGTTTGGATAGTCGGGTGCCAACTCAGATGTTAATCTCGTCATCTGACCGTGGTTCAAAATTGGGTGGTATAATCCTAGGATCTTTCCCTCTGGATTGATCTGATCCTAGACCGTCCTAATAGCCCGTTATGCTGCTCCAGTGTGACGTTAATTAATTACCTACCTAACTATTTTCGTTATGTTGCTGTCGTGTTTTTAGCTTGCAAGTTCGTGGAGTCTGCCCCGTTGTATTTCTGGAGTTCTATGGTCGCGTAGGAGCCTACCATATATTAGACTGGGTAAGTTTTTCTCGCACTTTAATGTACGTTTAGATTCATATACAATGCAGATTAGATACGCTTTCATCTGTGCATTTATTAGTAAAAATATTGAAATTTATACTATACTAATCTGGATTTGGCTTAAATTAAATGTTGCGTTAAAGAGATTTGCTTGATGTTGTTTGACTCAGATGGGTCAAATATGTCCCTTGCGCCATAAAATATAACTATCTTCAAATGTAGCTTATCACCGCTTTGGTAGCGTTTGGGGTTTAATCTACACTCATGTCCAAAATTATCTTTACATGCATAAAATCACGGATTTCTCAGAAACTGTGAACTATAATTTTATGAATTTGTGTGAAATGATACATAGCATGATAACACATAAATACAAAGGAAAAAATTTAAGAGCACTGCATATAATATAAAACTGTAGCATGAAACAATAAAAATGGCAATGATATGTGGACAAGGAGAGTTCAGAAAAAAAAAAGAATAACTCAGACAAAAATTAAGACTTTAGAATTTAATATGGAATGTGATCTCCCCTGACGTGTGCACACATATCACAACGTGTTTTAATGCTGGCAATAATGTTGTTAACCACAGTTTGGGGAATTAAGTTCCACTCCTCCAGCAATGCGGTCTTCAGGGCATTTATATCTGTAGGAGGAGGATGTCTCCGTGCAACTGCTTTTCCAAGGTAGTCCCATAAGTTCTCTGTCGGGTTCAGATCAGGAGATTTTGCTGGCCACGGTATTCGCTCAATGGCTTTCAAGGAATTCGTCAACGAGGTTTGCTCTATGGGAACGAGCATTATTGTCCATTAATAAAAATTCAGATCCATATGCACCTCTGCAAAGTCTTACATAAGGTTCTAAGACCTCATCCCGATATCTCTGGCCGGTCACAGATCCGCTGTTGAAAACGTGTAGGGGCGTACGTCCATCGATCATTATTGCTCCCCATAAAATCCCACCTGCACTACCGAAACGGTCACGTTCCATAATGTTCGAAGGGAGATTTTGCGTTCCTGACTCCCTCTAGATGTAAACACGTTTAGAATCAGATGTTAAACTAAACCTCGACTCATCAGTAAAGAGAACATGGGTAAATTGGTGTTCACTCCAGTTCTGATGTTCTTTGCACCAATTAAAACGATCCCTCTTTTGTTGTGAAGACAGTGAAACACATACTCTTGGCTTTCTGGCATAAAGGCCTTTTTCATTAGGCCTTCTGTAAACAGTTTGCCGTGATACAACAGTTCCAGTGGCGACTGCAACCTCTGAACTTAACTGCCGAGCAGTAGACTTCCTGTTACGACGGGCAGTTATTGCCAGATATCGATCTTGAGAAGCAGTTGTTGTTCGTTTACGACCTTGTCCAGGCCTCCTTACAACTTCAGAGTTCTGAAATTGTTTCCATAGCGTAGAGACTGTCTTGAAATAGTCACACATCTCGCTGCTTCCATGATTGCCTGCCCTGCTTCTAAGCGGCCGATAATTCGCCACTTCACAGATTCTTCCAAATGATACTTTCGGAGCCATAACAAACAGTTTTGAGTCCTCACACATTGAAATCAAACGCTGTATTGCAGAAATTCACTCAGATATTCACTTTGCGATAAGATCTTGATTCACCGCCGGATGACGTAACGCCTTGATTTGCATATTAGAAACCGTTTGATAACTTTTGATTGGATAATGATAATTAGGCTTGTCTTTCACACATCCCCTGCAAAAATGAATTACATCGATTGGATATTTCATGGAATATCATTATTTTGGGGTATGTAAAGATAAATTTGGACATGAGTGTAATTAACGCAGACCAATCAGCACTCATGTAACAATTCCGAATTCATTTGGAATTATTATTGACGACGTGCTGATATCGTATTCGAAAAAATAAGCCAAGTGACGTGACGTTCAAAATCCGCACAAAAAGCACGTCTGCTGTAGAAATACTACCGCCACCTGCATTTAGCTTGTCTGGAATTGCGTCTTATAGTGGTCATAGCATTTGTTACCAACCCGTAGGTCCCAGTTTTGAATCTCGGTTTGTAAGCGTGTGGATGTTGGTGATTGTCCCTGCTGGGAGAAAAGGCGGCTCCCACTGAGTACTCCCTCAAATAGTCACCAGTTTGGCATTTGTGCCGAAGACCAAAAATTTAAAAAATACAAAAGAAAATATGATGAAAATAATAAATCTCAAATATTTTATTCATGTCACGAATTTGTTGATATTATCATTTCTACTTCAAACAAAACGAAAAAAATTCCATTCGAAAAATGGAGTTCGCTGAATTTCATTCCAACTAAAACCGAGTAACTACCCCGGATGGAAGGATATGCTAATGGGATCATTTGCTTAAGATATAGAAAAACATGCACTTTTTGACAATGTATGAATATTTTCCCCCACTCATTCTCAGAAAATTCTTTAAAATTATTAAAAGAAATAAGTTAAAATAAGTTTATAAAGCCCTACAATTAAAAAAATGCTGTTTTTCAGAAAAAAATTAATCTAGTTTTTCAACAATGAAAGCGAAATTTTTTCTGAAAAAATCAGAAGATAATCCTTTTTAAAATGCACTCACTGTAAGCATAATTTATTTTGGAGGTTCTCATTAGCTCAATCAATCCCGAAAGAATATTTTTTATTACTTTTCCGAAAAAAAGTAGCCAGATTTTCTTTATAGTTAAATTTTCTACCGAAACATTTGTCGAAAGAAAAATTATTTTAGAGCAATATTTAAAAAGCAGGCTAAACTATCAAATATTATGATAAAGACTTTCTGATTCTTTATGGTTTATTATTTTAAAAGCAATAATTTCACTGTGCAGTAGTAGTAGGGAATATACATCTGGCAATATTTTATGTCAAATGGCAAACACTTTTTCAATTTTTAATATTTTAAAATAAATTGGTTGAGATTTATGTACTAATTTATATGGTACCATAAGAATAGTTTTTCATTCAAAACTTTTCATTTAACAAAACTAAATTAATTTGAAAATGTTAATTAGCTTGAAGTGTCAAAAACTTAACATTTATTTTTATTCGAATGAAGAAAACAAGATTGAAGATCTAAAAAATTTAGAGCGAAAATTAAATCGTATACCCACATCAATATTTACCTATCAGAATTACATAATATTCACACAAGTTTTTATTTCGTTCGGTTTATAGAATATCTCTTCGTTTATATTAGGAACTTTCTCATAATATGTTACGTAATGCTTGTCTCCCTTCTGCAACTCAGGAAAAGTGCTTTCAGTATTTTAACTAAACTTTTTTGTCATTTGAAAAATGAAAAAAAATTAGGGCGCTGTGTTCCTTAGATTACATTGGCTGCTGATATATTATATTACCCTGACAAGCATTGATCCAATTATATTCTAAACAATAATGCACTACAATAAAGTAAATAAGATTAATATATGGAATGATTGTAACCTCACAAAATATTGACACTAAGTTCAGTACCTTTGTTTTGAGACAATAGAAACAAAATTTAGTTCCTAAACCACAAACATTTTAAGACTGTAAATATTTTAATAATTACACCTAAATTAATCTGTCAATTCATAAAATATAACATTGGATTAACGCAAATAGATTTTATATATCCTTAAATTGATTAAGGATCAAGAGTCGTAATTAGAAATGTAAAAACTAAATATTTAAAGTATTAGACAATATTTTTTCAACAACATTTTAAAACGGAAGTTGCTTAACTTTTAACTGATTACTTTTCCCTAGATTATGAATACATACTCACAGTCAAAAGTTAAGCACGGAGAGAAAAATGTTAATTTCC
Organism: Meta bourneti; assembly: GCA_933210815.1. Taxonomy (NCBI): domain Eukaryota; kingdom Metazoa; phylum Arthropoda; class Arachnida; order Araneae; family Tetragnathidae; genus Meta; species Meta bourneti. Next base: position 73,089,693 of record OW119929.1, on the reverse strand, counting down.
GGAAGCCAATCTGAATTTGAGTGTTTACATTATCTGAGGGGTGAGGCTCGTTTGATTTGCAGCTGTCATGTTATAAAAAGCCGAATATTTCCAGTTCTACTGATGGTAGAAACAAAATTTAGGTGTCATTTTATTCAGAAATATCTATATTATTTTTTAAGATAACAAAAAAATTGGACTTTTTTCATATTTTGAGTCCCAGACCCCCTTAAAATATAATTTACGAAAAAAAAATTAAAATCATGAGACAATGCTCGTCTGAACAGAAGATCACTGACTCACAATGTGTGGAACATTGGATCAATACTTATTAAATTGACATGAATAAGATTGTTTTTCGGGTTTTATAGCGCAAGGGTCATATTTGGCCAAACTGCGCCAAACACAAGACATACAACACAATGTGGGAGGAAGAAAATGCAAAAGGCAGAATGGTAGGCGAGGGTAAAAATGAAAGGGAAGAAAGATCAAACGGTTACCTAGGTGTTGTGATGCCCGTACACAGCTAAAGATGTATCCATGAGAGCCAAATCTATATATATACACTCACTGCCAAAAGTTAAGCACGGAGAGGAAAATGTTAATTTCCGGAAGCCAATCTGAATTTGAGAGGCTGCATTTCGCTGCAGAGGTAGATGGAAGTATGCAAATATGTTCTGTAACAGCCAATCATGGTTTCGCGTCGAGAAATATGCAAAAAAGGCAGTCGTATAAGAAGCCAGTATTGTGAAGGGTTAGAGGAGTTTCATGTAAGTGCTGATAAAAAAGTTTTTAGAACTTTCGTACAGTTAGTTTTCAAGACAGACGTGTTTCTATGGCTTCCAGAAGACGAATGGCAGATAGTGAACGCTGGCGTTCTGTGGGACGCCTTGAAGCAGGACAATCAATCACAGATGTTGCTCTTTTCTTCGGCGTTCATCATTCCGTCATTTCATGATTATGGAAACAATTCCAAACAAGCCAAACAGTTGTCCGAAGACCTGTGGCCGGTAGCCCAAGGGTTGCGACCCCCTCGGAAGATCGATATATTGCTGTTTTAGCCAAGCGGAATCGAAGACCTCCAAACGTGTGACATCTATGGTTGCAGCGTCAATTGGTAAGACGATATCTGCCACTACTGCTCGCCGAAGGCTACACATGAATGGACTGTACGCCCGGGTACCACGAGTTTGTGTTCCTCTATCCGTCCAATTCAAAAGGGAACGATTAAAGTGGTGTGAATTGGACTGTGTCTGAATGGGCCAAAGTTATGTTCACGGATGAGATGAGTCGAGATTTGCCCTGGAGTCAGATGACAAGCGTGTAAGGGTCTGGAGAGAACAAGGCACACGCAATCGGCCACAGAACATCATCGAGTATCACGCATTTCAAGGTGGAAGCATCATGGTGTGGGCAGGGACTTCGTTGGGATATCGCACCGACCTGCATATCTATAGACGGGGTTCTGTGACGGCTGTCCGATATCAGGATGAAGTTCTAGAACCCACTGTGAGATTGCACGCTGCAGCAGTTGGTCCCGCTTTCGTTTTAATGGATGATAATGCGCGTCCCCATCGAGCCAACATCGTCGACGACTACCTGGAGAGTGAGGGGATTGCGCGTATGGATTGGCCGGTTTACTCGCCCGACCTTAATCCCATTGAAAATCTTTGGGATGCCCTCGGCCTTGCTGTTTCTGCATGTTTCTCAGGCTCAATCATTCTCACCGAGTTGCAAACTGCTCTACAGGAGGAATGGAGATTACTTGAATCTGAGGTGGTTGACCACCTCATGGAAAGCATGGTCACACGCTGTAAACTTTGTATGAGGATGAGGGGTGGTCACATACCCTAAAATGTCGGTTTTGTTTGTTTGTTTTGGATTTAAACATCATCTTGTATATATGGGCCTCCATATGACTTCATCTTATAATTTATGAAAATTCAATATTGTTTTCATCTTTGTATGTAATTCTTTGTTTTGTTTCATGCATAAACATATTTTCTACTTTCCTGCCGCATTTCGTGTCAATCAAAGCTGTACTTGTCAGTTTTTTTCGCATTTTACAGCTTCGTGCTTAACTTTTGACAATGAGTGTACTTATGGCAGTACACAGTAGAACTCGACTGGGATCCAATCTACGTTTATTAAAATGTAATTTTAGTACAATTGTTTACAAAAATCATTGAGTTATAAGAAAGTTAGATCTTGAGATATTCAATTTACTGTCTTAGTACATTTTTAAGGTTTCCAAGCTTTGAACTAATGACATAATATTCCATACGGTTCATCATTAAAATAGGCTTTTAATGTTCGATGTAAATTTTAAGTATATGATAATAAATGAAAATAATGTTTCTCTGGTATCAATGCAAGACCATTGAATAATATTTTAATAACGTTTAACTTTAAATAGATAATTTCACTAATCGTTCAGTGCGAGCTGTTAAATACTTTTCATCAATATTAAAAATTCTTCCAATAGTCCACTACAAAGAAATAAAAACACCACCGAACCCCATTTTACGAGTTTTATTCTTCTCCCAAAGGACTTTCTTTAAAACAGTTCCTGTTCCAGCAGCGAGTTCAAGATTTTCCAGCTTCGCCATTCTTTTACAGCCGAAAGAGAGGAATAACCGACTTCATAACAAATCTGAAAGTTCTTTTTTCGTTCTATTCTCACTTTGAATGAGAGAAAAAAAGAACGGTAATATCTCTCTCCGAGGTTGGTAGGTGGCCTGAGGTCTCCGAAATACTTTCCCCAACTGGGAATCGTTAGCCTCACTTCAGTCAGCCATTAAAGAAGTTTTGCAGTTGCTAACAGTGTTGGCCAAAGCTTAGCTCTGATGCGGGGTACTTTTCGAGCATGCATAATTTATTTTCAATTTTCCTTTTTCTGATTTTTTACCTCAGATTAATTTTCCTTTGGGTTCCGTTCTCTTCTCTGTGGCGAGTTACGTACGATCTCGTTAGCACGGCGAAACGAATTCTTAAAGAGATGAGAATTCCTGAAATGGGAAATGGTGTGAAAGTTCGATTTTTTTTATTTATTATTACGCATGGGCTTACTGCAGATGATTATTCATTTTATTACTTGCTTCATTCTAGGATTACATTCGCGTTTAGAATCATTAATTATGCGTTCCTCTTTTTACTTCTACGAAATTGGAAAACTGGATATTTTTTGTATCACGGGATCATGTGGATTAGTAGGGTTTCACATACGGATTTAACTTGATAACGAGTCTAAATTTATTTCACAGGAAGTCAAACTTCATCTTCATTGTCCGATATCCACTCATTGACGTTTCTTGAGTTTTACTCTATTAGAAAAATTCTTGATAAGAAGGCATGGATCGCTCCCCCGGTATCGTTGAGATCGCCCTGGAAGATCTCTTGCTCTCAATTGCGACAGACATATTGAAACAGCGCTCTCCCGCTTTTTCAGTGGCCATCTGAGGAGTCTCACATTTTGCTGTGGTCGCAAGATTCATCCTCTTTGCCTTAAATGCTAGTCTGACCAGGCCTCCCCAGCACACATTCTCAAGTGCCTGGGGTTGTCCCGAGATGACCTGTTTTCTGAACCTCTTTTGGTATGACTTTGTGCGGGTGAATGGACTTGTGAATTTGGTCTAGCCTGAGCTAGACGTGGAGATTAGCAGCAGCAACAACACAATAGTTTCTTTTAATGCCCGACCTCTGACCACTTCAACTCTGGCATTACAACTCACGGCTATTTATGAGGGAGCACTCAGGGACAATAACGCCAACATCCTTGAGTATTCGAACAAGGAATCTACTGGGTGGTAGACATACGTCATGACCATTGTATCAGGTAAGCGGCAACATTGAATACACTGTACACATAAATGACTTTGTATTATGGTAGATATTTACGGTTTTTAAATCTCTACTTAAATATTGCGTGATCTCTTTGTTTACGTTATTACCTGTAGGTCGTATAAAAAAATAGCACTTTCACCAGAAAAATGGTACAACTCAAACAGTTGTACAGATAGTAAAAACAGGACAGAAAATAATTTTTAAATAAATTTTATTCCTTAATTTGAAGTTTGTAAAATTCGATCGAACCTTTATTAAAAATTTAAATCTGTTTACTAGTTTGATTTCTGACTTGTTCTTATTTGTAAGAATCGTTTGTCAATTGAAAAATATAAAATCTTCATAGTTTCATTTATCTTTTTCCGAGAATATCCGAAGTACTTCATTTAAATGAATTACTTAAATGTTTTATTGGCCGCGGTGCCGGTGGTAAGAGTAGCGAATTAACAGCCAGAGGGTTGCGAGTTCGAAACTCGATCCAACCAAGGATCGTCGTGTATATAGAGGGCTAACGCATGTTAAATCTGCCGTGGATTTAAATGTCCTCACGTTGGTGTGGTGTAGATGTTTGGCGAGTGGGATGCCAGCTCAGTTGTTAACTCGTCATTTAACGGGGGTTCAAAATTCCGAGTGTTGTCCTCGAATCTTTCCTTTCGGGATTGATCCCTGTGAAGCCCGTTGTGTTGCTCCAGTGCGACGTTAATTCAGCTGATCCTCCTCCCCCTTAAATGTTTTGAATCGCGTGCATTTACTTTACATCGACATTAACAAACACTTATTTACTCCTTTAACAGTTTGAACATTCAATTTAAGTGTGAAAGTCAGATTGTATCGTAATCATACCGAATCAACCTTCCTTTGTTAAATCAAACTTTATCATCTTCAATTTCAGCATGTATTTGAGGACAATATCATGTCACAATCGCCTACTTAATGATTTCAATTTCGAGAGCAACGGCGAATAGATTCTATTCACTCCTGCCCACTCAATTCCCCAAAGGTGTATAATATTAGTAGATAGTAATTGTGACTGGAAGGAAGCTAGAACCATACATTTCAACTAAGGTAGTATAGGATGGAATAGAGTTAATTTAATTGGACCACTTCCTTCGTCCCTGCGATAGTTAAGATTGTGTTTGTTTTAAACAAACAGGCTTAACCTTCCTCGAAGGTATAATTCAATTTAAACGCCAATGATTTAGTTCTGATGCGTTTCCCGAAATCAGGTGGTGTCGGACAGTTTGGAAAAGAATTAAATGTCTAAGAAAGCATAAGGAGAAATGCTACTAAGGCTAAGTTTTTATTTAAAAAACATTTACTTAAAAAATAATTAAAAAATACTTAATAATATGTCATTAATGCAAATAATACATATTGTCACTCGAAATGGGTCATTTACCTACCTTAGTTTATCTAGGGTTACTTACTTTACTTAGATTACTTAGGTTTCCTTACTTGGAATTCTTACTTAGTTACTACTTCGTTTCATTTAATCAACTTTTCAACCTCCTGGTGGTTTTCTTCGCTTCGAAAACTGCCCTCTGGTGACCAGCCTCTGAATGAAAAGCCTGTTCCAAACTGTCACCGGTTCTGGTCAAGGGACATTATATTTTTTCTCTATTTGGATCTTCATTACCCTTGGAGAAAAGGGTAATTTTTTCTCGATTCAATCTCCATTAGCAAAATTGACCAGATCTTGGAAGAGATATCTCGAGAAGACAACGGTTCTGGGCAAGGGACATTATATTTTTTCTATATTTGGATCTTCATTACCCTTGGACAAAAAGGGTAATTTTTCTCGATTCGATCTCCATTAGCAAAATTGACCAGATCTTGGAAGAGATATCTCGAGAAGACAACGGTTCTGGGCAAGGGACATTATATTTTTTCTATATTTGGATCTTCATTACCCTTGGAGAAAAGGGTAATTTTTTCTCGATTCGATCTCCATTAGCAAAATTGACCAGATCTTGGAAGAGATATCTCGAGAAGACAACGGTTCTGGGCAAGGGACATTATATTTTTTCTATATTTGGATCTTCATTACCCTTGGACAAAAAGGGTAATTTTTCTCGATTCGATCTCCATTAGCAAAATTGACCAGATCTTGGAAGAGATATCTCGAGAAGACAACGGTTCTGGGCAAGGGACATTATATTTTTTCTATATTTGGATCTTCATTACCCTTGGAGAAAAGGGTAATTTTTTCTCGATTCGATCTCCATTAGCAAAATTGACCATATCTTGGACGAGATATCTCGAGAAGACAACACTTCGAGAACTAATGTCATGCAATACCGGAGGCGCAAAGGTAAATAATGAACAATTAGTATTTAAGTAATTGATAGACGATTTGAAAACATTTATATCACTTACGCATCTTTTCCTAATTTGCTTATAAGTTGTCATTAAGTTCCAGATGCAGACTACGAAACCTTTTACAGACACAATCAGACACCCATACAAACAAACACACAGGACTGGAGTCTGCGACTTTCCCACCTACGTAAGCGTGGGAGCTTAGATGCTGCCAACAGCTCTCCCTTGAATCTATTCTAAAGACCCTGAGTTTCCATTTCTCATTCTCAACTCGCTAACTTAATTAATTTAGTGCCGAAAATTTAATCATCTCTCCCTTTCTGTACATATATGTAAGGGGAAGTGCAAAAATAAATATTTCAGTCTGCAGCAAACAGTATTTGTTTATTTTTATTCTACACAAATTAGACATTAGGACATTCCAGCAGGGAAGACCCCGTGCCTATACTACTGAGAATTTACCGGTTAAGGGGACAGTGGACTTTCAAAATCGATCAAAAATTTTATTTCTTGATTTAGAGTTAAAACTTAATTGATATCAAACTCTGGATAGCAGAAAAGAATTTTTCATGTAGTTACATATCAGCAACCTGAAGCAGCACAGTAAAGTGCAGTTAAATACTGTAAATCTACTACAAAAACGCGTTTTTTTCCGATTGAAATTTTTATACAATCTTCTGATTTCAAAATGTTCCTGTTCATTAGTGTTTTCTTCATTTCCTTAAAAAATTGGATAATCTTATTATTCGATTGGATATATCTAGGTACAAATGAGAAATTTGCCATGCTATCTCTTTAGAAATTTTGGTTTAAAATGTTGCTCGAATTATGCTTTCTTGCAAAATTTTAGGTATTTTAGTACAAATGTGTGTGTTTTTTAGCTTTAAAATTGTTTGATACAATTGCCAAATGTGGTTAATTTAGTAGGATATTATGAATTCAAATAACGACAATGCATGATTACACGCACACTTATGTTGTCGCTATGAAGTCCATCCAATGGCCGCAGTAGGCCAAGGTGTCGTTAATTTTGTATATATCTTCTCCTTGCATTTTTTACTTTTCAGTGCTAGTTTCAGCGATCAAGAACTCAGTCTTGGAATACATACATAGTTATACATTTCTACCTACTCCTACGCATGTATGGACCTTGCCCACGTGTCTGTATCCTTTGAATGAAGATAAAACTTCATTCTAAGGATACAGACAAATGGAAAACATACGTGCAAATGGATTTCAGTTTCACCATTAGAATTATCTGGAGAGCATGAAAGGTAAACAGCGCCATATCCAAGTTGTCTTAGAGGATTTGGGGAAAAACCCTAAATGACTACTTAACCGCGACCATTTAATAAGAATGCCCTTTCCATCATTTCAGTTATTTTCTCGAAAAAATGTATGACTCTTTCAGTAAAAAGACTTTTCAAGGTAAATACACAGTCCACGAAGGGTTCATCCCTGATTGTCTCCAATAGCCCGTTGCGTCGCTCCAGTGCGACCTTTATTCAACTACTTACCACAGCCATAAAAAGTCAAGCACGAAGAGTAATTTTTTAAGTAACGAGCACATGTTTGAATTGTATTACGCAAAGTTTCCTATGAACTTCCACATAAAGCAGACATCGGAAAAAGAACGAATTGTGATTGATTTTGCTCCAAATAATATGTTTGATAAAAAAAATAGTGTGTTTGCGTCTATTTCAGTTGTGAAAGTAAGTATTTTGAGGAAATTTATAATAGTTATTACATTGACAAGAGAATGAACTCTTCACAACTATAGTGTGCTGTTAGTAAACTACAAGCTGATAATCTCTTATATAAGTGATTTACTTTTGTGTGCCCTTTTTTGTCATTACAGTGGACACAATTTCAAGCGAGTTGATCGGTCAGCACAAAACTTGTTCCGGCATCCTATATCTATTCCTCCCAATGACCTGTTAATGGCTTTATTGGCGAGTCGCCGAGTATACGAGATGGTATTACTGTAGCTAGTCGATATCGATAAGTCTTCTGAGAGACGAGATGCATTCTGCACGTTAGACCATCATGCACAGATACCAAATATTTGAGCCTAGTTGAAATCAATAAGCACGCAATCAATCATTAACATCGTTAAAAGCTATGCTTTTGGTCACAGTATCCTTATGAGCCCCTTTCTTTAACCCACTGAAGGTTCACATGCATAATTTCGCATTACAAACTACAGTCCTCCCTGCATTACTTATAACGAATTTTGACCTTCTTAACCAATAGAATATTTCCAAAGAATTCTAAGGCAAAGACCAATAAAATTGTTCGGAAGGATTCTATTCCAAGGAAGGAACCAATGTAATATTTCTAAAGGTTGAAAGAATCTATGGATGCCTTAGAAAGATGTAGTTATTTAGTCTCTGAGGGAGTAAAAGCAATACTACCCTACCCGCAAACCTCAGAGGGTTAACAGGTTATACTTCATGCGTTTTCAAGTTGGTTGGGTTTTAAAAGCAAAGTCCAGAGTTGGTCAAGCTGCGCCAAACACAGCGTAAGTAACGTTTGATTTCAGGAGGCTAGGCTCTACGGTATCATTATCCTGTATTTGATTCTCATAGCTGTATATTTACTATAGATTTATAGAGCTTCAGATGGTTGAGTTTCTTTTAAGGTACGATATTACTCTTCCACATAGAGAGAATCTGCCACATTTAAAGCTTGCGAATTGAACGGATAGAGTGTCTAGTACATTGCCCCGATTTTAAATTAATCGAAAATTCTCGGAGATGTATTCAAGATAGCAACTATCTCTAGTGCCTGCCCCATCCTCCAGGGACCCCAAAGTACTTTCATGCTGGCACAGCGTTTGTTCTATCAATTCAAAGAGAATAGCCATTCACTTTCAGTTAGGAATTTTAAAAATAAACCTCTGTTCCTAATGTAGGATAGCTGTTTATTTAAAACGGAAAAATATTTTCCAGGTGTAATTAAAGTATCATTAATAACACTTGTAGAAGATTTTACAAGTTCTTTTCTAAGTTAAATACGGTTTCTGTATTTAAAATTTAACGAACACCAATAATATTAACATTCCAAATAACTCTTAAGCTTTAAGTAGATTTTTGTACTTCAATCTTTCAATATTTGTATCACTGTATATTAAACTGACTTGTAATAAATTGAAATGTTTATTTACTTTTAGAAAATGCTCTCAATTTCTTTAAAATTGGTAACATTTGTAATAGTCTATAGCTGTCTTCAATAATGTTTATAATATTTCTATTCAATCAATAACGAACTAGAGTAATAAACTTGAGTTCATAATATAGAAATTAATGTCAAAAAGTCACAACCTAGTTGCTGTAAACGTTACTACATAATTACGAGTAAATCCTCGATCTTTCGAAATCTTTCTAAAATTACAGAACTATTACGAAATTCTTAGAAATTTTTAAATAATCTTTTAACATCTTTTTGAAGATTTACAAAATTATCTTTACTCATACCGTTGTGAAGGTTAAATACCAATCAATTTTAGCAAATAATGTGCATGGTATCTTGAAAAATGAATAATCATTATATCTGATACTTGAGAGAAAAACTGTACACAATTATGAAGATTTAGATTTAAAATCGGTTAAAAATATTAAATTCTATGTGCAGTTGTTTTGAAACCTTAGTTTATTAATGATTCGTAGATATTGATGTCTTTAAATGTTTTAAATCATTCTGTTTATTGCGTATGTGATGGTGGTACAATGATAATATTTATAGCAAAATAGGTCTTAGGTAAAAAATAACTAGTTTATTCAAAACCCATATAATAAATGCAAACAGTATTATTAGAGCTACCATCCCTAGACAACTCGTTCTTTTGATTATCATGCATCAAATATACATGGATATATACTAAAGTTAATGCAACGCTAGCGCCTTATTACGCATTTTGTAACACTGTCTCCTCTTTACTATAGGATATGTTATGACAGATCATAATATGTTATGACATATCATAATTTTATGACAAATCATAATATATTATGACAGACCATAATAGATCCTAAAAAATAATACAAACAAAACTGCTTATTTAAGCCTCAAATTAAAGTTGGTTATTTAAAAAACTGTTACTGTCAAAAATAAATATTTTATCAGTCTTAAAATTTAATGACAACCACTTTGTTTTAGACCAACAGTGTATTTTAGATGGTTGGTCCAAAATTGGGTGGTCCCAAATGCGTTTTTTATATCGCAAAGGTCATATTTGGCCATGCTACACCAGACATAAGACATGTAATATCAAGTAATGGACATACACACAAGAAGAAAGTTTCACTGACACAGAAGAGAGAAATACATCCAGGGAAAAATCAAATCAGACAGGAATTGAACATGCGCCGCTTGCATCTCGCAGATTGCTAACGCAGTGGCTTATATGTGTTCATAGAATACATATAAAATTAAGATATTTTTATTTTATTTCGTACCTCCAGCAACATTCTGCTTCGATAATCGTGTAGGCCAGGGGTTCTCAAACTTTTTAAATTTTGTACCACATAAATAAGAATGGAAAATGCATGTACCATCATAAAAGCATTTTCCGATTAAAAATCAATGCATCCTAAATGGAGTGTTTATAATCAAAGAATAAAATATTTTAAATTTCAATTATATTCGTAAATGAAACTTTTATATTATAATAAAATATAAACATACTATATATTGTAGTAAATAGTGGGCAGTAATACATAATAGCAAATATTAAGATTTATTATTGATGAGGATTAATGCGACGAATGAGCCTGTTTCACATTGTAACCAATTTCGATATGTCGGGCTTTATCTTTATTAATTTCAAGCAAAGTCAGGTTCAAGTTGCAACAGTGTTCTATATTTATTTTTAATTAATAGCAGGGCTGAAAATCCAGTTTCGAAAAGATATGATTGTGTTGAAAACCATCAAAAATTTTATCGCTTTATCGGAAATATACTTATAATCATCTCTTCTTTTTAACCAAACATTGCATAAGTTATCTTTTTTTAACTCATTCGTGAGATTTCTGTCACATGAAATATCTAAAAGCTGATCTCTTTCTTGAACTGAAACATTATCTAGCACATTATCCGAAATAGAAAACGAATCTGAATTTTCAGGAAAGTAGGAATAAAAATTGTTAACAAATCCTATGTAGTATTTTTCTTTATCTTCAATTAGTTGTTCAGTCAGTGACAGATTATTTTCCTGGAGATACTCTTCTAATATTGGTTATGAAGCAACATTCTTGCTTTTCATGTCCGTCCTTAATTATGTATTCTAGTTTTTTCACAGCTGCATTTATTTTGTCATGTATAGTAAGGACAGTTATATTCACGCAACCAACAGTTGATTGGGAGCTTCAGATGGCTGATCCAGTGTTGCTATTAGATACTAATATGAGTCTACTCGAAAAGACCAGACGGACATGTCGGTTTTAATTAGGTCGGTATTAATTCATAAATTTATGACGAATTCCCTAAAACATTTAGTATTTACCTTAAGAGGCATTCCACTGTCAAGTATGGGTAGGTAGGTAGTTGAATTAATGTCGTACTGATGCAACACAACGGGCTATTGGCGACGGTCCGGGATCAATCCCGAAGGAATCCGAGGACAACACCCGTCATTTTGAACCAAACCCAGATGTCAAGTCACATTTGAGCTGGCACACCACTCTCCAAACTTCCATATCACGACAACGTGCGTGTTTTTGAGACCACGACAGATTTGACCTGCACCAATGCACGACGGTATTTGGTTGGATCGAGTTTTGAACTCGCAACACTTCGGTTGCTAATCCGCTACTCTTCCAACCGGGCTACTGTGCACCTGTCACGTTTGGGACAATCCCACACAGATTTTATTCATGAAAATAACTGTATATTTTATTATTCTTTATTAATAAAAAAACATTTCGAACTTGAAATATTTTCATTTTAAGTAATCTTACAATTTTGAGTATATCTGTCGGTTTTTTCTATTTAGACAGAGAACTAATACCATGCCGTCATGTACGTGTAGTTACGGGCGTACAATTTTTAGAACGGGTGTAAGAACAGTATATAAATGTAAGTATAGGCCTCATATACACACAGGGCTGAATTCTCTTATCGCGATGTCCCCGTACTTGAATTAATATTAGCTCATTTACAGAAAAACAAATAACAGATATACGCAAAATTTGAGGATAAGCTTACTTGAAGGTAAGATAATTTAAGTTTAAAAAAGTTTTTGATTAATGAAGAATAATAAAAAGATAGTTATTTTTCAGTACTAAAACCTGTGTGGGATGCCTTATACGTAACAGTGGAATTACCTTTAATACCTAAACCCAAACAACGGATTTTTTCAATTTTATCCATCTAAATTCCTGAAACAGGAGGAAATACATAATCTTTTGAAAATACACGAAATAAGTGAGATAAATTCGTTTCTAGTGATAAAAGTCATCAAAAAATTCAACGATACAAGTGACAAGAAAGGTACACCAAAAACGAACGAGAAAAACATGAGACGGATCTTCCTTTCCTCGGGGACATTTTGCTTTGCTTTGCATTTACTTTGAAAAGCACTCTTACGAATTCCCCGATGGGACGGGGTGTACATAAAAGGGAAGCTCAGAAATGATATAACAAGCTGAGTGTCTTTCATTTTATTTCCATAGTTGCTCTTCAGGACATTGCGAAAGAGTTTCCTATCGTTTTTCCTGCTGACAAATCTTATTTACCATTATTTAAATTAAGAGAAGACACTTTCCACGTAAAATTGTTCCCTGAGAAAAAAATCCTACGAAACCTCCCTCGAAATGTTTCAGATATTGCGAAAGAATTTCCATTAGAGTTATTGGAACTGTGCGTTTTAGGTGAATGAAGCTTGAATAATTTTTGATGTTACAGTAATTTTTCCATGCAACACGTAAGATTAGTCGGAAAACTCATCATAAAGATATATTTTCATCTTAATCCAAATTCATTGGAATATCATGATTCGAAAATATTCAACTCTTACGTGATAGAATTTTAATACAAAACTTGAAGTAAATTTCAACTCAGTTATTTTCTTTTTTACATGATTAAAAAAATGCGAATTCGTCACCTTAAATAAAATTTATAGCGAAACATGATATTTCACGCATTACGTACAAAATATGCATCCATACAAAACATACATATCAATTATGTAAAAATTAACATTAGGAAATAACAATGGAGCATTTCATTCAATGATTCTATAGTTTTTAAAATTATCATTAAACGATATTTTTGATTAAATGATAAATTTCAAATTCAGTTTCTTGCGCATGGTAGGATATTGAATTAGTCCGAAACATTTTTACGTAAAAAAAGACGTAAGGTGAGGTGAAAGCAACTGCGAACCCAAATCTGCAAAACTCAGATTGAACCATATATTACTTCGTCCCAGTATTTTTTAATTCATATTTTTACCATACACTTCCAGACTTTACTGATACTGATATGTTTTTGCACCCTTATTTATGTAAACTTACCCATCAATATACTTTAAAAAAATACTTTCCAATGCTAACTCATGGAGTCCCACTAGCCCCACATGATTGTACAAGTGCATTAACATGGACTGTTATTGTTTTTAATGTGAAAGTATTATGATTGGAGAAAGAGCATATCATTTCATTCATGTCCTTCGAACTGCACACCTTCCCTGCCGAAATTCTAAGCGGTGGAACTAATTGATAGGACTGTAAGAATTTCCAGCAGGTGGTATAGCCCCTACTTTGGCCACAGACACGTTTGATATCCCGTGGACGCAATTACCCCGCGAACTCACTTCCCTCACTTCACTTTAAATTAGTTATGAAATATGCTATCAATTCAGACTTTTATAAAAATTAGATTACACGTGAAGAAACGAAGATTACACGTGAAAAAAAGATTACACATGGAGAAAATTTCGCTGTCGAATGCGTTTCTTTTGCGAATTGAAAAAAACAATAACAAAGTCAAATATTGTCAGAGAATGTTCCTCGAAGTTATCTAATTCTATTCAATTTATCACAAAATTGCAAAAACAAATGGAAGAAAAATAGAAATGTTGGGAATTAGAAAAGAATAAAATATGGTTAGTTTTATTTATACTATATGGGAAGTAAGATCAGGACTGTGTCAAGCAGATGTTTTCAAAGAAAAGAACATTTTCCAGTTGCGCCGAATGTTTAAAATTAAGTTAAAAGAAGTTAAACTCCGTTATCAATTTTAAGCTATTTCAGCAATAAGCTGCATTTCATTTTTTCTTCCTGTTGGACACTCCCAAGTTTTATGCAAAAGCATAAATAACTTAAAATAGCTAGGCAATACTTATTAAATATAAATAATAAAAGTTCTACATTTATTCAAACTGAATAAAAGGATTTTCAATAGGTGTACACATCTTTAATATACTCTTATTAGCAGATAAATATAGAGTTATATTTAAAGCTACACATTTTATAAACACAAAATTTACTCAACAGGCAAAGTCTAAAATTTTTTTAGAAAAGTTATTAAATTCAAAGCTTTAAAAACTAGGTTTTCTAATGAAAGAAAATTCCATCAATTGTAAAAAATTCGTTTAATAGAAGAGCATGTATTGTGAAAAAACAGTTTCCTAAGTATTTTTATTTATTCAGTAATATATATTTTAGAGGCAAGAATCAAAAAGTGCTCCATCTTACTACAAGTATTATTCATTTAAGGACTTCATTTTGCTGTCGAATGTGTTTCTTATTGCTGTCGCGTTTCTTTTGTGAATTAAAAACAGTAACATAGACAGAAATGTTTTCAAAGAATTGCTCGAAGCTATATAATTCTATAAAAATTTATCACAAAATTACAAAAGCAAAAGGAAGAAAAACAGAAATGATTTTGAATTCGAAAAGAATAAAATAAGTTAGTTTTATATATATTAGAGGTAAAATCGGAGTGTTAAACAGTTTTCGAAAAGATTATTTCCAGCTGTGCTTATTGTTTAGCATTAGGTCGAAAGAAGTTTAAGTTTCATTCTATTTTTATGCCATTTGAATAAGCTGTACTGCATTTTTTTTCTTTTCTTGGGCACTAAGTAATAAATAACTCAAAATAGCTATGCAATACTTATTCAATATTTGTTCAAGCAATTCTTTGGTTTTCCACTAAAAATGGTCCTATCTTGTAGGGATTCAATAGAAATTTATAGTAAGGAAAGGCCTTTCAACAAACACAATAGTCCTGTGTAATTAAAATAAAAGATTTTACATACTTTAAAAATATTCTTTAATTATACATAACTATTGTGTTTGTTGAAAGGCTTTATTACACTTTTATTACGCTACACCAATGTTATACTTTTGTTCAGCAAATAAATACAATATTAAATAATTTTTTATGTTTATTTTATTATTTCATAACATTATTTATCGAAAAACATAATTAAACAAAATAGTGGTCCGAGTTGGAGAGAAAAAACAGCGCTAAGACCGAAAACGATTCAACACAATTTCTTCAAGTTTGAATAATTATTCTCATTATTTCAAGCTTTTATCGACGCACAGTCTATAAAAGCAAACACCTCCCGAAAGAATTGTTTTATTTTAAACTTTATTTCGAATAAACATTGATTACAAAGCAAGGAAATGTTTTATTATAGAACGGAAATGTTCGTAATTATATTTATTCCAAAGCCTTGAAAATCTAGTTTTATTATGCCAGGAAATATTAAAAGGCACTTTATTGTATACTTAAAAAAAATATTTTTTAAATAAATGTAAATCGCTCACCTGTGAAACGTAGTGTTTGCACCTTTAATAAATTTGGAATTACATCCATATACGCAGCAAGATAAATTCAGTTGTATCTTTCACTTTCATTGTATTTGCTATGGAAGAAGGGATGCGCAAACTATATGCGCGTGGGAGTGGAGACGTTACTACTAGTATTGGTCACATGATCCTGGGCGAATAAAAAGTTTACCGTAGCTCACTCTACTTTTATCTTCTCTATGCCCCACTTGAAATTTCCACGCCACACCAACGTGAGGGCATTTGTGGTCACAGCAAATTTGACGTGCACCAGTCCCCACATACACGATGGTCTTTGGTTGGATCTAATTTCGAACTCGCCATCCTCCAGTCTCCGGTTGGTAATCCGAGTCTCTACCAACTGGGCTACCATGGACCTTGATGATAAAAAGAGAAAACATTTCGCATAACTTACATTCTGTAAGGAATATTTCGAAAAGCGCAAGCAAAAATCTCACTTATAATAAAAGTATATCTTTGCTACTCGGTAGCTAGCAATTTCATAGTTCCATTTCAATTCGATTTAGAATTTTGAGTTTGTGTTCTGAGCTAAGACAGCGAAAGGTTTCGTTTATATTTGAGCATTTATAAGTGAATGCGTGTTCCTTTTGTAAATAAATGTTTATTGTCTTTATATTGTATCAAAAGTCTTTTCGAATTACTTTACTCCTGGGTGTAGATTCGGAAACAAAATCCGACATGTTTACTCGCATATTTAGTTTCCTTCGGACCGAGTGCAGATGCACTGAGCCCTGGTAGAGGGTCCTTAATATCACGAAATTCTACAGTACTGGGCGAGATTTAGGCCAGTGTAACTTTCTATTGCGTGGAATGAGGACAGCGTGTGGCACAGTTAAATATTAGAAAAACATATTTATTATTTACATTCTCTAAGTTAAGTTAAGTGTTATAAGTCTCTATGTTAATTATTTAAGTCGAATATTCACAATAAACAATCGTTCAAACTTCCTACATCTGCTTCATCCATTCCACAATCCATCATCAGGCCCGAGTATTCACGTCAAAACTACGGTTTTTGTCCCCGACACAGCCTACCAATTCTTCTCATACTTGAAATTACATTATAATGTTTTGTTGGAAGCTGTGTTGAAGCATGTTCCATTCTCAGAATTTCATTTTGTTGGGTGGCAATGATTTTGGTTTATTTGAAATAGTTTCGTTACATCGTTAACGAGACAAATCCTGATGGTCCAATAGAGAGATACGCAGGCGTGGTTGGTGATCAAAAGCTTCTCTCAGAAAAAAATGGAGTTGGTAATGATTAAACCTTCTGACCAGTGGCCAAGTCATGAACCGTAAGAACTTTGCTTTGTAATGCAGGAAATGTAAATATGACTAACATAATTTGATGTATCAACAGCATTCCTTTATAAAGAGTTAGAAGATATCTTGATGCGTCAACCAAACAGTTTTTAAGACGGAACCGACAAAATTTGTCACCTCAAGAAAAGCTTTTATGAATTGAAGCAATTTACAAAGTACTGGAACAGACGTTTTACATCTGCTAAAATTTGAATTCAGGAACAAGCAGGACATCGGGAGAGATTACTATGGAAAGGGTTTGAACTGAGTTTCAATGTGATGACAAAGACATATGACCTAGACTAGCGACTTTGTGCAACAGTATGGTTTAAAACAATACTTTAAAATTATTCTGTGAGGGAAAGTGTTGAAGTATTTTTCATTCTCATAATTTCACTTTGTTGCGTGGCAACATTTTTCGTTTATTTGAAATGGTTTTGGTTACGCCAATAATCGTATTTTGCTTTGGTCCACTTGTCACTGTTTATCGATGCTCGTGATATTTTTCCTGTATGTTTGTAATTTGTAAATAGCTTTTGAAAGGAATAAATAATTTATTAAACTCTACACTCCAGTTACTTTAATGAGCTGTACTCAATAGGCAAGTAACATTATCATTTTCATTTTGAACAGGTGCATGGTTAAGAAACAGGTGCATGGTGCATTTAGAAACCGAATCTCTGAATTGAAAAATATAGGTCCCATAAGGATTTGATTTAAAACTGCATTGTAGCTGGAGTAAAGCAAATTTTAAATAAAACTTTGCAATCTTGAAATAATAAGGCAATTGGAAAATATTCGTGACTTTTGAAAAATTAAAATTTTTGTCTTAAGTGACAGAAGGTCGAGGTTGCTTGCTTTACAAGGTGAAGCTATTTTATTAAACTTATCTACCTATGAAATATTTGTTGAAAACTGATTTTCTTTTAAAAGATGCTATGAAATCGACTTTCCATTTTCTTAAACATGGTAATCGATTATCTTTGCTTTGTCTACATTGAATACATTTAATTTCAAAACACGTTTTGGCACTACACAGGAAGCCAAATGAACGTTTCAAAAATGCATTTGTTTCAAAAGAAACTAATCGTATCAAATTAATTTTTATCCTTCCCTTAATGATGATGAAACTCGGAAGTATATTCCTGAAGCAAGAGTACCACAAGTCAAAAAATATTGATAGGAAAACTGAGTTCAAAACTATACGCCGTAAGTTCGTCGTTTTTACATGAAATGAGCTTAAGGGACATTCATAATCACTCCAAAACTCAAAATCTACTTCTGTAGTAGTAACGGAAGTTTTCTTTTTTTTACCATAAGTGTGATATAAAATGGGTTACATGGATGAATATTACCTATATACGTATTTGCGTCCACTGTAAAATGTAAGATTATCGAAATATTAAAACAGTGTTAAAAAATTATTTTCCGAACATTTAAATGATATGTGCATTATTTATCTATGAAAGATAAAAATTATTATTTTGATCACTTTTTCAACAACCAATTTACCCAAGAAACGCCGGATAATTCTTCTAGTATTTAGCAAATGATAATCAGCTTCTCTAAAATATTATATTCATAACTTACAAAAATTATAAACTAAAGAACATTTGTGGAAAACTTAATTAAATCACTGTTCAACTCATCAAGCATATGGGATTGTGTTAGAGCTTCTTATTTTTTTAATTCTTAATACCATTTGCTTTGATAGTAGTTGAGTACTAAAGTTGATATTTCTTGCATTTCTTTGTAACTAATTTTTCACGACAGTCTCTGCTGATATTAACACCATGCTAGTGCTCTTAAAAGTTTAACTACCAAAACTAACAAAAATTGGATGGAGTAATAAATTTGAAAGAATGAAGTTTCATCGTTGCCAAATTGGTAAGGTTCAGAAGTCTTTAATTTTTGTTACTAAAATCAGTATATTACTCCTCATAGTGTTCTAATTCATACATGCAAGCAGAATTTTTGTTTTGTTTCTTCATACTTTTCAAATTAAGGAAATGAATGCTGAAAGGAAATTTCAACCATCTCTAAAATAACTTTGTGACACCATCATAAAACATAAAGGTTTCTCAAACGTTTTCACATTAATTTCTTTCAATCCAATTTTGTCAGTTCAGTTTCTTTCCATTCGAACATCCAAATTATATTAATTGGATTGGACGCCGTAGGCGGACACTGTTTCCCCTGTGCGGCTTTCAGCTTTATAGTCCGCCGCCTTACGGAGGAGATTCGGGGATTAGGGAAAGCCGAGCAATCTACTATACATATAAAACATTTAAGATAACACACAAAAAACAAATGGTAAGTGAAGGGCATAACATATAAGCTAAAAAATACATTATGACGTAGGAAAAGGACTACAAAATTTGCTAAATTTACAGAGAACAAAATGATGATAATAATATAATCCATATTCAATAAACGGAAACAATACACAATGAACTAGGATACGTATTCAGAAGAAAAAAATTTCTAAAAGCAAAACGTCTAAAAAGACTACTATGAAATACAGATATACTAATTTCGTAAGAAAAGCTAGGTTATTTCGAGGACTTTCGACTTCTCAGCTCTCACAGATATAATCAATGTTGGAGCTCAGAAATTCCATCATTTTAAGGATTTTGTGGTGGCAGTGTCTATTCTTGGAAGCATTTTGGCACCAATGAGAATAGTTTTGCAGAGAATGTTTCGCCAAATGCCTTGGACTTGTGAGATCACAGTCAAAAAGGTAGTGGATGGGATCACCTTCTCGGCTGCAGTTGCACAGCGCACTTGCCCTTTGATGGAAACGTTCAAGATACACCGGAAATGGAACATTGCCTGCGAAAGATTGTACCAGCTTTGAGTTCTGGAAAATAAGGTCGGTTGAAATCTTTGGAAAGAATTGTTGTGTTTGGTAGAAATATCCCATTCTGCTTGCCATTGGTTCAAGACCGACGTATCAATTGAACTTAATAATTTGCTTCTAGGCCACTTTAAACTGGTTGTTTGATGGGAAATCCCATTTGCTTCAGACTTCGCAAGTACTTCGCGAGTGCTTGTTCGTTTCCCACAATGCCAGCGTGTGATTTTACCCAGGAGATGTTAATTTGGGGTATTTCAGTGGCTTCAAGTAGATCCAAATTATATGCTTGATTACAAGGGATATTTTCAAAGTTCTGGAACTGTACTATTATTTTTTAACCAATTATGCCACGACGAAGTAACTGGCCAATAGCAAAACTCGCCAGAACTTTATGTCCGAGATATCTCGTCATTAGAAAAAAAACTGACCAGATTTTGATCTCGTCATCATAAAAACGGCAATATCGTGATGATGAGATATCTCGTCACTAGCAAATTGATCAGATCTTGATAGGCGATCTCTTCGTTAGCTAAATTAGTCAGATCTTGCTGGACAAGATATCTCGTCCAAACCACTTGGAGGGTTAACACTAGAACGTCCGGCACTTCCGTTATTCCAATACGACCATTCGGTGTCGTTTCGACATTAGTATATAAATTGCGTAAAATAATGATATTTAAATGGCATCCTTACTATTTTCCATTTTAGCTAAATTTAAGTACATTTTAAACATTTTTATATAAGCTTATTATTTATGCCACAGAAAATTAAAGTAAATCGATTGTTAAACTCGTAGGATACACATAAAGCAACAAAATTGAGAAAACGAAATAAAATGTGTTATCTATCTTTGCAACACAATATTTAGGCAGATTTTACCATAATTTATCAAATATATTACTTGCAACACACCTTATTTACTTTTGAAACAGAAATAAGCAGTTTTTCGGCAGTTTCCCGCTTCATTTACGCACTGAACAATGTTTTGTGCGCACATCGATTGTATATAAACTACTCTTTATTTCACATTTTCTGAGCATCAGATGATATTACTTCCCACTATGATTTCTGATATATAATCGTGGTACTTTTACCCATTGACTCTTGAACTCAGGACGAACTCATTGGCGTTTCGCTTGACAAAATTGGAGGACCGTATTTTCACGTAAAATATTTCCCAGCTGCAAAGGAATCATTCACCCACTGTACACTTTCCATTCCTTGCCATCCCGAGTGAAATAAATCCAAATTACTCGTATTCTAGGTATTGTCAGCAGCATCTGTCTAACTTCCTTCGGGTTCTTCTGATTTATTTTCGCGTAATCTGGATACTTTATACGAATTTAATTCGGAGCATGAGAGCTCAGAACTATCAGGTTCGTTTTCAGATAGGTCGTGCAACAGATTTCCAATTTCTCTAGAACCTTTTCTACGAGTCATCACTTTTGTGTTTGATAAATGAAAAATCACCTGTGAATAACATTGTAATAATTGCTAGCTATGCACAAACTTAGACGTAAACACGCTATTGAGAAGGACTCATTTCCGTCTTTGAAAGGTATGGTTATCTATTCAAGGTCAAATAAATGAATAAAAAGCATTATTAAATTAATAGTGATTAAAAATTGTTTTGCTATTCTATGGTCATTCTTTGATAAACAAAAGCTACTTAGGGAAATATGCATCGTCTTGAAAAGAAGACTACAACAAAATGCATAACAGATAATACGCACAATAAAAGCTTACTGGCACAGGCTGTAGATTTTTTAAAACTGAGTTACACAAAAAAATTACTTCTGTGTGGGTTTATCAAGTAAAATTATTATGTCACAAGAAATCGCCGAAATCCGACAAAAAGTGCGAGGGTAGGTAGGTAGTTTAATTAACGTCGTACTGGAGCAACACAAAGGGCTATTGGCGAAGGTCCGGGATTAATCCCAAAGGGAAAGATCCGTCATTTTGAACCACGGTCAGATGACGAAGTCACACCTGGGCTGGCACTCCACTCCCCAAACTTCCACACCACGCCAACGTTAGGACATTTGAGATAAAATGCGAAAGGGAGAAAGTGATAAAGGTTGTCCGATGTCAAAATGACACCAACGGCAGTTTGAGTGTTAATTTATTAAATTCTGTTAATATATATTGTAATTACACAATATAATGTCCATTTAACTGTATGCACGTACCATTGCGAAACTGTTGTTTAGGCCATCTAAAAAATTCGAGGTCTATTTTATCCACTGGTTTACAGATAGTTTATGTCATTTAAGTCCTGAAATTTCGCACCACGTAAAAAATTTTCAATTCTGGGAACAGATGACAGTTGCTATACGACATCTATTCTATACCCCCTCTTGACACCCCGTTTCCAAATAAAAAAAACTGGCTCTGAGTATTTCACATTTCCATAGTTGCAAAATTAACACTTCGCTCGGTTTGAAGATCAGTCAGGTGGTTTTGGTGAAAAGCATGAATCCTTATGTGGGACAATTTATTTATTGGATCAATTGATTATCTAGTGTGATTAAAAACACTAACCTGCTCTTCGATAGCCATTCGGCCGAAGTCGATACGTAAGCCCACGTGACTTACCTTTCTAAGATCCTACGCCAGCATGATATATCAATTTCATTAGAAGATTGAGATGGTCCTTAGCCCTGCATTATTCAACTGGATTGGGACTCCTAGAACTTTGAAAACATCCCTAGTGATTTGTTAGAATTACATTTACTGCATGAAAATAATAGGATAATAAATTTAACGGAGTTTACTTAAACTAATTATGTTAAATCTACTGCATTGCAAAATGAGAAAATTGGATTATTAAGAATAATAATTCAATTTACGAAAGGTTTTTTTTAAACATAATTTCTGGCAAGTACTAATAGAATTAGAGAAGAAACTAGAAGAGCGAATAAGAAAAAGAACAGTTAAACTATCTAAGGAGCAATTAATTAGTGCAAAGTAAAATAATATAGCGTAACATTTTCAGGTAAAAAACATCATAAAAAGAAAGGTTCCACAACCGTAAACACTAAAAAGACAAAAAAATGCAGGTTTTAATAAATTTCACACAAAAAATTTTCAAATTCTTAATATGAACAAATTGTACAATTTATTTTTATAATCAGGTTCCTCGTTTGTCTTAAATGCAAGATAATAAAAATTTCGTTGTCAACTTTTTCAGCAAGGTTATCTCATACATTCTTAAAACTAGAGCGAATTTTGAAAAATGTACAACATTGTATGAGACAGATTTTCAATGTAAACAAACCAGTCGGTCTGCGAAGACCTTACTTCTGCCTAGCAAATGCTCTCGCATGATACATATTGGAGTTACCTTAAAATGTAGTTTATCACCGTTTATTTGGCAAACATTTGGCGTTTAATCTAATTGGTGTTGACCAATCAAATTATATACGTAAGCGGTATTTAATCTTTCTATGTTTCATTTAGAGGGGGGTATTTCAATTAACGTCACACTAGAGCAACACAACGGGTTATTGGTGACGGTCCGGGATCAATCCCAAAGGGAAAGATCCGATGACAACACAACGTAATTTTGAACCATGGTCAGATGACGAGGCAACACCTGAGCTGGTACAACACTCTCCAAAGTTTCATTTGGAATTAAAATTGGTAAAGTACTGCTGTGTGTGAATCGTATTTTTTATTGAACAAAAGCAAACTCCCCGTGCTAAAATACAAAACGGGGAAGAAGTAAGTTGATTTATCAAAGAAACAGTGAAACATAAAATTTATATAAAATTACAAGGTTTGATGAACTTAACAAATGAAAAGAAAAGCAGATTGTATCCAACAAAAACATCGAGTTCAACTGGCCATGTTTTACCCAATCTTCTCAAATCATTTTAAAGATACATTCTCTTGAATTATCAAATGCAGGACAACTAAAAAGCAAATTGTATTTGAAAACAAATGAAGTGACGTTTCAGAATAAGTACAGGAAACACGTATCTCCACAGAAGCACTACCTCCATCAATATTAACTTGACAGAAAATACCTCTTCTATTTCATTCCGAAAGTCAACACCAAATAAAATTGCGCTCATGTTTGGACAGTCTATTTCACTTCCACTTTTACTCAGCAGTATCTTTTCCTCAATTTGGACATTTTCAGACTTTAAAGTCACCAACATATTCCCAAACTCCACGTAAAGAATACGTAAAATGTTTCGTTACAAGCGTCATTTTTTTCCTATCTGACAAAAATCCATATAAAAGAAGTATTGTGCTTGAAGAAAACAGCGTGTACGTACCGACCAAAGGAAATAGTTTTTGCTTGTAGCTAGAATTTTTTTCCTCTTATTAATATGGTACTTAAGAAACTCGACATACTTTCTTAAAAGAAATATGGAGAAAACTTTTTTGGTTTTCTGTTGACTAAATATTTTATGGTTGAGTACATGCTTTCAGAGTTCAACGTTTTCTGTGTGCTCCTTTTGGACAAAAGTATTGTAGCGAAGTCATAAACATTAGGTTTTTACTTTATTTTCCTCCAGTATTAGATTTTGTACAATTTTTAACTAGACCTACAAGCTATGGTGAATGTATAATTTTATTTTATAAATATATAATAATTTTATTTAGTATTATTCTTTAAATTTCAGAAAAATAAATAGAAAACAAATGTACATATTTGTATATTAATGTTTAGTTGTGTATTTCAATTTGGTCATTTATATTCTTATTTATAAAAATTTCTGCAAAAATATGATTACAAATACACATTTGAAACTAATCATGAAACATTATCAGAGAGTAACATTTCTTAATCCTCCTTGTGGTTGTCTCGATGAGGTATCTCGTCATTAGCAAGACTGACCCGATCTTGGACGAGATATCTCGTCAGTAGAAAAATCTGACCAGATACTGATATCGTCGTAAAAATCGGCAATATCTTGATGATGAGGTATAGCTCGTCATTGAAGCATAAACTACTTGATAGACGTGATATCTCTCATAAACAACTTCGACTGTTAAATTATAAACGATCAAGTATCTCATTTCGATTGATTGGTTGGGGTTTCGTCTGGCAAGATCTCAAAGTGAACAACTTACTCTAAGTACAAGATAAAACAATAAAACCAATGTAAATATAAAAACATTAAACGAAATGAATATCAAATCAAGAGTAAGGATTTTACAGCAAAATAAAACATCCAATCGTGGACAAATTTGAATTTCAAAAATTTATTGGTCAACAACAGGAAAAAACTTGTTCAGTTAAGACACGACTTTACTGAGTTTATGATTTAAAATATGTTTAATAATAACATGATGGATAATACTAAAAGATTTGGAAGCCATGAAAATTAAATTTTGAATAGAACATGAAATAGCCTATTTTGTTGCTTCAGTGCGACGTAAATTCAACAACCAACCATGAGGTTAAAATTAAAACATGAATATGAAAACTTGATTTAATCTGCTTTCTGAATTAGATGTTTTGGAGGTATCTTTTGGAGTAAAGAAAAGTGCATAAGTCATCAAAAACATAACATTATGCATGGGGGGGGGGAAATCGAACCAAACACCTTTTTATTCGTGAATCGTTCCCAGAGGAGCAAACTGAAAACTTCCATTCAAAAGGGAATATCTACTATGCATAAATTTTGCTTAATTCTCTGAGCGTCGCGAGATGTCCCAATAATGCAGACTTGATTTTACCTCGCAATACAATTCATGACTAAATAACTACACCATTCTAAAGAATCCATGGATTCTTTCAACCTTCAGAAAGATTCTATTGGTACTTTTCTTAGAAGATAATCTTTCTTTGGAACGATTCAATTGCTCCTCTTCTTGGAATAGAATCCTCTGAAACAATTCTATAGATTCATTATGTGGAATAGAATCTTTTGAAACGATTCTATTGGCTAATTCTGTAGAACAAAATCCTTTGGAAAGGTTCTATAGTTCATTTCTTTACATGATAATCCCCTGAAAAGGTTCTATTGCTCTTTTCCTAAAAATAGAATCCATTTGAAAGGTTTATTGCTCCTTTCCTTAGAATAGAATCCTTTGGAAATATTCTATTAGTCCAGGGCAAAATCTGTTAGAAGCCATACACGGAAGACTACAGGGTGCAAGGTGGAATTATACATTTGAAACCCTCAGAGGGTTAAGTGGTCGTCTTCCTATTATTGATGTTGAATTATGAATTGAAGATATTTCTCTGGTTGTAGGCTAGATAAACATCGTGGCTAAGAAGATTTTATATTTAATGCAAAATAAATATTGAAGTTTCAGCGATAATTATCAGTCATCATCGACCTTAATTTTATGGTAAAGTTATTTCGTCCTTACTGTACACTAAAGATAAAGTAATTTCTATAAATATTGGTTGAATGGATTTGCGCTTAGAAGTGTAGAGTAAAGGGCTGAAGAAATAATTGTGAAAGATAACACAATTTTCAGGAACGTAGGTAGTTGAATTTACGTCGCACAGCAACACAACGGGCTAATGGCAACGGTTCGGAATCAACCCCGAAGGGAAAGATTCGAGGACACCACGATTAGATGATTACACACTTTTCACTGGGTTTTACAAGCATTTTTACCTCAATTTAATTTAGTATTTTGTGGACTGTTCGAGTAAGCAATAAAGAAATGGGCCGAGGTGGCCCGATTGGAAGAGTAACGTACTAGCAACCGGAGGGTGGCGAGTTCGAATCCAACCAAAATACTGCCGTGTATAAAGGGGGCTGTCGCACGTTACATCTGTCGTGGCCTCAAATGTCCTCACGTTGGCATGGTGTGGAAGTTTGGAGAGTGGGGTGCCAGCTCAGGTGTTGCCTCGTCATCTGACCGTGGTTCAAAATTAAGTGGTGTTGTCCTCGGACAGTTTCCTTTCGGGATTGATCCCGGACCGTCGTCAATAGCTCTTTGTGTTGCTCTAGTGCGACGTTAATTAATTACCGTTACCTATGATTGTGGTGGCAACGGTGCAATGTTGCGATGCTCACGATGGCGGAGACTTGACTCTGTCTAGATCAACTTTTGCTCGTTACGAGTATGTAACTCGTAACGATCTAGAATGTGGGTCCCTTAGAACGCAAGGAAGCCCATTAAGGGAACAGTGGACTTTCAAAACACACTTTTGCAGTTATTCGATTGTTATAAAATTTGCAGACTGTTTTCTTTCTACTAAAAACCTACACTTAAAGTTTGATCTAAAAATATTAAGTCATTCAGAGGTTGTTATATAAAATGTGGACAAAAGGTTTGATAAATTTGAAAACATTGATATGTCCTATGCTCATTATTTTCCTGTATTTTGTAAAATTTTCATCACATAAATAGTTTGCATACATGGAAATCAAGTTGATTCAATTTGGTAAGTGCATCGCTCAGTTGTATGTAAAAAACAATTTTTGTACTAAAACACCTAAAATTTTACAAACAAACATAGATTAAGCAACCATTTTAAACCAAAATTTCAAATTTGGAAACAATGAATTTCTCGTTTATACTTAGATATATGCAACACATTTCAATGATTATTCAGAAATTATTATAAGTAATTCAATTAAAACCAGGAATATTGTGAAAGAAGAATTTCAAAAAGTATCAATAGCACAAAGCGCGTTATTGAATACTCTTACTATACTTATGTACTATATCTTTGATGTTGTGTATGTTACTCTGTCAAAAGTGATCGTAATTCGAAAACTTACTTTTGCTATCCACAGAGTTTGATATTAATTAATTTTTAACGCTAAAAAGATTCGAGTTTGGTGATTTTGAAGGTACTGTCCCCTTAAATGGAGCTTATTGTTCTAAATATGATCCATCTCTGTGATATTTACAACATATAGCTTACATTACTTAAAATAATTGTTATTTTTCAAACTTCGTAATTTTCTTTTCGGTGACAAAATTTTTACCTTCAATAATATCTATGGAAAAGGCTGATGTACCTTTAATAAAACCTTTTAACTAAATTGCAGTAGCATAAATTACCCATCAGAGATGGGCCCGGAGTCTTCCAATTTACATTGCGACAAATTCAATATCTCCGGATATCAATACCAAGTCAAATTTCGGATTTATATAAAAATTTCCCGCTCTTCGGTCAGGGCGTCATGGATGCTACCCACCTGCATCAATGCACCAAGAACCAGAACCTTGAACCAAGAACCAGACACCGAGGACGAATTGAGGAAGCTTTCCCGTATCTACTGGTCGGCGCGCCACCAAATGGCCCAACAGTCAAGGTGGGCGCTGGCTAGCAAGCAAGCTTCTATTAAATGGTACTTTTGAATTTGCTCTACTATGAACAATGCGTGAATAAATAG
The DNA here is from genome assembly GCA_933210815.1 of Meta bourneti. Taxonomy (NCBI): domain Eukaryota; kingdom Metazoa; phylum Arthropoda; class Arachnida; order Araneae; family Tetragnathidae; genus Meta; species Meta bourneti. Next base: position 73,061,251 of record OW119929.1, on the reverse strand, counting down.
TAGTGGTTCAATTGATTTTTTTAAGTTTACTTTCTAATATACTCTTTAAATTCAAATTAAAAGTTCCATTCAAGATTTGTTATGAATAAATAATGGAAATTATCAACAACTGTTATAATTCTGTAGCTCACTGTTTTATAGATTTTTTATCTCGTCTTTATTCAGAGTGACATTTTGCTCACTTCCTTGTAAAAAATCATGTAAATTACTTCAGATATATTTCATTACAATCTTGTGTAACAATTTCTCTACTCATTTATTAATTCTCATTTATTTCTTTTATTTATCTCATTATTATGCTGCCCTCAGAGGCATATCTTCTTTAGATATGTACGAACTTCACAGACCAGAGGTACCCTAATGATCTATTCTTTTCCCATGGGGTTTACTGCCTCTGGTAAACATGGGGTCGCGACCCCAGGATTCCCAAGCAATCTTTCTCTACTTCTCTCCATCCTTTCTTTTCACAATTGCTTCGCATTGTCTGTCTTGTGTTTGGCGCAGCTTCGCTAAATGTGGCCTTTGCGCCATAAAACCTAAACCAGCCATCCTCTTTGTTGCACTACATTTGTTGAACATATGTAATTGACTAAGAATACAGCAATACTGTAAACGCATTTTTGAGTGTTCCTGTACCTCTTTTCCAAAATTTTTAACTAAAAACATTTCAAATCTTGCCAAACACGTTACATTAGAAGCTGAATTCACTCATTCAAAGTTTATTTTCGTGTGGTTCTGCACATTCGTGCATCAATATCTTCAATGATACTTTTGGAATTGATATGCATGAAATTTGCATAAGGAGCTGTCTTCATTTCAAATTCACACAAATTTTATTTTTGTTGTGAAAGCACCTGATGGTGAAATCCATATCAAAACATCAGATAACAAATTTCAAGTCATTTGAGAAATTGCTGTGGTTTGGTGAGGTTATCAATGAACTTTAAAGATTTGCGATTATGACCATGATAAAAAATATTTGAAATATATGCTCCCGCACCTCCTTTTAAAATTATTTTAACTTAGGTGTTGAGCCACGGTCAGATTACAAGGATCTTTCCCTTTAGGATGGATCCCGGACAGTCGATAATAGCCCGCTGTATTGCTTCAGTGCTACTTAAATTCAACTACCTACCTACCAAATTTTTAAGTAAAATAATTTCAAATCTTGCCAAAACTTTACATAGTTTAATTCAACATCCATATTTATGAGGTTCTGTACATTTGCTATGAATATTACACGTTATATACACAGAAGGATGTAAAAAATAATTACATGGCGCATTACTTTATAGACGATTTATGTTACTTAATTATCCTAATTCTCTTTTCGTTCTATAAGCGTAAAGCCTTTTATAAACCTTAAAAGTACCCCACACCATATGAAAATTTTAAACTTTGAAGAGTATAAATTCTAAACCTTCGCACTAAAATGTAAAAATAGTTTCAATTAAATAATAAAAATTCTTTATAAAGGAATGGAACCAAAAATAACAGACCAATAAAAAAATACAATTATTCCACTGTAGATCAATTTTGAAATTCTCTTTTATTTGTTACTTTCGTAATTAGTACGTATTGGATATCAATAGTTTATATACATCAGATAATCAGATTTAAATAACTTTCATTGCTGAGGGAAAACACAAAAATACTTACACTGTTAAAATAAATGCTTTTGAAAATATGTTATGTGAATGATCGATGTTTCTTTGAAGCATAAAATTTATTTATTCGTATCATTTCACTGTGAGAGGCTTTTTTCAGTCAAATTAATGTAGTTTCTGCGTCATTTCAAATAACAATGTTTCCTAAAAACAGGGCCTATCTAAATATAGGTCCTGTTAGCGCGTTGTGGAAGTTTGTAGTATGTGACAAGTTAAAATTTCCATTGAAAGTTAAAGCATTCCTTGTTTCTTTGAGATAGGACGATCAAACTTCCTTTAATGTCTCCCAAAGAGTAAAAATGGCGAAAGAGTTCCAGATCGCATTTGTTGCATTCTTTAAAATAGTTAATCAGCGTTTTGTACGGAAGCAGAAGTTTTAAAACATTAAGAGCTCGATGTAATCGTGAAGAGATCTTTTAATGTTTCGCGTATTGCCTAAGCCATTTTTTCGAGTTTTCCCACTTAAAATTCTTTCCGTAGTTCCAACTCAGGTGTTGACCTCGTCATCCGCCTTGATTCAAAATTACGAGGTATCATCTTTTCTTTCCCTTAGGATTGATCCCGGATCGTCGCCAATTGCAATTTGCACCTCCAATGCAACGTAAATTCAGCAATCCACCTAACAAAATTTAGGTCCCTCTGAAAGGCTCGAGGGGGCTCGGTAGATCGGTTGGAAAAGTAGCGTATTAGCAATCGGAAGGTTGCGAGTTTCAAACTCGATCTAACGAAAGACCGTCATGTACATGAGAGCTGGTTAAATCTGTCGTGGCCTCAAATGTCCTCACTCTGGTGCGTGGATCATATGACCAAAACTAGTAGTCCTGACTCCAAATGTAAACGAACTCCGCGAACGTCCACGAGACGGGAGAAGAGATCACCTGATTGGTCAACACGACACAATTGTAGACTAGCAATTTCATCATTTTTGTCGCCACTCTGGAAATGCGCATTCGGGATTTGATCCCAGGCAGTCGCCAATAACCGGTTGGATTGCTCCAGAGTACGATGTTAATTCAACTACTTGCCTGTACTTATTTTAAACGTAATGTCACTTGGCTTGCTTTTCGAATATGACTTCAGTGTTTACCAATAAAAATTCCAAAGAAATAATTCCGAATTGATAAATCGTCGACTTAGATCTAAGTGACAACGTTTATTTTTATTGTTACACAAAGATTAACTATATCATTGACTGCATCTGCGCTTTGAATTTATTAATGAAAGACCAAGAGGAAGGCATCTTCTCTTCTGCTCGGATGTTGAGAGCTTATGAATCTAGTCTAACATTTTCTACACTAGGGGATAAATAACAACAAATATAACTATTCGTTTTTAGGTTAAAAAGTAAAAATAATAAGTATTTTGATGATATTATATAGCTTTCAAACAGATTACAATACGATAATGACTTTAACTTGACAAGTTTTTTAGTTAACCCAGACATATATCATGCGAGAGCATTCGTATAGCAGAAATAAAATCTTCGCTTTCCATCTGGTTTGTTCACACTGAAAGTCCCTCACATAGAAAAAGTAATAAGCTAAATTTTGAAGCATAAAATCCAGAAATACCATCAGGTGTATCATTATGCCTCAAAAACTCAGCTGATGCGGATTTCTGAACATAAATAAATATACATGAAATATTCTTTAATATATAGATATATGAGATTTCAAAAATATTCAACATTAAATGTTCTGAATATGACTCTGCTGTTACTTTATTGTAATCTGTTGGTCCGGAATATAATCATAGCATTGTTTTCAGACTCCATGGTAAAATGCTTTTTTGTTCCAGGGTAAAATACTCAAATTTTGCATGGGAAGAAAATCTAAACCACCAAATAAATAATCTAAATAAATAATAGTATATCCATATTCTCTATTTCCCTAATACTGAAAAGGAAATATTTTATTTACTATCTGTTTAATACACACAGTAGGATTCTGGTCGAATTATTTGCTTTGAGAGATTCTTAGAAACCGCCTTAGAAAATAGAATGTTTTGAAACATGTGAAGCAGAAGTGTGCTTACTTTCTATGTTAGTATTTCACTTTCGTTTAATAGGAGAAAAACCGTTTTCTCAATTTAAGGTCTTACACGGGACTTACATTTCTTTGCTTTATTTACTCTTGTAATCCCTGAGAGAATTACTTTTCAAAACTTTCGTATCTTTTCTCCAAAATAAACTTAATTATAAGTTCGCTATTTTGTATGACGGTGTACACCAATGTGTGTGAAACGCGATAGATTCTATTCTGAATCAAACCGTGTATACTTAGCACATAAATATGATTTGAAAGGTTGTTTCACATAGTAGAAAATTTCATCTAGATATATAGGAAAGAAGAAGGCGTAAAAATATTATATGGATAAGGTAAAAATCCTTATTACTTTGATTGAGAAACTATCCCAGTATAGCTTTATTAAAATAATAGTTGTACATAAAACCTCGATTCATCTTTTCGTTCTTTAATCTAATTGTCCTGTTATGAAATAAAAATGACGATTGTTTGAAGAATGTTGTTTGCTCTGTGAATCTGGTTACATGTTCCATAAACCAAGATTCATAACTCCTGACCAAAAAGGATCCAATTGAGTGATATGGGAACTCATAATCTTTGAGAGAATTGCCTGGCATTTTTAATCCTTAAGAGAATTGTTTAAAACTTTTTAATCCTTGGGAGAATTACGTATGCCCCACAGTCGTTCAGGTTGGGTTTAAGAACTCAAGGGCCTTACTTGGCCAATCTACACCAAACACAAGACAGATAACGTCCAGTAATGGACATACACACACAAGGAAAGTGTTATTGACAGAGAAGTGTAAGTTATAGGAATCGAATATGCGCCGTCTACAACTCGCAATACAGTCCCTCAGGAACTGCTATTGATTGAGTATATATCTTCCGTGTCAGGGTAAAAAGGAGTTAAGTCAAAATGGCTACTTAGAATCTTAAATTGAATATTTCTCTTTCTCACAAATATTCAGGAAGAAAAGGAAGCATGCCATGATACAAATAATTGTAATTTAGATTCATAGATTCACTTATTTTTATTTTAAGCATATATTATTTTTTAATTATAATGATGCACTGGACTCCTTTGAGCCCATCAAAAATCAGACTTAACGCCTTTTGTCTCGACAAGGAAGATATATACGCTTGTGTGCTTGATTTCGAGGAATAAAGTCGAATACATGTATCGTAGAGGAATATTGAAATCTTCGTCGAGTAATGCAATGCACACACGAAATGTTTTATTGACAAGGAAGAGAGAAATACATCCAAGGTAATTTAAAGGAATCGAATCTGCCCCGCTTACAACTTCAACCCTCAGGAACAGTGATATTGATTCAGTAAATACGACTTGGTGCTTGATCTCAAAGACCCGTTTATAAATCGAGTAATGAACGTATACACACTGAAAGTTTTATTGGCACATAAGAGATAAGCATCCACAACGAGTTGCATGGCTCGAATCTCCACCTCCAACAGCACATCGTCTATGAGCGTAATCAACAAACCCACTAAGCTACTGATGCGTTAGGAATTGTGAATCTGGATTTATAGAAACAAAACCATCGAAAAAAATATTTTGCCCATTCCCGACCAAATGAACAATATTCATCATGACTCTACAAGGGAGGAATTGTGAACCACTTGGCGTTACCCTGGTGCACCTAGGAGGGTGGATTCACGTTGCATGCCACACGTTCTAGGCACAGCCCGGTTATAGAGAGGCCACACATTCACTCCAGACGGACACATATCCATCCATGCTGTCGGAACAAAGGACAATATTCCCTCTCGTAATTAAAGCCGAAGAGAAAGTTCCGATGTCATCAATCTTATTTTCGCGGGATTATATAAGTATGTAGAACAATTTCCTTTTGCATGCCTTACCCCGGTTTCGAACCTGGCACTTTTCGATCCCAAATCCAGTATCCTGACCACTAGACCTGTTGGTCGACACCGTCAAGAAATAGAACATCAAAAATTCGAATCATTCCCTCTTCGAACTGGGACGATTCAATTAACCTAATAATCAAAAACATTCTACCACCAAGAGATAAAAAATCGAACAAAATTCATAACCATAAATCTGTTTATCAAATTCATCACTTTAACGAAGCACATGCGTAACTCTCAATTACATCACCATAGATATATTTACTCTTACCAAACGCTAACCAGAGAAGCTAGATATATTTACATACATAACACTGCACACAGCCCAAGATTCAGAAGACGAAGTAAGCAAAAAACTGTTTTACCGCTTCCCGGAGAGTTTCTTAATGGCACTGAGAGTGTCAATTAGAGAAAGCTTTCTTCAATGTGCATTTACCGAAGAGCTCTCCTCCCTACTTTGATTTGAGAGAGTCTGGGATGATAATGGATTTTCAATCAAAATGTGGGGACATAATTAATTCCACTAAAGTTGATTAGTTGGCGTGATTTCGTGTTAGGCTAATCATTTTTCTGGACTCCCCTGTTCCACAAAAGCTTGTTTCTCGTCTGTTGGAGTTGAATATTTAATACGTGGTTCCAGATTTGATGTTGAATTATGAATTGAAGGTATTTCTCTGGGGTGGCTGTAGGCTAGATAAACATCGTAGCTAAGAAGATTTTATATTTAATACAAAATAAATATTGAAGTTTCAGCGATAATTATCAGTCATCATTGACCTTAATTTTATGGTAAAGTTATTTCGTCCTTACTGTACACTAAAGATAAAGTAATTTCTATAAATATTGGTTGAATGGATTTGCGCTTGGAAGTAAAGGGCTGAAGAAACAATTGAAAGATAACACAATTTTCAGGAACGTAGATAGTTGAATTTACGTCGCACAGCAACACAACGGGGTTAATGGCAACGGTTCGGAATCAACCCAAAGGGAAAGATTCGAGGACACCACGGTTAGATGATTGCACGCTTTTCACCGGGTGTTACAAGCATTTTTACCTCAATTTATTTTAGTATTTTGTGGACTGTTCGAGTAAGCAATAAAGAAATGGGCCGAGGTGGCCCGTTTCTTTATTGCTTACGGCGGAAGAGTAACGGACTTGCAACCGGAGGGTTGCGAGTTCGAATCCAACCAAAGACTGTCATGTGCAAAGGTGGCTGGTGCACGTTAAATCCGTCGTGGCCTCAAATGTCCTCACGTTGGCGTGGTGTTGAAGTTTGGGTGGTGTGGGTGCCAGCTCAGGTGTTGCCTCATCATCTGACCATGGTTCAAAATTATGTGGTGCTGTCCTCGGATCTTTCCCTTCGGGATTGATCTCGGACCGTCGTCAATAGCCCGTTGTGTTGCTCTAGCGCGACGTTAATTAATTATCAATAAAGAAATCTAATGCGTATTAAACTACGCGGTGTTTTTACATAAGGGTGCCATTTTGTTTTGGAATATTTTTCAAATAACATCGTTTATTTAATTTTTAGATATATTGTTTATTCAATTATGACAATTTATAGATTAAGACATCTGCCAAATGACAATAAACAAAACATTTTTAATTAATTATTTTTATACATTGTTTTCTCAATGAATGATATTTTTATTGAATTGCCTGTATTTGGACAACGACCAAATGACCTCTGGCCGCGTTGCAAATATGGGCTCTTTTAACTAGATTTTCCATTACATTTGAACACATTTCTTGGGTAGTCAGTTTCTTCGTAAATGTTTTATAAAAACTGTTGAATCGTTATCTTATGTTAACGTATACTCATTCCTTTAAGTATCTCTGCTGAAAATAACCTGGCACAGTCAAATCAGAGGAACAAGGGGACCAATCCACATCACCAGATTTTGACATTATTTGGCCTGAAATGCGTCCTAGAATTCATATGGTTTTGCACTATCTGTATATGTTCCTTCATCTTGTTGAAACCATATGTGCTGTAAACCTTTTGTCGATAAATTTCAGACCAAAATAAATTTTGCAGCATCGCACAATATTATTCGCAACTAACAATAGCCGCGTTTTCATTTGCTTCCCCGAACACAAATGGTCAATATAATGCCTCCACTCCAAAATACACACCAAACAGTTGCTCTACGGGTATGAAAAGGTCTTTCATTAATAAAACTTGGATTTTCTGATCCCCATTAAAGGTCGTTTTGTTTGTTTCCACCGATGTCGAAATGAAACGTGAAGTAATTGAACAAATCACGTGGTGTAAAGATCCTTTATTTTCGGAGTGACCAGAGGTGGTTACTTAACCAATGTTGTGTTCTATAAATCGTCATTAATTAAGAAAACAACTTGTAAAAATTAATGAAAAATATTTTATCTAAAATAAATTCCCAAACAAAGTGGTGCCATAACATAAAAAACACCCTTTGTTTAGGAGTTAGTATTCATAAGTACATGTTTTGATTCAATTGCAACGCCAAAAGTGAGGTACCTCATTCTTTAACTATTGGTGCTTTTCTAAATTGTTTTAAAGTAATGATTGCATACGAAATGTAATGTGATGCTATTACATGTTGGTCAAAAGTATCAGAACTCCTCTTATTATTCACGTCTGTCCCTGAGAAGGGACAAATAAACCAAACGTGTCGCTAGACGAGGATTAAAGGCATTTAAAACTAAATATGCATTTCAATTGTATAAGGGTATGTCTTCATATTGAAATTGGTATCAACCACTTTTTAAATAGCTCGTTGTGCTTCTCCAGTGCGAAGTAAATTCAACTACCTACCTATCCATCAACCCTTTTTAAACCATATTTTTTATTAGATTCTGTTCTCGATAAAAATAGCCATAAATCATATAAAATGCATTTATTTTAGTCAAATTTATGAGTTATGATTGGAATTCAGAGCTCCTTATGTTAAACGTACGAACCACTGCGAAGACTGGGATTCGAAACCAGAGCCTGTTAAATAATGCACCAGTTCCCTAATTACTTGGCTACCAGAACTATTCATAAAAAGAAATTCGAGACCTGTAACTTTCATACTTTTGGAAAGCACCAAACGAGACAAGGGGGCGCATTTTCTTACTTTCGTCCTGGAGACCCAAGTCCTCAGAACGACATAGGATTTCCGAGTAAAGTACAACTGCTTTTACCCTACAACACATGACTAAATAGCCACATGCATTTAGTAGTCGAAGAAATCCTAAAAAGGATTCTGTTGATCAAAAAGCCTAAAACTGGTTAAAAGTCATGCAGGGAAAATCGTAGTTGCATGGTGGAATATTGCGGGCATGATTCTTAGAGGGTTGACAAAGCCCTAATCTTAGTTAATTTTTACGCTGTCAGCAGCTATATCTAACGGCATCGACCTTTTAATGAAATAGACGGATCATGTGGGCGGAATCGCTGTCGTAAAACCTCTGAAGAATAAATAACAAATCGACTTACCAATTGTCTATGGAAGCGCAGACTAGTGTTTTTGATCACGGTGGATAATCACTTTAACCAATCAATAATTTAGGATTTGTGCTTTTACCCACAATCACGTACAGATCTTCAAACCGAGCTACTGGAAGAAATAACATGAAGCTGTAGGCACACGCTCCGTCTATTTCATTTTAAGATCGATCTCTAAGGGTTGAAAGAATCCTAAAAAGGATTCTGTTTGTCAAGAAGTCTAAAACTGATTAGAAGTATTCAGGGAAAGAATTTCAGTTTATATGATGGAATAAGGCCAGCATGTCCCTAAAATGGTTAAGTCTAACTTTTTGCTAGTTATTTTTCTAGTAATTACTGTCTATAAAAATTAATGTTGTAGAACATCGTTTATCAACAAAAATTAATATGGTACTAATTAAATTTGACTCTAATTATTTAAATAGTTATACTTTATCTCAAATACGTATATTTTTGTTTGGTCAGAGGCGGTATCAGCCTCATTTTTTTCTTATTCTAAAAAGTGTAACTTTGCCTCTGAACACTCTACCATGTACAGAAAGAATTCTTGGATCGGTCTTTTTCTTTCGTCTATTTCTTTGACTACGGTTACTTTTTGCAACACGAGAGATAATTTGATCTGGTATTGGTATTTTTAATTAACGTCGCATTGGAGCAACACAACTGGCTATTGGCGATGGTCCGGATGAAACACGAAGGGAAAGGTACGAAGACAACACGTAATTTTAAATCGCGGGCAGATGACGAGGTCACACCTGAGCTGGCACCCCACTATCCAAACTTCCACATCACGCCAATGTGAAGACATTCGAGGCCACGACAGATTTAACGTGGACCAGCCCCCTTTGTACACGACGGTCTTTGGTTGGTTTCGAACTCGCAACCCTCCGGTTGCAAATCCTTTACTCTTCCACCCGGGCTGCCGCAGCCCTTAATTTGATCTGGAGAGGAAGCCTTAAGTAAAAGATTCTTGAGAGAAATAACTTTATTACAAGATTTTTGTATCTAAAACAAATTGTTGAATACTTTGAGATGAAATAAAAGTCTTGTTTATCAAGTCTCCAGAGAACAAATTTGTATCCAAGAACTTGAATGTTTTTGCGTATTCCGAACTTGTTTAAAATAAAGAGAGAGTTACACAACCGTTACTTATAAAACCTTTATATCCTGACACAACCGTTGCACTTACAAAACAAATACGAATTACTTTTAAACTAGTTTTAAAAGTTCAGTCAGGCTTTCTGTGGAAGCCTGACTGAATAGAAATACAAATGCAGTGAACTTTATATACATTCAAATGCGTAATTTTTACCAAAAGTTTGTACTTGAAATTGTTTAAAATTCCACTCGAATATAAATTTTACATTCGTGATCAGAAACCCAGTCGCGTGTGCAAAATAAGCCCTTCTTCCTGTGGATAAAATTTGAACGGAAGACGGATTGAATCGATTAAATCGCTATTAAAAATACAATAATTAGTTTAAACACATCAATAATGATCTAGAAATTGCTGCCAGAGGATATGGGAGGTTAGAGCAAGACATTAACTAAAATTACAGCTGATAGAATAATGGGAGAGCCTGAGAAAAATTAGAATGCATTTAAATCATGACGTCAACGCAGAGAAAATCGACCTTCTAATGTAAATAAACTAAGCATGTGGGCGTAAGATCTTAGAGGTGGCAGAATATCAACTGGGTTTGGGAATCGACTTGGACCGATTCGAAGCACAAACTAGTATTTTTCCTCACGCCCGTCAATTAGTCTTACACCAGGATTCGTAATATCTTCCAACACCGCGTGACCTTTTCTCTGAGATCTTCAAACCGAGCGATTGGTTATTGGTATTTTTAATTAACGTCACATTGGAGCAACACAACGGGCTATTGGTGATAGTCGGGGATCAATCCCAAAGGGAAAGATCCTAGAACACCGAATTTTCCGAATATTGAACCATGGTCACATGACCGAGGCAACACCTGAGCTGGTACCCCACTCTCTAAACTTCCACACCGCGCCAACGTGAGGACATTTGAGGCCCCGACAGATTTAACGTGCACCAGCCCCCTTTGTATCCGACCGTCTCTGGCTGGATTCGAACTCACAACCCTCCGGTTGCTAGTCCGATACTCTTCCAACCGAGCTCCCGCGGCCCACCAAGCGATTGGTAGAAATAACATGAGGTAAGTATTTGAATTGACGTCTCACTGAAGCAACACAACGGGTTATTGGCGATGGTCCGATCAATCCCGAAGGGGGTATTTCAATTAACGTCGCACTGGAGCAACACAACGGGCTATTGGTGACGGTATCAATCCCAAAGGGAAAGATCCAAGGACAACACCACGTAATTTTGAACCACGATCAGATGACGAGGCAACACCTTAGCTGGCACCCCACTCTCCAAACTTCCACACCACGCCAACGTGAGGACATTAGAGGCCACAACAGATTTAACGTGCACCAGCCCCCTTTGTACACGACGGTGTTTGGCTGGATTCGAACTCGCAACCCTTCGGTTGCTAGTCCGTTACTCTTCCAACCGGGCCATCGCGGCCCTCAATTCCGAAGGGAAAAATTCGAAATCAACGTCTCGTAATTCAAAACCATGGTCGGATGACGAGGTCACCGCCTGAGTTGGCACCTCACTCTCCAAATTTCCACACAAGAGGGTGCATTCCTCCCTGGGTGTATTTCTCTCTTCTGTATCAATAAAACTTTCATTGTTCAACGATTATTTCTTATTGAGAATTACTAAGTTAATTCTCAATAAGAAATAATCGTTTGATAAAAAATAGTCAATCCTATAAAACTCCAACCACTCTAACTTAAAATTAAAGAGCTATTCATCTGAAATCCAGCAGTACATCTAACAATGTAAACTTAAAAATTATTATGGATCTATACCTAACCACAATGTTCCGCCTTCCAAAATCAACATTACACAACGTTCTGTTGTGGGTAAAGGATCAAAAGAAATAAAACTGTTATTATAGGATAGGAAATGTGTCGGAAAGTGCATTGCTTTTTTACCCCTAGGGCATAAAGTTGTTTCTCTGACACATCCAGATACTTGCACTAGCAAGGACACTGTTTGTTTCCAATATTTGGCTAAGATATTGATCTTGTCCCTTCTGCAGAGCTGAAGTTCCGAATCATTAGATCGCGGGTTTTAGCTCTGAATTTTCCCGAATAGATGTAGATAGAGGAAATCAATTAAAGAAATAGAACGGTTTTACTGAAAGTTAATTCAGGGAATTGAAAAACAGAGTAAAAAAATATCTATATCCTATAGACTTTTTTAATACCGGACTTATATAATTCAGATTTTTTTTTCTAAAAATTCATTTTTTCTTGCTATTTGAATTAAATAAATAAATGGCGTATGTTTAATTTGTGGTTGCAATCTACTTGAATCTATAAGATATTAACAAAACTAGATTTATAAACGTATACAAATATTTATAAAATTTTACAAGCCTGAAACTTAACAACCAATTCATAAAATGTCAACGTATTATGGCATTTAGATATTCAGATTCAATGCTATGATAGCTTTATATATTTAACGGCTATCCTACTTATACTTCCTCGGATCTTTGCCTCTGGGATTGATCCCGGACCGTCACCAATAGCCCATTGTGTTGCTCCAGTGTGACGTTAATTGAAATACCCCCCCCCCTACTTATACTTTAACAAATTCGTCAAAAGTATTCAATGCACAATTATTGTGCATACATGTTAATAAATTATAGATATATAACAAAAAACAATGTGTTTACAATAATGTTTTATTTAAAGATGAAAATGTTTACCTCTCCATTAAAATAGAGAGGGGTACCAGCTTAGGTGTTAACCTCGTCATCCGAACCGTGGTTTGAAATTGCGTGTTATCCTCGGATTTCCTTCTTTCCCTTTGGGATTGATCTCGGACCGTCATCAATAGCCCGTTGTGATTGGACTTCAGTACGACGTAAACATAACTATCAACTTACCGTTAAAAGTAATACTTTTATCCTCTTATTTTGCGTATAGCATGTGCAGTATTGTATTTTTCAGTATTTTAATCATTGATGTATCCAATCATTTTGGGGGGCCGCCGTGGCTCAATGAGTTTTCCCACTGCGTTAGCAGCCTGAAAGTTGTAGACGGTGCAGGTTCGATTGCTGTAACTTATCCTGAGTACGTATATTTCTTTTCCCTGTGTCAGTAAAAAGTTTCCTTGTGTGTATATCCATTACTTGACGTTACCTGTCTTGTGTTTGGCTCAGCTTGACCAAATATAGTCCTTTTGCCATAAGAAACCAAACCAACCAGCACATTTTATCATGTGTCATTTTCTTGTTGGGACAGCATGAGCCCAATAGAGGCTTACATTATGGACAAGTGCAGCAGAATTTTCCAAAGACGGAACTCCAGTCTATTAAAAGGTGTTGTCAATCTTATGCAACCGAAGAAGTGTGAGACGTTGTATGGAAAGTGAACGGCAATGAAGAGTGAAGATGTGATAGGGGCAGAAAAAGTGCCTTATCACAGGACTTAATCAGTTGTTGGAAATTATTTGCATCGAATTGGCAATTAACTGTGAAATTTGTCGGACTTGTCTCAAAGCGCGCGTATTCAAAATCGAGCCAATTTAGAAGAACGTGAAGACACCTTCATACATCTTCAGTCTGACAAAAAGTTATTCGTGGTTGAAATTTGTTGCATTGCTAGATATGATGATATCAAATTAATTTTTGTAGAAATGGCTAAATCACCACAAATGATTTGAGACGAAATAGGGAAAAATTAACTATATAGATATCTAGATTTGGGTAAGAGGATCGGAAAAATCTGAAAACCTGGTTGGTTCCTGGATTTTATGGAGCAAATGCTATATCTGCCAAACACAAGACAACGTCAAGTGAAAAATATCGTGAAAGTGGGATCGAGGAATAGGGTAATGGGATGAACGCAGAAAAAGATCTCTTGGGTATCCCGGGAGAGCGACCCCCGTGTTTACAAAAGACAGTGAACCCCATGGGAAAAGAAAATGTCATTATAGCACTTCGGGTTCGAGAAGCCCTTACATACCTAAAGAAGATGGGCCCCTGAAGTTTGAAAACGTGTTTTATTCGAATTATAAACAGAAATTTATGCTTTTGGATCGGATGTTGCATATATGAATGAATTTAAAGTAAGATTTATTGATCTGAAAAATTTTGATACATCAGTTTAAAAGAAATCTCGAAGAAATTTTCCATTAATGAACAAGAAATTGTAAGGTTTCCGCATGGTTGAAATCTAATTAGAATATCAGTGCTATTGAAATTCCACTATATTGCCTATATAAAATTTGATACCCAGAGAGCTAATATTACCTAAATAAAGTCTGAGCGAGACCGAGACTTGGTCACTCAAAAGTTATACCAGTCTAGACTTACCACATTAGAATACACTCCCCAGGTAAGTGTCAAATTTGGATGATTAAATTCACAATTGATTCTCTAGAAATTGTCAAATTGTACTCAAATACGAAACACGTCGAAAGGGATCACTGAATTGTTGGGATAATATTAAAATGTAGCTTATCGTCATTTGGACGACGTTTGGCGATTTATCTAATTGGCGCTGACCGATTAACTGTCACGTTTCAATTTGGAATTTATTCTTTGGAATTTTTATTGGCGAAGCGTTGAAATAGTTTTCGAAAGGCAGCAGAGTGATATCACGTTTGGAATACGTTCCGCCGCAGAAACATTACATCCACCTGCATTTAGCTTGGCAGAAAATGCATCTCATAGTGTACTTTTGACCTGAAATTGAGTACGCTTTTATTTATTCATCTTTACAAAAGCTAGTTATCGCTCCAGCAATGTGCTTTAAAAGTTTCAAGTGAGTTTATTTGTACTAACAGTACACGTACAGTACTTAACAGTAACAGTACAAAGTACACGTTTGTACCTATTTTTAGGTACAAACGTGTATTTTATACCTAAAAATTCAATGAAAAAGAGGGTAGTGATTAGAATCACATCTATTTGGAATATTTCATATTTGTTTAAATTTTTTCCGTTTGGTAAGGAAAATACCATGAAAAGATCATGATGAAAATAGATATTTGTATATATATTCGTATTTAAACATTTCTATATTTAGATATATTCTTAAAACTCAATTGCATAAAAGGTTTTTTTAATATGTTTACTCTTAAAGCTGCTTTATTATCTATACGCATTAAATAAATATTTCTTGGGCCATCCCATTTTGGGGGGTTAACTTTTAAAGCATACACAGATATCTAATCAATAAATGCATGGTTTTCAAACTGAATAACTTGTATATCCTAGGCAAAGATAGGTTTAAATTTATAAAATGTCAACCTGGTGGTTGTCTCGACGAGATCTCGTCATTAGCAAAACTGATCAGATCTTGATTGACGAGGTATTTCGTCAAAACTACTTGGTGGGTCAAAATGTTTCCAGTTTAGTTCCACTGCTGACGCAACCTAGATGATACAGAGCTATATACAACATCGGATACCCTTTTGATGGAATCTTAGTCGAATAACCCTAAATGGGGAAAAGAAAAAATAATAAAATTCTCAGAAGTATCAACCCCACATAAGCTAACAAAAAATCTATTTGAAACCCACATCATTAAACCAGATACATTTCCTATCATCAAAGAGATCGTACCCAAATTATTTCTGTTAAACTTAAGCTGCCCTTCAGAATTCAAATAATTAGGAACTATTGTACAAAGTTAAAAGAACGTAAAAGGAACTAACGAAATCCCGTCTGGAAGTCTACTGTGTAACAACCATGATAAGCTATTTCAAATCAAGGAACTAAGTAACAGAGAAACGAAATAAACGAAATAAATTTCTGTTGAAAGAAAGGGGAGTTTTCTTCCGGTATATTTATTATTACTTCTAGTTGAGCTGAAGAGGGAAACCGAGAAACACCGCCTACGTGAAAATATCGAGAGTAGAAAATTTTCTCCCCTTTCAATTGCCATTTCCTCGAACAGGGGATGACTGCTTGATATTTTCTCTTCAGCCTCCACCCCGGTACAAAATGATATGAAAGAGCGTGAACATCTTTTTTCCTTTCTTCTCATAAATGAAGTAATGATAGCGAATAGATTAGAAAGAAATTTTGGAAGTTTAAAGATAAACTCATGAATGATTCTTGGGAAAAGTAAGAAGATGCTTGGGAGTGGGAGCTGTTTCGGAAAATATGGGATAGGGATCTTCACAAGTTTTTACAGGAAGAGGGTTTTTTGTGTTTTATTACTTTAAACAGGGATATAATGATCTTTTGAAGAGATATATGTTCTATAACGCAGTAAAACCACTATTTCATTCCCATGATTTCTAAATTCTTTCATGAGTTTCAATGAAATATTATTTCCAAA
Organism: Meta bourneti; assembly: GCA_933210815.1. Lineage (NCBI taxonomy): Eukaryota > Metazoa > Arthropoda > Arachnida > Araneae > Tetragnathidae > Meta > Meta bourneti. The sequence goes on along the minus strand of OW119929.1, from coordinate 73,044,799 downwards.
AGCTATCTAACTACATATAAAACGTTAGCTTTCTAAAAAGTATTTCTTTCTGACTCCTACATGTAACTTTGGCGCAGTTTATCTGTTGCTGAACCTTGCATCATAAAACACTAACAAATCAGCCTAAGTTTCGTTTTAATTAGTTAAGCTATTACACTTTATTGTTCTGTCTCATTGATTTCTAGGTGGTCAAGCATATTTACTGACTCTGAGCAATCGATCAAAAGTTCAATGAGCTAGGTCGACACTAGGTCAATGAGCTGACTTTTGGATCGAAAGGTTCCTGGTTCGAATCCGGGATAAGGCATGGATGTTTGCCCGTCTGGAATCAATGTGTGGGCAAGGCCCTATAACCGGGTTGTGCCTAGAATGTGCGATATCTATGTGAGGTTTAATATGAAATACCTCCATGGCGCACCAGGGTAACGACAGTTTCACAAATCCGCCTTGTAGGTCGTAATGAGTAATGTTCAATTCGCTGGGAATCAGGAACAATTATTGAATAATTTCTGTATTTGACAATACTGCCCATGTTGCACGCTAAGATGCGCTTTTTTATGTACCTGTAATCATTCAGAAACCAAATTAAAGAAGCCATAATTCACTACGCTGCTGATTGGAGACTTGTTTTCAAAACAACTCAGATTGAATTAGTCACACGTTCAGAAGTTGATAATGAACAGTTAATAGGGAGGCTGACTACTTATGATGCAGCACTTTGTTACAAATTTCACTCAAGCGCTCTTTTTCTTCAGATGACAAATCTGTTCTTATGGTTTTTATGCTTGCTTCACTCTTTTGCTGCTTTATTTTTTTATTTACTTCGTTTCGATCTTTTTCTTTTGTTTCGGCAAATAAAACAAAAAATATAATTCCAAAAACAAAAATCAAATCACCAGCCTCGCAAAAATCAAAGGAATAAAAGCTAACAGCCCGCTTGAAAGTCCACTCTAATTCGTTTCGAGAGCCAAAAATCAGCTTGTCCTTCATCATAATTCTTAGATCGAATTCCGCATGAGGTTTACAAACAAATTTATTTCGTGTGTGATGGAATAAATGAACAAATATTCCCCATAGCATGCTTCATTTTTTTTTTCATTTCTGTCTCACAAATACTAGGAAATTAAGCTATAGATAGCTATTTTTTTACGTATCGTATCAATGCAATCGGATAAACATTTGTATTAACCACTTCCTTTGATCAGATCTCTTTTGGACATGGCCATTTTTCCGCCCTTTAGTCTCCCTTTGGGGATTGAGTGCTGATGCCAGCGTCTCCCTTGACATCAGTTACTGGATCATAACTAACCTTGATCCTTTTACTTCTAATGGTCCCCGTGTTCTCCAGAGCGTATCGCAGGTACTGAAAGGAAAAAAGAAGCTTACGAGGACAAATAGATGCGAGAAAACTAGTATATCTACAATATTTGCCGAGAGATAATCTAGCTTAAACGTCTCTGTCATGCCCAAATCCATAGTGTAATCTCCTTATGGAACTCTCTATACATGGAACCTTTTTTTCGGAAAATATACTCGGTGGTTTTAGAACCGAAGGGCTCAACCGAGTCAAATTTTGGTCGGAAATACAATATGAAAAAGTAAATGTACTGTAGATTTTTTTTATGTGGCTCATGCGCCTTGGTACGTAATAGAGAATAAGCAGGCTTTATAACCATGCGTGAAGATAAAACACCCTGCTGGTGGTTTATCTTCACGTCAAAAACTGTCCTGTAAGGACCAGCCTCTGGTGCAAAAGCCTGTTCTAAATTGGCACCAGTTCCGGGCAAAAAACGATTCTTTTTTCTACTTGAGTTCATTCCCCTTGGAGGAAAAGGGCAGTTTTATCTCGACGAGGTACCTTGTCATTAGCAAAACTGACCAGATCATTATGAACGAGATATCTCGGTCGAAACTTGGAGGGGAGGGTTAACGAGGTACCTCGTCATTAGCAAAACTGACCAGATCATTATGAACGAGATATCTCGGTCGAAACTTGGAGGGGAGGGTTAACGAGGTACCTCGTCATTAGCAAAACTGACCAGATCATTATGAACGAGATATCTCGGTCGAAACTTGGAGGGGAGGGTTAACGAGGTACCTCGTCATTAGCAAAACTGACCAGATCATTATGAACGAGATATCTCGGTCGAAACTTGGAAGGGAGGGTTAATAAAATACCCAGGAGTGCCCATCAAACCCACGAAAGGACAGGCTCGAGTGACCCATTTGGTAATTATCTGGGTATCCCATATTAACTGTATGTTAATATTTACTTTTTAAGTGTCAAGGGGATAGGGTAATCTTTAAGTATTAGAATATTGAGGTGGCCGAAGGACCTCGAGTCCCAAAAATTGGCACCTATGCTAATTAATCTTCCATTTTTATTCATATCAGTCAGAATACTAGAAAATCATGGGATACTTTGTTTTTCCCCACTTGTATCTTCATTCCTTTGGAGTAATTAGGCAGTTAATCTCTATGAGATATCTCGTAATTAACGAAGCATCAGATCTTGATGGACGAGATATCTCGTCGAAACCACTTGGAGGGTTGAACGAGACTTTTATTTACAGTATCCATTTCTCCACTATATACAGTCATCCTCCAAAACGAAGGGTCTTTTTTGTTATTTTTAAAACAAACCTGCCTCTTTATGGCCGATTACTGTCTTTTTGTGACGAGAATTGCTCCGGATACCACGTCTGGGTGGTGGCGGTCGTTATAGAAATAAGAATTGTTTATTTTGAGTAGTGGTGACTCTGGTGGAGGCAGATATCGTAATTTTATTTTGTTTTCGACGAATGTGGGTGACAGAAAGTGGTAGTTTATTAACATAGATCTCTTCAACAAGTAATTCATAACAAATATATATCCAATATGTCATGAAGTGCGCTAATGTGAAAAACTTGAAAAAAATTCTTCAAGCATCTCCTATGGAAAATAGAAAGTAAGATCCGTTTCTATGACAATAGACAAGGGCAGACTTTGTTACTGGAGCAGTTCTTGTGGCCTCACATTACATTTCAACTTGGAATCGAGCGATGATTCATCCAACGGGATATTAAAAACAACAATCCGTGACGGAAGCAAAGTAGGCGATCCGTCTGAGAGCCTTACAACGTTGAAGTGGGTTTTCATTGTAATAATGTACGATTATAGTTGGTCTGTGTTGAGATACAGTTATTTCAACTATAATACTAAGATATCAAGGAGACCAGATTTCCTAGTATTGATTGATACGAATAAAAATGGAATATTAATTCACAATAGTACCAATTTTGGGGCTCGAAGCCCTTGATCCACCCTAATATTCTAATATTTCAGGCTCACCTTTTCCCCAAGAAACATGAAAAATAAATGTTACCAATATACAGGTAACATGGGGCTACCCAAATAGTCCCCAGAAGAGCCACCCACGCCTGTCCTTTCGAAGGACTATCAGTTTGATGGGTACCTCCAGAGTACTTTAGTAACCCATCAAGTGGTTTCAATGAGATATCTTCTCCATTGTGATCTGGTCAGTTTAAATGACGAGGTATCTCGTCAAAACAAAACTGCTCTTTTACTCCAAGGGGAATGGAGCTCCAAGTAGGAAAACAAATTGTCCTTTCAGCAAAACTGATGACAATTTTTACATCAGAGGCAGGTAGGTAGTTAATTAACGTCGCACTGGAGCAACATAACGGGCTATTGGCGACGGTCCGGGATCAATCCCGAAGGAAAAGATCCAAGGACAAAGCCTCGTAATTTTGAACCACGGTCAGATGACGAGGACAACACCCCACCGAGATGGCATTCCACTCCCCAAACTTCCACACCACGCCAACGTGAGGACATTTGAGACCATGACAGATTTAAAGTGCACCAGCCCCCGTGTACACAATTGTCTTTAGCTGGACATTGGTAAACATTATTGTTCTTGATATTATAATTAAGTACGCGAAAATTATAATAGTAAAATATTTTTAGTTATGCACGTGGCAAACTGTAACCATGATATAGAATGTGATGAAAAATTAATTTTGAATTTATAGAATAGGAGTGTAAAAGAGAGCTAAACCACGTTCTTTGTAGCTTTGTATCGTCCTTAGTTTATTAAGAGGAGTGGGAGTACATATATACTTGGAGTACTTTAGTAGGAGTAGGACTAACTTTAACTGGAGTAGGGTTAAGTACATATATTTGATGAAATGTATCAGCAAAAATTAAATCTTTCCGAAAACCCATTGGTAAAAATGAATCAATATGAATCTAATTTGCCTTTCCCAATTATCACTTGGGTGAATTTATCAACTCGATATATACTCTCGTTATTATAGACTAGGCTTTTTATCCTCATAGTTTTTAACTGCTTTTTTCTGTAGTTTTACTCTGATACTTTAATCTTCTATTGTGTATTAGGGTAAGGATGTTTGTCTGTAGTGCCTTCTGTATTTGAAATAAAATATTTATCAATTCAAGCACTAGTACTCGGAAATCTGTCATCAGTTTGATACTCTTTGCATGCCGTCACTCGCTCTTTCCATTTTCTCTTAAATGCGTAGTTAATTATATTAGTAGTTAATTAGGAAATACTGATGCCTGAAATTCTTTGAATGTCTTACTACACAACTGTTTAACTTTTTCATAATTATTCTCCGAAAATTTATACTCTTTATTTTTCAACTTAGCATGTGAAGAAACCTAATTATTGTATGTTTGTAACATATTTAAAACAAATTACGTTGCAATATAATATAAGATAAAAAGTACTGTATATAAATGTAATCCTTTAACCTTTTTGAAGTTAAAAAAGCAAAATTACTATTCAGGTTAAAAAAGAAAAAGTAACTATAACCGAAAAGTTGTGAAAGAATATTTCGAAATTCAAAGCATTCATTCAATCCTTAGAAGTGAAATTCAACACCGATGAAATAAAAATTTCTTTTCTGAACTGAAATAGTTTCTTCTCCGTTATAAGATGATTGAGTGAACAGCATACTTTTAAATGCAGATAATTTTTCTTTTGCGTATTGAAACTTGTAGAACTTTTATGGATAGATCTTAACGAAGGCTTACAAAAGTTTTGAGCTTACAAAGAAGCCAGACAGCATTTGATTTATTATGAACTCAACTCTCTCATTGTGCTGGAATCTCCATGGAGTTGGAAATTATTTTTTAAACTACATATTCGTTTCATTAAAATTGTGAAGTAAAATAACTTCCTATCGATTAAACTATCTCATCTCTTTGTATTGTGAGAAAATTCTCCTACTCAAGAATGTCAAATAAAAACTTACCCACTAGAACGGACATATTAGATTAATACTACGCTTCACTCCATACATTATGAATCAAAATTTTTCGACTCAAACGCATTATCCACGCTTCTTAATTAAAAATACATAACCCTATTAAAATTTAATTAGAAGAATTATTTGTTGGCAAGAGTCTCAAGAATAATACACTTTAAAAATGCAAAAGTGTGGGCATCAGAGCATAATGATCCAACGTAGCTCTCTTTTGCTGTAATTGTTTTATTATTTCATTAGAAAGGCAACTAGAAACACATAAAAATAAATTTTCAGAAATCCTACACAGTTTAATTTTAAATTTTTAAAGTAATAAAATTCCCAAACCTTTACGAATCTAATGCTCCCCATCAACCCACTTTAATTAAATTTTCTAACGCACTATCCAACTGCCTATTCTCTATTATCTCTCAGAAAAGCATGGTAATTTTGTTTCGATATTTGTCCTAAGGGTACTTGCTTGCGTTTGGGATTGATCTTAAGGGGTAAATAGAATACCTACGCAAGCCGTTCGTTTATGAAGGACGATTTACCGTGGGTGGTTTGGGCTACAGGCTGCTCCTAATGATTATAGAAGGAGTAAAATGTTGAGTCGTCGTCGCCGAATTCTAATTGAAATGAAAAGGCTCAATTCTGTAAGATAAATTTTAAGGTGGGTAGTTGTATCGTCGCACTGGAGCAACACAATGTAAATAAGTTTTAAGGAAATTACATCAATCGATTACATTGTAACAAGTTCAGTTCTAAGGGGAAGATGAATCGCCCTCTTTATTCGAGCATAATTCATAGTAAAGTTAGACACTTCCTTTAATAAAGAATGACGTCTTCTGTAAATACATATTCAAAAGAATTGTATAAGTGCCCGTTTTTCAAATGCAATTGCGCACAAACTTCAACAGCAACAATTAATTCTGACACAAGCAGAGTTTGGAATTTATAAGAAAACTTTAACTTCTGGTTGGTTTGTCGGTTGGTTGATTTAATTTTTATGGCACAAGATCTAGAAACGAATAATCTACGCCAAACACAAGACCAAATAAAAATCTATAAAATGACACACATAAAGTTTCAAAAAGGCAGCCAAAACAACAATAAGGGGTAGGTTACACCATTTAATTTAACAAATATTTTCAAAATTTTCAATAAGGCAGCCAAAACAACAATAAAGAATAGATTAAAACCATTGAATTAAAACCATTGAATTTAATCTCTGACACTAATTTCAAGTCACTTAGTGCAGCCTTTCCTCGATTGATTATGAAAAGTGATTTGGAGCTCCTAATATTAAACTGGTTTCCCAAACTGTTTTTCATATCTTTAACCGAAATAATATTTCGATCAGGCTTGGTTTTTTCTTGTTAGCAATGAAGGACTCCAACAAAATTATCTGTGCAATAAATATTCCTATTTTAAATAAATTTAATATGAAATTATATTCGAAGGACGAGAGGAAAATGAAAATCAATTCAAGATCTTTTATGGCTTCACAAAATTTCAGCTCTTTCCTTCAACAAAACACAAGAAGCCTTTTCTCTCCGAATCCTTGCCTACACAAATATGTGTAAGATAACATCGCAAAAACTTCACGAATCTAATATCCCACCATCATCCAGCCAGCCCTAATGAAATCATCCACTGATAGTAGTATCTCAACTTCCATTCCCTATTACCCCTTAGAAGATTGCGGTAATTTTGTTTCGATATGCGTCCCAATGGGCACCAGATGCAGAACATTTTATCTTAAAGGCTAAAACGAAAGCCTACACACGCCGTATTCATACGAAGTGGGCAATTTCCATGAGCTGTTTGGACAGACTGATCCTAATGATTTCAGAAACTGTTCTTCGTATCGGCGTTGCGGCACGTTTCTTTTTCGGAAAGAGTTGTGCGTGATTAAACGATTAGTTTGCTTGGAGGTGGAATTTAAATTCTCGACTGCTAGATTCATACGAAATTATTATTAAATCAACGCGTGAATCGCTTTTACTTTGAAAGAAATTTTTCTGCCAAATTTGAAAATTGGACGAGTTTCCCCTAATGGAAGCAACCATTGGGAAATTATTTGGAAGATTTACATAGAAATGGTTTTATAATGGTTGAAGAATTTTTTTTAATGTTTACTTTCATTTGAGGCTTTTGTTTTATTTATATTAAATTTGAAAGCAATGTATGTTCAGCTAAAAAATTTCACTGGTAATTTTAGTTCAAAATTCTTAGTGTAGTATGAAAAGATTCATATCGAAACAGATATAAGGCTGAAGAAATTTTTGAAATGTTGCATCTTTCAATATCTCTGCAAGGGAAGTTTTTCCTCTCGGACTTTTTTACTAAAACTAAATTTGAAAGTAATGTGCGTTCAACTTCACTGTTAATTTCGATTTCACTGTTTGTATGTGCACAATTTCACTGTTGATTTTGGTCCAAAAGTCTTAGTGTAGCACAAAGAAGATTCATGTAGAAACAGTTATTAGTGATGAAGAAATTTTTGAAGCGTTTTATCTGACAATATCTCTTTAAGAAATATTTTTTCTTTCAAACTTCTTTTTTTTTCAATAAAAAGGAATTTTGAAAGATCTATGCTCGTTGTTTAGAAAATGAATCTTTACTTCTGTTTTACTAAAACGAAATTTGAAAGTAATGTGTTCAAATTAAAAATTGTACTGGTGTGTTTGGTTGAAAAGCCTTAGTGTAGCATAAGGAAGATTCATATAAAACAGTCACTATTTGGTCTTCAGAAATTTGTGAAGCGTTTTATTTCTAAATATTTCTGGTGGAGAATTTCATTTCTTTCTAGCTCCTTTTTTGCTAACAATAAATTTTGGAAAGTATCTGTGTTCATTGTAGAAAGAATACAGAAAATATATACTTTTGGTTGCAAAGCCGTAGTAATAATTTGCTCTTAACCCTCCTGGTCGTTTCTGGACGAGATATCTCGTCACTATCAAAATTGACCAGATCTTGTTGGACGAAATATCTCGTCATTAAAAGGAAACACTATCACGATCATTAGAAGAAAACTGACCAGATCTTGATCTCTTCATTTTCAAAGCATCAGCAATAACGATGACGAGATATCTCGTATCAGCAAAATTGTTCAGATCTGTTGGAGGGGTCGAAACCATTTGGAGGGTTAAAAGAAGTGACTAAATCGCAGTGTTTTGCTGAGATTGGATCATGTTGTATGTTTGTCAATGTGTTATTAACATGCAGTCTCCAGTGACTTGAACTTAAGACATAAAATGTTTTTTTTTAAACAATCACTGGAATCTTATTCAATTACAATATAGACTAATGTATTTTTACCTTCGAAGAAAACAAAGCAACAACGTCGTAATTATATTTACGATTAAAATTGATTTCTGGGCGAATTATGTTGGTTTTATAAATTACACATAAATTCAAAATTGTAACAAAAAGCTAACTATAAGAGCATTCGTTTAACAAATAACAAAATACAGATGCAAAGAAATGTATCTTCTGTAAAAATGAAGCCGTCATTGTGGAAAATAAATTCTTAGAATCTAATACATTTAAGAACCTTCAATTTACAAATGTAACTGTTTGGGATTGGGAGTTTAAGGTATCTAGTCAATACGCTGTATAAACATAGTTGAACAATCAATTGAGCACATATGCAAACTTTTTTCTTTAGACAAAGTATCCCTTAAATCTAATTTTAAAATGACCTATTAATTGTACAATAAAAATCATTTTTCATATTTATTCTTGATTATTATACATAGGCGTGAAAAATATGTCGATTGTATTAAGAAAATTCATTTTATACCACTCCTCAACTTCTAACGTTTCTTTAGGACAAAGATTCTTTTTATGATTTTTATTTGAATTTTTGTTTTCCTTTGCTAAAAACTGATACACACACATAAGTCGTAGATCTAATTAATATTTTTAAAATACACCTAGGTTTCTCACAAACATACTTCTACTGCATCATTCCATTCTGCTAATAACTAAAAAATTCTGAACCAGTTCGAATAATTCGAATTCCTGATGTTTGGGATTTTCGGTGCATTTTAATAACCTTATCTACCACATCGCTGTCGGATTCGGAGGGTAACTATAGATTTTATACCGATTCTCAACTTTTAACTTTTAATGATTCTTTACAATAACAAAGCTTTTTTGTGATTTTTATTTGAATTTGCGTTTTTATTTTCTTAAAAATTGATCGTAGAGCTAATTATTATTTTTTAATTTATATACGCAGGATTTCTCAAACACACTTCTATTGCATCATTCCATACTGCTGAAAATTACAAAATTCTGAACCACAGTTTAAAAAATTTCAATTTTTCATATAAGTTACTTTCAGTGCAATTCAACAACCTTATCTACCAAGTCGCCGTCAGATTCACATTGTAACTATATATTTTGTATCAACTCTTAACTTTTAACTTTTAATGATTCTTTACAAGGACAAAACTTCTTTTATGATTTTTATTAGAATTTGTGTTTATGTTTGCATAAAACTTGATACATAAGTCGTAGAGCTAATTATTATTTCTAAATTTATATACACCTACGTTTCTCACAAACATACCTATCGCAGCATTCTGCACTGCTAAAAATTATGAAATTCTGAAGCACAATTTAAAAAATTCCAATTCTTGATATTATTTACTTTCGGTGCAATTCAACAACCTTATCTACCGAGTCGACGTCAGATTCGGAACTTAAATTTTTAACTTTTAATGATTCTGTACAAGAACAAATCTTCCTTTTACTATTTCTATTTGAACTTGCGTTTTAGCTTGCTTAAAAACTGATGCATAAATCGTAGAGCTAATTATTATTTTTAAATTAATACACACCTAGGTTTCTCACAAACATGCTTCTATCTCAGAATTCCACACTGCTGAAAATTACAAAATTCTGAGCCACGGTTTAAAATGTTACGATTCCTGATGTAAGAGACTTTCGGTGCAAATTCGTCGTCAGATTCGGAAGTGTAACTATATATTTTATACCAGTCCTCAACTTTTAACTTTTGATCATTTTTTTACAAGACCAAAGCTTTTTAGGATTTATATTTGAATTTGCGATTTTGTTTGCTTAAAAGCTTATACATAAGTTGTTAAAGGTATAGCATCACTCCACACTGCGGAAAATCGCAAAATTCTGAACCACAGGTTAAAAAATTCCAATTCCTGATGTAAGGGATATTCGGTGCATTTCAATAACTTTATCTAGCAAGTCGCCGTCAGATTCGGCGTGTAACTGTCAAAATTTCACGGTCAATTCGGTGCTGGGACCCATCCGCAAATGTCGGTTATTTGCCTTGTTTAGTCTCCATCATTCGAATTGCCTAGGGGGTCGGTCTCAGCCCGAGGATACTCGTCTCTGCGCCCCGTTTCGATTAGATTAAGGAGGAGTGAGAAAATTTTCAATTCTAAATCCACGAAGCAGTTTGTAGACGAAGTGTATTGGTTTTATTAGACTACCAGCTATGAATTTCAGAATCTTTTCAGTACATTAGTTGATAAGGAGAAAGGATAATTATCATGTATACACTTTTATAACTTTTATCTAGAAAACAGGTTACTCATGCGGGAAAAAGCCTTCTAAATATGCTCTGTGATAAGATAAATCACTTATATATATATATATATATATATATATATATATATATATATATATATATATATATATATATATATAACCTACGTATTTCATATCTCTAAAATAACCTCTTCTTATTCATTTACATGAAGTATACGCTTATCTGTTTATTAATTCTCTCTAAATATCAACCACTTGACTATTATTCTTTCTGTAACATAATCCTTCTAAGTATTTACTGATTCTTAATTCGCCAAGTAGTTTCGATGAGATATCTCGTCCATCGAGATCTGACCAATTTTTCTAATGATGAGATATTTCGTCATCAAGATATTGCCGACTTTTTTATGATGAAAAGATCAAGATCTGGTCGGATTTTTTCTAATGACGAGATATTTTGTCCATTAAGATCTAGACAGGTTTTTTAATGACGAGATACCTCGTCGAAACAACTACCTTGGAGAGTTCAAGATCATTTTTAAGCTTCATATAAAGGTAAGAAAAATATAGGTTCAATAAAGTATGTTTAATACTTTAACTATTTATATTAATCTCATTTAGCAAAAAATAAACAGGCTGTTATTTCATAATTGAAATATAGTTCGATGTTTGTTAAATTTATTCAAGATAAATTTGTTCAGAAATAAATTCGTTCAGTGATAGTTACGTTTATTGGATGATAGTATATTCTCTAATTATTATTCCAATTGGTAGCAAAACAGCTCTCCGTCATTGAAAATTGTTTTCTCCTGTATAATTAAAATTAGTAAAAACTTACATTACTTTGATAAATTAGTTAAATCAAAGTAAAAACTTACTTTGATTCAAATTATTTTCCATACAGAAACGGAATTAAAAAGCAAATAATGAAAAAGAGAGCAAATATTAGTAAGTAGAGTTTGATTTTGAAAATATTTATAATTAATTTACTGTTTATCGATTACCATACCTTTTCAATGTATGTCACCAGCGTAACAAATGCGGTAGGACTTATCACTCTCTTGATCAATAAGGTCATTTCCGACATTATGTAATAATTCTTCCATCAAAGCATTATCTTAAGATTGAAGGTAAGAGGATTTTCTAGTAATTCCTTAATTCGATAATTATATATGATCCATTGATCCATCTCAGGGAAATACTTTTGAAGTGTGTATAAAGTGTAAAAGATACGGCACAAAATTATAATAATCCAAATGCTTATAACGCAATTTGGGATGGTAACTTTTCATGATTTTAAAAAAGAATCAAAAAGAACATAAACAGATTAAGGTAAGTAGGTAGGTAGTTAAATGTACGTCTTACTGGAGCAACACACACAATGGACTATTGGTGACGGTTAGGGACCAATTCTAAAGGGACATAGTCGAGAACATCGTCTCGTAATTTTGAACCATTAAATCGATTAAGATAAAAATAAAAACAACCTTCTTCAAAACATAATTTGGTGTTTAAGCTCAACTTTAATACGTTACATTGTATTAGATCTTGATATATGAATCAGGAGCATCACTGACATCACTATGTCTTCTATAAACATCAACGTAATATATTTTAATTCTTGATAAAATAAAAAAAACGCTTGACACTACACTGCAATATTCGTCATGAGAATATATGGTCTCAAGACATGACAAGTGAAGACATTTCACCTAACAAATTATCGAATATCTGGGACAGATCATTTCTCCTAACATGGTATCTATGCAAAAGCGATATAAATTGACTCACACTATCGTGATAGTATAATATTCATCAGAAGAGAGGGAAATCGAGTATAGAAAGTGATGAGAGATTCATATATCCAGTCTTGCGATATCTCGATCGAAACTAGTCCATTGACGCCCACTTGCCGTTAGGGATATGTGTCCATCTCACTTAGCTATTTCAATACACACGGTGTCTGCATTTAGGTTTGAATATAAGCCAATAGCCCACATCACATCTGTGAAATCACAATCGATAACCTATTCGATTTCCTCCACTAATGCAATATTCTATTTCGATAAACATAACTTCAGTCTTTTGAAAGCATCCAACAAAAGAGATATAGGGCTTGGGTACATCACTACTCCAACAAGGTGAATTCAATTACAGGTTTGATTCAGGTGGATATTCCAGGGTGCATTTGTAAGAATATAAATGGGAGATTTACATGAATTCCTAAAATAGCACCAAAGTATTATTGCTGTAATTGTATTCAAACAGTGGTAAAAAATAAATAATGAATACAACCAACTGTCAACATCAAATAAAAAAGAATATTTTTTCACTTTACTGGCTTTCCTTCATTTTTACCCAGAAGACAAGGTATTTTTACTCGCTTGAGAATGGAACAGTCAGTGTACTCACCAGCATTTGTCACAGGATACAGTGTCCTATATGCACTAGATTCCACTGCCCTATCACAAAAAGACATCCTCATTGATGTCCTCTTTCTAAACCATTTTAGAAACATATTTTAATTCTCACTTTTTAAAATCTGAGAGGGGAAATTTTTTGCCCTCATTGTTCTTGAAAGAAATAAATGCTTTTAATCTAATATGACCTATCACTCAAATTGTCATTCGTAATTTTGTTTTACGATACATATTTCACCTTTTTATTTTACTGGAACCATTTTATACCTCATTTCATTACAACTTGTTTCGCATTACAACTTGTTTCGGGGCAGTTTAGCCAAATTTGACTCTTGTGTCAGTTAAATCTCAACCTACCTACTTGCAGTTTCAAGTGTCAAATCCTCACAGTACTCATTTTTTTTGTTTGGCTTGTTTACATTGCTTCTAGTTTGCATTCTTCTCATTATTTTTAGTTTCATTATTCTTTTAACGACCACCGATAACTTAATTTTGAAATATGTAAAACATTAATTCAAGCGTTATTTAATTTTGAAATATGGGTTAAAGATACTTATTTCATGTAATCCTCCTGGTGGTTGTCTCTGTGAAGTATCTCGTAATTAGAAAAACTGACCAGGTCCTGATCTCGTCATTGACGAAATTGGTCAGATCTTGATGAATGAGATATCTCGTCGAAACCTCTTGGAGGGTTAAATATCTCTCGAGTCACTTATCGTATTTTACTTACTTCAAAATTAAGTAACTTTTTTGATCCCGGCCATGTAAAATAATCATGATCCAGCCTCATTTTAAAAGTTTATTTACTTTTCTATTCAGTTTGTTTTGTTTTATGAAATGAAATAAATACAATTTTACAAACCTATAAATACAGGTTTGTTAGCATAAGAATTTCAAGGAAAGTTAATCGGTATATCCTTTAGATTTTACCCCTCCCCACGTGTATATATATATATATATATATATATATATATATATATATATATATATATATATATATATATATATATATATATATATATATATATATATATATATATATATATATATATATATAATGTAATGTTATATATGTATATAACATTACGGATGTCAATGCATGTAATATTATCTTTAAGATAATAAACATTCAATGAAATACGAAAGTTCTCGTTTTCTGGAGTTTAAATAAAATAACTCTGGACAGAAGTAATATCCGCAGATTGAGACAATTCGCTCTGCCAATACCAGACAAGATATCCAGGAAGAAAATCAACATTCGTTGTTCTGGGTAACTCTGGATAATTCTTTGATCTTCCTCTTGAAATAATAAATCCTGTTTGTGTCAACTCCAGCGGCTGTTATTTCCGAGAAAATTGGGTATTGCCAAAGATGGGGTGAGGGAAAATTTTGAGTATGAAAGATAGCATATCCGGAAAACATTTAAAATAGTGTTTCGTTTGACTTTCGGAACGTGAAAAAATTTTTAAACTTAACACAGGTCACTAAAATAAGGAAGACAAGTAAACGTGTTTTTTGTGTGTTTCTTCGATTTTATTCTTTAATATACACAGCTTAGTGTAAAAGTAGTAAACTCGTGAAAATCATGATTTTATAAAAATAACTTTTTATGTTAAATAGCTATTGATAGTAGTAATAGCACAAGGGAGTTTTTATACATTTAATAATTACGATATTTTTGAATTTATGTAGTTTCATTTGTTATTTTGCATATAAAAAATGTGTCCTATTTTTTGTTTTTCTCCAATTTCTATTATTCATGAAAATATTTGAAATTTTGTCACATTTAGTATTTTTTTATTTTATGTAAATATTTAATAGCTGTGCTTTACTCAGTAACACGCAATATTTTTCAATTTATCGTTTCTGAGTTAATATAACATTGTCTATTTGTTAACTGCTAACACATGTTAAATATTCAATACTTACTTCTAAGAAAAAATGCTTCTCTAGATGTCTTTCTAGTTTCAAATAGCATAAAATGCAACAAAATGTTATTAATTTCAATATGGAATTCCATATTCATGCAATCAACACAAATTTGCTTGCCTCTGCATTCTAAGAAAATTAATGCATCCAACTACTTTTAAGAGAAAAATAATGAAATAGCTTATTACACTAAAAAATAATAACTAAATACAGTTATTTGCTATGAATGTGATATTAGGGTTTGCACAAAATTTCTTATGTATCAAGTGTAACTCTTGATAGAATATATAAATCCTACTGTTTAATATACTTCATATATAGAGAGTACATAGATAATGTTTATATGTAGTAGAATGGTACTAGATTCAAAATGTGATAAATAAGACTGTTGTGAATTGATGTGGCCCTACCCTCAAGCAATGATAATTTTATAATAGAATTTCGGGAAAATCTGGTAAAAAGAACATGACTAATTTTGCTTGCAAACGACAACAGAAGTTCTAAAGTTTTTTAGAATACCAAGTAGTTGACATAGGGTATCCATTAATCGTAGTTTAACGCCATGGCTCATTTTGTTTAGTGTTGTTTATTTTAATTGTCAACCTTTTATACATAGAAGAAAATTTGTACGGAGAACATGGTTACTTCTAAGTATAAAAGTTAAAAGATTGCTTCTTCATTCTATGTACATTCACGTGTACATAGAAACACTCTTTTTACCTTTTAATGGACGTTGATTTGCGTGACGATAGCTTTATTGGTTTATCATTAAGTCCACAAATCGGAGTTGAGACATATTGCTAATTTAGAATTTCCCAACTCTATTGAATGTTCCCAATAAAAACATTTATAGTAAGACAAATTAAATTTCAATAAAACTTTTGGCGGACAAAAGTCGGCTTTCGTTTGTTCTAACTCACTGCTGTCTAGACACCGAATTAAAAGGTTGCCATGACTGCCTCTACTAAACTTTTCAAAGATGTGCAATTTTAACTGCTATAACCATCTTAAATTTTTTTATATTAGTAAATTCCAGACATCAGTTTGCTCTTTGCAATAGCTAGGATCCGAAAACCTTCTTCAGTTTTTAGGGTCAACGCAACGGTTCCACTCCGAAACTGTTACGGCCGACATGTTTACGACAAAAGCAACAACGATGGCGGTTCTCCAGAGCAGTTTTGGAGAATTCTTTTTTATTTCATGGCCGCTTTACGACCACATAAACTTTCGCCGCTAATTCCATTTCCTTCCAGAGTCGTGAAGCGCTGGCTTTGCTGAACGAAAACCACTTATACGTCTCCGGCAGAAGGCGGAAGATTAGCTTCAATTTAATAATGCACTAAATGAATAAACGTATGTTCAACGCTGGGATTTTGCGATGTTTATGAGGTCAGTTGATTTGCCTCCTCGGCTCGATGCCTTGTGACTGCCTTGTGAAGAATGCCATTCAAAGTAATGACTCGTTTCCAGTCGATGTTTAAAATTTTCAATCTCGATAAATAATTAAAATTTCCGGGATTCAGGACTTATTTCACAGAATTTATATTACCCTATGAATTGGGTTTGACGATTCAAAGTTCTACGCTGGATTTCTGAGACCGGGAGGTATGTAGGTAGGTAGTAGAATTAGCGTCGCACTGGAGCAACACAACGAGTTATTTGCGACGGTCCGGGATCCATCCCAAAGGGACAATACCACGTCACTTTGAACCACTTCAGATTCACTCGGCTTCAAGTGATTCTGAAAACGAGTGAAGAAGGAAATCGAGTGGAAAGCAGGACTTCAAATGGTACAATCACTTATTTTACGTGTATATATTTCTTATTTCTGTATCTATACATATCAAGTTCTTGTTTGTATCTATGTACGTCAAGTTTTTGTTTGTCAGTATGTCAAGTTCCCTCCCCATCAGAAATAAAATATTACTCTATTACCTCAGAAAGAGATAAAGGGTATAACTTATTTTTCTGAAATATTTTCAATATTTCAAATAAACATTTTCAAAACAGGCTTGGCATTTATTTCCCTTATGTAAATTGGCAAAACAAAATTTAATAACTTTTATATTGCGAACGGCTGCAAATAATAATATACAGTCAACACTGAGTTTGACGAACTCAGATTTTAGGAACCCACCGATTCTAAGAACTCTAAAACACCATCCTAAAATCACAAACCCATTTTAATCCCCTGTTTACGAACTTTTTCGTGATTACTAGGAGTTTTATAAAAAGGGGCTCTATAACTCTTTTATTTTCTCACTATCATGTTCAATTTCGAAGTTTTTCAATGCTAGCCTATGGATGGTATAATCCTTCAATCAGTAGTTGCCGAGAATGTCTCCTCGTTACCCCGGGGCACCATGGGAAATGCTTCCACATCGCCCTCAGTTATATAGTGAATTTTCGAAATTTTCACGGTATAAAGACTTTATAAGGCACAACTCTTTTTCATATGCTAAAATTTAGCCTAGTTTTGCCATCCTTGAAAAATATATAAAATATTTTCACATTTGATTGTAGCAAACTGAAATGGAACATATGTGTCTAAACTCAATCAATCATTCTGAGCATGAAAACCGGTACAAGGCTAAAACTATATCGACGTCTTTTTCCGTGATTACAGAAATTTAAATTGAGTTTTATCATTTCTTATCTTTTTTTATGTTTTTATTTTATCTTATCCCCAGAAACCTCAGGAACTTTGATATTATCAGTTCATCTAGCAACTGTATACTCATCAATGTGTCTTGCAAATAAACTACTTATTTTTTGAAGAATGTGCAAAACTTATTTTAAGGCTTGAATGTAGTAGCCTACCAGGGGCAAGACACTGGGGCCCGATACCCCCACCCCTGAAATTTTGGGTTCCTAGTTTTTTAATATCTATACTATAAATGCAGGAAATACTTTAACTATTCTGTTTCCGTTTTATTATTAAAATATCTCTAACATTAGTGAATATTCATTACATAGTACAGCTGAACCTTGATTATCCTAGGTAATGAGGACCTAGGTCACTTCGGATAATACAGACATAGTAACACAAAGCAGCCTATACGAAATACCGAAAAAAATTACCGTACTACATGCGATTACTACCGCTACGGAAAGATCCATAAAGCCAGGATTAAGAATAATTTATATTCGGATGTGTCACAGCATGTATTTTTGTGATAATTTTACTATAAATCTGAACATGAGTTTTACGTACCTTTTAAATTCTCTTGAAAAATTAATTAACCATATTCTGTTTCGTAACACTTTAAAGAAACTTTGCACTCTAGTGCTCGAGGCTTTATTTAAAGCTTTAAAAAACTAGATATTCAATTCGGCTCGGATAACACGAACACTCGGTAAATCCGAGCTCGGATAATTAAGATTCTAATGTACAATAGTTTAACAGCATTCATTGCTAAGTAGCAATGGTTGTGGACATTGTTTCCTGCGTTGACTCAACCATCTTCCCACATATTCATCTATTCACGCATCGTATCAATCCTTGAACAGTGGTATGGTATTTTAATTAACGTCACACTGGAGCAACTCAACGGGCTATTGGCGACGGGAAAGATCCGTGGACAACACCATGTAATTTTGAACCACGGTCAAATGACGAGGTCATACCTGAGCTGGCACCCCACTTTCCAAACTTCCACACAACACAAAAAGAACAAAGACACAAAGGTTAAAACAATATATGAATATTTGCTTATTACTATTTAAGGCATATAGATAATTGAATTTACTTCGCACTGAAGCAGCATAACTGGCTATTGGCTATTGCTGTCCGGGATCCATCCCGATGGGAACGATCCGCGAATAGCACCTCGTAATTTTTAACCAGAGTCAGACGACGAGGTTAACACCTGAACTGGCACCCTACTCTTCAAACTCCCACCCATACCAACGTGAGGACATTTGAGGCCACGACAGATTTAACGCGCACTAACCCCTACGCACACGACTGTCTTTGGTTGGATCAAGTTTCGAACACTCAACTCTCCGATTGTTAAGGTAGGTAGGTATTTTAATTAGCGTCGCACTGGAGTAACACAACGGGCTACTTTCCGATTATTATTCTGCGACTCTATCAACTGTGGTACCACAGCCTCAGATAAACTAATAAATCCAATGTATTTATAAAAACATTTTTAAAAAATCGTGGGTAACAAGAATCAAGAATATTTTAGTAGAATAAAATATATTCAACAACATGAGATAGGTAAGTAGGTATTTGAATTAACGTCACACTGGAGCAATTCAACGGGCTAGCGACGATTCGGTATCAACCAAGAAGGGTAAGATCCGAGGATAACACCTCGTAATTTTAATCACAGTCAGATGACGAGATCAACATATGAACTGGCATCCAACTCTCAAAATTTTCACACCACACCAACGTGAAGACATTTATGACCATAGCAGATTTAACGTGCACCAACCCCCATGAAGAGGACGGTGTTTGGTTGAATCGAGTTTCGAACTCGTAACCCTCCGGTTGCTAATCGGCTACTCTTCCGATCGGACAACCGTGGCTCTCGTCAACGTGAAGTTGAAATGCTGAGTTAAAACAGCATGAAAAAATAATAAGAAAGTGGAAAACATGAACTTAATAAATTCATGATTTAAAACATGTTGGACAACAACACCTTGTGTGTTGTTGCAAAAAAATGGCGAATGATACATACAAGCATTGAAAAAGCGTTAAAATTTAAAAGATCAATGACACCAAATACGACAAAAAGATATGATTTAAAACAAGTTGGTCAACAACATGATGTATAACATTAAAAAATTATAGTGAAAACGTCATGATATATAAAATAAAAAATAACTTAAAAACCCAATAGCATATAAAAATGGAAAGATATTGAATGTGGTTTTTTCCCCTATCGGATCTTGTATATTTAAAGTTGTATTTTTAAAACAATTTTGAATGTTAATGATTGAAAACAGAATAAATTAAAATTTGAAAAACAGTTAAAAGAGATAAACATGTATAACGTTCAGAAGGGCTCTATTCTAGTAAAAGATAGCGATAAGTTTGGCGAGAATCTCCAAAGCGAAAGGAGGTCCATTTGTGGTCAGCTCTTCGTATTGGGACAGCTGACCATTGATGAAGCTTGTTGACAACATGCAGGTTCCATAACTAACACTTTGTGGCCATCTTGAGAGGAAAGGGAAAGACTTACTTTCCATTTGTTTTGGTTTATAGTTCAATACGTTTTTTACTTCACGAGTGATAAACACACTTTTCAAAGCACATTCTCTAAATCAGTTTTTGTATCGAATGCAAAAATTAAATTTCACAAATGTAAAGCTTGCCTTGTGTATGTCACACAGCTTAGAGTCAGAATGCTAAAATATACCAACCTATAATTGAAACATTGTTGTATTGTACACGTAAAGTTGTTTTTTCCTCTGCGCCGTCTGACATGGTAATTTTAATTTGTGATAAGATCCGTATAAAATTCGTTAAAACTTAAGATAATGCACTTTTAAACGAACTACCTATCTATCTTGAAACCGGAATTTCCGTTAAAAGGTTTATTATAAATGGGATGGAAAAATTCATCTAATTTCCGGCTTGTGTACGCATTTTTTTGTAAAAGCTTGAAACAATATTACCACGTACTGAACTGTGCAGACGATAAACTGCTGAAAGAAAACAGAAAGAGTTCCAGGTTGAAAAATGACGTGAGACTTTGTAAGATTTCAAATTCTGTTATGCTTTGCTATGTTTCTCTTTTCTCCAAATAAACCTCTAAATCTTCTTTCGAATTTTAATTATTTTTACATGACAATGTGATATTTTTGAGAAATAACGTTTATTACAGAAAAGAGCTTTGGAAGTTTTAATCTTCTAACATTAGCATTGATCTCATATATAATCAATCTTGTATGACATAGTTTTATGTTAAAGTTATGCATCATAAATGAAATATGACATCAACTATGTGCTTTGAATTCTTTTTTTGTCCAACTGACCTCTTCGGCCTTCGACACTATAAGGAACGGACTGGCGGCAATTTGTGAGGGAGAACCCATTGAGTAAGCATGTTTATTCCTAACAGGAACAATCACCAATATCTGAGCTTACAAGCTTGGATTAGAACCATAGAGGAGATATAAAAAAAGTGAGCCATAGTAACATTTTTATGTGCCCATGATCATGTGATCAAAACTACGAGTTGTAATGTGATCCTTAGACTCTTCTCCCAAGAGCATATGGTGCATTTCTCCCTGGGTATACTTCTGTCTCAGCAAAACTTTCATTGTGTGTGACTATTACTTCATTTTGTATGTCTTGTGTCTGGCACAGCATGGCCAAATATGGCCCTTGCGCCATAAAACCCTTGAACCAACCAACCCAAGCGCATATAGTTTGAGCATCTCTTCTTCCATAGTAAATGCATTGAAAGTGAAAGCTCAAATTATTCTATATCTGCTGTGCATATGGATGCATTTCCAAATTTTTTAAAGGTGGAAACATTACGTTTGGCAGGTGAGCTATTTACATTTATTTAAAAAAGTATTTCTTTACAAAAACAAGTGTCTTTTAGTATTTGTTGGTATAATAAAAGTAGATTTTCTGACTTTGAAATTAATATACATATAAACATTTACCTTTCTATAATAAAATATTTCCTAGTTTTGTAATCAATGTATATCCGAAATAAAATTTAAAATAAAACAATATATTAGAGTGGTGTGCTTGCTTTTATAAACTGCGTCGATAACGACTTGAAATAATAAAAATAATAAATCGAACTTTAAAAAATTGTGTTGAATTATTTTTGGTCTTGGCGATGATTTTTTATGGCAACTCGGATCGGGCAATTTGTCAAGAATGTTACACAATAAATAATGCTACGAAATTATAAAATATATTTATAATATGTAGTTAAAATTTTATCTTTTGCTGAACAAAAATGTGTAGTATCAACTCATGTGTGGAAGAATGAGTATGGTGAATAAATAAATAAAAGATGAAGTTTGTAACTTAAATATTGTGTACAACATAAAATTTATTAGTTAGAATATCGTTAAAGCATCATCCAGCCCGAATATAAATGTGAAACATATTTATATCCGCTTTAATAACTTTTTTTTTGCGATGTTTTAAAATACATATAAAATCATTTATTTCAATTGTACCAAACTATTACGTTCGTTGAAAAGACTTTTATCCTTCACGCAATTTTCTACTGAAAAGATTTTAAAAATATGTCATTTTCAATGGAAAACCAAAAGTGCGTGGCCAAATATTGAATATGTACAGTAAAATTGCTTTTTGAGGTATTTATTCTTTTATATTAAACTTAATTAGTGTCAAACATAAGGAGAAAAATGAAATACAGTTTATTATTGAAATAGCATAAAAAATAAAGAACAAAATTTAACTTCTTTGGACTTTATTCTAAACAATCAGAGCATTTGGGAAATGTTCTTTTCGAAAACATCTGCTTGACACTCCTGTCTAGCTTCTTATATAGTATAAATAAACAACGATAACGATAATTCTTTTCCCATTTTCCAAACTCTTTCTGTTTTTTTCTTCCTTGCGTTTTTGTAATTGCATGATAAATTACATAAAATTAGATAACTTCTGGCAATTTCTGAAAACATTTCTCTCTTTGATATTGTTTTTCTAATTCGCGAATTAAGAGTGACAGCATAAAAACGCGTTTGACAAGCACAATGAAATCCCTAAAAGAATAATCTTTCTGGTAAGGAGTACTTTTTAATTCTTCCTTCTGAAAATGGTGGATATTTGATAAATTAAAATGCTTAGTAAAACTTATGCATATACAAAACATGCTCTTCCATAAAACGAATTTTTATCGTTGATGTAATTTTCTTACATTGAGAAAAATTAATTTTTTAATGGCTTTAATTGATATCTTTTCCAAAAACAAGACATCATCTCTCGAATAATTTAAAATAATTTATATTTATGAAATTGTAACTTTAAATAAAACTTTATGCTTTTCTGATAAGAGAGTATATTAAAGACGCGTGCAGACTTGGGGAAAAAATGGACCATCCCTCTATTTCGAGCACTATTCATAGTAGAGGAAATTCAAAGATATCATTCAGAAGGGAATGAAGTCCTCTACAAATTCAAATGCAAAAAATACATAAGGGGACGTCTTCATATCAAATTTTGCACAAATAACAAAATTCTAAAGGAAACACCCAGTTTTGATGCCGCAATCAGATTCGGCATCGTTAAATTAGCCTAAATATGAAGTTTCATTACTATCTTTATATCCAGAGATATTTAATGCTAAAGTTACAGTCAATTTCAGGGATCATTTCCACATTGAAAATCTCTATTCGTAAATCGAGATTCATTGTAGATATAGTGACCGAATTTCAAATTTGAACACTATTTCAAACGTATTTGTCAGCTCGTGCAAACGATCCGAGAATCATTATATTTACTAGCAGAATTCCCCGTCGTTACTTGAATTGAATTGGTTAACTAATAAATTGAAATTCCTATTCATAACAGGTAACAACTACCACACTGTAATAAAGGTACAAAATTGTTAAAAACACAATTTCACAAATGTAAATAAATGTCATATTTAACATTTTACATTTTGGTAGAATATAAAATATTTTAGTAAGAAACTCTAGAGTGTGCCAATGTTACCCAGAATGCATAGAATAGTTCAGAGTACACATATAAATAACTTGTATGTCATTTAAAAACAAAAGCGTTTCCCAACATTATCATACAAGGATTAAAAATGTTTTTAAAACTAATTAAACCACTTACCTTAATTACAGTTATTGAACGAAAAACATCAAATTCAAAATCCAGAAATACATCTTTAAACAGATTTAAAAAAGCTTCAAACGTAAAGTAATAAAGGTATCTATTTTTTCACCATAAAACAGATGGTTGGAATATAACGGACACAAATTTCGAAGTAAACAATTAAAAAAATACCAAGGTGTAATATTAGCTATCAGTCCTACCCTTTAAAAGGTCTTATATTCTATATATTTTATTTTATATTTATTTTATATTATTCTCTTTATCGTCTGTCTCAAATATTCAGAATTTTTTTTAAAATTTCGTCAGGAAAAAGTATGGATCAAATTAAATTAAGTATTAGAATTTAAATTTGGTAAAATTAGTTTTGGGAAAAATAATTGACTTTTCAGCTCAGGTAAAACAATCCAAGTACGTAATTGCAATGCTCAATATACCTTCCAGCTGCTCCAAAACTACCAAATTATGGTTGATTTAAGTATAGCTACTCAGATGTTATAGCATGAATCTTGTCTAAATATGTAAGCAAAGGAATGTAAAAGAACGTATTCACTAAACTAAAATACAATGTACAAAATATGCTCCATAAATTTTATGTGATACTTGTGCAAACACACGGACACAAAATCATACATAGAACGGGAAGACGGACAGACAGACAACCGCAACCAAGTTCAGTCACTAAATGAATGTAAGTATTCACAGTTTGCAGAGTGTCATGAAAATATATTCAACCATTTGGAGCACGAGCACACTCATACAGACAGACACCAAACGCGCAAAAGACGGATGAAAATGGTTCGAAAATATTCAATGTACAAACAAACACTCCATTCGTATTAATATAGATTATGCGAATGAAAGCAATTGGAGAATTACATTATTGCATTTATTGGGTTGATGCAAAAGTTTTTCCCGTTTTTGGAGCTAGATGGCATTGCATCACAAAATTGAAGTGTTATCTACTTCACGCGTGTAAAGTTTTGATGTTGTTTGAAAGAAGAAATTTCAGCGAGTACTTGGGGCGAAAATTGTGTTATTGGGTTATGTTTTTAAATTTTGTTAAGCATGAAAAATGGCAGAAAATAAGGAGAAATTTCGACATATGCTTTATTATTTCCAAAAAGACAAGAATGCTTCGCAGGCGCAAAAGAAGATATGTGTTGTGTAGGGTGAGAGGTTGCTGTTGACGATTCCACTTGCCGTAAGTAGTTCAGAAAGTTTCGTCACCTAGATCAGTTCTTTAATCAGAAACCTCAGAACTGCTATGAGTGCGGGATTATGCAGCTACCGGAAAGATGGAGAATGGTCATCGAACAGAACGACATATACTATATTGATTAAATGTAATTTTTAGTAAATAAAATTGTTCTTCTATTTTTGTCAAAAAAAATGGGACGAACTTCTGCATCAACCTAATATTATGCAAGTGCAAACGATCCGAGAATTAATATCTGAGGTTTGTCTGCCATTTTTAAAATTTTGGTTGCCCCCTAAAATCGCAATAATGATGAAAATTTAATATAACTCAAAAACTAATGATTGGGAATGAACTGAAATTTTGCATGGTCATATTAGAAGTCCTGAATCGATTCCCATCAAAATATAGTAAGGCTCCAATTCACAATTTTTTCAAACATTAATTTAATAATTATTATTGCATACTAAAAACTATTTTTAAAATAAAATATTAGGTTGGTTTTGTTTGGGTTGTTTAACAGTAACATGATATAAAATATCAGCGCTATATAAATATTATTTAGGAAGATATCCATAAATGTCTCAGAAACTGATTTAAAATTAGGAGCTCCAATCTTTCTGTACTCATAACTTCGAAACGGTAAGACCTAATGACATGAAATTTGGTATCTGAAGTTAAATTTTGATATAGATTCGAAATAGGGGGTTTCTATTAGAAATTATAAAGTTGGTGCTCAATTTAATATAAAGAGGCGCTGGCCTTATGCAAATTTTATGCATTTGAATTTATAGAAGACGTTAGCTCCTGTCAAACGCCATCTTTGAATTTTTTCTACTGTTAAAATTGCTCGAATGAGGAGGGGTGATTCGTTTTTTTTTCTGAGACTGTACATCTGTTAAAAATCATTTTATTCAGTTCGTATGAATTTGAGTTTTTATTGCATTCTGTTTATTAGTTTTGTCATACATGAAGAAAGCAGAAATTTTGGCGAAACTAAACTCAAATTAGAACTATTTTGAGAGCAAAAAAGAACTGAAACAAAACTCAAAAGAGGATTATTTTGTAAAAATTATTTCAGTACTTTTAGTAAAGTACTTTTTTATATTTTATATGTAATGGATAGTCCCTATGTGGAAAATTCAAAGTTCTAATGCTTATAGCTAACCTTTGAAACTTATCAAATTTTTTTAATTTTATGCATCACAATTATGTGAAAATGTTTAAAACTGTCATTGATAAACATGTCCTTTTTCAATTTATT
The DNA here is from genome assembly GCA_933210815.1 of Meta bourneti. NCBI lineage: Eukaryota > Metazoa > Arthropoda > Arachnida > Araneae > Tetragnathidae > Meta > Meta bourneti. The sequence continues at coordinate 73,018,386 of OW119929.1, read as the reverse complement.
TGAACTCAAATTTACCCTACAAAATTTATAATAGAAATATGAATTTTTGCTGATATTTAATATATAAGGATGTTTCGTATTGTTGACTCCCCTTTTACCCTTTTTCTTAAGGAAACAAATTATAACGAATCTAATGAAAAAAAAATTAAATTATAGGGAGAACTATTTCTGCATTTGTGTTTAAAATATCTAATTTCATAATGATTTGTAATTTTATTACACTAATGTTAAGCATTTACGATCTAATAAATAATATTTTTTCAAAATTAGGGACGAAGTATGGATAGTTCAATGACTAAAAATAATATAATTTAAACGCAAATGTGTGTGTAGGACCAAACCTAAGAAATGTTCATCCTTATGCGCATTCACACATCTCCCCTGTCATAAACTTTTATGTCTCAAAACGGCGATAAAACGCCAAAACTGCCAACCAAGTTAGTTTTTCACAGAGAATCACGAGACTACTAGTCGACATGTTGATTGCATCTTTTGAAGCTCCTCTCAATAGCAAAACTCAGTCTACTTATATTTCAAGTCTATGATTCGAACACGAAACTTACTGGATGGAAAACAAACGGCTGTACTTGTAAACGTTACAGTACGTAAATGTATAATGGTATATGTGTCAATTCCATGTGATAAACAATAACCATTACTTCCAGCTTGACATGAAATAAATAGTTATTTTCTCTGGTAAAACAAATACGATCTCTTCGTAGAGAAAACTAATTATTTCCAAACAAGTGAATGAAAATAATTTATTAAAATTTGCGGTCTGTTTCCAGACGGAAATTTGAAACTTAATAGATTTTTACCCTTGTATAATTAAGAACTGTTTCAAAGAATCCTCGGACTCTAATTATCATTCTTTACTAATTGCGGACAAATTAATAATCTATTTCCATAGAATAATCGTTAAGAGTCATTTATCTGAATATAAAACATCTTAAAAGCGTAAAAAGAAAACTATTGTTGAAACCAAATATTCATAAAATTTGCATTTAAAAGAAAAAGAATTTTTAGAAACAGAAATTTAAAACTACAATGCAACTGTCGCTTTGCTTTCAGAAAATACAATCGATCATATGTATGAGTAATTAGAAGACAGTAAGACAGCAAATTAAAACTATGTTGAATTATAATTGAAAATTAAAAATTCTTAATTGAAAATGTTAATTCGTTATTAATTGGGGCTTAATATATAAAAATTAAAACACGAAACACAAAATATATGGAAACGAAATGTTACCGCTGATAAATGCCATACCACTATTTCTTGTGACATTTAAATTGTTTATTATGCTTGAATGTCATATATACCAAAGTTCAAGAACTGAAATTCCAATATTTTTATCATTCTAAAATGTATGGTATTTCGAAACTGCATTGTGTACGCTAAACGTTCAAAAATAATGTTCAGAAAAGCAGATCTTGTATACCTGGTTAATAACTTTTTACTTGATTGAATGTAGAAGTTTAGCTTTGGTTTGTTGCTCTAAATTCATTTTTACTACAGGAGGACAAAGATTAATGCCAGATACATTTCAGTAAAACAAAAAGATATAACAGTGAGATTGCAATTAATTCAATATTATAAATAATTCATAACAATTAAGTTATTAGTGATCACGAAGCGTGTTCTATAAGCTAACCCTAGAAGCGGTTTTTTAGTTCTGGCACCAACAATATAGCATAGAGATAACATTCATCTCATCTCATTTAATGACAACAATGATCTACTTATTTTAATGTTATGGTTATACTATTTTAAATATACTAGAATGAAAGTTTAAGAATTTCGGTCAACAAAAAGTACAATTCTGATTATTTTTATAACCAAGTGTTATTCATAAATAGAAAATCGATTGACATCATTGAGTGGGTGCAGCTTGCATCTGCTGGGTTACTTCTTTAAAACTGATTATTTAACTCATTTTTTAGTTTTTAGCCCCGTTAATTTGGTTGGGGGGGCTTTATGGCACAAGGGCAATATCTGGCTAAGCTGCACCAAACACAAGACAGACAACGTCAAGTTAATGGATATACACACAAAAGGGAAGTTTTACTGACATTGAAGAGAAAAATACACCTAAGGAGGAATAGAACATGACAAGAATTGAACCTGCTTCACCTGAAACTGACAGGTTCAGTGGACAAACCCGCTGAGTCATATTTACTCTTTAGATATGGTAAGACGTGAAAAGGTTAAAGCTAGTTATGTAAATATTCTAGGTATGTAAAGGCTGATGAGATATATACTGGGTTATTTCATAAATAATGGACAACAATTTTTTTGTTTACTTATATGTTTATTTTTTTATACTATCTATTTACAATCCTTCAATATAGTCTCCCTGCTTCGCAATGACCGAATCCCAACGTCTGGGGAGCTTTACTATTCCATCTAATACACCATCTCTGTTCATCTGGTGAATGGCTCGGGTAACGGCGGCAGAAAGCTCTTCCAGAGAAGGAAAACGACGTCCATGCATGGGTTTTTAATTTTGGGAATAAGTCAAACTCTGGTGAACAAAGTACTGTAGGGTGCATGAGGTAACACTTCCCAACCGTATTCGCGCAGCTTTTCATTTACGACATTGGCGATGTTCGGGCGAGCGTTGTCATGGAGAATGAGTGGTCCAATCTCGAGCAACTGAGGTCGGGTTTTTTTGCATTTTTCTGTTCAGTTTTTGAATGAATTCACGATAATACACTGCTGTGACATTGTCCACATGGAACTTTGTCTATCATGATGATTCCGTGGTGATCGTAAGCAAAGATCATCATTTGTTTCACCTTTGATTGAGTTCGGCGTGGGGAACTTTGACCTCTCCACTTGTTGGACTGTGATTTCAACTCTGGCTCAAAGTCTCTAACCCACGTTTCATCAATAGCGACAATTCAATACAAGAATACTTGACCCTTAAAGTCAAATCTTCGTTTCAGCAAGGTCGCAATGTCCGGGCGTTTCTGCTTCTGTTCAGCACTCAAGCAGTGAGGGACCCATCGCGCAGAAATTTTTCTCTTGTTCAAATCGTCTGTCAGAATTCGGAATACTGACGTTGGCGAAATCCCTGTGGCTTCAGAAATTTCCTCACATGTCACACGACGATCTTCTTCCTGTACATCTGTCACAAGTTTCACACTTCTTTCATCTGTCGATGTTTTCGGCCGTCCTGGTCTTGGGTCGTCGTTTATGCTTATACGACTTCACGAAAACGATTAGCCCAACGAGAAACTGTACTACAGTCCATTGTTAATTCACCGCAAACTTCACTTAAAGCACTGAATTTCTGTCGGATTTTTGCCACGTAAAGTTTCGGTCTTAATGTACGATCTTCGATCCTCAACAATCACAGTACCCGAGACTGGTGCAGGCACCATTTCTTACTCGCGTTACTAAAAAAAATCGCTATCGATGAAACAAAAACACGTGTTTCTTCCTCAAGCCTTGAACTACAACTGATGTAATTTTTACGATTGTTGCTTCATTCACTCTGAAACTTACTTACTTCTTCACTTACGAAATCACCCTCATATATATATTTTCTCATTTGATGTTCTGATACCTAAGTAGATAGTACACTGGAGCAACACAACGAATTATTGGCAGGGGTTCGGGATCAATCCAGAAGCGAAAGATCCGAGGACAGCACCTTGTAAATTTGAACCACTGTCAGATGACGAGGTCAACACCTGAGCTGACTCCCCACTCTCCAAACTTCCTCGCCACGCCAACATGAGGACATTTGAGGCCACGACAGATTTAACATGCACCAGCTCCCACGTACACGATTGTCTTCGTTGGATCGAGTATCGAACTCGCAGTCCTCCGGTTTCTAATCCACGACTCTACCAACTGGGCCACCGCAACCCTCTTATAGTTAGGAGGACTTTAGATGGGTGGTGCGACATAAGCGATCCTACCACCCTTTAAAAAACTAAATATTTGTTATGCGCAAACATTCATATAAGGTGGTAGATCTTCCCCCATAAAGGCTTTTCAAAACTATATTTTTTAACTTTAATAAAACTTTTTCAGCACAGTATCCTTGAAAAGATTGAAAGTTACTTTATCTTAAGTACTGAATGTGCGATACATTTTATAATTTTAGCATTTTATGTGTGCGCAGATATTCAAAAGATAATAGGGGGATTTCTACTCCTATTTTCTTTCGCACATCTGCAATTCAGAAAAGAATGAATCGAGAGCTTCGACTTCCAAAAATTACTTATTAATCAATAAGTAATTTTTGTAAAGAAAAGCTTTTCAGAATCAGAAGCCCCCCCCCCCCAAAGGGTTTCTTCGAAATCTTTCGTCCTTAATGATCAACTGCGGAGATTACCTGTGGAAAGAGAGAAGAAAGGCCCTTTCGAACTAATGGAGGAGGATTAATTCTGCCGTAGCTTATTTTCATCGAATGAGAAAAGAATAGGACACGAATCAATCAGTGGTTCTGATTGGAAACGCACTATTGTAACTCTTTCCCCTGGAGAGAATATTTGGATACAATCATTGCAATGGGAGGGAATTGTCGAGATATTTCCTGGAATTAAATTTTATTCGGATTTCCATTCTGCGTTTATCCAAATCTGTGATGGTAAGTGACATTTTTTGAAAGGGGTAGGTAAAGTATTTCGTTTCTCTCCTAATGACTAATCTTTTTAACAAACGTTGTGTTAACAAAGCTTTCCCAGATTTGGAGAAACATGGATAGGATGACAGAGAGAATGCTTTAGACGGCCATTCATATTATCAACGTTATTTTTTATGTGAATACGTCTTTAAATTTGGCCTGGTATAGGGGTCTCTACGAAACTATCGACCAAACAAATAGCCAGATTTGTCACGCTTATATCTCGTTAACTATACATGATAATCTAATAATTTAAATTTGGTTGGATATGAGGATTATATAATATATCCGAATCTAAAATAATGTGTATTGGGGTGCAGCTACTCCCTTTTGTCTCTTTATTAGGGTAGTACAATAGTGTCTTTTTATTATGGGTAGCAGAATTTTTTAATCTTCCTCGTAAGCCTGACCATACTTTCAAATATAAACCTGTCTAACATGATATACGTGTACAAGAGACACAAATCCACTTCCTTTTGTCTTTATTAGGGTAGCAAAATCTTGTGTCATTATTATGGGTAGCAGAATTTTAAATTCTACAAGTAATCCAGACCGTACTTTCAAATATAAACCTGTCTATCATGATATATGAGTTCAAGAGACACAAATCCACTCCCTTTTGTCTCAAGCACTATCGCTGCTACATCACCTGCTGTAACGGACTTCAAACCAGCGGGCTTCGTCATTAACTTAGGACAAAACCTTTTGCGTGCGGTCGTATATGCAATTAGATCTCCTTGCTACGGGTTCGGTGAATAATGACTTGGCCGGCTGCCACATGCTGATTTTTCAATGATTTCCAATGTGTTGCCCAAGCTGCGGCGAGCCTGAAATCGATTTCTGGGTGAATGTTTTATTAAACTTCAATAGCCTCTGCTTACGACAGAGAGGTAGATATAGAGATCTCAATTAGTGAGTTAGTTCTTTTCAAGTGAAGATTTATGTGCCGTATACTGTGGGGTCAGTGATTGCTTTACCTCTTGTGGAAAATGATGTTGTTGAAGACTTAGAAATAATGTCATTAGATAGTTAATTAACTGTGAACTGATTTCTGCTGTTAACCTTCTGAACGTCGCGAGATTTCCGAGTAGTGTAGTATTGCTTTTACACCAAAAGACACTTAATGACTAGATAATCACATCGATTGGTTGAAAGAATTCATGGATTAGAAAGATAGAGCCTTAGAATAGAATTCTTTGGAACGATTTTATTGACCCCTTCCTTGGAGTAGAGTCCTCAGGGCCACATCTCATCTCCTTTAGGAGTGTAAGGGCTTCAAAGACCCAAGGTACTTTAGTGATCTTTTCTTTTCATATAGCGTTTAATGTCTTTAGTAAATACCGAGGTCGTACTTCCGGGATACCAAGCAATCTTTTTCTGATTTCATCCCACTATATTCCCTAATTCCTCTTTTTTTTCTTTCACATTTTTACTTGAAGTTATCTTGTGTTTGGAGCAGCTTGGCCAAGTATGGCCCTTGCACTATAAAAGGTCAAACCAACCTTAGAATAGAATCCTTTGAAACGATTCTATTGGTCGAGAAGGTCAAAATTGATTAGCAGTCATGCAGTGAAGACTGCATGTTGCGAGGTGGAATGAATTCTGCGTATTATGCTACTTTAGGATTACTGGAAAATTTTCGTTTGTGTCAAATTTGTGCTGACGCAGATACTTATATACTGACTTGCTGCAAAATTTGTTATTTTCATACAAATTTAAGTTAAATCTTGTAAATACTCATAAACATTTGAGACGCTAAAAAATCATTTTTCTTTAACTGTGGTAAGGTTCTTCCTTAAAACTATAACTATTTCCCTGCTACTCGCGTACTTTTAAAATTTTACTACTGTTTTTTAAATGTGTCTTATATAGAACAGAATACAATTCTAATGCAAAAGAACATGGTACCTATTTCTTAAAAATATGTTGCTCTTAAATAAAGAATTACTCGTATATAAAATAGACTGCTTTGAATACGAGCGAACATTTGTTTTAATTAGGGGGAAATAACCATCATACATTGAATAACCATAAATTCTATTTTACAGAAGTAATTCAATTTCTAATTAAAATACTACTCAACATCTAATGCTTTCTTATAGCGAAGAGAAATGAAAAGAATAGGAAGCTCGAGAAAATCTTCCAGCAAAATGATAGCTTATACAAGTTTTATGTGTAGGCTGACACCGCCTAATAAAATATTTAAACCTAGACGTGTAAAAACTGAACTTCAGGACCACGGATAAAATGGTACTCAGCTTCTGAACAATAGACCTAAAGTATTACATAAAGCATTATAGAATATACTTGCAAGGAATTCTATCTTAACTTTCACACAAACATGAGTTTTATCGAGTTTTCTTAAGAATTGCGGATACTTTAAACTCTGAAATTTCTTTTGTTGAGTGAGACACATTTTAAATCATTTTAATTCAGTATCATGTAAAAAACATACAATTGGTAAAAGGGAAAAGTACATGCATCTACATTACCTATTTTTTCCATTAGTTGATATTACTAACCTGTCTGTGACTTGAAAATGTTGAAATTACCCCTTGACTGCTGTTTGTACGCCCGTGCCGGATAATTATCGTTTGCACGAATTCCAAATGATTATCGTTGCACGCGCGCATTGATGTCTTGGCTAGCTAAGAATAAAAGAATCGTTTGCAGTTTAATTACTTTTGTTTTTATTCTTTAGACGCCAGTTGTGGCAACATTTATAAAGATATCTTTAGAATTCGTGTTGTTTCCAATCCCAAAATAATTTAACTATACTTTTTAATTTCTCAATAGTTGGATAAGTTAATTTGTTTCATTTCAATTTTATATAAAAATTTATTTAACACCCATTAAGATAACATTTTAGGTTTTTCTATGGTGTATGTCAAGGAGGCTGGTGCACGTCAAACCTGTCGTGGTCTCAATGTCCTCACGTTGGTGTGGTGTAAAAGTTTGTAGAGTGGGGTGCCAGCTGAGGTGTGACCTCGTCATCTGACCGCGGCTCAAAATTACGTGGTGTTGTCCTCGGATCCTTCTCTTGAGGATTGATTCATACCGTCGCCAATAGCCCATTGTAATGCTCTAGTGCGATGTTAATTAAAATACCGACCTACCTCTGGTGTCTGTCTTCATTTTCCATCTCAAAAAGTGCAAATGTGTTCCATGTGTGCAGTACTCTGCATTGCTCTATCTTTGTGTGTTCTTTCTGTCCAAACCATATCGTCGTTATGGAAGGTCATATGAAATAATATCTGCCGATAACTAGTAAATACAGAATAAATTATAGATTTTCCTTATGGTTATCTCTCTTCTTCACTTCTTTGTTCTATTACACCTAAAATTAATTTTCCTTTCACATGAAACATTAATAAAATGTACTTACAGGTATTTAAAAACTCACCCAAAAATTTTACAGACGAAATTGAGCAAACTATACCATATTTTCATGAAATTACCAAACACGGCAAACAAACTTTTTTCAACGAACCAGAAGTAAACCCAAATAATTTCCGTGACACTGCATCAAATAACTTTTCCTTCTGAGCCCCAATATTTTCAGATCCCTCACAAAGTATTTGCATCAGAATCTACGCTTTTCTTCTGTCGTATTTCTTAATGTTATTTACATCCACAATATTGTAAGTTATCCCAGGTTTTAGTGTGCAAGAAACTTTCCTTCATTTCGTGTTACAGCTAATAAAAATGTCTTCTCAAGTATTATGAGAATATGTACTATATTTCTTCACAATACATCTGCAATGGTGAGATGAAAAGCTGCTTATATATTCATGGAAATTCTAGCATGTGAATAGATCCTTCTAGTACGAAATACTTTGAAGGATTACATATATGAGACTGCTTTACATTTCTAGATGCAGTTAGAATTTTATGGATAGTCGATAAAAATAAACGCAGATCCTTTGTACTAAATCATAGCTTTCTGAACTTTTTTTGGCTCAACGACATAATCAAGCATATCCATCGTCGCAAACCATATCCAAACATCCGCCATATCCAAACTTTTTATGAATATTCGATAAAAAAATCAATGCAGACTATTTTTACTAAATCATAGTTTTCCAAACTTTTCTTTGGATCAACACCATACCCAAACATATCCATCCAAACATCCATCATATCCAAACATTTTATGGACATTCAATAAAATAAATTCAGGTGCTTTATACTAGATCAAAGCTTTCCAAACTTTTTTGGCTCATCACCACTTTTAAACACATCCATCCAAACAAACCATATCCAAACTTTTTATGGACATTTGATAATAAAAAAAGAAACGGAGAACCTTTGTACTTAATCATAGTTTCCAAAACTTTTTTGACTCAACACCATATCCAAACATATCCATTCAAACAAACCATATTCAAACATCCGCAACATCCAAACTTGTGGACATTCGATAAAAATAAAAGCAGATCCATTGTACTAAATCATAGCTTCCCAAACACAAACATTGTTTGACTCAACTCCATATCCAAACAAACCATATCCAAACTTTTTATTGATATTCTATAAAAATTAAACGCAGATCCTTTGTACTTAATCATAGCTTCCCTAACAATTTTTGATTCAACGTCCCCTTTTCAAATGCAATTTGTTTTCAGCGCCCCCTCGACTCTGAAATACCTGATATTAACCAATAATAAATTACAATTGAAACTGTCCCATAACTTTTGAATTTTTCCAAAACATTATGCATTTATGTGTGTGTAATTTTATAATTCAAAAAGTTAATTTAGAAATAAAAGAACTTGGAATTGAAATTGTAAAGCTTGTAATTAAAATCAAATAACAAAATGATTTTTAATGAGAAGGATGATCCTGGTGTTGTGGTACGAATTTGTCTATATTAGAATATAGACTATTTTCGTCGGCGCTATCTAAATCTACATGGTCAACTATTTGCAGTGTGTTCCTCTTTTTAGTTAAAACTTGTCACCGCCCAAATTAACGTTCATCTATATAGGTTGACGCAAACGTACCAAAAATATTCTTGCTTCAGTCCAGGACAAAATGTGAGTATCTGCCTTTGCAACCAGAACCCTTGGCACAAGTTTTTTAATTTCAGTTTTAAATCTCCGTTCGTTGATATTTCAGTTATAATATATTGTTCGTCAAACATATTGCTCCTCAACGTTCATCTATATACCCTAGACCCAGCATTGCTCTCCAAGATACTTTCAGTGCCCAATGGAGGGACCCCTCGGGGGCACATCTTCTTGAGGTGTGTGCGGGCTTCGTAAACCCGAGGTACCCAAGTGATCTATTCTTTTCCCATCGGGTATTATTGTCTCTGGTAAACTTGAGGCGTCGTACCCCAGGATGCACAAGCTAACTTCCTCTATTTTCTCGTCTCCATCTTTTCTTTTCACAATTACTTAACATTATATGCCTTGTGTTTTCCGCATCTTAGTCAAATAGGGTCCCCTTTGCTCCCTAAAACCTAATACTAACTAGGGGCCATCGTGGCTAAATGGGTATGCCCACTCAGCTAGCAACCTTCGAGATGTAGGCGGCGCAGGTTCGATTCCTGTCAGATGCATTCCTCCCTAGGTGTATATCTCCCTTCTGTGTCAGTAAAACTTTCACTGTGTGTGTCTTTTACTTGATATTGTATGTCTTGTGTCTGGCGCAGCATGGCCAAATATGGCTCTTACGCCGAAAAACCAACCAACCCACTAGGGGGATCAGCAGCACCTACTTTTGGAAACTGTCATCACTTCTTTATCCTGCGTTTTGAGTACATCTCAGAATTTTAGAAAAGACTATAGGGAAATGAGTTTAAAAAAAGAAACATGAATAGAACTCTTCCCCTTTGTGTTTTTATTAAAATCCGATTTGAACTTTTAGTGGAGAACAAATTTTCAAATCAGAACTCAAGCCTAAACTATTAATGTGAAAAACAGCTTTTACCAAATAATTGGCACGTCAATTACTCCTTGCAAGCAAAGAAAGAAATCCGTTGCGTTATCAGGAAGTAAAATTAAGGGAAAAAGCTTTCATGGAATTCTATAATATGAAAACGGAGTAAAAGAACTTAAAATTCATTATTCGCTGCTTAAATTCGAACTTAATCGACTTTTGTTAAATTCTAAGGAATTCTAAAGGAAGAAAAAGGCTAACGAAACAATATTTCTGAAGCTTTTTCGAAATGTTTAAATCCTTTTGGGAATACAGAGCGGGTTTTACGTGAAAAAACATTTGTGGAGAAAAGTATTCTTAAAAGGAAACACAACGACACACACAATAATTTGTCGGTAAAAGTATTTCCAAACGGAATCATTAAACCGAAAAGGATTTAGTTGGGAAAAGCGGAACAGACAAAGAATCGAAATACCAAACATTCAAACAGTAAAAGAGGATTAAAAATAAACTGTTGTTTCCTTAAATTGTCTTTGGTTTTATTTCGGATTTCAATATACATCTGCTCGACAACAAATATGTACTGAAAACGTTTTCCAAAATTAATTTGAGAAGCTCTCTCCAAAAATTTTATTATACTTTGCTATACTTTATTTTATCTGTCGATTTTCTTGTAACTTGTAGACCTACGTCTAGCATAGCGTCTGCGCTAAACTTTCTTAGAGTGTGTGTGTGATAGTATGAGTGTGTGTGTGTGGGAGTGTGTGTGTGTGGGAGTGTGTGTGTGGAGTGTGGGGTGAGTGTGGGGGTGAGTGTGTGAGCCTCTAAATGAAGTAAAATTAATCCAAAAACATAAAATTACCCAAAAATATGATAGTATTTTGTTTACTTTTTCTGGTGTCAATTCTTATTTCCAATGAAATGCACGGCTAACACCATACCTCAGTCATGTTGCCACAGTTACATTCTGAACATCTGCTTCAATTTCATTCTATTCCTTTGTTCAAAGGCGATGATTCGGCATTTTTCAAAGCTAAACCTATTTACGTTTATATTTTCTTTTCTACACACTAAATTTGCCAAATTTCTCAATGCTTCAATAAGCAGCCTCCGATCAATTTCATTGGAGTGGCGTACTCTTCTGTAAAGTTTGAGTAATATGCAGCTCCATAACTCAAACCAAGCATATTTAAACAAAGCGACAAAATTGGCGAATGAAGAGTGTGTGCGTGCGTGCGCGTGTGTGTGTTCAGTTAGAGTGAAACAGATGCCAGACACATGATTTTACGTCATTATTCGCCATCTGACTTCTTAATACTTCTGTACTACTAAAATTATTCTGTACTACTAAATGTTTAGTGCAGTGTACGTGTCTCAGTTTTGAGCCGTCATAGGTTGACCACTATTACATGAAATACCAGTCAAGAGAGTTAACAATATTACAATAAAATAAGTGTGCACGTAGACAGTCATTACTAGTCAGGAAAACAAACTCGTCCACTGAAGATTTCCTTCTAGAGTCTAGGACGACGTCACTGGAGGAAAGAAGGCATTCCCAAGATTTATTCTTGACAAGTAACTGAGAAATAATATCTATATTTAATATACTATACGGATAATAATAATTAAGGATTTATGTTTATTCTTTCTGTTGTTTTTAGTATTTTAAATTTATTTATTATTGTTATTCACCATTGCATCATTTTTAAGGAAACAAATCATAATGACTAATGAGAAAATTTGAATTATAAGGACAATAAATTTGATCTACATTTGTGTTTAAAACCTCAAATTTCGTAATTTATCAAAATTTGATAGCGAGTTTCGTATACACTACTGTTTGTGAAAATTGCAACACTATGAAAGAATCATCAGAAATAAATAAAATTTATTCCACGTATTACTTATAGTGGTTTAAATAAACAATCAAATTTACAGAACAATAAAACAAAAATAATGCCGAAAAATCAATATCTTGTGCAGCCGCCACGCGCAGCGATGAGAGCCTGTACACGTCGTGGCATCGAATCATACAGATTCTGAATGTCATCCTGAGGAATGGCATTCCAGATGAACTCTATCTGATGCCAAAGTTCAGCCGTACTCTCTGCCCGATGAGCGGTACGAGCGAGTCGCCCTCCGATGTTATCCTAGACATGCTCAATTGGCGACATATCCGGGGAACGTGCAGGCCGTGGAAGAAGCGGAACCTGTCGTGCACTGAAGAAGGATTGTACATTCCGAGCAACATGTGGACGGGCATTGTCTTACAGAAATACAGCTCCGAGAATGCGTTGCAGGAGGGGTAGGACCTCGGGCTCCACAACTTCCCGGATGTAGCGTCCGATGTTCAGGGTCCCCACAATTTGCAGTAGGCGTGATCGCCCATGATATCCAATAGCGCCCCAGACCATAACGCCAGGTGTTCGTCCAGTATGACGCTGAATAAGACACTCCGGGAGAAGGCGTTCACCTCTGTAGCGTCTGACGAGTACGCGTCCATCGTTATAGTCCAGATTGTAGCCGGACTCATCTGAGAAGACGACTTGTTGCCAATCGTCACGCCATTGGCTGTGTTGGTGAGTACATTGTAGCCGGAGGCGTCGGTGGTTCAGCGTCAAGGGAATCCTGCACAGGGGAATCCTTGCACATAGCCCATGGCGCAGCAGACGTCGACGAACTGTAGGGGCAGACAATGACACACCTGTAGACGTGCTCCAATGTTGTGACAACGCACGAGAGGACGCTGTACGGTCCGTCACCGCCATGCGGATGAGGTGTCTGTCGTCCCGTGGTGACGTCATATTGCGTGGCCCACTGCCGGGGTTTCGACTTGTCCGGTTCTCCATGGTCCATCTCTTCCACACACGCATCATTGTTGTGGCATTACGCCCCGTGCGAGTGTCGGTTTCACGACACGAAAGTCCACCCTCACGGAGCCCGATCATACGACTCCGTTCCAATTCCGTTAGTTGCTCGTATGGCACTCTGCGTTTTTGGCGAGGCATATTGACTTCTAATCAATCATTTACAGCAATCGAAAGACGATACACGCATTTTAACGCACCTTTACAGTGCTTTTTATAGACAGCTCACTTGGAAGTTTAGAGGGTGTTTCTCGCGGCCCACACATGCGTGATCACTTTGTAATTCTAATCATTTGCATATCCTAACCAGTTTTGCATTTCCTGCAAGTTTCGTTTAATTTCCATGATTCTTTCATGGTTTTGCAATTTTCCCAAACAGTAGTGTAGTAATATTGAGCATCCACAATTTGAATAAGAAAAAACCTTTTTTGAATGTTAGGGATAAATTATTGATGATGATATAATTTAAACGTAAATGATGTTTGGCTGAACCCAAAAGATACTCATCCATATGCGCATTCACAAATCTACCCTGCTAAAAGATATTATAACACCGAGCGTGGCTATAAACTTTCAAATAAGACAACAAACCAAGCCAATTTTTCCATAGAGAAGTCATATGACTACTAGTCGACATGTCGGTCACACTGAAGCTTCTCTCTATAGCTATACTCAGTCTACTTATATTTCACGTCTCTGATTTCAACATCGTTGCCAACCTCCGCCTCAATTGTTCTCTTTAAATTTAGGATTTTAACTGTGGTGACAGTTGAGTTTATTGGTTGACTGAATACCAGATGAATTCTCTTATATTGAATTTATTTTTGAAGACTTGACTCATTAATTCACTGAAGTTGACGTCCGAGTTCTGAGTTATATTTAGATTGTGGAAGGGTTCTTTCGTTCTTACTTTTCCCATTCTTTTTGAAATTTTTTACACTGAAGTAAAATATGGTCATGAGAGTCTTCTTTGTAATACTAAACATCCTTCTTTTAAGTTTTACAATGCCATCACCAACAATACAAAATAAAATGTATAACTTTTATTGAAAAAATAGCTACGAAAATGTTTCGTCTGCCATCAATGCCACAGGCGTTTTTGAACCTGGAATTTCCTTTGTTTTCTTTCAATTATTTAATGTTTGCTCAGTTCCGCTCTTGGCAATATTATGTTCATCGCAACTGAAGTAAGGCCCCTTCGATAATAATGTCAGTGCAAGATTCATATAAGGTCCATATATATCATATTTCGTTGATTCTATATTGGCGTTTTTGATTGCCCTTCTAAAATAAATATGCCTGCAATTATGTTACAAATATTAATCGAAAAAGCTGTAAGGCATCGAGACGTTTCACAGAAGTCAAAGCATCGACATATGCGTAAATATCGAGAGATGAATCTTAACAAGATTGCTGTAGCCCCATCGTCAAAGTTCAATTTATTTCTTTAGCTATTCCAACTCTTATGCTGCATAATGTAATAACTTCTCACCTCGTTCAATATCATATGCAAATTGAGTACTTTGTATCTTTTCCAGTGCTTTACGGTGTCTCATTTATACCCAAGAGATATCCTTAGGTAACGACTGCCTGTAATTATTCCAAAATATAGTTGGAGTTATAGTAAAATAGAAGCGATGTATCAATTACCTTTTCATTATTGAGTTCTAGAACTCCTTTGATAAACTGAGACTAGACTTTTAATATAAGGGTGATAGAGCATTAAGATTGCTTTTTAGTTTCAATGCGGAAATATCTAGAAGTTGAAATAATTTGAACCAACTTTCTGCAAGAAAATCGACACGCAAAAATTATTTGCCAAAAGTTTACTTTAGAAGAAATCGTTAACTGGTGGCTTTTTTGTCGTAAAACTCAAATCAATAACAAGAATCCATTTCCATCTCATAATCGTGCTACTTTTTAGTCTTGGATGTTTTAGTTCCATTCCAATCACACCATTACGCTACCGCCATTACACTCAAGTTTTAGTTTCATTTTACGCCATCAAGATTGAATTTCGTATTATGTTATTCCATTTTGGAATCTGATAGAATTCAATATCCATTGTTGGCACGCACATGGTAATATCAATTTTCTCTATCAAATCTATTCATCTTTAAAATTGAGATAGAAAATATCAGTAAAATTCCGAGTTGAACATTTTCCCATTGTATGTTAGTAGGAATGCAGTATTAGTAAACAGACTAGAGGTGATTATTTTACATGTGTTTCTAGAAAATTGTATTCTGCATTTACTCGAAAGTGTTCTTTTTTTTATTTTATGTTTTAAATTTTTGTAAGACTTTTACTTTCCACAGGGGTAGTAAATCTCAAACTCTTCTAAAAATTTTCTGGATTCCTGGAATAGGGTTTAGAAAATATTATTTTCTTTAGTCTGGTATATCATATTTTATATTTTTTTATAATACACTTTTACCCTCCAGTGGTAGTGAATCTCAAACTTTTCTTTCAAAAATTTACTCCCGGATTTCAGGAATAAGGATTTAGAAAATCTTCTTTTCTTTAGTTTGATATATCATATTTTATATTTTCGAGTCAAATTGAATTTTGATTATTCCTTTCCCTTGAATAACTCAAAAGAAACAACAGCAAAATTTTCATGACTTTTCGGGCGTGGGATGCATACGGAAAACAATGTTTGATCAACATTAGTAAGTGGTACAAGTTAAAGCGAGATCTCTGCAAAGCCCCTGTCGTGTTACATATTCGTGCTTCATATGTTTTTACTTACTGTCATTACTTAAATCTGCAAGTTAGAAGTATCTAGACTTTATTCAGCACATTCTGAGTGGTTATAAAAAATAATCTCAGACTACGTACTCTATTTGATATTCGACTTAAGCATGGATCTTTTTCTCGATTTGATCTTGCAGAAATTATGTAATTAATCTTAATTATAGTTATATTTGTGCCTTGTAAGCTTTTGTCTGAAGGCTCCACAATTAATAATTTTCTTCCTTTTGTCAGTTGAATGCTACGTCTTAGAGAATATATTTATATTCCTTTGTATAAAATAGTGTTTCTTGAGACATTGCCTCGATACAAAATGTTTCAATTTTAATTTGTGGATATACATTCTCAATTAATTTGTTGGTTGGGTTTTATGGCGCAAGAGCCTTATTTGACCAAACCGCGCTAAACACAAGATGGCCAGCGTCAAGTAATGGACATATACACACAATGAAATTTTTACTGACGGAGAAGGAAATACCTCCAGGATAAGTCACAAGTACCGTACCTGCGCCTCCTACAACTCGCAGGTTGCTAGCACAGTGGGTAAATCCAGTGAGCCGCGACAGATCCCATTAATCAATAAGTGAGATGCTTTTTTTATTTGTCAGAAGCAATATGGAAATATAGCTATATGATAACTGCGCATGTAGCATAGATTGAATGTGGTATTGGTGGTACTGTTCATTAACCCTCGCCCAATATTTGATCAATTTTGCTAAGTACGATGTACCTCATCGAGACTAAACCCTCCCATAACTCCAAGGGAATGAAGATCCAAGTAGAAAAACACATTGTCCAGTGTTAAGAACTGGTGACAATTTCGAACAGGTTTTTGCACTAGAGGCTGGACACTACAAGGCCAGTATTTAACGCGAAGATAAACCAACAGGTGGGTTAAACAACCATCTTCAAACAAAAAACGATGGAATTCAATCGACTCTAAGTCTTTCGCTAGACATGTTGCCTGTAGAAGTCATCAAGAAATTATGTGTTGCAATTTGATTGTAAGTTTGCCATACTTAGAATGATTATGAACTTAGAATGGGAGACTTAACTAATGGGAAAAAAATTTATTATTTACTTTGTTTCATGCAGATTTGCTTACTCATCTGTCTTGTACCATTTGATTTGTTCTTTGATTCTTCACTATTGTTTGATTTTATTTTTGATTCTTCACTATTGTTTGATTTTATCTTTGATTCTTCACTATTGTTTGATTTTATCTTTGATTCGTTGACCAAGCATCAGTCTTTTAACTTAGAGTTGTAAGGTATTTTGACTTTTCAGTAAGATAAGGCCAGCCCTTTCTATTGACGTCAAAATAAAAATCGAGAAGTGTAATCTGTTTTAAATTTTAATCAAGAATACCTGTATTAAACCTAGTGAATAGCTTGCGAGTTTAATTTCGTGTAACTAATCATGATAAAAATCTTAGGTTGCTTTAAGAAGATAAAAAATAGAGGGCGTTGGATCATCTACCTACTTTTGATTTGAAAAATATTCATTAGAGACTAACTGCAAATTAAATAGATGTGGCATCGCATCCCTGTCTCTAAATGGATACAGAGCGTGTATCGGAAGGCACTCTTGAATGCATATGACTTCCGTTTCATTAAATATTTGCTGTTGTATTTAGAAATCTGAATTTTTTAGAATAATTTTATTATTTCATATTAAGGAGCCCTGGCTTTAACTTGAGGAACTTATTAGGTGCCTAAGTAGGATCACAATTGTTTCATTTACACATATCGTTGGATTACAGCAGAAACTCATTAACCGACAATTTTTCGGAGGCACTAAAAGCATATTTTTATGACAGTGAGAAATAGTCATTGAAATCTGCTTAAAATGTATATTAAGTGATCAAAATGCTTATTATTTAAATTTTTTTATCTAAAATCTAATAATCTCTGAACAGCTGTACAGAAAAATATTCTTTTTGCCAGTTGAGTTTCTGCTCTAAGTCGACGATATGTGCTTTTGGAGCAATTCATGTTCATACATTTTACAAAATTTAATATACTAGATATATTATATTTAATTCTTTGTTTGTGGAGGCGAGCCTCGACCATAAGAATATTGGGGAGTGTTCGGTTCTCTGAGTCAACGCTCTTGTTAAAGTGATCTAACCAGGCTGTGTCGAGTTGGCCTACGTCACGCCGTTTAGTCACGTGGAATAGCTTTGATATAAAGATTTTTTGTGGCGACGCTTTTGGCGCGTTTCTTGGCTCACTTTTCGAAGCGAGTTATGGCAGGTAAAGGCAACCCAACTTTATTAAGATTATTCCCGCTTTTATGGCAACCTCGGCAAGCGGGAAGTTTGAATTTTCATTTCGTAAATTCTAGAATGTTCCTTTCATTTCCGTTAAAAATTGTACGTGTCCTTTGATTTCATTGGTTCTTTAAAAAAATCCAATTCTTTTCCGTCTTTTCAGTAAATTTGAAGAATTCAAACATTCAGTTTGATGTTAGCCACAGCCCAGTGCATCGCATCAGGTTGTATCATTTCTTGCTATTATCTATTTTTGAAAATCGTTGTTATCTTTTCTATTTTAGCACGCCTTCTATATTTAGTGTTGTAGGTAAGTTTCAGGTTCTTTCGCGAAATTTGAAGTTTAATTTTTCTGGTGGTAGGGCACCTTTAGGAAGTGAGGGAGTGGCTAATCGCATTTATTTTGTATACATTTATGTCAGGGTAAGCAGCTTTTTCTAAGTTTTCTAACTGTTTCCGGTAGTTGTTTTCCGCTGAGAAAATGGTGTATGCTTATTATTTTCCGTTAAAAAAAGTTTTTTCCAAGAATTTCTTCCATGGTGACATAAAAAGAGCGCCAAAAGTGTTGCCACAACGAAATCTTTATATCAAAGCTGTACCCGTGGTTTTGAACGAGTCTATTCGTCAAATTAAGGGGCAAATTATTCGTCAAGTATAAACAATGCGTTCCCGCGATTGGTGGATGTTGAGTAACGCCAGAGAACGTCATGCCAAAGAAATGTGAACGAGCGTTCAACAAGAACGTAAACAGAACAAGCGTTCTGACTCCAAACCGAAGCTTGTTCCCAGCCGCTTCTGAGGGGGTTCAAGGAGAGGGATGACGCTACGGGGTCATTCTTGCTAGGGAGGAGTCGAACTGTGGGATTTGTCCCCACCCACTTCCAACCAAATTTTATATCTCTGTTATACTTAGAAGAAAGGATACAATTAAAATCTATTAAATTGTGAACTGGAGTTCCTTGTCTTAATTCTGTACCCGATATTTTATTCTTGCCTTTCTATATCTTTTATCTGGGTAGGTAGATAGTTAATTAACGTCGAACTGGAGCAACACAATGGGCTATTAGCGACGGTCCGGGATCAATCCCTAAGGAAAAGATGACAACGCCTCGTAATCTTGAACCACGATCAGATGACAAGGTCAACACCTAACCTTTCATCTGGGAAATACGGGTAAGTACCTTATTCAATTCTTAATTATTCATATTCAAATTCGTATGCACATTCAATTGTCGTTCTCATTTGTGGAACTTAAGGAACGATGTCTATCGCGGATTGAAGTTCCGAGTTTCGTTTGGTGCTGGAATCGATAGCAGTGATTACGAGTTGGCGAAACAAATAATCGCCACTGGTTTGCTGGGGTCGTGGTAGCACAGTTGGTGAAGTCGCCGTTTCGAAACCCGATCGAACCAAAGACCGTCGAGTACGTTGGGGATGGTGTATGTTAAATCTGTAGTGGTCTCAAATGTCCTCACGTTGGTGTGGTGTGGAAGTTTGGAGAGTGGGGTTCCAGCTCAGGTCTTGACCTTGTCATCTGATCATGGCTCAAAATGCTGTGGTGTTGTACTCGGATCTTCCCGTCGGGATTTATCACGGACCGTTGCCAATAGCCCGTTGTGTTGCTCCAGTTCGATGTAAATTTGACTACCAATGGTTTGCGTATGTCAGCCAGCCAAGTTTAAAACCATTTTGGAAATGGATTTCTCCAAGGTCATCTGCCTTCTCACCAGAACCACAGTAAATCTATTTACAATTGGATATCTTTCATGTGATTTCCCTTACTGCTTATCGTAAAATTTTAAGGTACAGTTGTATTATACGCCTCGTTTGATAGCAATATTCTTGACGCGCTTTTTGGTGCACTTTTTATGTCGCCAAGGAAATAATTCTTAGAAAAAAATCAGGTTTTTTAACGGAAAATAATAAATTTCATATTTCGCAAAAGAATACCCTGAAACTCATCTACAACATTAAATACAAAAGGCATATTCAAATAGAAAAAGGTAACTATTTTCAAACGAAAATAGCAAGAAACAACACAACCTAATGCGACTGCTCTTGACTGTGACTAAAATCAAACTGAACGTTTCAATTCTTCCATATAGTAAATGGAAAAGAATTGAGGGAAAAAATTTAAAAGAGCCAATAAAATCAAAGGACAATTTAACGGAAATGAAAACAACATTCTAGAATATTCGAAATGAAAATGTAAACTTTCCGCTTGCCGAGGTTGATATAAAAACGGGAATAAAGATGGGTTGCCTTCATCTGCTATAACTCGTTACTAAAAGTGCCAAGAGCGTTGCCACCAAACGAGGCGTATGATACAGCTGTACTAATTTTAAAATAAAGGGATATTCACACAGACCACTGTACAGACCTCACAAAGAGAACAACATAAGTCAAGAACAAAAATTCCTCATTTGCTTCAACAACGATAGCCAGCCAAAATGCCATCTCAATGCGCTCTTCACCAATGCTGGATAGATGTTTGATATCTAAGTCCTTTGTAGGGGGTTGAATGCATTCGATATCTAAGAGCATCTCTCACAAATTGTTTCGATAATCTTGCTAGCTGCGTGAGCGCTCAAAATAACTAAAGTGAACGGTGATCGATCGGTTTGGAGCGATGATGGATTGGCGAATGCGTCTTCGCATTACAATCTTCATGAACCATCTCTGTCAGTCAGATTATTCGAACGTTCCTGGGAATTAAATATTGCTTCTGATGCGGTGGGATATTACACTGAAAACAAACAATTCCTGTTTGTTTTCAAACAAACAAACTGTGCCATCAAAAACAGAACTTGTATTCCAGTACTCTTGAAATGTTAGAATGAAGGCTCATATAGTCGTGACTGGTTCTGCTCTTTAAAGCATTTATACGAGGTTTAAGCAACGCTATTGGTCGTTTTTGGTTTCACGTGATTTAACTAGACAGGAACGTATAGTTTAAAATAGATAGAATAGGATAATACACAGTAAAGAGGATAAACATTACATGCATGGAAAAAACGATCAGTGCAGCAAGTAATGAACGTAGAGCGACAAATCAACAAACTAACTACCGTTATAGATTTGAAGAATAGTGTTTTCCCCGTCTCCCGTCTATTTCATTAAATGGTTCGATTATCATATATGAATTGCGTCTAAATTATGTCATGATATAAAGCATCGACCTTCCAATGAAATAGACATAGTATGTGTGTGCAGCTTTAATTTATTTCTTCTGATACCTTTCTGTCACACGGTTGTGGGAAAAAGCATAAATCCTAATGTAAAAACAAATCACTGATTGGCTAAAGCTATTATTCAGCGTGATTAACAACACGAGTGTGCGCTTCGATAGCCAATCGGCCCAAGTCAATTCGTAAGCTCACGTGACTTACCCTTCTGAGATCTTACGACAGAGATTCCGCCCACATTCTCTGTCTATTTCAATAGAAGGTCGATGAGAGTATATATATTACGTCATATATGCCTTGCTCTCGGTAGCGAGATAGCTGATTTGCTGGCATAGGGGTTTCGAGTAGATCAGCCCAGCAAATACTGATTTTACGACCACGGGAATTTATTCCTCTCACAAACCAAAACACCACAAGATTGGTGAACCAAGATATGGTCCTCGCCCACATTCCTGGTATCCTGTAATGCGCATTGGAATGTCATTGCTTTTTAAAGGTCCATGACTTCACCAGACTGCTCTCTGGAAAGTTTTAGAATCGAACGAGATAAATTATTTTGTGAGAGAACTTTCCAACTTGTTCATGCTCAGCAACCCCAGTGATTCCTTCATATATTTTAGATTACATTGTTCTTTGTGGAACAGTTCCTGGATGATTATGAGTTGATTGCTGTGAGACTTGAAAGCAAGGTTTTATGGACTAAATTGCGTTGTTTTCCAAATTGACTTGCTTGATCGATTTGGCACCTTATCACCTCGTTTGGCGATATAAATCCTATGACAGGGTAGGTGTTTGAAACCGCATTTCTATAGAGTGGCCAAAAAATGATGAAACCGTCGGGCTGACCAATCAGGTAGATAGGTAGGTATTTTAATAAACATCGCACTGGTGCAATTCAACGGACTATTGGCGACAGTCCGGGATCAAACCCGAAGGGAAAGATCCGATGATAACACCTAGTGATTTTGAATCACTGTCAGATGACGAACGGACCAATCAGATGATGAATCAATAGAGAATTTGCTGTCCCGTGGACCAATCATATATTGAGTGTTGGGTTCTAATCGACAGACGAAAGTAGTCGAAGGTTCACGTTACTTCTAGTTTTGGTCACATGATCATGGGCACATAAAAAGGTTACCATGCTCACTCTACTTTTACATTTCCTATCTTCCTAACTTGACCAAAGAAATAAGTAACAACACGCTTCGCTTAATGCGTATGCACATGCTTTATAATTCCATAATTAAAAATGTGCACGGGATACGGCTCTTTTTGTTAACAGATGATTCAATCAAATCCAAGCGCATTGCCCTTTATTTGCGCAATAGACATTTTTTTGACGCAAGGGAATCGGTTTCGCTTCTTTTCATTCTTCTCCCTCCCTATCCCGGGCATACATAATACATATATTCTCCAATATCGTTATCGAGCGGTGGGGTGCGAGTTCCTTTAAAAAGGGGGGGGGGGCGAAGAACGATGACAGGCTGTCTTGGACGGGGCGTCATGGTGATTAATGATTCTGCATTACGACGCCCATTCGGGGGCTCAAATTATTGAATTTTGTATATTCAGCAAAAATACGTGAACGGTTACCAGCTCTAAGTGACAGGTTATGACGGTAATGAACCGTGAACCAGCGCGTGCTTGGAGTGATATTAAATGGGAGGTTTTCTTGAGAGGGAGTTGTTCTTAAATTGAATGTGTGCGTAACGTCGCCAGATACTTTTCACGCATGAACTCTCCGTTGTGTAATCTGGTTACTGCTGTTGAAAATGCAAGCACGTCGCTAGAACAGATGCGACGTAAAGGGTTAATAACTACAGAACGACTCAATTTTTTATGTAATTCAAACCAATTCTACACAATCACGTCATCTGACCGTGGTTCAAAATTACGGGGTTAGGTTATGGATCTTTCCCTTTGGGATTGATTCAGGACCGTAGCCAATAGCTCGTCGTCTTGTGCGACATTAATTCAATTACCTACCTAACACGTTCAAACATTAAATGACATCGATTAGTTGGTTGGGGTTTTATGGCTCAAAGATCATATTTGGAAAAGCTGTGCCAAGTACAAGACAGATAACGTAAAGTAAATGGATTTACACGCACAAGGAAAGTTTTACTGACATAGAAGAGAGAAATACACCGGAATCGAATCTGACAGGAATAAAACCTGTTCAGCCTACACCTCGCTGGTTCAGTGGGCAAACCCACTGAACCACATTAACCCTTTTAGGGGTCGTAGGACATGAAAAGGTTAAAGTTCGGCATGTAAAAATTCTAGGTACTAAAGGCTGCTAAGGTATATAAATATTCTCTCATTTAATGTTCTGGTACTAGGTATGTAGTTGAATTTACCTCGCACTGGAGCAACACAATAGGATATTAGCGATGATCAGGGATCAATCCCGAAGGAAGAGTTCCAAGAATAACTCCTCGTAATTTAGAACCACGGTCAAATTACGTTCCAAGTAATGGAAACACACACAAGGACAAGGAAAGTTTTACTGACACAGAATAGAGAAATACACAGAGGATAAGTTACAATAATCGAACAGCCTACAAGATGAGGAAACCAAATGAATCAAGGCGTCCCTTAAATTAACATCGGATGTATACTATACTTCATTTTCAAATATACAGCTTATCTCAGACTTCCATATACGGAGGGTCGTTATTACCGTGTTGACATGATTGGACATGATTGAGATTAGAGCCCTTTTGAGAAATCCTTTTTGTACTACCATGTGCAGTCTATTTGCAAGGTTTAAATATTTAAAAATCCTTACATTTTATCTGTAATAAAAACTTTTAAATTTCATGTGTGTTGTCGCGAAAATGAAGAAAATGGTTTCTGGCCACCTAGGAGCAAAAATCACATGACTATGTCTAATGCTAAAAAATGCTCTAAACACAAGACTATGTCAAGTAATTGTGGTTGGTTGGTTGGTTGGTTTGTTGGGGTTCTATGGACAAATAGCTATATTTGGCAATGCTGAGCCAGACACAAGACATGCAATATCAAGTAATAGACAGATATACTATGAAAGTTTTACTGACACAGAAGAGAGAAATAGACCCAGGGAGGAGCAAGTAATTGTGAAAAGAAAGGAAAAAGGGATGGAGATAAGAAAGTAGAGAAAGATCGCTTGGGCATCCTGTGGTCGAAGTACTCAGAAGTGCCCATCAAACTGATAAGCCCCTCAAAAGGACAAGTTTTAGGACACTTCTGGTGGTTTTATTCTGGTTAATAAAAAACTGTGTACCAAGTATATAAAAAATAAATGTATCCGAGAAATATGCTTGGTACTTGAGATATTTGTATTTCACATGAGGTACCTAACACTAGGTACTTGGGACTGTCATCTAAATGGATCCCTGAATACAAATATAAATGACCGACTTGCCTTTTACAAGTCAGTTCCCTACATCTTTAAAACGATAAACGAAATCTCGTACGAAATAGATTTGATACGAAAATGGATGATTTTGTGTGCATGAAATATGCGAAAATGAATAATGTGTGTAAAATAAGTCAATTGTCTACGTACGAAATTAGATTAATTCTTTTTTTTTTCAATATTAAAAACTGGATGAATTTTGTATACCCGCAATATTCGAAATTTTATGAATTTCATATGTAATCAATATTTGAAAATTGATTAATTTTATATATACTCAACTAGCTGAATTACCCGGGGTTGCTCGGGTTGAAATGGTTAAATGTTGCTTGAAAAGTGAATTAGAATAAGCACTTTTCTTTCACAGAAAAATGCAATCGTTTAAGTTGTACGGAAAATACGTTTTAACTTTTTCAAAGCTTCTACCATATACTTCGGACACAAATATATACATTTAATTCCTGAATATATTGCAATATGTAAAAGATTAAGACATAAAGACAAACAGAAACGAAATTCCGACGAAAAATTGCAGAATTCTGAAAAACGAAAGATGCGCAAAGTGCAGTTTCAACTGCTTCTGTTTAAATACTCTCGCAATCAAGTCGTGGCGCTCACTGGGTAATTGACCATTGGTAAGAACCTCCTTGATCTCCGTCCAAGTCGGATTGCAGGTGAAGGTGATAAATAAGGTCTGGTCTCCCTTACGTCCTCACGTACGTCATAGCATCTTGCGTGTATTCGTGCATGTGTCTGGGACTGCCTGTAAATGTAGCTGGTAGTACGACTAAGGCACCGAGGTTTTCAACGTTCCCTCATTTGACACAGCATATCTCAGGTGAATATATCAACATTCAGTTTACGTTGATTTAGAGAATGTAAAGGAGACGCTCACTCTCGACTTTTGCGTACATATCGACGATGAACTGATGAAACAATTGCCTGCAGTTCAATACGTGGTTCTGCTCAGTATCTCGAACCATTAATCTGTACGCATAGAAATCCATCGCTGAAAATTTCTTGCTGGTTGTTTCACCTGTTCTTGGGTTGATCTAACTCAGATTAAAATGATATCCACATCTTCACCATGGGGGAATATCACTGGGTACTGCAGAGCATCATAAGATCGATGTGTTTCCGAAATACGCTGCAATGATTCACCTCGTCGTTGAATAACGATATCCCGTTGATGGAACTCATGTCCTGATATAACCACCGCGACTTCATGTTCTTGAAGAGAGTTAAAGCGCCGCTCGTGTTCGCCTGCTGGTCTTCGGTCTGCTCTTATGACTACTTTATATGCATCTGTTGGCATACGTTCCAATGCTGTTTCAAACGTTTTAATAAGATTATTGTGCTCATGAAACATCCTCTGTACGTTTAACACAATCTGACGTTTTGTTCCCGAGATGTAGGCGCACCTCTGATCAGTTTCCATTTGCTCGTTTTGAATAAAATATAGTTGTAGAAATTTTGGTGCGGAAGCAACGGATCTGGCAGCGGAAGCAACGATCCCGCTCTATGGTAAATCTGCCCTTGCACCTTGAATGTCGACGGAAATCCGGGCTGTCCAACAACTGATGTGGCGCCGAAAGATGTCATTTGGAAATATGAGTTGTATTTTCTGATGTTACTAAGAAAATGCTTCGACCCTGACGTATCTCCTGATGTGTAAGTCTAAAGTTCTTGTGGTGGTGGTTCCAGTTGGCAGAGTTTAACTTTTCCATTTTTACAGCAAATACCAGTAGACTCTGATTTAAACTTTTTGGCTTGACAGTAACTACAAACCATTTCCATTTTCCCGATCGTAACACTTGCATGCAGCGTGTAGTCTTTATGTGAATCGTAGTGGAATTCTTCCAATGCTAAGCTAAAATGGTGCGCAGTCCGTGATCGTTTGGCTCTATCTCTCTTATCCTGTAGTCGGGCCTCACGCTGCTGTGCCGTCTCTGTTGCTCTAGATGTGGTAGCTCTCTCGCAATCGCAAGTCTTCTATTCCTCTCCTCGGAAATTTCTTGACTACGCTCATCTTTCATCATCTTAGCCGTTGACTGCACTTGGCCAATCGCCTTCCGCTTCCTTGGAGGCATTGCTACAGCAAAGAAATCTGTAAAAGAATACAAAGAAATGCTATTTTATAAAATAAGCGAAAGGCACACTCTCACTGAGCAATGAAATCTATTATAGAATAAAATAAAAATAAAAAGCTAATATAAACTGAATGGTAAAACAAATTTAAAATTGCGAAGTACTTACACAAGTTTAGGAATATCAAATTTTTAACACAAATAAAAAATATTAATGCCTTACTTAAAAGCTGTCAATCAAAATACTCAAACACAGAATTCTAAATCATACTAAAAAATAAACTTTTATTCTGGTGTAAAAAAAGAAAATTAAGCAAAAGGCACACTCTCACTGAGCAGTACGAATATAAAATTATGTAGTACTTACATCAGTTTAGAAATATAAATCCAAAATGTACACTATCATTGTCGCGAATAAAGTAGGAAACACTTATACAATCAAAAGAGCGAAATAAAACTGCCAGATTCACTGAAAGATGATAAACTGGAAGACTTACCGAGTTAGCTTCCTTTAAATACGACCAGCTAAGAATCGAGTGGGTGCTGGAATGTTCTCCACCATGAGTCCAAGGAAGTTTCCGTTTCCCCAACTTTCTAGAAAGTTCTACAAAGTTCTTTAAAAATAATTAAACATTAATTCTGGTGCTGCCAGATACCGAGTAGCAAAATTACGCTTTTATGATCAATGAGTTTTTCGTTTGTGCTTTTCGGAATAACGGTGCTTGGGTTAGAAATAAATGTAATCGTAGTGTAGACAAATTAAACTGAAGAGATAACAAATTTTCAAAAAGCAGAAGGTCGATTTTACAGAATTTTTAAGAAAGAAAATCACTGCTTTCAACGGAGGATTCACATGTATCTATTCCGGAGATTTTAAAATAAGCCTTACCTAAAAAGCTTATGAAACAGAATTCTGCAAATTATTACGTATTAAATAAATTATTTAAGGAAAGTTGGTCGAAATATACAGTAACTTTCCTTGAAAATCATCCTTGAACTCCTGAAACCTTTCCTTGAATTTCCTTGCAAAAATAAATATATTAAAATATTCTTTCTTCATCAATAAAATATCTATAATTTATTTACATCATGGGAAAAACTAAAAAGTCAGTTCAAACATAAATACTGTAATTTAATTTGTTTCGGAAAAAATTGTTTTTCGATCAACACTGGTAAAGCAACCATCGCTGCCTAAAGCAATCAATCTATGCTCAATGTTATTTCTATGGCGATTTCGAATAGTTTTTATCCCCCCAGGGCCAATAGAACGGGGGTTAATAGTTAGCCTATGCTGACCGCAGTGTTCTAAAGTATAAGTGTACCAAATTTTGTGTGGATTGGTCAAACGGTGTAGATTTGTATAGAAAATATACATATATACACACATACATACACGCACACATCCTATTTTATATATAGATATTCGGAATTGGAAGAATTTTGAATCTAAGCAGTATTTGAAAATTAATTGGTATTTTGTATGCACAAAACTAGATTCATTTTGTATACACGAAATTAAATTATTCTTGTTCATACGAAATTAGATTATTCTTGTTCATACGAAATTAGATTACTTTTGTTTATCCATAACACGAAAATGATTATTTTTGTATGTATACAATATACAAAAATAGAATAATTTTGTATATACACTGCTGGCCACCCAAATTGCAACACCAAGAAAGACAAGAGATATCACAACAAAATTTATTTTGTAGATAACATGTTGACCAAGTATCAAATGATTAAATTTATAGACTTCTGTGAAGTGTGGTTCCTGCCAAAATCAGTGGCCAGAGTAGCCGCCATTGTTGGAGATCACCGCTGCCACACGCCTCGGCATTGATTCAAAGAGACTTTGGATGTGTTCTTGGGGTACAGCAGACCAAGCAGCTTCCACACGTTGCCAAAGTTGATCTGGTGTGGCAGCTGGGGATGTATTCTGGGTCAATCGTTGAGCAACCATGGACCACATGTTTTCTATCGGCGAAAGATCCGGAGAGCGAGCTGGCCAGGGAAGCAATTCAATCTGGCGATTGACGAAGAACCCTTGGACAATGCGTGCCACGTGTGGTCGCGCATTATCCTGTTGAAATATGGCTGTGGGCAAGCCCTGAAGGTAAGGAAGGACAACTGGCTCCAACACCTCGGAGATGTAGCGCTGGCTGTTTAAAGTACCGGCAATGCGTACTAGAGGAGTGCGAGAGTGATATCCAATACCGCCCCATACCATAATACTCGGTGCAGGACCAGTGTGGCGGTGCATAACGCAGCTGTTCAGCATCCTCTCTCCACGGTGTCTCCAGACTCGAATCCGACCATCGTGGTGTTGCAGACAGAAGCGTGACTCGTCAGTAAAGACAATTTCATTCCATTCTGCCGTCCACATCCTTCTTTCATCGCACCATTGGCGGCGGAAACGTCTGTGGTTCTGCGTCAAGGGTAGACGAAGCAATGGACGTCTTGCGGACAGACCACTCTGCTGTAAACGGCGTCGAATGGTACGCGCAGACACTGGATGATGCGGTACAGACTGAATGTGCTGTGCTATGGTTCGTGATGTGGCTGAGCGATCCGTCACTGCCATACGCACAATATGCCTGTCATCACGTGAAGTGGTGCACTGAGGTGGATGCGATCGAACACGTCGGTCCGTCGTACCCTCCTGCATCCAACGATCACATATCCGCATTACAGTTGTTTGGTTTCGTCCAACACGACTACCGATTTCCCTGAAAGATAATCCACAATCTCGGTAGGCCACTATCCTTCCTCTGTCGAACTCGGATACTTGATCAAAAGATGATCGCTGTTTTCTACGAGGCATAATGGATCGTTTTTTTGAAAAAACCACAAGAAAAACACAATTGCCGTACTTGAAATCGTCGAAATCTCCAAGCCTTAAATAGCGCTTTGAAGTGGCGCCGCAGGCGCGCGTGATGTGCGTCTGCGCTGAAATTCTAATCATTTGCATATCTCACCTCCGCTAATGCATGTTGTAAATTTCATATTATTTGCATGCTTCCTTCAGGGTGTTGCATTTACGGTGGCCAGCAGTGTACATATATGAAAATATAGAATAATTTTGCATGTACACAACTTGCGAAAAAATATATTAATTTTGCATATATGCAATTTTCGAAAATAAATAAATATTGCATGTATTGTACATAATGTTCGAAAATATTTTATTTTTGTAGGTAATATATATATAAATACATGTGTGATATTTTGACGAAAATATATTTGATAGGAAAAGATCTTACGCTAATAAAAAGGGTTTTATACATGACATATTTTCATATCATTGCTGGTTTGTTTTGTTACATTACGATCATGTTTTGTTGCCTGAACATCGTTGAACTTGGACGTTTTAAACCATGCAGAGAATTATACCCACCCCATAGTATAAAGATGATATTCAGCCCACCACAGCAAGACCCATTCTTTATTGAGTTATTTACTTTCAAGCGAAACTGCCGAAGTTCAAACGTACGAGGGCTTCACTCAGTTGCGCTGTTGGTCAGAAAATTTATAACTCTCCGTCCATCGGATCTAGGATATTATTCACTGCCAAACTTCAGAAGCTTTCTCGGGGAATCTCGCATGCAATATCGCTTAGCGCTGGATACTACGCACTTCCAAAGGAATTGAAACTACTGAAAGAACTTTGAGTGGGAAAACTCGAAAATGCTTTAAGCAATACGCGAAACATTAAAAGATCTCTTCACGATTACACCAAGCTCTTAATATTTTAAAACTTCTGCATCCGTACAAAACGTGGATTAAATATTTTAAAGGATGGAATAAGTGGCGATCTGGAACTCATGCGCCATTTTTAATCGTTGGGAGACATTAAAGGAAGTTTGATCATCCCCATCTCAAAGAAATAAGGAATACTTTAACTTTGAATGAAAATTTTAACTTATCAGATACTTGTAGTTACGTGTTTTCAGATGGTCTTGATGGATTTCTTAAAATGTGGAGGCGCATTCAGTACGGTGTTCAATTGGTAGTTTTCATTTATGTCAACTTTTATGAGCATATTCTTCATTAAAGGGTTTACTTCTCCCAAATGGGGCACGTGGCTCAGTGTGTTTGCCCATTGCACTAGCGGGTAATCACTGAACCAATGGTACCTCTGGTGGTACGTGTTGTATTGCTCTGTGGTACACGACAAAATGTACTGTATTTTTTGTAAAACTTGGCTAAATTTACGGTTGATAGTTT
The DNA here is from genome assembly GCA_933210815.1 of Meta bourneti. Taxonomy (NCBI): domain Eukaryota; kingdom Metazoa; phylum Arthropoda; class Arachnida; order Araneae; family Tetragnathidae; genus Meta; species Meta bourneti. Next base: position 72,987,062 of record OW119929.1, on the reverse strand, counting down.
TTCTCATTATAATGTAGTAAATGGATTGAATTTGGATTTTTTTTGGGGGCTATGTCTCAGCGCCATATTTGGCCAAGATGAGCAAAGCAACGTCAAGTAAATGGACGCACACAAGGATAGCTTTACTGACACAGAAGAGAGAAATACACCCAGGTAGCAATGTAATAAAGTTCAACAAACAGCATAACATAATTTTATAAGTGTGGTTATTAAATTAGGTAATAGGGAAGAGGCACCCAAAACTAACTGACATACTAACTGTAATATACTGAAAGTAAATCTTAAACAGTGCTGATTCCTTTATCAGAAATAGCAAATTCTCTCATGAAAAGGCATCAGGTCAAGTCTATCCAATCTTTCCACTGGGAATAGTATGTCACAATTAACCTCAGACACTACACGATGTATGGACTGACTCCATATGTATAAAACTCAGTCTCTTACTGCTAAACAGTTTTGTTAGTGACTTCTTTTTCCAGTGGGAAGAAAGAGAAATATTTGTTCTACATTGTCATCCCAACACGGATTCCACCTCCTAACTGCGCGAACCCCTTGGATCCCACAAATGGGAGTAGTAAATATTTTCAATGAGTAACCAAATAGGATATTTAAAGGAACTACACAAAGATGACTAGGAGCTCACCCTTTCGAACCCCTTAGCATTTTTATAGTAGAGCCCAGGACAGTCGAAAACCGTAATACAGTCTAACCTCATTAAGACGAACTCGCTCAGAATGAATTACTGATAATACGAACTACATTCCAATCCCCATCAAATCGAATGTTCAAATATTGTTAACTCATTCGTTTAAGAAGAATTCGGGTTACACTAATCACCGGTTAAGAGACAAATAAATTTTCGAAACTTAGGGGAAACGAGTTCTTTTCAATCGTATTATCAGAAACATTAAGTGACTAAAATTGTAGAAGAGAGTGAAGAATAAAGAATAAATGAATATTTCGAAGACAAAGGAATAAACGCACCTTTTTTTAAAAGAAGCTACTGCTGGCTTAGAAATTGTTCAGCGATTTTTGAAAGGCAGTGAAAATTCATATGCTCAATTAAATAGTGTTGACTGCGTCTATTTTATTAAAGAATGTCACGAAACAAACAGAACACAAAAATCGATAACAGAACTACAATCAAGAATCATCTATACAATCTAGAATCGTCTGTATAATCTTTGTAAAAAAGAATACCATTTATCTGTGAACCAAGAATTTTACAGTAAGTAATGTAAATACATTAATAATTTATTTTATTGTTGAAATAATTTTTTTTTCTAATTCGGATAACACGAAAGGCTGTTAATACGAATTTTTTAAGGTCCCGCGAAATTCGTCTTACCGAGTTTTGACTGTATTACAAAGATACAAAATAATACAAGTAACGAAATATGCTGTGTTTCGATCTCTCTTGTTAAGTTGCTTATCAGAAGGAGTGCACAAAGTTCTAGGAACTCCTGGAGTCCTAATATTTTTTTGTTTGGGGACTGGCATCCCTCCAACATGAGGGGTGAATATTACGAATATAGTGATAATATTAGTAATGCAACAGATATAATATAAATTGCAAAATCAGCTGAAAAAACTTTAATGTATAACAAATGAGCGACCGGTGAAACACCGGATCAGGAGATATAAACCTCCATGATCTGTGGAACTTTCAAATGAAAAGAACAATTCCGAGTTCCGATCGTCAGCTGCAAGACTTGAAACATCAAACTGTAAATTTTCCCCGAGGTAAATTCTTAGTTAACGTCCATGATTGTGTTTGTATTTTTATGTTTTAAATATGTTGATCGTATTAAATTGTGTCTTATCAAACTCTTAATTATCTTAATTGTGTCTTATCAAACTCTTGTAATTAGTTATATCACTCAGGTTTCTTCCATTACTGTAATGATTTAAATAAACAAAATTATAAATGTTCAGAAACATTTTATTATAAACCAAGTAGTGTTTTACTTGCCTCTCCCCAATAATTTCTCCAAGTTGACACCCAATCAATACTATTATCTCTTGGGTCTTCAAAGTAAGGAAAACGATTATTTTCAGTTAAAGAAAAAAGAGTAAAAAACCCAAGAATGAGTGAGTCGAAGCAAATTTTTAAACTTGCATGTATAAAATAAGCTGTATTTTGTCTCAAATTATTTCATTTTTTATTATTATTGAACTCTAAGAAAAAATTTAAAGTTCGATTTAAATTATTATTTTTTAATAAAAATCACGATCAAAATAATAAAATCACTGTTATATCTAGTTGATTTAAATCGGCATACTCTGATCATCATGACAATATATTTGACAGATACGAAATTGGGGCCTACTTCTTTTGCGGAGGTATATGTAGAAATTGCAAAAAGAAAACAGAGATAATTTTTTTTAATCTAGGAATAGGGATAAAATTCTTTTCCTATTAAGTATGAAAACAATAAAAAATCTGGTTTTTTTTTCATGTGTGTGGATGGGATGTTACCTAACTGATGCTTATTTAACCTCAGTGCAAAAACTGCTGTTCAGACTAGCTTTTCTAGAGGCGTTATGTCCATTACTGATAGCATTCATCGTATTGTATAAATTTGTTCTTGAAGTAAGGTTTTACATAAATATAATGCAAATAAAGCTAAATTAAGAAAATTGTGGCGTGATTAGGAAAACCGATATGTTTCTTTAATTGTAATTCTCCCCAAACTCCGACCGATCATTACCAGCTTTAGAATCTTAATTTTATGCAATATACGCAGTCAGTATTCAGAAACATAGGTACTCTACGCGGGTACTATATTAGTGTCCCTCGGCTCTGGGCACTGGAGTGTGTTGGTATTAGTTAATTTATTTTCCATTAGTCACACTGACTGAAGATTAATCACAGGACCTTGAACTGCTGTTCGGGTGTATACCTTTATAACTGCATGGGTATAAACGCTTACTGAAATGGTTTCTTTACAAGGAACGTTCCAACATAGCTGACCTCGCTTTTCTTGCTTCTGCAATTGTGCATTGGATACCGAATTTCCAATTGGAAGTTTTATTAGAATTTAAAACAAAATTTTTCTAAAATACCAGTGTCGTGCCGTGGTCGATGATGTGGTTCTTTAATTATCGAAGAAATCTAGGAATAGTAAAGACGTGATTTGGTGGGACGAAGCAGGACTTAACAAAAACAGATCACATTGAAGCATTTACAGGAATTCATATGTTCACAGCCAGCGTCAAGTCTCTACGAGATCTCCGCAGGTGTAAAGGTTTGCTTTCGCTTTCAATTTTAGTTAACAAGAAATAGTTGACTCCAAGTGTCTGCGAGACCTCAGTAGGGATCCAGCTTTCTTACTCTCCAAGTACCTTCTCAATCCTTTTCACCCTATTGCGTCATGATTTTTCCACATCAACCTTAAAATGAAATAGATGGAGCATGTGCCCAAAGCTTCATGTTATTTCTTCCAGTTGCTCGGTTTGAAGATCTGTCACGTGGTTGTGGGTAAAAGCATGAATCCTAAATTATTGATTGGTTAAAGTGATTATCCACCGTGATCAAATAACACTAGTCTGCGCTTCCATAGCCAATCAGCTGTCGATTTGTGTTTTACCCTTCAGAGATCCTTACGACAGCGACTCCGTCCATATGATCCGTCTATTTCATTAGAAGATCGATGCTTTTCACCCGATTGCGTCGTGACTCTTTTCTCATGAGCATATGGGCGGAGTCGATGTCATGAGATCTCTGAAGGGTAAATCACGTGGACATAAGAATCTACTTAGCTGATTAGCTGTCGAATCGCAGACTAGTGTTTCTGATCACGGTGGATAATCACTTTTAACCAATCAATAATTTAGGATTCATGCTTTTACCCACAACCACGTGACAGATCTTCAAACCGAGCAACTGGAATAAATAACATGAAACTGCTGGTACATGTTCAGTCTATTTCATTATAAGATCGATGACTTTTCATCAATTACGTCATCTGGAAGCAAGCATCGACCTTCTAATGAAATAGACAGAGTATGTGGACAAAGTCCTAGTTGTCATAAGCTCTCAGAAGGATAAGTCACGTGGGTTTACGAATCCATTTGGGCCATGATATATGACTCATATATAAGTATTTATGATGTAATGCATATACTCTCATTGATCTTCTAATGAAGCGCAAGCTAGTGCTTTTAATCACACTGGATAATGACTTAAGCCAATCAATATTTTCTCACTAAGATTTATGTTTTTTCCTACAACCACGTGACAAATCTTCAAACCGAGAGACCGGAAAAAATAGCATGAAGCTGCGCGCACATACTGTCTATTTTATTAGAAAGTCGAAGCATTTGGCTTGACAAAAAATGTCTCTCAAATCATAAGAATACATAGTTCAATATAGTTTTGATTTTGCTCCAAATCCTTCACTAATTAACTTCCCTCACACAAGGGGTTACAGAAATTTTCTATTTTTCATTCCTTTTGTCTGCGATAGCTTTCTTCAGTTTTACAAATTTATGACTATCGGCTGCATTTTTGTTGAACTTGGTTTACGTCGCCTGGAATGTCTGTTGATATAAGAGCTTTATTTGTCTCGAGTTGTTTATTCTTTCACACATATTTGCATTATCTTGGTCTCTTGTTTGATCATGCAAAGTCTCGTTTATTGAGTGCTGTACATTGCTCAAAGCATAAATTATGTCTTCGTTTTAATGTATGTTTTACAATTCAGATTTTCTTTAAATCTGTGTTTCAGTCATGCTTCAATATATTTCGTGCTTTGATTCGTATCTGAAGAGAATTTCCATGTTCACGTTCCTAATTTATCTTTATTAAAGTTGTATACTCTCAATTAAATTGAATTCTGTCTTTCAACTTCAATATTGTTGATTCTATCCTCATAAGCCCCGTTCTCTAACCTAGGTATGCAGATGAGGCAAAATCAATTCGAAGTTGCCATAGGAAAAACATTGAGCATAAAACGATTGTGGTACGCAACTCAGTTTGTTTTACCAGTATTGATCGAAGATCAAATTTTCTAATAAAATTGTTTTACCAGTATTGCTCGAAAATCAATTTTTTCCGAAAAGTTATATTTAAACAATTTAAAATACTAATTATGTTTGAACTGATTTTTTATTTCTTTCCACAATATAAATAATTTAAAAACATTTAAATGATGAAAAAAATGGATAATTAAATACTAAATTTTACACAAATTGCATTTTGTAATGGAACATGAAAAGCCAAAACAAAAACTCATTGATGATAAAAGTGTAATTTTGCAATTTGGTATCTGGCGACGCCATAATTAATGTTTTATTTTATAAATTATATTTAGAATTTCGTGTTTGTGTATTTGAGTTAAGACAGAAATGTTGCGGTCATATTTAAGCATTTCTAAGTTTTGTAAATTTGTGTTCTTTTATAAATAATTCATTATTGTCTATCAATATTTTTCAAGCGTCTTTTTCGAATTTCTCGATTTCAGAATATTCTCATGACGTCGAAACGCTTGCTCGGATCTTTCGATTTTCAGAATTCTGCATTTTTCAATGATCAGAATTTCGTTTGTTTGTATTTATGTGTTCCATTAATTTCCATATTACAGATATATTATTTAGGAGTAAAATTGTAATGAATTATTTTTATTTTCTGCCAAATACCACTAGACATGGGTTATTTCTTGGTTGTATATGTATATTTCGACGAACTTTCCTTAAGTCTTTGATTAAATACGTTATAGTTTGTAGAATTCTGTTTCATAAAAATAAATGGAAACCTTTTTAAGTAAGGCGTATAACTTCTTATTTTAAAACGACTGGTAAAGTTAAAATAAAGTTATTCTAAAATAAGATATGTTACGTTAAACCAAAATGGGTAGCCATACGTAGTAGTTCAAAGATATTTCTAAATTTCGACATATTTTCATTACAAGACGATTAAAATCAATTTAATTTAGATTTGTTTTTCATGCTTCATGGGTATTATTGAAAGCTGTACTCCATAGTCAAGTAACTACATCTATCATTCTAAAGAGGTACGTGGTTTCCATATAGAAACTGAGTCTCAATTGGAAAAAATACCTTAAGGATTCGATTTAAAACTAAATTTTCTGTTGGAGGAAAGCGAATTTTAAATACGACTTTGCTGATCTTGGAATAATTTCATAGTAAGGAAGTATGTAAACTAGGACTGTTGTAAAATAGAAATGTTTTGTCTTAAGTTGCAGAAGCTCGAGGTTGTTTACTTGAAGTTGAAACTGTTCGTATATACAACTTAGGTACCTGTGGAAACATTCATTGAAAGCAGTGATTTTGTAAAATGTGTAATCGATTAAGTTCGCTTTGTCTACACTGGTGACATTTGTTTTAAACAAGCTCCTTTATTCCATATGCGGCTGAATAGAATTTTCAAGAAAAAGAATGTGTGCTTCAAAACAATTAAACACCAATGCCGCAACAGTTTAATTTTCCATCCTCTCACAATGATAATGTAATTCGAAAACATCGAGTCCATGGTACAAATAATAAATATTGATTGGAAAACTGAGTGGAAGACTATACGCTGAAAGTTCCTTATTTTTACTAAAAATTAACTTATTGGCATTCGTAATTACTCCAAAACTCAAAATCGACTTCTGAAGAAGTCATCTCAGAAAAAGCTTTTGTAGATGGATTATATGAAATGGATTATATGGATGGATATATTATGTATACATATTTGCGTCCGAAGTAAATTGTAGAAGCTATGAAAAAGTTAAAACGATGTTAAAAAATATTTTCTGTACACTTAAATGATTCTTGCATTTTTCTATGAAATAGAATGAACATTAAACCAATTCACCCGAGCATCGCCGGGTAATTCTGCTAGTTTGCTAATAAAACGAAGTTGTGTAGTGTCTGTCATTTCGTCTGTAGTTTGCATTACAGAAAAACTACGCAACGTAGAAACCTGAAATTTTGCACAAATGTAGTATACAAACCGAGAATTGCACCTCTAGCTTCTATTTTCGAATTTTTGAGTTTTACACATGAAAAGAAATGAAAAAATCAGCTGAAAAACTAATGCCTTTTTAGCGTGTTGGCCACAAAAAAGAGATGTTTCTGCTCTAAACAGTCAAACTCACTGCTTTACCAATATTGGTGGAAAAAAATTCCAAAAATTATTTTTACAGAATCGTAATTTCGATTCTTTATGCTTAAACTTATTTTTATTTCTTTCCCAAATGTGAAAAATTTCCGAACATTTTAAAGATGATATAAAACTAATTAAAAACATTGAAATGTTTTCAAAGTTTCATACTGATGGAAATTAATTTTAAAGATAAAATTTCACCAGTTACAACTACTTTAACTTTCATTTTGCATGAAACGAAATGTAATTTAATAAGAGAAGTGCAAGAAAAAATTCACTTATTTTTGATTTCAGAAGAATTTAGTGTGCTAGATTTCTGACAAGGTCAGAATCAATGTTTTATTTTTAATTCCATTTTCATTTCTAGTTTTAATTAATTTTCTAAGTTTATGTATTTAAGTTAAGACAACGAAATGCGTTCATATTTAAGCATTTCTTGGTATTCTGTGAATGTGTTCTGTTTGTAAACTTATCATTGTTTTTATGGTATTTTATACTGAGTATTTTTGGAATTATTTAACTTCTGAGTAGATTCGAAGTTGAATTCCGATATATCTTTCGGTTTTCAGAATTCTGCATTATTTGAATGATTGAAATTTCATTTCTGTTTAAGCGGCTATTGCATTTATGTGCTCCATTATTTTACATGCTTGTAGAATTCCGTTGCATAAAAGGAAATAAAATGTACATAATAAATCCTTTAAAATAAGACTGGTAGCTAAACGTACGTTGTAGCTATTTAGTTTTTAAATTGTGACAGGTTTCCTTTGCAGAACAATTAAAATCAGTAAAACTTACATTTATTTTTCATGTTTCAAATTAAATTATTGGGTTTTATCGAAAAATGTACTCAAGTCAAGTAACTACATATGTAATTCTTAACAGGTACATGATTTTCTTTCAGAAATCGAATCTTCGCATTGAAAAAGTGCCATAAGGATTCGATTTCAACCTGAATGTCATTTGGACTAAGAAAAATTTTGAATGAAACCTTGCCGATTTCGGAATATTAATGTTAGAAAATATCCGAACAAGAACTTATTAATTATTTTAATTAAAGCTATTTTTGTGCAACTTACTTGTAAAACGTTGGTTGAAAACAGTGATTTTCTTACAAAAAAGTACTTCCAAACGTTTTCTGAAAAATTATGATAGATTACCGTTGCTTTCTCTATGAGAGAGATTTTCAGTGCAAAGAAACAAACCAAAGGAAAACGAGAATTTTGCTTCAGGTTACCCTGTTCGTAACACGTACGTGCTGCCTGTACGTAATACGTACAGGAAGCACGTTCTACCACAAAACACTAGCGCCATCAACATTTAGTTTCACAGAAAGTCTCCCATACGAAAGATATTTAATTTTAGAACAAGTTCTGTGTTATCTCATATGCCAGTGACTGGAATTTTCAAGAAGTGCATTTGCTTTAAAATAAATTTACCTTAAGTATTGTATCGAATTAATTTCTCATTCATTCGTTAGCAACCTTGCGTAATAAAATTCCAAAATTCAGTCCATTCGTTAACGATGGTGAAATTCCTAAATATCGCATCCCTGATGCAAGAGTGCCTCAAGTCCAAATATTGGAAGAAAACTGAATACAAGACCGTAGGTTTCTCACTTCAACCCAAGCAACGTGGTATAGTATTCTACTAGTCGTACATATGAAAGGGATTTTCAGTGTAAGCCTCTGGAAGACGATTTTACTTACTCAGTACGGAATTCGTACAGGAAGAACGTCTAAAATTCTTCCTCAAAAATACTAGAGCCATATACTTTTAGCTTTGCATAAAAAGCTTCTCATGTCATATTTAAACAAAGTTGTCATGGGCTTTGTGGTTAAGACTTAAAAAGAATGATTAAGACGTAATATATAACGAGATAATGAATATGAATTACAAATAGTGAACCAAGTGATAAGACATCGAAACTGTATGGAAATAAAGGTAGGTAGGTATTTTAATTAACATCACACTGGAGCAACACAGCGGGCTATCGGCGACGATCAGAGATCAATCCCAAAGGGAAATATCCGAGGACAACACCACGTAATTTTGAACCACTGTCAGATATCGAGGCAACACCTGAGCTGGCAACCCACTCTGCAAACTTCCACACCACGCCATTGTAAGGACATTTGAAGCCATGGCAGATTTAACGTGCACCAGCCCCTTTGTACACGACGGTCTTTGGTTGGATTCGAACGGTAATGGAAAAATAATGGTTTTTAACTCGCGTTTTACATGAAACATAAATTAACTCTTTTCATAATTTTAAAACAGAATAGTTTAATTTCATTCACTCCTGAAACACGATTAATTAAATTTATAAGATATTAGAAGTTCGATTATTTTTGTGAGTTAGGCATACATTATTTTTCTAGCATCGTATTGACCTGAGAAAAGCTACACTATCTGGCTAGGTTTTGCATTAAACGAATACTCTAGGTTTAACTCGAACACATTTAATTAGAAAAATCGAAATGGAACGAATGGCATGTGATAAAGCCGGCAGTTACAATAAAATTATCGAGTACTACATCGAATGAAGCTCTGGTCACAGCTGCGTAATTTATACAATGGTCATAAATTAAGAAGTTAAGTAGAGTTACATAAATTGCATGATAAATACAGGACAATACGTATTTGAGAAAATATTAAAAACAGATTATTCGCGCAGTTAGAAACATAGTTTCGTCCGGTTGCTACAAAAAAAGCAAAAATAAATCGTAATAACAGGAAATAGGGGCGTATGCAGGATATCAATCTGGAGGGCTACATTAGTGTTTATTGAAATTTTGTTGATACGCACTCTATTTTTAAGATGCAATTTCAAAGGATTAAACGTGGAGCTAAGCAAACCATAAATATTGATAGTGATTCTTAAATGTATTTAATTTAACTGTATGAAGGGCTTTGCTGCCAAGATAAATGTAGACGGAAGGTAACCTCTAGAACCTTGTAGTTAATTAACATCGTACCGGAGCAACACTACGGGCTATTGGTGACGGTCCGGGATCCATCCCGAAGGGAAAGATCCGTGGATAAAACCTTGTAATTTTGAACCACGGTCAGATGACGAGGTCAACACCTGAGTTTGCATCCCACTCTCCAAACTTCCACACCATGCCAACGTAAGGACATTTGAGGCAGCGACAAATTTAACGTGCACCAGCCCCGAGTGCACGACGGCTTTTGGACGGTTGTACCAAGTTTCTAAATGGCATCCCTCCAGTTGCTAATCCGTTACTCTTCCAACTGGCCAACCGCGTCCTCTAATGTAGACGGAGGTAGTGTTTTAGGGGAGGAACGCTCTCGTACGTATTCCGGATTCACTTGGTTTGTTTTTCGAATATGCTTTCTGTCACCAATGGAAAATTTAAAGCGTGAATTCCAAATTAATGTTTACTTAATTGGTCAATTTCAATTATATTAAACGCCGAATGTCGGCAAAATGGCGATTGAATACATTTTAAGGTAACTCCGATATGCATCATGTGAGAGCATTTGGGTAACAGGTCTAAGATCCCGTCTTCATTGTTTACGTTCCCCGTTTAGTTTTTTATCTTCAAAATTCCTCTCAATCTGCTCTGGCGAGTTGGCATTTGTGTTATGTGTTTTTGAACGAATCTACTAATTTAATTAGGGATAAAGGTAAACTTAGGCAAATGTTTTTCCAACACTGGCGTCCTTCGCAACGTTTCTGACTCTTTTCACCCCTCGGAGCCAGAAGCGATATTAGTGATTACTAGCTGGCGAAATAATCACTACAGTCGTCTCCATGTATAATTTTGTATGAAAAGCAGCCCTTTCACCTGCCAAGCTTACTACCTTTCTACGAATGGACATATCCGAGGTCATCTGTCTTCCGACAGGAGTTGCATTGCATAACAGTTTTAGAAAGTACAACTAAACAAGTTTTAGAACGTGCAACTAAATAGGTTTTAGAATGACTACTCCAAGAGGGATAGAAGATGCATTGAAGGCTAAGAGTGGGCCAACTCTTTTTTTTATAAGCCTCCAGGGGCGCATCTCTTTTAGGTGTGTACGCCCTTCACGGGCCCGAGATATATAAGGGGTTTTTAATGGGGTTTAGTTTTACCAAATATGGGGGTTGCGCTACTGGAATACACCCAAGCGATCTTTTTCAGCTTTCATCACGCTACCCTGTTCCCCAATCGCTCTTTTTACTTGACGTTGTCTCGTGTTTGGCGCAGATTGGCCAAATATGTCCCTTAAGTCATACAATCCCTAAACACACCATCGACCTTCTAATGAAATAGACGTAACATGTGGGCTTGAGTCGCTGTCGTAAGATCTCTGAAGGGTAAATCGCGTGGACTTATGGATCGCCTTCGCCGATTGGTTGGCGAATCACAGACTAGTGTTTTTGATTATGGTGGGTTATCACTTTGACCAATCAATAATTTAGGATTCTTGCTTTTACCCACAACCACGTGACAGATCTTCAAACTGAGCAATTGGAAGAAATAGCATGAAGCTGCGGGCACATTATCCGTCTATTTCATTTTTGGGTCGATGTAAACACCCACACAACCCCAACCTTTAATAAAAAATAAAATATTTTCAAAATCCTCATACCATTTCGTCCAACTTCTGTAAATAAGTGTTTGGGCACTTTTATAAATATGATAAAGAAATAGTAGAGAAATATTTATTGATTGATGCAAAGAGAAAATTACGAAAGCTTCTTCACGCACGATTATTAAAAGTAATCAAGGAATTAACGAAATTTTTGTTTTTCAGGTTTGGTGAGGGTTTAAGCCCAATATTAAAAATTTCAATGTAACTATTTTTTCATGTTTTATTACTTGTTGAAATTTCTCTTTCGCGGTTTCTGTTGAACTATAGAATTATGGATGTGTTATCTGCTGTATAAAAATTGAAGTGGACATGAAAGGGAAGGTTCCTTTCCTTTCTTTGTACACTACATGTTGAACGAACAAAAGGTTGAAAAAGATAGTGCTCTTCCTGTTGTTGCAGTTTCTTTACCGTCCGTTGTGTTCAATAAAATCGGAAATGGTAGACACGATCACTCATGATCGTTCATGGCCTTTGTAATTTCCCCTAAAAGACTTTATTTGCGGAGAAAAGTTAAGATTTCTTTTATTTTGTGTTTTTCTTTTGTGTGTTCCGATACCGAAGCTTTTTTGCTCTTTTATAAAGTTATCGACTTTTTTCCACCGTGTACAGCATTCTTCTGTTTGCCTATTATTTCTAGTTCTTTCTATTACTCTTCAACTGAGAGGCAAGCTTCAGGTATACTTGAGAAATACTTCCTGATTGTATAACGTTAAACATCAAGATTTGCTCTTGCGATGTGGACTCAAAGAATAACGAATCTTTAAACGTGTACATATATATTCTTGTGAAGTTCGGGCATAAAAGAAATGGTTGGTTGGGTTTTTATGATAGGTATGCATTTTAATATCGCATTGGAGCAACACAACGGGCTATTGGTGACGGTCCGGGATCAATCACGAAGAGAAAGATCCGAAGACAACACTACGTAATTTTGAATTACGGTCAGATGACGAGGCAACACCTGAGCTGGCACTACACTCTCCAAACTTCCACACCAGGCCAACGTGAGGACATTTGAAGGCACGACAGGTTTAACGTTCACCCACCCCCTTTGTACACGAAGGTCTTTGGTTGGATTCGAACTCGCAACCCTCCGGTTGCTAATCCGTTACTCTTCCAACCGGGCTACCGCGACCTGGGTTTTTATGGCGCAAGGGCCATACTTGGTAAAGCTGCACCAATCACAAAACAGACAACGTCAGGTAGGTAGTTAAATAACGTCGCACTGGAGCAACACAATAGGCTATTGGCAACGGTCCGGTATCAATCCCGAAGGGGAAGTAGTCAAATAGGGTAAATATGGCAAATTTTGAACCACCGTCAATTGGTTGGTAGTTAATTAACGTCACACTGGATCAACACTGCGGGACATTGGCGAAGGTCTGGGATCAATCCCCAAGATCATGTAATGAGCATATACACAAGGTAGGTAGGTATTTTAATTGACGTCACACTGGAGCAACACAACGGGCTATTGGTGACGGTCCGGGATCAATCCCAAAGGGAAAGATCCGAGGACAACACCACGTAATTTTGAACCACGGTCAGATGACAAGGCAAGACCTGAGTTCATATACTCACAAGGAAAATTTTACTGTTACAGATATGAGAAATACGTCCAGGGTAAGTTACAGGAATCGAACCTGTATAGCCTACATTTCTCATGCTGCTAGTGCAGTGTGCAAACCCACTGAGCCACGGCGGCCCCCATAAAAGGGGGGGGAATTTCAATTAACGTCACACTGGAGCAACACAATGGGCTATTGGTGACGGTCCGGGATCAATCCCAAAGGGAAAGATCCGAGGACAACACCACGTAATTTTGAACCACGGTCAGATGACGAGGCAACACCTGAGCTGGCACCCCACTCTCCAAACTTCCACACCACGCCAACGTGAGGACATTTGAGGCCACGACAGATTTAACGTGCACCAGCCCCCTTTGTACACGGCGGTGTTTGGCTGGATTTGAACTTGCAACCCTTCGGTTGCTAGTCCGTTGCTCTTCCAACCGGGCCACCGCGGCCCCCCCATAAAAGGAATGTATACCTTGTTTGGAATATAACGATTTTAGCAATTTACTTGATGTATAAGCTTGTGAGTTACTTTAGCGCAACATTAATTACTCATTTTACACTGTAAGCGAATAATGAAAACACATGTTTATTCATTTTCGGACCTTGCATAATTAAACCCAAACTTTAGATATTTTAACCTTATGGTTAATTTCTAGTTTCTTAATTCGTTCTCAATACCAATCGTTTCTTAGACAAAAAGAACTCAAAAGTATTTTTGAATAAAAAATCGAAGCATTTACGTAATGCTTATTAATTTTAACTTCTTTTATAAAATATGCGCAGTTCCATTTAAGTTTTACAAACCCGAAAATGTATCAGAAATGGAACACACCACGTTTATTGTCTATTTATTTTTAAAAAAACGGGAAGAGTAAATGAGACTCTTCGCGGTTAAGATACACTTTTCATGTATCACACCTCTTTTTTACTATCAACGTTGCCACATAAAATCTTTGCATTATGCATTCATTACCATGAGGATTAACTACCTAAATCACAAAAAGAAAAAAATTATTAGGACAAAAACAATCCCTTTTCTCCACTTTCCGCTAGTTTATTTCCGAATTTTCAGTGTGAAACAGCAGGAAAAGAATATCCCAGTTTCCCTATCATAAATTCCCATAAAAACTGAAGCATGAGATTGTTCTAGACAAAATTTACGGTCTCATTACATCTTTGCACCATAATTGCTAGTTCATGCAATCCCATTCCATTATTCATTCAATTTTATGCAGATTAGCCACCTAAAGGAATACGATATTTGGAATCGCATTGGATTGAACAAAAGCAAACCCATCTCCGCCATTTTGTTTTGGAATCTCATCGGGTAACAAACATTCTAAGAAGGGAAGCATGTATTTCTTATACCACAATCCGTTACAAATTACTATTTGAAGCGAGAAACGGGATAGAGAATCATTAATTAGGAGGAGGATCAGGGAGTGGATCAAGCGCAATCCTCACAAATTATACAATTAAGATAAACAGGAAATTTATCTGCGTTTCTGAAGTCTCTTGGATAGCGTAATTGGGTGGAAAGTGACGAAAGTGGGGTGTTGCGGCCATGGGCGGAAAAATTCTCAGATTCATTGCCGATCTGCTTCTTTAATTAAAAATATTCCTTTTGTTACATTAAATGATAACTGTCTTTGATGGTTTTCTTATTCCGTAATACGTTTTAATCCTGAGAAAAGGTATTTGTTGTTATTTTCAAACAAGTCGGATTTTCAAAATGTGGTTTAGAGATACACGCATAGTTCAGGAACAAAGGATTTCTAACTTCATTTCTCGAATCAACCCTCCAAGTGATTTCGACAGGATATCTCGTCAAAATGTGATCAATTTTGCTAATGACGAGATATCTCGTCATTAAGATATTGCAGATTTCTTTTATGATGACGAGATCAAGATCTGGTCAGTTTTCTTCTAATGACGAGATATCTCGTCATCAAGATATTGCCGATTTTTTTATGATGACGAGATCAAGATTTGGTCAGTTTTCTTCTAATGACGAGATATCTCGTCATCAAGATATTGCCGATTGTTTATGATGACGAGATCAAGATCTGGTCAGTTTTCTTCTAATGACGAGATATCTCGTCATCAAGATATTGCCGATTTTTTTTATGATGACGAAATCAAAATCTAGTCAGTTTTCTTCGAATGATATCACGTTTATCAAGATCTGGTCAGTTTTGGTAACGACGAGGTACTCCTCGAGACAATCACCTAAACCTTTGGTAGTCATGTACGCATTCCTCCATACTACCTGCAGTCTTCCCTGCATGATGTCTAACTAGTTTTGCACATTTTGAACCTTTTCTAGGATTCTGATAACCAATAGATATGGTTATTTAACCATCTTGTTTGGTTTAAGGTAAAAGGAGTATACTACACGCAAATCTCGTGACGCTTTAGAGGGTTAAATTATCGGTAATCTTGAAATTAAAAGAAAACCTTCTACGGCCTAAAGGCAAAGGTATTTCTTAGATAAATAGATGCAACCTAAATCAAAATTCATAACAAAAATTAAAGACTTCAATTTTTAAAAACTTCATTGATGCAAAAATACTTCGTCAATGTAAAAGATCGCCAATAATTAGTCATTGTTTCGAAGGCTCTTCGATTTTTATTAGGGGTATTTCTTATCCGGAGACCAAACCTTGAAAGTTTCACACTTTGGTTCAATCAGTATTCTAGTTATTTACCCAAAAAATTGTAATATATTACAAATCGTAAACCAAAATTATTTAAGAGATAGGACCACTGTAACCCAGTTGGATGAGCAACGGATTAGCAACTGAAGGGTTGCGAGTTCGAAACGTCCTTGGATTTTTCCCTTTGGGATTGATCCCGGACCGTCGCAAATAGTCCGTTGTGTTGTGCTCCAGTACGACGTTAATTAACTACCTACCTACTTACCTAAGGCGATAAGCAGTTGATTAAACAAGGTTAATTTGGTTGTTTCGTTGGATTGAGTTTTATGGCGCTAGGGTCATATTTGGCCAAGCTGCACCAAACAACGTCAAATATATATACACACATAAACAAAGTTTTACTGATACAGTGGCAAATAAATGCGCCCAGAGATTAACCCAGCCTGCGTGTATTTCTCCTTCGCGTGTAGCTAGCTCTCGTTGTTGTCGCAGGCTACTAGCGCAATGGGCAAACACACTGAGCCACGGCCACACCTAAATGAGTTTAGGATTAACCCTCTGTCTCACACGCATATACCCCGTTCTGCAAGTTAGTCTTCCCTGTACACACGTGTGTGTGTTTGTAACTTTCTAACCAGTTTTAAATTTCATATCTACAATAACCCTTTCTAGGATTCTTTCAATCTATCGATGTTGCTATATGGCATTCTGATTATTTACGCAACTGGCTGGTAGAAATACTTATAAAAAAGTAAAAGAAACACTAGTACGAGGGGTAAAAGCAGCACTACACTTCTCGGAAATCTCGTTACTCCTAGAAGGATCGAAAATTCAAGGAATGTAAGATTCGTCTTCCGTATTCTCTCCGATTTTTTCAATTTAACTCTGGAAATAATTTGATGACTGATTGAGCTTTACTTTCGACTCTAGAAAGGAATCATTCTTGCATTTTACATAAACCTTTTCATGATGTAAGTTTAGCTCCTTATAGTTATTGTAAGTCTTGTATCATTTATCACAGAAAATACCACCGATCGAAATTCTCAGTACTATAATTTAAATCCTCGGCTTTTTAACGATGTTTACTGGGAGCAGATGAAATAACCATATCACTTTAGTTGGATTCCGCAATTTCAAACTTTATTAGTTTTACTTATTGGAATCAAAACTCACACACACGTCGCTTTCGTGAATCTTTCAATTGCTTCAATATTTCATAGATTTTGATGGGCGGATAAGAGCACGCAATGAATTTATGAAAGCTATTTTCAATTGCATCGATCCGAACGAAGTTCCTTCTATCAGGGTATAATTTATCTACTTCAGTGGTAAATTTTATGAATGAATTGCAGTCCAAACGATGTTGTAAGTACTGAATTAATAAAAATATAAAGGTCGTTCAAAACAGAGTGGATTTGGTTCTAAATGTAGTGCTTGAGAAACAAGTAGACGAAAATTAAAATCTTTTCATTGAATTTTAAATTTACTTGTCCATATATTCACAAGCAGAATTACCCGGCGTTGCTCGGGTTGAATTGGTTAAATGTTGATTCTATTTCATAAAAATGCAAGCATCATTCAAGTGTTACAGAAAATATTCTTACCATAGTTTTAACTTTTTCATAGCTTCTACAATTTACTTCGGAAGAAAATACGTATACATGATATATCCATCCATATAATCCATTTCATATTCATCGCACTCTTGCTGTAAGACAAACTACAAAACTTTTTCTAAGATTACTACAAAAGTCGATTTTGAGTTTTGAAGTGATTACGAATGCCCCTTAAGTTTATTTTCAGTAAAAATGACGAACTTCCAACTTATAGTCTTGCACTCAGTTTTTCTATCAATATTTATTATTTGTGACACTCTTGCACCATGGATTCTACGTTTTCGAATTTCATCATCATTGTGAGAGAATGACAAATTAAATTGTTACGGGATTCATGATTAATAATTTATTTTGAAGCAAACACATTTCTTTCTGGAAAATTCGATTCAGAGGCACGTGGTATAACGGAGCTTGTTTTAACAATAAATGCCGTCAAGTAGACAAAGCAAACTCAATCAATTACGATTTTTACAAAATCACTGCATTCAACGAATGCTTCACAGGTACCCAAGTTGCATACGAACAGTTTTAACTTCAAATAAGCAACCTCAATCTTCCGTCATAAGACAAAAATTTCTTTTAAATTTAGTTTTAAATCGAATCTCTCTCCTGATGGTACTTTTTTCAATTGAGAGATTCAACTTCTATATGGAAACCACGTACCTATTTAGAATGATAGATGTAGTTACTTTACTATGGATTATAGCTTTGAATAATACCCATAAAACATGAAAAACAAATGCAAATTTAATTTATTTTAATCGTCTTGTAATGAAAATCTGTCAAAATTTAGAAATATCTCTGAACTACAGCGCATGGGTACACCTTTTCATTTAACATAACCTATCTTATTTTAGAATACTTTTATTTTAACTTTACCGATCTTTTTAAAATAAGAAGTTGCACACCTTACTTAAAAAGGTTTCCATTTATTTTTATTAAACAGAATTCTACAAACCATAACGTAAGACTCAAGGAAAGTTGGTCGAAATATACATATACCACCAAGAAATTACCCATGTCGAGTGATATTTTGCCGAGAATAGAATTAATTCATTAAAATTTAACTCCTAAATAATATATCTGTAATATGGAAAGTACTAGAACACAAATACAAACAGAAATGAAATTCTGGTCTTTAAAAATTGTAGAATTGTGAGAAATCAAAGATATGAGCAAGCTTGTCGAATTTCGACTTCTTGAGAATATTCTAAAATAGAGAAGTTTGGGAAAAAAGACGTTGGAGAAGTATTGAGATAGACAACAATGAATTATTAACAAAAAATAACACAAATTTACAAAACTTAGAAATGCTCAAATATGACATACACAAACACGGAATTCTAAATCCAATTTATAAAATAAAACATTAATTCTGGCGTTGCCAGATACCGAATTGCAAAATTACGCTTTTATGATCAATGAATTTTTCGTTTGGGCTTTTCGTGTTCCATTACAAAATGCAAGTTGTGTAAAATTAAGCATTTTATATATCCATTTTCATCAATCAAATATTCATAAATTATTTGTTATGGAAAGAAATAAAAAATCAGTTCAAACATAATTACAATTTATATTGTTTAAATATATTTTGTGAAAAACATTTTTCTGTTCACAGAAATAAAAAATATTAATGAACTTGAATCCAAAATGCACATTATCACTGTTAAATAAAGTAGGTTCACTTATAAAGTAGGAAACACTTATACAATCAACTAAAAGAGCGGAATGAAACTGTCACAGTCACTGAAAGATGATAAACTGGAAGACTTACCGAGTTAGCTTCCCTTAAATACGACCATCTAAGATTCGAGTGGATGCTGGAATTTTCTCGAACATCATGAGTCCAAGACCGGGGCATAATGAGTTCTAAAAA
Organism: Meta bourneti; assembly: GCA_933210815.1. Lineage (NCBI taxonomy): Eukaryota > Metazoa > Arthropoda > Arachnida > Araneae > Tetragnathidae > Meta > Meta bourneti. Next base: position 72,967,623 of record OW119929.1, on the reverse strand, counting down.
TTTTCAGTAGGTTCTACAAAGTTCTATTCGTATCCACAATCTTCTAGTAAGTTCTACCGAGTTCGTTTCTAAAAATTTCCGAAACGTTCTACAAAGTTCTATTCGACTAAACTTGGGCTTAAATGTCATAGGGATTGTCACCAATCAGCCTAGCGACCCCGAAAACTATGGATTCGACACTAATATCGGTCGTTTTCGATTATTTTTACATGTCATCCCTTCCCACCTCACCCCTAGGGGTGTTAGGGTATCTTACCCCCCACAATATTTTTTTCCAGATACTAAGTCATATGTGTACCAAATTTGGTTGAAATTGCTCCAGGCGTTCCAGTTATGCTGGAACATACATACACACATCCATTTATATATATGGATTCTACAAACTAAAACGTATTTAACCAGACTTAAGGAAAGTTCGTCGAAATATACATATATCACCAAGAAATTACGCATGCCTAGTGGTATTTTGCATAAAATAAAACCAATCATTAAAATTTAACACTTAAATAACACATCTGTAATATAGTAAGTACTGGAACATATAAATACAAACAGAAATTAAATTCTGGTCATTGGAAAATGTAAAATTCTGAAAAACGAAGGATATGAGCAAGCGTGTCGAATTTCGACTTCCTGAATACATTCTGAAATAGAGAAATTCGAAAAAGACGTTCGAAAAATATTGATTGACAATAATGATTTATTTAATTAAAAGTAGAACTCCAATTTGTCAAACTTAGAAATGCTCAAATATGACCACAGCATTTCTGTCTTAACTCAAATACACGAAATTCTGAATCTATATATATATATACACTGCTGGCCACCCAAATTGCAACACCAAGAAAGACAAGAGATATCACAACAAAATTTATTTTCTAGATAACATGTTGACCAAGTATCAAATGATTAAATTTATAGACTTCTGTGAAGTGTGGTTCCTGCCAAAATCAGTAGCCAGAGTAGCCGCCATTGTTGGAGATCACCGCTGCCACACGCCTTGGCATTGATTCAAAGAGACTTTGGATGTGTTCTTGGGGTACAGCAGACCAAGAAGCTTCCACACGTTGCCAAAGTTGATCTGGTGTGGCAGCTGGGGATGTATTCTGGGTCAATCGTTGAGCAACCATGGACCACATGTTTTCTATCGGCGAAAGATCCGGAGAGCGAGCTGGCCAGGGAAGCAATTCAATCTGGCGATTGACGAAGAACCCTTGGACAATGCGTGCCACGTGTGGTCGCGCATTATCCTGTTGAAATATGGCTGTGGGCAAGCCCTGAAGGTAAGGAAGGACAACTGGCTCCAACACCTCGGAGATGTAGCGCTGGCTGTTTAAAGTACCGGCAATGCGTACTAGAGGAGTGCGAGAGTGATATCCAATACCGCCCCATACCATAATACCCGGTGCAGGACCAGTGTGGCGGTGCATAACGCAGCTGTTCAGCATCCTCTCTCCACGGTGTCTCCAGACTCGAATCCGACCATCGTGGTGTTGCAGACAGAAGCGTGACTCGTCAGTAAAGACAATTTCATTCCATTCTGCCGTCCACATCCTTCTTTCATCGCACCATTGGCGGCGGAAACGTCTGTGGTTCTGCGTCAAGGGTAGACGAAGCAATGGACGTCTTGCGGACAGACCACTCTGCTGTAAACGGCGTCGAATGGTACGCGCAGACACTGGATGATGCGGTACAGAATGAATGTGCTGTGCTATGGTTCGTGATGTGGCTGAGCGATCCGTCACTGCCATACGCACAATATGCCTGTCATCACGTGAAGTGGTGCACTGAGGTGAATGCGATCGAACACGTCGGTCCGTCGTACCCTCCTGCATCCAACGATCACATATCCGCATTACAGTTGTTTGGTTTCGTCCAACACGACTACCGATTTCCCTGAAAGATAATCCACAATCTCGGTAGGCCACTATCCTTCCTCTGTCGAACTCGGATACTTGATCAAAAGATGATCGCTGTTTTCTACGAGGCATAATGGATCGTTTTTTTGAAAAAACCACAAGAAAAACACAATTGCCGTACTTGAAATCGTCGAAATCTCCAAGCCTTAAATAGCGCTTTGAAGTGGCGCCACAGGCGCGCGTGATGTGCGTCTGCGCTGAAATTCTAATCATTTGCATATCTCACCTCCGCTAATGCATGTTGTAAATTTCATATTATTTGCATACTTCCTTCAGGGTGTTGCATTTACGGTGGCCAGCAGTGTATATATATATAATAGGATGTGTGTGTGTGTATGTATGTATATTTTCTATACAAATCTACAACGTTTGACTAATCCACACCAAAATTGGTATACTTATACTTTAGAACACTGCGGTCAGCATAGGCTAACTCTTAACCCCCGTTCTATTGGCCCTGCGAGGCTAAAAACTATTCGAAATCGTAATAGAAATAACATTGAGCATAGATTGATTGCTTTAGGCAGCGATGGTTCATTTACCACTGTTGATCGAAAAACAATTTTTTCCGAAACAAATTAAATTACAGTATTTATGTTTGAACTGACTTTTTAGTTCTTCCCATGATGTAAATAAATTATAGATATTTAATTGATGAAGGGGGAAAGAATATTTTAAAATATTTACGTTTGCAAGGAAATTCAAGGAAAGGTTTTCAGGAGTTCAAGGATTATTTTCAAAGAAAGTTGGTGTATATTTCGATCAACTTTCCTTAAATAATTTATTGAATACGTAATGATTTGTAGAATTCTGTTTCACAAGGCTTTTTAGGTAAGGCGTGTAACTTATTTTAAAATGTCCGGAATAGATACATGTGAATCCTCCGTTGAAAGCAGTGATTTTCTTTCTTAAAAATTCTGTAAAATCGACCTTCTGCTTTTTTTAAAAATTTTATCTATTCAGTTTAATTTGTCTACACCGATTATATTTATTTCTAACCCAAGCACCGTTATTCCGAAAAGCTCAAACGGAAAACTCATTGATCATAAAAGCGTAATTTTGCTACTCGGTATCTGGCAGCACCAGAATTAATGGTTACTTTTTTATAAAACTTTGTAGAATTTTCTATAAAGTTGGGGAAATGGAAACTTCCTTGGGCTCATGATGGAGAACATTCCAGCACCCACTCGATTCTTAGCTGGTCGTATTTAAAGGAAGGTAACTTGGTAAAGCTATGAAAAAGTTAAAACGTATTTTCCGTACAACTTAAATTATTGCATTTTTCTGTGAAAGAAAAATGATTATTCTAATTCACTTTTCAAGCAACATTTAACCATTTCAACCCGAGCAATGCCGGGTAATTCAGCTAGTCTAATTTAGAAAATAAAACATTATTCTGGCGTTGCCAGATACCGAATTGCAGAATTACGCTTTTATGATCAATGATTTTTTTTTGTTTTGGCTTTTCGGGGTGTTCCATTACAAAATGTAAAATGTGTAAAATTAAGTATTTTAAATATCCATTTTCCATCATTCAAATATTCATAAATTATTTATATTGTGGAAAGAAATAAAAAAATCAGTTTAAACAAAATTCGAATTTTAAATTGTTTAAATATAACGTTTCGGAAAAAAATTGTTTTTCGAGCAATATTGGTAAAACAAACTGAGTTGCGTACATCAATCGTTTTATGCTCAGTGTTATTTCTATGCCGATTTTGAATTGTTCTTAGCCCCTCTGCACACCTAGGTTAAATAGAACGGGGGTTAATATGTAGCCTAGGTTGCTCTCAGGGTTCCAAAGTATAAGTGTACTAAATTTGGTGTGGATTGGTCAAATAGTGTAGATATGTATGGAGAACATACATACACACATATCTATTTATAGTACACTCACTGCCAAAAGTTAATGCAAGAAACAAAACAAAGAATTACATACAAAGATGAAAACAATATTGAATTTTCATAAATTATAAGATGAGGTCATATTGGTGTCATTAACAAAATGATGTTTACATCCAAAACAAACAAACAAAACTGACATTAATAGGGTATGTGACCACCCCTCATCCTCATACAAAGTTTTTAGCGTGCGACCAAGCTTTACATGAGGTGATCAACCACCCCAGAGTCAGGTAATCGCCATTCCTCCTGTAGAGCAGTTTGCAACTCTGAGAGGGACTTTGGTGGAAAAGTGCAGACACAGCACGGCCGAGGGCATCCCAGAGATTTTCAATGGGAAATCTTAAGGTCGATCCCGACCTTAAGGTCGGGCGAGTACGCCGGCCAATCCATACGCGCAATCCCCTCTCTCCTGGTAGTCGTCGACGATGTTGGCTCGATGGGGACGCACATTATCATCCATTAAAACGAAAGCAGGACCAACTGCTGTAACGTACAATCTCAGAGTGGGTTCTAGGACTTCATCCCGATATCGGACAGCAGTCACAGAACCCCGTCTATAGATATGCAGGTCGGTGCGATATCGCAACGAAATCCCTGCCCACACCATGATGCTTCCACCTGGAAATACGTGATGCTCGATGATGTTCTGGAGCCGATTGCTTGTGCCTTGTTCTCTCCAGACCCTTACACGCTTGTCATCTGGCTCCAATGCAAATATCGACTCATCCGTGAACATAACGTTGGCCCAATCAGACACAGTCCAATTCACATGTTGCCGACATCACTTTAATCGTGCCCCTCTGGATTGGACGGATAGAGGAACACAAACTCATGGTACCCGGGCGTACAATCCATTCATGTGTAACCTTCGGCGAACAGTAGTTGCAAATATCGTCTTACCAATGGACGCTGCAACTATAGATGTCACACGTGGAGGTCGCTCTTCGATTCCGCTTGGCTAAAATAGCAATATATCGATCTTCCGCGGGGTCGTAATCCTTGGGCGACCGGCCACAGGTCTTCGGACAACTGTTTGGAATTGTTTCCATAATCGCGAAATGACGGAATGATGAACGCCGAAGAAAAGAGCAACATCTGTGATTGATTGTCCTGCTTCAAGGCGTCCCACAGAACGCCAGCGCTCACTATCTGCCATTCGTCTTCTGGAAGCCATAGAAACACGTGTCTTGAAAACTAATCGTACGAAAGTTCTAAACACTTTTTATCAGCACTTACATGAAACTCCTCTAACCCTTCACAATGCTGGCTTCTTATACGGCTGCCTTTTTTGCATATTTCTCGACACGAAACCGTGATTGGCTGTTACAGAACATATTTGCATACTTCCATCTACCTCTGCAGCGAAATGCAGCCTCTCAAATTCAGATTGGCTTCCGGAAATTAACATTTTCCTCTCCGTGCTTAACTTTTGGCAGTGAGTGTATATATATATAGATTTGGCTCTCATGGACACATCTTTAGCTGTGTACGGGCATCACAACACCTAGGTAACCGTTTGATCTTTCTTCCCTTTCATTTTTACCCTCGCCTACCATTCTGCCTTTTGCATTTTCTTCCTCCCACATTGTGTTGTATGTCTTGTGTTTGGCGCAGTTTGGCCAAATATGACCCTTGCGCTATAAAACCCGAAAAACAATCTTATTCATGTCAATTTAATAAGTATTGATCCAATGTTCCACACATTGTGAGTCAGTGATCTTCTGTTCAGACGAGCATTGTCTCATGATTTTAATTTTTTTTTCGTAAATTATATTTTAAGGGGGTCTGGGACTCAAAATATGAAAAAAGTCCAATTTTTTTGTTATCTTAAAAAATAATATAGATATTTCTGAATAAAATGACACCTAAATTTTGTTTCTACCATCAGTAGAACTGGAAATATTCGGCTTTTTATAACATGACAGCTGCAAATCAAACGAGCCTCACCCCTCAGATAATGTAAACAAACTGTTTTGTAGTCTACTTTCTACTGTTTCAGCTCTATTTTTTCTAACTCAAATAAACTACGCTACGAACACTTTTGAAGTGATCTGAATTGATCATCGTAATATTCTCACTGTTTTTATTGTTGAATTTGCACGTTTTTGAATTTGCTGTACTATCAGTATATTCAATAACGCTTTCCAAAAAGGACTAGGCGGTTCAGGAAAGCGACGATGAAGTAAGTCCACAAATACTTTTAAAAGGTATAGGAAAAAGGTCCAACCTGCTAAAATTATAAATTAAATGAAGCAGTAAAACTAAGAAGTAATATACAATACTTCCAGGAGGATTTTAAACAAACATAAGGTATGCAGAAGTGCTTTTTAATAACTTGAATATTTTCATAATTTTAAACGCTCTTTTTCTCCTTTTCTGTTAAATGGGATTTCGATAGTGAAAAATGGGTATAACTTAAAAACTACTTGTCATAAATGAATGAGATTTTCTATAATTGCTTTTCAAATATATTTCTTTAATTTTTTCTAACTGTTTTAACCAAAAATCACGAATACAGTTTATAATATGAACTTTTAGGAGTTAATTAGGGCAAAAATGAAGTGATTTGTTATAAAATATTTTAAGATATATCAATTTTGCCCAACGTCAAAATTTTTAATTTTTTTAATTTTAATAAAAAAATTTGAAGTTTTGAAAATATAAAATAGTTATTAGAATTGCAAAATACAATGTATACCTACAGAAAAAATTTCAGAACAAAAACTTTAGAATTTTGAGTCCCTGACCCCCTTAATGTCTTTAGTATATATCTGAGAAATATATTTAGTTAAGTTACAGTTTTACTTCTCGTTCAAACACAAATTTGAAATTACCATACCGAGTTGTAAGTATTTTAAACAACTACGACAACCATGCAACCTTTACCATATTCGGGTTGACTTAGGTAGTAATTTGAAATAATTAGTGTTTTAAAATCGATGATTAAATTAATTAAATATTAATTGGTTGAGCTGCGTAAAATAGATAGCAATTAAACGTTGTTCACTGTTGCAAATACATCCAAAGTGGGGAAATTATTTCAACCAAGGAAAGGAAATATTCATATCAAATGTCTTTTTTCAAAAATATCAAATACCGAAGCGTATGAAAATCCTCCAAACTTTTTACACTTTTTATTCTTCAAAGCATGATACAAAAGTGATTATTTCGTCATAAAAAATAGTCATTAGTTACTTAGTATATTTACTTTCAACCGCGTAAAATATCTAAACTTTTTTAAACACATTTCTCTACGCGGATGAAGGATTAAACCCAAACCCACCTTCTTCAATAAATAACATTTTCACATTTTTTTATTTTAAAAAATTACTACCAAATCATAACGCCACAATCACCACAGAACGTCTGTAAAATTAATGAGCCATAAAATTGCATTTGATACTTTCTCAAAAATCCAGTTCAAATTTTTGTCACACTCTTTTTCATTTCATTTCATTTCGTTCTACAGAAGTTTTTCGCTTTATCCTACTCATTCCCCTTCCTACGCAACGAAACCTTACATCCTCTTATAAAAGGAGACTCGACCATATTTTTATGGCTCACTGACTGTTTTCAGTAACTTTGTCGCAGTGGTCTGAAGAGTGACTCATTTCGGCGTAATTTCTGTGTTGTTTTTTGCAGCTGGAAATCAAAGTTCGCTTTGGGATGACTGAGGTCAGATAAACAAGATCTTCGGATTTAAAGAGTTCTTCGGTTTCAAACTGATCCTGAGTTGAATTGCAATCCTCCTTCTAATCTGTTGTGATCGATGGGTTTGCGGGAAACAAACTGCAACCAAGACTGACGGGTACTTTATTTTTATGTTAAAAACTATGTGTTAATGGTACTTAATATATCGTTGTCATCTCTTCATAATTTATTGATAGTTGAATCACTATTACGGGAAACTGGTTAAGGGGCAAGGAGGTTTTGCCCGTTACTTTTTATTCATTCACTTCTATTTTATTCATTTTTAGGCCGCTGCGAACTTCAAAAACGCATTTCAAATTAATATATTTCCTGATTAACATGGTGGTATTTCGAATTTAAAGAGCTCTCTGATTCCAAACTGAACCCATCTCTAAGTTGAATTGGAATCCCCCTTGTAATGCTTCGTGATCGATGGGTTTGTTGAAAACAAATTTTCACCGAGACTGACGGGCATTTTGTTTTTGTTTTGAAAACTGTGCTTTAATGAGACTTAAGGTGTCGTTGTCATCTCCACAATTTGTCGATAGTTCAATCCCTATTACGAGAAGCTAGCTTACGGGCAAAAGGGTTTCGTCCATTTCCTTTTGTTCGTTCACTTCTGTTTTATTCATTTTTAGCGGTTGCCAACTTAAAAACACGCATTTCAAATTAATATATTTGAAGATTAACCTGGTGGTGGTTCGGATTTAAAGAGCTCACCGATTCCAAACTGATCCTATCTCTGAATTAAGTTGCAATCCCCTTGTAATGCTTCGTGATCGATGGGTTTGTGGAAAACAAACTGCCACGGAGACTGACGGGCATTCTATTTTTATTTTGAAAACTATGTGTTAGTGGTACTTGAGATACAGCTATCATCTCTTCTCAATTTGACGATAGTTTAAATCGCTATTACGAGAAGTTTTGGTTTAGGGACAAAGGGGTTTTCTCCGTTTCTTTCTGTTCGTCCATTTCTGTTTTATTCACTTTTAGGCGATTGACAATTTCAATACACGTATTTCAAATTAGTATGAGAAGTATTTTCTTTCAAACTGATCATGGGTAATGGTAGTGTTTCTGTGGCGATATGGGTTTCCTGTACGTATTTGAATGTGGTATAGCTTGCCTTGTTTCTCGAACACGATTTCAGCACTTCGCTTATTAAAATTCGGAATGAATTGAACATTTTAAGGTAACCCCGATATCTATCATTCGAGAGCATTTGAACAACAGAAGTAAAATCTTCGCAGACCGTCTGGTTTGTTTGTTGACACTGAAAATTCCTCGCATATTGCCAGATTAATCTGGTGGTACTTATATTACCTGATTTTATTCGAATCTAAATATGAGGGGGATTTTCAGTGTAAATAAACTAACCAGACGAAGATTTTACTTTCTGTTTCCCATACACTCCCGCATGATCACGTCAGGAGTTACCTTAAAATGCAATTCAATCTAATTTTCACTGACCAATTAACTGTTATGTATCAATTCGGAGTTCATTCGTCGATTGGATAGTCAGGTTATATGACTCTAGAGTTATATTTGGCCAATCTGTGCCAAACAACGTCAAGTAAATAGACATATACAAACTATGAAAGTTTTACTAACAGAAGAGAGTTATACACCCTGTGAAGAATCGAACCATTTATTTTTTGTTAGTAACGTTACGTTCAAAGTAACGTTAGGTTCGAAATAGTACGTTCATGTACATTCCACCGCAGAAACAAAATCCCCTACATTTAGTTTGACGGGAAAACCTCTCATATGTTGTAGTGTTTCGGTAACCTTTTATGTAACTTGCGGCGTGACTTGGCACGTTAATTGAATGCAATTTCAGCATGCTGCTTACATTACAAATTAAGTCCAGAGATAATATGGTGGTATACCAATTCAGATCGTAACCGGAACTTTTCTCTTCTGATAGTTTATTTTTATACTGAAGAACTCCTTAGTATACAAATATAACTTTATACCAACTCTTCTATAAATGTCCATCTGTGTTCAAAATCAAAGTATGGACCAAAAATAATTACATGAACTAATTTATATAATAGTTTTCATCGTCTGTGAAGGTCTACTTTTCTCTAAAAGTATTCTATTCCAAAATAATGGCATTTACCAATACAGTTACAAAAATTGTAGTGTTGATACTTTGATTCGACATCGTTTTATAGACAAAAGCAAATTCAATGCAAACTGTATAACATACCTACATTGGGAGAAGCGTAGTACAATGATTTTTGTTAACAAAAGAACAGTGTTTTTTTCGTCTAATGTTTCTACTATAAAACTTGGCGGATTAAAATACTTTTCTTATTTTGAGGCTCCATAAACTTTTGTAATCATGTACTTATTCTTCCATTTAATTTTTTGTGGTAGAACTGTCTGATTTGTGTTAGGTTTCTTTTAATGGTATTTTGATTTTTACTAAAACCTTAAAGACACTGGATTACGTGTACAAAATCGGAGTACCCTACAAATAGGTACAACGCTTGAACAGCAAATACTTTCCACATAAAAGTTCCAAAACGTACTTACGACATAATGACTGCGAAATCAGAGAATTCTGAAACAGGCCCAACAATTGAACAGCTAATATTTTCCACATAAAATTTCTAAATAGTGATGGGAGTATTCGAATACAAAATACTCATGTACTCGATACTTAGAAGTAATCATTGTACTCGATTCTTTTCCAAAGTATTCGTATACCAAAGTACTCGGATCCAAGGTATTCGAATACAAGAGTATTCAGATACAAGTATTCGAATATCAAAGTACTTGGGTCCAAGGTATTCAGATACAAAAGTACTCATCCTAGGTATTCGGATGCCAAAAGTACTCACTTTGTGTATTCGAATACCAGAGTTTTCGTCTTAAGTAGCAGTGTCACATTGCATGGGTATCCATGGTTCTCGTTAGTGTTATATGTTTTGATTTTGCTTTTTCCAATTTTACATGTCCTGAAAATTCACGTGAAGTGTCAAAAAATTCCATCGATTAAGGGATTGGATTTGAAATTTTCTGGAAGCAATTTCCCGAACAGGCAGGCTTGATTATCAGAAATAACACAATGGTTTGCCTTTTATTTTTGAAAATCAGCTGGAATTTTTTTTTCAATTTTAATTTCAACTATATTTTTAATTTAATTATTTACGCTTTTTTTAATTTAATTTAATTTTCAAGCTTTTTTATTTCTGACATTTAAAATATATCTGCAAATAAGATACTATAATGCTTTTCTTTTTCTTCAAGTAAAATAACGTTATTTCATTCTTAAGATGGCTGTTATTTTCTTTAAAATATCTGACAATAACTAAAATTCTCTTTTAAAATATCTGACAAAATCTTTATTACGATAGTAAAATGATTGTGAATATTTTTTGCTTTGACTCTACCTCTTCTCACATTTTCTTACTCCAAACAGTGGTTGCAAAAATAAAAAGTTAATTTCCAGGAACAAGATTTGATTATTTAATGTAATTTATTTTGTAAATATTTACGGAACCATTCTTGTACTTAGATCAACCGAGATGTGTCACTTTTGTGATAAATTTAGAGGAATAATTTTGAAGTTTCAGATCCTGGTATCAAAAGAAACAAAATATTTTTCACATTCATACAAACTTTTTTAAAGTGTCTTTAAAGTGTTTTGTATAAAAAGTTTCATTCTTATCTTCGGGGCTCCCACCAAAATAAAATTCTGGCTACGTTCCCTGTTAAAAGTGATTATTAACGATTTCCTCAAAATATGGTAGAAAACCAAATTTTTCCAAGACGAAAACTACAATTTAAAAATCATGATTTGTAAAATCAAGATAAAAAAATACTCGACACATATTTATAATTGCAGAAAATATATGCGTGACCAGAAAATTCAGCAATTTGTACATGAGATTAATTTTTGTTCTTTAAAATACAATTTGTCTACAGTTCAAATAGTAGTAGTTTTACACTTAAAATTGTTTTTTTAATTTATAAATAATTAGGAAAAGAAAAAAGTTTAAATATAATTTAGATTTAAAATTTGAGTTTTGTGAAAAATAAATTCGTTTTATAATCACAATTTGATTAAAATATTTAAAAAAATAGAATAAATTTATTTGTCTTGTGAAAAATTATCATTCGGATAAAAACAATAATCTATCACATTCCTCTTGTAGCGGATACGAACTGTGAACCAGTATGTTACAAATCCGGAGGTCTAACCACTATGCCAATAACGACACGAAAATGGGCTGTTATTTTTAAATAAGTACCATATATCGTAGTTCTCTTACTGTCGATTAATCGTATTCGAATACTTACTCGATACTTAAAAGTATTCGAATGTCAAGTATTCTATTCTCAAAAGTACTCGATTCTGCCCATCACTAGTTCTAAATATGACATAATGAGTACAAAATCAGAGAATTCTGACAAACAGGTACAATTCTTGAACAGCAAATACCTTTCTTCAGAGAAGTTCTAAAAACATATTTACGCGCGCGACGTAAAGATTATGTAATCATAGAATTCCGATGAACAGGTACAATTGAACAGCAAATACTACCTTAGGAAAGTTTTAAAACACACGGTGTATGCCATAGGGGGTATTATTTAAATGTGTATTCTAAAATTGAGGCTCCGGCCAATCATCATGGATGTATTATTATATGGTTAAAGAGCATTGACTTCATTGCGCAAATAAGTATTTTTTTATAAATACTTAAATTGCATAAACTAGTCCCCAACATTATTTTAGGAGAAATTTTCTTACAAAAACTCTTGGTCAATGACGGTGTATCCAGCCTTGTTTCTACACTGTTTATTTTAGTACACTTTTTATCTGTCCTATTATAACAAAACCAAGCATTTATAAAAATTAAAAATGGAAAACGTGCATTATTCTTATTACGACTATCACATCATGGATATTGAAAAAATGCAGAATAAATTTTTGAGATATATTTATTTCAAGAATTATGAATCTTCAGGTGCATATTTCTCTAAATTGCGAAATTATTTCGGTTTCTTTACTTTGAAACTCCGTAGACATTACTTTAACAAAAGTTTATTAAATCGTACATGACAAAATTGATTCGCTCTTTTTAGTTTCTTGTATTGATTTTAACGTCCCAAGGTATATCAACAGAAATTGGAAATTATTTTTGTTAAACCTATAAAAAAGCATGCAACAATTTTGCTACAAATTGATTTTTCAAACTACAATTATTTCTCGAAAGTTGATGTATTTTTAATGACTTCATTTCAATACGTAATCTGCTTCAATAAAGTGTTCCGCTTTTATCTTTTATCTAATTGTATTTGTTGTGCACGTCTTTTTTCCTTGAATTTTTTTGTCATATATTTTTCGTTCTCTAATTGGATATTTTTCTGTAGAGAAACAATTAAATAAGTTCAGTTCTAACAAACAAGTGCAATTCTTAAATAGCAAAATACTATTATCAGAAAACTAAAAACCTATTTACGACATGACTACAAAATCAGAGAATTTCAAGAAACAGGTGCAATTCTTGAATTGCAAATGGTGCATCAGAAAATCTCTAGAAACATACGGTGAATCCCATAGTATTAAATAAATAAGAATCTGAAATTGAGGCTCTTGGCCAATTAGGGTGGTCTAAAAGGACAACATAAAGTTAAAACGAATCGGCTGTTCTTACGCATAAACCAATAATATTTAAAAAGTTCCTTATTCACGTGTATTTTAATAGAAGTTATCTTACAGAAATCTTAAGTCAATGAATTCGTATCCACCCATGCTGTGTTTATTATTTTGTTACAATTTTTATCTGTCATCTGATATCAAAGAAAAGCATCTATAAAAACTAAAACTTAGTATCAAAAAACATTTTTAAAACGAATATACAGGGTGTTTCGCAAATATCTATCCAAACTGTAAAGGGTGGTAGAGGGGCACAAAATAAATATTTTTTGTCAAGAATGTGTGTCCAAAAATGCGGCGTTTAGGTGGTAGAGGGCGCTGTTTAGTTCAGCCAATAACAGTCATTCCTCGCTCGAATTTTCACAACACGAATTCGGAGCTTGCCGTTGAAAATCCGATCGGAGAATGACGCCTTACGCCACAGAAACGATGTTATCCACTGACCTAAACAGCGCCCTCTGCCTCCTAAAAGCGGCAGTTCCGGACACACATTCTGTGATAAAAAGTGATTATTTCGCGCCTCTCTACGACCCTTTACAATTTGGCCACATATTTTCGAAACGGCCTGTGTATTATGGAACAGTCTAAAGTACCTCACAAGGTTATCAATGTGGAGATCGTATCTGAGGCAGATTATGAAGTCGATTGCTAGAGTCCCCTTGTCCTTTACACCTAGAGAAGTAGAGATATTGTATTTCGAGGATTATTCCAATCTACAATTTGTGGATCCATAAGTTTGTGACGAGCGGAATCTTTGAAAATCGATGACTATCTCCAATAACAGATCAACCCTTCCTATTCGAAGCGAAGGATACGGCTTCTTGGGGCATTAGCGTGAACTCACGTCCAAATGCCATCGCTTCTGGACAACTAATTAAGGAATAACGAATCTCTGCTGAGAAATCCTGTAATTTCGGATTCAATTGAACCGGAAACTAGCACATCATTGCGCAGATTGCTTGTTGAATGTAGCCCGTTGTAGGGTTTGGCTAACAATTATGTGTTTCATCAAGCTCTAAATGAAGCACATCGTATGTTATTTGCATAGTTATCACTAATGCGATAGCCACGTAGACTTACTCGAAGTTGTCACAATGAAGCATATTTCGAGTTTAATGAAATATTCCAGGTTTATATGATTGCATTTGGCTCGTATAAATAGGATATCTGATTTAACACCCAACACTATCCACAAAATATAGGAGGAAGGTAGGTAGGTATTTAATTAACGTCGCACTGGAGCAACACAGCGGGCTATTGGCGACGGTCCGGGATTAAACCCAATCAAAGATCCGAGAACAGTACCACGTAGTTTTGAACCACGGTCAGATGACGTGGTTACACCTGAACTGGCATCCCACTCTCCAAACTTCCGCACCACGAAAACGTGAGGACATCTGAGGCCACGACAGATTTAACGTGAACCAGCCCCCTTGTAAACGACGGTCTTTGGTTGGATTCGAACTCGCAACCCTCCGGTTGCTAATCCGTTATTCTACCAAAGTATCTTCCGACAACTCTTCCAAAGTATGGTTTATGTCTTTTTTAAGAGATTCTTAGGTTTTTAGCGATAAATTATTATTTTGAGTGTTGCAAATTGTGGAAAATATTCTTGAAATTAACTCAGAATAATGAAATTAACTACTTTAGAATGTTGTTTATCACCGTTTCTGTGACATTTGCAAAATTAATGTAATTGACGTTGATCAATTAACTATCATGTATCAATTCGGAATTCGTTCTTTGAAATTTGATGAAATCGTATTCGAAAAGTAAGCCAAGTACACCACATTCTTAATACGTAGGGGAGAGTGGGGCAAGATGGGGTAGCGGGCAAGACGGGGTAGTTGAGCTGCTGGTTCACCTGGGGCTGTAATCGAGCTGACAACGTTGGTGCTAGCGGTTGAGGTGAAGAAGAAGCCTTTGTGTAAGCAGCAGCCATTTTGATTGAGTCGTTTGGCTTGTGCAAAAGTTTTTCAAAGAAGTGGTCTGGTTTCTCTTGGATAGTTTATTTGCATCGTTTCAGTTTGGTGCTGAATGAAAGTAACTTATACTTACTTATAACTTCATATATACTAGTAAAAAGTGTAGTCCTTAGCGATTAATTTACATACTTTATAAATACTCTTGGTAAAAACTAACCAACAACGAGCATTAATCACCCATTAACGCGTAGGTGGGGCAAGACGGGGTTTTTTCTGTGGGGCATGATGGGGTAGTAACCCATCATACCTCATTCTTTCTAAGTCCTCCTTTTTTCTTCGTAGAATAACGGAGATGGTTCGGACGCATAAAAGGAAGACTGATCGAGGAGGGTGGGATCCGGAATCGATGAAAAATGCAATTGAATCTGTTATTAAGGGGGAAATGGGATACAAAAAAGCAGCTGACTCCTCTCAAGTTCCCCAGTCAACACTTGAAAGAAGAGTAAAACTCATGGGAACAATCAGGAAAAACGGAAAAAAAATTTACTGTATCTAAAAGTGGTACTCTGTATATACAGGTCAAATAAATACAATTCTCATTCAGAGTCTAGGCCCATTAAAAACTGTCTTTACTATTGAGGAAGAAAATTGTTGGTTGACTATTTGTTAAAAATGGAGAAAAGATTATTTTGACTCACATCTTACGACCTGAGAATGCTTGTTTATCAATGGGCAGATAAACTGGGTAAACAACACACCTTTTCTGAGACAAAACAAGTAGCCGGTAAAGACTGGCTATTTGTGTTCAGATCCAGACATCCCCAGCTAAATTTGAGGAAACCGGAAGCCACAAGTGCGGCAAGGGCAACAGCATTTAACAAAGTATCACCAAGTTTTATGATTTGTTAACCCGAGTTGTCGACGAATACAAATTTACTGCTGCCAAAATCTATAATTGCGACGAGACTGGGGTAACCGTAGTACCTAAGCATAGGACAAAATTCTGAAAATAAATATTAAAAAAGAGAAAGAAGTGGGAAAAAAAGGAAACGTCTAAAAAAATTGGCAATGGGTTTTTGTGAAAAAATCGGGGAAAAGGTAAAAAAAGACAGCAAGAATTTGTAACGTAAGATTGTTCATAGCAAGGAAAAACAAAGAAAAAGTAAACAAGTGAACAAGACAAACCGAAAACGGTCACACTCCTTTTCATCAGAGGCTTCTGATGCCGAGTGTCTTTAATGTGGTTATTTATAATCTACTGAGGGCTGGATTCAGTGTTGGAAGTGTAAGCGATGGGCTCATTGCACATATGTAGGTGAAGACGAAGATGATGAATCAATTCATCTTTGTGCATTATGCCAAGATTAGCCCCATCTTGCCCCACCAGGTGAGGTAAGATAATGTTTTGTTTTTCAATCGAAAAATGTTTTTATAATTAATTAAAAATAGAAAATAAGTTCATTTGTATATTATTATAAACATTAGTAATGTACAATAAAATGTAGTTTTTTTTCAAAAACTTCCAAGATTAATTGTTGATTTTATAAACCCAAATGCACTAGGAACCCAGTCTTGCCCCACTCTCCCCTACAGGAAACTAAACGCGGAAATACTACCACCACCTACCTTTAGCTTGACAGAAAATACCTCTTACGTGATGCAACATGACATTTGATGTTTCAGTATTTCTTAAACGTTTATTAGTTTTAAGATCATTCAGGTTTTCTTTTCAGTCTATCACCTCAATTGAATTAACTCAAAAACGTTCTTCGAATATTTTAGATTTAACTACCAAATTACTTTGTTCTTTGCCACCTTCTTTTAGAAGAAAAATTTAAAACATCACGATTCTAACACATATTTAGTTCTACATTAAGCATTTGATCTAGACTTTTATCTAGGTAAATATCCATACATATTGTATTCCTTCGGATACCTGATAGAATAGTTGTATCAAATGGAATCTTTCGTACATTCTATTTCAAATAGGAATCTCTACGTCGAAAATTACCGAAATCCTTGAAATACTTTTGAAGTATTTCAAGGATTTAAACGTAAAATAGATAAAACATGTAAAAAAATTCTTTTTCTGTCTCAAAGCAATGCTTCAAAGATTCAATTTATGTGTTTATATATATTTCTACAAATTTGATACTTTATTTCCTTGCAAGAACATTTATCTATTGAACGTACGCCCTTTTTCTGATGTAATATTTGCATCTGAAACGCACTTCTCTACTCATATGTCAGGATGAAATCTTTCTTTTAATCGGGTTTAGAAAATGTAAGATATTGAAAGAAAATTGGGGTATGATAGAAAATATTGTTATTAATGCATGTTTCTGTTTTATTCCCATTTGTGAAGCCTATGTGTAATAGTACCTTTATTTGACAATCATATAAAATTATTTTTACATGGAATATTCCAGATGGATCACACAGAAATATGTCCAAACGATCCAGTAGAAAAATTTGCGAATGAGTAACGAAGTAGCAAACGATTTTTTTCTGCATTCAAAATGCAAAACATTTATCGTTAATTAAAGTTGCAGTTAAAGGATAAATAAAATACATTTAGTAGATTATTAGAATGCTAGGAGAAACTTTCTGGTGCACCAATAAATAATGAATCATAACAATGCATTTAAGATCTTTTGAATACCTTATTGGCTAAAATATTCCTCAGTTTCGACATAAGACTGATAACTGTTTTAATACGGCTATTTCCGTCAACCTATTAACAAAATTTCTCCAGATGAAATTGACGAATGGAATTATTTTAAAAGAAAAACCAAATGTGATTTGCTATACAGTCGTAAGCGTATGTATTGAACATTTTTGATACTTCCACTTGAAAATTATAAAAGCCTTCTGATATTGGTTGGTAGGTTTGTCACATAAAGTGTTATAATGCATAAAGTATGAATAGCTGGTTCACGCAAACCAACTCATTATCTTTCTATGCAATGAGAAGAATTTTCATTGTAATCAAACAAACCAGACTAAATGCTAAGATTTTATTTCCTCAATCGAAATGTTCTCGTATGATACGTAACGAGGTATCCTTAAAATGAGGCTTATCGCCGTTTTTGGAGGTTAATCTAATTGACGCTGACACATCAATTATCGTTATATCAATTCGGAATTCTTTCTTTGGAATTTTTATTGACGAAGTACAATTGAAATCATATTTCCAAAACAAGCCAATTGACGTCACGTTTGGAATACGTACATAAACCACGTTTGGAATACGCAGAAAAACTCTCACCACCTACGTTTAGGTGGACCGAAAATGCCTCTCATGCATTGTGAAATCCATATCCAACCTATGCTCGATCGATCGGTAGTCATTCTAAATAAATCTTTACATCAAAAGCTCTATTTAGCCATTTTTGAAACAGCTTTATTCGATCTGTTTTGATGCGAAACTACTTCACTAAAAATCAAGGAACATAAAAGCGAAAAAGGTGTGATTTTTTCCGACTGAAAAGATTTCAAATCCTCTTTCTAGAGAGAGGGTTCTAAAAGATGAGAAAATCTTGTCGGTCGAAGTACCCTTTGGCCGCCCTGACGATTTTCTATGGATTTTCTGTCCATGTAAGACTCGTTCGAATATTACCGTTTGTATCGAATTTTCCCCTCACAAAATCTCGAAACGTACTTGAGACAGTTTCGAGACTTGCCGAACTTCTCAGAGCTACAGCCATAGTTTTTCGATGATAAACTAGACGGATTTCCACCTCAGTAATCGATGGATTACAATTTAATAAAATTTACTCCACCATACAACAAACTTTTATCTTTGTCCAGTAATATAAGTTTTATTAACCTAAGGCTATCACAGCTACAGAACCGTTCAAAAAATTTCGTTTTACAGACAAATTTTAGTTTTATAACAAGACCTCTGTAAAATTTCTTAATATTGTAGTTTTATCAGCGCCCCCTTCACAATGTGTTCCTTGGGTCCCACGGAGCAAGAGAAAATAAACTTTACATATGGATTCACTTAGACTACTCAATACACCATCACTAAAAAACACCCATTCAGTTTAGCCTATAAGGTCTTAACTTTAGTAGTATTGATTTCTTGGTTACAAAAGATACCCCGTCAAAATATCCCCTACATAAACGGATCTTCATTATGACAATATTAATGAAAATTTCTCTCTTGAAGGGACTGTATAGTCATCATATATCACCATAGAACCCCCTACTGTAAGAGCCATAATGTTTATAACAATGCTATTTTATAATACTAGGGGTGTTCAAATGAAAAGGTACGAAACGACACTGTGGGTATAATTGAAGTCTTTATTCAAAAGTAATCACCAGAGGACTGACCACAACTATCCTACTGTTTCACGAGCCGAAGGATTTCCTGTTCCCAGAATTCCTGTGGCTGTGACAAGAGCCAGTCCTCCACTGTGTCCTTCAGTTCGTCGTCCGAGTTGAAGCGCTTCCCTTTGAGATGTTTTTTAGCGGACAAAACAGATGGAAGTCGTAGGGCGATATGTCCGGGCTGCAGGGCGGATGCTCAAGCTGCTCCCTCTTGAACTTGGCCAGTACACTTTGTGTGACCCTGGAGACGTGTGGACGCGCGTCATCGTGGAGCAGAATCACTCCCTCCGTGAGCAGCCCAGGCCGTTTGCTCTTGATGGACTTGCGTAGGCTACGGAGTGTCTCACCTACCGGTTTAACACCCTCCGCAATCAGAAATCTGATAACACCTCGCTGCTCCTCAATCGTCGAATTTTGCAATGTGAACGCCATGATGTCCTCACACGCACTGCCGCGTCAATTGGACGGAACACAACTGCATGCTTCTCTTCTGCGTCATGTGCGGGCGCCCGCGCATGCGCACAACCACGCCGGTACTCGTGCATTCGCTTTCTTAGATGTCTCACTACGTTATCCCAAAGCGGCATATTCAAATTTCAACCGGTTTGGTTTCTACGACGTTTCGTACCTTTTCATTTGAACACTCCTCGTAGATCTGCACCAGTAGGAAAATCTCATAACCATTATCCTTTTCCATTAAAAAAGGTTTTACTTTCGTAATGGTTGCTTTTGTTCATATGTGACCAGAGGTAGGTGACCATCAGGTCAATCTTACATGGAACCTAATCAGTCTTTAAAGTGGGGGACGGATAAAGCCTTATCCTTATTTATTCGTCCTTCCATCTATATCCTGGCTTGGGGTAAAGCTTGCAGGGTGTAGGTGAAATTTCCACATAGGCATCTATGTCTTATTTCAGTGACCGTTATAATTTTCGAATTACGCGAAACTACACCACTTGTCATGGTTCTGATTCCTGAACCATTCTCCGAACCCTTGAGTATTTGGCCAGAGTTATTTGCCACACAAATTTACCCAAGTGGTTTATCACTTGCAGACACATCGGGTGATGCTTTATGCCACTGGGTTGATATCTCATGAATTCAAGTCCCTTCGTAGAGGTGCGCAGGAAGCCCGTAGTCTAGCATGTGAAGAGAGCCACCTACTTCACCACATAAACAGGTGTCCGAAGTCGGGTATTCCATATAGGGATGTGCGTCCGGAAGGTGTCTTCTGGATTGTATGGAGGGCAACGCGTTCAATTATTTCACGAATGCTGAGTTGACAGACATGTGAGTTGCATATGGGACTTCTAACAAGTTGTGAGATTGTATCGTGAACGGTGCCCAGCAGACGTGTGTTTAAATCCCCAAATGCTTGTGTTTGCACCAAACTTGATTAAAACCAAAACATTCTACGGAAACAGTGATCAACATGCACTCCTCCGTATGTAAGAAAAGGTCCTTTGCTGAATTGAATGCAATCCAAATACAATCTAGCTCCAGCGAGAAGGCAGTTGGGTCACGTGGTTCTGAACGAGTCTAATAGTTGAATTACGGGACTGGTAGAAATGTATACAAATCCCTTCATCAATTGTCAGTTTTACCGCTGATTCTGACACCGAGAGTATCGTTCGTTTCCAAAGTTAGCGAGGGATAAACCATCCAGGTTGATCGTCGCACATGTTTCTTTGGCTCCTGCATATGGCAGCCCTTGTCCAAGACAACCTTTTACACCCATTCTCAAATCAACTGAACTAAGATCGACCGCCTTCTCGTCGGAGCCGCACTGTACAAGTACACGATCTCTTGCACGTCACCTTGTCAGGTGGGCATTACCGTTGGTGACCAACTTTTAGCAGTTACTGTGAACCTGTAAGTGTACAACTACTGTCAAACTGAAAATGTTGAGCCAGTAAAAATTAGAGTTCTGAAATAAAACAAATATTGTAGAAACTCTTATTTATTAATTAAAACTTTTTTATCAGAAACTTAACTTGCGAAAAAATAAAATATTAATGACATCAATGTATAAAGTTGGTTACAATGTTAAAATTTGATTTTGTGCACAGTAAGATTAAATTAAAATTTAATCTCAATGTGCACAACGAGGCTGCTGTTTTGCAATTAGCTCTGCAGTGTTTTGGTTTGATGCCTAATAATTTGAATATAAAGTCGTTCTCAACTTCAAATCCACCTAATTGTTTTATGTTCTTAAATTTAAAGGTGTGGAAGTTTGGAGAGTGCCAAGTCGGGTGTTGATCTCGCCAAATGACCGTGGTTTAAAATTACGTGGTGTTGTCCTCTGATCTTTCCCTTCGGGGGTTGATCGCGGACAGTTGCCAATAGCCAGTTGTGTTGCTCCAGTGCGACGTTAATTAAATACTTACCAACCTCCTCATATGACTTTTGTTCAAAATTACGAGGTGTTCTGAGATCTTTCCCATCGGGATGGATCCCGAACCGTCGTCAATAGCCCGTTGTGTTGCTTCAGTGCGACGTAACTTCAACTATCTACCTACTTGCATCTAAAATTTAGATTTTAGATCATTAAAAAAAAATCAAAGAATAATGAAATATTTTATTTTTACTTGGAAGTTCTCTTTTTGGCAAATGAAGTATTGCATGTTTTCCCGTGGACTCCCTGAAACCCAGTCCCCGACCCCCCCCCCCCCCATTGGAAACCGCTGCTCTAGAACATCTGGATGGCGCTTGTAGACATACATCGCTAGGTGAAGACTGTTTAGTTTCGTGTTCCCTAACTCCCTTTAAAGTTTACACAGTAAGTTTTGAAACATCCTGTTTATACAATAATATTTATCAAGTTCACGAGAGAGGTAGATAAATTTACGTCACACTAGAGGCAACACAGCAGGTTATTGACAACGGTCCGGTATCAGTCCTGGAGGGAAAGATCCAAGGAAATCTTGAAATTTTAGACCACGATCAGATGACGAGATCAACACCTAGTTTACAATAGAGAATTCATTAAAAACACTCAATTCAAGCCAAAAATGGTTTACAGTCATCTTACTTTTCTATTCCACATCTAGAAATAGAATTATTTTCTACCGCCAGACATAAGTCACTATGAGGACTTATAATGAATGACCCACACCTCAGCAGCCAATTTCCATTTGAATCAGAATAAACGAAAAGCGGAATGCTTCGTCGCGACCGTAGTAGCCTCGAGCAACAAAGACAGTTTACCGACGGAAAATTGCGAAAATAGGATTGGCAACACTACCTATTTCTCAATATAATCAAACCGAGGAAAATCTCCGGCGACTTCTGAACACACATTCTCCAAAAGATTCGTGACGCCATAAGGGATAAAAAGATTTGACTTCCTAAGAAACGGCGCCATTTTCATCGGAATTCCTATTTCTGGTGAGTATTTGTCAAGACAGAAAAATATTTTTCGGATGAGGCATTTCAGTGGAAAGTGGGGAGTTGGTCATAAAAGATTCGTTACCAACATTCAAAACTGGAACTGATAGGTTAGAATGTAAAGGATTCAGATATCCCCTAAAATTGTTTTATTTATTTATTGTGTGGGGAATAACGTCGTACAATGCGAAGCTGATATATTTTGACACCGATATTGAAGTTCAGAGGAAATAGCTCCCAGATGGATTTGGGAAGTATTTCAGGAAGAAATGCCTTTTGGAAAGTGCGATTTTTGTCACATAGATCAAGAAAAGGAAGGATAGAAGCAATTTTGGTTTTGAAATGCTTGTGAATTCAAATCGTAAAACGGTCAGCATAGAAATTCAAAGAGATACTGATGGTACTGTTACGAGCAGTTTTCTTTAAACTTGTACTCCTTTCTTAACTTAAAAGTAATTTTGATTAAATGCTCGAGTAAGAGAGGATATTTCTTTAAAGTTAAATACAGAGGACGCTAGAGTTTTGGCAACCTTTTTCATAACTTGAGGCACAATATGGCATGCTTTTTAATACAACTGCAGAATGTGGCTTTTATTAAAATAGCGCCAAACATAGCCAAACAGCGATTAATCAAATTTGTTCTTAACGGAAAGTAAATTATCCTCCTCCGATAGTTTATATTTACAGTGGCTATTAATCAAATCAGTTCTTAAACGAAAGTAAATTAGCTTTCTCCGATAGTTTACGCAGGCGATTAATCAAATTAGTTCTTAACCGAAAGTAAATTATCCTCCTCGGTTAGTTTATGGTTACACTGGTGATTAATCAAATTAGTTCTTAACCGAAAGTAAATTAACCTCCGATACTTTATGTTTACACTGGTAATTAATCAAATTAGTTAGTAATCGAAAGTAAATTAGTCTTCTCTGATAGTTTATGTTTACACTGAAAAACCCTCTCTCTCATAAAATTTATATTCATTAAGATTGATGTTTAGCAATAGTTAGATTTGCAACTCGCTCATGGGCTGCAACAGTGACACAACTCAAAAAGTTATTTTGAGATTAAAAAAAATGGGCTTAAGGTTTCCATTACTATGAAAATATGGATCATTCTGTAGAACACTTCTGCCATCTAGCGGTCGAGTATAGAATTATGAAATATACCAGTTTGCTGCTGGAAAGAATGTAGTTTTCTACATTGAGACTTGTACTTACTCCCAAAATCATATTTTTTTAGTTGTGCCACAATTACAGCCTATGAGCGAAGTGATAAAAGCGACCGTTGAAGCCATTCTAACTAGCTTTGCAAACTTTGATCCGATGCTGTGGACAGATATTTCATACTCAATGACTGAGACAAATATAGTAAAAAGAAAAGACATGATAATATGTGAAGCAATCATATCAATTGTATGTGGCATTTTAAAATATTTCATCAACTAATATGTTTATAGGTACGTCAATCAAGTACTTGCTTCCTTTTGACACAAATCTCTTAGACAGAAGGGAGTTTATGACTACGCACAAAATGGATTTTATCTATATATTTATACCTTAAAAAGTCGAGTTTACAAGAAATTTCTTAAAAACCATCACATGTTCTCTAACTAAAGGCATTTAAGTTATATCATTGTCTTAAATTAATATTTTAGTGATAAATAAACAGCATTAAATTTAAAATAAATCTATGCGATCAGGATAAAAAGTGGTAAATAAAAAAATATATATTATTAAGTAAAAGAAATGAACTTTTTCCCAAACGCAAGCTTAATACTTTAAATTTCTTAAAATATAAAGGTAGATTAGTAAAATGTGTATAACTATGGTTAAGTACAGTTTAATAAAAGTTAATCATATATAAAAGAAAACTTTTATATTAGAACTATCTTTTCAATAAACAATGTCCAATACGCCAATCAAATTCATAGGATTTTATTCGGAATTTTAAAAATTTTCAAACTAAGTTAACACTTAACAGATATTCGATCATAGTCTGTTATAAATGCCTTTTTGTGATAAAACTCAAAAATATTTGTTCGTTCTTCGTGATTAACAGTAGTTTTAAGAACTTTTCTCAAGCTAGATTCCACATGTAATAGCAAGAAATATTTAATGCTATGACATGGTAAAAACACGTAATGGCAAATCAAGTTATTGAAATTTCTATATTGACACGTTTTCCGTCACTTGATATTGATACTAGGACATTCCATATATCATTAAAGACGATTAAAGACTACAAGGTGTTGAGAGAACTTTTTGGGATGGAAGACCCCTGCAACCGTATTTCTCGCCCATCGTTTAAAATATATCAATTTTTATGTAAAAGAACTTGCTTATCCCATACGACCATTTTTGTAATTGTTTTAATCACCAATTGTATAATACAGTTGGAATGACTGAAAATTGTATTTTTAAGTTTCCAGATTAGAGCAATACATTTATACTTTCAAAACAAATTATTGAACCATTCCAAGTTTATTTATGTGTAAAATAGACGGAAAATTCAACAAGTAAATCCATTATATTCATTTGAAACATACTTATAGTGAACATTTGAATAAGTATGCTACGTAGGGAACTGATTTAAGCATTGAAGTTAATTAATTTTCTGTTCAAGTATCATCAGTCATTTTCCAAACTTCCAATTTCTTTGAAAAGGTGATGTGATTCGGGTACACAGAAACTAATAATAAAAGAAAATTTTTAACCCTATTTTTGTAGTTTGGGGAAACTTTTGAATGAATTTCTGGACATTTTATCGCATAAGTTCTAATATCACCTAATATATTACCTGCTGTCGAATTTTAGGGATGGAAAACCATTTCTGGTGCTATACATGCACTAATATGCTTGACCCACATATAAGAACCCCCATATGACCATTTATCATCACCATCAATACATCGCAGGACATCATGCTTTACTTTTTCAATGTAACCTCAATTTCTGGAAAGCGATGGCGCTATTAAATTTCATAGCAGTTATTATTTTATTTAAAATGCTCTATTATTTTCTTTCATATAAATTGTACCTCATAAATGTAAGATCATAAGTGCATCCTTCAAAAAGTTAATTCATCATCTTTACGACTTGTAAAATGGCTTTGTTAAAAGCTAGTCATAGATCACCCGTTCGCTAATTAAACCTCTTTTTTAAAAAAGGAATACATTTATTGGATAGTTATAAAGTGTAAGATTATTGTTGATTCAAAATGCATAACCCATTTTATTAATTTATATTTTTTATAAATATATTTATCTGCAATATATTTCTATATTTATCGTCGGCTTGCAACTGAAACACAATGAGATAAAAAAAAGTTCTGAGGAAACTCAAGAAATCTAACTTCCATGTAAAGAAAAAATGACTTAAAGAGCAAATCCATTACAAACAGCTGGTTCGGTCCTGTTAATCTCAGCACGAATCGGCTCAATTGCGCACTATGGAAGGCCTTTTTATGAACGGCCTGGCCTGGTCGGCTAGGTTTGTCAGCCTTGTTCGGTTTTCAGTCGGAATCACTTCCCTAGCATTCTTTCGGCATTGGCTGCCGCCCCCACCCCAATGGAATACTGGTATCAGAATCGGGGTCAATCGGAACCCAAACACTTCTATTGTTCGTTTAGGTAGCATGGAAGAACTTGTGATTAATACATTATTGTTTCGAATGAGACGAACACGAAAACGCACTGTAAGTTATGCGCTCGTGAAATTAATCGAAGAGACTGAATGACAGAGTACAATAGAACACAGATTTTAGACTGTCTGGTTTTTCAAAAACGTAGAATTTTTTTCAAAGTTGGAATTCACAGAAATTAAAGCCGGCCACTCACGGTTGTTCTATCGTGCCACACGGTATGCCGTCACTCCAAAAACGTGTCGTGAGTGTGAAAACTTGTCTAGGTTTAAATGGAGTGGAACGGCGCGACGGATATCCAAAGCCGGCCATTCACGGTCGTTCCATCGTGCCAAACGGAATGCCGTCTCTCCAAACACGTGTCGTGAGTGTGAAAACTAGTCTAGGTTTAAATGGAGTGGAGCGGCGCGACGTATATCCAACAGACTGGAATTCCATCGTTCCGTTCCATCACGCCATCACTATGGCGCTCTCGTAAGTGGCGAATCGTGATGTGCGAATGTACTAGTAGATGTTGAACCTTCGTCTAGTAAAGACATCTTCGACTGTGGCCAATTTAACGAATTTGTGAATGTTAGTTAAATTGTTTCTATCGGATTGCGTTGCAATGTCATCCAACCGCGAGTTTGTTGTTCAAGTAATAGAAATTTACAAAGAGCACCCGTGTCTGTGGAAGATCACGGACCCGGATTACCATAACAAGAATAAAAGAAATGAAGCATACGAACGTATTCTTCAACTCTTCCAAGACCAAAGATCCAAATGCCACAAAAGAAATAGTTTTAAAAAAAATAAAACTCGATGCGAGGTTCCTTCCGAAAAGAACTTAATAAGGTAAATAATAGAGATTATTTATTAATTATTCTTTTTTGTATATTGTCTCTCGTACATGTAACTACTAACCTAAGTTTATGCTGTTTATTATTTTTATATAGATTATGTCATCACACACACACAGAAAAGTCTGGAGCTGGAAGCGACGAAGTCCACGTTCCAAAACTTTGATACTTCGATCTGCTTCATTTTTTGGACTCCAAGAGTGTCCACAAGAGGTAGCATCATTAATTGATGACATGCCTTTTGGTTATGATGAGGTGAGGGCAATTAATAATATGAATATTGCATGCTTAGGTAATATTTCTTTTATTCAAAATGTATCAACATTTTACATACAAAATTCAGACGTATTTATTTTGCCAGTGAACGGCTCCTTCGCCATTAAAGTAATCAACAAACATTTCCCTTACTAATTTTGCTAGAGTAGTAGCTTTGCAAGGAATCTGCTCTGTAGGTATTAGTACTCTTTCGAAGGTATGTTCTTCTGCATCCTCTTCGGTAAAATAACGAGTACAATTCATGCGAAGGAAATTATGTAGAACACAATTTAGCACCACAAGATCGATCCTGTGTAGATTCAAGTTTATATTAGTTTGGAAAATTCTGAATCTGTTCGACAAAATTCCAAATGAATTTTCAACCACTCTTCTTGCCCTTGAGAGTCGGTAATTGAAAATTCGACGTTCTTCATTCAGGGTTTGTTGACTGTACGGTTTCATAAAATCAGTCCTGAGGGTAAAAGCCTCATCCCCAACGAAAACGTAGGGTATATCCATCGTCGATCCTTCAACAGGCCCCGGTGGAGGAACGTTTAGTGTCCTAGAGATGAGTCCCTCAAACTTAATGTTTTTTATGCCGCCATCCGAAATTCTACCATTGGTTCCAACCTCACACTAAATGAACTCATAATTTGCATTTGCACAAGCCATCAAAACAACGCTGTTGAATTTTTATAATTAGAAAAAAGAACCACTTCCTAGGGATGGAATTATTCTCACATTCTTTCTGTCGACGGCCCCTAGGCAGTTCGGAAAGTTCCACTTAATTTCAAACTCTGCTGTTTCCTTCCATTCTCCTTGACTCCCAGGAGTCTGGAACAAATTTTGATATGTAATTACCTATTGTAACTATATATTAGTGTAATTATAATTTATTTTGGAGTAATCGGTTTGACATATAGTTTCAGGGTGACATTGATGATCCAGTAGAAACCGATTTTCAGGCCTCATCATGTTCAACTTCTAGGCCTTCTACGCCTCAAGTGAGTTTTAAACGATCACAATCCAAAGCGGACCAAGTTTTGGATAAAATTGCGAAACGCATATACCGGCCAGCAGAACTACCCATCTCTAAGGAAAAATACGTGTCGTTTGGAAAACATGTGGCGGAAAAATTGCGTTACATGCCACCCGAGATGGTATCTTGTCAGAAACTAAGCAGTGACGTGATTTTTTTATAGAGACAAAAAATCTGAACATGACTTCACGTATTATGACTTAATACGTCATGCCCAGCTCTGCCTTCCCACAACAAGATCCTGTGGCGCCCCAAAACGCTACTGTTTCTTCAGGATCAGGAAATGCCCAATCTCATGTAACAGGTCAAAATGCGATTATGACAGCATACTTAGACGCAATGACACAATTATAAATAGTGACATAACTTTTTTACTTTTTTTAATTTATATTTTATTTGAAACTTTATACTTTCTTTTTACTTTATATTTTAATTCTTTCATATATTTACTTAATTATAACTAAATTTTATTTGAGCCTATAAACCTAGTATTGATATGGTTTTATTATTGATGTTACATTATTTGATTCCTAACTTTTATGAACATTTGTAAATTAAAAACATAAACAAGGAAAAGGTTGTAATTCATGTAATCTTTTAAAGCCCTTCATTATAGATAAACAATTCTTAGGAATAATCACTCCCAGACCTTGAGGAGATATAGCTGAAGGAAATTTCAGTTCTTCATAAGACATGCTCTTGCTGAAAATCTGAGTTGCTGCCAGTCTTTCATGAGGACTAATGCTTTGTCTCATATTCGTGTCTTTCTTCTTAATTAAAGGGGTTACCAGATTGAGCAGGTGGAAATAAGTTTTCTCATCCATCCGGAGGTAATTCCTCCAATTATGGGGTTCCAGGGTTAATTCGTTCAATAAGTTTACATGGCTAAGAATGGGTCTGTTTAAACGCCACTGTTCCACCCACTTCCTTTTTGGACTTCTACTCATAATGTACCGGCAAACTGCTGTTGAAAGTAAAAGAAATTCGTCGTCCATTGATGTAGAGGAACACTGTATTGCGCACAGAAGTCATCTCAAGAAAGGCGTGGATTGTACTGATGGAGAGTCCGTGAATGATCCCCCATTTTTAGGTCGCTCCAAATAGAATGGAGTAACGCCACCCCAATCCATTTGGAACGACCGTGAGTGGAACATTTTCTAGGAAGAAATTGGCTGTTCCCCTGAAAGAAATTTAAGTCGACCCTTCCATTGTGAGCCCCAGAACGATGTACCTCGATTCTTGATTAGGTCCTATCATGAAACCAATATGTATATTAAGTATTCAATGTCAACCGGAACACAATTTTTTTAATGAAACCAACTTGCGTAATATAAAAATCTGTTTCGACCAATTTATTTAAATGATATCAAACACTGCATTTTCCACTTTCAATTACCTAAACCGTTTATTAAATCAAGAATACCAGCTTATTTTTCACTCCAGAATTTTAATTACCCGTTTACTCATTCACAAATTTATACTCCTCTTTTGTATCACAACTTTGATTTTAATTTATTGTTATAATGACCTTATATTGTATAATAGGATATTGTATAATAGGAGACATGTATAATAGGAGATATATGTATAATAGGAGACATATGTATAATAGGAGACATATGTATAATAGGAGACATACGTATGTACGAGATTCAAAATCTACATTCGTGTCTCCCTCTCCCCCCTACTGTATTTACAAGAATGGGAAAACGGCACTTAATATAAGTCAGTAGTTTAAAACTATTTTTTTCGATTTTAATATTTTTTTATTAATTAATTCCAATAAAACTGATAAATTTGCGGAAAGCAATTTGGAATTTCAGAAAACATATTTTTGACATGATCGGATTAAATTTACAGATTATTAGCGAAAAGTTTATTAGCTTCATTCATTTTCCCTTATTTTTTAGTGAAATTCCATATAAAACAAATTTTAACAAACTTATTTTTCCTTTTTCTGATAAATATTTATATCAGAAATTGAATTAATATCCTGGTAGAAATTTCAAAATCTTGTGTTCAAAAAAGCTAATTAGAATTTTCAACAACGGAAATTATGTCTTGACTCATCAATATTCGGGTACACTGAAACGGAACACTCTGGATTCAACAGTGCAGTAGCAACAGCCCCGAGCACCAATCTCTAAGCGGGCGGAGGCATTTCAGAAGTATTAAAATCTTGTTTTCCTTATCAATGTTTCCTAAAAATATTTTGTCTTCTCTTCTACAACTGACGATATGCTTAGTGTTTCTGAAACAATCTGCCCTCTCATCTCAATGTGCTGACCCGAACCGGTCGTTTGTGCGCATGTCCACCGAAAAGTGGACGAGCTTATTTTCGAGCAGTAGGTGTATGTGTTTATGGGTGGGTAAAAAAAACGTCGATTGTGTCAATCTTCTAGGGTTTACTTGGCGCCACTTTTAACATTGCTTGCAGCAGTTTCTGATACTATATTTTAAGATGCTGCGCAAAAGAAATGAGAAACGCTTCGAATTTCCGGAATCTGCAGGCATATACGGGTTATGCTTCTGATTGCGAGTTTCATTGACTAACACCCCTTCTAAAAAGTACATTTTAGACTGATGGACAATTCCATGCGCAGCAAGTATGCGCAGATCACTCTCCCATACAGTTTACAGATTGGTTTTGACGGTTCAGTCTAAACAACACATTCTGGTCTAGAAAAGCTAAAAGAACTCGTGTCACAAAGATTTTGGCTTACTATATTTCTCTTGTAGGCTGATGATATTGTTACCACCACGCCAAAGGTACGAATCTGCAAAATTGACGTATCTACAAAAACGTGTTCAAAGTTTCGATTCTTCGGGTAAAATCGAGTTGACTCAATGGTTGTTTTCTCATAAAAATCGGCATTTCCACTAAGAATCAAGATGATTCGTGACTTTGTCATAATACAAAACATGAAATGGTGACTCGAAAAATGCAGTTAAGTGAAAATCATCAAAAATGCATATTCGTGCCTTTGGCGTAGTTTAACACAGTAAAACATCTACTCTGAAAATAAAAAGCGATAGAGGATTGTTCTATTACAATTGAAAAATGTTCACCGTACGACCATTCTCCAAGTAGGAATTTCTCACTTTTTTTTCTAAAATAACACGCATCTGCGATTTAACATATTCTAGCATTAGATACTATTACAAAACAAAGATAATTATCAAATTTCTGTCGAATAGAAACGCATCTGAATATTTAATAACATAGCAAAAAGTAGAAAGGTTTTTGAAAAAATAGTGTCTGCAAAACGCTGTTGAAGCATGCTTTTAAAATACAGCTTCAGTAGACTTCGGTAATAAATAAAATTGTATTTCAAATCTCGCTTTATTAGTAGCCTAAAACAGTATGCAGTTTGTCTTTCAGTAAAAAATAAAACAGCTTGAAGTAATCATCCTCACTTCACTTTTTTTCATAGTTCTTTCCATACTTTTTTCCATACAAATATAATTATGACAGTTTTTATTTTCGTCTGCATTTCCAAAAGATTTTACTGCTTAATTTGTTTGGAGCGAGAAGGAAAAAGTTATGAATTCGGTATTTTCTTTGATGAATATTTGAAAATGTCGCCCGCTCAAATCGATTTTTGCTTCTGTAAATACCACGCAAGATCTTTTTTATCGTAAAAAATTAGTTACAAAGCAAATATACATAGCAACGAAACTTTCTTATATTCATCGTTGAATATCGAATGTAAGAATATTTTAAATCATTCAGCCCCGAAACATGTTTTATTACATTCAGTACATCAGATACATATTTAAACAATGAAGTAAAAAATGTTCCAGGAAAATATGTTTCAGCAAGAATAAATTTCTGCCGTTGTGCAGTGTTGCCAGATTGAGCGCAATTACACCATTTGGGCTAAATTTTACCTTCTCGGTGCCAAAGTTTTTCGTTGGGCGCATTTAGGACAAAAAATGAAATGTTATGTCATTTTAGTATCAGTAGAATGAACTTCGCATAGGTGAACTGCATAAAAATATCGTATTATATGTATGATATTCCTTCATAAAATATTTTTACCATTGTTATCAATACACTAAATGCCTAGCACTCTGATACCTATACGAAGGTGATTCCGGTAAGGCTATATATAGAGGGCGCTAGTGTATTTGTGGTAGTACGTACTTCCTGTTTTATTCCAAAAGTGATGTTACTTTACTTGTTTTTCGAATACGCTTTTGAAATCTACAGTCACTGCGTCGCTTATGAGATCGTCGCTAATATCGATCATCAGAGGATCGACATTTTCTATCAAGTTAAATATAGGTGGAAGTAGTGTTTCTGCGAATATATGTGTTTTCTGTACGTATTCTGAACGCGATACAGTTGGCTTGTTTTTTTAATACGGCTTCAGGACTTCGCCAATAAAAATTCCAAAGAACAAATTGCGAATTCATATATGATAATTGGTTAGTCAGCACCAACTAGATTAGACACCAAACTTTGCCAAAAAGGTGATAAACTACATTTTAAGGAAACCCCAACATGTATTATGCGAGAGCATTTCGACAACAGAAGTAAAATCCTCGCAGATCGTCTGGTTTGTTTACAGTCAAAATTTCTCTCATAGAGGTGATTTTTTTTTAATTTTTGAAACTAAAAACACAGCTAAGCTAACACAGCAGCTAGTGTTGAAAATTGTAGTTCCGTGAAATCTGGCTCTAATTGTCCCCCTCGAATAATTTAAAGTTGTAGAAAATTAATCAAATGGTAATAAATCAACTCAATTCTTAACCGGATTCGTTTTGCGGAGGTTTATTCATGGTTACACTGAAGACCTCTCTCAAAGGAATTACTTTATTTTAACAAAATGCTGCAAAATTGTTTGAGCGATTGCGATTTTTAAAGTAAATTTGAGCGCGTTCTCCTTTAAATCTGGCAACTCAGCCGTTGTGTATTACGTTTGAATTTGCAACAGTGCATTTGATTATATTGACGTTCCACACTCAGTTCTGATAACGTTTAATCAGCAAATGTTAGAAAGCAGTAAGTGAATTAATTATGAAATGGGATACACACCTCATGTAATCAAAGATCGCGGAGAGCGTTTGCTTAATTTATAAATGATTAAGTTGCATGTAATTAACTCTAGATATTAATTTAGGGTATCTACATATTGTTTCATTATGTATTGAGAAAATGCCAATTAGAAATACTGATTCCTTGTAAAGGAATCTGTTCTGTCTGGTAAATGGATATAATGAAAGGAAGCAATATTTTAATTCGATTAATTCACTTGAGGTAACCCAGAGTGTAGCGCCATCGCCATTGTTAAAATGTTGATATGCCTTTTCCCAGAATCTAATTATCAGACACAATATTTTCAGAATCAGATTATCACCGGTACTGTGTTTTACGATATATTCACAGGATACTTGTAGATATTTTAACCTGCCAATTTGTTGATTTTTATATTTTTCTGCTGATATCATAAAATATGTGATGCACTGCTAAATTTTTTGAAAAAATGAATTTTGTTTTTTATGTTACATGTGCAGTGACTTCCAAAATTGAGTATACACCCTAAAGAAATTTCTTTAAAAGTCCAAAACTCTGTGATAAATAATAATTTGAACTTAATTTTTTACAGGAATGGCAAAACACATATTTAGAAACGTACTAGACTAAAAAGCAATCCCCTGTTCGCAAAAATATTTTTAATAGATTTTAAATGTCATATTTGAAAAAATTTGTCACAAAATTGAGTTTATACTCAGTCTATTTCGTACAGAAACACAATAAAAATGTAAAATAACTTTTTGTTGCACATAATTTTGCATGTGAAACATCTAAGCCGAGGAGCACTGAATTAAGAATTTGTGTTGTTTTCTGAACATTTATGCTCATTTCTCTCTTCTGTTCTGTACTCTGCATATCCTGATTTTTAATTATTTTTTCCTATTAGGACCACTAATTTCCAAGCCCATTGGGGTCCTGAGATTGTGATAGGGTGTATAGTTACTGTTTAAAGTGGTAAGAAACTTTAATTTAACTATTTTTGCTCTGTACTTCTCTCACTGGAGATGTAATCTGTAGATACAAATATTTGATTCCAAATCCAAATTTTGAGCCCTTTTTTTAAATATTGTTTTTCAATAGTTAAATGTTTGACTTTTTCTCATGATTTCATCAATAAAACTAAATTTCAAAAATCTCCAGCCAGTATACCACCCCAGCTTGTGATTGAAATGCTCTGTGTGTCAAAATTTTCAAGATTTGAGCTTTTAGCCTTTCTAGAACAGAATGTGGTGATTTTTAGACTGGTGATTTCCTCTGCCATTTTTTCTTTGCATAAAGATTAAATTTCTTGAGAACGAGTTTCTGTTTTTCGCTGACATGAGGTCCGTCTCTGAAATGTGGACTTAGTTCATGTTCTTTATTGAAACATTTCTCTCTTATGTCACAGTAAAGTTTTCCTTGTGTGTATGCCTATTTACTTGACGCTGTTTGGAGCAGCGTGATCAAATATGACCATTGCTCTAAAAAATCCGATCAACCTTATAGCAACTTTCCGATGCACAATCATAATTATAGTCTCTGAATTTTTGTTCAATTGGGGAATTAATATTTTTCTCTGAATAATTGTTCAATTGGGGAATTATGAGTGTCATAAATAATTGTTAAAACTATTGCAATTTTCGCACTCCTTGAAATACTAATGGTTTGGCCCAGCTTGGGTAGACTTGCCCTTGTGCCAATAAAAATTTAATCAAAAAAGCGCATTGCTTTGAAATTATATACATGTTTTTGACCTTTGTTTTCTCAGAACTACGTTTTATGACTCTGTGTTTCACTTGTAAACCAACTATACGTTCATTAAAAATTAAATTATAGAACTATTGAGGTCAATTTACTAAAATGGAGCATTAGTAAAACATTCCTCCTCATCTAAATAAACTCAGTTCTACACCAATCCTAATCTTCACCAAGTCCCATCATTCAATAATACAGTCCGGCTCTGCAACAGTTTACACGAAACCAACTTGTTGCCAACAAAAGTAAGAAACAAACCTTTCTACAACCACCACCACCTCCTCCAGTTACTTATCTCTTAAGGAATCCAATTCCCCAGAGTCTAGAAACAGCGCCTGGAAAAAGAAAACGTCGCGAACTGACGGCTGAAATGGTTCGATAAAAGTCTAAATGGAACTTGAATCCGATCCTCCAACACTTTTTTGCTCCCTGTCTTAGAAACGTCATTATCATTTTCTCTTCTTTGTATCTCTTGAAGACTGTCCGATTTTTTCGATCGGGCAATTTTTACAGAGAAAAAAAATGGCAGACTCTTTAACATAAACCTTTTATCGGTTTCCCGTTCGAAGCCAAAAGACAGACCTTTTTATGCGGATCCTCATTTCCTGCATAATGGAACTGTACATCCCATTGCCATCAAAGGAGAAGTAATCTAAGGGTGTTATTGATTAGTTCAAAGATGATAGTTAAGGAACTGATGTTGGTGGGGAGGAAATGGGAGGTAAAAAGAAAAAGATGATTTCTCTCAAACGCTGGATTCGGTTTTGATCCTTTCGTAATTTAAATTTCTGCCGTCGTGAGTTCCGAAATTTAATTTGGTGTGTGTTAATAGGACATGTTGCTTTCTCTTATAGCGGGAATATCTGATATGGATCAATGAACTTCAAGTGTAGTCATTCTGAATACTTTTTATAATTGTCTCTTGCTGTTTATTTATATTTAGTACGTTCTACCGACACCTTTCGTTGAATTATTAAACGTACAAGACCCTTTTAGTTATTAGAATAAATTTGTGGCATTTGGCTTACGAAACATAAAACCTTGTCTAGC
Organism: Meta bourneti; assembly: GCA_933210815.1. Lineage (NCBI taxonomy): Eukaryota > Metazoa > Arthropoda > Arachnida > Araneae > Tetragnathidae > Meta > Meta bourneti. Next base: position 72,931,191 of record OW119929.1, on the reverse strand, counting down.
ACTGAAAATAATTAGATATCGTTGTTTAAAAATGAAACACTCAAAGTCGACATTTTCAAGTATGAGTCTTTTAACTTTTCTAGACCAGAAATGTGCGAATTGGTCCTCAAACTGGTGAAGACACAAACAGATGCAAAAAATCTACATTATTTTTATTCATTACTAGCAGAATTAATCGACCTTACAAGGGTTAAACTGGTTAACTATAGGTTGAAAAAGTGATCAGAATAATGAATTTTCTCTCGTAGAAAAATACCGACATCATTTAAGTGCCAGGAAAATAATTTTTTAACACCTCGACATTTTCATAATTTCTATTAAGAAAAAGTTACCGATTACCATTTTCCAGAAAAAAAGTAGGTCGATTTGACAGCGTTTTTTTTAAAGAAAATTACTGTTTTCACCAAACTTTTAAGTTAAGATAGATATAAGTTGCTTAAATATAGCTTCAACTCATAAAGTAGGCAGCATTGACTTCTGTCAAACAAACAATATTTAATATTTCAAAAGTCCCAGTTCGGATTTTTTTCTAACATTAATATTATTTGAATATCGGCAGTTCCATTTCAAATTGCCTGAAGTTTCAAATAGAATCTTTTGTAGGGTTGTTGGTGTGTCTGATGAATAGGAATTACAATTTATTTTTAAAAAATATTTATTAAATTTACAACTATAAAAATCAGAGCGAAATAAAATTTAAGTAACTTCGGGGGAAAAAGTTGTTCTCTGAAGATATTAAGCCGTGATTCTTTTTCATCTCGTGATCTCACAAAGTTGCCACAACCTACAGCTAAAAATAGAACAAAATTTTAAAATAAATTAAATCCGAGCGAAAAAGAAAATCAAAAAATAATGTTATTGCACGTGGGCAACAAACACGAGTTTCCTTTTCTTTGAACACGCTTTACACTTCAAAGCACATTTTTCAATTCAGAGATTTAGTTTTGAATGGGAAACCATGCACCTGTTTAGAATAAGAATGATGGTGTTACTTGCCTATTGAGTGCAGCTTTCAATAAAACCGAGTAATTTTATTTGAACATGGAAAAAAATGCAAGTTTTAATGAGTTTAATCGTTTTGTAAAGGAAACCTAACTTGAAATTTTGAAATACTTTAAATGAATTCGATTAGTCTTGGTTCAAAAGTTTTTGTGTTGTATGTTTTACTTCTTTTATAAAAGAAATTCTACGAGCACGTGTGTTAATCCAAGGAAGTTTCAGGAAAGTTAATCGAAATGTACTCATGCCAATCCAGAAAATGAACACACGTCTTTGCAATATTGGACGTAAAATTAATTTCTAGCTTGCTCTAGTGTAAAATTGAATCTTTAATTCTCTTTATATCAGCTGTCCAAAATATTCGAAAGTTATTTATATTTTAAAAAGAAAAAATAAGTGAAGTATTAGAATTTAAATTCCGTAAAACTAATTTTTGGAAAAATAATTGCTTTTCAGCAGTACTGGTAAAACAATCCAAGTAATAACAATGCTCAATATACATTTCAACTTCTCTCACTGTCCAAATTACGGTTGATTTAAGTAGAGTTGCTCAGATGTTTTAGCTAGAAACTTGTTTAAATATGTAATCATAGGAAATTTAAATAATGTATTTACTGTCAAAATGTTTTATTAAATATTTAGTATTTTATTAAAATACATTGAATAAAATTTATCTGATATTCGGACAAACATACAAACACAAAAATAATCATAAAACGGGAAGACGGACGCAATGAAATCCAGTCATTAAAAGAATGTAAGTACTCACAGTATGCAAAGTTTCATAAACATGTATCCAGCCATTTGGACGTAGTGCAGGCTATATACACATAGAGTTACCAAAAGTATTTGCATTATAATGGCCTAAAACGGATAAATAACTTGAAGCGGTGTTAAAATATTCAATATACACTCCATTCTTATCATATTTGCAGAATAACCCGGCGTTACTCGGGTTGAATTGGGTAACTAATTTCCGTTTTCGTTAATAAATTGTTATTCCTATTCATCATATGTAACAACTACCGCACTCTAATAAAGGTACACAATTGCTAAATACACAATTTCACAGATGTAAATAAGTGTCATTTAACATTTTATATTTTTGTAGAATTTAAATTTTTAGTAAGAAAGAAAGTATCTAGAATGTGCCAATGTTACCCAAAATGCATAGAATAGTTCAGAATATGCATACAAAAGCGTTTCCTAAAAATTATCATACAATGATTTAAAATGTTTTTAAAGCTAATTAAACCATTTTATTTAGACCTTCATTACAGTTAGTAAACAAAAAACATCAAATTCAAAATACAGGAATACATCTTAAAACAGATTTAAAAAAACTTCGAACGAAAAGTAATGAATGTATCTGTTTTTTCACTATAAAATAAATTCTTAGAATATAACAGACACAAATTAAAAAAAGCAAACGATTAAAAAAATACCAAGATTGCCAATTAGCTACCAGTCCTATTTTAAAAGGTTTTGTTCTGTATATTTTATTTATAATGTTTTATTCTCTTTATCGTCTGTCCCAATATTCAGAATTTTTTTATATTTGGCAAAGAACAAATTAGGCTCAAAATAAATAAAAAATATTAGAATTTAAATTCCGTAAAAATAGTTTTTGAAAAAATAATTTATTTTTCAGCAGCACTGGTAAAACAATTCAAATAATTGCAATGCTCAATATACCTTCCAGCTAGTCCAAAACTACCAAATTATGGTTAATTTAAGTATAGTTACTCAGATGTTCTAACATGAAACTTGCCTAAATATGTAAACAAAAATATATTACAAATAATGTATTCACTAAAATAAATTATGGTGTATCAAATTTAGAACATTGCATTAAAATAAGTTGAATATAATTTATGTGATATTTGTACAAACACAGACACAAAATCGAACATGGAACGGAAAGATGGACGATAGACTTGCGCAATCAATTTCAGTCACTAAATGAATGTAAGTACTCACAGTTTGAAAAGTTCCATGAAAATACTTTATACAACCGTTTGGTAGTAGTACGGGCACACACATACTGACAAATGGACAGACAGACACCAAATGCACAAGAGGCGAATTTTGCATCAGAAGGACCAAAAACGGATAGAAAACTTGAAATGGGTCAAAAATATTCAATGTACAAAAAAGCACTCCATTCTTATTTATATAGATATTTGTTACAGTAATACATAAATAAGGTACTCTTCTCTTAATAATTCATAAATTAAGTAAAACAGAATGTAATAAATAATTTTAAAGTGAAAAAAATTATAGTATTCTCATCGCTGGAAAATTATAATTTTTCCCTTTTCGTTTTCTCAGAACTGTGTGTCTAGATTTATTTTGTTTCACTTGTAAGCATAGGATATGCTAATGAAAAAGGCGACGCGATTAATATCATTAAGAAAGAATCACGCATCTTAATTACAATTGTATAAGCTTTCAGAGAAGTTATTGCATGGTCACATGGTAGTTGCAATTAATATTTAGGATTTCCTTTAATTTTTAAACTTCAGGTAAAAGAATGAAAGTTCTGCCGAAAGTGAGTTGATGTCCGTGCCTTTCTTCTGTATTCGAACTGAATTCGAGTAATTTTATGTAGACTTCTTCAACCCCTAAGGAGCAGTACAAGCTTATTAATGTCGGTGAGTACTAAACTGAAAAGCATAGTATACTTTTTGATGAACAATGTATTTGATGTCTAGTGAAAAATTCTTTTATCAGACTCACAAACATTGTCTGTGAATATATCTTCACGTTCTTCGACATCTTGGCAGTTGAACAGTTTGGGCCATCGTCATTTCAGTCACTGATTTCGTATGGTAGGTAGGTATTTCAATTAACGTCACACTGGAGCAACACAAAGGTCTATTAGTGACCTGATTTCATATGGTTTCGTTACCATTTCATAAATGTTTAGATAATTTACATGCATCTAGCATGTGGAGCAACTTACGGAAACGTGAGACGCTATGTGATTCTATCGTGTTAGGTACCCCGATTGATACATAGAGGAAATGTGAGAGTGGAATGAGCAATGGTAACCTTTTTATGCTCAGAATCATGTGACCAAAACTAATTATAACGTTACCCTTAGACTATTTTCCTCTGCCAGGTGGAAAAGAACAGTCATAATTTGACTGGTCCTCAGGACGGGAGAAGACGCCCGTCCATTGATTCATAGTCTGATTTGTCCGTGCGACATAGTAGTAGACTTTGGCGATTTCACCATTTTTGTCGCCACTATAGAAATGCGCATTCACACATCTAACTTGTCATAAGATATATCGCCAAACAAGGCGATAAGATGCCGAATAGGCCAATTAAATAAATTTTTCACTGAGCAGTCACGTACATGACTACTAGTTGACACATCTCTTGCATTTGGCGCAGCTTTGCCTAATATGGCCTTTGCGCTATAAAACCCAAGACCAACCCACATTTTTTGAAGCTTCTCTCAACATCAATATACCGTCTCCTTATATTTCATGCCTATGGTGTAACAGGAACATTCCACAAAAAACGCATTTATTAGTCGTTGATCGACACGCCCTATTTCCATGCGTCAATACTGACAGGAGTGTATTACTCTTGGTGGTAGCAACTTTGAGCCCGCACTGTGAAACTGGTAGAGTACAACTGTCAAACTGCAGAATAAGGGTTAATAAAAATACTCACATTCTTGCTGTCTTTCATTTCTGACATTAGTTACCCTCTAGTACATTAAGGGGTGCTTGCAAACATACATCCCCATGTGAATACGGTTTAATTTTGTGTTCCCTACTTCCCCGTAAAGATTGCATAGGAAGTTTTGAAAACTTCCTCCAAAATTTTGCCACCCTGAAATGTGCCGTTCTAAGCTGCAGTCTATTTAGAAATATTGCACTTGTCAATTTATTTGTGGTGATTGTCTTTAGGTATACAGCATTTTCCTTATCTGTCGTATACGATAAATATCACTTTTCTATTCCGTTGTGATTACTTATGATCTTTGTAGATAACTTTTCGAATATTAAATTTCGAATCTTCCATTATGTTGATTGTCATTCGAAAAATATTTAACACTCAATTCTTAACCTTAATTATTTTATTACCATTTAAACCAGTATGGGTCATTCCATGTCAAACCGCACAGTTCACAACCCGATCCCCTCCGATTTTTTTAAAACTTGATGATTTTGTTGCCGAGCCAAATATAAGAAATGCTGGAAGACTTTAGCTTCCTACTTGCAATTATTTTTTATTTAAATTAATTTTAAATTTGGAAAATTACACAATTTTTCGATTCTAGAATCACTAGCTCAAATGTATCTCTGTATCTAGTTGTTCGATCGGACTAAATTAGGATTTATTCTATAGATAAATATAAAAGCTTTTTAATTATGTGTAACATAGCCTTCTGAGTGACTTATCTAGTTTCAACATCATTCTATTTGGCCTTTGACCTTCAATTGCAAAAAAGGGGTACTTTTTATTTTTTTAAATATATGTTAAAAGTACGTTATTTATCTTTTCTTTCTGAAATTTTCAAGGTAGAACACGAATGGGCTCTTAATAAAAATGATATTCGAAGTTAATAAAATGATCTAACCAGATTAGCCCTAAACGCCCGTATAGTTTGATCTAATTGTCCGATCGAGCTCATATAAAGCTTATTTTGTTGATATAAATGTAACCTTTCTATTTATATATCATATGATACTGCGAATAACCTTGTTGTTTTTAAGGTCACTCAAATTGACCCTCTTCCTCTCTCTTTTGACCTCGAAATAAATGGAATCATGTAAACAAAACCAATAAACACCCCATTTCATCTTGTTTAACCTAATTGTTCGAACGAGATGAAATAAGGTTCATTTTGTAGATAAATAGTTTAACCTTATATGATCCTTTGAGAGTCTTTTCAAGTTCAAGGTCATTCAGTTTGACTTTTTATCCCGACTTTCGAAAGAATATGTGTGCTTTACATACATTTATAAATCATACATATGTATAAGCATGATACACTCTCTAAAATTTAATACTCTGCGTGTCTAATCCAGTTTCTGTAGTTTTCAAATATTTATCTAGCATTAACGGGTAGTTTATCAAACCTATTTTCTTCAAACACAATTTTAGAAACCATAAAATACAATTCTTTAATTGAATGATTTATTTGAGTACGCTTTACATTGCGTGATAGAACGAATTACAACCTACAAGCTGTCAAATTCAATTAACCTGGTGAGTTTTCCTTTGAATTATACGTGTTATTTATTAGCCCATCTTTTGCATTCAACCAAAGCTTTTTCTTTCAGCATTTCTCGTTTTCGCTTGTTAGACACGCAAACGTTTATTGTAAGTGAAATCAATGGTCGTATTGGTAAGGTTGTCATAAAGCATCCGTGCCAATTACAGAATATTGAGTGCTTTACCTGCCTACATCTTGCTCGCTTTCTTGAAAAAGTGGACTTAAACCTACTCGCATTATGAAACAGCTAGGCTTGATTTTTTTTTCGAATTTAAATATATGCATGAAATATCCATCGTATTGTCGTGAGTAAAATATCTTGTGTATGAGGCTTTTTCTGTAAAACAAAACGTAGATGGAGCTAGTGTTTTCGTAGTTGAGCGTGCATGCATTCCAGTTTGACGCCATTTGGCTACATTTCATACTCGCTCAGTTAATTTGTTATATACTGAGCTAGAGCATTGGATAACGGGAGGTAAAATCCTCGTCCCCAGGTGGTTCGTTTGTTTACATTGAAAAATCCCTCATATTTTATCAAACGATATTTATTAATCTTTTTTAAATCAAGTTTTAATATTGAATATTTTTATTTATCTTTATTGAATGTTCTTTTCTTGTAGGGCAACAAAGTGTTTTCTACTGTTAAGTGGCAATACAGTAGTAAAAAAATTCGCTCTTTAAAAAGTAATATAAATTCCATAAAAACTGTTGGTACGAATTAAATACTTGTAATTTGTTTATGGAATATTTTGTCCAAGTAATAAATATTGACGGACTCACACTCAAGCTTTCTTTTCTTGAATTTTCAGTTAACCCTTCGACACTATACTAAAAAAGATTTTTTGAAATAACTTCGTGGGCGAAGATTTATCGTCTCATATGAATATGTATTTTACACATGACAAAAATGTAGTTTCTTTAAGGTGTTGGGGCGGGGTGAAACGCCTTATATCTCACTGCCCATCTAGAGAACTCCTAGACAGAGTATCAAATGAGAGATTGTTTATATACCTTAGAAGCCTAATATATAATATTTATATACCTAGCCTTAACTATGTATTAAGGAGGTGAGCCATACGTCCAATCGACCCTAAAAGAGGTAAGAGAAGATACCCACATATGAAAGTAGTTATGTGCAAAGTAAAAATATATCCTTAGACGACTTCCTTTTGTAGAACTGAATCACAGCAAGCCTTTACCACCAACTTAAACCTCCTGATGGTTGTCTCGACGAGGTATCTCGTCATTAGAAAAAATGACCAGATCTTGATGGACGAGATGGACGTCATTTGAAAAAACTGATTCTATCTTGATCTCGTCATCACCAAAAATCAGCAATATCTTGATGACGAGATATCTCGTCGAAACCACTTGACGGATAAAAGTAGCACAAATAATGACTAGAACCAGAACATAAGTGTATAAAAAGATAACTATCACATATGAAGTTACTGCACTACACCCGCACTTCCTAAATTACCACCATTAGGTTACAGGAGAATCGAATTACTTCACTCGTTCCCAAATTTCTAAAACTAAGCACTTAAGTGATTGAGTCGCACGCACCTAAACGAAGCTTCACTATCAATTAGAGCCCTTCAAAAGTCCAACTTAATCCATCCGGCTAATAACGTCCTTTTAAAATCCAGCTATATGTTGGGACGAGGTCCTCGTTAAGAGACAAGGGACAACCAGATCAAAGCGAGATCTTGCGTCCCGATGTGATTTCCTAATTATACGAGGAGTTGACACGCGTGTAGCTGACCACCTGAGAGCCGACACCCCTAGTTAGTCTGTCCGTCCATTAAAACGAGACATGGATCTTGTGTTGCTTGGGTTTGTTCCTGGAAATTATATTACGGCTGATTGCATTAAACAAGTTGGGACTGGAACGGATTTGAATTGGTTCCATGCCTGGTTTGGCGTTTTAAATCCCGTTAGATATGTAGTTTTGGGGAACTTCGATGAATCTGTTCAAAGTTTTATTCGTCCCATAATACGTGACGGTAAACAAATGGAACTATTGCAGGTTAGTGTATTTTGCATTGACGAAGAAACCAACAATTGTACCCTTTTCAGTTTTCAGTGGAATCAAGTAATGCATGTAAATAGAATTTTTTCAAAAATTTGCATTTTGATATTTTTAGATTTGGATAGTCTATTTTATACGTGTTTTCAAATATTCGTCAGTTTTGTTTCAACTCCTGTTAGAGTTTTTAATAAAACGTAATATAATCAAATAAATTCAAAGTTTTGAATTTAAAACAGCAGGAATCTTTCCATCAAAGTTAAAGCAGAATTTTCCCACAGGACAGTGTAGCCTGAATCTGTTCGGCTCGGAAACACGGGCAACCTCAAATGGCGATAAAACCGTCAGTCGATTCACGAGAAAAGGGGGCACCACAAGTAGGTGACTGAGATCACCCCAACCCCCAAAACAAATTTTTAAAACAAATTGAATCACTTCAGATGTCTATTGATAGGTAGGTAGTTGAATAAACTTCGCTAATAGCCCTTTGTGTAAGCAACACAAAGGGCTATTAGCGACGGTCCGTGATCGATCCCGAAGGAAAAGGCCGAGGACAACACCTCATAACTTTGCACCACGGTGAGAGGACGAGGTCAACACCTGAGCTGGTACCTCACTCTCTAAACCAGACCTCTATTGGATGGACGGCCTAGAAGGTGGAGACAGGATTAGAATAAGAAAAATTATTCATTTTTTAAAAATACGTATCATATTTTAGGTGATACTAAAAACAGATTTCTGTTTAAAATTTTTTAAATTTATATATAATACATTTTTACGGGTATTATTTTCATTGCGTAACATTTAAAATCATTGAAAAAAGTCACAGAGCACCTACCAGGCTCAGTGCGACTAACGGAAGTTTAATATACGTATAAGGACTGACGTTACGGCAGAAAAGGAAACCCCTGTCCCTGAAAAGTCCTCCATGGTGGTTGGGGGATATGGCAACAAGTGAAAGGGAATACGAGTCGACAATTCTTTCCCTGTGAGCCTGCTCCAAATTGAATAATGAATCTCGATAGGTTTAGCAGCAGGCCTCCACTGGACAGATTCACTCGGTATAGCAGTTCTCTCTCTCTTTTGTTTGGCACAGCTTGGATAAATATGTCCCTTACTCCATAAAACACAAAATTTTTGAAACGGCTTTTCTACACTTTGCAATTCAACACCTAGGGAAAATGCTCTGTCTGGGCTTGACAGTTTTAAAAGAGTATATATGCATTTATGTATGAAACTTGAAAGTTTTTGAACTTTTATCGTACTTTTAAGAATATCAATTAGTCAAGACATTTAATAGTGGTACACTATATTCTTTAAATTTGATACCTTTTTCTAGAGCGCCGTAAAGACAGCGTTGATTGTGATTAATGATGTGTGAAAATTTAGCCTAATAAAATGTTGTGACTCTGTATTTCCTGCCTTAATTGTTTAACTTTAAGAATTTAACAGTAATTTTATACGCGGTTCCGAAGATAATTTTCATAACCACTTCGGTAATTATCTCCAAGAAAAGCTGCAGTGTACCCATGCATTAAAGTTTGAAAATTTTTAGCTACGAGTAAAATGTAAATGTAGCTCCATTAACACAACTATTGATCCTTCTGGGATAATGGCATTTGAACACTCTTCATTAATTTGAATACATTAAGCTGCACGTTTTGAGTAAACGTTCACAGATTTCAGAAGTTTACACTCATTATTTCAGAGCAATGCATGGATTTGTATGCACTTATATCGTCGGCTTAGAGCAGAAACTTATTAAGCGACATTTTCCCAGAGACATTAAATGCTTATTTTCTTGATGATGAGGAATACATTCTCATATTGTAATCTATTTAAAATATATGTAACACTATCAAGATGCTTATAATTTTTATTTTTTGACTTAAAAATTAATAGTTAGTCTTTAAACAGTTGTACAGTAGAAAATTATTTTTGTCAGCTAATGAGTTTTTACTCTAAGCCTACGATATAGAGTAATTGAGAATGGGTGTTAAGGAAATTAATTATCTCTTTTCAACTGTTTGTATAAGTGTATATTTTCAATTATAGGATTGAAATATTCCTAACCCGTTTCTTTTTTTCCCGTTTCCATTCATAAAGCATTCATAAATGTGGCTATTGAGTCATAAAAAACCAAAAACAACCAACCAGCAATAAAACGTTCACAAACACACACTTTAACATTACATTCTAAATCATTCTTCATACTTTAAAATAACTAGAAAATATATTTAACATTCTATATGTAATTATTAGAAAATGTATGTAAATTCCTGAAATTTTTCAATCATGCTTAATATATTCGCTATCATCTCTTGTCGGAATTCTGCGTTTTTCGTTCCATTGAGAGGAAATATAACGTTAATGGCTTTTTAAGTCCTTCAGGTATAATCCTATGGATGAATAGAATACTTGCATTCAATTCATTTTCTCAAAAATGAATAAAATATAGTGGAAACAAGTATTTAATTACACGCTTTGGAAGGTAGATAGGTAGTTGAATTTACATTGCACTGGATCTACACGACGTGCTATTGGCGAAGGTCCGGGATCAATCCCGAAGGGAAAGATCCGAGGATAAAACCTTGTAATTTTGAACCACGGTCAGATGGAGGTCAACATCTGAGCTCGCACCCCCAAACTTCCACACCACGCTTTGGAGAATTACAATTCTAAGACTTGCAATAGTATTATCATCGTCAAATATAAAGAAATTAACCCCGTATTCTTTACATCAGCAATATACTTAAGAACTAAATAAAATGAGTGCACGATAAGACACTGGTAGTCGTTAACTGGATACCTGATCAAAACCCATTTTATGCAATTAAACTATGAATCATTTTACATGAATTAAAATGTTGGACCATTTTTGCGCGCTATTCAAAACTATATGAATTGAGAATACAATTTAGAGTTAAATTTTACCCGAACATCTGAGAAGAAATTGCATGAATTTCTGTACAAGGAAAAATAATGTTGCTGGAAAACAAAAGAAGTATTGTTTGAAATGAATTTTGTTGTGTTCGGAGAGGGAAGAGGATCATATGATATCCCAGGATATCAGATATCTATGAATTCCTATAGTTTGAATAAACTGATTGCGTAAATAAAACACGGACTTATTGAACGAATACTTACCATTAAAGGTAATGCAAGGTTACGTGGTTTTTGAGTAGAATTCTCGTAGGTTTCGAATATTAAAATCCGTTGAGCATAGGCGTTCAAACTCTTGTAAAGTTCTCAATTGTTTTTCGGATACTTCCTGAAAGAAGGAGGATTCCAGGATTAGTTGAAAGATTCAAAGATATGAGACAGAAGACCCTATTGCGTATCAAATAATCTTTGAAACACTTGTCTTAGATTCAATTTTTCAAGTTGGATGAATTTCTTTTAAACTACTTTTTCATTTGCAAATCTAATGAAAAGAATTTTTTTTAATCTACTTCCCATGTCTCCTCCAGACGAATGATGCGGTCACTATTCAAAGCAGCAATAATTGCGAATTCCGAATGGAGATTGTTTAGCTTGTGCCAACTTCCTTTCGATCTTTATATAATGCTCAAACACTTCGGCTCTTTTTTGTCCGTGTCCCCTTTGAGAATCTGGTACGTTGTCCAGTCGCTAGTCAATGGAAATTAATATTTGTAAAAGATAAATTACAAAGAAAAAGAATAAAAAGTAATTCCTACTAGTTACTGTGAAAAAGAAAGTGTTTAGAAAAGCTCCCATCAATTTAATGGAGTAAATTTGCATATCAACTACTTAGCTGATGTCATCCATAAATTGTGTAATGCTGAATGACTTGAACTGATTTAAAAGCTGATCAGCAAATTCCTGGAGGAAAACATCAAACTCTTTATCTCATGAATTATAGTTAAAATGTAACAATAAAATTTGTGTATTTCATGCTCACGCATTTTCATTATATCAAATAAATTCATGAGTATTAATAAGTAGTTGAAAAATTACTATAATCTTTATTTTCCTATACGCTTCCCAATCCATCTGTGTCAAATGTTCCTGTAAGAGAGGCCAGTCGTAGTTGATAAATGAACCTCTTTAATATAGAGTATCATAAATACAAAGGAAACATTTTATTTAATGCTACACTTACAGCATAAAATTTGGGTGCGATTTTTATTGTATCGATAAAAAAGGTCTGCGACCTCGAGATCCAAATCTAATATAAATGAAAAACGATTCCGAACAATTTGCATCTATTAAATAAACATGAACTATATTGTTTAAAATATTTGTAACTGTATAGTCTTTTAAATATACCTTCTAAATCAACATATATAATTGCATAATCCAATTAACTAATATAAAATAGAACACTTGACAAAGGTTATTAATGAAAAATAGACTACTAGACAAAGGTTAGACACTTATTTTAGTGTTAACCTTTGTCAAGCCTTTTTTATTTGGTTCAATAGTTAAAATATTGGATGGATCTTTACACGCATGTGTGAGTCAAACATTTTAAAAATATATATAAAATACTTTTCAATAGGACCACAGAAACCTTGTAAAGTAGCATACCATTATCGAAGCCAGAAATTCTATATAAAGTGAACTTACATGCCCTCGATAACCGCTTCCACAGACGAGGTGTCATAGCTTCCAGTCTTTCAATTCAAAAGAATTCAACGAAGTCTGAATGAATTCGATTTCTCTAGATACTAAATAGTGTTTTGAAGATAGTTTAAATAAGAAAATTAGTAAAATTGACGAAATTATAAGCGCTTTGCAAATTACTAGACACAAAAGCAAAGATGTTGAATGACGAAAAAGCGAACCGCAATAATGAAACTTCTTTAAAAAAATTGCATTGTTACATATTATTGGTCTCTCTTTAAATAATATGGAACATTATTTTAAAAAGTGGTGCTGTTTGGCGATTATTTGATTGTCATTGTTTGAAAGCTTTGAGATTTTTCTTAAATTTGGAGAAACATGATATTTTAATATCTGACGACTCCACTTAAATTAAAGTAATTTTCATAATCTTCAACAAGTTAATTGATGTTTTGTTCCCTTACTGTATGAAGTACACTAATTTCCGTTAACGTTGAATAATCTTACCCATGATCACTCTTCAATACATGTGGTTATTTTGGAATGTTGCTTGCAAAGTTCAATCTGATAGTTCTTTTATAAATATCGATTATCTTATTTGTTATTGGTGCACGCATGCTGTAATAAATGTTGTACATTTTGCAAAACTAAGCAGTAATTGAAATCCAAGATTATTTTAGTAATATGGACCATAGACATTTTAGACGCTGAGTTCGAAAGGGTAACATTTCATCTCACGATTACTGAGACGGTTGACTTGCACTTAATGTATGGGCGTCTAAGTGGAAACAGACGGGCAGTTGTGAAATTATATCGTGTACGGTACCCCGCCTGAAGCATCGAATTACAAAACGCTTGTGGACTTAGTGTGAAACCAGTATGCTCTGCAAAATGTAAGACACTACTGTAAAACCGGAGTAAGTTAAATTATTGGCTACGGGTGTATCTAGCGCCTCGTCTGGTGGCATAAGATAAATATAATCTACATAAATAAGAATGGAGTATTTGTTTGTGCATTGAATATTTTCGACCCATTTCAAGTTTTCTATCCATTTTGGACCCTTCTGATGCAAAATCCGCGTCTGTCTGTGTGTGTGTATGTATGTAGTAGGTAGGTAGGTAGGTATGTATGTATGCATGAATGTATGGATGTATGTATGGATGGATGTATGGATGGATGGATGAATGTAAGTATGTATGTATGTAAGTATGGATGGATGGATGTAAGTATGTATGTACGTATGTATGTACGTACGTAGGTAGGTAGGTAAGAGTGTGTGTGTGCCCATGCTACGTCCAAACGATGGAACTTATTTTCATGAAACTTTGCATATGAGTTCTTACATTTATTTAGTGACTGTGTCCGTCTTCCGGTTCTATATTCAATTAAGTGTATGTGTGTTTGTACAAGTATCACATACGATTTATTCAAAAAATTTAATGCAATGTCCAATATTTGATAAAATATATTTTAGTGTAGTGAATGCATTATTTCAAATTCCTTTGCTTACGTATTTAAGCAAGTTTCATGTTAAAACATCTGAGTAACTCTACTTAAATCAACCAAAACTTGGTAGTTTGCTGGAATGTATATGGACTATTGCAATTATTTAAATTGTTTTACCAGTACTGCTGAAAAATCGATTATTTTTAAAAAACTATTTTTGCAGAATTTAAATTCAAGTACTTTTTTATTTTGAGCCTTATTTATTTTCTTTGCAAAATATAAACTATTTCCGAACATTTGGGACACGATATTTTGCAACAAAACGGAAACTCGTGTTCGTTTGCCACGTGCAATGATATTTTTTCGCTTCGAATTTATTTCGTATTTTTGAATTCTATCTAATTTTTAGTTGTAAGTTGTGGCGACTTGCGAGAGCAAGAGATAAAAAAGAATCATGAATTTAATCTTTAGAACTTTTTCCGCCAACTTTTATTTTGTTTTAATTCTCTGTTTTCAATATTTATTATTTTAATAAATTGTAATTCCTTTTCATCAAACGCAACACAACCACAAAGTATTCTGTTTAAAAAGGTATGTACGTTAGAATAAAACAAATTTCAAGTTGATTTTTACCATTATTGAAAGAACGTTAATGTTAAAAATATTCGAACTAGGACTTTTGAAAAATTACAAATTCTTTGTCATAGCGACAGATGGCCAAGGTGGCTTATTTTACGAATGGAAGCTATATTTAAGCAACTTATGCAGGGAAAGTTTGTTTAAAACAATGATTTTCTTTAGAAGAAAAGCTGTCAAATTGATTTACCATTTTAAAAAATTGTAATAGGTTACCTTTGCTTTATCACTACTGAAGTTATTAAATTTTAAAACAAGTTATTTTATTGCACGTGCCACGAAATGGAATTTTCAAGATAAACGTAACAAAAACAAACTTAATGATAAATATTTTATCAAATTAGTCATCTTTCCCTTAATGGTAGCGAAATTCGAAAAGAGTGCCACAAATAAAAATTACTGGCAGGTAAATTATGTAAGGATCCGCAGTAGATTCATCCATTTTACGAATTGAGTTGAGCAATTTTACAGGAATAGAACTTAAGAAAGGGAATTCCTAATCCTCTCTCAAAATCGTCTCTTTAGTAGCAGTTACCTTAGTGTCTTACCTTTCGCCAATTGGTACCTTTAGCAGGGGTACGATATATATGAAATGTATTACATAGATGAATTTGCATGTATAGAATTTGTGTCCAAAGTAGGTTGTAGAAATTATAAAAATGTCGCAAAGGTGTTAAAAAATTATTTTACTCATACTTAAATGATTTGGCATTTTTCTACGAAAGAGGAAAGTGATTTTCTGGTCACTTTCAATAATAGTTAACCAATTCAACTCGAGTGAGGTCGGGCAATTTTGCTAGTATCTTTATAAGTCTTTCCGCTTGCCATAAAAGCGGGAACAACCCTAATATAAAGTTGGGTTACCTTCGCCTGCCATAACTCACTATTAAAAGTGCGCCAAAAAACGCGCCAAAAGTATTGCCACAAAACGAGGCGTATAATATAGCTGTACCAAAGTTTCAAAACACCCTATTAACAAATTACTAATTTTCATTTCTGCTTATAGTTTAATGACTTGAATCGGTAACAAATAAAATCTAACGGAAAATTACGGTTCAAATTAATGCTTCAATTCATTGAAACAGGGATTAATACATTTTCGCATATACCGAACAATAGGAGTTGTTAAAGTGTTACTTGGCGACCATAGCGTGCAAATGAGACTCCAAACAGAGGAGTCTAATTAAAATTGGATCAACTAAATCCAGCTTCCACCCAGAAATTGCTTTTTAAACACAGCTGTAAGTCTATTATAGGAGTATCACACAGATATAGAGGTCTGGGGTCAAATTTCCTGAAATCAAACTTCTAATAAGAATGGTCAGTAAAGGGAAAAGTGACATCTTAGATTGTTTTCACAAAATGACAAAAAAGGAAGCAAACAATTTTTTCAATTATTGGTCTTTTGGGTCGGAACAAAAATAGCTCAAGTGTGATTGGATCCTTACTTCTATTGCATAAATATCTCCTATTCAAAATAGGGGTGCAGTAGCCCGATTGGAAAAGAAATGGATTAGCAAATCGGTGGGTTGCGAGTTCAAATTCAACCAAAGACCGTCGTGTACAAGGAGGGGTGCACGTTAAATCCGTCGTGGCCTCAAATGTCCTCCCGTTAGCGAGGTGCGGAAGTTTGGAGAGTGGGGTGCCAGCTGAGGTGTGACCTCGTCGTCTGACCGTGGTTCAAAATTACGTGGTGTTGTCCTCTGTTTTTTCCCCTCGGGTTTGATCCCGGACCGTCGCCAATAGCCCATTGTGTTCCTCCAGTGCGACGTTGATTAAAATACCTACTTACCTACCGGAACAAAAATTATTTTTACAAAGTTAAGCTCTTGGGATTCTCACTAATAAAATCTGATAATATTATGCCACAAGTTCAAAATACGGTTAATCGAGGTTATACAGAACCAATTTAGGCCTCTTATGTGACTAGAACAACCGGTGCGTTGTTCGCTGCATAAGGGATTTTTGGTGGGATCTTAGGCATTAAGTGGATTCTGAATATCTACAAACATTCATGTCATGACCAGGATATGAACCCAGAGCCTGTCGAACCGGAAGCCAGGTAGGAAAACTACATTCATTATGTTTTGATTGGTCTCTATATTCAATGTTGCCTCGTTTATGTAGCATCCCTTTTCATATCAAACTTGTACTCTGTCAAAATCGTTTTGTTTAATTCATAACTCAGTTGAACATTTTTATTTGTCAAATTTTCAGTGCTTCCGTTCACTACTCTATTAACTGATGTAAAACAATAAATCTATGTTTTTCAAGTGATTAAGAAATTGCTTTGCTGTCTACACGATGGAATTTTCCTGAACTACGTTAAATTAGCTGTCGTTTTGCGGTCTTTAATGAATACTACTGAAGTTCTGCATGGAAAGTTGGAATTTGAGTCTAGTGGTTTTGAACAAGCATATTACTTCAATTTGGTAGGTTAGTTGGACTTACGTCACACTGGGAGCAACACAACGGACTAGTGGCGCCAGCCTGGGATCAATCCCGAAGCGAATGATGCGAGGACAACTCGTAATTTTGAACTACGGTCAGGTGATGAGATCAACGCCTGAACTGCCACCCCACTATCCAAACTTCCATGCCAAGTCAACGTGAGGACATTTGACGTCACGGCAGATTTAACGTGCACCCCGTACTCGACGGTCTTTGGTTGGATCGAGTTTCAAACTCGCAACCCACCGGTTGCTAACCGCGACTCTACCAATTGGACTACCACGGCCCGCTCAATTTGGGGATTGGTTGAAACGTAAGCTAAGAGCTTTCATATAATTGACATCTCTATGCTTATGCTGGCTCAGAGTTTATCGTATCCGGAAATTATAGCAGTGTACATGAGTTGGTTGAAAACGAATCATCCACGGTGATCGCCATACATGTTTTGGGTTATGGCAGCCTTTTCCTCTAGCGAGTTTACTAACTTTCAAGAAGCGAACTCGACCATGGTCATTTGCCATTTTGCGATCTCTTATGAATACTACTGTGGTTCGGTTCTGGTAAGTTCGCATTTGTTTAAGAGTTGTCGTCCCAAACGAGTCTACTCATTCAATTTGGTGATCGATTTAAAAGTAAACAAGGCGCTTTCCCAATTGCCGTCTTTATGCTTATGTCGACTCTGAGTTTATCGTACCCAGAAACAATCTTTGTTTATGAATTGGTGAAAAACAAATCATCCATGGCGATCGCAATGCATGTGTTTTGGGTATTGCGGCCCTTTTCCATGGCGAACTTAGTATCTTGTCGTAAAATCGCCCAGGTTCATCTACCTTCTTACCAAAATCACATTATATTGTGATTTGTTATGTTTATATAAAACAATAACTGTCTGGTTGGTTTGTTGAGTTTCATGACACAAAGGTCATATATAAGCCAAATTACGCCAAACATAAAACAGATAATGTCGAGTAATGGATATACACACATACAAGGAAATTTTTACTGGCACAGGAAATAAATGCACCCAGGGTGTTAAAGGAATAGAACCTGTGTCGCCTACACTCTCATATTGCTAGTGCAGTGGCTCCTGAACCACAATAATTGTGTAGAAACCATTCCAATTGGATCTACAATGTCAATATCAATAGAATCTCTTCTGTCTAGTAATTTGTCATTCCTCTATGAGAGGATTTTCAGTGTAGCAAACAAACCAGTCTGCGAAGATTTTTCTTCTGTTGTCCAAATGCTCTCTCGTAATACAAATCGGGGTTACCTTAAATGTAGTTTATCATCGATTTGGCAACGTTTGGCGCTTAATCAAATTGGTGTTGACCAGCTATCATATGTCAATTCAGAATTTATTTGGAATTTTTATTGGCGAAGTGGCTAAAATCATATTCGAAAAACAATCCAACTAACGCCATATCTGAAATACGTACAGGTAGCACATATCACCGCAGAAACACTACTGCCACCTATATTTAGTTTGACAGAAAATGCCTCTCACTCACTTTGGTAATAGAAAGTTTTGATCTCTTCCCTCCTTCCTTTACAACCTTCATCCTTTTTCCTAAAATATTTCCTAATCTTAACTAATTTTTAGAAAGGTCAATATTTTCTTGATTTATGAAAAAAATCTTTTTTCACGGACTCACTTTTCGATTTCGTCCTCTCTGCTAATGACGAGCGAAACTCTATCTTCTCATTTATCTCGACAAATTGGCCATCCCTGTCATGAGCAATTAGATCCAGAAGGAACAAATAACAGCCTTCATGGGTTGAAAAACATAGAGGTTCGTTGGAGGACTTAACTCAGGGATGGGGAAACACGATCCGGTTGCCTTGGAAACCGCTCTCTCCCCGCACGTTGCCATTCGGAAGTTTACAATCCTTTCCTTTCAGCAGATGCTGTACCAAGGAGGGTAAGAAAAACTGGGGATAAGGGGATCTCGACAACAATTAATGACCGAAAACTTTTTATGTACCTGAACTTTTTCTCTAGTGAAGATAACTCATTGTCTAGAATGTAAAAACGGAACTTCAGAGATTTAAATTACTGAACCGTGTTCAAATGTTCCGACTTCCCTAAAAATGTTGGAGCATAATAAGTTTGGTAAGCTGGAGGCATTTGGCAAATAGCGGGGTCATTAATGTAATGACATCAAATGTAAAGTCGAAACCGAAAAGCTTTATCAAACGATTTGTGTCGGGAAACTATATCGTTTATTTATGTTTGATATTTGGACTGAAAATTTCAAACATATCCAAACAGGTATGATTGTATAAAGCATGCCCCCTCCCTCTATCCCTCCCTCTCTCCTCTCTTCTCTCTCTCTCTTCACTCTCTCTCTTCACTCTCTCTTCTCTCTTTTCTCTCTCTCTCTCTCGATCTTTTTGGCTCAAGGCAATACGGAAACAGTCTAGTAGTGATTTAAGTCTCCTATTTGTAGTATTGTATTGGTAAACCTGACAACATGCATAGATTCCTGTCCCTGCACTTGTTATAACCTGCGTCAGTTGGAAGTGTGCGCAAATACATACATGCTAACACTCGCTTGCTACGACCTGACGTCTTGGTTTTTATACTGATCAGTGGTAACTTACATTTTACAACATATAATTCTTGTGACAGTGTGTCATTGTAGTGAGTGTTTGTATTCTCAAGTGGAAAAGTGTTTGCTTAAAACATTTTTAGGTGACAAACTTTTTAGCTTCTTAATGTCTACTCTTGCTCCTCAACGCTCCTATTTCCCCTGGGGCAACACTGCCCCAAGATTTTTTTCAATGCCCACAGGGGTGGTAGCGCTCACTTTGGGAAACCATGATGAAAAGTATGAAATATTAGAGGAACGATTCAAACATGCCACAGCCTTCAACTTCAGTTGTAAACAATCATACGCAACAAGGTTCCTCATATAACTCTTAAGAGGATTTATGTATAACTTGATTATGTTTTATTTACAGCTAGCTTTACTACTATGCTTCGCCTGATAGTTTTTGCTGCCACAGACAAACCAAGTCGCGCCTCTCTTTCCTTTAACAGTTTCGTTGTCGAATAGCTTTACGAGCTTTATTCGTTTCACGTGCTTACGTTCTTTCCTTTTCCGATTTCTCCACTCTAACAGCTTTTGAGCTTTTTGATTAGTGGTCTACTCTAGTGGGGGGCGTAATGTTCTATATTAAGTTTTACTTATATGGTTCTACGGGAACAACGTAGCGAGCTGAAAATAATTCTTTGGTTTAGAAATTGTACTCCAAATAAGCTGTGCAAATTTCATGTCGCCAGAGCACAGCGTTCGAAAGTTTTTGCTACATCAGAAATACCAAGTCGCGCCCATAGAGGACGTAAAAAAGTAGAATGAACAATGATAACCTTTTTAAGTGACCAGGATCATGGGACTAAAACTAGTAGTAACGTGACTCTTAGACGACTTTCGTCTGCTGGGTGGAACTTAACATTCATCATCTGATTGGTCCACGGAACGAGAGAAGACACCCATCCATTGATTTATCATCTAATTGGTCCATTGATTGATCATCTGATAATAGTAGACTGGCGATTTCACCACTTTTGTTGCCACTCTATAGAAATGCGCATTCACACACGTACCCTGTCATAAGATATTATATCGCCAAACAAGGTGATAAGATACCAAAACGATCAACCAGGTCAATTTTTCATAGAGCAATCACGTGACTATTAGTCGACATGTTGCTCACACATTTTGAAGCTCCTCTCAATAGCAATGCTCAGTCTACTTGTATTTCATGTCTATGGTCGTGTCTCTATTTTCTCAGCAATTTCGTTGCATCGAGTCGAACAGCTTTTCACGTTTAGTGTGAATTGGTCTCTATGCGTAAAGTTCTACTTTAAATTTTACTTCTATAGCTCTAAGGGAAGAATGTAGCTAGCTGAAAATACTTGATTTGACCTAGAAATACCAGACAAAATAAGCTAAACAAGTTTCATGAAGTCAGAGCTCAGCTTTCGAGGGTTTTTGCTGCTTCAGACAATCTGATTTTATTCATTATATTCGTATATAAAATTTAGGAATTTAGTTATTGTTTCGTGTATTTCTTTGGATCAGAGTTTTTGAAACTGAATGGCCTTTCGCTAGGGGAGTCGGAGAAGTATTACAGCGCTTTGATAACCTTAGAGTTTCTGGAGATATATAATGGTATTCTATGATATAAATCAGAGGAAAATCATAAACCCTTTGCTCTTGAGAATATTTTATGAAATATTGCGTTTGGTTGCGGAACTAATATCGTTGTATGAAGCCACCGTCGGGATAATATGCGTCGGAAGAAAACATCTGAACGTCACCAGCCATGAAAATATTTACAGCTAAACAGTTGCTTTTACGTCACACTGAAGCAACACGACGGGCTATTGGCGACGGTCCGGAGTCAATCCCAAAGAGAAAGATCCAAAGACAATACCTCGTAATTTTGAACCACGGACAGATGACGAGGTTTGGAGGTGGCACGCCACTCTCCAAACTTCCATACCACGCAAACGTAAGGGCATTTGAGGTCATGACAGATTTACCGTGTCCCCGCGTACACGAAGGTCTTTGGCTGGATCAAAATTTCTAAACTTGTTTTCCAATTTGAATTACTATTTTAAGACAATATAACTTCGGTTATCCAAGTTCCAATTGGCGGAATTTAATGCGTGTAAACCGAGCTGAATTTTTAAAAGCTTTATATGATGCTTTGTGCACGAATGGTGCGCACTTTATCCTTCACTGGTCTGTTTTATCCAAGAGAAAGGTGAGGTCCCGTAATACTTGTTTTATGAATCTTCAGTAGCAGTAGTACTAACACGCGTGGTACATTTTTTCTATATTTCGTATAGGCTGTTTTATGTTGCTACGTTCGTATTAACCAACCTGACTGACCAGATCTTGATGAACGATATATGTTGTCCTTAGAAAAAGACACGTTGGCGTGGTATGGAAGTTTAGAGAGTGGGGTGGCAGCTCAGGTGTGACCTCGTCATCTGACCATGGTTCAAAATTACGTGGTGTCCTCGGATCTTTACCTTCGGGTTTGATCCCGAACCGTCGCCAATAGCACTCTGTGTTGCTCCAGTGCGACGTTAATTGAAATACCTACCTACTCACAGAAAAATCCTGGCCAGGTCTTGATTTCGTCGTCATAAAAAAATTGGCGATATCTTGACGACGAGATATCTCGTCATCATCAAAATTGGTCGGATCTTTACGGACGAGATATCTCGTTGAAACCATTTGAAGGGTTATGAAACTGGTAGACAAGCGAATGGTTACGAGTTCTAATCTCGTAAGTGACGAAGTTGGGTTGGTTGCTTGAAGTTTCCTGGTTGCTTCAATACCACAGAGCTTCAACAAAATCATCCAGGAAGTTAAGTACCACTACAGTTCACAGTGGGTGCTATGTGTAGCTTAAAATCATTGGAATTACTTTACTGGGTAGCATCAAGTAGTTTTAAAATAAAAATCTATAAATAAAATTTTAGCTGTCCCTGCACTTTAAAAGTTTCACAAAAACAATTTTTTTCACACTCTTAACATTTTCCCCGACATTTTTTCTTTCATTCACACAAATTTTAAACTCTCCAACTGATTTGATTTATCCAATCCGAATTGTAGAGATGTGCTTTATTTAAATATGATCAATTTTATAGCCAAAGTAAAACTCAATTTTTAAGTACACTCACGTCCAAATTTATCTTTACATACACAAAAATAATTATATTCCATGAAATGTCCAATCGATGAAATCCATTTTTACAGGGAATGTGTAAAAGACAAGCCTAATTAGCATTATCCAATCAAAAGTGATCAAACGGTTTCTGATATGAAAATCAAGGCGTTACGTCATCCGACGGTGAATCAAACGTTTTGCGCAAAGTGAATATCTGAGGGAATTTCTGCAATACAGCGTTTGATTTCAGTGGTAAGGACTCAAAACGGTTTGCTATGACTCCGAAGTATCATTTGGAAGAATCTGTGAAGTGGCGAATTATCGGCCGTTTAGAAGCAGGGCAGGCAATCATGGAAGCAGCGAGATGTGTGACTATTTCAAGACAGTCTCTACGCTATGGAAACAATTTCAGAACTCTGGAACTGTTGTAAGGAGGCCTGGACAAGGTCGTAAACGAATAAACTGCTTCTCAAGATCGATATCTTGCAATAACTGCCCGTCGTAACAGGAAGTCTACTACTCGGCAGTTAAGTTCAGAGGTCGCAGCCGCCACTGGAACTGTTGTATCACGGCATACTGCATACAGAAGGCTTAATGAAAAAGGCCTTGATGCCAGAAAGCCAAGGGTATGTGTTTCACTGTCTTCTCAACAAGAGGGATCGCTTTAATTGCAAAGATGCAAAGAACATCAGAACTGGAGTGAACACCAATGGACCCATGTTTTCTTTAATGATGAGTCGAGGTTTAGTTTAACATCTGATTCTAAGCGTGTTTACATCTGGAGGGAGTCAGGAACGCAAAATCTTCCTTCGAACATTATGGAACGTGACCGTTTCGGAGTGCAGGTGTGATGTGGTATGGGGAGGAATAATGATCGATTGACATACGCCCCTACACGTTTTCAACAGCGGATCTATGACCGGCCAGAGATATCGGGATGAGGTCTTAGAACCGTATGTAAGAGTTTTCAGAGGTACAGATGGACCTGACTTTTTATTTATGGACGATAATGCTCGTCCACATCGAGCAAACCTCATTGGCGAATTCCTTGAAAGTGAAGCCATTGAGCTAATACCGTGCCCAGCAAAATCTGATCTGAACCCGATAGAGAACTTATGGGACTACCTTGGAAAAGCAGTTGCATGGAGACATCCTCCTCCTAGAGATATAAATGCCCTGAAGACCGCATTGCTGGAGGAGTGGAACTTAATTCCCCAAACTGTGGTTAATCGCACTATTGCCAGCATTAAAACACGATGTAATATGTGTGTACACGTCAGGGGAGATCACATTCCATATTAAATTCATAAGCCTTAATTTTTTTCTGAGTTATTCTTTTTTTTCTGAACTCTCCTTGTCACATATTATTCCATTTTTATTGCTTCATGCTACAGTTTTATATCATATGCAGTGCTCTTAAATTTTTTCCTTTGTATTTATGTGTTATGATGTTATGTATCATTTCAAACAAATTCATAAAATTATAGTTCACAGTTTCTGAGAAATCCGTGATTTTATGCATGTAAAGATAATTTTGGACATGAGTGTATTTAAAACTCATCGTAAAAATAAGACAAATATTTTTCATTTTCAGCATTATAAAAATATTTTCAATCAAACTAGAAAAATAGTCTCGTTTCGCTCTTAAATTAAATATCAAAATTACTCGAAATACCCAAAGGAATAACATTGAGTATTATTACGAGTGTGCGGTGCGTAACTCCGATTGTTTCACCAGTATTGCTGGGGAAGAATTTCACAAGATCGTATTTAAAGAGTTTAAATTCTCTAATACTTATGTTTGAATTATTTTTTATTTCTTTCCAAAATATCAAAAACTCATAAACATTTGATTAATATAAAATGTTTAAATACGTTTAATTTGCATTACATTTTGTAAGGAAGCGAGTTTACTTAATGCGAAAAGCACAAGCAGAAAACCTACCGATAATAAAAGTATTATTTTGATACTCGGTATCTGGCAACGAGAGAATTAATGTTTCTATTTCTTATTTTATTTAGATTTCTGAGTTTATATATTTGAGTAATTGCA
This sequence comes from Meta bourneti, assembly GCA_933210815.1. Taxonomy (NCBI): domain Eukaryota; kingdom Metazoa; phylum Arthropoda; class Arachnida; order Araneae; family Tetragnathidae; genus Meta; species Meta bourneti. The sequence continues at coordinate 72,906,059 of OW119929.1, read as the reverse complement.
GCAAAACGATGCAGTCATATTTGATCATTTTCAAATATTATGAATCTCCTCTTTATGTAAATAAATTGTTATTATCTTGAGCAAAATCTCGTATTGCTTCTTTCCTGAGCAGATTCCAAATCAAAATCTGACACGTTTGCTCACATCTTCCACTTTTCAGAAATCTACATTTTTCAATGATCAATCATTTCGGTTTGTTAAGCTGTTGCTGTTCCATTGTTTGTGTTGTAAATTAATTATTTAGGCGATAGATTTTAATGAATTATTTATTTTCCATAAAAGTCATTGGTTCAATGCATAATGATTTATAAAATTCTCTTTTATTAAAATAAATCGTGTATAAAACAAAATCTTTCAAAATAAGACGGTAACACGTCTTACTTTAAAAAGAATATATATATATATATATATATATATATATATATATAATGAGTTAAAATAAAGTCATTTTTAAATAAGAGTTAACGTTAAAATAAAGTCCTATTTTGAAATAATAAGACCATAAACGTTAAAAAAACGGGTATAAGCATACGTTGTAATTCAAATATATTTTTTTTAATTTTGACGTAGGTTCTCATTACAAGGCAATTAAAATCAGTAAAACTTACATTTGTTTTTCAAGTTTCAATCTATTATTCTAAGTAGGTACATGGTTTCCATTTAGAAATGGAATCTCTAAATTGACAAAAAAAAACTGTCAAGAATCGATTTAAAACTGCAAGCAGTTGGATTAAAGCGAATTTTAAATAAAATTTAGCTGATATGTATCACGGCTATATGTGATAATATTCTTTCTAGAACTTTTGAAAAATTGAAAAATTTGGCCGCTTTTTTGCTTTACGAGCAGAAGCTATTCTGCATCTTTGGTATCAGAAGAATTCGTTGAAAAAATATTTTTTCTTTTTAAAAAACGCTGTAAAATTGACCTTTTTTTAATTGTAAGCGATTGACTTGTTTCGTCTGTACTTAAGACATTTAATTTTAAAACAAGTTGTTACTTCACGTACGGAATGAAATTTTTAATCAAAAAAATATTTATTTGAAAAGTAGTTAATCATAAGTATTGTATCAATGTGGTTTGTTTCCCTTTCGTGATGATGGTGAAATTCGGAAATATCGCATCCCTGGTCCGAGAGTGCTTGCTATACTGATAGAAAAACTGAGTGCACTACTTTGCAAGTTCGTCCTTTTAAAGGAAATGAACTTATGAAGCATTCATAATCACTCCGAAACTTAAAATCGACTTCCGTAATAGTCATCTTAGTACCACCTTTGGTAGTTTTGTCTTATACTGTAGAGTGCGATGTATGTGAAATGGATTATATGAATGGATAAATCAAGCATACGGTATTTCATCCAAAGTAAATTGCAAAAAATACCAAAATGGAGTTTTAAAAATTATTCACCGCTCATTTAAATGATATTTGCATTTTTCTTTAATAGATAAAAGTGTTCTGATCACTTTCAAATCAATCAACCCGACAAATGCCGGGTATTCTGCTGGTTATTTATGAGATCTTTGTTTTTTTTATGCCTTTTACCATTTCAAACTTTTAACAATATTAAAAATATTCCAAAAGATATTGTATCAATTTTTAATTTACCTAAGTCATTATTTTTAACTTTTATTCAAGTATTTAATACAACTTAAAACAATAAAACTTCTTGGACATCAAATTAAATCTTACGCAGATGTATCTGAGCGAAAAGTTGCGAAAGTTTTGTTTACGAAGCAAAAATTCCAACATTTTACTCTGCAAATAGAAGCAGAATTAACCCTTTCCCTTTTCAGACAAATACGAATTATGGAACGCCTTTGTTTAACTTTTTTTTGCATACCTCGTATAAAAAAGAAATATACCTCGCGTATAAAATAGAAAAGTTCTTTTATTTTTGTTGATAATATTGTTTGTAGTATAATAGCGGGAGTTTGTCAAATTTGTGATCTTTTAATTCAATATTAAACAAAAGGAATGTTCAACGCAAATCAATGTTTTTATGTCAACAAAGAAGGATAAAAATAATTTTTATATTTCTCATTATCTACAAAATTGATTAGAAAAATATTCAATCCCGTTCTGAGAATACAAATTTTGTCACTCAGCACTTAGATTTCGTTGAAACGAAAAGATTTTATTGAAATAACTGGGAAATATAATACTGGTTACATTTTTGAAAGGTGAAACTGTGGCATTGAAATCCCCCGAATTTACCCCTCTTATCACAAGCAAAAATCTAAAAAATGTAAAGCTTCGTTGAATGTGACTAATGGAGGGTGAGATCTGATCTGATCCAACATCTGAATCTGCAGAGCTGAAAGCTGAAATTCGCTGGCCGATGTCAATGCACTATAAAATTTTTGGCATTATACCTGGCGGCATCTAGTGGAGCTATTTGAAACTTTTTTTTACAAAATCGTTAAATTAAGTTCAGAAAACGTATAAAATTTTCTGTCCCAGTTCGGATCATCGAATAGGCACGAGACTATTTTATTTTTATTGGAGGATAGTTGCGTAAGGGCTCTATGAGATCATTAATCTGAGTTTTTCTAGATTAAAAAATGATTAAAAATGCCATGATTAAAATTAAAATAGTGGATTTAATTTTTTTCTACGACTGACTGAAAAATCGTTTACGATATCACAAAACTTACTATTTTCGAAATTAGATTCTGAAATTTCATTGTACGGTGTACAATAATTTGAATGGTTACGCTAAAGCTTACAAGCTAAGGTCGAAAAAGTTCCTTTTTCGATTTTTCACCAGCCTTTGTTTACAATAAAAAAATATCGAATTCCATTGCCTTTTACCATAATTTCCCAAACGTTTTTGGCTCAAAGACAATTTTCTACGGTGCCCCATCTGAAATAATAATAAATGGTAAGTGCAGCTGTGCCTATAATTTTTTGAATTTCACCAAAATATTTATGTAGCTGTGAGTGTAAATTTAGAATTTCTAAAAGCTAGTTTGGAAATAAAACAACTTGGAACTAACTTGGAAATTATAAAGCAATTTATTAAAATGCAATAGCAAACATAAGTTGCACATAAAACACTAGATTGCTCACTATTATTAGTAATTAATATCAATCAAATATGAAAAAGAATCATTAATGAGAAGGATGAGCCTAGTGTTGTGGTACCAATTGGGCTCTATTTTCGTCAGCAGCATCCTTAAATATTCACTTACAATTGGCAATCGATTCTTTTTTGTTAAAAATATCAATGACAATGCATCACTGTAGTGGGTGTGTCCATATGGTCAAGTGGATAAGCGTTTGCTTGAAACATTTTTAGGCGATAATTTTTTTAACATCTTTCTATTGCCCACTCTCTTGCTCCTCAACGCCCCCTACTTTTCCTGGGTCTAGTATTGCCCCAGGGTAAAGGAAAATATGGGGTAATACTCTTTCAGCACCCACATACAAACCCCAAAAGTGTGCAAATGCGACACTTATTTTGGAACAGAGTCAATATATACGAAAGAAACATAATAAACACAATACTTAAAATAATTATTTGATTTCATGAAAGGCCCGCTATATAACGGGACCGGTCGTCTACTACTCGGGGCTTGCATCTGAGAGAACAAGAGGTTCGAATCTTTCCCTTAGGGATTGATCCCGGACCGTCACCAATAGCCTGTTGTATTGCTTCGGTGCGACGTAAACTTAACTACCTACCTGAAAGAATAAGAAATAACACTAAGTGTCTCAAGCACCTCTGCATGTGATGGCAATCATAGGTCAGAGAATGGTAATTAATTAGGGGGGTCGCTGCAGAAGAGAAACATTCTAAAACAATCGGACCTTTTTACAAAATGACTTATTTTCGAAAGTGAGTCATTAAACAACGTGCCTATTATTTTAAGTACCGTCTTTGGTATTCAGTATGTATTATTGCAGTGGTTGATAAGGGCTTACGTCCTTCCCAAGGGCCACCCCAAGGGCTTACGTCCTTCCTTCCAATCTTCATTCTTTTTGGCTAAGCAACTCTTCGTAAGAAAACTAGATGTTTCAGAATTTCTTCGAGTGTCCAAATAATTTTATGGGCCGCGGTAGCCCGGTTGGAAGAGTAAAGGATTAGCAACCGGAGGGTTACGAGTTCGAATCCAACCAAAGACCGTCCTGTACAAAGGAGGCTGATGCACGTTAAATCTGTCGTGCCTTCAAATGTCCTCACGTTGGCATGGTGTGGAAGTTTGGAGAGTGGGGTGCCAGCTCAGGTATGACCTCCTCATCTGACCGTGGTTCAAAATTACGTGGTGTTGTCATCGGACCCTTCCCTTGGGGGCTGATTTCCAGACCGTCGCCAATAGTCCGTTGTGTTGCTCCACACGCAGTGCGACGTTAATTAAATACCAAATAACTTCAATAGTGCGTCTCCTGTGATACGGCAAATAGCCTTTGAGAAGTCCATTTGTAGTATTGATTTTTTTTCTATTGTCCTATATTAACTGCACATATTTAAAGAATATGTGTGCAAAATTTCATAGCTGTAGCTACATTATTTAGCGAGTTTTTAAAAAATTTCCATCGAATGTCAAAATTCAACTTCCTATGCAGCAGTACGCGCTTCAATTACGTGACTCAGACTGGCCAATGACCACAGATCGAACCCCACCCTTTTTCTATACCCCAACGACTAAAATATCCTTAAAAGTTTTTGTAAATTAATCTAAAGAAACAGCACTCAATATTCCTATCATTTAAACAAATTTAAATTTTTAATTCGCGGCTGATGATCCTTTCTTTTTACTTTTTAAGTCTTAAATCCTTTCCCAAAAGATGATCCTTTCACAATAAGTCACTGCGGAGTAAGGTTGTCTAGGCTGTGAACTTCGAAAATCATGTAATTTGTAACTCAGACTGTACTGGAAACGTGTTTTTTACCTTGTTTGTCATTGATCATAAGATTAAAATTAAGAACTAATAGTTAAGTAAAACTTTCATGATTGGTTCTTGAACTATTTTATTGACAGAAAAACAATAAATATCAATATTATTTATTTCATGCTTATTTTTATAAACGAATGAAATATTTTTTTCTTTTCAAATCTCATATGTATGATAATTTTAAGAAAATTGTTTCTCATTAGTAAATTAGTTTTATTTTATTTATTGTACTCTGATTTAAAGTGTGGTAAACGAATGGAGCAGCATTTTTTAAATTTATAAATTTAAAAAACTATCGAAAAACTCAAACGTTTCTCCACCATGTTTTACATATTTAATACATGCAGAATTATTACTGATTTAAAAATACTTTTCTTCCTATGAGATCGGGAGTTATAGCGGAAAAAATATCGTTCAATTAATATTGTTTAATTATTACACATAATGAAAATTCAAAATATCTGCCAAATTGCATCATAAATAACTATTAAAATACATCATAAGATGAGTTTAACTAACTACACATTTATATATATAATTTTTTGAATTGAATATTTGAGCTGGATGAATGTATAAAAAAATCCAATTCGGTAACCAGTCTTCTGGTTTTGTTACATCTACATTCTTATCAAATTTTGAAGCCAGAAAAATCAGTAACTGTAATAATAAATCCGTATAATTAATCACTTGGCGACCTCTTCTATATGGATAATATACAACAGAAATGCGATTCGGTTTCGCTTTAAAAGTCGATATTTCAATGTCATGATCAAACTGATTAAAAATGCATAGCTTTTTAAAGCCGCTGTCTTTCTTCATAAGCCAGACGTCATCCATGCTTATCCTAGGATGCAGACGATTCGAAAAAACTGGTAGACGGAAAAGGGTCCTTCCCCATGCATCTCCCCCTCTGTTCGCCCAATACATGTTTTGCAGACGACACGCAGCTTTTTATCCCCGGCGTTCTCTCCCCCCGTGTGCAACGGTCGTTTGAGGGGAGAGGAAACGAGGGACTTTTAGGGAAGGTTTTTTTCGTGGTTCAGGGAGCATGGCTGTTCGTGCCATTTCAAGGCAAAGCTTCTATTTTTAGATGGTGAGCACTGGAGTTAGTTTCGTTCGAAGTATCGGTACATCTTTTTAAGGAATCATTCAGTGGTGGATCAACCCACTGGGTGCCTACTTATGCTGCTTTTCAAAAGAGGGCCATAAATGCTTAAGAGTTCTATGAAATCCAAATTCTGATGAATGTTTTTCGGGAATTTAGTTATCAAGATGCCTTGAACAAAGTTAAAATAGTGGATTTAGCTTTTTTCGTTCACATCATTACACAACAGGTTGAGAATTTGCAAACAATAAATATCAGAAAATTATAATTTTCAAAAAATTAATGAAAATTTTGGAACGTTACTTTCACATGGTAAATTTTTTAAAAAAATTGGTGATATTTTAACAGTGAAATTTTAACATTGAGTGCTCGTCGTAATAAATTTTTCGCATTTTTAACCCTCCGTTAGTCGCTCTGGTCCTGACAGGCGCATGGTGATTTTTTTTTCAACGCCAAGCAATTGAAAGAATAAGTAAAAATGTATTATTCATAAATTTAAATTTTACAGTTATTTATTTTAAAGTGTGTTGTAAAATGTACTACAAATTTTTAAAAAACTTGAAATGAATAATTTAATGAGTGCGTTCCTAAGAAAGAAAACGCCGAACACCTCACAGATACACTGATCTTATTTGTTAAACCGAAATTAATCCCGGATAGTCGCCAATAGCCCATTGTGTTGCACCAATGGGACATTAATTTAACTACCTACTTACCTTATTTTTAAAAGGCTTGCGATTAATGGAGGGTTAATTAGGTACTTGGGTAGTTGAATTTACGTCGCACTGGAGCAACACAGCCGGCTATTGGCAACTGTAAGGGATCAATCCTGAAGGGAAAGGTCTGTGGAAAACACCTCCTAATTTCATTCTTAACTAGAAGAATATATCAAAAAACGACTCATTGGAATGTTTGATTTATTTATACTTAACATATTTTTATGAAAACTTTTCTTGTTATACTTTATTATTATGTTTAATAGTTATCGTATAAGTTACATTTATTTATAAACAATTAATTTATGTTTTTGTGATAAAAATATAGAAATGAATATGGATCAACTAATATAAGAATAATTACTGACAAGGAATCAGTTACTCCCGCTTAGATCCACAAAACCACTTGATACGCCACTCGAACCATTAGGAATGAACTTGACAGTTGGAAAAAAACTTGAAACTATTATTTATGTGTGAATATCAGGTCTCTGTTTTTGGTTGATTGGTTTGGGCTTTATGATGCAAAATCCATAAATGGAGAAGCTGAAGAAAGAATACACCCCAGTAAAAACAGATAAATACTTACGTATAAGTTTTACCGACAATAAAAATAGGTTTAAAAACATGTATTGTCTGAAATTTATAAAATTTGAAGAGAGTAAGTAGACTTTCAGAATCACCAAAATTGATCGAAAACTCGATTTTTTTTCTTTTAGTGTTAAAAATTAACTGATGTCAAATTCTATGGATAGTAAAACGAATTTTTTCAATTACGATCATTTTTGACGGAGTTATACATATGTACTACAACATAAAACATATAGTAGATAAGTATAGTAATCCTACAAAAAGAAACGCGTTTTTCCCTGAGATTTTGACATTCTGATTTCTAAATGCTCCTTGCGCATCTGGTTTTAATTTATTTACTTGAAATTTTGTTTGGGTAATCATTGAAATGTGCTGCGAAATGAGAAATTCATCAAACTTCAAAAATATTTTCGTTTGTAATGTTGCTTAATCTATTCTTGTTTTGTAAAATGTTAAGTCTTTTAGCAAAAAAAAATTGTTTTGCTTTACAATTGAGTGATAAACTAATAAAATGGAGTTAATTCAATTTATATGTATATAAACTATTATGCGAATTAAAATTTTGACAATATATGGAAAATTAATGCACATGGACCTATCAATGTTTGGTGATTGATCATAATTTTTTACCACATTGAAGTAATAATTTCCGAATGATAATATTTTTTAATCAAACTTTACTTATCGGATTATCAGTAGAAACACAATCTGCAAATTTCATAACAATCAACTGTAAAAGTTCGTTTTGAAAATGAGTTGTCACCTTAATGACTTGATGACATAAATAGACGAATTGATGATAAAAAGGCATAAAAGTTAAAAATGATATAAAAAATTTAAAATTTTAACAATAGGTAAAAATTTAAAAAGGTTTGAATGGGAATTTTCCCCGACCAAAATGATTAAAGTGGAATTATTAAAAAAATAATGGCTATGTGGATTAAAAACTGAACAAACAACTAAAATATGACGGATTGTAAAAGAAAACACACGCATTTCACACAGGGGTACTTTCTCCTGATAAAAAATGCCTGTGAGTGTATCCGATAGGAAAAATCCGATACGCGCGTATCCGGTGAAAATTACTTCGGAGTGTAGTATTGGTAAGGCAGGCCATAATGAACCGGCTGGACGAATGCTGTGGAGCTTATTATGACTGCATGCCCCAGTCGTTCCATACGATCTCCCGGACAACTTGTCGGAGATCATCGTATGGAACGGCTGTATTTAGTGGAGTCACGGCATTTTCGGCTTCCGCATCCGTCAGTGCATTTCCAACAATTCCGACATGTCGCTGTTTTTTAAGATACATGACTAGAAAGTATACGGAGCACCAAACGTATGCAACAATCTAATCTCCATTGGTAATTTAGCCAGCAGTGATGTAGCTAACGGAGGGCGACAGGGGAAGAAGCGGTATTATGAAAACTACTTTTTTTTAAGTTTTATCGTTTATCTTTGAAAAAAATGTTTCATAATTTCGAATACAATTTTGCCCTTGTCACAAAAGTGTTTTCCAGAGTTATGCGTGCGCTCATACAGCTCAGTGAAAAAGCACATACAGCAATTCTTCCTTTCATGACGCCCCAACCTCTTTAACTGCCCAAGTGGTTTCGAGGATACATCTCGTCCATCAAGATCTGACCAATTTTGTTAATGTCGAGATGTTTCGTTATCAAAATATTACCGTTTTTTTATGATGACGAGATCCAGATCTTTCCAGTTTTTTTTCTAATTACGAGATATCACGTCCATCAAGAACTGGTCGGTTTTTGCTAATGACGAGATATCTCGTCGAGACAACCACCAAGAGGGTTAATCGTATTACTATTCAGAAAAATTAAATTCTCACAAACGTCTTGTGAGCACAAGGCAAGACAGAGGTATAGAAACAATTAAAAACCACAGGTAACATGAATTGAAATAAATTTAATTGAGAAAAGCTCAAATTCAAAATAGTTGTGCATTAAATCTGTACGTATTCCTGTGTTTTCTACAGCCGTCGATGAAATTTTAATTTCTATAAAATTCCGATGTTCAACAGCATTGGCCCATTTAGCTACGGCCTATCGGACATTTGCCCTAAGTCCAGTTCGCCCCTGGAGCTGAAAAGGGACTAATCTTTTGACATAATTGATCCAAACCGAAGCTTCTCTATCCCTTAATTCATTGCTTATTGGGTTAGGTTGGAAAGTAAGAGCTTCATTTTCGTTCCATTAAAACGCTTCACATGTTCATTCAGTGAATTCTACTATCAATTTTGATTGATTGGATCCACATGGCAGATGTATTTCGATCATAAACAGGAAATTCCATGTCCATCCCCACTGACGCTAGATAAGAAAAAGAATGAGTTTACTCGTATCCCGGTATCTCCGTTCAATACCTTTGAAGGAAGTGTATCTCATTGGAAAGGAGAATTGGTAGTTAATAAGCTGCATGGTTACCAGATAACAGATGCTAGAGCGACATGAGGTGATAGTTTCGAAAGGAAAATTTCTAGATAAGACTTGAGCACGTGTTAGACCGAGATTCCATCCCTTATTTGTAGTCTAAATAAAACATGGTTTCAATGTAGGCCAGACCTTAAGCCGATTCCAACGATTATCGCGGATTGGGCCCCACACACTTCAAGGGTCCCTGTCATGGATGTGACTGAGAAAGGATATTTATTATTAAATAATTTTATCCCTAATTTAGACACATTTAAACGATTATTTTCACTTTAAAAATGTTTTCTTCTATCAACTACTCAATTCACTTCATTTCAAAAAGCGTCATTGGATTAATTATCTTTCGTTTTAATATTTTTCTGGGGTCCCTCGAGGCATTGATTGAATTGGGCCTCACAGTTCATAAGGCCGGCCGTTTCAATGAAGAATCATGGGTGTTCCTGAGGTATTAGCTGTCCGCTTGAAAATCTCACCAGGCCGCCCCCTCTTCTAAAAAACAATTTACTTTCTAAAAAGAACGCCCTTCATCCTCCAGGGGCCGCGATAGTTCGGTTGTAAGAGTAGCGGATTAGCAACAGGAGGGTTGCGATTTCGAAACTCGATCCAACCAAAGACCGTCGTGTTCGTAGAGGGGTGCTTTAAATCTGTCGTGGCCTCAAATGTCCTCACGCTTGGAAGATTGGAGAGTGGGGTGCCAGCTCAGGTGTTGACCTCGTCATCTGACCGCGGCTCAAAATAAACCATTTGTATATTTATTTCGATATACACTGCCGGTCATCGAAAATGCAATACCATGAAGGAAACATCCAATAACATTGAAGGGCCGAGGTTGGAAGAGCAGCTGAAAAGTAACCGGGGGGTTGCGAGTTCGAAACTCGTCCAACCAAAGATCGTGTGTTCGTAGGGGCTGAGGCATGCTACATCTGCCGTGGCACCAAACATTCTCACGTTAACGAGGTATGGAAGTTTGGAGAGTGGAGTGCCATCTCAGGTGTTGACCTCGTCATCTGACCGTGGTTCAAAATTAGGAGGTGTTTTCCACGGATCTTTCCCTTCAGGATTGATCCTGGACCGTCGTTAATATCCCGTTATGTTGCTCCAGTGCGATGTAAATTCAATTTCCTACCTGACTGATCACAGCTCTTGATGACTGCTTTTTGAATATATTCTAATCTGAACAAATTATGAAGGTTTATAAGTATCCTTTATTAGATCTATAAGTATCTTTTATTACAGATATAAGTATATTTTATTACAATCACAAAAAGAAACGAGAAAGATAAGTATTAATCGAAGCATAATATTCCGATATTATTAACCTATAAGCAACTAATAAGTTAATAATTTCGAAAATTTATTGCTGTACAAGTTTATTTTTAATGTTGAAAACATACTGCGTCTATCTTTCGGTTGCCTCAATTTTTTCTGACTACGTGCAAGTTGCACGACCAGCATTTCACTCAGGAACGAACCTGCAGACAATCAATTACCAGAAAAAGTATTTATGATCCCATGTGTTTACACTCGAACTCTTTCAGTCAACAAGGACTAGAGAATGAAACTGCGTGGAAGACAAGCAATTTCAAATTGAATTCAACAATGTTAAAAATAAATATTTGGAAAACGCAATCCATGCATAACGTTTACATTGGTTCTTTAATGAAGGTATTACTACAAAAGAGCGTTTTTAAAACAAAGGGAATTGGTAAAAGCTTAAGCCACGGCTCAGGAGTCACATAGTTTTTTTAAGACCCAAATGAAAAAGAAAATTGTACTTTCCTTTGAAATTTAGAATCTGAAATCTCCGGAGATATTTAGCAAGATTGTTCTTTTAAAGAATTTAAATTGAATGTTGCTCCTTCATTGCATTTCAGCAAACGCTTTGATTTGTGCAAACTGTACATGCCTGATGTATTCAACAAATTTGTACAAATCCAGAAACTAGCAATAAAGTCATTAAGCTCCACTATTCGGATCACCGCACAATACCGTTGCGTGATGATCAGAGTTCAGTTTACCTTGGAGATGAAAATTCACTCTATTCACTTTTTGGATGACCAGTTCGGTTGCATTAAATAATTGTATATAATCTTCCTGGTTGTATACATGAGACGAACGCTTATTAAAAAAGGGAAGCATTTATTAAGGAAACTATAAAGGCAATACAAAATTACAAAGAACAAGGATCAACTCTCTTTTTCACTGTTTCCAATTCTTCTAAATTCTAAATACATTTTTTTGTCACATTCCATATCACGATTATAGTTTATACGCGTTACATAATTAAAAAATACATTCACAACATTATCGTTTACTTGCATAATGAATATAATAATAACGTTTACAAATACGAAAGCAGCAGTTGCACGCGCCCACAGATACATTATTATTTATACCTGTTTCCATTTAATTTGTTTTAATTTGTAACAGAATTCTCTCTAAAAAAGTTGTTTACTTATGCTACTTTTCAATCCTGTTATAATATATTTCTTGTCTCGTTCTACTTTCTTTTTCTTCTCACTGAAAATTTGTCATTTCTATTTGAGTTTTAAAAAATTGAAACTTATTCCTGATTGTTACTTAATGATGGGGGACATCCAGACTACTTCGTTTTCGTTATTTATAATTAATGTGATTTAATATTATAATGTAACTTAATATAAGTAAGGAAGAAAGTCACCCGTTAAAACTACCCCTTTCCTCTCGTTTAGTATTTAAGAATAATCAAACAATGAAGTTTTTATGCTAAATTAATGTGTCTTGAACAAATTAATAGAATTCATATTCAAATTTCCTTTTCAGTCTAGCTATTCATCGTTAAAATTTCATAGTAAATAGTAACGCCGACACTAAAAATACACTAACTCCGAGATATTACAACAGAGCAAGTTATTTACATCTGATAACGAGAATACTTCAATTTTTTTATTCTTAAAATGTAAGAGAACTAAAAAAATTAAATCGCTAATTTCCGTTGCTATTACATCCTCCTTGGCGGAATGCTTTAATTAGAATATGAAATTTCGTAGTCTTGTAAGAGTGTTTGGCCTTTTGGGTTTACATTTTTATTCTATTTAATTTCTTATTAAGCTTAATATTTTATGGTTGTTGCCAAGTGGTGTATTTGTGCTACACTTTTCACTTGTGTAGTACAAAGACTTTTTTGCTATTGTAAGCGACAATTATATTAATTCAAGAAGGTGTTTTTTGAACTTTGGAATTGAAATTATGAGATGATCAACTAAAAAAAAAACGGAGAGACCGAAATAAGTTTTTTAGAAAGAGATATTAGCGCCAATAAAGGTAAATTATTGTGGGGCATTCCTATATGAATTTAAAATTTTGAAATTCCCCTGATTGTTGCTCAATACTGAGGGGAATATCAGACTTCTTCATTTTCATTATTTATAATTAATACATATGTAGCAATTAAATATTATAAGTACAGAACAGAGGTATGATTTAAACCCACCCCCTTCCTGTTTGGTGTTTATGAATAATCAAACAATAGTTTCTATGTTCAAATTACAAGATTTTGTCTATTGCGGTTTTTAATTTAAATTCAATTCCGTTTTTATCATTAATTCAATTGCTCAAGTACATCTATCGTGTATAAATCAAAAGTGAAATACTGGTTTATATCACTTTAAATAATTTCTACTGAAAAATAAAAACGTATAATATATTTTTATGTCATACCATTTTTTTTATTTTCTACATAGATTAAAATGTACAAAATACGAAAGTCCAGGTTATAATTGTTCAGCTATTTTGTGTTCTATTTTTTGCGATTTTAGGTGGTGTGATATTTTCTTTTGTGTACTAGATTCTCTTGATAGTAAAAACAAATATTTAAATCAGGTGAATTAATAATTTTGTAACATAACTTAGCATTTCTTTTCATTCCCAAGCCGTTACCTTTTTCAACAACAATTATGAAATACACGACCACATCTAGAAACTCTAAAAGGTTAACACTAAAAGTAACCCGAAACAATTGCAGCTTTTGTGATTAATTCAATTCCGAATGCGTTTCGAAATACTGAAACCGTGTGCAGGCCCTTTTATTAGGACATGAAACAAAAGATTCCTCTATCCCCTATCATTTTTATACCAAATTAGAAAGAGAAAACACGACACCAAAATTTTCCTTCAATACAGAAACTAATCGAAGTCCAATCTTCTTAATGTAGAAAAGTAAAAACTCTTCCCTATGAACATAATCCACGCAGCTTTTCTTTTCCTAAACAACGATGGAAGCATTTGGTAATGATACACAATACCATGCATGCCTCTTGGTTCTTCAGTGGTTGCTGACGAAACCTTTCACACTGTCAGTCTTTGTTAAAAGGGTTTAATGGAACGCGGTCTTTGTTGTCAAAGGGACGCATTCTGCAGGCTGAATTGGATTTAGAAAGGATCACTTTACCATGGTCAGGAATAAGCCGAGCGAACCTCTCTTCACAGGAAGCGAACGCTCCAGGGATTTAAGCACTCAATGGATAGTTTATGTTACATTTTCAAAATTTTATGCCCTGAAATGAAAAAATATAGCGCCGAATCGTTCATTTAGCTTCGTGCTCATTCGTCTGTAGCAAACGAGTCACAAGTATGTAGCTTAAAATTCCAGCAAATTTTTAATACTTTTTAAATTAAGGTTTGGATTCGATAGGTAAATCAAGACTTATGTTATCATCAGTCTTATTATTGTTCTCCGCCCCATTCCACCATCAGTGATTGCTCCTTACACAAGTCTACGTCTGAATAGAAAAAGTTACTACAAATTAAAAGTAAAAAGCATCGCTACACTCAGAGCATCTGCGCTGAAAGGTGTACTGATTGTATTTATTGATGACGTTGAGCACATATCATTTCTTACAAGTTAGTTTAAATTGTGAAAATATTTTCCATAATTTGGAAACAAAATACTGACGTTAAAATGACTAGATATAATTGGATTCAAGTTGTGAATCTTATGAGGAAGAACATTGCTCCAAGCCAAAATAGTACATAAAATAAGTCAGTAAAAATTAAATTCTATACACATATACAATCGATTAAAACCTATATTCTAATTACCTAACCATTTGTAACGTATTATAATGGCTAACCATTAATAAATGTTTTTATTTTCTATTTCTATTTATTAATGAAAAAATATCAAAATAGAATTTTGCGTATTTTCAGTCTCTGCCTCAAAGGAGTCACAAATATGTCTTTAAAATTCCAGAAAAAATTTTTATGCAATTCAAATAAACATTTGAATTAAGTAGATAAATCACGACTTATGTTATCGTGGGTCATATCGCAATTGATGTGAACGTTCAGAAGCTAATTGTGGTAATATGACTAATGTATGAATTTTTTACTATGCACTTGATTGAAATTAAGAATTAAAACCAGTATGGATATATTTAAAAAATGTAAACACAAAATACCATTCATAGTCTTGATTAATTTTATTTCATTTGAAATTATATCGATTCTTATATTCTGTATTTAAATAAGGTATGAAATGTTAGTCATGGCACTGCCATCAATAGATTTTAGCAATTCAGACATTTTAGCGCAGATGCTTTGCTCAGGTCTGCTAGTTTATAAATTTGTATAAGAGGCTCAGTACATTTTAAAATAAAAAGTGTGATAGGTGATGCTTGTCCTGTTTTGGACCTTGTGCCATAAAATCCAAAATCCCCCATCCAATCAATAGTGGATAAAACTTCAGTAGTAAATGCAAAAACATTATCTTCGCGTGACTTTAAAACCGCATTATTTAGAATAAAATTCAGTTTCAATGATGAAGACATTTTTGCACGAAGGATGGCATGAAAGAATTTCTGGTTTCTTTGATTTTCGAAACGTGGAAAAGGTTGCGAAGCACCGATCTAAGCCAACAAACTGGGACGAATAAAGAAAGATTAAATTATTCGACTCTGGTATGTATTCTGACGTAAGGTATGTGTTCATCGTTTATTCCTTATTCAGATTATTTACAAGCATATGCGTTAAACCAAACGAAGACAAATAGAATTTTAGATATTCTGATTTAATGTTTACTTGCTATACCAGAACTCGAGATTTCCTGTCACATGAGAACGTGAAAGAAAACTCTCGTGAGTTTTTCAAATATTTGATTCACTATTAATGGATATTTAAATGCATATTGAATTAATTCTGGACAAATATTTTTATTAAGAAAGATTATTTTTAAAACACAAGTTCATTTATACTGCCCTTAACGCATCGGATTGTAGAAAAAATCGAAACATCTCCGAAGCTCAGCATGACATATTTAGTCTGTTCATAGAAATTCTTAAATAATGTATAAAATATGTAATTACATATGCGCGTTCAGTGTGTTATTAAATCCCTCCTAAAGGAAGATTATTTAAATTTAATATAAGAATAGAAACTAAGTAAAGCAAAGTTTTTTATTAATGAAACGGATTTTTTTTATTAATCAAACGAAATTTATTATTTACTATTGAAATTTCATACATACGTGGTTATTATACTTGACATTGTGTAAGTCATGTAAATCTAATCTAGAAAATTTGGTAGTAAGCTATAAGTATTTCCCCTTACGATTAAACTCAGGTATCTGTTCATTTTGTCTGCCCGGATTCCCCGTGGTTCTATTATGGCACCGGTGACGGAGAAACTGAGAGTGATAAATTGACTGAGTGCATGGTAATTCAAAATCGCTTCTTTTGAATAGCTGCAAAAGCATCCCGAACCACCACAGTACAACGTGTACAAAAGCGGCTAAGGGCTAAACAAGAAAACCTGTTTCTAATACCTGGACCTGTAAGCATGGTCCCTTTCTGTGTCCTGAACGAAGAAATTCTTTCCCTTTTCACCCCACCTGCGGATTAAGGGCATGTCGGACGTACGGAATACGAAAAATTAAGTCAGGGTTTGAAAGTAGTCATCAAGTCTGAATCATCAAGTTCAATCTAAAGTGCAGTTAGACGTTAACGAAAGAGCTAGAGGTTAAATTGAAGGGATGATTTAAATTTAAAAAAACTTGAGTTTGATTTTTATTAAAATAAATATGAACCCAGCTTTTACAAGTGTTCCCCAAATAGGAGTTAACTGTCGATGCAAAATACATAATATATGCAACCAAAAACAAAGATGAACATTTAGATTTGATTTGTAGGCGTTCTAAAGGATAGAAAAATGAATCGAAGGACTTCGGGCAACATAATCACTTATCAAATTTTTCAGGCTATCAGTTTCCGAGCTTTGAAAAATTCCAAAATTGTAATGGTAGGTAGGTAGTTGAATTTACATCGCACTGAGCAACACAATGGGCTGTTCCGAAATTATAATGTTTTATCCATTATTCAAGAGGTTATGTTATCTTAAACTTTCAAAGAGTTTTTACCATTCATTCAAATAATCAGAAATTCTATGGATCCTCTTGAATATCTTGTTTAATTTTTTGTTTCATTATTCCGAACATACATCTGAGGTTTATTGCTATGTTGCCAGAAGCCCTTCAATTAAATATGGATCATCAAAACTAATATAAGTGACAAAATAATCTCTCACATACGAGATATGCTGGGAAAGTATTTTTACTTTTGATGACTTCGTAGTAAACTCTAATTTTAAAAAAATAGTATGACGACTGTTTAATGAAGTCTTATGTCAATATTTAAAATACATAAAATAGTTCAAGACTTTAAAAAACTACTCTAAGCAAAGATAGGATTATAATAGAAAATTAAGTTCTTGATTTGGTTTGGTTTGTCGCTCTAGTTAATTTTTTGGGCACACAAGGAATGATTAGACAGGAACCCTCAAATCAATTTTTTACCACAATGCTTAATGTTATCAATATTTTACGACGGTAGCTGTTTGGTTTTGGTTTGTCTTCTGTACGGGAAATTTTTTGTTATGCGAAGGCTAGTCAGAGGCTTATTATGAATGCAGTAGGGCTGCGGTGGCCCGGTTGGAAGAGTAACGAACTAGCAACCGAAGGGTTGCGAGTTCGAATCCAGCCAAACACCGTCGTGTACAAAGGGGGCTGGTGCACGTTAAATCTGTCGTGGCCTCAAATGTCCTCACGTTGGCGTGGTGTGGAAGTTTGGAGAGTGGGGTGCCAGCTCAGGTGTTGCCTCGTCATCTGACCGTGGTTCAAAATTACGTGGTGTTGTCCTCGGATCTTTCCCTTTGGGATTGATCCCGGACCGTCACCAATAGCCCATTGTGTTGCTCCAGTGTGACGTTAATTGAAATACCCAAATACCCAAATGAATGCAGTAATGCTGTAAAAAGTGGGAATAGGAAGGAATTTTGAGAAATTGCCACTGTTTTTTTTTTCAAAAGGTTTTTGTGTTTCTTTTCAAACTGAAATGACCGAAAACCTATCTCCGAAAAATTCTAACTTAATTTTTACATTTGTGTAGGTTTCTTTCCGAATTTATTTTGAACCGTTGGTTGGTTGATTTTATGGTGCAAGGTCTATATTTAGCCAAGGTGTGCCAAACCCAAGACAGCAATAATATTCAATTTTTCGCAAACGGAAATTTCAAACTGCTGAGACCCTTAGTGGAGAATCTGAATCTGTATCAACCCAAAAGACATGGAATAATGCAAAATAATCTCAAATGAATGCAGTGACAAATAAATTTTTGGATCAATTTAATGAATATGTCCTATTCTATATCAATCAGAAAGAGGGAATGAATCTTTGTTACGGATTCATTAGCCAATCTTCCCATTTTGATATGTTTGATTTAAGATATGGAGCTGCATGATATTGCTAAATTTTCACGGATGAGATCGCCGCTCTAATGAAATTCTCCAGTAGTTCTGATTAAAGAAGGCAATGAGAAATCTAGAATATGGAAATCTAAGCATGAAAGAAAACTTTAGAAAATAAGTTTAGACAAAAACATCGAATCTTGTTTGAACATGTGAATTAGATGCAAGTGAAGTTCGCAAATTAATATTGATAACATGAATACTGATAGCACGAACATTTTGCCATGCCCCTATTGTAACTAAGAAATAATCTCAAATGAATGCAGTGACAAATAAACCAGTACAAAGTACATGGAATGCTATTTTATGTATTTGACTAATTTTATTTCATTTGGTGGTACTGTGTGTGTGTAGTATTTTACTCAGAAAGATGTTCTATGCACCGCTCTATGCTTTTAGTTTTAATAGCAGCAAAGTAAATGTTTATAGCATTGTCAAATTTTATTCGGTAAATACTTTGAAACCAACATTTTTTATTTGCAAAGATTTTTATGCCCCACTGTCACATTTTCCTAGCACCATCTGTATTACGCTTGGTAGAGTAACAAAAATCTAATTGGATATTCAAACCCTGTAAACCAATAAATCATCGGTTGTAAGACCTTAAAACTTTCATTAAACGGTGTTTTGCAGACCGTTTAATGGATGGCGATATAATTAGGCACATTACCAATAAGTATGCATCCTGTCAGTAATTTTGGCCAGTATGAACCAGTTTTTTTCGCAGGATCACGATAATTCAAAATTCCGAAAAGTTTCAGAATAAATAGAATAATTTAGCATTCAGGGGCACAGATTGCGGGATTCTGTGCATAAATACTTAGTTATTCAAACTGCCTTTTCCTTTCGAATAGTAGGTCTTTAAAAATTCATAAAAAAAACTTGAATTAAACAAAAACTTCTTTATATAAAATTTCGAAAATATATTTTATTGTCCCCATTTAAATTGATTTTTTATTAAAATTTATTTTTATTTAAATTTATTTTTATTAAAAATTATTTTTTATTTAAATATATTTTTATATGAATTTATTTTTATTTCAATTGGTTACTCAAGCATTTCCAATCATCAGAAAATACATAAAATAAATTTGAACGATAATTAAATATTTTGAAAACAGTTTCATCCTGCAGTTACAGTTGAATTAGAAAAGACTCTTGTTTATAAATATAGTTCGCAAAGAATTTCAGAATACCGCTTCTCCAAACATTTGATATCGCATAATTGGATTTGTACTCGTGCTTTTCCTGATTTCAATTCAGCTCAAGTGGTGCCTCGTCATCTGACCGTGGTGTTGTCCTCGGACTTTTCCCTTTGGGATTGATCCCGGACCGTCGTCAATAGCCCGTTGAGTTGCTCTAGTGCGATATTAATTAATTACCATTACCACCATTACCTGATTGCGATTTCGGACAATCTTGTTACGAACGCAAGCATTTCTGCCCAGTTTTCAAACTACTGATCACCTCTACCTGTCTTGATATAATTTGATAGGTTTGATACTTTTAAACTCAATCATTCAGCTTTATTATAATGAAAACAACCATGATAATCTTTCTTGAGCATCTAATTTTCGACACGCAAGTCTTATCAAATGTACATATTTATCCCCCCCCCCCCAAAAAAAGAAAAAGATTATATCGTATCAACTGAAAATCCTTTGTAAAATAGGTCAGTAAACACTAGAAGTATTTTAAAATAGGAAAAGTGTTTTTAAAAAATGACTAATGCGAAACTTTTAAAGCAACCCACACATTATTGATATCGACAAGTTCAGAATCGCATCTTGTTGCAACGCAAACTTAATGATGTTGACGAATCATTCTGTTCTTAGAATTTGGACACGATAGTAAAAAGTTTTCTGAGTTTTAAAGACAATTTTCCGAAATTTTCAGACATTTCCCAACAGTTATAGCAGAATATTAAAAGTATAATTTTTATCTGTGTAGAAAACATTAACTTCTACTACAAAAATTTCTTTTTAATGTTGCGCCATCTTGTGGTAAAAATGTGAGTGAGATTTTTGAATATTTCTTTACATGTAAATCTTAAATCATTTTGAGGATATATTTCCTTCATAAATTAAAACAAAACATTTTAGGTTAGTAATAATATTTTCCAATGATAATGTAATCTTACTTTCTTTCAATTAAATAAAAGTTAGAAAAAATTAAGGTTTTATAGACTATGTACAGGTAGTGCCATCTATTGGAAGTTCTAGAAGAATGCTTTCTGTTTTTGTCAACGGCCTCTTTTTGGTTGATCCCTGGTGACGCGGCGAAGCCACCAGATTCTAGCTAAGTGTGTACGTGTGCAGGATAAGGACAGGATGGCTCAAGCTACGGATTCGGGTCCTGTATTCTTTACTAAAGCTACTCCAGAACAGTGGTCTTATGTGCTGTCGCAATATAAGGAGGTTTTGAAAGAAAAAGCATCTATGAGGACCAAAAAAGGTGGACCTGAAGAGCTTATTCGTCTAGATACATGGTAAGCAAAAACCTTTGTTCGACTGGTTCAAGGCCATTCACCCTCGGTCTCTTTGTTAGTCTTGATCGTCTTCTGTCGGATTGTGTGCGAAAAAATTGACAAGTACTTTTAAACTTAGGCGGGATTAGTGATGTTTGGCACACGTGCGATTAACGCACATGTTACGCAAAGCTTTGTTTTCTACCGTTTAGGTTAGTTTCGTTCGATATGTGGAGTGCTGTAAAAAAGCAACCTCTAAGTATGCTCAGTCTACTGTAACCGGGTTTTGCTATTCGTTGATGTGTGTCCTTCCTTGTTCCATGTTTTCTGTTCTGACGTTATTTATTTCCATAAAGATTTTTATAAAATTATTTGAATATATTTTCCAATCGTCGAAAACAAATTTGTTATGAAAAATAATCTTCGAAACACCAGGGGGAAATGTTGATAACAATCTTTAAGTCTAAAGGATTTATGAATTTTCGTAGCGCGGTGTTATTTTCAGCTAGAAATATATTATTTTAAGTGTAGGAAATATTTAATAATTGTTTTGTATTCATTCTTTTAAAAACATTTTCCTGTCTTCATTTGAAAAATTTAAACATCCTACATATTACATACTTGTATAAACATTATCATGATCACTATCAGTTAAATATAAAAATAGTTTTGTACAAATGCATTAAAATATTAAATTCAACGTTTGAATCTTTTGATATTGGGTTTTCAGATAATTATATTTGTTATGTTTTTTATTTAATCTGAAGCTAGATTCCTATTACCTTTCATTATTTTATTTGTTTTTCTGTGCACCTTTATTTATAAGTAAATATAGACAGTTGTATAAATTAGGAAATCACGAAACTATTTAAATTGCAATTTATTGTTTTCCAATATCATTATAAAAATCATATCTAAACAGGACCTACTTATAAGTTAGTGAAAATTATTTTATTAAAGTGTTATTTCCTAATTTGCATAGTATTTTTACTCATTTCATAACTTTGTATGGTTTCAAGATTTCAGTTCTCAAAGCTTTTAATTTAAACTGTCAATATATGTTGTAAGAAACATGCTTCAATTTCATATTGTGCACTTGTCAAAACAGTGGTCTGTCACATTCCTCATCCTTGAATGTTCAGTTGTATTAGGAATAAATTCTTAGAATTCTCAAATTGTAACTGTCTCACTACCTGATAAAACTTGAGTTTTTAAAATTATTTAGTCTGAGGTTTATTTTAATTGAAGCTAATAAAATGAAGATTAATTTCAAAGTTTCTTAAAATTACTATATATGTGCAAGATTGATTATGTCTATACTTATTTTAATATAAGGATACTTATCAAGTAACTCCTATTCATTGTTGTGAAGTGTTAAACCAGATTCACGAAAAAAGTAATGTGTATGGTTGATCATTCAATGACACTACTAAAAGTATATAATGAACCAGATAAGTTTTACAATTTTTTCATTGGCATTATTTGCTTGCTTGTTTTGAAAATTTTATGTAAAAGAAACTGAAAATAATTTGGAAATGTTGGTTCTGTTATTTGTGACATTTATTTTTGAGTATAATGAAAAAAGCAGGATCCAAATCACTTCAACATTGAGTTTAATGTTTGGTAATATTTCTACAAGATCAATGTCTCAAGTGGAAATCAATTTATTTCAGGAAAAGAATACTGTTCATGATTAATATTAATTACAACATCTAAAAAAACTTCAATGCAAATGAAAGTGGTTTCAATAATATAGTATATTATGCTACTTTTGAACACTAATTTTGCAGTTGCATTGTTTTTCTTTTGAAAATACGATGTGGTCAGAATTTTTGAAGATGAAACGAAAGACTCTTGGGCTAAGGTGTCGTATTAATTTATAATTGCCATTAAAGTTATTAGGGTATAAATATAAAATATCAGGTATTTTACTAATTGTAACTCCTGGCACAAACATACTAGTGTGGTTAATTCATGCACTTTCGGTCAATAAGCCCTGGGTTTGAACATGGTTGAAATGGATGTTCACTGACTTGAAATACACTTGAAACTGCAGTTCCAAGTCTAATTTGCCCTCACATAGCAAAAACATTAGAGCAGCAGAATGAATTGTTTAGTAGAAAATGAATCTCGGATGATTTTTGAAAACACAAGATGCTTATTTTAATCTAATTGATTGTTAAAATGAAAACTTAAACATTAAAAAGTGTATGTGTAGAAAATTAAACATTGTTTTAATCTTAAAGAAATTGAATTGTAAAATTGTATAGTAGTTTGTATATTAAATTTTAAAAATAATAGTAAAAATTAAGAATATATGGACAGTTTGGAACCCTTACAAAACAATTTCCTGTCACCAATAAGGAGTCATAGTGGCTCACTGCACTAGCAGCCTGCGAGTTCTAGGTGGTGCAGTTTCAATTCTTTGGGTGTATTTTTCTTGTGTCAGTAATGCCTTTTTTGTGCATATATCCATATGCCTGATGTTTGGTTCGGCTTGGCCAAATCTGGTGCCACAAAACCCAACCAACACATCACTCATGTATTGTTCATGAGTTTTCCTATGGACCATTATTAATTACTAGTTGCTGCATAGGAAAGATAAGCAGGGCAGTAATTTTGCTAATCTAAAAATATATATAAATGTCCTTTAAATTTAATTGCTATGCTTCTGATAAATATTCTATAACAAATTCTATTGTTCATATATTCATGTTATAACCCCACTCTTGAACTCTGAATCCTGTTGTTTCCCCCAAATTCTTACCAAATCCATCTCAAGTTCAATCATTATTAAAGTCAAGGGGTCACACAACTTCTCTGTCCTCACTTTTTGATACTCAGAGGCTCTTTCAATCCCATGAGGAATTAATATTACTACTAAACCATTAATATCGGCAATTTATACAAACAGAATAAAGTCAGATACAGGAAATGGGGTTCAAGCACTGGTGTTTTAATTAGATCCCAATAATTTCTAAGTTAACACCACTGCATCCCAATCAATACTATTATTTCTAGTGTCCTCAAAATAGAGAAGCCAATTATTTTCAGTTTAAGAAAGGGCCATTCTTTGGATATTACTGAGTTGATGCAAATTTAAAAAACTTTTTGCATAAAATAAGGCATTCGCACTTTAATTAAGATAAAAGAAAAAATTATAGTTTGATTTAAATCAGGATTAAAAAAAAATAACTTTATTTTATCCTGATTTTAAATATCTTTCTGCAGTACTCTGCTCTAACATTACCCTCTTTTCTAAAGATTACAAAAATATATCTTAACGAAGCAAACGTTTTGGTGCCTCCATATTTGTTAGAAAGTAGGAGTTTAAATGGGGAATCCATTTAATGACCATTGGAACAGGTAAATCCTTCATTGGACAAACGTGATGCATTCCACATGCAATTTTCACTGCAATCAATTGCCATTATACTCAGGTGTTTATAAATTTTTCCAAAAAATTTTTAGTGAACTGGTATTTTCCTATGAAATCTGGTACCCAGACAATTTGAGTTTGGGGAACACTGCTTCATTTCAATTAACAATTCTGTGATCAAAAGTTGAATGCAATCGTTTGTTTTCTTCTGTAGAAGACCAGAGAAAAACCCCTCCAGCTACCCTCTTATCAAAGGCAATGATTCATCATAGCATATATTACACAACATAAAGAATTTGTTTTGGGCCCAAGGGTGTTCGGCTCCATAATGTTTTGGCACCAGAAGCCGAAATGGATACCACTTGTAATCTATTTTGTTGTAAAAATGAAACCATGAATAAGATTACGACTTGGGAATATTTCAACAAAGATTTGATTAAAACCCAGAACAATGAAAATTTGGAAGATTTCATTAATGCTCAAAAATGATACCTATAATTCAAATATACTAAAAAAGGACCTTATGAGCCATCTGAAATTAGATTTCGAATGAAATTTCAATCTATAAGCATTGTCTACAGTTTTAAGAAAAAGTGGACTTGTCAACAAAATATGCCCTGATCATAAGTTTAGCTGTATCGTTTTGAGGTAAAGTTAGGTACTTGTGTAAACTAATTTAAAATGTCTTAATTTCATCCTATGTAGTGCTTTATTCTACATATCACTATATTTTTCCCTCTTATTTTTATCTATCATTTGTATAAAATTTGAAAATTGCATAAGAAAATCTATGTAAACATTGTTATTTTAGAAACAGAACCCTTGATCTCTTCTGTTTTACAAGGTAATATTACTCTGAGTGCAGCAAATTGAAATTGCTTTTTTAAGTCTCATGCAATTCAAAATGCTTTCATATCAACCCCATGATCTATCTTCATTTATTATTTCACGAAATGTCTTCTATAATAGAAAAGGAGTTCTTAAATGTATTGTTTGGTGCAGCCAGTTCCTTTTAAAACAAAATGTAGATTTTATTTATAAATAACTGAAAAGTAAACTTTAATTCGCATGCTTGAACATTTATTTCCGATTGAAAAATTCTATAAATAATTAATGAAACTTGTAATTTTGGCTTGACAGTAAAAAATATTTTTATTTTATACAAACAAAATGCAATTTACTTATTTGGTTTTTAAAACACTAAAAACATTCATTTTGAAAACTTACTATTGCAGAAATGAGCATTTAATGCTATGTGTACCTTAATGGAACTTTGCTTGCAGATTCATTAACAATTAATTTGTGAACATTGATAATTATTAGCAACAATTTATTTTAAAGAAGGTTCAAATATAGTTCAAAATTTTAAAATATTCTGAAAATTTATATTGGTTTATGAAAAACAAGCTGGATTGCTCTTTGCTCTACAAACTAATTGTATTAAAAATATGATAATATAATTTGTCAGTAAGCATGTAGGCTGAGCTTATCTTTAATAGCAATGGTTGGAAATGTCACTTTTAACTTGATCTTATCAAAACTAATAAAAATGTCATCACCGAAATCAACACATTAAACATCCTATCCTCAATGTTCCTCCACTTCAGTGTTTTTAATATTTTTATATCTACACTGATTTTACGATTTTATCTTGTGCTTGGCACAGCTTATCCTTTTTTGGACCTTGTGCCATAAAATCCAACTATCAATCAATCCTCCACTTCAGTGAGCTCATTTTTTGCACCACTATCCTGTTTTAATGTGTAGAAATAATGTATATGATATTGCACTTTGAAGAGACTAATGTATCAAAAATAGAATCAGTTGGTTCAATTTCTTAAGGAAAAAATAAAAGGTGTGTACAATTCTATGCAAGTCCAAAATACAATTATCTGCTTAAAAATTAAGTGGTGTGCAAAATTATTTCTAAGGTCACTAAAAGTTTTCAATTCTAGCTAGAAAAAATGGATTGTAAAATTTCAGTTGACCTTTTTCAACAACCAGTTTCAGAGAAGTACTCCATAAATGCAACTGTCTTGCCAAAACATAAGTTAATTAAATACCATGAAAATTAAACTCAACCACAAAATCCCTGTCTTCTGCTTTTTGCTTTTTTCCCTCCCTCGTTATTGTCTTCCCAAAAATAACCAAAATCCCTGTACCAAGCATATCAAAGACCATAAAGCATCAATCAAAACCTTGTGGCAAAATCTAACTTGCAAGGAAACTGAGAAACGAAAGCAAACCTAAAAAATACATACAACGTAAAATAGCAACAAAACAGGAAGCAAATGGACCTTTAACTGGCTTTAGAATGTAATTAAATGTTAAAATCTAAGCAGCAATGTGTGTTAAAACTTGTCTAGGTTAAGTACTTGCATATCTAAATCCGAAAAAACCTAATTCCTAAAAAGTTTTTGGTATTGTAGGTTATAAGCTCTAACATGTACTGTAGCCCTGCTGATCGATTTTCCCGAGTCTTGTCCCACTTGATTGGTATAGTTTTCTATAAAAAATGACTAGGCATGGTAGTTTAAATATTAAATGGGATCTTTATCTTACCTTCATTGGAAATTTCTAGTTGATTCGTTGGTTGGTACTTGCAATCTTAAACAACCAGCTTACAGATATTGTTTGATTTTTATACATTACCAGATTAAAATTGTATTGTCTCAAACTTGTGGAGAGCAACCGTCCTAACTAAATGTGTTGTAAATGGGGAAAATTATAGTTTTATACCATTTAGTCCCTTTTCATTGAATATAATTTCAAAATTCCTTTTCTCGGATAAATAATGAGGTTCATGAAAATATGTTTGCAATGCAAATAAGTTTTGAATGCATGGAATTGAAATGCAATTTGTTTCAAAATTTAGCTTGTTCCTTCATTCAACATGGGTTTGCCTACTACCCTAATGCCTGCGAGTTGTATGCAATGCAGGTTCAATTCTAATTACTACCTTGGGTGGAGTTATTTTCAGAGAATATTCACAAGATAATGTTTTCCAAGAACATTCTCCAAACATTAAATTTGGGCCTTTTTTATGTCTCGAACAAAATCCTTGATTTTTCTCCAAAAGATTACTGAGAAATTCACATGTACATTAGGATTGGTCAGTTTGAGTTAAATGGCAAACAAATTTAGTATGAGTTACCAGATAATTGAGCAATTAACTTTACATACACACACCAGTCTGTTACGTTTTTCTATCATGTTTGAAGCACTTGATAGCATCAAATCAATAATTTGAAATAGGTATGCCGATTTAAATCACTTTAATTTTCTTTTTTCTTAAGTTTAATATATTGAAAATAAAACAACCTTGGGACAATCAGTTTAAAAGTTTGCTTCTACTCATAACAACCGATTGATCCTTTTTGGAACTGACAATCACTGGCCTCTAGTTTGAGAACACTAAAGATGATTATTGATTTTGATGCACTGAGTTCCAACTTGGAGAAATTCTTTGCTTCATTATAAATGTGTTGGAACTCTATTTTGTTTATATAAATCATGCTTGGTGTAGATGGTTTTTTTAACAAATTTAGTTTCGCATTGGAAATATTTACCTCTCCTGTTTGGGGATAAAAGGGATTCGTGTCCCTAGGGATTTGCACTCATGTTAGGATGACAATGCCAAATGACCAAATATTTCTCTGCTCTCTTAAAACAAGTCACTCAAATGTTTATCAGCAGATGCTGCATTTTATGCAAATAAGACCAGATATATCGTACAAAATGTTTTCAGGTGATTTTGGACATATTCTTCCCATGGAAATGTTAGTTAGGCTTAGGATGCCCTTTGAAGAAGGAATTTATTTGATAAAGGAATCTAGAATTCCTGAACCCTCGACATGTGTAACATAAATCAATATTATCTACACTGATTTGCGTGTCTCATGTCTAACAAGTTTAAACATATAAGGGAAACACATTAAACAGAAAAATAAAAATCCAACAAAATGTCTGATTTGAATCAAATAACCCCAATTTTTTAAAAGAAATGCAATTTTTCACGCTATCCCAGATATCTCCTTTGAAATTGGAGGCATCTTTGCTTCTTCTGTGTGTGTATTTATATAAAGATTTTCAACTTAACAGTTTGACTAAAAAAGTTTTTACACTTAAAACTAAGTTGGGAAATAAAAATGTCAGAAAATTAAAATTGATTTAATTACGATACTTAAAAATTTATTAAATTTAAAATGTTATCGTTCCAAAGAAAATGCTTATTTTCTCATATTTTAAATGATGGATTTATATCATGAAATTAAATTCAAATTAAATAAGAGCACAAGGCTCTGATGATTTTTATTTTAATATTTTGAAAATTAGTCCTGCTATACTTCTTAACTCTTATATTACTCATATTTAATATATAACATAATACTATGCGGCTACATTGATTTGCATGTCTCATGTCTGTTTAAACATATAGGAACACCAAATTAAAATCATAAAAATCCTATTTAATTTTTAAAAAATCCGATTTTAATGAGGGTTTTTTTAATCATGATTTTTTTCACACCCTGATTTGAAATATTCAATTTGCAGATTGCTAATCGAATATTTCAAATTAGCAATCTGCTTAGATATCTTATATTCTGTTCAGTTATGTGTTTTCTCTAGACAGTGGGCTACTGAGATTTATCCAAAACTTATCGAGATGTATGAATGTTATGTGATGTCCAAGGTGCAAATTGCTAAATGGTGAACATTTGCAGACGAGCAGTTGTGTAATAAATTCAAACTGGGGTTGAATAAGTAAGTGTTGAATAAAACAGTTCATGGAAAGCAGAAGGATGATTGTAACTAATAGAGTTGATTTGGGATTCAGTTAGGCGCTGCATGATGTAGCTCTACTTGTTCATTGAAAATACAAGATTTGCTGCATAATATCCACTCGGACATGCAGAAATATACTTCGGTCTGAATTTAACTCCAATAACTTTTTTCACCCTGATTTAAACAACCATGTCTAACACTTCTCATAAAATAAATTCTTTTCTTAAAACGCTCTAAATTTTTAATGACCAACCCTTGTAGAATTTGATCAATTTTGTGCATTGAACCTAGTTTTGATCCATGTCTTCAAGCGAAAGTAGTGAAATGCTAGTCAGGTTAATGGCGAGGTATGCCAATTTAAAACAGCTTGATTTAAGTTAAGTGACTTTTATTTAAAAATCATGATTTAAAAAATTATTTATTGAAGTGTAATAGTAAATTTAAAATTAAATAACCTAGGGACAAAATGCATGTTATTTTATACAAATAATTTAAAACAATTCTACTGGGAACACCTCAAGAATGATCCTTTTTGAATGAAAAATAGCATTTCCTAGTTTAGTAAGTTGATTAGGACACTAAATTGATTTTAATACTGTGGTGCCTACTTGGGAAAATTATTGGGGGACTAAAACACCACTTGCTTCATTTATAGTGTGCTTCAAAATTCTATTTTGTTTGCATATATTATGACTAATGGAAAAATTTGTAATGTGTGGAGGAGTGTATGTGGGAGCTAGGCCAGGCCCCAACCAGAATAGCATTGTCCCAAGAATCTTGGAATTTTTGCCTTATTTGATAACTATCAAATAGGGCAAAATCTACCATTAGTGTGATATAGTGATCCTTAGTGACATTGAATCACTACATATTTAATTACTTATTACTTGTAATATTTATCCTAGAAGATGGCATGCCTGGTGTAGATGTTTTTTAAACTTATTTAGTTACTCATAGGAAATATTTTCCTTTCTCATTTTGGGGAACTCGAAGGGTTCAAATCCCTAGCAGTTAGTGTCAATTTTGGGATTAATAAAGATATTTCTCTTTACTCTCTGAAAAATAAGTATCACTTGCAAATATATTATTCAGCAGAAGCCAAGTTTTATACATATGGGGTTACTCCATAAATGCCACATTGTGCAAAGTGTTTTTGATTAATTCCTGATATACTTTCCCCCTTGGAAAAGTCAGACTTGAAGTAATACCCTTTCAAGATGGATTTTAAATTTTTGATAAAGGAATCAGCACTGATTAACTTGTTTTCAGTGTTACAAATTAGCTCTGGGTGCTTTTGTCTTCCTAGTTTATTTAATATACCCACCTGAAGAAAATCAAATGAGCTTAAAAAGAACCTCTTAATATTTGCAAAATTAAAATATTCATTGAGTATTATGCCTATAATTATATAAAAATTAAGTGAAAGTAGATAAATTTTTTTTTATCTCCTTTGCTAAAACATTGTATCCAGAAATCCTTTAGTAGGTAGATAAGTAGATTGATTTGAGTTTTTGTAGGCAATAGTCATTCATGAAGCCATCTGGGCAACGAAAAGTCGGAAATTCATTTAATTATTCTGATTTATAAAATTTAATATTAAATCACCTCCCCTTATTAAAGTATTAAATGTTATGTATTTGTATCATAAAATAGATATCAAATGAATGAATGCAATAAGGCCCAAGAATAAGTTGTTTTAATTTTTCAAAAAATTTTGTTCTTATATTTTCTAAGCTATCTTATATATTAATGTTTAACATAAATCAATGCTATCTAGAAATTTACTCGTATCATGCCCAACAAGTTTAATTATCTTTATTACCTTGTGTTTGGCGCAGTATAGCCAATCCGATTCTTGCGCCATAAAACCTATACTGAAACCAACAAGTTTAAACTTATACGGGCAACAATAATTAATCAAAATCATAAAAATTCGAATTTTTTTTTGTCAAATAAATCCAATTTTTTAAAAATTATTTTTAAAAAATTACACCATATTTACCAGTGCATGTCTTGGAATATTTTTTGTCATGCCAGTTAGGCCATTCTGTTTTCATGGCCTACCAAAAATCAGCTCATATACTCAGTTTGGTAATCTACCAACATGTACTATTCCTATGTCCTATTTTGTGTACTATTTCTTTGGAACTCTACAGAAAATCTTAAAATTTTATTTAATTTTGGAATACTTATAAATTACTGAAATAAAAAAAAGTGCTAGCCAGGGTTAAAAATCAGGAGCAGAAAGCCAGTCATCAGTGGTACCTTAACATTTTTTCTCAGTTACCATAATGTTTTACTTAGGTGCAATTTTAAATTTATTTTGATTACATGGATGTGATAAACACGTAAGAATAGGGCTTACATTGGTATTTGCTTTTCAAAACCCTTTTTCTCATGTAGTCATTTGTTTGGGATCAGTTTTGCATTTTAATTAGTTTTCTTTTGATTAAAACTCAGCTAGAAATGACAGCAAAATAAAAATCATTCAATTTGCAGCTCATTCTGGTTCCCAGAATGTTCTCTGAAACACTGTTTACTGCTAACCCAATTGGGGGATTTACAATCTGCTCTTTTAAAGTGATTTTTAGGGAGATTTTATAAAGCGTCTTAAAGCAAAACAAATTCAAAGAAGTTAGGCATGAAGTCGATGAAATTGGGTACTAAATATGGCTAACAGCACTAATTTTGAACCCTGATGGTTAGTTGATATTTAAATCAGTTACTAAAAGTATTGATTTATTATAATCAAGAAGTTTTATTTGATATTATGCTCAGATTGCTTCTGGGTCAATAAATCAAGGTTGTTCGCGTGAAATCAAATAGAATTTTAACAATTTACCTGTAGAATTTGTTTCTGGCTAGTTTCCTTAGCAAGGTCTTTATTCAGTCTGTTTTACAGTATGAGTTTCAAATAAACTAATGGTGAAAATATTTGAAAGTCGGAAAATTTTAAATCAATCATGAAGAAATATTTACAAACGTTTCAAGGGAAATGATTATGGTTATTTTTTAACAAATATAGGCAATAAAATGACCAATTGTACTCGGAACAGTAAAATATGGTGTGATAGTTTTTACAAGACCAAATTTATACTTATAACCTTAATTTCTGTAGAAAAATGGGAGGAAAAAGTTTCATAACTCAAATCTCTTTAAGATTTAATTTTAATTACCTTTGTGATGGAAAGTTTGTATTCTGACAAAATATACAATAAATGATTATATTTAAAGATTTTGATGGGCATAAACCCTAGTATAAAATGTATATATTTTTTAATCAATCCTCCAAATAATTCATTTTTTAACCACTCATGCAGCTTTTCATTCAGTTTTTAAGATGTATATCCAATAATATTTTTCAACTAAGAAATTGCTTTACTTTCCAATTATATTTTTATTAAATATGTTTATGAAACAGTTCTATGAATGAGAAGAAAATTTATATGAATTGATAGAAAATATACAAAAAAGAATATTTAATTAAATAGTTCCCAGAAAATCTGATTTTGCCAGTTTACCCTTTTACCAACAAGGCCCTACCATACTTCCTCAGTGTGCAATCAGTCTTTACCATGGAAATATATCCGAGTGATACCCTTTTTAAAACCACTGTTATGATTGTATGCAAACAATAAATTCTTCCCTACTAAATCTAATTTTCCTGTTGAGTACTGCACTATTGACCTAAACAAATGTGATCTGAGCTTATGTATCTAATTATTTGCATATCATGCAAAGTTTAGTCGTTTATATAGGCACTTATGCTAAGAAAATTTCCTGTTGTGGAAAAGAATTTAAAAATTGGAATAAAAGAAAAATCTAGAGTTTTAGGGAACTAAAAATGTTGAATATATAACAGGCCAATTACCAACATCCCTGTAACTTGAGATTCCATGTTTTTAAATTGGTTTTAAAAGATAAGTCTTGTGAGTTTGAAGTAAAAGAAGTTATAAAATCAAATTAATTTGGTTGTTTTTCCTGTTTAGACCATTATGTTTAAACATTATTCTAAAATTATATTTATTTTTAATGTTTATAACGAGTTTATTCAGTTGTGTGTGCCATTCAATAAAGATTACTTTTTGAACACCAGTTAAACAAATACCTATTAAAGATTTTAAAATGTTTTTTGAAGTTTACTGATTTTAAACATTGCTCTATTTCCTAACCTTTAGAATGCTTTCTACTAATGACATTTACGTGAAGTTGAAAATAGAAATGGCAGAAATTCAGTATTTAATATTTTTTGGTATCATGTTGACTACTTGCTGAGATGCCAGCCATTATGGATTTTCACCATTTATAATAGCAAATAGTGAAGTTAATGATAAAGCTATGTGATTGCCAAATTTGGTGCCGTGTAACAATCTGAAAATTTCAATTAGTATTTTATATACATTACAATGTTGAGTTCTTTTGGGCCTATTTTTCTTTGCAGTAATGGAGTAACAAAATATTTTAATCACAAGGCTTTTGATGTTCACTAGGATTTTATTAAAATTCAAGTTTTAAAAGGGAAAAGAAACTTCTGCTAGTAGGGATTGTGTGAAAAGAATATAAAAAGAGCTTAAGCCAATGGCTAGAACTGACTTCAGTATTCCAGATGGGAAAAACTGAAACAAGTTATTTATGAAACATTTTCATTTGCAATCTTCATGCACAATTACTTTATTTCATTACAAGATCGAATTATTCCTCCACCCCCAAAAATCCCCAGAATTTTGCTTTATTTTTTATTATTTCAGAATTTAAAATGTGATTTAAATAAATAATTACATTTAATTTTCAAATTTATGAATTGGTAAAAATTTGAAAATCCTATTTTTGGAACCTCATTTTTTCAATAAAAAGGGCCAGTCTGCAATTTTTCAATTTTTATCCACCATAAAAAACTACTAGCTTTTAAAGAAAATACTTTTCTCAGTAAGAGTGTATCAAAACAGAGAGAAATGATATTGATGTTCCTGTTTTGAAGAAATCTTAGAGTAGTGAAAGAATATTGAAATTTTGTTAGATATCAGTTGAATTACATTATCAGACTAGTTCTCTAAAGAAAAATTAATGACTAAAAAAGCAACAAAACTAAAAATATAATTATGTGTTTCCTTAATCTTGATTAAAATGTTATATTTTTATAAAATGATTAATAATGCAACACATTTCTGAGGATGCATAATAATTCCTGAAAATCCTATTACCAATTCCCAAGACAAAAAGTGACCAAAACTCTCCCTTATTTCCCATATTAGAGCTATCCTCCTGGCTCCCATATTTACTTTCTATTTCTTGTATATTTCAGTAACAATCAAGATCGTGAAATTTAAATTAGTATTCCAGCCAAATATATTCCAATACAAGCTGCCATTATTATCAACAGTTTAGACCTGGGTACTCATCCATAAGTATCAAAAAATGGTGTATATAATTAATTGAAAGTTTAACATATAACTGAGCAGAATGTCTGTTTCCGGATTGCAAATAGGAAGTACTGAACTAAGTTCAATATTTTCAGTAATTTAAGAAACAAATTGATGTGGCAAACCTTAATAAGATCTTAGATTTTGTTTTAAACATCCCAGACTGGAGTTTTTTCACTGACGAGCAATAAATGGACATCAGAGAAATCAAAACATAAGTCAGAGATAATGGTAGCAATTAATTGACTAGTTATAAAGCTTTTTCTAATTTGCTCAAGATCCAAAGAAATGCTTAGTTCTGCAGCCATCAGTAGAAAAATACATATAGGTTGGATAAAGAAACAAGCAAATTTTTATTCTATATTGTGACCTGCATAATATATACAATGTAAACTAATTGTTTTGTTTAATATTATCCAGTCAATGAACAGCAAAAAGAGTAGCCCTTGCCACTAAGAATGTGCAAAATTAATCACAACTAAATTTTCCTTAACCCTCTAAGCTGCATGCCTGAATGCAGCTCAGAAAAATTCAGTTTGAATATGGCCCAGAAAAATTGCCCCACAGCAAGTGGCAGACACTAAATATTCAGACATCTCACTCTGACCCCAGGACATCTCGTTCCTCAAAATATTTCGTGTCTGCTATCTCATCTAACAGAAACCCTTCAAGCGGCACTTGGATGTGCCGCTTGAAGGGTTTAGGGTCGAAAGTTGGTCACCCTACCGAGACATCAAATTGAATATTGACATCTCTACTTTGGACTGCTGATCATTTGAAAATGTAGAAAATTCAAAATCAGGTTTTTCTGATGGGTCTAGCAATATTTATGTATAATCAAAGTTGGCCAAAACAAGTGAAGTTTGTTTCACCTATTTAGCAACCAAGTCATACAGTTATTTTGAATCAGTCTAGATAATTTTGAGTCCAGATATGTGGTTCTATAATTTGAATTTCACTTTCAAGTATCAAGCTTGCATATATTAGACCCTGAATAAACAAACAAGTACTTTCTGCTCTCCTTAAACATTCATAATCATTGAATTCTGTGAAAAAGCATTTTACTTTGCAAGCAAATTTGGACTTTATTTCATAAAATATGAAAAGAAACATTTAAAGAACACTACCTGTGACTTAAATGTCATAAATATCTTTCCCCAATCGAAACATTTGACACTAGTTAAGTGAATGCTCTTAATTTTTTAAAATTTTGAATGCTTGATAAGAATTCTTTTCTCAAACAAATTGTTCACTTAACCAATTATAAATGAAATGTTTCTGTCCATTGACAGTTAAACTTTGCAATTTTATTTCTTTTTACAGTACTTTTTATTAATTAGCATTGCTGTATTTATTAATTTTATCCTTTCCATTGTTTTATTAAATGCATTTTTAAATTTTTTTAAGATTTGAAAAATCGCAAATATATACTAAAAAATTTCTAAACAAGCTTAGAAAGCTTCCCAATTGTATCTCTGTGCATACAGTTTCCTTTTTATGTTTGATTAATTTAAAGCAGTTGCAACCCAAGAAGGAGAAAAAGATTGCAAGAGAAAGCTACCCTTTCTATTTACTTATGATTCCCAACCATGCAGGAGAGTTTGCATTTTTCTGAATGCCTCACAAAGTGATGCTTGCTCATTATGATATTGATTTTCTGCAACTGCACAAAGTATTGATCTGAGTTAGCTCCCCCTTCTAAAAAAACAGAGGGTGGTAGAAAAGGGGAATTTTGAATTTGCTTGTCATTTTATTTCTTTTTATATTGCTATGTTTTTTCTTCCCATCTTGTATTCATTCCACTTAGAGCAGTTGAATCTTGAAAAGCCGAATAAGGGTTGGGTCTTTATCTCAAGATTTCTGCTGTTCCTTTTTTGTTTGGGATGGTTTTTAAAAGGCAAAATTACAATTATTAGTGTTGCATTTTTGACTATTTTTTCTGTTAAATTTTGCCATTTGAAATGCAAGTTTTTGACTTTAAGAAAGAATTTTTATTTGTTCCCCATTCTTTCCATTTTCTATTCCAGAAAATCATGAAACTTCTGATAAAAAGAAGTTTGAATGCTCTAGGTTTCATGTGTTAATTGTCTGATGTTTTTTTTCTTTAGAATTGATATTTGAAAAATTTAACTGTTTTGCTGGCTTAATTCAACATCTCAAAAATTAATAATTTAAGAGTTCTGTGTTATTAATGCCATTTAGGAATTGAAATTCTAGGAATTAAGATGTGTTTGGATTTTTCTTTTTTAACAAATTTCCTTTCAATGTATAGTTTTCCTTTTTAATTTAAATGTATGATGTAGAAACTGGAATCATTCTGGAGATTAAAAATTTTGTCAATATTTACATAAAGATGGTGAAATCTTGTGACTGATAAAAAGTCACTGGGTAAGAAACTGCTTAAAAGTTTTGCTTTTCTCTTCCAGATTAATTTAAACGTTTTAGAATAAAAAAGATTGCTAAGTTCATTCACTATGGGAATTAAAATCTACTCCCTGTGTTTAGTTATCATTTGGATGAAATAAATCTCATTTGTTTAAAAATTATGTATTATATTTATGCTTTTCTAATTCTTATTATAAGTCACGCGCCATAAAACCCCAAAACCAACCAACCTAATAATCCATTTTTATTGCAGGTATCAAGAGCAGTTACCAAAGATTATTTCAACTAGAAAACCTCCTTATATTGTTCATGAAGAATTAATCCAAATTGTGAAATGGAAGTTAATGGTATGTTAAAGGTTTTTCTAATTTTTGTAGATGTCTGACTTAAAAATTAAACACCTTTAAAAATTAATGCTTGTAAAACCAATAAAAGTAATTAATAAATATTAATTGATCTGATTTAGTTTCCGACAGATTCAAATATTTTTTAGAACTGGAAACATTTTTCATGCTGATTAAAATTTAGTCTGATTTTGTTTGAAATTCATTCTTCCTGCTTGTAATGACTGAAATTTTTTATTTTACCAGAACTTATCAGCAATAAACTATCTCTGATTAAGTTGAGAATATCAGTCTATACCTCCCTGCATATTATTTTTTATTAATACCTAAAAAGCCTAAACACAAGCCATATCACAATGAGATCCACAAACTTTTCTTACTAGAGTCATTCATTTTTACCTGTTCTTAATGATTGCTATTAAATCTATCAGAATCCATACACCACTGGGAAATTGAACTATAAGATAAATTAAGTTTTTACTTTAAATTTAGAAATAATAATTATGGAGTTTGAAATATTC
Source organism: Meta bourneti (assembly GCA_933210815.1). NCBI lineage: Eukaryota > Metazoa > Arthropoda > Arachnida > Araneae > Tetragnathidae > Meta > Meta bourneti. The sequence continues at coordinate 72,868,223 of OW119929.1, read as the reverse complement.
TGTTTGTAAAGTGTTGTGTTAATGTTTACGAATCTATTGAACTGCAGAAAAAAATTCTGCTGACAACCAGTAAATGATTTTAATTTTATTTTTGTCAGTTTAAATAAATTTAGTTGTTTTGTTTTAAGCATTTTTGTGTTATCTATAAAATCTGCCAAAACTTCAGTGTCTATTTTAAGAAAATTACCTTTTCTTCCATTTGTGATTTTATATATTTTAGATGACTTTCAGTATATTTCTCATTGAGTTAAATGGTATAGCATAATTTATCATTTACGTAATGAATCTTTAAACTTTAGAGGGGAAAATTCCGTCCAAGGCTCACGGATCTAGTTCGAATAAACACTGAGACTGCTGTTCTTTCGATAAGCAAAAAGGCATTTAGGAAGCCTCCTAAAGAATTATCTCAAGCAATCACTGCTCTTACCAATTTAAAAGGAGTAGGACCAGCCACAGCTTCAGGTAAATTTTTATTTTCATATTTTTTACTTTCTTGAGCATTGCCAGTAAAATTAAAATAACATTTAATTTTAATCTGCTTTAATCAAAATCAGCTAAAGAAAGCAAGCAATTTTAAAAGGTTGTTAAATACTGAACAAATTTTATGCTTTCCTCAGATTTATAATGTCGGGTTTTCATTTAATAAACGCTTTCTTAAATATTTTTTGGTTTTCTACCAAACACATTGAGTTGCTAAAACAATAAGTACCTTTCTTGTTTTCATCATGAGTATTTTTGTATCAAAGGCTGCATTTAGGTTGTTTTTCTGTCTTGTAGCTTAGAAAATTTTTGATTACTTTGTATATGGTTGAGTGTTTTAGTATTGTTTTTAAGGATCATTGCCCACACATAGCAAATAAATTTTAATATATACCATTATCTTTCACTTGTAATATGTACTCCACGTTGCATTGTAAATAACAGCATAATTCTATAGCGGATTTAAAATGTTTAGCATAAACATATGAACATAAAAAAAAAAGATTTATTTTATAAAAGCGCAAATAAAGTTTGATTTAAGAACTGCAACCCAAGATTGGCTTTCATTGTTAAGTAACTATCCATACTACTCTCCATCTGACGACTCCATCCATAACTCATATCTGTCAGACTTCCATGGATATTCATTCATGTCCCTTGACAGGAACATGAATGAATATCCATCCGACAGTTTCTCGCATTTAACTGTTTGGTAACTGATTTAATAAACCATTTAAAAATGTTTGTTTTGCTTTCAGCCATTCTTGCTGCTGCTTTTCCGGATGATGTTCCGTACATGGCAGATGAAAGCATGCTGTCCACACCAGGCATCGAAGCAACAGATTATACTTTAGCAGAATATCTTAATTATGCAGAGCATATAAAAGCTTGCTCTGACAGACTGCGGAAATTGGGTGAGTGGCTTTTATTAGAATCACTGCTGTAAGCGAAAAAAATGTTTCAAATTGTACATCAAATTGGCCAATTATAAATAATTTTATGAATGTAGGTTGCAATCATGTTGCTCTCTGCTTTCTTGAATTAGCTATAACTTTTTTCAGTTTGCTAGTTCAAAATGTAAATGTTTTTCAACGTGTAGTCTTAAAATTGTATTTTCCATCAAGATCAGGTTGTCAAAATATGTCCATGATTTTATCATATTACTTTTATTGATCTGTTTCTGTTAAATCTTGAGGATTTTATTTTTATACTTGAGCATTGTTTTTATTAGAAGAAATTATTAGAATAATTATTTTTATACAAAAGAGAGCATGCAAGATTTCTTAAAATATTTGCTATTCATGATTTTCTTGTGCCATTTCTGGTAATGTATTTAGGCTCAAAAGCCACCATGTTTAGAATTTAATGATTGTAGAATGTAACAAAATAAATATTTACAAAAAATATTCAAAGTATCCCACTTTAAAAATTCCTTATTTCAGCTTGTGTTTTAACACAGGACAAACAAAACAAGAGACAAGAAAATATCCAATTATTATCAAACCCAGTATATCCAATTATTATCAAACCCAGGCTGTATCATAAATACTGTACTCCATAATACCAGAGTTAGGGGATTACATATCTATAGTTAAAGGCAAAGGAGTCGTCTAAACTTGAATTAAAAATTTGGCATTTTGTTTTAAGTAATTCGTAGGGTAAGAGAAACATGCCTTGTTGCATTATCAAGACCTATTATGCATGGTTTAGGTTGATCAATTTTCATCAAACCATTTCAAATTTAGTGATGTATGAGGAAATGTTTACCCAGGAAAGATTTTAGCAATATTTATGTTCAGATTAATTTTGTTATTAATTACAAAAAAAGCAATTTTTGGAGAGTTGAAACTGGGTTAGAGAAAATGTTGCATTGGAAATCTGGCATTATAACATGAATAATGCTGTGGTTGTTTAAAATTTTGTTTTCATAATTTAAATGTTTCACCTTTTAAAATATGTTCCAATTTTCATCTGTAGATTCCAAGTCCCATTGGACCCCGCACAAAGTTGAATTGACTTTGTGGACCCATTATTTAGCGAAGGATCTAAAGCCATCTGTTTTAGAAGGAATGCCCCCGGCTACTAGTACTACAAGCACTGAAAACGGAGAGCACGGCAATGATAATGCGACCGAAAATGGAAATGGAACCGAAGAACCTTCATTGGAAACTGCAGCCCCGAGTACTCAGAACTCAACAGATGATGAAAAAGAGCTACCCTCAGAAGAAAACACCAATGATTCTCATGCAGATTCCGGTAAAGAGAATGTCGGAGATTCCACCGACGTCGCAGACGATGACGCTGCAGAAGCCGCAGCAACAGCGGAAAAGAGTCCGCCCGACGAACCTCCTGCCAAAAAATTATGCTTGGAGCAGTAAGTCCGATCACAACTCGGCATTTAGTTTGCACAATTTTATTCAGGACATGCAATGGTTGAAAACAGGGAATTTAAGAGACTCCTATTTTTTATACATAGGCTTTCTTGTATTTTTGCTCTCCATCATCAGTGTGTGCCATTGTCTGAAATTATATTTATTATTGCATGTGACTGTTTTGAATCTAAGTAGACAAATGTATCTAGCAATTCAAATTCAGAAGGGGAAATGTTGCATGTCTAACATGCTTATCTCTGTAATTTGTATTTGAGAAAGGAGAAATATCTCAATTTTAGTGATCATTTAGTCCTAAATGGGGGAAATTACATCTGTTTCAAACAGTGAGTGGCACAACCATTTACCTCAATGAATTTAGTGAGTGGATTATATGTATTAATCCTTCACTTCAAATTAAGCCTGCCAGTAAAGTCAATAAATCAGAAAAAATTAAGGTTATTTTGAAAGTTGAATGGTACGGGTTAATTCTATTTTTTAAAGACTCAAGTTTTTCCCTTTTTGCAAAATAAAATCTGTCGTATATGAGGATGAGTTGTCAACTGTTAGTCTGAATTTAAATCAAAAGATTGATAAATTTGTGCAATCTTGTAGATGGCAAAATATATGTAACTTGTTCCATAAGCTGTATTCATTGACTTACTGGCAAGTGGAAGCGTTTGTGGATTGTAATATGTAGCCTATCTGTATGTAAAATATTTAATAGCTTAGTTGAACTGGTGTTGCAAATTGTGCAAGAGGAATCTGGCAAAATTTCAACTTAAGTTTTATCATGTACTTAAAAAATTGCCTTAAAGCTTGTAATGTTTTCAATTCTGCCCAAATAGTACTACTGTTTTCCCTGATATTGACTTATTTTTGTTCAAGTATAATTAGAATCTTTAGTTTGAAATGTGAAGTAACTTTCTACATTATCTCTAATCTCTTGAGTTTAATTAACAGAATATGTGTATTAAATAGAAAGTATATAAACCAAAGATATACGATTTGTCTTGCCTTTAACTTAAATACTAAAATTATAAATGACATTTCATCTAAGAAAGGATTTTTATGTAAATCAACTTCTTGGTTATTTACAATATTTGTCTGATCCTATTAAATTTGGAAACTTGGTTATTCTTGCTTGCTTAACGTGATAGTTCATAACTTTCTTTTTTGTGTTTATTAACCATAATTCTTGAAAGCTCAATTGTTTCTGTCACTGAATTTAATAATTCTCCAACACAAATATTGCTAAATTGTGTGATACATTTGTTGAATTTTTTATCAATCTTCCTTTAGACTTTTGAGTTAACAAAGTATAATTTGTAAGTTTACGTTTTAGATTTTGTCAGCTTAAATGGCTATACCTACTCAAAAGTATAGGTTAATCTACCCATACCTATGACAAAGTACTACCTTTTCACTGTGGTGTAGTATTATGGAGCAAATATATATATGTAGACTTTTGGGTGTTCTCTGAAAAAATGGGCATGAACAAGTTAATTGCTGTATGTAAACACCGGATGTTTTTGTCCTCATTCTGTGTTATGAGTGTCTTACTTTGTGTTCTTTTATTTTCTATCAGTAGCTCATTGTTCATTGAAATATTTTAATCATATATTGTCGTGTGTTTGATCTTTAAAAAGGGAAAAGTGTTTTGCATTTATTAGGATTACACCGAGATCAGATTTTGGATAAAAGCAAATTTCAATCTAAGATGTAGGTTAGCTGCTGTGTAATTGTGGGAGGCTTTTCCTTGTGTTTTGCAACCATTGGTGGTGGGTTTTCATAATAGATGTCATAGAAGCGTCCTATGATGATTATTTGGTCTACAGGTTTCTCCCATCTATATGATAAATTTACCTTCAACAAATGAAATAATTGCATGTGTTAATAAATGTGGATGTTTGTACTGTGTTTAGTCATGGTGGCTTTGCCCTCTTTGCTTATGCATTCCAATATGCATAAGCAACTAAATTTAATGTGTGGTTTTCATAGAGCTTATTTAAAACTTCTGATCTTGGTGAATTGACATGCAAAATAAAAAAAATGACTTGAGAGTCCAAAGACAGCCAGTGAAAATCACTGCCTTTTTAATTTAGCTGAAATTAAGTGAATTTCAGTAAATTGAATACCATTTAATTATCTCTTACTAAAAGTAATTCATCCCCATACATTTTATATATATTTTACTCATACTCATTGACTTGCAAATTTATTTTTCTTTTTAGTAGTTATTTATGAGGTGTATGTGTCTTATTTTTTTCTGTCTTTGTATTTGTGAAAGTTGCTTTTAGAAAGTTATTTCTATTGACATTTTAATGTTTTGTTCACCCTGCTCCTGCGACTTGATACTTTTTTCAGTGTTTTTGTAGCAGTAACATGCACCTTAAAGCATTCCAAGCCAAAATAGATAATCTTCAACAATGGCACATTCCATCTTAGTAATTTCATGTGTACTGCAGCATTTTTTTCCTTCAAAACCACATTAAAAAATTTTCTGTGTTCTTGTCCTGCCCTTCTGTGTACAGAATAGTAAAATGTGGTTCTCAAAGTGTAGGCTTTGTACAGGCTTCTTCACTGAGTAAAAATGTATTGGACCTCTTAACATGAAGTTTCCATCCCTTTTATATGTAGACATTTTTTAATGTAGGGTACATTTTTTTATTTACTTAATACATTTTTAATGTACAGTGACTAGTTATGGGGGAAAATGCTTTATCTCAGGAATTCAATGTTCACTAGGTGCCACAATGTGTGGCATTCCACACCACATTCTCAATGCACATTGTGTATACTCTTTTTCCAATGAAAGATCTCTTGGAAATGGTCTTGGTTTCGTCTGCACATCACATTTGGTGTCTGCTTGCAGTTCTCTTTAGCTTCAATGGCTTTGTGTTTTTTAATGTTTAATTTACCTCTGATTTGAAGACTTCTCAAATATGGACTTTTTTATTTAGATTGGCTTATAATGCCAAAGAATGCACCTATAAGATGAATCATTCATTTGTAACTGATTTAAATTTTTAATTTAATTTCGCACAGAACCAACAGGGTTGATGAAAATAATTGCTGTTGAAGATTGAGTAAAGTAGCCGATAAAATCACATTCCATTTCACAAAGGTGAGGGAAAATTGTGTTTACCCTTAAGAAATTGTGCAAATTCTTTTATAATATTCTTACAATCATAAGCAGTTTGTAATTCATGTATCCACACAATCACTTTTGCCATCAAACATTTTTATGGGTGCATTGCCTTTTTAAGGTCCTCCAGAGGTAAATTAAGGTGCAAAACTCTTTAGAAATGCTTTTATTTTGCTGCTAAAGGTTTTTGGGTTACAACTGTCTTTCTACTGTAGGCTTGCAGTTTTTTGTTTTACTTTGGGAACCACAAAGCACTTGTATAAAAAGAAAATGAATAAAAAAAAATGTGTGTCTTATACCATACAAAGCTGGTATCTCTTTTTTAAATGAGATTAATATTGAAGATTCAGTATAATTCTGAAACCAAGATCTGAAACTGACGGGTCATTGTAGTGCCCTTATAAAAATGCCTTTTAATACGATAAAGTTGAGTAAAAAGCCTTTACAATGATACCTCATTAGATTTAAGCTACAACTTTTCACACTGTTAGAAGTGTACTACATTTTTGTGAAATTAAGTGGCTCATTTGTGATGTCTTGTTAATTTTTATCTTGTTAGACTGAAAAGGAACTTTCCTGAAAATTTTTTGGAAATAAAATTTTTCACTAACTGGAATGTTCTTATAGTAGATAGACCTATTTATTACATTGGTTAAGAAAACTTTTTCATTCTAGTGTCTCAGAAGAACTTTCCTTCAATGGACTTTTTAGTTGTTCCTTCCTACTGTTTCTGTAAGATCAAGATATGTATTAAAATAAACTGTTTCTATTATTTCAGAGTATTGTATTTATGTTGTGATTTCTTTTTAATAATCAATTTCTATATTCAAATACTATACATTGATAACTGCATAAAGCTTGTGATTCAATTATAAAAATACTTAACCCTCCGAGCAAATGGAAATTCTGAGTAGTGTAGTACTGCTTTCACTGTACATCACCATTTAATGACTAAACTACATTTAAAAAATTTAATGCCTTACCTCTGACATTACAAGAAGTGAACTGGCATCTATTTGTATCAGACCCAGTGGGTAGGCCGCTGCTCCTAAGTGGATGAACCCATGGTCTTACTGTCTAGTAAACCCGGCGGTCATGCTCCCGATACTCCAAGAAATCTTTTTCTGCTTTCATCCAACTTTTCTATTCCCCAATCCCTCTTTCCTTCCTTTTACAGCATTTTTTACTTTGTTTTGTGGTTGGTACATCTGGGCCAAATATGACCCTTGTACCATAAAACCTAAAAACAACCCAACATGAGTAAATCCTTAGTGAATTTACCTACTGAGTTAGCAATTGATTTTGACTTAATTGTACAAGCATATGGTACGGTTTTTCGCGAAATTTACAAATAAATCTAGAAATTGTTTTCTAAAGCAATCTGACACATGTTCATAGATATGCAGAGAATTGTGGCTTCTAGGAAAAGAACAGTCTTTACTACAGTAAACGAAAATTTTAATTCCGAAAATAAATTGTTCCATTTCAAAATTCATTATTTTTACTTCTAGCTGTTTTGCGTAATTACAGGATAGCCCTCCACCAAAAAGGTGGCATGTTTTCAAACCACTTGTCTAACAAGGATCAGCAAACCAATTTCTATAAGATTGTATTCTGCAATTTACAGTTCTTGATATAAAACAGACTAGTCCAGATAGTGAAAAACCAAGAGTAACAAACTAAATATTAAACAAAATAAATTTCCTAGACAAAAAGTAATGCATCGACCTCCCCGAGCAGTATTCCACCTAAAAATTTCCAAAACAATGATGTTAAAAGATCGTCAGTTTTATTTGAATCAACAAATACTCGTCTCTGGAACATTAGCAGCCATTATAAACATGAAAAATCGGTATTTCTGGGATTATGTATAAATAGGTGCCTCAAATTGTATGTTTCATGGGTCTATTCATGTCATGATCCTGTAAAAATTGTAAGGTTTCCTGAATGGAAATGTTGGCAGGTATGATTGAAAGAATCCTAGTAAGCATTTTCTTTGTCAATAAGCCTAAAACAAGTTGAAGTTATGCAGGTTGAATGGATGTATGCATGTGTTCCTCACAGGGTTAACATGTGGGCTGAAGACATACATGATTGAGTTATTGAAGCCATGAATTTATTTTGGAGGGGGCCGAAAGTTAAAAAATGGGATTTTTGTAAAGACCATCACATTTTCAAAAATTACATTTTGGTAACCAGACTTAAACTCAAAAAGAATTACTATTAGTGCCTATAAAAGTGATCTCAAATATAATTGATCAGCATAGTCACGAATGATCACAATGTTCTACAAATATTTGCAACAAAAATTGACATTAAATAGAATTAAGCAAATAATCTTGTTTCAGGAAATTCTACTTTTGTATCAATATCGGAAAATGGTGTGATATTTAGGTATGAGAAGTGGTTCAATCAACAGAAAAACCATCTATTCACTGCATTGTAATGATTAAGTCATTAAACTCAATTCTTTAATAATAGTTCTTAAAGAGAAAAATAATTATTTTACTTTAAAATGTAAAAAAATATTAATTTTTTGTAACGATATTTAAGCACTTCCCCTGCCTGCGTCACTGCGTGAACATCGTTGTCTGCATCATCCTAAAGTATGTAGTTGGGCTGCAGTAGCTCAATTGATATTTGGGGGGGGGGTGCAAGTTCAAAACTCGATCCAATCAGAGACCATGGAGGCTGGTGCACGCTATATGTCCACGGCGTGGTGTGGAAGTTTGGAGAACGGAGTGCCAAGTCGGGTGTTGACCTCAATATCTGACCGTGATTCAAAATTGCGAGGTGTCGATCTTTCCCTTCGATCCCGTATAAACGCCAATAGCTCGTGATGTTCCAATGGCGACGTAAATTCAATTACCTACCTAAAGCATGTTTACAAGAGCATAATGTAATTTCAGATTACGATTGATGTTCCTTGAGCCTCATTTGCTTCTATCTGTAAGATGAGTGACGAGCAGTTTTGAATGATTGACCCCTTGTTGAATACATTTCTGTCACACGGGATAGCGCTTCTCATCAACTCTCGCTCAACGGTTGACCATACATTACCCAGCAGCAATTTACAAGTCTCGCCAACCTATCGCTTTTTAGATGAGGGGCGAGGCGACTTGAGCAGCACTACCGGTGTTAATTTTTCTTCCTGACGGAAGAAAACCATTCGCAAGGCTTCACCGAGGTCGAAACGAAGATGCGAGATATGCACAGCACACGTCGTTTGGTGGATACAGTGAGGACGATACGAGAGAAATGACGTATTAGAAAATTGGGCACGATATAATATAGACAAATTTGTAGCACACCAGCTCTCATCCTTCTCATTCGTGATTTTTTATTTTTCTGAATGATTGATATTAGTTTCCATTAATAGTGAGCAAAATCTAGTGTGTTCGCATTCAATTTATTTTGTATTTCATTTTAATAAATAGCTTTCTGATTTCACGCTTATTGCGAAACTAGCTCAATAGCCCGTTGTTACTCCAACATGCGACGTTAATTCAACTACCCAACCCCAAACTAGTTTTTGAAATTACACCCAGCTACATAAACATTTTGGTGAAATTCAAATTACAGGCTCAGGTACACTTGTAATTGTTATTAAGACGGAGTTTTCCATAGGGGCGCCGAAAAACGTGTCTGAAAAGGGGCATTGAGCCAAAAGGTTTGAGAAACTATGCTCTAGATGAAAAACTGGAATTATATAATGCATGAATAACTCTCACTAGTAGCTCCATTCCTGCTAGACAAACCGCCCAGATTGCAGTTCCCATGCGTTTGTAAAAAGGTAAATTCATTAAACTTTTATCTTTATAAACGTTTTAGAAAAGTGAAAAGAATTTCATGATTTAAAAAAGTCTAGATCCATGGCGTTTGTTTTAAGTACAATAAGGAGATATTAAATCCTTCAAATCGGTGGAAAGTACAGCATTCCTAAAAAAAGTATTATAAATAGTCAATTTTTGGTCCTGTGAGGAGTAAACTAATAAGTTGGCAAATATTTTTATAGATATTTTTGACAAAGAAAAAAGAATTGCGGTTTTCCTTTATCTGTAAAGTAGTTTTAGCAATCGCCAATTGGAGTTGCCGTTCCTCATCCTTTTTTACAAACGGTAAAATCAGTGTATTGTAGAATTTTTTTCTCCCTTTTCTAATTATACTACGAAAAATCGTGATAAAAATGGAAGTGAACTCGGTGCTAATCATTGATAAGATTATTTTTTCTGTTCTCTTTAAATATCAAATGACATGTTTCAGATTTTATTTCAAATTGGAAGTTTGGATTTGCTCGAGTTAGTCGTCGGCTTGTAATTTTATTAATTCCATTTTTAGAAAGCGCTGCTTCTCTCCAAATACTTGAAAGTAAACCATTAAGTTCAAATACAATCATCTACCTTTGAGATGTATTGAGCAACATTTAAGTTGCCCATCCGTTTAAAGTTTAATAAATAATTTAAATTAAATAAAAAAAGTGCAAGCTTTGTACTTGACTTTTAATTTCAATGTCATCTTAATCCTTTAATTGGAGTATCGCCGTGACAGTGGGTTTGCTCACTGCTAGCGAGTTGGAGGTGGCGCAGTTTTGATTTCTCTTCTGTGTCAGTAAAGCTTTCCTTGTGTATATGTCGTTTGCTTGACGTTGTTTGGCACAGCTTGGCCGAATATAGCTCTTGCGCCGTAAGACTCAATCGACCCTTAGCTAGGTCTCGACTTTAGGAAAATTCATTTACCTCGACAACGTGGACTTCAACACAGTAGCCGAATAGACAGAACCCCATCATAACCGTGAAATACAAGGGCAGTATTGGGTGTTTAATTATCAATAATTAATAATTCTGTTTAGTGTTTTATATTGCACACGTGCAGGAAATAATAAAAATTTTATTCAAAAGTTCTTACTATATTGCAAACACAAAAAACTGACAATCTTTGTTTCGATGCTGATTCTTAATTTCTCTGATTCGTCTTACATTAATATTGATTTTGAATTAGTATTGCAATCTTTGGAAATAGCGGCAAAATATAAATTTTTATGGCCATTAAGTTTATCGGGCTCCCTTTACCGAGCAAGCTTTCCAGCTGGGTCATTCCATGTGAAATGAGCAAAAATCAGAAAAACTTGTGGCTGTAGGTTGACGGAATTTCATGAAATTTGCTACAGGGATTAAGTTTACGCATAAATAACGATATCCAAAATATTTTAGAAGTTTAAGGCATTTTAAGGACTTGCAACTTTGAAGAGCAGTTGTGAAATCGCTTGATGTTGCATATTTGAAGATCTTTCTCAAAAACTACTTAACGTAGACAACAATATTTCATATTTTTGTAATCTATGAACTATCTTTTTATCTATTTGGAAACAACAATTTTAAACATCATATTTAAGCTAAAAATGGAAAATAGTCGATTTTGATAGAATTAAATAATAGGCTAAAGGAAATTAAATGCATCGTTGAAATTCATACCAGATACAGTTACAGGTATAAAACTACTCTTGAAGTTTGGAAGTCGGCTTTTATTTCCTTCATCTTTCAAACAGCAAAGGACAATTATAAAATGACGGTTTTCCACTTAAAATAGGCACGCAAAATAAAATGAAGGACAGCTCTGACGAAAACTATATTTTGGAAAAATATAGTTTAATATATCTATTGCTTGTAAAAAAAATTCAGGATTGTATTTTGAGTCCGGAAGTAACAATAACAGAATTAGTAAAACGCAAAAACACGTTCTTGCCTTCCAATCAATTGGCGACTGAAAGTTTCGTCGCCAAACGACTATTTGGATGTTTACGATGGGTTACCATATTCCATCAGTATCGCACTAACTTGAAATGTTTATTATCGCCAATCAACATTTCCTTCCCATTCTATGCACATTACTCGTTTCAAATGACAATGAAATAGAAACAATGAAACCCCAAATCAACAATGAAACCCCAAATCAACAATGAAATACGAAATTATTTGTAACTTTTGAAGGAACTTTTAAAAGCAGGACACATCAAATCACAATTAAAAACGCTTAAACATTTAAAATCTTTACTTGATTGTCTTCAAATTCACTTTCAATCTGATAAAGGTCTCGTTCAATTTCGTAATTGCTTAAATTGAAATTTTAAGGAAAAAGTAAATCGAAGACTTCTGAAACAAAATTAATTTTTCACCTAATTATTTCATTGATGGAAACACTCCTTGGATTAAGCCAAAAAAGACTAAATAGAAATTTCATGTGAAATTTTGCACGTGCACCATAATAAGTTATATTTCATTCTTATACCGCATTTTTTATATTATCGAGGTTATAATCCATTATCAGCTGCGATAAAAAAAGTAAAATTTACGTCTAATAAAAATTTTCCCGAGACAAAAATAATCAAATTACAATTATGAAAATTGCAGGATATACACTGCTGGCCACCGTAAATGCAACACCCTGAAGGAAGCATGCAAATAATATGAAATTTACAACATGCATTAGCGGAGGTGAGATATGCAAATGATTAGAATTTCAGCGCAGACGCACATCACGCGCGCCTGTGGCGCCACTTCAAAGCGCTATTTAAGGCTTGGAGATTTCGACGATTTCAAGTACGGCAATTGTGTTTTTCTTGTGGTTTTTTCAAAAAAACGATCAATTATGCCTCGTAGAAAACAGCGATCATCTTTTGATCAAGTATCCGAGTTCGACAGAGGAAGGATAGTGGCCTACCGAGATTGTGGATTATCTTTCAGGGAAATCGGTAGTCGTGTTGGACGAAACCAAACAACTGTAATGCGGATATGTGATCGTTGGATGCAGGAGGGTACGACGGACCGACGTGTTCGATCGCATCCACCTCAGTGCACCACTTCACGTGATGACAGGCATATTGTGCGTATGGCAGTGACGGATCGCTCAGCCACATCACGAACCATAGCACAGCACATTCAGTCTGTACCGCATCATCCAGTGTCTGCGCGTACCATTCGACGCCGTTTACAGCAGAGTGGTCTGTCCGCAAGACGTCCATTGCTTCGTCTACCCTTGACGCAGAACCACAGACGTTTCCGCCGCCAATGGTGCGATGAAAGAAGGATGTGGACGGCAGAATGGAATGAAATTGTCTTTACTGACGAGTCACGCTTCTGTCTGCAACACCACGATGGTCGGATTCGAGTCTGGAGACACCGTGGAGAGAGGATGCTGAACAGCTGCGTTATGCACCGCCACACTGGTCCTGCACCGGGTATTATGGTATGGGGCGGTATTGGATATCACTCTCGCACTCCTCTAGTACGCATTGCCGGTACTTTAAACAGCCAGCGCTACATCTCCGAGGTGTTGGAGCCAGTTGTCCTTCCTTACCTTCAGGGCTTGCCCACAGCCATATTTCAACAGGATAATGCGCGACCACACGTGGCACGCATTGTCCAAGGGTTCTTCGTCAATCGCCAGATTGAATTGCTTCCCTGGCCAGCTCGCTCTCCGGATCTTTCGCCGATAGAAAACATGTGGTCCATGGTTGCTCAACGATTGACCCAGAATACATCCCCAGCTGCCACACCAGATCAACTTTGGCAACGTGTGGAAGCTGCTTGGTCTGCTGTACCCCAAGAACACATCCAAAGTCTCTTTGAATCAATGCCGAGGCGTGTGGCAGCGGTGATCTCCAACAATGGCGGCTACTCTGGCTACTGATTTTGGCAGGAACCACACTTCACAGAAGTCTATAAATTTAATCATTTGATACTTGGTCAACATGTTATCTACAAAATAAATTTTGTTGTGATATCTCTTGTCTTTCTTGGTGTTGCAATTTGGGTGGCCAGCAGTGTATAATAGACATCTTGCTCTTTTATGTTGAAAAGTTTTGATGTCCTTGGAGCTTTCCCTCATAGTGAAATATGCATTTTTAAATTGAAAAATCGTATTTTTTCATAATTTTTACTTTTAAATATTTTTTCTTTATAAAGGAGTAGAAATACAATCATCAAATTACGCCACGCTATTTGTTAGGTAAGGCTCTTCTCATTAAGAATAATTTTGCAACGAAAAAAATTTTAAATTTGTGTCAATAAACTTATTGAAGTATAGGGTCGCAAACAGGCCACTTTTAGTGCTAGAAAATCTAAATTTGTGTGGCCTTGGACTTTAAATGTCAATAATTAACAAAATATAGATTTCTGAGACCTAATATTTTGCATTTGGTCATTACTATATGTGACCTATTTAAAAACTGATTTCCATTAAAATCGGTGATATGTCAGCCACAGCCGATTTGCGTGGAATGACCCAGCTATAAATAAGTGCATTCGACGATTAATTTTGCAATTTTTTTATTTTGGTATCACTAGTAGAACTCTAAGTAAACTCTTAAAGTTGCCTAAAATTAAAATTTCCACTCAATTGTATTTTGCGTGTACTAATACAAAATGATTCGTTGGTTGGGTTTTATGGCACAGATCATATTTGACAGTACAAGACAGACATGCATGCGATTCACGAGTGAAAATAATGTAAATGCCCAATACAGTTCAACTTCCAAGGTGCATATGCACATTATTTTAAATAATGTGCATATGCACCTTATTGTATCTATATTAAATTTTCTTTCAAATAACTACTTTGAGAATATCCGAGTTGTCCTGTTACATGGGACCCCAGTTGGTAGAGTAGCGGATTAGCAACCGTATGATTGCGAGTTGGAAATTCAATCCAACCAAAGACCGTCGTGTACATGTGGGTTGGTGCACGTTAAATCTGTCGTGGCCACAAATAAATTTTCCGTTTTGATAACCTGTTTTTTCCCATTGTGTTATTTTCTACTAGCAGAATAACCCGGCGTTACTCGAGTTGAATTGGTTCACTAACTTCCGCTTTCGTTAACAAATTATAATTCCTATTCATCACATGTAACTACCATTCTAATAAAGGTACACAATTGTTAAATACACAATTTTACAATGTAAATAAATGTCATATTTGACATTTTTGTAGAATTTAAATTTTTAGTAAGACAGAAAGTCTCTAGTGTGCCATGTTACACAGAATGCATAGAATAATTCAGAGTATGCATATAAATGCCTTGTATGTCATTTAAAAAAGAAAGCGTTTCCCCAAATTACCATTCAACGATTAAGTGTTTTTAAAACTAATTAAACCATTACTTACCTTGATTAGTTATTGAACGAAAAACATCAAATTGAAAATCCAGAAATACATCTTAAAACAGATTTATAAAAGCTTCGAACTAAAAGTAATGAATGTATGTTTTTTTCACAATTAAATAGATTCTTGGAATATAACGGACACAAATTTAAAAAAAAGCAAAAGATTAAAAAATACCAAGGTAGCCATATTAGCTGCCAGTCCTATTTTAAAATATCTTGTTCTGCTTATTTTACTCATGTTTTATTCTCTTAATCGTCTGTCCCAAATAGTCAGAATTTTTTTATATTTCGCAACGAAAAAATAAGACTCAAAATAAATAAAATATTTTAATTGAAATTCCGTAATAGTTTTTGAAAAAATTTGATTTTTCAGCAGCACAGGTAAAACAATCTAAGTAATTGCATGTGCTCAATATACCTTCCACCTACTCAAAAACTATCAAATTATAGTTGATTTAAGTAGTTACTCAGATGTTTTGACGTGAAACTCATCTAAATATGTAAGCAAAGAAATTTCAAGTAATGCATTCACTGATCTAAAATATGGGTTATCAAATATAGAACATTGCATTAAAATGTGTTTAATAAATTTTGTTATACTTGTACAAACACAAAATCAGACAGAACGAGAGGACCGAGATAGACTTACGCAACCCATTCAGTCACTAAATGAATGTAAGTACTAACAGTATGCAAAGTTTCATGAAAATATGTTCAACCGTCTGGACGTAGCATAGACAGAGACAAATGAACAGACACCAAACGCGCGAGACGCGAATTTAGCATCAGAAGGGCCCAAAACGGATAGAAAACTTGAAATGGGTCGAAATTCATTGTACAAACACTACATTCTTATTTAGATAGGAAACGCTAAGCATTATGTGCATATTGAAAATTCGTTCGATATCACTGAAAAATATCGCAGGATCGAGTAAAAAATTTAATTAAGCATATCCTTTCCGAATGCTTTGCAGACGATTAGTGACCAACTTTCGTATTTTCCGGGTATTCCCGTATTAGAGCCATTTTTTGGATCTTCTCGTATTTCTCCCGTATATTTCAATAACAATCAAGATCGCGATTTATAATTATTCACGCCAAATGCATTCAGATAAACTATTATTATTGAGTTTAAAATAAGGTAGTTATCCACATAAATATGGAAAAATACCTGAAATAATTATATAAAATAAATTTTAGCATAACTAATAAGTAGTGGAATCTATTTCTGGCTAGTAAATAGGAAGTATCAAACCAAATTGGTTCAATATTTTTAGTGATTAAAGAAACAAATTGATGTGCCAAACCTTAATAGGATTATTGGCTTTGTTTTAAGCAGCAGTCTCGAATGCCAAGTTTTTTCACTGATGAGCAATGAATGAACTGACTAGACATCAAAGGAGCTTAGAACTAAGTAAACTAATTAGCAATTAATTGACCAGTGTTAAGAGTTTGAAATTTGCAAGATAAAATGCTTAGTTCTGAAGCATCAGTGGGCATATACAATACATATAGGTCAGGACAAAGAAACAAGTACTCCATATTGCCCGTATATTATACAATGTAAATTGCTTTGTTTAATATTATCCATTCTATGAACATTTGAAATCACGTTACGCCGCTAAAATATGCAAAATTTGTGGCGACTAAATCTTCCTTAAACTCATTGGTGGAAACCCTAGTAGCCAAGTATATGAAAGGGTTACTTTTGCAATCCTGATTATCAACCAATTGGCAAGTGCAAGCTAGTAAATGTAGTTAAGTTTTAAAAAATTAGTCACGATTATTTCAATAATCCCTTGTCCGAAAAAAAATGTACCCCTTTTAATTTCAGAGAATGTTACTTTACTTCAGAAGAAAATGCCACATTGCTCGAAACCATTTTTATTGAAATGCTGCAGACTAAAGCATAGAAATCTTATATAATGCCGAGCCATTTTGTCATTTAATGCAGAATAAAACATTTCTAGTAGTAAGATTAAAGGGGAGCGTCTATTATAAGTTTAGAAAAGTTAATATACTCGAGAAATAAAATGAAAATTTATTACTGCAGAATTAGAAATTTTGTCTTTCCAAAAATTATAAGTGGCTCACATATAGTAAGAGAGCTAGTTCATAATTTCTTAAAACCTAAAAATAATTATTTGACACTAAGCATGAAATATGTGAAAACAAAGGGTTAGTTTTCAAATTAGGATCCAGAATGGTTTAACTTTAAATCCTGGAATTGTTGATTTCTAATTACAAGTTTTAAGAGAAAATTACTAATTTTTAGAAAAATAATTTACTCCATTTTAAACTTTAAGGCACAAGGCCTATAAAGTTGACAAACATGTCCATTTAGCAAAAATTTGACAAAAATTATCTGCTTTCAACTGGTGTTTTTTTACTAATATATTACTTAAATGCAAGAACTGGGTAATTCGAAAAATGGTATATTTTGAGTTATACATGAACTAGAAAAGCTGAGATTATATAGAATTTAATGCAAGGACTAGGTATCTTTTCTGACCACTTAAGCTGTATCAGCTAATGAAAAATGCAGGTACATATGAAACTGGGATTGACAGCAAACTGTTTTTCCCCTTTCCAGTAAACAAAATATTGAATTACCTAGTTTTTGCATTCAGGTGATATTTACTTTATGTTCAATAAAAAAATCGTCTTTAAAATGCTAAAGCTTTCTTTTAGATTTTTAAAACTAGTCAATTTTTAATATATTTGCAGCATCTATTTAAACACAACTTTGCATCTAAATAGATTGACAGTTATTTTATATTAAAGTCTTATTCTGATCATTCAAGTTTTAAGAGATGTTAAATAGCTCTTGTTCCTCAACCAATTTCGATACTAAATTTTGGAAATACAGGTAATTTAGTTGCACCTTTCTATATTTCGTTTCATTATAATTTCAGGTTGATTTTTCACTTTATTTTTTGAATTGTTGCTCTTACACTTGATGCATCATATAATTTCTTTAAATTCATCAAATGAAGTTAAAAATTTCTCTTACTCACTAAAAGTTGATTTTCTATGCCCATACTCTTCCCCAAATAGATTAATGGATTTTAAAGTTGATGCTAAGCAGTTTTAAAATCCAATTAGACTTTTACCTCAGCCATGAATCATAGCAAAAATCTTTCTATTTGAAATAGAAAACAAAACTTGCTGTTTGCAATTCATATGCATATTTGCAAAACATTCATATAGACCCATTTAGAAATGTTTATACTTCAAATCAAAATTTCTATCATTAACTATTAAAAATTTCAGTAGATACCACATTTGTGGACAAAATTTAACTCAATAGAATGCTATTTACAAATTTTCAAGTGTATATTTTATTTAAAAATCGATATGGTAAGTATTTTTCGAATAAACCAATTAACATAACTAATTGTCATACACAATTTTTAAATCAGGCAAAATTTTGATACTTCAATTAAAAACGAAAATATTTTGATTTTCAGTAGTTTAATTAGACACTTGTGGCTTTTAAGTTTTATATAAGTAAACTTGATTTCTCTAATTAAATAAAGATAATTTTATATTAAAATATTATGCAGATCCAGAGGGAAAAAACATTGTCTTGAATGGGAACTTTGTAAGTCAACAAAAATATATTTTTCATTTAGATTAATTACAAAAGAAACAAAATGGATTCTTCAAAAAAATAGTCTAATTAAAAAACAGATTCTAGTGACAAAACTTGCAGTAGTACAATTAAGACAAAAAAAGTTTAATTAAAATACTTACATTTAGGAATCACATTTAACTTTCACCAAATTTAATAAATGTGTGCCAATTGCTCTTCATTTCCTTGTTTTGAAAATGATAGTAATCACTGCAGCTTAATTTAGAGGCACAAAGGTATGTTTTAATCAATATATTACAGTATAATGCAAATGCCTAATCTGTTACCTGAATCGTAACCTAAATCTAAATTTTGAATTGCCTAACTTCATAGGTACCAAATATCAAGCCAATGTTGAGGATTCAGCTTGATTCAAAATGCGTTTCAATACCGAGAATGCAATGTCTAAATTAGATTAGTGTTTTTTACTATGCTGTAACTTTAATTAACAAAAGTTAATTAAAAGTACTTAGAAAATCAATAACAAAAAGGAACTAGATTCATTAAAAGTTAAACACCCAGAAATGACAGGCATGAATACATAAAATTTTATTGAGAAGATTTTTTAACCTGATACACAAGTTTAATTTTTTTACTGTAACATTGCACAGTAAAAAGAAACAAAAATAACAGAAAATTTACAAAAAATATATTACAAATGAATTACATAAATCTTAAGTTATGTAAAAACATTGAATAAATACTAATATTATTGCTCTTGTATATATTACTGTACTTTGACAAGACGACACAAAATATGTAAACTCTTGTTCCGTGGTATCAGGTATAATAAGAATTTTCTTTATTAAAGTACAAAAAGTAATGTATAAATAACTAGCAAATATCGTCTGTATTAGAGCATTTGCACCTGTACAAAAAATAGTCTTTTACAAGCAAAATAATTCTTGTCTAAAAACTGATGCAGATTGTGCATCCTTGTCATACAATCAACATAAATATTACTGACTTAAAACCTGTTTCAACCACTTTAAAGAAACATTTTTGGGCCGTAAAAAAATATTCATGTTAATGCATAAGTAGATGCCATATCCTACAACAACCTCCACTGAATCCTCCTATTCACTGAGACTGTTGTTTGCTGGCCTGTAATGCAAGTGATCTTCGTTCCAGAAAACCATCCAAGTCAAATCGCTTAAAATCTAAAAGAAATTTCACCAATTATAACCTAATCAACAAATTATAACTTCAATGATAGTCTCCAAATTTGAAAAGTCAAGATGTTTTTAAAGGTTTTTCAACGGAAGACAAAGTGCTTAACATGTTGTAAAATTTCTTGTATTAATTTAATTTTTGTACACTTAATTGTTAATATGATTGCACTATTTATTAACAGAACTCGGGATTATACCACATTTTAAGACTTGAATAGAATGGATAAACAAGTTCAATAATCAACACATTTGTTTGGTTTTGGGTTTTACGGCACAGGGGCCATATTTAGCCAAGCTGCACCAAAAAACAAGACAATGTCAAGTAATTGTGAAAGAAAGGATGTGGAGGAGAAAGTAAAGATTGCTCGGGCTTCCCCTATCAACACATTTGGATTTTAGGACTTGGATTCTTAAAAAATCTAGAACACTAAAGTAAATGCTACAGTTTATAACAATATTTAAACAAATTTTAAGAAAGGGTATACTCCAAAGCAATGCCAAAGAAATAAGAAAAATCATAATGGAATGAGACAAACATTGAACATATTTTAAAAGGAAAAAGTAAAATTATAATTTTAATATCATTCATAGGTAAGCAGAATGTTCAGTTCAATAGCAAGAATAGAGTGACCAACTTTCCCATATTACAGCTTAATTTTATTGGATACTCCATGCTCCCGTAATGACCTTCTATTTCTCCCATATATTTATTTCATCAACAATCAAGATCATGAAATTTAAATATTATTTCCGCCCAATACATTCTGATATAAACTGCAATTATTATCGACAGTTAAGAATTGGGGTATTCATCCATAAATATGGAAAAAAAAATAATAATCAATAGAAAGTTCAGCATATACAAATTGATAAAGGAATATCCGTTTCCAGATTGTAAATGGGAAGTAAAGAACCAAGTTGGTTCAATATTTTCAGTGATTAAAGGCAAAAAAATATATATTTACAGTGATTATTACAAAAAAATTGGCATGCAAAAACTTAATAAGATTTTAGGCTTTGGTTGAATCATCCCAAGCTCAAATGTCCATTTTGAAAGAGTTGTTTCACTAATGAGTAATAGCTGGACTGATCAGAAAAATTAAAGTAGCTTAGAATTAATTGTCAGAGCTAATGGTAGCAATTAATTTACTAGTTGTAGTTTCAAAATTTGCACACAAGGGAAAGATTTAAAAAAGTCCTTACTTCTGTGGTATCAGTGGACAAATGCATGCAGGTTACTATTCAGAAACCATGCAAATTTGTATAAATTTTATTCTATATTGTAAAGTGTATATTATATACAATATAAATTAATTGTTGTTAGAAATGATCCATTCCATGAACATTTGTTGGAGTGCCACTGCTTAAAAAGCACACTTGTCACAACTGCATTTCCCTTTAATTCATGGCTGAAAGTTAGTCAAATTCCTAAGTAATGCAAAAAAACAAGAATAAACAAAATAATGGAATAAAACAAACATTAAACATTTTAAAAGGGGAAGTAATTAAAATTTTGAATTCATTTATAGATAACCAAAATATAAAATTCAACAGTAAAGACTGAAATGTGTCATGTGCAATTCACATTAGATTCTAACCTGGGCGTGGGAACTGCTCCTCAGGTAAATTGCTTGAATAATATGCAACAGTCGGTGCTGAAAAATAGGAGGATTTCATTGAAAAAAGGTACTTTTCCATCAAAAAAACACATTTCTAAATGATCAAATTAGAGTTGTTAGCAGAATATTTCCTAAATATTAAAATGTGGAGAATATTTAAGAATTTTCTATTTGAAACCTCATTTTTTAGGAAACTAATTCATTGATTGCAGAAATGAACACGAAGCTCCTTTTATGTGCCGTTCACTATACATATATATACACACCATTAAGTCTTAGAATTATGTTAAACACCCCCCACACATTTCTGCATATGAAAAATAGTGTAGCACACGCATTAAACTTATTAGTTAGGGATATATTGAAAAATAACTCTTCGAGTGAACTTGAAAATAATCGCACATATTGTCAAAGTAAATAATTCCCACTACAAGCAAAATCATTAAACCACTTGCTTTCTTTTGAGGATTGAATAAATTCCAAATTGAAATTTAAGTTATATATATGTTGCATTTGTTAAATCATTTTCAAGTTTAGTTCAAGATAGTTTTCAAGTTATTTAAGACAACTTAGGGAGGAAAGGGCTAAAATTTTACATTTTCTTAAAAGTCCTTAATTGATTTTTATCAAAATATATGAAGGCTGCTATTCACAATTTTTTCAAACATTAATTTCATAATTAATAGTGCATACTAAAAATGAACCTAAACAGAAATATAGATTTTGCTAGGGTTCTTTCATAGTGAAGTTTAAAAAACAAATTCAGCATTATAGGGATATTATTTCAGAAGATATAAAATGTTTGGTAACACTAACATAACACTTATTTAACATAAGGTGCTCCACACTTTCCATGCTCATGATCCAGAAACAGCTGGACCAAATGATGGAACCTTGGATTTAAGGTTCAATTTTGATAGATTCAAACATTAGCATCAAAAGTGAGTGTATTAAAAATTATGTTTATGCATAATTTAATAAGAAAATGATGCTTAAAATTTTGCAAATGAAGAGGGGTGGTTCAATTTCCCCCACTGCTGTACATAGCATAGGAAAGAGTATAGAAAAACAAATTAAAAGAACTAATTAATTTAAAATAAAGAAAACTTACGTTTTCCCTCTGCAGCAGAAGATCTGTTGACTTCCATTTCTCTACAGATATTTTTCCATGCTAAGTATAAAATGAAAACTTTTATTATCCTTAGCACTTACCAAAACACTAAAACATTAATTATACCTGCCAACCAAGAAATAGTCCAGATTTTTACAACATAAAAAAGCAATTATGATGCTCAATTTTAAATATTTTGTGTTTGAACATTTGTTGCACTTCAGAATGACACATGACTGATGAAGAAAGTTCTTTTTAATTAATCCTCAGGTATCATTACAATGATTTGGACAGTAGCATAGTGTAACATTTATAACTAAGGATGCCAAGATTGAATAGCAAGCAAAGAACCAAATCTTATGTTAAGCTTTAGACAACATTACAACTCCTTTTTTTGTTGTTTCTTTTCCACTAGGACCATACAAAACAAATAATTTTATCCCTAAGTTAAAAAGAAGCCCAAAAGACACAATTGTGACCAATCTTGTTAGTAATTATGCCATTGATCCAAACAAAGTTTGGGAAATAAGGGGGAAATAGACTATGAGCAAGGATCCACAGTGCATATTATTTGGACTGGATACTCGTTTCAGTAAGAAGCATGGGGAAGGGAAGAAGGATCTGTATTGAAGGTACCTATTATGCATTTCAAATACCATTAACCAATCACAATAAGAAATCATTCGAAGCTGAAAGGATGGGGCACCATAAGTAATTGGTTGGCTTTTTCAGTGAAAATCAAGGACTTAAAATGGAAACTGACATCTCACTCTGATTTAAGTAAAAAGATTTTGCTTCAGGTTTTATTGATTTAAAAAAAATAAAATTTTGCCACTGAATTTTATCTGGGGATGCTCCTATGAATGCTTTGGAGCATATTTTGAAACACACTTCATTTCAATAATTAATTCAATATTTCATTAACTAATAGTTAATGAATAATTAAATTATGAGTAATACAATTTTGCTACACATGGTCTAATTAGATCATATGTTCCACAGTGAGACTCCTCTAAGTATAGGTATATATTGAGTACTTTTATCACAGCAGATAGTACTTTAATCATGTACCCATATTTATAGCCTAAACATGGCTATTAAATAATACTCACAATCATGAATATATTTTATGACTTCCAAATGCGGTGGTTCAGGAATAGGTCTCTGGGAATATTGTCTTCGTCCATTGAGATGGTGAAAGGGTGGTTTGGAACTTAAAAAAAAATGACACAAAACATTGAAAAAAGTAATAATAAATATGATAATAACGTTAAATAAGAAAAAATTTTACATGTGAATACAAACAGAAAAATATTAGCATTAACTATTAACATATGCAGAAATTGTTCAGTCCTTGAATACTAAATATTTCAAATGTACTGATTGTTGTATTTAAAATAAAACAATCTGATTTTTATCAATGGATATGCTCTAATTTCTTACTAAAAATGTTACTCAGAATGAAACTAATATATTTTCATTTTAGGCTCGATTCTAGTTGCTGGTGTATAAGTCAAATTTCACCTAATTAGCCTGCTGTCAAAAATAAGTGCTACCCATTACCACAAAGCATGGTTAGCACTTATTTTTGACAACAAGGCTAATTAGGTAACAAAAAATAGAAATCAAGCCAAGTCTGAACCATTAACTACGATTTCACCCCATTTTCTTCCAAAGAGAAAAGGAAATATATTTGTATGGATTGGAAAGTATTGACACTTGTGGATAAATAAGTAAAGTTGAGAAAGATTATATAAAAAATTATTACAAAATATGGAATTTTAAATAACTTACTTTGATTACTTAAGATGTGTGTCGTAACTAAATATTTATTGTAAAGAACAACTTTATATTAATAATAAATACTTTTCCAATGACAAAAAATGCATTTTGAAAGTATGTTAGACACAGAACAGGTACATTCTGTACACTTTTTAAAAGCATGAAAGACCCCTTCCCCAAATACTACTTCGAAAACTAATCAGAAAAAGGGTGAAAAACCAATTCAAAAGTAAAATATGATACATTACCTGAAATTTCAAATATAGTTGACATACAAAATGTTTGAGGTTAAATTTTCAGCTAGATCATAACTGACAAATTTAACAAATTAACTGACAAAAATAACTATTTGAAAGGATAGAACATTTCAAATTAAGAGAAATAGTAATCATCGAACTAAAATAGGGCAAAATAGTTCACATGAAAAAAATGGTTGAGTTACGAATTTTTTCAAATAATGCGCTCAGTAAATTTCACCAAACAATGACTTCAAAAAATATAACATTTGAAAGAAAGAAACGTCCTGTTTTGTTTTATAGATTTAGTTCACATGGAAAAAAATGGTTGAGTGAGAAATTTTCCATTTCAGCATGATTCAAAATTTTTGTCCTTTGCCTCCATAATCTAACATGAAAAATAGAACATTTAAAAGTGAGAAAAACTGCGATTCAAGTTTTGAACGAATTTTTCAACTATGAACTAGTGTTATCGATAATTTAATTCCTATAACTCACTTAGGGTTCATGAAAAAGAGTGCACGATTTCTATACTTTATAGAATTTTTTACTTGATTTAACACAAATATTTTTAAACAATTTACCTCATTATTCTAAATATGTCGAACTACGCTGTAAATCTCAAATTTACATTAGCTATTTCATCCCAATTTGATCTTCCTAAGCTAGAAATGAAAAAAAACATTGTGATTTTCAGTCATACATTTTTTTAATATGATCTACACAACATGAAACACAAAGACTTACGAAAAATTAATGGAATATCATTTTTCATGGAATTTTTTGGTATTCGCTGTCAAACAATAAAAATATTACAATAATGAAAAAAATTTATATAAACAGTTAACGGTTACCGTTTCTACGCTTCAACCTGTGGAAAGAGAATGAAAACAGAAGTTACACTGTGGTGTGGACGGTCTATTACATGGATATGACACTTCAAATTCACACTGCATAATATTGTGTCCGTAACTAAGCGAAATCGCTCACTTCATCAATATGTTAAAGGTAGGTAGGTATTTCAATTAACGTCACACTGAAACAACATAACGGGCTATTGTAACGGTTCGGGATCAATCCCAAACGGAAAGATCCGAAGATCCAGAAAAGGGATAGGTAGGTAGATATTTTCAATTAACGTCACACTGGAGCAACACAGCGGGCTATTGGTAGCGTTCCGGGATCTAAAGAAAAAGATAGATGATATGGTAATTAACTTCGCACAAGAGCAGTGGTTCCTACGGACCCCCAGGGGTCCTTGGAACCGCTGAGGGAGTCCGTGGCAAATTAAAATTAATTTGGGGATGCGTAAACAACGTCAGGGGGTCCGCGAAAGGTTTAATATAAAGTAAAATAATTGTGACCCATTTTCATTATTATGAAAGTTAAAAATAAATAGTAAAAATAAATTACTAGCCATTTTTACGTCCTGAGTAAAATATAAGTATAGATAGGTACATAAAGTACATGTAATGTGTTTTGTTGAGCAATTCATCGGTTTCTCAAGTTTCGAATAAAAGAATTTATTGACATTAAAACATTGATATATTTACAAGTTAGCTGGAGACTACAAAATATGAGCAGCCAATTTCATTTCACTACATATAGTGTACTGCCCTTATCAGAGTTCTGGTAATTACGTAATAGGGAAATCGCCTG
Source organism: Meta bourneti (assembly GCA_933210815.1). Classification (NCBI taxonomy): domain Eukaryota; kingdom Metazoa; phylum Arthropoda; class Arachnida; order Araneae; family Tetragnathidae; genus Meta; species Meta bourneti. The sequence goes on along the minus strand of OW119929.1, from coordinate 72,841,855 downwards.
CGCACGAACTTGGGGGATTTCAATTAACGTCACACTGGAGCAACACAACGGGCTATTGGTGACGGTCCGGGATCAATCCCAAAGGGAAAGATCCGGGGACAACACCACGTAATTTTGAACCACGGTCAGATGACGAGGCAACACCTGAGCTGGCACCCCACTCTCCAAACTTCCACACCACGCCAACGTGAGGACATTTGAGCCCACGACAGATTTAACGTGCACCAGCCCCCTATGTACACGACGGTGTTTTGGCTGGATTCAAACTCGCAACCCTTCGGTTGCAAGTCCGTTGCTCTTCCAACCGGGCCACTGCGGCCCGCACGAACTTGGGCGCCTAGGAAAGAGTAATTTATTACTTACGTTTTCTTCTTTATACTCAACTGCAAACAATATTCGACATAATGACAAGCATCGTACGGTGGGAGCCGGAACGACCGCGGCCGCCTATCTATCTATGCAGGTTTGAACAGGAACGGAATCTCGCCGCTACAGGATAATTTTCTTTCATGCAATAACTTGTCCAAAATATGGCATTATAAAAGAGTCGTGCTCTAATCAACAATTTAATTCTGTTTTGTGTGTGATGTGAAGTGCATGCAACAAATTTTCCTTGTTTTGAACAAAGAGCAGTATCTTTTTTTTATTGTTACAGATAGCGTAGGTTGCGTAAGTATTTTTGAATACATTTGATATCTTGTATATTAAATTTATTTAAGCTAAGTTATACTTTTGTTAAAGTTAATTTATTTAATAGTTTTATTATATAATATTTATCAATATTATACATTATTTTTTTATTTATTAATTTAATGATAATTTAATTTACTTTTCTTGAAATTAATTTCAAGCGACCAAAAGGGGGGGGGTATTTCAATTAACGTCACACTGGAGCTACACAATGGGCTATTGGTGACGGTCCGGGATCAATCCCAAAGGGAAAGATCCGAGGACAACACCACGTAATTTTGAACCACGGTCAGATGACGAGGCAACACCTGAGCTGGCACCCCACTCTCCAAACTTCCACACCACGCCAACGTGAGGACATTTGAGGCCACGACAGATTTAACGTGCACCAGCCCCCTTTGTACACGACGGTGTTTGGCTAGATTCGAACTCGCAACCCTTCGGTTGCAAGTCCGTTACTCTTCCAACCGGGCCACCGCGGCCCGCGACCAAAAGGAAAAATTACATTATGTTTTATGTACACTGCTGGCCACCGTAAATGCAACACCCTGAAGGAAGCATGCAAATAATATGAAATTTACAACATGCATTAGCGGAGGTGAGATATGCAAATGATTAGAATTTCAGCGCAGACGCACATCACGCGCGCCTGTGGCGCCACTTCAAAGCGCTATTTAAGGCTTGGAGATTTCGACGATTTCAAGTAAGGTAATTGTGTTTTTCTTGTGGTTTTTTCAAAAAAAAACGATCAATTATGCCTCGTAGAAAACAGCGATCATCTTTTGATCAAGTATCCGAGTTCGACAGAGGAAGGATAGTGGCCTACCGAGATTGTGGATTATCTTTCAGGGAAATCGGTAGTCGTGTTGGACGAAACCAAACAACTGTAATGCGGATATGTGATCGTTGGATGCAGGAGGGTACGACGGACCGACGTGTTCGATCGCATCCACCTCAGTGCACCACTTCACGTGATGACAGGCATATTGTGCGTATGGCAGTGACGGATCACTCAGCCACATCACGAACCATAGCACAGCACATTCAGTCTGTACCGCATCATCCAGTGTCTGCGCGTACCATTCGACGCCGTTTACAGCAGAGTGGTCTGTCCGCAAGACATCCATTGCTTCGTCTACCCTTGACGCAGAACCACAGACGTTTCCGCCGCCAATGGTGCGATGAAAGAAGGATGTGGACGGCAGAATGGAATGAAATTGTCTTTACTGACGAGTCACGCTTCTGTCTGCAACACCACGATGGTCGGATTCGAGTCTGGAGACACCGTGGAGAGAGGATGCTGAACAGCTGCGTTATGCACCGCCACACTGGTCCTGCACCGGGTATTATGGTATGGGGCGGTATTGGATATCACTCTCGCACTCCTTTAGTACGCATTGCCGGTACTTTAAACAGCCAGCGCTACATCTCCGAGGTGTTGGAGCCAGTTGTCCTTCCTTACCTTCAGGGCTTGCCCACAGCCATATTTCAACAGGATAATGCGCGACCACACGTGGCACGCATTGTCCAAGGGTTCTTCGTCAATCGCCAGTTTGAATTGCTTCCCTGGCCAGCTCGCTCTCCGGATCTTTCGCCGATAGAAAACCTGTGGTCCATGGTTGCTCAACGATTGACCCAGAATACATCCCCAGCTGCCACACCAGATCAACTTTGGCAACGTGTGGAAGCTGCTTGGTCTGCTGTACCCCAAGAACACATCCAAAGTCTCTTTGAATCAATGCCGAGGCGTGTGGCAGCGGTGATCTCCAACAATGGCGGCTACTCTGGTTACTGATTTTGGCAGGAAGCACACTTCACAGAAGTCTATAAATTTAATCATTTGATAGTTGGTCAACATGTTATCTACAAAATAAATTTTGTTGTGATATCTCTTGTCTTTCTTGGTGTTGCAATTTGGGTGGCCAGCAGTGTAATAACACATTTTAATTATTTAAATCTCGTAAATAAATGTCCATAGTCATAAATACATAGTAAAAAATGCGTACCTCTACAATATGACACTTAAAAAATTTTACCCTTATATCTTAAATTTGTGCCTTTTTTTCCAGTATGAGTGAGCCGAAGAAAAAATGCAGACAATATAGTGTTGAATATATTAAATATGGCTTTATTCCGTTACCAGGCAATAGCACTCTACCTATGTGCCTTCTACGCAATAAAACTTTGTCAAACGAATCAATGAAACCTTCTAAGCTTAAGGAACATTTTGAGAAATGTTCATAGTGACAAAAAAGATAAAGATTTAACTTTTTTTTAAAACAGTCAAAGAAAAATATTTGTAAACACCGTCATTGCAACAACTCTTCGCGACAACATTTAAGAGAGACGACAGTGGACTGCAGGCTTCTTAGAACATTTCTTTACTGATTGCAAAGTCCGGAAAGCCGTACACCATTGGTGAAGAACTTATTCTACCAGATGTAAGTGAGGTAATACGCAACGTGCTGCATAAACCAGCTTCCGATATTATAAGAAGAATTCCATTGAGTAATAATACAGTACAAAGAAAGATTGACGAAATGGCTCAGGACGTAGAAAATTCTTTATGTGGGCACTTAAAAACATCTGAATTCTCTATACAGCTTGACGAGACAACTTTGCCAGAAAACGAAGCTTTACTTTTAGCTTATGCGAGATTTGTAAAAGAAGAAAAAATTTCCCAAGAATTTGCTAAATGTTTGGAAACTGATACGAAAGGTGAAACAATATTTAATGAACTAAGAAAAATTTTAGATGCAAACGTTATACCCTTGAGTAATATCCTCTCCGTTGCTATTGGCGGTGCTCCGGCAATGATAGGATGACATCGAGGCTTTCTGGCATACTTAAAACAAGCTATACCGAATGTATTATCTGTACATTGTGTCATTTTTCGACAACATTTAGTCGCCAAAAATCTTAGTGAACGATTGCATGGCTCACTAGATTATGTCATTAAGAGTTAATAAAATCAAAAGGAATGCCTTAAATGAGAGATTATTTGCTCAACTTTGGAAAAATGATGAAAATTATAATCGTTTACTACTTAACATGGAAGATCGTTGGTAATCTAAAGGTGCATATTTGGATCGATTTTAATAACTGATTCAGTGTTGGAATTCCTGGAAAGCAAAGACAATGATTTGCGGCTCAATTTAATGACTTCAAAAAATGACAGCTTATATGACTGACTTATTTGCCAAATTTAACGAAACCAATTTGAAATTACAAGGTGATCAATGCAACTTAATCGATAAGAAATTGTTCCAAACCCTCCATCTATCAACCCATGATTCCATTCTTGAGTCGAAGTTATTGTTAGCACCAAAGTAGTCATCTTTTCTTACATTCAAAGTATGACCCATACAAATTATGTTGAACAGAAGGATTACGGGTTCCCCTGGACAAAAAGGTCCGAGGCAAAAATTGAATTAAAACAATTCCACTTTTAACTGTTTTATATATTTCGTGATGCCCCGGCCTCTTCAAGACTAATAACCACAGTGGGTCGAAAAGATAAATCTGCATGTGTCCAATTTCTAGACGCTGTAAGACAAGCTTTATATTTACTTGTAGAACAGTACAGTAGAACTGAATTACTTGAATTCAAGGGTCGAGGTAGCCCGGTTGGAAGAGTAACGGTTTAGCAACCGGAGGGTTGCGAGTTTGAATCCAACCAAACACCGTCGTGTACAAAGGGGACTGGTGCGCGTTAAAGCTGTCGTGGCCTCAAATGTCCTCACTTTGGCGTGGTGTGGAAGTTTGGAGAGTCAGGTGCCAGCTCAGGTGTGACCTTGTCATCTGATTGCGGTTCAAAATTACGAGTTGCCCTCGGACCTTTCCCTTCGGGTTTGATCCCGGACCGTCGCCAATAGCCCGTTGTTCTGCGCCGGTACGACGTTAATTAAGTACCTACCAACCGACCTACCTTGAATTCAATTTAAAATAACTAGTTTCATGCGCGAATCGTTACGCTAGTCTGCTGCCATGACCGATCTTTTTAATTTATGGTAATCACCCTCTCCATCCAAACTTCAACACCGCGCCAACGTGAGGACATTTGAGCCCACGACCGATTTAACGCGCACCAGCCCCCTTTGTACACGACGGTCTTTGGTTAGATTCGAACTCGCAACCCTCCGGTTTCTAGTCCGTTACTCTTCCAACCGGGTTACCACGGTCCCTTTTTATTTATGAGAAGCTTCTTTTGTAAATCTAAATTCTGACCGTGGCTCAAAATTACGAGATGTCCTAGAATCTTTCCCTTTGGAATTGATCACGAACCGTCCCCATCGGATCTTTCCCCTTGGAATTGATCCCGGACAGTCGTCAATAGCCCGTTGTGTTGTTCTAGTACGACGTTAATTAATTATCATTACCACGGACCGTCCCCAATGGGCAGTTGGATTGCTCCGTGCGACGTATATTCAAATACCATTTACCTCTTAAGCTGATTGTGCATGGCGTTATTGTTTCTGTAGTAAAACGTGTTTCATATCTGTGTATTCTGCATTGGGTTACCGAAAATAAAATCAGTCTTTCGATGGGTTGTTTAAACTGAAAATTCCTCTCCTACAACGGTATCATGAAAATGGCCTTGGTTAATCATGGGTATTTATATGCTAGGATAAAAAAATTCAGACACGAACTTTAGAATTAACAAAGTATGAAGTTATAAATTTAACATTTCAAAATAAAGATACATAAATAATTCAAAATATCTCATATTTTTAAGGAAATGTTTCAGCTTAACATAAACTTAGCGTGTTAATAAAACCCTGTTGCAACATATGAACTTCAATATATTACTTTTTTCAAACTGACTTGAAGTTATTTGCACATTTTTTTATTCGCGAGACGTTTTCACTATGAGCAGAGGAAAACGAGTGCTCATTTCCAAAAGTATTTAAGCAATCACTTTTATTTCTATGTTAAACCATTTGCGCTTAGCGTTTATTTGTAATTATATCTTATCGATACAATTATACGTAAATCTCTGATGGGCGAGGTTTGTTCGTTTTTCGGTGAAATTTATAAATTTGTATTTATAAAAAATTAGGGTTATATATATTTATATAAAAACGTTTTGAGTGGATCTCCTCCAAATGTTGTATCAAAATCTCCAGTTCCTATTTCGTAAAGAAGTGTCAAAATATATAAATTATATATTTATTTAAAAATAAATCTCCGAGTTGCTGTATTTCTAAAATATTGCAAGTTATTTTTATTCTTGTGACAACTTTTTTGAGACTTGAACCAAACGCTTCGAAAATTAACTTAGGCTAATTTGTAGGAGGAAGGGGTTAAGCAATATCATATATGTATATACATACATACATTCAAGAGAACCTGAGATTTCTGAATGAAGCACATTTACCCACATAGCGGTTTTCATATCTTCTCTAAAGGTAAGCAGGCAGCTGAATTTACATCGCACTGGAGCAGAGATGTTGGTGACGGTCCGGGATCAATCCCGAAGGGAAGGATCGAGAACAACAGCTCGAAATTTTGAACCATGGTCAGATGACGAGGTCAACACCTGAGCTGGCACTCCACTTTTCCAAACTTCCACACCATGCCATCGTGAGGACATTTAAGGCCGCTACAGATTTAACATGCACCAACTCGCAACTCTACAGCTGGTGATTCGCGAGTTTACCAACTGGTCTACCGAGGTCCCATTTGAAGAAAGATAAATCCTCGTTGAACGTGGGTGAAAATGGTTTTATCAAAGCAAATTAACGTTGAACATAGTACTAAATAACAGCGATATCAGTCGAATTTCAGCGAGGAAAAATGGCTAAATAAATGCAAATTAACAAAAGGGCTAAATAACATCACTATTAAAACCAATACCATTTCAATGTCGAAAAAAAGCTAATTAACGTAGGACAAAAATTGTTTCCTTTCAAAGTAAATTAAACGTTGTTTATCAGTGACATATACACGAAGAATTTAGCGAGTGCTAAAAAACTATGTTTCAATGGTTAGTCAACCGTATTCCTCAATGGTTATTCGACGTTTCTTAGCATAAGCTACATAAATATTCTTAAACTGTTTCACCGGAAAGCGTTTACTAAATGATAAAAATATCAAATCCCATAAAGACAAGATGTCTGATTTTATGTCCTTAAGGGCATAAGTTATTCCTCCGTTGGAGGAAGACAAACTCGTTTCAGTTTCGTTCGAAATTAAGAAAGAATGCTTTTCTGTTTACGCTGCTCAATAACACAGCGTGTGGACCTCAACTAAATTAAGAATGATGAAACAGAACTTTTCCCCCTGTAGTCAACAAGCTTTGACTGTTCTGTTGCGTGTTTTACCAGGGGTCACCATTCTTTTTTCTGCGAACTTCGCTCGTACTGCTTGTTGAACGGTTGAGAGGATTTTCAGGACTCGGTGCCATAATTAGAAGAGTAATAATCGCTGCAGAAATGGATGCAGTTGGTATTAAAGTAAAATAAAAAGCAAATAGACAACGTAATAATTCCGCTTGGTAGACACTGGTTTTATTGGCCTAGTAAAAGTTCATAAATCGAAATGAACGCGATTGTAAGCATCAATAATTTCATGAGGTATTTACTGATCATTCGAAAGTATTTACATGCGGTCAAACGGCATAATCAATGGAATTGTAGCTTTTATGTCTCCCACTCTGCATAATGAACTAAAAGCAGGTCAACTTGACCTTCAGCACGAGGAACTTATGAGATGACCACTTCAATTACTTTTTCGTGCAATCGTACCTTTTTTCTCTATGGCAATACATGCGGAAATATTATATTGAACATTGCCATTATCAGCAATAGATTTAGAGCTACCTTTTCTCTAACAATCCTGTTTTTCAATTTATATTTACTTTTTGCTATTCCAACTAAAGATTTATTTTCTTCTCATTTCAAAATTTGAAATCGCCAAAACCTTAACCTCAGCTGTGTTAGTCTCAACAAAACTTATAGTATTTACAACGATGTGTTGTCAGTTACTTATGCCTACGTTTCGACCTGCTTTATACAGGATCAGGGTTGGAACAATTGTTAATGCACTACTTGTGAAAGAACTTCAGCATTACCTAATACTGTAAGGGGGCCGCGGTAGCCCTGTTGGAAGAGTAGCGATTAGCAACCGGTAGATTGTGAGTTCGAAACTCGATAGAACCAAAGACCGTCGCGTGCATGTGGACTAGAGTACGTCACATCTGTCGTGGCCTTAAATGTCCTCATATTGGCATGGTGTTGAAGTTTGGAGAGTAAGGTGTCAGCTCATGTGTGGACCACGTCATATGATCGTGGTTCAAAATTGCGAGGTGACCTCGGATCTTTAGCCTTGGGATTGATCCCGGACCTTCGCCCGTTGTGTTGCTCCAGTGCGACGTTAATTTAACTATCCCCGAGTGAAGTGGCAAATAAATTCTAGTTTATTATGATATCGTATTTCTTTCGAAGAACAAGAGTCGTTATACTCGTATTTTCAATTCGTTTCTTTTGAAAACCTAACCCGTTTTTGTATTCTTAACAGTGATTGCAATTAAAAATCAAATTTCTGAAAAAACTGAATATAAAATAAAATAATATATTAATTCATAATTTTGAAATAGTTTTTGTCTTACTAATATTTGAAATGAAAAGACAATATTTGCTTTTCTGTACTAGGGTGATTCACATTACATTGGCGATACTCGCACCCCATGTGATTCATTATACAATATATTTTAATATTTATTGCACACGTGGAAAGCTTTTTGAGTATTTTTGGAATTATTTATTGGTTAAGTGCATATCACAGAAGGAAACCATGAAATTTTATTTAAATTGATCAAGTTATCTTTTAGTTACAAAGAAAAATGTATGTTTTCGTGACTCAAGTTGCATGAGAAAAAAAGATTTATAACCTTTTAGTTTAAATTATAATTAATCGATAAATTATGCAGAAAAATTATTGATAACAGGTAATTTCTGGGGATAAGGTGTAATCGTGGAAAAGTTTTTCAAACTTTCTATGTGTAGCAGAGAATAGAAATTTTAAAATGGTTGTGTTACACTCTAAAAGTCAAAACGTCACATTGAGCAAACTCGTCCCCTTTCAAGCAAAAACATTGCTGCACTGATTATTTTTGCATGAAAAGTATATTTAGATATTTTATGACTTAAATAAATACAGAGATTATGGTTTCGCTCAATATGAATAAGAGTTACATGAATAATTCAGAATACTTTTAAGAATATTCTATAATTTTTTTTCCTACCTGTCCCTGATTTCATGGATTAGCCCACAAGTTAGAAAACCTTCTATAACTTTTCATTGAACTCAACCAGAAATCAAAATTGAGCAAAGTGTACCCATATGATAAAATACGCCATAATTTTCCTTATACCACACGTTTCATAATGGTTGCGTACACATTTACGTTACATCCCATCTGAAAGTAGTCTGAATTATTCATGGAGCTCTTACTTATCATTGAAAAGTGTAAGCAACAAAACGAGGATAACGGTTGAACGTCATTTTAAATAGAAAACCACGAGTAAATAATTCATCTTAATCGGAATCCTCTGACATTGATCTTTTAAGCTCCGTTCTTCAACGGTGTGGAACGATAATTTTGGGCAGAAGCAACTCGGATGTATTTCTTGAATCAAATATATAAACAGGAAAACCTTCAATTACATATTCATTTACGGTCCGGCTTCGCCCTGAGGTTTCGCTGCTTCGGGCAACCGAAGTGTCGCCTTTGTTTCCTCAGCAGTTTCGTTGCGCCGTCGAACAGCTTTTAGCTGGGTCACACATTGGAAGCATCATGCGACAAAACATACGACATGCGCGTGCGTACTCCGTTTCTGCTCGGAAAACATGTCGGTGCGCATGCGCATTTCAGCTTAGTATCGCAGGACTAATGTCGGACTAATGTGTAGCTTGCCTTGAAGATTTCGGCACTTCACATGCTTGTGTTCTTTTCTCTCCCGATCGCTCAGTTCCTGACAGCTCCTAACGTTTTGTGTTGTCCGGTTTGATTAAAAATTGGTTTCTTTCTGCGAAATGTTCAAAATTAAATGTTACTTCAAAATGGTTCTAGGGAACGACATAGCGAGCTGGAAATAGTTGCGATGAGCTAGAAATTCCAGGCAGAATAAAGCTGTGCAAATTTCGTGACGCAGACCTTATCATTTGAGAGTTCTTACTGCTTCAGACAAACCAAGTCGCGCCTCTGTTTCATCAGCAGTTTCGTTGCGTCGGCGACCTTTTGAACTTTGGTCCGATTTCACGCGCTTCTTTCCCCTTCCGATTGCTTGGCTCGTGATAGCTTTTGACATTTTGTGTTGATGGGTCTCTTGTGTCATGTTCTATATTAAATTTTACTCCTATGGTTCTAAGGAAACAACGTAGCGAGCTGGAAATAATTGCGCTGATCAGACATAATAAACAGTGCACATTTTTATGACGCCAGAACTCAGTGTTCAAGTGTTTTTGCTGCCTTAAACAAACAGATTTTTTACTTTATATATAAGATGCTTGTGATGCTCTCCTCTGGATGCACTAAGAACAGGGCTAAGGTTGATTACAGGGACTCAAGTCTATGGAATTTTTATTTTGTAGGTACTTATATATCTATCTATCAGAGAACTGTTTGCAACACTAAATCTGGGTGGTGAGGGTCGTTAAACTAACAGGGCTCGTTCATTTTGAGCAGGGTAGACTCTGGGGATTTATCTTTATTTTGTTTTTGGTTAGGTAGGTATTTTAATTAACGTCACACTGGAGCAATACAAAGGGCTATTGTTGACGGTTCTGGATCAATCTCAAAGGGAAAGATCCGAGGACAACACCACGTAATTTTGAACCACGGTCAGATGACGTGTTTTGGGTTAATATCGGTTGCGAAAAGAGGTAATTTACCAGTATGGATATTCTAAGCAACAAGTAAAAGTCATAATAAATAAAGGATGTTTCTAAAGTAATTATTCGTTTCAGTGAAAAATTCGGATGATCATTTTATTTTCTAGGTTTTACGAATCTTACTGACTTCTGAAGAAAGAATATCAATAGTTGAAGCGCGTCTGCGAGGTTTAATAATAATACAATTGCAGGATTTAGGCTGCCACGTGTAATTTTGGAATGGGTAAGATAGGTAGACAGCTAATTGGATTTATGTAGTACTGGAGCAATACAACAGGCGGTACGGGATCAATACCGAAGGGAATGAATGATCTGAGGACAACACCTGGTCATTACGAACCACGGTCAGATGACGAGGTCAACACCTAAGCTGGCAACCCACTCTAAAGACTGCCAATGAGAGAACATTTGATGTGACAACAGATTTAAAGTGCACCAGCCCTAACGTACACAACGGTCTTTGTTGAATCTAGTGCAGAACAGTTGCAACCCACCAGTTGCTAATTCGCGATTCTACCAACTGGGTTACAGTGGCCCTGAAATGGTTAAGAGTCTTTAAAGGCTTATGTTTGGTTGGGTATCACAAAACGCAAGCTGTATTGCCCCTTTTTCTTTGCTGAGAAGACAATTGATGTCGACTTCTACCAGGATATGTTATAGATTTTGTTTGTGAGTCGGCTTGTTTCTGATGGAATCATCAACACTGCTGCTTTCTAAAAGGATGGGTGCCAATCCACTTTGTAACAAGTGTCCGTTATACTAAGCTGCTTGAAACCTTCCTGGTAGGTGGATATGAGATTCAATCATATTTTGGGCTTCACGGTTACCAGACTTTTCACCTATAAATATTTTTGTGTGGAGTTTTGTTAAAGTAGAGGTGTACAAAAGAGTTTATCATTAATCAATTTAAGGAACAGATCACAGCTGCAGTGGCTAAAATTGCACCTGCTACCTTGGAAGATGTTTTCCGTGCGACACTGTATGTCGGGATTTGTGTGTTGATATTCAACGGGGTATGTGGAATTGCATTATTGTTTGGTGATTTCATGCGTATCATTTCATTTCTAACACAAAAAGAAGTATTAAAATGCTTCTTCACAGAAATGGAATTACTTTTGAAGCAATCTATATATTAATCCTTCTGGTGGTTGTTCCGATGAATTATCTCGTCATTAATAAAACTGACTAGATCTTGATGACGAGATATCTCGTCATCAAGATGACGAGATATTTTGATGATGACGAAGTATCTCATCATTATCAAAATTGGTCAAATCGTAGTGGACGAGATATCTCGTCGAAACCACTTGGTTAAGTAGGTCAATGTTAAAAACTTGAATACATTTCTATGGGCAACCTCTGTGGAAAATGAGATAAGGTCCTTCCAACGGCAGCAGACAAGCGCAGACTTGGTGGAAGGAGCAGTTTTCGTGGTAAATAATAAAGTGCTCCTTTTTGCAAATATTTGGTTCTAGAATTTCAAGGGGGAACTTGTGAAAAATGATGATTAGTTAATGTATGCACACATACTCACTCAAGACATTCACTTCTGTGAACGTTTTCTTACTCCAGATGATGTGCCGCCTACTTCTCATATTCAGCTTCGAAAGGGTTGGTAGGTATTTTATAATTAACATCGCACTAGAACAACACAACGGTCTATTGGCGACGGTCCGGGATCAAAACCGAAGGGAAAGTTCCGAGGACAAAACCATGTACTTTTGAACCACGGTCAGATGACGAGCTTCGAAAGGGGGATCAACTAATTACCGCATGACTTTATCGGCTTTTCAGACCTTCTGATGTTATGAGGAAACTATAATAGAAACTATATAGAAAAGGTGCCCTCTTTTGTTTTGCGTCAAGTCTGACTCAGTAAGTTCTCTGCACAGCACAGTGTGAATTAAGAATAACTTTTTAAAAGCAGACTTCTTATTAGATAACTTAACTCACATCTTGAGTCTCCCTACAACCCAGAGTCTTAATTTAATAAAAATACGGTTTTACATAGATTATTGTAATTAATAGGGAGACGTGTTCATAAAACCTATTTGTTTGCATAATCTGACATTAGAAGCTTATATGAAAATAAAACATAGCTTCACGAATTTCCTTTAAAAAGTTTAAACGAATCGCTTTCATCCTGGGCTTCAAACCATAGCATATCTTAAATCTAAACAGGTAAATGCTTCTGTGTTACGGTATTCGGATAGATAAGTGCATTGGCGCTTGTCGCATCAACGATCATCGTTCCGGTAATCGACGTTCTACTGTAGTCCATTTGAAACCAATGCTTATTGTCAAAACGAAACAAAAATAGTATAGGTTACTCTGGGCTTTCAGACATAGATGAAATCATTACACGTGATTGAAATTATAAGTGATACATTATCAAAAGATCTAATTAGCCCTCTGCGATGTTCTCCTGTCAGACACTGAGGAATGTTGGCCGGAAGAAGCTATTTGGTCCCCAATATGATACCTGGTATAACACACTTAAAAATTGACTTATCATATTTTAAATTATTTAATTTTTCAAATTAAGGGTGATTTATGAATATCGTATTTGAATATGCATAAGATTTAACACGTGAAAGTCACTTTATTTAATAGCTAAAAGTGAAAAATGCAACTTTGAAATTCTAATAAACATTTCACAAGACAATTCCTTTTTGGTTGTTTCTTCCCAACCGATGACGAACTTAAGCGTTTATTTATAATTTTACTTTAATTAATTTGACTTTGTAAAGCCTGACTTCATACAGTTAGTTTTAGATGAATAATTTCTACGAACGTCAAAAAATTAATATTTCCAGTCTATTAATTTGCATGCGGTTTTTCGAAATATCAATAATGAAATCGATCGTTTTGAGGATTTTTCAACCTCGTTCGAGTTGATAAATGGTTCAGTCGGAACCGCTTGCACAGTTTTTGGTCACTCATCGAGAAATATCAGATGATGATTAATAAAATGCTAAATAATGATTTTCACGGTCCGTTTGAACTTCAGTTCATCTTCAATTTAAACAGATTTGGAGCATTGTAACAAACTCTACTTCAAACTTTGGGCAATTCATGTCTCTCCTATATTCACCCATTAGCGTAACATAACATTCATAATTGGGGAAGGCCCAGATTGAATCGAAAGCAAAGAAACAAATCTTATGCTCAGCTTTAGACAACCTTACACATTAACTCCATTTGCCGTTGTTTCTTTTTCGCAGACAATGCAATGCAAATAATTTTCAGCCTCTTTCTAGATCCCAAAAGGCACGATTATGCATAATCTTGAGAACTCTGTGTGGGTGATCGATATGCTGTCTTAAGGGTTGAGCCTGTCTCTTGAAAGACTGGAAATGAGGAGAGAATGATAGACCATGCGCAAAGACCAGCTGAGCATATTATCTGGATGCTAGCCTCAGAAAGAAGTATGGGGTACGGGAGAAGGTAGGTAGGTAGTTGAATTAATGTTGCACTGGAGCAACACTACGGGCTATAGGCGACGGTCCGGGACCAATCCCGAAGGGAAAGATCCGAAACAACACTTCGTCATTTTGAACCATGGTCAGATGAGGTCAATATCTGAGCTGGCCCTTCATTCTCCAGATTTACACACCACGCCAATGTGAGGACATTTGAGGCCACGACAGATTTAACATGTACCAGCCCTATGTACACGAAGCTCTTTGGTTGCATCGAGTTTCGAACGCACAACCTTCCGGTTGCCAATATGCTACTCTTCCAACCGGTCTACTGCGGGCCCGAGGTAGGGGAGAAGATTCTGTGTTGAAAGTATCCATTGCACAAGCGCCGTTAATCAATCGTAGTGAGAAATAATTAGAAGCTGAAATGTTTTGGCATCTGCATTTCGTGGTTGGCATCGTGAAAATCAAAGACGTTGAAGTAGAAACTAATTTCGTTAAAAATCACTCAGATTTACGTTAAAAAATCGTCGTTTTTGGTTCAGGTTTTTAAATTAATTTTTTTGTCAAATAAATTTTCTGAATACTTTTTTGTCAGATGACAGATTTTGAGCTTATATGTACACTACACCACTGGCAGCACCTGAAAATGAAAGATGTGACTGACCATCAGGTGAGGATCTTACGAAGGGTCCTTTTGACCTTTGAACCCAGTTCGCGTGTCCCAGAAAGAATGTTTAAATCGGATGAAGGACTATAATAGGATGACGGGATAAATGAGGTGCTCATAGCAGCGTATAGTCTGACTCATATCCCTGTACTATTTAAAAATATCTTGTTAATAAATTAAATATAACAGCAGCGTGTTTTCTTTCGAACGTCATTAGTCTTATTCCATACATGGATTCTCATTGACATGCTTAATAAACGAAAGAAACTGTCAAATGATTTTAAAATATTTCGATTCGCGTTTGGTTTCACATGGGCGAATAGCAATAGCTTTCCTCTATTTGAGGTTTCCAAGGCTAATTTATTTTAACTCATGTGCGATTTTTTTAAGTTCTTCATTTGAATTTTCTTCTTCAAGCAAAATATCTACTTATACTCGACAGTTTACTGGTGTAATAATTTATTCACAGATAACTTAATAAAATGCTATTGATGCATTAATATTAAATAAAATGTGTTATTTACATTTTTATTTACTTTGTCTCATTTTAATATTTACAATAGTAGAATTCCCGAAGTTTTCAATGCGACAACAAATTGTAAAAATTAAAACGATATAATGGTGTAAATTTTATAGTCAAGACAAAATACCATTGACAACTATTTTACAAATCCACAATGCAGCAAGTGGAACCGTTGATTGTAAAATTGAAGTCAATGGTTTCACTTGTTAAAATCGAAGGAAAGCAGTATCGCAATGTTTTTTAGGGATATATTTTCATTTAAAAATCTTTACTATGTAAAAATATTAAAGTACGTACCTTGTTTTAATGGTGAAATCTGAATATCGCTAAATCCTTAACTTACTAGACAGACATTCTTATAACATCACGTTTGCTTGCAGTAATGTTTTATCTTGTTTAAAAATACTTTCTACGCGTATTTCATTGGCTAGTAAATAATGATAAGAGTATGATCAATTCGTCCACGTGAAGTTTTTATCAACAGGATGCATTCTTAAGAGAAAAAGGTTAGGAAACATGGTTTGCAATTTGTTAAGCAATATTTTTTCAGTGACTAATTTTATGTGTCATTAAAGAAGAATTGAAAACCTAAAGCACTTTACTGAATAGGGATTAGAGTGAAAGACTATCTTAGACATGGAATAAGTGAAATAGAATAAATCAATCAAGCTAATGTGTTTCATTTTTGTCAAAAAGAAGCGGAGATTTGCGGTTGAATGTATTTTATAGTGACATAGGCAATCTTTGAATTTACTTTTCAATATAAGTAAAAACTGAATATCCGGAACGAAAGTCCAAATTGTCCTAATAATCAAATACAAAGTTTACCAAAATAAACAATACGGAACGCAGTTCTAGTGAGGATCTGTAAGTTAGTGCAAGAGCGAGTGTAACGAAACCATGTGTAAATTTCATTAAAAATCCATGGACAGAAATTAAAAGGAAGCAACTGTGGTGAAATCAGTAAAGAAAAGTTACCGAACAAAAATATTTTTTAAAAGTGCATAAAATAAAAGTACTTAGTTCACCTGTCTCAAGCCAAGCACACAAGTGCTTTTAGTACCACAAGTTATTTTACTTTATGATGCTTAGTAAATGTTCTTATATATTTCTAAGAAATACATATAAAGTTCTTTCTACCTCTATATTAACTCGTTACAAATAAGCGTCCAATTTGTTATAGCAAAGTATACAGATATGAAAAGGCGGTAAGAGTGTACATGGAGGAAAATGATAAACTACTGTTAATTCGATAAAATTAAAATTAAGATAACTTATGAAGTATGATGGAAAGCTGGATCAAGTGCTGGTATGTTTTCTCCAAATGCAGATGTTTTCGAATAAAGATTATAATTGCAAAAACTGAGAATAGGTCATTTAAATGGAGTTTAACTTTAAAATGCTCGAAGACACATTTTAATCTGTAAAAAAACAACTTCCTTATCATGTCAGATATGGGTGAAATCAAAATAGGTTTGCGGAAAGAACTAAACGTGAACAACGATCAATCTTGGCTTAAGAATCCTTTCGGCGAAAGTCAATATTTTTTTCTGGATGTTTCACATGGATTAAAATTTTGCAGTCTATTTATCGATAAAAGTTACCAACACAAAAAGAGAAAAGAAATTCAGAGGTTCCAATTTGGTGGATGTGAAATGACTGGTGAATAGCATTTTATAAAGTTATTAAATAAAGTTCACATAATTTATTCGTTGTCTTCCGTCTCATTTGTTTCGCATACATACTATTATCAAAAGGGATCTGCGACATCTAAGATGCATGATGCGAATAACTTAGACGAGAAAGCGCCTGTAAATTGGATTACCTCTCGTGTTACAAAAAATTACCATAAACCAAACCAATCTTCAACTAATATACAAACTTGATTCCCTCAAAGCACCTATAATTTTAAAATTAAGAAGGAAAGAAGTTGAATTAACGTCGCACTGGAGAAACACAATGGGCTATTGGCGATTGTCCGCGATCAATCCCGAAGGGAAAGACCCGATGACTTCGACACAAGACTTCGGGGTTTCGGTTTCGCCTGTGCTGCCCATTCGTCATTGACATCATAACTCCCGTAGAATCCCGTCTATGGAAGGTATAGGGAAATAGACAACCTGTCAATGTTCCATTAGCCTTGGATTTTGCCCAAGAAATCAAAACGATCACGATTAAACATGGAAGTCTCATGCAGGAGAAAGCGTAGGAAAAACTTTTATGCAAAAAATCAAGACATTTTTTGTCCGACAATATCAGAGTAACCATCGGAAAATAGTTCAGGTTAAGAATGATACCAAAATTACTTACATCCCCAAGGCGATCTATGTTCTTCCAGTGGGAATTGGGCGAGTCCTAAGGTGTCCACTTGAAGTCCGTGCAGCCATTACGACTAAACAGGCGCAATTCGAAAAGGCCTATTTCCAATTTCGTTTCATGCTATACTGTGTGTGATTCTTAATTTCGTTAATCATTCCAAAGACCAACAGGTAGAAAATTGAGTTAGCGGATGAAAGGAATTTTTTGGTAATTGTCGATGATTCAGAAATTTAAAGTATAAGATGGTTGGTTTTTGGGGTTTTATGGCGCAAGGGCCATATTTGGCCATGCTGCCCCAGGCACAATATAATATCAAGGCATACAATGTCAAGTAACTGACACACACACAGTGAAAGCTTTACTGACACAGAAGAGAGGGAAATACATCCAGGGAAGAATGCACCTGACAGGAATAGAACCTGCGACGCCTACAACTCGAAGGGTGCTGGCGCAGTGGGCATATCCACTGAACCGGCCCCTTAAAGTATAAGAATCATATAGATAGTGGCGAAGTTTATACGTACTGTGTTACAATTGAATATTATTCAATGCTTTATGATGGTTGTGTTTTCTGGCGCAAGGCCACATTTTCCCAGATTGCGCCAGTGCTTTGGGGTAGATTAGATCAATTAAGAAGTTGGTATTTTAATTGACGTCGCACTGGAACAACACAACGGGCTATTGGCGACGGTCCGGGATCAAACCCGAAGAGAAAGATCCGCGGACACCATGTAATTTTAAACCATGGTCAAATGACGAGGTCACACCTGAGCTGGCACCCACTCTCCAAACTTCCACACCTCGCCAACGTGAGGACATTTGAGGGCACGACAGGTTTAACGTGCATCCCTTGTACACGACGGTCTTTGGTTGGATTCGAACTCACAAAACTCCGGTTGCTAATCCGTTACTCATTCAACCGGACTACCGCGGCCCCAAGAATGAATTGGAGAAACGAGTTTGGAAATTGAAGCGAAGACGATCATCGCATTATTAATGCGATGATCGTCTTCGCTAGTTAACGAACCTTTAACGACTAGTTGACGCAACCTTCCGTTAATCTGATCGACTAGTTAACGCAACATTTCTGTTAATCTGATCACCGGAAAAAAGACTAGATAGTCTCTTCTCTACGCGGAATTGGAGTCGGTTCGGGAACTATGCAGTCCCGAAAGGATCACTGACCGTCTAAAGATAAATTTACTCAGGATTAGAAAGAGCTCTTATCAAAATATACTGCACTTGTTTAGTTTATTAACCTTCCGTTGGTCGCATTGGTCCTGACAGATGCATGGTGACTTTTATCAATGTTACTCAATAAAAAGAATAACTAAGAAATGTATAAATTGAAATAATGCATTTTTCACATTTACTTGATTTTTAGTTTGTCCTAAAATATATAACGTACTTCTTAATGAATAATTAATGCGTGTGAAACTCAGAATGAAAACTCGAGCACCTACTTCACAGATGAACCGCCGATCTCATTTGCCAAAAAAAACCACGACTAATGGAGAGTTAGAGTGGAGTGTTCGTATCCATAGTGTGTGTGTGTTTTACACCTATGTTTGAGACGGATTTTCAATGTAAGCAAACCAGACGGTCTGCGAAGATTTTACTTCTATTGTATAAATTCTCTCGCATGATACAAATCGGGGTTACCTTAAAATGTAGTTTATAGCCGTTTTGGCGTTTAATTTTATTGCTGTTGACCAACCAACCACATCAATTCGGAATTAATTCTTTAAAATATTTGTTGTGTTGCTCCAGTGCGACGTTAATTAAAATACCTACCTACATACATATCGTCTTTAGAATATTTATTAGTGAAGTGCTGAAATCGTATTCAAAAAAACAAGTCGACTGACGTCACGTTCAGATTGGTTTTGGGGTTTTATGGCGCAAGGGCCATATTTGGCCATACTGCGCCAGACACGACATACAATATATAAAGTAATAGACAGACACACAATGAAAGCTTTTACTGACACAGAAGAGATAAATACACCCGGGGAGGAATGTACCTGATAGGAATCGAACCTGCGCCGCCTACAACTCGAAGGTTGCTAGCGCCGTGGGCATACCCACTGAGCCATGACGGCCCTTACGTATTGGTTAGTTGTTTGGGGGTTTTATTGCACAAGGGCTATATTTGGCCATGCTGCGCCAGGCAAAAAAATACGTATTGGAAACACGTATCGATGAAGAAACACTAGCTTCACTTATATTTTTAGCTTGACAGAAAATGCCTCTCATAAAGAAATTTTGTCAATTCTAATCAATAAAACTCAAGAACAAGGTACCGGTGCATCGCCAGATTGGTTACTGAAATTTTCGTCGCCAAACAGTTATTTGGATAGGTCTCCGACAGGCTACCATATTCTATAATTATCGTTAACTGGTGACGGTTCATGAGTTGAACCTTCCAAACATCTCCAGAAATGTTACATCTTTTCATCATACAACCGATCATTAAACCGATAATGATCTGTGTGTGTAAACACAGATAATATTTACTCATTCATATAGAAAGAATCCGTTTACATGATAGTGGAAATTGGGCAAAAACAACCGAAGGGCAAATCACAAAACACAATAAAAAACACAGGAAATAGCTCAATATACATGAAAAACATTGAATTAATTGAATTCAAGGAACAAAATTTTAATTTTAAATCATAAAAATTTTAAAATCTTCGGAACTCAAAAAAATATCAAATTGACGGTAAACTTTTGTGATCTTCATAAATTGGGAAATCGGTCAATTTTTTAAGTAATATGGAATAAAATAATAGATAGTTTATGAACAAACCAGGAAAAATATAACCAATCCATAACTTCATGTTCAAAATGTTCTTTTAAGGAAAAGAAAAATGTAATAATCAAGAGAGCGCAACGGAAGCTTCTATTTAAAAAACCATGGATAGGAAGATAAAACTACTTCCCGATTGCTTAAACACATCAATGGAGGATAATTTCTAAATCTGGTATAATAAAGTGGACATTAAACATGACTTCAAATTGTGGAACCTAATTTGAAGAGATTGGAGCAATTGACCACAATAAGGAAATGGGGATTTCTTTTCTGTTTTTGCTAGTAACATTGTGATTCTTATTTTATTCTTGCTCTGTTGGTTCCATTGTTTACTTTTGTTATGAGTAGCAAATCTTTTAAGCATACTTTAGGGTTACCAATTGCTCTTTCATGAATAGCGAAGCTTAAACTCGGGAGAGAATGCTTATTACCGCTCCGTAATGAGCTTCAAAACAAAACTTGCCTATTTTTTTATTTAAAAATATCTGACTGCTTCTAGAATTTTGGAGTTTTATAATTTTAATAGACTATGAATAGAAGTCACTATTTTAGCATGTAAGGAAAAAGGAAAATAAGCAAGTGGATTCCATTTAATTGGGACCATGTTTTCCAAACATTCAAAAGATTATACCTTTCCAAATCTTATATAATAAAGTGGACATTAAACATACCCTTAACTTATGGAACCTAATTCGAAGAGATTGGAGCAATTGACCCCAAGCAGTTTTATATCTGACTCCTGGAGGGCTTTCAGGATCACTTTGTCCAAATTTGGGTATCGTAAGGGAAAGTGATTACCAGGAAATCATGTTTTCTCTAGAACTATGAATCCGGGACAAAATAATTAATATGAATAGCAAATTAGTAAATTAGAAGTAATCTGTATATAGTCTATTTCTAAATCGAGAAATAAATGGAAGAATTAAATTTTGAAAAGCCTGATTTACTTCCCATAAGTTCTACAGATCAAAAATTTCAAATAATGCAATGTGCCGAATTCCTCACAATCATGACTGGTACCAGAGGAAAATTCCGAGTCTTTGTTTTACAAAGGGGAAGAGGGACTCAAACGGCTTTAACTAGATTGCGAAAATGGACACCTTAGGAGAGAGGAGAGAGAGCATAAAATTCCTGAATGGTCAAAAATCTTTCTCAGTTTGCCCTAAGTGTAAGGAGGGGCCGCAGTAGCCCGGTTGGAAGAGTAACGGATTAGCAACCGGTGGGTTGCTTGCTCGAATCCAACCAAAGACCGTCGTGTACAAAGGAGACTGGTGTACATTAAATCCATCGTGGCCTCAAATGTCCTCACGTTGGCGTGGTGTGGAAATTTGGAGAGTGGGGTACCAGCTCATGCTATGACCTCGTCATCTGACCGTGGTTCCAAATTACGTGGTGTTGTCCGAGGATCTTTCCCTTTGGGATTGATCCCGGACCGTCACCAGTAACCCGTTGTGTTGCTCCAGTGTGACGTTTATTAAAATACCTACCTAAGTGCAAAGGATAACACGCCTCTAGTAATCACATTCTTTCCTGTATTGGAATGAGCCCTTCAAATTTATTTCAGAATCCTAGTGACAATTTCTTTGAGGACGAAGGACTTGCGGCTAGACCAGGTGGAATAAGCAACAGAGTTAAATTGTTAAGACACACACACATTTGCAGGCTCCCCACATGGGGGATAACCGATACCATTGGACAGATACTCGGAAAATCTGACAAGGAGGAAAGGGGTCCTGAGAAATCTGATACATTTTATCTACTGTAATATGCGATCTGCTTTCTAAGCTTAAAACTTTTCGTTTATATTCATAATGATAAAACTGAACACTACGTGTGCAAAGGAAAATGTAAAACACATCTGATCGTTGCGAAAGTTAAACATTGAGTATACTTTGAATACATATCTGTAAATCAAGAGGGATCCGTTACTTAATACCGGGTACGGAGTGGGGGCTGCCTATTTGATCAAATCCTCAACAGGGCATTAATAATCCTTTAAATCAATTTCGAATATATTCCTTACATGTTTGGATTGCTTGGTGCAGCTTGGCTGGATCTGGTCCCTGCGTCATAAATCTTTCTTATCAGGGCAAAAGGAATTAAGTCTGACTTTTAATGGGTCCAAAGGAGTCAAGTGCATCATTGATTAAAAAATTGTATAATATGCTTAAAATCAAAACTAAATTAGTCTGCGAATCTAAATTAAAATTATTTATATCATGGCATGCTCTTTTTTTCTTCCTGAATACTTGTGAAAGAGAGTGAAATATTTAACTTAAGATTCTGAGAAGTAGTCATTTTGACTTAACTCTTTTTGCCCTGGCACGGAAGAAATAATACAACCTTGCATATTTGATGACCAGTGACTGTCAGGGTCACCTGGAAATCGCGAAGAGGCTGGTGCTTTTAGGAGGCCGGTAGTTACAAAATATTGTGGCATCAGACAAGAAAAATTTATTTTATTCATTAATTAATATTTTTTCAGTTAAAAAGACAGTAAACTGCTACATATCACTAATAAAATTAACTATGTACATCTAACATGACTGTGGCATTAATTTCCCTTTGTACTTTAAAGTTAGGCTGGTTGAACCAAGAGGTCAAACATACTAAAAATGTAGGTCTGGATCAAAATAAAGATCGAAGTGATATAGTAAATCCGTACCATATTGTTAAAGAAGAATGTGGATAGACGACATCTGTTTTAGTTCAAAAATATAGACCTTTGAAGTAATTTTCATTTCATAAACCTATTTAGTCTTAGCTTTCCATGATCCGAGTCTCCAGGGTCTTAAGATCTGATCAATTTTGCAATTGACGAGATACCTCGTCCAGACAACCACCAAGAGGGTTAAAATACAACTTTGATAAAGTTTGTAATGTCTTTTGCTGAATATTGAATCAATATTGTTGACTATTACAAACGAAAACCTCCTTCACAAGGTGACAATCTCAGTATTATTTCCATTTATTAAGATCACTAAAGTCATTTATATGTATTTAAAAGTTACAAGGCATCACATTGTTTAAAATTGCATATTTTACTTTTAACAATTCAAAGTGTGTCTTCCACCATCCGAGGATAGTGGGTGGCTACATTCTCAAGGACTGATCAACCGTGTCTGTCTGTTACTGTTGGTGAATAAAAATATATCATAGATATGAAAGCATCAATAAGCAGCACACTTGTTCGTTAAATATGAGTTTGGTTCTGTTTAAAATATTTCCTCGAAAGACATTCCAAGTTTCGAATTTGTGAAGGGAAGATAAGTTAATAAATTTTCATCGAGTAATTACATCTCTTGTTTGATTAGCAAATTGATCTAGTGTTTGTAACTTTTAAAGACTAAACCTCAAGAGCAAGCGACCTTGTTAAATCTTTTCTTGTCGAAGAATTTTTAAGGTTTAATTGTATAATCATCAGTAAACATTTGATTAGAAATTATCTTTAGGTTAACAATGGTTAGGTTAGGAAGTTAATTAACATCGCACTGAAGCAAAACAATGGGCTATTTGCGATGGTCCGGAATCAATCCCCGAAGTGAAAGATCCGACACCTCGTAATTTTGAACCACGGTTAGATGAGGAACACCTGAGCTGGCACCTCACTCTCCAAACTTCCACACCACGCCAACGTGAGAACATTTGAGGCCACGACAGATTTAACGTGTACTAGACCCCTTGTACACGACGGTCTTTGGTTGGATCGAGTTACGAACTCGCAACCCTCAAGTTGCTAATCCGTTACTTTTCCAACTGGGCTACTGCGGCCCTAACTACAATGGAACTCCCCATATATAGTGTGTGCTTGCTTAATTTTTGTAATTCTTTTCTTTCTTGTGTGTTCAGTGAAATTTTGTCTAGTCATCTTAACCACGTAATATCGTGCTTAAGATAATTATCACGATTAGAAATTCACACGATAGTTATGCTGTTCCTTTAAAAGTATTTTCGATGACATTTTTAGAGTAAGTTCCAGATTCTATCCTTCGATTTGCATTCTGTCCACTCTCATAATCCCCGAAACGGACTGAAAAGAAAATTATCTAAATCATTTAACCTGATTTACATCGTGACTTTGATCAACCGTCTTTAATATCCCGTATATTAAATGGGCACCTCGGGAGGAAAACGACGCAATCACACGATAGATTATCGATGGGCCACCTGTCAGCAATAACGGCGATTTGCGCAGGGCTTGCTCCCGTCCTCCGTGCTCATCCAAACGCAACGAAAATTAAACCAAAACAAAAAAAATTGCATCGATAAAAAAAGCACCACGGTTCAAACTGAGTCCAGATTTTTGTTTAAAAAAACTGCTCTCGTCGTTTGTCTACTTAACCAACGTAGCGTCGCACGCACAGCCTGAGGGCAGGAAAGGAAAACGAAACAACAAAACGGCCGCCTTGCCCCAAAAGAACGGCATTTACTAGTCGGACGCGTAAGGAGTTGGTGATCATGTGGAAATCCCTGCTCTGCTTCTTATGAGGATGTACATCTCACGTCTCGAGTAAATCCCTGAGCAATCGTTAAACAGCACAGTTATGAGAATCATCAGGAGTTGTCATGTCGGTTTCGCAGCGATTGCTTCAGCACTAGTGGGAGCTTATCGTGGCGGATAAGTTTAACGGTGCTTGAGGAATTTTTAGGGGGGTCTGAATGAGGAACGCTAGGATTCCCGGACCACCCTCGACTCAGTCCGGGTCTTCGTCGTCCGGACGGGAGTTGATGCACGGATCGCACCGGAACAGGGCACTCCCACCCGGAGTGTTTGTACCCGGGAGCTCGGATGAAGGAACATCTAAGAAAACGAGGACGAAGGCTATTATTATTCTTGGAATAGCCCTACCTGTGCTGGCTTGCATCATTGGTAAGATTATTATAAATCTTGATGGTCATATCTTTCGTTTCGTAAGGTTTTATGGATCTTTTACAAGTGTATGCTTAAAAAATAGCTTTAAACAAGGACTATATGTTTGAAAAATGTTTTTAACGATGAGTATGTTTCAAAGTGGTTTTTAACTAGTATTATACCTTTGAAAAATAATTTTTAACAAGGACTATGTTTGAAAAATGGTTTTCAACAAGGAGTTTATTTGTTATACGCTTGAAGAATGTTTTTTAACAAGGAGTATATGTTTGAAAAATGTTTATTAACAAGGAGCATATGTTAAAAAATTATTTTTAACAAGGAGTGTATGTTTAAAAATGATTTTTAAGAATGGAGCATGTTTGAAAAATGGTTTTTTACAAGGAGTATATGTACTCTTCACGATCTCTGTTGAGTAGCTTTACACTCTCTGGGATAGGCTGGGTTTTGTGGGTCTTAAAAGTAGAGTATATGTATAGGAGTGGAATTATAGAATTTTCTGTTAAATTTTTGAAAATATTGACTTTCAAAATTATATCTTTTGCTTCAAAGTAACTGTACATTTTAAAAGGACTTTTCCTAATTTTAAAATTGTAATCAAATTTTTTCGTCACATAAAATCTACTTATCACACACTCCACTTTAAAAATGTTTTATGTTACAATCTTGAAGTCAGAAAAAATTCACGTGCTTTTCATGTAGCATCCATATCTTAGTTTATTCAAAAATAAATTTCATGTAATTTTTTATCGATACAAGAAATGACCTTTGTAATATTTGAAAATACAATAATGGTTAGCTTTAAAACAATAGATAAAAATCGTGTATAATAATTATAAAATGAAAACAAATTATATATTTTTTATTTTATTATGGTTAAAGGGAGAGAGAATTAGTACCCATTAACTGATAGAACCAGCATTTATCAAAAGCATTGAAAATTTAGGCATAAAAAAGTTTTTTTTTTTTTTGGGGGGGGGAGAGTTCCTTATAATTTACAAAAAAAAACCATTGAAAAATAAAATTTCTGTATAGATGAGTTAGGTTGTTTGAGAGTTCTTCATAATTTGTAAAAAAAGTTAAGTTCGGCTCCAAAATAAGGATTCAAAGGATTTCATTCGTATATTGGAAAAATTCTTTATTACAATAAACATAACACCTACAATATCAATGCGAGACATAAAATAGTTCCTTCCCCTAAAGAAATTATAACTACTTTTTCAATAAAATTTGTAAATTTTATTCCATATTAAGAATGAACATAAATTTAAGTATTTGTGGGAAGTGTACTCATTAATAATTTATTTCTCAAAAGATTATACTCTTATGTAGTGTGGGCTCAGCATCTGGGAACTTTGAGAAAAAAAAGATTTCCTGGTTTAACTTCACTTAACCGTATGCGTTTAAAATAGTGCGGAACCAAGAATTTTTCCCAAATTCAAAGTTTCTAGCTAAAATTCAGTATCAGCAGACTACAGAAGTCAGAAAATTTAACCGACCGATTTAAATTGCTAAAAATTATACTTCTTTACTAAAAACTATTTTTCCTTGGTAGTTTAATGAATTTTAATAAAATGTATCACATTTAGGTTCAATTACTATGCACATGCAACTAAAACATTGGGTCATCCCATAAATGATAGGATTTTTTCTTATTGGTCAAAATGAATGATGCAATGTTTTACATTAATTCCACAATCGTATAAAGCGTATATTCTATTAGAATTTTCAGTGTTTTAAGTAATTGTGAGTCGGTTTAAGTTTTCACACGTGAATTTAAGAGTAAAAAATAAACGTTATTATAGTTATCAAACGTTATTTATGTTATGAGCTGCTTTATGAAAATTAAACCATCACTAAACAGCAACATTGCGAACAATTGATGACTAAAGTAGCTATTGTTGAAAAAGACATGCACTACTAACAGAAAAGTCGTGTCTCTTCAACATGACGAAGAGCTTTACATGGCACAAGAAAAGCCACAAAAATTAAGACACTAAAAAATTGTGAAATTTGAAAACTATTAATCACACAAACAAAATTTCCGCAGAACTTTTGAATTCAGAATATGATGTCCAATGACAGCTTGAATCATTCTTTGACTTAAAACATGAGCTTCTATTGCTAGGTTGAATTTCTTTTGCGATATTTTAAAACTAACACTAAGAAATCGTAAAACTTTTGGGATGACCCAATGTTATGTAACATTGTTTTTTTGCATCGTTATACAGAAACTTTCAACCATTTTGTTAAGAATTTAATCATCCTCAAAATATTACTAAATTTAAAATCGTGAAATATTTTCCTGTCTTTATTTACCTTTTAATACTACCACACATTATTTAATTTCATTTCTACACTGCTGACAATTAACAATACACTGCACAAATCAAAACAAAAATTGACAATATAGTGATAAATCAAATCAAATTAAATTAAACAAACCCACTCCTTCCATGCTTCGACTATATCAGGCGTGCATTAATGTTGGTAGTCGAAACTTTGAGCATCTACTGTCAAACTATAAGTGTACAACTACTGTCAAACTGTAAAATTAGGGTGGTAAAATGTTATTCACATACTTGCTGCCTTTCATTTGTGCACCTTAGTGTACTCTCAAGCACATCCGGGGACTCGTCCGTATGTGAATATGGTTTAGTTTTGTTTACCCTACCTTAAAGTTCGTATAGAAAGTTTTAAAATACCTATCATATGTAAAAGGACGACTGACGAATTGAGTTTACTGTGGTTGACAAAGGAACAAAAATATATATATAAAGCATGTATCTATCTTTTTAAGTGAAGAGCTTTTTCATTTGTGTGCTTCTTAAAATTATGTTTATCTTGGAATTTAAAATATTCCAACTGAATGCTAATATTGAATACTTTAATTAAATTAAAATAAAACTCAATAAATATGCTGCATAAAACAAATAAATATTAAATTTAAAAAACGAAGTGGATTCGCACATTTTAACGTTTGTTTAAACGTTTTTTTTTACAAATGTCCGGCCAATTTCAACTTTAGTGCTAATTAAGAAGTGCTTATCATCAAGGTACTACAAGGACGAAATTGTCAACCACTTGGTTGGAATTACCCTGGAAAGACGAGGATGAGTTCACGTTGCACCTCACATACATACCATACATTCAAGGCACAATCCGTCTATAGAAAAGCCACACATTCACTCCAGACGGACAAACATCCATACCTTATTCCAGATTCAAACCAGGAACCTTTCGATCTAGAAGTCAGCATCCTGACCGCTAGACAGATTAGTCGGCAATTGTTTGTTGGGGTAATGTCTATTAATTTTTAAAAATTTGTGAGATTAGTCTACCATGTTAACATTAACTGCGTACCAAAATCACTTTTCAATCACCTTTAATTCAGAAGTAGTGAAAAAGAAAACAAAACGAGGTGCTGAGCACAATCATTACCATCTACTTTGGCACGCTGTCACGAACTGCCATTGATCAGCCTGCCCCACAACTTAAAATTGTCACTAAATGTCATCTATGGGCTATCGAACGATACCCCGGAATTACTGCGAGTTGAGATCGATCACATAATTATGTCACACCCACCGCTAAACTATGTCGTATCATAGGGCATAGTTTTACGACAAAGCAATCAATATTTACTCGTTAGAGGCATTTTAAACTTAGGCTATCAGAGCAAGAGTGGCCTAACCCACAAAAACCCGAAAATGCCAAAATAATTATTTATGGCACCTACCGTGCATTCTCTTGGCATTTAATGCGTTTGCAACATTTAGATTTTAACCCTCCTCTAATTATATTGTGGATAAATAAAAATATATACAAAATGGTGCCAAGAAAATCATATTTATTTCCATTGGGTATGTTGGTAGCCTAGTCTACTCTTGCTGTGACAGCCTCATTAAAACAGCTTCAAGACAAGTTTTGTTTATGAATTTCAAATCATGTATATTAGCAGGTCAAAACCCTGACGTGTTTTTAAACTGTTATTCTTGCTAATAGTAAATTAATATTCATTAAATACTGTTCACTTAAAATTTTCATTCTTTTTATCCATCGATTGCAGTAATAATTCGCAATACAGAGATCTTGCGCGATATCTGTGTTTGTCTTATACGGTTTGAAAAAATAGTTGTCAAATTAGGTACAGTGCAGAATAGGCTAAAACCGAACAATGCAATACAGCACAAGTCAACGACATCTATAGAAGAACTCTTGAAATAATGCTTTTTTAAATATTAAATTAAGTTCAACATTTAACAGCCTTCTAAGTTTTTGGTTCAGTTTACAAGTAGTATTTTGATTTTCGAAGTAAAACCACTATTATGTTTTTGCGTCATGTAACCAGAACATCATTCTTTTCAAAAATATAAGCAGAAGTTATGAGTTTTCATAAACTATCATAGAAAGTTGATTTGTCATTTAATAGAGAGAATAATGGAATTATGTTATTTTTCACGTCATTATTTCTTTTATGTTGTGTTATTATTGCTATATCGCTATAATACTTGTCTAAATCTATTGAGAGAAATTAATTTTTAACATACCTTTCTCCAGAAAAATAATGTGGTTTTGGTTTGGTTTCACTCTATGGTCCTTTTGTGCTATACGAGGGCTAATTTGACAGCGACTAAGGCTTAAAGTAATAAAGTGATGAAAAAGCAATGCCGGAAAGCAAAACTAATATCTTACAATTGAAATATGCACTAAGAATTCTAATTTTTAATTTGCAAAGTGTTTTGCATTTGACTTTAAAGAGTACTTAAAACATTTTAACTGCAGTTCGTATTTCATTCTGTATCTTCCTTTGCTTAACATGTAACTTTTATGTTTGTCTTATCTATAACTAACTTTATCATACGTAATATAGAAGCATCATTGCATTCCTAAGATTCAATCAAATGCATAACTTATTCATCAAACTCTATATATTCCAGAAAGAATTCATCCTGGGACAGAGGTATCTTTTAATGGCGGTAGAATTTTACAGTCGAATGTGAAATTGCTTAACTGTTTTGCCCCAAATTTGACCACGTTACTCTACTGACAAGTTGTTACACATCCTTTCCCCCATGTGACTCAATAAGCTTCGAGCACCCAATTAGCATACTGTGAATGCATCCCCCTTTTCCAGTCGGAACAACTCCAAATTATCCAAACTCATGCTCCATGCTTCAAAGCTCGGGCAACTTAAAGCGTCTGTTTACACAAATTAGCCAAGATTTCGTTGGCGTTTATGTAGGTCGGCTGAAGAGACGTTTTAAAGGAGTGTTGTTTTGTTTTTAGTTCATTTGAAAGTCATTGTCCGAAATCGGCCGACGCCCAGATATGGTTTTTTGTTCTTCAATTTGATAAGACAAAGCGGAACGAGAGCCGTGATGAGAACAAGCATCGCTCGAGCTACCCTTTGTGAGCAGAGTAAGCAGGTGCTAAAAAGGGAAAGCTGTAGGTGCAGTCTGATCGTAAAAAAGAGTATGAAATATGTGGGAACGAATTTGAAGGATTATGTAATGTCTAAGATGGACAAAAATCGTGCTTTATTACCTCCATTCCTTAAAACTATTTATAAATTATTAACGTTATGC
Organism: Meta bourneti; assembly: GCA_933210815.1. Taxonomy (NCBI): domain Eukaryota; kingdom Metazoa; phylum Arthropoda; class Arachnida; order Araneae; family Tetragnathidae; genus Meta; species Meta bourneti. The sequence goes on along the minus strand of OW119929.1, from coordinate 72,811,064 downwards.
TAAGAAGGTTTTTATTAAACTTTAATGCATTCGATTTGAGAAAATTGAGCAAAACATTAGCAGATATCGTGGAAAAAAGAGCGAAATAAAACTAAAGCCGCCCGTAAAAAAATGTTTGAAAGATATATTAGTGGTTTTTAAGACCTCGTGCTCTCGTATGAGGCATTGTTTATCAAGATAAATATAGGAGACGATAGTGTTTCTGTGATCTGAAATCGTTGTGGTTCTGAAATCAGTGTAGATTTGTAGAGAATAACAGGATATACAATATTATTTAGCAATATAGAAATAGATAAGATACAATTTGTAAAGTTATAAGCCGATAAGAGTTGAAGAAAATTTTCATAATGTCCAAAAAATTGCAAATGAAATATGAACAGAAAAGTAAGAATCGTGTACCATTGGAAAAATTAAAAAAAAAATCAGAAAAGCCCGAATTGACTAATATCGAGCGATACAGATTGTGCATAGAGAGATAAGAAAGCCGAGGGCTTCAACGACTGCTCGAGTTACGGAGTAAAAAGTCCCACCTGAACTTGATACATATTGATTTGTAATGTGATAACTTTGAAAGATTCTATCAGAAAAATTGCTCCTAGTATGATTTCAGATACCGACTCTTTATGCTTACCGGTGATTTCAATATCGATATTACCCAAAACAAATCGCTTATAGACTATATGCAACGTGATGTCAACTTGAAGTGCATTTCTTCATCGCACACTACTCTGCAACACTTGCATAGTTTTAAACCTTCGTAAAAACATCGATGTAAATACTATGACATATGCAGCTTACTTCTATCATCGGCCTTCGATAACTAAAATTATATTTCACTTATAACCACCAAGATTATTTATTTACATCTTACCCTTCCTCTAATAACGCAAAGACGGATTCACGCCTTAAACAATTGCGGTTGTGTCCTCGTATACAACCCAGCCCATTTTTTCCTTCCTATTGTAAAATTTTCCAATATGTTGTACAATTAAAAGAAAATGGCGTTACATACATTAAAGAATTTTTGTTAAAAAATCTAGGCTTCTTTGCATAGGTCATTCGACAGTGTATATGAGAGCCTTTTTCTGTCAAGCTAAATGTAGGTGGCGGTAGTATTTCTACGGCGGACATATTTCTTTTTATTCCGAACGTGATGACACGGCTTATTTTTCAATTACGATTTCGGCACATCCCATAAAACATCCATACCTATTTTGTTATTTAAGATATATATTGTTATATAAGATTGTTATATAATATATATTTTAACACATTTTTTGTTTTGTATTATAGTCTTTTATTCTTTTGATATTTTTATATGTATAACTGAATCCTTCCAAGATTTTTTCGTTACTTTACTTTTCCCATTTATCTAAGAACTTATTACTTTTTGTTTATTTCCTACTTTTTATCTATTTTATAGCTATTAGATACCTATAGTTTGAATAGTGTAGATCTATTGAATGTGCCCAATAGATACGTAGATACGCATAAATACTATTGGCGTGGCAAAGACAAGTTACGATTGAATGGTTAAAAGGGATAAGGGATTTATACACATCGAAATTAGTATTAAATAAATTTAATATAATTTCGATATTTTGAATATTTCAACTAGAATTCATATCAATATTCAACTGAAGATAAATCTGCTTATAGGCAAGCGGGTTCTACGATATGTACACATTTAGGATATGCAATATATTATAGGGTAAAAGCACCAATGTAAAAATCTTCCGGAAGGAATTAAAAAATTTTAATTAAAATTCAGATTTTTCCATAAAAATGAATTATGTAGGTAAAGCTAAAGAAAAACAGATTACCAAAATTTGTTATTCGATTCATAGTTCCATTGTAAAAGTACTGTAATTATTTCGAAAGAAATATGTTTTTCAAAATATCGCAATTTTGTTACTAATATCTACGCCTAATCAAAACAGAACTTGAGTCGAAAAGAGGCCTGATTTTAGTATTTAATTTATCTGTTCTACGCAATATTCAGTTCAAAATTAATGAAACCGTTTTTGAATTTTAATCAGATCCAGAATTCCGAAGATATATGACAGAAAGCAATTATGCATTAACACACACAATGCGCATACATGCATAATTACAAGGCCTAAATATTTTCTCATATATACTTCCTATATAAAATCCACCAAAAAAAGAAAAGCAAAAGTAGATTCGCACGTAGTATGTGACTTGCAGACATGGTAGATACCTTTGTTCTATACGCTACAATAACGTCCTCTTTCTATTCAATAAGTAGCATTAGAAGAGGTACCACGGCTCATTATCCAAAATTAGCACAAGTGAAAATTGAATGGAAAGGTTATAACCTCCAACTAGAATAGTGTAACAAGTGTGTTTGTCCTCACGTGTAACGTGGCCATCCTATCACAAAAATAATTCTAACATGGGCAATTAGTTCTTGTGTATTATTCAAATCTTGCGGCACGTATTCCATTAAGAATTACGAACACAAGTCTTCAGTCAACGGTTAACAAAGTGAACGGTTAGCAAAGTGATTAGAGCTTAATTGTATGCGTTTTAATATTTTCTGATGGTTAGGCATTTAGCTTTTGATAGGTAACTTAACTTTCCTATCACTTTGTTTACTAAATTCTTAACTTTTGCCATATTGTAAGATAATTAGTAATTAATTAGAAAAAATAAATTAAACCCTTTTGAGCTTAAATTTAATTTTTTATAAGTATTCTTAAAAATTGTTGGAAAACATTTTGTTTAAGAAACCAATATATTTTTAAGTGTTTAAATTGGAAGATCCTTAAAATTTAAACTAAATCACAAGACAAAATAACAAAAAGTTTACCCGCTGAAAATAGCTTACCATCTAACAATGCACATTAAATACCCGATGTGTGATACAATGGTTTTCATAACTTTATGATCTATGAGAAATGTAGTATTGGGTATAGTATGGGGTATAGAAATGTAGTTGAGGGTATATAGAAGGGGGAGCTAAACTCGTCTATTCGATAAATTTAATCCAGTTAATTGAATTAAATTACCTACTGAAATTGTGATAATTAAAAATTTCTTTCCAAAAAGGATTTGTTGTAATAAAATATGACCTATCTATATGTAAGCTTCTCATGTTGTTGTTTGAGAGGGATTTTCATTGTAGACAAACAAACTCGACAGAAAGCGAAGATTTTACTTACGCAACCCAAATACTCTCGAATGATACATATCGAAATTAGCTTAAAATGTAGTTTAACGCCTTTGTGATGCTTGGCATTTAATCTAATCGGCGTTAATCAATCAGCTGTCATATATCAATTCAAAATTCATGCTTTGGAATTTTTATTGGGAAAGTGCTGAAATCGTATTCGAAAAACGAACCTATTGACGTCACATTCGGAATACGTTCAGGAAGAACGTTCCACCGCAGAAACACTGTCGCCACCTACATTTAACGATAGAAAAAAGTATCTCATAAGTCAATGTTTATAAAGTGGAAAGCTGTGAAATTCATGTCCTCACGTAACAGTCACGTTTTGTCCTTTTCGCGGACAATAGCGACACTTTCTCCTTTTCCGTTCTCGTGCATTTAAATCTACCGGCCTAAATTATGTAAGTTTAAATGATGGTCACGTTTTCCCTTCTCGTGACAAAAATTCTTATTCCTACTCAGAAGAAATTCACATTATTGGAACACAAAAGGACAGATTCCTTCACTACTCATTCACGCGATGATGTCACCGGCCCACCTTACCTGTTGACCAACTGCTTAAACTATCTAGAGTGACCAAAAGAGCAAACTTCTTTAGTGAGATCTCGACTAATCATGCAGCCTGATAGAAGTCTGATGTGATAAATGTTTTAAAAACACTATCTACAGTATTTGAAACTGTATTCTCAGAAATTTTAGGGCAGGTCATTGAGGCGGTCTCCAGTCATTTTGTCAAGCTCGCAAAGAGGACTGATTTCGCTACTCTAATATATTCTCTGTTAATTCGAGTGATGTCAGTCACCTACTTATGCGACTGACGGCTTTGGTGCCATTTGTGCAGTCCCAATAGAGGCTTATATGCTCGTCTATAAGGACAAACAGATTTCCAATCTGCAAAGAGATATCTACAGAAAAGATCTGAAATGTTTTATTTGGAAATAAGGATAGTACCTTGGTTTCTTGGCCAGAGCTGTTGGAGTCGTTATTGTATCGTCAATTAAATCTCCACTTAAAATCACGTGCTTTTTACTCATGACTTCAATTAACTTCTATTGTTTTTTGTATGAAGTACTATACTTCTACTATACTGATCTGAATGAGTAGGGAAAGGATAGCAATTTAAATTATGTACTTCTTGCTTGAACTCTTAAAATTTCAATCAATTGATGCCAAAACAACCCTTTTTGTAACATCCGCATTCTCTAAATAAAATTGTTTAAACTACATGGCCTCGCTTAAAGCTTTTTATAAATTTTTTGAAGGAACTTTAGCTTCCTCAAGACAGCATGTTTACGCGTTACAATAATGCAACATTTCTTTTAAAAAGTACTGCATGCAAATTTAGTATCCCGCACACTGCTTTCACTTTATAATCCGAAGACGGATTGATATCAATGAATGCAACTCATTTCGAATGTTCTTGTGGTATTATTTTTTATCCGTCTTTTTAGTGTAATTAATTTCACGCTTCAGACAAAATATAAACTTATCTGCAAGAGTTACTCAGAACAAAGAAATACTACATTTAACGAGAACCTTTAAACAGTTTCGGTCTAATTAGCCAGTGTGTAGCAAAAAATTAACCTTGAGCGACAAATCAACGAAACATCTTTTAAATAGTTTAACGAGAAAAGGGTTCAACAGGTAGGTTTGTGTTTTAGAGGAATCCGGAACACATATTTGCTACTACAAATCATAACGCAACGAAATATCATCGACCTTCTAATACAATAGAAGGACCATATGGACGAAGTCGCTGTCGTATGATTAAAGAAGTGTATCTCACTTGGGCTTAGGAATCGACAAATCGAAGGGATCTTGGAAACCAAAGCGCAAACTAATATATTTCAACGCGTTTGTCTATTAACTCTCTTGGTGGTTGTCTCGACGAGGTATCTAGTCGTTAGCAAAACTGACCAGATCTTGAACGAGATATCTCGTCCATTAAGTACGAAAGAAACTGACCTGATCTTGATCTCGACATCATCAAAATATCGGTAATATCTCGATGACGAGATATCTCATAGCAAAATTGGTCAGATCTTTATGTACGAGGTATCTCGTCAAACCACTTGGAGGGTCAAGCAAGCCACACAATGGTCCTCCGCTAAATTGACTGAAATACGTATGCCTGTCTTTTCTGTACTGAAACGGAGAGCGCATGCGCATGTCGCATATTTTATTGTATGCTGCTTCAGTGTGGCGGCCATAAAAATGTATTTTAATCACGTCCGGGTCATTAAAATACATTTTTATGGCTTATATAATGGCCCTCTGGCTCTACTATTGACCCTCGGGTCAAATCTCGATGCGAGTTTCTGCTCTCACTTGTCGAGACCACCGGCTCTATATTCTGGGGCCGCTCCCTGATAATCTATAATGGCACACGTCGGGGTAGAGTGGGCTGCGCCTCCAACTAGTAGTAGTAGGGGTCAGTCCTGCATTAGAATTCGTTCTCTCTTCCGATTAACTAGTGACCTTCACCCGGAGATCTTCAAAACCGAGCTATCGGGAGAAATAACATGAAGCTGCGGCCACATGCTCCATCTACATACTTCATTAAAAGGTCGATGAAAATATATTTTGACGTAATATAGTTGTTTTAATATTGAGACCTCATAAGACCAATATTTTGGAATTATGAGTCTTTCACATTTGGTTGAACTATACTAAACTTGTTTCAAAAACTCACATCAGTTATAAAGCCCTTTATCCGGACTTTGGTTCAAAATTACGAGGTGTTGTCCTGGGATCTTTCCTTTCGGGATTGATTCCTAACCGTCGCAAATAGCTCTTTGTGTCGTTCCAGTGCGACGTTGATTCAATTACCACCTTTCTACCTTTATCGTCGAATTTTAAACCTCTCGTTCTGGCAACCTACGAGTTGTCGGCGGCAAAGGTTCGATTCTTGTAACTTACCCTGGGTGTTTTTCTCTCTTCTGTGTCAGTAAAGCTCTCACTGTATGTCCATTACTCGACGTTGCCCTGTGTTTGGCGCAGCTTGGCCAAATATGGCCCCAGCACCCATAGGACCTAACCAATCAACCTTTAAACCTAATATCTCATTAACGATCTACAATTTGGTTTCTAGTTTTTTTATCGTTCCAGAAAATTTTGATTTGAAGACTTAATCACAGCTTAAAAATTTAAAAACTATTTTGAATTTTAAGATTTTTGTGTCTCAAATATTGAGATCTTTTAAAATTGAATTTCACTGATGTGAGATATGTTGAGTGAAAGAAATGTTTTACTTTATACTTACGTTTGGATAAGAGTTTTAATAGATCATAAATAATTCAACATCCCTTGTGTGTGTGTGTATATATATATATATATATATATATATATAGGAACACTGGATCATATTTATTCTTTCTTTGTCTAATAAATTTTAAAAGCACAGACTTTTTTTACGTATTTTATTTTTCTTATTTTTATCACTTAAAATCAATACAATTTTACTATTCATTCCTATTATATAACTATTAAAAATTTTAATTTTATGCATATTAAATGATTCTACGTACATTTTGTAAAATATTGGAAAATTTCTGTCTTAGAAAAGAATAAAAATCTAAAACAAGCTGTGATATGAAGTTTTGATAGTAAAACGACGATAGAGTTCAACTAAACTTTTATCCTAAATCTATCTTGTAGTAATTCTACCTACTTAAAAATACTTATATCGTGTTTTACCCATTTGAGATGGCTGTTACACTGGCAAATCGGTGCACGCAATCTTCATTGATGCGTTGATCAAAACATTTTTGCGTTTTCAAGATTTTGGGAAATATCTCTGAATGCTGCTTCATAGGAAAATTATACAGATAGAAATTATACATTTGGAGATCATAAGGAGACACAATTTTCGTAATTTGAAGTCGTAGTAAAAATTACTTCTGAATAAAAATGGACCAGTTAACCTTAAAACGAGTTTCTCTCTCACCATACTCTCTCTCTCATCATTATTACATTACTTTCAGAAGAGTACGTTCATTTCTCAGTTTTCATCTGACTAAGAATATAATTTATCCTAAATATTAACGGGTTTCTTAGCTGCATCGGTGATTTATTTTAACAATCTACCAAAATTACAAAGTGTATTTGGAACAAGCTTCAACTTTTTCTGACTTAGACTTACCTCCAGGTATTTTTCAAACTACCCATTACAAAGCATTTGAAATCTACCTATCTTCTTTTCGCAATGAAAAGGATTATGTGCTTAATGGTTTATGGTCTAAGAGAACTTATTCATATGGATTAACAATGTTTGGAATAAATTGGGAGTTTGGGATATGATCGAATAGGTATCTTTTCGACGAATTTTTTCGTTGGCGTCGCAGACTTTTATTCCTTGAGGACACAATCTGATTATCGTCTTCATCCGAAAATCTTCTCATTGCATCTATTGAAATTACTTTAATTTCAAAATAAAAGTGCACTGTCCGAATAAGCACTATATAACTGCCACTTAGTATAATCTAAAAGCTTTAAATCTGAAAGCGCATATGAAAAATAATACTAAGATTTTTGACGTACTTCAAAGAATGTCACGCTTCATGTGATACATACATTGACAAAAATCTTATAATGAATGAAACAATTCAGTGAAATCAGAGTTTCAAGAAATAAAGTATGCCTCAGATAAAACAGCAAACTGGACTAATTCTTTTAAGAATTGTATTTACATTAAGTGATTTTTCATTCTTATATGGCAAATAATTCATTGAAGACCCTTAGAAATTTAAACAGAATTATATATAATGGGAGTCTAATACTAAGTTAGCGTGATCTCGTTCACTTTCCAGCAATATATTTCCATAATCCTGTAAACGACGTGTTACTCATTGATATCGAAAAAAATAATGAATATTTGACTATTCAAACATAAACAAAATGTTTTGAATTTGTTCAAATATTGATGGACATTCTTATAGGAAACATTAATATTGCTTAGCTTGTTTTGCAAAGCTTTGTTCTTTTTCAAATAAGGAATTTTCCAATTTTTACAAAATTCAAAAACATTTAATGCACATAAAAATTCTGAGGCTTAAATAACTAAGAGAAAGAATAATAAAACAGAAAATCAGGTGCTTTTAATTTATTAGACAAAGAATAAATTCGATCAAGAGTGGTTTTGCATGTGATGTTGAAATATATGATCTATTAAAGCTCCTTATAACGTCCTATAAGTATTAAGTGGAACATCATTCTGTTTCTTTTACTCAATCTATTTTAAAACAGTGAAATAGGTTAAAAAAGTCACAATAATTGAGAGATAAAAAAAATCTTAAAATTCGAAATAGTTTTTAAAATTGCTAACTGTAAACTTTTTTATGTCAAATGAGTAATTCTAATCACACATGAAATTTACAGTATATACTGAATCGTTATTTTGTGCTAGTGATTATTTTGAACCTAACATGTGTGTTACTTCTGCTTTCAGGTATTGCTGCTTGGGCTGTCACAACAGATGTTTTGAGGATCAGCCCAAGAGCTCACGATAATGCTTTTAACAGATTTGGACACCAAGGGAAAACAAGGGTATGCGTCAACTTCATTTCGTATTTTATGCACAATTAATAACAAACATTAAAATCTTAAGACAAATAGAACACTTCAAAAATATATTTATCTTTTTGTATTTGAAAATTTTGGAGAATATACTCTAAAAGATTTTAATACTATTGAGGAATGTCCAATTGAATTATGAGAGGTGAATACTTAAAGTGTTTTCTTTAATTTCGTAATTCTTCACACCCAAGAATATCTCGAAAATATCATACACGGAAATATCCATCAATACTAAAAAATACAGATAACCTTTGTCAGTTGTTTTCGATTAAAAATTCTATTTAATATCCTTTCGGCTTATTTTTTACACTTTTAAAACTAACAGATATAAATCGTAGTTTCTGTATCATTATTTCTTTAAATAGTGATATGCGAACTCAGTTATTTTTTTATGTAAAAGGACTATATTTAATCACAGCGTCATCTAAGTGGAATATGAGAAAGATTAAATGTTATTAGATGCCCCGAGACAAGCACATATAGGTACCTTAAGTACAACAAGCCTATTGGAAATGAATATATCTTTGTTTTCTTTGGGAGGGGAATTCTTTGACTTGTTCAGCTTTAACGACATTTCTAGTGGCAGTGGCATGACTAAGGGAGGGCGACTGGGGGTAGGCCCAAGCGCTAGTATCTAATGGGGCAGCATTTCAGGAATATATATTATTGTGGCTTTTCTTGGGGAAAATGTTAAAAAGTATTATAATTTTAAACACAACTTTGTCCTTGCCACAGAAGTATTTTTCAGTGTTGTACGTAGAAAGATAACGTGCTTTCATCACCACATCTTTTAGAATACGACGCTTAAAAGTCGATTCTTTTCATGTAACCCCTGCAATTTTATTAATATTCAGAAAAAGAGAGAAGAAACAAGTCATTAAAATTATCCTCTCACAAACATCTGGAGAGTATAAAACAAGACCTGCTTACTGAGATTCATGATAAATAAGAGCTATAATAGAGCTCGGTCTTGCTAGTTTTTATGGATAATCAGTAACTTATTGAAATAAAAAAAATTGAGAACATTTATGTCACCAAAATGTACACATTAGTATATTTTATCCTAATTATCTTCATTTTAAATACGTGAATTTTGTATTGAACAGGACGGTTTCAGTCTCATTAGCCAAACGTCCCAAAAGGTATAGCATTGCCTTTGTCTAGAAGTCTGTTACTGCTACATGCACATGAAATTCAGAAACTGTCGTCAGTCAAAAATATTTCTAGGTCATTTAACAATTAATTTTTAACTGTTAAATTATCTTTAAACATTAATTCAGTTCCTCATTACTTTCCGTTTTAATTTACGTTACCGTCTGATTCCAAACGACTTACAGAAAAATCTGAATTCTGAAGACCTCAGATCTTATTATCACAAAGTAGCATTGCAATTTATAACATTCACAATTTCTAAACACAGAAAACGTCTCTAGCTTTACAATTTACATTCGTAAACACTCGTTTCAAATTAACAATCTGGATGAATTCACAAGATGGTAGGTACGAAACAAAATGTGATTAAGACACATCTCAAACTTAGCCTATCGTGTCACCCGTAACTGCAATCTATTCCTTTCTTATTGAGTGATAGAGCATAACGCACACGTAACAGGCAGCAGGAGGTGTTTGACACCTTATACCTCGTGGTAATAGTAAAAAGAACCGAGTTAGCCAGGATGCGTTTCCAATGACGGCATTGTTTCTTCATCACTCCAGCGACACGATCTTTTCTTCCCTTTTTACATCCCAAAGCAATGACCTTGAAAAGGAATTGGGATTTAGTACGTAAATCTATCTAATTACCAAAAACATGTTTTCGTAAATAACAAGTGCTTCCTCTTACACGCGAAAATGGGAATTGAACATTTCGTTGTTCAAAAAGTGGGAGGAAACACTTACATTACAAACAATTTTAAAAACTTATTGGTACTAAGCAAGATTTGTAGTTTGTAAAAGTATTTAGAATATGCAAACTTAAACTGTGATGGCCTAGTTTTCTAATTTCTTCAGTTAGTGTAATCACAATGAAATGGAAATTCCTTACCAGTTCCTACATCGTGTAGCAAAAAATTGCCGTAAACACATAAACCAACCCAACTTCTATGAAGACATAAGTACAGTAGAACTCTCTTTCACACACGAAAACGGAATTGAATATTTCGTTGTTCAAAAAGTGAGGAGAAACGAGTACATTACAAACAATTTAAAAAACTAATATTAGTACTAAGTAAGATTTATGGTTTATAAAAGTGTTTAGAATGTAAGTATAAATTAAACTGTGCTGGCTTAGTTTTTTCTTTCTTTAGTTAGTGTAATCGTAATGAAATGGAAACTCCTTACCAACTCCTACATCGTGTGGCAAAAAAATGACCGTAGATCGAACCCAACTCCTAGGAAGACATGAGTCCTAAGTACAGTAGAACTCAGCATATTCAGACATGTGGGAGATCCAGATAATTGATTGTCATTTTCCTTAAAAGTGAAAAGTGTATGTACTGAGAGTGAAAAAATCGGAATTTTTTTTTATAAGGGCAATTTAAACTAATTTCGTCAGCATTGTAAACTTTATTGCAATTACGTTTCTTACTTTAATACTGAAGCAGTGTAATGGTCAATGGGGCAGATTGGCTATACTTGACTCTTGCGCCATAAAACACCAACCAACTTGTAGTAGTCAAGTCATGCAATATCACATTCAATGAGAAGTTGCCATCTCACCATACTTGGTCCTAAACAAAATTTGTTGATAAGATAATTTCTGGTATTTAGTTAGAGACTATATAATTGTTAATTGCCGATCTAAAGTACTTTGGCAAAAAAATAGCTTATTACAATAACTACGCACGAGTTTTTCTGCTGTACGCCATATTTATAAAAACGTGAATAAATTTTTTAAATTTAACTCAACTAGAAAACAAATTAAAACACAAGCGGTATAGATAATTGAAGACTAGGCATATGTATAAATTAAATTTCTAAAGTATTATTTTTTCGTTGTTGAAAATACTGATTTTCATAGTCATTACCGAATACCAATATTTAGGTGCATAAATATAAACTATTTACATATTTAAGTTAGATGTTAAAAAACGATATAGTGAGTTCGGAATGGAGTGTTTATTCCCAGAGTTTGATCAATATCTAACAGAAAGTAACTAAACACTTGCTCAAAAGAGAACAAGAGACTGTTAAAAATCATTAACACAAAGATGAAGCTTATACCAGCATAGAATAAAGAGAAAAATAGACGATAATCATGATTGAATTCGTATAGATTTAATTTAAATTGCTCATGAATTAAACTAAAAACGATACATGTTCGTAAAATGAAAATTTATTTATCATTTTAATTTATTATGAATTTATTTATCATTGCTTAATCCACACATTGGTCCGACATCAGTCCATCGACGCCAAATAGGACGCTCATACGTACAGACACATTTTGTGTAAAGGAACATAGTACGCATGCGCCTGTCGTATGATTTTCCGCATGTAAGATATGCCTTAGGAATGCATGGTTTGCCTTAGAAAGATAGATACTGTGGCATCCAGAATTTGTGGAACGAAAATTTTAACGTTCCGATTAAAGGAAAACAAAATTTAAAATTGTTTTCGATGAAATTAAAAAAGTATTTTTCGTGTGTAAACATAATTACAAGTAAAAGGCAATGATAGATAGGTAGTTGAATTTTACTTACACAACGGGCTATTGGAGACCGTCCGGGATCAATCCCGTAGGGAAAGATCCTAGAACAACACCTCGCAATTTTGAACTACGGTCAAATGACGAGATCAATATCTGAGCTGGCACCTCCTCTCCGAACTTCCTCAACACTCCAGCGTGAGGACATTTGAGGTCACGATAAATTTAACGTATACCAGCCCCCCCATACACGACGATCTTTGGTTGGATCTAGTTTCGAACTCGCAACCCTCCGGTTATTAATCAGCGACTCTACCAACAGGACTACCATGGTCCCTTTAACGTAAAAAAGCTGTTTGAAGAGCAAGTGTGTGAAATGCAGTCAAATTATCATGATCTGGTTTCGTTACCGGACCTTTACTTTTACCTTCTCAGGTCGTTAATAACCTGCGGTATGATTACCGATACACACTGATGATCATCAACTGGAGCATTAGACTGTTGCGGGCTGTGATGTTATTTTAGATTACTTCCTACCTCCGGCATGCTACTTCATAAGTGGGCAAAAGTAGCGTTTCATCGTTCAGAAGTTCAGTTTCCTTATTATCCGAGTTTTTACATCGTCCTCAAAGGTTTCACATTTTGCAGTTAAAAATACCACTAAACTGAAATGCCCTGAGTAGGAAAAACAACCTTGATTTTACATTTATTTGGACAACATTTTATTTGGGTGGTAACGGAAATAGTATTTTGGGGTGACAGAGCTAAGATTATTTGAATCATTTCAATTTACAAATCAGTATAATATAAAATGAAATACCATGTCTCTTGTTTATGAAGAGTCTGCAGACTAGAGACATTCGGTAGGAACTAGAGTAAAAATCTAAATGAATTTGTAGTATCTGCATTTGTGAGTAGTAATTCTTTAGATAAAAAGGCTTAACAAGTTAAACTTATTTCACCTTGTAAAGTCAATTTAGAAGAATGGTCGTGGTAAATGCGATTCTCTGGAATTAAATCAAATTGTTGACAAAAATTGGTTTTTCTTTGTGCTTCAGAATTTTTATTTTATTGAAACTAAGATTAAGCCTAAATTTTTTGCATGGTTTTATCAGCATTTTGAGCATAAAAGTCATACACACACAAGACAAATTTTTATTTTAAATTTTGATAACACGCATTCCCTCGTCATGTGACCGTGGTTCAAAATTATATGGTGTTGTCCTCGATCTTTCCCTTGGGGATTGATCCTGGACTCATCAATAGCCGTTGCGTTGCTACAGTGCGACGTTCACCATTACAACCAGCATTCATTTTTTTTGCCTTAAATGGGAGAATGATTATTGCATATAACTGATGGAAAAGAACACAATTCCATCGAAAAATCATTTTTTTTCAGCACCATGAATGTAAACACCTTCTCAGTTCCTTGCAAACAAAAAGTTCTCTGTGCGCAACTAATTCCTAATAATTAAATCACATAATTAATTACACATTCTTGTACAATTATCTTTACATAGCTATTTTATGTGTTTAAACCATTTTTGTAAGTTCCTGATGGTTTCTAATAAGGCCATCTCTCCAAATTTTTTCACTGTCTATCCTTTTATCAAAGTTTGTTAAATTAAGATTTTATTTACTAGCCAGAACCTACTGGGTGGTGTTTGACTGTCATTCAATAGATCCTGTATTCGGTTTGTAAGGACATAAATATTGGTGATTGTCCCTGTTAGGAGAAGTGGTTGTCCACTGGTTGATCCCTCACAAATAGCCACCAGTTCGTCTCTTGTAGTGCCAAAGACCGAAGAGGTCAGTGGTCGAGCAATAAAAAAAGATCTTGTTTACAGTTTTGCGCTTAGTTGTCATAGATATTTTCTCGCTCCGGTTTACCCTACTTAACTGCGAGAGTAAAAAACACTACATTTCGCATATGCGATGTAGACAACGGTCCATCATCCAAGCCAACCCACCTCTCAAAGTGACCTACAAAAGCAGTTCAACTTCGAGATAAAAAGGCAAACGAAAGTCAACTTTAAAAAGAGTTTCCATTTCCGTATCCAGTGAATAAAGAAAGAATAAAAAATAGTCGGTAACTGAAACCGAATGATACGAATCATCCCCTCAGGCAACTTCAAGGTGACCCCTTTTTCCCAATCAGAATCTGAATCACCTGTTCGTCGAAAGAACAGAACCGAAACCAGAATCTGTTTTCCATAAAACCAGGAGAAAAGGTTCTTCCAGGAATGGGATGGGTTTTCTGAGAGAGTTGTCGAGATGTTGCCGACGGCAGCGACTTGTCTTCTGCTTGAATATTCTGTCACCTGAGGAGCGAAGGATGCATTGCTTAGTTGCGTGTCTAATAACACGAAATGGCCATGAAGAAAATAACAGTAATCTCTTTCACTGCTATTGTTTGGTATGGTAAAAGTGCATAATCGTAAAACGTAATCGCCTTTAGAGATTAAAAAAAACGATTTGAAGGAGACTGCGGTTTGAAAAATGTGACCCCAATAGTGGGATTGTTGCGTGAAAAATATTGTTTTCGAGAAATAATTCATTTTAATAGTTTATCATTGATTTCTTGGTGAACATCCTCATACAGTTCCTCTTGTTCTCTTTCCAACGAATGGCTCACGCACTGTTTTGATTGATATTTAATATGGAGGTGGCGCTGGAGAATATGTGCTAGCTTGCAAGACAAACAAGACCTAATGAACTCATACCACTAGCTGTATTCAAGTACCTTTCTCATAAGGACTCTTTTAGTTGAATGCACATTCTCAATGAATATGAAAAAATTCGTCACAAATTTAACTTGTTTATGAAGAGTCGATAAAACAACATTTAGAAAAATGAAAAAATACATTGCCAACTTTTTACTCCGGTTTTGTTAATTGAAATTAATGTTTGTGAACAAGATTATTTTTACCTTTGTGCGTTCATTTGGGCCTGACACACTCGGCTGTCCTCATGTGTGCGTTTATGGCTTTGGAGGCGCATTGCCTGGTGCGTTTATTCCAATTTTGTTTCATTCCGTTTCTTTGTATATCCCGACTTCAGGACATACTGAACTATCCTGAAAACTCCTCTGTAATTACTATACAAATTCACGGTATTCACGTTATTTTTAATACTGTCTCTGCGTCACTCATTTTTAAAATAAGATCAGTTCAGAAATCATTGGGTAGAGATCTGTACAGGATGTTCCGAAACTTGCTGTGCAATCTTTACTAGGAGGTAGGGAACACAGAATTAAACCGTACTCTCATAGGAAGTAGTCTGCAATTGCCAAGGATAGAGCGTACATTGCGGTGTCGAAATGCAGCAACCATGTGGAGCAACATTGTAATTAGCTTGACTTAAAATTTGGACAGTAGATGTGGACTTGCAGTTTCACATTGCGTGCTCAAAGTTGCGAACAAACCTGATAGCATCGACCGCATTGGATTGCTACATATTCAAAAATTCCTGGCTTTTCGCAGACCCTTGATATGAGGTCAGCTTTGGTGCCAATGGGAATGTCATACTCGATGCCTCTGAATTATGCCCAGAGAAAGAAATCGATGTCTATCGGGGTACACGATACACAGCGGTTCCCGTGAGGTACTCCATATGATAGGCGCATTTTCGCTATATCAGTATTGGTGAAAGAATACATGTTACCAATACGAATTCAGAGTCAATAAGGACGATGGCCCAAACTAGCCAACTGTCAAGCTGTCAGAAAGTACCCGGGTGACCTTTAAGGACACGCATCCGTTTGGGAATTCGGTTTAATTTTGTGTCCTCTATCTCTCATTGTTTGTACAATAAGTTCTAAAACACCCCGTTTTATATCCATTCAATTTATTCCCAAAGTGTCTTCGAAAAGAAAATAATTTTTAATTTCCTCAATATCTTACTAAATGAAATCGCCTGTGTCGACTATTAAAAATGCTTTACATTTGAGGTGAAAGACAACAATGTTATCGGCTGTGAGAGAATAAAGATTATAAATACAAAACTCTTGAGTCAACACTGAACGCTAATATCATCAATAAAATTTCTTCTCACGAAAAAGGAGAAAATGAATTTAATATACAGTTATTGACAGAATTAGTGTCAGCTCCATATTTATTCATTCCCAAGTCCAACCTGATTGGTGCGAATGGATTAATCTCAAGACATTTCTTATGTTCTTCTATGTATTACATTTAAATCGTAAGCGCTGTGGGAAGGGTTGTCTTAATCCTGAAGTTCTCAATCTATTAGTATCAGACATAAGCACCCAAGTAATTGTGTAGTTATATTTTTGTGGTCTCAGTCCCTTGTAGTCCTCAGTCCTCAGCAAAAAATGACAGTAGAGTGATAAACCAAACCTAACCAAATCAATGTTCTCCTTTTCATACTTACCATTTCCTAACCATATTACTTTCAAATGGTTAAATAAAATCATCCATTTCATTAGTTCCTTCTTGAATCGAGTCATTTTAAACTTTGTAATGCTGCGTTTATTTAATACCTCAATACACTAACTTTTGACTTAAAAAATATTTTTGAAACATTGCTCATATGCAAAGATATTTGGGTAGATGCATGTGCAAATCGGTTTTTATTACTCTACTACATTCTTGCACACGCTTATTATTGTCGAAAGAACCATTTGAAAGCAATCTTAAGAAGCGTTTCTCAAAAAGAATAAATTGTTTAACAATAAAATAATGTTTAAGCTTTTTCATTCAAGTTTTTCAGTATAAGTATCTGTGAAAGTATAACTGGTTATTATATAAGCATTTTTTGTGATTGTCTTACAACCAGAGTAAGATATTTTTCACAAAGAAAAGGCTGTAAAAGGAGAAATTTAGTAAACAAATTTTCAGTTATGCGTCGCAGCAATGCAATGTTTGGCAAGAAAAGTGAATAATTTTGAATTCGCGCTATGTAGAAAACTTGAAAAGTATTAATCCTTAAAAGAGGTATACAAAACTTAATGAAAAGGCATTCAACCTTTGGACGTCAGAAAGAAGTCTCCCAAAAGAGTATCGAATAAATAATAAATAAAAAAAAGCAAAGATTAAATAAAAAAATAACGACACAAAAATGAAACGTTTTTTATTTCACCCAATATCTTAGCACTATACTAAATCGAATACAAAGCTTAAAATTGAGATAAATAACAAAGGTATACCCCTGTGTTCAAAATGAAAGCTATAGTTAAAAAGTATTAGGTCATTGCAGAAAAAGCGTGATAAATAGGCAAATTTCTAGGAAAAACCTTTCGAATTATACATTAAAAGGAGACTTAAAATCCAAGATTCTTAAATTCAAATATTCACAACATAAATTTGAAAATGAGTCCAAAAAATATTATTTTCGTTGTTAGAACGCTTCTCTGAAGCAAAAGAGCACTAGGAGTGTCCATACGAAAATATGCAACGAAAGTGTCAAAGAACCTGGCATTAAGAGTATTTATGTACCACGGACTATTAACTGTGAAGGAGTTAATATTCCCCTACTTTTCAGATCGTAATCTGCGATCTGCCAATGTAGTGCTTCAGTCCAGTGAAGTAGGACATCAAATGGCTGAGACAGTTAAAACGGAATATTCGTCAACACAGGGATTTCCCAGAGAGTTTTGATTCATGATCAAGGTCAAGGTTTTTTATTGGCGTTTCTTTCGTAAGATTTTTTCATTTTTAGAAGACGATTTGCTAAGCGATGCATCACGGTAAAATGTGGGTTACATCACAAGTGCTAAGAGGTTTGGGAGAAAATTAAGCGCCGTAGATAGTTGTATCTAACCTTTAGGGTTCCAGTAATTTTTTAATTACTTGGCTATTCTTGAGGTTGTGAATGTTTTAACAATATTAAAGGGGTTTTATCAGATTTTAAATCCTTGTCCCGTCAAAAGACAGACTTTTTTTAAATTTTAAACACACAAAATGCAATACAAAAATATGCATATTAAAATGGGAAGAAAACACTACCTACTATTGTCAAAGACATCCTGCCATTTCACTAACGTACGTGGGGCAGTCGTGGCACAATGGGTATGCCCACTGCACTAGCAACCTTCAAGTTGTAGGTGGTGCAGGTTTGATTCCTGTCAGGTGCATTCCTCCCTGGGTGTATTTCTGTCTTCTGTATCAGTAAAAACTTTCATTGTCTGTGTGTCTATTACTTGATATTGTATGTGAATGGGTGGCTAAGTCGGATTGCTACAGAGATGGCTCCCAGATCTTATGATCAATAGCAGACTTGCTCTACCCATGACTGGGATAAAACAGAACTAACGTACTTTTACAGAAATTGACTTCATTCGTTTATTGTTGAATGGCATTAACGGATATAAACAATATAAAAACGACCATACGGGTCATTAATTCATTTGCCAACATTGCCGCTTAGTTTAAATGTGCTTAATTTGAGCCGTGGAGCTATGCGCGGGTCTACTAATGTAAAATAAGTTTGATTCGTTCGAAAATTAGGCTATCTTTAAATTCTGAAGTCTTTTGTCCTGATGGGCTTAAAAAGTCTGCAAAAATGTATTGTGTGATCAGTAGTTTCCAAATACTCACAGCAAGTGCAGTGGTCTATTTTGTTCCATGTGACGTGACAACTTGGTTAATGTAAAAATCTGTGAAACAATTCTTTGTATTACCTTTTGGGATGAGGTTGCACACAAGTAAACCTTCCTTTTCACTATTGCTCCAACGATGCTACCATTGTATAAATATTTTCTGGTGTTAGTTTTTTATCTGTATAGGAGAAGCTTTTCAATGATATCGGTATGCGTATTTTTTAATGATTGTTTGGCTTCTTGATCAGCAACTTCATTTCCATAAATTCTAAGAGAAGTGTTTGGTTTCCATCTCACTGAAATTCTCGCATTTACTGGGTACGCGCACGTTAAATCCGTAGGGTAGTAAGTCCTCCCGATTGGTGATTGGGTGGTATATGAGTGAAAATGGGTGGTGGTCAAGAGATGTGTCTCGATTAAATGTAGGTATGTATTACCACGCTTATCCAAACGAGTAAAGCTTGTCCACTTCTGGACCTTGCGCCATAAAACCCAAATCAACCAACCAACCAAATGTAACATATCAAAAGGATGGTCAGGAATACCGGGGTAGTTTAAAATGTGAAATAAAGATAAGTGCCTGAAGATACCCTTAAGCTATGGTAGCATTCCAATATGTTCCAATACAGTATTTTAGCTGGCCAGGTAGCTCGGATTTCTGTACAAATTTGGTTATGAAATCTTTAGCTAATCTGAATCTGTAGTTTTGGGATTTAGTCTTAACTTTGCTGTGCATATAAAACATACTTTGAGGTTAGGAATCTTAAAATAAATCTATTTCTGAACAGTAATATATTGGTATCCATGTTGTTCATTCGTCAAAATCAGAATGTGACTGGCAGTGGTAGCCCTGTTGGTAGATTCGTGGATTGGCAACCGGAGGGCTGCGAGTTCGAAACTAGATCCAACTAAAGATCGTCGTGTACGTGGGGGCTGGTATCAGTTCAATCTGTCGTGGCCTCAAATATCCTCACGTTGGCATGGTGTGGAAGTTTGGAGAGTGCCAGCACAGGTGTTGACCTCGTCATCTGACCGTGGTACAAAATTACATAGTCTTGTCCTCGGATCTTAACTTCGGGATTGATACCTGGCCGTCGCCAATAGCCCGTTGCGTTACTCCAGTGTTACGTAAATTCAACTACCTACTGAAATATGTGAATAAGGAAATTTAATTTCTTAAGATTTGTTAAATTTCTTCACTATGTGTGATTGTGGTTGAAAATTATTATTAGAGTTCGGAACCTCTGTAAACGTTCTAAAAACCATGTTTCTGTATCTGAAACTAAATTCCAAATAAAAATTTTTCAGGAAACTTGTCTGAAAATGTAAAAGGTTTGTTTTGATAAATATAAAAGGATAAATGATTTGATAACTGTACATGTTTTGTGTTCAATCGGTTTACGTAATGGTACGGAACCGGAAACAAGTTAGATTCCTAAGCATTACATAAGAATTACAAAAAGAATTTTGCTTCTCCAATTCCCACGGGGATTGGCGGTTTATTAACGAATGAGTAGAACAGAAGAATATTAGAATTTAGTTTTTCAGACACATTTGTTTGTAATCGTTCCACTTTACTTTTGAGATACCTGATTGTAATTCAATAAATATTTCTATAAATTTTAGCGGAACATGTTGAATATGAAAAGGATTTTGAATTAAACAAACAAATGATGCGGTCTGCGAAGATTTACTTCTGATGTCCAAATTCTCTCGCATGATACAGTTTTGGGTTCCCTCAAAGTGTAGTTTATCAACGTTTTGGAAACGTTTGGCGTTTGATCTAATTGGTGTTGATCAATCAATTATCATGTATCAATTTAAAATTTATTCTTTGGAAATTTTATTGACCAAGTGCTGAAATCCTTTTCGAAAAACAAGCCAACTGACGTTCAGAATACGTGCAGGAAACACTGCTGCCATCTATATTACGTTAGATAGAAAATGCCTCTCATAGGGCAAATGTAAAATTCAAATCTTTTGATAGAGTTGTGGGTTATCAACCGGAGGGTTGGAAGTTCGAAACTCGATCCAACCGAAGACCATCATGTACATGGGGACGGGTGCACATTAAATCTGTCGTGGCCTCAAATGTCACCACTTTGGCGTAGTGTGAAAGTTTGGAGAGTGGGTTGTCAGTTTAGGTATCGACTTCGTCATCTGACCGTGGTTTAAAATGACAAGGTGTCCTCGATTCTGTCCTTCGGGATTGATACAAGACCGTCGCCAATATCCCGTTGCGATAGCCTCCACTCCAGTGCGATGTAAATTCAACTACCTAACTACCTCAAATCTTTTATTCACGTAAGCTTTAAATATTAAAAATTTATAAAACTATTTCTATTGATTTTTAAATGTGTCTTTAGTAATAGCAGTTTCGTAAGTCATTTTAAAAGTGTTTTTCACATTCTTTCGGTCTTGTATTAGGCAGGGTCGTTCCTGAGGTATAAGCCTCCCTCATGCAAACTTCAGCAAGTCACCCCCTCAGCTTAAAAAGATTTTGTTTTATAAAAGAACACACTGCAAAGTACGTATTCTGAAAATAATTTCGGTTGTCCCTGTCTTTCTCCTGTTTAATGTTAAATGAGTATTACATTTAACGATTTTTCCAACTATTTTCGGGCTATTGACGAATTCTGACGAACGTCTTACCCGTAATGTTTGTAACTTCGATTTTCTCCGATATAACTAGCTTCAGTCGTGTGTTTTTGATAGCTTTTTAATTCCGAAATTATTTCGAGAAGGATTCGGGCCCCGTGGACTCTCCCCTTTAAACATCCCTACACTTGATGAGTGTTTCTTGAATATACTAATGTAAAATAAGAACAAAATATGCAGATTCAAAAGAATCGTTTACTACAATCGAAAAAGGAACTTACAAAGACAGAAAAACTTTTTTCATCTTACGCCCGTCTCCAGCTCTCAGCCATCAATCGACACTACAAAACACGAAAAACTATAAAATTAATAATATCGAAAAATTCATTTTGTGAGCATGTTTACAATTAATATATTTACAATGTTTATATTTAAAGTTGGAGGCATATTGAGGTTCTTTCGGTCGCCTTTATTTTTTCTGAATACTTGCAAGTGCATGCCCAGAACACCAATGTATATGTAAAAACTAACTTTTCCTTCGTAATTGAGATAAAAACTTTTAATGGGAAATATATTTATAAGTTTTGTTTTGTTCTCTTAGTAATGAGAAAAATAGCTTATAACAAAGTGCAAAACGCTTACACAGCTTAAGAAAATAATTCCTCAATTGTGGATACTAGCACAAGAACCAGAGTTTCTTTATTTTTATTTTTCAGAAATAAAGGAAATTAAAATAATTTTCCAATATTAATAGGTGAGAATTATACTGGGCAATTTTATTGTTTTAAAATACAAAACAAAAAATGTTAACATATAACAATGTAACACAGACAATAAAAGCTTTAAGTTCATCTCAAAATCGAGTTATCTGACTCTTACACCATAATTTTAGTAATTTTTTTATAATGAAATATAATAATAATTTATAAAATTCATATTGATAGCATACATTGATATAGTATCTGTAATGAGAATAGGAACCTGAACCTCGTTTAAATTTCAATGGTTCACAATGCAGAATGACACTTGCTCATGATTGTAATGGTAGCAATATCTACAGTTTATAATTATAATATAAAGGTAGTAGGAAATTACTGGTTTTGCGTCATCAAATTTAGAGATTAGTACTACATATAATAAGATTTTATTGAACCTTTATTCTCTGGTATCACCAATCTATAATATCCTCGAAGCTTTCTGAAGAACCGTCTGAGTGTCACACATACAATACAACATAAGAATAAATAAAAAATTAAATATTAATGTGTTATTTAATTAGAAAAGTGATAAATATGTGTACACCATTAAATCGCTATTATTTTCATAATATCAATTCATGGTTTATATTAATTTAATTAAAACATTTTTCCATTTTCCAATGAATTAACATGCATAAACAAAAGTATTCTGAAGAATTTTTATACTTGCGTAATTGTTTACCAAATAATTATGCACTAAATTATTCTTCAGAGTTAGAATTATACTGGAGAGTTATTTCTCTGTTGATACTTAAATTATTCCTCTCAAAATGTGAATTACTTTCCAAGACACTATTAGAGTGGAAGGACAAATTCAATTATAGATCTTTTATTTTACTTTTTATTGTATACTTCAAACAATTAGAAGTAAATATATGCGAGTCTCATGCAACAATGGCAGTTTATGAATCTAATCTGAAGTAATCTAAATACCTAAAAGTCGCACTGAATAATTTAAAATAAATTCGTTCCTGGTGAATTTTGTGCATGTATTTTATAGCTCAATGTCGTTATATTATAGTTATTATCCTTTTATGTATTCATTCATGTAATATATTCGTTACTGTGGTTGGATTTTATACATGTGTTTTTTCGCTCGTGACGTCATTAGCTATATTGAGTTATATATATATATACATATATATATTATATATACGAATATATATATATATATATATTCGTTCCTGATGGATTTTGTACGCATACTTTATCGTTCAATATCGTTTTATTGATATTGGTAATTTTATTTTACTTTTATATATTCTTTGATATAATATATTAGTTCCTGGTAGATTTTATGAATGTCTTTTATCGCTCGTGTGTGTGATGTCGTTTTAATTATATTGAGTTATTGTCCCTTCTTATAAATTTGTTCATATAATATATTCGTTCCTGGGGATTTTTAACATGTATTTTTATCTTTCAATGTCGTCATAGTTATACTGTAGTTATTGTTCCTTCACTTTTACGTTTATTTTCTTAATATCAAGTCTACCTATAGCGAAATAAAGTTTTGATGGTTCTATTCCTCACGTTTGATTCGTTCTGTTGCATTGCTTATCGTGATTAAAAGAATCAAAAGTATTAAAATTCATTCCTTTCACATTCCAAACACCTATTTGATCTTTCTACTTTTATCAACAGTTCAGAATCTAATCGACTATTCAATTAACTAACCACAAGTTCTAATCTAGCTCCTTCCTTGATGGAATTGATGTTAAGCCTGCTCCCTAATGAAGTTGAAGTTTCATCCACTCCGTGTAAGGAAGACGTATTATACTTCCTTGATGGTCAAATCAACTGTGTGGTCTTCTTGCAGACACTGACACGCTTTGTCAACCTGTAATTCACTTTTACTTTATCATCAGAGGGCAAAAAAAGTAATTAGGCGAGTCTTAATATTCAGCTTTCGTGTCAGAATTAGAACGACACGGTTCCCTGTGGCTATGAAACCCGGTTCTGAAAGGTGGGAGAAAGTGACTAGTACTGTTTCACTTTTAATTGCAATACTATATGCACGCAACTCGATTTTCCAGATGACTAAATATCAAAACAAAAGTAAATTATGTCTTTATTGCTTTGGTTAATTTAATCCCATAACTGGACGTATCTGTGTCTCATTGTTATTTTTCAAATGGGTTAAAATAAATTTTACCCTCTGAGGGATTCACAAGAATATATCCATTCTGCAACAACAGCAGTGACGGATTGGCTTGGATGATCGTTCCGGGTAAGCATCTACCCGCCTCAGGGTAGACTGAATTGTTAAAAATAAAATATGCAATTCTAAATAATCGGACGTCTTATAAATTGGGCGATGATTTTAACAATATATATTTACCGAAATAACACCTTTTCCATTTTCACCTTGTGAAAAAGGTTTTAGGTTGTTTCAGTCAAATATATTAATTCAATATAAGCAGAAGCCATTACAAAATTGATCCAAGTTAAATTTGAAGATTAGACAGATTTATGAAGGTGAAATTATTTCTAAGAAACAGCCATGGAATCTACTTTTGAATTAAACTATTTACAACCATTTTTAGAATACTAATATGATATGGATTTTTCATATCATCCCATCTTTACCTGAATCGAGGCTTCTAGACTCTGGCATCATTAACAGCTTCACCCACAACCAGTCTTGCCTTCAAGTTCAACAGAAAACTTGTGTTACTGTCGTATTATGAAACATATATTACTTTTATTATTAAGTAATAACATATAACATTAACATATAACAGTTTAATGCCTTTCTAATTATAAAAATATAAATTACTGTATAAAATAAACCCTCCTTGATTAATCTCATTCTTTTTTCGATGGAAAGCCCTATTGACCTCATAGAGACTTCAGCCGCTCGGGAATTTCCCGATTTCCTGGTGGTCTTGTACAGTTGCTTTCATGGCTTCTAACTAGTTTTGGCTTTCGTAACCAATAGAATACTTCGTGAGATTTTTTCAACCAATAGATGTAGCTATTTGGACATTAAATGTGCTGTACGGTGAAATCAGCTCTACACTACTCGAAAATCTTAAGGGGAAGTTAAGCAGAGGATTAAATTACAATGCGTGTTGTTTTGTGGTCCAATAAAATTTGCACAGTAAAACTCAATATGCGGGTTCAAATTATCTCAATGATTCAATATAAATGTGACTTTCTGCTGAAACATGCAAAAAGATACAGAAAAATAGATTACGAGATTTTTCATTTTGTATTAAAATTGCAAATTTAATTTGGGTTTGTATTTCAATTTTTTACATACATGAATACAAATTCATTGCCTAAAATCATAGAATTTTACTTAAAATAAAAAGGTACAGTAAATTTCAGTCCAAATCTACTGCCATAAAGCAATGCTGTAAAGGAAATAAAATTACCAAACAAGTGGGTGTTATGCCTCCAGAAGAAAAGATATCTACCAGAATATTCTGCAAATCCAATCTATGATACGTAGCCCATTGTGTTGCTCCAGTGCGACGTAAATTCAATTACTTACCAACCAACCTGATACGTGATTTTAATTTTGAAAACATGCATTATTTTTAACCATTGACCTCTTCGGCACTACAAGGGTCGCACTGGAGGCTATTTGTGTAGGAGCACCCAGTGGGTATCCGCCGTTACTCCTAATAGGGGCAATCGCCAACGTCCATGCGCTTGCAACCGGGATGAAACTGAACGTATTGTGTGGCAGACAAACGCAATGATCACTGTACCAATTAGACGGCTATTTTGGAAAACGAAAGTGGGAAAATTTATAAGTGGATTGTAGTTAGTCGTTGCAGCATACCAGCACATCATAGATATCCTTCTTAATGTGTGTACTTGCTATCCTTATACCCGCTCTCATTGTTAAAAATTTATTTATAAAAAATTCTTAATTACTCCTCTTTAGAATATGTTTGCCTTTTGTAAGCAAATACTTCAGATAACGTTGCCTAAATTTACACGACCCGAATCTCTAAACTTAAAATTTTCACATGACTTTTAGGGTAAAATGAAAATTAAAAGATATTAACAGATAAAATAAGGGAAATATCTCTGCATCAATTGTAACTACTGGTGGAGACGTCTCAATTTGAACAGAAAGGAAAGCTACCTATTCAAAAGTTAGCAATGCATATCGAAAGAGAACAATTTAAGGCGATGAAACTTTCTTCTTTACATCATATGTTTCAAACGAAAACCTCGAATTCGGAGCACTTCAAGAAACTGGAGCACCTGCTGTTTTTGTGAATAAAGTAATAGGGCACTCATCTAATATTAAAATTATGAAAACGGCTTTGTTTTAAGACTTTAAAAACATTATTTTTATGGAAAACCAAGCGTATCCCCAATTATTTAGCTTAGATCTCCACGGTTTAATTAGCCTTTATGTAGTCCAAAATGACCTTAGAGAGACATACCAAATCTTAGAACTTCATTGCATTAGTAACATTCAAATCAATTACAAAACCTTTTTGCTGTTTTTACTTTTGAAGAATATAGGCCTAAATGTGTCCTATGTAGATGGATGGTTGACTTGGCCTGCAACCATCTTTTAGAATTCTCGGCATTAAAAGGGGAATATATCCACGTTATTAAAAGGTTAGAGAACTTTTGAAGCGAATGGACCTTGAATTGATCTTTTTATTACTTTTATTTTTGTTCTATGTTCTAACTTCATGTGTCATATAGTGACATCTATAACTACAACTCACTTAGTGACACATGAAGCTTTAGATGTATTTGTCTAAGTGCTTTCGCAATAAAAAAAAACTTTTGAAGAATGGACATTAGAAGATTCCTGAATGCGATACAATAACAATTTTGAAAGGGAAATAAAGATTTAAACGAACTTAGTTTGATGATTTTAGAGCATTTCATCTTTGAAATGAAAGTAGCATTTAATAGGTTTTTCTCACTGCGGTCATCTTTCGATACACGGGGCTAATTAGACGGCGCATTTGATAACCTAAAAATAAAATAGCATCATCGACAATTCGCAACATTAAAAGTTTCTTTTAGAACTGAACTGATAATCTTGAACATTTCCACTGAAGTACCTTTCTATAATGATAAACAACATGATCTTAATCATAAGTTTGAGTGTAAGAATGAGAAGTTCTAGTCTGTAAGTGTTCCGTAATTCATTTGTCTAAAGCAGCGCTTTTCAGCCTTTTTCATCTGATGGCATCACTAAAATTTTAGAGCACACTAAAAAATGTTACATTTTTTTGCCTATCTGACAAAAAAGGTATAAATTTTATTGATTTATTAGAAAATAATTACCGACATGCACTAAAGTGGCTTTTAAAAAATCGTTTTGAAACTATTTATACTTCGTAATTAGTTAATACTCAAAATAATTTATACTGGTATTACAGGAAATTATTCATGAATACACTTGTGAAAAGTGACAAATTTACCCGTTGAAATGAAATAAATCTTACACAATTTAAGCAGCACAAATCTTACACAATTTATTAACTCTAGAATTTTGATAAAAATAACACTTCTTTTGCAGGATATAATTTTTAAGCATGCGTATATTGATTCTACTTCGGAACTACTTTTACTGTATTTTATGTCTTGTATTTTTGTATACAGCAATTACTAGAGTTTGGAAATGAAACAATGGTCTTTAAATAGAAGTCATAAAAGGAGTATTTTTTACAGGACTAGTGATTGAATTTCTGATTACAAATATTACTTAACATTAAGTAGTTAAAAAGCTTTAAGTTTTCAATGTTCTCAACATTTGTTGCATGGAAACTTGTATGTTTTTATTGTTGTTCTGTAGAACTCGATGAGAATCATTGAGCCATATAGTAAATCAATAGATGTACATACGATGCTGGTATTGAAAATTGACTGTTATATTACTGACTAATTGATTCCATGCATTTCTGATTTTGTCTATTCAATGCATTAAACTAACCCAATATGAAGAGAAAGTTGGCTTCTCATAAAACTTCTTACATATTGATAACCTTGACTATGGATGTATTTAGAAACACAAGCATAAACATTTATTTTAACAATCAAAAACGTTTTGAAGAATTTCATAAATTATTGTCTTATATCTTTCTTTTATGTTGGTAAAAATATTTCAGTCTGTGCATTTCAAAATAATTTTTATATTTCCTTTCCTTTTACAGATAGACAGTCTTCAGCCTCGAAATGATCAAGATATTGATATTTTCCAACTACATGGTATTTCTCAAATGTCCTCGACAAATCGACCATTATTAAAGAAAGATGACACAACGCTGAAATCTCTACAAACATCACCAATTCCGCCTGTTCTAGGAACTATGAAGTTTGAAAAGAACCCTAAGGCTTCGGACATATTATCAAAGCTTATATCTGATATGCCTATTCCAAAGAAGCCAACGAATTTCGTAGTATTTGCGCCGGTAGCTGATACCTCGAGTAAGAAAGTTCCATCTGATGGCCGAAGATTCGATGGAAAAGTAATTGTACATGACGGCGAAGATCTAGTAGCCGAAGAAAGTGTGCATTCTGTTGAAAATTCTCAAGAATCAATTGAGCGTAAAACTCCTTTTAGTAGGAGGCGAAAATCCTCGAGAGAAAGCACTTTTTCTTATAAGTCTGCAGAAATCCCATCTCATAATGGTATGAAAATTAAGAAAAATGCAAACCCTCACTATTTTCCCCGAGGGAAAAGCAGAATAGAAGACGATTCCCGATTTATTAAAAGATTGAACAAGCCTGACGAAACCATACCCCCTCAACGCGTTAACGAAGCTCCGCCAAATCTTATATCTAACAGAAATGCTGCCAATTTTCCAACTAGAACTAACACAAATGAAAACTTGAATTCTAACAATTACAATACTCGAGGCAATAATATACAAGGATTTCAACAGCTTGAAAATGTAAAGGTGACTACTCAGCAAAGAGTTCCTGACGCACCACCTCAGTATCCTGTCAAAGATGGAAATGGCATTCCAAATTATTCACAATCTGCACACCTCTCTCAAAATGCGAGAGCATTCCCAAATCATGGAAAGGGTATTTCATATCCTCCTCCAAACAATGCAAACAGTGGTGTTTTGCAGAGCAAAGGTACCTTTTCTAATGCGCCACGTAATCAGCCAAACTTATACACTCAACAACCGCCTCAGAATTCACCTCAGAATCAACCCTTACAACACATTCAAAATATAAAATATTCTGGATCTAATCTGTCTCCACAACAGTCCTTAAAGAATCAACCAATGCCTCCACAACAAAGTCAGAAATATGTAGGACCAAATCACCATTCTCAACATATGCACTCAAAACAACCAATTCCATCTAATCAAGGACAACAACCATCGGGACCGATTCAACACCAAGAGTCTTACAAAATTCCTCCTCCAAGTCCTCAATTCTCAAATCCTCAAGGTTATCTTCCTCCACAGTTTCAAGCAAACCCTCCACCTCCATCATATAATCCTCCACCTCAAAGTCCACCGTCAACCTACGGCAACAGCAACCATCCTCAGTATCAGCACAGTTTGCCAGACAATACGCATGCATCTAATGGCGGGCCACAATATTTTGCTCCACCACCTCAAACATTCCACACAAAAACAAGCTACGACAATCCACCCAGCAAGTTCCATGGATCATCTTCAGTGGCTTCGTACGAAAGAGTGGCGCAAAGTACTGTTGAACAGTCGAAAGATGGCCACCATCACCACCATCATCACCACCACCACCATGAACCCATCGCCTCCAATTCCGATCCAATCGGTGACGTCAATCTTTCCGATGTGCCAAGGACGAATGACGCCGACAGATTGGGAACCATAGGCCTGGGAATGAGCCCATCTCGTGGAATAACAGTACAGATTGGAGGAGGTAGTGGTGGTGGTGGAGGAGGTCTTACTGGTCTGTTGCCTTTGGGAGCTTTGGGGATTGCAAAGAACATCGTCTCATCTTTGCTGCCTCGACCAGCATTTGGGTTGAACTCAAAAGTATTTCTTGGTGTCGAAGTAGGCAGAGGAGGTGGTCTTAGTAGTGTCCTAGGTTGATATTTCAAAAGCCTGGATTGTTTTAGAACTGTAAGAAAAAAAATCTTACAATTTTACTATATCACTTCTAATTGCATCTCACGAATCAGTAAAATGTAAAAAACTCTTTAATGCTAAGAAATATGTAAAATATTGAAAATACAAGTTTTTTACTTTCTGCTATCATCTAATGTTTCGTCTGGATTCGAAATGGAAGAACATTGATGGATGAATTCTTTGAGGATGTGGTAAAGCTTGAGATTAGTTTTGTGATATTCTGTATTCACAACTCGCTTATTTTGAAATACTATCTTGAAAACTGACCACGTGAAAACAAATTAACTAACATTTTTGGACCATCGGCACTCTTAAGACCGTCTTACACTTAAGCGAAGAGAATGTGTTTTCTTTTCCTGTTAAAATGTTTAAAACGACTAAAAATGTGTGATTTTTAGGCAATTTAAATGCCAAAGATTTTCTAGAGATTATTTTTAATAAAATAAAACTTTCAATGTGCCTTCATATCTTACGTTTCAAACTTGTTACTATATGAAAGATAATTAATTTGGTTTGTCACTCTACGGTCATGTTTTGCAACACGAGGGCTAGTTAGACGGCTTTAAATGGATTCCTAACGACCATGAACGTCCATGCCTTAACCAGGATTCGAATTCAGAGCCTGTTGAATCGAGAGCGAGAAGTGGGACAAGTCGGCAGGAAACATTTAGGTGTCAGAACTGTTTAAATTGTTTAGACAAATTCACGGACTACAAATCGAAGCAAATTCATGCATTTAATGGCAAAAATTAAACATTTTAGATTTCTCCATATTTATAACTCTTTTGTAATATACAATATTGGGTTAAATAATGTGAGCACCACGTTTAGAGACGTTAATTTTACTTTTGCGAAGTGCATAGCTAACCAGAAAAGTTTCCATTATTTTTTGGGTTGTAAATGCTTTGCTTAGATTTTAAAGTCTATTCAGTTTCGAGTCGATATATTTTGCTGTTCTGATTGCTGCAACATTCCTGATTATCATAACTTGTTAAAGACAAGATTGAAGTGATCTTTGACTAAAAGCTCTTGCCCTATCTCTAAAAGGGAAAAGGAAATGAATCAGGTTTAGACAGCCTGTTAGACAATCTATACAGTTTACGTGTCTGGAGAGCTCAAAAACTACAGAGGATGGTTGAATCTTAATAGATCCGCTGAGCAAATCCTTCATCAGAAGATTGACAGCAAACATCGGAAGTAACTTTCTGCCTCCTAATTCAGAAGTACGAGAAATTTGTTTATTTTCTTCCTATATATTAATGCATCGTGCAATCGTACGTTTTTTGAGTGCATTCTTTATGTTGCGATGCTCTAAATTTTACCTGTACAGTTTAGTCCGTGAAGCTCAAAGACTCGATTTTTGATGAGTCTTAATAGATCCGCCGGGCGAAATCATTACTAGAGGTAGGTAGGTAGTTAATTAACGTCGCACTGGAGAAACACACGGGCTATTGGTGACGGTCCGGAATCAATCCCGAAGGGAAAGATTCAAGGACAACGCCTCGTAATTTTGAACCAAGGCCGAGGTCAACACCAGAGCTGGCACTCCACTCTCCAAATTTGCACACCACAACGGCAGATTTAACGTGCACCAGCCCCCGTGTACACGACGGTCTTTGGCTGGGCTGAGTTTCGAACTAGCAACCCTTCGGTTACTAATCCGTTGCTCTTTCAACTGGGTTACCGCGACCCGCCATTACCAGAGGATTGACAGCAAACATCGGAAGTAACTTTCTGCCACCCAATTCAGAAATACGAGAAATTTATTCGTTTTGTACCTGCAGTTTTTCTGTATAATGATGCATCGCACAATCGTACGTTTTTAAAAAAAGAAAGTACTTTGTTTATCCCGCGATGCTCTCAATTTTAAGTTCCAAACGTGACAAAGAACAAAAATAGAGGAATCCCAGACAAACGAAGCGAAAAGGAAATCAGCTTTAACATAAGAAAAATTTGTGTCACAGATGAAAGCACTGAAATGGAGTATTCGCCTTAAGGGCAAAAGGAAATGAATCAGAGCAGCCGACGTAAGACTTCCAGTGCTTTCCGTAACAGCAAAAAGACACTTCGAATTAGAACAGTAGAGTTGCAACGTGTTATCTTCCCCGAGTACTTTATTGCTTTGAAAATTACTACACATAATTATGCCATAGATGGTATTCAACGAACTGTTGAATAAAAGTAATAAGTATATGGGCTCTTTCGAGTAGAAATAACTCTCACCAATTTTATTGTTTCCGGGTTTTAAAGGTTCCAGTTTCATTGAGGAATAAAACACAAGTTTAGTGATAAAATTGTTAGATGAATAATAAAAATTGAAAGAATTCACAAGATCAAGTTATGCTCAAAATTGATTTATCAGCAGCAATACTGTTTATCCAATAGTTAAATATAAGTGATTTGAAGAATTAGATGCAATTTTTTATGAACATTGAAATCTTTTTATTTAAATCTGGATTACAATACAATTTCAATCCATCTATAATGCGTGATATTTTAGTTCAAGGGTTTGCTTTATTTAAGGTTAGGTTAAGTAGTTGAATTTTCGTCGCACTGGAGCAACACAACGGGCTACTGGCGACGGTCCGAGATTAATCCCGAAGGGAATATCCGAGGACAACACTTCATAATTTTGAAGTCAGATGACGAATTGCTTTGTTTAATACCCAGATTGTAAATTAATTTTCCATAAATTTTATTTTGTTTGATTTGACAGTTAAATTATCTTGTTTTATATTAAATCCTGATTATATAAAGGGATTTTTCAGGAATAATTTATTCCCTTTATGGGATATTCCTAATTTTTCCAACGAAAAAATTCACAATCAGATGACTAGTTATCTATGATAAAGTAATTAAGTGATGACGGAGAACCTTTAAGAAAATTAGCGATAATCAACAAATCAAGATTTAAATATAACAAATTAATTATTTAGGAAAGGTAAACGCGCAAATTCAGTTCTTAAGCATTAGGTAGTACAATTAACAACGCAATGGGCTATTTGTGTCGGTCCGGGATCAATTCGGAAGAAAAGATCAGAGGACACCTCGTAATTTTGAACGACGGTCAGATGACGAGGTCACGCCTGAGCTGGCACTCCATTCTCCAAATTTTCACTCCACGCCAACATGAGGACATTTGAGGTCACGGCAGATTTAACGTGCTCCAGTCTCCACGTACACGACGGTTTTTCGTTGAATCAATTTTCGAACTCGCAACCCTCCGGTTGCTAATCCGCTACTCTTCCAACCGGGATAACACGACTCCGTTTATATATAAGCATCAGATATTTTGCCTTAATATTACAATAAAATAATACGTTAAGAAATGTTAAGATTAGATTATTTTTCCAACGTATGAGATTATTGTAAATACACTTGTAAAAATTGTATTCTAAACTCAATTTTGTATACGTATAAAAATTAACATCAATTACACTTACTCAATATACAAATTGCTTAATACATATGCTTGTTCAATCCATTAAAATCCTTTGTTAAAGGGCCGCGGTTGGAAGGGTTGCGGATTAGCAACAGGAATGTTGCGAATTCGAATTTCGATCCGACCAAAAACCGTCATGTACGTGGGGGCTGATGTACGTTAAATCTGTCATGACCTCAAATGTCCTCACGCTGGCGTGGTGTGGAAGTTTGGAGAGTGGAGTGCAAGCTCAGGTGTTGACCTCGTCATCTGATTGTGGTTCAAAATTACGGTGTTGTCTCGGATCTTTTCCCTTAGGGATTGATTCCTGTCCGTCACCAATGGCCGTTTTGTTGATCCAGCGCGACATTAATTCAACTACCTACCTATCTTTGTTAAAAAGTATCTTTAAAACTTTTCAATAAGGCAAGCATTAATCGATTCTTGAATTATGAATTTCAATGTCAACCCAAATGATAGTTAAAACAATTGCGAGAAAGGACGTTAAAATATATTTATAAAAATTAAATACTTCTTTAGAATAGGTCCGAACCTGCCCTTTTGTCATTTATAGGCCAACCTAAAATATGCCGGCAATATTCGGATCTCCGATAGATCCCATGCAGTGTCAATGTCCTCATTTGATAAATTCATTTTTAAATGTTGGGACTTCTGCTTTTATTAACGTAATCGTAATGAACTAATTTGTTCATTTTTCAAAACTTTATTTTTCCCAATACAAGCAGATTGGTTGGTTGCTTTGGAGTTTTATGGCCGCAAGGGCCATATTTTTTTGCCAAGCTGCGCCAAACTCAAGGCAACGCCAATTAAAATATGTCGTGAATGGAAAAAGAAGGATTAAGAAACAGAGTAGTGTGATGAATGCAGAAAAAGTAAAGACAGTAAACCTCATAGGAGAAGAAAAGATCACTAGAGTACCTCGGGTCCGTGAAGCCCTTACACACCTAAAGGAGATGTGCCCCCGAGGGCCCAATACACAGAAAAACATAATACACAACATAAAGAATAGTAATAAAAGTAAGCACAATGTATAAAATTGAAAAGGTAAGACAAGATAAATAGTTGCCCATCCGTCCTCTAGCCTCCCAGAATCGGTTGGAGATCCCAACCAGAGCATAGTACAAATTTGCAGGTGGCGGATGTCCATTTTTTTAGAATTCGAGGACAGCAGCTTAGCAAACTTTGTAGACGGTAGAGATGTTTAGCTAAACAATCGTGATCAGTCAGGTCATTATCAGGTCTACATACTTCCATTTTCAAACATAAATTTATATTTAAATGTTTATTTTTCAATGCAGAGAATCTCAAATTTAGCCGTTCTAGGCTGCAGCCTAGTTAGAAATACGTTCCTTTGAATAAATTCTTGCAATTCATACACTGGCTATAACCCACCATTTCAAAGAAAAACAACTCCATCTCCACAATTGCCGAAAGTAGTTCAACAACATCGTTCACTCAACACCAGCATTTGTTTTTCATGCGTTTCGCCAGTCACGATTTGGAGTTCTCAAAATATCCACAAATGAAAAATATAATCTCGAATTGATGTGTGTGAAATTTACTTTCAATAATTATAATTCAAGTTTTATAACTTATTTATAACTCCTGTCTCATGTAATTCTGCTATAACATAAAAGTGTAAATTATTAAGTCAAATCCTAAAGATTGAAATGAAAAATTAATTAATTAATTTTACCATTATAAAGTAAATTACAATTACCTTTTTACCCCTACATAGCCTTGAAATTCAATGAAAAAATATTCCGTCTATACATTCTTTTGCAAACTATATTTCTTTTTAAGTATTCCATTGTATTGACCAAATACAATCGTTGCATTGAACAAATACAATCAGGTTAATTTATTCTAATAAATTAGCAAAATTTCGCCCTGCTCGAAGATTTCTTGAGAAAAAAACTCGAACATTTCAGCAATGAAATCAGATGAATTGCTCAATAAAATTCAGATTAAAAATTATTAACTGAAGTATAAGACTAACCCATAAAAAGAAAGGCAAAGGTAGGAAAAATAAAATTATATTCATGAACTTATTTCAGTCAAAATACCTAAATACCGTTTTTCCCAAGCAAATAATGCATGTTGCATCTGTTTTTATTTGAAAATAGCTACATTTTTTGCACCATGTGATCATGATTTTTGGAGTGTAACAGATGACTTTGAAATTATATTCTCTGCTACGAATAACATGTTGGAAATTTTTTCCACACTTATCTTTCCTCATATTTAACTGTTTCTAAAACTTGTCCAAAATAATTGAATTATAACTGAAACTCAAATTTTATAAATCTGTTTCACATGCAATGAGTCAAACAATTTTCTTTATAATTTTTATATTTTTCATAACATTTTTTTCAAGAAAACACTTTAGTTTCCATTAACTTTGCTCTTGATTAGTATTGCCATGGATTAGAGATCTGATTGTGTTCAACAGAAAATATTACAATCAAAATTACTCCTGGAGACTTCAAAACAGCAATACGAATTGTCAAATCACCCAAGGTAAAAAAGCATAAGTTAACTGTTAGAGGTTTAGGTACATTAAATATTTTCTAGATCTATTTATCGAAAAAAAAAGATATCTCTATACTTTATAAACCAATGAGAGAACTGCTATTTCATTCAATGAGAAACTGCCAAGTCCTTAGGCTTAAAACTCAGAATTCATTGTAAATTTGAAAAATGTTAAACTTGCCTGAAGACTCACGTTTTTCTTAATCTGTTTACTTTCAATTTGTTATCAAATCACAATAATGGAAAAGATTTTTCTGCTCAAGGCAATTCCTTTCCAGTGCTAACCCATCCTCTCATGCTTTTGGTGACCATACACTTAAGTCGTGTTCAAATAGAAGACAAGGCCCAGAAACAAGTGCAGACCAATCAGAATGTTTTTATCACTCATGCCAGACCTCTGATTGGTCTGCGCGTGTCGCTTAGAGCTTCCTATTTGACCATGGCTTTATTGTGATAAACAAAGCCATATCGTTTAAGATAATATTAATTATATAAAACACAAATCTTAAAAATTAAGAACATCAACATTGTTTTCTCACTCAAAACAATTTACAGAAAGCATGTTATTTTCTTATAAATTTGAGATCATGCAGGTCCTAGACAGTTTATTTGCATCAGCAGACATGTATTAAATATGTAAATACCATACAATTTAGTGTTTAATTAAATTTATTTTTTTTAATATTTTTTACAGAAGAGGTATCACTTATGTGTACCAAAATTAGGGTATAACAAGATACAGCACCCATTTCTTAGCAATGGGAAATAACTGGGAATATTGTTTTGAGACAAAATAATTTAAGTATTTGATGTTAACTAATTTGCTGGATATTTTAGATTCTAAAATTATATGTAGAACAGCATTTTCGTTGAATTTAAGGATAACTTGCAAGGAACATTGTTTTAAAAAATATGTAGAAAAGCACCATTGTTGAATTTAAGTAAAAATAAATAAATTTTTTCTCAATACTAAAATCTTTCAAAATTCGTTAGTCTCCGTCATATACTTGTAAATAATATATCATATCAACACAATTAATGGTTAATTGGGTTTTATGGTGAAAGGGCCATATTTGACTAAGCTGCATCAAACGCAAAACAGACAATGTCAAATAATGTTTATTTGTGTCACAGTGGACAAACCCACTGAGCTACTGCAACCCCAAGCAATTAAGGTAAACAAAATTATATATATATATGCCAAATACATGTAGGCTTTGAATTCATACGATTATATATAACTGAAATAGACTCAAAATTAATTTTGCACTTTAGATATTTCATTATCTTCTTCAATTTTTTGAGTTACTTTCATTTGAAAACACCATCTTATGTACAAAAACTTTATTAAAATATATATATACATGAGCAGATTTATACTGAATACAATATCTTTTTCATGGCATTCACTTCATCCTTTGTCAAAGGCTTCAAATTGAAAGGGTGGTCCGGCTTCCCTTCTAAATGTCGCATTTTATCTACCTTTGGTTTCAAATTATTTCTTAGTGTATTGATTTCCTCCTCAATTAAAGATTCATCTAAAAAATATTATTTAACTAAATCAGTATACAAAGTTGAAATAGACTCTTTTGGATGAAACTCTTTTACCAAGCATAGCATTTACGGATAATTAAATTTATCCATGATGATTTTCCCAAGTTATTTCCACTAGTTTCATTCAGACTATATAATATGCAATCAATTTAAATAATCAAATTAACAGTTAAATAAACCATTTTTTACTTAGTTGAAACCATTTTTAATAAGACTAAGTTGTATTTTATGAAGAATCTAATATCTTGAATATAGACAATTTACAAGCATTGTATAAAGGTCATTAAAATCCCTTTATCAATTATGTTTAGTTTGTAAAAACTCAACTTATGGCACAAACTGTTATTTAACAGCCTACATTTTGGTCAGAATACAAGTTTTAAGCCTTATTACTCTTAAAAAATAAGTTTATTTAAAATTATGGATGTATATTCATTCAAATCAGCTTGCCCATTCAGTTGAATATTATACACAACTTAAGATGGTTTAATATAAACTTAATGATTCTATATCAAACCATAGCTAGTTTTACAATTTTACTCTTAATATGGTTTTATTTTACAGAAATTTTAAAATAAGTAGGATTGCAATAAAATAAATTCACAATTCAAATGCAAATAGGCTTTAAATATCTAACAATTGAATGTCTTGAAAACTAAATAATCACTAGTAGTTAGGAGCTAATTTTTAGGATTACTAAAAATTATTTGCAAATGCAGTCAAACGTTTATTATGAAATGGAAAGGTAGAAATTTTATGTAGAATTTCATTTTCTGTTACTGCTAAATTATAATTTATTAACTATGCAACATCCTGTAATCATTTTGTAGTAAATATTGAAGGAGAAACCAGATTATACGAATATCACATAAGGATAAAATAACAAACATGTCTAAATTCAAGAATGAATGATAAAATTCCAACAAGGATAAGGTACTAAATAGTGTACTGATATGAAATATAAGTGCATATTTCTTTCTCATCACCTGAATGATAATTTGAATAGATGCTAATTTGATTATTTTCTATGTATTTATAATTTCATTGTGAAATTATGTCTATTGCCATGACAATGCTTACCACAGTTCCCACTATTTAAGCAAAAGAAAAATTAGGTCTTAAATTCCTTTGCAATGCCATTTTTTTTCATTTTTGAGGCAACATTCATAGATTGAAATGTATTAACCTGCAGCTGCACATGTGATGAAACTTTCAAGAGTGTTATTTTTGGATCTGACAGATCCAATTAAATTTTTTTAGCTAACTTGTAAATATTATGACATCAATTTTTGATGACACTTGACCTTGATTTTTGAATACAGGTGGAATCATACAGGTGGTTTGCATAGTGTTCAAAAACAAATGAAGGCTTTTTAAAAAAATTTAAGGACTTACAGCAAATATTTGGGCTTTTAAGAGCCCTTAAAAACTAAATTGGATAATTATGCCTTCTTAAGGCCCATGGAAACACTGTTTAAGAAAGTTTCAGGACTTTTTATGTAAAGAAAGGTCCAAAT
This sequence comes from Meta bourneti, assembly GCA_933210815.1. Lineage (NCBI taxonomy): Eukaryota > Metazoa > Arthropoda > Arachnida > Araneae > Tetragnathidae > Meta > Meta bourneti. Next base: position 72,771,625 of record OW119929.1, on the reverse strand, counting down.
TTTTGGTCTTTGATAAGGCAATATAGTGCAAAATTAGCCAAACTATTAAACATAAAAGGGCTCAGAAAAACACAGGGAAAATTGAATGTTCCATTTAAACAACTCCACTCATGAAAATGCTTCAAGGTTCAAAAGTTTTTATGAGGATATAAAAATTATTTGCATTACAGCATAATAAAAACAAATTAACCCTTTCTTTGCAATCAATTGCCAGACAAAACAGCACACTCAACAACCACTTACACCAAACAGTTTATTATCTGTGAGGAATAAATTTGTAATTTATTAATGCAGTCAATTAAAAAAGGTATCACATGGCTCTTATTGTGACAATAAGATTTCTCTATTAGAAAGGATGCTCATTTAAATAATTTAACTTGACATATTTGAATGAATTACAAAAATATTACTAATTTAGTTAATTACAGGTAAAAGATTTGTACTCTTTAACCTGTAATTAACTAAATTAGTAATTTTTTGCATTTCATTCAAATATGTGGATTTATTGCAATATCAATGGGCTCCATTTCTACCACTACATATTGCTTGGAAAAGCTTCCTTAAAAAGTGGGTGTCGGCAACACTAAGTGATTTCTAACTTATGCACTCATTTTCATTTTTAGTCCTCTTTCAGTCTAAGGTAACTAACAGGTAAAAAAATGCTCAATAGCTGTTTCAGTGAAGCAAGATGTTCACCATCAGACAGAAGATATATCTGTCCTGATGGTAGTAGACATTTTGTTCCACCAAAATAGCTATTGACCATTTTTTACATGTTTTAATCTTTATTAGTCATATTTTGAAGCTTTTAAATTTTTGACTATATATACAACAAGCTAATAATACAAGTAAAATACACTTGATCTGTTATTTCTGGACCTCTTTTAGAAAACACAGAACATTGAATTGTTAAGTATTTAAAAATAAATTGTAGGAATACAAATAAATAGGAACAGAACAAAATATTCAGAGATATTGAAAACAAATCAGTAATCAATGGAATATGAATTTAATCATGAAAATATTTGTTACCTTTTTCTACAATTGCCAGTGCCTTTTTTCTCGGACATTTAATGAACATATTTCCAAAACACATCCAAGTTTTAGAGTTTGGTGGATCTTGTTTTATTTCTTTTTGCAAAGCTCTGGAAAATATAAAAATTATTAAATACTTCAAACATTTGATTGAAATTATAAAATACATATCATTTCACAGAAAAGCAGTGTATTCACAAGGAAAAGCAGCATTTGAAAAATACCTTTTTGCTTCTCGTAATGAATTACTTCTTCGACTGTAGTTGACAATCTGTTCTTTGTCAATAATAATGTCCTGTGCTATTTCTTCAAGTTTAGATAAGTAGTCAAGGCAAAAGTTTGGATCTTGTGCCATATTGACACTAAATTGAAATGCTTCCTGAAACATAAGTTACATACAACATAAAAACCTAGATACTATATAAAATTATTTAAAAAACTCACTAAGTATAACTTATTCTCACTAAGTTGAGTATTAAAACTTTCCAACTTATTTCTTTGTTTTTGATGTCTCAAAAGAAGTCTTAAAAATGTTACTAAGTTTAAAAATTGCATATACAGGGTGATTCAAAACTCAACGTACAAACTTTTAGAGGAGGTAGAAACACAAAAACAAAACAGAATCACATAGGAATGTGTGACCGGAAACTCCAACATGATCAGCAGGAGGATAAACGAAGATGCAGAAATGACAAGCCAATAATGGTTGGAAAAACTCTTTATTTAGTGATACTTTACACTAGGACAGTACATGTACACGTTAAGCTTCACAACAGGTGCTCAAAGTTCTTACCATCCACAGTTACACACGCTTGAGGGCGCTGTTGTTGGAATGTGCTAGTCATTTAAAGTTCCGATTGCATACGGAGAGCATGCAACAATTTACGAATGCTGAAATGGTGGACATGCACCTTGTGTATAGTGCAGTTGACGGCAACGGAAGGGCTGTGGCATGGTTGTATGCTGAACGGTTCCCAAACAGACGTGTACTGCATCACCATATGTTTGGGAATTTGTATAACTGTGGATAATAAGAACTTTGAACACTTGTTGTGAAACTTAACATATACATGTACTGTCCTAGTGTAAAGTATCTCTAAATAAAGAGTTTTTCCACCCATTATTGGCTTGTCATTTCTGTATCTTCATTTATCCTCCAGTGCTGATCAGGTTGGGGTTTCCGGTCATACATTACTATGTGATTCTGTTTTGCTTTTGCATCTTCAACCTCCCCTAAAAGTTTGTACGTTGAGTTTTGAATCACCCTGTAGATATGAACAGATTTGAAAGTGCAAGTTAAAATTAAATGTCTTTCTTAACTCATTTTTTGTATTTGCACACATAAAAACTTTCAATGTTGGTACAAAAATATTAAAATTAAAGTAAAAATTACATTCATTAGATTAGGAAAGTCCTTTCTGGACTTTTTGTGTAAAAATGTTCAACTCAATTCATAAGAATTACGAATCTAGGTCTAATACTCTCTCTCATAGTTTACCAACAATATTTTTAAACTTGTGGCATTCTTGCACCATTCATGCAAAACTTTTTAATTTCGCCATCCTCAAGGGAAGGATGACAAACTAATTTGATAAGACATTCATCACTAAGTTTCTTAAAAAGTAAATATATTTTTTCTTGAAAATTCCATTTTGTGGCACGTAAAATAATAAAAGAACTTCAGTTCTTTTATTCTTAAGAAAAAAGACAGCAGATAACCTATTACCATTGAACAAAGTTGATAAATTTGAGTGTTCCTTTTCAAAGAAAATCGCTGTTTTCAACAAATTATCAACAGGTATAAGGTGCTTATATATGCCTTCAACTCGTAAAATAAGCCACCTTGACCTTCTGTTACTATGTCAAGAATTTTTAATATTTCAAAAGTCCTAGTAAAATTTTAACATAAACATTCTTTCAATACTGACTGCAAAATTCCCCTTAAATGGGCTTTATTGTACCTTAGATGCTGCTTTAAACCAAATACTTTTTGGTGTTGTGTGTGATGAAAAGAAAACACAATTTATTAAATAAAACACTTAATAAATTTACTACAGAAAACAATGAAATAAAATTTTAGTAAAGTTGGCAGGAAAAAAGTTGTTCTGAAGATTCTTATTTATCTTGTGATTTCGCATAGTTGCCACAATTTACAATTAAAAATTGGACAAAATTTAGAAATTAATTCCAAGCGAAAAAACAGAATATCACTGCACGTGGTCAATGAACATGAGTTTCCGTTCATTGAAAAATATCGTCTGTCCCAAATATTCAGAAGTTGTTCATATTTCACAAAAAAATAAGGTTCAAAATAAATAGTATCAGAATTAAAATTCCATAAAAAATAATTGCTTTTTAAGCAGTACTGGTAAAACAATCCAAGTAATCGTAATGCTCAATGTACATTTCTGTTTCTCCCCAATACTAAATTATGATTGATTTAAGTATACTTACTCAGATGTTTTAGCATGAAACTTGTTAAAATATATAAGCAAAGGAAATTTAACTAAAATATAATTTATAAAATATAGAACATTATATTAAAATATGTTGAATAAAATCAATGTGATACTTGTACAAACGCAGACACAAAAACAGACATAAAACGAGTAGGTAGGTATATATTTTAATTAACATCACACTGGAGCAACACAATGGGCCATTGACATAAAAAGGGAAAATTGACACACCAACACAACCCAGTTCAGTCACTAAATGTACTCACAGTATGTAAAGTTTAATGAAAATACACCCAGCCTTTTGTAAGTAGCTTGTGAGCACATACATAGATACAAAACACACAAAACATCGATTTTCCATAAGAGCCCAAAATCGGATAAATAACTTGAAATGGGTCGAAAATTTTTAATGTACAAACACTATACTTTTATTTATATAGATTATAAGTGTTCAAACAAGGCCTGAAAACACTTCTTTGGATATATTTCTTGGAGTAATGTTTGGCTTGAAAGAGATAACACATGTGCAACTTTCTGCCTCTTAAAACGTGTTTGAAAAATCGCAAGTGCTACTAAACAAATGGCAGAACTCCCTAGGAGAGAGTCCCCGAAAGCTCATAAACTAATTGATGTGAGTGGAACTTTTGGGAGGAGTGAAAATCTGCAGTATAGGATCTGTATACCAAGTCATTCTAGGTGTAAAGTGCAATGGTAAAATTGCAACTGGTGTACCAATTGTAACGCAAAGGTGAGATATTGAAGCAGTTTATCAAGTTTAGTCCACTTTTTAATGAAGAAATAGAATCACTTAACAAGTATATTCAAATGCTCTTGCACATTCACTTTTTAAAACCGATGTTAGATACAAAATATTCAGTGGGAGCTGGACTGATGCTTCAATTTCATTAGGTTATGAGCAGCCTTTTTGATGAGACTAAAATTATTCGACCATTAAAGACAAGGAAAATAAATTTATGAAATTTCAATCCACAAAAACTTAATTCTTAATAAAGATTACAGCTTTAGGGAAAACAACATAAAACGGTCAAGTAAGGAAGACTAGGATTTAGTAAATAGTATCCTGTTCCGTATGATAGATATACTTTTTCGATACATAAACCAAAAACAAACTATTTGCTTTACGCTGGAATAGACTCCAGCTTAACACTTTTAAGCAAAAACCAACCTAAGCTAGAAGTTGGAAAGAATTCTTGTCTTTTGGTACACAAAATTTAAAAATCCACACAACACATTCGAAGCCAGCACGTTTTTCTTGTTTGTTGTTTTAAAATGTTTGTTGCCAATTCATGAGTGTTAAATATACCAACAAAATAAATATCAATAAATCAAATTAATAAATTTCATAAAAGTTATAAAAAATATCAAGTTTTTGAGGGGAAAAAAATTTCGGGATTTTTCTAATTTTCACTCAAATTCAAATTTTTAAATTTGACATTCGTGCGTTCATTTTATAGAGAAATGTAAAATCCAACCAAATGTGTTAAAACATTTTAGATCTAAATAAGTGGCAATAGATTCTACCATATCGTAAATAAACTTGTGATTTGTTTCCTTAGCACATCTTAGTATCTTGGATAAAATAACACAAAACAGCCATATAAAAAGAAATTTGTTCATCTTTCAAATGAAAATACTGTTTGACACGTGCAGTTGCCGAGCAACAAACTTTGATAAATATTTATGATTGAAATTGTTTATTTTACTTATATATATAATGGAGCGATCAAAGGAATCTGACAATCCGAACTTCAGTTTAAGTCTTATTTCTTTCGTTACTCCAGCAGATGAGACATCAACTAATGCATCTTACAATTATTCCTCCTTTGATTGTGGATTGACTGGAGAAGATGCAAGTAAGTTTTACAATGATATCATATCTGGTCCATCTAAACATTCAATTCCTGTACAAAAGACTGTCCCTAAATTGAAAAAGACTAGCACATCTACAGATGAAACACATCATCATGTTACTTCTGATTCTGTTTTCCGTCTTGCACAAGAAGGTAATGTTAAAGGATTACAGCAATATGTTGCTAAAGGATATTTGATTGATCAACAGGATGCATATGGATGGACTCCTTTAATGTGCGCTACTTGTGAAGGACACAAAATCTGTGTAGAATATTTAATACAGCATGGTGCAAGCATCCGTATAAAAAGCAAGGATGGAATGACAGCAGTGGATATTGCCAAGAAAGTAAACAATACTGTTATTTTGCAACTTCTACAAAACGGTTTGCCTTCTGTAAAGCCTTCAGCCTCACATTCTTCTAAACACAAAATTGATGAAACTAAAAAGTATTGTAAAAGCTGTAAACTTTATTATAAGTCATCAAAAGTTACCCATGAGAGAGGAATTGCTCATTTATTGAGTAAGGAGAAATCAAGTCTATCGACTGTTTATCATATTCCAGAAAATAACAAAGGATTTCAAATTATGCTTAGGAGTGGATGGGATAAGAATAAAGGTTTGGGACCAAATTCTGATGGTAGGAAGTTCCCTATAAAAACAGTACTTAAAAAAGATAGGTCGTGTATCGGTAAAAGCAAAGAGGTTCCTAAAGTGACACATTTTTCAGCACATGATGACACTTCTGTTAAAAGAAATAAACCTGCCCCAATAAGAACTGTACGTGAGAAAACTCTGAAGAAGTGGGAAAGAGAAAAAATTAATAGAATTAATCATCGAAAGGAAATAAACTTTAGACGTCAATTTCATTAATGTTTCTCTTCTAAACTTGGTCAGATTTGATTGAAAATTTTTATACTATACCATTTTTGTTATTCAAATATTTATTGTTATCTCTAATATGTAAAATCCTATATTTTGTAAATATGTGTTCATCTAAGATTTTTGAAAGAAATGAAAAATGTAATCTATTTCTTTTGTAGATATATGTAAAAAAATATGCCATAATCTTTGCCTAAAACATTCTATAGCCTAAATCTTAATGTATAATTTTATGAATTGAAAGGTGTCCGTTGAAATTGTATATTAAATTATCAAAATCCTTACCACTAAAGCACATAATTAAATTTAGAATCATCTAAAATATTTTCTGTTATTCTAACTTTAGTTATATCTCTATTTGCAATGTATTAATATTTGCAATAGATTAAATTCTGAATTCAGTTAACTGTTTGCAAATACAGAATGGTTGCAAAAATAAATTGTGTTTAGTTTTCATAATGTACTATTTATTTGGACATTTGAGATCAATTTCAATTAATCATGGTTTAAAAGTTTTCTGAACTTGTAAATGCAATATGGAGTTGGCATCTTCTAGTCACTTTGCTTGCCTGAGACTGTCCAGGAAGGATCTGTATTTTAATCCTTTGCCTGTTTTGGACTTTTTGAAGATGCATGAACTCAGACTTAGCCTATCTTGTCTAGTCCAAGTGGGATAAAAAGCAACATTTAACTGACCCATCTAAGGACATAAAGAAACATTTGATTACTATTTACACAACTTACATTTCCAAAATTAAACCTGTCATTTTTAATCACAGTTGGTATTCCTGAATGAGGCGTAATTTGATCTGTAGAAAGTTTTTATGTGGCAGATCAGTTCATGTTTACAAGACTGGCTGATATGGTTTCTTTCAAATACTTGGATGACAAGTCTTCTATGATTTGACAATATTAAATCCTGCTATTAGCACGAAAAATTATAATTTAACATTCCTTGACAAAAATTGTTGCTTGTAGGCATTTACTTTTTGAAAATGGGTTATTCATGTTAGGCAAAACTGCACTTGGCTAATTGCATTGATCTTAAAATGTAAGGATATTGCATATGCAAATCCAGATTCCAATTTTTAAACTGCATGCAAATCTTAAGCTTTTTGTATGTTGGATGTGTTACAAATTTCAAGTCATCTCACTAAAAGATCCAAATTTTTGAAATTGTGACAAAAGTAATTGGAAATATTTTCTACCCTAAAGCAAATCCTATTTGCCAGAAATAATTGAACGAAACTTGCAATTGATATTTTGAATGTTTTAACGTGAACTGACTATGTACCAAATCTCATTTCTATTTAAGATTCTTCAATCTGCAAATTAATACAATTTTTATTCAGGAATCCCAGAAATTCTTTTTAAACTTTCGTTCTCTTACGAGTGGTTGGTTGAATTTTTTTCTTTTGCCACAAGAGCCTTATTTGGCCATGCTGTGCCAAACACAAGACAGACATCAAGTAATGTACTTACAAAGAAAGTTTTACTGACACAATAGAAATACACCTAGGGAGGAATCAAATCTGAGGCCGAGTACAACTTTCAAGTTGCTAGTGTAGTGGGCCCACTTAGCCACCACATTTTAGATTCAGATTACAAAGATTAAATATTCAGTGCATTGTATTCACCAGTCAGCAAGTCTACAAAAACCTGCCATCTATTCACATACACTTGAAAGTAACATAAATGAAGAAATTCCTATTTACATGGTCTGATGTGGAACAAAACCCAATTTTTTTAATTTCAATACTGTAAAGGATTGTGGAAAGTTAATTTTTGTCTACTGATAGAATTCCCTAAGATTTTTGTAAGAAATTGTTTATCTATGAAACAAGTTGAAAATATGTTGTTTTAAATTAAATTGTTCTTCCTATGAGGCATTTTCTGTCAAGTTAAATGTAGATGGTTGTTTCTGTGTTGGAATCATGTTTCCTGTACATATTCCAAATGTGATGTCTCTTGGCTTGTTTTTCGAATAAGATTTCAGCACTTCATCAAAAAAATTTTCAATGAGCATCCTTTTAACATGCAGAAAGCTTTATGAAGCCTTTTATTTCTGAGGTTAAGCTATTTTATTCACTGTTAAACTTACTTAAATGTGGAAATAAGTAAAACGAATATACATTTAAAACTTTAAATTGTCAATGCAAAAAACTAAGGTCTGAAAAAGTTCTTTGTAGTTTTTTATTTTAAATTTGTATCCCCAATACTTCATAAATACAAAAGATAAATTACAAACTTAAGTTCTCGTCAGCTTTATTGTCACATTTATATTGTATAACCAGCAATTTGCATTTATGAACTTTGAAACATGTATTAAGTACATAAAAAACTACTTCACTTAAAATGTTGAAGCAATTTTAACAAAGTAAGTTGTCTTTTGAGTTTTGTTTCAGTTCTCTTTTGTTCTCAAAATTAGTTCTATTTCGAGTTTTTCCATGTGCACAGCAGAATAAAATAATTTTGAGCTTCCACTTTCAATGTCGTATTTACTAAGGAAGATGAAATGGGCAAACTATATGGTTATGGGAAAGGAGAATCTAAGGATCACTTTACATCATGATCCTGGGAAGATAAGGTAGGTAGTTAATTAACTTCGCTCTGGAACAACAAGCTATTCGGAGGGTAATGGTAATTAATTAACGTACTAGAGCAACACAACGCGCTATTGACGACTGTCCGGGCAGGGACGTAACAAGGCTAGTTTCCACCCGGGCAAGAACTTGCCTTGGCGCCCCAACCAAACCAAAACCCTCCCCGACAACACCTGATATCGCCACCGCACATTAATTCCATTGTTCCAAATTTTTTCATCTTAGATGGTAAATGCTTGATTTCGAAGGTAATTAGATTAATTTGCTGTAATTTCATTTTTAGTACAAGATAAAATACCAAATTAATTTTAAGACATTGACAAATAATCAGAGTAGCATTTTTGGTATAGTCTTTTACACTTATAATCGTTGCAAATGAAATGAAAAGGTTTATCAAATGATATCGGGATATGTGTGTGGGCTGAGTCAAAATCAACACTTGCTTTAGGGGGTATTTCTTTTTTTTTTTTTTTTTTCAATTAACGTCACACTAGAGCAACACAACGGGCTATTGGTGACGGTCCGGGATCAATCCCAAAGGGAAAGATCCGAGGACAACACCACGTAATTTTGAACCACGGTCAGATGACGAGGCAACACCTGAGCTGGCACCCCACTCTCCAAACTTCCACACCACGCCAACGTGAGGACATTTGAGGCCACGACAGATTTAACGTGCACCAGCCCCCTTTGTACACGACGGTGTTTGGCTGGATTCGAACTCGCAACCCTTCGGTTGCTAGTCCGTTACTCTTCCAACCGGGCCACCGCGGCCCAGGGGGTATTTCAATTAACGTCACACTGGAGCAACACAACAGACTATTGGTGATGGTCCGGGATCAATCCCAAAGGGAAAGGTCCGAGGACAACACCACGTAATTTTGAACCACGGTCAGATGACGAGGCAACACCTGAGCTGGCACCCCACCACGCCAACGTGAGGACATTTGAGGCCACGACAGATTTAACGTGCACCAGCCCCCTTTGTACACGACGGTGTTTGGCTGGATTCGAACTCGCAACCCTTCCGTTGCAAGTCCGTTACTCTTCCAACTGGGCCACCGCGGCCCCCCACTTGCTTTAGGATAGGGGGGGGGGGTATTTCAATTAACGTCACACTGGAGCAACACAATGGGCTATTGGTGACGGTCCGGGATCAATCCCAAAGGGAAAGATCCGAGGACAACACCACGTAATTTTGAACCACGGTCAGATGACGAGGCAACACCTGAGCTGGCACCCCACTCTCCAAACTTCCACACCACGCCAACGTGAGGACATTTGAGGCCACGACAGATTTAACGTGCACCAGCCCCCTTTGTACACGACGGTGTTTGGCTGGATTCGAACTCGCAACCCTTCGGTTGCAAGTCCGTTACTCTTCCAACCGGGCCACCGCGGCCCTGCTTTAGGATAGGATATTTAATTATGATAAATAGTACTAATATTAGGCATAACAAATTAAACCTGAAAAGAGATTCCCGGACGAATGATTGCTGGATTATGATCAGCTGAAGGTATTCGGGACTCGTGGCGGGGATGAAAGCCGTCGCGATTTTCTAAGGTCGTGTGGGGAGTTCCCACGGTAAGAATAGCATTAGTTACTCTAAAAATACATTCAAGCAGTTTACTGCCCTATCCATCCTCCTTTACTCACATCATGTTCATACAACACTTCACACATTCTGCATTTAACACCTTTTATAGTTTTTGTAATCTATTAATAAGTTTTACCTCTTCATTTTTTATACGTAAATATCTATAGTAAAAAAATACTCGGCCAGTTTAACGCCCCCCTCAATCCGGCGTAGGGGCACATGACCCGTCTGCTCCCCCTAGTTACGTCCCTGGGATCAATCCTAAAGGGAAAGGGCCGAGGACAACACCACGTAATTTTGAATCACTGTCAGATGACGAGGTCACACCTGAGCTGGCACCCCACGCCAACGTGATGACATTTGAGGCCACGACAAATTTAACGTGTACCAGCCTCCGTGTACACGACAGTCTTTGGACTGAGTTTCGAACTCGCAACATTTCGGTTTACTCATCCAACTGGGCTCCCGGATAGATAAATTAGAAGTTTGGAGAGTGGGGTGCCAACTCAGGGCTCGTCATCTGACCGTGGTTCAAAATTACGTGTTGCTGTCCTCGAATCTTTCCCTTCGAGTTTGATTCCGTACCTCCGGCCCGTTGTGTTGCTCCAGTGTGACGTTAATTAAAATTCCTACCGTACTGCAGCCAATAGCTCGTTGTGTTGCTAAGTGTAATGTAAATTCAACTACCTACCAACATGTGAAAGGGCATTTATGTAGCGGAAAAATCTTCGGATTCAGTCTGCTTTGATTTGGAGAGTGGGATAGCAGCTCAGGTGTAGTCTCGTCATATGATTCAAAATTAGTGAGGCGGCGTTGGCGAGTCGGCTGTATTTCTCTTTTGCAACTTTAATTTACTTCCTACCGTCTGCGAAGTTTGGAGAGTGGGGTGCCAGCTCAGGTGTTGCCTCGTCATCTGACAATGGTTCAAAATTACGTGGTGTTGTCCTCGGATCTTTCCCTTTGGAATTGATCCCGGACCGTCACCAATAGAATCAACACACAGAATCACACACAATCAACCACAGAGTAAATAGCTATGCTTTTACTCTGTGGTTGTTACTAAAAAAAATTTAATTAAAAAAATAGTTACATTGAGAAATAACTGTAACTGAGTTTGCCAATTGTAAATAAACAATCGATTCTCGAGTGGCGCGAATCTGTCTCGCGAAAAGTATATCCGAAAATATTTGTGCTCCTCATTCTGTTATTTTGACTAGAAATTTCAAAACATAAATAAGTGAAGTTTAAAAACTTAACAGATTAGCCTATTGCAATCTTAATTTGAGCGTTTGAAATTTAGGTTATCTCACTTCAGTCATGAAGTTGAGCTATTACAAACAAATAGTTGAAAAATATCGGGAAATCAAAAAACAGAATTGTGTTCCAGAACTTGCTACTTATTTCCCTGAGTAAGTGAAGACTTTGAAAAGTAAAATTGATAATTATTAATGTTTGAATTTTATTAAAAGCAACGGAACAGATATTTTTTAAAGACATTTATTTTTTACCATATATAGCTAATACTTACCATCGATGAAACTCAAAAAACAGCATTTTTTGTTGATTGTTATAAATATTGCAACCTCTCAATTATCGTTCTTTTTTACTTATCCTCGATTAATTTTCGATTTGCAGATGAAATCTTGACGTGTTCCTTTAGGATTGGGAGTTCAAAGGTCACTTAGCCTCCTGCAATTTTAAACTGAATTGATAAAAAAATTTGGGTTATATCTCAAAAGTGTGGATGAGGATTTTCAAAAACATTCTGCATTTGGTATTGTTTTAAAAGGTGCAAACTTCGATTTGGGGTTTGACTTGCAGTTTTGTATGGCTTTAAATGAAAAACAAAATTTCATGTATAATTTGTGCCTTATAAAGCGACCTTATAAATGAAATCAAATCACTCCTTTTATTTGGTTACATGAATAATCTGCAATTGTAATACTTATCCCTCATGTTTGGGGAGCCATGGCCCAGCCATAAAAATTTCAAAGGATTTCTTGATCGTTACGACCTCTAAGACTTGGCAAGCCTGGTGTCGGTGTTTATTTACTCATTGGTAGTTTTACCTCCATTTGAGGTGTCCAAGAGGTTGAGACTTCTAGGAATTTGTAAAAAGCTGTTTTATACACATTTGGGGCTAGTCCATGTATTGTGCAAAGTGTTTTCTATTAATTTGATATACTCTTTCCAGTGGAAAGGCATCTATTTGAACCGAAACCCTTTCAAGAGAGAATTTTCTGTTTCTATTAAAGGAATCAGCATTGTTTTAAATTTGTTTTCAGTTTGTTACAAATAAGTCCTGCTCACCTTTAGTTCCTGGATTATTTAACAACCTATCTCGACAGAAAACAATTGAGTTTAGATAGAAAGAACCTCTAAATGTTCATTAATTGTCGTGCTTTTACAAATTCAAAGGAAGGAAGATAACCTTTACTTTCCTCTGTTAAAACATGTTCTCAGATGTGTCCTTTGGAGCAGGGGAACCCGTTTAGATTTTAGTGTTTGTCTAAGGTAAAAAAAGCCATCTTACACTCTACTGTATTTGCAGAAAGAACATTTTCAGTTTAGTTTCATTTTCAATTTTTGACTTAAGTTTCAGTTTTTACTAAAATAACTTTGAAACGAGTTGTGTAACAAAAAAACTGGAAAATTTAGATGTATTTAAAACTTATTTTGTAATGTATATAAATTAATTTTTATCTCCCTTGTTTAAATGTTTGTCCATTTTTTAATTTAGAGTTTCAGTTTTATGGATTTGTATCATAAAATACAATTTGAATGAAGGAATAGAAGGAACAATGAGGCCCAAAATAAAATGTAATTTTTTAAATCTTTCATAAATTTGCCCTTCTATATTTCTTAAACCATTATATATTACCATCATAATTTAACATAAATCAATTCTATCTAGAAACTACACCATGACTTGCATCTCATGTCTAACAAGTTTAAACTTTTGGGACAATAAATTAATTTAAATCAAATCAATCTGATTATAAACATTTTTAAACTAAACTTCATGAGGTTATTGAGTTACAAAATTCACGTTCAGTGTATTTTCAATTGAGTGTATATAATCGAATATTGGTATTTTTTATACTATCAAGGTTTTCTAAAATCTTTAAAGCCTCTTGATTACTTATGAATGAAATCACTGATTCTGTGTATTATATTACGTATAATCAACACTTGCTAATGTTTAATGGCTATTAGAGCAAAGGATAACTATATATAAATTACTTTTGATAGCACTTGTTATAGCAGCCTAGGAAAACTGACATCTACCGTTAGTAGCACATTATCGAAGTACCTTTCTGAGAATGAAATATTTATAACTATATTTACATTTCAATAAATTTTTAAAATCAACTTGAATGTTCCAGCTAATGGTTCTAAAAAGATTTTTACCCCATTTCCTCAGATGAGTTATAAAATAGTTTTATGACTTCTTATATTCTTTCATTTCAATAATATTTCAAAACCTTTCCTTTGATTTTATACAACTAACTGTTCATATAACAAGTGGATTATTCTAAAATGCAGAATTTTAAAGCAGCTATTACTTCTTAGCTGACATATGTCTAATCTTTTATAGATAATTTAGAGTATCGTTTTCCCTTGTTTTTCTTGATTTATTATGTCTGTTTTCTTTATAGTGTCCGTCTGGAAACTTTAGAAAGTATAACTTTTGAAGAGTTCCAGGTATATTTGTTTTAAAATCTTTCATGTTTGTGTGCTTTTTTTTAGGGTTTTTGTTTGTTTTTGTTTTCAAAATTTTTTTTGTGAATTTTTGTATATAGTAATTCTGAATAAAGAAATAATATTCCACCATTCATAGCTCTATGCATGGTGGAATTATTACATTTCACTGATGCATATTTAGCATAGAACTACAATTTTAAGTACTTTATATGTGTTTTTTTATTCAATTTTTAACACATAAATTTATTTATAAAAATATTTTAGCTGTTAATTTAACTGCAATATTTTATTTAATATCTCATTTTATAAAATAAACCAAGTATAAAAATTTACAAAATTGATCTGGAAATACATTGTATTATGTGCTCATAGAAAATAATTTCCTTCAACTGAATGAAGTAATTATTCAATTGCTTGCTTAACTATCTCTTTTAAAGTAAATCATTAATCTTTTCCAAGTACTTTTTTCTCATTACTAGATACAAAGAATCTTAAAATTTGAAAATCTTAAGAAATACTACTTCAGTTCTTGAGTGATTCTTTTTGTGCATTCTTGATTCTTTTGTAAACAAGTATTTTGGGGTGTAATATGTTATATTTGAAAGTTAAGTAACTTGATTCAGAAAGTTAAGTACTAGATGCCTAGTTAGAGATGCCCTAATTATCTGAAAAAATAGGATTGTTTAAGTTTTTCCTCTTTTAATCAAGAAAAACTTACTAGAATGCATAGACAAGATATTCTTAGTTTAAATCTGATTGGTAGATTTTATATTAAAGGTTGCCACTTATTTATTCAAATTGTGTTTTAAAGATATTTATTTCCTCTTATTTCTGTAGAGAAAGACAAAAAGAACCTATTATAAACATTCAGCACCTCTCAAAGTTGCTGAATACTATCAAAGGTAAATATTTGTTTGATATCTAAATAAAAATCTAAGTATAGAAATCAGATTGTATAAATTATTTATTTTCAATAGATATTTAAAAAGAGCTGAAAATTCCCACAGAGAATATGGATTTTTGTTGCAAATTGCGGAAGAGGTAAGGCAAATTTTATATTCATATTCATTTGGCATATCTTTTAAATGTAATTATTTAAGAATTTATACAAAACTTTTTATGAACAAAAAAATTGTTTCAAATTATTTATTGCATATAATTGTCATCTTAACACTTAAGAATTAAATTATGATGATATTTGCATTAATATGATCAGGTCATTATGTGTCAAACAGAAAAAAATTCAACATTGGAATTATTAGATTTAAAGGGGCTACATCCAACCCTTAAGAGAGATACACATGCAGCAAGTATGCATGTACTCATTAAAAACCACTCTTTTATGCTGATTTTTAATTCAAACTAAAGAGTGTCCATATTTTGAATTATTTAAGAACTTTTGACATCAAACAGATACCATTCCCAATGAAGAAATTAAAAATACAATTGTACAAAACAAAGAAACAATCGTCCAAGAAAAAGATGCAACCATTAAAAAATCAACAAAAACAAACATTCGCAAACCATCTGGCCCTGATCATAAACACGCTTCTAAAACAAAATCACAAATGAAATTAGATGCTACAAGATCTAGTAGAATCGATGAAAAATACTAGGAGACCTATTCTTCATCTGGTGAGGAAATGGAAATAGAAAAAAATAAAGAGTAGGCACAATTGCAAAAAATCTGAAAGAATATCATAATGGTTAAAATAATATTTTGTAATTGCAAAGGGGCTGCCATAACCATGTTGAGAATGGAGACTGATTGTTGCCATCCTGTATGTCTTGGTCTGCAGGAAATTTTTTTGTCACCAGCAGTATGCACAAAAATTGGAAGATATATAGCAAGAAGAGATAATTTAAAAAACAATCATGCTAGTGGTGTAGCGCTTCTGACTTGTCTGGATTGTCCATCTTCGGCTGTTTAAATTTCATACATTCAAAAATTTATGCATTTTTATTTGTACATATGTAAATTAAATTCTTCAGTCTCATTAGTTATGCCTCAGATGATCTTGTTTTTATTATCTGACTATTTAAATATTTTTATTCTCATCTATACATTTTACACGTTTTAAATTTACCTTTTATCTTTGTTTGGAACATTTTAAAATGTTCTGCGCTTTTGTTGGGCTATATTCTGTCTTGTGTTTGACGCAGCTTGTCCACTTTTGGACCTTGCACCATTAAACCCAAATCAACCGAGTAATACTGGTGAAACAATTTTATTGGTAAAGTTGTTTTTCCATCAATACTGGTAAAACAAACTGAGTTGCGTACCGCAATCGTTTTACACTCAATGTTATTCCTGTGGGGATTTTGAATTGTTTTTAGCCCTCCCTGCAAACCTTGGAGAAATAGAACGGATTTGTCAGTGCTCCGGGAAATTATCTTTCTTTTGATACCTCATTTGTTAAGATTCGTTGCGAGTAAGAGGCGTAAAAGGGATCTATACTATAGAAATAATATAGATGATGATGTTCCATCCTAAATGTTACAAGAAATTATTTTAATTGTTGTATAGAAACTGACAGGATATTAACAGAAAGTTAGAATCAGTTAATATTTTAATACAACAAATTTTGTTTCAAAATATTGAAGATTTTTGGTTTATTTGCTAACAGATTTGTAACTCAGTATGTTCCATTGAAAAGTATGTTGATGTGTATGTTTCAATCAACCTGAGACAAAATATATTTTAGGTTGATTTCAGTCCAGCTCTAATGGCAAAATTTATATTGGAGCATCATTATAAAAATGGTTTGGCTTCAGAAAAGGAAAAAGGTATGTAAAATTTCCTTAATAATTTTGCTGTGATTTTAAAACATGTGATCAGTGGCATAGTTAAGGTGGGGGGGGGGGGCAGTGGCCCTGAGTATCCCATATCTACAGGGGCTGCATATCAGAAATATTTATTACAAAGTTGTGTTTTTCGTTCAGGAAAATGATTCTTAATTTTTAGCACAATTTTGCCCTTGTTGCAGAAATATTTTCCAAAGTTATGTGTGAATGAATGCTTTCACCATTTCTAGAATACAATGCCTGAAAGTAAATTCTTCCTTTCATGAAACCCTCTACAAATCACCCCTCTTTACTATTCAGAAGAGACCGCAATCAAGTTATTTTCTTGCATACGTCTAGAGAGCACGAAACAAGTCGGATGCTTTTACTTTGTTCCAGAATCCTTAACAGGACCTATTAATAAACCCCGGGTTTTTGTTTGTTTTTTATGTGCATTGTCAATAATTAATTGCAATAAAAAATTAACATTTCATATAATTTTTTAATAAAAATTACTATGGGATTAATTGGTATATTTTATCTAAATTATTTACATCATACTTTATCTCCATTTTAAATATGGTGAAATAGATTTTGCTTTGGACCGAGGGTGACATCAGCCACATGTGGCCCAGGTCCTAAAAATGTTAACTTCGACTCTATCTGATTTAAGTAGCTACTCAATTTTCCTTAGTCTCCCATTGATTCATCTTCAAGAGTCAAACATTGATTCCTAGTTAGAATGAAGAGTCTCTTTTACAACAATTGTTTTTGCTGCACATACCACAATCAACTTCATAT
Organism: Meta bourneti; assembly: GCA_933210815.1. NCBI lineage: Eukaryota > Metazoa > Arthropoda > Arachnida > Araneae > Tetragnathidae > Meta > Meta bourneti. Next base: position 72,753,888 of record OW119929.1, on the reverse strand, counting down.
GATTTTTTTAAATAGTATTGAATATTTTTATTTTAATAGATAGTTATGTGTTTTTTAGAATCTTTTTCCAAGATGAAGCTTTCTGAAATGCTGAAGGATACTTCCTTGATTCCATGTAAAAACCTAGCAGCTGAGATACGAATGGTAAGAATGTAATTTTAAAAATTAAAAAATTCTTTATTTTCTAGAAGTTGTGTAGGACTGCATTTCTTTCAATTCGTTCATTCTTGTGTTCTTTTAAGTATTTATTATTTAATTATTGATATATTCAATTTAAAACTATATTATATCTATGTGGAAGAGGAAAATTTTTTAAAATGTTGCATCAAAATAAACAAAATCATGTTCCCTAACAGTTTTGAAAGAGTATTATCACTAAGCCTGAGGATTTTAAGGTGCTAAAAATACCTTCAAACACCAGCAGCAGTCATATTTTGCAAATAAAATACTGTTCTAGTAACATCTTTTATTGTTTTCTGGTTGGTTGCTGGGTAAACAATATACTTCAACAAACAGATACAAATAAAAAAAATATCCATTTCATTGGGACATGTTTTGCAGTCATCATTTCTAATAATGAAACCCATGAAATTGGCATAGGTTTTTCCTGTTTCAATCAGTTATTAGTAAACATGAAATATTATAAAGATAAAAGTAATTTTTTCTTACTCCCAAAAAACTTGCTTTTTAGATGTCTTCAATTCTTAAACTGTACTTGCAGGTGTTTTGTAGTTTTTATATCCAGTGCATTTATGAAACTAGATTTTCTGTTCGAAATGAAGCGACATCTTGTTTTCATAAAATCCTCAAAATATCTCAAAATAAATTTTTTGTAGATTTCAAATGTCATTTTAGTTTGATTATAGGTACTAAAACCATTTTAGGTTTTTTATGGATTGTAAACCCCAAATTAGGTACTAATAGCTATAAAATTTGAATATTTTATTCAGAACATCCCAAATTGTAAAAATATGCTAACAGATTTGAAATAGAGTCCATAGAACTGAATAGGTATAGAAAAATCTGTGGCCTAATTATCATGTTTTTGTAAAAATATGTCATATTGAATTAAAATATTACTTGAATAACTTTTATATGAAGACAAATAGTTTATTGATGCTGCATTGAAAAGTTTATGAAGATTTAACTGATATATTTGCAAGTTGTAGAGCATAGTATGGTTATTTAACTATTTTCCCTTGTGCTGTTTACCATGCTTAAATTTGTATATTGAAGCATAAGAAAATATACAGAATATGTATCTTATGATATTTTGGTAAAGGAAGTGTTGATGTGCAAATATTACACACAGAAAACATTTAAAAAACATTAATAGTGCACTGCACTTTCAATTTCCCAAATTCATCAATTAGTTCAACTCATGAATTTCATTTTATTTGTAAAAAAATTCATTACTTAACCTTTTATTTTTTTTGCGATTTTGGGTTTTTAAATGATATTCTGTTAATTAACCACATAACTCTATTTTTCTAGATTATTTTATGTTTTTACTTAGAAAAAATTCTTCATTGTGTTGGTATTTAGGGTTTTGATTCTTTAAATGCTATTCTATGAGTTCTCAATTACACTATTTTGTTTATCCAGATTTATCATTTTATGGTTATATTTCAGAATTAAATTCTCCATGCCATGTTTCCTTATAATTATTTAGTTCCTTGAACACTATAAATTATCATATTCTATTTACCTTTTAATAACATTTGGTAATTTCTTTTGAATACCTTATAGTGCATTCTTTCAGACAAGTGCTATGGTTACATATCTGATACTGTCAGAAAGTAAGAAATTTTTCTTATGTATTTTTATTTTCATTTTTCACATTTATATTAGTTATCAAAATATGAAACATTTGTTTTGAAAAATAAATAATGAATTTTGTAATAGATGTGTTGGTACATATTTTAGAGTTGAATTGTATTTAACTTGTAATACTTAGGAAGGAATTATGAAAAAGAGCAATTTTACATTTAAAGATTTGCACAGAAAATAAAAATACTTTTTAGCACACTATAGCAAAAGCCATTAAAATTTGTAAATTTGTGACATGTTTTTTACGGGTTGGCACTTATTTTGCGTATAAGATAATAATTTTAGCAATGATTATCAATACTATATAGAAGTAATGCCACAAATTTTATCCTCATATCTTATTTAATTGAGAAATTAGTTTTAATTTTTCTATCAGTGAAACTTCCAACATTATTCTGAGTTCAGAGCCCCTTAAATACAAGTATCTAAACATTTTACCTTTATATAGGTCCTTATAGCCAGCTTCTGTACTCAAATTTATTTGTGCAACACAAATTAAATCAGAGATGCTATAGAATTGAGTTTTTGTGTAAATTTCTGTTTGTTTCTTTGTAAACATCAAGATAATTTTGATTTATTGTTCAATTAAGTCACTGTATTTAAACATTTCAATTATTCAATATATTATTTAAATTATATTGTAGGCCAAAGACCCCCTTGAAAATTAAAAATTTTCAGACCTTTTGAGATAGTAACATTGAATAAAGCTCCCTTTAACTCAAACTCAGATGTACATTAAAATTATTTTAATATAATTTATTTTTGAAAATATTCTTTTAATCAATATTGTTCAATTTATTGCTAATTTAAATTTTGTTTTTAAACTATATATTCTGCATACTGAATACATAATAACTTCTTTCAAAATGGTTTGTTTTAAAACATGTCTTTTACACTTAGTTTAGTGGGATTAGAATATGAGATGAAGTTAAAAGAGGATCTCACAAACATGGGATTTACATTCATAGGTGAGATTTTCCTTTATTTTAAACTAGCATTTGTTCAATTTTTGAGTGCAGGAATCCTGCTCCTGTGCATGTTGCTCCAAAACATTTCTTTACATATGATGTGCTAAATCATGACTTTTAACACATATTGTATGGAAATGAATCTGAAATTAAGCAATATGAATCAACTTGGCAATTGCGGTTAACCTTTATGATCCTTTTGTGAAAAGCAGGAAATAAATTAATATATTTTCTGATTACACAAGACTAGCACAATGTTTTTGACTAGTAATTTAGAGAAACTTCATTAGAGGATTGGAAACATGAAGATTGACAACTTCATGTGTGAAAAATACCCTGAAATCTTTCCCGAGCCCACCAGTGGTCAAGCAGCTAAAGCCATTGCTCGTAAGAAACTGGTAGACCAGTGGTTCCAAAAATTTTCCGATCAGGACCCCTCTTAAAAATTGAAATTTTCTGCAGACATCTTGAGATTAGAATATTGAATAAAGCATGTGTAGACTTGCATACGACCATAGTGATCCTCATTACCTTATAGGGAGTAAAATATTTAGATCTATGTTAAATATCTATGTTTAGATCTATGTAGAATACTTAGAACTCTTTAGGATGAGTTTGCATACAGAATATGTAGAACTCTACTTTAGCAAAAGGGATAAAAGCGACATAATTAACAATTAAAGACGTTTATTTACAAATAAAGGGGGGTATTTACAGATTAAAAATAGTTAACAATTTCACATCATTGGGTATTCGTTAGGCATGGCCGTACGCTGTCCTCTTCTCGCGTCATCTTTCTGCAACTGTCTCTGGAATCTCTCGGAAAATCGTCTTAAGCCAGTCTGTCTAGACTTGGCAGTGCTTCTTCATTTCCTGTATTACACACGGAGTGGCAGATGGAATGCTGATCTTTAAAACATAACCCACATGGATTATAAAATGCTAAAACTTCAAATTAAGCATTGGTCATGACAATTTAAAGTTCTGAAACAAAACTAAGAGTTCTGAAGGGAAAAAACAGTAAATATTATATGAATTCTTATTTATTAATTAAAATGTATTACAATCTAAAGGCTCCTCACTTGCAAAAATTATGATATCAATAACATCAAAATGCATACTTTAATCTTAATGACCAACAAAGCTATTTTTTTAGCCATTAGCACAAAAATGTGTGGTTGAATGTCAGATAATTTCAATATTAAATCGCTCAAATTCAAGTATATTTCTTTACTTAAATTTCAAATATGTGAGTTGGGACAGCATTTTTTAATAAATCTTTTTATAGAACATAATATTTTAGAACAAACAAATCAGAAAAATAATGAAATATTTTTTTAAAGTTCTGTATTTTGCCTAGAGAAGTATTGGGAAGCCAGATGGTGAAAGATGTAAAGACAAGTGCCTGGCATTTGTTTTATTCATATTTTGCCTAGCGAAATATTGCATTTTGAAATGAGTTCAAATCTCATGTGTCAAAATTGGATACTTTACAAACCTGGTTACTTCAAGATGACTTCCACATGCAGGTCAGCTTCCCAAAGTCATTTAGGAAGACAATCCCCTACACAGTTCACAATGAGTGTGATGTAGTAGCACTTCCCATGGTACACTGGGGTAACACATAAACTGGTACTCTCATCAATTAATGAGAGTCATATGATCCTTAAACTGGCTGAACTGGAGGATGGTAGGTATTTTAATTAACGTCACACTGGAGCAACACAACTGGCTATTGGCGACAGTCTGGGATCAACCCCTGAAAGGAAAGATCCAAGGACAACATCATGTAATTTTGAACCACGGTCAGATGACGAGGTCACACCTGAGCTGGCACCCTACTCCAAGCTTCCATACCATGCCAACATGAGGACATTTGAGACATGACAGATTTAATGTGCACCAGCCCCCTTTGTACATGATGGTCTTTGGTTGGATTAAAAAACTTGCAACCCTCTGGTTGCAAGTCCATTGCTCTTTGAACCGGGCTACCGCAGCCCTGGCACTGGAGGAAACATTGAGCAAAAATAAGTTATAAAAACCTTTTATGTCAAAAATCATACATCACAGCATATACTGTCAACATCGGATATGTTGTGACCACTAAGAAAGTTGATCATTATTTTACACAAAAAATGATGTCTAGACTAAGTAATATCAAAATTATCAGACTATAAGTCAGATTAATGACTACATGAACATCAATGAGAAATTTCTCACTTACTGTAATTGAATTTTCAAAACAATAGAAATTTCTGATCTTTTGAACCTCACATTAATGCTTGTCTCTATTTAAAATGAACAGTACTTTAAAAGTTCTATTTTTGTCCTGTAAGTATTTTGTAGCATTTTTAACCTAATTAAAATAAAGGCAATGTTTTTAATTTGTGTAATGAAGAATATTGCATTTAAAAGGTTATTTTTGTATTTTCTATTGTTTTTTTTATATCTTGTATTTGTTTTGTATTTTAGATGAGAAACAACTTCGAGATAAAGGTTATGACAAAACTCCTGACGTAAAACTTGATATTCCTTTAGGTATTTAATAGTTAAACTTTGATTTCTTTTATTTTAAGAATTTAATTTTTTATTTTGATAAAATTAAATAAACTAGCAGACCCCTCTGCACATATGTAGTATCTACATTCAACTTTCTTAATTGTTTATGTCTATTGATAACAAAAGTGTCATTACTCACATAAACAGATTTTATGCCTCTAAATTAAACAAAATTTTTCAAATATAACAGCAGTTTGTTTACTTTTACTGGTATCAATTCCAATCAAATGCATGGCATAAAACATGTCTCAATCAATTAGCAGATTTTAGACATCTACTTAAATTTCATCCCATTCCCTTATTTAAATGTGATTCAGCATTTTTCTATACTAAACCTATTTTTGCTCATATTTTCTGTTCTGCACTGATTTCTATCCAACATTACTTTCTGTAATCAGACTGCTAAAAAGTTTTATGAGTGAGTGGCAAGCTCTTCCATGTATTTTTAGCAATATTATATCTCTCCATAGCTCAAATCAAACATGTTTAACCTAAAAAGCAAAATTGGGGAATTCTACACAATAAACAAATAATGTCAATTTCTGTACCATGTACGTTAGTGAAATATATTGTAATATATTTCACTGTAAAAATAAGAGCTTCCAAAACTATCTCCATGTATTGAAGTAAAATGTATGGTTCCATGTTTTCTTTTTGTGGAATTCCACAAGAAACACATCTACTTAACACACTTACCTTATACCTTACTCAATTTCTTGACTAAAATGCTCACTCTACTAGATGAAGATATTGCTACACTGTATTGTTGGAAACACAGTTAAAGCTCCTATGGATTCAAGAATAATGGAATTGATTTCCATACCAAAACATACCTTTCCTTTTTAAATAAATTTATCACGCTCGTACTCTTGGATTGAACAAATTCAGCTGTAGGTATTCAAAACCATTTTACATCTGGTTGTGGTATGATTAACCATAAAGTACTTTAACTGGTGAGAAATTTCCAATACCAAACTGAATTACTCAGAACCATGATGCACCCGTTGGAATTTAAAGGAAGCTAATTGAATGAGAAATATTCTTTTAACCAACCCTATTCAGAGAATGCTATTAAGTTTCATTTTTGTGTTTTATATTTTCAATGGTTGAACTGACTTCAATAGTTAAACTGACCAAACATTCTAGTTGTTGATGGACACATTGTGAATTGGATTGAAAGCAAAGCTTCATTTGGAGATGAAGAGCGACATAAAGAATATTTGAGAGATCAGTATTGGAGTTATTGTAACAGGTACAGTTACTTTAGAATACTTTTCTTGGTGTTTAAATTTAAGGAAATGCCATTTATAACATATTTAAAAAAGTTTTGGTAAATTTTTTTTATTTTAGCTTAGAGTGAAGCAATTAGTAACCATAATTAAAAAAAGCTTACATTGTACTTTTAAGACAAGAATTAACTAGCAATATTTAAAATTCTCCTAATTTTGTATTTAAAGAGTAACAATTAGAAAATATTGGCATATAAGTTATTAGAAAGTCAAAGTATTATTTCTTTACTTACCAAAACTATCTCCATGTATTGAAGTAAAATGTATGGTTCCATGTTTTCTTTTTGTGGAATTCCACAAGAAACACATCTACTTAACACACTTACCTTATACCTTACTCAATTTCTTGACTTTCTTCTTCGGGGGTTCTTATTATTTTACAGTATAATTGTAGTTGTAAATACTCAGATAATGTCTTGATCTAATAAATACATTATAAGCAGTTTCAGAAGTCCTATAAGAAAAAAAACTCCCATATCCTAAGTATTAAGCAAGAAAAATTGTATTTGTGATTGTGCAACACCTAAAACTCAGTAAAGGAAATGTGATCCTATCCAGTCAAAGGATATTTAGTTTCCAATATGTTGGGTTGGTGCAAATGAAATGTCCGATGAGAAATAGCTTTGGGAATGACCCCTATACAGCTAAAAGTAATTACCTACAAGCTTCTGGCATCTTACGTCACAGAGCTACTATAAATAGCTGTCACACGTGTGAAGTACAAGTTCCAGATTTAATTTGTTTGGGCATAAGGTGCTTCCAAATTCGACACGGAAAACTCAGATTTTGAGTCATCTTCCTTTACGAATTTAAACTGAGACATTCTGCTGCAGTTGCTGCTTGAAACATTAACATAGTATTCGGGGAGAATACAGTAAATGAATGAACCATTCGGCGATGGTTTGCAAAATTTCGAAGTGTTGATATGGATCTGGAAAATGAACCACGTGGGGTCACCGAGAAGTTGCAGTTTCTGACGATGTTCTGCTAAGTGTGGTTGAAGATGAACCGCGGAAAACATGCGAGATAGCGGACGAGCTAGATGTCCACCACACTACAATTGTTCGCCGTCTGGCTGCACTGAGTAAGGTCAGGAAGATGGATTCTTGTGTGCCTCGGGAATTTACAATTGCCAACAAGATGACACGTTTGGAAGTTTGCATAGCTCCTTTCCAGGAATGAAAGAGAACCTGTACTGCAGCGAATCGTTACCTGTGACGAGAAATGGGTTCTTTATGACAATCGGAAACGATCTGTACAATGGTCATCCCAAGCCACCCTTACATCCCAGGAAGGTTATGCTTGTATGGTAGTCTACAGCTGGAATAATTCATCGCAGTTTCCTGACAAGTGGCCAAACCATCACATCAGAACGATATTGTGATGAATTACGACAGATGCACCGCAAATTGATGGTGTTCTCTTGCAAGATAACCCCCGTCCTCATGTCGCACAATGGACGATGCTGACACTACGTGAGTTGGGCTATAAAGCAATGCCTCATCCCCCGACTTGTCACCTACAGATTTTCATCTGTTTCGTCACCTGGATCGCTTTCTGCCTGGGAAACGGTTCACCCAAGATATGGAGGTTCACTGTGTAGTTGATGACTTCGCATCCCAACCACAAGACTTTTTTCTTTCTGGGATCATGGCTTTGTCAGACAAGTGGCAACAGTGTGTCAATTCAGAGGGAGATTATTTCGAGTAGGTCAGGCCATCAAAGTGTGATGGTCATTTTCCGAACATTTCATTTGCACCAACCCAAAATACTTGCAGAAAGTAGATGGGAACTAAATATGCATAAGGTAAATTATCAGCATACTATATGGTAAAGGTGAGTAAGCATTTCTAGTCATGCATGTTATATCTAAATACATTACATTTGTTTGGAAGTTACCTAACTTAACTAAGATAAAACAAAATACCAAGAGAGTACTAGAATGGAGCGTCATTCTACTTGCTCATGCACAGTAATTTTAAACAAGCTGTTTATCAGTCATTCTATGTCAAACCACACAAAAATGTGGCATTTTCAACCCAACTTCTGATTTTTTTAAACAGCTAATTTAAACTATCCAGTCAGATCAAGTCTGAAAATTCTCACCTTCCTTGTCTAACTTCCTAAAATAAAATTTAACTTATTATTTTCAGAAGAAAAAAAATTTTACAATGGGTCAACTCAACCCAGACTGCAGACCAAAAATCACATTCATGAAAGAATTCTTAATACGATTGTTCATAAAGATATTTTTCCTGCACTAGTTGTGTGTTATTAGTTGTGTTCTAGGTATAGTGATGTCTGCTTAATGCTGTTGTATTTAAAATGCTGTGAATAGAAATAAATATGTACTGAATTCCCTGAAATAAATCCCGTATCAGAAGGATTTGTAGCATTTTTCCTCATCTATTTAATCCCCAACACTTCTTGTAATTCAAGGTCACATTGAGTAATCTTAAAATCAGAAAGGTTCTTTACAGTATCATGTAATATATCATTATATAGCTTATACTTTTATCAACAAAATAATGTCTTATTTGAGCCTGATCAGACAATTAGGTCAAACCATGTGTTTATGAGTACTGATTACAGGATTCTATTTATTTAGAATATTGTTTCACCTGTAAATGAGCCCATAAATATCCCATCATGAAACTTTCAGAAATCAAAGACATAGCACACTATTAACATGCAATTCTAAGAAAAAAAAATTATACACTATTTTGTAACTCAAGGTCAATTTGAATGATCACTCACAAGGTTTGGGTCATCATTAGAAGGTTTTACATTTATTAGCAAAATAAGTCCTAATTTAGTCTGATTGGACAATTAAATCCAGATTTTTTGGTTATACTTTCTGAACCAAGTCACTATACCACTTGTTCACATGTAGAATCTTGAATGAGCTGTGTTTAATTACATAACCTCATTGAATTATTAAGAAAATATGTTGGATATGTAATCTAGTTGAACTTGATGTTATTTGATCTGAGGCGGACAATCCCATTAGTTGCAACTGAGTTTATAATCCTAGTTCCGCATTACTTCTGGAGTAACTTGTGATAGATAATGCAGTAATTATTGGTTCAATACTGTGCACATAAAATCGTATCGAAAAGACCATTTTGAAACACAAAGCATCTTAAATTATGATTACCATCAGTAAAATATAGAAATACATGAATTGGTTGATTTTAGAACGACAGAAATCAATTTCCTTTGACATGAGAGCATTACAAGCAGAAACTGTTTTTAATGGATTTTATGTAATTGAAACTTTGCAAGGAAAAGTGCAAAAAATTATAAATGTAAATATTTCTTATTTGTACTATTAATAGAATTGTGTTGAATTTCCTTGTAGATTCGGACCTGGACTGGTCATATATTGGTCAGGATACATTGAAGAACTCAACAATAACAAAGAAGATGGAATAATTATTAGTGACAAAATACCCACTGAAGTTGGTTACATGAATCCATCCCTACTAATGAAAAAAACATATATGGATAAAATTGTATAGATTTTTACATTTTGAAATTGTTTATATGTGTAAAGAAAAATTTTGTAAAAATATGTAAAACATTTTTTATAAACATACTTGAGTTTTTAGAAATATACATCTTAAAGAACTGTTTTTACACGTTATACAAATATTAGGTCTACCGGAAGGTTCTGTCCGTTTTTAGAATAAAACAAAATAATAAATTTTTCATACCTTGAATAAACTTTATTGAATAATATAATTTCCATCATTATATATGACTTCTTGCCAGCGTGATGGCAATTTGTGTATCCCATTTTTAAAAAATGCCTTATCCCTAGAGGCGAAAAATTAAACCAGTGCTTGTCTGATATCTTCGTTTTTGAATTTTTTGCACTGCAAAAAATTTTGTAAGGACAGAAACAAGTGATAAACGGAGGGTGCTAGGGTCTGGGGAGTATGGTGGATGCGACAGAATTTCCCAGCCTAGCTCTGCGAGTTTCTGACAAGTCCCCAAAGCAGTATGTGGCCTGGCATTATGATGTCCTTCCTATTGAACATCGCCAGCCTCTTTTCTTGGAGTGCTGTTTTTAAATTATCCAATTGCTGACAATTCCTCTCTGAATTTAGCTTTTCGTTCAGTTTCAACAGCTCAAAATGTATTGGTCCTCGAATGTCCCACCCTATACACAACATTCTCTTACTCAGGCTCAACTTCGGTTTAGAGGTGGAGGGGGCAGTTTTCCGGATTCACAATATGCCCTTTTCCTTACGATGTTTTCATAGGTAATCCACTTTTCATCCCAGTTATCATTCGGTCCAATAAGGGTTCGATTTTGTTCAGTGCAAGCAGATATGTGCACATGATGACTCGATCATTCAAATTCTTCTCTTAACTCATGTGGCACCCATCTCGAATATTTCCACACCAATCCTAGTTTCTGAATGTGGTCCGAAATGGTTTGTTGGGCTGAATCAAGCCTTTCCGCAATCTCCGATGTTGTCAAAAAAGGATTTTGCTCTAACGTGATCTTGACAGTATCATCGTCGATCAAAGATGGTCTCCCAGAGCATGGCTTATCAGAAATGTCGAAATCACATGAAATTTTTCGAACCATCTTCTGCATGTTCTATCAGAAACTACCTTCACCAAATACTTTCAATAAATTTCTACACGCTTCTGTAGCATTTCTTCCTTGTTGGAATTCGTACAAAATACAGTGGCTTAAATGAACTTTATCAGTAGCCATGGGTACATGATCGCGTCTCACTTAATACTAACATGAATCATCTTCGTTTTAGTTCATTTGCTAGGCTAGTATGTATACATTCAGTGATAAAAGAGAGCCAAATATGCGTCATATGAATATGTGCATACTTGTTGAAACTTATAACAGGAACGGACAGAACTTTCCGGTACACCTAATATAAAAATAAACACTTAGTTACTCTTTTCTAGATAAGTTCAAATAAAATGCATGAATAGAAAACTCAAGTTAAGCAATTTTATTAAGTACTTTTGAACAATAGTTCCATAAATTATAAAATCCTTGAAGAAAGATTAAAATGCACATTTTTAAACATAATTTTGCATTATATTTGCTGCCATTTAAAGCAGGCTATCTAATAACCGTTCAGAATTTTTATTTGAAGAAAATGTAGTCCATATGAGCAATTACAAATAAACTAATTCTAATACAAATTATTTCACAAATGGGCAGGTATTAATTCCATCATTTAGTCGAAATTAAATGACCTAAAGCCGTTTTTACATTATAAATCTAAGTACGAGTAAAGGACATCAATGTGTAGTAATAAGCACTTGAACTTCAAATCTCACAAGGTATGTTCCACAATGAGAGATCCAGAATGCAATTTGGAAAATACCATAGTGCAATTCCCAAGGACACATGTACAGTTATTTATAATTAATTTGATTATTTATAAATATTGGCTGGGTGCGAATGAAATGTCCGATGAGAAATAGCTTTGTGAATGACCCACATACAGCTAAAAGTAATTACCTGCAAGCTTCTGGCATCTTACGTCACAGAGCTACTATAAATAGCTGTCACACGTGTGAAGTACAAGTTCCAGATCTAATTTGTTTGGGCGTAAGGTGTTTTCAAATTCGACATGGAAAACTCAGATTTGAGAGTCATCTTCCTTTATGAATTTAAACTGAGACATTCTGCTCGAAACATTAACACAGCATTCAGGGGGGGGGGGGAGAATACAGCCAATGAACGAACCATTCGGCGATGATTTGCGAAATTTCGAAGTAGAGATATGGATCTGAAAAACGAACCATGTGGTCACAGAGAAGTTGCAGTTTCTGACGATGTTCTGCTAAGTGTGGTTGAAGCTGAATCACGGAAAACATGTGAGATAGCAGTCGAGCTAGGTGTCCACCACACTACAATTGTTCGCCGTCTGGCTGCACTGAGTAAGGTCAGGAAGATGGATTCTTGGGTGCCTCGGGAATTTACAATTGCCAACAAGATGACACGTTTGGAAGTTTGCATAGCTCCTTTCCAGGAATGAAAGAGAACCTGTACTGCAGTGAATCGTTACCTGCGACGAGAAATGGGTTCTTTATGACAATTGGAAATGAGATCTGTACAATGGTTGAGCAAAGCACAGCCTCCTGGATGTCATCCCAAGCCACCCTTACATCCCAGGAAGGTTATGCTTGTACGGTGATCTACAGCTGGAATAATTCATCGCAGTTTCCTGACAAGTGGCCAAATCATCACATCAGAACGATATTGTGATGAATTACGACAGATGCACTGGAAATTGATGGTGAAACAACCTGCTTTGGTAAACAGGCATGGCGTTCCCTTGTAAGGTAACGCACATCCTCATGTCAGCATCGTCCTACAGATTTTCATGTTTTGTCACCTGTATCGCTTTCTGTCTGGCAATCGATTCACCCAAGATGCAGAGATTCACCGTACAGTTGATGACTTCACATCCCAGGCACAAGACTTTTCGTTCCGGGATCATGGCCTTGTCAGACAAGTGGCAACAGTGTGTCAATTCATAGGTATTATTTCGAGTAGGTCAGGTACTGTATTTTTTAGTTATCGCCATCGAAGTGTGATGGTAATTTTCCGGACATTTCATTCTCACCGAAACCAATATAACTAATTCAATAAAAATATATATAATTAAAAGGGTGTTTTTTTAACTAGTTTTTGCACTAAGCAAAATGTCCCAAAATGGTAGATATTTCTTTGGTAATAAAGTATAAAACATACATGCATTTCAGTATCCAATAAGTTACCTCGCATATTGATGATCTTAAACCATGTTGATAGTATTTACAAGTTTCTTATATTGTGCTATGCAGATTTCTCATGAATTAACAAAGGTTTGTTTAAGAATAAGTTTATGTTGGCAATTATCCTTGTAGTCTGATTATCTTTGTATTTCCCAATGTGTTTACATCAGGGTTGGTCCATCACAGGAAGTCAGCTAAAATGACTCCCAAGTGAAGATAGTATCTCGTATGAGAGCATTGAAATTCTTACTTTTAAGTGTTCGAAATGTCAATGTCAGGTAAAAGTGGTAAAATGAGCTCCTTGTAACAGCAGTTATACATGTAATTGGCCTGTGATTTCAATGTAACAAAAAATTTTTTAGACATTTACGTTATAGGAAGATAGCATACAAATTCGTACCTAAAATGTATCACTTCGCAAAAAGCACTTTTATGATTTGAAAATGATACCGAACTTTTTAATTTTATATCTTTTTTAAAGGAACATGGAGCTACTTATTTGAGACATGAATGTCAATAAAAATATTTTCAATATCAGGATTGTACCATACAAATTTATACCTTAAACATTACTTCGCAAAGTCCTTTTATGACTTGATCTCCATCTTTTCTAAAGAAACAGCTTTTGCAGTCTCCACAACACAAGCGATAAAATGAACAGAAAGCAGAGTGGGCAGTTATTTGAAAATTTTCACGCTGAAAGAATTACTTTGCTTGAAAATAAATGTTATGGCAGCATGGTAATTACTTTGAAGTAGCATCAGATGGGTGCACATACAATACAACTGTAGAATTGATGCTTCAGGTGGCATGGGCAAATTGTCATTTATACATTTCATAACACAGCTGCTGTTGGCCTACTTTCGTCATCTGACCATGGTTCAAAATTATGGTGTTCTTTGAATCTTTCCCTTCGGGTGTGATCTCGGACTGTCGCCAATAGCCTGTTGTGTTCCAGTGCGATGTTAATTAAAATACCTACCTAGCTGTTGACCTACCTAAATACCTGCCATTTTTGCTGATAGTGTAAAAAGTATGTGTTAAGAGAAGCTCCTTTGTCCTTACAATAGGACAGAAATTTCTTTTGACTGACAATAATCTGAAAGAAAAGGAATCTACAGCAGGAATTTCCAGCTGACTTAACCAAATTAATCTTTAAAGGCAGTTTGGTTGACTTTGACAGAAACAATGCAAAAGCTTTACTTAATAAGTGACGAACTGGCTCAGATCAAAAGCCTGGGAAATGTAACCACCAACGGTCTCATGGATCGATGTAGTTCTCATGAGATTTTCATTTGTTAAATATTGATATATTAGCATAAAACATTAAAAAATTTATCAAAATGAGGTTTTTAGACTGCAATACATAATTTCCAGAAACAACCATGGTCTATACTTATTTCCCTTCCTTGTACTTAGGTTTGTAGAGGTGATGAGTCAAGACGGGATGGCATATTTTTAACTCTTGGTTTCTCATATATCAATACTGTTCCTTTTTATGGACGTATGCATACATACCTTGACAACTTAATTCAATCACGATTAGCATTGCTATCAAGTGGAACAGAGGACAGATGCTAGTCATATGAGTTGACTTTTTTTTACTTAATAACTGTTTTTCTTGGTTGGAAAAAATACTTAACAATTACTGTAAAATAAATTATCATTGTCTAAAGCCATATTATTTTCGAGTTCTTATTAAAAGTTCTACCAACCTCCTTGGGAATTTCCTGGTGGGCCTGTCTGTCAGGGACAAATTTATTTTTTATCAAAGATGTGCTGTATGTCCAGGATGAGGCAAAAGTGCTCCTGAAAAGGAGTTTTGGGGTCCAGAGTGTTTAAGTATCAGAGTTTCTTGGCTTGTCATGGCTTAATATTGACTAGACTGACTTCTCACATATTTGCATACCTACATATTGTATAAATCCTCAAAAAGACATTAAAAAGTTAGAAACTTGTGTAAAGCTATTTAATGTGTAATTTATTTTGTAAATATTTGCAAAGCAAATATTGTTGAAGTATTTAGACCACCCAGATGAACAATTTTTGATGTGCGAACACCAATCCTTTTAAAGTTCATAGTTTGGTAATATAAGAACTTTTAAAAATATAAGATCTTAACTTAGTAAAAAAATGTGATTCTTAATTTTGGACACATCTCAAATAAAATCCTAGCCACACTACCAATTACTGATACTGTATTTTCATATTAGGAATAAAAAAATAGGCAGCTAAACTACAATTATAATTGCTAGAGTTGATAATTATCAACACATCAAAATTTAATTTAATGATCTCAAATGTGGTTAAAAGTTTGTTATATTTTTAGTTAATTTTCATCTCGCATATATATTTCCAACTATTACAAACTTTCCTTGAAATTGTGTTTTCTGAAAAAATCATTACAAATTATGAAAATGAAACAGAAAAAGTTATGTAATATTGAATATGTATAGGTATTTACAGTTTAAGTAAGGAATCAATAAATTATGAGCTCTTAAAGTGCATTTCTCAAATAATGAAGATTTTTGGCAGAAAATTTATATGGAACCATATTTGATGCTGAAATAGTTTACTTGCCTAGACTAAATACTTATAAACAATATCGAATAAACTTGGCACTTTCTCATTTATTTTTTTGCAATTATGTCTTTAAAATGTATTCTGTGTTGCCGCTTAAGTGTTTTTAATTTAGAGAAATATAAAAACCAAGAGAAGAACAAAATATAGTTAGTATATTCGTAAGGAAATACTGACAGGAAAATAATAAAAAAACTATCTAAAAGTTTCAAAGTTTGCAGCTCGCATGATTGTGTAATGAACAGCAATTCTTGTATAACTGATTCCTTATTGCTAAACACACACAATTTAATTTAAAAAGTAATTCCAAGTTCCATGGTGAAAAATGTTTATATTCTTTTATATAATGGATTAATTAAGTGTAGAATATTATCTTACATATTTGAAACAAGAGCATACCCGTATAAGTTACACTAAACATTAATTATGCAAAATTTTAAAATTACTTTCAAATGGGATGCCTTTTCAACATACTTAAAGCAAAAAGCAGCTCAAAAGTTCTTAAATTGCCAAGTTAACTTAATTATTGATAATGTACAGACATAACACTAACAAGTGTTGTTTTCTGTAATTTTAATCAGATTTTGAGAATAATCAACGACCTACTTTCAGAAATCTGCTTTTTTTCGAAAATATTTCAACAGGCAAAAAGCAAGTTTTTAGAAACTAAACACACTAAGTAATTTTATTATAACTTGAGAAAATTCAACCAGAACTTTTGTAGAAACTTTACAAAAAATAATTTTTTTCAGGATTGTATCATGCAAATTCGTACCTTTTACGTTACTTCGCAAAAAGCCCTTTTATGAGTATAAAATGATTCCCTGATCTTTTTAATTGTCTCCATCTCTTCTGAAGAAACATATATGATGGAGCTACTTCTTTGAAAGATTTATGAATGTCTTCCCAGTCAATTTCAGTTTCATCTCTTAAATGCTCATTTTTAATAATTTCTATAAGTTCTTGGTCATTCCTTTGACTCCAAATTGATCTTTCTGTAACATCAGGATCCCATGCCATGTACTCACCCCAATGCAGTCTACATTGTGAAAAGTTTCTCGTGGGTACAAGCTTAGCAACTGCCTCCCATGATATGCTTTTGATCTGCTTTGCAGATATTTCTGAAGTTTTTGCAACTGATTTTATTGCAGTTATTAGGTTTTCCTCTTCTTCATGTGTCCATGTACCTTTATTGACTGGCTTCTGATTCCATCGGTGACATTCACGAACCAGTGATGCCTTTTTATCTAGCATACCACCAATTCGACACCATTTGTTTCCAAGTCTATTACATGCCTCCTTTACAGTAGAAATATCATCCTTTGTACATTTTTTGTTTTTTCTGAGTGGATGGAAAAGTGTTCTTGCTCTCAAATATATGCTATGAAGTGGTCTGGAAGCAAGGTCTTTACCCAACCTCACATAAAAATGTTTGGCCTTGATGAATCGCATGACTTCTGCATTTCTCTGAGATTGCCCCACACCCAGAAGGACGTATGGATCATTTATTTTAAATTGTCCACAGAATTGGTTGTAGTTTCTTTGAAGTACAGCATCTTCAGATTGCAGCCACTTCCCAAGCTTTATTGCGATGCCTTTGGATTCGAAAGAAGCTTTCTGTTCTTTTGACATTGGGGAAACTGACTCACTCTCATGCAACATGGGAATTGTAAAATCAACTGGATCTTCATCATCATCCAAGACAGGAACAAAAAATTCTGATGGTACATTTACAGAGTTACAATCAGCAGCAGCTTTTTGTATCTCAGATGTGTTTTTATCAATGGTTTTATGTTGCTCATGTTTGATTTTCTTTTTCTTGTTAACTCTATTATTGTCATCAGAAGATAAATATATTGTATCATGAGAGGAAGATGTCACCAACTTGTGATGCATACTTCCTTGAGTATCGTCATTTTCTCCATCCAGAAATTTCTTTTTGCTCTTTCCAGGTATTGTTATGGATGAAATATCAGGTAATGTTTTTGAGAGTTGTGGAGGGTATTGGGAAAACGAATCAATATTTTTATTTGGATTGGGGGTTGAACACTTATATAGCTTTCTTTTCATTTCTTTATAGAATCTACATTCTTCAGAGAAATCATCTTCAGTTCTTAACTCTGGAATGTGCAACTTTTCATCAGCATCTTTCTTTTTATGTCTTTTACTTTTGAACATCAAAGTAGTATCAAATGTGTTTTCCAGTTTCATGGAATTCTCAATAAATGTAGTATCATTTCTTATTTCATCAGAAACTGGAAATTCACTATATTTGGTAACTCTTCCTTTCTTTCTATCATTTGTCCTATTGTTATAATCTGATAAATCCACTGTGTTGTCTAAATCCTTGTCTGTAGCTTCCAACTCATGTTCTCTTATCTCTATTTGTTGTTTCTTCTTGCGAGACACACTGTGTTCTGACACGGGAATAGGATTCAAAGAATTTTCTAATTGATCCTCAATAGGTACATCAGTGTTTTTAAATTCATCATTTATAAAATGCTTATCCTTTTTTCTTTTCTTCTTCCTATTATCTTTGTGATTTTCAAAGTTTTCTGCATGATTGGTTGTATCTGAAGAATTAGCGATGCCTAATTGCTCAATTTCATCTTTTTGAATCAATGTATCAGCATTTTCAAATTCAGCAGAAATTGAATTTTTTTTGTTCTTTTTCTTTCCATTACTTCTATAATCAGAATCAGGTAAATCCAGTGCTTCAGTTGTACATGAAATAATAGTGTTGTCTAAATCTTTTTCTGCAGTTTCTAACTCATTTTTGTTTCTCTTCGCCTGTTTCTTTTTACGATGTGTTTTACTTTTGAACATCAAAGTAGTATCAAATGTGTTTTCCAGTTCCATGGAATTCTCAATAAATGTAGTATCATTTCTTATTTCATCAGAAACTGGAAATTCACTATATTTGGTAACTCTTCCTTTCTTTCTATCATTTGTCCTATTGTTATAATCTGATAAATCCACTGTGTTGTCTAAATCCTTGTCTGTAGCTTCCAACTCATGTTCTCTTATCTCTATTTGTTGTTTCTTCTTGCGAGACACACTGTGTTCTGACACGGGAATAGGATTCAAAGAATTTTCTAATTGATCCTCAATAGGTACATCAGTGTTTTTAAATTCATCATTTATAAAATGCTTATCCTTTTTTCTTTTCTTCTTCCTATTATCTTTGTGATTTTCAAAGTTTTCTGCATGATTGGTTGTATCTGAAGAATTAGCGATGCCTAATTGCTCAATTTCATCTTTTTGAATCAATGTATCAGCATTTTCAAATTCAGCAGAAATTGAATTTTTTTTGTTCTTTTTCTTTCCATTACTTCTATAATCAGAATCAGGTAAATCCAGTGCTTCAGTTGTACATGAAATAATAGTGTTGTCTAAATCTTTTTCTGCAGTTTCTAACTCATTTTTGTTTCTCTTCGCCTGTTTCTTTTTACGATGTGTTTTACTTTTGAACATCAAAGTAGTATCAAATGTGTTTTCCAGTTCCATGGAATTCTCAATAAATGTAGTATCATTTCTTATTTCATCAGAAACTGGAAATTCACTATATTTGGTAACTCTTCCTTTCTTTCTATCATTTGTCCTATTGTTATAATCTGATAAATCCACTGTGTTGTCTAAATCCTTGTCTGTAGCTTCCAACTCATGTTCTCTTATCTCTATTTGTTGTTTCTTCTTGCGAGACACACTGTGTTCTGACACGGGAATAGGATTCAAAGAATTTTCTAATTGATCCTCAATAGGTACATCAGTGTTTTTAAATTCATCATTTATAAAATGCTTATCCTTTTTTCTTTTCTTCTTCCTATTATCTTTGTGATTTTCAAAGTTTTCTGCATGATTGGTTGTATCTGAAGAATTAGCGATGCCTAATTGCTCAATTTCATCTTTTTGAATCAATGTATCAGCATTTTCAAATTCAGCAGAAATTGAATTTTTTTTGTTCTTTTTCTTTCCATTACTTCTATAATCAGAATCAGGTAAATCCAGTGCTTCAGTTGTACATGAAATAATAGTGTTGTCTAAATCTTTTTCTGCAGTTTCTAACTCATTTTTGTTTCTCTTCGCCTGTTTCTTTTTACGATGTGTTTTACTTTTGAACATCAAAGTAGTATCAAATGTGTTTTCCAGTTCCATGGAATTCTCAATAAATGTAGTATCATTTCTTATTTCATCAGAAACTGGAAATTCACTATATTTGGTAACTCTTCCTTTCTTTCTATCATTTGTCCTATTGTTATAATCTTCTGATAAATCCACTGTGTTGTCTAAATCCTTGTCAGTAGCTTCCAACTCATGTTCTCTTATCTCTATTTGTTGTTTCTTCTTGCGAGACACACTGTGTTCTGACACGGGAATAGGATTCAAAGAATTTTGTAATTGGTCCTCAATAGGTACATCAGTGTTTTTAAATTCATCATTTATAAAATGCTTATCTTTTTTTCTTTTCTTCTTCCTATTATCTTTGTGATTTTCAAAATTTTCTGCATGATTGGTTGTATCTGAAGAATTAGCGATGCCTAATTGCTCAATTTCATCTTTTTGAATCAATGTATCAGCATTTTCAAATTCAGCAGAAATTGAATTTTTTTTGTTCTTTTTCTTTCCATTACTTCTATAATCAGAATCAGGTAAATCCAGTGCTTCAGTTGTACATGAAATAATAGTGTTGTCTAAATCTTTTTCTGCAGTTTCTAACTCATTTTTGTTTCTCTTCGCCTGTTTCTTTTTACGATGTGTTTTACTTTTGAACATCAAAGTAGTATCAAATGTGTTTTCCAGTTCCATGGAATTCTCAATAAATGTAGTATCATTTCTTATTTCATCAGAAACTGGAAATTCACTATATTTGGTAACTCTTCCTTTCTTTCTATCATTTGTCCTATTGTTATAATCTGATAAATCCACTGTGTTGTCTAAATCCTTGTCAGCAGCTTCCAACTCATGTTCTCTTATCTCTATTTGTTGTTTCTTCTTGCGAGACACACTGTGTTCTGACACGGGAATAGGATTCAAAGAATTTTGTAATTGGTCCTCAATAGGTACATCAGTGTTTTTAAATTCATCATTTATAAAATGCTTATCTTTTTTTCTTTTCTTCTTCCTATTATCTTTGTGATTTTCAAAATTTTCTGCATGATTGGTTGTATCTGAAGAATTAGCGATGCCTAATTGCTCAATTTCATCTTTTTGAATCAACGTATCAGCATTTTCAAATTCAGCAGAAATTGAATATTTTTCTTTCTTTCCAATACTTCTATCATCGCAATCATCAGGTAAATCCAGTGCTTCAGTTGCAAATGAAATAGCGTTGTCTAAATCTTTGTCTGCATTTTCATCTGTCTTAGTCATTTGTTTCATATTCTTTCTATAAGACGTAAATTTTGATATGAAAGCTCCCATTGGATTTCGTGATTGGTACATAGAATTTTTATTAGATACATCAGTATCTTCAAATTCATCTTGAATATAATGTTTCTCTTTTTTTCTTTGAGACACATTTACATTTATCTTTGAAGTAGTAAAGTCTAATTCCTCACAGGTATCTTTAATGTTATAATTTTCCTTGGCCTTTTTTTCCTCTTTATTTTTACAATGCATGATGCTGTCTGGCATAAGAGCAGTTTCAATCAACGCATCAACACTTTCAAATTTATCAGCATCTAAGTATTGTTTTTTCTTTCTTTTCTTCTTTCTGACATAATTTTCAGATGCTTCTATTGAATCATCTGTCACTGTTGAAGAAATAATTGTATTTATTTCCGCGCTAGTTTCTGGATTTTTTTTATTTCTCCGTTTCTTTTTACGGTGTACACTGGCTTCGGATGGAGTATGTTCTGCATTTTGTAAGACTTCCATGGAGTTTTTATCACGTGCCTAGTTCAATGAATTTTCAATCAACACATTACTACTTTAGAATTCGTTGGTCGGTGAATTGGCTCGATTTCACTCAGATCCGCATGCTTCGGTGGATCTGAATTGTAGAAATTCTTGTCTGGCCACAAATTTCTGGTTTAGACACTATTGTTCCACAGTTGGAAGTCTCAGTCAATGTATTAATTAGCCAGTTATACTAACTGGTTTTATGATTTTTGGAGAATGGCGGATTTGAATTGATTGAGTACACATATTCCGACTTGAGTAAATGATCCAAGAATTGTCAAGTAACGGACAAACACAAGAGAAGTTTTGTTAACCAGAAATACGCTGAAAAAGTTATAAAATTCAGTTAGAAAGAACGGAGGGTTTGAAAGCATGTGGACAAACAAACATGCCTAAACGTTGTTGCTCTGAAACTTGTCTCATTTACCTGTATCTGCATTTCATCGAGATTTTGTAACAAGAAAAAGTTGTCAGTTTTGAAAGTTTGTTTGGTATTTAATAAAAACAAATCATCAGAAAACGAGGATTTTGCTTCCGGTTTAATGCTTTCGTTTGGTAGATAAAGGAGCAACTTTTAAAAAATGTAGCAGTGTCTTCATTTTCTGTGCACGTACAGAAAACACGTTTTTCCGAAAAACACTAGTGTCTAGCATTTTCTTGGTGTTTTGTGTCTTTAGAAGTGAGATTGAGAACTGATCTTTTTTTTAAAAATAATTGTTTTCTTCAAAACCTACTAAATACAAATGGATAATACCCAAATGACGTCAGACCAACTAAACGATTCCTTTAGCCAATGAGAGGGATTTCCAGTGTGAGTGCAAGCCAGACTGAAAATGGGCCGCGGTAGGATGGTAGGTATTTAATTAACATCGTACTAAAATAACACAACGTTCTATTGACGACGGTCCGGGATTAGATCCGAGGACAACACCACGTAATTTTGAACCACGGTCAGATGACGAGCTCAAGCCTGAACTTACACCCCACTCTCCAAACTTCCACGCCAACGTGAGGACATTTGAGGCCCCGACAGATTTAATGTGCACCAGCCCCCTTTGTACATGACTGTCTTCGGTTGGACAAACTCGTAACCCTCCGGTTGCTAACGCGTTGTTCTTCCAACCGGGCTACTGCGGCCCCCATTTTGATTAGGATCAACAACCCTAATTGTATAATTTCGGCATCCATACCATCCCATGCATTTGTGGAAATCACATTACATTCACCAACAATCACTATTTGGTGTAGCTTCACAACAGGTTTCTCAGATCTTTCCCGTAGGGATTGATTTTAGACCATCGCCAATAGCCAGCTTTATAGCTCCAGAGAGACGTAAATTCACTAATCAACCTCACAGATTTTACATTGGTAGGCAGTTTAATTTACGTTGCATTGGAGCAACACAACGGTCTGTCGGCGACACTCCGAGATCAATCTCGAAACGAAAGATACGAGAACACCTCGTACTTTTAAACCATTGTCAGATGACGAGTTCAATATCTGAGCTGGCACGCCACTCTCGAAACATCCACACCATACCAACGTGAGGACACGATGAATTTAACGTACTCCAGCTCCCATGTAGTCCACCAAAAATGTAGTCGAACACTGGAGCAAATAGATTTTTTCCGAAACTAAGTAGAAACCGTGTGGCAACGATAGTAACGTCGTCCTGTTTCCGAACGAACAGGTTAAATGGGAAGGAGGAACTATCACGTGACCGCGTGCGAATTCCATGCACTGAAATGTCCGCAGCGGCTTTGAAGGTTTACTGTAGTTCTATCTCGTTATGAAAATCATGTTTACTAGCTTGGCGCAGTTTATCGTGCTTGTGAATTATTCTGATTTCGGAACATCGCCATGTGCAGAAGCCGATACACCAAAAACTCCGTTCAAGTAAGTTCAATCCATGCTTTATGCAGGTTCTGCTAAGTGACACGATCTTTCCAAAGTTGATAAGTTTACGCGTTCTTTAATTTTTCTTTGATTTGTTATGCGAGTTTAAAAATAAAATTTATAATTTTTTGCTAGAATTTTCTCATCTTATGGTGACCATGAGCCATTTAAATTCCATGTTACCTGTGATAGATTCTAGTTTTCCCAAAGAACTATGACATTCATATTTAAAGAAACAGAAAAAATGTCTTTTATGTGCAGTATTCTAAATAAATATATAAAATTATGATCCCAGATATCATAATTTCTGAAATCAAAAGCGGGTAAGCTCTGGAAGGGGAGGTTGAATTAATTTCTAAATGTGTAAATAAGCAAATGTTTAACCTCTAAAAAGGTAATTTAGAATATCCCTAGCTTTTCAAATTTCGGAATGATATTTTTGTGAAGAAAAAAGATTATGATTCTTTTAGATTTCTAAGATTTTTAAATTTAAAAGTAACAATAACAATAAAACTAAGTATTATTTCTACCTTCGAAAGAACGTTGCAAAAGTGAAAATTTTGAGGAACAGCTAGCTGTTTGAAACTCCGTAGTACTTTTTGTCTAAAATATGAATTGGTGTTGATTTAACGGGGCTGAGTTCAAAAAACTAATTTATTAAGTATAATTTTTTTTACTATACTCATAAAACCATTGCCCGAACTTCTAAGGTTGAAATTTTGGATACTTGAATTATCAGTAGTTTTGAATTTAAAAAATCAAAACTGAAACATTCACGGCCAATTTGGGAATTTCAAGTTAACTTTCATTAAATATTTCTATTCATTTTTATTAAAGTTTTGGTAGGAATTTTAATTAACGTCACACTGGAGCAACACAGCGAGCTATTGGTGACGGTCCGGGATCAATCCCAAAGCGAAAGATCCGAGGACAACACCACGTAATTTTGAATCACGGTCAGATGACGAGGCAACACCTGAGCTGGCACCCCACTCTCCAAACTTCCCCACCATGAGGCCACGAAGGATTTAAGGTGCACCAGCCCTTTTGCACACGATGGTCTTTGGCTGGATTCGATCTCGCAACCCTCCGGTTGCTAATCCGTTGCTCTTCCAACCGGGTTACCGCCGCCTTATTAAAGTTTTAGTTTATCGCTCCACAATCATTTTTTCTAACAGGAGGACTTATTGGACCAAGATATACGGATTAAAATGGATTCCGAACTATTGTACTGACATTCATGAGGGATTCGAACCCAGAGCCTTTTGGAGCAAGGAGAGCAATATATTAAATATCCTGTCCTTTATACCTATTATTCCTTATATATTACTGCTCTGATCATTGTAAGTGTATTACAGAATTTCGAAGTGAAGATATCCTCCATAATTTTTTAACCATGACATAGTATGTGAATAATCAATTTAAAGATTTTGTATTAGTATAAAATGTTTTTAAAAGCATGATAAAAGTTTCCATTGCCTTTTACAAATTCTACTATAACACATATATTTGCTTATTATTTTTTAAAGCAAACACAATAAATATTTCGCATTTATCATAGTCATATCATATTAAAGGTGGCAGGAGCGTATAAAAAAAGAGAAGAAATTAGTATTATTACCAAAAAATCGGTAGAATAAATAATTATGTATCAGTGTAATGATAACAATCCTTTAAATGTTTAAATAATGTCCATTCTGATATTAAAATTACTTCAGCCTAAAATATAAGTATCTGTAAGATCAAAATTGAAAGTTACATGACAAAGGCAAATTTCTCAAAATGCCCATCGGCTTTGTAAATCAAAATTCTTCCTTTCTGTTTGCCAATTTTTTTAATAGCACGTTTAATTAGCTTCTTAACATTCTGAAATTAAGATTTATCTGACTTTTTGAAAGGCACTTTTTTCTAACCAACGATGCTCAGTCTGGCTTGCATTCCTTTATTCAGCCCTATAATTATTTGCTATTCTGAATCGCTTGGACACTTCAAAATTAAGCTCAAACTTACCAAAAGCAGAACGGAAATACACTGACGGGAAAAATTAAGGGAACAATTATAAAAACTCATGTAACTTGAATGAATTTGCAGCTAAGAATATGGAACTTGCACAAGATCTTTATTCTGTCATGCCTGACATATCTTCAAAATGCAGAATATCCTATTTCTGCAAAAAAATAAATTTAAATAAGAACAGGAAATGTGATATAAAGTAGGGGTTGGAAAAGTTGGTGTTACAACTTTTTAGAGATACATAGAAAAAATTAATAAGGTGCGTGGTCACCCCTGACCACAATGCAAGTTTTACAGCGATTTTCCATGTTGTGTATTAGATTGTCCAGGAGTTCCTGCGGTAACAAAGTGTATCCACGATGAATAGCGCCTTGAAGCTCCTGAAGAGTGCTAGGTGGGGGCTGCAGTGATGCAAGTAGGCGTCCTAGTGCGTCCCACACATGCTCTATCGGATTTAAATCCGGAGAATATGCGGGCCACTCCATCCGCTGGATTCCTTCGCCCTCAAGATAATCGGTCACTAGTGCAGCGCGATGGGGACGAGCATTATCATCCATTAGGAGGAAGTTATTAC
This sequence comes from Meta bourneti, assembly GCA_933210815.1. NCBI lineage: Eukaryota > Metazoa > Arthropoda > Arachnida > Araneae > Tetragnathidae > Meta > Meta bourneti. Next base: position 72,727,510 of record OW119929.1, on the reverse strand, counting down.
CAATTGCACCCCTAAACAACTTGACGTTAGGATCAAGAACCTCATCTCTGTATTTTTCAGCATTCATAGTTGCACTGGTAAAAATGTGTAGGTCGGTGCGGCCATTCAAAATTATGCCCGCCCATACCATGATTCCATCACATTTGTACCGATTCCTTTTACGGATGTTTTCAGGCTTATTGCGTATGTTTTGCTCCCTCCAGATTGTAACACGTCTGGAATCACTCTCCAAACAAAAACGAGACTCATCAGTGAAGAGAACTCGGCTCCAGTCCGTGGTACTCCAGTCACGATGATCCCTGCACCACTGCAACCGGGCGCGTTTTGTAGCCCGAGTTAGTGGAACACAAATCATGGGTTTCCTTGCATACAGCCCTCTTTTATGCAGCCTGTCACTCACAGTATATCTAGATTGTCGAGTTCCTGTAGCTGCAGCGAACTCCCTTGAAATCTGGGCTGACGTCAGTTGCCGATTTCTTTTAGCAATCGTTGCCAAATAACGGTCCTGAGAGTCTGCTGTGGCACGTTTCCGACCTTGACCTGGTTGTCTGCATACATCACCAGTGTCTTTAAACCATTTCCAGATTCTTGACATGACGCTTTTAGCTACTTTTATGTCTTTACAGACCTGTGTCAGTGTCTGTCCTCCTTCCATTCTCCCTATTAAACGCCATTTCTCACAATCCGTCAAATGCCTTCGCAACGACATGTTCCACTTACCACACGCGAAAATTTTATCCAACTACTCGTACAATCCTTGACATTCGAATTTTAAGCAACCCCTTACACTTCTTTCCACACGTTCCGAAAGAACGGGCGTAAAAATTTGCATATTTCTGTGTAGCGAAGGTGAATCCCATTGGGCGATATGATAACGTTGACCCTGAGTTACCAACCAATTTTCATTGGACTTCACTTAATAAAACTAACGTAAAGCACCGTTTTATAGTAGTTCCTTTAATTTTTCCCGCCAGTGTACTTGGAAAAGCACATTTGTCTTTTGGAAACTTTCGCGATGTGTATTTTACATTGAATGCACTCTAAAGGATCATCTTTTCATATGCGACCAGAATACATGGAAAAAATAACTTGCATTTATGTTTCACACTGAAACCCTGAACCTAAAACCAACTGATACTAAAACTTTAATTGATAAATATTTGAATTAAACAGTCTTATTGGGGGATTAGTGACCGAACTCGCAGATTTTCACCAACCATGAAATCGAAAAATATACATCTTGAAATTCTCGCGGGGTAATGAAACTTTGCACAAATATTCTTTGGTGTATAAAGTATAATTTGAGACAAAAGGGGAAAACAATACTTTGACCGATTTTCAGGACCCTGTCTTCTTAATTTGATTTAGGACCTTGCGCCAAAAAATTCAAACCAATCAACCCTAATTTGATTTAATGTCTAGCTTATATAAAAAAGTTATAATTATTTGAATTAGAAAAACAGAAACATTTAAACCGACCCCACTGAAAATTTGCCTTTTCAGATATACGATTATGGGAGTCATGGATCAACGTAAGTTTGTTGCACCAGAGTTTTTGTATTAAATTAGAATTTTCTTAAATATCTACTCTGATACACTTGTAACAAAAATCTTATTTTGTATTGCAGAAACAAGAGTTTGTTCAATAGTATTCCGATTTAATACTGCTATTGTATGAGTGTAAATTTATGCGTGGACCCCCCACTCTAAGATCAACTGATTGATTGAATAAAATTAACACATATTCATTTGTCTTTTTATTCCCATGATTTCATGATACAATATTTCAGTGGTGAGCGAGATTTCTTTTATACCACGAAGGAGATTTTTGTGCCCAACACTCCTTGGAAAACAAAAAGTTATATTTATAAAAATTAGTTTTATAGTAATGTATACATTATAAGGACATGTGACACCTAATTGTATTAATTACTAAATTCTATCTCCTATCTTAATTATTTTCCTTTTACAAGTGCATCGCCACTACCTTTAATTTTCTTTCCCCTTATAGTTTCTATAAATTATTAAAGTTTTGACTAATTATGATGTGGAAATTAGCAGTCTTACTGCCAGGTACTCCGTAATTGATACGTCCACTCCGTTCCACTATAAGAACTTATTATCATTGATCATTTGATTAATATTTTGAATTGTTTACTAGTACAATTCGGACATTGATAGCATTATTCTGTATTTTGTCATTTTTTTCTCTTAACGGATTTTGGAGGTTTCCGGTCAGTTATTTAATTTTATTTTCAGATCGTTTATTTTGGTAGGTCCTTGGTCTGCATAAAAGTCTTACAAAGAAACTGTAAAAAGTTAATATTTTTGACATTTTAAGAATACATTTTGTCACATCGAGGATATTAGTTTTATTTTTGTTCCATGCACACACATTCTCTCTTATAAAATAGTTTTGAATGAATAAAATGGTAATGAGAGCATTTTGTAAAGCATTTTCTAGTACTTCAGGCCATTCTGATTCCCTATTTATGATTTTTTAATGCGGTTGAAGTGACTTTTGCACGTTGAACGCATGACTTTACAAATAACTTAAAATGAAATAGCATTTATATCTTAATGAAATGTTGTTAATTTGGAGAAGTAGCGATGTTTTGTTAAGATACAAACTTAATTGTCACAGTAGAGGTAACTTAATACAATCGTTTTGCCTCCTCTTTTCTTGAATAGTATGTACACAACTGCAGTGTGCATTAAAACATTCAGCTCACACTGACTGGAAAATAATTCAGTGGAAGACAAAATTATGCTTAAATGATACATTTTTACAAAACACATTTTGTAAAATACGAGACTTTTTAATTAATATTACTGAAATGTCCTCTCCTTAGCTACGCCGAAGATATGTGTTTTATACCAGTCCCCTCACACAGAAAATGTAAAGATATAAAGATTATCAGTAGGGCGATCAGAGGGGCGCCGAAGTTAGAAGCACATTTGCATAGGTAACCTAAAGTACATATTCAAATCTTGATCCTAGAAATTCGCTTTACGATAAGTAGATATATGATTATGTGAGACCGTAGTGTTACAACAATTAATAACAAATTCATAAGCTTCATGCTTTCACATTTACAAGCCAATAAATAATTTAATAAACTATTTTTTTCAATGTCACATAATTATTCTAGCTTGGGCACACAGACTCCCCTCTGCATACTCCACTGAGTATGACTATTTTCGTGTTTTCTAAGGACCGGTACCTGTTCTTAGAAAGCACAAGAAAAAGAATGAACGTAGAAAAAGTACGTATTTCGATCTTTGAAACCGTTAAATGGCAGCGGACTAGTTTGGAAATCAGCATTTTTCTTGTTTAAACGCTTTTAAATTCCTACTAAGGCTTCAATTTTTATGAGATACTAGCAAAATTGCCCGACCTCACTCGTGTTGAATTGGTTAACTATATATTGAAAGTGACCAGAAAATAATCACTTTCCTCTCGTAGGAAATGCCAAATCATTTAAGTGTGAGTAAAATAATTTTTTAACACCTTTACGACATTTTCATAATTTCTATAACCACAAAATCCTATACATGCATATCCATCCTTGTAATGCATTTAACATACAGTGGCTTCCAAAAGTGTTCGTACACTTTAAAAATTTGTAGAAAAAGCGCTGTAGCCTGGAATTGAATTCGAATAAAAAGTCCAATATTTTTCATATCATATCCATATTGACTCATTTTCTTTTTATAAAAATGAAAATGCAAGGAGGCAGAGAAAGAACACGTCACATATCGTATACCGAAACATTTTCGGATAAATTCATAAATAAAATTATCGTCTATCGCTTTTTTTTATTTTTGCATTGTGGTGAGATTTAAAAAATCGTTTGGCTTTAATATTTGCTTGCTTACTTCGTAATATTCTAGTATTTATTATTTAAAAATGGCTCGTAGTCGTAAGGAAACAATGAACAGCATTTGAAGATTGATTCTTTTTCATCATAGTAGTGGTAAATCAGTTCGAAATATCACTAAATTAGTAAATTTATCCCATTCTACGGTGCAGTATGTGATAAAACACTTTAAAGAAGAAAATCGGATCGAAAACAAGGTAAGAAAAGGTCGTCCGGCAAAGTTAACTCAACGTGATCAGATATTTGTAGTTAGAAAATTTTTGAAAAATTCACGTTTGAGTGCTGTAAAAATTTCTACAGAATTTACTGAAAAATTTTCTACTTCAATTTCATCTGAAACTGTTCGACGAGTGCTCAGATCACCTGAATTAAAAGGGCGTTCTCCCCGAAGAAAATGTTTTGTAAGTGAGAAAAATAGAAAGCTTAGGCTTTCCTTCGCAAAATCAATGATAAATAAGCCCGAAACGTATTAGAATCATGTCTTATTTGCAGGTGAAAGCAAATTTAACATGTTTGGTTCCGATGGGCGTATAATTGTATGGAGAAGAAAAAATGAGGAACTTAATCCCAAAAACTTAGTTGGAACAGTAAACTGGTGGTGGAGGTGTCCTTGAGTGGGGTGCATGTCAACATCAGGACTAGGTAATTTGGTATTTATTGATGGCATAATGAATCATGCTCTTTATTTAAATATTTTTAAAGACAATTTAAAATTATCAGCAAAAAATTTGGGTAATGGAAACAACTTTTTTTTTTATCAAGATAACGATCCTAAGCACACGGCTCTCAACGTTCGCCTATAATTGTCCAAAGTTCTGAAAACACCACCTCAGTCGCCGGATTTAAACACAATAGAACACATTTGGAGAGAACTGGAGGTTAGAAGACACGACATTAAAACGAAAAGCGAACTAAAAACAGTAATGATTGATGCAGAAATTACAAAAAAAACTAGTGACCTCTATTCCCAGACGTTTAAAAGCTGTTGTGGATGCTATAGGATATCCTACAAAGTACTAATTTACCGAAATATTACAATATTCATGTAGAGATTTTTTTAAGTGTACGAAGATTTTTGGGAGGTAACTTTTTTGTTACTTTTTGATTTTCCAAAAAAAGGTTTTACTATGTTTTAAAAATATTTTATGTAGTTTTGTTAAGAACAAGTTATAAATGTTATTAAAAAATTCTCATTCCGAAATATTATTTTTATTAATGGATAGAGCAGTATTTCATTGAAATTCGTAAGTGTACGAACACTTTTGGGAGCCACTGTACATCGCACCCTTGCTAAAGGTACACTCTGGAACCAGGTCTACGCATTTTCAAATTTCGCCATCAGTAAGGGTAAGATGACAAATTATTTTCATAAGATATTTATCACTAAGTTTGTTTAAAAGTAGATACGCATTGTTTCTTGAAAATTCCGTTTTGAGGCACGTGCAATAAAAGAACTTGTTTTAAGAGAAGAGAAGTTCTGCCCCTTCCTTCCAGACGCGCATTTGCGCTGTGGTCCTGTAATACTTTTATGTTTTCTCGTAATTAGTACCCAAAATGTAAATAAATGTTTGTTAATTTTACCCCCCGAGATGCTTAGTTAATTAAACTCCACTCTCCCACCTGTTATAAAAGTACCTTTAGCAATGTGTCGAGTCTTCTATTAAATTTATGCCCCAACTAAACCGTTTTTAATTGGTTATGGGAAGATTCAGTGATTATTCGTTTCTATTGAAGCATGAAAATATCTCCTGTAAGATGTGGCCCATAATTCACATCGATTATAATAATTATCTTTAAAATATTTTACAAAATCTACATAATTTTCAGAATATTTAAGAAACTCATTACAAAGATTATGAAACTGATTAAGGTCTTTTTCATTTAACAAATGTTTTAATTTTAAAGCTTTTCGCAGTTCTTTGTCAGGTACACATGAATTCAGTTGCCTATTACAAGATCGTAGTACATGCCACTTGCACAGTAAATGCTTAATCAAACTCTTTCAAATGCACTAAATGTAGTCCGGTCGTCATCGGTAACACAATTTACATTTAAATTGGGAATGCGACACTTGAGACTTAAAAAGGCAAATCATAATATCAGAATTTAAGGAATTGGTGATAAAATGGGTAACCATGGCCAAATTCATCAGAGATTATCAAATTAATTAAGTAAAAGTTGCATTGATATGTGTGTCGAATCAATACATAATGCTCTAGAGAAGAGGTTCCCAACGGGGGCGGTACCGCCCCCCAGTGGACGCTGGAGTCTTTCATAGGACGGTAGCGGACCCAGAGGCAAATGGATGGGGGGCGTCCGTGGATAAAATACTTTGAAAATACAGTTTTCATGAAAAAATATTTTACATATCTCTAAAATTTTCATCTTATTGTTATCGCGTAAATAAGCAATAAAAAATTAAATTAGCATTAGGTATACGTATACCTAATTCGGTTTTAGTATTGTCGGTGACAAGTTTTTGCAAGTTGGTAAGCAACGACGCGATTCACGCAATCAAGCATGTTTCGACAAAAATATGGGAGCTTGCTTGTTATGACTTGTTTACAGAGGAAGTGCACCGGCATCGCAAACAAGCGAATGAGTTATGCGTGCACGACATCAAATCTATAAAAGGCATGGATAGCTAGGAATGTCTCATTATTTTTGTGTGCTTCGCCAATAATTGTGAGTGATAAGTGGTAGAAGTCATTAGTCATTATATTATATCTAAAAATCTGTTGAAAAGTTAATTTATTGAAACCGTGGCAAATTTTCTCTTTCAGCATTTACTCCTAATTGTATCAATTACTAAAATCTATCTATCTAAATTATTTACCTTTTTCAAGTCATTGTCACTCCCTTTAACTTTTCTCCTCTTATTGCATCTTTAAAATCAGTAAACTTTCTATTAATTATGATGTGGAGGTTAGCAGTCAATCTGCCAGGTACTCCGTAATTGATACGTCCACGTTCAACATGTCTGAATCTACTGAAAATGCCGGTAGCATAGTATTGAGTATTTGAAATATGGATTTAAGCACTCTCCTACGAACCAATCATTACCTATGTGTTTAATTTGCCAACAAAATTTTCAAATGAAGTCTTCTAGGCTACAAGAGCATTTGAGTAAAATGCATGCTAATAAAAAGGACAAAGAATTATCCTATTTTCAAGGACTGGAAAAGAAATATTTAAAACAGCCAACTATATTAAACCTTGTTGCGTCGCCTTCTAAACAAGATAATGGACAACGAGCTTCATATATTTCACTGTTAATCGCAAAAACCACACACAATTGGCGAGGAATTAATCTTGCCGGCAGTCAAAGAAGTAATAAAAACTGTTCTTCATCATAAGACACTATCAGGAAAATACCTCTGAGTAATAATTCAGCGCAAAGAATAGATGAAATGGCTAAAGACGTTGAAATATTATGCGATTACTTGAAGACTTGCAAATTTTCCATTCAACTCTACCCAATAACGAAGCACTACTCTTATACGTACGATTCATAAAAGAAAAAATTTGTCAAGAGTTATTGTTAGCTAAAAAATTGGAAACCTATACAAAGGGAGAATCGATATTTAATACCATGAACAAGTTTTTTCAAGAGAAAGAAATTCCTTTTCGTAATATTTTATCAGCTGCTACTGATGGTGCTCCAGCAATGACGGGGAGTCATAAGGTTTTCATAGCGCATTTGAAACAAGCAGTACCAAATGTACTCTGTACATTGTGTTATTCATCGAGCATTTGGTTGCAAAAAATCTGAATGAACGCCTGCATACGTCGCTTGATTACGTTATTAGAGCAGTCAGTAAGATTAGAAGCAATTCATTAAGTGAGACTATTTGGCCAACTTTGTAGTGAAAATGAAGATTATCATCGCTTGCTGCTGCACACAGAAGTTCGTTCGCTCTCAAAAGGTAAAATCGTTTTTACAATCTATTTGACTCAGTACTAGATTTCCTTGAAAATAGAGATGAAAAACTGCGCGCAAACCTGATTACATCCAAAAATGACATCGCTTATTTGACAGACCTGTTTAAAATATTTAATGAAGTAAATTTACAATTGCAAGGTGATGAGTTGAATTTAATTAAAACAAAAAACGTCACAGCTGCTTTTGTGGGGAAACTTCTGTTCAAACGAAATTTAGGTAGAGGTGAATACAGCCACTTTCCCACGTTATCAGCAGTCTGCAAACAGGAAAATTTACTTACTGCCAACACTTGGTCGTTCTTCATGATGATTTTATGGAGCGATTCCAGGATATTTTTGGCATGAATATACCGAGTTGGGTTTCAGATCCTTTCGCAAATGCAGATACAGCAGAATCATCAAATTTAGAAGAGGAACTCGGAACTCACAACTAAAAGTAAAATTCAGAAATGGATACCAAGAGTTCTGGCTTCAAAAATCAATACCAGCACTCTACCCTGGATTGTGGGAAATAGTACAGAAATTTTTAATTGCATTTCCTTCATCGTATTTGGTTGAGCGTGGGTTCAGTGCAGTAGCAAATTTACTTTCTAAGAAAAGGAACAAGCAGACTGTAGATCACTGAGCGTGGCGATTTGCGACTGATGTTGACAAAATTGGAACCCGACATTAACAAATTGATAAAACTCCACCAGCCTCAACCATCTCATTAATTTTTTTATTACTATTTTGTGTTAATTTTTAAAAAACAATTTTTTACTTTTGATGGTCGTTTTAATTTTTACTTCGTGATTCTTAATAGATAAGGTTCAACAATATTTTAATATTTGGTATAACTATTATGGGAGAGGGGAATTGAAATTTTTTTTTCCTTGTAAAAGGGGCGGTGGTCCAGAAAAGGTTGGGAACCTCTGCTCTAGAGCAAGACTTAGCAATCATGTCTCTTTGTTCTTTAGTTTGAAAACCTAAAGCAAAAGAGGAATCACTATTGGGTAGAAAATCTAAATCAGGACGACCATACAGGGTATTAGAACTTTGAGGTTTAAAAATTAACACCGGGTCATAATCGTCAATTGTAAGCTCCTCAACAAGAGTAGCAACAGAAATCGCATCATTTTTAGGCTGCAGTGCACAACGCATGTATCGAAAATAGGCGTTGATTGATTTACGCGAAAGGAACACATCTTTCACTGGAAAAATTCTCTGCAGTCACGATTTCCAAAACCATCCCTTAAAATAAATTGAATTTTACGCACCGGAATAGAAAGTAACAAATGGGATTTAATTAGATTCTAACACTTTGTTTCAAAGGTTGATATTTACAATTTTCAAATTTAAGGGAATGATTACGATAAGGACTATAAGAAACAGTAACTAGGTCTTTTTGCTCACAGGCACAAATCCTAACTGAACAAAACTAACTAACAATCCAATTTAATTGAGGTACTATACCTTTTAAATTTCTGTGGTAAGTTTTTCTGGAGACCTCAAGCTTAGATAATGGAACATTAAATTGACAATAATGGAAAATTTTGGAACCACATAGTTTACTTCCTGTTGTTTTCTTAAAAGATGTAAAAGTAGAAGTGCTTTCTAACTCTAACCAATTTTGAAAGCTATTGATAGAATCAAATGATAGAACTTTTAGATTATTTGAATTGTGTACTTCAATTATATGTGTATTTAAACATCGGAGGTGACTAAATGGCCTACTGCACTCTGGAAAAACACAATAATGTACCTCTCGCTCATTTCTTAAATAACAAGACTGTTCATGAATATTTAATTCTTGCATATTCTTGAAAATTTTTCCATAAACCTTACATTTCCAAATGTCTAGTTTTATCTTGCATCAAAGAACATGCTTTTAAATGTAGTTTAAGGCTAAACTTCTTTGAAAATGTTTTAAAGCATTTTTCACATTTGTTTCCGGTTAAATTGGAATCTTGTGAGCATTGAATGGGTTTACATCCTTTTTTGATTAAATAATAATTCTTTAGAATGGTAGAACTTCAAGCAAATCGTACATTCACGAGGATACACAAGAATTAGTGCAAAAAATGGATACCATAACAGAATTGTCCGAAAGTACAGGTTTTATAAAGGTTCTATCAGAGATGAGAGGTTTAAGAGAAAGTGTAGGTGAAGAGTAACAAGAATTGTTAGGAAAGATGTTTCACAGAGGATTTATTAGTCATAGCAGGCAAAACAGGTTTAATAGAAAGAGCAAGTGAAGCAGATGAAGAGTTACAAGAATTGTTAGAAGGGACAGGTTTCACTGGGGTTTTACTAGAAACATAAGGTACAGAAAGAGGTTTAAGAGAAAAAGCAAGGGAAGCAGAAGAACTACAATAATTGTTAAAAAGGACATGTTTTACAGAGATTCTACCAGAGACAACATCAGAATACAAAGGTTTAGAAAGAATGGATGAAAAGCAACAAGTATCAGAAAGGAGAGGTTTCACAGGTCTTATTGGAAATAGCAGACACAGAAAGAGATTTAAGAGATAGAGCAGGAGGAGAGTAACAAGAATTGTTAGGAAAGATAGATTTCACAAAGGATTTATTAGTCACAGCAGGCAACAAAATAGGTTTGATAGCAAGAGCAAGTGAAGCAGATGAAGAGTTACAAGGATTGTTAGAAGGAACAGGTTTTACAGGGGTTTTACTAGAAACAGCAGGTGTAGAATGGGTTTAAGAGAAAGAGCAGGTGAAGAGTAACAAGAATTGTTAAAACAAACAGGTTTTACAGATTCTACCAGAGACAACATCAGAATACAAAAGTTTAGAGAATGGATGAAAAGCAAGTATTAGAAAGGTCAGGTTTCAGAGGTTTTGTTAGAAACAGCAGAAAACAAAGGAGACTTAAGAGAAAGAGCAGGTTAAGAGTTACACTTAACAGGCAAGTTAACAAGAGACAAAGAACTCATGTTTTTCCAGATTGCATCATCCATAGCTATTAGCCCGTTTAGTGTTTTTACAAACATTTTTGCCAGTTAATGGTTGCCTTTTCTGTTCAGATGTAGCCCATCTCTGTCCCAGAGGACTTGCCATGAACCAAGAGACTGGTAAAAATAAAACGCCTCTCAGTGCAGGCAAGTCTTTTCCACTTCTGCATTGATAATATCTGTCTTGGCATTTAAGAACAGCAGATGAGATGACAGGGCACAACGGGATCGATAATTCAAAAGAAATTTGGACCACGAGGTATGATCCCCAATACAACCTTGACTCCAGCATGTAGACATGAAATTTTCTGGAAAAGTATGGTGTATTTCTGAAGAATTTCAGAAACATCACCATAAAGATTGTTAGTTCCAACATGAAACAACATCCAATCGTAATGATCTAATCCACTAAGTTTCTAACCTTTCTATTTTAGCAACTGGAAAGGAAATGAGATCAACTTCATGATCAGAAAATTTGTTAGTCATGTATTCATTCAAATACTTGACCATAGAATTGCTAATGATGAGTAGTCTCATTATTAACCAATATTCAAACTAATATAATGTTAGAGAAATTAAAATAAAAGCACTATGAATTTTATAAACCTTTGAAAACACAAATGACGCTTAATCAATAAACTACTAGCTACTAAAATACAATGAATTTGAAAACAAATGACACTTAATCAATCAATAAACTATATTACTAATGAAATTATTACCAAGAAATAAACTATTAACTACTAAAACAATGAATTAGAAAACGCAAATGACTTAACCAAGAAATAAATTACTACTAAAACACAACGAATATGGAAACACAAATGACACAATTCAAGAAATAAAGTGAGAAAAAGAATAATGTAAATTATTTTGATTTTCACAGCACACGTTTAGAATGCAATGCAATCCAAGTGAGCAAAAGCAGCAATATGGCGACTACACTACAGCATGAGCACTATTGCAGTTGGAGAAATGAAATGGCAATGGCAGTACAAGTTTAGAAATTCATGCCAACTTTCTCATTCAAGATTCAGAAAACTGGTCGAGATGGTTTGTATGTATGACTCATCTGTGATGTCTCGATCAGGCATAACAAATGCTGAGTCATAGGGACGAAGAACCAAAAAGCGCGCGGACATTTCAGTAAATGGCTCCTACACTGAACAGCTGAGAGTTCCAGAATTCTGTAAGACCAAAACCTCCTTTAAACAAGGCCCATCAACCAGTTGTAGAACAGGTTCTGACATCACACAACTTGGGCCATCGCGATACTCATTACCTCATCCAGCGCCCCTTATACGCATGAAGGAAGATAAGCCTTATCACAGCCGTTCTTGACACGTGGTTTATATTTGTTTAATTTTTTACTTGTAATTTATGTTAAAGCAACTTGAGTTATGGTGAACAAATGTTGTATACCCAAGTGCCGTGGAAATTATATTGTCACGCCACGCATTTCGGTATTTGGATTTCCAAAGAATGAAGATCTTCTGTCACAATGGTTAGCTGCAATTCCTAAGGATTTCCAAGTTACTGAACATTCAAAAGTAAGTAGTTATCTTTATTTCTTTTGGAAAATAATCATACGAAAATCATTTGTATCATGATAATTTTGCAAGTATCACTTAGTTATAAGGAAATTTATAATTAAGTTTAAAATATATTTTAATCAATTTTTGATCTCAGGAGAAAAATAAAATCTTACTTTATCTTGCAAGGTTATTTTCACTGTCAAAAAATATAATTTGCATAAACAAAAAAGTAAGCTGGAAGGTATATGAAATTGATATGTACATGCTAAAATATATAACATGTCATATGAATATAATTTGAAATATAAGAACAAACAAAAAAGTAAGCTGGAAGGTATATGAAATTGAAATGTGCATGCTAAAATATAACATGTTGTCATGAATATAATTTGAAATATAAGAGTTTACATAAATAAGATAAGCATAAACAAAATTATTTTAATGATAGTAATATTATTAAGAAGTTGGAAGATATGATAAATATAAAGATGTACATATATACATATATGTATTCAAATTATTTAAAAACTGAGAAGAGAGTTTTAGCACATAAAATAATTTATAAATAAAATGTTTAGCTGAGTACAAATTTGCAGAATACATGTATACTTAAGTCCAAAAATTAATACTTTTCTGTTATTAGCAAATTCTTTTTTCATATTTAAACAATTTTTAAATCCTGAAATTTAAAAAAATCATATATTTCTAGGTTTGTGAAGTACATTTTCAAGCTTTCATACGTTGAGTTAGTTCCTGTTATGATCCTTCCACTGGAAAAGGATTGAAGTGCTATTGAAGCAAACTCGTTTACAAGAAAATGCTGTGCCGACAATCTTCCCTAACTGTCCAGAATATTTGTCTTAAAAAATGTGTTTGTGATAGTCCTCAAAAAAAGTATTCAAGGTTAGAAAATGACCATATGCAAACTGCTATTGCAGAAAGTTTTAAAACATCACAGGATTATGATAAATAGATTCTTTTCAATGATCTTGATGAACTTTTGAACACATTCAAGAATACAAGCCTACCGCCTTGTTGGAATATTATTCAAAAAGACAATCAAGTGCTTATTGTGAATATTGATCCAGATCCTGTGCCTAAAATTATTTCATCAGTGAAAATTGACGAACATTTATTACTACCAGTGTTCATAAAAAATACAGCTGTTGTCAATATAAAGGGTATGGCTTTGCCATTCACAGTGAAATATGTGCATGAAGTATGTAATATTGTAGAGTGGTTAACAGGTTTACCACCTAAATTAGAAAATTTTCAGTATAAAATAAGTTAATTAAGCCTTAAATGAATTGTTTCAAGAGTTATTACATTTAGCAAATGATGAACAGAAAAATACAGTAAATTTTCTATCAGAGCAACTAAATCTGTTAACATCACATAAAAATCGTAGGAAATATTCTCATGAGTATTTAATATTATGCTGTTTAGTCTATTCCATAGCACCACATTTTATAGGTTTTTACGACATTCTGGCACAATTACTGTTCCCCATCCATCAACATTGGCAAAAATTTGCACAAAATAATGTCAATCCTAAAACCAAGCAAACTGATTGCAATTTTTTTGTCATATGCTGCACAAAAATTTAACTTTTTACATGAAAATGATAAAAATGTTGTTTTATTATTGGATGAAATCCACATCAAACCCCTTTTAGATTACAAAGGTGGAAATATATTAGTTTTAGCATTTGATAGTGAAGATGCTGCTACAAGTGCCCATGTATTTATGATTCAGAGTGTAAAATCAAGTTATAAAGATGTGGTGCATGTTCTTCCTGTGAAGAAATTGACTGCAGATTTGTTGTATAAGTATATTTATAAAGTGATAACTGGCTTAGAAAAATAGGCTTTACTGTATGTTGCATAATGATAATGCTATTAACCGAAAAGCCATTACAAATTTTGCATCTCCTCCCAAAGTTAGTATCATGTATCCCCATTATTTTATATTGTTGACCCAGTGCATTTACTTAAATGTGTAAGAAATAACTGGTTGAACCAAAAAAAATAAATGTTTATGCTTTCCATCATTTCTTTTAGAAAATATTGATGCATCAGATGTTAAAACAGTATCCATAGCTTCTCTTCAGCAACTTTATAAAATATGGCTATGGTTTAACGCCCCAAGGATTAAATCCAAGTACTAATTTAGAACAGCAGAATGTAAAATTTGCACTGCAAAATTTTAATGTTTGTTGTAGAAGGGTTACAAATTGCGGGTGAAGAAAAATAAATTGCAGATTATGTAGGCACTTCAATGTTCATTGAAGTTATTTGTCATTGGTTTGATATTATGAATGTGAGAACGCCCTTTAAGGGAAAGCACACACGTCATGTATTTCAAGAACCCCTTACCCTGAAGGACGATGATCACAAAATGAAATTTTTAGATTCCTTTTTGAATTGGTTGACAACATGGCAGGGTTTAAAATTAGGAAGCAGTACTTTCACACGAGAAACTCAAATGGCTTTAAAGCATACTACATATGCAGTTATTGAAATGACAAGGTATTGTGTTGAAGAATTAAAGCATGAGTATATTTTAACAGGTAAGCTTCAAACAGATGTGCTAGATTGCTTTGGAAAATATAGGCAATAAGGTTCAAATTATAACGTTTCTATAACACAAGTTTTTGAGACTGAAAACAAGTTAAGAGTACAGTCTGTCAAGTATTCTAATGAGAACCAGATGATGATCAGTCAGTAAGTCAATTGCAAGAAAATATTTGTTTGTGACATTGACCATTTAGAAAAATTACTGTTAATTACAGTTAAAGATTTAACTAATTACCAAACTATGTATCCTCTTTTAACTTATGTAGCAGGTTATTGTTGTCATATAGCTCTCAAAAGACTGAAAAATTGTTCTTCTTGCAGAAATATAATTTTAATGGACGATGATTTAGAAATTGATGATAGATTTAAATTAATTAAAAACCAGGACAGAGGACAATTGAATTATCCATGTGAGGATATAATAAATATAATTATATATACTTACACTCTGTGACATGCACTGTGATCTGATATTATACTTTCAAAAGAATATATATACACTTCAAAAGAAACTGGATTTTTCAAAATGAATAACCAACGTTCTGTTCTTGTCGGTTTAACATTTAGGATTTTGTGTTCCAATGTGTCATATTCATAATATTCATTGAAACAGATGGTTGTCCTTGTAATCACTTAGGTGACAATGTAATGAAATGTATAATTTGGTCTGCTTCAAATATAGTATTAAAAAATTTCTGCAAAAATGAAAACGATAACTTGATTAAACAAAAAGGTGCAACTTTTTGAGAAAAAAGCGCAAACTTCAAACATTGCAAAAATAATAATTGCATCAATTTTCCAATCAAATCATTTTGAAATATAAATATGTATATATTTATAACTTTATATACGTATATGTATTACATAGAGTTATATGTAAACATAGTCTTATTTCACAATGTAATTAATTGAAAGATAATTTGAAGACCATTCTGCCTTTTCAGTCAAAACGTCTTTAAAACACAGTTAAATATAAGCATATTTTCATATTATAATTAAATTTATTCCATGTTAACCTCATGACACTATTTTGATACTTTTTCTGAAGGGTGTATATAAATATCTGCATGTGTGTGTATATATACAAAATCATTTAGTCCTTTTATATAAATTATTTATATTCTTTCTTCTATGAAACATTATTCAAATGTTACAACAATTGATTTGTAATGAAGTTTCTGCATTATATTTTCCTTGTGTAAAAACCAATAAACAATTTATTTGAAACTGTTAGTGTTTTCATACTTATTTTTTTAAGTTGCTTTATATTTAAGTATCAGAAGACTTTTTCTTTTCCATGCTGATTAAAATAGAAAACTTTTTTGTTTTAGTTCAAATTCACTAAAATGACACTATTAAATTTATAACGTTGATCTTAGTTTCCAAAACAGACTGAAACTTGCCGAAATTTGATGTTTGAAATGTTATCTAAAAAATTTAATATACTTTGCTCTTTAATCAGCTAATGTCACTAAATCAAATTTAATAAGATATTAATGTTTTAATATAAGGTTTTCAAACGTATATAACAAAATTAACTGAGGAACTCATATCCTAATATAAAGAAAAATTCCCTCTATTGATTTTAGTGTTTTATAGATTGGGCTAAAAAAACCTTTTTTGAAAGTAATTTGGAGAAGTGTAATCTCTTCATTTACAGTAGGGAGTGTTGAAAATTATGTATGGGATTCTACATGGCCCAAGTTGGGCTATGTCACGAAACCTGTAGTTAGTACATTTTCAATTAGAAGGCAGGATTTTAAAACTAATGAAAAATAATTACCAGAAAAATAGGAAGTATGGAATCATGGACAATTGATTAGTACTAAAGGGAATGTTTGATAGTAAAAATCTTTAAAAAGCTAAGAAATAGTTCACCAATAGAAGCATTAGTGCCTTGTTAAAGGTATTATTTGCTAAATGAATACGAGTCAGGATGCATCCACTTTCTAATCTGATTACTTTCAACCAAAATAATACTTCAAATTTCATATTAAAAAAATAAGATGACAAACATACAGATGTTTAAGACTATATTAAAGCTACAATTTAAGTTCATAATTTTTGTTTAATCGACTTTTTTCATTAAAGTTCGATTTGTGCACCTTTTTTAAAAACTGCTTTATAGAGCAAGAAGCTCCAAAAAACATTAACTAATCAGTTACCAGGTCTGCAGCGAATGAAGTAAACTAGTCAATTTTCTAAAATTAACAATGAGATATTTATAGATATTACTCTTTTAAAAATCTGGTTTTTTAATATTTGAAAACCTGTGATTTCATTGTAGCAAAAAATTTTTTGTAGACATTTACATCATAGGAAGATAGCATACAAATTCATACCTAAAACTTATTACTTCACAGACAGCCCTTTTATGATTTGAAAATGATTCCGACCTTTTTAATTCCCTATCTTTTTTAAAGAAACATGATGGAGCTACTTATTTGAGACATGAATGTCAATAAAAATATTTTCCAATATCAGAATTGTATCATACAAATTTGTATCCAAAACATTACTTTGCAGTCCTTTTATGATTTGATCTCCATCTTTTAAAAAGAAACAGCTTTTGCAGTCTCCACAACACAAGCGATGAAATGAACAGAAAGCGGAGTGGGCAGCTATTTGAAAAATTTCACGCTGAAATTACTTTGCTTGAAAATAAATTTGTTATTGCAGCATGGTAATTACTTTGGAGTAGCATCAGATGGATGCACATACAACACAACTGTAGAATTGATGCTTCAGGTGGCATGGGCAAATTGTCATCATTTATACATTTCATAACAGCTGCTGTTGACCTACTTTCGTCATCTGACCATGGTTCAAAATTATGGTGTTCTTTGAATCTTTCCCTTCAGGTTTGATCCCGGACTGTTGCCAATAGCCTGTTGTGTTGTTCCAGTGCGAAGTTAATTACAATACCTACCTAGCTGTTGGCCTACCAATACCTGCCATTTTTGCTGATGGTGTGAAAGTACGTGTTAAGAGAAGCTCCCTTGCCCTTACAATAAGAACAGAATTTTCTTTTGACTGACAATAATCTAAGAAAAGGAATCTAGAGCAGGAATTTCCAGCTGACAGCCAAATTAATCTTTAAAGGCAGTTTGGTTATGACTTTGACAAAAGCTTTATTAATAAGTGACAAATTGGCTCAGATCAAAAGCCTGAGAAATGCAACCAAAAACGGTCTCATGGATCGATGTGGTTCTCATCTTGAGATTTTCATTTGTTAAATATTGATATAATAGCACAAAACATTAAAAAATTGATCCAAACGAGGTTTTTAGACTGCAATAATACTTAACCTCAAGAAACAAGCATGGTCTATACTTAAATCCCTTCCTTATACTTAGGTTTGTAGAAGTGATGAGTCAAGAAAGACGGGATGGCATATTTTTAACTCTTGGTTTCTCATATATCAATACTCTCTGTTCCTTTTTATGGACGTATGCATACGTACCTTGGCCACTTAATTCAATCATGATTAGCATTGCTATCAAGTGGAACAGAGGACAGATGCTAGTCATGAGTTGACTTCTTTTTTTACTTAAAATATTTTACTGTTTTTCTTGGTTGGAAAAAAATGTTTAAAAATTATTGTAAAATAAATTCTTACTGTCTAAAGCCATATTATTTTCCAAGTTCTTATAAAAAGATCTACCAACCTCCTTGGGAATTTCCTGGTGGGCCTGTCAGGAAGAAATTTATTTTTATGAAAGATGTGCCGATGTCCAGGATGAGGCAAAAGCGTATTTGGGGTCAACAGCCTTTAAGTACCAGTTTCTTGGCTTACTATTGACTCGACTGACTTTTCACATATTTGAGTATCTATGTATTGTATGAATCCCCTAAAAATGACAAATTAAAAAGTTAGAAACTTGTGTAAAGCAGTTTAATTTTTAAATATTTGCAGAGGAAAAATTGTTGTTGAAGTATTTAGACCCAGATGAACAATTTTTGATGTGCGAACACCAATCCTTTTAAAGTTCATAGTTTGGTAATATAAGATCTTAACTTAGTAAAAAAATGTGATTCTTAATTTTGGACACATCTCAAATAAAATCCTGGCCACACTACCAATTACTGATACTGTATTTTCATATTAGAAATTAAAAAAATAGGCAGCAAAACTACAATTATAATTGCTAGAGTTGATAATTATCAACACATCAAAATTTAATTTAATGATCTCAAATGTGGTTAAAAGTTTGTTATATTTTTAGTTAATTTTCATCTCGCATATATATTTCCAACTATTACAAACTTTCCTTGAAATTGTGTTTTCTGGAAAAAATCATTAGAAATTATGAAAATGAAACACAAAAAGCAAACGTAATATTGAATATGTGGTGGCGATTTTTCGCCAAACATGGTAACCTTGTGGTTTTGGTTGAGCTTTATGGCAACCCTATGAAGTGGTTTTTTTCTAAGGGAAATTCATTCCTTTTAAGGAAATTCGGATGTATTGCATTTGCATAAATGTTTCTGCCAGTTTGGAAATTCTTTACCAACTATCTGTCAACTTTGAAGGAAACTTCATTAGCAATGTTATCAACAAGTTAATTAAAAGAACTTTCTAAACTGAATTCTTTGACTAAAATTGTTATTTATCATACTTTTTAAACAGGGAAACTTTGCTATAAGGTGAAATGCTTCTACTTTCACCCTATAGCAAAATAAATAAAAAAGTATGCCAAAATAAATATAATTGTTTTGAAAACAGGTATGTCACTAAACATTGTGCTCATTGCAAGCAGTAATTTCAGAAATCGGAGAAAAGTTTTAATACTTGTTAAAATACCTGTATAATTAATTGAGTACACATTTAGACTTGTGTGCTCAATGCTGAAATAGTTTACTTGCCTACACTTATCTTGTATAACTGATTCCTTATTGCAAAACAATTTAATTCCAATTAACATGGCGAAAAAAGGTTTATATTCTTTTATATAAGAGATGAATTACTTGTAGAATATAGTCTTACATATTTGAAACTGAGAGCACATCCATATAAGTTACACTAAACATTAATTATGCAATATTTAAAAACTACTTTCAAATAGGATACCTTTTTTAATACACTTAATGCAAAAAGCAGCTCAAAAGTTCTTAAAATTGCTATTAACTTAATAATCCATATTAATTCTTTAAACTGACCTACTTTCAGAAATCTGCTTTTTTTCCAAAATATTTCAATAGGCAAAAAGCAAGTATTTAAAAACTAAACACACTAGGTAATTTTATTATAACTTGAGAAAATTCAACCAGAACGTTTGTAGAAACTTTACAAAAAATAATTTTTTTCATTTTCAGGATTGTATCATGCAAATTTGTACCTATAACATTACTTTCCAAAAAGCCCTTTTAAGGCTTCAAAATGATTCCCTGATCTTTTTAATTGTCTCCATCTCTTCTGAAGAAACATATATGATGGAGCTACTTCTTTGAAAGATTCATGAATGTCTTCCCAGTCAATTTCAGTTTCATCTCTTAAATGCTCACTTTTAATAATTTCTATAAGTTCATAGTCATTCCTTACATTCCAAATTGATCTTTCTGTAACATTAGGATCCCATGCCATGTACTCACCCCAATGCAGTCTACATTGTGAAGAGTTTCTCGTGGGTACAAGCTTAGCAACTGCCTCCCATGATATGCTTTTGATTTGCTTTGCAGATATTTCTGAAGTTTTTGCAACTGATTTTATTGCATTTAATAGGTTTTCCTCTTCTTCATGTGTCCATGTACCTTTACTGACTGGCTTCTGATTCCATCGGTGACATTCACGAACCAGTGATGCCTTTTTATCTAGCATACCACCAATTCGACACCATTTGTTTCCAAGTCTATTACATGCCTCCCTCACAGAAGAAATATCATCCTTTGTACATTTTTTGTTTTTTCTGAGTGGATGGAAAAGTGTTCTTGCTCTCAAATATATGCTATGAAGTGGTCTGGAAGCAAGGTCTTTACCCAACCTCACATAAAAATGTTTGGCCTTGATGAATCGCATGACTTCTGCTTTTCTCTGGGATTGCCCCACACCCAGAAGGACGTATGGATCATTTATTTTAAATTGTCCACAGAATTGGTTGTAGTTTCTTTGAAGTACAGCATCTTCAGATTGCAGCCACTTCCCAAGCTTTATTGCGATGCCTTTGGATTCGAAAGAAGCTTTCTGTTCTTTTGACATTGGGGAAACTGACTCACTCTCATGCAACATGGGAATTGTAAAATCAACTGGATCTTCATCATCATCCAAGACAGGAACAAAAAATTCCGATGGCACATTTACAGAGTTACAATCAGCAGCAGCTTTTTGTTTCTCAGATGTGTTTTTATCAATGCTTTTATGTTGCTCATGTTTGATTTTCTTTTTCATGTTAACTCTATTATCGTCATCAGAAGATAAATATATTGTTTCATGAGAGGAATTAAGAAAGTTAGATGTCACCAACTTGTGATGCATACTTCTTTGAGTATCGTCATTTTCTCCATCCAGAAATTTCTTTTTGCTCCTTCCAGGTTTTGCTATGGATGAAATATCAGGTAATGTTTTTGACAGTTGTGGAGGGTATTGGAAAAACGAATCAATACTTTTATTTGGATTTGAACACTTAGATAGCTTCCTTTTCTTCATTTCTTTATAGAATTATATGCCGATTTCACGAAACAACACCACTTCAATCCGGTTGAATCAAATTCGCAAGGTGCCAGCCGCGAAAACAGTGATGCCAATTTTTTTATTTCCCTTATTTCTTCTTTCCGTTCTTCCTCGCTCTGGGATTGATCCCGGACCGTCACCAATAGCCCGTTGTGTTGCTCGAGTGTGACGTTAATTGAAAAACCAATACCAATACCGTTCTTCCTCGCTCGTGACGCTCGTTAAAAATTGGGCGGCGGTTGCCCGATTGGAAGAGTAGTGACGGATTAGCAACCGGAGGGTTGTGAGGTCGAATCCAGCCAAACACGGTCGTGCAGAAAAGGGGCTGGTGCACGTTAAATCTGTCGTAGCCTCAAAGGTCCTCACGTTGGCGTGGAAGTGTGGAGAGTGGAGTACCAGCTCGGGTATTGCCTCGTCATCTGACCGTGGTTCAAAATTACATGATATTGTCCTCGGTTCTTTCCCTTTGGGATGGATCCCGGACAGTCACCATTAGCCCGTTATGTTGCTCCAGTGTTATGTTAATTCAAATACCTACATACCTACCATTAAAAATTCAAGGAATCCTCTTGAAAGTTTCATCATGTGCTTCCGCTTGACGAATTACAGTTTTAAACAACAAATCAGGAAGACCCAACTCCCCCGATTAAGAACCCCCAAAAGGAAGCAAATAAATAACGCCGAGAGGGAAAAACACGCTCTTTTACTTCGAGTCGACAACGTAACAACTACCGAAGATATATAGCAGCACGCGTTTTTGGCATTTTTTGGAGTGATGAAAAGGGGGCTTCAAGAGACGCCATGTCTCTACTTCTAGGATTTTTTTGTTTTTAAGTCTCGAGATAATTTCGGTTTGTAATTCTTAGGATATGACCACACTATACCCGGTAAATTTCTGTTTCTTTGATGCTCGTTCCTTCGTGACTTTCCCCCAACCCACTATCCCTTCAATCTAATTTTTTAAAGATCTTTTATGGCGTCCCCTTTGGTTATTGATCTATTATATCTTAGTGATTGTGAATTTTGTATTTATGTTGTGATGATTATGCAATAACTTATTTACTCATGAACATTTTCTTTGTTAAATAAATTTAATTGTTAAATTTTTAACTATGGTTTATCTTCCTTTCAATTTATTGATTATCAATTTACATTAGGTTTTAAGTGTTAACTAAGGAACAGAGATATCCTAGTCCTCAGCTCACACAGCATTGCGAGCAGGGTAGCATAAGTTTGGTCACGATTTAATCAAATCATTCTTCCGAGTTACGATCAATAACTGCCGTTGGAGTCCTTGTTGCGACTCTCCCTGAATCAAATTATTCAGTCGTTCTCTACAAAAATATACTTTATTTATCTGACTCCATAAATGCTACATACAGATATTTACACGGCTGCCGCAACAGACATCGTTTTCAGAAACGTAAAGAGAATCTTGGCTTCTTGCCAAGATCAGAAACCGGGTGATCTCGAAAGTTACTTTTGGGAGCGAAAATGCAGCATTGGGTTACTCTAGGATTTCGCAGTCATGGCTCGAAAACCTTTCTGGCGTGGAAGCCAATTCGATTTAAGCCAATTTTGATTTTGGAATGCTTTGCAGTGGTCAATCACGCCAGTAGCTCAGTGTAACCTTGCTTGATATCAGTGCTGTCAGTGGGTTTGATTACTCTCCTTGGTATTGCGAAGCTTGTTGGGAATCGCTTATCCTTTTTCTTGCATATTTCGTTATTTTGAAAGTTATTTTGTTTTTGATATTCATTTTTGTACTAATTGCGTTTGTCAGTTCTCAAATATTTTTTACTGTTTGTTTAGCGCTTTTTTGTATTCCCATTGATTTGTTGTATTTCCATTTGTTTTCATGTTTTTTACTATTTGTTGAATGTTTTAAGAGTTCATTTTGCATTTTTAAATTGAATGATTGCATTTGTGCTGTAGTCTTATTTGTTTGATTGTTTTCTGTGACCAGTTTCTATTTTTTTAATTACTTTTCTTGTCTGTAAATTATCTAATAATTGTAAAGTATAACTATGAAGGTTTTAATTACTGGCGATTCTATGGTTAAATATTTAGATCAGTATTTACCATCGCAATTACATTGTAGTGTAATACATGTTCTAGCTTTTCCAGGAATCACCATTGAACGTTTAACGGAAAAGATTTCATCTTTAAAGAATCATTATGACTTGATTCTGTTGCATGTAGGTACCAATAACACATACGATAACCTTGATGGATGCTTCTCAAAATTTGAGCACCTGTTTCAAACTATTTTAAACCGAAATCAAGAGACACGTATTGTGATTTCAGCTTTATTGTCTCGGGATCAGGATAAATACCTCTCCCTTGAAGAACAAGCTGTAATGAGACCTTTTCTTCAGAAAATTAATCAAAAAAAATTATCTTCTAAACCAACGGCTATTTTCCTATTGCCAAAAGGAGCAAAATGTTTCTTTTTGTAGATCCCAAGTCACTTGGAAAGGTTGTATGGCAAGGGATGGCCTTCATTTAAACAGGAAAGGGAACCTTCAACTAGCGCAACTCTTTATTGCAATGCTAAAGGAAGCTCTGGCGAGCATTCAAGCTTGTGATGTAGAAAAACAACAGGTTTTCCACGACCTACCTGCTCAGTTTCCCTCTCTCAATTCTTCAACTGAGAGTTCGAATCAACCTGTAGTTCCCCCTGAGACTAAGGCTGTTGAACTGTATTCTGCTATTGTTACCAAAGGTTCTGTTCAATGCAGGTATTAATATCCATTATGTTGCACATCAAATATTACTTTTAAATGTGTAACGTTGTTTCCATATTCAAGCTTTAGTTGAGGCTTGGCGAACAAGTTCCCTTATTTTCACTAGACGTCATAGTCCAACTTTCAGTAGTAAGAACTCTGGAGGGAGAATCGCTGTTTTGTCAAAGCATCAACAGCATCCCAGGATTGAGCAGTCTCAAAACAAAAAGTAAGAATAACTTTTTCTAAGATCGGAAGTTTATTTTTCAAAAAATATTAATCACAACTAGTATTTGAAATACACTGCTGGCCACCCAAATTGCAACACCAAGAAAGACAAGAGATATCACAACAAAATTTATTTTGTAGATAACATGTTGACCAAGTATCAAATGATTAAATTTATAGACTTCTGTGAAGTGTGGTTCCTGCCAAAATCAGTAGCCAGAGTAGCCGCCATTGTTGATCACCGCTGCCACACGCCTCGGCATTGATTCAGAGACTTTGGATGTGTTCTTGGGGTACAGCAGACCAAGCAGCTTCCACACGTTGCCAAAGTAGATCTGGTGTGGCAGCTGGGGATGTATTCTGGGTCAATCGTTGAGCAACCATGGACCACATGTTTTCTATCGGCGAAAGATCCGGAGAGCGAGCTGGCCAGGGAAGCAATTCAATCTGGCGATTGACGAAGAACCCTTGGACAATGCGTGCCACGTGTGGTCGCGCATTATCCTGTTGAAATATGGCTGTGGGCAAGCCCTGAAGGTAAGGAAGGACAACTGGCTCCAACACCTCGGAGATGTAGCGCTGGCTGTTTAAAGTACCGGCAATGCGTACTAGAGGAGTGAGAGTGATATCCAATACCGCCCCATACCATAATACCCGGTGCAGGACCAGTGTGGCGGTGCACAACGCAGCTGTTCAGCATCCCCTCTCCACGGTGTCTCCAGACTCGAATCCGACCATCGTGGTGTTGCAGACAGAAGCGTGACTCGTCAGTAAAGACAATTTCATTCCATTCTGCCGTCCACATCCTTCTTTCATCGCACCATTGGCGGCGGAAACGTCTGTGGTTCTGCGTCAAGGGTAGACGAAGCAATGGACGTCTTGCGGACAGACCACTCTGCTGTAAACGGCGTCGAATGGTACGCGCAGACACTGGATGATGCGGTACAGACTGAATGTGCTGTGCTATGGTTCGTGATGTGGCTGAGCGATCCGTCACTGCCATAAGCACAATATGCCTGTCATCACGTGAAGTGGTGCACTGAGGTGGATGCGATCGAACACGTCGGTCCGTCGTACCCTCTATCCTTCCTCTATCGAACTCGGATACTTGATCAAAAGATGATCGCTGTTTTCTACGAGGCATAATTGATCGTTTTTTTTGAAAAAACCACAAGAAAAACACAATTACCGTACTTGAAATCGTCGAAATCTCCAAGCCTTAAATAGCGCTTTGAAGTGGCGCCACAGGCGCGCGTGATGTGCGTCTGCGCTGAAATTCTAATCATTTGCATATCTCACCTCCGCTAATGCATGTTGTAAATTTCATATTATTTGCATGCTTCCTTCAGGGTGTTGCATTTACGGTGGCCAGCAGTGTATATAACTAACAGTTGCAGCGTATTAAAAGCCAATTCTTTTTATTTCCACTTAGACATCCCAAACCTCAACTATCCAACTACTGTATTACTAACAAGGATAATGATGGCTGGATCACTGTTTTGCCGAAGGAGAAACAGAGGCGAAGAGTTAAGCAGCCACAAATTAAGAGGTAAGGATGCTTTCTTTTTCTGGAATTATGACTTGATTATGTTAAATGTAGGTACCAATAACACCTACGATAGCCTTCACGGATGCTTCTCAAAATTTGAGGACCTGTTGCAAACCATTTTAAACCAAAATCAAGAGACATGCATTGTGATTACAGCTTTGGTGTCTTGAGATCAGGATAAATACCTCTCCCCTGAAGAATAAGCTGTAATGAGACCTTTACTTCAGAAATAAAAAATAACTTTTTCTAATTTCTGAAGTTTATTTTTCAAAAAAATATTAATCACAACTAGTATTTGAAATATATGACTAACAGTTCCAGCATAATAAAAGCCAATTCTTTTTATTTTCACTTAGACATCCAAAGCCTCAACTATCCGACTACTCTATTACTAACGAGGATAACGATGGCTGGATCACTGTTTTACCGAAGGAGAAACAGAGACGAAGAGTTAAGCAGCCACAAATTAAGAGGTAAGGATTCTTTCTTTTTCTGGAATTCAGAAATGAAATTTCTCTTCAAAAATACATGAATCACAACCTGTATTTTTAAAAGATGCAATGAATCATCACAGTATATAAAAATGTTATTTTTCCCATAGACATCCTACACTTCAATCTGACTCTCCTAAGACCAGTTGTGAGGGCCATAATGGTTGCATCTCTGTTTCCCCAACGAGTGAACAAAAATCAAAGCCTGTGGAGTACAAGAGATGTGGTGGTGGTAGCTGTGACGATATGGTGAATGGTAAGGATAATGAGGGAAGTGGTCTATGTTCTATTAATTTTTTGACAGACTAGGGTGATCTCTCACACCGTTGCCATTCTTAGGAAACAAAATAAGACAAAAATATATTAACTAACATGCAAACGATAATACAAACTACTTTTAACATCCTCCCACCTTTTGATTTTCGGTGATCGTAAAATCAAAACAAATATGAAAACACAAAAATAAGGAAATTAACACATTAGTTTTCAATACCATACAAATAACAAAATATTTATCAATTAATATTAATACTAAATTAAATTATTGTAAGAAATTATAATCTATAACGTTCTGGTAAAACAACTTTCCTTCCACTTCTTGTTTTAATGTCAACAGGAATAATTTTGTTAAGAACAGTTTCTTTTTCAAACTCTGCCCTCTCAGGTGCAACAGTTTCTTTTTTCTCCGAAGTTTGGATATCAGCTGCAGGAACAGTCTGTACTGATTAGGTATCATCTTGTTGCATAGTTGATCAAATTGGGACACTTCTAAGGGATAGACAGCTTGAACTGGTCTGGTGAGTTCCCCGGTTGCAGTTTTCACCTTGACCACTCGTATAACATTCTTTCCCAGGGAAAGT
Organism: Meta bourneti; assembly: GCA_933210815.1. NCBI lineage: Eukaryota > Metazoa > Arthropoda > Arachnida > Araneae > Tetragnathidae > Meta > Meta bourneti. Next base: position 72,700,107 of record OW119929.1, on the reverse strand, counting down.
AGCAATAATGAGTCCCAATGGCCAGTCAATTCTTTTCTTATTTTCACTACTAACAAGAACAATGTCCACTACCTTTGCTTCTCTCACTAGATGTTTATGTTTAGGTGGTTGTTGAACTAGGAGACCAAGATATTCATCATGAAACCTCTTTCGGAAATCCTCTCTCAAGCGTTGTTGATATCTCCATCTTTTAGACAGGTTGACATTATCCAGGTGGTCTAAATTCGGAACTCCCACCATTCGAATATCTTGAAGGAACATGGAGGGTGTTAAATCTTTAGGATCCTCTGATAGATACGTGAGAGGTCTAGCATTGATCACAGCCTCAGCGTCACACAGAATCGTAAACATTTCTTCATGTGTCAAAGAAGCCTTTCCAAGAACTCTTCTTAACAATTTCTTAATCATCTGTACAATCCTCTCCCACCAGCCACCCCACCAAGCTGCAGTTGGAGGGTTGAACTTCCACTAGATTCTTAAGATGGAAGTATCCCGAACGACTTGATCCCAGATGATGGATTTCATAAGATTTTCTGTACCAACAAAATTGCTTCCGTTATCACTATATATAATTTTTGGACGACCTCTTCTTGCAATGAATCGTCGTAGGCCTAAAATGAAGCAATTTGTCGAAAGACTTTATATCAGTTCGAGATGAATAGCACGGTATACGGCGCAAGTGAACAGTAAAATCCATGCTTTTTTCCCATCTTTCAAGTACAATGGCCCTGCCAAATCCACTCCAGTAACTTCAAAGACTGAAGCTTCCCTAATTCTATCTTCTGGAAGAGGCGTAGGGCTTGTCTCAATTCCTTTCGCTGCATGTCTTCTACATCGAACGCATTTTGCAATTACTCGTTGGATGGTTTTTCTACCTCTTAAAATCCAAAATTGTTGTCGTATGACAGCTAACACACCTTGAGTTCCAGCATGCAAAGATCGCAAGTGTTGTTCTTGAATTAACTTCTCAACTATCTCGTGATTTGCATTGAGTACAATAGGGCAAAGAAAATTCTCATCATCAACTCTTCTGGTTATTTTAGTTTTTAATCTAATAAGACCCTCATTGTCTATAAAAGTGCACAGAGTTTTGAGTTTGAGTTTCCAGTCATCTTCTTTTAGTGCCTCTTGTTGAACAATTTTCATTAGTTTCTTTTCAGCAACTTCCAGTTCAGCGACTATCAGTTCTCCCTTAGTGTGACTGTTGGATACTGAGACTATTGTTGACAAATCGAAACATCCAAGCAATCATTCTTAAGATCTGTGAATACTTCGAAAAATGCTCACTATACCAATGTTCATCAACAGGTGTACATAAAAGAGACGAAATAATTCCCTTCCTCTTCTCCCCAGAAACTTCTTCCTCATCAACTTTAACTTTTGTAGCCGGCCACTCCTCTTCACTCTGTTTTGACCATTGGGGTCCCTCCCACCATCTGGATATCAACAGGGCTTTAACGGAACACCCACGGGATGGGAGATCTGCTGGGTTGAGATCACCAGGTACATGTCTCCATGAATCATTTTTCGACAGCATTCGGATCTCTTTTACACGGTTGTTGACAAATACTCCCCAATGCTCTTCCCTTTGTATCCAACAGAGTGACGTAGAAGAGTCTGTCCAATAGAAGATAGGAATATCATTCAAATCCTGCCTTTATGACTATAGAAGCAAGACGGGCACCGATGCAACAAGCTAATAATTCTAGCCTGGGAATAGACATTTTGTGTAAAGGTGCTACTCTACTTTTCCCTTGGATCAGGTGTACCGTTATTTTTTCTTCTTGAACTCTTCGAAGGAATACAGCAGCCCCATATCCAGATTTACTAGCAACACAGAATGTATGCAAACTTAATATGACATCGGATTGGCAAATGTCAAGGCATCTTGGAATTTTCACTTCCGATAGTAGTGGCACATCAATAATCCAGTCTTTAAATCTCTTCTGCATTTCCTCAGGCAGCGTAGTGTCCCAACCAATTTTTAGAGTCCATGTTTGTTCAACAAGAATCTTGGGGAATAGTATGACGGGGCACAAAAACCCTAGAGGATCAAAAATCTTACAGACTGTAGACAAGACATCTCTCCTGGTAACACTGGATTTCATTTCACCCACTGGTTTTACATCGCAGAAGATATTATCCTTGCCTTTATCCCACAGTAATCCAAGAACTGGAATGGGATCTTCTGTTTTATCTTGAAAATCATTGTGCTCCCACCCTCATCTTTTTAATGTCTCGACCATCTCCTGGTTACTAGGTGAGCTTGATTCTAATAGATTATTTAATACAGCACCTAACAGGAATGGGCTACAGGTGAGACCAAACACAACTCGTCGGTGTCTGAACACTTTCAATTGTCTTTTTTCAAAATCTTCCCACCACAAAAATCTGAGGAAGTTCCGATCTTCTTTCGCAATTGAGATTTGGAGAAAAGCTTTTCTGATGTCCGCCACAACACCTATTTTGTCTTTTCGAAACCTCAACAGTATAGGTGCTAGTTTTTCTAACAGATTCGGACCCTTTTCAAGGCAATCATTAAGGGAAGGTGAATCTTTTCCACGACATGAAGTCTGGTACACTGGTCTGATTTTCGTTGTGGAATTCTCTTTAAATACACCTCGATGTGGTAAGTAGTGGCATCGTTCTCTGAGCTCTTCTCTCTCGAAAGGTACCTCTTCAATAATACCCAATTTTTCCCATTCTTTGAAGACCTCATCATAGCTACTAAGCTTTCCTTCCTTTTGAAGCTTTATTGCAGTAGAAACACATCGTTTCTCAGCAATCTCCATATTTGGTTTTAGGTCTTAATTTTCTAACCACGGTAAATGGATTTCGTAGCGCCCATTTTTGTCCACAGAGACTTTTCTCAAAGTAATCCAAAGCAGCCTTTTCCAACTCCTGCTTGGATTTGGTTTCTATTGGATCTTTAATACCTAAAGTGTCTAGATCCCAAAGATTTGTAATTGAGGCATTTGGAGTTAAGAGGGAGGTGACAGTTAGAGATGATAAACCATGAATTCTTTCACCGGGTACTTTTCCCATAATTAACCAGCCCAGACTGGTTTCAACGGCTATTAGTCCACACTTGAGTTTGTGACTTTTCCCGGTAAAGAGTTCTCCACAAATATCAGCTCCAATCAGCAATTCAATATCTGGACGACCTTTTCCATAATCCGCTATCCATATTTTCTTTTCTCTCAACTCCTTTTCCCATTGCCCTTTTTTGAGTCTTGGTAATTTCCCACATATCACAGTTTGGTCCAGAACTTGAATAGCGCAGTTTTAGTCAATGTTGAAACTGCTCAAATTTATCTTGTACCGCTGATGCCGTTCTTTTTTCAGCGTTGTACCTCCAAATAAAGAATGTCAAATCCTCGGTTCCAATTGGCTCATATCCCATCTCATCGGCAGTTTTCTTCAAGATATAAGATCGCTGTGAACCGCTGTCGATAAGTGCTCGTATAGTCCGACTTCCCTTGCTTGACTGTAGCTTTACCTGTAAAGTCTGAAGTAGAACTTCCTCTGAACAGCTGTGATTAGACAATGAATTTTGAATTTCCTCCTTTTTTGCTGTGTTTATAACTTCGTCCTTCTTTCGGTTTGATGGTATTTCTGGACACATTATAACCCAATGTCTTCGCCCACAAATCACACATTTAACTTTCGATTTACAAGCCTTTGAATGATGCCGAAGTTTCAAACAAGTAAAACACGCCTTCTTCTCTTTAACTATTTTCTGTTTTTCTTCGAGAGACATCCGTTGTGCTTGAAAACATTCTTTGCTATCATGCGATTTACAGCTACTTTTGCTCTTTCTTTTCTTCACTTGTAAATAAATCATTAGCAGTCGGTACGTATTCCTCACTCTTCGGAAGCGATTTTTTCTTAGTCATTGATCGTTTAAGTCGCTTTAGGTTGTCTGAACCCACAAGCACTACGTCTCCGACTTTTAAGTCCGTATTACCCCTTCCAGCTTTCTGCACTAACTGGCCGAGATACTCTACGGAATCTATTTCGAAATTGTTGTCGGAGGTCTTGACAATAACATTATCTTGTTAACAATTTTTCTTGATATACATAATCGATATCGGGAGTTCCGTCCCTTTGCAAGTCTCGTAAGAAGTGTGAAGGTGTCAGAGGCATAAGATCCTCGGAATCGGTTCAAATATAAGTCAGAGGACGATTGTTCAACACAGACTCTACATAGCAAAGAATAGTTATCAGTTCCTTGTAGGTCATTGATGCTCTTCCTAGAACTCGAACAAGGAGATTTTTGGTAGAGCGAATAAGACGCTCCCACCATGCTGCGGTGGGTGGAATAAACTTCCACTCAATGGGACATGAAACTTCCATGGGCAATTAATTTCCTCCAATCGATTTTATTCAGTGCAGCAGAAGTACCAGTGAAATTAGTACCGTTGTCACAGTACATAACCACTGGACGGCCTCTCCGTGCTATGAATCTTCGCAACGCTTGCAAGAAAACTTGTGTTGCAACTTTCGGGTTACGCATAAGGAATGCGCCCTTTCATTCATTTGTAGTGGAGACACCTCTTTTTGCCATCTCGCCTTGGAAATCTCATACAATATCATTCTTAAAACTACGTATTTCCAGACTATGAAAGGTCTAATAACAGCTCACTCATCTATCACAACAGCTTTTTTTCCGCTCACCGTCATATTAGAAATTACTCAGCAGTATATACTGACGGTTCCAAATCACTCGATTATGCCGGCTGTGCTCTTGTTTGAGTTCGTCACTTTTAACTTCTCATTACCATATTTTATCTGTTTTTACAGCAGAATTTTTAGCTCTTTTCAAAGCACTGAAATGTTCCTAGACTTAACACTGGGAAATTTATATTTCAGACTTTAAAAGTGTCTTGGAATCCTTGAATTCGCTTTCTCCAAGACACCCTTTGGCACATATTTTAAAACTTCATAACAGGCTCGTTCTTCGTGGCTTCGATATAAATTTTTATTGGATACCGGGACACGTCGGAATTATCGGCAATGAACTGGCCGATGATGCAGTGACTCCACTTAATATTCATATTCTATACGATGATCTACGTCATTGTGTACGGACATCGTATGGAACGAATGGCGCGAAGACTGAAGCGAGCAGGGCAACAAGTTCCACATCTATCCGACAATCTCACTCCTACCATCATTAACATCTCGACGGTATTTTAAAACGTCTTCGCATCGGCCATTCACGAGTCACTCAGATTTTTATCCATCGTGCCAGCATTGCCAAGAACCTCTATCCATCCATCATATTTTAACTTCTTGCACAGGACTTGGACATTTTTATCGACAATTTTTTAAAACTTCATTACCAATTTTATCAGACCTGTTTGGTCAACCTCCCCATCAATTATTTTTTAGATTTCTTCATCATTCAGGATTTTTACCACATCTATAATTAAGATTTTAAATTAACCCGTTAATGCCCGACATTTTTTTTCGAAGATATTTTGTACACTGCAAGTAAATATCGTGAAATCAACTGGAAAAATACTTTAAAAAATTCAAATTAAAAATTGAAGCTTTTATTGACAAAAACTCAAACGTCCCTAAAAAGGGACGCTAGGCACCAGAGGGTACATAGTTTTCCGCATAAAGTCATTTTTAATAACTACGTTTATTTTTGTAAAAAGGATGGTTTTCGTTAAAGCATGTCTAATAAAGCATTTAAAGACATTGAAAATGCCAGCAAAGGCATTTTTTTAGTTTTGTTTGGTACGAAATTTTGCAAAGCATTTGTCACGTAAACCCACCATGCACTTGTTACATTTCCGATATACTTTTTTTCCGCAATTGGCGCATCTCCACCTAAGTTTTATTAACAATTACATAATCCTTTTCCCCGTCATATCTAATGACATTTGATACTCTGTATTTTAAGTCCTTTGGTTTCCCTAAAGGTCTTCCCGGTTGTAACTTGAAATTGAGCAAATTGAAAAATTATTCAGAAACATCAATTAACAGTAGATAGAAAATGAGAGTTCTGGCGCATAAGGGCAGGGAGAGATTGGGAAGGTGAGATTTGGGCAGGGGTGATAAGACTGTTCCGGGGATGACGTCATACCACGTGACCGGAGCCAAGTGACGTCACACCACGTGACAGGAAGTGGGCGTGTCTGAATAACGTGACGTATTGTTTGTTTACATTTTGGAATTTTTTTTTGTCATCGACTTCATGCAGGCGTTGAGTTGTTTCAAGATGGCGTCGTTTTGTTGGAGTTGCCATGGTGATGAATCACTGGTGGAGCAATTCGAAACCCTATTATTTTTAATTAAAAAGGAGTTTCTTGGATTCGAACCCGGGTCCATAGGATCCGAAGTCAAGCGCGCTATCCGTTAGGCTGTAAGAGAGTTAACTTAAGATGGTGAATTAATGTAGTGTTTCTTTCTCTCTTTTGGACTTGTATTTTTTCTTAGTATTAGGAATGGGTTATTTTTAGAAAATGGTTTGAATAAATGATTTTACAAAATAACTGGTGGCGCCATCTAGTGAGGGGTTGAACAAGTAAACGTACCTTTAGTGAAAATAGTATGATATATAAAATAAAATAGATTTACGCGGTTTTCTCAAATTTTAGGCTGAATGACTCGTACCGCCATCTAGTGCTGGAAGAAGTAACAAATAGTTTTAAGAGATTTATTTTATTTTCTAGCTGTAGACTTTTAGCGTGATACTTTAGAATTAACTGGAGAATTTTTTAAAGAAAACAATACTATGAGGGTGGATTCGAACTCAGCAAAAGGTAATCTCGGCCGCCCGTTTTACACAAGCACTTTAACCGTTCGACGACGATCACCTACTTAGTATAATACATATAGAATACTAGCTCGTGAAGAAAGTTTACATCTTAAGGGAGTGAAAGTATGTGTTTTCTTTATTGTGAATACCTTATTGCCCCTGTGAAGAATGAATATGAACATAAAGTTGAATTTACAAGTTTATATCCATAGTCTGTGAATTATATGTAATGACAGGGAAAGTATCAGAATATAGAACTCTCTGGAACTTGTGAGAATATGACTAAGGATTGTTTTGCACGCGTAAGTTAATTAAGATAACAAAAGGAACTGAGTTAAACACAGTCACCGATAGGATACAATCTTAAGTAAATGAGAAGCTTTTAAACACATTGCTATTTAGGAGAATGGTGTTGTTTTCCTGATTGTGAATAAAGCAAATGAATGACATGCTAGAACTACATCACCCAATGAATCACATATGACATGCCCGAACTGGAACTTTCTATAGGGGTTTTAGCTATGAAATAGTGACGAAGGGATTATCTTAATACTCTAGCGTTGGAACTCGGAACATAAGTAATTGAGGCCAACCAATATATGCGAAGATTTTAAGCGTATGAACACTACATGTAAGATAGAATTATAATACGGAAATCTTTTTTATATTTTAATGAATTTATATACAACATGAACTTGAAGAAAATGTGAATGTTTTGTAGGGAAAATTATTATTACAATTTGAGGGGGAGGACTTTGAGATATGAATAGGACACACAGGCATAACGGTGTATGAAACATTACATTTTTAGGTAAATAAGAAGTAACTAACCAAAGATTTATAGTATACATATTATAAGCGATGGCAAGGAACCGTATAAGATTGATAGTATTAGAAGCCTCTGGAACTTGTGAGAATATGACTAAGGATTGTTTTTGCACGTGTAAGTTAATTAAGATAACAGAAGGAACGGAGTTAAACACCGAGTCACAGATAACGATAGAAACTATTTGATAATAAGAGGCTTTTTAAAGCATAGTTGGAGCATCTTGGGTCTTTGAATTACTTTGCATCTTGTTTTGGGGTTTTTCTGCCCTTTTTCACTGTTTTTAAATAAATCATGGATTCTAAGGACATTAGACCTGCAAAGAAAATGCGTGCAGACAAAGAACTGTGTTTGCAGAAATATTGTAAAGATTCTTTATGTTATGAGTATGGCAAACTGTTTACAGATCGTGAAGGCTGGGCATATTTTCGTCGATTGGAAAACGAATTAACGTACTTAAAGAAAGAGGAAACTACTATTGAAATTTATGGTAAAAAATGTACTGTGCCTCGGCAACTTGTAGCATACGGAGACGTAGGAATAAGCTATGCCTTTAGCGGATCTTGTATTGCAGCCAAGCCTTGGTCTCCTTTACTATTGGAAATAAAGGCAGAAGTGGAACGAATAATTGGCACAAGATTTAATTTTGTGTTGGTGAACCGTTATAAAGATGGTAAGGACTGTATAGGTGCCCATAAAGACAATGAGAAGGACTTGGATCTTAATGCACCCATAGCGTCTGTTTCATTTGGACAGAAAAGGCAATTTGTGTTTTCTAGAAAGAACTACAATTCTCGGAAAATTGTTCTGGAAAATGGAAGCTTGCTTGTGATGAAGTATCCAACAAACCAATTTTGGTTTCACAGCTTGCCCCGTGGGAATGCATTATGGCCTAGAATAAACTTAACGTTTCGTAAAATTCTTGTATAAAGCAGCGATAAACCACTTATGTGCCCCCGAACTAGAACTCAGTGTCGTACACTAGACGATATTTGGACAACGTTGCAATTTATCTTTGTCTTTCTGAATAGTATTTTTTTATAAATGCTTATATCTTGTTGTTTTTAAATAAATTTTTTAGCGTGTCTTACCACATATACTGTATTTAGGATTATTTGTTTTTTCATTACATAATTTTATATAAATTGTTTTTAAAATGCAAGATCTGAAATGAAATTTTTCTTTGCTATAAAGATTTATGTTTTTAAGTTAGATGGTTTTACTCAAAAATTAATTATACATTAGATGTTATAGCACATATTTTCAATGCAGAAATTTTGTTTTAAGTATTGTACACACTTAAGTAAGAGTAAGCTTTTGAAAACTTTACAAGACCCGTACTATGAACGTACACATTTTGAATAAGTTGTAATTTATTGAAATCATTTATGCTATAAAATCTAAACCAACTGTTATTTTTTAATTAATCTTTCCTTGCGTATTTTTTAAAATAAATCTTCCTAAATTTCAGTGATTTAATTTTTATTATACAGATTTACAAACTGTTTTTGGATGAAATATAAGGATTTATATTTTTGAAAATTAGATGCTTTTACTCTTAATTATATATTAGATACTATTACACATATTATTATTACATTGAAGATTTTTAAAAAACGTTTAACAATTGAAAATATATATACTTTAAATATTATTACAAACATTTAAATGCAATTTGCTTTTTATTTTTAATTTTACAATTAAGACATTTTTTAAAAGTTTGATTCTTAAAGTGTGTTTTATGCATAGTAAAAAAAAACAATACTAAAAAAAAACATGTAAGAGTAAAAATATTTTATACATTAATTTGAAACTTTGCAAGACCCATACCATGTTTCCTTGCACACTTGAAGTCGTGAAAAATAGTTTATTAAAACCATTTGTCCTTGAAGTTCTAAATTAAATGTCCTTTTTCTTTAATGCTTTTGCAAACCACACATTTTACTAAATATGAACTTCCTTTTATTTGAAACCTTATGCATATTGTGCAGTTTAAATTGCAGAGCAAAATTCCAATACTGTACGAAGCTATAAAGTATTTTACAAGATACTTCATATTGTTCTCTTAATTTACATCTAATTCATTACTACGTTAAAGTGGATAGCATGTGAGTTTTCTGTTTTTAAAAATAATGTGTGCACATCTGTACTGCTAAGCAAATTAACTTTTGCCTTTTCTTGATATTTAATGCATAATCTAAATATTTACGCACACCGCTGATTGTTTTACACATGAGTAAAATTAAATAATAACTGAAATTTTAAATATTAGTGTGAATTTTAAAATGAATAAATATTGTTGACATATTGGATTAAATCTGAATTCTATGTATTTTCATTGCAAGAAAAAACAGAGACACTTCTTAAACAGATTGAAGGAAGTCACATGGAAACAAAGTAAATTAGAACACTTTTTAATAGAAAAAAAAACATTGATTCATATATTTTACAAAACTAATACATTGTAGTAAAAAAGAACTTTAGCGCATCAGCCCCTTAACGTGTATCTCAGCGATATGCGCCTTGATTGGCGATGGCGGACCACGTGACACACTCTCCGCGAAAGAGAATGAACTATTTTTCTCTAGTTGTTTCCCAAGGCGAGCGTAGAACTGACGCGCTGAAGTTTTGTTCCCCCGAGATGTTACTTTTTATGTTTGTTTATTCTTGTAATTGTTTTGTCTTGTGCTTAGTGTTAATTAAAATTGCTCTTTTGGCCAATTCTTGCATTAGTCATTGGATTCAGCTCTAAAATTGACGCCCAATCTTGTGGCCCGAATTAAAGCCTTTGGGAACAACTCGTTTTTTGTTCAGGAATCTAGGTCCAATACTGTTGGTATTGAAAGAAAAACACACCCTGTGTTTCATTGATGTTTAGAAACTCATCTCGAGTTAGCATACTGGTAGGAAAAGCCATGGTTTTAGTGTTCTGCAGCGGCGTCGAACTCACTATTTTAGGAAGCCTCATCCCAGGTGTATCCTATTGAATATAGGTGGAAATCCCTTCCACGGATCATCCTTATGCTCGTATCCCCAAGTGGTGATGAAGAATGATATAAGTTTATTTTAATTTGTTTAAAATCATTCTTGTCTAGCAGTACTTTCGATTTGGCCAACCCGTGTCCAGCAACAGAATTTTGAAGTTTCGTTTTGTGTTCAAACAGTATTCTTGTTTAAAATATAGTGTGAAATCACTTTAAATGTTATTATTCCTTTGGTTCACAAGTGCAAAGTATTTGTGTTTTGTGAAAAGTTTTGTTCTTAAAGTAAAAGTGCAAAGTAGTATTGTTTTGATTAAGTGTACTGCTAGAATAGGTTTTTTGAAAATACGTTATGTGTATTCATTTTGTAATAAGCTACTTTGTAAAATTAATAAGTGGTGTGAATTAATTGTGTTCAAAAACGAAAGCCACAACAGCGTTATTTCGTTTGAAAAGTGCAAGAACCGATCGCATTCTGATTCGGTCATGTTCATGAGTCATAACTCAATAGATTCAAGGTCTGTTTTCTGCCAGCTGCATTAAAAAAAAAACCTCTCTAGATGTTTAAAGCGATTTTTTTTCTTTATTTTGTGTTTGAGCTATATACATTGGGATTTCCTTTTGAGAGTTATTGGTTTTGTTAATATATGTATGAATCAAGTGCAACGTGCGCAGAAATGTGTTTATATTATGCCTTTAAGGATTAGATATTAGGAAATATGGATTTCATTCTGTTTAAGCATTGGTGTTTCTTTTGGAATTTTGAAATATTACGAGAATTTATCATTTCTTTTGAAGTATTATTGAAATAAGACTAACTCACGAGTGGAATGTTATCTAATGTTTTGGTTTTGAATATTTAAAAGTGTTTTGGAATTTAATGTTCATAAATAACATGTGTTTAAGTGTTATTGGACAAATGTTAATGTTTTAAAAGTAATTTGTTTAACAATGCTGAACAAGTAGTACCTATAAGAAGTGGTCATTAATTTAATTTTTTTTCTTCTTGTGGGATATATTTAAAAATTTTTTTACTGAACTTGTTTACTTTCGTATTCAAAATTATTTGTACACTTCGTAACCTAAAGATGTCTTATTTGGCAAGAGCTCTTAAATGTGACCTGATAGAGTTGGCGAATGAACTCGGCATCGAAATACCTGCTGATGCTAGAGTAGTTGATATAAAAAGATTTATCACTGGAGATGAAAGTTATGATGAAGACTTCACGAAAAATCTGCTTCTGTCTATAAGCGAAAACCGTGCAAAAGAGAAAGCAGAAGAAAAAGAAAGAATAGCACGTGAAAATGAAAGAATAGAACGGGAAAAGGCTGAGGAAAAGGAAAGAATAGAACGGGAAAGAGCGTACGAGTTGGAAAGACTCCGTCTGCAGGTAGAATCACAGAAATTGGAGCAGGTCTCTGGTTTTAATCCTCTGTCTGCAGACCATCAACCCAACTTTAACTTGAAAAAGTTGCTACCTGATTTTGATCCGAATGATGGTGATATGACATTGTTTCTTCAGTTATTCGAACGACAGATGAAAGTTCTTAAAGTAGGGAGACATAACTGGGTTGCCTATCTCCTGGGCCTATTACCTAATAGCGTGGCACAACTTATCGCCAGAGAACCAGAACAGAAGGCTCATGATTTTGATCACATTAGAACAATGCTGCTTCAGAGATTTAAATTAAGTGCTGAGAGAATGCGACAGCTCTTCGCAATTCACAAGAAAAGTCCTGAGAGCACATGGAAGGACTTCCATTTTGAACTGCGTAGCTATTTTGAAGCATGGCTAGCAGAATTGAACATAACGGATTTTGAGAAATTGAAAGACCTCATGATCCTGGATCAAATGAAGAAACGTGTTCCTTCAGAGGTTAAGAACCATTTCTTGGACGTATGGAGCGAATGGGTCACCCCAAGTGACCTAGTGGAGAAGATGGACAGTTACGACAACTTACGTACTGTCAACCCGAAGCAACATGAAACAAAACCCGTGTTCCAAAAAAGAAATTACTATAGAACCCAACAATCACAATTGGAACAAAGAGATAATAGACAAAGTCTGCCAGGGATTCCCAGTAACAATAGGCGGGATCCCGGGGTCCTCAGTCAAAGTAGGAGGGACTCCTTTTCACAAGGCAGAATTACACCAAGGGGTATTGAAGAGAAGAAAGAAATATCGTGCTACGGATGTGGAGCACCAGGAACCATCAAATCAAAATGCAAAAACTGTTCGTCATCGACAAGAAGGGAGCCATTCCAAGCGAACTCTATTCGCATGTATACCCCGTTAGCGCTAATAGATATCTGTATATCGGGAGTAAGAGCCAGGGTTTGTGTTGATAGTGGTGCCAGCAGAACAGTCGCTGGAGAGATCATGTACCACCAATTAAAAAAGAGAGGAGTAGAGTTCCAAAGAGAAGTAGTAACAATGACTTTGGCAAATGGTTGTCAAACAACTGAAGAGGCTTGCACCACCATGGTGAAAATAGAGATTGAAGGAAAATCAGTTTCGCTGAATTTGCTGGCATTACCAAATGCAAAAAAGAATCGTACTCTACTAGGAACCGACTTTTTGGAAAAGTCCGGAATTGTTCTAGACATGAAGAACAAAAATTGGCATTTCTCTGACAATCCCTGTCGGAAGATTGGTTTCAAGAAAGATATCCCTGTAAAAATCTGCTATCTGTTGAAGACCCACCAGTAAAGAGTCAACAGCCTGTCGACAACTGTAGCAACAAAGGAAATTTTCATGAAGAAGATGAACGTTCAAGTTGCAACCAGCAACTCTCATACAGCCAAGCTATATCACCAAGCTCACTGCGTTCTGATGAAGGAGAACATTTAACGTCCGATCAGCGCAGAAAGATGAATGGTTTGTTGGAAAAATTTGAGTCTACCTTCAAGCTAGGGGGAGAGCCTACCCCTTTTATAGAACATCGGATCAATACCGGTGATCACGTTCCAGTAGCGGTGCCACCCTACCGGATGAATCCTGCTAAGAAAGAAATCTTAAAACAAGAATTGGACAAGCTTTTAGCAGAGGGAATAATTGAAGAATGTGAGTCCCCTTATGCGTCTCCAGTGGTTCTCATCCCGAAACCCAATGGTGCGATGCGTGTCTGCATAGATTACAGAAAGCTTAATGCTGTCACGGTTGCTGATACTTACCCACTACCTAGAATGGACGATCTCCTAAATGAAGCAAAGCCAACTGCTTATATGTCCACGATCGATCTTCGATCCGGTTACCACCAAGTTAAGGTCCATCCTGATGATCAAGATAAGACGGCTTTTGTGTGTCCATTTGGAACATACCGTTTCTTGAGAATGCCGTTCGGATTACGGAACGCTCCCGCAACATTCCAGAGGTTAATTGATCGTTTCCGAAATGGTCTTGATGATGTATTGACTCTCACTTACCTAGATGATATAATCGTACTGTCAGAGTCATTCGAGAAGCATCTCTTGGATCTCCAGGCTATCTTTGAACGATTGTTACTCTTTAAGCTTAGAGCCAACCGAGAAAAGTGTCACTTTGTGTCTTCTCGAGTGAAGTATTTGGGTTTTTGGATCACGCCAGAAGGAGTTGAAGTGGATCCAGAAAAGGTCTCTTCTGTCCGGAACATCCCATCACCCAAAAATGTGAAAGAAGTGCAATCCTTTCTGCAAACATGTTCATGGTTTCGTAGATATATTCAAAATTTTGCTGACATTTCACGTCCTCTCAGTGAATTGACAAAAAAGAAGAAGCCATGGGAATGGGGATTCGACCAACAACAGGCATTTGAAACCCTTAAAACTTGCCTTGTCACATCTCCTGTGTTAAAGCAAGCAGATGGAACTAAACCCTATACGCTACGAACTGATGCCAGTAGTTATGCTTTGGGTGCTGTGCTTCTTCAGGGAGAGGGATCAAAGGAACATCCAATAGAGTATGCAAGCAGATTACTTAGTCAAGCGGAGCGCAATTATTCTACTACAGAAAGGGAAGCCCTTGCTGTCGTTTGGGCTTTAAGGAAGTTCCGTGGATATTTGGAAGGAGCCGAGGTCACAGTAGCCTCCGACCATCAGCCTCTAAGATGGTTGCTAAGTTTAAAGTCCCCTACAGGACGCCTTGCAAGATGGGCTCTTGAAATCCAATCATACAACGTAAAAGTGCAGTATATTTCCGGCAAATCTAATGTTATAGCCGATATGCTTTCCCGACCAGTCTGTGAAAACGAGGGTGTTCCTGATTGTGAAGTTAATACTCTCGTTGTGGTCAACATGCCAAACAGAAGCCCGAAAGACATGCGTGAGTCACAGCTTAAAGATGAAAGTTTAAAGAGGATCATAGACAGTTTCGAATCAACCCAAAAGACAGAAGATTATGCTAATTGGACAGAGCGTGGTTTTTTAATGAACAAAGGAATATTATACCGATACGCTCCTGACTCTGACTCGGAGGAAGCTCAGTTGGTTGTCCCAACACATGAACGAAACCAGATCCTTGAAGAATACCACGATGCTCCTACCGCGGGACACTACGGTGAAGAGGGTACGTATCATCGTATTGCACAAAGATATTACTGGACTGGTATGCGAAAATTCATATCAGAATACATAAAAAATTGTGAAGACTGTGCAAGATACAAAGCTTCAAACCAGAAACCTACTGGACTTCTTAGAACACCTGTGTACAATCAACGGTTTGAAACACTTGCTATTGATTTATTCGGTCCCCTTCCGGAAACAAGTGACGGTAAACGCTGGATCTTCATTGTCGAAGACTGCTGTACAAGATGGGTCGAACTGTTTTCTCTCTGCAACGCATCTGCCAAGGAGTGTGCTCTCACTCATGGTGTTGGTGTTATTCACATCAGTGAATAACACCATACACTTACTAATCAGTAAAGTTAAAATTTATCTTAGTCTTATCTTTTGTGAGTAACTATGAGCGCATAAGTGAAGAATGTACTCAGAAAACATGTGCTTGTGATAATGCACCAAGTAAAATTGTGTGTTGTAATGCAAGAAGATTTTAACGAAAGGATATACTTAAATGTGCATGTGATTTTTCTTTTTACTCTACCACTAGTATCTTAGACAAGTATCAGATTTTTTTTTTTAAATGACGAAGAGAAACTTTTCAACACAATCTGTACTATAATTTTACACTTAAGAGTAACAGAGCATAGACATGTTTGGAACTTTAGGCTTCAAATTTGCATACTGATTACTCATTTTCCTTAAAATTATATTATGCTCTGTTACTCTTAAGTGTAAAATTATAGTACAGATTGTGTTGAAAAGTTTCTCTTCGTCATTTAAAAAAAAAAAAATCTGATACTTGTCTAAGATACTAGTGGTAGAGTAAAAAGAAAAATCACATGCACATTTAAGTATATCCTTTCGTTAAAATCTTCTTGCATTACAACACACAATTTTACTTGGTGCATTATCACAAGCACATGTTTTCTGAGTACATTCTTCACTTATGCGCTCATAGTTACTCACAAAAGATAAGACTAAGATAAATTTTAACTTTACTGATTAGTAAGTGTATGGTGTTATTCACTGATTAGCAAGTGTATATAGTCCAGTTCTTCGTGCCTCTAGTTTACAATTCTTTTTCCAAGAACAGCTAGCATATTTCAATAGCAATGTTTAATATTTGTGCAATTGTGGATTTTGACGGATTTCAGACTCAATAGGGTTTCTTAGTACGTGAATACGGATACATCGCCATAAAATCGCAAGTAGCTTCAAGTATTCGTTTTAACTTATCGCCTTATAAGCATAAATTGAGTGCAAAAGATAAAAAAACTGTTCGATATGTTGAAAATTACATATGTGGTCTCCCTTTCTGTCCCATGGCATGGGAAAGTGTGTCTCCTTTAGAAAGTTTAGACTCTAAGCTTTTAGAATTGTACGAGCAGACCAAGAGTGCCACTCAGTACCTAGTTGCTTACAAAGGTGGTTGTGTGGAAAAGAAACGCCTAGATGCATTGAATATTCCGAATATCAACTTGGAACAATATGGGTGTCCCAAATTCGACGTACTATGTGCACTAAGTAGCAGCAAAAAGATCCAAAAACTATCATGTGGTCATCACAAAAATAATTTGCATTGCCCCAAAGCTGAGGTGATGGCATTTAATAATTGGCTCGTCGTAAACATGTGTCTCTTAAAAAATGCAAGTATGTAAAAATAAGTTCTTTTTTACTACAATGTATTAGTTTTGTAAAATATATGAATCAATGTTTTTTTTCTATTAAAAAGTGTTCTAATTTACTTTGTTTCCATGTGACTTCCTTCAATCTGTTTAAGAAGTGTCTCTGTTTTTTCTTGCAATGAAAATACATAGAATTCAGATTTAATCCAATATGTCAACAATATTTATTCATTTTAAAATTCACACTAATATTTAAAATTTCAGTTATTATTTAATTTTACTCATGTGTAAAACAATCAGCGGTGTGCGTAAATATTTAGATTATGCATTAAATATCAAGAAAAGGCAAAAGTTAATTTGCTTAGCAGTACAGATGTGCACACATTATTTTTAAAAACAGAAAACTCACATGCTATCCACTTTAATGTAGTAATGAATTAGATGTAAATTAAGAGAACAATATGAAGTATCTTGTAAAATACTTTATAGCTTCGTACAGTATTGGAATTTTGCTCTGCAATTTAAACTGCACAATATGCATAAGGTTTCAAATAAAAGGAAGTTCATATTTAGTAAAATGTGTGGTTTGCAAAAGCATTAAAGAAAAAGGACATTTAATTTAGAACTTCAAGGACAAATGGTTTTAATAAACTATTTTTCACGACTTCAAGTGTGCAAGGAAACATGGTATGGGTCTTGCAAAGTTTCAAATTAATGTATAAAATATTTTTACTCTTACATGTTTTTTTTTAGTATTGTTTTTTTTTACTATGCATAAAACACACTTTAAGAATCAAACTTTTAAAAAATGTCTTAATTGTAAAATTAAAAATAAAAAGCAAATTGCATTTAAATGTTTGTAATAATATTTAAAGTATATATATTTTCAATTGTTAAACGTTTTTTAAAAATCTTCAATGTAATAATAATATGTGTAATAGTATCTAATATATAATTAAGAGTAAAAGCATCTAATTTTCAAAAATATAAATCCTTATATTTCATCCAAAAACAGTTTGTAAATCTGTATAATAAAAATTAAATCACTGAAATTTAGGAAGATTTATTTTAAAAAATACGCAAGGAAAGATTAATTAAAAAATAACAGTTGGTTTAGATTTTATAGCATAAATGATTTCAATAAATTACAACTTATTCAAAATGTGTACGTTCATAGTACGGGTCTTGTAAAGTTTTCAAAAGCTTACTCTTACTTAAGTGTGTACAATACTTAAAACAAAATTTCTGCATTGAAAATATGTGCTATAACATCTAATGTATAATTAATTTTTGAGTAAAACCATCTAACTTAAAAACATAAATCTTTATAGCAAAGAAAAATTTCATTTCAGATCTTGCATTTTAAAAACAATTTATATAAAATTATGTAATGAAAAAACAAATAATCCTAAATACAGTATATGTGGTAAGACACGCTAAAAAATTTATTTAAAAACAACAAGATATAAGCATTTATAAAAAAATACTATTCAGAAAGACAAAGATAAATTGCAACGTTGTCCAAATATCGTCTAGTGTACGACACTGAGTTCTAGTTCGGGGGCACATAAGTGGTTTATCGCTGCTTTATACAAGAATTTTACGAAACGTTAAGTTTATTCTAGGCCATAATGCATTCCCACGGGGCAAGCTGTGAAACCAAAATTGGTTTGTTGGATACTTCATCACAAGCAAGCTTCCATTTTCCAGAACAATTTTCCGAGAATTGTAGTTCTTTCTAGAAAACACAAATTGCCTTTTCTGTCCAAATGAAACAGACGCTATGGGTGCATTAAGATCCAAGTCCTTCTCATTGTCTTTATGGGCACCTATACAGTCCTTACCATCTTTATAACGGTTCACCAACACAAAATTAAATCTTGTGCCAATTATTCGTTCCACTTCTGCCTTTATTTCCAATAGTAAAGGAGACCAAGGCTTGGCTGCAATACAAGATCCGCTAAAGGCATAGCTTATTCCTACGTCTCCGTATGCTACAAGTTGCCGAGGCACAGTACATTTTTTACCATAAATTTCAATAGTAGTTTCCTCTTTCTTTAAGTACGTTAATTCGTTTTCCAATCGACGAAAATATGCCCAGCCTTCACGATCTGTAAACAGTTTGCCATACTCATAACATAAAGAATCTTTACAATATTTCTGCAAACACAGTTCTTTGTCTGCACGCATTTTCTTTGCAGGTCTAATGTCCTTAGAATCCATGATTTATTTAAAAACAGTGAAAAAGGGCAGAAAAACCCCAAAACAAGATGCAAAGTAATTCAAAGACCCAAGATGCTCCAACTATGCTTTAAAAAGCCTCTTATTATCAAATAGTTTCTATCGTTATCTGTGACTCGGTGTTTAACTCCGTTCCTTCTGTTATCTTAATTAACTTACACGTGCAAAAACAATCCTTAGTCATATTCTCACAAGTTCCAGAGGCTTCTAATACTATCAATCTTATACGGTTCCTTGCCATCGCTTATAATATGTATACTATAAATCTTTGGTTAGTTACTTCTTATTTACCTAAAAATGTAATGTTTCATACACCGTTATGCCTGTGTGTCCTATTCATATCTCAAAGTCCTCCCCCTCAAATTGTAATAATAATTTTCCCTACAAAACATTCACATTTTCTTCAAGTTCATGTTGTATATAAATTCATTAAAATATAAAAAAGATTTCCGTATTATAATTCTATCTTACATGTAGTGTTCATACGCTTAAAATCTTCGCATATATTGGTTGGCCTCAATTACTTATGTTCCGAGTTCCAACGCTAGAGTATTAAGATAATCCCTTCGTCACTATTTCATAGCTAAAACCCCTATAGAAAGTTCCAGTTCGGGCATGTCATATGTGATTCATTGGGTGATGTAGTTCTAGCATGTCATTCATTTGCTTTATTCACAATCAGGAAAACAACACCATTCTCCTAAATAGCAATGTGTTTAAAAGCTTCTCATTTACTTAAGATTGTATCCTATCGGTGACTGTGTTTAACTCAGTTCCTTTTGTTATCTTAATTAACTTACGCGTGCAAAACAATCCTTAGTCATATTCTCACAAGTTCCAGAGAGTTCTATATTCTGATACTTTCCCTGTCATTACATATAATTCACAGACTATGGATATAAACTTGTAAATTCAACTTTATGTTCATATTCATTCTTCACAGGGGCAATAAGGTATTCACAATAAAGAAAACACATACTTTCACTCCCTTAAGATGTAAACTTTCTTCACGAGCTAGTATTCTATATGTATTATACTAAGTAGGTGATCGTCGTCGAACGGTTAAAGTGCTTGTGTAAAACGGGCGGCCGAGATTACCTTTTGCTGAGTTCGAATCCACCCTCATAGTATTGTTTTCTTTAAAAAATTCTCCAGTTAATTCTAAAGTATCACGCTAAAAGTCTACAGCTAGAAAATAAAATAAATCTCTTAAAACTATTTGTTACTTCTTCCAGCACTAGATGGCGGTACGAGTCATTCAGCCTAAAATTTGAGAAAACCGCGTAAATCTATTTTATTTTATATATCATACTATTTTCACTAAAGGTACGTTTACTTGTTCAACCCCTCACTAGATGGCGCCACCAGTTATTTTGTAAAATCATTTATTCAAACCATTTTCTAAAAATAACCCATTCCTAATACTAAGAAAAAATACAAGTCCAAAAGAGAGAAAGAAACACTACATTAATTCACCATCTTAAGTTAACTCTCTTACAGCCTAACGGATAGCGCGCTTGACTTCGGATCCTATGGACCCGGGTTCGAATCCAAGAAACTCCTTTTTAATTAAAAATAATAGGGTTTCGAATTGCTCCACCAGTGATTCATCACCATGGCAACTCCAACAAAACGACGCCATCTTGAAACAACTCAACGCCTGCATGAAGTCGATGACAAAAAAAAATTCCAAAATGTAAACAAACAATACGTCACGTTATTCAGACACGCCCACTTCCTGTCACGTGGTGTGACGTCACTTGGCTCCGGTCACGTGGTATGACGTCATCCCCGGAACAGTCTTATCACCCCTGCCCAAATCTCACCTTCCCAATCTCTCCCTGCCCTTATGCGCCAGAACTCTCATTTTCTATCTACTATTAACTTCACATTAGAATAGAAACAGAAGATAGAAACCAAAATTTTTGCTTCTAAAAAGATGAAGAATCACTGAAAGTAATATTTTATTATCAGAAGAAAAAAATCAATACAAAATTTCTATATAGAAAAACTAAATGCAACTCATTTCCTTAGAAAGTTTTACGACGGAATGTCACTTTTTTTAAAAATCACATACTAAAGTATATTATGTATATATTATTCAAACACTAATTGTTCAGACTTTTTGTGACTAACACATTCTGTAAAAACGGTTCATTATAGTACAAAGCTGAAAAAATATTTTTCATAGTTATTTGTTTCACCTTTAGACTACTGCTGGTACAGCAGTTGTACAGCCACAGTATAACTAATAGTAAGTCGTAGCATAAAGGTTAACACGAGAAATTGCATATCAAAATACTGTCAAAAATATTCAAATATATACTAAATTTACACAAGAATTAATTTAAAAAAATGAATTCATCCAAAAAATCCAACAGAAAATGGTGTTTGTTTTTTAAGATGGAGTACCATAGTAGAAAACTTCTATTGACAAAACAATCCCCTATTTGAGTATTTTTCAAGACCATAAAGATTACTTAGAATTTCAAAAGAGCATACTCTTAAGACACTTACAAATAGCAAAGAATTTAAATAAAAAGCTAAAAGAAACAAAATTAAACATAAATATCAATAAAAATTTTCTTCATAGTCAAAATGCTAATTAGTTTGAAATAAATTTTTAGAGGTAAAGGTTTGAATTAGATACCAAATCGTTATTTTAGACAGAAGCAAAAATAATTTTGTGGCAAACTAATAAAAACATTAATGGAATTGGATAAATACTCATACCAAGTCAGGCTTTTGCCAGTAAAGATATGAATTCTGCACTATGCCCTCACAGAAAAAAATGAAACACTATTTTAATTCAAGGTTTAAAGGATAAAACTTTCTTGCAAAATAAATCCATAAACTAGCATGTACATTTAGATAACATTTCTAAAATTTCTGATGACAACCTTCAGGTAAGATCCAATTAGCAACCATCTTTTTGATTTATACTTTGAATCCAATTAAGAAAAGTACTAAGTATAACATAGATAATACAATAAAATATTCTGTAGTTAATGGCAGATTAAGTTTTTAAAATCTAATAGCTGAACAATAAATGTTCTAAAAATATTTTTTTTTCATGAAACAATAAAACATCAATATAAAACGTAAAAAATAAGTACAACTGAAGTAAATGATATTAACAAAAACATTGAAAAATTACTATCTACAACACTCATTTGATAACATAAGTTATATACAATATTTTTCCAGATTAAACTAATAAACAAAAATATTAAATTTTTTATTCACAATTTATTTCATAAGAAACTTAATACATACCTTTTTCACTTTGTATTCACAGAATACACTAATTGCAAAAAATATATTCAAATTTAACTAGTTTACCACTGTAAAATAAAATAATTACATCTTGCTGTGTTTATGAATTTCAAACAAGAGATTTAGTATAAAATGAAAAAGCTCCTAACTAAAACAAATTTTAAGGATAATCAGGGGAACAAACATTACAAATCATACAAAAGCAATAATGCAGAGATGAAAAATGTTCTCACATGAGAAAAACTACTCTATACATCGATTCCTCGAAAGTAACCATCATTTCTCAATGATTTTATAATCTTATCCTTTCAGAATAATTAATACATTTCATATAAAACTGGAGTACTTTTAAAATGCTTTTAATAGCATACAAACTGCTATAAACTTATGCACAATATGCATTCCAATTAATACCAAAGTTATAACATTTCAGATTTATTATAATTACTTTTAGGATTAGAGATAAACTTAAACACATGAATAAAAACAATTTTATCAATAAACAAATTAAAAATATACTAATAAAATTAAATATTAAAAACAGAAGTATGCATTTGAACATATAAGATGGGGTGAAATAAAGTAAAAATAAGGAAGTCATTATAAAGCACCTGATTTTGCATTAAATTGAGTGAATAAAAACATGGTAATGAGAAACAACTTTTGTGAAAAGAGAGCATGCATTTTCTACCATACAGATTAAAAATGCCATCATTTTAAGTTATAATCAAGATAACTCATTTCAAAGATTTTTCCCAAGGATAGTACCTTCTGATAATGATAAATATTTTTTGTAATCTTAAATATTTCAGGAGAACACAAAAGATGCATAAGACATGAATTAATTAATGCACACAGAATTAATTAAATAACAGTTCACCAGTTTTCATTTTTTGTAAATGTGAAAAGCAAATAAAATTTGTGCGTAAAACATGACAAAATCAAAACAGTTATTTTTTTACAAACCACTAACTGAACAAATAATTAAAAAATAAGTACAAAATATAATACTAAACAAACATTTGTAAGACATACACTGTCAAAAATTTACAATTTTGTTTCTTTTAAAAATATAACTATTGCTAACAGAAATTTCTGCTTTCCTAAAAAATTAAAAATGGGAAGTGGGATTTAAAATACATCTCTTATCTCACAACTTCAATAAATCATCCCTGCATAACAGGTATCTTCAACAATTCCTGAATACTAAATCCATGACCTTTCAACAGAAAATTCTCACAATATCACATGATTCTTCTAGTTTCAGTTTTTAAATACTTTTTCAATTCAAATCAACATTTCAATAGAACAATCTCAACTTTACAACACTTCATATAAATTTTGATATTGGTTAAAATAAATACAACTCGCAGAGTTTTAAATTTGATTCTTATCTAGATCATAAGAATTAAGTTGTACAATTAAAAAATTGATTTAACACGGAATGTTTAGGATATGTAATAAAAATATCTTGATATATTCACACCAAAATCTTATTTAAAAAATTTATTGCTGAAAACAGAGAAAGGTGGAGTGTTTTGAATACAGGTTTCTTTTTGGCAGAAAAATAAAAGCAAATCTAAAAAACCAAAGATGTGGCGAGAAAAATGATAATTTTTCTCCACACAAAGTTACAAAAGTTAACACCAATTTTAATAATTCTGCATACGAATATCTCAACATGAAGCGATTTCGACGACAAACCTGATTTGCATCCATTTGACTTAGCTTTGTGTTAAATTACTTAAACAAAGAAACATTAGGAGAGAATAGAATTGGACCAAAAATTATACCTTTTAACTTTGAAAGAACTTTTATCATGCATATTAAAAGAATGACTATTATACAAATACATTATGACTGAGTAAATGGAATGAATATTTTGAGTTAAATTACCCAGTTAAAAAAATTCTCTAAACTCCAATAAAAACAATAGACTGAAATGGCAGAATTCTTCATGTAGGACAGTAGACTAAAAAATTGATATCAGCTACCATTTAAAGTTTCGTTTTGCAAAATTTTATAACAAAATGAAAATATCAAATTGCCAATGATAAAAGCAGAATGTCTTGGCAACATAGTAGTAACTTTTGTTGTGCCTCAGTGTATTCTTTCCCTCAATAGGACGATAGTACAAAGCAAAATAATGCAACAGATATACTTTGATTCTAAATATTTTATTTGAGTTAAATGATTGATAATTTAAAAATCAAGTGAGAAGACAAGCCAAGCACATCTGCATGCATTCTGAATTTGGGAGCAAACTCACGATTCATCAGAGCAAAGATACTTCAGGTATACAATTGATTTTAGGAATGAATTTCCAATTGTATAATCTCAATTTTTAGCCAGTCAAGTGGTCAGAGTGCTGGCTTCTGGAACCAGAAGGTTCCTGGTTCAAATTCGGTGTAATGCACTGATATTTGTGTCTGGAGTAGATCTATGACCTCTCTAAAAACGAGTTGTGCTAAGAATGTATGGAAAGAATATGGGGTGTAACATGAACCCACCCCATGGTGCACCAGGATAATGCAAAGTGGTTCACAAATGCATTCTTGTAGTGCCATGATTTAATTGGAAGCATTAGGGAAAAATAAATCTGATTTGTGATTATATGTAAGGTTTAAACAAGATTTTTTCCCCATCTACCTTTCTTATGGCCCAGACCTGATAGAAAGAAACCATCTTGCAACCAACATTTTTTTTTATCAGGATTAGAACACTAGAGCTGACTAATTTGCTTGACTAATGATGACCATACAGCTATGCCAATTAAACTAGGACTGCTGTCAGCTGATATTAAAAAAGTTTATTAATTGTCAGGGCAATTGTACAAAGATGAAAATGTTTCAGCAAAGATAGTCTATCAAAATGGCTTTACTGTTAACATATTAGCTACAGCATGACTTCACATATTTGACTATGAAAGCAATTACTTATTACTGAGAAACTGAACATTAATTGGATGTGTAGGCAGACCTAGATAAACTCACTTATGCAGCGGATATAATTAGCATAAATAGCTTAATTGCAGTGTCATACAAATAAATAATTAAGATAATCTAGTTTTTGTTCCCTTAACCATATTGAAAATCAAATCTCCATTCCATCAAAATTGGAAGTAATATTTTTATCAGTTACAAACTGCACAGTAGTTAAAATAAGTTTAAAGGCCAAAACCATTTGAGTGCCAGAACTATGAAATTATTTATCCAGTCTCCATTCCCCTCTCTAAAATAACTTAAATATCGATAAAAACATGTGGTATGTAGACATTACATAATACTTCATTTTGGTATGCTGAAATACAGGTAACCCATGTATAACACGGGAGTTATGTTCCAAAAAATTGCTGTGTTACGTGAATCCGTGTTATACGAAACAAAGAACTAGTACGAAAAGGGGGGTTAGATTCCAAAAATTAAAAACATGCTATTATATTTTCATAATTAAAAATTTTCTTAAGTAATACATATTAATATGAATTAAACAATGTTTTCTTCGTCATCACTAAGAACTATTAACCAAGGGTGTTTTCTTTTTGGCAAGATATCCTTATCCTCCGAGTGACGAGATCAGTGATGTCATTTATTTCTCAATTCCGTTTTCTCCCTCGCTCCAGTAACGCTCATTAACTATGCTAAGAATCTTCCAGAAAGTTACGTCATGCCATGTCATGTATGTCCATCTAACAAATTACAGATGAGCTAGTTTAAAAACAGTGAATCAGGAAGTCCAGCTCCCTTGATTGACAAGACCATCTCCCCTGATTTGCGACCCCTGATAAAACGCATGGAGAGGAAGAATACGCTCTTTTTTTTTCATCTCAGTCCAACGACCTTGCAGTATTGTGAGAAAGAAACGCGTTAAACGTTCTTGCCATTTTTTCTTTTTGATGATGAGCGGGGATCCCTGAGAGATGCCATGTCTCTTCTAAGCTAAGAGTTACTTTTTATTTAATTTATCTCGAGATAATATCAGCGTGTGAAGTTCTTAGGATATTCCCATGCTACACCGTTTAAATTAAACTTTCATAATGCCGTCCTTTTCGCATCGTTGTTCCAATCATTCCATAAAAGCACCGTGTTATACGGGGATGTTCCAATTCTCGAACCGTGTTAGAGTGAATCCGTGCTATA
This sequence comes from Meta bourneti, assembly GCA_933210815.1. Lineage (NCBI taxonomy): Eukaryota > Metazoa > Arthropoda > Arachnida > Araneae > Tetragnathidae > Meta > Meta bourneti. The sequence goes on along the minus strand of OW119929.1, from coordinate 72,673,710 downwards.
AAAGCACTGTGTTATACGGGGTGTTCCCAATTCTCGAACCATGTTAGAGTGAATCCGTGCTATAGAAGTGCCGTGTTATACGGGGGTTACCTGTATATCAAATCCAACTGATCATCGAAATTTAGGGTGATATCACTGACACTTTCTAAGAGGTTTCTTGTATGCACTTAAACTTATAATTTTAAATTTATGCTGACCAATCGGAAGTCAGGGTGCTGACTCACTGATCGAAAGGTTCCTGGTTTGAAAAAGGGATAAGGCATGAGTATGTTGGTATGTCTGGAGTGAATGTGTGGCCTCTAAATGGGTTGTGGATAGAATGTATGGTATGAATGTGAGGAGTAACATGAACCCACTACCTGTGGTGCACCAGGGTAAAGCCAAATGGTTCACAATTTTGCCCTGGTAGTGCCATGATTAATGTTCAATTGGCCGAGTGTCGAGGGAAATATAACAATTTTGTTGCAGATATTAAATTGAATAGGATCTGAATTACTAATGAATCTAATGGTTAGCAAGTCTAAATTATAATGGATCTAATGACTAGATCCCTTATAATTTATAGACTTGCTGCCAACCGCCAGCTATAACAGAACACAATTCCAAAGCATTTGAAAAGATGAAAATTTTATGAAAAGATTGGAGATGTACTCAAACACGCTATTTGAGTATATTAACAGTTTGAAAGAGCAATTTTCTAATTCATTACAAATTTTCTAGAAATCTTACGTTTGGTAGCATAAGAACTGTATTAAACTATTGTGCAGAGGAAATTTTGTAAAATTAAATCAAATCGCAATATAAAAAGAAAAGTAAAACAGGCTTTTATGTACCAAAATAGCTGTGGTGCTATTGCATTTTCTAAATAGTTTTATTTGCCAATAAAAATGAAGTTTTGCACATAACAGGTTTTGGCACTGTAATGATTACGTTTTTGCATTAATTTATATAATAGTAATACATGTTTTTAGAGATAGTTATGTGTTTTATAAATACATACGCTTTTCTGCTGATTGATTTCATGAACAATTCAACCAAATATTTCTAACTTCAGCTAAAGTGATTTCAATTATTTGAAAGAGCTTTTAAACAAATCTAACATTAAGTTGTTATTTACTAGAAAACAAATCCAAAACATGCAGTTATATTTTATCACTACATAAAACAAAGTAATTGTAAAATATCACAAAATTTGATAATGCAATCAAGATAGGCTGACCATACATATAATTTTGAATGGAAAAATATCGTTTTTTCCCATTTTTCCTGGCCATCCAGTTTTAACAAAATGGCAATTTTGTCGTTTTTTTAATAAAATCGATAAATTTACTTTAATTATTGATCAATCCTGAAAAATTATTAATAACCTATCATCGTACATTACTATCTCCCCCATGGGTACCAGTAATTTGTATAACCATTCGCAATATTTGATATCTATCAATATCTGCAACGATTTATTTAGAGAAAATACATGTTGGCAACACTTGATACAGTGTCTGTTTTGTTGTAATGTTAGTTTTTGCCTGTATGCTAACTGGTGGCAGTTATTCAATACAATCGGTTCAAATTTCATATATTTTTTAAATTTCTGGAAAGGCTTTTTTAAGTCTTAATTTTTAAAACTTAGTCTATCCTTGCAATGAAGTAGACTTAATGATCTCCAGAAAGAATTTATCATCTTACTTCTTCACAAATACAGAATATTACATGACCCCAGTCCTGTTTTTGCCATCCCAATATCATTTTTGTCTCAAGGGAATATGGTCAGCCAAACCAAGATTAAGTTATATTAAACATACAATATTTCTGAATCACAACACACAGAAAATTTAACCTTGCTAACAATTATAAACTTAACTCATAAAAGCTGTGACAACATAGATACTAGGATAGATTTGTGAGCTAAGTGCTTTGGATTACTTGAACATAATCCAAAGCACTTAGTAAAGTTTTCAAATAATGTAACCAAATGCAATGCTTTGATGGATTAATGATAAGAAATAAATAAGCCTTATATTTACTATTGCTGATCATGAAAAATGGAATCGGAAATGCTAGGAGCACTGTCAAACAGACTTGCAGATAAGTTTTGAGTAAGATTCAAGTCCATGTCCAGGCCCAAACTGTCGAATTTCTCAACAATGGCGTCTTCTGCTGCAGAAGAGTTCACTGCACTCTCTCTGCATTCCACATGCTGTGGTGAATCAGACTGTTGCATCATTTGCTGCATGATTGGTGAAGGTATAGTGGTCATTGCTGGTGGTGGGGTCACAGAAGACTGGCTGTGGGCACTGGGGGAGGTGGCTAAATTTGGAGAATGGGCAGGTGTGAGATGGGGAGATGTGGACGGGACGCCTACAGGAATGGACGACAGCATTGTAGTTCTGGAGAATTCTGTAGTTACAAATGAAGTTGATGCCTGATCAAAAAGATTCTCAACACACACTCCTCCAAGAACTGACAAAAAAGGAAAAATTGTACTGAAGAAACCATCATAATAAAATGCAAGAAATAAAAACTTCAATTTTAATTGATTAAGGTCATAATATCAAATATGCATATGAAGAGCACATATTTTATAACTTAATTTGATGGGATTTAAAGGATGAGAAAGAGGAAGCTTTTAAGTATGACCTGAACACAACTATTGAATCATGAAATGCTTTTTTTTTGGATGGGTGGGGTAAAACAAAAATCAACTACTCTTTGCTTTAAAAGTTAATATAAAACCAAATACCTACATTATCATCTAAGTAAAATTTTTAATATAAAATTCTACAAAATTTCATTTTACTTTAGAATATTGTGCTGTGCAATAATACTAATTTAAAAAATAAATATTGCTCACCAACAGAAGGTTCAAGCTTTACACTCTGCTGCTGACCTGACTGCCTTGACATCCTTGGCACACCTACAGCCATTTGATGTTCTGTAATGAAAATGATTTAGTTATGAAAACATTATGGAAATGATATTTTAACACCACATATAAAACACTAAACGACATGTAGCCTACTTTGTGCAACAGATCCTCCAGTAAGAACATTCCCTTGAAAATATCGTTCAAGATCAATCCTTTCTTCTACTTTCAGTTTCTTACGGGCCAAACCTTCTGGATCTGTAACAAGATAAGATTTGGTAGGGTTTGCATAACTGCAAAGCATTACAAACTTGATAAAAGCATAAACGTTGTTATATATAAGTAAATTTATAATTTTTTTGCCTGCGCTTTAGTGATGAATTTGTAAACATAATTTTATTTCAAGAGCATGGGTGCACAGGATGGAGCAGGGGCTTAAGCCCTTCACACCTGAAATAGCAAATATGTCCTTATTTAATTCATAGATGCCATCATGGGTAGGTAGTTAATTAACATCACACTGGAGCAACACAATGGGCTATTGGCAATGGTCTGGGATCAATCCTGAAGGGAAAGATCGAGGATCTGAACCACGGTCAAATGACGAGGCAACACTGGAGCTGGCATCCCTCTCTCCAAACTTCCACATCACGCCAAGCCATAATGGGGGTATGAAGGTTCGAGTCCCCAGACCCCCCAAAAGCAAGTAGTATATTCTTATTTCATACACACACATTGAACTGTTTTAAATTATAACAAACCACTTCTGACTTCCCAGACTGATTAAATACGACACAACTTTAGTCAATGTCAAAAGTTGTTAAATTATTATTTTTGTCAAATAAATGTATTTGTAAACAAAGAGAACTTTTACATTAAAAAATGTTGTAATTTAAAGAATAAATAAAATAAAAATAATAAATATTTTTTCCAATTAAATTACTCAAAACCAGTCCCTGAAGTTTGAGCACTTCCAATTAAAATCCAGTCGAAAGACTGGTTTTGAATTGGAAATTTACTGTTTCAAGATTTGTTTAAAATTAACAGTCCTAAATAGAACCAATGATTCAATAAACCCAATTGATTATAGCCAGTACAAGATATTTATGCATTATAACGTTATATAATAGAATTTATTTAGAAAATTACCCCTTTCCATGGGTAGGAACTGAAATGGTCGAGGTTCACCCCTTTTGTTTTCACTAGGTTTCCGCAGCTCAACAAATACTGGAACAGGTTGGGTCACATTTTCATTAGGATAGCGGGGAGTTCTGAAAGATATTGCCACTTGTTTATGAACATCACTGGGTTGAAACTCAGCTTGACTTTCCCACAATATTCTTGAACCTTGCTCTTCATAAAACCATACTTGAATATCTTCTAACAAACAAAAATAGTTTTTATCAATCAGTATTACATATGAAGTAAAAATGTCTTCAAGGGTTTAAAAGCAATTTAATGTTGAACAATGACAGGGATACCATATAAAATGAAAAAGAAAGCTATGTTAATGTTTTAAATCTTACTGATGATACAAACATTCTGCTCTCCTAGTGCATGAGTGCCATTAACTTAACAAAGTTTACTTGGTGCTTTGGATGATTATGAATACCCCTACTTAAGTCCATCTCAAAAATTTTGATAATTCAAATTGTAAAAATGATGAATCAACGCAGAACAAATGCTCTTGCACTTAGTGTATTCCAAACTTAAAAGGTTTGTCTTGGGAAAAAATTATTTGAGTCATAGCATTCCTACACTGGGGATTATTTCAATACAAGTGACATAGTAAACACAAATGCATACCTGCCAACATGGGCACACTTACAGAGTGGACTATGGGGATTTAAGCCTATCACAGACCATATTAAAGGCAATAAATCCTTATTAAATTCATTGATTGCTGCCCTCAGGGGCATACCTTCTTTAGGTTTGAATGGCTTCACAACCCTGGGGTACCTGAGTGATCTTCCATTTATTTCATTTTCCCCCTCCTGCTTTTTTCTTCTTCCCTCATTGTGGTTGCCTCTTCGGAGGTGATGGCTCAAGAAGGTTTTCGCCACTCTATCGCTTTCAGCTCCTCTTAGGGATTTTATCACCTACGTCTTTGCAGTGCATGGAGGCCCTGGAAAAGGGAATCCTAGCAGTTGAGGGGTGACATACTGACCCCATATATTGCTTCGACCCCAGCTTCAGGTAAAAGGAAGGTGTACAAAGGTCCCATGTGCATCAATTGGCTGGTCGATTGGACTTTGTCGTCAGCTAGGGATCAAGCAATCGGTCATCTTCTGGGCACTGCGTTAAGGGTGGTGGCTGTTTCAAGGTTTGAATGGCTTCGCAACCCTGAGCACCTTCGTTAGCATATAGGTCGTGTTGGTACCAGTGCAGAGTCTGCATCTCCTTGTTGGTCTCGATGGTGGGTGGTGCTGCAAGGCCACGGACTCCTTTTCTTCATTATCATAAATAATGAAAATTCTTTTCCTCCCTCCTGAAGGGAGCAACAAATTGCACTGACCTCCCTCTCAAATGCCAGATTCTTCCTAATGAACAAAGTACAGATCAATCATCACTTTCATTTTCTCGTGTTTCACCATTCTTGATCAATAAAACGTTGCTATCTTACTCTTAGGTACCACTAAATCAATAAAAAACGCTTTGGGGACATTCTTGTTGAGGTTTCCTTAGTCTCAAGCTTTACTTCTTTCAAAAACAACCCTCGGTTCTTTACAGTTTCTGTCACACCACACAATTCATTAAATTTTTCAAAAGGTGTTATTTCTGTGAATTGGAATTATATCATTCATCTGAAGAAGAAATTTAGGAAAATTTAAGGTATGAGCATATATGTGGAGTTCATCGCATTACTATTCGTCGTGATGGCATGGTGCTTCCGACGAAGCACCTCATTTTAACTTTTGACACACCCACACTGCCATCCCATGTAAAGCTGCCTATCTTAGCTGTCCTGTCGGCCCTTATATTTCCAACCCGCAGCACTGTTTCAACTGCCAGGGGTTCGGACATTCCAAAATTTCTTGTAGAAGCCCCACTAAATGCTCTAATTGTGAAGAAGTAACCATAATAACGATTCATACGATGCACCACCCCACTTTATTAATTGTAATGGAGAACATCCTACCTTCTCTTGAACCTGCCCTAAATGGGCTTTCAAGAAGGAGGTACAATAATTTAAAACAATTCAAAAGATTTTTCCCCGAAGCCCGAAAGCTTGTGGAGTCTCAAACTCCAAACGTTGGGACTTCATATGCTTCCATTGCAGCTAAACCAAATAACACAATAATCACAACAAAATCAAGTAATACAATAGCCACAGACAGACCCCCTTTCGGAACCAATATTGGTCTTCCAAATTTTTCTCTACCGTTAGTACCTCTAAAACCTAAACTTCAGTAATTAAACAATCTTCTACCACATCTAATACTCCCTCTGAAAGTCTCGAGGACCTGCTTCTCAGATACCTAAACCAAACTCACGCACTGAATTTAAAAGTAAAACTAAACAGAAAAATAAAAAAGTTGAACCTCCAACCAAAAAAGAGACTCAAGAAATTCTCACACCCATGGATATAAAACTCCTCAGCTTATAGCTGAGCAACCTGAACTTCACCTTCATGCCTCGGGACTTTCTGAGGAAGAATCAGATATCGATATGAATGTCCTGAATCCGAGAGTGGCCAAAAGCTGCTCCTTCTAATACTAATTAAAAATAGTTATTTCTTGGAACTGTCGTGGCTACAGAAACAAACTGGATGTTAAAACCCTGATTGCAGAGTACCATCCCACCTGTGTTGCACTTCAGGAAACATACCTGAAGTCCGCTGACCAAGCAAAGATATACTTGTATTCGGAGCGATAATAACAATTTGATGGAAGAGCTTCGAGAGGTGTTGCTATCTTTGCCTCCCTTGAATACGCATTGCTCACTATACCACTCAGCATGCCATTACAGGCAGTTGCAGTATAAATACAAGTACGACAGTTGATTACGATCTGTACTCTGTACTTACCACCATCTACACCTATCAAGAAACAAAGCCTTGAGAACTTGGTGGATCAACTTCCGCAACCATTCTTTTACTCCACAACCATTCATTAGGGATACAAATTCCAGTGGGCGACAGATTGAACAGCTGACCACAGATCGCTGTCTGCTCAATGGTTCGTGGATGCTACCTATTTCCACGAACCATCCAGCACTTTCATGCCATAGACCTTGCCACCTGCTCACCTTCCCATTTCTATCCTTTTCTGTCAGTAGTGACCTGAGCAATAGCGATCATTTCCTAATATTTGTAACTCATATTGGTAGAAATGATCCTATTAGCCGCCAATCGCGTTATATTTGAGGCAGCAGAATGACCTAATTTTACATCTCTGGCCACTATATCAGACCAGATGGTAGCATAGATGAGGCAGTTGCAGCAGTCACCGATGTTATGATTATAGTTGCTGATACAGCAACCGCCCACCTTTCATAACCGTTGTAAATCTTGGTGGAATAAAGAATGCACTGCAGCAATTAAGATCCAAAGGGAAACGTGGGGTATTTTCCACAGATACCCCACAACTAAAAATCTTATAGCTTTCAAACATGCGAAAGCAAACGCATGGCAGTGAGATGTCACAGTCAAAGGGAATCTTGGAAGAAATATTTCTCTGGCATAACATCTGCCACTTCCTCAAAACAGTTGTGGGATCGAGTTTGGAAAGCGATGGGTTTCTATTCTGAACACACGATCTCATTCATAGAAGAGAATGGCCACCATGTCTCCTAGGCTGTCAAGATGGCAAATGCTATTGAACAAGCTTTCTCCACAGCTCCCAATTCAAACACCTTTTCGAAGGCATTTAAACGCGAAAAACATCACAGAATCCCATCGCCTTAATTTCCATTCTCAAGCCAATCTCGCCTGTAACTGTCAATTTATGGAAAGGGAGTTGAAGCAATGCCTTCAGAAGACCAGGACGACTGCACCTGGTCCTCATGGCATCAGCTATATTATGGTTAGACATCTATCCAATCAATCCCTTCGTAACATCTTACTTCTTTTTAACAGTATATGGGAGGAGCATACCTTCCCATTGGCTTGAAGATGTGCCATTACCAAAACTTGGAAAAGATCCCACCAATCCGTATAACTATTGGCCAATCGCACTAACAAGCTGCATCTGCAAGCTTTTTGTAAGGATGGTGAATGCTCATCTCGTTTACATCCTTGAAACGACTCAGGCTATATCAAAGCGGTTTTAGGGTTGACCTCTCTACGGTAGATAACATCTTGTTCCTTGAAACTCAAATATGCTGTGCTTTCCTATGCCAAAGCCATCTTGTTTTCATCTTTTTTGATATGGAAAAGGCATACCATCGCACTTGGTGATACGGTATACTTTGTGATTTACATCCTCTTGGGTTTCAAGGACACCTACCGATTTTCATACTGAATTTTCTTGCCATAAGAGTTTCAAGTATGTATAGGCTCTACCCATCAGATATTTATATCCAATGAGTACCTCAGGGAAGCGTCCCCAGTGTAACCCTTTTTTCCATCAAAATAAATGGCATTCTTAACCAATTACCACCAACTGTCCAGGGTAATTTGTATGTTGATGACCTGAGCATACATTGCCAGGGGAATGACATACGGTATGTCGAGTGACAACTTCAGGCAGCTGTGTCCCGCTTGACGTGGAGTATCAATAACTGTTTCAGCTTTTCCGCTCAAAAGACGTCCTGCGTTCATTTCTGCCGAAGTCGGAACTTGCATCCTGACCCAGAAATCTTTCTGGATGATAACAGGATTGCAATGGTGGATAGTGTAAGGTTGCTCGGTATCGTTTTCGACCAGAAACTTACCTTCCTCACCCACATCGCGCAGGTGCGGATGTCTTGCGAGAAAAAGCTCAATCTTTTGAAGGTACTCTTGAAAACATCTTGGGGGTGGAACGATCCTCCATGCTTAACATCTGTCGAGCTTTAATTCATTCCAGATTAGACTGTGATTGTGAAGCCTATAGCTCCACACGTCATTCTGTGCTATGAAAGCTCGATACTATGCATCATACCGCACTTAGCATCTGTTCCAGAGCTTTTCAAACTCCACCCGTCAAAAGCCTCTATATGGTTTGCCAAGAACCATCTTTGGCTTCGACCAATCTTTTGTTGTCGTTATGACTATATTACCATCCCTTGAGCCATCCAATGCATCTACTATACAATTGACTCTTGGATAGTTCTTATGATCACTTATTCAGGAATAAACCATCCTGTGTTCCACCTTTCAGGTTACACATGAGGAATGCCCTGAGGGACACCACTCTCCCCATCAATCGCTAAATGACCACTTTTTTCATTTTCACCCTGGCAACCTCCAAACTTCTTTTTGCAACCATTCACTGGCTATGAGAAGTCTAATACCAACTCAATTATTCATCGCCAACTTTTTATCTTCCATTGACATCATTTTAAAGACCACTCAGCCATTCACAATGATGCTTCTAAATCTTTTAATTATGCTGGCTGCGCTTTTGTTTTTGGAACAACTTTTGGTTTCTCATTACCATCCTTTGTCTAAATTTTTACAGCAGAATTTTTAGCAATATACAAAACCTTGAAATATATTTTAGTCTACTTGTTGGAAATTTTATCATATACACTGATTCCAAAAGTGTATTCGAATCTTTAAAATCGGAGTGTCTGAAACATTCTCTAGCAGATGCCATAATTCAAATTCATAAGAAACTAATCTGACATAGCTACGGTATCGCCTTTTGTTGGATACCGGGACATGTTGGAATTTTTGGAAATGAACTAGTGGATGCTGCAGCCAAAAATGCAGTGACTCCACTAAATATTCCCACTCCATACGATGATCTCCGTCAAGTTGTCTGAGACATCATGTGGAACGACTGGAGCATGCAAAGCCACAATAAGCTCCACAGCATCTGGCCAGACATTTCATTATGGCCTGCATTACAAATATGACACTGGTGTACTTTTATCTTGTCTAAGCATTGGACACACGCGTTTTACTCACATGCATCTTATTAGGAGAGACTGCGTCTGTGTGTAGTTCCTTTTACCATTAGCCATATTTTAATTGATTGTCCTGTTTTTAATCATCACTGCCAGTTTTATTTTATTAACAATTTTAAACTTACGATTTGGTTGGGGAAAATCCCCATCCAAACCTATTTCAATTTTTACAATGTAAAATTTTTGAATTCCATCTGATTTTTTTATATTTCATACTTTTTAAACTCCATCACTTCATCAATACTTTTTATGTTCATGACGAGGATAATCCTATACCTTTTTATGATCTAAATATTTTAAAGCAATGTACCTACATTTTAAAAATCTAATCTACTTTTATTGTTAGACAGATTTTTAAGTTCTTTATTAATTTACTGGGTTGAATTTTGTCTTATGTCTGGCGTAGCTTGTCCATTATTGGACTTTGTGCCATAAAACCCAAACCAACCAACCATCGCATTGGACACACACGTTTCACCCATTGTCATCTTTTGTTGGATGAAAGTCCCCTTTTTGTTCTTCAGACTTTACTGTTCATGTTTTAATTATGTCATGCTTTTCATCATCATGGCCAAAATTTTTTTTTAATTTACTAGATTTGGTTAGGGAAAATCCAGATCCAAACCTTTTCGCATTTTTATGTTCAATTGGTTTTTATAGCTCATCTAATTTCTTTGCAAATTCAAAATGACTCATCACAATCTATTTTATCAAATTCTTTTATAATTCAATATTTTCAATTTCACTCTTTCAAATTTTATGCATATGTAAATAAAATTCATTAGTTATGCTGTAATCAATGGTCTTGTTTTTATCGTCTGACTATTTGTATATTTTTATTCTTATTTACACATTTTACGTGTTTAAAATCTATCTTTTATCTTTGTCTTGTACTTTAATTGGGTTATATTATATCTTGTGTTTGGCGCAGCTTGTCCGCTTTTGGACCTTGTGCCATAAATCCCCAATATCCAATCCAATCCATCGATTGCTACTTTAAAAATCATGTATAAAGGTGCTTTGATATTTTCTCCTCAGTCAACTAATGTTTATTAATTGCTTTCAAGAGCTCATTAAGAAAAGTACACCATTTCTTATTTACTGGGATTCATAAAATAATTGAAAATTTTTAATCTGTTCATTAAAACATTGGCACCTTTTCCCTTCCATACAGTTTCTCTTGAAGTAGTCACTCTAAAACTAGTCTCTATGCAACCAACTCCAAAAGTCTCTAGGTAATATACTCTAAAACTAGTCTCTAAGGAGCTTATGATTAAAATGTAGCCCTTTCCAGATTGATATCCTAGGTGTGCCCTGCTGCCAACCTCTAAGAAAAAAATTCAGAAGCCTTTTAATGACATAAAAACCAATGCACAACTCTATCAGAAACTAAAAAAATGCCTAAAAACAATTATTGGAATAAAAAGTAATTAAAAGAACCAAATTAGCTACGATTGTACCAAACAGAACTTAAAGAAAGTAATTAAAAACAGAAAAAGTAACCCCACCGGCTCTCTACTACTGTCATATGCTCTAAAGTTTGAACTGGTGCAACCAATTAAGCAATATTTTATACAAAAATAAGCAATAAATCTCGAGTACATTAGAGGCATATATGTAAGTTTTCTTGAGAATGAATGCCAAAGATTTTTTGATATTCTAGCAAAAACTGATTCCAATGTTTTACTTCCATGTGCTTAAACTTCAAAATTCATGTAACATTTTTGTGTAAAGAAAATCTGGATACTACTTCTGTCTAGGAAATGCACAGAAGACTTGGAAAAGTTGGCACGTATGCAATATCATCCCTTCATGGATTGCCATGATGTGATATTGGCAGATGGTGATGTATGAAGAAATTTGATTAACTACAATTCAAATTTAGAATATAAATTGAATTCTCTCAAAATCAGTCTTCTAGTTCTAGTTACTTCAGGATTGAATTGGAGGTAGAAAAATCAATTCTTTAAAATGAAGGAAAACTTATCTGTTTTCAAAAGGCACTTGTCAGAAAAACTATTCTTTAGTATTATTAAACTACTATTATTCAAATTCACCAAAAAATAAATAATGGCCACTGAAGAGGTATAGACAATTATAACCTTCTCTTAGTTTCTTACCAAAATCTTTTAACATAAAACATAGTTACCTTTTGCTACCCGGTCACACAGCAGAATAACTTCAGTACCACCAGTGACAGGGGCAGAGTAATGACTCAGCTTCATTATTGTAAGATCAGACATTGCCTCTGTAAGTAATTATAAAAAAGTGTGAAAACGAATTGCACTTCCAAAAACGGACAGCATATATCAATTTGCATAACAAAAAAATACCAAAAATGTATCTTACTTTTATCGAAAATGGATTCCGATACAACTGGTTGCAGAGGCAATGAAAATGCGTTATCGGGTCCTCTGATGAAAACTTGAAAGCATAATCTCAACACATTCAGATCAATGCTGTTTGGATGACTAAATCCAGCTAAATTATGTTAAAAATAGTTTCAAGCATCTCATACAATAGATTGTAATACAATTAAATTACATTATGATTGATTTTACTTCAAGAAAATTGAGCATATTTTACCTTTTCCAATGTACATTGCAAAAGGATACAATAAGAGCATAACAAGTTATGAAACTAGTAAAAGATTGATAAACTAATTCATTTTAGTTTCAACAACAAAACTGAATCAAAGCAGTTTTAAAACCTATATCATACACATGCATAAAGCACTGATTGAAATAAAATTGTTTTCAAGGTATCATTACTGGAGTAGAAATGAACAGAAATAAATCAATGATCGGTAAAAAATAAAATGCTGTGATTGTAAATAAAAGGTAATCAGCTAATTAACAAACTATTTAAAATACTTCAAAGAAAAAATTCATTAAATCTAATCATTGAATGAAATTAGATATCACAAATGACAACTACACCAAAACTTGTAAAGAGTAAAAACAGAGAAAACTGCTTAGTCAAAAAATAATCATGCTTCCAAATTAACAAATAATTGAAAATTAACACACGAAATACTTCAAATTGTTGGTTATTACAAAAGTTGCTTACTTCCGAATGGATCCAATTTGTGAGCTTCACGAACTTTAAGTGATTTCTCAATATCTCTCTTTTTAACACATTGAATGCCTAGGCTAGTAAAACTATAAGAGAAAAAGGCAGATTAAAAACTATAATAAAAAATTCAACTCAATACTTTTAATGGTTATTCTAAATTTATATTAATATGTAATTTTAGACTTACCTGCAAGTCATATCAGCATTATTAACTAGTAAAGTACAGACACCCCTTTTGCAACCTTCTCTCCCAACAAGGTTATGTGGATGTGGTCTATATGACGGGCCGTCTTTAGTCACACATGACACAACTACAGCATATGGGCCCTGGTGATTCATTACCTAAAAAGATGAAATTTTTAATCCTTACAATTTTTTAAGTCAAGCAAATATATTACAGTATAATAGATAAATCCACTAACATAATTTTACTTAGTTTGAAAAATTTGCATGATACTGGTTGGTTCAATTAAAAAATATTGTTATAATCAAAGTTCAATATTTCGCCCAAAAGAAATAAATTACCTGTATTGTTGGATAAGTTCTATTTTCAGCAGTATTATTGATACCAACAATACTTCCAGCTGATCTTCCTTCGATTTCGCACTCATATCGAAATCGGAGGCTGCGAGGGGCAGGCTGTTCGACAATTCGAACATATGGTTTGCTTGTGTATTGTAATACAGGAATGCTGGGCATAGTGGGTTGTGTAACTTGATCCATTAAATGAGACTGGATCACTTCATCTGAAAGAAAAATATTTTTATATAGACTGAAAGTTGAACTAAATACACTAACAAAGTTAAAAGAAGGAATTACAATTGTAAAAAATAATTGTCAGATGAAATATAACGGCAAGTATTGCATATGAAAAGATGTGAGCAAGGCATTATATATAAGATCTTTATGTACTGAGAAGTTGTTGTTTTAGAGTAGAATGAAATTAAACACCTAGATTTATTTGTATTATTGAAGATCAATCAAAGCATCTATTAAAAAAATCTACAATTTTAATATAAAAATGTAAATAAAGATAGGTAAGATCTTATGATTGGGAAGGCTGGGCATGGAGGTAAGTGATGAGATTTTGTGGGTTTTAACCAGGGGTGGGAACTTTTTAATGTTGGAAGTCTGCATTAATTTAGCTGTAATCAAATAAGGCAGTATTAAACCCTTTCAAGCACACGATATAAAAAACTTTTTATGAAATTTTGTGTTCTTGATGACTTAAATGGAAAATATTCATGGTTTTTAGTAATAAAATTGGTTTATGATTAATGATTCGAAACTATGATTTCGAGAAAATATTGTAAACGTTTTTTTTGAACTGTTTTAAGAGGTACTCATTTAAAAGCATAATAAATTAAGTCACACAAAAACTCACCTTTAACGGTCTTTTATGCATTTAAAAAAATAAAAATCGCTTCTATTCAATCAACTTGATTAAGCACTGGCTAAAATTTCTATTCGCGGTTTAATGAACCATTATTAAACAAATGTTGTGCTATTGATTGACAGATGGTGGCGCTAGAGCACCTGAACTTCATTTAGATACTTAAAAATTTATATTATTTTATAAAAATCAAACTATGTACTAAATTTCAAAAAGCAAAAGTAATTGTTCATTTTAAAGTTAATTGATCTTTAAATGATTTTGTGTTGAGTCTGCTTTTTGTTGAAAGTATTGGAATACTTGATTGAAGCATGGAGGTCTGCTGTTTCAGTAGATGTTTACTAATATTCTAATTGTGCAATCTGGGAGGATTATTTCATTGAAACGCATATATTTATTCTTTGGTATTTTACATAGAAACAAAAAAGATAAAAATATGTATTGATAAAAAATATAAAAGGATTTGTTCTGTAAAATTTGGATTCAGTTTGGCTGCACTTAAGGACCAAAACCACATATGGCCTAAAAAGCCACTGGTTCACCACCCCTGATCTTAACCCTTTCGGTGGGATGTTTGGCATCTCAACGGCTTGCAATGATTAAGGCTAAGTATATAAATATTCAAGATATAAATATTCTAATTTGATATTTTGATGGGTTTAGAAGTGCTCTAAATGGGCAGTGACGCGTTAGGGGTTCAATAACCCTTGATTTGTGAAAAATACATTCATATAAGGTAGCAATTTTCAACCTTTTTCATCTCATGGCCCAAACTAAAATCTACAATTCTGCGGCACAATAAATTATATTTTTTGCCAATTTGCGAAAAATATTTACATAATTTAGCTTAATTTACAAAGAAAATAACAGTAATTAACTACCCTTTATTCTTCAAAAAGAGGCTTTTCAGAAATTCTTATTGAAGCGATTTATTTTTGTACTTCGTAATAAAAAAAATGAAACAAGATAATTTATACTGGAATTACTTGAAATTATTTGTGAATACCCTTGTCAAAAGTTTAAAACTAATCATCAAAGTAAAATAAATCTTTCACAATTTAAACAGTTTCTATGTCCATAAGGCGCAAGTGCCATTCTTGTGCTACATCTGTTGAAAATTGATTATATAAGGTGAACCAAAAAAACTTTTTAACAAAATCCTCCAAGGATTAAACACATTTCCACTTTGAAAATTAAAAAGCTCCGATTTTAAAATTTGACTAATGTAGTATCGAGTTAAAGCATGTTTTCTAAACAAATTTTAAATGATCATTGCATGTGTTAATATTTTTTAAAGCAAAAAAGAAAGTCAAGAAAAGAGAAATATAAAGAGACAACTCACCTACATCAGAGATGGTTAGTGAGTCAGTAAGGAAGGAAAACAGCATTTTTAAAGAATCAGAGGTAGAAGGAAGAAAAGGATGAGATGTGAAGGGGTAACTCAGCTATAGATAAAACACATTTTTAAATGAGAAGTGGATGTACAATTGAAAAGAGAACACTGCCATAAAGAGAAATGCACTTACAAAAGAACAAAAATGTTACTTAAGAGAGGCATCTCTTTAATCTCATTCATTTTTTCATCATGCATGGTAATTAAAATGTGCTTACAATGTAGTCAAATTGACACTTGTTAAATAAAGTAGGATTGCAAAATTGACTTGCCTAGATAAATGGCTAATATTATCAGGACACTTAAAAATATATGTTTTATAGTAGAAAACCAGCATCTTTTCTTATGAAGTGATAAACTTTAATTTCAGGCAAAAGTCACGAAAAGTTTTGCTATCCCAGAAATAAACTCAGCATAATTGTAATAACAAAAATAGACATTGAAAATGAAATTAAAAAATATTCCA
Source organism: Meta bourneti (assembly GCA_933210815.1). Taxonomy (NCBI): domain Eukaryota; kingdom Metazoa; phylum Arthropoda; class Arachnida; order Araneae; family Tetragnathidae; genus Meta; species Meta bourneti. The sequence goes on along the minus strand of OW119929.1, from coordinate 72,657,467 downwards.
AGTTTTAACAAAAGTGGATTCGATAATCATTCGCTGACAAAGATCATTATCAACCTATAAAAATGTCTACAAAATTATCAAATAAACAAACCATCAATATTATATTTAAAGAGTTGAAATATTTAAGACAGAAACAGAAATACAAAAATATCTCAATCACACTTGCTGTTTTGCAGAAATCTTAAAAATTGACAGGAGAAATTTAGCTTTTCCAGAAATTTCCTATTTATAAGTTTCAGGTTACTATTTATTGTCCCCCTCTAATAATTGAGAGTAACACAACACATTTAACACCAAGGCAATTTCTACACGATACTGAGAAATGAAAAAAAAAATTATCAATCGTTTTTAACGATCTTATTCAAACTGACACCAACAAAAATTCTCAGAAACAACCTGACATTCATTCCGTATTCAAAACATAAATTTTCTTCAATGTCTTTGACGCAAAAATTATGCAGAAATAATTTCTCCATAGAAAAACTAAAACGCAACTATTCCTACTGAACACGGCGATGTTTTTACACCTAATTTTACTCATATTACGATGACTCACGATACATTCTGTAAAAGCAGCAAAAAAGTAGATTGATAGATGACCACAAAGATTTGGCGCCAAACGTACGGGTAACCCCGCCTGAAATCAATGAAGTAGTATACGTGATTCAGTATGAAGGCGGATGGCGTGCCGGCTTCTACAGAAACGACGGCGCCTAGCTGCCTATAATACGAGACATCAGTCGGGGAGTACACCCCCCGAGACAAGATACGATATTAATAACAGCGGTTATTATTGCCAGCCATTCCTTGAGCATCACGTTTCATTGGCATATAATCTTTCCGGCCATATGGAGTCAACTAAGTTAGAATTTCAGTTTTCGCAAACTGAATCAAACAATCTGATTTCGGTTCAGATGCGATATTTATTTTATAAGCACCTTTCAAACTTATGAATTACGAGTTTGAAAGAATTGAGTTGATACAACTACGCATCATGGTTTATTTCACAATTGAAAGAGCATCTTTTCTTTGCAGTCCACCAAAATTGCTTGTAGAATAAATTATTTGAGTTTTTAGTTTATATATGAATTAATTGGTTAGTCATTTTTGCTATACGAGACTATTAGACCAGAACCTACGACATGTGAAGCCCTAAGAACATCGATGTCTGGGTGTAGTGTCTTTAACACTAGGTGATTAGGCTGGTTATTTTGTACTTGGTTTGTCATTCTACGGGCGCTTTTCGCTACACGAGGAATAATACTGGGACCTATGCTTTAAATGTAAGAGGAATTTTCAGTGTAAACCACGGGAAGACGATTTTACTTTGTTACCTAAAACGGAATGAGAACAGGAAGCACGTTCTACCACTAAACACTAGTGCCATCTACATTTAGATTTACAGAAAGAGCCGCTTATGAACATGAATGAAAATACACCAACCTGGATGAAAAATGAGTGAAGTTGAAACTAAACAAATCGAATTTGAGCACAAACGTGAACTAATTTTCATCTTTTGATACGAAAAACAAAATATATATAGAAATTCACAGATCTATAAAAATCAGAAACACTATTAATTTTATCAAGATTTCCTACATGAAACCAAAAAAAATTGGAAATTGCTTGACAAAAAAGGGACGTTTATGTTCTATTCAATTTGGAAAACAATTGGAAAAAAAAACGATTTGATTTGCATCAAAATCGTTCTCAATAAGAGGAAATTAAATTCAAGAATTTTGGACAAAAAGTTTTCATTCAGACGAACTCCACTATTAAAGAATTTTAAACATCTAACTTTGCATAACTTAGTACACAGTACCAAGTTGCACCTTTTCCTGCACTCACTTTTATTGAAAAATCATTAGATATTTCATTAATTTAAGCTGGGTGAAATGTTCGGTATTCGGAACTAAATATTGTAGCTCAAATGCCAAAATCGATTTGATTATACCTCGAATGAATGAAAATGCTTTATTAAAGTCCGAAAAACCGGTAAGATTATTATCCTCTTGGATTGACGATATTTAGAAAACAAATCCGATCCACTTTGAAAGGCGATTCCAAAAATCAAGGTTTCAATCGATAATAACAGAATGGTCACCAGAATAAAAAAAAGCGTACGTGGTGAAAATAAATATCAGAAGAACGAATCCCCCCGTTTTAACCTTTTGTATCGGACTTAGGAACAGAATATTTTTGGACTACACTATCCTATCCTTTACAATTGATACTTCAGGAGGAAAGATTCTCCCTTATGCAAGCAATGTGAGAAAAAAACACCCCATTGAGAGTTCTAGTTTGCAGCCAAGTTTTAGTCTTGTGAAATATTAATCCAACTTTAAAAAACAAACTAATTTGAAACCATTTTTCCCATTCAGAGAACTAATCTTTCACTACTGAAACCAATAACAAATTTAATAGCGTTTTGAAAGTTTAATAAAAAATAACAATTTAATGAGCACGATATTTATTGATTTTTGCTAATTTTCCAGTACAAGGCAAAAATTTATAGAAAAGGTTTCATTGAACATCGAATCAGAATTAATATTTGCATCATTTTCATAAAAGCTTTAATGAAAATGAGCTTTGTTAGAGTTTAGTTTGTCGTTTTAATAATTTTCTGCTATACGAGGGGGTAATTAGACCAGTACCTACGGCTTAAAGTGGATTCCGAACCACTCCGAATATAGATGCCGACCGGGATTCGAACCGAAAGCCTGTTGAAGACCCGAAGGCTAACTTGGCTGTCAGGCCGCCGAAATTTAAATAAACTGGGTTTTCGAAATTAACGCCTTCAATAGTAGTTGTTAATCAAAAAATTCCTTTCAGGTATCGAATTAAAAATTTGAAGTCCAATAACCAAACTCTTTGTGCAACTTAACTTTTGACAGTACATTTTAATTAGTCTTACCTTCAATTTTGTTAAATAAAATATACTTTTAAAACTTTTTGTAGGAAATGGAACAATATCTTGGGAGTTTATTTTTTGCTCATAGTTGAAATATCTTGAAAGGAACAGGTGAATCACTCCAAATCGGATAAATATCAATAGGTATTAAAACACATCGAGACACCCGGAAAGGAATACTAAATAATACAAATCTTTCATTCAATTCAGTTTCAAGCGGAATTAAGAGAATGAACATATTTTGGTTCTAATGGTATGGTATTTATTTTGGTTCAAATTGGTTTTCGACATATGGGTGGGAACAGAACTATAATTGTAAGCTGTGACTTTAATAGTATCTTGTACCTATGTGAAAAAATAATTCTCAAAGGAAAAGGAAACCATTTTACATATTAAGAGAATTGGGCTTACTACCAAAAGTTGTTGGAGGGGTTAAATTTTATGAGTGGTTTGCTTGGCAGAAACAAAAAAATTGCAAATGAAATACAGCTCAGATTGACATACTGAAATGCTAACTTTGGGGTTTAAAATAGTTTTAAAATTTTCCATTTAGTTCAGTTAACATTTAACACCCTGCTTACTCAAAAAATTAGAAAATTTAGTAAACATAATAGAAAGACTCATAAAAAATTCTTACCTTTTTCAAATGAATACAAAGTTACTTTAAATACAAAAATTTACTTCATAAGTAGTAACATTGTTTTTTAAGGTCATTTCCAGAATTTTTCACTATCATTAGTGTGTTGAGCTTTTTGTTTAAATTTCACAAAAAAATTTAATCAGATTACCTGTAATACATCAGATATGTAAGCACTTTAATAAAGTCTTTAATGAATAAGGTGTAAAAAATTTTTAAATCTGTGTTTAACAAATTTCTTCAAATTTGCAAACTCTAATTTTTAATACATACTTATGGTAACTTACTAAAACACTTAGCATCAAAATTTGGATAGCTTATTACTTTTTGAATGAAAAATTAAAATGTAAATATATCACCTAATATTGCTCAAAAATGTCGACATGTGTGCATAAATTGTATTAAAAAAGTCACCTGATACTTAATTGCAAAGGAAAAACGTAATTTAAAAGTCAATGGATCAGTACTAATGGGAATAATACCATAGGTCTCAGGGAAGGCATTGATATGAAAAATTAATGAACGTGATAAGTTAACAGACTTCCAGAGAGAGGTTCATACATGATACCATTTGAGTAACTTACTTTAAGTATGATTGTGGTCAAATTATAGCCTTCTAAGTTATCTATGCAGGATTACTAAATGGAGCATGAAGATGTCACACAAGTCAAGAAATGGTCAGGCAGACAACAAAACCTGACGGAGAGGGATTGAAGAGTTTTGAAATGTGCAGTATAACCTTTTCATTCATGAGAGTAACCAAACGTTTTAAGAGTTCACAGGTGTTTGCAGAAGAAAGGTTCATATGAAGTACTAGTCTGACTCCGGTGAGTTGGCATAGTTTTGAACAAGTCCATTATTCATATCAGGTGATAGGTTGGAGCGTAAACAAAGCTTCACAACTGGCATCTTTAGTAGATTCTGGTTCTAAGTTTGCTGTCGAAAGCAATAGCAGTAATAAGTTGGCAGGGGGTAAACCATCCATGACAATCAGTATTCATGCATACTGCAGCCTACTCCTAATCAGCTTTCACCTTTTCAAAAATTGACTGACTCATGGTCTATCAGCTGTATTCAAACACTGATAACTCTAAAATGCACATCTAGCTAATACCAAGCTCACTAGAAACAAATTTCATGAATTGATTAATCATGTTTCACATTGTTCAAATGCTATGGTTGTTATTGGGTATGGTGAAAGCCTAGTGAATGTGTTACCTGTTACTGTGTTATACAATCTGTGAAGTTCAGTGGTGGTAGGGTGATGATTTGGGGCTGTGTATCAAGCCTGAACTGTTGGTTTCTATAAATGGTATCATGAATGGCAAGGTAAATTTGGATGTTCTAAGACAGATTCTACAGTACCAATACTGCTCTAGTACTAAGGAAAGGGGTCATACATCTATCAGCATGTAACACATATCTTACTGCAAGATCCATTCAGAAGTGATTTCATGACTCAGATGAATATGCCCTGGCCTTCTCATAGCATCCACCTGAATAAACCCTTTAGGATAAACTGCCAACACAGATTGAGGTTTATCAACACGTACATCCCATTTCCCTGCAATTACCACGTTAAAGGATGAGCAGTGTTCAGCAAGATGAACGAAAGACAATACAACTTTTTCTATCAAAAAGTACAGCAGTGTAACCTATGGTGAAGATAGGTTACACTGCTGTATACTGCATTTGTAGGTTGATTTTTGTAATGGAGGTTAAGTTCCTATAAAACCCCTCCAGAATTTAGCAGTGGCTGAATTCGATACATGCCATCATTTGTTGATAGATTGCGGATGAGATCATGAGAGCTGGAGTAAGATCACGGATGTACTTTTGTCATGCAATAGATGATTCTAGGATTGAACTGTCCAATGTTGCCTTTAGCAGCAGAGTGTATGGTACTATGTGAAAAGGCATAGTGGGGCAACGAAGCACGATAGAAATATATGAACATAGCATAATACAATATGAAGAGGGCAGATTGCCTAAGTATAATCGAAGAAGTAAAATTTTATTCCATATTATGGTTATTGTTAAATAAGAAAAGTATGATATATATTCACTAGTATAGTGAGGTTCCCACCAAAAGGCAGTTAAGTCACGTGGTTTGGAAGAGTCTATTCTTTAAATAAAGTGATAGGTTGTAACATAAACAAAGCGCTTCCACAACTGGCATCTTTGCATGGATTCTGGTTCTAAGTTTATCGTTCAGTGCCTTAATCACAGCCTTAAGTGAAAATGAGATGGCATGGGGAACACCCACAGCCTTTTCATGCCTTTTTTATGATAGCCCTTCTCCTAACGAACTTTCACACCTATTCAGAAATTGAATGATCCTAGATCGACTGCCTTCTCGTCAGAACCACACTATACTTGCATGCACATGATACAGCTGTATTATATGACTCGTTTGGTGGCAATGCTCTTGGCGCACTTTTAGTAGCGAGTTTTGGCAAGTGAAGCCAACCCATCTTATTAGGGTTATTCCCGTTTTTATGGCAAAATAAAGATGTTATAACCACTATTTTCCAACTATCCCTATCAATTATTTTCCGCAAAAAAAACATGTTTTTCCAAAGTTTGGTATTTTCCCCTGTTAATTACTTTTCCGCTAAAGCACATTATTTTCCGTTTAAAAGAAACGATTTTTTCTAAGAATTTTTTCCTTGGTGACATAAAAAGTGCACCAAGAGTGTTGCCACAAACGAGGTATAATACAGCTGTACCCATAATATTAAATACAAGTAGTCATTGTAGCAAACACTACTGAAACGTTTATCACGCAAGTAAAATATGCATAGATATGTTAATCATACAAAAAACATGCTGTGTAAGTGTACATGGCCACTTTTAAAATTACTGTCTCAATACATGACTGGTGATTGCAAATTTTAAAGGTGAAAAACATGTTCAACTTTGTTTCAAGAATCTGAACATTTCGAAAATTGTAGGGTCCCCAAAAACTCAATCCAAAATTCTGATTGCAAATGAAAAGTCAACAATTCAAGTAAATTCAAAGGTAAGATTGAATGCTTAAAATTTAAACCTCTTACATATGGTAGAATGAACTGTCAGTTACGACATGCACATTCAAAAAACATTTTGAATGTCAATACAGTTGAAGAATTATCTCGAGATGCAACATAGCATGACCAATTTTGATCACTTGATCAAAATTACAAGTGTTTAGATTCGAATGACAACTTGGTTATAAAATGTCAACACAAGACCACTACAATACTCAAAAAAGCAGTTTCATACTTAGCCATCATGTTCAATTTGAGTTAAAATAAATGTCATTTCAAGTCACTGATACAATGAAGATTTCCTTTTGTTCGAGACAATTCTGAAACTTTTCCTATTCACTCACGTTTAGATCGTGAGAATTAGTGTTGAAACAAATGTGGATAAAACATTTAAATTTTCAAGTGTGACAAGAATCAATAACGGTACAACGAAATAAAACAAGTTAGTTTCAAAGAATATTTCTGATCAATAGGAAAATAAAATGCAAACATCGGTTGTTCATACACATAAGAGATGCAATGAATTGAAAATCAACAAAAGATAACTCACTCGAAAATGACAATACGTGTGAAATCTACATCACATTGTATCCACACACAAGCGTAAAATCCACAACCCATTCAAGTTAGAGACAAATATAAAGTAAATAAAACCGATCGCACACTTTACGCCATGTGAGTCATGATTACAAATTTAGAAGTTCTAGTTCCAAGAAATTTCGTGCGACCGACCAGGAGCCAACATTTCCATTGGTCGGAGAAATGTGTTACGTCATTGATTGGGTTTTCCTTCACAATCCAACGAAATAAAAAAATGTATAAACTTAATGTCAGTTAAAATTCTGAATGAATGTTTCACAAAAATTGAATTAAATAATTCGAGAACAAGCGCATGGTAGGTAGGTAAATACACTTTGGAATATTTGGAGTTCTGAGTAGTTCTTTTTTGAAAAAATTACGCCGAAGGCAAAGGAAAATCCGGGATGCATCTTTAAAGGAAGTTAACTTCCTTAAAGAAACGAGAGCAAGAGTAAAAACCGTGAAAAAAAGAGAAAAATGTATTTTGTTGTTTGAGATACGAAAATTTTTTGACTGTTATAAAATTTGTAAAGAATTCATGTTTCCGCTTTTATTCAGTTACCTCAACGAAACAGAGAAGTATGAGAGGGATTTTCAATTTTCAGAATTTTTTTTCCTGCCTTAGAATTAATTCGATTAATCGACCTTTTGACAATGCTTGGCATCTTTTTCAAAAAGATATTTTCAGTGCAAACAAATCAGACTGAAAACGGAGGTTTTACATCATGTCATCCCAATGCTTTCGCTTGATACAGATCGGGATTACCTTAAAATGCAGTTAGTCGCTATTTTGGTGACGTTTGGAGTTTTGTCTAATTGGCGTTCTCCAATCAATGATCAAAATTCAATTTAGAAACAACCTTTGGAATTTCTGTTGGCTATGTACGGAAATCGTATTAGAAAAACTAGTCAATGACGTGATGTTCGGATTACGTACAGGAAGCACGTTCTGCCACAAAACACAACCACCACCTACATTTAGCTTTCCAGAAAAAGACAAGCGTCATACTGAAATTACATTAGATTATATACCAAGTTTTGCCACGAGCATGACTCACAAATTACGAAAGAGTTTTAACAAAGCACTGGCGCCCTCTGTCTCTAGCTTTGCAGAAAAAACTCTCTCATTTAGTTGGGTGGACTCACATGATCCCTAAGACTCCGAAACATTTTTTGTGTTCATAATCAATCAAAAGTAAAATATGAAGTTTGTTTTCTCTTGTGTATTTGACGTGTTTCTCCCAGTGTGCTTAGTATAAGTAAAATTAGAACCAAAAAATGCCTAGAATCTATTGTAGAGATACAACCTCGGAAGCTTTCGGGGAGAAAGGTAGTTAGTATGAGGCAGGGATGCACACACACACACACAGAGAGAGACCACGGGCCGTATGCGGATCGTTGATTTGCTGGCGGCCCACCTCGACATGAGTTATTTTAACTTTAACAAGTCGCACGATTGATAATTTAGGTTATAACTAGGGTAACTAGGATCAAACTAACTGAAATTGATCTTGAAACAGGTATATCTTGAATGCATAATTGCCTTTTTCATCCACCTAGCATGACTTACAGCTCCTGGTATAGAAACGGTATCCCATTCTTCAGAATGCCGCCAAGAAAGATCATCATTAACTCCAACAATTCTCGATAATCATCTCACTGTTTCTGCGTAGAAAGGTGGTCAAGAAATTCAAGAATGGTAGAGCGGACATCATCAGGCACTTCATTGATTGCTACCAGTTATGTAAACGTCCTTGTCGAATTTCGTCCAGGTTTCTCTAAATCTTTTGAAAAGCCCATGTCTGGACCAGAAGTTGCACCCATCAGTGAGTCGAAACAGCTCCTCAAAACTAACTCAAAAATATGATAACGGCAAGGGAGGTACAACAGGTCATGATTGAACAATTTTTCTTAAATTTAAAGGCACCATTTACTCGACCTGTTTTGCTTGCTGTCGTATCACAGAAAAGTGCCTGAATTTTGTGGATTGAAACAAGATAGGGGTGGAAGCTAAATTTTTAGAAAGTTGAAAATAAGGGCCACCCTAATATACATAGTAGACTTCTTCCAGCGGCTCCGCCTATGGATCTTTCGTTTGGGGTGGTGGCGTCAGAGATAATTAGATGCATTATAAAAAGTAGTTTATTTCGCAAGACAAATTTTATTTTGCAATGGCATCACGAACGAAAGTGAATGGAACAAGGAGCATCCCTGATTAATAATCAGTTTTAAATTCGTCTCAGTAAGTGATAATATCTTTTAATTCAAAAACTTTTAGTCTTAGAAATCTTTAGTATAATAAGCTAAACGAAAGCTAAATCTTTTAATCTTAGTCAGCAGCCTCCCCCATGTAGGGAGGTTTGGTTAGAAGTTCTATGATCATTGCTTACTACAGGAGGGAGATCATACGTGTATCAAAACACAGATTCAAAAGCAATGAAGGTAAAGGGAAGTTTCCTTACCTTGCACTTTATATATTCCATCACTTCCTGAGTCCTTGGTACAGAAGAATATTGCTTTTCCGGGGTAAATACCAGTTTTCACTAAATATGTCACAGTTCAATATAACATGTCGGAAATAAACAGTCGATAAAAATTTAAATAGATTTATTTTTTACATCATTTTGAAATGCAGATAACGATGAGTTTCAATGTTTTCAAGTTCACTTGAAGTATAGCTTTTAAAACGATATCGTCAGAATGTCATTTTTTAATGATAAATGATCATCAACAGGAGCTTTTACGGGCTATAAGATCATAAAAGCTTTTTATCAGAAAGCTGAAATATCTTCAGAATGTTCCACCTCTCCCTATGGCTGTTTCCTTTAAGTTTAGGTTTCAACAAGCAACAGTTTGTTTATGACCTCGATCTTAATAACCTCTTACGTCGGTATCACATCAAGCGGGATATCGATGATATAAAGAAACTTGAGCTTGACAGAAATTAATTGTTTAATATCCAATATTGCTAAAGACGTATGTTCATTTCTGGACATCATGTGTACGTTTCGACCAACTTTCCTCAAACGTCCTTGATTTAACAAACATGGTTATAGAACTAACAGCATAAAACGAAGACTGGTAAATAGTCAAATTTATTCAAAGTATTTTAAGATTTTAACATAGATTTCCTTTACAGAACGATATTAACCTGATTAAACATTTTTTTCCATGTTTCAAATAAATTACTAGGTTTTATTGAAAGCAGCACTCAAAAGGTAAGTAACACCATCATTATCATTCAAAACAGGTACGTGGCTTCAATTCAAAACTAAATCTCTGAATTGAAGATGTGCTTTGAAGTGTAGCACGTGCTCAACGAAACAGTAGGTAGTTAGTTGAATTAAAGTCGTATTGGAGCAAAGCAATGGGCTATTGGCGATGGTCCGGGATAAATCCCGAAGGGAAAGATCGAGGACAACATCACGTACTTTTGAACCACGGTCAGATGACGAGGTCCCACCTGAGCTGGCACCCCACGCTAAAGTGAGGGCATTTGAAGCCACGATATATTTGACGAGCATCAACCCACACGCATACTACGGTTGGATCGAGTTTTGAATTCGCAACTCTCCGATTGCTATTCTGCTTCTCTCCATACCTACCGCGAATCCATCTCAAAGAAACGGAAACTCCTGTTCGTTGACCACGTGCAGTTATATTATTTTCTGATTTTTTTGCTCGGAATCAATTTTGAATTTTTAAATTTTGTTCTAATTTTAGTTGTAAGTTAGGGTAAAACTATGCGAGATCACGAGATAAAAAATCTCGAATTAATATCTTCAGAACAATTTTTTTTCTCCGCCGACTTTACTTTTATATCGCTGTTTTTTGTGGTTGTACATTTAATAAATTTTTATTTTATATTAAATTATTATTACATTATTATAATTCCTATAATATTAATATCATTGAATTAATATTATTGTAATTTTTATTCAACACACGTGAGACAACAGCCTCACAATTTTTTTTATTTGAAACTACATGCAAGTTAGAATAAAGCCAATTTTAAATGGAACTTAGAATTGAGATTGAAAGAATGTTAATGTTACGAAAAATCAGATCTAGGATCTTTGAAATATTAAAAATTCTTTGTCTTAGTGACAGAAGATGAATTTTGCCTACTTTAATGAATTGAAGCTATATTTAAGCAACTTGTTAATTATGTTAAAAGTTTGTTGAGAAAGTGGTTTTCTATTAAAAAAACTTTAAATTGACCTACCTTTTTTAGAAAATGGTAATTGGTTACTCTTTCTTTGTACTGATAACATTCAATTTGAAAACAATTCTTTTGTTATTGAAGGTGCCATTAAGTAGAATTTTCGAAAAAGAATGTATTCGCTTTAAAAAGTTAGTGATAAATATCTTATCAAATTAATTTGTCATCCTTCCCAAGGAGTATTCATAATCCTCCCAAAGGAAAAGTCCAAATCGACTTTTGAAGTTCTCACCTTTCGTAGTTTTGTCATACAACAGGAGTGCGATCTATGTGAAATGTATAACATAGATAGATATTGATTTATACGATTTGATTCCAAAGTAAATTCTAGAAATTATAAAAATGTTGAAAAGTATTCAAAATTTGTTGACAAATAGCACAGGTGGGTCAACTTTAGGATAAATCTAAATTCACTTTATTTCAAATAAATTTGAAAGAAATTATTTTATTTACGAAAACATTTGATGTTATAACTAATTTGTTTTGATGCTCAGTAAATGATAAAGAACTCTGAAATAGTCCACATATTAAACACCTTTTACCTTCCGTGTTTCCACGGCAATTCACTTGTGTCGGATACAGATCTCCGAGAGTTCGGAAATTCTGCGCAAACAAATAATAAAAATTGGAAATGAATTTAAACTCTTGATCAAGATAAATCCTGCCTGAAATGTTCACATCTCAGCTCTCAACAGCTCAACACCGACTATTTAATCTCACTCTTCATCTACGACATCGCTGCCACCAAATTGGTACCTCTTCTTGATGTTATTGAAATTATGACAGGTTCTTCGTTCTCTTCAGAGTGACTTGGTGAGAATCATTCTCTGCCAACTGAATCTGAACTCCAAAATGAAAAGTATTCTCCGTACCGTTCCAGACTAGTTTAAACTGAGCTCCATTCGCTCATGTAGGGGGAATACGAACTGTTGGACGTCTGAGATAGGAACAATTATCTAGTATCTTTGCTAAGTGTGTTTGACTTAAAACTCTTGCTTCAAAGGCGTCTTTAACCTATGCTATCTGGAAGACATCATGAGTATGACCGGGTACTGCTGAGGAGCTGCGAGTTGTAGGCGGCACAGATTCGACTTACCCCTGGGCGCATTTCTCTCTTCTTTGTCGGTAAAGCCTTCCTTGAATGTACTTAAATTTATTTGACGTTCTATGGTGCAGCTTGACCAAATATCCCCTTGCGCCATAAAACCAAACCCAACTAACCAACTGATGAGGGGGTTCTGATTCTTGGTAGACCGTGGGCAGATTGGTGTCTAACCTCTCCTTGCATGCAGTTTAGACTCTCTTATAAAACCTGGAAATGATATTTTAGCATATTTACTGCCTTCGTGACTTCAATGATTCCGTCCTCTAAATTCGAGCTTTTCGATCAATCTATCCTGAAAAAAATCACTATGTTTTCTTTGTCACCCCATTAAGTTTCAGATCAACAATGACCACTCTCATTATGCTAATTTCAAGAAAATGGAATTAGATAGGGTAAAGTAAATTGCATTTATTCAAGTGCGATATTTTTCACATTAACGTCATGTGATAAGGGTTAGAAGTGCTTTGGGATTGGCCTAAATGTAACCATAATATGTTGAAAAATTTATGCTGTGTTATTGGATTTATTACTTTATATTTTCTTTAAGCTTATTTTTATAATATTGGTTTATTGGTAAAACACAAAGTTACTCGAAATTTTAGCGTACTACCACATTGAAACGAAAAGGCATAGGGTAACATATATAATGGTAAAGAAAGAAGGAATTGACAATGTTTTTCACTGATTTTACGAATGCTCGATTCTCTTTCCTGATCTGTTATATAATTTAATTCGAACCACACTACCTCCCGTATTGCCTGATCTACATGAGTAATATCTATGGTAATGTATTATTTCAATTTCATTAAACCATAGGGAAAGAAACGCCCACAATACAGAGCATTTAGAAGAAATCATATGTGATTATATACCATATATCATATGTGATTGAAGAGTATTTAATTAAAGAGTAGTTACAAAATGGATCTTTTTTGATAAATATGCTTACCAAGTTTATGTATATGTAGTTTTATTTGACGTGATTAACTATCCAAATACGAAATCTAGAAAAATATATAATAATCTGTAATTTGTGCAGGTTGTCACAGAACGCCCTTTCTCTCATAGATTTACAGCCTTCATTGCATTTATTATAGTTTTGATAGTTATTTTCACCGTTTAACCCTTCAAGTGGTTTTGACGAGATATCTCGTTCACCAAGATCTTCTAATGGTTTTGATAATGACGAGATGCCTCGTCAAGACAACCACGAGAAGGGTTAATTGAGAACATACAATTTAGATAATCACTCTTGAAGTTATGCCCGCTATATTCAAGAAGTGATAATATCTAACCACAGGACAATCTGGTTTCGGCACTTATATGCTGTTTGACTACATCAATTGCAGGTTCCTAAAAAATTGCTAGTAAAGCTATTGCTCTAGTAAAAAAGGATAACATGCTTTATCTCGGTGGGTCTAGAGGTACCAATATCACTAATGTGAAGCCAGAAGTTGGTTTTGGTGGGAAATAAATTTTACTTCACTATGAAATCCTTCAATGACATTATCTTTGAAGAATTTGTTCATTGAATTGTTGAAAAATACAGTATCATTTGTTGGCGAGTTAATAAACTAAATAAACCTCAAGTTTCTTCTCGTTTCGTGTACGAGTAACAGAAGATTAATGATTCAAAGATAAATTACTTATATTTTTCGAAACTTTTAACATACATAACTTTTCATCTGCCGATCTTTCAGATTGGTTTGACTGATTATCTCTCCCTTCTGTTTTATGTGACTCCAGACAAGTTGTTTTCAATGCTGATCATTTGGATGTGAACACTGCATATGTTCAAATTTTCAGCATGTACACAGCAATTAAAGGCTGTAGTGGACTTATGCAGAAGTACTAGAACCCATGAGTTAATGGTATCATAGATAAATGCTCAGCATTTGACAACACTGATTTTAATTGCATGCAGAAATAAAAAGTGGGATTTTCTTATATACAAAGGGTGCATCAGTACGTAATGTATGTATTTAGAATTTGGTAGTAAAGTATATAAATGCAAACCAACGATAAACGGACAGAACTTTGAATTTGAAAACTAACGGAAAAAAAGCATCAAACAATAAAGATAAACAAATTATGAGTATAGAACGTTAAGAGAGTATAAGAACTAATAGGGAGACATGTGTTCACAAAACCAATTTATTTGCATAAACAGATATTAGAGATTTATGTTTTCTACAAAAATAAACAGTCTTCCAGTTTTTTGTACTTAAAAGCGCCTATGAGCTTACGAGCAGCTAAATCATGAATTTTCTTTTAAAAGTTTAATTGAATCGCATCTCTCATACTGAACTTCAAATCATAACAGGGCTTTGTCTAAGCAGGTGAATACTTCGGAATTAGTTAGAATATATGGATCTGATTCATCATCTGCTGTATATTTATCATCTGTCAGATGCACAGGTTTCTGCGAGCACAGATGATACAATTTCATCATATTGTTCAGCACATCTACGATCACCGCTGTTTGGATAACCGGTCGTTCCCACCGACTGTCCGATAATCGACATTCTACTGTATATACAAAATAGAAGCTGATTGTTCCATCTATCTCTACGAGTGGTATCTCAGTATTTATTCACATATCCATCAGATTTTAAATTACACCACTTAAGGGTTGAAATTACGTATTACTTATTACACAGGTCACAAAACCAACTAAAACATGGAATGGTTTTTCTAAATAAAAAATCAATCGACACTGATGTATCAATGGCGTAACCGCTTTTACAATATATTAATTATTTTATAATACATGTTTGTACCAGCATTTCGGATAATTATCATTTGCACGAAAGCCAAATGATTATCACCCTTTGATATCTTTGTTCGCGAAGAATTAAGAATCGTTTGCAGTTTAATTATTTTTGATTGTTTAGTCAGTTGTGGCAACATTTAAAAAGATATCTTTAAAATATGCGTTCTTGTTATCATTAGAACTGTTCGTGTTAAGAATTCTTTAACTGTATGCCAAATTTTTTCTGCCTTTGCGCAAATTTTGTATGGACGCATGGGATCATTATTTCAGAGCCACCGCCTCTGTTAATGTACAGTGAATAAAAAAGTTTCCGTTCGTAAACGAAAAAGGCGTATAAATTATTATAATTTCTGAAGAAATCTCATCAAAGATTCAGAAACTTATTTCATACTAGAGAATGTGTTCGCAACAAAAATTCCTTAATTTTCACAAATAAAAAGTAATTAATTAAAACTTTAAGAAAACGCAAAATGAAAGGCAAAAAAAGTTTCCGTACGCACTATGAAAATTGATTAGAATGTAGTGTCCAACTGTTCCGCATTCAATTATCATAACCATCTAATGAAAAAGAATTTCAGTATAGTGTAAGTAATTATTTCAAACGATTTTTATACTAGTGGATCGCTTAAATGGGAATTCCGAAAGCTATTCGCGTGTTGGTGATAAAGTTGAGAAATGACGGTTTATCAATGAGGAAAATATTGGCAAAATCGCAAATAAATCTGAATCCACGGTAAAGATCACTGAAAGATATAATTAGATAGAAAGTGGGAAATAGGAACCGATCCGGACGACCTTAGAAATTGAGCCATATACACCAGGAATATTCTTCGAAAAGTTCTCAATAATACACGAATGAGTGCACCACAACTTGCATAATTGTTGAAAACTGATTACAATTTTGAAATATAAACCCAGACTGTGAAAAAAGTAATAAAAAAGGTGGCTACAATGGGCATGTTGCACGTAAGAAGCCATTCATTAGCAAACTTGGCAGAAGAAAGCTTCTTGAGCTTGCAAAAATGCATGTAAGCCTTTAACTTTTTGGGATTCTGTAATTTTCAGGGATGAATCAAAATTTTGTCTGGTTCAGATGGACGAGTTATGGCATGGAGAAAACAAAACATCAAATGCAAACAAAAATACTTATGTAGAACTGTAAAACAAGGTGGAGGAAATGCAAAGGTATGGGGTTGCATGAGTTCAGGTGTGTATAATTTGTTCTGTTGAAGATAACAGATAGCTATGCGTACCTAGACATTTTGAAACAAAATGTCCTTGCTAGTGCTACGAAACTGTCTCTGGGAAGACTATTTATCTTTTTACAGGACAACGATTCAAAACACACAGCAACGTTCTGTAAAGAACGATGCCTTTACCATACGTCGCTGCAACTTCACACACTACCAGTCTCCTGATTTAAACCCCATGGTACACTAATGGGAAGAAATCGGTCGTGAACTGAAAAATTATCCCAGCAGCAAAGATAACGTAAAAAGTGCCATTCTGGACGTCTGCAACAAAATTACTACAGAAACAACAAAAAACTTGTGGGAGTCACGTCTAAACTTCTGAGAGAAGTAATTAAAGCAAAAGCAGGTTCAACTGACCATAAATGATGAAACATGGGGATAACATTTAATGAAATATTTTTTCACCGTACGGAGAATTTTTTTGCTTTATATTTGCCACATTTTTGTGTTATTGTGAATTATGAGTTAAATTATATTAAATTTTTTTTGTTTAAATGTAATAGAAACTGTCTATGCACTTATGCTCATCTGTTTTTCCATTTTTATTTCTTCCATATTTGTATTCTGGAAATAATAAAGCAATTTATTTCAAATAGTAGGTGCTCACGGAAACTTTTTTACTCACTGTATATAAAATCTTGTAAATAAATAAGGTTTTGTTATGCAGTCAACTTGCTTGAATCTACTACATTGCACGGAATACTATATAAAAATTATTTTATAATACACATACAAGACATGAATTATTTTAATGATTGATTATACTGAATAAATTTTTAAACTGCCTTTTTTCGAATTTATATACAGATTAATGGTTTATGATGATATAGGGTTATTCGACAAAGCCCATATTTCTTCTCTCGTGTAGCAAAAATTGGCATTAGAGCGACAAACAAAATGAAACATTTCTTCTCGCACATTTTTTATCCTTTTCAAAAGATAAAAAACGTCATTACCAATTCTTCGTAAACTAAATTTGAGAATGTTTCCTACCAAACCAGCTGACGTGAAGAAAGAACATGGGCGAGAAGGGCATTTTTCAAATCTTAGTTGGAAGAATCCTTTGGGGAATATGAACAGCTGTTGAGCTCCATTAGTGTGTTACTCTTTAATGGTGAAAAATTCACACGTTTTAAGCTTTATTTAAACTGAAGTGAAGAAATGGATATTGGAAGAAGAAATAAAATTCATCTCATTCACGTTTAATGAAATCCTTTTACACGAAATCAGTTTAAAAAGAGTTTAGTTCAGAATCTGTATTTTCGTTTTATTACCTTTGCGGATTTAATTCTTAGCGTTGTGTTTTCTTATTTTCATATTGCAAAATGCTGCATTTTTATTTCAAAAATATATTAAGGTTGAATTTTACGTGTTAGAGTATTCTTTTATGAAAACTTTTGAAACTCTTCCTTTCGTTCTTGTTGATTTATTTATAGGCTCGAAAAAAGGTGGATATGTGCTTATTTTCGATATCAATATAAATTTCTGTTGAAATCAGGAATTGAGGCAAAACATTTTATTTTGTAAGCATTAAATGCACCAGATACTATAACTGTGTTAAATGAAGAATTTTTGCGGAAGAGTCCCGTCTTTCTTTCACAATAATATCACGTTGGCGTGGTTTGAAAATGTGGAGAGTGGGGTGCAGCTCAGTTGACCTCGTCGTCTGACCATGGTTCAAACTTAGGAGGCGTTGTCCTCGCTCTTTCCCTTCGGGATTGATACGAGATCATCGCCAATAGTCCTCTGGTTTGCTCAAGTGTGACGTAAATTGAATTACCTACTTTTCCCAATAATGATTAATAAAAGTTGAATTACCACGTATTGCCAAAAGTATGTATCTATATATAAAATAGAATGTGTGTTTGTGTGTATCTTTTCTATACAAATCTACACCGTTTGACCAATCAACAACAAATTTGGTATACTTATACTTTAGAACAGGGGTCTCCAAACTACGGCCCGCGGAAACCCGGCGGGCCGGACAATTCGGGCTAATATATATATATATATATATATATATATATATATATATATATATATATATAATTCAAAATTACAAACTAAAACAAAGAGAAATCCAAAAATTTTAAAATTAAGAAAATTTCGAAAAAAATGATGAAATGTTGGTGGATGAGGGCGTCATCAGGGAGGAGCCTCACCCAGTCAACACAATATGGTGTTTTCTGCGTGTGAGCGGCAGTACATCAAAAGTAGCCCACACACCCCTCCAAACAGCATAAGAAGAAAGGCAAAATTAGAAAATAAAAATTAGAAAAACAAAACCAGGGACAACCAAGGACACATACCAAGGACAAGTATAATACAAAATTAAAAAGGAAAAAAACAAGCTTACCCACATTGATTGACCTAAGCTCGACAACAACCCGCTGCAAACTACATGAGGACCGCCAACAAATGCCATTCATAACGCCGAAAAATCAACAGATGAGAAATCGGAACCACAATTCCGACACGGAACTCCGACTCGGAATTCCGACCCGGAATATCGGAATCGGAAATTGAAAAGATAGTGTTCAAAACAAGTTTTTTAATAAATTAATAGACCTATTATAATTAGTAAAACAAATAGAATTGATAGTCAACAGGAAAGTCTCCAAAATAAGCTATTAAATAATATTAGTAATCTTAAATCTTTCAAAAATAATCTTATAAAAAGAGTGAGGATATTTATTATTAAGAAGTGTGTTAATGAGATTATTACATTGTAAAAGAAAGTTAGATTTAGAGTTGCAAATTTTATTGAAACGCATCAGTTGACCAGCAATTGTATTATAATAAATTCTTTTAGAAATATTGGAATCCCAATACATTAATTTAAAAACCGGAAATTTAAAATCATCTCTCTTATAAATATTAATATCAGTTTTATTATTTAAAGTGTATATATTCAAGTCTAGAAAGACGGCTTTATTATTATCTGAATTGGTTTTTAATAAATATAATTCATCTGGGTAAATCGATTTCCAAAGGTTAGCAAAATTAGTATCATTAAAAACAATTAGATCATCAATATATCTAAAGGCAGAATTAATTTGTAGGCAAAATTTTTTTCATAATAATGAAGAAATAAATTAGCAAGAATGGATGAAAAATTGGAACCCTGGGGTATACCCTTAACTTGAATAAATAAATGCTCACCGTTAAAAATAAAATTATTATAGATACAGAAGTTTACCAAAAATTCCCAATCCTCAAAATCAATAGTAATCAGATTTTTAGTCATGATAATAGTAGTTAAATACATCTTTAAGTATGCCCAGTGATATGCTAGTAAATAGGTCTTTAAAGTCGTTGGTTAGTATATTATTAATAATATTTTTATTTATATAATTTAAAACGTTATTATTATCACTAGTAATCCAAGTGAAACCCTCTTCAATAATTGTATTAAGGATAATTTTTAGATATTTACAAAGTAAAATACCGGGTTTAATCATATAAGAATTTGTATCACAGGTAATAAATCGGAATTTCATTGGATTTTTATGAAATTTAGGTACAATAGTTATGTAAGGTAAAATAATGTGATGATTAGAAATTTTTAATCTTTTATTTGAAGAAATAATTTTTTTACAATAGTATTATATGTAGATTTACAGAACTTATAGGTATCAGAATTTTTAAGCTCAGTATCTAGCAAATTTAAGTATAGTTTTTTACAGATAATAGCATAGTTACCTGATGCTTTATCTACCGGTGTGTTATTATGAATTTATTTTGTAAATCTTTTATAGCTAGCATTATTGCCTTATAGTAATCAGTGTTTTTTCCAGAAAGTGGGAGATTTTCATTTATAAAAATTTTAAAGTCATTGTGAAGTTTCCATTTCCATTCTGTGAAGTGGTAAATTTGGGTATTAAATTTAGTGGAAGTCAAAATACAAAAATTATCAATGTCTTCGAGGAAACTTTTAAGTATAAAATTTTTTTTAATATTATAAATAGGTCTGAATATAGTACCTTTATACATTAATTCCCTTAATTGTTCATTATTAATAATTCCAAGATTGCCAGTTGTAATATGTCCTAGACTATCATTTAAATAAGGCCTATAATTTATGTCGTTGCAAAAGCATTCACATTTATCCCTATATAAATTAACCTTACTGCAAAAATGATTATAATCAAATATTTTTCTACCCTAAGGTATATCATATTTAAAGCATTTTTCTATAGTATGAAATTTTATGGGAAAAATATTCATTAAATTATTTATAATTTTATTGAAATTAAATTTATCAAAGATTGGGTGTTTAAATCCTATTTTCATATAAATTAAATTATCATTACTAATAGTTTTTCATATTAATTTTAGAAAGTCGAGCTTTGTAAATATTATGCAGTAAAAGTAAAAAATGAGGGTTAAGAGAATCTAGTGTTGTGAATTTTTTTTTTAATTTGAGACAAGTTCTGTCATTCAAAGAAAAAATAATTTTTTTTTAAGGGTTTAAAGTTAAAACTCCCAATAAAATTTTTTTTAAGTTTTTAGATATTTTGTAATGTCTGCAAATTGTTTATTGCTTTCAGAGTTTTTTAATTTTTTATTAATACCGCTATCCCTACAACCTCTATTCGTTTTGATTCTTGAAGTGTGGAATAAAGTATATGTGTTACAGTTACCTAAATTAACTTGTGAATTTTGAAATAAATCATTTAAACCATAAGGAGCAAGTGTTTTATATTTTAAGATGTAAATATTTTCTTTAGCCAGTCGTAATTCAGTATTGCTTATAATTTCAAGTATAGTAATAATTGCATTATTAAAGCCCTGTAATGAGAAATAATGGAACTCTAAGTTAAAAGGGGAATGGGAGTTATAATTTTTAATATTAGAGCGGTGTAGATTAATTCGTAAGTTCAAGGAGTTACTGGTTTGACCTATATAACCCATACCACAAAGGCTGCATTTTAAATAGTAAATGACATTTGAGGCTTTACATGCAGGCAAAGCAGAGTCATCGGAGTCAGAATCATCCATTATGGTGGAACTATTCAGTCGAGGGCAAGTTTTACAACGTTTATCTCTACATTTATAAAATTTAAGTTTATTCGAAGATTCGAAATTGTTATCAATAGGGTAACTTGATTTCGATCCATGGGGGAACCCCAAAACCCCTATGTACCGAGCACAGGACTTACCACATGAAAGGAAGTCCTTCTTGCCAGGCGCTAAATTATTAATTGTACTTTTCATAAGGTTAAAAAAACATGCTAACATGCTGACACACTGAGAGACTTACAAAATAAATTCATAATAACACCGGTAGATAAAGCATCAGGTAACTATGCTATTATCTGTAAAAAACTATACTTAAATTTGCTAGATACTGAGCTTAAAAATTCTGATACCTATATAAGTTCTGCAAATCTACATATAATACTATTGTTAAAAAAAATTATTTCTTCAAATAAAAGATTAAAAATTTCTAATCATCACATTATTTTACCTTACATAACTATTGTACCTAAATTTCATAAAAATCCAATGAAATTCCGATTTATTACATGTGGTGCAAATTCTTATATGATTAGACCCTGTATCTTACTTTGTAAATATCTAAAAATTATCCTTAATACAATTATTGAAGAAGGTTTCACTTGGATTACTAGTGATAATAATAACGTTTTAAATTATATAAATAAAAATATTATTAATAATATACTAACCAACGACTTTAAAGACCTATTTACTAGCATACCACTGGGCATACTTAAAGATGTACTTAACTACTATTACCATGACTTTAAAAATCTGATTACTATTGATTTTGAGGATTGGGAATTTTTGGTAAACTTCTGTATCTATAATAATTTATTTTTAACGGTGAGCATTTATTTATTCAAGTTAAGGGTATACCCCAGGGTTCCAATTTTTCATCCATTCTTGCTAATTTATTTCTTCATTATTATGAAAAAAATTTTGCCTACAAATTAATTCTGCCTTTAGATATATTGATGATCTAATTGTTTTTAATGATACTAATTTTGCTAACCTTTGGAAATCGATTTACCCAGATGAATTATATTTATTAAAAACCAATTCAGATAATAATAAAGCCGTCTTTCTAGACTTGAATATATACACTTTAAATAATAAAACTGATATTAATATTTATAAGAGAGATTATTTTAAATTTCCGGTTTTTAAATTAATGTATTGGGATTCCAATATTTCTAAAAGAATTTATTATAATACAATTGCTGGTCAACTGATGCGTTTCAATAAAATTTGCAACTCTAAATCTAACTTTCTTTTACAATGTAATAATCTCATTAACACATTTCTTAATAATAAATATCCTCAATCTTTTTATAAGATTATTTTTGAAAGATTTAAGATTACTAATATTATTTAATAGCTTATTTTGGAGACTTTCCTGTTGACTATCAATTCTATTTGATTTACTAATTATAATAGGTCTATTAATTTATTAAAAAACTTGTTTTGAACACTATCTTTTCGATTTCCGATTCCGATATTCCGGGTCGGAATTCCGAGTTGGAGTTCCGTGTCGGAATTGCGGTTCCGATTTCTCATCTGTTGATTTTTCGGCGTTATGAATGGCATTTGTTGGCGGTCCTCATGTAGTTTGCGGCGGGTTGTTGTCGAGCTTAGGTCAATCAATGTGGGTAGGCTTGTTTTTCTCCTTTTTAATTTTGTATTATACTTGTCCTTGGTATGTGTCCTTGGTTGTCCCTGGTTTTGTTTTTCTAATTTTGTTTTTCTAATTTTTATTTTCTAATTTCGCCTTTCTTCTTATGCTGTTTGGAGAGGTGTGTGGGCTACTTTTGATGTACTGCCGCTCACACGCAGAAAACACCATATTGTGTTGACTGGGTGAGGCTCCTCCCTGATGACGCCCTCATCCACCAACACTTCATCATTTTTATCGAAATTTTCTTAATTTTAAAATTTTTGGATTTCTCTTTGTTTTAGTTTGTAATTTTGAATTATTTTACTATCCATGTTATGTCTGCAGCTTTAGCGCGCATACATGGACAGTTCGGCTTCCTGGCTTCTGCTCAACTATTTTTTACCCCCAATCTCTTAGCTTTTTGGCTTTCTACTTGTCTGCCTTTTGATCTTTTGGCATTTTGCTGGTCTGCGTTTCTATTATTTTACGTTTTAATGTTTTGTATACTTTGTAAGTTTGATTGTTTAAAGATATATATATATATATATATATATATATATATATATATATATATATATATATATATATATATATATATATATATATATATATATATATATATATATACTTGTGTGTGTTGACCCGCCTGACTTCCAGGATTTTTCAATCTGGCCCTCAAGTGATAAAGTTTAGAGACCACTGCTTTAGAACACTGCGGTCAGCAAAGGCTAACTCTTAACCCCGTTCTATTGGCCAAAGGGGCTAAAGACTATTCGAAATCGCCATAGAAATAACATTGAGCATAGATTGATTGCTTTAGGCAGCGATGGTTGCTTTACCAGTGTTGATCGAAAAACAATTTTTTCCGGAACAAATTAAATTACAATATTTATGTTTGAACTGACTTTTTAGTTCTTCCCATGATGTAAATAAATTATAGATACTTTATTGATGAAGGGAAAGAATATTTTAAAATATTTATTTTTGCAAGGAAATTCAAGGAAAGGTTTTCAGGAGTTCAAGGATTATTTTCAAGGAAAGTTGGTATATATATTTAGACCAACTTTCCTTAAATAATTTATTGAATACGTAATGATTTGTAGAATTCTGTTTCATAAGCTTTTTAGGTAAGGCGTGTAACTTATTTTAAAATGTCCGGAATAGATACATGTGAATCCTCCGTTGAAAGCAGTGATTTGCTTTCTTAAAAATTCTGTAAAATCGACCTTCTGCTTTTTGAAAATTTTTTATCTATTCTGTTTAATTTGTCTACACCGATTACATTTATTTCTAACCCAAGCACCGTTATTCCGAAAAGCACAAACGAAAAACTCATTGATCATAAAAGCGTAATTTTGCTACTCAATTTGACAGGTGTAATGTGCGTTTTGTTATTCTTGCTCCTGGAGGTGAAACTAAAAATATTGTGTATAATCAAGTTTGTGTTACATTTATATTACAGCAAATTTGTAAAATATTTTACTTCATGATGTGTGTACTGTCCTTATACTTTTAAAAACCTGTTAAGGTAATTACTTTTATTTTACACTATAGATTGATTTGATACATTTTCCTGTCTAATAGATGATTGGGATAAATACCCGGGCAAAGCCATGTTTCGGTCATGTTTGTGCAGTACTAAATCTAACTTTTAATTGATTGCATAAGTATTTCCTACTTTATTTGACAGATATAATGTGCATTATTGAATTAAAGTCTATTATTATTATTTTATTTCTATGATGAGTTTTATATTTTTACATGAATATTGTGAATATTTGATTGATAAAAAGGATATTTAAAATATTTAATTTTTCATAATTTACATTTGGTAATGGAACATGAAAAACTTCAACTCATTAATCATAAAAGCGTAATTTTGTTAATTTAGATTTGGCAAACAAGAATGAATGTTTTATTATTTTATAAATTTGATTTAGAATCCCGTGTTTGTCTATTTGAGTTAACACAGCGAAATGTGGCAGTCCTATTTGAGCATTACTAAATGTCATAAATCATTATCGCCTTTATCAATATTTTCCAAATGTCTCTTTTCGAATTGCTCTTTTTCAGAATACACTCAGGCAGTCGAAATTCGACACTGCGCATCTTTCGTTTTTTAGAATTCTGCATTTTTTCGTCGGAATTTCGTTTCTGTTTGTATTTAGGTATTAATCTTTTACATATTGCACTTTATTCAGGAATTAAATGTATATATTTGCGTCCGAAGTATATTGTAGAAGCTATGAAAAAGTTAAAACGTATTTTCCGTACAACTTAAATGATTGCATTTTTCTGTGAAAGAAAAGTGATTTTTCTAATTCACTTTTCAAGCAACATTTAACCATTTCAACCCGAGCAACGCCGGGTAATTCAGCTAGTTTAAAACAAATAACGAGCAAGGCATAAATACAGTCTTCCATTACGTCTTCCATTACGTCTTCCATTACAGTCAAAGGTAAATGAAAGAATAAGTTAAAACATAAATATAGCGTTGTTGCCGAATAGGACATTAATCCTCTGAGTGTTACGAGATTTTAGAATAGCGCGCATACACACATACTTTAAGTCTTTAATAAGTGAAAACTTTATAAGTCTCATGATGTCGAATGTAAAAAATATAATGAATATGAATTAAATAAGCGCAGTAAATTGCGACAGAATTAACACCTTTATTAAAAAGTGAGGACTACAAAAATTTACAATTTCCTTTAGCTAGTAACCATAATCACAAAATACAAAAGTAAGTTTGTGTGCAAAGTGCTTCCCTGTTTGGACCAGCTGACGTCATTATAAACCGGATTTGTCATAAATTCTTTATATCCTATGCATTTGCATTCATAAACTAAATTCTAATATCGAGCAACATTAGAATTAGAATTATTTAATTGAGAAAGAAAACAAAATCTAATTCATAAGAAATTCCTATGATCATAATTTAACATTCTTTATTCTAATGGAAACTATGCAGGAAAGTGCATTTAGTGAAAACCTTATCTATTTACGTATTAAGTTATTCGTCATTCAAGTAGTTCCGTCGAAATTTCTATAAAGAATAATGAAAATACATTATCGTTTTTCGAATGAATACTAATGCCAAAATAACGGTTCTTTAGTTCACTGATAGGCACTCCCACCTTTTAGACGGGTGTGGCGGACATCAAGCTTTTTCCTTTTTCAGCGAAGCCCTTAATTTTGTATGTCTTTCGCACGAAAGGTACTCAAATAATTTTTACATAAAAAGATATCAGTATGCAAAAAACGATGTCATTTATGAAGCCTTTTCTTCATGAAATGATTTTTCAGGTTTCTGTTCTTTTTAGCTTTTTTTCATCTGAAATAGCTGTTGTCCTGGCTGGGGTCAGGTAGTCCACAAGCCCATGCACGTAGAATAAAGAACTTGTAGCGAATAAGTTTATCAGGCCCTCAGACCATATACGGTCCTCCAAATAGGTTTACCCAGCCGCAGACCAAATACGGCCCACCAAATGAAATTATCCTGCTCGCAGGCCATATGTGACTCACCGAATAGGTTTATCTGGTCTCTATTCCAGATACGGCCCTCCGAATAGGTTCATCCGGTTCTGAATTAGAGTGGGGTCCAGATCAATATTACATTCGAGGCGACATTAATGGGAGAATGACGACGATCTGCACTATCAATAATCCAAAGGCAGAATGTGTCTGTGGTTGTTTGTACTCCTAGAGGATACCCATTCACAAAAATAGACATTTTAAAAAATAGGAAAGCAAAGCTTAGCGTTGTTTCGCAAATGGCTACTTTGAAGCTCGTTCCAAGCAGAATTTCATGTATTCTTATTTTATGTTCCTACTGGGATGTTTCGTGTTCTCATTTTCTACCTTTGAAGGGAATGACTCCGATTTCGCTTTCCTTGCATATTGATTCATGACGAGTTTCTACGTTTGAATAAATCAGACCGTCCCCTCGGCTCACCCAGTGGCAAATTAGATGACAGGCTACAGTACAGGGTTAGATGACGGGCCACAGTACAGGGTTAGATGACGGGCCACAGTACAGGGTTAGATGATAGGCCCTTCATGCAGAAAAAACATATATTCCAAGTACTCATTGTTTAACTTGCGCAATGTATTTATTAAATGAATTTCCTTGCGTAGTTAAGGCCACGGTAGGCCGGTTGGAAGAGTAGCGGATTAACAAACGGAGGGTTACGAGTTCGAAACTCGATCCAACCAAAGACCGTTGTGTTCGTGAAGGCTGGTGCACGTCAAATCTGTCGTGGCCTCAAATGTCCTCACGTTGGTGTGGTGTGGAAGTTTGGAGGGGGGCCAGCTTAGGTGTTGACCACGTTCAAAATTACGTGGTGTCCTCGGATCTTTCCTTTCGGGATTGATACCGGACCGTCGCTAATAGCCTGTTGTGTTGCTCCAATGCGACGATAATTCAACAACCTTACTACCTACCTTTGCGCAGTTGTGCAATTTTTCTTTTATAAGCACAATAAAAAGAAGTGCTAACTTTTTAAACTTGCAGATTGCATATTGAGGTAAAAATATTTCTGCTTCTCCCGGACTACCTTTGAATTCGGGCCCCAGTACGTTAATATAGGGGACATCCCAGAAGTGAGGCCAAAAATAAAATACACTACCAAAAATAAAAATAAAATACACAACAGAAGCATAGGTTTGGGGAGGGCCAACGGTCCCAGGCGCCAATGTCTAGAGGGGTGGCATCTCAGAAATAATTATTAATCTTATTTGCGAAGTTTAACTGTAGAATCATAGGAAAGATTCGATTGGTCACGAAAGTCAAAACTCGTTAGAAGTCACGTAGGAAACACTGCAGGTTGCAGAACGCGATATATGCGTGGGAACCAGACTGAGGGTAAAAAATTACAGCTTTTTCAGTGGAACTGCTTAACATTGTTTATGATCAAAAATAAGCTTAACTATATCGCTGGGGCAAATGAATAAGAAACTCTTTTGGTGTTTCCAGCACCACTTTTTTGAGAAAGGTAACATAGAATTGGAAAAGCATGAGGCGTTAACTGATGTGTAGATACGATAAATATTGATATAGCTTCCTGATATTTGTTGGTTTAGAGCAGAAACTAGGTAACTGAGAAAAGAAAGAATTTTTTAGAACAGTTGTTTAGAAACAAACTATTTGTTTTTAGGTCAAAAAATAAAAGAATAGCTATTTTGATAGTTATATTTTTTTCAAGCAGACTATCAGTAGTATAGTGATAATCAGAGATGCTGAGGTTGAATGGAAAGCAAAAATATTCTGATACTTAGCTGCAGACCTTATTAGCCAACTAGATTCACAGTTGTTTCTTTTCATCAAAGGCAATTGATACAAATCATTTTAGCCAAAAGCTAAAAATTAGTCCAAAAGACGTAATTACGCACAATCCAGGTAATTCTGTGTGGATGATACAAGCGCTGTATTTTACAAAGATGATATAAGAGAGCAGGGAGAGAATGATATATCATGTGCAAGGATTAACTGCGCATATTATATGGATTGGATGCTAACACAGTAGGAAGAATATGCTGTGCTGAAGGTATCCATTGCGAATGAAAACGCCATTAACCAATAAGAAGAAACCATTTGAGTCTGAAAGGATGGGTCATCAGAATTCCTTGGTTAACTTTCTGCTGTGTAAATGAAGGACATTAAAATAGAAACTGACAGTTCACTGAGATTTGCGTTAAAAAATCATGGGTTTTTCTTCAGATTTTAACCATTTTTATTAGTTCTTTTTTCCACTAAATTTAAATTTTTTTACTATGGGGTGCCAGGATTCCATGGACTACGCCACTGATGATAATGTATTTCTCATCAGCAAAATAAGCATTTAGTGCCTCCAACAAAATGTCAGTCAATGAGTTCCTGATCTACGCCGACGATTTGATTTAAAAATATTTTTTTGGAGAGTGGATTATTTTAACGTGTTCAAAATCAAAATAATAAAAATGTTTCCAACGGATTGGCAGATTTATTGGTTGAATTATTCTTGCACATCTCACCTCGAGAAAAGTGTCACAATTCTAAAATGATGATTTCATTTCTTCACTTAACTAACGGTTGTATTAAATTCGAACAAGCCATAGAAATCAAATAAGGAAATAGGCTACATATTTTTAATACAGATATACACGAATTATACAATTTTCATATTGAGAAATAAAATCTGTTTAAACATTTTCAGCCTTTTGGCTATCCTGCAAAATTCAATTTTTTCGAGTTGTGCCCCTTTTCTCGAAAAGGCACCATATCTTATGGGTCAGTAAACAGAATTTTCAATTCTTCGTGAGATGACACATTGGCTTTAGATTTTATTTTGGTAGCAAAAGCATCAAAATCGACCCCAAAATCCAACCAGGGACTTCTAATTCCCAATCCTTTCAGCTTCAAATGGTCTCTTATTACGATTGGTTAAATGGGTGTTTGCCAGGTGCAATAGGTACCTTCGGTGGAGATCCTTCTCTCCTGTCCCTTTAGAGGCGATTATCTAGTCCAGGTAACGTGCGCAGTGGGTCCTTGCGCATGGGAGCCCCATGGAACCAACAGGGGGTTACGTATTCGAAACACAATCCAAACCTAAGACCGTCGTGTACGGGGGGCTGGCGAACGTCGAATCTGTTGTGACCTGATATGTCCTCACGTTGGCGTGGTGTCGAAGTTTGAAGTAGGGTGCCAGCTCAGGTGCTAACCTCGTCATCTGACCGTGGTTTCAAAATGACGAGGTGTCCTTGAACCTTTCCCTTCAATCCCTTCGGGATTGATCCCGGACCATCACCAATAGCCCGTTGCATTGTTCTAACGAAATATTAATTCAACTAAACCGCCTTCGTAAACACGATCTCAAGCTCTGAGACAGTGCTGGGATCATCCACATAGAGTTGCTAAGATTGGGTGCAACCGCGTCTTTGGAACTCCTTTTTAACTGAGAGGTTAAAATTATTTGTATTGTATTGTGTTTGAGGAAAAGATACAGAGGTTTTCTAAAGCTGAGCATTGGATTTGTTTACTTTCGATCCATCCTCAGTTAAACATTGCATCCCCTGTTGCTCTGCATCCCCAGTATAAAATGTTACGCTAGCTCTTGATTCTCATTAGTTCATAGATAGCTTTGAGCATAGGAACAGCTCAATATCGATTTTTTGTTGAAATATATTTAAGAGAAATTAGGTATAGTTATTTGAATAAAAATAAATTCTTTACGATTATTTTATTATTCATTTTCAATGATTGCTTTTATGTTTTAGTTCTATGCGGGCGCTCGTTTTGAATGTATGCTTACTATATATTTTGAGCAATAAAGTCAGCAGATTCAACTGACTAGTTCCAGGAAGTATTACATTAATTTAAATTCAAAAATTGATGCTGCAGCGAGCATTATAGTTTAAAATAAAGGCATAGAACCTTGTTAAAAAGTTAGTTTATAGAAACATTTACTTAAGATGTTTATGTGTTTCGCAAATACAATTTTGCCAAAATGATTTTAATATTCAATTGCATAAGGATACAAGGTTCTTAGGGAAAAGTGTTTTTTAACATGTATTCCAAACAAATATTTGACTTTCACAAATGCATAATTTTTCTCTTTTTTACTCATTTATAGTACAGCTTTGTGATAGCTTACACCATCACACTCCCGTACTTAGTATCGGGAGACACTACACCAATTTAAATGAGAGCGGTTAGATGAGTTGAACCAAAGTGGCATGTCTCTTTAGAATATTATGTTATATCGCATATCAATTACATCTATACATTTTTATCATACTATTTCATACTATGTATGGGTAACCACACAATAAAGGGGTATTTCCAACCCGACCCTCTCCGAATTTTTTAAAACTTGGTGATTTTGTTGCCCAGATAAGGAATTCTGGAAAATTTTATCTTCTTACTCGTAATAGTTTTTTATTTATAGTAATTTTTAATTTGAAAAATTGGGCAATTTTTCTTGATTTTGGAATTACTAGTTCATCCGTATTTTGGATCTAATTGTTCGATCTCACTAAATCAAGACTTTTTATACATAAATATACAATATTTCTAATGATGTATAACATAACCTGCGTGACCGTTCTAATTTCAAGGTCCTTAAATTTGACCTTAAATTACAAAAAAAGCGTATTTTTTGTTTTTCTAAAACAATATTTGTTGAAGGTATTTTTTGTTTTCTAAAACCATATTTGTTAAAGGTACGCTACCTATTTTTGCTTTCTGAAAGTTTCAAGCTTAGGACGCACTTTCGTTCATTAAAAAATATTCTAAGTAAATTGAATCATGTAAACGAGATGAAATCGGGCTTATTTCGTAGATAAACGCATAAACTTTTTAATGTTATATTATATTTCATTCCTTAACATTTCTATTGTCTTTTCAACGATATATGAAATATTAAAAATGCAATAACAATTGCTTTAGAAAATAGAACATATGTTTTTTTCGAAATTCAGGGTAAAAGGTCAAACTGAATTACCTTAAATTTAAAATGTCAATCACAAAGTCAGAAATGTTATGCATTTATCTACAAAATAAGCTATCCCTTTCATCTCGACTGAACAATCAGGTCAAAAGATGCAGGTGTTTATGGGTTCTGTTTTCATGATTCCATTTACTTTGAATATTCTTCCCTATGTACAATGCGCGTTCCAACTTGAAACTTTTAGAAAGCAAATATACATAGCGTACTTTTAACATTAATTTTTTTTAGAAAATATTTATTTTTGTAATTCAAGGCCAAATTGAGTGATCGTAAAATCAAAACTGCCATTCACTGTGTCATGTAATAAATAATTTGAAAGGTTATATTTTTTATTTACAAAAAAGCTCCATATGAGCCCGATAGGACTATTAGATCAAACAATACAGGCGTTGAGGGGTACTGATTACATCATTCTACCTCTAATATTTTTCTTTTTACGAACCCATGTGTGTCCCGCCTTGAAACTTTCAGAAAGGAAAGATAAAAACGTATTTAACAATTCTTTTGTACTTTAGTCAAAGGATAAGTTTAAGAACCTTGAAACTCGAAAGGCACACACAAGATCATGTTATACATAATTCGAAAAGTTGTAGACTTATCTACAAAATAAGCACTAATTTAGTCCGATACAGCAATTCAAATATACGGGTGGGTTGAATTCAGAGATTCAAATTCTATTTAGACATTCTACAATCATGAAAAGTCGTCCCATTTTCAAATTTAAAATTAATGTAAATAAAAAAATATTGCAAGTAGGAGGCTCAAAGTTTCCAGAATTTCTTTATTTGGCTGGGCAACCAAATCGTAAAGTTTATACAAAATTTGACAGGATTGAGTTGTGAACTGTGGTTTGATGTGGAATGATGAAGTGAATCACTTAGTATTATCAAATCCCGATGAACCAACAAATTTCACCATGCCAATAATTTTAACCCTAAAGCCCTTGACAGTAGCTAAGCTCCTGAGCCATGTGATTTTAAGGTTGTTGGTAGATGTCTTCATATGCCATGATACTGTAAAGGCCAGACAGTGATGTAATGCAGAGGTGAGCCAATTTCATCACAGGAGCAATCGACCGAATTGATATTTTGAAATATCTTCATTAGGATAGAGATGGATCATGTCCTGTAAAGAAGAGTGTCTCTTTCCTGGTCCAACCTTCTGATTTTTGTGGTAATCTTAGCAACACCTCATGAAATATCCTGCCTATTTACCCCTCATCCCAGCTTTATGATAAATATTACAAAAATATTTATAACTTTTTTGATTCATCCATTTCATTTGCGGGCCACGGCAACCCAGTTGGAATAGCAACGGATTAGAAATCTAAGAGAATTTCGAAACTTGATTCAGCCAAAGACCATCGTGCGCACATTAAATCTGTCGTTGCCTCAAATGTCCTCACGTTGGCGTGGTGTGGAAGTTTGGAGAGTGGGGTGCCAACTCAGGTATTGTTCTCGCCATCTGACCGTGGTTCAAAATTACGAGGCGTTGTCCTCGGATCTTTCCCATAGGGATTGATCCCGGACCGTCGCCAATAGCCCGTTGTGTTGCTCCAGTGCGACGTCAATTAACTACCTACCATTTCATTTGCGTCGGATTTACTTGAAAGGCGATTCGGTATATTTTAACATCTAAACAATTTTCTTTTCTGTGCTGATTTCTACCTTCCAGATTCCTCATTGCCTTCTGATGAGCGGCGAGCTCTTCCTGAGTATTTTCAATGATACTTTATAGCTCCATAGTTCAAATCAATTGCATTTAAACGAATAGAACATATTAGTAGGGATCTATTTTATGTTTGTATTCGCCAATATATAAATAATGTCGATTCGTGTGCCACGCATGTTAGTGAAATACATATTTTTGACTTGAAAATTAAAAATTACCCTTACTTCCATTTTATTAAAAAATAAATTATATTATGAATCATATAATCACATATTCTCAATCAGAAAATTCAGTGAAAATCAAACACCCTGCTGATTGAGATGAATTGACACGAAAAAGCGATTTTTGCTTCTTTTAGTTATTTCTCTTCATTATTTTCCATCTCACGCCTATCGGCAATTCCACAAATCTCTCGCGGCGCAGTAAATCACGATAACCAATGGCACACGAGGGCGATTAATCAAGTCCCGGAGAGTTAGAGCTGTGGCCGTAATCTTTAGTGCGTGTACTCTTCATTTGTCGCCTCTCCCTCTCTCTCTTTTTCTTTCTCTCTCCTAACTCCTCTCGTGTTGCCTGTCGCCTTGGAAAACACGCGAGGAATAACAGACGCGTTTCTTTTCGATATCCGATGTGCGGGATTGGACCTTTCATTTTCAGAATTCAGGGAAGAACTAGAAAGTGTGAGAGGAAGAAACCTCGCGTGTATGGCGAGATTAATCTTCGGAAACGTGAAGGTGTGTTAAGTTTCGGCGGGATATATTGTCCTTCTGGTTTTAAAGTTTTGATTAGAAAATTGAAAGTTACCTTGATTAAGTGGAGAAGTTGGTAGTTTATAAAGACTAAAAGCGTTGGAATTTGTGTTTTTTAACTTTGTTATCGACGGCTTATAGTGAAACACACCAAGTAGAGATTTACAAGATATTAGTCTTTTAGCCTTTCTTGACCAGAATGTGGTGCTATTTGGACAGGTGAAGTGTGTGTGTTCACTAAGTCATTTCCCCTTTCCATGAAGGTTAGATTTAATTAGAAATGCACTTAGTGAATAAAGCACAGGGGAAAGAAATTTACCCCTTGGCTTTCTCAGAACTGCGTATTTTGACTTAGTGTGTTTCACCTCTATAAGCTAGCTATATATTCACTTTTTCAGAGACGGTCTGGCTGTCGTGGGATGAACACTTTGGCCCTCATTTCCAACAGGTTTTTGGTTCGAATTCTGGTCTTGGCAAGGATGTTCATAGTGATTCGGAAAACTTTAAGCTTTTAGACCCTTAGCCCTCGTGTTACAACTTTAGACAGGCATTTCCGTTCAGATTATTTATGTGATAAGATTTCCTGAGAAAGTCTATTTACTATTTTCTTACATTGAACTTTTTCTACTTTTTAACGTATTACATTTTTTGTGCAAATCTGCTTCTCGTGTGGCAAAGAATGACCATAGAACGACAAATCCAACTAATCAATCCTCTTTTAAAAATTGACTTGAAAAGTTATTTGCATATTATTATTTTCACACAACAATCACAGAAGGGGAAAACTCGTGTAATTTTTTCGGAGGGTTGCGAGTTCGAATCCAACCAAAGACCGTCGTATACAAGGGGTTGGTGCACATTAAATCTGTCGTGGCCTCAAATGTCCTTACGTTGGCGTGGTGTGGAAGTTTGGAGAGTGGGGTGCCAGCTCAGGTGTGACCTTGCAATCTGACCGTGATTCAAAATTAAGTGGTGTCCTCGGATCTTTCCCTTCGGGTTTGATCCCGGACCGTCGTCAATATCCCGTTGTGCTGCTCCAGTGCGACGTTAAATACCTACCCATGCAATTTAAAAAATATTTAAGCAATCGCTTCTACTCTTTTTTCATGGTGCCATTATAATGCGGCTCCAACGAGAAGGAGTAGCACAACGGGCTATTAGAGTCCGGGATTAATTTCGAAGGGAAAGATCCAAGGACAACACCTCGTAATTTTGAACCACGGTCAGATGACGAGGTCAACACCTGAGCTGACACCCCGCTCTCCAAACTTCCACACCATGCCAGCTTAAGGACATTTGAGATCATGACAGATTTACCATGTCCCCAAGTACACGACGGTCTTTGGCTGGATCGAGCTATGAACTCAACCCTCCGGTTGCGAATCCGCGACTCTACCAACCGGGTTACCACGGCCCCATCTTCATTCGGAAGCTATTGCAAGAACTCACAAAGTTAAGGACAGGCAAATACATTTGGTAAGTAAAATAAAAATGGAACTCTCGTTATTGAACTTAACATGCTTTTTTTAAAGATGCAATAAAAAATTCAGTAATGTTGAAAACAGAAGTGTATGGTGTATTTCTATGCAGCATTATATTATTTAAACGTATCATGGGCACATTGCATTGAAAAATACATAGGTACATAACAAAAAGGGTGACTTTTTACGGTGTTTAAATGATATCTAGACAGGGTATACAATAAAAATGACGAATTTTTAGGGCGTCCTCTAGACGGGAATAAGAACGACTAAGACCTCTTAATAGTTTGGCAGAGAATAAATGGGCTTATATAGAAAATTTGAGAGAATCTTAAGCATTCTGCAATGGCAGCAGCAACTGAAGCACGGATGGTCAACGGATATTCTGGGCAAGCTTTAATGCTTCTGAAAAGAGCCTCTCATGTTTGCTAAATCGGATTAAATCAGGATTCTAGCCAAGTCTACACCCGATTCTCTCAGCTTCAAATTAGGTGACCGCTTAAAGCCCAGCGGTCGGCCATACGGTTGCTTAAATGAAGCGAATGTTTATTCGAAGTACTCTCTTTTGCTGCAGCCAATCAGATTGGATATATATTGCATATGTACCGACATTTTGATAGAGTACTTGGTATGGAACATCGTTTCTGCTGGTATTTTAATATGAGCCCGATTATGTCAAATGTTAATTAAAATTGCGCTCATTGAATCTATATTGGTTCAAATTTCGTTGTAGAGATGTGAATTTATGTTAAATAATATACAGTTTCGTCAGCACCTCATTATTCATGCATACTTCATGTTAGAATAAATTCAAAGGTACCAACAGGTAATAACTTCTTTAAATTCATGTCTAAAAAACGTCTTATATAACTTTCGTACGAGCTACAGAAATTTTGATGAAAGCAACCAGCTTTGACGCCAAACTATGAATTTATATCAAAATTCGATCTCAAATACCAAGGTTCAAGTAATTTAGTTCCGCCGTTCCTGTTTAAAAGTATGGAACATTTTAAACACATGTTTTAAAAAAGCTTCATTGACTTATTCATATCGACCAAAATAATCTTCACATTACTCTGGAAATTTTTATTATGTTGCTATGAAAATCAGCATAATATTTTTTTTTAAATTTTAGTATGCAATACTAATTAAGTTAATATTAAAAAAATTATGAGTGCAACCTTCACATATTTTGACGGAATTCAATTCATGACTTTTTATACGATAATACAAAAACTTCATCTTTCTCCGGGTAGTTTTTTCAATTTAATAAAAAATTGAATATTCACTATTTCTAGCAACTTTTTGTAAAATGAAATAAGTAATTTCTACTAAAAGGAAATAATTGAAATTTTGCACGATTGTATAAGTTTTTTGGTACTCCCGAAGTTAATTTTTTATGAAGATTCAAAATTATGGCATCGAAACTGAGTAAATTTTATGCAAATGAGTTTAAAGACGTTATTCTGTTTTGAGTGGTACCTTTAAATGCGCTCTTCTATATAAAATGTGCAAAAGGGGATGGTTCAATTTTGGCAAATATTCTGTCAGCTAACTGAGCAATTATTCATCGCTTATTTCCTTCGGATTGATCAAGAAGTTATTAGCATACTTTTCATTGGATTTTTTTATGATTTTTGGTGAAAAAAATCTCTATTTCCTTTTCCAATGGAAGTACATGGGTTTGATCTCGATTCAAAAGAAGCTATTCAAATAGATTTTGAAAATTAGAATAAAAAATTTTACTCCCTTATCAATACCCTTTCTACTGTTTTGAAGTATTGTGTGTGTATGATGCATTTTGATTAATTTTTCTGTTTATTAAATCGTACTATTTTTCAATTATAGGTTGATAGATGTATGTTCATTAAGAAAGCAAAGCTTTGAAGCTGAAATAAGGATAAATAATAATGATTCCTGTTTTATTCATGTATCTATATGAACAAAACAAAACGATGGTAGTGGGATCAAATAGCAATAAAAGTAGAGCACTCGGACGGATAAGATAAACTATCGCAATAAGACTTCCTGAAATTTAGTATGCAAATTGCAACAAAGGAAACACTCGGCTCGATAGACAGCGTCATCGATCATCTCACAAAGAGAAAAGAAGAAATCAGTATGGTTTTTCATACAGAGCCAAAGTATTCAATGCCATTTTTCAAATGAAAATCCTATATGCATTGCGGAAAAAATGAAGCAAAGAAGCGGCTTTAAAGTAGAATCTAAAAGAATTTATGAAAACCATCTAGAAAAGTACCATCCAGACGTTTAGAAAGGGAAAGAGACAAAACTGCATTACATATTCATCATAGTAGAGCTTTATCATAGCAGTGACACAGCATGATAATACTAACCATTCACAAGGTTCTAAAAATATTTAAGGTTGGTAGCTTGCGTGAGTCTTATTTTCAAGAATTTCGTATTTCCGAATAGCGCGAACAAAGTAAAAGGATTTGTGCATCCTGATAGCCAATTACCTGAAATACAGAAAGAACAAAGAACACGGAAGGTGAGAAAAGATCTACTAGCTTTCCAATTTCAATATAGGCATTAGCTGAGTACATCGTAGTCTCGTAACCCTAGCTACCTGCAGCAGCCGTGGTTCAGTGAATTATCCTACAGCTCTAGCAGCCTGCGAGCTGTAGGTGTAAGTTCGAATCCTGTGACTACCCTAGGTGTATTTCTCTCTTTTTTGTTAGTGAATTGTATGAGTGTGTATGTTCATTAACTTGCAGGATCTTGCTCAGATCTCTTTCTTGGGCCATAAAAACCAACCAACCTGATAATGTGGCTAATGCCACATTATCAGGTTGGCCAATGTGTTTCAACCAAGTGTTATGTCAATGTGTTTCAACCATACGCCACAATTCCTTCGGGGTATATACTGGCAACTAGAATTCTAATCAGGAACAGTTAAATTTAGTTATAGGAAATGTTAAGAGATTTTTTAATGCCCAGCCACTGACCTCTTCGAGCTTCGGCATAACAAAGGACAAACTGGTGACATTTTTGAAATAGCACTCAGTGAGCAATCCATCGTTGCTCCTAACAGAGGCAGTCACAGATATCCTTGCGCTTATAAACCGAGATTCGAATCCTGGACCAACTGGGTAGCAGACAATCACTATGACCACTATACCAATTAGGCGAGGAATGCATAAATATAAAAATATATAAAAGATAGAATCCATCATTACATCAACAATGCTCATGAAATCAGTAATGACTGCATGAGCATAAGTAAGATACAGCCACTCAAAATAGTATGAAAAAGAAATTTTAAATATCTGGCTCGTATACATTCAGCCATACAATTAGAAGAATTAAAAAAAATTTACTTTTATTAAATCATAATTTTGAGGTGATCCTAATTTTTGAATCCTGTGTTTACGATAATGAGCTTTAATTAACTTTTAAGATTCATTTGAGGGTATAAACGAATTTAAATAGTGAATAGACTGATATCGTCGGCTTGAAGAAGAAAATCGTTAAATGATATTTTTTGGAAATACATTTTTTGAAATTTAACTCTTATTTTCATAACGCCGTGAAATTCATCGTCATATTTTAATCTGAAACAAAATATAACACTATCGAAATACTTATACTTATTTTTTTTATCTAAACACGAATAGTTAGTCTTTAAATGTCAGTACTGTAAGATTTTTTTGTCAGTGAGTTTCTGCTCTAAGAGACTATAATATTCAAGCGAAATAAAATATTTTTTAAGCGAACGATATTGCAACATTAAAATGGATTTAAGAGTTCAAAAGTTTCAGAAGTTTAACTGAAGAATCGGGTTTAGATATCTTTTTGTACTTTTATTTCTCCCGAAGTTTTTATGAAATATCTCAGGGACGTTATTTTGAGAATATAAAATTTGACTACCACCCACGAATATAAAGCATGCACCACATGGTGAGGCACATAAAGCATTAGCAGATATAAAGATTTAGCCATTAAAGCAAGAGCGCGGAATAATTTTCTTACTAACACACAGTACCGAGGCGTACTTTCAGGAAAAAGAGATTCCTTATGCGCTCGTAATAGAAAGGAGAAATAAAGTCGTAAGATTCAAGTTCTGCATGGAAGAACTTAAAATTTACGGTCGATTTCTTATCAGATAACGAATCTGAGGACGAATGGATGTAAGATACTTTAATATATCGAGCCATTCCAGGGTGCGCAGATGCGGTGCGCAGAAGTGCCCGTGGGAATTCGATTTAGTTGATGGAAGATAACTCTAATTTATCGGAAACTCGTTCCGAATGCCATCATGCATTTTAGTTTGCTGCAATCGATGAAATTTGTTTAGAATGTAAGATGGTCTACGGATCCGAATATGACATTCAGGGGCGGTTGATTCTGAAAGGGAGTGGATTAAAACAGGGACCGGGAATGCATTGATCAGTTTCTTGATAGAATCAGTTTTTGTATTCTTAGGAGGATTCCGTGAATACTTGTTGCTATGTCGGTGTCAAAATGTGGACAGGTTAGGTTGCTGTTCAAAGTAGCTCACGAAAGAAAATAGCGTCTGATTATGATTTTATTATGACAAAAGCTTTAAATTCAAGTATCAATTCCATCTAACAGTTTGGAAAAAACGACTCTCAATGCAGTGCGGGCCCTCTGTGTATTTACCCACTGCGCTAGCAGCCTGCGAGCTGCAAGTGGTAAAGGTTTAGGTTTGATACTTATAACTAACCTGGATTTATATATATATATATATATATATATATATATATTTCCCGCTTCTATGTCAGTAACACTTTTACCGTGGGTATATATATATATATATATATATATATATAACTGAAACCAACTTTTTTTGGACAGTGAAATCCGAGTTTAAGATCAATCTGGATCTGTGATTCAACCTTCTTTACGACAGGATTAGATTTAAAATAGAGAAATTGAATTATGCATATGAACTTTGGATGGTATGTAGGTAGGTATATTTAGTCAAAGTTTCTGCTACTTAGACAAAAGGATTGTTAAATGTTGCATTAAATTGCCTTATTTATTCGTCATTTGTAACTTTGTGTAGATTTCTTGGATAAGCTTTTTCCAATAGTGAAACGTTTGAAATGTTTGAAACGTTTGAACCTGACGTATTAGTTTTCCATGGTGTTGAGAATTTATTTTGCTTATTCAGCAATATCCTTGGCTGTATTGAGAAATAGCAATGCTTCAATCTCTGTCTCAAGTTATCGATCTGATTCATGACAACAACTATATTTCAAACAGCTAAGGATAGCAATAAATTGGTATCATACAACAGAAAAATCCGTATCAGTCATGGAAAGCATCCATGTAGAGCCTTTTACGGATGGAATTGACTATATCCTGCCACACCACTTAGAAGTTTGCCGATAATGGGGAAATTTCTTTAAAATATTCTAAGAAAGGCGAACTAAGTTGTAGTAAGTATTACTTCTGTTTCATGAATGTCCTCAGAATTTTGAATATTAGAGAAAATAAATATCACTAACCTTAGTGAAAACATTTGAATTAAATTTATATGGATGATTCTATACATGATGCTTCGAAAACTTTCCTTGTGTGTGTATGTTAATTTACTTGACGGAAAGGATGGTTTGGCGCAGCTTAATCAGGTTTGGCTCTTGCAACATAAAAACACCTAACCAATCATCGATTCGGTTCATTTGAAACTTCATCTTGCGTATGGGAACCTAATCATAAATTCTGCATTCTTCCTCTATCAACTGCCTTGTATAACACTCAAACATTTCCATGAGAAAATACCCTTGGAAGCTTGTGAGAGAATGTCTCTTTATCACATTGACGAGAAACTAAATTAAGCTTAAACGAAACAGAAGAACAAAAACATATCGTACATTTTGATTTTTCGATACACGATTATCTGAATACAAAAAAAGACACCACTCATAAAATTCTTGAAATATTATAGCGTAGAAAATAAGAATTCCAAAAAATAAAATAAAGGTGTATTTGGAAGAAAGAAAAATACGGCAAAGTATATAAGAGGTGTAATCATCACTATAAAGAATTATCAACTTTATTTAGAATATTAAAAATAGTTTGATGTCTTAGGATTGGCTACAAGAAGCTTCTAGAAAGTTCTGATGCAATTAGCAATAGTACAAAATGAAATGCTTAAATTTAAATGAAAAAATTGTTAAAATTGTAAATAGCGTGTGCATTTAAAGTCAATTTTTTTAACTTGGAACTCTTTCTGCTATTTATTATTTACACGGTTTGCTATTTATCATCTGCTTGGCAACATTTTAATCTTTAATGTGCTATTTATAAACTAAATAATTTAATATTAATAATTTAAATTTTTACCACATCGTCGGATTAGAGCAGAAACTCATTATTAAAAACAAAATAATTTTTTTTAGCATACAGCTAGCTCTTCAAAAAAATTCTAAGCATTTTGACACTATTATCTATCTTTTAAACATATTACAATATGACTATGTATTTCTCAACATCATGAAAATAAGCATTTACATCTCTGAAAAATGTTAGTTAATGTGTTTCTGCTCTGAGCAGGTGATATTTCATTTTGAATAATTCATTTAATACTATTGATTTTATGTATGTTACATTTTATTGAAAATGTATATGAAAATGTATGAACACAAAAATGGTAGTCAACTCAAAAAATTCTCAAAATATTTTAATCTTTAATGTGCTATTTATAAACTAAATAAGCTAATTTAAATTTTTACCATATCGTCGGTTTATAGCAGAAACCAATTAAACGACAAAATCATTCTTTTATCATACAGCTCTTTAAAGATTATTAGTTTTAAGGTCAAAAATTAAAAATTCTAAGCATTTTGATAGTATTGGGTACCTTTTAAACAGATTACAATATGACTGCATTTCTCATCATGAAAATGAGCATTTCGGGTCTCTGAAAACATGTTAATTAATAAACTTAATTTTTAGTTAAAGCGAATCATTGAAGACGTCTGTTAACAAGTTAGAAAGATAACGTTCTTTATAATCCATGAATTTTTAAATTTTAGTACAATGTTTGAGAAATTCCTTATAAAAACATTTTCAACTTTTCAACATAGATCATCAAATAAAATGTTCATTTTCCAAAAGATAAATAAATCAATCTCGAATGCCGCCTTATATGATAAAATAACGAATTCTGAGAAATGTTAATGGAGAACCAAAGCTAAAAGAGTTTCATATTTCCCTTTTTCACGTCTCATCCAACTAATTTTAAATATAACCCCAAATAGCGTTAAAAATCTTGCTAATAAATTAAGAGAAAAATATAGTAATTAATTCATAACATCCTCAAATCCATAAT
The DNA here is from genome assembly GCA_933210815.1 of Meta bourneti. Classification (NCBI taxonomy): domain Eukaryota; kingdom Metazoa; phylum Arthropoda; class Arachnida; order Araneae; family Tetragnathidae; genus Meta; species Meta bourneti. The sequence continues at coordinate 72,614,592 of OW119929.1, read as the reverse complement.
GATGTTTTTGGAGGAATTAGGATTTTCAAAATCTTGGCAACAATCCTTAAAAGGGAAGTAATAAGACATTGCCTACAGATCAATAAAAAGTGTCGCTTTTAATTTAGAACAATAGATGGATTCACTAATGAAGTAAACCAACCTTACAAATACTTGACTCTGCAAAGGATTCGTTTTTAAAATACATTTATTAAAAAAGAATGAATCAGATATAGAAAGTTTATAGATAGAAATAATATGGAAAACAATATAGAAGTACTAGCAATCTAAATTCGTTACAGTACATTTAAAATAAAATAATCTCCTACTTCACTTGAAATCAAGAATCTTAAATAGATAACCTAATGTTGTTAACGATAGAAAATAGTCGAAAGTATTAAATCGAATGGGAAGATAAAACAAGAATATTAAACATAAAGTAATCGCTGCAAATTAACTTGCGGTATGCGATATTTTGCGGTATGATTACTTTATTTTTAAACACTTGTAATCATTTTTAATTTACCTAATTTGCAGGTGAAAGTAATTTTTATTGCATAATATTTTTTATCGTATATTAAAGAATAAATTTTCTTACATTGATGCCAAATAAGAACATTTAATTAGATAATGAATCGAATTTAAAAAGTTGGTAAAACACCCTATTTTAAACTACGAATTACAAAAAACATCTTATGGATTAGAAATTTTGCAGACCAAAAGCAGCCTGCTCAGTCGATACAAACCTTAATTAAATCTACCGAATCCCCAAAAACCTTTACTATTCGAGCTACCTGCACATCTCTGGATTTGTTCTTGACCCCCTTGAGGAGCCACGTGAGGGAGAGCAGCCAATAGCCGCGCTGTATTTTCCAAGTGCATGGGCCTGACAGCCGGTGACAAGATTCCCAAAGCCAATCCTGCAGCTTTCCAGTATCAACAGAGCTTGAGTCCAGTAGCACCGATCTAGAGCTCCAGCATTTCAGAGATCTCCCAGCATATCCTCGTCATAAAGAGCTTCCAGCTGGTTTCTTCTTTTTCAAGGAACCGATTTTTAGAAGTAGAGAAACCAAGAGAAAAATTTAATCGGAGATGGCCGGCAGCTTTTTAATGGCGTTTTTCACGTTGACTTATCTGCACGGAATGTTTCTGAGTTCTCCGACAGATTCTGTTGTTCAAGGTGAGTTTGTAATCATGTGCTGCTACCTTAATGACACGTTAATAGTCTGTCTCGAAAGATTTTTAATTGTGAAAAACACAAATCGGTTTTTATTACTTTAGAGAAATATCGAAATTTAAATATTGTGAAGCTTAGAAAACAGTTTCAAGAATTCCACGTGATTGAGTGCATCTGTTAAACCAATTTTAATTAGATTTTGATTGATTTTATTACACATATACATCTTATAGATTAGAATTTTTTAACTTTCTCGAATAAAACGTATAACGCTTGATAAAATATAAAAATATACACTACTCCTTTCAATTTTCGCATTTCTTGCAAATATTTTTGTGAAACAAGTGTTTTCTAATTCAAGAAAAATATGCATTCAATATTATACAACATAATTTTATATTAACAATTTATTTTTTGACCTTTATAAAAAATAATGATTATGATTTAAAATGTACCGATATAAGAAATACTGATAAAGAAATTGATTAATAAATACTTTGAAGCTTTCAGTTAACATAAGATATTTATGATTGCAACAGGATTCACACACACACACACATGTATATGTATAGTGTAGGACGTTTCTTCGGAGAAAACACAACATATCGTAAAATTACTTATTAAAACTTGTATTATATATTACTTATATTAAAGTTCTTTTTAAGAATCTTGTATCATCAAAAATCACGATAGCACTTAAAATTCTTAAAAACCGTTGATGGCTAAACTGAATTTATGACATTACTTTTATGTTTAAAAACTCACATTTTCAAACAGAAAGTAACAAAGTGAATGTTGCATCTGAAAAAACAGTTTGAAATACCTTTTAAATAGTATATTAATAAATGCTAATTACATTGATAGCAATGGGTAGGGGAAAATATTCGGACACCGAATAACTAATGCATTAATTTACACATTACAAATCTAATGTACATCTTTTTTAAAAACAACGATTGAAAAGATAGCACAGGCATTTATATGTGTTGAAAATTACTTCACTTCCTTATTCAACATCTATATGCATATGAGGATTGGAGCACAAAGTTTATGTTTATGTTCCTAGCGAATAAAAGTATAACTATTGCTGAATTATTTAAAAAAAATGATGTTCTTTTTAAAGAGCAGTTGTCACCTGACTGATGATGAATATTAATTTGTCAGCAGAACTTTCAAACGCGTCATTTAAGTAATTATTCTAATGCACCTCTCACAACTAACATATATATCTCTCAAAGACCTATTCTATGGCCTCATCGTGGCGAGAGAATGAAACGGGTAGCACACAGGCGAAATACATCGGGAATATATACTCTTGGTGAGACCACTCAAGGCGTGAAGACTACTGCTTTACCCGGCTAACATAGGAAGCTGAACGGGTGGCTAAGTCGGACTGCTACAGAGATGGCTTCCAGATATTATGATCAATAGCAGACACGCTCTACCCATGTCATAGACTTGTGCATTTGATAAAAGATGATATTCTTTGATGGCCAGAACCCATCTGCCACTGCCCAAAAACTTTTTTTGCACACTCAATGACTTAGTGTAAGTCTTCTATACTGAAATAAAAAAGAATGGACACGAGAAATAAAAATCTTTACTTGATTATAAAATTTAATTAAACTATCATTCCGTCAATTGTTAGATTATTGTGTCTAACGTTAATAAACGTAATTTAAGAGTTAGACCCCCTCTCCAAATAGCTTTTCGCCATTAAAAAATTCTGTAAAAATTGCTTTCACTACCGTTGGCGTATCTTAGCAGTAAAGCAACGTTTGGGTTACATTGTCCTTAGAGTGATAAAGTTTAACGGAAATGTTGCTTTACTGCTAAGATAGACTAACGGCAGTGGAAGCAGTTCCGATCACACTTTCCCAAACAGGAAATTTATACTCCCCGTTTACCATTTTATCATCTGTTTATAACGAGAACTGTTCCCGTCACAAAGTCAACGGCTATCTGTTTCCATAAATTCGGACCTCATTCCAATTTCCATAGCGGTCGCTTGATGGAATATTTTCGAATTCGTCACATTGTCGGACTCGCTTGACAAATTGGAAAAATGTTTGCTATGATTACTTGTTGCTATCTATGTTAATAAACTACGTCTTTTTGTCTCCCACATTCGCAAAAACGAATCCAGCAGAGTCACCACTACTCCAAATAAACTAACCCAGCTCCTATAGCTACCTCCACCAGACAGACTTGGTGGCGGGAGCCCTTCACATGTGGTCGATAGACAGTACCTCCCATAAACATTACCCTTTTCGTAGATATAGCAGATTGGTTTTAATTACACTAATATTTTTTCATGCCGAAACTGAGATGAATTAAATATGCGAACAAATACTTTTTTATGTGATTCGGCTCTAAATTAATTATGAAATTATAATTTTCAGTGGTCATTTCAAAGAGTGCATGTTATTAATAGTAGATTTGTGTTTTTTGTGATTGGATTCGTCTTATTTTTTCACCATGCTCTTTCTCTTTCTTTCTTAAAGGCTCTTCAACAGATTTGAATTATTATTCATTAGAACCACCTATTGCATTTTTTGTAGGAATATTGGAAATAGGAATAAGCTAGAAAATGCAAGATAAAAAGTTCGATCACAAAATTAATTTTAAAAACCAGACAATTCTATATGGGGTATGCATTTTGACATATTCATATTGAAAAAATTAAATTGCCTTGTTCCTTAAGTACTTATTCCTTAATTTTAATATAAATTGAGATGAAACATAATATATATAGCAAAAACTGGGCATGAGAAACATGTCCTTGAATTAAAACTATGATAGCTCTGATTTTTAAAGTATTTTTTAAGTATCCTACCTTAATCTGAAAGAATAAAATACATGGATTGAATAAATTTGATAAATTGACTAAAATGCATGGTTTGAATAAATTTGAAGAAAGGAAGAAAGCAAAATCTTGTTTTTCTTTCAATGGCAATCCTTTTGAAGCAATTGTATTATTTATATGACAATATCAACATTTTTATGTGACTATAAAAATTTTGATACTAAGTCTCCATTCAGTAAATGCAGTGTGCATCCTAAAATTGTTAAACATCTGGTAAAAATATAGAAATAAATTATTTGTACAGTGCAAAATTGAATCCTGGCTTAGAAATCTAAACGATTCTTTTGCTATCTGAGTTCTCAAAAATAAAACAAGCAAGAATTTATTTTGTGTCAAATGAATATAGTCTATTCATTTAGCATTCAGTTGTTTCGAGAACCTTCACTCATTCATAGAGGAAGGTAAAATCGTGTAAACTGCAAATATAAACATAAGTTAATAAAACGTAAAATTTTAACTCCAAAGGTTATTGAATAAATCGAAATATAATCAAGGTCAGTATTGCCACATTAAGACATGTACCATCTACTCTTAATAGAAAGTTGAGCTACCAGATATTATCATGAAATTCCCAAATGCTAGAAAACAACAAATCATTCATTTCGTGAGGGCAGAATTCTATATTTAACACGCACACTTGACTATAACAATAACACTGTTCGTCAGTAAAACATCGATATCTCCTTGAAAAGTTCTTTTTTAATACTTTAATGTACATGTAAGGATTACGTTAAAATATTTTATATAAAAAAACCTTAAATACTTTCCCAAAAATTTATTTATTAAAATGAAAATTAAGAAACATTACTTGGAAGAGTCATGTGAAATACATCCCAAAGTTTTAACAAAAGTTGTATGAAACTCAGTCTTTTCAGTGCAATGTTGAAAGTTATTTTTGATTAGTTGAAAATTGATGGTCAAACCTTGGCACTGATAATAATTGCTATTCTAAATAGTTGGCAAAGTAACAAACTTTACAAATAGACTCCTAGGCCTATAATTCATATAGAGGACTTCTATATGGTTTTCCATTCAAGAGAAATTACTTAAAATCACAATATAACTGTCCTTGACCATATGATAACAAAAGCGTCGGCTCTGTCCACATTTGTAGAAATTCAACTGTGAACTGGCACTCATAGTGTTTGTAAGAAATACGTCTTTGGATATAAATGATGTCTGCAGTATTAATTAGTCGACTGAGCTCGACAGAACTTTATAAATTTTGTCCTTTCTAAGCTCAATTAAACAAATTCAGAATAGTAGGTCGGTCGAAATTTAAATGAAAGCATATACCACAGAACATGCTCCCCGTATTGATCAAGCAGTAGTTTTAAACTATATTAGTTCAGAAATATTTAGTTGATGTAGAAGTTCCGTTTAAGTTCAAAGAAATAAAAAAAATTTCACAAGATGAACCATGACCCGGTTTTTACTTGTTGTTAGTAATCTCTTTGGTTAACTCTCCAAGTGATTTTGACGAGATATCGCGTCCATCAAGATCTGACCAATTTTGCTAATAACGAGGTATCTCGCCATTAAGATATTACCGATATTTTTATGATGACGAGATCAAGATCTGGTCTGTTTTCTTCTGAAGAGATATCTCGTCCATCAAGATCTGGTCAAGTTTGCTAATGACGAAATAGCTCGTTGAGACACTACCAGGGTAAGGTACAACCTAGTCCAAGATCAAAAGATCAGGTTGAACAAGTCACACAGCGACCAACTCTTGATCACCCAGGAGCTTTCACACAGAGACACCAAGATATTCTAAAATATGAGAAGGAGTTGGTGGGATTGTGGAGCATGGACAAGTCGGTCTTAACTCCTCTCAGAAAAGTCGTGTATCTTGTCGGTTTTGTGTACAAAAAATTAATTTATCTTCTTCTAAAATAAGAATATTAGTGAGATTTGTCTGATTGAATATAATAATACGGAGTTGATGAATTTTCAAGGAATTTAGGTCACTTCTTTGCACGATTTAGTTTCTAGAAAGACTATTGACTGATAACCACATTATCTTATTCTTAATCCTTACACTTAATTATTTAGTCCTGTGCTCCAGTCATTAAGTCGACTGGAAATAATCAACTACTATTTAAAATTATAAATTAATTCAACTCTTAATTTAAAAAACAGCCTGATGTCATCTGACTTTCGAAAATTTAAATAAGTTTATACTTTTCCTCTCATTTTATTATGGTAACAGTTATTTCATCGTTAGAAGTAATATTTAAAATATTACTAGTACTGTTTTAAATTGACCAGGAACACGAAACAATTCAGATAAAACATTTCTTACAGGTTGAGTATTTCTTATTTCTGTTATTTATTTATTCCTAGCTTTCAGATATAGTTCCGGATAGATGAGAAGACTTACTGAACGAACAGATTTGTTGTACACAGGTTTGGTAAAAATACTTGCTCACTTTTACAAAGCTTAAGTATAATAATCTATTCTGTGCCAGAAAGAGTAGTAACTGTAAAGTAGTCTGGCAGTCTTCTGCAGTAGTCTTCAACTTGGCCATTGTCTCTGTAATCTCGTTCGAGACATTCTGTTTTCAGCTATGCTTTGGTTGGTTTTTATGGCACAAAGCCTACAACTTAACTTTTGGATTTCAGTGTTTGAATGAAACCTATATTTGCTACACCCTCGTTTCATAGAATGTTAAGGGACCGCGGTAGCCAGTTGAAAGAGTAACGGATTAGCAACCGGAAAGTTGCGAGTTCGAAATTCAGTCCAACCAAAGACCGTCATGTTCGCGGGAGCTAGTGCACATTAAATATGTCGTGGTCTCAAATGTCCTCACGTTGGCATGGTGTGGAAGTTTAGAGAGTGGGGTGCCAGCTCAGGTGTTGACCTCGTCATCTGACCCTGGTTCAGAACTACGAGTTATTGTCCTCGGATCTTTCCTTTCGGGACTGATCCCGAACGCCAATAGTCCTTTGTATTGCTTCAGTGCGACGTTAATTAACTACCTACCTACCACAGAATGTTAAGTTTTTACAAAATAACTTTTATGTGGGAGTTTCTAATTTATAACTCCTGTTAAGAGAAATTTACGTTAAAAGCCAATTACAGTAATTAAATTCTTGGCAAAACTCCATCGTCGATCACCTTAATTTGATGACAGCTTGTTTAGGGGTATCGATTTCGTGATGCAGATGTAAGACCCATCGATCATGGCCAATCATAATAGATGGGGACACACAATTAGCTGTCCACAGCAAGCTACTGCTGTTATTAAATGACTCAAAAGATCAAAATATCTTCCATGGTTCTACTGTTTCCCATAAATGAGGGAGAAATCAGAAAAATTATGATAACTAAAAATTTAATATGTCGAATTTTATGAGATTTGGTGCAAACACGAATACAATAATAAATTACAGATTAGTCTAAACACAATATTGTTTTCGAAAAATTTGACGATACAGGAACTTATCCAAAAATAAGATATCTGAGTTGAATATGAAACTTCAATATAGAGTGTTGTCACCTCTAACATATATACAGGACCAATAGCGATGCTGTGTGCTTGTTAAGTTGTTGCCGATTAACTCAGTAGACAGTAATGAGCATTGTTCCTTCAAAGCAGTGGACCCCCCTCACAGATTTGAAGGGGTGAGCTGAGAACATGAGTAGCAACATGTCTCCCAAGAGTATCTCAGACATGTTGTTGTTGCTAATCTCCACGTCTAGCTCCAGCTAGGCCAAATCCACAAGTCCATTCACCAGCACAAAGTCATACACCAAAAGAGATTCAGAAAACAGGTTGTCTCGGGAAAACACCAGGCACTCGAGGATGCATGCTGGGGAGGCCTAGTCAGACTGGCATTTAAGACAAACAGGATGAATCTTGCGACCACGGCAAAATGTGAGACACTTCAGATGACCACTGAAAAAGCGAGAGAGCGCTGTCTGTCGCAATTGAGAGCAAGAGATCTTCCGGGGAGATCCCCATGACACCAAGAGTGTACCGGGTGATTGTTCCATGCCTTCTTATCAAGATTTTGTTCTAATAGAGTAAAACTCCCAAGAAACGTCAATGAGTGGGTATCTTATCTCAGACATAAGCAATCAGACTGAAGTCAGAAGATTGAGCTAGCCATTCCATACGTGCAATGGTCTTATTGTGAAGTATTGTTCCTCTAGGCGAGCTCTGTAGTGAGCGAGAGTTATCATCTTGTAGGTTAAAGGAATCACGTATTGCATTGCATAAGGACGTACAACTCAATCAAGGATATTGTCTCTATCTTTGTGCATTAATGTTACCACTTGGCAGCACATGATCTGTGCGCACAATTAACTCTCCTAGTGGTTGTCTAGAGGAGGTATCTCGTCATTAGCAAAGCTGACCAGATCTTGATGGACGACTTATCTCGTCGTTAGAAACAAAACTGACCAGATCTTGATCTCTTCATCGTCAATCAAAAAATCAGCAATACCTTGGTGACGAGATAAGCAAATGAGGATCTCGTCATAAGCAAAATTGATCGGATCTTGATGGGTGAGATATCTCGTCGAAACCGCTTGGAGGGTTAAAGAGATGGCACCCAAAACATAAACACACTGCCGACACCATAACGATTTCCTAAACGGATATTACTGAGGTGATAGTGGGTACCCCATTTTCTCCAGACAAAACATGTCTGGAATCACTCTTCAAACTGTGTTTGGATACGTCAATGAATTTATGTAGAACCAATGTATATGCTCTTTATTAGCTTGGTATTTCTTTTGGATTTCTTCAGATTTGTAGTATTATAGAATGTAGAGAATAACTTTGTTTCAGAATTCAATCTTATTTAATGCAAAAAAGTAATATCCGTAATCAAATGCATTAGAAGTTATTGGAATCGGGGTCAACAGGTTTCGGGTTTGAATCTCGATTTGCAAGCGCATGGTTGTTGGTGATTGTCCATGTTAGTATTAACGGCGACTTAACCGCTCGGCGCTCCTTCGTAAATAGCCGTCAGTCCACCCCTTGTTGTGCCGAAGACCGAAGAGGTCAGTGGTCGGGCATCACAAATAAAAAAAGTAATGTAAAATTAACATTAATTAATGTAAAATTAATTGCTTTAACCACTTAACGCATTTACCCGTGTTTGACACGGGCGAAAGTTACCGGCAAATTTGCACATGCCCGTGTCTCACACGGGCGCTCTTCCGTTCTAGTAAAAATAGATAGGCTAGATTAAACTTATACCAAAGATGGCATAAACTTATTTATCATAGATGATTTACCACTTATTTATAGATGGATATTAAACATATTTACCGTAGATGGCACCACTATGTACCATTTTTCTTGTGTAAACCAAGTGGTGCATTTTGATGATTAGCTATAAGTTTGTTAGAAATTCTTTGTTATAAAGCAGTTGTTAGGTGTCTAAAAGGTAATATATCCATTTTTATTACGTTAAATATCATAAAAGTAAACAGTTAACCATAAATTAATTTTTTCTAAGTGTTTTTGTAACTTGTTTAGAAAAAGTTATCTGATAATGAGCGACTGTGACGATTTTGAATATGCCAATTTATCAGAAAGTTTAAGCGATGAAAGTGATGATCTCTTGAGTGATGGAAGTGAATCTGAAGTTAATATTTTATTATTATTAATATTTTGAAATTCAAAATAAACATGTAATCAAATCGTTTACACTTCGTTTGTATAATAATTTTTTTATAACTTTTACCCCACCCCCCGCAACTGATCTGTCAAAAAAACACTCGATCATTTTTTACCAATTTTTCCGAAAAAAACTCGTGCTTTAAGTAGTTAAGATAATTTAATTTGTATCATAAATTTATTATTCAACACAATCCTGCTTACTTGATGATTGATTCTTTGTTTTCGGGTTTTATGGCGAAAGGGCCATATTTGGCCAAGTTGTGCCAAGCACAACAAAGACAACACAATGAGGGAGGAATAAAATGCAAAAAGTAGAAGGGCAAGTGAGGGTGAAAATGAAAGGGAAGAAAGTACGTGTGTACGAGGATCACAACCCCGTGTACCTCAGGGTTGTGATTCTCGTACACACCTAAAAAAGATGTGCCCCTGAGGACTGCTTACTTAAGGAATTGAAGGTTTGTCGAAAATTAAACTTACTTGTTAACGCGGAAAGGTTTCAAGCGATACCACGGGAAAATATCTATGTTCGTGTATCACTTGTCTACCTATGGCAAATACGTTGCGGCGGATTTTTGTAAACGTCACGGGGACTTTTCTTAGGGTCGCGATCCCTAGATTAAGACCCCCTCAAAAAACACACTTTCGTAGCATTGCACTAACCAGGTAAGTTAAAAGTTGGCGACTCACCAATACGATCTACGGACAAGTCGTTAGTCACGACCCACACACTTGACAACCTCCGTTCTTCCTAATGTCAAACGAATCCATCTAATTTGCGAACAAGTAACAGCCACAATTTCCGAAACGCAAACGGCATGATTTATTCGACTGAAAAAGGAAAGAAAACGACAGTTCCTCGTTCTGGAGACGGGGAGGACCGAAAAATCGAGGGCGCGAAAACTGATTTTCCGGGGAAGAGGAAAAGGAAAAAAAAGAACCTTCGGCCCCGCCCACCGCCCGTGTCTGTTGTGTAACTAGCCATTTGTTTTCTTGCGGCCAAGGAGAGATTTTATTGATTGGAAAAGAGAGAACAGCGCCGTGTTGCTGCTCGAACATGTTATTTGTGCCTTCCTGGCAAAACTTTCTTCGTTTTCGGAGAAATCCTAGGGAACCGATCCCTCGGTCACCATGGTTACCGACTTCGACATGGACGTCATAGTTACCTTCCTCCCACCCCAGTCCCTCCTCCACCCCTGGAGAAAAGGAGGATGGGGATGAAACTGTTATAATATGCATTTTTATGAAGTTGCATTCTTCCCATCCTCCTGTCATCAAGATAAGGATTTCGCTTGCTCCACAGAGCTCAAAGAATTGAATTTTTCGCAGAGCAGGCGGAATTACTCTCCCAACATCTGATAGATAGTGGGATTTGGATTGTGTGCGGGACTCCGGTATGAGGTTTCTAAATGTAATATTTTAGAGAGCATATATTTGGGCGTTGCGAGGAATCGGAATAAAGGGAGAGTGGATGAATGTGGAAGTCTTATTTGCCTTTCGCTCTACTGTAGTGACATTGTCATACCTTTTCAACATCACATTTATATCAGAAACTCTTCCCAACCAGTATGTGTAGATTCACTATCAGACCTTGCGTCGACTTACAACTGAAACACTGTCAAAACTTCCAAAATATAAGTTTTTTAGACCAGAATGTGATCTTTAGACTGATGAAGTGTGTGTGTCCTTTATGTCATCTTTTCCTTTCATGAAGGTTAGATTTCTTCTTGAGAAACACTCTTAGTGAGTTTAATTTAGTGACTAGAATTCCCCCTCGTTTTCTCGGGACTGTTTATATACTTAGTGTGTTTCACTTGTAAGTCGACGAGATATTGCTTATTCGATCTATGTTTAATAATGTATAAGCTAAAATTCTATTTTAAAATACTTTTCTAATCAGTATCAGCTTTGTATTTAAAGTTTTTTTCTCATCTTTTGTTCTCCGCTAAGCCATGAAAGATATATTAAATATTTCATTAAATTTCTGAACTATGATTACTAACTATTTAAGAAATAGTTGTCGTTCTCGTCGGGTAGGTAGGTAGTTAATTAACGTCGCACTGCAGCAACGCATCGGGTTATTGGTGACGGTCCGGGATCAATCCCCAAGGACAACGTCTCATAATTTTGAACCACGGTCAGATGACGAGGTCAACACCTGAGCTGGTACGCCCCTGTCATTCTCGTCGGGGAGAGATTTAACCAAGAATATCCATAAAAACCCGTACGCGTAAGTTAAAGGACCGTACGCTTAAGATAAATTAGTTGTAGGGAATAGATTGATCTGAGTCCAGCAGTTCAGATATGGCCCTGCAAATATTTTTGTCAGGCCCACAGACCAGATATGGTCTTCCAAATATTTTTACCAGGTCCAAAGTCCAGATATGACCCTCCGAATAGGTTTAACCAACCCACAGTCCAGATACGGCTCTCCGGGACAGGCGTACACGGCCTGCACACCAGATAGGGCCCCTCCGGAGAGGTGTATTCAGCCCGAAGACACGTCCCTCCAAATATTTTATCATACCTGAAGACCAGACTCGGCCCTCCAAATAGGTTTAACCAGTCCTCAGTTCAAATACGGCTTTCCGTGACAGGTGTACACGGCCCAGATACGACTCTCCAGACAGGTTTACTCAACTTGAAGACAAGATACGGCTCCAAATATTTTTAACAGGCCTGCAGAGCAGACTCAGCCCTCCAAATAGGTTTAACCCACGCTGAGAATATTTAAGGATGCCAGATATTCCTAGAGAATGTTGGCGAATGAATCCTGTAGCGGTGATATTATATTGTTAAATCTGTATGTTGTCATTCGCCAATATGAAAAAAATGCAGATTTCTGTACTCCGTACATACTAGTGAAAAAAAACAATAGATATATAACCATCATAGTAGAAATGGAGCTCAGGTGTTGTTCTCGTCATTTGACCCTGGTTCAAAATTACGAGGTGTTGTCCTTGTTTCTTTCCCTTCGGGATTGATCCCGAACCGTCGCCAATAGCTCATGGTGTTGACCCAGTGCGATGTTAATTAACTGCCTGCCATAGTAGACATGGAAAAAATAAAAGCCCTTAAAATAACATTTACTTCTATATGAACAAATAGAAACAAATGTTATATAAAATTTTAGACCGGCAGCTTCACACAATTTTTCTTCAGATACCTTAAGAACACGAAGAATTACCTTAAAAGTATACTCCCATACAATGCATTTTTGGAAGTACTTTTAAGGTAATTCTTTAATGTTTCTATAATGAGTAAATTTCACAAAACCGTTCATCGGCCTTCATGGTACAAGCAAGCTGCAGCCCTAAAATGTGGATTTTAAACTTTTTTTGGGGGGCGGGGGCGGGACATGACTACCCCTCCTCAAGTCTGTCCCCCGTACAATTGCCAAAAATTCAAATCTTGAAAATAACTGCGACGAAACACTGCTTCACATTTGAAAAGCTTCTCATATTTCAAAACTTAAATAGAAATCATGAGCATTTCTCTCTTTGATACCTTGAAATGAAAAATTACCCCCTCCCCAAAATAAGCATTTATTGAAGCCTTTTGCAATTCCCATCCTTTTTGAATCTTACTCCAAACTTTCATTCCAAGAATAGTAACACATTTCCGTATTTACTTATTTTCATGCAATGCTACTTTATTAATAATAGAAAACCTAATTCACTTGGAAGGTCGAATCCGAGAAGGAAAATAATCAGATATCAATACATGGATGCAGTTAATATCCTCTTTATCTAATTTCAATATAATAAAAGCAAAAACGACGACGTGTCCCATAAAAGTAATGGTCGATTTAATGAATGGCCGAACCACTAATTACTGCCGTTATTTGCTTAATGCTCTAATACAATGAAGGAATTAGTTGAATTGATTCAGAGGGGCTCTTTGATCGTTAATATGCTGATGTGTTTTGGAAACGCGCCCATAGCTATCATCACGAAAATTTGCATTAACCGCGTTCTAAACGGGCTCTTATTCTCACTTTCGCGTGTGCCTTCATTGCGGCGGTGGAGGACGATAATTGCGGAAAATATGCAGTGTTCTCTGATTATATGTGCTCTGAAAGAAATCGAGAACTGCAAATTGCCTGAATTCGCTTTTATTGAATCTTCTGTGACTCGGTTGGAAAGCGCATATTACAGTGGCAGATCAGCAGCTTGTGAGTAAAATACCAAAAAATAGATTTTATCAAACGATATTTATTGAAAAGTAAAAATTCTTATTTATATTTTTCAAACGATAATTTTTCATTTAGAAGGGTAAATTTGATGTTTTGCATTTTTATTAACGTTTTAATTTAAGTATTTATCTTTTCGAAATTATTTTGCTATGTGGCAATGGAAAGGAGATAAAAATTATGAGTAGATTGTGACAAATATGAAGTACGAAAATGTTATTGGAACTTGTTAATGGAATGTTAATTACGTTTAAATAAAAATTATTAACTTTTAAACTCACTTTCCAGTTCTACTCTTCCAAAGAAATATAAACTACAAGACCCTACAAGCATCTAGAAGCGCGCTTATATTATTTTTATAGGAAGGCTACAATTACTTAGAGTTCTTTGAGATCCATAATTTTAGTTTTTTCTTCAATTTTGTTATCAAAATACTATATACCACGATTAAAATTCTAGTGGAGCTTTGTTTTTCTATTACACAGGTTGAACACTCACCTAGAAAAAAATATATTTTACGAAAAATGAGTGAAAATTTTATATTAATTCCACTTAGTGAAAACTTTAAAAACAGGGATTACTTAAACAGTGTAATTTTTACAGTTAGTGCTAAAGCATAAAATGTTATGTATTTTTAACGGAGACAGTGTATAGAAACATAAAACGCATTGGAATGTTTGGATTAATTCTACTTAACAGATTTGTGTTTTGTTACTTTAAAATTAATTTATATTCATAGTTATCGTAAGTGTTGATTAATTGATTATTGTTGACCATTGATTAATTGTAACAATTTTTATTTATATTTTGTAATAGAAATATAGAAATGCATTTGGGTCAGCATTTCTGAGACTGAGAAAAATGACTTGATCCACCATTGCCCATATAATCGTTCTTTAGAACATATGAAGGTACATTGATCCAGTTTTGTGGGAGAAATAGAGACCCCTTCTAACCCATAAAAATAATTATATCTATACGTGCCTACACTAAATCCGCCAATTTAGCATTTGTTGCGTACCAAGTGAATATGTAGGTATGTTTTTCATTCTAAAATATGTACGCTAACACGTTTCAAATCTTATTTAGTTACAGGTATATGCGTGACAGCTAATCTGGTCTTATATTAAAATATAGAAATAGTTTATTCGATTGTTGACTGATCATCTGTCTGTCTGGGTTTGCCAACTGCGCTAGCAACCTGCGAGTTGTAGGTGGCGAAGTTTCGATTCCTGTAACCTGGGTGTATTCCTCTCTTCTGTGGCATTAAATCTTTGTGTGTATGTTCATTTATTTTACGTTGCTTGTTATCGTTTGGCCAAATATGACCCTAGTGTCATAAAGCCCAATCAATAAATCGATCAATTCTTGACTGAATAGTTATACTAGGTAGTTGATTAACGTCACACTAGAGCAACACAATTGGTTATTGGCGACTGTCCAGGATCAATCCCGAATGGAAAGATTCGACACCTCGTAATTTTGAACCACGGTCAGAGGACGAGGATCAACACCTGATCTGGCACCCCACTTCCCAAACTTCCACACCAGGCCAACGTGAGGACATTTGAGGCCACGACAGATTTAACGTGCACGACGGTCTTTGGTTGGACCGAGTATCGAATTCGCAACCCTCTGGTTGCTAATCCGAGACTACCAGATGGGCTACCACGGCCCAGAATAGTTATGGGGATTCAATGAAATTTAAGAAAATTAGCACCACAAAAACAACTTAAAGTGACAAAAATTAATATACTTTAGTAATATGGCTTAAGAAATATCTTTGATGGAAAATACAACTTCAATCTACATAACAAATATCTCAATGAACTTGTCCAACTTCTTGTACTGAACTAGAAATGCATAACTTTAACTCGCATCTGACAATATCCAATTTATGCTGTTTTGAATAGAAATAATAAAGTTTGTGTGTGTGATTACTCCTCATTGGTCAGAATATAATTTAATTCAATTAGCATACTTGGCAAAGTATAATCGGTATCACATAACTTGCCTCGGTGCATTTAAGAGTGAATCTATTCAACATCGGCTGCAGCCAACAGAG
Source organism: Meta bourneti (assembly GCA_933210815.1). Lineage (NCBI taxonomy): Eukaryota > Metazoa > Arthropoda > Arachnida > Araneae > Tetragnathidae > Meta > Meta bourneti. The sequence goes on along the minus strand of OW119929.1, from coordinate 72,598,677 downwards.
GAATCCTGGAATGATACCGATTTCAAGGCTTAAATTTCATTCCAATTACAGCGCTTCCTGGCGTGAAAATGTGATATTCTAAATCGAAGACTTCCATAATATTCAGAGTTATGTGGAAGCTTAGGTATGTTTAATTTAAGCGATTCGGGACGAAGTACACGTACCTGCTATTTGAATATTGGACGATTTTAAGAAGAATTACTTTAATATACGTTTCTTTCATGTGTTTTGAATCTATTGTTTTGTATGATGTATTAATTCAGTCGTGTCCGTTTAGAAGCTTATATTTTCAATTTATTCCCATTTACACTTCACATTAAAACACTATTTTACAGTATTTCCACCATGTAGGTCCCAAATCCCAAAGTTGCTTTGGTTTATGAGACAAAAGACTAAATATCAGTTTTCTTAAATGTTCGATAGAACTTTTAGCAAAGAAAGGGGAAGGCCGTGGGACAGTGTGTTTGCCCATTGCCCTATCAATCTACGAATTGGGTTGGATTCTTGTAATTTACCCAGAGTGTATTCCTTTCTTCTGTATAAGTAAAAACTTTCCTCGTGCATATGTCCATTACTTGACGCTGTCTGTCTTGTGTTTGGTGTAGCTTGGTTAAATATGGCCCTTGCGCTATAAAACCCACCATAGAATCAACCTTATAAAAAATTAGGATTCACAAAATTGAATCCTGAAATTAAAAACATAAGAGGAAGGGAAATGTTGAATTCCAACTTGTGTATCAAAGTATAATGTACCGTAAAGGGCATAACAAGTCAAATCAACGTAAATGTATCTTTTTTAAATGAATTAGTTTGATTTTATGGCTCAAGGGCAATATTTAACCAAACAGCGCCAAACAACGTCAAGTAAATAGACATACGCACAAAAAAATCTTTGTCACAAAAGCGGGAAATACAACACCCAGGGAGGAACCATACCGGACAGGAATCGAGCTTATGCCACCTACAACTCTCAGCTTGCTAGAATGGTAGGCACTTTGGTAGATAAATTTGTAGATAGTTAATTTTGTAAAATATCTCAATACAATAAAAAAATATCATTCATTGGTTATTTAATGTTTAAAGGACCGGATAGTTTTTTTTATTAGATTTTTATAAGACATATTTTTATGTTCATAATCATAAGTGTTCTGAATGTATTTAAACGAAATAAAAATATTTATTTATACAAGTTTTAAAATTCATCATATTTTAGGTCACACATCCAATCAAAACAGTTAAACTGATCTTGAAAAATGGGCTATTTAGCTTGCACTTCGAATTCTAAACTCCAAACCGTTTAAGTCGTTCAATCTAATAAATATTATGTATTCATAAATGAGTGTTTAGTAATATCAGAAAAAGAAATACCAAGTTTCGTTTTCAAAAACTCTTCTTGAAACTTTCGGAGAAAAGCTCGTTTATTTTCCCTTGCTCTTTTCTAACATTTGAAGTATGGGGGCCATTGAATGCTTTGTAGCACAAATGCTTTTACCACCAGCTGCGTCACGCTAAGGGAATATATTCAACACTACAACACTCGGAAAGGAAATTCTAAATGAAATCTGAAGCAGAAAAAAGAAGGAACGAAACGCTATGCAGTCATTCAAGATATTTTTTATATTTTTCGCTATATATTTCCCTCACGCTCGGTGTTTTCAGAATTTTTATTTTATTCTGCTTTTCGTTATTCCGATTTAGTTTACTATTACGCACACGGATTTTACTGAGAAATAAAAGCACGAAAGAATTGAGCATTTCGAAGAGCGATCTAGTATTATTTTCTGTTTTGAAACGATATCGCTTTCATGCACGTATGCTGATATTTATTTGAAGATGCCAAAAATGTAAACGAAATTGTTATGTTATATCGAAATAAATCAGAAGTTCTTTTAATTCGCGTTCCATAAAGCTTTTTAAACTCGATATTTACATTTTTGTCTTTAAAATATGTTAGAAAACTCAGTGAGAAAAAATAAACTCATTGACGATGTGCTTATGGAATAGAATGGCTAATGGTGGATTTATGCCATTTTTATGCTTTGAACATCCGGATTTTTTAGCAAACGATCAAACATTTTGAGTTCCATTTCATCATTAATAACCTTTGAGGTATTCCGGGAAATATTTCGGACTAATATACTTCTTTATCGGAGAGAAGAGTCGAATGGCCTGATAAAAATAGAACGTTTTTACCTTCTTTTTCTAACTGATAATAAAAACCTTGGGGAAGGAAAGCAAAACTACTTTAGAAAACCCACGATCCATCTTATGTAATCTTGATAAATTAGGTAAAAATTGTTCTTTAGAAGTTTGCGACGCATCCAGTTTTTATAAATTCTAGATTAAACTGCTTTCAGGCCGACCAATCGGCCTTGTGGTCGGGGTGCTGGCTTCTAGATCGAAAGGCTCCTGGTTCGAATCCGGGGTTAAGGCTGTTTGTACGTAGAAATAGAAAGTTTTTGCCTTTTGTTTTCCTAACTGATAAAACCTTGGGGAAGGAAAGCAAAACTATTTTAGAAAACACGCGATCCGCCGTATGTAACCTTGATAAATTAGGTAAAAATTGTTCTTTAGAAGTTTGTGACGCATCCAGTTTTTATAAATTCTAGATTAAATGGCTTTCATGCCGACCAATCAGTCGAGGTGCTGGATCCTGGATCGAACGGTTTCTAGAATGAATGGGGCTGCTGTAGCCCGGTTGGAAGAGCAACGGATTAGCAACCGGAGGGTTTGAGTTCCAAACTCGGTCAAGCCAAAGACCGCCGTGTACGCGGGGACTGGTGCACGTTAAATCTGTCGTGGCCGAAAATGTCTTTACGTTGGCGTGGAAGTTTGGAGATTGTGGTGCCAGCTCAGGTGTTCTCGCCATCTGACTTTCAACCTTTCCCTCCGGGATTGATTCCGGACCGTCGTCAATAGCCCGTTGCGTTGCTCCTAACGTTAATTACCTACCTACCTGAATGAATGTGTAGCCTCTCTGTAAACGGATTGTGCCTATAATCTGTGGTAGATAGTTGAATTAACGTCGCACTGGAGAAACACAACGGGCTACTTGGGACAGTCCGGGATCAATCCCGTAGGAAAAGATCCGAGGATAACACCTTGAAATCTTGGGTCACGGTCAGATGATGTCAGCATGTGAGCTTATACTCCACTCACCAAACTTCCAGACCACGCTAACGTGAGAACATTTGGTGTCGCGACATATTTAAAGCACACAAGCCCCCACGTACACGACGGTCTTTGTTGGATCGAGTTTCGAATTCGCAACCCTCCGGTGGCTAATCCGTCACTTTTACCGCGGCCCCTAGAATGTGTGGTATGTATGTGAATACCATGAACTCACTCCCCAAGGTCATGCAAAGTGTTCACAAATCTGTCCTTGATAAGCCATCCTCGATTGGCCGGACATCAGAAAAAAATTTCCTTCATTGGTGTCAATACTCAGTACAGGACAATAGAATACAGCAGTTAGCTGCTTTGATTTAGGCTCTAAAATAATGTTATTCTGCCCATAAAATTAGTAAATGGTAATGATTTTCGATTTACTTATTAATTCTAATTAAAATATTGGTATTTCAAAATTTGGTTTTTCAAATTTCAAGTTTTTTTATATGGGAATTAAATTAGCTTTCTGCACCTTTAAACCCTTGATTTTCATCTTTAGCTTTATGCTGGTTTCAATGGTTTAATTTTTAAAATGTCGAGTTTGTCATAGATTGTCCGTTTTAGGACCTTAGGGAAAAAAAATACAATCCAATACCAGTTAGTGAACCACAAAAATAATTGAAGGTAAAACTTGGCAGCTATTTGTAACAATGGAGCAGTTCGTTAATCACTCTACAGCCATTTTTTGCGAAACAAGGGCTAATAAGATTGCCACGGCTTTAAGTAAATTCCTAAAGTTTGTGATGGGATTCGAAAACAGCTTGTATCAGCTTGGTCGTTGTTGAACAGATCAAAACAGGTTGATTGTACAGTGTAACCAACCTATTTTGATTGATTGTAATTCATATGCCATATAAAATCATGATACCTCAGTGAAAAAGCCGTTGACTACCGCCAAGTGACAAACAGTTGACCGTCGTTACTAAAAAATTCATTTCAGTCACCTTAATTTTATACCGTAACTTTAATTTGCATTTCCAGAAGCAACTATAATTTTCTTAAAGGTTATTCGATCGACTTAGATTCTTGCTTTTTCTAATCCTATTTGGTCTAGACAGGCTAGACCATGTCCGTGAGTTCATCACCTTCACAAAGTCTAAGTCGAACGTAGGATTAATACACTAATCTCTCTTCCTAAACAGCCCCAGACTAGTAAGGCGACCAGGAGAAGCCTGTTCTATATTGCATTTCCTACAGGTTGGGAAATCTTAATACCATGATCAAATGAAACTGATACCGTGACTTTTTATGGCACTGTATATAAGTCAGTCTAGCCTTCCATAAATTGGTGAATTCTGAATTTATTCAAAATCTTTGTCCAACCGCTATCAGTTAAGAAAGTTCTCGTAGTTACAAAACTATGGACAGTGGGGTAGAATAAGATGAAGGAAGAATTATTAATGATTCACAGATAGTGTTAACTGGTGCGAAAAGTTGAAGATGGATCTACCGGGCTTTTTGTTGGTTGATTGATTATAGCAAGGTAACCGTAAGAACCATATTTGGCCAAGTTGTGCCAAAACAAGACAGATAACGTCAAGTAATGGACTGACACACAAGGAAAGTTTTACTAACAAAGGAGAGAAATACACCCAGAGAAATTTAATGGAATTGAACCTGCGTCTCCTACAAATCGCATGTTGGTTGTTTTTAGGTTTTATGGCACAGAGGCCATATTTGGCCAAGCTGCGCTAAACACAACGTCAAGTGAAAATGACGTGAAAGGGAAAAAAGAGGGATTGGGGAATAGAAAAGTGTGATGGAAGCAGAAAAAAATCGCTTGGGTATCCCAGGAGCGAGACTCCCGTGTTTACTAAAGACAGTAAAACATGGGAAAAGAAAAGATCACTAGAGAAGTTCGTACACACCTAAAGGTTAGTCGTTTTGGGGTTTTATGGCGCTAGATCAAGGCCAAGCACGCACCTATGAGAGATGTGCCTCAGATGGTACAACTCACAAGTTGCTACCACACTGGGCTAGTGCGGCCCCGTTTATTGCAAATACTGGAATCATTCAAATATTAAAAAAAAAATGCAAAACAAAAAACGGTTTCATTCTAAGTGATAGACATTTTTTATTTTATAAGGATTAATATTTGCTAAAAATTGATTACTGCCATATCCTTTGAAAAAGTCTTGAAATATTTTTTTGAAATTCTTATTTAATCCCTATATCTAATAGGTTAGTTAAGAATGTGCAAAAAAAGCGTGGAATATACCTAAAGCATCCGAAGTTTCACTTGTTAAGTCAACAAATTTATTCTGCTTCCAAGCACTGAATGTGGGTAGGTAGTTGAATCAACGTCGCACTGGAGCAATACAACAGGCTGTCGGTGACGGTCCGGAAACAGTCCTGGAGGGAAAGAGCCGAGGACATCCCCTCGTAATTTTGAACCATGGTCAGATGCCGAGGTCAACATCTGAGCTGCCACCCCACTCTCCAAATTTCCACATTACGACAACGTGAGGACATTTTGGGGCACCAGCCCCCACGTAAACGACGGTCTGTGGTGGATCGACTTTTGAACTTGCAACCCTCCGGTTGCTACTCTGTGATTCTACTAACTGGACTACCGCGGCCCCTGAAAATTTTGGAAAATGACACATGAAAACGACTGGATTACTTGAAAAGCAATCTGATCTTCCATCTATGAACAATATTCTATACCCAAAGGTAAAGTGTCGTAAGACCAAATGGACTACTTTTCAGGAAAGCGAAAAAAATTAACTTTTCACTTATGGAACATGGACATACTTCGCTCTAATCGATCACTAATTCAGAATGGAAGTCCCTGACAGTTACCATACTTTACAGAAATGTTCGGTTCATAAGAGAATAATAACAAATACATAAAACTAATTTATTCGAATCAAGTTTTTTCAAAAATCGTTAAAATATAAGTTCCTACCTCTAAGGATATTAGGGATGTAAGGCCACATCATATGTTCAATCGGAGAATAGCGGATCATCATGGGTTTGAAGTTGGATCTTGTGTTCATATATGCTTTATTAATACCATACTATAAATTATAAAATATTACTTCACTGAACTAAAATACTGCCTTGTTTTCTTTACAACAATACGAAGCTCATTGATACTAAATTTATAGATTTCCAACTTCTTCCAGCTAACGTTTTTCCGTTGCAGCTATCTACTCTGGATTGTTGTCTTAGATAAGTGTCGTTGCATTATCGCGAAAAAGTTATTTGTAGCGAACGATGTTCAAAAACTAGCTTTTGTTTTATTTTTGATCTTAAAACAATTATTACTCACCATTTAAATTAGCACTTATATCACTGCGTAAAAATAGTGCGTGCCATTGTCGGTTAGAATTGTTTTAGTAAAGTGCTTAATCTCTTTGGTGATTTCAATCTGACATTCAGACAATAGAAAATACATAAATTTTCTAAGAACACGAGTCAGTAAATTTAAAATTATATGTTGGAATTAAGTATAAAACAGAAGTGTACTGATTCCTCTAAAGTATAATTACGTCGTGTCCGACTTTTGAGAACTTTTACTTTTTGAAATGCATTTGCAAAGCGGTTATCCAAACCTGCTGTTTTGAAAATGAATTGTAAAGAGAAAGTAGATAGACTTAGAGATCATAAGAGCGTGTTTTACTAAGCATTCTTTGAAGAGCTGATGTTTTTTAATGGCCCACCACTGACCTCCACTGCACTACAAGGGACAAACTGATTGCTATTTGTGAAGGATCTCCCAGTAGGTAAGCCGCCATAACTCATAACTGGGACAATCACCAACATCCATGCGCTTACAAACCGAGATTCGAACTCGAGGTCTTCTGTTGTAAGGAGTTGATGTTCTGAACAGCTTAAGTTTAATACTAAGTATGATCGCTTTAAATCTGAAGGTAAGAAAAACTTACCCATCACGTGCTGTTTAAGAGGTTCTAAAATGTTATATATGACCGTTCTAATAGGGAATGCCTCTTTGACCTTGCTTTTGGGCATCTTTCTTAGCTTAGAAATCATGTTTTGAAGGTCGTTTATTTTTTACAATTAACGCCTTTTTCAAAAACTGTTCTAGCAAACCTGCGAGCTGTAGGAGGCACAGGTTTGATTCCTACCTGGGTGCATTTCTCTCTTCTGTGTCAGTAAAACTTTCTTTGTGTTTGTATGTCCAATACTTGATGTCTTTCTCGTATTTGACGCAGCATGGCCAAGTGTGGCCCTTGCGCCTAAAAACCCAAATCAACCATCCAATATAAAAAAACGAGCCCTGCAATTCTCTTGGCAGATTATTTTTGCATACTCGGACTATAAATACGACATAGTAAGCTTAGCTGTTACTTCTTTACCGAATTGAACTTAAAAGTTCACTTAGCGTCGTTGCCGAACACCTGTTTAAAGTTCATGATATATTAATTGCTTCTTGTCTTTTCAGCACCGACAAATGATTTGTATTCCGAAGCACCTTGCGAACTTCGCTCTCTGTCAGCTTTCAAAGATGTCCAGGGAAATGTGTGGGGAGTCGGCGATGGAAACCTCTGGTGGTTCAACGCGACCAACCTGTCCTGGTCTCTACTGCCGATGCCCAACGGAACTGCTTCCTCTGAACCCTGGCGAGTAGCTTGCGTCGATCCACGAAAATACGTAGCCGTTGTTGGCAAAAACGCATCCCTAGTCCTGCATCTGCCGTGGCAACACTGGCAATTTGGTGACACGGATGACGTCAACGTGGGCTACGTAGACAAAGACGCCACGTGGTGCGTGCAAGGGTTGCTTTACGGTATAGACTCCCTCAGAGAGACGCTGTATTTTCTGGACGTAGAAGAAGCACACTGGAGTGTAAGAGACGATTTACCCGTGATGACGAACGCCAACTGGTCCAACCACCACGGTCTGGTGAATGTCTGGGTGGGACTGGAAGGTGAATTGATTCTCGTTGAAAGCTTCGGTCACCACGATCATGTCATGTACACCAACACGTCTGCCATCAATTGGGTCGTCATGGCAGAGAACAATGCCACCAATGTATGGCCGAATCTCGACCAAAGCGCACACGGACGCTCTTTGACTTGGAATTCGGGCTCGGATCGCTTGTGGTTATGGAAAGAAGACAATGGCCTGGCAGAGCTTTGGTCTTTCAGCTATAACTTCAGCAAGTGGACGAGAGGGGATCGAAAGTTCGCCAAGCAATTGCCGTCACTCCGCAACGTTTTGACGGGTTGGACGGATGACGACAAGTACTGCATTCTCAAGAGGAGTTCCGAGTGCACATCCCAGTACAGCATCAGCGATACCCAGTGTTGGTCCGAGAGCGAAATGATTGCGACAGAGGATGAGGACCTCGTCCCATCTCCCCGCTTAACCACCAGCTCGACTACTACCAATCCGAGCGACGAGGGCAGCACTGTTTCCACGAAACCTGAAACAGCAACAGGCACTGATTACACCTCGACGACTCACGCCATCTCTGCTCCCACTACTACCGCCATTCCTGCTTCTTCCAAAAGCAGCCCCGTTGAGCCGAAGCGCCCAATGAAACCAGGCGTTACCACCAAGCATGATCCTGACTGGAAAACTGAAGAAAAAGACGAAGTCGTGGCTATTAGTCCATCAAGAGATTCAAACTGGCACCAGCACACCAGCGTCTATGGATCGGTTATATTCTTCGGAACATCCATAACCATTTTTGCTGTGTTTGGAATGTTTTGGTGCGTTCGTAAGTGCGTTCATTTTCCTAAAGAGGCGCTCTTGCTGCGTGATCCACCTTCTGTGAGATACACGGCTATCCCCGACTCCTTGGGGTACGATTCGCGCAAACCGACTCCAGCAACATACACGGTAATACCTGACTCAATAGCTTAAAAGAGTGACGTGGTAATTGTCTGATTCTAAAGTGGAACGCTCTTTTTGCATGTTTCGTACGATACTGTTCCGTGTAAAATTCAAGTCTGATTCGATATTTTTTTATTCTTATAATTGTTTCCATTCAAGCTTTACGTCGATTGTGCTCTTCTTTGAACAGGGGAATTAGAAGACTTATTTTTATTCTTTCTTATTAATGGACAATGATAATCTTATTCCTCACAAATGTTCCATATTACCTAGATGTGACATCTATTCTTTCTCTTACGAGGGGCATATTAATTTTTATATTCTTTCCCTTTCAAAAGAAATGAGTGTTCCGATTTTTGAGTCACCTTTATACTCGTATATCAGGTTCAAAAGATCTTTTCTTTTTATATACAATAACGGAACAATTTTTTAAAATTTTAATTCGAGCAAAAGTATTTCTCGTACTCTAGAGAAAGCATGTATTGCATTTCAAGAACTTGATACTGTAATATCGATGATTCCGATACCCAAACTTAGATATTTATTAATATAACTTGAAATATTTACATTTTTTAATGTAGGTACATGGAATTTTTTCGAAACTTCACAACCAATATTAAAATATGGTTAAAAACCAGTGATAAGTATTTATGAACGATACATACTTAGCTAAACTCAGCAAATAGTTTTACACAGAAGTTCGAAATATAATCTTTCAAACATTTGTTCGCAGTGAACATCAGCTAAGTTATAAATCTTCCGAACCGAATTAACAGTTATATCAGTGAACATTACTATGTTTCAAATGAAAGATAGCCACTGTTTTTTAAATTCCGGCCATTTCGACTTAAAAAATCTGTGCAAGATTATTTTAGTATTGCAGATTCACACAAAGGTATCTTATAAAAATAAAAACAGTACTTTGCTTGAGTCGCTTGGCCAAATATGGCCCTCGCGCCATAGAGAAACCAAATCAGCCAACCTTTGCTTGTGTCCTGAATAAAAGCTTGGGTAATTGTTTTCTATGATAAACGTTGCCAATACTTTCGATTTGCTTCCATATTATCAAAGCCGTTTACTTCAAATAATTTTTTACTACCGATGAGTGAAAAGTATTTTCTTATCACCAGTAATATCGGCAGAAATCATCTTCACTTATTAAACTGCCATAGAATGTTGAAATGATGAGTATCTGTGTTCAGATTCGACCAAATCAGCCAAAATACTTGAGGCCAAAAAGTACGAGCTTTTAAAAATAACATATCTTGTTCTGTCCATGTATAGAACAGCAAGATTCTAGATTGATTGATACATAAGCTCAATTGTTTCTTTAGCACACTTGCATTGAGTACATCATTACGAGTAAGGAAGTCAAGAAAATCAATATTTAAGTTCAGTTATAAATCAGATAATTCAACAAGAGTAAAATAAATAAAAAATTATTAATTTCACGCACAATCGAGAGCGTTAAAGTTTATATTCCCATGAGTAGAGTATTTGGATGAAATTCTTAAGAAATATCACACAGCACATGAAATATTAGAAAGTACTTAGAGTAGATATTAATCTTTCTCAAAGCGCTACACGCGGCAAAATAGCAGTAGGACTAAGAATTTGCACACTTGAACATGCATTTGTTCCATGATGCTATATACTAAAATTATAAATATTTTTTTGAAGCGGCATTAAAATGTAATTTTAAGTCTTAATATATGAGTTTACTTACACCCTTGTCAATTACGTTTTTATAATTCTAGAAACATTGATATTAAGCATTGGTGACCGAATAGAACATTAAAACTATCCAGAGACAACATTTAAAATATACAGCTTCAAATATTCCTTTTACGAAACGAAATATTAAAGGTAAGTAATGTTAAAAAGTAGACATTATAAAAAAAGTGTTTTACTCTGATTATTTCATACTAAAAATCACATCCCTTTATTTCGGGAGTGCGTAAAAATTACAGCAAAAAGTTGCTGCTGTCCATCTATCTTAAAATCTCCAACAGCATACCTTTGTCATAATTATTTCGTACGCTCATTTTTAAAGTGTCATGCGGGATAATTTCCAATCGAAAAGCAATTCTTGAGTGGCTATGAAATACTGACTGCTAATGTTTACACGAGCAGGGAAATATTTAATAAATTGTATGGGGTAAAATGTCGTTCAAATCAAATTTTTGATAAATTGGAAAGTAAAAGGATAGAAATGAAATAATTTTCAAAAACTCTGTTATAGACTAATACCATGTTATTCAACAACATATCACAATCAGTAAAATATCTAGAAAAATCTGTGACATTATTATTATATTTTAATGAAATAAAGTGTACCACCATTTCTCAGATAAACAATTTTTTAACTTCGATTTAAGAGTAACTTATAAGACATATTTTTACATAAAATTGACCGTATATATTTAGACGTCCAAATTTTCCTTTTATCTTAAATCTAAAAAACATCGTGAACACATTTGAAACTAGTGTTACGAATTTCAATTATATAACTGAATCTTTTGATAATTATAAAAGATTTCATATTGATAATGAATACTACTGATGACCGTTTCGGTAATTTATTGATATCAGAAGAAATCAGAATAAAAATAAAAGGAATCTTAATTACTCTTTATTGTTAGTCTAAAACGTAAAGCAATATATTTCATCTCATAGTACAATGCTCTTATACCTAAAGTTTTAAAAATAATACATATGAAAAGTAAATAAAAGAATAAATTTTAATGAATACTGTTTTAAGATATCTTATAAAATCCATGTAATTTTTAAACTATTCTAAACGAGGAGTGATTTTAATCGTCTAAATTAGCTAGCAGTTTGGATACTTTCTACAAAAAATGAAAGTTTAGCTTCTTTCTTTGTAATTTCAAATGTTGAATATGCGTTAACCAAATTATAAGTGAATTCAATATTTTTTAAATATATTAGAAAAATTTCAATTACTATCACGGCTCTTTCTATGAAAAAAATTATTTCGACACTGACACAAGTGACATATCACTTCATTGGTAAGATTGACATGTTTCATTTAAAATAGATGCATTGCAGGACAAAAAGTCAGGCAAGAACTTTCATTTTAAGAGAAACCCTAATACTTCATACAAAAGCAGTTGCTTACTGAATACCCTCCTACTCATATCAAAGTGACAAAAGGTTGTTACAAATGAAGACGTAAAATTCCTGGAAAATGGTTTCACCAGTGATAATAGAATTGTTCTCTTGGCATTGCATCAACCAGAGTCAATGTTGAGACAGTTAAGAGTTTTACATATTTTCTTGAATAAAACTTACAGCCATCCAAAATCAATTCTGATCAAGTTTATCAGGAAACGGACAATCTTGAGATTAATTTTTACGAGATTTGTTGACCTGAGAATTCCTATACAATTGATCCTGTGATCTTATTTTTCTTCCTGAATTCTATTTGTTGACATGCTTCCCTCCACTAACACGATAAGTGTTAACTCATGTAATCTCAAATTTTATTGTAGTGTAATTATGGATATATCTGAATAAAATTGTTATGTATGATTGTGTTTTTTATTTGACCTAAAATATTTAGTTAGAACAATATATTTTGATTTTTATAATTTTCTTAAAAATAAACCTTTAGTGAACTTAAAAACATAATTTGTATTTAAAGCAGTATTGTATGTGGACAAAAAATTCGTCAAATCAATGTTAGGATTAGTTTCACTAGATTTTTTTGACTACATATAAAACGAAGTGATATCCAGTTTTTAAGTAATTTTAAAAATTAGTTGCATCTACGTGTCAGTAAATTTTTTGTAATTCTTAGCTACATTACTATTATATTTTTTTGAGATTTTAAAAAGACTTACGAAGAAGTGTTAGAGTCGATCTACAAAAAGTTAAATACTTTACAAAAATGGCTAGATAGAATTGATACGGTGAGTGCACGAGTAAAAAATTTTGAAAACTGATTTTATTGTATAAATGGGCTGATTTTAATTAACGTCGCACTGGAGCAACACATCGGGCTATTGGCGACGGTCCGGTATCAAACCTGAAGGGAAAGAACCGAGAACACCACGTTATTTGGAACCATGGTCAGATGACGAGGTCACACCTGAGCTGCAGTTAATGTGAAAAATTCATTGGTCCGTGGCCTGTTAGTAAAGTCATGAAAAAATGCGCTAAGTGCAGCAACTACTTTTTTGTGGTTTCTCCGCCCATTTTTCTCAAAAATGGGACTAGTTCCTACTTATCGGTTCAATTTTTTTTATGAAATTAATTTTCACAGAAAGTTCCTAGAATTAGAAAAATTTATTTTAAGAATTAGATTTCTTTCAACAATAAACCCTTAAAACTTACTAATTACGTATTAACACGCATAAAAATGTGCAATATTTTTAGGACTTAAATGTAATAAAACAAGAAAATATCTTTCAACGTACTTCACGTGTTTATATTAGAAATGCAAATCATTTTCAAATTTTGAGACTCCGCCCAATCGGAGGGAAATTAGGTCAACCGATGATCAAAATTGACAACAATTCGAATTAAATTTATCAAATTCGAATTGATAGAAACCGTACACTTTTCCTTTCTCAATTTGTCCTGATTTCCATTTCATAAATATTTATTTGACGTCTTGTATGTGTTGAAAGGGCAAAAAAATTAGTCCGGCTCTGGCATTTGAGTCGTGGTTAAATTAGGGTCTATTCGTTAAATTAGGGAGTCCGCGAAACAAATAATCACCTATATGGCGGTAGCCACATAAAACTTAGAGTATGGCAACCTTTTATCCAGAACAGCTTACCACCTTTCTAGAAATGGACTATTCAAGGTTATCTGCTTTCACTAGAGATGCATTATAAATACTTATCCTCTAGCATCAACAAAAAGACCCGATTTTCCTGTTCTTCAAAGACCGCTCGTTGTCCCACAGTAGGTTAGTATCTCAAAGGCTATCATGAACTATTCTCTCAATTGCTTCCAGCCAAGTTTACTGCCCATATTTTTGCCACTAAAAACAAACTTCTTAAGAGTGCAATGAACGGAAATATACAGGGTGATTAGGATGCAATTAATTACATCCCATATGTTCCATTCAATGGTCCCAACTGTAAATTGCGATGCATATTTTTTCCCGTCTGATAGGCGATTTTCGTACCGCGGTTTGATTAATCACGCAACGGTCGTTTTTTAAACACGAGGGCTTGTAAGACCGCGATCTAAGCTTCTGTGCCGAGATGAGGCAAATTGACCTAAGTATTTTCCGAAATTCATGAATGAAACAGTGAAATGTGGTAGAGAAAAGCTCGCAATAAAAATGAGCTTTCTTAGATGCGTTAAACATTCAAGGTTCTGTAAAAATATTCAACCAGAAAATAAGTTAAATGAATGTTTATTCTATGGATATCCAAATATATTTACTGGTTTTCCAGGAAGTTCTAAACACTGAAATGCAGGGAGTTATTTGAGCCTATTTAAATTTTGAAATATAATTGGCAAATGAAAATTGAGCATACATTTTTAGTAGTCAATATGAATAAAATTTTAAAGCTGTAGCATGAAAAGTGTGAATTGATGTATATTTCAAATTATAACGTTTCATACAAGTTTTTTGATCAGATGCATAACCAATTTTGAAACATTGTCATAAACGCTACATAAACAAGGTATTGCAGAAAAAGTTGACTGAAATAGGTTCATAATACTTTTTTATTTATTTCACGACTGCAAAACTAATTAAACGAACATACTGTAAAGTTGTGCACAACTATTATCAGCTATTAATGCACAATAGTAATTAATGAAAGTGTTACTTTTTTAAACAGTATGAAGGTATGCAGTAATGGCTCCCATACAGATTTATTATTTGAGATTTATTGAATAGAGAAACGTATACATAATTAAACTGTCTGTTTGGATTATATGTCAAACTATTCGTAGCATAATAAATTGTTTCATTACTAATGAGGGCTCTACATATTGTATACATTTTTTATGTCGGCTACTTTTACTTGAAGCATTCCATTCCTCTTTTAATACATTTTTGCCCTTTTATAAAAATGCATTAAATTCAACGTGGATTCATTTGATCAATATTTCAGTTTCTTGAAGAACAGAAAAACAAAATTTTATAAAGTGTAAACATGTTGAAAAATGTATCAACAATTGCAGGAGAAAGGAATCCACATAAATATGTGGATTTCTTCAGCAGGTAATCCAGTGTAACTTTCAGATTTTTGATAAAAAAAGCTTTCCATTTTCTGGTTTATATATTGGAAATACAAGCAGATTTGAATTTTATATAGATGGTTTAAAAAACTTTTTTTTAAATATCTATTTCATAAAAAATTAGCTATGACTCACCGTTAGTGAAAACGGACATGAAATTTTAATACATAATTAAAATTTCTTCCAAACTATATCCAATACGATGAAGAATCGCAAAGGAAACTTTAATTGAAAAATATTTATACCTCATTAAAATAAAAAAGTAATTGCATCATTAGTTTTAATTAAATAATATTCTTGTGACTCACATTACATACTACTGGAATGTAATGATCCAACTAAAGACAGTCGTGTGAGTGCTGGTACACGTTAAATCTCTCTTGGCCTTAAATCTCCCCACATTGGTGTGAAAGTTTGGAGAGTGGGGTGACAGCTCAGGTATTGACTTCGTCATCCAACCGTGGATTGAATGATTTTTTTTAATGAATAAATTATTTCAGAGTCGATAAAAGGGAAAGAAAAATGCATAAACTACAGCTCTAGGGTCCACCTTTAATTTTTACAACTAATATAATAATATACAGAATGTATAGCAAGCTTTGATACAGGAATGTCAATAAATAAGCCTTCAAGAATCGGAAGACAAATATTCACAAATAAACAGAACCCTTGATATATGGGTTTTAAAAATATATTAGACATTCGATGAATAATTGCAACGAGCAATTTATGTATACGGTTTAATAGACATTTTAGAACAGAACATGAAATTAAATATAAGTAGGTTCTTCCTTCTTTTGTGCTATATTTATAAGAAAATTTTGATATATACCACTAGAACAAAAATCACAATTTATTTCAACCGATTGTTGAATAAATATAAATTCGCATTTATATATTTCTTACGGTAAATGTTATTTACATACAATTATACACAGGATATTACAAGATACTCAAAATTTAAACAAAACACAATCTATTGTAATCCTTAAGAATATTTTGTACAAATTCGAAATATTTTTCTATGAATTTGGAAAGAGAAAAGCTTTTACTCATTTGGTGCATTATTTAAAAATACTACTGTTATAAGCATAATCAGTTGTAACAAGAAAGTGCACAGCTGAATTTAATTTATAAACAATGTCTGGTTACTTGATTAAAAAACTCAGTTTTAGCATCATAGCAGGAAAAATGCAATTAACAATTATCTTAATAATGGTGGGCATGAATTACAAACACTTACTGTCTATAAAATCAATGTTTTGATAAATGCCTACACTGCAGTTTTTAAGGCAATTAAGTGAATATTTTAATACTTTTCAATTATCATTTTAAAAAGCACCATTTAATAAATATTAAGCACCATAGTGTTTCAAATTTTGTGAGTTCAGTTGGTTACTTTTTAACAAAGGACGTGTACAAAATTTCACAAATCTGTATTCTTGAAAATGAGATTCATTCAAATTCAAATAGATAGATAATGTTAAAATAACAAAAACTGCTACATTTATAAAAATATGAGTAAACAAGTATTTAAGTATAAAACCGTGAGCATAATAGTTTAAAATGAAAGATACGTCATTAAATATGGTTTAAAAACTACATATTAAAATAAATCACAAAAGAAAAAAATTCTTAAAAAACGAATTTGGTCCACAAAAATAAAAATTTATTAAAAATATTAATATTAGACTAGAAAAGTTTGAGTATCAGTTTTACAAATACACTCTTCTAATATGTTAATTTTCTTTTTCTACTGAGAAGTTTAAAAACATGAATGCTAATCCTATTATATTTATAAAACAAAAAATTGAAGAGGAACCCCAGAAATATAACGCCATCTGGCAAACAGTTCTTTATTTTAAACAAATTGCTTTCTTCCAATTTTTAAATGTACAGCATTCCAAAAATGTCCTCATTTTTATTCAAATGACTATAAATCAAAATTTATGCAATAAACTGTATTAGTTCTTTTGACTATAAACATGAAAATAAATTGGTCAAATTATCCATATCAGAATTGTTTGCATTCAATCAGCTAAATTGAACCAAAATCGAATTTCTTTAAGATATTAATTTCATAGGTAGATCCTAAAAACGTTCTCTAAACTACTATGATGAAGAGTTTTTATTTAAAAATTACATTGAAATAAAACTGCATTTCAAAAAATGTACATTTAAGTAAAAAACCATCTTAAATAGATGGGAAACTATTCATATAAAACCTTGAAACATGGAAACAATTGGTATTCACACTTAGTATTCATATAGCAGTTAGCTTTATTTTTTTCCCTTTTTAGTAATTAGGCTAAGTGCACATGTATTGTGTATTTGTAGAGTTATCCCAGCTCCACAATATTGCATGGAAAGGTCCACATGGTGAAATATAACAATACACACAGTCAAAAACATCATAAAGACGCTTTACACACAATAGTGAGGGTGCAACTAACCTTGGCACTGAGTATTTAAGTTCTTTGGCTGTTCCACAATATGGCACCTCAAATCTGGTTCAATTGTTCATTTTATTCTGTAAGCAACAAGAAACATACATCCCTGCTAATCAAATCAATAAATTTGTAACACCATAATATTACTGGACCAAAACCATATGAACATAAAGCAAAATTAATCTATAAATTATAATTAATAAAGATGTCTGTCTTTAAGTTTTTAATGCCCTTTTAAGACAATTATAAATAAATTATCCAAAAACCTCAAATGTTTTAAGTTTCCCATTTAGAGGAATTCATTAAATTTCATCAAGGCTTTTAAATGTATGATTTGCTCTTAATGCAAATTCAAAACTAATGTAAATTAATTTTAAAATTATAATCCTACTTTACAAATTAAAATGAAGAATGATTCACTAGGACTCTTCTCAACTACAACTATGCGAATTAGTGGCTACAAAAAGCACACTCCTATTGCACCCTGAATGGATCAGCCAATCGCAGCAGTGCAAAGTCAAACACCATGGAGCTATATGCAAGCAAAAAGCCGATGAAAGTATCTTGGCCGATGATAATGCACACAAAGATAGGGTTTAAAGCTTAAATTATCAAACATCACAGGCATTAATGATGAGCCATTTGAGCATGATATAAATATCCATATAGCGATAACTGAGCCTTAACCTATGCATTCCTCAATCAGCAAACAAATCTGGACAACATTTAGCGTTCATTCACGTGTGGAAAATAAGTTAAGAGACAAAGAAAGAAAAAATTGTACGCTTTGAAATTGGGTAAATCATGTAAAACAATGTACAAAAGGTCTCTAAAAAATTTGTGTAAAAAACAAAAGCCTTACACAAGTCGTCATTGCACCAGCACCAATCAGTATAAAAATCTCACCTACTTAAATACTATCGTTCAAAGTAATACTTTTCCAGAACTTTACAGAGAAATGAAATGTCAATAAATAAAATGCAAAAAAGCTATGTCATCACATAAAATGAGAATGTGTATTTGGTCAGGTTTTTCTAATTCCGTTTTGAATACTTTCTACAAAAATTGTGAAAACAAAACAAAAGGAATGAACAATAAATAGCACACATCCCTTTTCTTGGTCAATCAATCTTACACATTTCAATACAGATAATAATGCTTTTTTATCAGATAAGAAAATCGTTCAGATCTTATTCCTTGTTCATGGCATTCCAAAATCCAAGGCACACCTCGCTGTATATTAGTTTCGTTTTTCTTGAAATTCACACAGGTTCATTGTTTATTAAGGGTGGTGGGGGCTTGTAGAGAATGCTGACGGGTCGATGACTCTTGTGAGCGGCTGCATCATGCAATTCCTGCGTTCGGCGACGTCTTGCGACTTCGATTGGTTTTCGTTTAATGGCTATCACATTGGTGTAATCCTTTATGAGATGGGCGATTTGTGTGGCCTGGAAACAATCGATTAGAATTAGAAAATAAAAGACTGGGTCCATCATGTCTATGGTTGGTTTATGGCGCAAAGGCCATATTTGGCCATGCTGCGCCAGGCACAACATACAACATCAAGTAATAGACATACACACACATAATGAAAGTTTTACTGACACAGAAGAGAAATACACTCAGGGAGGAATGCACCCAACAGGAATCGAACCTGCACTGCTTACAACTCGAAGGTTGCTAGCGCAGTGGGCATACCCACTGAGCCAACAACGGCCCCATTGTGTCTATGAAAGGACCTACAAATTTCTATAGTGGACTGTATTGTGAATGGTTTCTTAAAAAGCTACAATGGAATTCAAACTGTTTATTACAATATTTATGTTGCAACCACTGTGGGTTGTAAGAAAGAAATAGATCTTGAATATCAAAACGCAACAAGACATTTATTAAATTGCATACTTACATCTAGACACCTGCCACTGAATTCAGTTCTATTAATTTTAATTTTGAATCACTCGGGAGCTTCAAGTGAGGCTTGTGACATGACATGCGACTCTCATATTACAAGTCCATCTTTTCAATTATATACAATTTACTTATATCTTCCGTTTCAGGGCAAATAGGTTGTCAAATGACTACTTCTCAGAATCTTAATTTGAATATTTCTTTCTCATAAACATTCACGAAGAAAAAGCATGCTATGATACAAATAATTGAAAAAAATTTAGATTTGTAGATTCATTTAGTTTTGATTTTAGGCATATTATTTTTTAAATTATGATGCATTTACTCCTTTGAACCCATCAAAATTTAGACAATCCCTTTTTCCCTGACAAAGATATATATATATATATATATATATATATGATCACAAATAAATACACATGAACTATGATGTGTATTTATTTGTGATCATAAAGCCTTGTGACTAATGATTTCAGGGATTATTATCCTTATAAGGCTGTATTCACCAATTGAATACTGAAGAATTAAGCCTCAGTTGATCAGTTCAAAACGCAACTGACAAGACGTTCTTTTTAACTCAAAAAATGGACCCCACAGGTGCCCACAAATTTTGGCAAGTCATTGACAGTCTAAGGTTATGAGTGTGGTGTTAACAGCTTATGTCGAAAAGTAATTTCTAAGTTCAAAAAAGTAAATGAAGATTATTCAACAAAACTGCTCTATGTTTAGATACTTCATATACAAAAACTGAAACCATCTCTCTGGTTACTTTTAATAAACAATAAAAATGTTTTTGGAACATATTCAATGTTCCTAGAACAACTTTAACTCTGTGTGACTATCATGAGATTTGACTCCCGAGTAGTGTTATTGCTTTTAACCCATAAAACACAGGACTATATTACCACATCTATTGATTGAAAGAGTCCTAGGAAAGGTCTATTAGTCAAGTCAAAACTGATAGGAAGTCATGCAAGCTGCAAGGTGGAATTATGCCATTTGAACTCCTTAGTACAAAACCTACATCCTTTACCCTCTGCTAAATATTGGTTCAATACATTATAATTATAATTAGAAACTTTATAAAAATAGAAAATTCAATGGAACTCATCCTTATAAAAGACAAACTTGGTCCTGATGTACGTGGATCACTTTTTATACTTCCACTATCATTGGTTAAAAGTTATATTTAAATACTTCCATGAGAAATTGCTTGTACACGGCAAATAAATATTAAATCATGACATAAGGAAACGAGTTATGTAAGCAATAATATTTTTGATGAAATAGTAGAAAGGCATAAGCGATACTTACACAGGAACTTAATGAGAATGCACATGCAATTTTAGTTCCCATTTGTAATTATTAATCTTGCATAAACTTCAAATGCATGCATAAAATAAATAAATTGAGATGGTGTTATTGAGTTCTGTATTGCAGTTTTTGTGAGATTATTACCGAGTTGTGTGATTTATTAATTGGTTTACTACTCTGAGTTGTAAATATTCATGAACAATGAAGAATATTAAGGGTAAGTTTCAATCATTATTTCTGATTACTCTGCAAAAGCTAATAAGAATAGCAGTGATTTCTAGAGCTCATTGTATTCTTATCTCAATGGGCTTTACAGCTAGTTTGGAAATAAAGACATTTAAACTGTAAAATAAAATTGAAAAAATGAAAAATCACTTAACTACATAGTAATAAAAGAAAATATGAAATTCAATTGGTAATTAATACAAAGTAATATTTAAAGTGTTACAAATCAAATAGTTCAATATTTTAATACTAACCTGGTTAGTAGAGAATATGTACTTAGATCCTTTTCGACCAGTTCCAGTAACAATCATCAAACTATTCAAGGATGGGCTATAATTTATTATACTTTCGTATTCACAAGTGCAGAGCACATTCTGAAACACAAATTTATCTTGCATTATTCATGGAGTAAAATTGTACATATCAGAAATGAAAAATGTACAGAAATTTTTGAAACATTAATAATACATGAAGTAACACATTAATGAAGGGAAAAATGGGTACGAATCATTCTATTTTGAGCAAAATATTTTTGTCTGAAAGCTCAGATTTAAGTCATCCCTGTTATATAAAGTTGGTAACAAACTAACCATAATTCAAACTCTGATTTTTATAAATGATATTATCATCTATGTAGTAGTATAAAGGACTTGATAAAACTTACCCTAGATCTTAGTTCAAGCAGATGAATTCCAACTTGATCTACTGCTAACCATAAGGCTTTTGGCCAAGAAGAGGTATAGGATTGCTGCAAAAGTAAACACGTAGTTTTAAATCCAATATGCAACTGTAAGATTTACCACATGCACAAGAATGAGTCATAGCGTATATATATATAACGGACAATAACTTCAATACATAACATTAAAAACATTATTCCATCAAGCTAAGTTGTAAACAAAGACCTTTACTTTACACAATAATTTGCAAGGAAAATACATTGACAGCGAAGGTAATTGAATTTTAAATGATGTCAAGAACAAAATGGATAGAAAGAATGAACTTTCTTAGTGCCAAAATGAATTTTACAATCTGATGTAATAATGCTTTCATAACTCTGCAGGCTTTGGCTTCTTTTGGTCATATTTTGTAATCAGACCAGGGCATAGTTTAAAGTGGATTCAAATTACTACACATCCAAGCTCAGACTGGGACTTGAACTCAGGCCCTGCAGTACTGAGAGCTATTTTGCAGCCAGGATTATAAGAAAAATGCTATATAGCATTTTTGGATGTATGCAATAACATGTTAGATTTGCACACAAAAATTAACTGTTTGAAAACTTTAAAATAACTACAATGCAATGTCAAGAGTTATCAAGTATGCACAAGAAAATAGATTTTCAATGCATCAATAAAGAACAATTTTATGTAACTACAGATGGTATAGTGAAATTTGCAATACAAAGACCCAATTTGATAAATACGGTGCAAGCAAGAAACAGAAATTCTCACCATGACTTCGAAAATGGTTGCCCTGTAGAGAGGCCAGGATTGAACTAACATTAGGAACCCTGCCTTACTCTGATCAACATCCATTCCGGCCAATATTCGATGCTGCGTCTCTACGGCTTCAGGGGATATCTGCATCATTATTCTAGGTGGCAAGCACTCGCACATCACTCTCCTAAGAACCAATTTTGAAATTAGGTGACTTTAGAAAGGAAAGATAAGTGTTGCTTTTAAGACAACCATAATATAACATACTTGTAATCCAGTGTTCCTTGTTGACAATCCCCAACGTCAAGCTGTGCTTTTAGAGCACATAACATAACCTAAGATGGAAAAACAAATTTAAAACATGACTAGGTAAAATCTCCAATTCAAGCATATTTTTAAAACTTTAAAAACGAATAAAAAATTAATTAATTTCTTGATTGGTGTTCCTTTAATCTTTCAATTTTAAGTATACAGTTTTATCATCATGAATTGAAAGCACGTTCTGGTGCTTTGGCATTCAAGTCGCAATTTTAAATGAGTCTAGGTCAAGTTAAATATAAACAATACATAAACATTCACAACTGTAGTCTTTAGTGCAGATTTCAGCTCCGCATCTAGCTTTAGTGCCGGAAGCAATAGCAGTGATTACGAGAAGGTGAAACAATTACCTATGAGAGTAGTTCCCAAATATTTTACCAAGCTCCCTTTCAAATCTACAAATAAAAAATCAGGGGTTCCCCTCTTGAAGTTCTTAATAGTAGGGAACTCCATTTCCAAAGGGATTTTTAATCCAATCCAATTCTTTAAAATCACAAAACACATTTGAAATGAGACTTTAGCCACAGATAAATGATCAAGACAATAGCATTTTAATAGTGAAGAAAGCCTTTTATTTTCAATCTCATGAAGGATTAAAATTAGAAAATGTATCAAAATCATCAATTTTTCAATTATATGATCAAAGATCTAATCTTGTCATAAATATAAAAATGATAGTTCCAGAGAAGTATAATTGCAGTTACTTTTCCATAAGTTGAGAATGTTATTTTTCTCAAATGATAATTTAATGAACATATTATAATTAGAAGGATTACATAATTTTTTCGAAAAGTTGTTTCCTTTAAGGATTTAATACTTAAAATGCTGATCTTCCCTAGTGACCCTTTTTTCCTTCCTAATCAGGTGCCCCATGTTTTGAGAACTGACCTATGGCGATTGCCATACATGATTTTGCATATAGCAATCCTTCCACATGCGAGCCTACTACTTTTCTAGTAGACTCACCCTACGTCATCTGCCGTTTCAACATATAGCAATTTTAAAAATATGAAGCAGTTAGCAGTCTGGACACAAGACATTTAACATTTTCAAAAGAAAATTAAGAGAAAATGAAAAATATGATAACCCAAATTAAAATAAGCATTCCCCCATAAGAGGGGCTAGACAGCTAAGCTCTTCTGGAAATTCTAAAATGCATTTCAAAATTGACTGATATATTTACTTTTCAATCAAAAATCAAGAAAATTTAAAAGGTAAATCACAAAAAAATCTACACTTACTTTAAAATAGTGCCATATTCATTAAAAATGTTCATTAGGAAATCAGTTTTAAGTGTTTAAAGAGGTAGTTCTCAAAATAAATTGAAATAATTTTAGATAAAAATCTAGAGCCACAAAATTATAGAAATCTTCGTGCCATAAAATTTTCCTTGTTCCCATAGCAATAAAGGTAGACACTAATGTAAATTTTGACCACAAGTAACTAGATACTATGGGCCAATTTCTCAAAAAAAATATGTACATGGCTTCAATTACTACACTTCTTGATTCAACCACTGAATATTCAATCACAGAAATCAAAGCTGTTAACATGCACAGTGCTTTGTAATTTCAGGAGTTAAAGATGAAAACTGACACTGATCAGTCATAAGTAATATAAAAAGGAAATTAATCACCCAATTAGTTAAACAAAAACTACACTGCTGGCCACCCAAATTGCAACACCAAGAAAGACAAGAGATATCACAACAAAATTTATTTTGTAGATAACATGTTGACCAAGTATCAAATGATTAAATTTATAGACTTCTGTGAAGTGTGGTTCCTGCCAAAATCAGTAGCCAGAGTAGCCGCCATTGTTGGAGATCACCGCTGCCACACGCCTCGGCATTGATTCAAAGAGACTTTGGATGTGTTCTTGGGGTACAGCAGACCAAGCAGCTTCCACACGTTGCCAAAGTTGATCTGGTGTGGCAGCTGGGGATGTATTCTGGGTCAATCGTTGAGCAACCATGGACCACATGTTTTCTATCGGCGAAAGATCCGGAGAGCGAGCTGGCCAGGGAAGCAATTCAATCTGGCGATTGACGAAGAACCCTTGGACAATGCGTGCCACGTGTGGTCGCGCATTATCCTGTTGAAATATGGCTGTGGGCAAGCCCTGAAGGTAAGGAAGGACAACTGGCTCCAACACCTCGGAGATGTAGCGCTGGCTGTTTAAAGTACCGGCAATGCGTACTAGAGGAGTGCGAGAGTGATATCCAATACCGCCCCATACCATAATACCCGGTGCAGGACCAGTATGGCGGTGCATAACGCAGCTGTTCAGCATCCTCTCTCCACGGTGTCTCCAGACTCGAATCCGACCATCGTGGTATTGCAGACAGAAGCGTGACTCGTCAGTAAAGACAATTTCATTCCATTCTGCCGTCCACATCCTTCTTTCATCGCACCATTGGCGGCGGAAACGTCTGTGGTTCTGCGTCAAGGGTAGACGAAGCAATGGACGTCTTGCGGACAGACCACTCTGCTGTAAACGGCGCCGAATGGTACGCGCAGACACTGGATGATGCGGTACAGACTGAATGTGCTGTGCTATGGTTCGTGATGTGGCTGAGCGATCCGTCACTGCCATACGCACAATATGCCTGTCATCACGTGAAGTGGTGCACTGAGGTGGATGCGATCGAACACGTCGGTCCGTCGTACCCTCCTGCATCCAACGATCACATATCCGCATTACAGTTGTTTGGTTTCGTCCAACACGACTACCGATTTCCCTGAAAGATAATCCACAATCTCGGTAGGCCACTATCCTTCCTCTGTCAAACTCGGATACTTGATCAAAAGATGATCGGTGTTTTCTACGAGGCATAATTGATCGTTTTTTTGAAAAAAACCACAAGAAAAACACAATTGCCGTACTTGAAATCGTCGAAATCTCCAAGCCTTAAATAGCGCTTTGAAGTGGCGCCACAGGCGTGCGTGATGTGCGTCTGCGCTGAAATTCTAATCATTTGCATATCTCACCTCCGCTAATGCATGTTGTAAATTTCATATTATTTGCATGCTTCCTTCAGGGTGTTGCATTTACGGTGGCCAGCAGTGTATATAAAATAATTATTGTCGCATTGTGTACTGAATACAACTTACCGCTTCTTGTTCTGTGACTGGGAATCGATCGTGCCGAATGTTATGCACAATTTGATGGTACAGTAGCTCTTTTTCAACTCTGTCATTAAGATCAATATAGGCATCCAGGAATAAATGTTTCTAAAATATAAAATAATTTATATTATTACACAACACTGATATAAATGCAAACAAAGTTTATGAGATATATCTACACAATAAGTAAACAAACCTTAAACAAAAAGAAATGTTGGGTTCTATTGGCACTAATTTTGCTTTGACCTTGCTGATATCTCTCCCATTTGGCCATAGTATCACAAATCTTTTCTTCAGGTAACAGCGCTCGCTCTATAGCAAAATGAAAATGAACAGGTTATTTTGAAAAATGTCTATTTCAATCAATGGAAATTATTTAACATTTTACTGAGAAAGCAATTACTGATGAGAAAGCCAAAGGTTACTCAAAGTTGAGTTACAATATACTCCAAGAGTTACATTAAATTCTTTTACAAATATATTCTACTTTTAATACATAAGCATAAGAGGTGTGCAAGTTGAGCAATTTATCTGTTATACAATACTAAGAAACTTGTTAAAAACATTCATTAGCAGAATAATGGCTTGTTTTGTCATTATTCAGTCATTTTATGCTACTTGAGGGCTAAATAGACTAGGATCTAGGCTTTAAGTGCATTCCAAACTGCTGTGAACATCCATATGGTGACCAAGATTCAAACCTAGAGTCAAAACGTTAACCACCCTACTACTAGACCAATGGCAGAAGCATGACCAGTTTTCAAATTTCTGGCTACAGTATCATTTACTGTAGAAATTAAACTAATAGAATTACAGAAGAGTCTGTATCTAACAATAATCCGTGCCCAAGGAACAAATTACAGAAATTAAATATCAGATTGAAGAACTGTTGAAATCGTAAACAAAATGTGAATAATTTTATGTCACGTGACATAACATGGTAATACAAAGTATTTATATTTTTGCTCAGATATTTTAAAGAACATGGAGCATTACTAGAATTATAAGCATATCTTTAACATCAACAAAAGAAACTTGCAACTATAAAATTACAAACACTTAGAAATTTACATTATCAAACAGTAAATTTTCATAATTAAAACGAAAAATAATTGTCCTACCATTGTTTCCAATCACTTCATACAATGCATATCCCTCTACTCTTGGACGCAAGTCAATTTTGGCTCTCACCATTTCCAAAACCTAGGAAATAAAAGTAAAACATTGAGGACAAAGCCGATAAAAAATTAACGTTTTATTACAAAATAAAACATTAATTAACAGTAACAAAAGAGGAAATAGTGATAAAAATAACATCCATACTTCTCCCATGGAGGCACAAGGATCAAACTCAACAGGCTGGAACTGCCCATCTAAGAAATATATTCTAGCATGCACGGGCCTCCTGCTAATGGTGCATCCTATCTCTTGTTTCGAAGGTGGCCATCGCCTACCATGCGTTTCAAGAGACCGCATAAGGCACTGGAATTAAAAATGCAAGAATGTACTAATACTGAAACACTCATATCGAGATTCATATTCAAAAGTTGATTTCAATCTAGATTTTAGAAAACAAATTAGTTTTATCAACTTAATTTCTAAACAAATGCATACTAAAATAAAATTATGCATTAAATAGCAGCTTAGAGAAACACATTTAGAGAGTAGAATTTTCCCCTCTTCATTTACACAGAACTGTTTTTTTAGTGTTTTTATGCATGTCAATGGGGATTGCTCACTCAAATTCAGAAGCACTTTACACTTTAATCAAAATAAACTTGAAATCTCAAAATGCTTCTGAATAGTATAGCAAAAAAGTAACTTATGCCATTACTTTATACATACAGCTGATATCATGAAACTGAAAAATGAATGATCTCATAATCTACAAAAATAAATTACTTTATCAGTTATAGATAACTGAAATATATATTTTCTACAGAAGATCAGACTTTTGAGATGTCAGATGTGGAATCGCAATAAAATCCAATTCAATGTCTTTGAAAGTAAAGAATTTAATTTGAAATAAACATTTATAAATATCTTTGATAAATTTAGATTATCAGATAAAACAAGAAAAAATTGAAATTATCTAACCCTAAGGGAGAACTGTGCATACTGCCCCTCTTCAGTAACTTCATCAATGGAACACCGACGCACGTGGGCATGCAGGTAACTAATGATGAGTCTATCAGCGGGAGCTGCGACACTACATGCGAGTGCCATCAATTGCCAGTGCCTCAAATTCACTCGACTGTTGGCATCTAGGGGACAAGATACAAGAAAATTAATTGTGACAAACTCACAATGCAGTTAAAATATCTGACTGCTATCTTTCCACAAAATTGATTAACTCTCTAAGTGGCATGCACAAACATAGTTAGGAAAACTAAATTCCGAGTAATTTAGAAACATTTGTGCGTAGTAAGGAGAAGACCCAAAATATAGGTCCAGCTCCTTGAAGCATTTTGGGTCAACCTGCCTGCAGCATAAAAACCATGCAGAACTGTACTCAGGCATGCCACTTGGAGGGTTGAAAACATGATTATATTACCATGATATACCAATACCTTACGATTTAAAACAAGAGATTATAGAAAATGTTTTGAAAACAGTGCAATTATTACACTTTTGCAGTAACAAAGCAACTCTTCCCTAAAACAAAGTTAGGGTCCTATCAATGTATATTTTTCTTATTTTAAAACAAAAATAACAGGCACAGCATTTACTTGGTTGTGCATTGCACTACTACTTAAAGTTCTACTTTTAACTCAATAAACAATCAATACTTTTTGAAATTTTTGTGTTGGTTCAGCTCCAAAATAGGGTGAGGATACTTTGGATATTCTCAAATTTGATCACCACGACAGAATAGAAAAATTGAGTCTCTTACATGTCCAGAAAAACAATGGAATTTGTTTTTAATGTTATGTATTGAAGGTTTGGCTTATTGCTCTAGTCATTTTTTTTGCTTTAATGATTTTAATTGAGATCTACAGCTTGAAAAAAATTTCAAACTACTACGAACCCATACACATATCAGGATTTGAAAAAATCTAAGTTCACTATAAGTATAGTAGTCAAGTTGGAGTTGTACACTTTGAGAGGATAATTCCTTTTGAGTTTGGAAGAAAATCAAATTTTATAACAAATTGTATCAAAATTGTGGTTCAAAAATTTTCATTCTTTATACATTAATGTTTTTAATCAAATAACCATTTATTTTGTCCCAACAAAAATTTATGTATAAAAATAATACTTTGATTAACGAGGCTAAAAACCTGACAAGATTATCAAAACTTCTTGATTTAGAGTACGGAAATCTGTCAATTTCAGTTCACTATTCTTTCTAAAAACAGGTATCAACACCCCTTAAATCAATTTTTGCAGTCCGCTATTATAAAAAGGCATTTTTTTCAGTTTCTCACTACTATTTGGCATCGGCTTGGCATCAAAAAAGTAAATCACTGCAAGGTGGTTAACTAGGACTTTATCCATGATTCAAATCCAGAGTACAAAGAGAAAATGCTAACCACTCAGCCAGTTTTTATTGAAGAAATCTATAGATAGAATTCTTGAATTATGAAATAAAGTACATTTGATAAGAAATTGGAAAGATAAAGTACTCTATAATGATTGTAAATGCACCAATCTTTTCTTCCTAATATTTTTTAATTATCACTTCTAGTCATCACAGCATTTTAAAGGATTTCTGAAGTTTCCAAAAAAATGCAAATGTAAATTAAAATTCAGCAAGAGGGCAGTTGTTTTTAATGGAGGAGGCACTAAGAAACACTCGTAATGTTATTTAATAGTACCATTGAACTAAGACATCAAACAAATGAAATCAGAAGTTTTTCTGAGTAAATGGTGCCCAGAACATTTTCATAGTTGATAAAAAGGCTACTACTTTTGTAAAAAATTTACATTGCAAAGTAACATAAAAGGGCATTTCAAACATACCTACCAACTAAAGATCATATGCTAACTGCAATAAATTCAGAATAAGAAACAAACTCTGATTTTCAATAAGAATCATTGTACTTTACTGTAATTCAGTTACCTGGATGATCTGTAGTCTGTTTAATAAGCTGCAAGAAAAGTTCATTGAGGAGGAATTCTTTCTTCATACTCCTGTCTAAAATGGATTGAGCTAGCTGCAGGTGATCTCTTTCTCCAAGCCACTCTGCATCTTCTAAACATGAAATCGTAGAATATAAGAATAGGGACAATTAATGCATTAGCAAAGAACATACAAAAATCAATTTAAATATCACTCCTTTCATAGAATAAGAAATGCATTTTGTTCAACTGCTGCAAAGCATATTTAAGTGGACTGAGATTTACCTTGTTCTAGCAATCCAGAGTAAGCCAGTATTGATGAAAATACATGAATGGCAGTATCCTCATGTTCAGGCTCATTTATCACACTAAGACTGTAAGTAAGTGCAGCTTTGCTAAAAGCCCAGTGGCTGTGTCGGAAGGACTTGTAGCTTTCTTCAATGTCACCAAAGTCTTGACGCAATTTTTCCATCTTCCCTCGGTTAAATCTTGAAAAGATTAATTATAAAAATATAATAGATAGCATAACAAATCAAAACTTAAAACTGGGATCACACAGGTGTGGGGTAACGCAAAAGTTAATTTTATTGAATTTCAATAATATTCTAACATTTTTCTAATAACCAGCAGTTTTCAAACAGTAAGATTTCCAGTGATGTACATTACATTGGCACTGACATCACAATGTCTTCTCTAAACATGAAAGGCAATATACATAAAAAGGATTTAAGAAAACGAGAACAATAGATTTTTAGAAGAGTTGGATTCAGAAGAGTAGCTTTTGATGTATGTATCAAGAATGATGTAAGTAGGATATTTGCAAGTTTTTTTCACTAAGCTTTCTTAATGATATTAAAATAAGCATAGAAATTAGAAGATTTGGTTGGTTTGGGTTTTTTTTATGGCGCAAGGGCCATATTTGGCTATGCTCAGAAGATTTGGAAAGATGATTTTAAGCTATAGCAAAAATAGCTTATTAGTTTAAGGTATAACAAAATTTGTTAATTAAAACCATATTAGTTCTATTAAAGTTCAAAAAACACATACAGAGGCTACATAAATTTTGAAAATGAAAATTATGAGATGCAATATGAAAACAAAATTTACCTAGTTTTCATAATTTACACAATTAGTACACAGTTAGTACAAGTAAAACAAGTGTACAAATAAACATTGAAAGCATAAACAGCTATAAAACAAAGAATGAAAAACTCAACTGAAAAAAATTATTTTAAAATACATAGAGCTCATCCTTACCTCCTTAGTGTACTTCGGAATAACCCTACATTTTCTTCTTGAGGTTTCCTCATCAATCCTACATCAACTAAAGCTCTTCTACAATTTACAACATCTTGATAAAGTTTTTGCCGATCCTCAAAAGTGAGTTTGACCTAAGAAACAATATTACAATCTGAGTTCAATTACTAGCTGTTATTAATAAGCAATTGAAAAACTGTTATTTATAACTAATTATAAATTATGCCCTATCTATTTTTATGGGAATAACAATTTACTTTATCAATAGACTAAATTTTTAACTCAAAGATTTTATTTACAAAAATACATGTTTTCAAAATTGTGGCCTAAGTAACATCAAGAATAATTAAGCAAAGTTATAAACAGCCTTAATAATTCAATATTTCCCCCTGTGTCACTGGTGGAACATTAGAATTCTTAGTTGACTCCTGAGTGCTTTCATGGCTCTTTATGTGATTCTGGTCACAGGAAGAATGACTACATTCAATTTTTGTGCTAAAGATATAAAAAAGACAGTAAAAGTATTTGTGGTGTAGTTTTAGCTATCATGACTAGGCCTTATTGTGTAATAGAAAATTGATAATTAGTTCTGAGATGATAATTAGAAGATTGAATTAAGTATGAAATTAAGAAAATTAAAAACATATTCGAAAGACATTAAGCTGAATAAAAAGGGAGATTTTATACAAAACATAACACGTTTAGAACCTCTCAAATGTTACTTAATAAAATTATTAAATTAATAGAATAGGAATTTTCCTAAGAGATGTCAAATTCCTGAAAATGATTACTTCAACACATGAAAGCAATCACAAACAAAAGCTATTATTCAGCAACCCACTTCACCATGAGCCAACAAATATGATTACTAATGTAACAAAGATTACATTTATAAGTTATCTTCAGTCTTAAATGAAAAGAAATCAGTGTTTTAACGGTCAGTAAAATTGTGGAATTATCGTTTCATTTAATGTTGTTCAGATAAGGGAGAAGTCACGAAAAATTATTTCTTTCATATTTAGATAAGAGAACAAATTAAATTTTTTCTAAAACTAATTATAATCTAGTTACAAACCACAATTTTGGTTAAAATTAAATAAATTTTCTACATCCATAATGACTACAAGCTATAAAAATCACTTAAAAATCAAAACTGGCCATGACTCACCCGCCAACCCAATTCATAGGTAGGACGCAACCAATTGGCATGAGCAGGAGAATAGCTGGCTATCAAGTTAGCAACTTCATTCTTTTGACTAGTTTCAAAGATAAAGCATTTGTGTGTGTCCGGAAGAGTCTTTAAGAGGTTTATGGTAACTAAATCATCACTGGGATCAACCATCACAGATTCAACATCACAATAGCGGTATGCATTCAAAATGCCTTTGTCTGCCAAGTTCACCATCAGAATGCCTTCAGCACTCACTCCAAGTAACAATTTATGACCTGTAAATTTAAAAATTCAATTGTAAATTACATAATATTTTATATTCAGAATACTTCATTTTCCTCTTGTAATAAATTTTACTAGCAGACCTACACTAGCATCTGTTCTAAACTTTCTTAAATGCTTATATCTGCTGATGGCAAAGTGTAGTTACACAATTTCATCTTATTTCAATCCATTTTTAATCAATTGGTTTTGGGTCTTATGGCACAAGTCATATTTGGCCAAGCTGTGCGAAACACAAGACAGACAATGCCAAGTAATTATAGAAAGGATGGAGAGAAGAAAGTAGAGAAAGAAATCGCTTGGGCCTCCTAGGACGTGACCACCATATTTACCAGAGGCATGAACCCCCATGGGAAAAGAATAGATCCTAGGGTAAATTGGTTTCATGAAGCCTGCACACACATAAAGATGTGCCCGTGACCATTTTAAATCAATACATCATAGATATTCACAGCAGCAGACAAGCTGCACCAGATGGTAACATTAATATTCTTGTATTATGTAAAATTAACAGATCTGCACATTGCATCTATGCTAAACTTTCTTTATTGTTTATACCTAATGATGGCAGTGTTGTTACTCACATTTCATACCCCTTGTTTCAATCCATTAATAAATCATACATATTCACACATAAATGGATTTCATACCTTTAAATGAAATGAAATTATGCTAAAATATAATAGCATTTAGTTTACTTTTTCTGGTCGCTAATTCTTATTTCCTAAGAAATGCATAACAAAAAGAACACCTGTCATGTTACTACAATTAAATTCTAAACATCTAAACCAATTTCATTGTTCAAAGGCGATTTAGCACTCTTTTATGCTAAACCTACTGTTGCTGTTATCTTTTCTGTGCTCATTTCTATTTTCTAAATTTCTCATTGCTTTCCGTAATCACATTGATGAAGAATTTCATTAGAGTGGCAAGTTCTTCCTGTGTAGTTTAAGCAATATTATGCAGCTCCATAGCTCAAATTAAGCATATTTCAACTAGGCAGCAAAATTGAGGGATGAATCAGGTACAATTGCACAATACACAAATGAAATCGATTTCTGTGACACGTATGTTACTGAAATATAGAAATTTTTAAGCAAATTGCATATAGATGCAACATTACTGAAAGACTAATTGTTTCAACATACCATAAGAAAGGTAGCCTTTGTAAGTAACAGGAAAGAGAGTTGTGCCATAGAGAGGATACTGCATTACGACTGACAAGTACCAGACCTTAGCAACAAGTTCAGACTTGCCACTTCCATAAATCTGAAACATAAGCATGTCGTTTACTCACCACAAATGCACTTTTGAAATTTAACATTAAGTCAGTTAACCTTCCATTCCTTTATTACATTTTGTATACTTTAACAAACATCCTTAAGTTATTAAAGAAAACTTAAAATATCAAGCATAACTTAAGCATCAGTATGTAAAAATTAAAATAAACAAGAGTAATTTGGACATGTATTTTGATAATCAAGACAGCATAAAAGGAATGAAAATGAAACCTATTATTTTAAGTATATTTGAAATAGAGTAATATCTCAAACAGAAATGCTTTACTTCAGAGATTTTCAGCTGGTGTACTTTATGTATGGTACAAAAGTTTTAAATTGTGTGTAAGATTTATTTCATTTAATTTTTGACAAGTGTGTTCACAAATAATTTCAAGTAATACCATGATAAATAATTTTGAGTATATTGCAACATATCAAATAAATTGTTTCAAAATTTTTTAAAAAGTCATTTAGGAGCAAGCAAAAGGAGTAGGTAGATAGTTATTTTTTGTAAATCAATCAAAATTATAATTTTGTTTGACAAAATATATATATAATTTTTAGTGTGCCTGATAATTTAGCAATGAAAAATCACTCAAAAACTCAAAATCATTGTTTTAGACAAATAGGCAATATTTTCCTCATTGAAAATTACTCTTTTAATCACTAAAATTAAGTATTTCTAAAGTACTACTATGGATAGTTAATTAGTAAATACATCAGGATGGAAAAAGGAAAACACTGCCTTCTATTCCAAATTGCGTTTCAGAAAAAGTTTGTATATTTCTAATTTGCATAATGAAGGGAAAAATTATTCTATAAAATATCTTATTTGTGGTAAAAATAAGAATGGTTCAATACTCATTATCAAGTGAATTTCAAAAATAAATCACAAAGCAGTTATAAAAAGCAAGAAATAACCTTATGAGCTTCAGATAAGTCTGGTATCCAATCAATATCACGTCGTGATTTCCTTATTCTATTGCACAGGAAGTTACAGACTTCAGCATATCTTGAAAATATTAATAAATATTTAAAAGAAATTAATAACAGTTCATGATAATTTAAACAAATAGTATAAGCTTTGCAGTGTAAACATAAGCAAATTACTGGATGAAGATAAAATATTTCAAGTTAAGATCTATTCCTCTTTATCTCAGCATTTGATATACCCTTGTTTTGGGAACATTTGACACTAGGCTCCTCCGAAACAATTAGACTCCTCGGAGCAGCTATTTGAAACATGTATTGGGCATGATTACAATAAAAAGGAAACTTTAAAAATATTAAATTTAAGGTTTATTCTGCTAGCAGCATGTTGAAAGTGCATTTGAGTGACATGTTGTTACTTACCTTGTGACAGGAAGTAACCCAGCCTTCCTTTTATTGAATTTTACAAAAACCTTTAAAAAATTGTTAAGTAAAAATTAAATAAGTAAATAGTAAGTATCAGGGAAAAGCTAAACTACCTCTCCACTTTGGCTTCTTGGGGCTCACCCAAAAGGACCTGGGCCTGGAGACCTGCCAGTTGCAACCCAACACGCTCATTTATTGGATATTCATCAGCCTACATAACATTAAATAAATAAATCAGTAAGGAAAGACGTTTATTTAAAAAAGATGCAAATCTATTAAAATTAATAAAAAAAAAACACTAGTTAAAATAACTTGATGTAAAATAAGGAGCAACTAACCTTGACCACTCCATGAACAGCTTGGGCAAAGAGTAAATTAACCTCAACTGGATCTTGTGGTATTTCCCGAGGATTTCGGAACAACCTTTTCCTGAATAAAAATCTGCACTCTCCCCCACCCAAGGCCAATGTGGGACCTCTCCTGGATAAGGTATTGTACTTACTAAATGTAGCTGAGGTTCTTTGACAGCTGGAAAGAAAAGCTTATCATTACAAAAGCAAAATCGACTTTCATTGAAAGTTTACGTACATAACTGTTCTTAAAATTAAATATAAAAAGGTTGTCTCATTTTTTTCAGAGAAAAATCATATATAAAGATATTAATTATCATACGAAGTACTTACAATTCCCAATTTGTAATAATATCAGCCAGATATTCATAACCCTTAATCACATGGTCAAATTCTGGAGTACTCTATAAAACAGTTGAAAATAAATTTTAGTAAAATATTTCAATTTCTTATAAATGACATTTTAACATGTCATAATTTTGAAATGTCTTACATAGAGCTCAACCTCAAATTAGGCAAAACGTTTTTCACTTAAATTTAGATGTTTTGAAAAACATGAACAATAGAGTAGATTCTCAAGTGTTCATGATTGTACACTGTTGTATTCTCTTTCTAGAATACAAGAGTTAAACTAATTTCGAAAACCAAGATAAATATCTTTTTATGTATCAAATAAATAATAAAAAAGACGGTTTTAATTCAGTAATTATAAGACAATTGTTTATTTTATTTGTTAATTCAAAAAGGTCATTTCTTCCTTTTTATTGACAGTGGCTGCTGAAAATAAGTTTAAACGTCAATGCAATTTTGAAGGTCAGAAAATTCGTTTTATAAAATATTTGTACTTTCAAAGCATATTATTTTCCCTCAATGATAAAGTAAACCTTTCAGTCAATAACTTTAATCTTTATCACATTTGGTCTATTGAAAACTCTTTAAAATGAGCATATTTCATACTAAAAGTAATAACTTCTAATAATTCGTACTATACGTTAAATGGGTTACTTTATAAAATATTGACATGATTTTTGAAAACATAAAATTAAATATTTTTACCTCGTATAGAGCCCAGCCATCTAAACTTCTAAGTCCAGTTTTGATAGCCAATTGTTGCATAGCATCCATAGCAGTATCAGAAGGTTGAACATCAATAGCTTTTGTGCGACCATCCATAAAGTAAAATCTGCACACCAAATTACCCAAATTTCGAACAGCCTAGAAAGAAAAGTAATTCGAATTGCTAGGGAATAAACTTAAACTGCATTACTACTCACTAGATATAAACCAGATCAAGCGTTCAAAATTTAATAAAATTGGTATTAGATTTCTTAAAGTCATTCACATTAACATAATACCTGTAAGTACAATGTGGTATTCAATATGAATAAGGAATACTCACACTTATTTCCAATGATGACGGAGGCATTTTACGAGGTGTTACTTTAGTGCTATGTATATGGTCAAGGCACCATTGGGCATACCTTGCAATTACGGTGTCTCCACGAAGATTTTTGCGTAAGAAACTATTAAAATACTGAAAGCATAAAAATAATGGTTCAGTAAGGAAGACAAATGCCATGTTTTATATTCAATTTCACATTGCTAAAATCGAAAAAAAAATTTGGGCCACTTAGTAAAAAGTTTACAATGGGTATTCAATTAGTACAAACCTACAAGTTATGATTAAACATATATATATATATTTAGCATACACGGTTTTACAAACTGATGAACAACCAAAACTTAATTTAAATATTATTTAATCATTTATGTAAATATTACAATACCTAATGTAAGAGGTGTGAAACAAAAAATTCATAAAATAAATTAAAATAAAGCGAGATTCAATGAGAGTGTCAGCAAATGAAAAGTTTCTTTGTTTGAAAAAGTAATCCTTTCAAACTAATTAATAACTACAATTAACAATTATAATACAATAAATTTTACTGTATTTGGTTAAAATAAATCTGGATCATTTAAGCAATTCTCGAAAAACACTTTTACAAAAAGATTTTCCCAGGTCTTGTTTGCAATGTTTGGTTGGACAAATTTCATTTAACATTTTAGCACTAATTTTCCATCTTAATTCAAGGATTTTCCTGTTTCTTATGTATGACTCTTGATAGAATGCCTAATATCTATGTTCTAGTATATCCTCAACCCCAAGAAAATAAATACCAGATTTAAATTCATTAATCTTATCATTTAACAAAAAACCCTGCAAAAACAACATTGAATTTTTTTCAAGGTTAAAACATCACAGAAGTCAACAAAAGAATCCCCAGAGCATCTTTGGACACCAGATAGAATATGAATCAACAAATTCTAATCTGTTTTTAATGTCCATTCTAAATTCAGGAAAATTAATTTTATATTATAAAAGCTTACTTATGCATGAATATATGACAATGCAAACTAAACAAACCTTATTAAAAGTTTTGCTGGGATAAAATGCAACAACACACAAGGCCATCAGGAGCCAAGCTCTCAGAGTTGAATCACGGCAAGGGTTATTGGTGGATTGGCGCACGAGCTGAACCAAAATTTCATCCCTAAGTTCTTCTCTGTCAATACCATACCCCACAATAGATTGGATAGCTTGAACTTCTCCTTCCGCCTTTAAATCTCCTCGAAGAAAACGACAAAGCTCCTGAAAAATAAACAGCCTTGTTAACATCCAAGAAAGCATTAATTACTCAAATGATTTTTTTGGCAGGACAGTAATGTCAGACTTTGCTTGTAAAACATTGCAAAAGTCTGTCAGATGCGCTGAGATGGCAAACAAAATAAATGGCTAGGCTAAAAATCCCTTGATAAAATTTCTACAAAAATAAGTGACATTCCATTAAACCAGATGGTTTTGAGATAGGATGAAAAATGGGTTTCCATGGAAATATTCCTGACTATATGCATAGGTATTCAAGCTGAATTTAGTCTTCAATTATTTATCCATCTAGCACAGGAGTCCCACTCTTCAAGCAAAAGAAAAATTATGGCTTTAAGGTTATTTTTCATTTTTTGAGGCTTCATTCCAAAGATTGCAATAAATTAACTCACCAGCTGCACATGTGAAGAAACTTTCATAAGTGATATGTTTAGGTCCCAGATCCAGTTTTAAAAACATCAATTTTTAGACAACCTATAAATAATATACCATCTATTTTTGATAGAACTTGAAATTGGATGAGGTAGGTCGGTAGGTATGTATTTTTAATTAATGACACACTGGAGCAACACAACGGGCTATTGGCAATGATCCTGGATCAAACCCGAGGGGAAAGATCCGAGAACACCATGCAATTTTGAACCAGTCAGATGACGAGGTCACACCTGAGTTGGCACCCCACTCTCCAAACTTCCACACCACGCCAACGTAAGAACATTTGAGGCCATGACAGATTTAACATGCAATAGCCCCCTTTGTACACGAGGGTCTTTGGTTTGATTCGAACCGAAATTGGATGACTCATTAACCTTGTTTTTTTAATACAGATGAAATAAAATATGCAGCGTTCCTGTAAAAATTAAGACTTTAATTTTTCATTTAAAGGTTCTTTAAGGGCACTTAGAAGCTAGAATGAAAAATCAGATTCTTAAGGCTGTATTAGGCCAGTGGGAACCCTGTAGCAGTTTTTATAAATTGTTTTGAAAATTATAATAAAATGAAAACGTTGATCCAATGAATTTTTCACTAAAATTGTGTGTGTGTGTCACTTATGATACTTAATGCACTAAACATGAACTCATGAAACGTCAACTTATGAACAATATTATTGATATTTCATCATTTTAGTTTTTAAAATTAGCTTTGTGTTGTAAATAACATAATAGAAAATGAGCAATAGGTCAGGATGAAAAACCAAATAGTGGGAAAAGAAAATAGATTGTATTATAGAGCTCTAAAAAGTAGAATTAAATACAAGAAGCTTACTTTGAATACTGTACAAGCTAACTGAATATTCTCAGGGTCGTACATATGAACATGTGAGGTTGGTATTGAGCTATTTCTTGTGAAAGTCACCATTTCATACTTGGGTATCATATCTCCAGATGATTTTCGTCTTCTGGAAAGAGTTTTCATTATCGTTCCACCATATTCTCTCATGTGACAATTAAAATATTTTTCAGCAAATTCAATCATGTCAAAGTAATTTTCATCATCATCCACATTTATTTTATCTTCTGCGTCTCTCTCAATCAGTCTTTTCTCAACCCGTTGCTTTCTCCTGCAAAAGAAATTTTAAAACTTTATCTAACATTTAAAAGGCAATATTTTTTAAGTAAAAACATTCACTAGAGAAATGAATGAAATTCAGGATATGTACAAAAATGATATTTTCAGATATTTTTTTGCAAAAGCAGGAAAAATTGAAAGAATTTTTTTTTAATGTATTTATGTTGGAGCTGATTTTATAGATATAAAAATTTACCTTTTTAAAGCAATATTTACCTTAATTCTCGTTCAGGATTATCTGGGTCTATTACATGCATTCGTTTTGTGCCTTTTGACTGATCTACAGCTTCCTAAAATCAAAGATGGGGAGATGTTGATACATAGCATATAAAACAATCAAGTTAAACAAGCTGAAATGAAATTTTTATAGAAATAATAAATGCATTTACACATTCACATTTTTGAAAAAACTCCTAGAATCTAGATTCAAAATAAAGAAATACCTTGGAAGTAACTTAACATAAATTATTTACATGACATAACAAAATAAACAAAAGGTGAAAAGGTAAGAGTGAAAACAAATTACAATGTCCCAAAACCATCCTAACTCCTTAAGTCTTAAGCCCTTTTTGAAATTCTGAAGTTGGATATTGTAATTCACAAAGCAGACATCTACCATAGTTACAAAATTGTAAGTACATTTGTTATCAAAATTGGAAAATTACATGCGATTCCTTTAAACTATCATTGTCCACAGAAACAGCAATAAACACAAAATCCAATACAATGAACTGACTTACTGGTGTTGCTCGACCAGATGGGTGCCTCTCTTTGAAAGGACCCCCTTGTGAGGAAGGAGATTGAACAGTTCTTCGCGCTGTTGCTGGAGATCTTTGAGAATCTCCATTGACTAGCCCAACAGGCGACATGGGTGGAGGTAATGGTGAAGGGGAGTCGGGATGGTCTGAAGCAACACTAGGAGACCGTACTGGTGAGTAGGAACCAGTTGTAATTGGACTAGAGCCTGGAGGTGGCAGAGGACTAGGCGAAGCTTCGGGTGTCCTCGCTTGGACTTCTGCTGATGCTTGGTTATTTTCCTGGAATTGGAAAGCAATTGAATCATCTTGTTCTAGAGTGAGAAAATCAAATGAGCAAGATATTTTAACAACTAAACATTTGCTCAACACACAAGTAATCCTAATCTGTAATGTAAAATGGTGAATTGATTCTTTTCAATCCTTAAATGATAAATTTTTTAATGTAAATTAACTAAATAATTATAACTTCGACGTTCTTTTGTAATTTAGACTTTTTATAGGAACTTTCTGAATAAGGAAAATATATTTCACTGTTTAGGAAATGTGAAACAATCGATAAAGAAAGATTAAAGAATGCTTTAGTAATCAGATTTGATGATCAGGTTTTAAAGGAGAAAAATGTTTTTAAATGAAGGCGACATTTAATCATTTATATGCTTCTGATAAAATAAAGTTATTCTGCAAATTATTTTGTTTTAATAAAAATCGATTATTTCGAAGACTTATTTTAAGACAATAAAAGATGCTTTACAATCAGAAAGACCATGGTACAAGTAATACAGTTAATATTTTTTATTACTGTATGCTTGCACAATTTTTTAGTTAGTTTTTAGAGTTAAAGAGCAACTTATACTTATAGATACTAGTATATTTTCAGTAGTTTCTGTGAAAAATCTGTTATGTTTGAGTATCAGATAAATAAAAAACTTTCCACTCTACAACACTATCTTTAAACATTCAAACAAAATATACTATGTAATGGAAGTTGGGGAGTTATGTCTCCAGTGAGAGAATTACAAATATTCTTTCAGAACTTTTCTCGGGAATTTGAATAAATGAAATTCATTGAAATTTAAACTATCAATATACATTTTTCCATGTGCCTTAAGCCTAAGTAAACTAAAGAATTTATGAATATAAAATTATTCAATTTCAGC
The DNA here is from genome assembly GCA_933210815.1 of Meta bourneti. Lineage (NCBI taxonomy): Eukaryota > Metazoa > Arthropoda > Arachnida > Araneae > Tetragnathidae > Meta > Meta bourneti. The sequence continues at coordinate 72,556,787 of OW119929.1, read as the reverse complement.
TTTTTCAATTGGGTTCAGAAGTAGCATTCCTATTGGGGTCTCCTTCAATTAAGTCCAAAATATTCATGTGACACAATATTAATTTCTAAGCATCAGGAACTTGGATGGAAAAGAGCAAAGGTGAAAAAAATTGCCTTTATGAATTTATATAATACAAGTCGGGGGATGGTATGCTCAAGACATATTCACTCAAGGTAATGTGGTTGGTTTGGGTTTTATGGCACAAGGGCCATATTTGGCCAAGCTGTGCCAAACATAAGACAGATAACTTCAAGTAAAAAATGTTATAGAAGGGGGAAAAAAGGGATATGGGAATAGAATAATGGGATGAAAGTAGAAAAGATCGTTTGGGTATCTGGAGAGCATGACACCTGTTTACTAGGCAATAAACACCATGGGAAAAGAAAATATAACTAGAGTTCCTTGGGTCCATGAAGTCCGTACACGTAAAGGAGATGTGTCCCTGAGGGCCATGGTATTGATGAAATCCCATTTAAATGTTAAAAATCATAATAAATCGATGAGCTTAGTAGAGAACTGGGGATGAGAACAATGAGAATAATTAAAAATGTGAAAGGGCAATATATCTCCTTTAAACTGCTGATGCAAAACCATATAGAAATCTTTTCATAATACAAGGTTGCAAAGAATAAAGGACAAAGAAAAATCTACAAGATAATAGAATAAATAGTTAACTAAATTACTTAAAATGTATATGAATTTATAGAAACAAGTTTACTTCTGGATAGTGAGAGCAAAACTTACATCTTTTTTTATCTTGTTTTAAATCAAATTTATACACAGTAACCCCTAAATATTAAGAACAACAACCCGAACTATATATTAATTTTTTTTAATTTAAATTACATAAAAGTACAAGTTAAATATAAAAATTAATGGTAAAATCTTTTAAGCTTGGAATACTTTTAGCTATCAGTGAGAATGGGAATAATATTTTAGATAAGCTGACCTGTCCACTTGAAGTTATATCAATTGTCTTTTAAACCCGTATAATTTACACAAACAATACCGAGTTTTTTGTATTAGTAAAGAACTGAAAATGACAATGGGCAAAAAATATCAGTTGAACCCTTTGCTGCTGACTGCACTCAATAGGACAATAGTACATTGTCTTCTACATTTCTCATGGCAACAATAGCCCACTTTTAATACTCAAACAGTGAGAGATCAATCATTATGAGCAGCTTTGAATTGAGGTCATTTATGATTTTGCTGCATTGTTTCAGCATTAGAAAAAGATTCTTGACTCTCAATGTTGGTTGATGCCAGTAAGTAATTTTACATAGAAGCAAAGTCTCCAGGAAAAGGTTAAGTAACTTAAACTTCTAAATTCCAAACAGATTAAAATTTCCTCTGCTAATCTTAACCGGGAAATTTATTAGGGGAAAAGTAAAAAAGAGGTACATAGTCTTTAAGAAAAATACACAATAAAAATTGAGGGTTTACAACACCATTGTTCTCTATCATCTTTGTATACATTGAATCATGAATAAGATACTACAATGCTGAATACTTAGTCCTGTGATAAATGAATAATTGTGCTACAATAAACACTTGAAGCTTCCACAGCAATGGCAGAAGTTATAGGTTTCTTAACATAAATCATTACATTTTATACATTTAAAAGAGCTGCGGTTAACAAAATGAAAATTTTTGATATGGTATATAATATCAAGGTATTAATATATATTATTACTTAAATGTGTACATGGTCTGTACCCTTAGTAGAAAAAGGATCAATGTGCATTTTGCAAGTTTTGATTTGATTCAGTATTTTTTATTTTTAAAATTTGTAAGAGCACAAAAACCCTTTCCAATGTTTTGATTCGTTCATTATGTATTAACAGGAGGATGTTCTGGTTGGTTTTTTTAGTATAACTTTCGTTCCTTTAAAGTTATTTGTAGACATAACTCAAAATCACAAATTTGGACATTGGCCCTTTCTTTAGCCAGGTAGATATAATATACATATTTTTTTATCTCAAAAATTGAGAGAAACACATATTAATTTGACCTAATGAATTTCTTCAAATAAGAAAAAGTATTCAGATTCATAAAATCCATATAGTAAATACAAGCAAATTATTTCAGAAAGTAAGCAAGCAAATGAATGTAAAAATACCCGTTTAAAGTGATTTAAGGTTAAAGTCACCTCTTCTTCAACATCTTGGAGAAGAGCCTCCATCTGCTGTCCAATTTCAGACACATAATCTTGAATGTTGGGTTTAGTTTCCTGGACGTCGCTCAGGAAGGAGAACATCTCGTCCAAATCTAAGCACTCAGATGCTTCCTGTGCTCGCTTCACATTGTGTTCAACAAGTGATGCAATGGCAGCTAACTCTTTCTGAGTTGCCCTGAAAATTTAACAAACTTTAAACTATATGTCAAATTAAGTTGGTTGGTTTTTATGGCACAAGTGCCAGTTCTGGACAAATTGCGCCAAACAGTCTACATTTTATTTTCTATACATCAAATAAAAGTTATATATATAATTTATAAAACCAATATCAGAAAGGAATAAAAATAAGTTTTGTGATGCAGATCCATCAATAGGTCTGTTAAGGTAAGAAGCGAAACACCAAAGCGGATTAATCTATGATTGCTAAAATTTGAACATTCTGTCAAAATGTGTCTCACTGAGTATTTGGTGACAAATAGAACATAACGGGCAGGTGTCTCGTCTCAACAAATGTGTGAGTAAAATATGAGTGGCCGATTTGAAGCCTTGTCAATATAACATCATTACTTTTAATTTACTTTTTTAAATCCCTCAAGATACAGTTAAATATAATGGGGTTTATTTTGTGCTTTGAGGTCCCAAGTGCTATGCCATGATAATTGTATAGCTAGTTTTAGGACTGAGTCGATATCATCTAGAGGAATTTTTTAATTTATCTGCATAGTTGCATTCTTTGCTGCCAAGTCTGCTTTTTCGTTTCCCTGGATGCCAACAATATGTCAAATTAGAATGACTCCTTTATAAATAAAATCCTCAAATTCTGGTTAAATCACTATAAGAGGAGTTCAAAATTTAAGCAAATTTCATGTGTTAGCAAAATTAAGGTAAAATAGTTTGCAATTCTTATACCGATTAATTCCTAGAATACGAAAATTTTGATTATGTAAAAGTAGTATAGTGTTAATTAAAGATTTCCACTCAGAAATAGAAAAGTATCCTGTGTTATATTAGGGATAGAAAAGTCTTTTGCTAGATAAAATGTTCACAAAAAAGCATGAGTTTAAAAAAATTATCAAAAACATTTTTCCACATTATTTCTTACCAAAGAAACCATTTGCTCTACCCTAGAATAATCATTCTAATACATTTATTATCAGCACAGATTAGAATTTGAGGCTAATATTCTAGCAGAAATGTAGGACATGAATAAACCTAATTTAAGGAATCTTGGAATGTTTAAACAGAATTATAAACATTCTGATTTTATTTTTAAGAAAGGCTTTAAATGTATTATGACACAAGCAGATCATTCTATTGCAACTGCTGATGAGATGAATTAAAATATTTTGGAGGATTGTTAGGTGTCAAAAGAAAGTAATATTTGGTTGAAGAGGTGCATGAAACTGATTAGAAATTATAACATAAGGATTTTTCATTGCCAATTTAAAGAAAAACTTAAATTATTCGAAATTTTAAGTTCTTTATTGTCATGTGATTTAGACATATGAACATTTTGTAATGTAATTTGAAACACCCAATTAAAATAATGGAAATGGACACATTTCTGATTTTTAATAACAAATGTGGTGAAAGGTAAATGCACCTTTAATTGATAAAAAAAACTTGATATAATTCTCAAATATTCATACTTGGGTTTTATATATGCAAACGGTTACTAGACAGTTTTAATACATGCTGGCTTCTCTCAATACATAACTTCACATACATTTTTGTTCTAAAAAGTAGACAACATTCTAACTGATAAAATAAAGCATAATCAAACCATGCAACTGAACAAACAAGTTTTCTAATACACTTCAAGGGAAATATTAATATTGTTCTTGCAGGCATAACCATTAATTAAAATAAATCATATTTATTGATTCTAAACTTAATTTTTAAAAATCATAGCACATCAAAATCACAGAAATGGAAAAAAAAATACATATATATGGAAAAGCCATATATAATATATGGGTTAATAACAAGATAACTCATGATATAAAATTTTTATTGTTAGTAGATTAGAAATATTTCAATTTGCAAGGGAGAAAAATTGCCGAGATGTCACATATTTCAGTCCATTTTCATAGAATGAGCAAACAAATAGCATGCTGCATATCCAAATACATAATGACATTGTACACAATGTCAGTAAGCTCGCATAACAAGTATACATGCAACCATGCTATTTACAAGTACAAATAACTCACCCTCCATCTTCCTCCAGCTGCCTTCTAAATAAAAGGTAGTGATGTAGACATGTATATTGAAAGGATCTTCAGTTTTACATTAATTAGCTAGATTTTATTATGAAATACGGTAATTTACACTATGTGAATTAAAAATAGCACAATAAATGATATAGAAATTTATAGGGATACGAAACTACTTTGAAATATGAGAATATTAAATATATTTTGTGATAACTTTACACATCTCCACGAAACACATTTTCATGTGAAATTTTAAGATATACAAAATCAGAATTGGTCAGACAATTCTAAAAGTCAAGTATAAAGAAATAATCTGAGTGCTAAAACAAAATTTTTGTTAATATTGATACAATTAGTATGAAAAATAAATTTACAAAATGTTCTGTAAGTAAACATGTATCAGTGTAATATAGTGTTGTTTTACTATGAAAATCTCACACAAGTCCAATTTTTTTTTGTTTATGTAGCTTTTAACATTATCTGGTTCAATAATAATGCTTACTAAACTTGTTTCAAAAGTTCTCAAGTTTACAACTACATCACTTTTAAAGCCCTCTATTGGCGAATTTTTAAACCTCATATCACTTAACTGGTCTACAATTTGGCAACAAGTTTTTATCATTTCTGAAAATTTTTATTTTAAGACTTGCAAACTTTGATAATAAAATGATGATATGTAAAATAAGTCTTTTTTTAATACATTTGACATTTCCTTCCGAAGTTTGTTTAAGACAGATGCACAATATTATTGTATTCAACACATTCGCGATAACTTTTAGAATAAAAACAATTTACAAATAAAGAATACTTGAAAATCTTAACAATTTTCACTTTTAGGGATATTTTCATTTTAAATGCATATTCCAAATTATCAAGTTTTCACAATTCTTTAATAAACTTAAATTAGTTTCTCAGTATTATCATTTTCTCACACATTTAGTGAGGAGCACAAACAATAGAATTTTTACAATCAGCGATACTCACATTATAGATTCTTCTAAAGCTGCTCTTTCCTGTTCTTCCATCTCTAACCTTTCTTGTTCTTGTCTTTTTCTTTCTTCCTCTTCCTGTTCTTTTCTTCTCATCTCTTCTTCAACTCTTCGCATTTCTCTCAAAGCAGCTGCAACCTCTCTGGCAAACATGCCTCGCACATAAGCCTATAAAGAATGTAATTGAAATTTTTCTAGCCGTTTTCAACATATAAAGAATGCGAGTTAAAATAGTAATTTTGAAACTTATTAACGGTTTATTTAAATCCTGATATTTTATCATTAGACATTGGACCTGGTATCACTTACCTGTATTGTGATTGCAGCTCGGCGCATGTGCATGTAGTGAATTCTTTGAGAATGACCACGGAAGAAACTCTGGATAGTTATGGCTGCATTTCTGTGCCTTTGGAAAACTGAAATATGCCCCACAGATGTTTAGATTAAAATGCTTATAAAGGTCAACATTCAACTCACTTTCAATTAATAATTCAAACAGAAATTAAATATAGTTTAGAAGAGATTCAGTGTGTAATCCAATCACTTAAATAAAAATGATAATTATATCTAAAACTGTTAATGTAATAAAAAGATAAAAAAAAACACAAGACGGAATTTTATGACCAACTTCAAATCGTTAAGACGAGAATGTACTCAAAATTTGTAACCATTACATTGCTAATACAGAATTGTTTGCAAAGATAAAATCAACTTAACAAGCAATTGAAATATTGAAATTTGGTCACTATTAAGCTATAGCAATGATCAAAAATAAATATTTATCTTACAACTTTCACAACAGGAGGATAAAAATTCGAAAAACAAATGATAGCAGATGGATCATATCAAGAAACTGATATAAGTAACCTGAATTTCTAAAGCAAAATAGAGTAAATGTACAAGACCTTCAGTCCCATATTTACCATTCTTGGATTAGTTAGCCCTAGTATTGAATTCAAGTTGGTTAATGTTTGGTTTAGATACTATGATTTATTGCATCATAAAAGATTATAATGCTAATGAAATATCCTATAAATGTTTTGCAATATGAAATGATAAAATAACAGCAAATATTTTGGCAGTATTAGTGACAAATAACTAGTCTTCCAACATATACGTCATTATAACCTCTAAAACAGTCACATCCACTAATTTTTTAAATCCATTTGAACTTTGCTTTTAATTTTATTTTAGTCTAGGAAACATAACAAAACCATACATCTCTGAATCTACAAGTTATTAACCACTTAAAACAATTATAAATAACAAAGTTAATATCATTAAAAACGATTTCAAAGTACTTTCCTTTCTTTCTTAAACGTTTCAGAATTTTTTGAAATTGGAACTCCTTCCCACATTAAGAAACTTCAGTGAATGAAATTCTTGTTTTAATTGTCTTATCTGCTCTCATTCACTATGTGCTTACATTCTTTTAAATGGCATTTAATAAAACATTCATTTAAGTTTTTAGATATATTGGATTAACCTATTAGATTTTGCTAGGCATCTATGCAAAAGAAATGTTAAGGAGTACTTACACTTTCTACAGACATAACCTCTGTAAATTTTTTGTACAATAATGGACATTTCAACCATTAAAACTTTTCTTTGGTCTTCTAGTGGTTCATATATACTACCACGCAGAAACACCTGAAAAGAAAATCAAAATACATAAATCAATTGCATGGAAAGTATAAAAAATGGGAAAATCCTGATTATCAGATCAAAACATACTTTTGTCTTCCCAATCTGCCATTCAGTTGTTGGGAAATTCATCATAGATAGGATAGCTCTAACTGCTTGTATGGGATCACAAGGGAGGGTTCTATTTCTTACTAAACATCTGTACCTAAGGAGGAATTCTTTAAAGGTTGTATGGATAGGAAAGCCCTGAAAAAATTGACAATTCAATAAAAATTGCAAAATTCAGTATGTAAAATAAAACATAGCAAAAGTAGCATATATATTATATATCATTGACTTAGAACAGAAACTCGTAAACTGACAAAAATCAAATTTTACATCATGATTGTTCAAACTATTTGATTTTAGGCCAAAAACAAAAAAAATATTAAACATTTTGAAAGAAAAATATTTTTCTTCAAAAATATTACATGACAATTTACATACTTATTTTCATGATAAGATATAGAGTCAAAAAATGCATTTCTAAAAAATTTCAGTTAATGAGTTTCTGTTCAGGCAACATACTAAAAAGTAAATAAAGGTTAGAAAAAAAAACAGCCGTCTATTGATAGACTGCAAAAATATTCAATTTTGTACACAATGTATAAGCAGATAATGTAAGAAATAAAATGTACAGTACATGTGACTTACTTCTTTTCTAATTCGAATAATGTCCAACATGCCAAGGTAGCGTAATTGAGTCAAAACTTGGTTCTCATCATAATTATTAGCAGCCTTTTTGGTGTTTGGTTTTATGCAACGTACATACCTATAAACAGACACATTGGTTACTTTAAGAATTGATAAAAGCATAAACTAAAAAACATTACTTTCCAGTTTGTAGAAACTTTTCAAAATTGCTATATATGAAAGCATGATTAAAATTTGAAAAAATGTTTTAATTTATTCTAGGAATTTAATATTAAAATAAAGAATACTAAGTAAATGCATTTTTAAAGAGCAAAATTTAACTGAGCAAAGCACATTATAACTAGAGTCAATTGTTTCACTTTGATGGCCAAGTGAATTTTATTTTCTTGATACAAGATAGAAATTAGAAAGTAAAGATCAAATCCTTACCATGGGTTAGTGGAGTGCAACACATCAACAAGTGCAGTGAGCTGATGGCGAAACGCATCTGCTACAGTAGGTTTACCTTTAGTCATGGTTCTGGATATTGTAGCTGCTGTTTTCAGCCTATTTACTGTGACATTCAAAAGATCCTAGAAAATAAGTTGAAAGAACTAGAACACAGTCAGTTTTAAAAATACCTACAGCCTGAGACTTCTATAAAGTTAGCGTAGGTGGCAGTAGTGATTTTGCTGCAGGATATGCTTCCTGTAAGTATTCAGGATGTGGTATCACTGTTTGTAATACAATTTTAAGTATGTCATCAATACGAATTCATTATTAATTTTTAATTTACTTTTGTGCCCTTTACTTGGAGAATATATAAATTCTTCAGAAGCAATTCAAACATGATGGGAAAAAATAACAAGGATTCGAAAAGAATTTGATAATGAAAATTCCGAAGAATTCAGAATTGATGTGTGAGAGTTAATTAGATATTACCAATTAGATTAAATGCCAAGCATTACCAAAACAGCAATAAGCCACATTTAAAGGTAACCCCAATATCTATCACATGAGAGCATTAGAGTAACAGGAAGTAAATTCCCAATCTTCTGTTTGCCTTGTTTGTACTGAAAAAATCTCAGAAACTAGAAGTCATTAAATCTCAGAAACTAGAAGTCATTAATTCTGTAAAAGAACAATGTGTAGTAAATGCAAAAATTTCAAGTGAACAAAATTGGATTCATGATAATTTTAAAATTGAAAACAAATCTTTGGTGGCATTCTGTCACAATTAAAAAAATATTTTTTAATGTAACCAGCGACATTAGAAACCCATAAATTTATTCCAAAAATATTAATAAAATATGACTAACTATAATTAACCATTATTTTTACATTGATAAACAGTTCTTGCAACTTTAGAATTAAAATTGTAGTTTAAAAAAAATGAGAATATTTAATGGCCCCTTATGTTAACTGCAATAAAAATCATTGTTCTGCCTAGGGCATTCAGCTATAAATCCAGGAAATAATCTTGTACAGAAGTTTTCATATAAATTTGGAGTAGTTTTACTATATTTATCAATTTGAACAAAACTAAATTTTAAAATGTACCTGAAACTTTGTAAGCTCTTGAACAAAAGAGTTGCAGGATTTTTGCATCAGTTCAAATAGCTGATCTTGCTGAGCATCTTTGTTTTTCTCTAAGAAACCTTCGACTGTGTAAACAACTGCTCCAGCATAATGTGTGATACCAAATTCAGACTCCCAACGACGTCTATCATCTCCTTTTATGTAAGTCTCATGACCATCAAACTCTTGATGTAATTTCGTTACATAAGTTAAATCAGAACCCTAAAGTAAAATAAAACAGCACATTAATATAAATCTTAAATTCAAACCAAAGTGAAATCACAATTTTAGTGTCCATACAAGTTGCACAACCTTTCTAAAAATTGGAAAACCTGGAGGACCTCAGAACCAGACAAGATAGTAAGATTTTTGTAAGATGACTTTAATGGATAAACCAAAAACTAAAGACCAAGACATTCACTCGGGTCAAAGGTCAGTTTATTCAAGAATCCTTGGAGCCCCTTGATGACAATCTCCCATTGAGCATGTCTAAGATGTTAGGCTGACAATTTCACCATTCTTGGAACGTAAGGGAGCATCAACTTTATGGTTGAAAATTATGGCAAATCAAACAAAACCTATAAAAAATTATGCCAAGTAAAATGCTTGGCATAATTTTCCACAGGATAGCATAAAGGTTTTGTTTGATTTCATGCCATGCATGGCAGCAAAATCTCCTTTACATTTAAATAAATTGACCCTTTTAATGTAACTAGTGGTCGCAATTCGACCATAATTAATTTAATTTTTAAGTTTGAACGTTAATACGGTTCTTTTGTCAAAGAGTATACCTCTATATTCATTGCATATAATTTTTTTGAATTTTGTTCTATTACATTAGCTGCGAGCATGTACAAGTACGTCATAGGAAAAATACGGTATAGCTTGGTTAAGCCATATCTAAAAAACAATAACGCGTTGTTTGACATTTTCTTGGTTTTTTTATTGCTATACTGGCCACAGGTTTCGCCAAGGCTACACAGTTAATTTGCCTTTCTTTTTCAAATTATATAAAATTTAAATAAAAAATAAATCCAAAAAATGAAATAAGGAATATATGCTTCATATTTTTATATATATATATTTTTGAAACAAAAAAAACCGGATGGTTAAAAAAACAAATGTTGTCCATTGAACTTGAAATAGTTCGACAATGAATTTAATTATTCAAAACTTCTGTGTAGACGATGTTTTTTGTAAAAACTCTTTCATCGTTTGCTAAATGCCCTTGACCATTATATTCTGAAATATAAAATCTCAAACCATCGAATGATCAAACTCTACTTGCTGCGACGTACAATTGACAATGTGTAAAAACTGGCTGCCTCAATAAAATTCCATTTTTTTCGAATGTTTGTCCTTGAGACTTATTTATTGTCATCGCAAATGCAGGTATAATTAGAAATTGAGTTCTTTGAAAGTTAAATGGTAAAATAGTTCCGGAATATGTTAAATTTATATGTGGAATCAAAATTCTCTTATTGTGTGCGGTTCCAGTTAAAACTTCGCGATTACGATGCATAAATTTGATGCGCATTCTTGTTCCATTGACTAATGCTTCCTTTGTATTTAAGTTTCTGATCAGCAAAACGATGCAATTAACTTTCAATACTAACTTATGTGGTGGCAAATTATGCCAAATCTCATACTCCTCCGTGCGCGCAATGTGCTTAAAAAGGGGTACAAAGTTTTTTCTTCACGTATTAATATATAGATTACAGTATATGAACGTTAACAATGAATGTTTTGTTTAATTTAATATATTTGTAACGCATATTATACATTAATTTTATCTTTCTGCACTCCTTCTCCATATGAACTTTAATTATGCCAAATCTCATACTCCTCCGTGAGCGAAATGTGCTTAAAAAGGGGTACAAAGTTTTTTCTTCACGTATTGATATATAGATTCTGCAATAATAGTCCTAAATTTGATATAATCATTTCTTTGTTTCTTTGTGTACATCACAAATGATAAGTGTTGGGTTTTATGGTGCGAGGGCTGTATTTAGCCATGCTATACAAGACAGACAATATCAAGCAATGAACATGGATTACTTATACATACAAGGAAAGTTCTACTGAAACAGAAGAAATACACCAGGGAGGAATTGAACCTGTGCCAACAACTCACAGATGGCTAGCACAGTGGGCATACATACCCAGAGCCACAACAGCCCATCCCACATGGTGAGTTTCAAGCCGATTGAATATTGGCTATGGAGTGTTTTGACTTTTTTGGCAGAGTGTATGTTATATCCCTACTCTCATAAAACAAGCCATGGGTAAATGCAGTAGTTAGTAACTTATTGTTGTGAAGGGTTTATTTTACTTTCTTTAAAAGGATTTAATTTATTAAATGTGATCTTTATTTTAAAAATTAAATTTATGTAACAAATCATAAAATGAAGTTAACTAGTGATTGGATAAAGTACTGAATAGATTGAAAAAATTTATTTTTGTTCCAAAAGAAAACTGTTCTTCCACAGTATAGCAAAAATGTTTACTTCAATCATTTTCATAAAAATTTCGGACATTCCATTTGTTTTGTCATGAAATGTGCTAAATATACATATCAATTCTTATAAATTCTAACATTTTAATTAAGTTTTTAAAAATACATTTCATAACTTACTCCAGGCATTCGGCATTCTTCTGATAGCAGCCTCAATACACATTTGGGAGGCTGTGAATGAAAAAAGATAAACATTTTATTTATCTTAAATAGAAACAAAGTTTAATATAAAGCAACTTTTGAGAATTTCAAATTCAAAATTTACCTTTTCCAAGAGTTCTAAACAAGGAGTGTTGTCAGTGAATGTAATATGCGAATACAATATACCTTCTTCATGATACTGAAATAGGATCAAAATGACAAAATAAATAAGAAAGAAAAATAGAACACAAGTGCTTCTATAATGCAAACAGTCTAATTTTGTAAGAATATTAAAGGCCTATTTCATAACTTACAATTTCCTGTTCCAAAGCAAAAACATAATGATTGAAGAACTTGTGAAGTTTCTCATTGGTATAGTTTATACATAGTTGTTCAAAGCTATTTACCTGGAGAGAATAAAAGATAGCAATATTCAAAAACAAAAGTATATGTAAACATGTAAAATATATAATGAGAGAAATAATTTTAAAAATACATCATAAAAATAATAAGGATCATTAAAACATACATCAATGGCTTAGAGCAGAAAGTCATTAACTGGCATTTCTTTGAAGATTTATTTTCTTATTTCTTTAATGCTTATTTTCATGGTGATGAGAAATACATTGCCATATTATAATCTGCTTAAAAGATCTGTTATAATCTGTTAGACAACAGTATATAAAAAATGCTTAGTTTACTTTTTGAGCTAAAGCTAATTAATCAGCAGTACAGTAATAAATCATTTTTGTCAGTTAATGAGTTTCTGCTCCAAGCCAACTATACATCCTTTATTTTACCATCTGATGTAAATAAAGGTCTTATATTTCAAGCACACATTATTCTGGACTGCAACTCAGTTTTCTCTGCTTAGCTTTCAACTAGATTTAACTTTCTTGACCGATAGGGTGGTTTAGTTTGTCATTCTATGGTCACATTTCTTGCCACATGAGGGATATTTAGACAGGGACCTACAGCTCAAAGTAGATTCAGAACCAATACAAACATCCATGCTCAGACCAACAGAATTTTGAAGCCAGAGCTTGCTGAATCAAAGGCCAGAGTGCAAACCAATAAGCTACCAGGCCCTGGCCAATAGAATGGAATCTTTTTACCTATTTACTCATGAAATACGTCAAAGAATGCACACACACACACAAGCATTAGTATACTTGTAAATGACACTAATGGGTTAAAAGCAATACTATCCTACATTTTTATTTCCCACATCAAAACTGTCTTCATTCAGTTTGCATTAACTAAAATTTACATTTAAAATATTTTATTATTTTGCTCTCTATATATCTACATGTGTAATAACACTTCATTGAGTCCCTAAAATGTTTAAAGCAGTAAAATTACCAAAGTTTTCATTTTACCAATCTAATAAAACGATTGAAATATTGAAAAAAGGTTTTAGAATTTTTGAATTAGTAAAACCAAATAAGGAAATACTTACATCAAAGTTTTCAAACCCAAAAATATCTAGTACTCCAAGAAATCTTTCACTGTCCTGGCCAGGATTCGTACATGTATTAATGTAGTTGACTATCCACGCAAAGGTTCGTGAATAGAGGGCTTTTGCCATTGCATGTCTGTTTTCTCTGGCCTAAATGAAATTAGGAAAATTATTTTTTAAAGCAATGATTATAATTACAGATATATAACACAAAATAGCAAATGAAAATTAATAGTATACATATATACATATTTCTGTTCAATCAAAGATGTTTCCTTTACTTCTAAACTTCTAGTTTCAGTTCAGTTTATTATAAGTGTTTTTTCATATTCCTTGAGCAATATGTATATTGTACAAAGAAAAACAATTCCCAAACTTATTAATTGTTATGAACTAGCAATAAAAGTTTTTTCAGTTATGAGCAAACTTGATTTTAAACATTACATAGCATCTAGTAAGAAATCGCTGAATTCAGATAGCATTTAAGAGTAATCAATTTATTTTTTAAATTCTATTTTACTGACATACCTTTGTTAATCATACTTCATGATTCTAATGCTGAAACTATCAAATATGCGTCCCAAGAATAAGTTCATTTGGCCAAAACTATCCAGATAACGAATTTTGACTTACAAAGAATATGGTAAATGACATCGGATATTAGTAAAGATGATTCTTATCAGTATAGAACATAAAATATATTGATCAAGTTTAGTAATTTTCACTTATGCCTCGTTCCATTCAGATAACAGCTTTTCATTAGGACATCAAGCAATGAGCTTCTATTATATTTAAGGTTAGTCAATCATAAATAAAAATATATACCCTTTGCATTTGTTTTAATTAAATTGCCCATCAATAAAGAATAAAAAATTTCCAGTCACTCTGATAATAATTCATTTCTACCTGATTTTTAAAATACATCTATATAAACAAAGCTTGCTAAACATACAAAATTAACAGAATAAAATGAAATGATGGTTGTCTCATGGTGCAAGGTTTAGATCTGGCCAAGCAACATTTTTCTTGCACAAGCAACAAAATGTATAAAATTGCTATTTTAAACTTTACTGAGGTTGAAATAAAATGCATATTATGTTCCAAACTTGAAGTATAAAAATTCACCATGTAAGTTTGTGGATTAATTTCTAAAACTTTTGAAGAAAATACAATAAATTCTATTAAAATTGAATTTAAGATACATATAGAGAGAAAGTGTAGAAAACGAGAACCATTCAAAAAGGGCACAAATGTAACGATCTATTCAAGAACGTGGTTTCAAAATAAATACAACTTACTTCGCTAAGTTTCAGAGGAATCTCTGTGACGTTACCTCTGACGTTGATCTGTCGCTGGAGGGATACCTGAGTTAATTCTTCTGGCATCAAGCCAAGAAGAGTGGCTACAGTCATGATAATTTCCTCATCCTCTGTTGTCAAGCTAGACTTCTCACCATCCACGTCTTGGAAATTCAAATTCCCAAGCCACAGAATGGAACTAAGTACACTAAAAATACCATCACACATTTCGGTCGGAACATTTAAAACTGACATGGCAAGCCTCAGTGCATCAAACATCGATGCATCTTCCACACCTTCAATTTTGAAACAGTTGCTTTGGTTAAGGTATGTGTAAGAATCAGCACTCCCAATCATGAATTGCTCTCTCAAGTCCCTATTACGTTGTGCACCAGCAACAAGCTGGTAAAAGACATGGTAGTTCCTTTCACCTCGTGATTGGAATGTGATGCGAGACTGTTCGAGTAGGTAGTCTTGAATGATGCATCCTTTAATTTGGTATCTTGAATCGAAGCACACTTGAATGAATTTTCCGAATCTGCTTGAATTATCATTTCGAACAGTTTTTGCATTACCTAGAAGCATAAGACATTGGAAGACTTTAGTCATAAAACAGATCACTGATTCAACAAGTAAAAGTGTCAAATTTATAAACATTTCAATAAAGATATCTTTGTAGATTTGTACGATTGTACACATTTTAAGCCATTTAAAAACTGATCAAATTGCTTTTAGACTTCATATATAATTGCATAAATATTCTTTCGGAATATATATATTTTAAAGTAATACAATAGAATAATTATAAGAAATATCCTGTAAAGCTTCTTAAATGCTTATGCAAAAGAATATCTTGAAATAAAGGAGTATACAAAAGAAGCTTGGGAAATAAAGGAGTTTTTGAATATTACAGTTCTCAAATAGCAGTCAGATATTCATTGATTCATTGATAACCATTATATCTAATAAATTGTAGGATCATTATACTGTAAAGGAAATTTTCTCCATTTATGTTCAAAATATTTTACTTCAAAACCCAAACATATTTTGTGAATTTTTAAGCACTGAAAACCTAAACAAATTTCCATGAGTTTTTTTGCATTGCAAACTCAAATCTATAATCATGTATGGAGTTTATTGACCAACCAAACTCCACTTAAGAGAACTAGTAGCTTTGGAAAGTAGGTAAGTGCGAATATAAACATCCCATTTCAAATTAATTTATCTCATGGCCCAAATTTTACACCTATTCTAAGACAAATTTCTATTCAGATAATTCTATTAATTTCTTTATTTTGTACTATCATTAACCTAATCATATTTTAAAGGTTCATTTGAGTTGAAAATATCGAATTACCATGTTTTTTAAACATATAATTACATTTCGCATCTCATTCTTTTGTTGGCGTCATCCTTTTCCTATCATGATTAATATAACAATCTGAAAAGTTAAATAGTTTTTAAAAATAATAAAAGGCAGTGAAAATTATATAAGTGAAGAATAGATTTTACCAAAGGCTTCTAAAATTGTATTTGCTTCAAGAATTTGTTGTTCAATCCATGTTGAAACGTTTGTTGTTACAGTACATAAATACTGGAGGATGAATTTTGTAGTTTCTGTCTAAAATACATAAAAGTAAATCATATAAGTACTTTAAATAATGTTTAAAATCCATTCTGATAAAAGAATTTTTGCTACTCATAACAAACTATTTTGATAAAATAGTTGAGAAAAACTTATGTAATAATGCAGTTTAATGGCCAAAGTATACATACAAATTAAGAAAGTATATCACAAGCATTACACAAGTACACATAAGTTCATATTGTGTGAATCTACCCCCCCCCTAATTAAATTAAAATAACACTAAATAAAATTAAATTCTTCAATTTCATCGTTTTGAATGTAAAATAATTTGGCTGTAAAACATATTAGTTTTTCTCAATACCTTTCCTGCCCCACTTTCACCACTTATCACACAGGCCTGATTTGCATCTAGAGTTTGCAGACTGTTGTAGGCAGCTTCCGCAATTGCAAAAACATGAGGATCTTGTTGGCCAATTTTCTTACCACTGTATTGAAGCACCCAGTTCTAAATGGGAGAAAATAAGGTTAAGTATATAGAATGGCAACCAACAATGAAGCCTACTGATGTGAATGAATTTTCATTAACTTTAACTAATATATTTAATAATTATATATATTTTTTAAATATACTTAAAATACACGGCAAAATAATTAATGACAGGTCTTATCAACGTATTTTTATATTTTGATACAGAACATTTTAAATCCAGAACCTTAATACATGTTAAATGCATGTACAGTAATTATATTTTTGACTAAAAGCAATAAAAAGATCCATTTAGCAAAGTGTGTAAGTGAGCTATAACATTGTGTCATCAAGTTTGAAGCTAAAAGCAATATCATATCTCATGTCTTTAGGAATAATATTCATTTTGGTGATAAGGTTGATTATTATTCTTAAAGACATGAAAAGTCTATACCCAAAGTCACTCATGAAAAAACTAATATTTTTGGAATTTAAAACGGCAAACTAGGAGTTTTTAAATTGTGGATGGATATTTTGAGTTTTATGGCGCAAGGTCCAAAAACGGACAAACTGCGCCATTTAAATTAACGCTGGTGAAACTAGTTTGTTTAATTTAAGCCAATTGAGCTTATTTCGCGAAGAGTTAAGAGACAGATGAAATGACAGACGTACTCAGAAAACTGAATACTTATTCCAAAAAAGGCATCTGCAAAACGTTTATAAAACATTTCATCAGCTGCCAATTTCTACACTTCATTTTTATGTAAATATTTCTCTTCCTTGTACCTTTTTTCATATAATATTCAACTAAACAAAAGTTCATTAAAATTCATGCATGCTCTATTATACTCCATGCAGTCATTAAGTATGAAAAATAGTTCCGTTGAGTTTTTTTCCCGCTCTCATCTAACAAAACCATCAATATCTTTGAAACTCAAAGCCATATTTTTCTCCTAGTCTACCACCAGAAAAATTCATCTAAAACATTCCGACTTTCCCCAGCTATTATATTTTAGATTATATTTTCTCCAATTGTCATAAACCATAAGTTCCGTCTATTCGGTTTACGTTAAACAGTATTATATGAGAAGCATTTTTCCCTCAGCAAAAATGTTTGACTACTAATGACTTGTAATGCATTAGACCAGTGGTTCAAACTTCAGTCCAAGGACTCCCTTGAAAATTAAAAATTTTCGCAGACCCCTTGCGACTATAAAATTAAATAGAGTATGTGCAGATCTGCATAAGACCATAGTGTTCCTAATTTTTCACCTTAATATAAGGAGTACAATATTTAGATGCAAGTTAAATAGATTATAAAACCTTAACATTTCACATTAAGGATAACGATACCACGATCATCAACCACTGAGAAACACTCTCGTAGCTACAGGTTCAGTTGCTCATTTTAAGAACATAATAGACATTTTTTAAAATGATCACCTTTCAGAACATAACATTTTTTAGAACATAAAAATTGGAGAAAATAACAAATATTTTATTTTTTCTTGAAAGTTCTTTAATTCTTCAGGGCTAGTGAAATGTTGAGTGCTTTCCTCGAACCTATTGAAAATTTGTTGCGGGCCCCACTCCGGTAACCACTGAATCTAGACTATTCTATTTCTTCCTTAATCCTCATCGATTTTTTGAAACCTTCCAAAAAGAAACTCCGATACCAAAGAATTAAAACAAAGGTCTTGAATGCTAAGTTTAGAGATGTAAATTTAGCCTCATCAGAATTCGTGTCTTGCGCGAAAATAACTGATAACTTCTTGAAAAATCTTCAGGATTCTGCGAGTTTGATAAGCCCACATTATTTCCTATTATTACCTGACTAAGTAAAATAAAAGCTCCGAATATTTTAAAGCATTTTTATGATAAAAACTTATAGCTCCCATCTCAGAAATAAATATATACCATAAAATAATGCTCAAAAAGAGCCAAATAAAATTAAAGTTAAAACCAACCAAACTGCAGTACTTTGAGGAAAGGTTGGTTGGGTTTTACGGCGCAAGAGCTATTTCCACTTTTGAATTGTTTACCTGGCAACAAATAACTATTTAGTCAAGAGAATATATTGGTCTTTATCTTGTAAAAATATTTCATAAATCGAAATTAAAATTTTTAAAACGAACTCTTTTCGAAACACTCATTTTAAGCCTATTTATTCAAATAAACTTTTATGAAAAGATAGTTGGCGATAATAGACAACGGATGGAACTAAATCTTTAAAATACAATGGAGCTACATGCTGAAATTCCCACACATTCCTAGTATTATAGTTTCTTAGTACGATACTTGTGCATGTTTCGTAGAATAGTGCAACGAGTATATGGGGAACATCATATACGTACATCTTTCCTTGAATATTATTCGCACTCAAATCAGCTAAAATAATCATCGCTATGAAATTAATTTAATGTTTCTCACTAGTTTCATATACATAAAAAGAAAATACTTTTAAAACGGAATTTACCATTACATTTCTGGAATAATAAACTAATTTCGATACTGTAAAGAGCAGAATATGAAGTACTTCAGAAACACTCAAAATAGGAAAAGAATTATAATGAAACAAAAATACACCAACTTACCGTTTCATAGATGAGTAACTCTTTATAAGGATTCAAAGCAACCAAAATAGTTCCTGTATAAGTCTAATTTCACATTAAGGAAACAACAGACAGAAAACATCAAATAAAGTGAAAAGTTTGGTTTGTTTCTGCAAAATAAATCCTGTAAAAAATTGTTATTCATACATTACAAAAATGACTTCAGTCTTCAAATCACAGGAAAGACTTCACATTTAACATTCCAATAAGCTACCTTGTTTCTAGCAAAATAAAGTAAACTTTTAATTCTGAAAACTTCTTGAAACATCAAATTCAGAAAATATTCCTTTCGATGTAAAATTAACAATGAAAATAAGATATATCACATTTGTAATTGCATGCTAAGTATCCCTCTGTATTATACATAAGCCTTTGACAGCAAGAAAAAAAAAAAAACATAATAAAAAAAACCCAGATTCATCATAAGTAGACACGAATCTTTTATTTTCTTTATTTGCTAGTGCTAGGGAATTCACCTTTGATACTCACACAATCAAAATAAAGTCCATATAGACTAAAATGCGAAAAATGGACAAGAATTATTCTCATGTTAAAAAGTACGTTAAACATTAAGAATCCTTCTGGGATCCATTTAATATTTTAAATAATGGTTAATTAAGCCCGTTCATTAGAGAATTGGGAAATAAAAAAGACGTACTTAATGAATGCACAACTATTGTACTTTGGTCAAGTTTTTCCAACTAGACAATTGAATTATTATAATGTTTGAAATGAGTCAGTTTATAAAATGTAAAACCTTCTGGAAATCAACGAGGCTTAAGATCTCCCAGTAGAACAGAAAAAGTTCAATCTCAAAGATGAAGTACTTTTTGGTACAGGGTTTGCAGTCTTTCCACGAGTTGATATAAAAACGATAAAATGGGCAAACAAATTTATTTCTATCTTGCCGTGGTACATTTCAAGCGATAACGTTATTTCATAACTTTTAAAGATATTCTCAGCAAAACAAAATACACTGCTGGCCACCGTAAATGCAACACCCTGAAGGAAGCATGCAAATAATATGAAATTTACAACATGCATTAGCGGAGGTGAGATATGCAAATGATTAGAATTTCAGCGCAGACGCACATCACGCGCGCCTGTGGCGCCACTTCAAAGCGCTATTTAAGGCTTGGAGATTTCGACGATTTCAAGTACGGCAATTGTGTTTTTCTTGTGGTTTTTTTCAAAAAAACGATCAATTATGCCTCGTAGAAAACAGCGATCATCTATCCGAGTTCGACAGAGGAAGGATAGTAGCCTACCGAGATTGTGGATTATCTTTCAGGGAAATCGGTAGTCGTGTTGGACGAAACCAAACAACTGTAATGTGGATATGTGATCGTTGGATGCAGGAGGGTACGACGGACCGACGTGTTCGATCGCATCCACCTCAGTGCACCACTTCACGTGATGACAGGCATATTGTGCGTATGGCAGTGACGGATCGCTCAGCCACATCACGAACCACAGCACAGCACATTCAGTCTGTACCGCATCATCCAGTGTCTGCGCGTACCATTCGACGCCGTTTACAGCAGAGTGGTCTGTCCGCAAGACGTCCATTGCTTCGTCTACCCTTGACGCAGAACCACAGACGTTTCCGCCGCCAATGGTGCGATGAAAGAAGGATGTGGACGGCAGAATGGAATGAAATTGTCTTTACTGACGAGTCACGCTTCTGTCTGCAACACCACGATGGTCGGATTCGAGTCTGGAGACACCGTGGAGAGAGGATGCTGAACAGCTGCATTATGCACCGCCACACTGGTCCTGCACCGGGTATTATGGTATGGGGCGGTATTGGATATCACTCTCGCACTCCTCTAGTACGCATTGCCGGTACTTTAAACAGCCAGCGCTACATCTCCGAGGTGTTGGAGCCAGTTGTCCTTCTTTACCTTCAGGGCTTGCCCACAGCCATATTTCAACAGGATAATGCGCGACCACACGTGGCACGCATTGTCCAAGGGTTCTTCGTCAATCGCCAGATTGAATTGCTTCCCTGGCCAGCTCGCTCTCCGGATCTTTCGCCGATAGAAAACATGTGGTCCATGGTTGCTCAACGATTGACCCAGAATACATCCCCAGCTGCCACACCAGATCAACTTTGGCAACGTGTGGAAGCTGCTTGGTCTGCTGTACCCCAAGAACACATCCAAAGTCTCTTTGAATCAATGCCGAGGCGTGTGGCAGCGGTGATCTCCAACAATGGCGGCTACTCTGGCTACTGATTTTGGCAGGAACCACACTTCACAGAAGTCTATAAATTTAATCATTTGATACTTGGTCAACATGTTATCTACAAAATAAATTTTGTTGTGATATCTCTTGTCTTTCTTGGTGTTGCAATTTGGGTGGCCAGCAGTGTAATTCATTTTAAAAATCAGATTAGTTTACGGTTTGTTTTGGGGTTTATGGCGCAAGGGTCATTTGGTCAATCAATGTATAGAATTAAAAGTAACAGAATATTAGAATAATTAAAACAATGCTTCTTAAATGTTTAAAAAATGGTCTAGTTTGAAATATAGGAGTTTGAAATAAATATATGTTACGGAAGCTACCAAATAAATAGTAGCCAGATTATCCTTAATTGATAATTACCAAAACAATAAATTGTAATATCATTATACTGTTAAAGAAAGAACAGTTTTCTCAATTGTGTTTCAAATGTTTCACTTCAAAACCCAAACATTTTTGTGATGGTTGATTGTGTTTTATGGGACTAGGTGTCATTTTTGGCCAAGTTGTTAAAAACACAAGACAGATAACGTCAAGTAAATGGACGCACATGCACAAGGAAAGTTTTACACAGAAGATAAAAATACACAGGGAAGAATCGAACCTACACTGCCTGCAACTCGCAGGTTGTTAGCGCAGTAGGCAAACCCACTGAACCACGATTTGTTTACTAAAATAAAACAATTCTAACGAAACCAAATATTCACCCTTCGACGTCCTTTCTTCCACCCCCGCAAAGAGGACGCACCCATACAATTTATACCCCTACCTCTATCCAACCAAACAAGCACCGTTGCCAATAAAAAAGAATAAGTTGTTTCTTCCCACAACATCCACGCATCACCACCACATTTGGTACAGATCTAAAACCAAAAAGAGATCAAAACGACGAACCGAAAACCTTGCGCCAGAAGAAACAATCAGAGGTAATAAATAAATAACGAAACGTGGCGGAATATATCATTACCCGGTAACCACGGGAATTTATAGGCTTCGCGAATTCGGCTTTTCCCAACAAAATGGAAACTGCCTCTCCCTTTTATTAGGACATCCTTTTCTCTTCCTGGAGATATAACTCGCACGTATCGCCTTTAAAACTGGTGATGGTAGGCAGCGGGAAGAAATCTTCTAAGAAATAAAGGAGATAATGCGGAAGAAAACACGGAGACGGATCGAAGAATTGCAATCAAATAACACTCGGTGGCACGCAGGGTACCACGAGGAATGCCGTGAAACATGTGTTTTTTAAAGCATTGCGAGATTGCTATTTTTTTAATTTGCTGTAGTGAAATATTGGTGAGCATTTTCCAGACTATGGATGAGGGAGGGGATATTGATTGCTAACTTCATTTATACAGTCACCCCTTAATTTATCATACTAGTAGGCGTTTTTACTTGTCCATAGCGGAAATTTTAGTATGTGAACAGCAGAGGAAAAATCTCAATCTGTTTATGATTGGTTGAGATTTTGGCGCAAGGGCCATGTGGCTAAGCTTGCACCTTAACCACATGGCCCTTGCGCCAAAATTGTTCTTTAAAATTTTGAGTTCAAAGGTCAGCTATGTTCAATTAATGAACGAAAGGCTTGAAGAGTAGCTCTTGAGAAAATGGTAGATTGAAGAGCGCTTGGTTCATACGAGTACAATCCCGAAGTTGGGTCGATTGCCGGAAATTTCCCGGTTTCTTTAGGACGACACGTAAATGAGTACATTTGTAATAAAGCTGCGCAAGTGTACAAAGGGAAAGAAGAAAACTCATACATTTGTACAAGGTGAAGCATTAAGTACTAGGAATTGAAAATCAAATCTGCTACTGGGTACGTAATCTATCTTGGTACTGAGGCCTGGAGTATACAGGGGAAGGGGCTAGAAACTACTTTTTGCTTGCGAAATCGTTAGAAATACGATAGTCGAATGTTTATTGCATTGCTCTAATTGTGAATCGCTAGTATCACTACCAATCTGAAATATTTATGGTCATGTTTCTTTAATTCCAAGACTGAAAATTCGTGGCGACACTAAAGAATAATCATGGTAATACAAAAAAGAAAGAGGGGCCCCATTTGCCAAACTTGTTAAGAGTTGGGGCAGCAATCTGATTTCATTAGACCGCTCGTTTTTCTTCCAGATTACCCTAATCATCTTAAAAAGTTTGTTATTACCCAATTACTAAAGTCTAAATCCTGTGGGGAATGATTCGTTTTCACCAGATTCGAAACAATCGGGTAATAACAAACCATTTCAGAATGAGAAGAGCGACTTTTTTAAGAAAAAAACCAACCTAGTAAAAAGAAAAGGGAACAGTACTCGTCAGCTGAAGGAAAAACGGCAATTTTTGCGCTTGCTGCGGTGACAGTCGCCTAGAGTTCATTATACCTCGTTTCAATTACGGTAAGTGACAAGATGAAAAAATTTAGACAGGAGCTAATTGAGCTTGTCTTTTTGATGAATAACTGCGCAATTAATGGCTTGAAAGGGGAATAACAACGGAAGATAAGCTGTTTCAGGAAGGATTGTTTTTACTAAATTGAAAGCGGGAGCGATATACGAGTGTGGCAATGAATTCTATTTTATTTTCAACTTTAGAAGATATTGGAGTATCAAAAATAAACTACAACGTTCAGCTAAAAACCATATTGAGTATACATCTTAAAAACTAAACTTCCAAATTAAGTTTACAAAACAATCGAGGTAGAATTAGGGTACCAAAACGTTAGGTACGCAAATGAAGCAACTTTTCAATGTTTTTATGGAAACTACGTGTTTATAAAGTGAACATTCAACAAAAATCAATCAAGGTGAAATAATGCTACTAAAAGTATTTAAAGATATTACAAGACGACTTCGTGTCCACGTCTCCCGGCTCATCATGTGGTTTACGACCTTTTCGATGGGAGAACAAATTGAGTCTATGTAAATTTATATTAAGTATTATCTATGGCCGGTCTGCTACCTCTCCAACGATATCTTAATTTTAGAGCTTGCATGTTTATTTTCTATATTACCAAGCCGATTAGTCATGGTATCTGGTTTAATAATGTGATGATTTTTAGTGTGGACGCAATTGAAAAGGTAATGATTTGCGGCGCAAAGCTCACAAGAACAAACGGGGCTTTGCTTAATTTTGAACCTCTTCAAATATTGAATGAAAGGATCATGATCCGTTATAAACCATACTAAATGTTTTTCTGTGGTGAAATGATTAAGGTCTAAGATAAGTTTATTGGCGCATTCGCTTCCTGGGGCGCTGTACATTCTAATAAGATGAAACTTGTCTTAAAAGTTTATTTAATGTTTCCTTCAGTCTCGAGCACAGCCTTAGATGGGAACCAGAAGGACCATATGAGAACGATCACATATTCTAAGCGGGTACATTTTTGAAGTTAACTCTTAATTTGATCAGTCAGTTTTAATTCCTTTGGGGGTAACCCAATAACCACCCTGCTGAGCTAACCCTTGGAGAGTTTATAACTATTAAACCCGCGGCGCGTGATGAAATAAATTAGTTTCAGACTCACCAGGGTGGGAGGTGGTTGACAAAGGTCTATGGAACCAGACATTCCCGGGGACAGGAACGAGATTCTACACGAGCAGATTTTCTTCCTGAAAGTCTAAATGGGCAAGTTTAGTAAACCAATGTTGGGTCCTTTGTGCTATGCTCCTGTGCCATTTGCCGAGGAATCTTTCTGCCGGAACAGTGGTCTGGGAACGCACAAATTTACTGGGCCAATCAAAATTGGTAGTGATCGGGGTCTCTCTTGACCTCTACGAAGGCAGTCTCAAGATAATTTCTCAGCTTCGCAAGATTTTTTGGCCACGCAACGCAGCAAATATTCACCTCCTCAGTTAATTCGTCTTAAAACAGATATAGTTTTAAAAACGATGTAAAGCATACATTTAATCAGTTCCTTAGGTTCATAAAACTTCTTCGGTGCTCTGAATTTTGCTAAAAAAGAGCAAAAAAAATCGGAGTTGTTAACGAATTGATAAGCCTGTTTAAAATCAAAATCTAACTAAGCTACAAGTAATTTGATACAACGATGAATCAAATCAGCTCCTCTCATAATATATGAAAACAGCGAAGTGATGCCAACCAAGTATCAAATTACATTAACAGCCCCAACTCATCAAGATTTTTTTAGAATCCTTATAAAAGTCAGGGCGCCTTTTTTCAACACTCCCCTTCAATTTCTACCCTCCCCACAAAATGTCATTAACGCTCACGTGCAAATTATGGAAATTTCGTTCCCCTAACATTAACATTCCTTCGAAGTTTTTTCCCTGCAGAACGCGCTCGTTGGTCGATAAAAAAATTGAAGATTATAAAAAAAAGGCGTTATATCGTATTTCATCACACCATCTATTAAAGGTTATTGGAAGACACGGAACATTGTTAGGACGGTAAAAATTATTTCCAAGATACAAAAGGCAGCGAAGTCTTATAATTGCGTCAACGTATCGCCTGGGGATAAAAATGTTGAGCACAATCCAAACACCGGGTTATTATTAAGAATCTTTTATACGCTTGATTACATACTTCAGTTTATATTTAAGCCTATCGAAATAAAAAACAAATTTGGATCTCATTTGCTTCGTCTTTCATTAATTTCCCAGTTCACTGATTAGAGATGAAGGATTGCGTTTCGGTTTTTACGATAGATAATTTTCTGCAGGTAGAAAGGATTTGCAAAAGAAGCTAGTCTTTAGATTGGATGTAACTTAAAGAATTGGTAAAAATCAGAAACATGTCTTTTGAAAAGAAATTATGAAATTAATAAACAAATACCACTTAAGTTTCATAAAACGAATTGTAATAAAAGTGTACATTTAACTTCGATGAAAAAGGAGTTCATGAATTGCATTCCTATTTTCTTTTGAAATAAGTAAAATTCTTATAAAAATATTAGATGGTAGGTATATGAATTAACGTCGCACTGGAGCAACACAATAGGCAATGTAATATTAGATGGTAATAGTCAAAAAGGGGTCTATGTCCTCCATTGGTATTTAATTTCCATTTTGGTTGGCTGGTTTTGGGGGTTTTATGGCGCAAGGGCCACATTTGGTCATGCTGCGCCAGACATACAATATCAAGTCGTTGGCTTTGATCGATTGGGGCTAAAGTACATTAAAATTATACGAGACATTATTTAAAAATAAGTTTTATTGATATCTGTTATTTACAAATACTACAAGCCTCAAAAATAAGGACGTCTCCTCTCATTATTTCTTCTACAATCTTTTATATACACTGAAGATTAACATAACTTTCAATTTTCATATACACCATATGGCACTATAATTTCAAGTCCTCTGCGGAGGTTGAGGCCGATTCTAACACAAGTAATAGACAAACACAATGAAAGTTTTACTGACAAAGAGAGAAAGGGGAGATCACATTCCATATTAAATGCATAAGCCTTAATTTTTTTTTCTGAGTTATTCTTTTTTTTTCTGAACTCTCCTTGTCACATATTATTGCCATTTTTATTGTTTCATGTTACAATTTTATATCATATGCAATGCTCTTAGATTTTTTTCCTTTGCATTTATGTGTTATGATGTTATGTATCATTTCACAAATTTATAAAATTATAGTTCAATTTCTGAGAAATCCGTGATTTTATGCACGTAAAGATAATTTTGGACATGAGTGTAGTTCTGATATTGGGCGTCTCAGAACCCCTGTTGTGACTACGTATCTGGTAGTTTTTGGCTTACAACATTTTTTCGTTTGGTCTAATGGAATTAGTTTTTCGACAATTGTCTAACAGATCTCTACTGGTCATAAAAGCAGATACCATCTTCTAAAGACAAAATATTTTTTTAATGCCCGACCTCTTCAACACTACGAGCGGCAAACTGAATGCGCTTACAAACCGGGATTCGAAAACAAGACCTAGATGAAAGACTAACACTATGACCATTATATCAGTTAGGCAACTTAAAGATAAATCTAGAGGTTTAGTTTTGTTTGTCGCTATATGCTCATTTCTTGCTACACAAAGGCTATAAGTAAATCTAAAAACAGATCGTGCAGAAGACACTCGAATCTCAGTATAGCTCATGGTGATGCACGATGACGCAGATCCGGCACTTTTTAGGTCCCACTCGAACCAAAACAAACTCGAAACACCAGATGATGTCCCAAAACAACTTGTATATACGTATATCACTGACAATAAAGTCAAGTATGTGTGATATTCAGTTGCGCAGCTAGGAAGTACGTGCTTAACTCTGTCCATTAAGATCGTAGCAGGAAATAATAAATGGCACTATGGCAGTCGGGTACTGCTAAGAGTTCGCTACGGCTAGTGCCCAGTACTTCTAAGAGAGATCCAAAGAGATACGGATGTCCTATCTGCAGTTGTCATTAATAATGTTGAAGGGGATTGGGAGTATGAGAGGAAAGAGCAAACATTTTGTAGCCTGTTTTTGCCTGCGTGGTACACCCACGTAGGTTATCTTTATTTCTAACACCAATCTACTCATTTGTATGACGCAAAATACGATATGCTCTTAAATGACCAGCTGCGAGGGATTATATACAAACGCTCATGATTTAAGATAACGGAAGTTTGGTTCGTCATTCATTCTAGCCATTTTTTCAACGCGATAGGACGTGACCTACGGCTTAAAATAGATTTTGACTACCACTAGGAACATCCGTACGATGACCGGGATTCGAACCCGGAGCGTGATGAAACTTGGGCCAGAAAGCTAATCACTCGTATACCAGAGCGGCAAAGATAAAGAAAGGTTGGTTGAGTTTCATGGCACTAGTCATGATGGCCATGCGGCGCCAAACACAAGACATGACGTCAAGTAACGGACATACACGCAAGCAAGGTTTTACTGACACAAAAGAGAAATACACCAGGAATCCAACTCGCAGGTGAAGACATTGTTTGTAGGTAGCTAAATTTGCATCGCATTGATGCAAAGAACGGACTATCCACGGCATTCCGAGATCAATCCCGAAGTGAAAGATACGAAGACATCTCGTAATTTTTGAACCACGGTCAGATGACGATGTCAACACCTGAGCTGGCACCCCAGTCTTCAAACTTCCACCACGCTAACAACGCGAGGATATTTGACGCCACGACAGATTTAACGACGGTCTTTGGTTGGATGGAGTTTCAAACTAGCAACCTTCCGGTTGCTAATTCGAGACTCTTTCAACTAGGCTACCGCAACCCATATATAAAGACAGAGGTTCACATCAGCGTATAGTAAATGCATGACATTACGCATGAACACTAATTAAATTTCAATTAGCAATTGAAATAGGATGCGTTAAATACAATTTTAGGCATTTGTTTACGTTTTCACATAAATACGTCCTAGAGTTGAATATATTAACAACTGGAGACAAGGATAGAACTCATACACGAATGGTTTGAGAAGCATCGACATATGCATGACAAAATATGCGGGAGCAAAACCTTAAAAATTGAAGATAAATGGCTAATTATATTTCATATTAAAAATTTTAAATATTCTGTCAAGTTGCTGATACACATTAAGACCGATTTTTAATAAATATGGAAGGAAAGTTAAATTATTCATAATAAATTCATCTAAACCTAGATGAATTTATTATGAATCCGAAATTATGATTCCCTCCCGAAATCGAGTACACATCATGAAGAGATTTCTTTATAGGTCCATAACTCTGTAATAAATAATTTTTATAGGAATGGTAAAATACACATTTAGAAACATACTAGATTAAAAACAATTCCATATTAGCTATAATATTTTTATAGAAAGAAAACTCTTGGAAAAACAAGCAAAATTGTACATAAAGGCACTTGAAATAGTTTGAGTTTGTAAAAAATAATTTAAATTTTTTATTACCATATTGTAAAAATCTTAAAAATTTAAATTTGTTATAGAAATGGAACACTAGCTTTTCGCCTGTGTAATTACTTCAGGTTACTGTGCCTGCTGACACCTATCTGCTAGAAAGTACAGGTCTATTTCCATATGAATGAACTTAAAAAGCGATGGAAGACTGCGAATTATTAGCTTTCAATGAAACCAGGCTTCACGACACGATGACGTGATACAGAAACTGGAATGCGTTCCCAATGACTTCGACGCACTTCTGTGGCACCGAGTGTTGCTGACTTAGCTGTGTCTTTTCAAGTCTGCGTTGACAAATTGGTGTGAAATTCAATACAGTTCATCTTGACCGAAAAAGGATAATCCGCTAAGAAAGCGAAAAGGAATTTTTGCACATGGATAAGAAGGAAAACGATACGTATCAGGTAAAATGTATGACATCGAATATCTTAAGTGGGTCGTGCTTCTAAAGGTGATAGATAATCACACTATCTATCACATGGCTCGGGAATCTAGTAGTAAAAATAAGGACAGTAGTTTAAAAATAATATATTGAGCAGCTTCTCAGTTTGAAACTCGATAAAAGTACCATGTTTCATAGCATTGAACAGATTGCATTGAAATGAAAAAAAATCTGACAACCAGTCGATTTTTCGGGATTTAATAACTTTATCTAAAATGGAAATCAGAAATTATTGTCAACAATATTATTATATTTACCTCTTCAATGCCGCATTTATTTCCGAATTATTGGTTTAAAAAAAAGATATTTCGTCATCTGAATGTAAGGACTAGTTAACTCGAAAATAGGTATTTTGAGTTGCACTTAAATTAGTAAAGCTGAAAACATACAGAATTGAATGCAAAAACTGTATCACACTATCTATCGGCAAATAAAAATTATAGGTGTTTGTGAAACAGGCATTAGCGTGGAAACAGTCTTTCTCTTTATCTCAAAACCAAAAAAAATTTAGTTACTTAGTTCTTGTATTCAGGAGACGATTTGTTTTTATGCTGACCATACAGCGATGATTCAAATTTTATCTATATAAATAAGAATGGAGTGTTTGTTTGTACATTGAATATTTTTAACTCATTTCAAGTTTTCTATCAGTTTTGGGTCCTTCTGATGCAAAATCCGTCTCTTGCGCGTTTGGTGTCTATCCATCTGTATGTGCCCATACTACATCCAAACGGTTGAATATATTTTCATGAAACTTTACATATCGTGAGTACTTACATTAATTTAGTGAGAACTTGGTTGCGTAAGTCTGTCCGTCTTCCCGTTCTATGTTCGATTTTGTGTTTGTGTGTTTGCACTATCACATAAAATTTATCGAACATATTTTAATGTAATGTTCTATATTTTATACACTGTATTTTAGTTTAGTGATTTGTGACGTTATTTTACATTCTTTTGCTTACATATTTAAACAAGTTTCATGATAAAAAATCTGAGTAACTATACTTAAATCAACCATAATTTGGAAGTTTTGGAATAGCTGGAAGGTATATTGAGCTGCAGTAACTTGAATTGTTTTACCAGTGCTGCTGAAAAATGAATTATTTTTCTAAAAATTATTTTTAAGGAATTTATATTATACTTTATTTTGAGCCTTATTTTTTCTTTACGAAATATATAAAAATTCTGAATATTTGGGACAGACGATAAAGAGAATAAAACATTATAAATTAAATATACAGAACAAGACCTTTTAAAATATTACAGGTACCTAATATGGCAACCTTGGTACTTTTTAATCGTTTGCTTTTTTTGAATTTGTGTCCGTTATATTCCAAGAATCTGTTTTGTAGTGAAAAAACAGATACATTCATTACTTCGTTCGAAGCTTTTTAAAATCTGTTTTAAGATGTATTTCTGGATTTTGAATTTGATGTTTTTCGTTCAATAACTGTAACGAAGGTAAATAATGGTTTAATTAGTTTTAAAAACAATTTTAATCATTGTACGATAATTTTGGGAACACTTTAGTGTTTAAATGACATACAAGGCATTCCCCCTTTATATGCATTCTCTGAACTATATCTATGAATTCTGGGTAACATTAGCACTCTAGAGACTTTTCTTACTAAAAATTTAAAACTTTTCTACAAAAATATAAAACGTTAAATTTGACATTTATTTACACTTGTGAAATTATGTATTAACAGTTGTCTACCTTTATTAGAGTGGTAGCTGTTACATGTGATGAATAAGAATTACAATTTATTAACGAAAACGGAAGTTAGTTAACCAATTCAACCCGAGTAAAGTCGGGTAATTCTGCTAGTGCACAATAAAATGCACTCCATTCAATACTGTGCTCATGCTTGGTTCGATTTTTTCATGTATTATCCGAGTTAGAACTCAGGGATGGTGGTCCAGATGAATTCTGGGTTGCAAGTGAAAAGATTAAAAGAAATACAAAGAATGCGACTAATCATCGCCAATAATATTCTAACATATCCCTAAAAATTAAAAACTGCGTTTTAGAAGTTAGATTAAGAAAGGATCAGGAGAATAATTAATCATGATAAAAAAATCGCGAGATTAAAAAGGTAGGACTACTCTGAATTATCATTTAGGTTTGTTTGAAAACTTATCGAACTTGATCGATTAAGGGCAATCACATATTGATGACAAACCCTAAAAACAGACTAGAGCTTAACTAATCACCGGTACGTATAACTACCATGCTTTTAACTATTTTACATGCTAATATGACGAAGTCAAACGTTTGTATTTGTCAAAAATCTAACTTGAAGCCATAAATAAATTGTTCATAATACGTAACGTAAACACGCAATTGCACTGCATTATTTTTCCAAAGTACTCCATAACACTTTATTCATAAGTTAAACAAAGAAATCAGTGAAACTCAGCATTTTCTGTATAATCAATTTTTAATGGACTTCAGATCATTATTAGATAGCAATAACATTATTTGGACATTCTTTTCCGGCGATAACGATTCTCATTGAACAAGGATAATTTAAATAATGCTTTAATGTTCTTTCGCTGAAGTCTGGGGTGTTGATGAAAGCACATACATCAAGGCTATTTATGAATTAAAATTGTGGTAATTCGTCAAGGTTTAGCTACTTTTGGATCCAAAGGAAGCATTAGATTTGAGAGGAACATTATACTTTCACCTGGTTAAAAGTGGCAATTAAAAAAGGATTGCAGTCTCGTAGAGACAAAATTTACAGTATAATCACGTCCCTTCAAAATAAAAGTTAGATTTCGTGTATCTAAAATTCAAATGGAAGCAGTAAAACTTTCTAAAGGTAATCAGTCGTAAATAATCGAGAAAATTCAATTTTACTCGATTCAAACATTTTGATAAAGTAACGTTCAGACTGTCAAGTAGAAATTAGAAAAATTTAAAGGTTTACTTGGAGAAACGAGCAACACAGCAAAGCATAATAGAAGTGGAATGGAATTCGAAATAATTAACAATTAACGTTACATAAAATAATAAACATCATTAAGTTGATGACGTTACTGAACCCGTAACTGTTTTCTTTCAGATAATTTATCGTCTGCAGTTTATCACGTGACAATATCGTTACAACGCATATCTATTGCAGAATAATTTGTGAAAGCGGACAATATGAAAACAATAAATGCGTCAAATTATTAAGTAATATTTTAAAAAAATTTAAATTCAGATTACGAAATTAATGTAATAGGCAAAGTTGAAACAGTTTCAGGTTTGAACATAATCTTTATGACACGAGTAAAAGAACTGGCTTTGTTGTCATAAAAAACACATTTATATGTGTTATGACAACAAAGAATCTTGTGATGTCATAAAGAACACATAGACGTAAATAAAGAAACAGAAAGAAACACTTCCAAATTGAAAAAATGAAACGATCACGCACGAAGATGACATTAAATGATCGTATCTATAAAGAGAAAATAAAGCGTAAACACAAAACCAAATCAATTTATCGAAACGTTTTCCTTCACAATATATTATTCATTACAGGATTCCCATTTCATTTGTCGACAGAAAGCTTCAACGTGCATAATGCCATCGTATTTTCAAAAAGGATTTCAAATTCGGAAATGAAATACTTTAACGAGTTCATTTTCCACCTATCGCTTTTCAAAACGTGCGCTATTCCTTCTCGCACCCAACAGTAGTGATTAATGGTAAAATAAGTATAAAAAAGGTGAAAGTAATCTTAAGAGGGGACGCTTTTACAAGGATAGCGTAGAGTTTCAACCACCGTATCTCTAGCCGATAGAAGATGAGCGAATGATACAAAAGAGGAGAGAAATGGTCGGTTGCTATGGAAACGAAAACACGCCTAACATCTGCTGACGCACCAGTGACGTCAGTTCACGCAGGCGATTCTAACAGACAAGGCCAAGTTTATGAATTGCTCAGATTTCATTTTTAGACCCCCTGTTCCCCCATATCATAAAACCTATCTGTTTCACCAGAGATGAACCGAAGCATTACACAAAAAAACAATTTCTCAGGAGGTCGTGGTAATAATGGAACGCGGCGATTCTTTTTACTTAGTAAATATTATCTATTTCACATTGTGTGTTTAAGCTATTTGGAATATATTAAACATGTGGGCCCATGTATGTCATTCTATTGGAGGTCAAAGAAAAGGCTTGTCCTTGCTAAGGAAAAGTAATTTCACTGATAATGATCAACTTATCTAGGGCTAGTACCCAATGATTCTGAAGGTGTAGATCACGAAATGAATTGAAATGTTAAGACTGTTTACTCCACATGTAGAATAAAATCACAGGATTAAAAACTCTGCTTTTTCATTTTTAAAATGCAGTAATTCGTTTAAACAAATCGACTTAGTGTTTTCAGACATGCTTTACTTCACCTAGAATTACTGGGACAAATAAATACTAATATTATAAAATACAATTCGAACATTTTATCTTAACCTCCAAGTGGTTTTGACGAGATATCTCGTCCCTTCAAGATCTCACCGATTTTCCAAATGACATTAACTTACCGCCAATTTTTTTATAATGACGATATCAAGATCTGGTCAGTTCTAATGACGAAAGACAATAAATACCTCGATGGACGAGAAATCTCGTCCATCACGATCTCGTTAGTTTTGCTAATGACGAGATACCTCGTTGAGACAATCACTAGGAGGGTTAAGGTTTGGTATTCGTTTAAATTCTTAACCGAGTCGACGAAAATTATTACTTCTCGATTGACAGTTCGGTTGTTTTGTCGTTCTATGTCGATTTTTTGCCACGAGGATTGATGAAACCGGGACCTAGAAATTACCATACGAGATTTACACTTGGTTCAACTGTCTACCTGGGAAAATGCGGAAATAGCAGTCCGAAAAGAAAGATCGGCAAAAGGCAATTCTAGCGTTTGCCTTCACTTTTGAAGTAAACCCAAAATCAATCTGAGTACTCTTCCACATTCGGATTCCCCAGTCTTCACCCCAAGTCATTCATTCTTCTTTGTAATAATATCCCAGTAGGAAAGCGCTGTTTGCTTACATCTCCTACAGACATTCGTTTGTATTAAGACTGACAATGATACTCCCTCTCTTTCTCCGCGATCCTTCCTCAATCTAGTGACTTTTTTTGCGTCTCATAGAGGAACGCTAAAGAAAGAGCATTGGTGGTCTGGTTTTTAGCCATGGGAAATACTTTATTAGAAGCAAGAATTTTATCATTTGCGATGAGCGACCTGTTATATAAACGCGCAATAACAGTGCAAAATACACTGCTGGCCACCCAAATTGCAACACCAAGAAAGACAAGAGATATCACAACAAAATTTATTTTGTAGATAACATGTTGACCAAGTATCAAATGATTATATTTATAGACTTCTGTGAAGTGTGGTTCCTGCCAAAATCAGTAGCCAGAGTAGCCGCCATTGTTGGAGATCACCGCTGCCACACGCCTCGGCATTGATTCAAAGAGACTTTGGATGTGTTCTTGGGGTACAGCAGACCAAGCAGCTTCCACACGTTGCCAAAGTTGATCTGGTGTGGCAGCTGGGGATGTATTCTGGGTCAATCGTTGAGCAACCATGGACCACATGTTTTCTATCGGCGAAAGATCCGGAGAGCGAGCTGGCCAGGGAAGCAATTCAATCTGGCGATTGACGAAGAACCCTTGGACAATGCGTGCCACGTGTGGTCGCGCATTATCCTGTTGAAATATGGCTGTGGGCAAGCCCTGAAGGTAAGGAAGGACAACTGGCTCCAACACCTCGGAGATGTAGCGCTGGCTGTTTAAAGTACCGGCAATGCGTACTAGAGGAGTGCGAGAGTGATATCCAATACCGCCCCATACCATAATACCCGGTGCAGGACCAGTGTGGCGGTGCATAACGCAGCTGTTCAGCATCCTCTCTCCACGGTGTCTCCAGACTCGAATCCGACCATCGTGGTATTGCAGACAGAAGCGTGACTCGTCAGTAAAGACAATTTCATTCCATTCTGCCGTCCACATCCTTCTTTCATCGCACCATTGGCTTCGGAAACGTCTGTGGTTCTGCGTCAAGGGTAGACGAAGCAATGGACGTCTTGCGGACAGACCACTCTGCTGTAAACGGCGTCGAATGGTACGCGCAGATACTGGATGATGCGGTACAGACTGAATGTGCTGTGCTATGGTTCGTGATGTGGCTGAGCGATCCGTCACTGCCATACGCACAATATGCCTGTCATCACGTGAAGTGGTGCACTGAGGTGGATGCGATCGAACACGTCGGTCCGTCGTACCCTCCTGCATCCAACGATCACATATCCGCATTACAGTTGTTTGGTTTCGTCCAACACGACTACCGATTTCCCTGAAAGATAATCCACAATCTCGGTAGGCCACTATCCTTCCTCTGTCGAACTCGGATACTTGATCAAAACATGATAGCTGTTTTCTACGAGGCATAATTGATCGTTTTTTTGAAAAACCACAATTGCCGTACTTGAAATCGTCGAAATCTCCAAGCCTTAAATAGCGCTTTGAAGTGGCGCCACAGGCGCGCGTGATGTGCGTCTGCGCTGAAATTCTAATCATTTGCATATCTCACCTCCGCTAATGCATGTTGTAAATTTCATATTATTTGCATGCTTCCTTCAGGGTGTTGCATTTACGGTGGCCAGCAGTGTACATATATAAAAAAAACAGTTTTTTTATATGTAAAACATTACAGGCAATTGGAATACAGCTGCAGCAAGAGTTTCATTAACTGTAAAAGAATGAAATTTCCAAGGAGGATTACCCAAAAGGAGGATATTAATGAAATGCAACTATATTAAGTATGGATTGGTTGGAGTTTGGGGTTTTATGGCGCATGGGCATTTTTGGCCATGCTGCGACAGGCACAAGACATACAATATCAAGTAATAGACACACAATGACAGTTTTACTGGCACAGAAGAGAGAAATACACCTGGCAGGAATCAAACCTGCGCCGCCTACAACTCGAAGGTTGCTAGCAGTGGACATACCAACTGAGCCACGAAGGCCCCATATAAAGTATGGGACACAAAAGATAATAAGTGTTAGCGAAGCACATCTAAAATATTCAAGTTTTGCAGAAAACAATGTATATATTTTTATTCCAAGAAAATCAATATTTTTATTTGAAAACAATCATTTCATACAAGAAACTTTAATCCATCAGATCAATATTTCCTCTTGAATTTAACTTTCTAATTGTGGTTGTTTTTTAGGGTTAATTGCTGACCCTGAAAACTTCGAAACCAGTGATTAATCGTACTTGGATTTTAGTGTGGCACTGGAGTGTATTTCTGTGAGTACGTTCGGGAAGTCAATTTCTTAAAAGGAATTATGTTTAAAGTTCATACAAAGGAAATTATCAAATATCGAGAACTATGAAATGAACGATAGGTAAATAGGTGAATTAACGTCGCACTGGAGCAACTAAACGAGCTATTGCCGACGGTCCGGGATCAATCCCGAAGGGTTGGATTTGGGTTTTTTGGCGCAAGGGCCATATTTGACCAAACTTAGAACAGACAATGTCAAATAATTGTGAAACGAAAGGATAGAAAGATAGGTGGGTATTTTAATTAACGTTGTACTGGAGCAACACAACGGGCTACTGGCGACGGTCCGGGATCAGTCCCCAAGGATGGAAAGGTAGGCAAATATGTATTTTGATTAACGTCACACTGGAGCAACACAAAGGGCTATTGGATGGAAAGAAAGAAAAGATCGCTTGGGCACCCTGCAATCCCGAA
This sequence comes from Meta bourneti, assembly GCA_933210815.1. Taxonomy (NCBI): domain Eukaryota; kingdom Metazoa; phylum Arthropoda; class Arachnida; order Araneae; family Tetragnathidae; genus Meta; species Meta bourneti. Next base: position 72,519,083 of record OW119929.1, on the reverse strand, counting down.
GGGAAAGCGGTCGAAGCTTCGGGAAGCGTTTGAAACACGGTCAGATGACGAGATCAACACCTGAGCTGGCACCCCATTCTCCAAACCACAACAACGTGAGGACATTTGAGAAGATGCCAGATTTAACGTGCACCAGCCCCCCACGTACACGAGCCTTTGGTTGGATCTAGTTACAAACTCGCAACCTTCCGGACGCTAATCCGCGGCTCTAATGACATGAGCGATTGAGTAAAATCGAAAAAGACAACACAAAACATGCACATCTGATTTTACTCAAAATACATCCGATTTAACTCAAATAGAAAATTCTATAATTCATTTATAGATACATAATTTGAAAACCACAAAAGTTTGTAACAAATAAAGATTTTTTAGGTAATAAAAAAATGGAAACGAGGTTTTTTTTAAAGAAATCATAACAAATTGAACAAATCGGAATTCAAAAACTATTGTCTCGAAATTCTAAACTTTGGTCTTGGATTCTACAGATGACGGCGAGTGTGAGTTTTCCAAATCATTTTACATTTAATTTCAAAGCAAAAACCCAGCGGTTTTGGAAGTAAAATGTGACGATTGTTTCGACACATTAAATTGCTTAATCAAAACGGCGTTTTGTGATCATATTTACTGAATCATTACAATAAAATTATAAAAATATAAAGCTTATAAAGAAACGAAAATCGATCAACTTATAGACAAAACAAGGGAAGTGGAATTAAATTTTAATTTGAATCCAGTTTCCAATTAGGGCCAGGAGACAAAAGGTATAAGATGAGGAGGATATGAAATACAGTATCAAAAGAAACATCATCGCAAAAGTAATTCTTTGCGTTCGCAGTAAAAGATTTTAAGGAACATATTAATTGAATATTTCTATAACATCGGCACGGAACATCTTTCCGTGATTTTAATGGGATTATAACTTAATTACGAGATGAAAATAAATGGTTTTATAAGACGTATTTTTACATTCCGTGATAGCCTGTAATATTCATTCCCATCGGATTCTACTTGTCTTACGCTATTTGACTGCATTACTTTGATCGGTTGGTTGGGCTTTTATGGCGCAGGAGCCAGATCTGGCCAAACTACGTAAAGCAATGTTTTTTCGTCTAGTAAATGGATATACACACAAGGGAAGTTTTACTGATAGAAAAATGCACCTAAGGTCAGTACAGGAATCAAACCTGCGCCGCCTACATCTCGAAGGTTGCTAATGCAATGGACAAACTCACTGAGCTAAAGCGGCCTTATGGAGTCGGACCTACACTTTTGCTATCAGTAGGCTAACATAAAACTTGTCGTTACCCATTCCCGATTGGGTCAACTAAGAAGTGCCAGATATGATATTGTGCCAGGTTGGGTTCATCTGTAAATTAGTGTTCGAGTTTTAAGTTTGGAAAACGATACACAGGATGTTTCAGAAAGTTATACAAACTTAAGGGGAGGTAAGAACATCAAACCGTATTCATACAGGCATCAGGCCCATAAGGATACTACTTTTGGGGGCTCGATGGATTGGTTGGGGTGGACCCATCTCTTGGTCACCACAATCACCCGATTCATCATGCAGATTTCATCTTGCACGAGTCATCGTGTACGAGACCACGATTGACTTCGAAGCTGGCGTCATCACAAGTGGCTGTTGCGGCTGCAAGTGTCCACGAAAGGCCAGGAAATTTTTAATCCATGTATCTGCCTGTTAGGCATGAATTATTGTTGGTGGTCGAAACTCTGAGCACATGCTGTGAAACAGTGAGGGCACAAATAGTCAAGATGTAAAATTAGGGGTAGTTTAATATTGTTACTTGCTGTCTTTTATTTCTGCACTTGAGCGCACGCTCTACCACATTAGGGTGGGGCTTGTGGTTGGTTGTTATGGGGTTTTATGCGCAAGGGCCATATTAGGCCAAGCTGCACCAAGCACAAGACAGACAACTACAAGCAAAAAATTTCGTGAAAGAGGGATTGGATTGGAGAATAGAATGGGATGAAAGCAGATAAAGATCGGTTGGGTATCCCGGGAGCTCGGTACCCGTGTTTACTAAGATAGCAAGCCCCATGGGAAAAGAAAAGATCTCTAGAGAACCTGGGGTTCGTGAAGCACGAACACACTTGAAGGAAATGTGCCCATGAGGGCGGTGGGGCTTGAGGACACACATCCTTAAATAAATTTAATTTTGTGTTGCCTGCATCCTCTTAAAGTTTGGAAAAGTTTTAAATCACTCTGCATACATATAGTTACAAGTGTTGTAGCTCTTTGAATCCCAAAGTGTTGGGAGCGAGTGCGATAAGGACACACGTACTTATATAAAAACGAAACTTTTAATCTATCAGTGCGTCCCACGCTATTTTACAGCCAGACGCTCTTTAAAAATGGAATATGGAGGAAATGGTAAGCAGGATGTCCCGGAAACTCAGTAGAGAAGGCGGAAATCAAGCCAGAAGCAGTTAGTTCCACTTGCGACATCTTTACAAATGATGACGCAAAATCTTAAAAGTCGGAAAGGGTCAAAGAGATATGGAAAAAGCGGCTTGATTGAGGCTAAAATAAGAACCAACTCCAAAACAAGACTCGATGGCCAGTTCAAGAAGTTGGTACGGAAATAAATCTTGAAGTTAAAGGAAGTGAATTTAATTTAGGAACTACCTTCAACCAGAAATCCTTTATTCAAATTGTGCAGTACTAAACGCTACATGATATCCAACACTGTCTAAATATCTGCAAGAGAAAATTTCGAAGGTTTACAACGTTGCGAAACATACTAAGTCAAAATTTTCAAGATACGAAGGTTTTAGTTTTTCTAGACCAGAGTGTAGTTATCTTTAGATTGGTGAAGTGTGTGTTCACACTAAGGTATTTTTTCTTTTCGTGAAGGTTAGATTTCTTTTGGAGAAACGTTTAGAGCTTAGGGATTAGAACTTTTCCTCCTTCATTTCCTCAGAACAATTTTTGTTGACTTAGTGTTTCACTAGTAAGCCGACGATTTAGACCTAATAAAAAGTATCCCAATAACATTTACAGCTGAAGAGGTTTCCTAAAGACCACATAGAATTAACGGAAGGCAGATTAATAAACATTGTTCAATGCATGCTGTATAGTTGTTTAACAGAATATATTTTATGTGGAATTTGTATGCTGGCATAGCCGACCCTGTGAACACAAAAAGGCATATCTAAAGATACGCCGTTATATCTTTACAAGTTTGGTTCGCTTTCTTTCAGTGGATTAATGCTATATTTTTGTTAGGGCTTACCTAAATTACTAGTGCAAATATGATAATGCGAATTTGGGACATGCTCAATAATAGTCTGTTGTCACGCAAGAGTTGTATGTTTTCCAAGGTACGTCGTTTGGCCATCACAAGACCATGAACATGTTGACAGTGCGCAAGGTCGTTCCTGAGTGGTGTACCGGGCGTATACTTGCATGTAGTCAGAAAAAATAGGGGCGGCCGAAACACAAGCACAGTATCTTCCAACTTTAAATAAAACGAACAAGAAATTTTCCATCGTTAATTTTATACTCATTCGTTCTTTGGAGATTTTTTTTTTCTATTGTAATAGCCCGTTGTGTGTTGCTCCAATGAGACGTAAATTCAACTATCTAAACTTTTTCTATTGTAATAAGACTCATGAATTTGGATTTTAGTTGCTAATCCACATTCGAGTATTCAAAAAAGCACTCAAGGGCAAGGGGGATAATGGCGCATGGACCATATTTAGTCATCCTGCGCCAGGCAATGTCAAGTAATGGACAAAAGCACAACGAAAGTTTTACTGTCACAGAAGAGAGAAATACCCAGGGAGAAATCGAATCAGCGCCGCTACAACTCGCAGATTACTAGGGCGATGGACATACTCACTGAGACACGACGGCTCCTCTTAAGGGCAGGGATGTATTCAGGGAGAGCCCACGGGGCTCGAATCCTCCGTAAAGGATTTTTGGAAATAAAAGCTATTAAAAATGTGCGCGAAAGCTAGTTATATCAGAGAAAATCGAAGTTTCGCAAATCAAACAAAATTACGTCTAAATACGTCACTAGTTTGAAAACAATCCAAAAATCATTAAACGAAATGCTTATTTTACATGCAGGTATTCAGGAAACCGAGAAAAAGATCGAAATTGTTTTCTGAATACGTGCTTGAGATGAAGGGCGTTCTTAGAAAATCAAACGTTTTTCAAGAGGGCGGTTTGCTGAAGTTTGCACGTGGGCAGTTCAAACCACAGGTTGGTTGGGTTTTATACGGAGCAAGAGCCATATTTGGCCAAGCTGCTCCTAATACATCAAGTAACGAACATACACACAAATTTTATTGACAAGAGAGAAATACACCCAGGGAAAGTTAGAGGAATCGAACCTGCGCCATCGATAACTCGTAGTTTGCTAGAGCAGACCCCACTGAGCCACGGTGGATCCCCCATACAATCAGGAACAGCCCTGATTGTGTTATTGTGTAGTATGTTGAGAATTGTGTGGGCTGTTGAGCAATATATCCTATGTGTAGTAGATACTGTGACGTAGCATACTACTGCCTTGTTAGTCAATAAGGTTGTACGTTCAAATTTTCTGTTTAGGATTAACTGTTAAAATGTTGCGTACTAAAGCATCTCATGTCTCATTGCTGTAAAACAGAATAATCATACTATGACCTAGTGTAGGTAACTATCAGTTACTTATACACACAGAATACAACCGTCAATTCGCAAGGACCAAACACGTAACTACCCCCCTTTATTAGCCATAGCTGTGTGTAAAGACTAACTTTTATAAAAATAATAAAAATTTGCGTTTTGAGGTACGATACCAAGCTACAGGGAATGGAATTGTTTATTTGGTCATAATCACTGTTCATCACCTTTTCTAGAAAATGCCAGGGTTCCCATCCTTCAAGCAAAAGGAAAATTAGGGCGTTTTCAAGACCTCTTTAAAAGCTATATTTATCATTTTAAAAATCCTTCCAGAAAGATTGCAATAAATTAACCCGTGGAGCGCATGTGAAGAAACTTGCACGAGTGCCATGTTTGGATCTCACGAACCCAAAATCATTTTTTTAGCAAATCTATAAATATTGTGTCATTGATTTTTGATGACCCTTGAGTATCACTGACCTTGATTAATGAATGCAGGCGAAATAAAACATGCGTTCTTGTAAAAACTAAGGCATTTTTTTTTTAAATTAACGCTCCGAGTGGTTTCGACGAGATATCGCGTCATCAAGATATTGCCGATTTTTTTATGACGTGATCGAGATTTGGCCAGCTTTTTTCTAATGACGAGATATCTCGTCCTAACATTTGGCCTTTTTCTCAAAGACAACCGTGCCTTTTTTTTTTTTTTGCTAATCATGAGATCGTCAAGATAAACACCAGGAGGGTTAAAGGACTTTCAGCAAATATTAAAGCTTTTACAGGGTTGGTTGGTTTTGAGGTTTTATGGCGCAAGGGCCATATTTGGCCATGCTGCGCCAGACACAACACAATATCATGTAATTGACACACAGTGAAAGCTTTAATGGCACAGAAGAGAAATACAACCAGAGAGGAATGCACCTGGCAGGAATCGAACCTGTGCCGCCTACAACTCAAAGGCTCTAATAACCACTGAGCCACGACGGCATTAAAGGGTACTTAAAAACCAAAATGAAAAAGCTCTATGGGAACCCTGATTAAAAATAGGTCAGTCATAAAACTTAATATAAACTCACTCCCTTACCCTTGAAAAATTTCGATTTCTAGTGCATTTAGTGAAAGGTTTACGCGATAACGAGGCATTCGCAAAACCCTTCTCTAGGCACATCGTGACCTTATTCGAGTCGAGATGATTAAGAAATTGACTCAAGTGGTTCTTACTGTAAAGGATGAAATGGAGCGACTATCGGATGTCTACAATTGACGCCGAGAAAGGATCCGAAGCATGAATGGAAGCGCAACCATTTGGATGACTTAATAGGGTTTTACAATTTCATTCATAAGGCTTGAGAGATGCCTTGAGGCGAATAATCTGATTTCCCCGAAGCTCATCTTTGGAAATTTCCCTTTCGAATTACTACGATAAGCAATTGCTTCGAACCGGTGATGATGTCATTTCCGCAGACCTCAAATGAGAAACTAGACCGCATTATTTCCATCACTTTGATTGGAATGTTTCGTGAATGTTTTCAGCCTCGTGACAGTTTAAACCTTTCTTTACGAAATCAATGTTGAAATAAATGTATTTAAAAAAAATGAGAATCAGCATTTTAGTATGAAAATTTGAAGCGCTTAAAACTGTTATCAAAATATTACCACCGTGTCGAAACCTAATGAACAATCGTGTCTTTTTTTACGTAGGTAGGTAGTTGAATTAACGTCGCACTGGAGCAACTCAACGAGCTATTGGCGACGGTCCGGGATCAATCCCGAAGGGAAAGATCCGAGGAAAACACCTCGTAATTTTGAGCCAGTCGGATGACGAGGTCAACATCTGAGCTGGCACTCCACTTTCCAAACTTCCACACCACGTCAATGAGAAAATATTCGAGGCCACGATATATTTTACATGCACCATCCCCACGTACATGAATCTTTGGTTGGATCGAGTATCGAACTCTCAACCCTCTGGTTGCTAATTCGGTTAAGGATACAGCAATCCCCGCCTCCTTTAAGAAAATAAAAAGAAAGGAAAGTTATCTTCAAAAAGCAGATCGAAAACAACTGACCTTGTTTAATTGAATTAAATGTTTTTGTAGATTTTCTGATTTAATGTTATCGGTTATTTTATTTCCGATATAATACTGCAATTTTTTTCAGTTTCATTGAATTTCGAAAATTCAATAGTCTAAAAAGCATAGCTAGAATTTAAATCAGGGATGCAGATTTGTTAAGACCAAGGGATACATAGATTCACTGTGTCTTATGAGAGGGCTGCCAAAACAGCATGAAAGTTATATATCATATATTATTTATTTTATTTATCATAAATTGTTGCAAAAATAATTAAAATTAAAAAATTTAATTCGATGCGTGACACTGCATTGATTTAACAATTATTTTAACATTTGGTTCGATTTTTGAAATAGCCAAGCCGCAAAATTGATTCAAAACTTTCATTAGTCAAACGGTTCCTATTTTTCGATTTGTTAATATTCATGACTGAAAAAGTCTGTTCACACATATATGTGCCACGCCTGGCGCCATAACTACTTTGATGTGCGTGTGTGCAATTTTTAAAAATTATCTATCGTGTGACTTGTTTTAAGTTCAATTAATGGTGAGGCGGGCTGCCAGCAAATCTACGGAGGGTAGCATATGGCCCGCGGTATGTGCATCCCTGGCTTAAATGTTAGATTTGATAGAAAATTATGAATTCTCAATTTTAGAAGCCACTTTTTAAATTTTTCAGGAGAGCCATTTCCATGTTTTGAAAAAAAAATTCAAAATTACAAGGAGGAATAGAATGATTTTCATAATAAAAAGGGAAAAAAGAACGGAGGAAAGACAGAGGCGGACGAGATTTGATCAAATCGAACCAAGAGTCAATACATACAAGGAAAGTTTTACTGACACAAAAGAGAGAAACACTCAGAAAAAGCAACAGGAATCGAACCTGAGCCGCATACTACTCGCAGCAATTTGAATGAGATATTTTGATTGACGAAGTGACTCACATTGCATTAAATACCTATGAGGTATATCGCCAGGAATTGAAATGACTAAATATTTTTATTGGTTGATTCCCTTCGACTTTTAAATGGCTGAATTTGATTTTCATTTATAGTTATAAGACCTAACGACCTGAACCGAACTTGAGCATTGGTTCCTAATCGAATTGTAGAAATATCCAACGCAGAACTCGGCCAAATCTATCCACTCGACCACGTAACAAAATCATTAAAAAGTCACACAAAAAACATTTCGATTCCTTAACCGACGTGAAGGTACAAACCTCAGAAAGTCCCAAAACAAAACACCGAGGCAATTTTTCCACCAAGTCCGTGATCGCACAGCAGATAGGAGAGAAATAGAATGACCTCCAGAATGGAAAAAGGAATGAAGGAAGAAAAGGAACGAAAGAGGCGGTCGAGTTTTGATCAAATCGAACCAGGAGTCATCAACACAATCCGGAACGATGCTCCAAGTATGGGGCGAGAGAGCGGAAAAGATAAAGCGGAGTTTGTCAAGTAGAGAAGGGGGCTAAGAAAATCGAAGAGAAATTGAATAACGATCATTTGGGAGGGAGGAGAAAAATTGCGCAGGACTTGGAGCAAGTGGGAAAGATTGAAGGCCGCATTTCCTTACCTACGGAATGGTATTGATTTTTAGTCCCTTTTCCCCCTTAGACGGCGAGCAATTTCGGCACACAAAAGGGGTACAAAGCATTGATAAGCATAGCGTGTTTATATCGTTTAATGTCAAGAAAAGACGGCTGACGCGGCAAGATTTTCCTTAAAAATTATTCATATTTTTTGTACGCCAAAACAACGGAACATTTGAAATAAAATACCAGTACTACCAATGTTTAATTAAAAAGGCTGTCAGAACTTGAAATAAAATCTGCATCACCTCGGTTTTCAGAACTGTAAATATGCTCACTTTTAAATGCTTTTATATATTTTTATTCTTCACGAGACATTTTCATTGCAATCTAAGAGGAAGACTAATAAATATCACTAACTAGTAATTAGTCTAATAAATATTGGCTTGTTGGGTTTGATGGCGCAAGATCAAAAAGGGACAAACTATGATCTAATAAATATCAGATATATTGCATTTTGACTTACTATTCAGTCAACATTCATTTTAAACGAACGAGTTCCAATTTGCAATTATACTGTAAATGAATACGTAATCAAACGCAATTTACGTCAATGTATTCTTGATTTGCAATCAATTACTAAACCATTCATACTGAACCCTGAATTTTGGATACAAATTTATTTTTTGAACAAACGAAAATTATGTGCGGAAATATAGCACCACAAGAATACCGTCACACAACGCAAAACAATATATAAAATTTCAGGAGATGCGAAAAGCCAAATTCTAATTACACTGTGTTCAATTGCGAAGAGCTTTGACGATTTAGAATTGCGTTATATTGATCAACAGATTTAATTTCAGACTTGCCTGCAGTGAACTATTCTCATTATTCTAAGTGTGTGGTGTCTCCTCACTATTTCGTATTTAAGTAATGTGCATAGGAAATCAGAAATTCTATGGCAAATACAGTTCTTGACGCGTTTTCCTTTCCCCGATCTATCAAAGAACAGAATTTCTATGCCAATTCTATCTATAAAAGAATTCCTCTCTCACCGCCTTATTCCAGTACAAATTTAAATCCGGACTTAGGTGAGTAATTCCTACACACCTTCCTCCCACGGCATTTTGACGTCCGTCCAATCACCCCGTTTTGACTTAAGACCTTCCCTCTACTTGACAGCTTTTAGCAAGAGATGTACGAGATTAAGAGCACTCCAAATCCGTGACAGAATCAAATGCACAACCACCGAGCTGTCATCCTTTGCCATGTGACACATCGATTATTAAGAGCAGTTCGTGGGGAACACGGCAGGAAATCCGGTCCAAGATTCTGAGGTGCTTCAGACAATGCGGTTAAGAAGCTCTGGACTGCAGGCATGGGGTCGAAAGGTCGTTCCTTCTGTCTGCACAAGTGTCAAAGAGCAAGTACTGTTTGACATAGATTGTCGAGTCCGTGATATAGGGCGACGGGAGAAATATGCTTTACTTTATTCCAGGAAAACACTCAAAGCACAACACAGATAAAAAAAAGATTCGGGGTTTTTCAATAAGAGCTGTTTACGAAAACTCTCTATATGTTATAAACTGGTCGGTTTCATTACATTCTTTTGATAGTACTTTGGCAATGATGTAGGTGCATAAAGGTTGCTGTGTTAATTATAAGCGATGCATGTTCCATGTTTAATTTATTTGCAATTTAAAGACATTTCAGATGTTGACACTACATAACTAACTTTCGTCTGGCAATGTAATGTTAACATCTGAAATTTCTTTATATGATCGGATTCGGAACAAGAAAGGTCATATATATCACTTTCGGAGCACCTGCTGCAAAGCAGCTAATCGTCACATCATAAAGAGGTAGGTAGGTATTTTAATTAACGTCGCACTGAAGCAAAACATTGGGCTATTGGCGACGGTCCGGGATCAATACCGAACACATAAAGAGAAACAAATGTAATTAAAGTTTACATAAGGGAGAGAAATTTAAACTAAAAATATAGATTTAGGGGAGATTGTGGGAACAAGAACAGTTCAACGGCTTATACAAAATAGATATGCGCAGAAGCATGCGCGAGTGCATTCTAGATTCGATGTTCTGGTGAACCACAACATCGAATTTAGAATTAAGTGCAAAAGTTAGAAGAGTATTACTACAGATTGGAACCTTGGCCCATTTTCAATTCATTCTTTTATCTACTCATCTGCTACTGGAGTACGATCACTACCTTCGTGGGCGAAAATGCAGACAACTGTTTCATTTTTCGGTTTCCATTCATCCAAATCATCACTGAAACATTTAAGAAAAGGATTAATGACTTTTAAGCAGTTTAAGTTGGTAAACAAAAGAAATGGCTGATTTAGCAGAGAAGGAATAAGTGTTGTTCTTTGACTACTGGTTTACCGTTCAAATATGCCGAGTGTATTCTTAATTAGCTTAGTGTAAAGTGGAGTAAAGCATGAAAAGATAACCATGGTTTTAACAGTCCCTAGGCCTGTTTGCTTCATAGATAAAATCAATTTTTTTAACTTTTGTTTCTCTACAGGAAACTATCTAATAACAGAGAATCAAAAAGCCAGTTTTGTAGAGTTTTTTCCATAAATATATAAAATTAACAAATCAGAAAAATGATCAACTATGAAAAATGTATCCAGATGAGAATGAATTTACATAATTTCCAAATATACAGAATAGCTAAGCACATGAAAGTAGAGTACCTGTTACATTAAGTATAATTCCAAGCATGGTCAAGTAATTTTTCGAAACGTTGTACAGATATGCTATAAAATAAATTCTATATTAATGTTTTATGGAATGAAAAAAAATCAAATGTACCCTAGTCTGATTCCCCGGTTTTTGGAGGTTTCATATACAAAGAACATTTTAGTATAATTTATTTAATAAATAACGGATAAACGAAAAGATTTGGTTCATACTAAACGAATGTACGATAGAATAATACTAAACAGTGTACATGCATGGATGTAAATACGGCCAATTCTCCCTTGATACCATAAGGCACTTCGAACACTAAAAAGGAATGGTCCGTAAATATTTCTACACAATAAGATGACAGACTGGATAAATAAGGACTGTAATTGGAAGATTCAAAAGATAACTATTCTCAACACCTTAACATTCCTTGAAAACAATAGAAAATATCTTTAGGCATAAAAACTTGAAAAAGAATCTATTTAAAGAAAAGGATAGAAGTTTTGTAACATCCTAAGAATGTTGAGAAATGATTATTTCTAGAAAGTGATGTTACTTCATCCGTCTGTTTTCTAAATAAGAGAGTAATTTACGTCAGATTTCACGTTCCAGAGACCACAATCGGCAAGTATTCAGAAAATAGATGTTTATGTACACGAAAGAGTAGTAAAACATCGTTTTGGTTCGGTAGGAAGGAAATTCCTACACAAATCAGTTTAAATCTTGTTTGACATGTATAAATGCAATTGAATTAAAATAAAAATTTACACTTTCTGGCATTGCATATATAAAAGCGATATACATCTGTGTGAAGCATCTAGAGCTATTTCCGCCGTGAGAATGGCAAGTTATTATGATTTTATTATTACGTTTAAGCGATTTTCAAAGCTGGCTAATAGTTGGAGCTCGTGAGATGGGTCATAGCATTTCGGAAGTAGAAGTCTAGATTTTCACGTACTATCATTTTAAGGGTGTATCGTTGACTCCAAGAATTCTGGCAAAAACCTATAACTTATGACAGCAGTGTGGCCGTAAAAGACTGGGTGAACGTGACCAACGTCGGCTGGCAAGAATTTCTGGGTCACGCGATAGGCGTGCAGCAATTCCTCAGATAAAGTCGGAATTCCATGCTGGGCCTTCAACAAACATCAGCGTGGGGATTGTGCGTTTCCTCAAAGATATGGGTTTTAGGAACCGAAACCTAATTTGAGTACCCTTGATGAATACTCGATACACAGCTGTGCGCATCCCCTGGGCTCCGGAAGGCCGCCATTGGACACTTGATGACCGGAAACGAGTAGCCTGGTCTGATGAGTCGTGTTTCCCCCTCTTTCGGACAAATGGAAGGATCAATGGATGAAGAAAACCCCACGAAGCCATGGATCCCGCAACAATTCAGGGTGTAGGTATTTTAATTAACGTCGCACTGGAGCAACACAATGGGCCATTATCGACGGTCTGCGATCAAACCCGAAGGGAAAAATCCGAGGACAACACCACGTAATTTTGAATCACGGTCAGATGACAAACAATTCAGGGGGCCCATGGCTTCATGGGGTTCATCAACCGGGGATTGTACAGGTTGGTGGCTTGTTTAGCTGCCATTCAATGGGACCCCTGGTACATTTACAAACGTGATACTATGTGTGCATCCTTTCTGACGAGTTACACCCATTCATGGTCTGCGTTCATTCTGATGGATTTGGCCTCTTCCAACAGCATAAAGTGCCGCCAAGTCTAGTCACATCAAATTATTATAGTTAGAGGAATACTAATGAGTTTGGGGTTTTGCCACATTCCAATCTATCCATCTCAACGTTAGATCTCGACGTTATCGAACACATTTGGGATGCCATGCAACGCGCTATGGAACACAGAAATCCTCACTTCAGAATAGAACAGAATTGTGGACCGCTCTGCAGGAAGTATGGTGTTCAATACCTACAGAAACACTCCAACATACTCGTGGAGTTCATGCCCCGTCCTATTAGACTGGTGTATCAGTTTTTTTGGCACTTCCACTGTAATTAGCAGTACGTCAAGTTCGATGCCAGAAAGTAGTGTAGCTGTTCAACAGCTAGAAATAAATGGTCGGCTCAACACTCTAAGGCAAGTCACATAATGGTCGTATATGTGAAAAGAACATTCCACACATGCAGGCGTACTCACTTTTTGTACAGAAAACATGTCGGTATATAAGCATATGTATTTCATTCAATTTGGAGTCGCAGGACCAATGTGTGGCTTGACTAAGACAATCCACATATTGGTTAACATCAGTCCAGTGGCACTAAATTGGCTGAAATATGCGTGAGTACCGACAAGTTTTTGAAACGGAGTACCCATGCGTATGTTTTTGTCGAATGCTGCGCATGGAACATCGACCTTTTAGGGAGCCTGTTAATCCGACCAGACTAGTCGGGCTCAGCTACTAAAAAAGTCGATGGCTTTTCAAGATTTAAAGAAAGAAATGTTACTTGATAGTCAACCAAAAGTACTATAATAAAATCTAACTAGGCTTTACGAACGTTTACCTTGTTAATGCAAAGGCGGAAAAGTCAGGTGTAATCAACAAAAAATTCATAGAAGTGACTAGAAGCAAGGATAAGAAAGAGACAATAAAAGCTCTGTATCTAAGGCGACACGCCCCAAAGGTAGGAGAAAAGCCTTTCCACCGAGAAAATAATTAAAGGAAGACAAAAACACTCCCTCCGCACCAAGCAAACATTTTCTTGGATCAATTAAAACAATCAGTTCTAACGAATGAGAGGGTTCGTATCCAAAGTGTCATCCTTTCAAAGCTGTGGAAGCTTTGAAAGAGGACAAACCACGTTAAGCTTAGAAGGAACAGGAGTGGTTTTTCCAGATTTTTACAAGCAGGATTTTAATTTAAAATTTATAGCACACGCGGCATTTTTTTATGGTCTGTTATGCTAATGGCGTGGTGTGGAAGTTTGGAGAATGGGATGTCAATTCGTGTGTTGCTTTCGTCATCTGACGGTGGTTCAAAATTCCGAAGTGTTGTCCTCTGATCTTTCCCTTCGGGATTGATCCCGAACCCGCCGCCAATAGCCCGTTATGTTGCTCCAGTGCGACGTTAATTCAACTACCTACCTGTTAGGCGATGTGTATATTCGTTCCAAACCCTTAAGTCAAAATCAATTCATTACTGGGTGGTTGGATGGTATTTATGACATTCAATCCTCCCGCCATAAATTGTGTCAAGCAAGATAAATAATAAAAATAATTAATAACATTTTTATTACAAATAAAATATAAGTTAATAAAAAATAATGTTCTATATATTTATAGGATTGATTCATTACTGGGGAAATGTGAGAAACCACATAGCAGCCCAAACTAAGCAAAAAAACAGAATAAACTCACGCGCGTTCAAACAATTTCAAACTAATTACAAACTAAGTTACTTACTGATGGCGCCGATAACTTTAACGTAAGTGGTAATGGCAGTAAGGTTAAGGAAACTACAAATCGAAAGTCCAGAACCATTTTGTAGGTTATATATTATATGTACTGCATCAGTCATGGTTTCGCAATGCGACATATGGCTGATGCAGTGTAGTGTAAATAGTAATGAAGGGAAACTCAATAATTCATTAAAATAAGTTCATATAAGTTAATATTTTTTGCTAAAATATATAATATATTTCATAAAACGACGAATTTATACTAGAAATGTAATAGTCGTCCTCTTGAAAAAATATTGTAGGTGAACAGAATTAGAATATATTTTAAAGGGTATTGTGCATTCACATTGAAATGTTATAAAATGAAAAAAAAAAGCAAATCTACTTAAAAAAGGACCTTTTCGATAAATAAAACTGTTTATGCATTGACATTCTAATTGCGATTCAATAGAAAATGAATAACTTGGAAAGCGATCTAGATTTTTTTAGCTGTTCGAAGACATTGCATTTCCCCTGAGAAAATATTCGGAACTATCGAAAACTCTGCCTTATAAAACAAGATATAATAACTAAAGAACCACATGGCTTCTTAAAGAAAATATCTTCTCAAAGTGAAAAAATTAACAAAAATAAGAACGCAGTATACCAGACATCAAATGTAAACAGTACATTATTAATGATGGAAAAATGTTTGGAAGGAATTTTTCGTTATTCATGTAATTTATCAAAATTTAGGCAAACGGTCTGCTTGATAAAATCAGAAAATGTTTTGCAGTTATATTCTTCGGGGGATTTAGAGCTGTCTAAAGATTCTGCAAATAAAAGAAATATTTCTTGGAACGCGATGGAGATACATCAGATTTTCGAAAAAGTTCCAGATATTTTTCTAAAGAAAAGTTACATTCTCGTATTAACCTGCAATTTTCACGCAGCGTTAATTTTCATATTTTGACATAACGTAAGGGCAATTTATATATTTTTAAATATTGATAAAAACTTAATGGAATTTCAAAATGATTGAATTAGAGAATTTTGTGATTGACAAGTTAATCGAGTAGTACATGAATCCGTAGAGTCATGGGGCATTCCACTATATCGTTATTTTTTACCGATGGATTTTTCGTTTGCGGAAAGCAGACAAAATTGTAATCAGCTTCTTTAGAATTAAAAGTTCAAATATCAATTGTTTCAAACTGAATTGACATACCTTCTAACCTCGAAGGGAAAAAAAATCGAAATTGTGCCGAATTAGGCTTTATGAAAGCAATTCAAAACAGAACTGACTGTTATAAGCTTTGCGGTACTTCGAACTCGACGAAACCAATTTGGCGATATTTTTTATTACACAAAATGGCGCAAAATATAGTGATTAAACTTTTTCTTGGGCGTTTTTTAGATATATTTGTAGGTTTTCCTTAAAAATTAGTGCCAAAGAAGGCTTTTAAGATAATTTAGTGACCACTGATTGCGGTTTTCTTTCATGGATTGGCGTCAAGTTGGTCGTTTGAAAATTTTCAAGACAGAAAAATTTCTTTTGTCGTCCGGAAGACTAGAAAATAAAGTGTTTTTCACGAAGACTTCTGAGAAAATCTGGAAAAGTTGGCAGGTATAAACTGGTGTGAAAGAAAGATGTGATGTGAACAAAAATATTCTTACACATCGTTTAGAAAAGTTTCATTTTCGCTTTTGTGATTAACGTATAGTTTTATACAACTTTAAATAAAAATGCGTTTATTGATGCACAATTCGTGCGTTTTCATTTCGAATAAGCAAGTTTTACTCGATCCACGCAATGTCGCTCTCCTTGATATATCGAGGAGTTACTCCAATAAATGAGTCGTCTTAGACCTGGTCTAATTTCAAATATTATTGAAGCACATTTGCAATCATGAACATAAACGTCAAACTTATTTTCTAAAAAATTAGAACAAACGTCAGACCTAGCAAAATTATTGCATTCTTTTTTAAAGGTTTAAGAGGCAGTAGACTTTCAAAATTACCAAAATCGATCGAAAATCTGATTTTTTTAAAACAATTTATCATTAAAAATTAATTGATACCAATTTCTGTTGATAGAAAAAGAAATTTTCAATTACGATAATGACGGTGTTACATATACAACATTAAAGATATAGTAGATAAGTATCTACAAAAGTCCTACTAGAAAAGCGCGTTTTTATCCGATTGAGATTTCTTTGACATTCTTCTGATTTCAGATTCTAGTGCATCTGGTTTTAATTGATTTACTTGAAATTTCTTGGAGATCTTTGAAGTCTGTTGCATATATCGAAGTACAAATGAGGTATCATGCTTCGAAATTTTGGTTTAAAATGTTGCTTAACCTGTTGTTTTGCGAAATTTTAGTTATTTTGAGTAGTTTTTTTTGTTCTGATTACAATTAAGCGATACACTTACCAAATGGACTTAATTTGATTTACATGTATACAAATTATTATGCAAATTAAAATTTTGATAGTACATGAAAAAATAATGCGCATGTCACCTATCAATTTTTGCTAGTTTATCAAAAAATTTGAGCATGTATTATGCAATAACTTCCGGGCGACGAAATATTTATGGATTTAACTTTATACACCGGCATTTTAGTAGAAAACAGTCTGCAAATTTTTCAACAATCGGATCACAGCTGCAAAAGTTAGCTTAGAAAGTCCAGTCTCCTTAACAAAAATAATTTACAGCTTTTGTACAAAAGGGAAGCACGAATTGGTCGAATGTACTTCAAAAATAAAACAAATGGAAACACGCCGCTATTCTCATTTAAAAATTTTTAAATCGCTGACTTTTCCGCGCCTTATTTTGCAACTGTTATTAGCTTAAAAATAAATATTTAAGCTTTTATTTAAATAGTTAAAAAGTATATTAAAACAACTTTTTGATCTCAAATGGATATCGCATGCAGGGAAACACTTGAACTTTAATTGCTTTCCGTAGCCTTTATTGTAACATGAAGCAGAACAAGCGAAACTATTTGAAATCTGATTAGGGAACTATTTCAGTGCATTAAACCTGTTTTAAGGCCATGAATAATCAACCAAATATACCTATTTCAGTAAAATAAAAGAAACTTCGGTTCAAGAGATAAGGTTTGAAAAATAATCTGCTGATTGCAGTGATGGGTCGCATACATGATTTCAATTTACACTTCTAAAAAAAATCATTCGGAAAGTTTTTTCATTCGGTTTTGATTTGTCAATCTATGGTCATCTTTTTCTACACGAGGGCTAATGATCGCCACTTTATCCGAGAAGGATATTTACAATTTGGAACGATGGTGATAATTATATAATAGCAACCAACATGCGTAATTACTTGAGATTAATCAACGTTACCATCCGTCAAACAGTTTTCGAAAAAGTCTAGAATAAATATTTTTTTAAATCCAGGTTCTGGTTCGTATCACACTGGAGTTTGAGAGGCTTTTCTGTCAAGCTAAATGTAGGTAGAGGTAGTGTTTCTGCGGCGGAACGTGTTTTCTGTACGTATTCCAAACGCGATGTCACGGATTGTTTTTTTATACGATTTCAGCACTTCTCCAATAAAAATCCCAAAGAATAAATTCAGAATTAAGAAATTAGTTTATTGGTCAATGCTAATTAGATTAAACGCCATACGTCACCAAAACGGCGATAAACTGCATTTTAAGGTAACCTTTTTACATAATATGCGAGAGCATTTGGATAGCGGAAGCAAAGTCTTTGCTCTGTCTGGTTGGTTTACATTAAAAATCCCTCCCATAAAGACAAAATGAGAGCTGCAATAGTTTAAAACTATTAATAAAAATTAAGGACGAAGCTTTTCTCTCATCTAATTTACCAAGAATATGCCAAGTGCAATTTTTCTTTGATAATTAAATTTAGCCCTCGAAGTTAAAAAATAGAATTTGTGCTTAATGTCATTATTATCCACCATAAACGGAACTCTTGGATACTTAGAGTAGCTTAGCTTTTCCATTCAAACTTCGTGAGAATAAAAATTCAAATTTCCTGTCCTCGAAATCCAACCAAAAAATCAGCAAATACAGTTTTCCTGATAAAAACCAATTGGAAACGAGGTAGGACTTTGAGCTCCAATTCACTGATTCCAAAGCAGGGGGAGGCGAACATCTTATCTCGAACCATTGAAAAACCTCGTCGGGTTTCACGAAACGGAACACGCCCTCTCCTGTAAAATAGGGAAGACGGATTAGAATTAGAGTCCAACCCAAAACACGACATAACACTACCCTCCCCCTCTCACAGAGAAGAAAAAAGAGTAAACGCAGACGACTGGCGAGGTATTTCCAAACGACCCAAAGAAGCGCAAGAGTCAGAAGAGAACGTACCTTTCCCTCCCGGATGGAGAGAAGGATCCTCGCCCCCACATCGCCCCTTCCCCTCCCCACACCATTCGGAGGCGGCCATTTTCAGGGGACGGGCGTCTGCCGAGATCGATACCCACTCCACAACTTGGGGTTGAACGTACGCTGCGGAGACGAGCCGTTGTTCCAGAACCGGAGACAGTATTGAGCGAATGTTGGTCAAGGGATCCTTTTGAGGATGGATACGCTTCTTGCACCGATCGCATGGATTGAAAGCAGTTGATGTTCTTACACTATAGACAAAGCACTGAAGTCGAATCTGTCTCTTTTAAGACCGATAAGCAATAAATTATTTGCAGATATGTACGGTCTCATAACCGTAGCAGTCGTTTCTTACGCCTCTAAATTATGTTTTAACGACCGAGACCAGTCGTCATTTTTGATATCTAACTTTTCTAAATTTGCTTGCTCGTTTGGCACAAATTCCGACCAACAAACCGTTTATTTCATTTATTGTTCTGCTATTAACTATTATTATTTTGAAAATTTGTTCGCTTGTCTGGCACAAATTAAGACCAATCCACTGTTTATTTTCCTTCCAACAATCAACGAGGGATTTTCAGTGTAAATATGTTCTCACTACACGAAGAGTTGAAGTCGAATCTGTCTCTTAAGATCTATAAGCAATGATTCTTTGAAGATATGTACGGTCTCACAACCGTAGCAAGCATGGTTTCGTTTTTTGCACCCATAAATTTCGTTTTGACGACCGATTCTTTGGATACAATCGTCATTTTTGGCTGCTAACTTTTCTAAATTCCCTCGCTTGTTTGGCAAATTCCAACCGTTTATTTTTCCTTCTAACAATAAATTAGGGATTTTCAGTGCAAACATAGCATCGGTGTTTTGGCGACGTTTGTCGTTTAATCTAATTGGAGTTCATCAATCAAATCTTATATATCACAATGCGGAATTTATTCTTTAGAATTTTTATTGACGAAGTGCTGAAATCGTATTAAAAAACAATCGTATTAAGCCAAGTGACGTCCTGTTCGGAATACGCACAGGAAACATTCCGCTGTAGAAACACAATTCATATATACATTTAGCTACACAGAAAATTCCTCTCATACTCTCTTAAATAGGCGCATCCAAGTTCAGGCCCTCATCATTATACTGTATTTAATTTCTACAAAAACAAAATAAATTTGAAATTCTATCTAAGAACATTTTGACAATGTTTAGGTGCCTATTTTCTGCTATTAACTTCTAAACCTGGTAGCGAAAATTCGTAATACATTCGCACAAGGTATTGTGATTCACATAGTATTTTACATAATCAGAGTACCTCAAAAGAGTAGTAAATTGCATTAAAATCTGAGTAAAGATAAGGATAATTGGGGGGGGGGTGAATTTTGAATAATTTTGTTAGTCATACCTTCAATTCCAGGGGCTTTTTTGATTTAAAGTTTTTGAATATGGATAATGATTTGGGATGGAAGGTTCGTTAGGTTTTTATTTTTATAGAATAGTAAGATCAGCACTTCCTAGTACTGAACCTGTTTTGGATATTTGAAGATGCATTGGTAAGAGACTGGTTTGTCGCTCAATGGTCGGGATTCTCAACGGCGCATGCTACCGAGCTTGGTTGGCTGGGTCTAACGGCGCAGGGTCATATTTAGTCAAGTAGCGCCAAACACACGACAACGTCAAGTAAATGGACATACACAGAGAAAGCTTTACTGACATAGAAGACAGAAATACATCCAGAGAGGAATCGAACTTAGTGATAATTTGAAACAAAAGCGGAGTAATTGGGAAAATAGCACAAAAGAAAAACTCCATTTAGCTGCGAAGAGAGGAAAACGTTAAATATTTCAAAATTAAGTCCGACAGTTTTCATTCGTTATTTCTAGATTCAGATCAGTTTGGTATTGACTATTTAAGATTAAAGCTAACTAAATTGGTATCTTAAATCAAACCCCTCTCATTTGTGGTAAACCAACTCCAGGATCTTACTAACTTCAGGTAGTAAAAAGATGGATTTTGATTTCGTAAGAACTACTGATTAAAGTAGAATATATTAGTAACCCCTAAATGCAAAATGTACTTGTTGACTCAACGTGTACTTCAAAAAATGCATCCATATAACTCAGAACCACGGATCATATCCATATCAATGTTCATACTGATAGATTGTATTATTTCTCTAGATAGGGGTTCTCTTAATTTAAAAATAATGTTCCAAAGCTATAAATTGACTTAAGAACCATTTTCCTTAGTCAATTAAAATTGATTGACCTCGACACTAGAAAACGCATGAATTCTTGAAATCGTATTAATTCAACAGAATTGTTAGCGTGATTGAAAAATGAAAAATTCAATCTTTTTAACTTATTACACAAAAAACGCCAGTTTAATAGATAGGATTGACAACATTACTTTTCCACGAAATCACATCCATAGTGTGCGTTTGTGCAGTTAATAAGATTGAAAAAAATACGTCTCAAGGAGAGAGAAATTATTTGGAATTAATTTCGAAGTCTTCCTGGCAATGGCAACACATCGCGTGAGGCAGGAATTTTATTAGTCACGTTCCATTCGCTCTTTCCATAAATGAACGTGCTACGGAGGAAATGCATTGTGTGGAACCCAATGAAATGAATTAAAAGAACACACCGAAATGTCAGGATAATTATTCAAATGTATATTATATTCTCCTCACACAAGAAGGGTCACATCTATTGTTCGCATTCAAGGGGTAATTCCGTATTCTTCAGCGCTGTTCCCAGCGTTTATTACGAATCTGCCACCAAGAATGCATTTAAATATAGCTCAATAGTATCTAGTTACTTTACCCGCTGTACGCATGCATTAAAGCCTTTCATGTAAGAAAATTCCAAGTAGAAAATATTGCCACTTAACTTACGCCTTAAAATTTCTTCACAATTCTCGAATCTCACCACATATTGAGATGAATCTTAAAGGAATCCATGCTGTAAGAAATTGCAGATAATATTTAATTCGTTTGAAATAAGATTGAATTAATAGATTGAACTAAATTAATCAAACTTCCAATGTCATAAATTTTATTTCCTTCTAGGCCTCTTCTAAGGTCTTAGTGGTTTGATTTCTAAGCGTCTGATTTTAGATAAAATATAGATTTTAGATATACTAGAGTTTTAGAATAAAACATAAGTTTCTGTAGACTCTACATTTACTAGTTGCTTCAAATAAAAACTGGAGTACCATGCTTTCAATTAAAAATTCACCTCTCTACCATCAAAATTAAAGAGTCGGTGCATTTTAAAGGGCTCAATTGTGCAACATTTTTAGTTGGTTGGCTGGTTTGTGGATTCATGGCGAAGGGCCATTTTTGGCCAAGCTGCACCAAAACACAATGTCAAGTAATTGTAAAAAGAACGGATAAAGGAGAAAGATCGCTTGGGCATCCTGGGGTCGCGACCCCTATGTTTACAAGAGACATTTTAAAAGAAACACAAAAGAATATACTTTTCGCTATACCATTTATAACAAAGTATTTAGAACAAAATATGATTACAATATTAAAAAACATTGCGAAAATGTGCAGTGAAAGAATTTTCACTTTCATTTTTGTGCCAAAACATATCATTGTGTGCAAAAGAGTCTGCAATCATAGGACATAAAATTCGCATACACTTTCATGACATCAGTTATCTATGACCCAAATAATTCATAAGAAAATTTTTAAATAAAATATTTTGTCACATCTAATTTTAAATTTGTGTAATTTTTAATTCTAAAAGAAAATTTACGTTTATCTAAAATTGTTAAATTATGTTACACAAAAAAACTTGAGAAAACTTATTTGAAAATAGATTTACAATAATTTAAACAAATTTTCAAAAATATCTTACGCACAATTTTAAAAGAGCAGCTTAAATCTGTATCTTACAACTTAGTTTAAAAGTTGGAAATGCTTCTTTAGAGAAATTTTTAACAAGAACGTGTTCAGAGTAGCTACATTGTTTCAAACTACTTAAAATTAATAGAAATATTCCAAGATGGAAACAGTAAGAATAAAATGAAGTTAGAAATTGTGAAACAGATAGTTCGGTTTGTCGTTAAAAGGTAATTTTGTGCTACACGAGAGCTAATTAGACCGGCAAAACTGATGAAACAATAACCATCCGGCAGGGAAAAAATATCACCGTCGCTATAATTGGAAAAAGGCAAAGCAAATACTACTGGAATCACTAAATTATATTTACTTTCTGCTTTCTACTTCGGAATAAATAAATGTCAAGAAAATAACAACTAGATCATTAAATATTCACTGAAGCGCACTATTTCATTTTTTGAATTAGCATCAGCGATTCCGAAAGCAAATAATTACGTTCCAGTAATATAATTAGATATAGAAATAGGATATTCACAAAAGTTTTAAAAGTAACCAAGTTTTTCGCTGCAGGCACCCCGAAGCTTTATCACATACATTATAACATTTTATAAGAATTTTATGGCTTTCACAACATATAGATCCAAGAAATAAACAAATCAAACCTCAAATAAATTACACCAGTGTAATACCAAGAACACTTGCGTGCTGGATAGTAATGATATACTTAAGCATCATGTAGAAGTTAAAACAAGCTTTTTGGATATTAAATTAAGTTCATTCACAAAACAAGACTAATCTATTTTTAAAGGGTTGTAGGTACCGCCTCCATCTAATGAAGAAATATTACGTGTCTCACATGCAAATTTAATCAAATCCTCTGATAAAACAGTAGTTTCAATCAAAAGCAAACAAGGAAAACTCAAATTGCATTTTCTGCAATATCACTTAATCATTGAGATACAAGTGGATTTGTCTACTTTTGAATGAATGAGTTTGAATATAGATTTTGTCTTCCTATCAAAAGGTTCGAAATTAGTGGTCATTAGTCTTATTTTGCACCTATAAATTTCATTTTGACGATCGAGTTTTATGATCCAGTCGTTTTCGACTATTCTTCTGACTTTCCCACTAATCTAAGGTTAAAATCGATCAATCTAATAACTTGAATCAAAATTCAATAAACATAATGTCGGCTAGTGTACCAGCGTCTGGCTTCAAATAAAGGAGGTGATTGTAGTTTCTTTAGGTTTTAGAACGGAGGTTCGTAGTTGGAGCGATGCAGTTTGTAAATAGTGCACAGTATGTAAAAATGATTTATGGCAAGATTGCGTCTCGTGTTCCCCGCAGTAATATCTAACGTACCACTCGATCAAATCGCTTACAAGAATATTTCACTTACCTCTTACAGATGGATTTCATATTAGCTAAGATAATTATCTTATATTATAATATAACGAGGTGAAATAAAAATGCAAAAGGATACGTATATATGATCTTTCCGGTACCGAGTCTTCAGGTTAGTGTTGATTCCTTGCTCATCAATGTCACTGATCACAGTCATATCAGGTACCCCATCTTCCGGCAGACTGCCACCTGCACATAAAGAACACAATGTAAATTATACTCATCAAGTCAGATTTTTCACAAAAAGCATTACAAGAATGTATTTTACTTATGTATAAACCGAATTGTTTGAAAATGATATTCCTAAAGCATTCGAAGTTTCACTTGTTAAGTCGACAAATTTATTTTTCTTCCGAACACTAAATGTAGGTAGGTAGTTGAATTAACATTGCACTGGAGCAACACAATGGGCTATTGGCGACGGTCCGGAATCAATCACGAAGGGAAAGATCCGAGGACATCTCGTAATTGTGGACCACGGTCAAATGACGAGATCAACACCCAAGCTGGCACCCCTCTCGAAATTTCCACACCCCGCCAACGTGAGGACATTTAAGACCACGACAGATTCAACGTGCACCAGCCCCCAAATACACGACGGTCTTTGGTTGATCGAGTTTAGAACTCGCAACCCTTTGATTGCTAATCTGCTATTTTTCCATTAGGGCGACCGCGGCCCCAAACACTACATTCAACAAGGAAATCACTTATTTCAGCAATGGGTTTGTACACTGCTGGCCACCGTAAATGCAACACCCTGAAGGAAGCATGCAAATAATATGAAATTTACAACATGCATTAGCGGAGGTGAGATATGCAAATGATTAGAATTTCAGCGCAGACGCACATCACGCGCGCCTGTGGCGCCACTTCAAAGCGCTATTTAAGGCTTGGAGATTTCGACGATTTCAAGTACGGCAATTGTGTTTTTCTTGTGGTTTTTTTCAAAAAAAAACGATTAATTATGCCTCGTAGAAAACAGCGATCATCTTTTGATCAAGTATCCGAGTTCGACAGAGGAAGGATAGTGGCCTACCGAGATTGTGGATTATCTTTCAGGGAAATCGGTAGTCGTGTTGGACGAAACCAAACAACTGTAATGCGGATATGTGATCGTTGGATGCAGGAGGGTACGACGGACCGACGTGTTCGATCGCATCCACCTCAGTGCACCACTTCACGTGATGACAGGCATATTGTGCGTATGGCAGTGACGGATCGCTCAGCCACATCACGAACCATAGCACAGCACATTCAGTCTGTACCGCATCATCCAGTATCTGCGCGTACCATTCGACGCCGTTTACAGCAGAGTGGTCTGTCCGCAAGACGTCCATTGCTTCGTCTACCCTTGACGCAGAACCACAGACGTTTCCGCCGCCAATGGTGCGATGAAAGAAGGATGTGGATGGCAGAATGGAATGAAATTGTCTTTACTGACGAGTCACGCTTCTGTCTGCAACACCACGATGGTCGGATTCGAGTCTGGAGACACCGTGGAGAGAGGATGCTGAACAGCTGCGTTATGCACCGCCACACTGGTCCTGCACCGGGTATTATGGTATGGGGCGGTATTGGATATCACTCTCGCACTCCTCTAGTACGCATTGCCGGTACTTTAAACAGCCAGCGCTACATCTCCGAGGTGTTGGAGCCAGTTGTCCTTCCTTACCTTCAGGGCTTGCCCACAGCCATATTTCAACAGGATAATGCGCGACCACACGTGGCACGCATTGTCCAAGGGTTCTTCGTCAATCGCCAGATTGAATTGCTTCCCTGGCCAGCTCGCTCTCCGGATCTTTCGCCGATAGAAAACATGTGGTCCATGGTTGCTCAACGATTGACCCAGAATACATCCCCAGCTGCCACACCAGATCAACTTTGGCAACGTGTGGAAGCTGCTTGGTCTGCTGTACCCCAAGAACACATCCAAAGTCTCTTTGAATCAATGCCGAGGCGTGTGGCAGCGGTGATCTCCAACAATGGCGGCTACTCTGGCTACTGATTTTGGCAGGAACCACACTTCACAGAAGTCTATAAATTTAATCATTTGATACTTGGTCAACATGTTATCTACAAAATAAATTTTGTTGTGATATCTCTTGTCTTTCTTGGTGTTGCAATTTGGGTGGCCAGCAGTGTAGTTATTACTGGTCAGTGTGTGTGCTCAAAGTTTGCATTACCATACATCAAAAATAATGCATGAATTATATGTAATGAGCTTATCAGGGCAACGAATAAATTAGAATTAAAATCCGACTTTAATATTAAAGAAAAATCGGATTAAAATCAAATAAATCCATTATTTTATCTTTATTCATTAAAAAAAATTTTCAATCATTTTTTTACTCCACTTCATTATTATTTCACATTTATTGCATTGAGAGAAAACAAATGCGAAAAACTAAAGTGGGATTTAGAGGTGGAATATATTCATATCATACTAGCTTGTCGTTCTACTGTAATTTTTCCTACGTTAGTGCTAATTCGACCGGAACGCAAGGCTTAAAGTGGATTCTGAAACTTAAAACATCCGTGCCCTAATTGAGATTCGAACCCAGATTCTAAGGAGCCAGGGCTAAGCACTTGGCTGTCAGGCTGGCCCATGCCATTAGAAGTTTGTGTTCTATAAAACATTACATTTTATGAATTATTTAAAATTAAACCTAACATCTATTAAGAATTTTATAACATTAGTTAGGATTATAGATTTGAAATTTCTCTAAAGCTTACAAGTATAATACCGAACTGCTTTCGGGGAATATATTACGTCTCGCACTTAAAACGCCATTTTCGAAGCACGATTGCGAGAGGAAATAAAACGCGTCCCTGCACAAACGATGGTCATTTCAAAAACCACATTTGGAGTAAGGGTGGTGACCACCATTTACGAGCAATCACGAGCTTTAGAGGCCTTTTTCCGAGACCGCCTCTTTGTGGAAGAGAGCCAATTTCTGAATCCTAATATTCATAAAAGGTCAGTTTCCACCGATCATAAAAATCTCAGGGTCTCAGCTGAGTTTGATTTATATTCTCTTTGCAACCATTGTATCCGTAGAGATGATGTGCTTCAGTTGTTGGTTTTAAGTGTTGCGGGTTTGAAAAACGATCACAAATCGACATTGGCTTATTTTGCATGGAAAGATTTCAAATCCCTCCCCAACAGGAATCAAAAGGAAATCCAATACACGTTAGCTGAAGTTACAAAAGTTAAATTTCAATGTGAGAGAGACGTAACTTATGGATGTAAGGTTCCAGCCGAGCTGAAACGATTTTGTCAATATATAAGGTCAGAAAAATTTGCTCGATAAGATTAGGTTTCATAAGAAAACGCAGATTAGAATCTAGGGATGGGCAAGTTGAAGAATAAGCAAAACAAGATATATAAGGGAAATATTAGCGGTCGTTTGTACCTTTAAATTTTGTTTTATCATCTACCTTATAATGAAATAAATGAAGCATGTGAGCGCAGCTTCATGTTATTTCTCCAGATCGCTCGGCTTAAAGATCTCCAGGTGGAAGTCACGTGGTTTTGGGAAAAAGCACGAATGCTAATGTCAGACTAATTGGACGAGAGTATCAAAAATAGCCAATCGGTCAAGTCGATTCCTAAGCACCTACACTTCTGATATATTAGGACAGCGACTACGCCAACATGCTGTCTTATTAGAAATGTCGATGGTTTTTAGATCCTAAGGCCATTTTTGAAGCCTGTTTTCCTAATATTTTAGCTTGAATGACTCAAATTCCAACCAACAAAACGGTCTTCCTCCTAACAATTTGTATTTTAATCTACCTATAAGTACAACAATCTATCCGTAAATGCAAAACAATGCCCCAAAATAAAACAAGTCATTTAAGGGGGAAAGGTTAACAAAAGCAAATAGTCAAAGTCCAGGCATTAGTTGCTAATTACGTTTGTGTGTATATATCAACGTGAACAAAATGTATTTTGGAAACTGAGAAAATGCTTAGGAACCATTGGCCAACTGACTTCCTATTCCTAATCCTGCCTTGCCGGTACACACCCGAAATAACTCGAAAGGCGAACCATCTCACAAATTAAAAACAAGTAGTCATTTCACCCATAAATCTCAAAAAGGAAAGATGCTTCCAAAACAATTTTTTTTTACTTCAGGAAACTTGCCTCAGCGCAGTAGGGGCAGGGCTAGAGGAAACCGGAAATATTTACTAATTCAACTCCTTCGGAGCAAAGAATCAATGAGGTAAACGAAATCACTTCATTTAACCACACGATCCCAGAAGTACTTAGAGAAATATACATCACAAAACCGGATGTAATTAAATCGAATGCATTCAAGAATGTTACTTTACCTGAAATTGTCAGTTCTTACTTGGAATATTTTTCTAGTAAATTGGAAATCATTTATGCATGAGCATGTAAATTGTTCACACTAGTAAAAGGTATTTCAAATTTACATAATTAATGTACATAGCTGCTTCTGTCTGTGCTCTGCGATTCAGTGTCCAGGACCCGACCTTATCGGGTCCTGGATACTGAATGGAACACGTTTTGCGATGCAAGCATCTTACTTTGTGTGTGAATAATGTAAGACTAAATTTTACAGAAACTAAAATAGGTTTCAGTTTTCTTAAATTCGGTTTGGTCGCGTTTCGGTCATTTGCAACATTCCTAATTAGGCCTGGTTGTTTTAGGGTTTTATGGCGCAAGAACCATATTTGGTCAAGCCGCGCCAAATACAAGACAAACACAATGGATGAAGAAACAGCAAAAAGCAGAAGGGTAAGCGAGGGTAAAAATGAAAGATCAAATCAGATACCTTGAGGTTGTGATGTCCATATACACCTAAAGATGTGCCCCTGAGGGCAAAATTAGATCTGGACCTTAAAGAGTATTCCGAACCCAGGACCTATTGAATAGTAAACGCCAGTTTTCTTCAAGTTAATTTATCACTGAACGAAAGGATGCGAAGTTAAAAGTTCAGAGCAAACTGACTTTTAAAAATAGATGAAAATGCTCTTAACAATTCTTTTCATTGGTAGGATCAATCATCAGTTCACGATTGAGTATTCAATAAATGTCAGTCTTCAGAAATTACAATGAAACAATTCAGTTAAAATCCTAATAAAATGTATTCTTTTGCGCAAGTCCAAGATAATCGTATTTGAAAAAAGAAGAGGAACTAAAAATATATTGCAGTGCAACAAAATTCTATCAATAAAGGCTACACCCGGCTGAAGAAAATTTTAGAGCAAGTAAAATTATATCACTCTAGTGATTAAAGTGAGGGAAATAAAAAAAATAGATGCTTTTTCGGATGACTACTTTTAGTTTCAGACGATTAATTTTAATGGTTTCCATTTCGCCACGCGCGAACGAAATGCGATTTTATTATAAAAAACATTTATGTCCAGTCAGCATTTTTCAACGGTAGTAAAGAATCCACACAACAGCTTTAGAAGACAAATCGAGTTAAAAGAACTAAAATCCAGTGTAAATGGAGAATCCAACATGAAACCTTTAGGGACTGCTCCATCAGTGGCAAGAAAACCACACGTTGGAGGAATAAGTAAAAATAAAACGTAGAAAATGTGTGGAGTGAAACCTCACTCGTGGAATGAAAATAGAAAGAAAAAGTATCAACACACTGTTAAAGTAAACACTTTTATTACTTCCCGTATAGATAGTTCAAACTTCTAAACTATTCAAAGTCGCACCTCAAAACCAATTCTAATATTTAAAATTGAAATCCTCCCATACCAAGTAAATAAGTGCCATTCAAGCAATTCACAAATCGCACCTCAAAATTCTAATATTTAAAACTGCTATCTTCCCATACCAAGTGAATGGTTGGATTTATATTTGATCAAACTGCTCCAAAACAAGACAAACATCAAGTAATGGACACACAAAGAAAGTTTTAGACACAGAAGAGAAAAATACAGCCAGGGAGGAATCGAACCTGAGCCTCCAACTCACAGGTTTCTGACACTGTGGGCAAGCCCATTGAGCCACAGCGGTCCCACCAAGTAAATTGGCAAGCAATGAAAAGAAACTAAAAAACTCATCGTAAGAGCAAACACTTATTTGATTTCAGTACAGCTTGTTCAGACTTCCAAACTATTCAATATCGGATTTCAAAACAATTCTAATATTTAAAATTATAATCTTCCCATACCAAGTAAATGGCATTAAACACAAATAACTTATCTAGAAACAAGAATAACCCAAAA
Organism: Meta bourneti; assembly: GCA_933210815.1. Taxonomy (NCBI): domain Eukaryota; kingdom Metazoa; phylum Arthropoda; class Arachnida; order Araneae; family Tetragnathidae; genus Meta; species Meta bourneti. The sequence continues at coordinate 72,488,879 of OW119929.1, read as the reverse complement.
CTGCAAAAGTTGCGAGTTACATCAATAACTGTACATCAACAGATTATTCCCTAGAAAAAGCCATCATTCTAAACCTACAGAAAAAGCTTCAATTAGAATGTCAGAGCGCAACAAATCTTTAACCCAAATAATTAATCTTTAACAACCCTACGCTGAAAAAGTTTCGAGTTACATCAATAACTGTACATCAACAGATTATTCCCTAGAAAAAGCCATCATTCTAAACCTACAGAAAAAGGGCTTCAATTAGAATGTCAGAGCGCAACAAATCTTTCCCTTATTCAGGATGAAAGTATCCTTAGCTGACAATCGTTCAATTAAGCTGATGCTGGACATTGGTCAAGCTGATACGCCCTCTCCTTCTCTTGCACCACACTATTATCCACGGCTCTTGACAGATAGAGTTCCTTCTGTGGGAGGCAAAGATCGATGGACTGAAACATCCCATTCCTAAGTGAGGGAAGATTATCGATTGTTGAGAAAGGAAGGAAATTAATCGATATGCTGTGTTGCTTGTAAAGGGACTACATTAACGAATTGCTTTTCCGAAGTACAAACTTTGGCTGGAAATAAACCAATACTTTTTGAAAAAAGAGTTAAAACCTCGGCATTTAAAATCGCCAAAGCTACATTTATCATCTGGATATTTGTGTTTACCGAATAAGAGAATTCGTTGAATATTGGAAGAATCGAAAACTTTTAACTGGATGATGCAAAACATGGTAACTTTTGTCTTAAGGGTTCGGAATTTTCCAGATTCAATGGAATTCTAGGACATCAAAATAGTCAAAGATTTTAAAAATTATTCCCAAAACTATTATTTTCAACTCAAAGTGTTTGGTTTGGGTTTTATGACATATGGTCCCAAAGGAACAAGCTGTGCAAAAGATAAGATTAAACAAAAATCATAAAAAAATGATAAAAAATGACTGCAAAATTGTCTGGATTCAATACCACAATACATTGCTCAATTTTTTTATGAAGCCAGGACCAGATCTGGTCAAGTACAATATTACATTAGGAATTTTCAAAATAAGTAGCCAAACCAATAAAAAAACAATGAATAAAATCAAAACGTTAATTAATAGCAAATACGAGATCGAAATGTGTCGATCTCAAAAAATAGTACATGATTTGGTTATGAATGGATTATGATTGATGAATTTAAAATTTAGATCTTGGTTTAAAATGGACAGCTAGTGAATGGTTAGTGTTTATGAAAGGTGATAATGTAGAGATTAGGATGTGATTTCCCCTACCAAGTCTTGTAAGTTCAGAATGGAATGGTTAAAAAAAGTTTCGACGATAGTTAAAAACTGGATAATCAATTAAAACATCAATAGCAAAAGGAATGTATGAATTACACACAAAAGTACTCTCTCCCGCATACAGAATTGGAAATCTACAAGGAATGAATAAAAAAAACATGGTTATTTTAGCACAAACTCGAAAGCGAAAGAGTATCTCTTACAACATGGAAGTCGTTGAAACCCTGGAAAATTATTAGAGGGGTAGTTAAATTAAAGTCGTACTGATGTAACACAACGGTCTACTAGGAAAAATTCTTAGAACAGGGTTTGCTAATAATGACCCTTTTCTAATAATATACTATGGTTTTTATACAGGCACGGAAATTAAAGTTTTCGCGGAGTTTTCTTGTTGTGTACTAAGATAGAATTCAGAACATACTCGGTCATAAGTCAAAAATCATATGGTTCTATCTCAAAAACAAATAAGGAATCTTTTTTTTTCAGCTCACCAAAACAGTGTAAAACGTTTAATATCCTTTCACAAAACTGAAAATGCTCAGCTCAAATGAATTCGTAGAAATCGAACACAAAGAACGTAAGAACAAACTAGGTTTAGAGTGCAGGATGCTTGATTGGGGAAGATTGACAGGAAGATCAATCGAATTTATAAAGCAGAACTTTATAATTTGGTTCCCATTGTTGACAGCGACACTCAAAGCATATGCTTTTTACTATCCAATGCTTGACGGTTATTCATTTCTCTTTTGATCGTCCACGAGTCTGCAGTCCATTTGGTAGGAAAGGTGGTCTCAGAAATAGATAATTTCTCAGGCTTTTAAATGGTCGGCTGTCATAATTGCAATGGAATCTCAGGGCGGATAGGATGCGGTGTTCTTTATTCCGATTCTAATAAATTAAAGAAATGGTTAAAACAGTTTCTTTCTTAGAGATTAAGATCTGGAAAGATTTCAACCTCAGAAACTCTAAATACTCGAAAACTATTAGGCACAACAATTCAAATAAAAAAGTTATATAAAGCTGTTCCAAAACGTTTTAGAGTTTAAGACGTCAAATTCTGTCATGAGAAGAGGATTAATCAATCATGAATGTTTCAGCTACCAATATCATTGTTGGATCAGCTACATTTTTCAGTTGCAAAGGAGTATTAGGTATCACAACTCAAAGAAAAAATAATAAAGCTATTCTAAAACGTTTAAAGAGTTTAAGACGTCAAATTCGTCTGTCCAAGAGAAAGAGGATTAATACGTTACGAATGTTTCAGCGACCGATATCGTTGTTGGATCAGCTACTTTTTTCGGTTGCAAAGGGGGAACATCTAAAAACATCAAGTGAGAAACCTCATAAGTTGTTCCAACCATCGTAATCAAATCTGGACCGAATCCTTTTCAATGTAATTGAAGTCGTAATCCTCTGTGACACGGCTTGCAATAGAATAATTGGAATCAAGTGACAAATGATCACAGGGAGGGCGACCTGAAGTCCTCCAGAGGCCGGCTGGAGGGTTGACTCTTTCATGCATGCTCGAAATGGCAACTACAGAAGCACGAAAAATGACGACATTCCGTTTCTTTTTTTTCACACCAGATTTAGACGGAAATAGTGTTGAAGTAAAGATGGTGAGCGCGTTTCCACGGAGTTCTTTTTTATACTCATCTCCGTCTCCCACTCTTTCATCCGGAAAAGAAGTGCTTGCTTTACCAAAAGACCAACTACGGAGAAGGCAAGACCTTCCAGATAAATTTATTAGCTGGGTACATGCGTTGATGTTCATCGCTGTTTTCTTTTCTCTGGGGGACTTCTCATGTTACTTTGAAGTCATGCAACGAAGAGGAAGTGTGTCGTATCACTTATTAGCTTCACTAATTCTAAAATGAGTTGTCTTAATCAGTGAGTGAATTGTAGTGTCGACGAGTTAGACTTTTAGTAGGGGCGCATTTCTTTTTGAATAAAAACAAATTACCATACACATCATTACCTGCGATTTAATATTAGATACAAAACATGCACACAAATTATAATATTTTTGGTTTGTAACTGCCCAAAACGATAAATGAGCTGAAGCAGCTTGCATCTATTTGGTTGTTTGGGGTTTTATGGTGCTAGGGATATCGGCCAAACTGCCAAACGCAAAGCAGAAAATGTCAAGTAATTGTGAAAGAAAGGATGGAGAGGAGAAAGTAGAGAAAAATCGCTTGTTTACCAGAGGCAGTAAACACCAAGTAAAGAATAGATTCCCAAGGTACCTCGGGTTCGTGAACCCCGTACACACCTAAAGAGGATGTGCTCCTGAGGGCGGTGCTCCTTTTTGGACCTTGCGCCCAACCAATCAACCTAACATTGGAATTTCAACTAGAATTACGTTCGTTAGTTAGGTTGGGTTTTATGGCACAAGGGCCATATTTGATTAAGCCGCGAAAAAAAAAGAAAATGGACACACACCCAAAGAAAGCTATGACACGGAAAAGAGATAAGAACTTAGGAAGGAATAAAACCTGACAAAAACACCAGAATTAGAAAAATAGTGAACGATTTTGTAGACTAGTAGTACTGTAGACTCGAACCGAAAATTTCAGAATGGTATAGGGAGTGCATTTTTTAAAAGATTTCATAACACGTGTGTTTTAAGATTCGAAATATTAAAAAGGATAACTATCGCAGGTACGTCCATATTCCTAAAAGCTTGATATTGGTAAAAATTACATTTCATAACCTACTGATTTAGAGATTGCATGGATAAAATTGTTCTGTTTGTTGTATAATATTCTATTTATGAAAAACAATGTTCAACATTTCACATACAATGTGGTAAATAATTCATTACATTGATAAATTAAAGACACCTTTTCGTGTAACAAATAGGCTCACAAGTTTGACTATTATGCAAGCAAACTGAGTAGTAGGGGGACAGGTTTCATTCCTCCCTGGATTTATTTCTCTTGTCAGTAAAACTTTCAGTGTGTGTTTGTGTCGTTGTTTTGTGTTTGGCGCAGCTTGGCCCATGCGCCATAGAAATCAATGCAACCATCCAACCGCACCATCGATCTCTAGCTACCAAGTAGCTGAATTTGCACGTGCGCCATTGATTTTACATAGTAGGAAAAAATCAATTCAAATTACTCGGATAATTGACAGACAATTGCTCAGTGAAGAACAAATAGGATGTTCACGAATTTTTACAATATGCAGAAACACTATTATGAAATCACCAAATCGCTTGAGTAGAAAATATCGTTTCACTACCTGATCCGCCAATAGCAAAGTAATAACAGCAATTCAAGAGCTGCGAAAATGATTTTCTCAATTTCGAACAAAATTACCAAATCGGTCTAATTTTACAAACACCGAAACTAAAATTAGTTTGTAGCAGCCTGTTATAGGCGGCGTAGGTTCGATTCTTCCCTGGGTTTATTTCTCTCTTCTGTGTCAGTAAAGCTTTTTCGTGTAGGTCTATCTACTTGCCGTTGTTTGTCGCAAAATGGCCAAATATGGCCCTTGTGCTATAAACCAATCTAACCAACCAAAAAGTTAGAACTAAAAATTAGTCTGAAAAATCTGTAAAACATAGATACATAAATCAGCAATTGATAATTCCACAAAACTGTGCCCCATATATTAATGACGGCTGTACACGCGAATTCATAACCATGTGCCATAAGCTCCCAAAATTATTTTGAAATTAATGACATTACATTTCATTTGGATTCTTCCTGTATAAAAGACTAAGAGCATTTAAATATTTTTTTTCTATTCAAGGTGATTTATTTTTGGTGAACACGCACCCAAATGTCGAGGGAAGAGGCAGAGCAGAAAGATAGCCAAAAAAAATTATTTAGGACTGGAGAAAGATAGCGTTCACCTAAAACGTTTTCCGTGTCGCATCAGGTGAATCTGACGTATAGACCACCTGACAGACAAGATTTTCCAGATGGGGTGATTCCAATAGATAGTCGAGACAGTGGAACCAGATTGGAAGACCATTCTATTCTTTCACTATGGAAGAAACAAATATTTTGTCAAACCTATTGGCATCCTAGAATACAGCCCTCTAGTCTGACATTAGATTTTCTATCTAAGATGTTTTGAAACAGATGATGAGTGATTCATTAAGGTTGAAACTTTTGTGATGCAGTGTGGTTTACTCCGATGTTTTATACCGCAACAAATGTAGGATAAGTAAAAATATTTTAACTAAATTTTGAAAAGTATTTTATTTATTTCCTTATTTATATTTACAAACAGCAATAATCTTAAAATTATAAAGAAAATAATACCTAATCAAAAAGACAAAACAAACACCTTTATTTGAAAAAATTGCTGGTACCATTTTCACTAAACTTTAAAACAAGAATTCAATTGTTTCTTATAGCAGGATAACATATTTTCCAAAACTTAAAGAAAAATAATTGAAATGTAGTGTTCCTGGAACAGATATGTAATTTAGCTCCAGCATTCCTATTTTAAAATTAGAAAGATACATGCAAAGCAAACCTTTCTGTCGAACGTTGAACCGGATATTATGTTATTTACACAAAGCAGCTGAGGTAAATAGAGTAGTGATCCCCTTACAGGCGAAAGGTCGAGGAGAGTTTACAGGTTCAAAACAGAAGCAGCATGCGTATACTGATAACGATATCCAATCTTCAATTCAGAAAATTAGGATAAGGCCCCCAAACAGATTTGAAGCACTTCAGCTTCTCAATTTCCATACTGTAATGGAGATAAGTGGTTTTACATTTTACAGTACATAAAAAAGTTAATTTTTCGGCATCACTGTTCTTAAATTAAAAACGTGAATTTTAAAACATGTATTAACATTATCCTCAAAATACGAAAACACAAAACGGAGTTCTAAAAACAAGAATACTCAAAAATTTTATTGGTTTTGTTTAAAAGAGAGAAAAGGGATATTTTCCTTAGATTAACATGCAATCAAGCAATAAACAGTGGTGGCTCCCACAATTGAATATGCAAAATGGAGATTTCTTTTAAAAGTCCAAAAGCCTTTCTTGAAGAAAATATTGGACATACTTTCTCTTGCACCGATCGAAACAAATTATTCCAAAAAGGTTGATTGGTTTTGGGTTTTATGGCGAAAGGGCAATGTTTGGCCAAGCTGCACCAAACAGAAGACAGACCAAAGTCAGGTAAAAAATGTCGCGAAAGGAAAAGAAAGAGGGATTGGGGAACATACTAGTGGGAAGTGGGATGAAAGCAGAAAAAGATCGTTTTGGTATTCTTGAAAAGGAAGATAAGTGGAACGATACGATTTAGAGAGGAGGGGGCAAAGAGGGAGTAACAACGCTATTGGTATAGTCCAGCAAAAGTAACCAAACTAGTTTCCAGTAAAGTAAAAGCGAGAAATACAGCGACTCTTCAATATACGCCTTCCATACGATGATCTACGTCATTTTATACAGTACATCGTGTGGAACGAATGGCTCGAAGACGAGTGAGCAGAGAGCAACAAGCTGCACAACATCCACCCGACAATCTCACTCCTAGATTTGAACATCTCACCCCGACGGTTCGACGTCATCTTAACTCATCTTCACATCGGCCATTTTCGAGACGCACACAGGCATTTATTGGTCGGTGAAACTGCTCCATCGTGTCAACATTGCCAGGAACATCTCTCCGTAAATCATATTTTAACTTCCTTTATATGCCTTAGACATTTATATCGACGATTTTAAAAATCTCATCTCCTATATTATTAGACTTGTTGGGTCACCCTCCACATTCATCGCTCTTTGGCTTTTGCATCGCTATGGCATTTTACCGTTGTTATAATTCGTCACTTTTTAATTATATTTCAGATTATACATTTAATAATCAACTAGGATACCCCATTCTAGTCTCAATTTTCCCCACTTATATTTTTTAGCCTTCATAATTTGTTTTACCAAGGATTACCAACATGTAGTTATACATTTCATCTTTTATACTGCACCTTTTATATAATTTAAACATCATATCATCTGTACAATAAATATGATTTTAAATATACTTTTTATTGTTGATTAGACTGTTTTAACATTTTATTTATTTTTACTGGTTTGCATTATCTTGTGTTTGGTACAGCTTGTCCGTCTTTGGACCTTGTGCCATAAAACCCAAACCAACCAAACCGAAAAGTAAAATTTTAATAAACATTTTCTAGTTTGCTGGAAACATGAAAATTGCTTATCTAACCGTTATATTTTTTTCAAAAAACATGCTGCAGATCAGTTGATTATTTATTTTTCACCATAGTTGAACAACTACATCGCTATTGTAGAAAATGTATACATACATGCACGCAGTTTCGTTTTCTAAGCATTTTTATCTAACATTTCGCTAGTAATTATCAATTGGAATAGAAAATTGTGCAGTAACAATAAAGCATATACTTCCACAATACATCTGAAAGGAAAACTGGATGAAGAAACAAATTGGAATTTAGAATACTTGAATTCTACAAAAGTTTCTATACCAAAGTAAGAACATATGATCGTCAGAGCAAATTGATGCCCTTCGGATTTATTCGCAAGATTCCAGCCACCACAACCAGTAATTTCATAGGTAGAAACAGGTAATATCTGTCATTTTCGACTGCGGGGTTGGTTATACAATTTTTGTCAAGAAGAGATATTGAGATCGGAACAAAAAAAAATTCTCTGGTATGGGGAGTCGAAATAGATCTCAAATGTCTATTTGACGAATTTAGAGTGATCAATTTAGCCTTCACGGGTGAAACAGCTAGGGGGACGACTATGCATTTTCCCCATCAATACGTTCTCCCCTTGATGTTGAAAAATATGGCTTATGAGAGGGGTCGCTTTTTATATCACATTGTTATCTCACTGATAGCAAAATGATTGGTGTGCTCTAGGAAGGTTACAAATCGGAGTGTGCATTTTTAGCTTGAAGTGAAACGTTTTTTTTTTTTTAGTTAAAAACAAGTGCGTCGCACCTTTTTCGTTTAGAATAGAATGTCAAACTCCTCCGTGCTAATGAGCGAGAGCAATAAAAAAGGGGAATTCGCTTAATTTGTTGTTCTACAGTTTTTTTGCTTCACAAGGACGAACTACATAGAGACCAACGAACTAAAATAAGATAATAGAGACTAAAGATATCCAAATCTATTACGGAGAAATCATTACCAATTTAAAGAACCCCGACTACAATAACGGTCGAAAGATCAAATATGCATTTTCATAGAGCATGAATTTAATTGCAACATTTGGAACGGAAATAATCCATTTTAAAATGCTCTATTTTAAATAATTGAAGGGTTTCAGGCAATATAGTGATGTCACAAAAATATATTCCATAATAAAACAAAATATTCAAGATCAAAAGAATTTCTGATTGTTTGAATGAGAGCTTAATCCTGGAAGTTTAAGATAACATGTTGCAAAATTATCTTTATTTCCCAATGCATTGAAGAATATAAACAGTCCTCTGATTATTAGCAAAATCATGAATTGAATAACTATATAGTACACAAACCCTAGAATCAGAAAAGATAATCATTTTATAAGACATGAACCTTGAAAGAGAAAGCAAATTAGCGTCTTAGACAAGTTCCTCGAAATCATCAAATAATCTACTAAAATATCAGACCATAAAACAATAACCTCGAAATAAACGCTGATGGAACTAAGCTAATATGACCTGACACATCCAAGGGTCTTAAGGGTGAAGACTTCTTAAACGTAGACCTCAAGTTAACCCCATAGCCATCGGGATGGCAATTGGTATTCGGCACAACCCAACACCTCCACCCACCAACCAACGAAACAGACAAGAATTAAAAGCATCCCAGCGATTGGGAGGACGCGAAGATGTTATGCTTGCGTTTTTCTTTTGTTTATCGTGTAGTGGCAATCAGGGTGGCCATTACCCCTACAGACCGGGCACAGGAGCTGAATCCAAAGTAACAAGGATACACGCCTGGGTGTCGGTCAAGCATGGAGCAATTACGGTGGGGATGGAAGGATTATCAATGTCAGCGAAAAACCAAGAGAGCCACTTAAAGGCCGGTTTATCGAACCTGTTTTCTAGATAGATAGCTCTGGAACGCTGCGCGAGATGAAAGGTTCTCTGCTAAATGACATTCAGGAAAGTAAACTGGAATGCAAGTCGATCGTATCATTTGTTGTTATTTATGAGGTGTCGAACTATAAGGAAGAGCGAAAGTGTGGGGCTTTTGTTATGACAGTTTTTATGACCTTTGGATAGACTAAAAGATAAGTGAATGTTGTGGAGTTTCGACTTAAAGAAATAAAACTCTAAATTGTGTATTACTACTCATCCATGAATGTTACTCCATCAAGACATTCAAGAATTAAGCAAAATGTCTTAACCATGAGACTATATCTAGTTTGAGGCTTAGTCCGAAAAACCAAAAATCTACTCCACTTCAAACTTCCTCATTGGTTCACCTAAGTAAAATTCTACAGGTTTTCTGACGCAAGGGCCATGCTTGGATAAGCTGCGCCAAACGCAAGATTAAAAACGTCAAATAATGGACATACATACAAAAGGAAAATTTTACTGACACAGGAGAGAAATGCGCCTAGAGAGGAATTGCGAAAGATTGAATCCGTGGTATACATGTATATCATATACTGTTAACTAACCATCGATGGAAATTACGGGATTTAAAAAGTAACAATATCTGAGCTTTTATTAAAAGAATTATACAATTTTCATTCCCTAAACTCTAGGTAATTTCTGTTTTACGTTTTTAAATATGAGGTATATGTATTATTGAATTTAATATCGGCTACTATACAGTACTATTGAATTAAATTCTTATGTACTCCACTTTAAGGCAAAAAATTGAAGATATAATTGAAATCGAGTACCTTTTATAATTTACCATTGTTTTCTAAGCACACAATCTCGCGCCCATAACCAAACAAATATTAGAGTATTTACTTCATACTCAAAAAAAAATTCCCAAACTTCTCAATTGATTGGTTTGAGGTGTTTTATGGCTCAAGAGCCATATTTGGCCAAACTTCCCAATTGGATAAGCCAAAGAAACCAAAAAGTGTATAATTGATAAACTAAAAAATACGAAGTCGAGAAAACTGACGGCTATCACAAGCAGTCAGGATGATAGAGCAAACTCCGACCTTCCTGTGACAAAATAACCGAACAACTTTCCAGAAACTTATATCTCTTCACCGATGGAGACATCCCGTCCAACCCGTCAGGTAGTCTGAAGGGCTTCCCTTTTTTTCAATTGAAGATTTCCGAAGCCACCAGGTGAATGCGTCATGCGTCGTTTAAATCACAATTAAGACAGCCAAGTGATGGCGTTTACATTTTTCACAGGCTCCACCAACCCGAAAAGTAACTTTCTTTCCGCGCCCCGCTTTGCGACGTCAGCAACGGAAAATCGGTTGGACGCACCACTACCCCCAGGAGCAAAGATTCGCGAAACGTTGATGGCGTGATGATGCCCGAATCAATTCGAGGCTCACGGTGCAGTTTCCAGCGTTCCGAATGACAGCCTACGTCCCACACGAGGGACTTGGAGAACAAACTGAAGTACGGCTTAATTTTAAAGGATTCGGCCGCTACTCTTCTCGAACTATTCTTCGGAATTTATTTTACTGCTGACGCTGAGGCCGACTTATAGAGCGAAGAGATGGGATCTTTGGATGCTGCATTAAATTAGAGGGATTTTCAGAGTAAACAAATCAGACGGCCTGCGAAGATTTCGCTTCTGCCGTCCAATTGCTATAGCATGATACATATCGTTGTTACCTTAAAATGTAGTTTATCGCCGTTTTGGTGGCCTTCGGCGGGAAATCTAATTGGTGTTTACGTCAACTATCATATCAATATCAATTAGAAACTTATCATTTCGTTGGTTGGTTTGGATTCTATAGCGCAGGGGTAATATTTGATCAAATATTACCAAGATCAGATATTGCGCCAAACGCAAGTCAACAACGAGGGAGGAAAAAAGTAAAAGTGTAGGGAAGGTAAAAACAGAAGGGGAGAGAGATCACTTGGGTATTTATCATTACTTGGGTGATTTATTATTTGTATCACTTGGGCGATTTAATATTTGGAATTTTTATTGAAGTGCTGACATCAAAAACGAAAAACAAACGTCACGAATACGAAACACGTATCATAGTAGTTTTACTCGACCAACTTTGTTGCTTTTCCTTTCGCACCAAAACCATACCGTACTCACCAAAAGAAACCGAAAATAAACATGCCCATACCTGCCTACCAAAGATACAAAATCCGGAAGATTTTTTTGACATAAAAACCAACGCGCAACCTGTCAGAAATAATAAAAACCTAAAATAATTCTTAACAAAAAAAACGTGGGTCCCAAATTAGCGACAATTGGGCTTTATGAATGCAATCCAATACAAATTTGGCGATATTTTACACCAAATGTCGCCAAATATACTCAAAAACGAGTAATTAAACTTTGTTTTGTATTTTAGGTATTACGTAGGCTTTTTCTTGTCAAAAGAAAGTTTCTACGACAATCCTGTAATCCGATTCCGATGTTTTTGTTACGGCTTGGCGCCTAAACTTCGAAATTGGTGTCACTTACAATTTTTCTCCGACAAAAAAAAAATCCAGAAACGATTTTTTCCGTTAGGAAAACCAAGTGTTCCGGAAAAGTTGGCACGTTTGCATGTCCACATAAAAATTGGTGAAGTTTATCGCATCGTAATTGAAATAAAAAAGAGCAGTGTTTCCTTTCGTCTCAAATTGTGTTGACTACTAAGAACCTTGATAAGTTGTGACGAATGGATCAACAAAAAGATATAAAACTTCAAGTAAAATTTAAAAATCAATATATACTACGCCAAACAAAATGAAACAATTTCAATCAAAAAGACGATTCATGCGAATGAAAGGAACGTCTCGATAATATTTCACTAACACTTTTGCTGTGACAGGGTCTCTTTAAAACTTTAATATTGAAATCAATCCATCTTTTACGAGCGACTGGAATATTTTGTAATATGTAGCAAGATTACTAAAAAATTTCCTATAAATTAAAATTAGTTGCTATAATTAATTTTTTCATTGGGTGAATGACAATGAAAACGTATTTTCAATTGAGCAGCATTTTAAAGATTGGTATTGATCTGATAGTTATTTTAAATGGCTGAAGGCATTACATGAGCTGAATCTTAAAATATACGTTCGGAAAACATTTGAACACTTCTGTCTTCATAGACAAAACGACAATTTTTCGCATCCAAGACTTTGAATGCGACCAAATGTATAACAATCACAACGGTTGCAATGGTTATGTTGTATTTTACAAACATTCAAGGGAACGAATACTTTAAAATTTTTCAACATCGTGGAACAAAAAGTATAGAAATAAAAGCTGATTCTTAACTTTACATTGTCCTACGCTTCAAAAATAGACAAACAGGTCGAGTATATTTCAGATACTCTGGAATAAAGAGAGTAGCTTGAGGTTCAAAACTTAAGTACTACCTTTTTTTCTCTTTTCGAGAGTAGTACTTTGAATGCGTATCGCTGCAAGAGATCGAAAATGGGATAAGGAAAAACATTGCCATAGGAAATTGTGAAAGGAGAATTTTTAAAAGTAATCTTATGGTAAGGCGCTTCAAATGCATATTTTCATGGAAACATCAGATAATGTTCTTAATCACTGATGTCGGTAGAAGATTACAATTACTACACCCAAATAAAAATGTCATTAAAAGATTTATTATCTATGTTTATATCTTAATTAAAACATCTGTTTTAATTAAGATATAAACTCTTTGCAAAAGATTGATTTTATGATAATAGAATGATTCTAAGCAGTACAATGGATAAATTTCTAGATACTCCTGGGGTACATTGGTCGCTTGGGTTTTATGGTGCAAGCACCACGTTTGCCTAGCTAGCGCTAAGTAACGTCAAATAAATAGACATACACAGGAAAAATATTTACTGGCATAGAAGAGAGAAATGCACTCAGGAAGAAATTGAACCTTCGCCGCCTACAACTCGCAGGTTGCAAGCGCAGTGGGCAAACCCACTGAGCCCCCGAGGGTAAATTGGTTTTGATTATTTGAATTGTTGGTTTTAAGGATTCAATATGCAACTTTAATATTTCAATTTTTATACCTAATTTATTATATTATTAATGGCTACTTCCAAAATTCAATTCAACTGATTTAAATTATTAGAAACAAAAACTTCAGAGCCAGATTTTTACCGTTCTTTAGTAAATACCAAAGAATCCATTCCATAAGGCATTGTGCTCAATAAAATAAAACGATTATAGCTGCTTTTGACAACATTTAGACGCTCTTTTTTATTTGACTAGATATCAACAAGAACAGAATACATTTCTCAATCGAAAGAGCAAGTTATAGCGTTCTCATGACGAAATCATGCACCAACCAACATAGTCTTGAGAAATCTGAGATATTAATAGACACACAACCCATCTCATTTTAAAAGGGGCAACATTTACAGAAAATGAGATCATCAAGAATAAAATGAAAATCTTTTTAACATAAAGGCCATTTCCGTATCAGCCAAAGCAATTCACTTTTGCACATTGTAGTGCTGCTATTAAACATAAACACCAGTTGCAATCTGAGTAAATGGCAATAAATATGATCCAGAAATAAATTTCAACAAAGGTCAGGCTATCACCATCGAACTCATAAGAGCTTTACCTCACAGGTGCTGACGCTCTCATGATTCGCAGTTACATTCTTACCAATGTTTCAACTTGAAGAGGGTGGATATTTTATTGACTACACTAGGAAAGTCTTGAGCAGGACTCAACATAAAAGTTAACGACCGAAAGGGACCAGCACCTAGAATGCATTGGAGTGTAAATCCTTCTCTAATCTTGGAAACACTTCACTTTGATGATGCTAGACTTCCTATATGTATGCAAAGTTTATGGAAAACAGGTAAAATTACCTGTTTTGCTGAACGAATATTTTGTGTTCTGTCATTGATGCAGTAAATGGAAAAAGAAGTCATCAAAAACAAATTTTGAATACATTTTTTTAATCAAAGAAATATTCCGGGCTCTTGCTCTCTTTAAAAGCATATTACAGCCGATGCATTTTGTTTAAAATATTTTTCTCTTGAAATTGAATGAATACGAATCAATTTAAGTATTTTTCCCTCAATAGAAGGAATGGAATATTCCCCCTGTGAAATTGAATATAGAACTTTTAGTATTTTTCCTCCGGAATCGAAATAGAATTAACGCTACGAATAAGTTGATATTTTATTTGCTTGATAAAATTAAAAAATATATCATTTTCTTCAAACCGTATTGCGTTTTCATCAAATTATTGAATTTATTTTCAATATTTAATTATCTTTAAAAAAAAACAGAAACGTTCAGAGTTTTGGATGTATGGGAATAAGTTGTACAGAAAGCACACAATAAGTCTGTTGTTTAGCACCTGTAATTACTGTACACTTAGATTATATTTACTTAGACATTGCAATTACTGTGCGTAATATATCTTTCGTTGGAATCAAAATTACAAAATTATTATAAATATGGAGCATTAAACTGCTAATACATTGGATGGTATTCAATAAAGTTTTAAGCGATGATACATCAATTTTCTTTTCGTATCTTTAATTTTGTATTTCAATGCATCATTACAAGTGGGAATTTTTGTAATTGCAATGACACCTAATTTCAAAATTTTATACAAGATTTCTTAATAGTTATCAATGCACTTGATTGACACTTGTGTATTAGTTGCATTTTTCCCAAAAATCCTCCAAGAACAGATGTTTAAACCAAATCGGTTTGGGATTTTCTTCAGGCAAGTTTTTCCAAAAATTGCATCATTTACAAATTTGTTTATAGAAATCGTTGATAAAGCAGTGGTTACCAAGGTTGCCTGATTTAAATAAAGATAGAAAAGTTCAATTTTGCTTTTAAAACGTCCAAATGGGACGAAATAATTTTTCAGTATTTCGACAAAAAAAATGTAATTTTTTAGAGCGTTTTTCAGTACTACCATAAAAAAAAGCATCGGAAGACGAATTTAATGCTTCCGGTAAATAACTAGTTCGATTTGATGTTAAATTCCGGATTATAAATTATTCTTGGGGGAGCAATTAGTCAGACTTCGTAGAGAAACAATTTGCATCACTAGTGTTAATCATGTTTTTAGTTTTAAAAAATTCTAAATTTATGATTTATAGGCGATGTGCTGAAAGCACATTCGAAGAACTAGAAAATGGCGTCACTTCCGGAATAAAATAAGAAGTACATGCTTACCACAAAGATACTAGCGTCCTCTCTATATATAGCTTTAAGGGAAGCACCCTCTTATGCCCAACTAAGGAGTGTAATCCAATTTGTGTATTGATAACAATTGTAAAAAAATATATTTGTGAAGGATAGAAAACGTAAAATACCATCTTTTTATGCAATTCACTTTTGAGAAATTCATTCTGATGATATCAAAAGGATGCTACATAGCATCATTTTTAACCTCAAAATGCGCCCAACGAAAAATTTCGGCCCCCGACAAGGTAGAAAGTAGCCAAAATGTAATAAGTAAATGCGCCCAAACAGCAGATCTTCGGAAAACAGACTCGGATAGGAAACAGAAAAATGTTGTTCAACTGTCACAACTTTCAAGGACCTAGAATATTTTCAGCTAGTTACAGCCGAATAAACTGTTTTCTTTTATTTCGCGTTTCAATTCCTCCTGGAGGAAGACATTATCAATCATGGCTCAGTTCAAGTTAAATAGGTTCTCAAAAGTAATTCAAATCAAACATTGATTTAGACTACAATCTTTGAATCTGAAGTAGAATTATCACAGCATGATTAGTAAGACGAAAATCGGCCATCACGATTTCTTTGCAGGTAAGTGAGTGCATTTTTTAGGGAAATCAATCGATGGATGAAAAATCCTAGTGACATCAGTCTGTAACATGCTTGAACAATCGATAAGTGAGTCATCCTGAGAAAATTAATTTCTAATAATCTGATCGCACATGCGTGCCGGTTGACAGAACATGGATAGATTGGCCTCAGGATTGAACTGCTACAGTGAAACTCGCAATCAATAAAAGATGATCGCCTCGCAAACCCCAACCCAACCCTCAATGTCGCACACGCAAACATTTAATAACTCACAAAAACAATAATGATTCACATTGGTATTCATACTTGTGTTCTCGTAACTACCCTGGGCATAAATTTCTCCCCGTGTCAGTAAAAACGTTCCTAGTGTGTCCATTTATTGACGGGAAAACATTACTTGGTGCAGCTCTTGTAGGTATTTTAATTAACATCGCACTGGAGCAAGATAACGGGCTATTGGCGACGGTCCGGGATCAAACCCGAAGGGATGGCACGTTGTCCGAGGACAACACCACGAAATTTTGAATCACGGTCAGATGACGAGGTCTCACCTGAGCTGGAATCCCACTCTCCAAACTACCACACCACGCCAACGTGAGGACATTTGAGGCCACGACAGATTTAACGTGCACCAGCCCCCTTTGTACACGACGGTCTTTGGTTGGATTCGAACTCGCAACCCTCTGGTTGCTAATCAGTTACTCTTACAACAGGGCTACAGCGGTCTCTACACCAAATAGGTGACTCAGACATTCAAATATAAATTAGCTGAAGAAATTTAATATTAATATCGTCATTCAAGATCACAATCCAATCTTCTCATAGAACAAACATACTTTGAAATGAAAACTACCAGAGAAAGAATCTTAACCCTTCTGGTGGTTTGTCGTGTCGAAAACTGCCATATAGTACAAAACCTTTTCCTATTTGGATCTTCATTCCCCTTGGAGTAATAAGACAGTTTTGTCTATAAGATGTATTTCGGCATTAATAAAACTGACCAGATCTTGATTGACACGATATCGCGTCATTGATAAACTTGACCAAATCTTGATGGACGAGGTACCTCGCCGAAATCTATTGGAGGGTTAAGAGAATGATTTCATAATTTCGTTACTGCTGAAATGCGATTTCATTTCATATTTTGCTTTCATCACTACTAGAGAAAGATCTAATTAAATTCATTACATACAATCGAGAAGGTACGTAAATTGAGACATTGTTTTGCATAGAAATGTTACTTAATTTTTCGACGAAACTAATTGAATTCTGAATCCAAACATTCGTTTCCTTAGCCCATGATTCCAAATACAAATAGTGGGGATATTTGGAAAAGTGCACGTTTTTAAAATGTGAGTTTTATGCTTAATATAATCGGGGATCTAATTTTGATCATATAGAAAAGGAATACAAAATAAGGAAAATATGAGGAAAAAAACAATTTTTTAAAGCATAAAATCTGAAGTTGGTATAACATACGTATTTTGTGTGATTGGTTATGCGGCAACTAAAATGAGAAGAGCTTTAAAAATGCTAATAAATCATGCAGTAGTCTAGAATTTAGGTAAGAGACAGAATTTAGTAATATATTAAAATTTGTCCTAACTATTTTTGCTGAGATTAAATCCGGAAAAGATTCAGATGCTTGGAAAACGTTGTTCTAATGAATATAAAAGTACAAATCCAGAAAAGAAATTTCCCTAGGGAAGAAATCCCAGAAAGAATGAAGAAATCGCAAAGAATATTAAATTTACTAAACTAGGAATTTAAATGTGATGGGATGTAAAGAGATGGTCAAAAATAAATTATGTACCTTTAGTAAGAAAATGAGTTTTAAAAATAAAACCTTTACTGTTTTGAAACCTAATTTAGACTTAAAACTTCGATAAAATAAGCTAGGCATTCTATTCGCCTTTCTGGGAACCTAATGGTTTCATGGACTGTAATTGCTCATACCAGAAAAGTGGCAAAATAACGATAAACTATTTTTCAAATTTTTCAGGCTAGTAATTTTTAAACTTTCAAATTTCAAAGACTAAAAAAATTTAATTATAATGGTTTGTCCACTATTTAAGAGGTCAACTTTCAAGTGTTAAGCACCCATTTAAACAACCAGAAACTCTTTTGATTTGCATTTTTTCACGTTGATGCTATAAATGGATGTGCAAAATGGTCTGAGAGAATTCATTATCTTCACTTTTAATACTGAATATATAGTGAATTATTTGCGAGTTGCAGACTGCGTAGGTTCGATTCCAGTTTCTTACTCTGGGTATATCTCCCTCTACTGTGTCAGTACAATTTTCCTTGCGCATGTGTATGTCCATTTACTTGACGTTGTTTGTCTAGTGTACAGATTGGCCAAATATGACCCTTGTGCAATAGTACCAACCAACCTAGTGAGTAACTTAACAATTGTTATCATCCGTAAAGAATATCACGAAAATATTTTTTTGTAATATTTAATTTGTAAATAGATATAAAAGAAAGGAACAAACAAGTTCGGAAACGAAAACATTTTTTTTGTAATATTTAATTTGTAAATAGATATAAAAGAAAGGAACAAACAAGTTCGGGAAGGGAGCTTGGATCCCTAGATTCCCTTCTCTGCGTAAAAAGGTATCCAAAATAAAAGCCTTCGAAATCAATATGTACGAAATAGAGAGGCAGCACAACAAATCAATAAAAAAAATCAAATTTACAAAATAAACAAAGGACATCTAATAAATAAATGGTGGCCCAAATTGAGTGTTCCTAGGAACACAAATAAGAAATTCATCTTCATTTTCCAACGAAAATATCAAGACTAAATTAAAATTCATTCCCAAGACAAAAACACAACACCAACAAGAGTGGCACAAACGCATAAATCCTAATTAAGATCGGCATCCCATTTTAGAACACAGGCAACATTAGTTATCCAATCTGCAGCATGTAGCTATTTAACATATAGCGTCCTCAATTTATTTCCTCCCCGGCAAGTCCTTTGAATCTATTTATAATAATGGGGCCCCCAAATTGTGGCGGCCGGAACTCGATTCACATTAATCACTTGTTTTCGGTTCGCCGATGCACCCCCATTCGATAAGTCGGGATCGATTCGATTATCATAGGAAATGCGGGTTGTTTAAAATATCTTTTGGGTCGCCTGAATTCCTTCCTCCTCTGGTGGCAGGAATGCTGAATGATCGTTTTCTGCGGAGGGTGATAACAAGGTAGGGAGAGGGGAATGTCAAATATGTAACATACGGGTTTTCGCCGAAGCTTTGCAACGTTTATCAAAATGGATGCCTTTCGCATTTGTTCACTTCAGATTCGATCTTAAGTCGACATGCTTCACCGTCTTTTCATTTTGAGTTGATAAGCGATAATCGCAAATGAAGTTATTGCAGCTCATTTACATTTTCTTCGTTTGTTAAATGCACGGGGTTCTCGAACACAAGAACAAATCCAGCTCGATTATCTATATTGGAATGGTCCCTGTTACGATCACACACACGAAGGCTAATTAGACCTAAATTTCAGTTGGCTTTCGTTAGGTTTTGAGGCGTAAAGACCAGATCACAGACAAACTGCGTCAACAAGATGAAACAATGAAATCAACGAAAAGATAAAACAGAGATTACAATCACCGTAAAGGCACGTGAAAATCATAAAAGTCAAGATCTATAAAAACATTATACACAGCGTAAGAGGCCAACGACAAGTAAAAAGGTCGGAGATTTGAATGGGATTTCCATTTCGAAGACTTCAGAATGTTCTTAACCTAACTCTGCACCAGATTATCCACCCCGAATTTACCAAAACGATAAGGTTCATTAGACTCGGAGAATTCTATTCAAATTAAGTTAATCGTTTCAGAAACTAAGGGGGGTCCAAATGTCTTTTTGTAAATCTTGGAAAAGTTTCCACAATTTACGTGTTCACTTGAAAAGAAACCAGAAAACTCCAAACAGCATAAGTACATGTGAGGATCAAACTCATAACCAAGTGTTTCCAAGGAGTGTTTGCCACAAAGTGATACAGCTCAAGGCTCATGTCTCTAATACGAAATTCAACATATAAGTACCTTAAATAGAAAGGAAATATTGTATGATAGTACGGTTTCTAACACAAAAATGCTTTTCTATCAGCAACTACATTTACTGAAAACTTGCGGCAAAATTGCAAGTCTACAAAACCAACTTTTATTTTGTCACTATAGATATTTTTCCTTACAAGAGGGCTAATTGGATCGGGATCACGGCTCTTTTGGATTTAAAGCCAATATTAATGCCTTTACAAATTTAACCCAGACGAGAATTCGACCCCAGGACTTGTTGAACCGAGAGCCAGAGACTAGCTGACTACTCGGCTATCAGGTTGGTACTTAAGATTTGTTGGTTGGGTTCCATGGCGTAAAGGCCATATTTGGCCAAGCTGCGCCAAACAGACGGCTTCAAGTAATGGACATAAGTGCAAGGAAAGTTTTATTGACACAGAAGCTGCTTTTATACACCCAGGCTGAGTTATAGGAATTGAACCTGCATAGACAACTCACAGGTTGCTAGAGCAATAGGCAAACACACTGAGTCACATAACAGTATCTGTATTAGTACACTGAGCCACAGCCGTCCCTACTCAAATTTGGAGCTAAGGATGTAATAGTGATCGCAGAAAAATTCCCTTTAAATCTAGTGCTGGTGTCTCAACACTCAATCCATACATTGATATCTATCCAACATTCCGCTAAAAATATGTGTAGATGTTAAAAACTAAATCTTGAATACTCTACTCTCTTCGGACAAGCTTGAATTCAGAGGACTGCATATACGTCCGTAAGAAAATGCTTAGCTTGTATTCCAGGCCTCTTTAAGTGAATATTTTCGTACTACTTTACTGTGAGCTACATTATACTCATCTCCAAGGTGGTTCTATTAAATCAATTTGTTTGAGTGTCCATTCTTTGGAAGAAACCTAGCCGATATGTAAAACCTAAATACGATATATAGATTGCAATCAAGTATCATGAAAATCTCCCAATAGCGAAAGATTTTCAGCCGTTTCATAGACCATTGAGAAAACAAACTGGAGATTGTCTATTTAACTAAATTCGATTTCACCATCGGAAACGAAAATGGTTACACCAATGTTTGAAAACTAATACGGTACTAATTTTTCCTACATCGCATATAAGCGAACAAATACTGTAAATCTTCCTTACCTGCTTGATACCTGACAAGGCAGGGAAACTACAGCTCTTCGACTGTCTATCCCGTCTTAAACATGAAGGATAATTAATAATGGATTTTACGGTGATTTGTAGGTTTTCGAGGAAATATACTTTTAATTTGAAAAATGATCCAATCATATCGTCACAACGCCAGACTCGAATCTACAAAAATGTAGTTTCCAGAAAAATGAGTTTAAAGATCTGACGCTACAGGGAAAATAGTGTTACGAAAAAAAAAGCTTAGTTTTTACATTTGTATATTTAGGCTACGAATTAGGACCCGTTTATTTATCACATGAAACATCGAATAATCTAGAAAATGCATTTTGTTAAAACATCTAATATCCGATTCTTGGATTTGGCGTGGTGCCGAGCATATTTACGATCCGTTGTAAAACAACATCTATAGATGTATCATTTTACAACGGATCGCAAATGTATAAATATAGGAAATTAATCTTTCAAAGTTTAGTATATTTACCAAGAAATCTATAAGAAAATTTTCATTTTTCTATATGAATATTTACGAAGTTATAAAAGCATTTTATTATTCGATACTATTCATTCAGTCATCTTTTAATCCATACATATATTTCAAAATATACATGGCATAAAAACGCAGAATATAAACAATATAAAAAACACAACGAGAGACATTCATCAATTTTGCCGGTTCGTTCAAATGTGCTTGATTTAAGCTATGGAGCTATAATATTGAGAATAGTTCCATAGAGTAAAATACTAGGAAAAACTCTCCGCTCCCAAGTCTATATAGCTAAAAACACTATGAAGACTCGCCATTCTAATAGATTTCTTCAACAGTCTGATGACAGAAGCTAAGGAGAAATCTACAAAATCAAAATCAGTGCAGAAAAGAAAATGTAAGCGAGCGCGAAAATAGACGTTAAAAAACACCAATTGCCTTTTGAACAAGTGAATATGATGTAATTGAAATCGATGTACAGAAATTAATTCTGTAAACGACTAAGGATATACTTCTGTTACTCTTCATTGAAATTAACACCATTGAAAAGCAGGCTAAATGATGTTTAACATTTTCATTTCATTTGTCCACATGCATATTCATCTTATATACATTATAAATGGATTTAAAATAATCTATGAAATGTGCTTAATGTAAGCAATAAACTTCTATGCGTGGGTTTGGTAGTGTCATAAAATTGAAGGGGTATAGGCAACATCGTAATAAACCGATCTTTCTGGCTAATAATTTTCGTTTTAAAAAATTCCAAAATTATGTTTTATCTACTTTACACTCCTGGTGCTTATTGCCTCGACGAGATATCTCGGCACAAGCAAAACTGACCAGATCTTAATGGGCGAGATATGTCGTCATTAGAAAAAAATAATCAGATCTTGATCTCGTCATCATCAAAAAGTCGGCAATATCTTGATGACGATAATCTCGTCATTACAAAATTGGTCACATCTTGATGGGTGAGATATCTCGTTGAAACCACTTGGAAGGTTGAGATCCTGGAATTTTTTAAGTACTACACACAATTTCAATCAGAAATTCTCTTGAATATTTTGTTTTTATTTTTTTCATGATGTAATTTTTATTCTATAGTTTAGTATTCTAACCCGAAGCCTTCAATTCATTTGTTGAAAATTCCTTTGGTGAAAAGATAACTTTGGCATGACAATTTTGTCCAGTCGCCACTTTTCCATGCAATTATTTAACTAATTTAAATCAATTTTTTCGTTATCGCTACATCAATCACCTACCGCCAGCGAACCACAAGTAACATTACAAAAAGCGTCCATATAAATCATACCAATAAGCATTCTCTAATAGCTCAGGAATGATAGCATTGAAAATGGCCTGAGGACCCCGACTACAAGAAACTTACTCGCTCCAACGACGCATTAAATAAGGTAGCACTGAATTCGATAATGTCAATTGTCTACAGGTTTCGGAAACTCGCTCTCATCTTCAAACCATCTGTTTTCAACTTTCCTTTTCAAAACCACAATTTGGCGGTTGTGGAGAAAGTAAAAGGCAGAACAAAAGAATTGGTCACGATATAAATGATGACAAAAGTGGAATTACGGTATGCGAATTCAGAAAAATTCCATTCTTCGATGGAACTGATAGCTCGGATAAGCAGTGTGATGGGATGAGCTTGTTTTGAAATTAGTCGAGTGTATAGCTGTTATTTAAATAAATACGTGAATAAATGTTTCTTTTCTGCCTGACACCTTTAATACTAGTACTTCATCAGAGAAGTATTCAACTCTTGAACATATTCTTTCAGCCCTAACAAATTCTACCGGAGTCAAATTAGGATTTTCCTCAAATGTTTTGACTTCGAATGAAATCGAAGCATCCACGCTATTAATCTAATTATCTTCGAGAATTTCGAAACTCTTTCGGCAAGTTTTATTGTAAACAACTTTGTTTCATCGTAGCATTTAAGCCCACAATATTAGTTCCGTTGTCTGTATAAATTAGTTTCTCTTCCTCTTCGAGCTATAAATCTACTCAAAGCTTGTATTAAAATACTTTGTACTTAAAGATTAAACGAGCGCTTAATTCACGGTTCTGCGCAGGAAAATATCATAATCAAAGTCTTCTCTTTAGGTTTTGTGTAAAGCGGCCCTGCAAGGTCTATTTCCGTAAAGGTGGCAGATAATTTCGTACGGTCTTTAGGTAATGGAGGAAAAGCTGCTTCAAGTTTCTTGGCCATGTCTTCTGCAAGTGGTGTATCCGCGAATTTTTAATAGTCAATTAAATGACATCTATACATATTTCACAAATAAGTGGCGCAGATAGCGATGTTATTTGTTTGTTGTCGAATGGAAACAACGGATAATATAAACATAAAATCGGCCGTTATGGGATTCATTCGCCAATTTTGCCGCTTAGTTTAAATGCCTAATTTGGAACATGGAGTTGCTAAAACAACACGGAAGAGCTCTCACCAACCTATAATGAAATGCTTCAGCAGTCTGATTACAGAAAGCAATGAGATAACTTGAAGACAGAAATAAGCGCAGAAAATAAAATAAGTGAAAATAAGAAAACGTATCGTTTTTGAATAAAGGAATAAGATGAAATCGAAGTAGACATTCAGAATCTAATTGAGGTAACCGTGTTTTTTGCCATGTATTTATTGAAAATAAGTATCGCCACCAGTAAAAGTAAACGAAATGCTGTAATGTATTTTTTGAATAATTTTATTTCATTTAGAGCATTGGTTCTTAACCTTTCTAGCGATCGATCCCCTTGAATCAAAAAATAAGTTCTCGCACCCCCTTGAAAAATGCGTTTCTATTTCTTTATTTAGGAAAATACTCTATTTGCACGATAATTTATTGAAAAATAAATACATTTACATATACATACAAAACAATACCTCAATTTTAATGGCTATGTAGTTTATTCATAATACTTTTGAAGCGAGGCTCCTTTTTGAAATAGCCACGCGTAAGTCATCACTTGCATTTGAGCGTTTTCTGGCTTTTGTTTTTATGTGCAAAAGTGATGAAAATCCCATTTCACACAGGTAGGTGGTGGAAAATGATAAAAGTGTCTGCAATACTGCTTTTGCCAGCTGTGTATAAGGTTCCAACTGTGTACACCAGAATTGTTCTGTCCAGTTTTTCAAATTCCATTTGAATACGTGCATTGGCTCATTTCAATAAGATCGTCTTATATTAAATCGTTGTCATCCATCGAAACTTCTCTCGCACCCCTGGAAATGCTTTCTTGCACCCCAGGGGTGCACACACCCCAGGTTCAGAACCACTTATTTAGTTATGAAATCCATTAATGTGAATATGGATGCTGATTGAAATAAGATGTGAAGTGTGAGTAAGACACTATTGCCATCAAAAGATATAAGCTACTAAGAAAATTTAGCTCAGATACTATGCAGTTTTAAAGTTCTATATGCTAGTTTTAAATAAAACGGAATTGAAGTATTTAATTTCGTGCAGGACTTTTCGTACAAAGTATTCGAGAGCATTACTTTCACTGAAAAAAATTTCCAGATGAAACACTCGTCAGTACAAAATTTGTGACATCGTACAAATTACGCATAACGTGCAAACACGCACGGCTTGCGAAATCACGATTTAGCTATTATGATAAAAACAACAAATAAAAATTAAAGTGAACGACCGAGTAACTTCGATTGACACATGATGTGTCAAGGTTGAGATAATTGCGTGTTTTACGATCTTTTCCTACAGAGTTCATACCGTCTAATTCTAATACATGTGCATTTAAAAAGGAATGCAGATCCACCCAAAACGCTACAAAGTGCGTAGTCAAAAGGCTCTTCACGATAAATACACCCTTCGTAAGATGTCTCTGTGAACATAAAAATAGAAACGAAAAAACAAGTGAAATGAAAACATAACACAAGAAAGCGAACCAAAATGTTTTCTTTTAACAATAGTCGCATTGAAAACTTTTAGTAATTTTCTGTCATGATCATTAGTTACACTAAAATAAATTTGTCAAACAATCCTGAATCTCCAACAAATTTTATTTATAACGTTTAGATCCGTAAAACGCAAAAGGTGTATTTATTATCCGTACATGTGTACAAGGTACAAAAAAAGAAACATGAGTGTAAAGCAATATGAATTAATTCGGACAACTCGAATAAAATACAGAAGTTTTAAGTCCACGGCAATGTTGTTTTGACGTATTAACGTAATACAGCCAAAGACGAATGATACAAATAAAAGCAGTGGCTTCCATTATTTAGTCTTTTCAAGAACTTCCTATAAATTTTCAATGGCCGTATTTTGTAAATGACAAGCCTTCATTTTTGAGCCTAGAAAAAATTTGACACATGAAAGACTAGGAAATAAAAATTAAATTGAAAAATATTCTTAAAATATAATATAATATAATCTTAAAGAATAGTAGTATCAAAATTTTATTTTTCAATTACTATAAAAGAATATGCCAACATAAGCAGCTTTTTACGTACAAAAAACATCTCAAAGTCATAAATTTTGGTTTTTATTATTCAAATGAAATTAATTCAACAATAATATTGAATCAGCTATAAAAATTAAAAAGGCGAAATATACAAATTGGAATAGTTATGTTGCAGCCAAAAAATTTCAAGTAAAATTTAAAGTTTCATGGGTTGAATATTATGGCGCAAGGGCTATGTATATTTGGCCAAGCTGCGCTATACACAAAACACGCATCAAGAATTGGATATACACATACAAGGAAATTTTTACTATTACAGAAGAGAGAAATACACCCAGAGAGGAATCGAACCGACTGCGCCTTCAATTCGCAGGTTGCTAGAGCAGTGGGCAAACCCACTGAGCCACGGCGACACCACTAAATTTTAAGGACTAAACAAAATTTAAGTGTTTTTAAAGCCGGAGTTACAGAAACAAAATTTCAAGTACTTTTTAGATTCAAGAACCGTAGGAAACCCGAAAATTCGTTTTTAGACAGCACAGCAAACCTTAGAACGCTACAAATTTCTAAGAGTGCTTCTTTGATTGGAGAAACATTCGTTTTAGCTCCAGTACCGTCACTTGCAGCAATAGACGATTAGTGTGCGAGTACCAAGACACGAATTACACACATCCTTTTCCCAGAGCACCAAGAACGTCAATCGTAAACATTTAATTTCTTTTCTGCACGCTGCTCAACAAGACTAAATGCTTGCTGAATACATCCAACAGCCGTCGAGCATCAAAACAATCGCACGCCAACAAGCAGAAATCCTTTTTCTTATATCTTTAAGACAAATTAATTGAGGTAATTCCAAACGAAACAAAGCAATGCCCTTCCCAGAAGTTTCTCTTCTCCATTAGGTATAAAAGCTGACTGTTGAAAATGGCAGCGTGTGACAAGTAAACGAAGTGGAACGTCGGGATGAACGTGGTATTTATTCTGAACGCAACCCTGCGCACAGCTTGACTCCTCGTTCCCGACTGCTAATTCCAGGTGGATCTTCTATGCCAGCTGTTCGGCCGCGAAGTGACGACCCACAAACATATTTCCTTTGTCAGGTCAATACAATTGTGCGATCGATTTCCAACACAATCCCGTGGATAGAAATATATTTTTAGTAAACTACTCGATATGGCTAACTCCAAATAGTTCTTACCAATGACATTACATTCTTACGTAGATAGGTTTATGATAGGTTATGTTTAATTCAGACAATGGACTTACTTGCGTGGGCAAACACATAAAAATGCACTTAGAAAAATTGTTGCAAGCAATATATAACAGCAGTGCATCTGAATGTATGGTACATGCTCAAATAAATGCAATATGGTTGATAGGGTTGGGTTTTAAGGCGCAATGGCCATATTTGATCAAGCTGCGCCAAGTACAAGATAAATAACGTCAAATACAATGTGGCTTCCGGGATTGGATTGGATGTTTGTGCTTTATGGCGCAAGGTCCAAACACGGACAAGCTGCGCCAGTCTGGTTTCCGGGAGTCATGTGGTTCTGAACAAGTCTATTAGTAAATTAGGGAACTGGTGGTAACATAAACATTCCACAATTGGCGTCTTTAGCGCTGGTTCTGGATCTAAGTTTATCGTTCAGCACCAAAAGGGACAGCAGTGATAACGCGTTGTCAAGGTGAAAATCAGCCACGGTGATCTTAATTCATGTAGTTGAGTATGGCAAACTTCTAGCAAGGTTTCACATCTTTTCAAAGATCGATTGACCCAAGGTCAATTGCCTTCTTGTCGGAGCCACACTAATAAACATACATACACAATGAAAGTTTTACTGACAAAGAAATACACCCAGGGTAAGTTATAGGAATTGAGACTGCACCGTCTACAGCTCGCAGGTTGCTAGCGAAGTGAGCAAACCCATTAAACTAAGGAGGTCCCTAAGTACTACATGAAAAACGGTGCAAAAAATACATAAAACGGATCATGAATACAGTTGAACCGTGAAATTTGACGTCAAAAGAAATGACTTGATTTTACTTCGAGACATGCTTTTGTCCCTTATGAAAAAAAATCGGTGAATGGGATAACAATTTCTATATTTTCTGCAATCATAAAAGTGGACAGTCAATATATTTGTTTTTCTGTTTTCAAGTTAAACAAAAAATTATTTGGGGAATATGAAAGTAATTCCTGAAAAAGGAAACATGCGCTTAACTTCAGTGAGCAGCCCAAAGAATCAGTGGAGCAGAATAAAGTGAAGTATGATGGTTCTACATAAACACCGCATTAAGTTTTAAATAAACTTTGCAGATACATAAATTTTGGATGAGGTATTAAGCTTCCACAAGAGTCCCTATTGTATAGTCTGACATCGGCAGGGTAAATTTGTATCTGTGTACATCTTTAACAAAGTAAACGAACAAATAAAATGTATAGCACATCGAGTGCTTTAGCGTCCGTCTGCCGCAGGTGGTTTTGTGATCTCTATCTTCCGCGCGTCATTCCAACCCGGACGGCTTTCTACGCGAGGTTTGACAAAAAGCTATTGAAAATGAAGGTCATTCTTGAAGGAAAACATCTGCGGTATAACGCAAGAGACCCTACGACTATTTCTAAGTTTAGAAAAACTTCATCGGAAAAATAATCTAGACGAACAGTGTTAGCGATTTCAAACAAACTTTTCAGTTACGAAAGATGGATATTGTGTTAAAATGATTAATAATCTCATTAACGCAACTTACAACAGCAGAAATTGTTGGGGGAATTAATCACTTCTTATAATTAAACAGGATAAAACAGTTTTCTTAATTTTTACACGATTTCTTAACACCAGTCCCCACCCTGTACTAAAAGCCGATTGAGCTCTGAATCACACACGAATTCACAAGGTAAGGTCTGCTATCGCGACTTGTTTTATGGCCCCGGCCAAAAAACAATTATTCTGTTTCTCACTTTACCATAAGAATTTAAGCAGTCTTTTTATTTAGTTTAATGCAATGATTTCAATAACTGCCAGAATTGTACAAGAATAATTATTTCTGTTTGTTTCAAACTAATATTGCAAATAATAGTACTAGCAATATTCTTGCATAAAATTTCTAACAGTGGATACGAATTCGTATAGCTATCGTAACTTGTAATACATGACCAAGTAATATAATAGGCTATTGGACTTGTGGCTATGTAATCTGAGAACACTAAATCACTCTTGGTTTGGTCTGTAGCTCTCCGGCCACTTTTTGCTATCCTCGGGTTCATTAGACCGAGACCTATGACTAAAAGTGAATTCTGAGCCATGCGAATACCCATGTCTAGATTGGGATTCAAACCTAGAGCCTAAATCACTACAGAATCAGAAATTCAGATAATTGGC
The DNA here is from genome assembly GCA_933210815.1 of Meta bourneti. NCBI lineage: Eukaryota > Metazoa > Arthropoda > Arachnida > Araneae > Tetragnathidae > Meta > Meta bourneti. Next base: position 72,459,229 of record OW119929.1, on the reverse strand, counting down.
GAGTGTAAGAATCGGAATTGGTATTTTACAGTGTACACAATATTCAAATATATATCAATACAAATATTCAAATCAATATATCAATTAAAATTAGTTTTAATTTAAATAAAAGGGTAGTTTAGTAGGTAAGTTTACTTGAGCAACACAACGGACTTATTACAAAGGTTAAACTTACATTTAAACAAAACAATTTTATGTGAGAAACGGTTTTGTGTTGTATAATATAAACAGACATCCAAAACCTGTATTTTAAAACGTTTAGTTTAGTGCAAATCCCTTCACTATACTGGTGCTATCAGTAGTCTCTTTATACATAGCATAGGGTTCCCACATTTCAAGCAAAAGAAAAAGGGGCCTTTTAAGGCTTTTCCAAGGCAACTTTTAATTTTTAAGGCTACATTTAATACAGATTAACCCTAAAGTGCCACAGATGTAGAAACTTTTACGAGTGATAGGTTTGAGTCCAGTGGAGACCGTTTTAAGAACATCAATTTTTAGAAAACAAATATTATGCCATCAATTTTGTTGACACTCGACTTTGGACAAGTATCAATGATCTTGGATTTTGAGTGCAGGTACAGTAAAATGTTCAATGTTCTTCAAAAAATTGGTTCTTTAAAAAAATTTGAGGTTGGTTGGTTTTTATGGCGCAAGGGCCATATTTGGCCAACCTGTGCCAAACAGCACGTAAATCGACAAACACACAAGGAAAGTTTTACTGACACAGAAGATAGAAATACACCCAGGGAGGAATCGAACACGTACCACTCGCAGGTGCAAACTGACCCACGGCAATCCCAAATTTTTATAGGTAGGTAAGTAGTTAATTAAAGTCACGCTAAATCAACACAAAGGGCTATTGGCGACGGTCCGGGAGCAATACCAAAGGGATCCGAAGACACCATGTAATTTTGACGAGGTCACACCTGAGCTAAAATTTTTAAAGGACTTGCTGCAAATACTAAGGCCTTTTAGGACCTTAAAAAACTAAAATAAGAAATCAGGTCTTTTTGTGGCCCGTGGGAACTCTAGCATTTGGATAGACATCCTTCATTGTTTGGGTTGGATGGAGGCACTTGATAAAATGATAGATCTCATATCTCACTCTCAGAGTTGCAATTTTCCATTCGACTGAAAAAAGGGTGGATGTGTGTGCACTCTCAATAAAACATTGCATGATAGCAAAAAGCACGCTGGAAAGGAAAATTTGAGGGGAAAAGTAGAACAAACCAAAGCGATTGATTACTCAACAGTTGATAAATCACAAAAGCTGCTGCCGCTGCCACGAAAAAAAAACAGAATCCCATAACAAAAAACTACTTACACGCAAAACAAAAGAACAATGAGTTTCCGAACAAAGACAAAAGAACGAAGGAAGCATGAGTGGATGAGCATGGGGAAATAACAGAAATAATAAAATAGCAAGGTGGGGAGACAAGGTTACAGAACAGGAACGCATTCACCCCCACACAACTAAAAATTCTTTTTAGAATAAGAAGGTAAAAACAAAAGAGCACTTTAGAAACAAAATCGATAGAAAAGGACAAGACGTCTTGTCTCACATGCAGTACCTCACACTTGGAATATAGTTTCCAAATCGTTATCTTTGGCCATTGTCCGCATACCAGAGGAAATCTGACTTACAAAAGCTTAAATAAAAACTCATTTCAAAGGCGAGTAATTAGCATACGAATTGTTCGGTACAGAAGCTTTAAACTGATGTCCAGATAAATTGAGGTCAATATGTAAATCACAAGTAGTTTTTTAAATTGTTCTCAATCGAAATACAAGCATTAAAAAATCTTAGAAATCTAAGACTTTTGCCGTAAAAAGTATTTACTCATGAAAAATTACTTACTATAATATGGTAAGAAACTTTTGTAACTTGAATAAATATTACAAAGCAAAAGGTTTCCAGAAAAATCTAATAGGTTTGAATTCACGTTTCTTTAAAAAAATTGGAAAAATCGATAAAATAACTAAATTTGTACAAAATATAAAAACTTTTCCAAGACATTTCTAACCATGTAAACAGTCATTTTCCAAAAAAATACTGTTTACGATGAAAAAGTCTAAATATATACCCATATAAATATGAACCAAGTTATACTGCAGAAATTATTTTCTTCTCATGAAAGGAAACGCCATTTAAACAAAATAAAAGTAACATTAAAAGAGAAAAATGACATTTCTGCGAGCCCATTCCATATATCTCCCGTGGAGAAAACCATTGCCAAATTGAAATACGCAACACGCAATGCTGTCACTCTAGCTACTGAATTCATTCTTTTGTTGAGGCCCGCCTTATAGCTGTTTCAGCTAAAAGGGATGTGAGCAATGACGTCACACGTACTTGCAACGTAACCAACAAAAAAGTTGGCTATCCCATAGAATGGAGAAGATATTTTTAGATCACACTATTACATATAGCATTTCAACTCCATAATGAATGGATTTTTTATTTAATAAACGATATACTTTTATGAAGCTAAAACATTCCATTTATCCTTACGAATTAATAAAATTGAATTTTGAAGCGAGAATTTGACCAATGTCTATTCTCATTTATTAGAGAAACGTAATGCAAAAAAAACAAGTAGAATTACTTCAATATTAATTTGAAACAAACAAAATAATTTGAACTTAGAACAAATCGTTTCAATTATTAAAACAATAGCATTAAACTTAAGAAAAAATCAAAAATGCCAACATTCTTTTGGTAAAGGGAGAAACGATAATAATTTAACACCATTCGGAAAGATTCCAGATTAAACCACAAGATACTAAATTAACAAGGGAATTATTCTTCAATTACAAACACGTAACCATATTTCCTAACGGGAAAGTTCCCCAAAAGAATTAGAACAGATACAGACTTGTTATGTTGAAAAAAATTCTCCGACACTTTCAAAGAAAAAAATAACACTGTTTAGATATCTCAAGTGAGATGCTATCTTAAACAACACATCCTCTGAGCCTTTCATTTTTTTCCCCGCTTCACTTATTCCTTCATAATTTGCTTCTCTTCCCGTGCTGGATGAGTGTGTGAAAAGATTTTTTTCCCTTTTATGAAACCACAACATCACTGTAATATTAGCCACTACTTTTTCAGCGGAACTCTAAAACATTAAGTTATCACCACCAGCTTCCTTTTCGGGAAGCTTTCCAACGCTGGGCCACTCATTACTCGAACTATAAACGTGAGTTTTACGAAGCAATCACTCTTGCTTCATACGCAACTATAGCTATGAATGAAATTCTTTATAACTTGAATGGAATGAAGCTACAGCAGAAAGCTTTCTAATGTCGTCTCAGAGAAAATAGTGACTTGCCTTAATCATAATTTGCATGGCTTTATGATCTGTGATGAGACGAAATAAACATAACGCTTAAGTTGCACAAAAAGAAAATGAGCCATTAAACCGCTTAACGCCGTAATTTATAACTGAAAAACAAATCTTCAAGCAAAAAATAAGTAACCAAGACGAAGAACTTTTGCAGAATACCGCCTTGCCGCACATCGACTGCTATTCAAAGATTAACAACATATTAATATCTCTCTTGATCTTTTCTGCAGGCTATGCGATCTTCCGGTTGGTTTGTTGGGGTTTTACGGTGCAAGAGCAATTTTTGGCTATGTTAGGACAAACTACGATTTTCGAGAGGAAATGGACAACGATCCCCTACTTCATAGTCCTGCGCTCCTTAAGAACTCCCTCCGGCCTATTCGATCACCAAAGTTAAGCACCCTTAATCGTGAACAGTACTTGGGAGGGTGACCACTTGAGTGCTGGCACGATCCGAGGTGGCATTTAATAATTTTGGCCTCCATTGATTAATTAAGATATCCAGCCCCTTCAAACCTTATTTTTATTTTAAAATAATTTATTTTATGAACTCTCTTTTCTAATTTTTTCCGTATTTTCGATGAGGAAATAAGTTACTTCGCAGCGGGCAATCCGTAAGTTTTATTTTATGAACTCTCTTTTCTAATTTTTTCCGTATTTTCGATGAGGAAATAAGTTACTTCGCAGCGGGCAATCCGTAAGTGATATGTCCAGTCCTTAAGAACTCTTCGATCGCCACTGGGAAGCCAGGGATCACTTGGGTTTGTACTGTTCCCGAAGTTAATCTTTGTGTTATTACATTATTTTTATTGTATTTTTGGCTCCAGTAGTCTTTATGACCCTGCATTGGTTAGGTTTTATGGCACAAGGGCCATATTTGGCCAAACTGAGAAAAACAACGTTAAGCCGGCCATTGGAAATAAAAATTTAATATGCGATACTTTTATTAGATTAAAAAGTCGGAATAGAAAATTTTGTGATCGCTACTTAAGTATTCTATCTTGATTAAACAATGACTAACTGAAGGCTTATCCAAAAGGAAACGTAAAATCAAATATTTCTATACTCCCAATTTACGAAAACTCACCATACAAACTAAACCCTTAGATAAGATTCCAGCCCAAGTTTTAGGATACGTCGATTCGTTTCTATCTATTCCAACCTTTTATCCCGTCACAATCAGCAGATTAAAGTAACGTGTAAACACCCGAGCAAGAAAATTTTCTAAATTTCTTGAATACTTCGTTTTATCAATCTTTGGACCGTTTTCAGATTTGCTGTTGTCAGAATAGTCGACAATGTTTGAAACGTCTAATGCGAGGTACGTTTTTATCAAATGTAATCACAAATGTCAATTACGATGCAATTTTATTGATTCCTTGAATTTCTGATTAGCAACGTCTAGAGAAAGGTCCTGGATTTTATTGACATCAACTTTTTATCACTTCGCAGACAATGCCCGTAGAGATAGAAATTCCATTTGTAATCTGATTTTTGTCACTTTTGGGGTCATTTTTTGGGGTTCTAATAGAGCATTTTTCTACCATTTTTTTAGTTTTTAGCTGATGTTTCGTTTTGTCCAAGGTTCCTGTATGTCCATGCCCACCAAACTCACCAAAGGTTTAGACCACAGGTGGAGGCGGGGAAAAGACATACCAATTACAGGGGCCAGTAGGTCCTGGCCCAGCTTAATTTATACTGAAGAAAAGAACTAAATTCAAGACAAAACGGAGGCAAGACCCACACATTCCCTAGTCGAATCTCATTTGCGGTTACATTTCAGCTTTGTGCCGCCAAAAAAAATCCGACTTATCCTTCAAGGTAAAAAAAATCATTTATATTTTTATTTGTTTGCAAGCTTCCTATTAATGGATGAATCATAGGCACCGGAAAGAGGGTAGGCTGGATGAAGTTCCTCTAGTTCTGACAGGAAAACGGACGATCCCATTTTACATGCGGATTTTCGAATTTACTGAAAAGGAGCGTTCCCCAAACTGGATCACGGGCCTATACTTATTCCAAGGGGAAAAATTCCGGTTCATCGAAAATATTAGAAAAATGGTACGAAATGAAAGAAAAATGTCAAATATGTCCGAGTAACCGAGATTGATTCATTGACCAATCGAAAGCATATCAATTACATTTATAGGTCTTTTATTTTACATTTTTAAGCCAACAAAACCCAGGTCCAGAGGTGTGAGAACACATTTTCCTTTCTCGCTTACCATTTATTAGAAACAATGGATAGTCCAAAAATTCGCAATGAAACAGGTGTCATTTAAATTCCAAGAATACACTATAGAATAAAAAAAAATATTTTTCCTTGTTAGAGGTATTTTCAGTGTAAACAAACCAGAAATTGATTTTATTTCCTGTTACCCAAATGCTCTAGAAATATACATATTGCGGTTACCTTAAAATATGTAGTTCACAGCCATTTTAGCAACGCTTTGCGTTTGATCTAAAGGGCATTGACCAATCAATTATATTTCAATTCAGAATTCAATCTTTGGAATTTCTATTAGGGACGTGCTGAAATCGAAAAGCAAGCCAAGTGACGTCACGTCCGCATTACGTACAGGAATATAATACAGTATACTGCTGCAGAGAAGTGTTTTTTCATTTACATCTAACTCCATTTGTGTCTTTTCTTGCAATTTTTGAATCATATTTTTTGTTCTGTGTAATTGAATATTTTTCTGTAGGGAAATAGTTAAATAAATAAAAGGAAGCACATTCCGCTACAAAAACACTACCGCAACTTATATTTAGTTTGACAGAAAACCTTATAGACAAGTTGACGCTCAAAGGATTAAATAAATGAATCGAAAAGAAGCAAAATGATCATTAAATCTGCAGTTTTCAAACATGAAAACAAATATTATTTCCCAAGACAATTTTAAACCACGTCGTTTTTACATTCTCAGAACACCAATCCCATTAGAATTCAAAATAAAAATAACATTCCAAAGACATTGTTTTTCGGAAGCTACATAAATTCATTGTGAAACCTTTCTTTCCTATCCCTTTTCTCCATTCTGTACTCCCTTATAATCTCAAAAAATAAATTTTCCATCATAAAACAAGATGTTGCTGTGCAAAAAGGCCATCTGCCACGAATTAAATATTAACAGCGATGCTTTCTGGAGTCTTAAATTATTTAACCAAACGCCTCCACACCAGGCTCAAAGAATATTCCATCCTTTAATCCCGAAAGCGACTTTAACTTTTCATATCAATTTATTTCCCATCGCAACCGTCATCATCTGTTTCAATCTGAAATTGATGTTTTTTCCCAAAGTCATTTTCAGATAATGCAAGAAAGAACGATGGGAAAGAAGGGAAATGGCGTCTAGGCACGCGAGGAAGTTTGTAAACAACTCAATTCACAAGCCGACGACACATAAATTCTTGAAACATGGGAAGTGAGTACGAGTTCCGAATTATAGACAAAGATAATTCCTATTAAATAAAACGACATCCAGGACATACCTATAATTTGGGATTATTCACGTATGAAGAGGACTTTTCCACCATGTCACAATGTAACATACGTATATTGCCGCTTAACTAATATCTAAAGCATGCATTCACAAAATTTTTGTCTAAAGATCCCTTCAGTTTTGTAAAATACTGAAGACTTCCAAAGGTACACTTCTTTTGTCACGTGAGATTTCGTGGGTTATAGGTATAACCCACGAAATATATATGCCGTATCAGTGAACATTAATTGACCGTATAAGAGATAAGGAAGTAGACTTTTTTGTAAAGCTACGTATTACGACCCAAGATGACAACAAACCATAAGTTTTCGAGGAAAACGGGAACAATTGCGACAATCATTGTCATCTTTTAAAAAAAACGCCTATCGTTTAAAATTATCGCCATCGAAAAAACATGCTTAACGAAAGCAAAATAAAAGGCGAAGTTAGTCAAGATGGAGGTAATCAGTAAAAATGCAGTAAAAGTACATTGTTTCTATCAATTTTATAACGAATGTGTGGAACAACGAAAAAAATGAATTTCATACCAAGTAATTTCAAAAAGGATAACAATTAGAAAAGTTGAAGAGTTAATTCAAATTCGTAATCATATCCTATTTTCAGCTGCAGGCTCTGGTGATATAGATGTTTGTAGTGGTTCGGAACCCAATTTAATTCGTAAGTCTAGTTAGCCCTCGTGTAGCAAAAAACGACCATATAGAGCGACAAACCGAACCTATTTCCAGATACTTATCTTTTTCTCTCAAACACGGGTAAGTGTTTCTTTAATTTTTAAATTAATAGAGGCTGATATTCAAACATTTTTGAAACAGGTTAAGCGATATTTATACGATTCCATGGTTTAAAATTGCTAGATATTTATGTTTCCATCTCGCATGACAATTGAATTAAATAAGGCAAATCTTGAACTAAAAATTAGAGTACCTTGGACGTGTTATATGTAGAAGTATGGAAGGGAAGAAGGTAGTTAAAGAACTTACGCGTCATATTTTACTCTAATGATCTAGAACATAGTTAATTAGAAGTCTGAAAGAAGCACTAATGGCAATGAGTGTTTTAAAAAAATATAATTTGAGAAATTCAAAGCAACGAAGCTAGTTTAAGATTGGTAAATTCCGAATCGGTTTGGTTTGTTTACCTCGCTCTACCGTGAATTTTTTTGCTACGTTTGGTTTGGTTTAATTAGATTTATGCCGCAACAGCCGGATCGGTTATACTGTGCCAAACACAATTCCTACACTAGGACTAATTACACCGAGACAAACTAGAAAACTGAAACTATCTTCAAGATAAATACAAGTGATCTTATTAAAGCGGATGCTTCGAGTAAAAAAATTATTAAACCTTTAAGGAAATCAATACATTTTTTTCATTCGAGTCAGAAAACATGATACAGAAAAAATAATACGGATTAGTTGAAAAAATCTAATCCCATAGGTCGATGAGATGCTTAATCAGTCAATCAAATAATCTAAATAGCCAAGTTAGTTGGGTTTTTTCACGTTTAAAGAAATAAATCTGTTCAAGGAGGCTCGAAAAAGCAGATTGGATAGGAAGTCAGGATTAATAAGTGAGCATGCTCTGCTACAGGCAATTAAAAGACGCTCGGGGAAAAGGGTCCGACTAAGTGCTCTTGAAGTGACAGCTCTCTCAAGTAGACGGAGATCTAAATATACATTTTGACTACAAAGTAGATAATTACTTTTTTAATGGACGTGCAATCTCATCCATCTTTGCTAAGAAAACAGTGAGCGTTAAATTGGTGGTGTGTTCATCCGATGTGCGAGTGATTGTCTTTTCCTTTTCATCACATTCGGAAGAATTGTGATGGATGCTCTATTAGAAGCATAATGCCCTATTTCAGAGATTTTCACTTTTTCATCTCATGGCACACATAAACAAATTACTAAACCTTTACGGCACACCAAAAAATGTTATGTTTTTTGCAAATTTAACAGTAAATATATAATTTTAATTGATTTACAAAAAATTACCCCCCTTTATTCATTATTTAATTTTTAATAAAAATATAGTAATCAAAATTATTTTTACGGGTATTACGTGAAATTATTCGTGGACACACATGTCAAAGGTTCAAAACTAAACCATTAAAATAAAACAATTTAAACCATTTTCACTACGATACAGTTTGATCCTGTGACTGCACACAAGTTAAGATAAAAGGGTTTCAAGTGTAAATTTATAACATCGAAATAAGCATTAATATTATTTTTTAATTATTAAGTTTTAGAAAAAGCTTGACATTCTTCGCACAAAAAAAAAGATGATCATCTGTCAAATTAACATTATGTAAAATATAATTACAATTTAAATTTTTTGCATTTTTCTAATATTCCGACCGTTTTAAAGTTGTGTAATCTTGGAAACCTCTGAAAAAACGTAGGTAATTCTGTATGGATGTACAAATAACTATCACAAATATTGTCTGTTGCTTTCCACAAAGAGGTAGCTATATGGTGTGCTTTGACATTTTATTGTGCACTTTTTTATCTTGGCAACAATATTTTTATACATTTTTAACGAAACAGATCAAAAAAGTGAATGAATCGAAAGAAAATAATAAATTTTCGGAAACGTTTTTGCCAATGATAATATTTAAAATATCATTGATGCAGATAATAGTAAATACTTCAAAATGTATTATGAATCAATCCAGATTATTTAAAGACTTATTTGAAAGTATGAATGATGCTACATTTTATTATCAAATCAAAAATCATTTTTGTGAATTAATAACGAAAAGTTAAGAAAAGGAAGTATTTAAAATACATGTGTCCATTAATTCCAGATGGACATGGATAACAATGTTAAAGTCCAAAATTGGCGTTGAGATTTTTAGATAACTTGAACTTTAACCTGGATCAAGAGACCCAAGTGGGAATTAAACTTCAAACAGTAATCAAATTTCATTAAAAGGTAATTATATTTTAAATACATTCGTCAAATTGCTGCAATCGGTCATAATGGTGACCGAAATAAATCGTCTCTCCACACTGATAAGCAATTACGAAAGACCCTGAGAATAATCTTCCAGTTAGTCATTTCCATTTTCAATTGTTCTTTTCGCGTTGCGAAATTAGAAACTAGAGGGCGTGTAATATGACATCTCTTTCAAATTCTGTTGAAAACAGTTTAGTACTATTTTAGAAATAAAATAAAAATTATCAAGGTAAGGATCAGAGGGATGTTGCTCCAGAAAGGTGATTTAGAATCAAATTTCATCTGTCATTAATATCAAATTGAAGTAAACCTCAGTTCTATTCATTGTCCAGCAACCTACTAACCGAGTTTTACTGTTAACTTCAGATTACTACGCTTGCTTTACTTCCGGCAACATTGGAAGTTGCTCTATAGTAAACGACTTTTTGGAATGAATAATAAACTGTTTTTAATGCTAAAACGATTATGTACACAAAGCTTCTAGAGGCCTAAATTATTTGCGTGCATAATTGAAATGAAATAGATTTCGCTCACAGCCGATACGCAAACAATTTGATTTAAGTAAATTGCGAAGAGACTGGAAGGAGCGGATCCCCTATAAAGCGGAAACAATAGAAAACAAAGCACCATTACCCTTCTTTCAGTGTCGTTTCTTTTTCTTTTTCATTATCCAGAGGGGAAATATTATACTTCCTAATCACTAAGTAATTACATGACTCGCTCCGGCTACAGCAAAATGGAATGAGTTTTCGATCGTCGTATGCAAAGTTCACAGAAAGCATTATGGTGCCAGAAAAGGTAGTGTTTACAAAACGCCTTGCAGCCACTTGGGTTCGGAATTCATTCAACGAAATATGAACAAGCAAATAGGATGGAAATGTCGGTGAAGGGTGTTGTAGGTAATTCAATTTTCATGTGCATTTTTTATTTTCGTTCATACAAATTTGTGTTTCTTTTCCAATTTATTCACTTGAGTTCAGTTTGTTGGTTTTGAGTTTTATTTGGCCAAGTTGCGCCAAAACACAAGACAACGTCAAGTAATGGTCACACCAAGGAAAGTTTTACTGAAACAGAAGAGATTTGGTTGGTTGTTTGGGTTGTTGGTCATGAAGAAAGGTCCATATTTGGCCAAGCTGCCCTTAACACAAGACAGACAACGTCAAGTAATGACAAGAGAGAAAAACACCCAAGGAAGAATCGAACCTGCGCTGCCTAGAACTCACAGGTTGTACACTTGACTTCGAAGATTATATCCTAAGATCAAGCGCAGCAAATCAGGACCCGGCGTATTGACTGCCCCAGTGTAAATCTCACCTAGCTGCCTTTCTTAAAAACATTTGATGTTCCATAAAAATCGCCCTGAAAAAATCCTATTGATGATTTAAATGAAACTGAAGATCACATAAAACCATTTATCGAAACACATGCAACCAAATAATTAGTTTCGTTAGTTAATAACATTTCACTTTTAAATCACCTCGTAAAACTACCGCTTTTTTATTTGCAGAATGTTTTCATTTCGACACCTCTATTTTATTGCTGACAAGTGCACATCACTTGCGGGAACGGCGCAGCAACAAAGTCAGTATCTTGCTAAAAACGGCTGGTTGATAAAAGTTTTCCTATAAGTCCCTAAAAACAACCTGACTAAAAAAGAAATGGAGACACAATAATGAAAATAACAAGACAAACAGTGGTTGATTGAGGGGATGGTCAAAATTGTCAGGTGACCCTTTATCGTCCTGAACCCAAACTCTACGCCATCTTCTGCATTATAAAATCAAAAAATATATATATTCTGGGTCTACTTTGAAGACAGATATAATGACGGAGATTTAAAAAATAAAATGAAATCATATCGCCACCTGAGATCTTAGCATTTTGAGAAAGGAAAGGTTGTAGCTAGCATTTCAAATGTATTTCCAAATACAAATAGTAAAAGCTTCAAAATTTTAACAGGGTATTTGGAAACAGGGATTTTAACGATAAATACGATTTCGAAAGAAAGATAAATAAAATTCCAAAGGTAGGAAGAAAGTTTAAGAAAGCACTCTGGAATCTGTTCTTAATCCATACACTAAGATTATGGACGCCTTCAATCGGGATAATCTCGTACTTCAAGTGGAGCTTAAAATTTAGTTATTAATCTAGATAGTGAGTGATTCAGACTTGATCGGCATGAAATATTTCGATGAATTCGCTATCCGCTTATTTTATTGTTTTTCTACAAGCGATTCAATCTCGTAGATCATGCCCGAAATTGGAATACTATATCCTTTACAGAAGTGTGTCGAGGAATCGCCGTCACCTCATCTGAAAAATCTTATCGATTTTCTGCGAACAACCCACAGTTCAAGTTTCGCATAAAGGATTATCTCCAAAAACCATAGAAAGGAATAAACTAAAATTTCAAGCAAATATGTTTGAGATAACGCGAAGTCGATTGCACTGGGAATTTATACATTTCAATTCATATTTTTTTAAATTATGAATCAACAAAGTAATAATCATTAGAAAATATTGCTTTGGGCTTTTTAAGTCATCTTAACATAAATCAAAACCATGACAGAAATTCAAACCAAGATGACTGAAAAAAAAAACGAAAAATTTTTAAGCAAACTTTTTTAAGGTGCTAACTTTAAAACTGGGAATCTGAGTAAGACCCATCCTTGGGAGTTCACTTTCTTTAAGTAAATAAGGGCATCACAATCCCCAGATATCCTAGTGACCTGTCCTACCTTTCGTTTTACCTTCAACTTTTCTTCCCTTCCTCTTTGATTACTTGACGTTGTCTGTCTTGTGTTTGGCGCAGCTTGGCCAAGTAAGGTCCTTGCGCCATAAAACCCAAAACCACCCATGAGTAAAACCAGTATCAAAGCAAACCGGAGATGCGCACTTTTCTCCTGATTAATCAGTCTAAAATCAAGATACAATGGATAGACGAACTAAAGACTTGGCGGAAGAGTTATTTGCGTCCACGTGTTGTCTTGTCCGGTTGATAACCTTATTAGATACAGAGCAGATGTCCGGTTTACTTCCATTAGTAAAAGGACATGCGTGACGACAGAGACGAAGCAAGCCTTAAGTTTGATAAGCTTATCTCAGAAAAACAAGTAGGGTGCTATTAAATGCTTTCATCACCACAATTTGCATGTGAGCAGCAAATGGCTACTATGTCTTTGATAGAAACAAACAGAAGGACAATTTAAATTCAGCTCGACATGCGGAACGGTGGGGAATCGTTTTGTTATGGAAATTAGATGTGATGTAACATAATAAAGCCAATAAATTCACCCCACCAAATTGAAACTTAACATTAGCCTATGGATATCAGCTCAGATATCATCAATGGTATTGTTGTAGGTTTAATTAAATTTAATTATATCTCACATGTGTTGGCAACTGTAAATTTGTTTTCGTTTACTGAAACTTTTAGATAATTAATTCGAAAACTAATTTTCTGGATGACTCGACCTCTGGGTACCTCGTTTTAAAAATGTTCATGTAAAAAAAGAAATGAGTTTTACTGACAATTTAAAACTGATCGTTTTAGTTCAAAGGAGTCATTTTTCTACATACTTTATACTTTGGCATGTTTATCACACAAAAAAAAAGTGTTATTAAATGCTTTCATCAACACAATTGCATGCGAACAGCAAATGGTTACTATGTGTTTGATAGAAACAATCAAAGGACAATTTAAATTCTGTTCAAGCGGAACGGTGAAGAATCGATTGGCCCACGGATATTATCTCATATACGTATATAACCAATGGTATTTATTGTTTTTTAAATACACTAGACCAAATTTGAAAAATATATTTTTATTCAGATCGCAGCGGCGAATGCTCAGAAACGTAAATACAAATAATTTAGCTAGTTGAATTAACGTCGCACTGAAGCAACACAATGGGCGACGATCCGGGATCAATATCTCGAAGGAAAAGATTCGAGGACAACACCTCGTAATTTTGAACCACGGTCAGATGACGAGTTGACACCTGAGCTGGCACACCACCCTTCAAACTTCCATACCACGCCAACGTGAGGACATTTGAGGCCACGACAGACTTAACGTGCACAAGCACCCGTATTACATGACGATCTTTGGTGGACCTAGTTTCGAACTCGCAACCCTCCAGTTACTAATCCGTTACTCTTCCAACTGAGCTCAAACAGAAAATAAATATTTTAAAGTCCGAAATCTCATAGCTAAGATACCACAAATATAGACAACGTGTGTGGGCTCCATTAGAAAAATTCAATCCATTTTAATTTGAGAAGTTCAAATCTAGTTCAGAAAATTTCCTGTTTACCGACTTTGACCCACAAGCTAAAAAACGCAACAGATTTACGTCATTTGAAAAATGGAACACCTATAACTAAAATCCACAATTAGCAAACTGAATACCAAAAAAATAGTTAAAGCTCACAAATGCAGTGGCTTAGTAAAGTCAAAGTATATACAAATAAAAAGATAAAAACGTAAGTGCGTGACACAGCAATGCACACTTGGGCGAAGAACGTTTAAGGTCGTCACGAAAATCACTCGTGGGAAAGAATCGTAATAATACAGTGTTTCTGACACTAACCTAGTGGAACATTGGTGCACTGTGAAGAATTTATAAATGTTCCACAAGCGAAAAATTCATCGGGAAACTTCTAAGAGATTTCGTCTTATCACTTAGCAATTACTTCTTACTTGAGCTGTCTTTTACTGACTTGAAAATTTAAAATAGAGGCCATAATTCAAATTGAAACAGAATGTATAATTCCAATTATACACACAACACTCCGAAGATGAAAAAATAATTGGAGCATTAAATTATGCAGGGTCCCCTCTATTCAAACAAGAAATTTTAGGGCTTTTTAAGGCTCCTTTTTGCATAGATCAAAACAGATAAACCCGTGAGTGCACACAGATGGAAGAGTTCTATAAGTGCCGTTTGGATCTCGCAGATCTAGTTTTAAAAACGTCAATTTTAGCTAACCCATAAATATTATTCCATTGATTTTTGACACTTGACCTTGGCAAAGTATCGTTGATCTTGATTTAAGAATGCAGGTGAAACGAAAGTGCTCTTATAAAAGAAACTAAGGCTTTTTAGGGACTTTCAGTAAATATTAAGGCTTTTTAAGGGCCCTTAAAAACTAAAATGAAAAATCAAGCATTCTTAAGACTTTTAAAGCATGTGGGAATCATGTTACACATTATTTGATTAATTTACACAAGACTCCAAAAGAAGGTTTTAGACCAAAAGCACAGCTAAACAATTAAGCTGGATTAAGTAAAACATACTGATGGATAAAGGGCATACTAGAGACCAGGGTTATAGAAATAAGGAACTGAAAGTCAGGCAAGCGTCAATGGCACCGGAACATTTTTTCAGTTGCCAAAATACTCTACTTGGGTGAAAGTTCAAAATATATTTCTTTACGTGGATGTATATAAACACAAACGTAATTTAGGACTTAGACGACTTTAAGGACTTTTTTGGGAAGCATTGTTTTATATTCATAGATTGTAGTATTTAGACTAACCCTGCCTCGCCCGACAGTTTTTGCAATTTCATACAAACTAAGTCGCGCCTGTTTCCTCAACAGTTCCGTTGCGTCGTCAAACAGATTTTAGAGCTTTGCTGTTTTGATTCGAGTAAGATTAAAAATTGGTCTCTTCTTGAATAATGTTCTACATTAAATTTTACGTAGATGATTCCAAGGGATCGACGTAGCAAGCTGAAAATAGTGGACCAAGAAATTCCACAGAATAAGCTGCACAAACTTAACGAAGACAGAGTTCAGCGTTCGAGTTTTTGCTGCTTCAGATTAACAGATTTCTGCATTATATAAATTATATTTCTAAACCTGATATACCCCGATCAGCCAAATGCTTTACTTCATCCAGCTCTATTTTTAATTTTTAGCATAGGAAATTACTGAATATCCTTAGAATTTTCGATTCTGAAGTAATAGCATATTTCTGCATTATATTACATTAGAACATGGATTATTAATATGAAGAATGAAAGGTTGATTGGTCGGAAATCGCAATATACAAACGAATATTCAGAAAACTAAATATAAAGGAAGCAAAATGCTACTAATTTCGAACCCTGCTAGACAAAGCGATGGTTGAAGGAAGCCATTTTTTAATTTAAAACATAAAATATCCCGTTCTTTGTAAATGTAATGAAAACAAAATTGTTCAATTAAGTTTTCCAAATTGGAGAAAGAACCAAGAAAAACTATTCTACGTAGTGATCTACAACGTACATTGTCGAGAGGGTAATGGTCATTACCAAAATACACGCGTTCCTTAGTCATTATCACTATCAGATAATGGAGTCAGGAAAAAACAAAACGGGTGAAATGGAGATAGTTAAATATGTTTTGTTAACTGAAAGAAACACGATTATCATGAAAACTATTCACGTTTTACCAAGAGGAATCCTAGATAACATCTAACATTCTTCTGGATTATATGGCTCCATGGTAATATAATAATCATCTGACAATCGAAGTATATATTTCACTGTTTTTCTTTACCGCATTTAGCCTTTTGATTATCCCACAAAATAAAATAAATACGATTGCAATTAGGTCCAATTTTTAAAAATATATATATTTTTACCGTTAGTATTCCATCTTATCTTCAATCTTCCGAAATCGACAACTCAGATATGCGATACGAATTTCGAATTTTAAATCAAACTTCCATTCTAGAAATAAAATTTTATTTAAAAAATCGCTTAATCGCCTTAAAACGCAAATGAAAACCCGTTAAAAACGCAAATCGTTACATTAATTTTCCCCTCTTCCTTCGTTCTCAATCTTGGAACTGATTCCAAAATTAAGGTTACCTGCAAAGAACCAAGATGAAACGTTTCTTTTTTACAACCGATGGTGAAATTTCCATACAAGCAGTCACGCAAATTTCGAGCTTCAATAGGGAATAAAAATTTCATATTAATGAGAAAGGAAGTGAAACTGCAAGAATGAAGTAATGGCTTAATGTCACACAAGAAAAGTTCTGAATCTATTCTTGTTGAATTCAGAGATAAAAAGGTAATTTGGGATAAAAACCTAAATGCTATCTTGCATGATCAATTCCGTACCACATTCGTGGGTTAAGTTGAAAAAAAATAGACACCTGAGCATGTTCATTCTGTTGCTTTACATGTAGTGTCAGTGGATATAGAAACACATGAAAGCTTACGTCCTGGATGTAATAAGATATCAACGCGCATATTTACTGCTCTTAGAAAAATTACTTCAAGTTTTGGTTTACGATTTGCACAAAATGTGGTAAAACTGTTATCAAATTGTACCGATACAAGTTTTAATCCATTAAAATGTTTGAGAATTGTTTAAACAGTAATATTTTGTATTAACCTTCCTGGTGGTTTATCTTTGCGTCGAAAACTCCCGTGTAAAAACCTGTTCCAAACTGACACCAGTTCTAGGCAAAGGACAATCTGTTTCCTATTTGGATCTTCCATTCCCCTGAACAAATATAACAAAACAAAATCGTGGACTAGGTATCACGTCAAAACACTTAGAGTTATCAATGGTAAAATTTTGAATAATTTTATACAATGTCAATTGTGACAAATCTGATGCAATCAATTCGTCATCTGACCGTAGTTCTAAATTACGAGGGGTTGTCCTTGGATCTTTCCATTCGGGAATGATTTCGGACTGTCGCCAATAACCCGTTGTGTTGCTCCAGCGCAACGTAAACTTACTTATCTGATGCAATAAATGAAAAAAACAGCAGAAAGTGGAATATACTGTAATATCTTCCATTACGAAAGCAAACAATTTTGAATGATTACAAAATAAGTATTTTCAAAGCTGAGGTAATTGATCTAAATAACTTAGTATTAATTCACGTCCTTTGTGCTTTTGAGGCTGCGGCATTTTACAATATACTTCAAACAAAATTAATATGCCGAACAATCAGGCTTTAAAATTGATTTTTCAAATGTTAGTTACAATTATTTCAATTGAATGAAAATCTTACAAATTTAAAAGTTAGGTCGACATATTTCGGTTTATTTACTATCGTAGATAAATTAGTCTGTTTACATCGGATTTAAGCGATGTTCTTTCTATTCATCTGGGTTTACTATGTAAACACAAAATTAACAAATTAAATTTTTATTTAGAAATTAGTTCACGCAATACTCATGACAATTCCCATGCATAAATTAAAAACAAATCGTACAACCATATGCTAAATTTACAATAAAACAGGAGATCGAAAACGAAATTGAATCTCCAGGAATAAATAATCTGAGTTCCATTTGTCTCGATAAAATGTTTCACATAAATATGGCCTCGCAAATAACAAATGACTTCTCGTGGACACAGATAAAGCCAAACACTTTCTACTACAGAATTTAAAAACAAGATAATTTAAACATGTTATTTGAAAAACAATTATGCTATTTTTGATGAAAGGTGTTTGTCACCTCATCGTCACTGGATATTTAGAATACTTTAGCAAATTAATCAAAGATTTCATACTTGTGTTTGGGCACATCCTAATCTTTTTACTACAATTCTAAGTATTTATTGACATAAAATTGCAGGTTTTTGTATTCTTAATATTTATATATTATATTCCTAAATTTAACTTATTAAAATTGTTGATTTAAATTTTAAAAAGTTAAATTAAGCTACGTTACAGTTGTATTTCTACAGAATACAGCTACATTTCTTATGTCTTATCTTAAAATAATATACTATGCTTCATAATTAAACTAACGCTTTTTTGTTAGTATATATTTACAAACTGATCCTTTAAGTATCTGTAAGAAAGGGATAAATGTAGGTTTTGGGATTTAATACTGCTTATGTAAATTAGTTGATTTGGATTTTATGGCACTAGGTCCAAAAACACAGCTCATGTTAGAAGCATATACAACTCAAAGATGTAATAAGAAAATTACAAGTTACTATGATCTAATACAAATAGCACAAATTACAGTACATCTCCAATAAAGAAAAAAAATTTATTCCCAAATCCTTTTCCTTACCCTAGAACTTTTGATACAATTTATTTTTATGTTTAATAAAGAATATTCATAAATTAAAGGCAAAAAATAAGTTAATGTATTTATATGTAATATATTTTATTAAATTTTGAAAAATAAGTTAGTTTGTTCTACACATTATCTTCAATTATCCCCCTCTAAGCATACCTCTTAAAAGACAAAAATTTGAAATTGGAACATAGGAGATGTGAAGAATTGGAATTTTGCTTAAGTTACTTTGATGCTTCAAGCAGTGCAGTACACAGTAGCATGATAAAACATTGATGAAGCTGAACATGATTATACAGCAAGGAAATTATGGCCTGAAGCAAGAGATTACATATTTATGAGACAGGTCCTGCTGCAATGACAAGTTCTTTGGTTGTAATGGAATGCATTACTTATGAAGAAACATCAAAGTGAACAATGATTCCCTATTTAAACAAGGCAACATTGCAAGGAAAACTAATCCTTGTAGGCAATCACAGAGCATATTAGAATATGCATTTGTACACAAGGCTTTAATTAGCATGATTACTCATCTACATAATTATTCTGAGCAGAAATTGCTTCATTTGTCAGATTCATCAATGCCTAAAAATGAACTGAAAGTCATATAAGGCTCTGATTAAGTTTATTATAAAGCTAACCTTTCAAAAACGGAAGTAATGAAAAATAACTTCAAAATATGTGTAGTAATTTTATTCTTAGTTGAATTATAATTCATTAGCAAGTATACTGAAAACTTAGTGCTCAAGTTCAGATTTGTAAACTGAAGGTACAAAGTTTAAGATTTCCTAGTTCAGTCCTTCCCAAATGATTAATGAAACAGCCTTATACTTGCAAAACATACACATTTTATCTCTCCAATTAGAAATGTTCTTTCACCTAACAAAAGTGATTTTCACCTGGCCTTTCAGGGTTGCATCAGTCTTCAAATAGTCTATGTGTGACAATAGTTAAATGAGACAGAAGTCTCGTTTAATTTATTTGGGTGTACAATGTGCTGTCAGTTATATTTATCAAGTTACAAATTATTAGAATCATGATCTCAGTCCCCAAGGGATGTTAATGGTACCTTATCAACTTTTATGCCACAGCTGACTATTAGTTCTTATACTACAATAGTACTACTGTACCAGTGTAAAGGTTAAGTACTTAATTAAAAAACTGAATTATCAGTATTGTAGCTTTTGGGGATTGGCTGTTTTGGAGTTTTATGGCATAAGGGTCATATTTGTTTTGGGGATTGAGAACCACCATTAGAATCCATTTCAATTGTGGAATGCATGAATTAAGTTTTAAAATTCAAGAGTGATGACATGGGTTTTGCAACATGGGATTATTTGAATCAACAAAACTATTGACAAATTAAAAAAATAACTTTTAACGTAAACAGGAAAGAGCATACTGTCAAGTTTATGTTTGACCTTGTTTGTTTAGATTGGTTTAAAACTTAAATGATGGTACATTAGAGGAAATATACCACAATTTAAAAAATAAATTTTAAAATATACTAGACTAGATGCATTAATCACATAAATAACAAGGTTGCACTATCAAAATGAGTTTTCACTTTGTAACAAGATTTTATAAAATAATTTAGTCAATAAAATTGAAACAACCACTAAAGTATTTGAATGCTTTGTACGCGTGTCAAATTTAACTACATTGAAATTGTAATCGAAATAGTTCAATTTGAAGAGGAAAATAGTTTTGATAACACAACAGATTATATTCCATCATTATCTCTTACATGAGTTAAATGAGAATGTCTTTTCTGTATTCGGATAATCAATTCCACTTTTGGGGAAATTAATACCTTTGATCTATTGCTATTAGTAAAAGTAAATATCTAAACATTGTGACCCAGTTTACACTGGAGGTAACAAGCTTTTGATTAAAAAAATAACTATTTTAATTACAAATTTGTGAATTATAAACATTGAATAACTATACCACCAGAAAAAGTAATTGCAGAACCAAAACTTCAATTTCAAGAGTTAAGTTGTCAATTTAAAATAATTCACACGTATCAGAAAATAAGATTTCTAATAGACAATCAAGAATGTATGTTTAACATTTATTCGAAAAGAAGCTTTAATGTTTTACAATTTACGAAAAACATTTTTACAATTAGTGTTTTTCGATTCGTAAATCATGTGAAAACAGAAGATTTTAACAGAAAAAGATTTAAAAGATAGAATAAGAAAAATTTGAGTTTAATTTAAACTAAAATTTTATAAGAAATCATAACCAGCATATTTGAAAATTAAAGCGCCTGCATAGTATTGCAGGTATTCAAAATATATTTTAACGAAGAAATCGCAAACAACACTTAAATTTACGTATAAAATTTGGAGTGGCAAGTTAAATTCCAGTGGAGATTGAATGAACCTGATTAAAAAATGTTCGAAATCGATTATGTTTGAATAAAAATTAAAAGCTTTGTTGAAGTCAAGACAATTATATGCACTTAATATTTGTTTGTTTGAATGGATTTTCATTCTTACGACAGCAAATAACGTAAGATTTAAATACTATGTCGGATCTATGCCCAGTACAGCTGTGTCAATGAAAAATGCATTTTAAGAATCCCTTAACGAACAAAGATTGCATATTGCAATTTGCAGAACAGTAAATTTGAGAATATCGTTACTTCAGCGAGTGAAGGAACAAATCTAAACTCGGTTGACAACTTTTTCCCGCTTCTGTTTCAGCGGAGAAAATAGTTTAGGCCACCGGCTGACAAGCCAGTTATAAGCCGGCGCGACGACTGACTCAAACCGGCGGTGAAAATGAAATGATCGGAGACATTTACCTATGAATCCTCGATCGTATCCACAAGTAGCGGCCATGGTGATTATTCCACAGGCACCTACAGAAACATAATATTATCCTTTGCGTAGAAATGTCATATTTGTTGTCACCACACCCTCACACTTTCAATAACTCTCGCCATAACAAATTCGCTCTTCTGTTGCCTCGTCTCGCAGAGATGGCCGCTGAAATTAGGGTTACTACTTTCTCAGTTTCTCGCCAACGGCGGTGGAGGTAGCGAAACAGCTGTTTGTCATTTGGTGTTCTTGAAATAGTAACCGAATGCCCTGATTTTACGTTGCCTCAAGTTGACAAAACTTAGAAAACCCTATAATACTATTTTTCTTGTATCTGCGAATGTTATTTTTATGTTTCTAGAACCAGACATAAAAATCGTTCATATTTAAAACTTATTTTTTTTTAATTTATCAAAATTATGATGTTTAGAGTTTGTCAAGGGATTTTAAATTGTGATAATCTGAACTTAAAACCAGCTGTTCTTTTTGTTCACCACCGGGTAAAAATTCAATTTTAAACGAGGCAAAAAAGAATTTTTCAACAAAATCAGTTATTTATCTGTTTCATTATTTTCCTTTTTTTGCAAAATGTTTTCACGAAGTATATTTCGTTAGAGTTTATCATAAAATGGATGTTTCAAGAGGAAAAATAAACTTTATTTCAAGGAAATCTCGTAAATTGCGGACGAAAACTGCCCATACAATCGAATGCGCACTTTGAATGCTACCCATAAAATACAGTGCGGACCCAGAATAATTTTATAGGCAGTGTCAGGTGATATGATTGAAATATAGCTTTTCTTTGAGAAAAGATTCAGAATTTATAAAACACTTCTTACCCTTATTATCTAACAAAACTTTAATGTTAACCCAGACATTAAAGAAATTCAAGTAACTATATTTTGATATTTTCAAACAGTTAGATTTTTGGAGAATAAGGATTTAGCGTATTTGATGTAAGAAATAAAAATTTTGATATTTCTAATGCAAATGTGGTAGAAAATTTTCAATCTTAGAAAAGTAGTAACGGTATATTTCGTTAGAGTTTATCATAAAATGGATGTTTCAAGAGGAAAAATAAACTTTATTTCAAGGAAATTTAGGCCAGTACTGCTTTAAGCTTCTGTGTATTAAGCTAATTTTGTAATAGTGTGAGTCAGTTCCTTACATATATTGTCATTTTTATCAGGATGTTTTGTGTCCGTATCGAAAAGTATTCCATGCCTTTTACTCCAAATTAGGTCCTCACATCCACGACTTAGTACCAAATTAATGTAACCCAAAATATAACCTTAATCCCCTGTTTAAATTGCGCAAATGTTTTTCGATGTAAATAGGTGATAAGACAACACAGAACAGTCTTTCCCCAATTCCAGAGACATAATTTCGTAGTGGATAAAAAAAACGCATAGATCAGATTGCTGATGTAAGTAGGTAGTTGAATTTACGTCTCACTGGAGCAACGCAATTGGTGGCGTTTAACAATGTTTAACTTTTTCTTTTAAATAAAAGGGTAGGGTGGGGGGTATTTCAATTAACGTCACACTGGAGCAACACAACGGGCTATTGGTGACGGTCCGGGATCAATCCCAAAGGGAAAGATCCGAGGACAACACCACGTAATTTTGAACCACGGTCAGATGACGAGGCAACACCTGAGCTGGCACCCCACTCTCCAAACTTCCACACCACGCCAACGTGAGGACATTTGAGGCCACGACAGATTTAACGTGCACCAGCCCCCTTTGTACACGACGGTGTTTGGCTGGATTCGAACTCGCAACCCTTCGGTTGCTAGTCCGTTACTCTTCCAACCGGGCCACCGCGGCCCGACTTTGAATATGATCCACAGAAAAAAATTATATAGTTATGGAACTTTTTAAGTGCTCCATATCAATCGCTCTCTTTACTAGAGTATTATCTGGACAGAGTTATCAAAAGTATTTTTTCGAACTCCTTTAAAGAGTAAACTGTAAATCAAGAGAATTAGACAGGCAAGTAGTTGAATTAACATCGCACTGAAGCAACACAACGAGCTATTGGTGACGTCCGGGAACAATCCCGAAGGGAAAGATCCGATGATAACACCTAGTAATTTCGAACCATGGGCAGCTGAGATCAACACCTGAGCTGGCACCCCACTCACCAAACTACCACGCCAACGTAAAGATATTTGAGGACACGACAGATTTTAATGTGCACCAGCCCCCACGTACATGACGGCCTTTTCGTTGGATCGAGTTTCGAACTGGCAATCCTCCCGTCAAATTAGAGGTGTACGAGACATAATTGTATGAGGTTTCAATTTGCAACAACTCTGGGCGTAATAACGGTGCTATATCAGTTGATAGCGCATAGATGACATTTAGTGACAGTTAAAATTAGTGGGACTGGAATGAATGGCAGTCTATGACAGCGAGATGAAGTGAATGGCGATTTTCGTGCCTCCCTGCACCGTGAGAATACTTTTGTTTTCATTTTCGATACTTCTAAGGTGAAAATTACGAGGTGTTGTCCTCGGATCTCTGTAGGTTGATCTCGGACCGTCGCCTATAGCCCGTTGTGTTGCCTCCAGTGCGACGTAAAATCAATTACCTACTTTCCTAAACACACGGCTGCAGTAGCCCGGTTCGAAGAGTAACGGTTGATTGGTTTGAGTTTTATGGGCAAGGGCCATGTTTGGCCAGACGCAAGACATACAATCAAGTAATAAACACACAATATCAAGTAATAGACAGACACACACAATGAAAGTTTTACTGACACAGAAGAGAGAAATACACCCAGGAGGAATGCCAGGAATCGAACCTGCTCCGCCTACAACTCGAAGATTGCTAGCGCAGTGGGCATACCCACTGATCCACGACGACCCCTAAGAGTAACGGATTAGCAACCGGAGGGTTGCGAGTTCGAATCCAATCAAAAGACCGTCGTGTACGAAGGGGGCTGGTGCACGCTAAATCTGTCGCGGCTTCAAATGTTTTCACGTTGACGTGGTGTGAAAGTTCGGAGAGTGGGTTTGCCAGTTCAGGTGTTACCTCGTCTTCTGACCGTGGTTGAAAATTACGTGGTGTTGTCCTCGATCTTTCCCTATGGGATTGATCCCGGACCGTCACCAATTTCAAGTTGTGTTGCTCCAGTGAGACATTAATTAAAATACCTACCCAAACACACTATTATTTAACCCTCCTGGTGGTTGTATCAACGAGGTATCTCGTGATTGAAAGATAACTGACCAGATCTTGATGGACGAGATGTCTCCTCATTAGATGATTCATTAGACAATTTCTTCTAATGAATCATCTCATAGATGTCTCATTAGATGATTCATTCGACAATTTCTTCTAATGAATCATCTCCTCATAGATGTCTCCTCATTAGATGATTCATTAGACAATTTCTTCTAATGAATCATCTCCTCATAGATGTCTCCTGATTAGATGATTCATTCAACAATTTCTTCTAATGAATCATCTCCTCATAGATGTCTCCTCATTAGATGATTCATTAAACAATTTCTTCTAATGAATCATCTCCTCATAGATGTCTCTTCATTAGATGATTCATTAGAAGAAAACTGACCAGATCTTGATCTGGTCATCATTAAAAAAATCGGCAATATCTTGGTGAGACGAGTTATCTCGTCATTAGCAAAATCGGTCAGATCATGGTGAACTATACATCTCCTCGAAACCACTTGGAGGGTTAAGTTGTTAAAAAAAAGCTTGTTCACAGGATTTCTTTTCTGATTTCTAAACCATCCGTTCACATGCAAAAAACATGGAAGAGCAGGGAAATACTACCTTACTTTCTTTTCCAAGTATAATGGGGCCGCGGTGGCCCGGTTGGAAGAGTAACGAACTAGCAACCGAAGGGTTGCGAGTTCGAATCCAGCCAAACACCGTCGTGTACAAAGGGGGCTGGTGCACGTTAAATCTGTCGTGGCCTCAAATGTCCTCACGTTGGCGTGGTGTGGAAGTTTGGAGAGTGGGGTGCCAGCTCAGGTGTTGCCTCGTCATCTGACCGTGGTTCAAAATTACGTGGTGTTGTCCTCGGATCTTTCCCTTTGGGATTGATCCCGGACCGTCACCAATAGCCCATTGTGTAGCTCTAGTGTGACGTTAATGAAAACACCCCCCCCCCTAGACAATATACGCATTTAATTAAAATATTCTATTTAATTCAGAATCAATCATATTTTTAAAATTTGAATAACCAGATTTATTAAAATAACAGTACTGATTTTCAGCCATATGCAACCTTTTCTGTCTTTCATGAAGGTAGGTAGGTATTTAATTAACGTCGCACTGGAGCAACACATGGGCTATTGGTGACGGTCTGGGATCATCCCCAAAGGGAAAGATCCAAGGATAACACCACCGAATTTTGAACTAAGATCAGATGACGAGAGCTGACACCTGAGCTGGCACCCCACTTCAAACTTCCACACCAACGTGAGGACATTTGGGGGCCGCGACAGATTTAACCTGCACCAGCCCCCTTTGTACACGACGGTCTTTTGGTTAGATTCGAACTCGCAACCCTCCGGTTGCTGATCCGTTACTCTTCCAAACGGCCCCTGTCTTGCATGAAATTTTTTTGTATTAGTCCATTTTACATTAATAGCCCGTTGTGTAGCTCCAGTGTGATGTTTATTAAAATACCTACCTACCAACCTTAAAATCTGAATTGAATATCTTGTTCGTCTCGTTTGGCAATAATATATTTTTGTTTCGATTCGTTCTTTCGTTGTGAGTTATTTTGAGTTCTTAAAGTCGTTCTCGTTATTCGACAGTGTACATAAATTCCGTTTTTTAAACGGTCGTGACACTCATACCTTGAAAAGCCCAGTTGTAAGAGTAACTGATCCGGAGGGTTGCGAGTTAGAAACTCGGTCCAGACAAAGACAGTCGTGTACACGGAACTGGTGCATGTTGAACCTGTCGTGGCCTCAAATGTCCACACATTTGCGGGATGTGGAAGTTTGGAGAGTGGGGTGCCAGCTAAGGTGTTCACTTCGTCATCTGACCGTGATTGAAAATTACCAGGCGTTGTTTTTGGATCTTTCCCTTCGGGATTGATCCCGGACCGTCGCCAATGGTCCGTTGTGTTGCTCCAGCGCGACGTTAATTAACTACCTACTAACCATACCTTAAAAAATTAAAAAAATTTTATGTTAGGATACCTTTGCTCCGTAGGTTTAATAGAAAATGCTGATGCCAGAAATATTTATTAATTTGATAAATTAATACAAACTTAAGAAATTGACAAGCTACTAAAATAAAAAAAAATAGTAATAAGCACTGAAAAAACTAATTTTGTGTGGAGAACTATTGCGTACTTTTTTTGTGTCATCAAAGTTTAAAACATTTATCTGGCAAACATTACTTTCTAAGATACTAATTTTTCTCTAATAATCTCTACAAATTTTTCATGAAAACAACATCGACCTATGCCAGTACAGAAAAATTCACAAAACCATGAATAATTAAATAATAAAAAGGTGGTGTTTTAAAATATCCTCTTTTCTTTACTCTGGCTTTTGATTAAATGGGAAAAATTGCAGCAGATTTTAAAAAATCAGTCACTTGAAAAACCTTAAAACATTATTCTCTTGATTATTATTTATGTATACTCTACACGCGTTACTACAACAAGGATAAATTAAAAATTGCATCTCTCTTTCTCATCTACAAATGTCTTGCTTTATTGGAAATTAAATTGCTTACTGGACTGATGGGGGCTAGTATCAAAAATATTTTTGTAAACATTCTAAGAATGTACTTATAAGCAACAGCATTTGTGTTTTGAGTTTGAAGTGAGAAAAATGATCAGCGAAATATGATAGAATTGATAAACTTTCACTAAATTGTTCTACGGCATTGTCCTCCATAAATTTGGGATCTTGAAAATGTAAGGAAAACTATTTGACTATACATTACCATATGAATAATTTCTACATAAAAATTCCTTTATTTAAAACTTTGTAAGCGAATTAGCATATCAGAGAGAGAGAGAGAGAGAGAAATTCATTCGAATTCAAATAATTCAGTTTTTACAGAAAAAATAGTTCCTTGGGAAACACTGGAAACACTATTTTTCTAAGAAATGGGAAACATTTCATAACACACACAACCATTCCTCTTTCATCTACCAAGTCTATACCATACTAAGATCATCCTCTTAAAATGGGAAGAAAATATTCGATTCGGTGTTCTGCACATTCTATTTCTAGCAAATGAAACTCGCCAAAAGGCGATACTACGCACAATATAGTAATCGTTGCGCTATCAGCTGAGGTATCGCACACAGCGCCGTCTAGGAAGCGGAAATTACACTCCGGCAAGGAATGAGTCACTGAAATACCGTTCCGAAAATGTCTCTTGTAGTAAGTAGTTAACATTTTGTGGTTTCTACTTGTTTCTACCACCCCTGCGGGTTCGGCTGATGAAAACCGATCGTCAGGCGATACGTGGTGAATGGAAGTGTATTGACCTCATCATATGAGTAATGCCTGGCTGCAAGCTGCATCATTACCCCCCAGTGTCATTAGGAAAATAAATTAAAACCAAATGGCAGTAAACAAAGAAGGATAAACCTGTGATCTTCGATATATTCTTTTCGCTAAACAAAAAGACAACATCAATGTTTAGGGGAAATTTTTTTGCCGTTATGTGATATATATATTTCATGCTTTCGAAAATCTTATTTAAAACTACAAAAAATGTGATCCAAACAGGTTTTCATGATTTTCTATCGTCTAACGACAGCATACATGTAAAACATGTTTAGGTGATCAACAACGTGAACGAGCGTTATCATTATTGGGTGGGTATGTAGGCATTTCAATTAATGTCACACTGGAGCTATTGGCGACGGTCCGGGATCAAATCCGAAGGGAAAGATCCGAGGAAAATACCACGTACTTTTGAATCACGGTCTATTATTATTGGAAAACTGATTACATGCGTTTTACATCAAGATATAAAGAAAGCATCTTATTTAAATTTTAATTGATCGACTTTTTATGTGAATTCGTGCTGCTTCATCGAAGACTTTCATCAGAAATTTTCTGAAAAAAGAAAGAATTTTTTACTTCGTTCCAACCAAAGGGCGGGGGAGCTCAGTTGGAAGAGCAACGGATTAGCAAACGCAGGGTTGCGAATTCGAAACTCGGTTCAGCCAGAGACCATCGTGTACACGGGGGCTGGTGCACGGTTAAATCTGTCGTGGCCTCAAATGTCTTCACGTTGGCTTGGTGTGAAAGTTTAGGGAGTGGAGCGCCAGCTCAGGTGTTGACCTCGTCATCTGACCGTGGTTCCAAATTACGAGGCATTGTCCTTGGATCTTTCCCTTCGTTATTGATCCCGGACCCCGTCGCCAATAGCCGTTGAGTTGCTCCACTGCGACGTTAATTACCTACCAACCTCGTTCCAACCAGGTAAAACGTTCTTAACTGGCAATAGCATAATCAATTCGTTTTTTAATCTTCTTCCTATTTGCATAATCGTCATTTTTTTCTGACGTCGAAAAAGACGAAGGGGGTTTCAAGGACAATATAATAAACTTGGTTAAAAGATCTTAAATAAAATTAAAAGATAATAGGAAAGGTCACTGGGGAATAGGGTCTGAATAGCAGATGACTAACTAGGCGCGCGTTTAGGTTGGTTGGTTTGGGGGTTTTATGGCGCAAGGGCCATATTTGGTCATGCTGCGCCAGACACAAGACATACAATATCAAGTAATAGACACACACAATGAAAGTTTTATTGACACAGAAGAGAGAAATACACCAAGGGAGGAATGCACCTTCCAGGAATCGAATCTGCGCCGCCTACAACTCGAAGGTTGCTAGCGCAGTGGGCCTACCCACTAAGCCACGGCGCGCGTTTAGGATCTGTCACATTTCTCTGTGATGCTTTACAGTTTTACATTGCTCAAGAATTTGTATCATTAATGAAATATAGTCTGTTGTGGGGTTTGAATCGGGTAGGTAGATATTTTAATTAACTCACACTGGAGCAACACAACGGGTTATTGGCGACAGTCCGGGATCAAACCCGAAGGGAAAGATCCGAGGACAATACCACGTAATTTTGAACTACAACCAGATGACGAGTGAACACCTGAGCTGGTACCCCACTCTCCAAACTTCCACACCACGCCAACGGGAGGCCACGACATTAACGTGCGCCAGCTCCCTTGTACACGGTCTTTGATTGGATCGAGTTTTGAAATCGCATTCCTCAATTGCTAATCTGTAATTCTTCCAACTGGGCTACCCTTTAGAATAACGTAGCAAAAACTATTCAACTTTTCTCCATTATTTAATCCCTAACTTAAAAGACGTGTTAATTGATAATGTCTTAAGTTTAAAATGTATCCAATTAGAATACCTTTCATGTGAAGAGGCGCGAAGAATAAAAAAAATACTAACTCCCACGACTCCTGTTAAATAGGAATGTGATTTTCTAGGCACGTAAAATTCTATAACGATTACCATGAATCCCGTTTTTTCCACGGAAAAGTGTCCGCCTTTCGCTTTCCTATATCATTTGTGTCAGTTAAGTATAAAAAATTATGATGGGTTTTCCCGCGATTCTTAGAATTCCAAGCTTTTACTTTGTATGTATGAGAGGGATCTCTAGACACGCGAATCACGAAAAACGGCAACACACTATACTCATTGTAACATTGGTTTGAAAGAGCAACGTTTCTGGAAATATGTATACGTTGGTGTGGTGCGGAAGTTTGGAGAGTGGGGTACCAGCTCAGGTGTGACCTCGCCATCTGACCGTGATTCAAAATTACGTGGTGTTGTCTTCGCATAGTCGCCAATAGATCGTTGTGTTACTCCAGTGTGACGTTAATTAAATATCTCCCTACCTGAAAATATGTGCCAAGCAGTGGCCTAGTGCTCATTGTAGCCCAGAAATCCGGCATCCCTTAATAAAACAAAATTCAAATTCGGATGAAAAACAATCGATGAAACCTGAAGCAACAACGATTTTTTTTTAACGTAGATCTAAGAGAGACGTCAGTTTTTAGTTTAATGTCCTTGATTTTCACCGCAAAATCAATCAGGGATTGTTGATGCCCAATCCTTTCAGCATCAAATGGTTTTATACTATGATTGGTTAATGGCGTTTGTCATGCGCAATGAGTACCTTTCGCACAGATTCTTCTCACCTATCCCATGCTTCCTGAGGCTATCATCCAGTTCATATAATCCAGTGGGTCGTAACAAATGATATATCATTCTTCATTTTCCGGGCCTTGGTAGCCCAGTTGGAAGAGCAACGGACTAGCAGTCGGAGGGTTGCGAGTTCAAATCGAACCAAAGACCGCCGTGTACAAAAGGGGCTGGTACACGTTAAATATATCGTGACAAATGTCCTCACGTTGGCGTGGTGTGGAAGTTTGGAGAATGGGGTGCCAGCTCAGGCGTGACCTCGTCATCTGACCGCGGTTAAAAATTACGTGGTGTCGTCCTTGGATCTTTGCCTTGAGGGTTGATCCCGGACCACAGACAATATCCCGTTTGTGTTGCTCCAGTGCGACATTAATTACCTACCTACATACCTCTTAATTTTCCACCATTTTGAAAGAGCCTCAAGACTAAGACAGCGCTTGGATCATCGAGTATATTGTACATATTTTAAATTGCAGTTTTACGTTTAAACAAACATTTAACTCTTTATTTTAAATTAAAGAATTGACTGAATATGATCCTTAGCAAAAATTTTATAGTTGTGGAACTCTTTAAGTGCTCCATATCAATCAATCTCTTTACTAGACCATTATCTGGACAGGGTTATCAGAAGTATTTTCGAACTCCTTTAAAGAGTAAACTGTAAATCAAGGAAATTAGACAGGCAATTAATTGAATTAACATCTCACTGAAGCAACACAGCGAGCTATTGGTGACGGTCCGGGATCAATCCCGAAGGGAAAGATCCGATGACAACATCACGTAATTTCAAACCATGGGCAGCTGAGATCAACACCTGAGCATGCATCCCACTCTCCAAACCCACACGACGTCAACGTGAAGACATGAGACCAACGTGAAGACATATTTAACGTTCACCAACCCCGCGAACTCCCCCAACCGGACTACCGCGGCCCTAAGAGTAAACCAGAATCTCAAGGAAATTCGTTTCAGAAACATTCGTCGAAACGTAAGCGAAGGGATGAAACAAGCTTTCTTCCAGAAGCACTTTCCAAATGCTTTCTGCCACTTGTCATTCCTTTCGTGTTCGACCAGCACGTGGGAAACGCGGCGATCACCTGCGCGGTTCCGTCACACCTGTCGCGTGAACCACTGGACAGCGGACAATCCGAAGGCGACACACTCCGAAACCAGCAGGCGCACATAACTCGAATACCTTGATCTTCGAAAACGAGTTTAGGAGGAAGAGAGGAAAGTCAGGGTTACGCCTTGCCACAAGCAGACGGAGAAAGTATGGGAAGGGTTCTATTCAGGGCCAAGATGAGAAAGTATTGTAGAATTAGTGGCGTATCTCCAGGAAAATAGCACCTAGGGTTGGTTGGTTGGTTGGATTGGGTTTTGATAGCGCAAGAGCGATATTTGTTCACGCTGCTCCAAACACAAGACAGATAACATCCATAGGAATAGACGGATCATGTGGACGTAGTCGCTGTCGTAAGATCTCTGAAAGGTAAATCACAAACCGACTTAGCCGATTGGCTATGGAAACTCAGACTAGTGTTTTTGATCACGGTGGATAACCACTTTAACCAATCAATAAATTAGGATTCATGCTTTTACCCAAACCACGTGACAGATCTTTAAACCGAGCAACTGGAAGAAATAACATGACGCTGCGGGCACATGCTCCGTCTATTTCATTTTAAGGTCGATGATAACATCAAGTACTGGTAGGTAGGTATTTTAATTAACGTCACACTGGAGCAACGGGCTATTGGCGACGGTCCGGGATCAACCCCCGAAGGGAAAGGTTCGAGGACAACACCATGTAATTTTTAACCACGGTCAGATGACGAGGTCACACCCGAGCTCGCACCTCACTCTCCGAACTTTCACACCACTCCAACGTGAGGACATTTGAGGCCACGACAAATTTAATGTGCACCAGCCCCCTCTGTACACGACGGTCTTGGGTTGGATTCCAACTCGCCACCCACCGGTTGCTAGTCCGTTTCTCTTCCAATCGGGCTACCGCGGCCCCCTAGGGAGGTCAAACACTGAAATTGCACGCAGAGGTGAAGATTTTCTCAGACCGGGGGGTAAATGAGACTGATGACGCCCTCTATCCGAAACAAAATTTACGTATTTAAAATGGTAATATAAAGAATATTGTTTAATTAAGTAGGTAGTTGAATTCACATCGCACTGGAGTAACACGACCGGCTGTTGGCGACGGTCCGGGAACAATCCCGAAAGTAAAGTTCCGAGGACAACACCTCGTAATTTCGAACCACAGTCAGATGACGAGGTGAGCAACTGAGCTGGGCACCCTACTCTCCGAACTTCCACACCACGCCGACGTGAGGACATTTGAGGCCACGACAGATTTAAGATGCACCAGCCCCCTTGTACACGGTCTTTGGTTGGATCGAGTTTCGAAATCGCAACCCTCCGGTCGCTAATCCTCGACACTTACGATATGAATGATAGTAAGCAAAATTATCATTTAAAAAAATGGAATCGATTTAGCATTTTTAAAAAAGATGCTAAATCGATTTGATAGTTATTTTTTAAAGAAAATCATTGTTTTCTACAATGAGCATATGGATCATTCCTTGTCAAACCGCAGTCCACAACCCGGCCAACTCTGATTTTTTTTTGAAACTCAGCTAATTTGTTGTCCAGTCATATATAAGAAATTCTGGAAATTTTTAGCTTTTTATTTGCAATAGTTTTTATAAATGTTAATTTTAAGTTTGAAAAATTGGGCAATTTTTCATGATTTTAGACTCACTGACTCACCTGTAACTCTGGATCTAATTGTCTGATCATACTGAATGAGAGTTTATTTTGTAGAAATATGTACACACTTTCTAAATGACGTATCATATGACCTTTTGAGCGACCTTTTCAATTTCAAAGTAATTTAATTTGACCTTTGACTTACAATTACAAAAAAGGGTATTTTTTATTTTTTCCTAAAAAGTATGTGTGTGTTACATATACATATAAAGGTACATTATTTATCTTTGCTTTCTGAAAGTTTCATAGTGCGACACGCATGGGTCACAGTTATTCGAAGTAAATAGAAGTATGTAATCAGCACCTATAAACACCTGCATCTTACCTTTTTCTGTGCGGTTTGATATGGAATGACCCATATATGAGTTGCTTAAATATAGCTTCATCTCGTAAAATAAATAAGCGTTTATTAAAATTATTAAAATTTTAAATACAATTATTAAATACTAATTTCTTATAAATAATTATTAAAAATTTATGTATTATAAATAATTGTTAAATATTTATTTATTATAAATAATTAATACAAATTCAAAAAAATAATAATTTAATACAGGAAACAGCGAAATAAAAGTAAAGTTGACGAGATAAAACGTTTTTCTGAAGATTCTTTATCTCGTGATCTCGCATAGTTGCCATAACTTACAACTAAAAATTGGACAAAATTTAGAAATGCGAAATTAATTCCGAGCGAAAAAACCTGAAGAACGAGCACGAGTTTCCGTTTCGTTTCCGTTCGATGCAAAATATCGTGTCCCAAGTATTCGGGAATCTATACCTATAAAGCAGAGTTGGCATCTATCTGTTCTCTACAAATCTGCACCGTTTGATCAATCTACACCAAATTCGGTACACTTATTCTTTGGAACCCTGAGGGTAAAGTAAGCTACATATTAACCCCCGTTGTATTTGCCTTGGTTGTGCAGAGGGGTCTAACGTCCCATCATCCTGGACACAGCACTTGCTAGGGGGCGCTCTCCCCCGGTCTGGCTGTGCAGATGACGTCAGAACTTCTACAGGAGTCGCCTCTCAAGATGACCTTGTAGTTTTTTAGAATCCTAGACTGTGATGCAATCGCAGATGGGTGCGGTTACGCTGAAAATCGCTCAGTTATCATATCGTTTATATATCCCGTCTGTAAATTCTTAAACTGTATCTTTATTATTGGAATGTAAATTTTTATGGTAATATAAGATTATTTTCATAGAAAGTGGTCTTTTCTTATCGTCGATATGATACAGGGGGATAAAGAAAATTCGAAATCCTCATAGGAATAACATTGCGTATTTATACGATCAATGTCAGACCAATTCACACTAAATTTGGTGCATTCATCCTGTAGAATTCTGCGGGACACATAGGCTATATATTAACCCCGTTCGATTTGTCCTGGGTCTGCAGGGGCTGAAAACAATACGAAATTTCCATAGGAATAATATTGAGTATATTTCAATAAATTATAAACAATTCAACTCGACCAACGCCGGGTAATTCAGCTAGTTTATATTTCGCAAAGAAAAAGATAAGATTAAAAATAAATAAAGTATCAGGTAATGGTAAGTAATTAACATCGCACTAGAGCTACACAACGGGCTATTGACTACGGATCGATATAATCCCCAGAAGGGAAATATCCGAGGACAATACTACGTAATTTTGAACCACGGTCAGATGACGAGGTCACACCTGAGCTGGCACCCCACTCTCCAAACTTCCACACCACGCCAACGTGAGGACATTTGAGGCCACGACAGATATAACATGCACCGCCCCCTTTTGTACACGACGTTCTTTGGTTGGATTCGAACTCGCAACCCTCCGGTTGCTAGTCCAAATAAAGTATTAGAGTTAAAATTCTGTAAAAATAATTTTTGGAAAAGTATTTGCTTTTTCACCAGTACTGGTAAAACAATCTAAGTAATCACAATGCTCAAAATACATTTCAGCTTCTCTAAAACTATGGTTGATTTTAAGTATAGTTACTCAGATGTTTTAGTATGAAACTTGTTTAAATATGAAACATAGGAAATTCAAATAATGTATTCACTTTACTAAAATATGATTTATAAAATGTAGAACATTGTATTAAAATATGCTAAAAATATTTTGTGATATGTACAAACACAGACAAAAACAGACGTAAAACGAGAAGACAGACCAAACATACCAAAGCAACCAAGTTCAGTCACTAAATGAATGTAAGTACTCTCACAGTATGCATCCAGCCGTTATAATACATCTAGCCGTTTGGTTCAGACGTAAACAGACACCAAACATGCAAAACACCGATTTTGCTTTAGAAGGGTCCAAAACGGATAAGTAACTTGAAATGGGTCGAAAATATTCAATGTAAAATAAACTTTCCATTTTTATATAAATGATGTGAAAATCAACTTCATATTATGATCCCGATTTTCGCATTAATTTTAATGGCCAAAAGAATTCATTCAATTTTCTCAATCTGGTGAGAACAAATATCTCCAATGTTTTCATTTTTAATTTCCCAAATGGGAAATGAAAATGCATTATAAAAATTTGAAGTTAGATTAATGGTTCATTATATGCAAAAGGCAGGTATCTAATTACCTAATTTATAAGCTAGTCCTTTTCATAATGATCAAGGATCTTTAATAGAATTCTTGGAGAAATTTTTCTGTCCATGTTCTGTCTGCCAGGTCTTTAAATGCTAAATAAACTGTTTCAATCGCAGGAATGCTTTTTCATTTAATTGTCTTTTTTTATATCGTTTCTCTTTCAGTTTCGATCAATCACATAAGCAAATATTAATAACCCCCTCTTTTGCAATTTTAAGGAGAAATTTATTTTTTCAGAATTTTCATCAATCTTCATTTCATTTGCACTATACATTATTTCTGAATGTGTTTCTTACAATTTCTCGTATGTGTTAATGAATATTTACTTTTAAGTTTTTTAATTAATTACGTTTTGCTTAATATATATTTATTGACACCTTGAAAACATGAGTGTTTACATTTAAAATCTTTTCCCTTTTCAGTTGAAAGATCCATTTTACCCACTATAATTGAGAAGCACTACAATTGTAACAACTAAGAGACAAACTATACGTATATTTATCGATTCCTTAATTTTTAGGGACCGCAGTAGGTTGGATCAGTGGCAGATCAGCAACCAGAGGGATGCGAGTTCGAATCTCTGTCCAACCAAAAGACCGTCATGTACGTGGGGCTGGTGCACGTGAAATCTATCGTACCTTCAAATATCCTCACTTTGGTGTGGTAAGGAAGTTTGGAGAGGTGGGATGCCAGCTCAGGTGTTGTCGTCGTCACTGTCAACTCGTCATCTGACAGTGATTCAAAATTACGTGGTGTTATTGATCTTTTCCTTGGACTATTCTCCGACAGTTGCCAATAGCCCACTGTGTTGCTCCAGCGGGGAGTCAATTTGACTTCCTACCTACCTTAATTTTTAGTAAAATAACGATAACTTACTCTAAAAAATGTTCTTGGGTTCTGATAAATCTAATTGTTCTAGCCAATTCAAATTGTTCCAGCCAATTCAAATTGTTCTGTGGGACACTTCGACGAAGTACAACTTTGCTGTGAGCGGATTATAAAATAATATTCTAAAAATAAACAAAAATATTAAAAAATTCGTTTTATTCACCCACCTCGTTAAATATTGTATGTTTATAAATTGTATGTTTATCTTTGGGTCTTCCAAGTTTTTTTGATCTGCAACTTGAGTTATTTGTTTTCTTCATAAATTTTCTTTTTAATTTCATTCCGTCCGCTAAAAAAGCCAAACATTATAACAAAATTTTATAGCAAAGGGTCGCGGTAACCAGGTTAGAAGAGCAACGGATTAGCAACCGGAAAGTTGCGTGTTCTGAAGTCCATCCAAACTGACTGTCGTGTGCATGGGAGCTGGTGCACGTTAAACCTGTCGTGACCTCAAATATCCTCACATTGGCGTGGAAGTTTGGGGAGTGGGGTGCCAGCTCAGGTATTGTTCTCGTCATCTCACCGTGATTCCAAATGACGATATGTTGTCCTCGGACCTTTCACTTCGAGATTGATCCCGAACCGTCACCAATAGCCCGTTGTGTTACTCCAGTTTGACGTTAATTAACTACCTACCTCATTTTCTGCCTTTGAAAAGGTAGCCTCGCGCTCTAAGACAGGCAAGTCTTGGATCATCCAGACTTGCCAGGATTGGGAACAATCGCGCCGTTAAGGTCCCTTTTTTTACTCAGTCAAATATGATTTGTATTTTATTGTAATAAAAACAACGCGGTGAATATCTATTGACAAAGTTGCCTAAAGCTAATCATTTTTATTTTGCTTGCGAGCTATGCTATGCTAAGTGTGTACTATCTCCGAAATATTGAAGTCAATTAGTTTGTTGATGCTTTGGAAATGCTGGCTATATATTTTTATTCATTTTATACGAAATACACTTTCCATTCGATATTATTTTCTGTTAAGATTAATTATTGGTTTTAATTTCAAAATCAATAGGGGCATGTTCAAGATTATTTGAATAAATCAATAAGCATGTGCTCACTAGTACGATTTGACATGTTTTTTTCGTTTTACGCGTAATTTTGGGAGCGGGTTTTGGGCTGAGACGTAACTAGGGGGGGGGGGGAGCAGAAGGGGCATGTGCCCAGGGCGCCGGATTTGGGGGGGGGCGCTAAATTGGCCGAGTATTTTTTACTATAGATATTTACGTATGATAAAAAAAATGAAGAGGAAAAACTTATTAGTAGACTACAAAAACCAAA
This sequence comes from Meta bourneti, assembly GCA_933210815.1. Lineage (NCBI taxonomy): Eukaryota > Metazoa > Arthropoda > Arachnida > Araneae > Tetragnathidae > Meta > Meta bourneti. Next base: position 72,420,804 of record OW119929.1, on the reverse strand, counting down.
AACTATAAAAGGAGCTAAATGCAGAATGTCTGAAGAAATAGCAGGAAAGCTTAACATAGATCCTCATTCTAAAGAAGTACGGAGGAGGAAGAAGCGGATGTTTTATGAGAAGAGCGAAGTTGAAAGCTATGAATTCTCAGAAGAAAAAAGTTCAGATTATTGATTATACAAATAATAGATCGGATTCTGAATGAACTGAGGCAAAGGTTTCAAGTCATTCAAAACATGAATAGTTTATTTGGTTTCCTCAATGGAGCTTGGTTTGAAACAATGAATGGAGAAGAATTGAAGAACCAGGCATTTGAGTTAGCTACCATATATAAAGAAGACTTGGACAGGGACTAGCTGGCGATAGAAGTGGAGAGTTTTAAGTATCATGCCTTGGATTTAAGACCTAATATGAAAACGGCTACACCATCAGGTCTTCTGACGTTAATATACAAGAACGGACTTGAAGACGAGTCCACCAATATAACGACGGCGTTGAGAATTTTCCTCACAATACCAGTCTCAGTCGCCTCAAATGAAAGGAGTTTCAGCAAACTAAAGATCATAAAAAATTACCTCAGAAACTTAACAAGACAACAATGACTAACCAACCTAAGCATCATATCAATAGAGCACAAGTTAGCTTCAAAGCTATCTTTTGAGGACATTGTAAAAATGTTTGCAGCCGAAAAAGCCCATAAAGTTAAGTTTTAGTTCAAGCTTTCTGTGTTTAGATGAATTTTTTCACATTTTGTCAATAGAATAAGAGATTGTGTAAAACGTCTAAGTATAATACTCAAGATAATAACTTGAGTAAAATATGTTATTCCTAATTATTGTTTTAGTTTTCCAAAATCCTTGGATGGTTTTCAGTCGACGTTTCGATAATGCTCTTTTTAAAAGTCCATGGGTGAGACATCTGGAAATTTAGCAGGAATATCAGTAAAGACTTGATACCAGTTTCTGAAAGTTTTTGATACCAGACTTGATACCAGTTTCTTGTTCCATTTTTTCCAAGAATTTAATAGTGGATTTAGATGTGTGGCTGCTTCCGTTATCCTGATGCAGTTCTACTGATTGTTGGCACTGTGGGTAAAGATATGGTATTTCTTTTTTGAATATTGGGGATAAAATATGGTCTTGATAATATGTGGGAGTTGATTTTTACATTTTTTCCCTTCTTTTTACTTTTAATTTTCCATTATATGCAAAACCGGCAACAATCATAAATCCCTTAGAGAAAGTTCACACGTTAAAGTTACCAAGTTGAACTACGTTTTGAGATTTTTCTCCTCTTTTATGATAATAAATTGTTCTTTTTTATTGCAATCATTTAAATACACCCACGCCTCGTCTATTGTCACAACATTTTCCCATCTTTCTCCAGCTAAATGCTTCTCACAAAGAATTCTGCAGCGAGTTCTGCGTTCTGCAATATGTCGTGGAGATAGACGATGAATATTGTATTTTTTGGCCTTTTTAAGATTCAACTCACTGTTAATTATTTTATTTACAGTTGAAACTGAACATTTTAATGACTTTGTAATAGTCCTTTGACTTGGCGGATCCTCTTTTAAAATTAAAGATTTTACCTTACAAATATTCTCAGAAATTCTTTTCTTATTTGGATACGTATTTGGAAGTATTTTCCACTTTTACGTTTTTTCCTTTCTCATTAATAATATTACTTATCGTACCTTTAGATATCGAAAATCATTACAGCGTTTTTGAATAATTGAATAAGAATAATTCTCTTCGGAAAGAGCGGAAACACAAGTGTTGAAAATATTGTATAAACTATAAATCATGGTAAAGATATAAACAACGCTTAAAGATAGGCGCCGTAGTTCTGCTTGTTTATTTATGCGGTTGAAGCTAGGCGTCATAACTTCTCTTTCCGCCACATACGATTGCTTGTGTTATCATTACTAGAACTTGAATAAGATCTCAGAACGCAATGTAAAATGCGTAGAGCTTGGCTGCTCATTTTTGTATATACAGTGCAACTTGGATAATTCGAAACTGAAGGGACCACTAAAAAAATTCGAATTATCCGAAACTGAAGGGACCACTAAAAAAATTCGAATTATCCGAAACTTCGAATTAAAAAAGTTACATCTTTTAACTTTAATTTCAGGTCCACTGAATGCTTGAAAAGATTATTCTGTCAATAAGTAAATATTTATTCAGAAAGATCATGGTATGAAAGACAAACATTATACGTATGTAAACAAAATAAGATTTACATTACGTAAGCTACAGTACATTTTACATGTACTGTATTAAGGTGGGGATATTCCGGCGATGATTTCTTAACGATGAAAGGCCGAAAAGTCGTTATGGTTAGAAAGTTTTTATAAAAAACTTCGAATTAAGGAAGTTGAACTTCGAATTATCCACGATTTTTTAACATTGAATTAATGAGAAGTTCAAGGGACTAAGAGAAATCTTCGAATTAACGACGGTTTCGAATTAGAGACGTTCGTTTTATCCAAGTTGCACTGTATTTATATTAATGTTAATAAATTAGCCTTTAAAAACCTTGATACTAGGATGCATTTCTTCACTCTGTGTCCGGCCTGCTCACAACATTTTGTGAAGATATTGGAACACTTCCATCGAAACGGAAACACAAACCCTACCATCCATTGCTTATTTAAAAGCGCCCTTTTGAAAGTAAACAAAACTCCAGTTGGCAGACGATAAATTATACTTTAACTATTTAACTGCTGCGAAAATAAAACTATTTCGTAGCATATAATTTTTTTACAGCTCATCAAAATCGTCCAAAAAATGTCCGAACAGCCTCTGTATTTATCATAATTAAATATCCTATTCTAAAGCAACAGACTTGATTTTGATTCAGCCCACACATATCCCGATACCATTTGATAAAACCTTTTCATTTCATTTGTAGCGATTATAAGTGTGAAAGAATATACCAAACATGCTACTCTTAGGTTATTTGTCAATGAAATATCTTAGAATTAATTAGGTATTTTATCTTGTACTAAAAATGAAATTACTGCAAATTAATCTATTTACCTTTGAAATCAAGCATTTACCATCTAAGTTGAATAAAAAAATTTTTTGGACAAGTGGAATTATTGTGTGGTGTGGCGATAACAGGTGTTGTCGGGGAGGGTTTTGGTTTGGTTGGTCGGTGGGGGGGGGGGCGCCAAGGCGAGTTCTTGCCCCGGGTGGAAACTAGCCTAGTTACGTCTCTGGTTTTGGGGTAGGGTAGTTAATTAACTTCGCTCTGGAGCAGCACAACGGGCTATTGGCGACGGCCTGGAATCAATTCTGATGGTAAAGATCCAGACGTCTCGTAATTTTGAACCATGGTCAGATGACGAGAGCAACACCTGAGCTTGCACCCACTCTCCAAATTTCCACACCTCGCCAAGAGCAAGTTTTGATTTCCAAGATTTTTCAGGAAGTATTGCATTTCCACCTTTTTGTAAGACATTAGAGAGGACTTTAATCTAAAAATGTTTGGTCCTCGGATCTTTCCCTTTGGGATTGATCTCGGACCATCACAAATAGCCCGTTGTGTTACTCGTGTGACGTTATTTAAAATGCCTACCTACCTCTAAAAATGTAGCCAGAGTAACATGTAAAAGTAGTAATAATTGCAAATGTAACCCAAACCTATGTTGCTAGAGATAAATATGTCAATTGGTCCCTAAAGTCTAATTGGTTGTACCTATATTTTATCTTATCTTCACGATAAGTGGAAAAAAATTTCAGACCTTTGGGTAAAGTTGATAAGCTTTCGGTTTTGAAGGTAATTTTCGGAAGTTAAGTTTTTAATGCAAATTTTATGAAAATGATAGAATTAAAAAGTTCTGAATTAATAATTTGTATTTATAATTAGAGTATATTATTATAATTAACGAGTACATGGCAGCAAATCCATTTGCCCATGCCTTACATTCTAAGGGACTTAAGATATGAATGAATGTGAGCATTCTTAACATTGATACTTAAAGTAAATGCCGCTAGATGGCGACACGAGCTAAATGTGGAAAAATTGATAAAAGTTAGATCTGATCAAAATTATTTTGCAGTCTTTTTTCGTTTGTTTTTTGACGGTAAAATTCAAAAGGATTACTGTTGCTCACAAAAATTTACATACCTCTGTTGATCTAGTACAGGAATGACCATAAGTGCAAATTTTTCAAAATGCATTACATTAAACAGCTTTAAGCAAATATAACAATATTTCTGGTTCACTTTTGTCTTTTGGGGGTTGTTACGAAAAGCACATGTGAGGATGTTTGAGTTAGCACAAAAAAAAAACGAAATTCATAATTTTTTAATTCATACTTCGTAATGAATATAATTCATTTTCTGAAGGAATATTGCAATAAATAATGCATTTGTTTAAAAAGTAAAATAACTATGATTTTCTTTTAAGAATATAGAAAGGAACTTTGTGTATTTTTGTATTTTGTTTGTACGTATTTTAAAAATCAATAGCCAACACTTTCGCCCCCTCTGGCTAAGCCATTGCAAAAGAAATATAAAGATGAAAGCTGAAAAAAGAAATATCTTCCACATGAATTTTATCTCTTCACCACATGAAACTAAGATTCTCTCACACATGGCTTTCCCCCTTGAAGATTCCGTATACTTTCAAATTGTTTAAACCGGAAAGTTTTGTATGGTATATTCAAACTTTTTAAAAGTTTTATTACTGAGTTTTTTACGATTACAAAAAAGATTGGATAAAAATATCGCTAACAGAAACATGCATGAAGCCTTGAAATATTAATGAATTAAAAGAAATAGTTTATATTAAATACTTACACTCGGTACTTTTCCAGAGTAGCATAAAAGTAAACATTCATTTCTGATTTATTGAAATAATCGGTTTGTTGATATAGTATTCCAATTAAGTTTTATAGTACACTAATACAAAACATAATTTTCTCTTGAACGCTTAAAAAACAATAATAATGAACAAAATAAGAAGGCAAAACCTTAATCCTAATTTCAATAAATGGTTTCACTTCCATAACTTTTGAACGGTAACCTTCGTTTGCTCTTCACATTAAATAGACTCGTTTCCTTACAAAATGGGAATAGCCCGTTCGTTGTGTTGTTCCAGTGTGACGTTAATTAAAATACCAACCTTACAAAATGTAAGCTATGCAAAATTAAACTTTAGTCAATACACCAATTAAAAATAATATTCCGTACGAATTATTCGCACGAGTTCTGCTAGTTGTGTAAAATAATTTAAGTTATATTCATACTATCTTAAAACGTAATATTTCATTGCTAAAGGTAAATTGTTCCACATTAGTTATTCAACACTAAAATTAAGATGTAGCAAACAATACTGCCATGCAATTAAAATTGGCATTTCTCAAGATAAATTTCAATATTGAAAATGATATATTTCCAACAAAATTCACTAAATATTGTTAAAAAAATTTCTTTTAAATAATGTTAAATTACGTCTATGAATCAAATTTCAAAGTTTAAAACATGCCTAATGCAACACAATTCCAACATTGAATTAATATAATCATTAAAAACTTTTTTCGATCTAAACACTGAGGAATCCGTCGAAATAAAATTAAATGTTGAAATCAAAGTACTTTAACGTTGAACAAAGGATTACATTTATAAGTGGTTTTAACATAATGTAAACATTGAAAATATCTATATTTAAATTAATAAATAAAAGCAAATGAACGTTGAATAAATGGTTAAATATCTAAATTTCAACGTCGAGCAAATGGCTAAATATCCAAATTTCAACGCTGAAAAATGACTAGATTTAAACAAATTAGACGTCGAACTAAAGGCTAAATAATAGCATCTTTTATTTCCAAACTTCAACGTTACAAACATCACTAAATCAATACTATTTCTGAGTTGAAAAGTTTTATTTCAATGTTAACTAAACGTTGATTAACAGTGACATATTCACGTAGAATTGGAGTATGCTAATTCAACCAAACTCCTTAATTTTCCTGTGCTACTACAGTAAATAAACCCTCCTGAAGAAAATCGACCGATCTCAAATAAAAAATAACCGCTTTATATTCCCAAAAGCGGCCGCGGTGGCCCGGTTGCAAGAGTAACGGATTAGCAACCGGAGGGTTGCAAGTTCGAATCCAGCGAAACACTGTCGTGTACAAATCTGTCGGGGCCTCAAATGTCTTCACGTTGGCGTGGTGTGGAAGTTTGGAGAGTGGGGTGCCAGCTCAGGTGTTGCCTCGTCATCTAAATGGTTCAAAATTACGTGTTGTCCTCGGATCTTTCCCTTTGGGATTGATCCCGGACCGTCACCAATAGCCCGTTGTGTTGCGCTCCAGTGTGACGTTAATTAAAATGCCTACCCAATGTTAATGTTTGAGTAAAAAACAAGAAACCCATTCATAAAGTCATCTAACCACCTCAACTACGGTCGGTTGTTTGGGATTTATGGCGCAAGACACATTTGGCCAAGCTGCGCCAAGTAAAAACAAACACACAAGTAAAACTTTATTGACACAGAAGAGAAATACACAGGAAGGAATCGAATCGCCACCTAAAAATCGCCCGTTGCTAACGTAGTGGGTAAATCCACTGACCCATGGAGACCTAATCACCAGATATTTCTGTATTTGTAGAAAGAAAAATTTCCACTTAACCGTTTAACTTACCACTTGAAACATGTTGGGTTAGTTGATTTTGGGGTTTTATGGCCAAGGGCCATATTTGGCCATTGTGCGACACACAAGACGTACAATATCAAGTAATAGACACACAATGAAAGTTTTTACTGACACAGAATACACCCAGGGAGGAATGCACCTGACAGGAATCGAACCTGCGCCGCATACAACTCGAAGGTTGCTAGAGCAGTGGGCATACCCACTGACCACGACGGCTACTGAAACATGTTGGGCAAAGAAAAGGCTGTAAAATTAAAATTTATTTAATTGCTATGATTTATAAAATTTAATGTCCTCTTATTAAACCTTATTTATTAATATTTAACATATCAGACTAGAAACTACTCTTGATTTGCATGTCTAACAAGTTTTAAACATGCAAGGACAACGAATTAATTAAAAAATCATAAAAATCCGATTTAATTTTTTTTAATCTGACTCAAATAAAATAAATTCGAATACAAAAAATATGATCTTACACCCTGCCTCTAGCTTACCTTTCTCTGGAAGGGCGTTTTTAACTACTCACTGCTAAAAGTTAAGAACGAAGCGATAAAATGCGAAAAAATCGACAAGTACAGCTTTGATTGACACGAAATGCGGAAGGAAAGTAGCAAATATGTTTATGCATAAAACAAAACAAAGAATTACATACAAAGATGAAAACAATATTGAATTTTCATAAGTTATAAGATGAAGTCATATTGGCGTCATTAACAAAATGTTTAAATCCAAAACAAACAAAACCGACATTAATAGGATATGAGACCACCCCTCATCCTCATACAAAGTTTACAGCGTGTGACCATGCTTTCCATGAGGTGATCAACCACCCCAGGGTTAAGTAATCACCGTTCCTCCTGTAGAGCAGTTTGCAACTCTGAGAGTGACTGGGGGTGGAAAACGTGCAGACACAGTACGGCCGAGGGCATCCCAAAGATTTTCAATGGGATTAAGGTCGGGCGAGTACGCCGGCCAATCCATACGCGCAATCCCCACTCTCCAGGTAGTCGACGATGTTGGCTCGATGGGGACGTGCATTATCATCCATTAAAACGCAAGCAGGACCAACTGCTACAGCGTACAATCTCAGTGGGTTCTAAGACTTCATCCGATACCGGACAGCCGTCTCAGAACCCCATCTATGAATGCTTTAAAAACATACAAATTAATGCTAAATAATTAAGCACGAGATGTAAAGAATAAAAGTTAGCTGAATGAATAGGACCTATTAAGTACACTTTACTTTAAACATTTACAGAAAATCATGCTCCATCAAGCATACTAAAAATTGCAATTTTCCTCATTCAATGCATGTATTGTTTTTAAGAAATAGTTTTATTCCTTAGATTTAGAAAATCATGAGAACCAAAACGTGATCATATAAATAGAAACAAGACATCCAAGCATCAAATATTAAAGATAAAATATTTATTCTGAATTAAATACAGTTAAAATCCAAGCATCAAACCATTCCTGGATGTTCATACAATGCAACAAATTCCTTTATACATCATAGTAAAATTTATTTCATCTGGCAAATTCTTTTTCTTAGTAAAAGAGAAAATTAAAAATCTACTTAAACATATATCTTTATTAATACTTAAACATGAAGTGCATACTTGTTAAGAGAATGTTATTTATTAATATAAATTATTGATAATTTAAAGATGAGCATTTTAAAATTGTCTGACATGAATTTATCATTGATGTAATTCTTTCTCGTCAGACTATTTAGGAAGCAACATTATAAAAACAAAAATGTAAAAAATATTGCACAGAAAAACTTGTCTTAACATGCATATATCATTGCTGTTATTGCAAAAAAAGTTGAATATCAAAAAATTTTCTTTCTTCTAAGGGTTTTGGGACCTTTTTTAATAAAAAAAAACCTACATCTAGCATCCTGCATAAGGTCACACAAAGCAGATTAGTGGGAGTACCTGCAAATGTTTCTTGTTGTCATGTAGGTCCTGATCTAATTGACTATTAAGTTGCAAGAAAAACCCGACAATAGAACGACAAATGAAAAACGTTATCATGTTCAATAAGACATTTCTTTTAAGCCTCATGAATATTTGCTTCTTTACATACAACTTATTGCAACAATAGTGATGTTGTATATATGTATATGTTACAGTGAAAGACCGAAATCTGGAGAATGTCGACTTTCACCGGTGAATGTCAACATTCACATAGTCGCTTGGTGTATGTCCGAAATATTTGCTAAATACCCTTATTTCTGACTTACACCGGCAAATGTCGACATTCACCATGCACTAATGGTGAATGTTGAACATGTCGGAGATTTATATTTTCTTCTCCGTATTTCAGTCGCGATAAAACGTCACAAGGGTGACGTAACTTTTTCGCCTCTCTTTCTGAGAGGAGTGATCAAGAACTTAAAACAAACAGTACATTCTAAATGAGAAAAGAAAATAACAGAAATTAAAAACTTACTTAATTATACAGTACATTCTAAATGAGAAAAGAAAATAATAGTAATAAAAAACTTACTTAATTATGTGATTCAAATCTTATTTATTGCAACAACTTAAACTATTATGACACTTTGAATTGCACAAGAGTCCCTTGCTTTTACAACTGCATTTATTTGTGGAACACTTCCTTTTGCAATGACAGCGTGTATAGCCTTGCCCCCCGCTTCTCGAATTAGCTGCAGCTGCTTCTCTCAGCGACATTTCTTGAAAAGAAATATCAGCTATGGAAAGTAACTTTTCTTTACAAATTACGAACTGATTACGTGTGTAAAGCTGCTTGAGGGTACCATTTTTATTTGCCAGTTTATAGAAGTCGGAGTCTTCTATTCCAACAACTGCTAACACATTTCGGCTATCTGTACGACCACGGTCGCCATCAGAGACTTGTATTCGTACAGTATCACCAATTTGAGCAGGAGGAAATTGTTTTTGAGGTTCGTAACATTTCAGAAAGTATTTTAGAGTACTTTTCTTGAGAAAAATAAAAAAAATTGTCTTCTCGTTTACCCTCAATTAATGCATTTAACTTTTCAAGAAAAGATCACGATTCACTGCAGTATCCATTCAGTATAAATTAGGGTATCGGAAAAAAAACCTCGGCTCCTCTCTTTTCGACCTCCACCGGCAAATGTCGACATTCAGCATGCACTGATGATGAATGATGAATAAAAATATTTTTTAACGTTAAGACAAAAATGCAACTCTTTAAATCATACTAAATTAAAACATAGTATGATATATGTCAAAATAGGAGAAAGCTTAAGTAACAGCACATGTAAATAAATTGTTGAACCTAAAACGAACAGTACATTCTAAATGAGAAAAGAAAATAATACCAATAATAAACTTACACATAAATTATGTGATTAACATTATACAATCTTATTTATTGCAACTACTTAAACTGAAGGCTGAGAGGCCTCTGGCTGTGGCCTCTCCGCCTTCTCGGCTTCTCGTTTCGACCCCCATCGGAGCTTATCTGTGATTGTCGACATACACCGGTGAGGGTCCGAATGTACAAGAATGTAATGAAATATTCGATCTTTCACCGACGTATTTGGTATGTGTCGACATTCACCGGTGAAAGTCGACATTCTCCAATTTCGGTCTTTCACGGTAACATATACAAATAATACAAGCATACATTTAAAAAAATTGTGAATAAATCTATTCAAACAGCCTGCCTGCATTCAGTAGTTCGAAGCAAACCTTTGCTTTCATGTTGTGCGTATTCTCTCCATAATGGTAAAAATGATTTGCTTAGTAGACACTTACACTTAGTTGGGTGGCGCATCCCCCTCCGCGCCCGACAAATTGCCACAGCAGAGTAGCGGGGGAGGCCCCATTTGTAATTAAAGTGTGGTCTCTCCGAGCAAGAGCGAGACTCAAGTCCGTGGTCTTATAGACATTCGACGGTACTCCTTAATGGGCAGGAGCTTTAGTCGCAACTCAACTTCAGGACCTTATCGAGGGTAGAGTGGGCTCTTGTCCCCCTCCTCCTCCCAATTCAGAACGTCAGGAGTACAACTTGTGGCTGCACGCAGTGGTCGCGCAACGTATCGACACATTGGTACCATGGGTACTGGGAGGGCATGCAAATATGCACCTACGTTTTAACTATCTTGCATAATAATGCTAGCTGGCTCGATAAATTTGTGAGACTTATTTGACCAAGGTGGTCATCTCCTAAGGGATGTGCCTTCGCTGTAAGGTCTTTTAAAACCAACCTGCATTTTCATTACGTGGAGGGGAAACCAGCGAAAAACCCTCCATGGTTGGGTGAGCAGGGACCATGGGTATGCTCAAGTGCAACACAGCACTTCGAAGATTTAGCATCACCGGCACTATGGCAGTTCCAGCAAAACCGCCAATTGCCATATGGGTTCCGTTAATTCCTATTATTTCCATCAAATCCTATTAGTATAAATATCAAATCCTTTAAGTATTTTCAGGTTGCAGGCCTGAAGTCCCCCGAACCCTCGGGGAAGGGGCGGGGGTGGTTTCCCACACAAGTTTACCCAGGCGATGGAGAGCCTGGAGACACTTTGGGTTTTTGAGTAGATCTTGAGATCGAACTCTAACGAAATCGAGTCCTTCCCTGAAGTCTGTCGTCAGCCCGCAGTCCAGGATGTAGTGAAGAGAATCACCTACTTCACCACATTGACAGGCGTTCGACATCGGGTAACCCATTCTAGAGAAGTAGTCTGGGAACCTTCCGTGATTCGTAAGCAGTTGGACAACAAAGGGGTCGTAGAGGTGAATTCTGAGATTTGGAATTGGTATGAATTTGAACGTGTGACGACCTGTAGGTGCCGCCTCCCATCTTAGTTTCCATAATTCCATAGTTTTTTTAATAAGCATAGTTTTAATTGTAAGGCTAGATCTCAACACCAGTATGTCTACGACCGCTCTCTCGGTAGCCAGTTTGGCCGCCTCGTCAGCCGCCTCGTTACCTCGGTGGCCAACGTGAGCTTTGATCCAGTGCATCTGTACACCCTGGCAAAGCACGACCTTCCAGTACAGAGACTTAATCTTATTGACCATGGGATTAGGATGTAACGAATCCCTTAAGGCCTGTAAAGCAGAGAGACTGTCTGAGAAAATGAGTTATTTTCTTTGCATTATAAATGGGGCTGGACTGCACCCACTCCAACGCTTTTTCAAGTGCTGACAGCTCTGCTTGAAACACCGTGCTGTTATTGCTCATACGGTACATGTACCTTTCGATTATGACACCAAAGTACATGACCACGAACGCTGCACCAAAACGTCCGTTAATTCCTGAGCCATCAGTATAAATCTCTGTCTCCGCACCTTCAGGGAGTGCCACGTCGAAGGGTACGGTGATGCGTTCTGCCGGGTGGGTCGCCCACACGTCGATCTCTCTAGCAAAAATTGACGGCGAGAAACTTTCCCCATAAATCACAACCTCAGTTTCGACTTTTGTGAGTAGGAACTGAGCATAGGTAATGGTGGCTCGAAGGTCCAAAGGCAAGGTTCCAGCTATGACTTGCAAAGCTTTTGTGGAAACGGTTTTGAAACCCCTTGTGATAGGAATCAAGGCTTGCCTCTGGATAGACTCCAAGTAGTTTCGGAAGATTGTTTGATTGACACAATCTCCCCATGCGCCATATCCATATAGAACCGTTGGAACTATAACATTAAGGTATATGCGCTTTAACAGCCATGGTCTTTTGGCAAAAAGTATTCAAGCCACTCTGTTCAATGTATACAAAAGCTTTGTTGCAGTTTTGCGCTTTTGTCTGAAGTGTTCTGCAAACTTCAGGTTCTTATCCCAAATCACTCCAAGATATTTAAGCTCATCCACGTTTCTTCTCAGAGCATTCCGATAGGAGATGGTCATCGCTTGAATCTTATTGGGGTTAAACCTGAGTTTAACCTTATGACCAAAGTGTGTAACAAATGAAATGGAGTGGTTACCATTTGTCTCCAAATCGGAAAGATTTACCCCAGTGACCGTTAACATTAGGTCATCAGCATAAGCGATCATCTCACACCCTCTTGGCAAAGTAAGCTCCAAGAAAGCGTCCGCAACGAGGTTCCAAAGGAGAGGCCCGCTACAGGAACCCTGTGGACAGCCTCTCTCCGTTTTACGCTGTTGCGTATCCTTGTGTGGAAAACGCCACCGTCCTGTTACTTAGATAATTCTGGAAAACTTTAAAGAGGTTTACAGGACAGTGGGCCTCGATTAGCCGTGTTAAGATGGCTGGCCACCACACATTATCGAACGCACCTTCCACATCCAGGGCAATAAGACTGATGTTAAGTTTGTCTTTCTTGCCCTGTAACACATTTTGTCGAAGACGGTACTGGGCTGACTCGCATGATCTGCCAGCCCTAAACCCATGTTGTTTTGGGTGAAGTTTCCCGTTCTTCTTAAGCCAGTAATACGTGCGTTGGGTTATGACTTTGTCAAAAGCCTTACCCATTGTGTTCAGGAGACAGATAGGGCGGTAAGACCTGACGTCCGTTGCATCTCTGTTCGGTTTGCGTAGGACAACTTTGGCCCTTTTCCAACAAGTTGGTACGTGCCCCATTGTATAGCACTAATTAAATAGTTCTACAAAGAACTTGGGGCACTGTCGGAATAATTCTTGGACCACTTCAACTGTGATCCCGTCTAATCCTGCTGCTAGTCCCTTCCTCATCCTCATAATTACGGATTCGATCTCACCCGATGTAATTGGGCGGTCGTCCGTTGGGAGCGAGCTTGGTGTTTTCCTGCTTTCCCTTCGAAGTTTTCTCTGATATGGGGTGCTATCCACAGTATCAGGGGGAAAGAGAGTGCTTAGAATTAGTTCAACCGTTTCAGAGAGCGTTTCTGTCAGTGTTCCGTCCGCCCTTCTGACACTACCAATCGGTTGGTGCTTCCGAAGTTTGTGGGCGGCCAGTTTGTATGGTAGTGTCCAGGGATTTCCCGGGGAGGTAGTGTATAAAAAGGCCTCCCAGGATTCCCTTTTCTTCCGAAGGATGTTTTGGCGGTAGAGAGCAGACTGCTTTTTAAATTGCGTACGCCAAAACTGCTTGTCCAGTTCGGAACTTGCATGTTGAAATCGCCGGCGTAGAGCCCTCGTCTTTTTACGCTGGACTGTGAGGGTATCATCCCACCATGAGTTCCGCTTGTGTTTGAACCCTTTTACCAGAAGCGCTCTGTTACTGGCTCTTTTGATCAAGAGAGTCGACTTCGCTAATGATCCATCTACTTCCACAGGGTTCCCAGAGACTGAGATTTCCACTTTTAATAACGAGATTCTGTTCAGAAAGTGAAGGTAGGAGAAGTATATAAATACTGTGTTTCTTATAATTTAAGTCATTATGAATATCAGCTTTAGGTTAGACCACAACCGCTGCTGCAATGGAAGAAATTCTGAATCAGACATATCGGAATCCCAAACTTCCCGGCAGCTTTGGTGGTATCAATGCTTTACAGCGTGCTTTAAAAGGTCGCGTGAAAAGAAAACAGATAAAGAATTGGCTACAAACGAAAGATTCGTATACTTTACACAAGCCTTTACGGCACGAATTCCAGAGAAATCATGTAATAGTAGGAGGATTAAACGATCAATTTCAATCTGATTTAGTGGACATGCAATCTCTCGCCCCTCATAACGACGGGTATAAGTATTTACTTGTATTGATATTTTGTCTAAATATGCATGGGCCATTCCTCTGTTAGATAAAAATCTACAACTATAATGAGAGCTTTTGAAAAAATATTTTCCGAACGTACTCCTCAATCCTTACAGACAGATGCTGGGAAAGAGTTTACCAATAAACTAGTGCAAAATTTCTTAAAAAAGAAGAAAGTTCATTTCTTTATCACACATAATTCAACAAAAGCTTCAATCGTTGAACGCTTTAATCGTACTCTTAAAATTAAAATGTGGAAATACTTTACTTTTTCATGATCGACAATTCAGTAAAGTTGTACAGTCAAGCTTTACAAAAATACGTTACATTCCCAAATACTAAAACCGTCAATCAACCCGAAGAACAGCCTATCGAGAAAGACCGTGACAGCAATTTTTATGTAGAAAAGAAGATCTTAGAATCTGTTCCTGTGATACATGGGATACTGCATGAAAAATCATGGACTTTTTCAAACAACATGAAATCTCTTGGAATCTAAACAGAGAACTTATGCTAAATCAAGCAGCGATTCCCGATTCTGATGTTGAGCAACTTATCAACTTCCTATTGAGAAACAGAGTTCGAAAACCAGTGGCCTTTGAAAAATTTAAGGAAATATTACCATTCAACAATTTTCCTCAAGACTTTGTGAAAAATACTTATTTATCTGATGTGAAAACAATGTATGCAAAACCTAAAAGGGGCAAGAAGAGAAAATCGTCTTATTCGAATGTCTGGTTGAAATTGTAACTTCATCATATCTTAGATTTAAATAAAAATATTTGTCTTTTTTCATTCTCGTGGGTTTTTTGTTTTACAATAAATTACTAATAAAAAATTAATCTACCTAAAAAATGAAGATTTTTTCTTCTACTTGAAACATTTCCTACAACAATTTTATCATATTTGTGAAGAAAAAAAAATAAACAAATGAATATTTAAAGAGGCAAATAGAAATTAACGAAATAAAAAATTGAAAGGACTTACCTTGTATATAAAGAATTTTACGGAAATAAAACCAACTCGATAAAAATAAACTATTTTTAATTTTCAATCATATTTACAATTACTTTTTCTTCCAAAAAACAAACTCTAAAAATAATACAAAAATATAGTTTTTCCTCATAAGTTAATTTTCCCTAAAAATAACTAAATTAATTAATTAAAAAAAGCTATACACCTCAGCTTCTTAATAACCGTATGGAAGGGTAGACATGTCTTCTTTCAGTGTCCTCTTATTGTAGATTATTCTGTACAATTTCGTTTCCGCTTTGTTCAGGATCTTCCGCCGTTTTGCATCTCTTACAATCTTCGATGGATTGTATAAAGGTATGGAGGCTTTCGGATCCATGCTGAATACCAGATTTTTTACTGAATGAAAATTCAGTAGCTGAGTATTACGGAAGTTAAGGGTGAATCCTCTTACTTTGCAACACGTTTTTCCTGTTGATGCGTAATTTTCTGGTCCACCTAAAATATAAATAAATACAGCCGTAAAGTTTTAAATATGTTTTGTGACTGTCCTTACTGTTATTTTTAATTAGATGTTTTATCATTTTAAAGAATTTCTCAGTGCTCTTTAACCCGCCCTCCTCCTGTTACACTCCCACTGAATTTCACACACACACACATGTATATATATACAGGGTGTCCCAAAAAGGTTGTTCCGCAATTTATCTTTTTACCATTTGGAGATAGGTAGGCAATGTAAATTGCAAAAGTACACCAAATAAGGTAGGTAATTAAGATATGGGAATAAAATTATCACGTGATAACAATTTAAACGAATTCAGTTTTTAATTTTTATACAACCCCTCTAGATAAAAATCCGAGATAGCAAAAATTGTCAAATTCTTGGACTGATGTTCTACCCTTAATTCTTGGCATTCGATCCGCCATTAAAGAAGATTTGCGTTGTTCTTCCGCTGAACTTGTGTACGGCACACCAATTTGTTTGCCTAGAGAATTTTTCAGTAAATCCCCAACTGCCACGCATTCAGATTTTATACAAAAATTGCAAAGTCACATCCAAAACCTAAAACCAACTCCAACCAGCCATGGGGAAAAAAACCAGTTTTCGTACACAAGGACTTAGCAAATTGTTCACATGTATTCATCTATAACATAATATCATCAACCGAACTACCTTGGACCATATTTAGTTAAACAACGTTTTGAGAAATTCTTCGATGTAGTAGTTTCAGGTAAAATTAAAAGGATATCAATAGATAGACTGAAACCATGTTTCAAACTCAAAGATGAAGTAACAACAAATCTTTAGACATGTGAATCTGATAACTCCAAAATCTCACAACCACTTCCTAGTGACAATGATCCTTCCGATGACATTGAATCTAGAATCACAAGAACTGGTCGACGAGTGATTCCCTGCATACCTGAAAGACTATGAGGTATAACGTTTTCACTGGGAAGGGGTGTGTGGTGACATCATTTGCGCGCCTCCTATAAAACTCTTCACTTGCGATTTTTCTTTTGCTCGAGTGGCATCAGCTAATAATGTTTAGAAAAAATAACTATGGAATTATTCGTCTAACGTTTCGTTATCGGTTATATTAATTATGTCGTTAGTAAAATTATTTAAAGAAGTTTGTGCTATATGGTAAATTAACAATACATTTGTCATTATTCAACGAACTTCAGTTACCTTTAACCAAGTTGATTTTTAAGATTGTAGAACGGTTTTTCATGAAAACATAAAACATTTAATGACAATTAAAATGTATTTTTTTTGCATAGAAAAAGAACTACAAAATCAATTCAACATGAGTTGAGTAAACAAAATATAATTATTTGTGAATACTTTTGGATCTGATATCCATTAAGAACTATTGTAACACTGTCACAAGTCAAATTATTTTACCTTCAACTTACTTGATCTATCAATGATATATTATTTGATTTTGTTAGTATTTATTATATATTTTATTTGTTTTGCATTACAAGCTCACAATTCTTGAGTGAAAAGTGATGAAATCAAGAAATAGAGAAATAAGCCTCAGGCAGGCCCTTTCATCTCACTAGAACATAAATGAGTTTCCCAGATTTAATCCCTTTTCGAAGATGATTCATCCAGATATTGAGCCATCAAGAACTTTTTTGCATAGATCATTAAGTCACTGTAAAAAGTGAGTCCATGTTCAGTTTGTTAAAATAAACGCTCATGGATAATTGCTATAACAAAAATGATTCAATTACATCCCTATAGATGATTTTAATGTCTGCATCATGGACATGATTGAAAATCAGGTGAGTGTGTACATGTAATGTTTAAAACTAAAGCCATCAAAATTAATTGAATAGAAATAAACAGTTATTTGAAGATAAAAAAGAATTATTTTTTTTCCTACATCAGGAAAAGTCCAGGTACCATAATCTCTTACGGGCAGCCCAATACAAATTAGCCTGGCTAAAGGGGTTGTCAACTAAGGTGTGATCGTCAGATAAAAAGTGCAAGAGATTAAATCCATAAAGCTCCCCGTCGAAAAAGAATTATAAAAATAGATTCAAATAGGGTGAACCAGTCAGTAATTGATCAGTTAGTGCATATTTAAAAAAATTCCCCTAGAATTAATTTGCAATTACACTTGCACACGATATTTTGTACTTAGTATTCTGTGAGGAGGATGAGATTAAAATTACCTTAGTACAAATTTTAATATTTGATAGATTCAGATTGAAACATTAGTGAAAATATTTCAGCATTCACTAGTATATTTTTATCAAGTAACATTAAAGTAAGTAAACATTTTTTACATGGTAGTCTAAGTAAAGGAACAAACTATCAATATTAAAGTAAACAAATATTGATATTATTTAAATCAAGATATATTTTTATTAACAAAATCATGATTTAAATAAAAATTTAAAATTTTTTCTTCATAGAAGTTTAATAGTAATTTTGAAAATGAAAGCACTTGTAACAGGTGCATGTTATTTTATACAAAGTTTGGGCATGCTTGGTGTGGTTAACCACAATACGTTTTAAAAACTCATTTGGTTATTCATTGAAAAAATTTTGCTCTTGTTTGGGAGGGCTAAAGGGATTTAAACACCTAGGAGTTGGCGTTAGGATGACAATGACAACTGACTAGCAAATATTTCTCTTATTAGTCATTGAAAACAAGTATCGCTTTCAAATCTGTTTAATAGCAGAGGCTGAGTTTTATACATATGTGGCCAGTTCATTCAACAAAGTTTTTTTAGTTAATTTTGACATACACTTTCCATGGAAAAAAATTGGATGACATATTTTAAAGAGAATTTGTAATTTATGATAAAGGAATCAGCACTGCTTGACATGTTTTCAGTATGTTACGAATAAGCACTGGGATGCTCTTCACTTCCTAGCTAATTTAATAAACTCCCCTCGATAAAATCAATATTAATTTATCAAGCTTAAATAGAGAGAACATCTTTATATTTGCCAAAGCAAAATATTCAATGAGTATCATGCCTGTAATCATGAATATTCAAGTGAATAGATAACTTTTTTGGTTTTATATTTGCGAAAACATTGTATCCTAGATGCCTCATTTGGAATGGGAAAAACTCATTTAGATTTTATTGTTTATGTAGAGGACATCAAACCATTCATAAAGCCATCCTATCATCAGATACATCTATATTTGTAGAAAGAATATTTTCAAAACTTTAACTTGCAATTTTTACTCTTAAAAAAGTTGGGTAACAAAAAGACAGGAAAATTAAAGCTTATTTAATTATCATTCATAAAAATTAATTAAATTCATAATTAAAAATTAAATAATACCTGCCCTTAAAATATTAAGTATTATGGATTTTGATCATAAAATAGAATTCAAATTAAATAAAAATAGCAACAAGATCTAAGAATTTTAATTGTTTTAATATTTCAAAAATATGCTGTAGCATTTCCTAAACCATTATAGTATTTATTTGCAAAACATTAATATTATCTAGAGACTACACTGTTTTTCACGACTCCGTCAAATCAATTAAAATCAAATAAACTCAAATTATTTTAATTGCTCACACCCTGACTAGATAGAACTCAGTACGATGTAGACATGAAGAATGTTGGACTAACAGAAGTTTAGTATAAATTGGGGTACTATAAAGACTCTTTTTTCAACAAATATCATTGCTACTGAATTTATCCTTGATTGTTTAATATCTTTTTCTCATTTTTGATTTGGCAGTTATCTTGTCACTCTTGCACTCAATTTCATCATATTTTTCGCCTTTCTCACTTCATCTTGAATTTTTGAGACTGCTGACTATTTTTGTAATGTAATCCAGTAATTAATTACATCTTACGTTAAGGGGTTATACTAAGTTGCAAGGCAAAAAAAACGCGATTTTTCACGAATTTTTTTTTGTGAAGACGCATATGTATGTTTAAAGGAAACTTTATATTTGAAACAGCATATATTGAAGATATTATCACAATTTTTTTAATAAAAAATAGACTTTTACACTAGTTATAGCCGATCACCGAGAGGGTCTGTTAAAAAAGGCGTTTTGCGGTGATCAAGATATCACCGAACTAGATTACCTGAAATAAAAAAAAACATTTCAGTTAGTTTATAAGTTGTTTTAGTACTTAATCGAACGAAGTTAAATTTTGATTTTTCACAAAAATGGCGGTTGTCAGAAGATAGTTTCTATTTTTTTACGTATATAAATATATTTATTTAATAATATATTATTAAATAAATTTTTATACATAAATAAATTTAAGTAACTAAGTACAAAACGAAAGTTCAAATTTTTCAAATAGTAAACTTTTGCTAAAGAAAATAACTATTCTTGTTCAATTGACTATCAGAGAAATTTGGGAAATGTACATGGAATACTTTATTGGTATTTACAGGCTACTATGCATTTTGGAAACACATTCCCCATATATCCCCACAATCGCTACAACTTAGTATTGAAAAAAATATAAATGAGAAAAATTCCTATTACGAATTTCGGTGAAAGCAATTAAATTCGTATGATTGAAAATAATTTAAAGTCACAATAAAATTAATACAATTTTTGTTATGCTGTTTTCAAATTAATTTTCTAATTTCATGTAGATGTTATTTTTATCATTTAAAAAAATAAAATTTTAGAATTTCAGCTTGCTTACCTTTAAGTTATAACCAATCTTGTGTGAAGACATGACTTCTTTTAAAGTTGGCTAACGATGTTTCATAAAATGTTGGAGAATCAATATATTTTGCACTTTTAAATCACAAACCTATTTTATATCCTCAACGAAACATGCAAAAACCTCAAATTTTAACTGCATGTTTAAAGAAAACGAGAATAAGATCGTTTCATACCAGAAATACACCTAATTGGTGAAGGATTTTAATTTCGCAAACTTTATGAAACATTTCCAAATTCTAGTGAGTTAAAAAATATTAATAAAGTTTGCAAAATTACAGCCATTTCCAATATAAACGAAAACAGGGTTACTGGAAATTGATTCATTTTGTATTTTTGATAACGGATCGCAGAACTTTAAAGCATCTTGTAACAAATCTTAAAACAAACGATGTTTGTTATTTGATACATTCTTGGGGCCGTGGCAGCCCAGTTGAAAAACCCGTGGATCCGCAAACCGGAGGTTGCGAGTTCGAAGCTCGATCCAACCAAATACCTTCGTGCACATGGGGGCTAGTGCACGTTAATTGGGTCCTTAAACGTCCTCACGCTGGCGTGGTGTGGAAATTTGGAAACTGAGGTGCCATCTCAAGTGTTGATCTCGTCATCTGTCCGTGGTTCAAAATTACGAGATATTGTACTCGGATCTTTCCCTTCTAGATTGATCCCGGACCGTCATTAATAGCACATTATGTTGCTCCAGTGCGACGTCAATTCACCTACCTATGTTCTAAGTTGATTATTTATCATTCAACTTCTGTTATGATTTACTGTGTTTTTCTTTTCAAACAAACGTTTAACTTTTCTTCCTTCAATATTTATTATTTTTACCCGATAATAGACATAAGACGTCTATCAGAAAAACATGTTTAAAAAATGTGATTTCATTTGCTGAATAAACATACCGAGATTGAACAAAATTAAACGTTTCCATTTACCGTTCACACCTTCCCTTACTTTTAAATTGTTTCATTTTGAAAAGTCCTTCATTTTAACCTTTCCATTCCTGAAATACCCGTTTGGGGAAAAATGACATTTCTGTATCATTTTATTTTTGTATCTATCACTGTACCTTAAATAAACACTAAAATATTCTTTTAAGCAGAGTAGTGTTCTAGGGACTTCAAACAGCTTGCTCTTTTTCATTATGCATTTGGTGATAATCAAACATAAATTTAATAATCGAAGAGGTGCACATTTTTTCAGAAATGATCCGATTTCATGTTTGGAGCAGGAAGCTCTTGTTCTGTTAAACATCAACTAACCACTGATTTCATAGTTCGATTAAAATTTTATCTTCTGAAAATCAATGCAATTCTAAGTTAAAAAGAACTATCAAAGATTAAAATCAAATTTGAAGAAAAATACCGCCTTCTGTATGATCAGAAACGCATCTTTTTAATTAAAACCTTTTAAATTACGTATTTAAATGTGTGACGAAGATTTAAAATATATTTTCTTTAGACGTTCAATTTAAGCAAAATTAGCTGAAATAAATGTTCTATTTTTCGTGGGTCGCGGTAGCCCGGTATTGGAAGAGTTCGAATTCAACCAAAGACCGTCGTGTACAAAGGGGCTGGTGCACGTTAAATCTGTCGTGGCCCAAAATGTCCTCATGTTGGCGTGGTATGGAAGTTTGGAGTGGAATGCCAGCTCAGGTGTGACACTTCGTCATCTGACCATGATTCAAAATGTGGTCATCAACGTGTTGTCCTCGGATCTTTCCCTTCGGGTTTGATCCCGGACCGTCACCAATAGCCCGTTCTGTTGCTCCAGTGACGTTAATTAAAATTACCTTACCTAATCTATTTTTTGTTGGTAAGTAATAAAATTATACAAATCGGAGCAATCAAGTGAATGTTAAAATTTCAAATTATTTATATGATATTAAAAAACAAAGGTAAGGGCTTCACATAACATTCATTCATGAATTAGAGTGTTGGCACCCATTTTCAATACCCTGAAATTCTTCCATCTTTTACTAAATAGGTTATCTACAAAATCTGATAATATAAGATTAAACTCACCTGCTGAACACTTAAATGCACTATTGTATCAAGCATTTCGACTCTGTTAAAGGTGGATGGAAAGTAATCAGGTTCAACGCAATGTCATTTGATCTGGATGCGAATTTCTTCCACAAACTATGCATAGTAGCCACAGAGAGCTCAATATGATTATCCATAAACCTCTCCCATGCTGTGGAGGTAAAAATTTCATTTGACTTCTCATAAATGAAGTCCTGGGCAGCGGATAGCAAGTTTCTATCCTGAATCTTCTCTGCGCATATTAGGATTTCATAGATATTGCGAGTGTCCAGTCTTAGCTTTATATCAGCTAAAACCCGAGCTTGAAGCAACTCTATTTCGTACTCGATTGCAGCATGGTATAGATCCAGAGCTACCTCCAGAGGCAGGTTTCGGACTTGGAGAGTATCCGAATACATAAACGTCATTACATGACCTAATACTTCGGAGTCCAAGTCTATTTCCAACGGATCTCCAAAATCTTTCACACCTTCCAACATCTCGCGAAATATCCTGGACCTGGCCCCGAGAATGTTTCTATGGGCTTTAAAGGTTTGCTCACCAGCTTTCAAAGTGACGTCGCTGAATTGTTCATTGCCAAGCAGTTGCCAAATATCATTCCTTATGTTTCTGCAATTGTTGGGGGGTGCCACCTGTTCTCGGTTTTTAGGGAAGATAGTGGTCATTTCAATCTCTGACGTATCGTCTTCCTGAAATATGGAAAATTCGCACTGTAAAGACAACTCGTCATCGGGGAGGTACAGGTCCTTGTTCTTATTTACAGCATCCATATCGATGCCTTTTGCCGATAAGTGGTCATTGACTTCAAAGAAGTGCTCGCTTTCATCCACGATTTCTAGTCCGTTCTTGATACCCAGCACTGTTCGTCTGAACTTAACGAAGAAGATCCTTCTGTCAAGGGGACCTCTCTCCAGGATACTAATAGAGAATCGGTAATAGAAACACGCTTCTTTAATAATCTTCAGGCTGAATGTCGGCCGCCCTTTCCACATCGAAGTAACGACTATCTCTCTTTCCAGCGCGGAATCACTACTGAAATTCGGTATGTTCCAAAGGAAAGACCTGCGTTCCACTGATACCAGAGTCAGCGCGACGATCCCAATGGGCACGTGTTTTTCAGTCTGTCCGTCGTCGTCCGCCACGAAAAATCCGGACTGCAGACCGAAGTGCGACTGCCATGGTTTGAATCTGAGTTCACCCATCGCACCGGCCACCTCCGTGTGGATATCCGTTTCCGTATAAACGCGCCGGATGCTCAACTTGAGGGTCAGACTGTCGTTCGGCCAGCTCTTGAGCATTCCGTTTGGTTTGTAGAAGATCATGATCTCCACGTTGTCTCCGTCGTCGAATGGTGAGGTTTGTAACTCTGTGAATCGATTCTGGATCGCATCGGCCATCGCCGCGGATATGTCGTAACCTACCCATATGGAGCCGGGAACAGGAACTATGTCCGATCGCTGGATATAGCAGGATATGTGATTTCCGCAATCGTTCGATTTCCGAGGAGATACATGCAATTGCCATCCCGTCTTCAGCAGAAAATCGACTTCGAATTTCGGACTTGAAATTACCTTTCCATTTCTCAAGGCACACATGTCGAAATTCTCTACGTGCCAGATGAACGTAAATCCTCTTTTCTCCATTCTGGTTCGTTTAAAGAGGATAAATTGAAACGTTTGTCACTTTCAGAAGTCGAGGCTCTTATAAAACTCGGAACGCCCGTTCGCAGGAATAGGAAGCTCAGATATCTGAGGGTGACTTATAAGGTCGACCGGAGATCCCTCCCTCTTTCTGTTTGGCGAGAATGTTTCGATCAGATTGTAACCCTGCAGCAGAGGGCTTTTCAAGGACGATCCACCGCGGGGACCGTAATATTCAACACTGATGGGCAAAACCGTTATTTTACAATAACAGTGACAACTGTTATTGTTACAACTAATTTTTTATATCAGTTATTAACTGCTAACTAATTTTCTATCAGTTATTAACGGCTAACATAATTTTGCTTTCTGTCTGCAATTAACACGGGCAGTTTGAAATCGAATATAAGGATTTTTATTTACTGTTAGAAATTGGAACTATCGGTTATTTTGAATAGAACCATTAATAATTTTTTTTAATTAGAAATTTCAATTTTTTATGTTTATCAGAATTTTTTATAAATTTTAATTTAAATTTGTTTCGACTCTTTTCTACTGTTATCTCAATTGTATTTTTCTAAAACTATTAATACTTTTGATTAAAGTTGCTAAATGCTATTTAAGCTATTATCGCAATAACAACCCATCGCTGGTATTTGAAAAATCTTGCTTTCTTTTCGAAGCTGCCGCCTGGGAAGGGAAAAAGTTTCGTTTCCAATGAATAAAATGTTGGCGTGGTGTGGAAGTTTGGAGAGTGGGGTGCCAGCTCAGGTGTTGCCTCGTCATCTGACCTTGGTTCAAAATTACGTGGTGTCCTCGGATCTTTCCCTTTGGGATTGATCCCGGACCGTCACCAATAGCCCGTTGTGTTGCTCCAGTGTGACGTTAATTGAAATACCCCCCCCCAATGAATAAAACAAAAAGGGGGGTATTTCAATTAACGTCACACTGGAGCAACACAACGGGCTATTGGTGACGGTCCGGGTATTGGGTATTTTCAATTAACGTCACACTGGAACAACACACGGGCTATTGGTGACGGTCCGGGATCAATCCCAGAGGGAAAGATCCGAGGACAACACCACGTAATTTTGAACCACGGTCAGATGACGAGGCAACACCTGAGCTGGCACCCCACTCTCCAAACTTCCACACCACGCCAACGTGAGGACATTTGAGGCCACGACAGATTTAACGTGCACCAGCTCCCTTTGTACACGACGGCGTTTGGCTGGATTCGAACTCGCAACCCTTCGGTTGCTAGTCCGTTACTCTTCCAACCGGGCCACCGCGGCCCGGGATCAATCCCAAAGGGAAAGATCCGAGGATAACACCACGAAATTTTGAACCACGGTCAGATGACGAGGCAACACCTGAGCTGGTACCCCACTCTCCAAACATCCATACCATGCCAAAATGAGGACGTTTGAAACCACGACAGATTTAACAGACCCTTTGTACACGACGGTCTTTGGTTGGATTCCAACTCGCAACCGTCCGGTTGCTAATCCGTTACTCTTCCAACCGTGCTACCCTTTCAATCCAAAAGAATAAAATGAAGTCTGGTTGTAGTCGAATTCTCGAGATGAGTAGTGTCTTGAGTATTTGGGTATTTTCTAATTAACGCCACTGAAGCAACACAACGGGATGTCCGAGATCAATCCCAAAGGGAAAGATCGAGGACAACACCACGTAATTTTGAACCACGGTCAGATGACGAGGCAACACCTGAGCTGGCACCCCACTCTCCAAACTTCCACACCACGCCAACGTGAGGACATTTGAGGCCACGACAGATTTAACGTGCACCAGCCCCCTTTGTACACGACGATGTTTGGCTGGATTCGAACTCGCAACCCTTCGGTTGCAAGTCCGTTACTCTTCCAACCGGGCCACCGCGGCCTCATAACTGGAAGGCATTTTATTTTGTGAAAAGCAGCAAGAGTTTTACTTTTTATCAAAACAGACAATCATCATAAAGTAGGCGGATGAAGTTGATTTGAAGCCTAAGAGCGAGTAACTTTAAAACCCTTGTCCGTAACTATTCTGATTAAGATCTTATATTTTTATTAAAGATTGGTATTGGTATTGGTATTGGTATTTTCAATTAACATCATACTGGAGCAACACAACGGGCTATTGGTGACGGTCCGGGATCAATCCCAAAGGGAAAGAACCGAGGACAACACCACGTAATTTTGAACCACTGTCAGATGACTTTTATTAAAGAATATAAATTAAACCATTAATATATGTTATAATTAATCAATAAATATAATTTTTTATGATAATTATGAATAAGTTTTGTAAAGTATAACAAGAAAAATTTCAAAGAAATCTGTTAAGCAGAAGTAAACCAAGCATACCAATGAGTCTTGTGTTTCGATATGTACCAGAGAGTGGGGTGCCAGCTCAGGTGTAACTTGATCTTCTGAATGTGTGATTCAAAATTACGTGGTGTTGTCCTCGGATCTTTCCCTTAGGGGTTGATCTCGGACCGTCGCCAATAGCCCGTTGTGATGCTCTAGTGCGACGTTAATTAAGTACCTACCTTAAATCAATTCAAGTCGTTCAGCATTACACAATTATTAGTATTACACAATTATGGATGACTCCAACTTTGTAAGTATTACATACAAATTAACTCATTTAATTGATGGACGCTTTTGTAACACTTCCTGTTTCATAGTAACTAGTAAGAATTACTCTTTTTCTTTAAAATTCATCTTTTACAAATACATATTTCTTTAGAGTAGCGACTGGACAGCGTACGAGATTCTCAAAGGGAATATGACCAAAAAAGGGGTCGAAGTGTTTGAGGATTATGCAAAGATCGCAAAGCAGTTGCACAAGCTAAACAATCTCCATTCGGAGTCCGCAATCATTGCTGCGTTGAATAGTGCCCCAATTATTCGTCTGGAGGAGACATGGAAGGTATGCACAAAATTTCTTTCCCTTATAATAATCGCAACTTAAATGAAAAAGCACTTTAAAGTAAATTCATCCAACTTGAAAAATTGAATCTAAGACAAGTTTCCAAAGTTTTACTTTTGACACGCAATAGGGGCTCCTATCTTATATATCTCATTCTTTCAGGAAGTATCCAAAAAACAATTGAAGACTTTATGAAAGCTTGAACGACTGTGCTCAATGTATTTTAATTTCCGAAATCTTCTAGATAGGTAGGTATTTTAATTAACGTCACACTGGAGCAACACAACGGGCTGTCGGTGAAGGTCTGGGATCAATCCCAAATGGAAAGATCCGAGGACAACACATAATTTTGACGAGGCAACACCAGAGCTGGAACCCCCACTCTCCAAACTTCCACACCAACGTGAGGTTATTTGAGGCCACGACGGATTTAACATGCATCCCCTTTAGACCCTTCGTACACGACGGTCTTTGGCTGGATTTGAACTCGCAACCCTCCGGTTGCTAATTCGTTACTCTTCCAACCGGGCTACCGTGGCCCCGAAATCTTCGAGAATTCTGCTCAAAAACTACAGAACCGTGCATTCTATCGGTAAGTAATCGCTTAATTAATACGTTTTGCATTTACGTCAACCGCTTTGTTCAAACTATGATCTACTTTGCCATTTTAGGATATGATTATGAATCTGGTCATTCGTTTCCCAGCAACATTATTTGTACAATTTCTTCTCAATTGTGTGTGTCAAATTTAACTCTAATTGTATTCTCAATTCATATCGTTTTGAATGACGCACAAAAATTATCCGAAATTTTAATTCCTGTACAGTGATTCGTTTGTTTTTAAATACATAAAATAATTTTGGTCACAGATATCAAGTTAATAACTGCGGGTGCCTTATCGTGCACTCATCTTACTTTATTCTTTAATATATTACCTATATAAATAATATGGGATTAGTTTTTTATATTTGACGATGATAAAACTGAAATTTTCTTATAATTGTAACTTTCCAATCGAGGAATCAAACATTTATTTCAATTATATTTTATTCATTTTTGGAAAAAACGAATTGAATAGAAGTATTTTATTCATCCGTAGAATTGTTGATGGACTTAAAAGACAATAATGTTGTCTCCTCAATGAAGCGGAGAGCACAGAATGCCGATAAGAGATGAAAGAGAATGCATTAAGCATCATCAAAAGTTCCAGGAGTCCACAACTATGGAGTGTTTCACTGGCATATCTCCGAGAGACGCTGATTTCACATATACCTTTATAAACGGAACGGCAAAAACGGATTAGGAAATATATTATATCCTCGAAACGATGAAATTTGTTAGGTTTTATATAATTGAGATATGCCTATTTTTATATGGGCTTTTATTTCTTACTCCTATTAATAATAGACATGGCTCAGTGGGTATGCCACTGCGCTAGCAACCTTCGAGTTGAAGGCCCCAGGTTCGATTCCTGTCTGGTGCATTCCTCCCTGGGTGTATTTCTCTCTTCTGTGACAGTAAAACTATTGTGTGTGTGCCTATCACGATATTGTGCGTCGTGACGGGCGCAGCATGGCCAAATATGGCCCTTGAGCCATAAAACCCCAGAACAACTAACCTATTAATAACGCGCGTTTTGCGAACTTCCTTCCACCGAAGATCCTAGATGTACCAGATGTCCAGAAGATCCTAGATGTAGAGATCCATTATGACATTCACGAATATATTTAAGAAGCATCTTCATGACACAAACTATATGTACTTTAGTTTGCCCTCTTATAAATATGAAACTTATCTCTGCATCTTACTTTTATCGAGAGTTCAAATAATCTCAATTTTTAATATTTCTTCATTCAGGATATCCATAGAACAGGAGCTGCAGCCTCGAAAATCTCTCTGAAAACACAAATCAATTGCTTAGGAAGCATAGAAGGTAAGAGATGTTCAAGTATGCTTCATATTTCAGATCATTAACACATCTAAATTAAAATTATAACTTAAATTGTATTCAACACTCAAATCACCAATCTAGCAAAATTGTTTGAAATCAATAGCCGCCAGTAGATGCCTCAAAATATATAAATATTGTGCTCTTCCAGTTCAAAACTCCCAATACTTTGGCAACTCTGTAGAATAAGCCTTTTTTCTGTTGGTTGCTGTGTGAAAATTAATGGCTATAATTTGTTTCCAGGTACAAGATAATACCACGCCGGAAACGATTAAGATTGAGGTGGTCATTAAGACTATCTTCTTATCAATCGCGAAGTCTTATTGTATGAGTAAGCTTTGTTCATGTTCAGTATTGGGCTCCCACAACTAAAAAATATTGAATTTAGATTTATCTATATATATAATCAAAGCCGATTAATGTAGGCCTCTTAGCGATTATTCTTTTTAAAGCGTGAAATTTGATTGCTTCAATCATAAATTTTAAATATTTAATTTTTGGAATTTCTTGTCAGTCAATGTATTTCTTAAAAAAAAATAGAAATTTTGCACTTTGGTTTTTGAAATAGATTATACTTTCCCACAGCTTATGAATTTCTGTGTTCTAGAAAAATCTCTACATCCACATTTTAGAAAAACTGAATAAATTATGAATTAAACTATGGGACAGAGAACGTTGAAAAAGTCAAAAGTTACTGTGAAAAAGGAAAACAATTTGACAAAAATTGGGAAATGAGATAAAATTAGGAAATAGGAAGAAGTTAGAAAGGATAATTGATGCAATTTGGAAGCTAATTCTAGTTTCAGGAGTTAGGGTATCATGGAGGATACAAATGTCACATCTGAAGTCAAGAAAGAAAAAAAAGGATATCCGCATTAGTTTATTGAGAAAGAGTTATCTTGAAAGAGAAAAGAATAACAGGCTTAAAATAAAAAAAGCTCATCGGCTGGGATAAAAAAAGTTTGAAATTTTGTTTAAATGGCATGTTTATGTTGGCATTGATAAAAAAGTTTTTAAATATAATGCAGTAGCTGCGGATAAAAAGATAATGTGGGGTTCGAAATGAGTTCTTTGGCGTTGAAAGCCGCGACGTTACCGACTCAGTTGTACGGTACTTCCGAAGTGTGACGCAAAATATCTTAAATCACAAAAAACAGCATCCCCTTCCAATCAGATTCGATCATAGTTTAGAATCACAATTACTGTTTAGAATCACAGATATTCTTCGGTAGCAATCACAGTTAGAACTGTTACTGTGTCTCTCTTAGTAACATCCGTACTCCGTGGTTCGTAAACAAGGTCACGAAGATCAGACGGGTCAGAGAACTTAAGGAGAGATGTTTGGTCCCTCGCCGTAACTCCTCAAACCCCCTTTTTTCAACCTGTCTGCAGTTCAGTTTTCTGCCAAGGGCAAGGGGATCCAGGCTCACTTGTTTACCACTATGGACCAATCTCATATCGCTTGAAGATCAATAACCAAACAAAAATAATGCCTCAACTAGGCGCTGCCGCGTATCATGTTTACCTTGGTTGTCTGTTTATCGCGATTTCGAAAAAGTCGCCAAAGCAGAATTTTCTTACGTGTTAGGCATAAGTGAAAATTCATTGACTTGGAATAAGAAAGAAAATTCAGTTCAGTTTCGGTGACAGAATAGATCATTATTTCCTTGACTTTTTGACACCACCTAGTTTTCAAAGCCAATTTTCTTTGGCGTTCCCTCTGGAAGACTATCTCGACTAAAAAAAATTGCAAATGTATGCGACTAAATTTTGGAATTACACCAAAATATTTGTGTTGTGTGTTTAATTCCAGAATTTCGAAAAGCTGGTTTGGAGGGGGATAGGTGAATAAACGTCGCACTCGTACAACTCAATGTGCTAGGTCGACGGTCCGGGATCAATTCCGAAGGGAAAGATCCGAGGATAACTCATTAATTTGATCCCCGGTTAAATGACGAGGCAGCACCTAAGTTGGCATCCCACAAAGCTAGTTTGGGAGAAAACAACTAGGAACTAAAATTATAAAGCTATTCAAGTGAAATTACAAAAAATAATTTGCACGTAAACACACTAGATTGTTTACTGTTATTAGTAACTAATATCAATCCAAACAGTAAAATTAAAAATAATCACTTATAGGAAGAAAGAACAAGGTGTGCTACCAATTTGTCTTTTTCAAGCTCTTAGTAAAGTCTGCATCATCCTTAAATATTCGGGCCGTGGTAACCTGGTTGGAAGTAATGGACTAGCAACCTGAGGGTTGCGAGAGTTCGAATCCAACCAGACCATTGAGTACAAAGAGAGCCGATGCACGTCAAATCTGTCGGGGCCTCAAATCTCCCCACCTTTGCGTGGTGCGGAAGTTTGGAGAGTGGGATGTCAGCTCAGGTGTGACCTCGTCATCTGACCATGGTTCAAAATTACGTGGTGTCCTTTAATCTTTACCTTCGGGAGATGATCCCGGACCTTCGCCAATAGCCCGTTGTGTTGGTCCATTGAGCTGGTATCCTACTCTCCAAACTTCCACACCACGCCAACGTGATTCAAAACGGATTTTAAGGAAATGAGCAAAAGAATATATTTCCAAAGCTTACTATTCAAAGGAAAGTATAATCTTTTCAAAGGATACTATTCCAAGGTTGGTTTGGGGGTTTTATGGCGCAAGGGCCATATTTGGCCATGCTACACCACACACAAGATATATAATAGCAAGAAAAAGGCATGCACACGCAATGACAGCTTTACTGACACAGAAGAGAGAAATACACCTAGGGATGAACGTGGCAGACAGGAATCGAACCTGCGCCTCCTACAACTCGCAGATTTCTAGAGCAGTGGGCATACCCATTGAGCCATGCCGGCCGCACTATTCCGCGGAAAAGAACAATATATTTCCAAAGGGTTCTATTATGAGGAAATGAGCAATAAAATCTTTCCAAAGGATTCTATTCTAAGGTACGAAGGTATTTTAATTAACATCGCACTGGAGCAACACAATGAGCTATTTGCGACGGTTCGGGATCAATCCCAAAGGGAAAGATCGAAGGACAACGCTACGTAATTTTTAACCGCTGTCAGATGACAAGGCAACACCTGAGCTGGCACTCCACTCTATTCTAAGGAAATGAGCAATAGAATTTTTTAAAAGGATACTATTCCAAGGAAAGAGACAATAGAACATTGCCAGAGGGTCCTATCCTAAGGAAATGAGCAATAGAATCTTTCCAAAGGATTCCGTTCTAAGGAAAGAAACAATAGAATCTTTCTAAAAATCGGAAAAAAAATCCATGGATTTCTTCCACCAATGGGCCGTGGTAGTCCGGTTGGAAGAGTAAAGGATTAGCAACCGAAGGGTTGCGAGCTCGAATCCAACTAAAGACCGTCGTGTACAAAGGGGCTGGTGCAAGTTAAATCCGTCGTGGCCTCAAATGTCCACGTTGGCGTGGTGTGGAAGTTTGGAGAGTGAGGTGGCAGCTCGTCATCTGACCATGGTTCAAAATAACGAGGTGTTGTCCTCGAATCTTTCCCTTCGGGTTTTGATTCCGGACTTCCTCCAATAGCCCGTTGTGTTGCTCCAGTGCGTTAATTAAATACCTACCTACCAATAGATGTGGTTATTTAGTCATTAAGTGTGTTGTGGAGTAGAAACAACGTTTCACTACTCGGAAATATCGCGACGATTGGAGGGTTATAATCTCTGTCTTCGCTTCGCCATTTCTCACCCTATCCAAGGTTTCTAGAAGGGCACCCGTCTGCGCATTCCATTTCACCCCCTTCCCAAAAGAGGGGTGGTGGTGGGAGCTGCAGTGACCGTCTGCCGAACATCCTGCTCACAGAGTACACGGCTCACGTAGCTACTTACTCAGTGACCCTGCTGAAGTTCCGGGCATTCCAGAGGTGATCTCCCAAGCGTCCGCTAGAGTCAGTTGCAATATTTTCTAAAATAATCTTCCCATCAAGCTGATTTTTTATTAGGGTGAGGTAGGACAAGTGCGACCCCAAATCTTTAAAGTTCATATTGAACCCATTACCCCTTACTCAGTCTTTAATTTTTAAAAATTTCATATTTTTACCCCACGCTCCCAGACACACTTATGTTTTTTTACACTCTTTGTTTAAACTTACGATTGAAAGTTTAAAAAAATACTTTCCAGTGCTATTTAATGCCTCACATGATGGGGTAAGTGCTTAACACGGACAGTTTTTTTGCAATGTGATGTATTGTGATTGTGGCTAGGATTATACCATTTCATTTGTGACCTTTTTTGATCTGGGCAACTTCCCTATCGAGATTAGGCCGCGGTAGCCCGGTTGGAAGAGTAACGGGCTAGCAACCGGAGGTTTGAGAATGGATTCCAACCAAAGACCGTCGTGTACAAAGGGGGCTGGTGCACTTTAAATCTGTCGTGGCCTTAAATGTCCATGTTGGCGTGATGTGGAAGTTTGGAGAGTGGGGTGCTAGCTCAGGTGCTGACTTCGTCATTTGACAGTGGTTAAAAATTACGAAGTCTTCTCCTCGGATCTTTCCCTTCGGGTTTGATCCCGGACCCTCGGCGATAGCCCGTTATGTTGCTCCAGTGCGACGTTAATTAAAATACCTGCATACCTACCCAATTTCAGAAATACAACTTCGTAGTGGATAACATACATACACTGGTGTTCAAAATTAAGAGAATTTGCATATTATGTCGAATTTCTCGAAAAGTACTGAACGAAACGTAAAACTAATGCTTCCAAGCAAAGATGCAAATCTTTAGTGTCAAAATATTAAGCGTACATGTTCGTGTGGGCGGTGCATTGAGAGGAACAGGCTGTCTTAGCGCACGTGACAATTTCCGCGCTTCCTTCGCTCGCACACCTCGGCGAATTTCGTAGTGTTTTTTTTGTAACATTCGGTGAAATTTAAAAGCAAACAGTTAAAATGAGTAACCACCAACGTTTGGATGATGGAATGAGATGGCGAATCGTCGGAAGACTGGAAGCAGGACAGTCTCAAGTGCAGATTGATAGAGACTTGGATGTAACGCCCAGCGTCGTGTCCAACTTATGGAAACAGTTTAAGGATACCGAATCCGTAGAGAGAAAGCCCAAGGAAGGTCGTCCAAGAGCCACGTCGGCCAATGAAGATCGATATCTGTCCTTTACAGCGAGGCGTAACATGAGTACAAACTTCTCAGCTGACCTTCATGCGACCACAGGAAGCCGAGTTTCAAGGGTTACTGTTTCCAGAAGGCTACAGGAGAGGTCTGTTTGCAAGAAGACCTGCTGTTCGCTTCCCGCTCACTTCTGCGCACAGGAAAGCCCGTTTAGCATGGCGCAGAGAACATCGCCTTTGGACCAGAGAACAGTAGGGGACTGTTCTATTCACTGATGAGTCCCGGTTCAGCCTAACCACTGATTCTCGACGTACGTTCATCTGGAGAGAACCGGGAACCCGCTACTTGTCCTCCAACGTCCGAGAAAGAGACCACTATGGCAGCAGAGGTTTGATGGTCTGGGCAAGCATGTTGGATGGGCGCACAAACCTCCATGTCTTTGATAGAGGCTTCGTGACTGCTGTGAGATAAAGGGATCTTGGAACCCTCTGTTCGCCTTTTCAGGGATGCAGTTGGCTGTGATTTCAGTTTTATGGACGACAACTCTCGTCCACATAGGGCTCATCTGGTCGACGAATATCTGGAAAGTGAGGATATTCGCCGGATCTGGATTCCGCTCGCAAAAGATAATTTTCGCTGATAAATTATCTTTTGAATAGTGATATATTCACATTCAACATCAAAACGAAGTGAATAATTTATTGTTGGCAATCGTAACTCTTTGTTACCGTGGGAATAAGAGAAACAGAAGAAAAAATAGGTGAATCGCTTGTAAAATCTAAAATAAAATATTAATAATTAGAACATATTTAGAAACATTAAAATTCATGTTTAGAAATACAAATAATTTTTCAGTTAGGCAACCGCAGTTTAATTTCGGTAGCAAATGACAGATGGCAGCACGAAAATATTTTAAAGTGTGTATGAAAAGATTTTTGTGTTTATTTTAACCTGAGTACAAAATGTCGAAGATGGTGGAATATTGCTCATTCATTACCTTTTGTTAAAGTTCATAAATATTTATAAAAATCTAATTTAATTACAAAATGTTTTTTATGAAGTAAGTGTGACATTGATCTCCGAGGATTTTTGTATTAATTAATTTTGTATCATTGTAGATTTAAGAGAATTTGAACTATTTTTCTCTGCCCCAAATACCTTTTACACAAATAAAAATAGCATGAATTAGTTTCGAATTACTTTTTGGGTAGTTTCATCCAAAGTGGCTCCTTGATAGCGAGATTCGAATCTTTCCATATGGTATATCTTTCGCTAGAAATGCTTTTGTATTTTTATATGCAATTTTGACTGACTAGTTTTATTTGAGGTAGTATGAATATTTAAAAAAAATAACCTGCTGCGCATGCTCTATAACAGCAATCTATATATTTCAAATTTATATTTATTACTAAACCTAGCACAAAAGTAAATGATTCTTATTTTGAAATTAGAGTTCATATAAATTATTTTGAGAAATAGTGACGTAGGTAAATTTGTTACTGAAATTGATTCAAAATGGAACACATTATAAAATATGTTTCCTCCTCAACAGGAGGTTAACTATTTTTGCAGGTGTTTCTAATATTTTCAATTGAATTGGAATCGAAATCAAGATTGAATGAGATGAAATTTGATTAAATTTCTCGACATCCTGTTCCAAATGCCATGATATTATGCATTTGGATGAGATGTTGATAAATACCATAATATGTTGTTAATAAATGTCATGATAAATGCTACAAAAACATGACAAAGCGATATTTCTTTCTTTTCCTTTTAACATCATAAAAGTCCATGATATGATTTAACTCTTAAAAATTAGCTGATCCTTTGAGAGGAATTTTAAGTGTAAACAAAATGTACCAGAAAAAGAGAAGAAAAAATACTCGCAAAGTAGAAATAATTTGATTTGTCATCGTTTCGGTGATTTTTGGCGTTAGTTTTAATATAAACGACATACAGAAATTACATTCAAATATCATGTCAAGTAACGTCAAAAGGTTACCAAAACATTAAGGCCTTGTGCATTTAGCTTTACAGAAAAACTCTGATACAAATTTAGAGGAATAAGGAAGTAAAATTCTGATCCAAGCATAAAATATGTTACACATATTTTTGATGACGTACGTATATTTTCTCTTAATCGTGACGAGTTTCTTTAATATCAGAAATAGAATTGAGGTGTAAGAATTGAGAACGAAAGGAAAAAGATTTTGTGGATTTTGAGGCGCACCCAAATTTTGAATACAAAGTATTTAAAAAATTTTTTTGAAATACTTTGTATCTCAACGGTTACAAAGTACTGTTCCAGATATGAGAAAAAGTTTCAGGGTAAACAAACCAGACGGAAAGTGAAGATTTCTCTTCCGCTACCCAAATGCTCTCATGATACATATCAAGGTAACCAATAAATGTTGTTTATCGACATTTGACGTTTAATCTTATTGGTGTTGAGCAATAAACAATCACGTATCAACTTGAAATTCATTCTTTGGAATTTGTATTGGCGAAGTACTGAAGTTGTGATAGTAAAACAAGCCACGTGACGTCACGTCCGGAATACGTACAGCAGGAGACACGTCCGCCGCAGAGACACTACCGCCAAATATATTAAGCTTTACAGAAATAGCCAGTGTGTAGTAAAACAGGTAGGTAGGCAGTTAATTAACGTCACACTAGAGCAACACAACGGGCTATTGGCGTCTGTCCGGTATCAATCCCAAAGAGAAAGATCCGAGGACAGTACCACGTAAGTTCAAACCACGGTTCAGATGACTATGTCAACACCTGAGCTGGCACTCCACTCCAAAATTTCACATCGCGCCAACGTGAGCACATTTGAAGCCACGACAGATTTAAGCACCCTCCCCAAGTACACAACAATTTTTGGATGGATCGAGTTTCGAACTCGCAACCCTCCGGTTGATATTCCGCTACTCTTTCAACCGAGGTAACTTGACCTTATTTCTTTTAATGCTCTATTAAAATTGGCTGATTGACTGGCTGTTAATGATTTTTAACTGGTGTGCCGCGGCACACTAATGTGCCGCAAGAATGGATCTGGTGTGACTTACGGATGGTGAAAAGGGTTGTAAGATTTACTTCCTTTAAAAAGTTTAATTATGAGCTTTTGGTATTTGTATTCAAAAATATTTTCAAATCATACTCGTATACATTTAATTTTTTTATTTGGAAGTATCGTCGATAAATTGTTTCAAAGCTACTTTTGAGCAAAAAGGGAGAGTAAGTGCTATTATTATTTTATGTAAATCATTCAAAATTGCAACTATTTTTTTTATCAGATGAGCAAAAAATTTTATTATTATTTAGTGTGCAGCAGAATATTGATAACTAGTTTATGTGTGCCGTGAGGTGAGGTGTGAAAAAGGTTGAAAATCGCTGCTGTACGCGTTAGACAAATTTCCTTGAATTCCATTCAAGTGATATTCACTTGTTGAAAAGCAAAATTGGCCCCATAGGGCGCTTTTCAAGTCTCACCAAGAACAACCAACCTTTGCATTCAATAAAATTTCGTACTTGGAAAGGACATTTGTGATTTCTTTTTAATGACTTCGTTAACGTGGACGTTTTAAAACTGCAAAAATTTTACATTTTTCGTAATAATTTCTTAGACACATGGTTTTAGGTCGAGGTTAAAGCTTGAAATCGTAATCAACGGAGTGATCCGTTGAATTCCGTACTCGTTGTGAAATTTTTATCGGTTTTGCTTCTACCGATATTGAGTTACACTGCTGGCCACCCAAATTGCAACACCAAGAAAGACAAGAGATATCACAACAAAATTTATTTTGTAGATAACATGTTGACCAAGTATCAAATGATTAAATTTATAGACTTCTGTGAAGTGTGGTTCCTGCCAAAATCAGTAGCCAGAGTAGCCGCCATTGTTGGAGATCACCGCTGCCACACGCCTCGGCATTGATTCAAAGAGACTTTGGATGTGTTCTTGGGGTACAGCAGACCAAGCAGCTTCCACACGTTGCCAAAGTTGATCTGGTGTGGCAGCTGGGGATGTATTCTGGGTCAATCGTTGAGCAACCATGGACCACATGTTTTCTATCGGCGAAAGATCCGGAGAGCGAGCTGGCCAGGGAAGCAATTCAATCTGGCGATTGGCGAAGAACCCTTGGACAATGCGTGCCACGTGTGGTCGCGCATTATCCTGTTGAAATATGGCTGTGGGCAAGCCCTGAAGGTAAGGAAGGACAACTGGCTCCAACACCTCGGAGATGTAGCGCTGGCTGTTTAAAGTACCGGCAATGCGTACTAGAGGAGTGCGAGAGTGATATCCAATACCGCCCCATACCATAATACCCGGTGCAGGACCAGTGTGGCGGTGCATAACGCAGCTGTTCAGCATCCTCTCTCCACGGTGTCTCCAGACTCGAATCCGACCATCGTGGTGTTGCAGACAGAAGCGTGACTCGTCAGTAAAGACAATTTCATTCCATTCTGCCGTCCACATCCTTCTTTCATCGCACCATTGGCGGCGGAAACGTCTGTGGTTCTGCGTCAAGGGTAGACGAAGCAATGGACGTCTTGCGGACAGACCACTCTGCTGTAAACGGCGTCGAATGGTACGCGCAGACACTGGATGATGCGGTACAGATTGAATGTGCTGTGCTATGGTTCATGATGTGGCTGAGCGATCCGTCACTGCCATACGCACAATATGCCTGTCATCACGTGAAGTGGTGCACTGAGGTGGATGCGATCGAACACGTTGGTCCGTCGTACCCTCCTGCATCCAACGATCACATATCCGCAGTACAGTTGTTTGGTTTCGTCCAACACGACTACCGATTTCCCTGAAAGATAATCCACAATCTCGGTAGGCCACTATTCTTCCTCTGTCGAACTCGGATACTTGATCAAAAGATGATCGCTGTTTTCTACGAAGCATAATTGATCGTTTTTTTGAAAAACCACAAGAAAAACACAATTGCCGTACTTGAAATCGTCGAAATCTCCAAGCCTTAAATAGCGCTTTGAAGTGGCGCCACAGGCGCGCGTGATGTGCGTCTGCGCTGAAATTCTAATCATTTGCATATCTCACCTCCGCTAATGCATGTTGTAAATTTCATATTATTTGCATGCTTCCTTCAGGGTGTTGCATTTACGGTGGCCAGCAGTGTATTTAAAAAAAACCTGAGTTAATACAGTAAATCTGGAGAAGAAAATTGTACCCCTACGTCAGACTACTTAGTTATTTACGTCTAGATAAAACAAATTCGGACACAGAATATCGTATATTCAATTGTAAAGAATGGGTAGACAAATCAATCAATTAAAAAATCAATACTTTAAATTTCGATTTGCAAAAAAGTTGATTTACCGCCAAACACAGCTAAAAAGCTGTATATTTAAGCAGATTTATTTGTACAAATGAATCGGTCAAGTTTCTCATTGAAAAGTTATTTGAAACCTTAAACTAATTTAAATGAACCATATATTTAACCTAATATTTTCCTATACCTTGTTGTATCCACAACTTCTCACCTATAAATTCAATTTAAAGATATTCCTTTAAAAAGAGTTTAAATTTCTATACCTGACCAGTAACTTTTTCGGATTCCAGCACTACAAAACTACTTTTGAAGGAGTAGTTAGTGAATAAACCGTCGCATCTAACAGGGTCAATCACCAACATCCCTGCGCTTACATACCAGAATTCGAACCCAGGACCTACAAGTTATGCGGCAATTCAAAAACCTCACTCTTAAGTTAACTTAATATTTTAAATAAAAGACGAATGAATTGTTGGACTTTGTCTAGCAGGAGGCTAGACCAAACGAAATAAGAAACAGCACAAGTTAATTGAGACGCGCAAACACATGTGTTCTCTTAAGGAGGAAAGTACGTTTTGGGTTCGTCTTCAAATAGATCCATTTGACTATTGCTTGTAAAGAATGTTTCCAGAGAACAGGGGTGGACTTGGAGGCAGCTTCAAGAACGAGAATTTACGAGAAAAAAACTCAGCATGGGCTAATGTTAGGTGACAAGACAATGAAAAGATACTTGTATTTGGTATTAGTGCTTATTTATGATAGTGATATCCTGTTCTAAAAGTAGAACGAATGTAGCTTCGGGAAAATAAGTACTACAGTCAAGATTCGAAAAGTAACCTGACTACGAAAAAGTGTCATTTTACTCCGAGAAACTGTTAAAAAATATTTTTCTGTGGGAACATGTTTTGTTTTGTGTTTACTGCATTTATCTTTACCCAACAAACAATAAATTTGGAAGCAGATATCTGCCTGTCAGGTGTGTTTTCAGAGTTCACTCTTGGAAAAAGTACCAGGTGACGAAGAAAAGAAAAAAAATCTTTATTAAAATACGTTGTGAATATATATACAAAGCGATGTGAGATGAAAGCACAAATTATGCAAACACAATTTTTATAAGAGACGACAATAGTACACAGCTTTCTTTAATTGTAAAATTTGTTTTTTAAACATGTTTAAAACTTGCTTTGCAACAAGAAGTTCAAGAACTAAAGTATGACCGTGGCATACCACGTTTTCAAAACGAAATGTTCTTTCATATGAAGAGTGGTATTCATCTCCTTTCATTCAAGGAGAGCTACTTTTTGCATACAAAACAGTTTTCCGGCAATATATTCATCAGAGTAACAAAGGCTTATATTTTTGTTCAACATATCAATATTTTGCTGCTACCTGTTAAGTTCTATCCAGTTTAGCTTGACTGTATAGTCATACAGAAATGAAACTGGATGTAAACAAAGATGGGCATGACATCGAAATTCTTTATAAATTCGGCTAAATATTCACCAAAACGAAAATCCGGATTAATAAAATAAAAATGTACACCAAGAAAAATTCACACATAAAATAAATAACGATTAAAATTAATCCGGTTTACTCAGTCGTTAGATTCAGACTTCATTTTTTTGCTTGAATTTTACAATGGCTTCTATAAACTGTTTATAGGAGACATTGATGTATCGTAACTAATAGACATGTATTACAGTCTATTAGTGTAAAAATGTTCGCAGTCCGCTAACATAGACTTTTCAAAAAGCCCATTAGTTCGTCTAGAACCTTGTGGCAATCTAAATAAAACGTTTTAAAAACTACTAATTTTTACAATTTGTATTTGGAAAATAACATTCGTTAAATACTTTAGAGCTTTTAAAAACATACAGTGAATATATTTCTCTAAACAAACCTTTGTTCGATGAGTTGACTAATACATTAAATGAAATTTCTTCAATGATCACCCTCAGATTGAATTTTAAACCATATTTTTCTCCACGGTAAGTAAGGAATTTCGAAACGAATTTACACAACAAAATCAAATACACTTATACCTAATAATTTGGACTAGAAAAAATATTTTGGTCGATAGAAGGAACTGTTGATGGCATGTCTTCAGACACTAATCATACCTTCCATTTACCACATAAGTAAACGCCTTCCAAAAGTATTTTAAAACAAAATGTCTTCAATATTGGAAAGCTATTCCAAGTTCTCTTCGAGTTGCACGAATGTAATAAAAACCATCGCAAAAATGCTCATCACTAAGTCCTAATGTTTTTGTTGGTCCTGAATCAGGGACACCAAAATGGCCGCAGACCCATTTGCTTTACTGTCCAAAACATAACACGTGCATGATGTTTTCAGGAACATACGCCTTTCTGTCTGATTGTCAAAAAGGCAGTTTCTCCAAATTGGCTTTCAGGGTTGATGGTTCTTAAAATGCATATAAAAGTACCTGGGACCTCATGACGTTGGATAGCTGAGTACACAATCAACAATTGTTTGTGTGATCATGATATTACCTAGTGTTAAGTACTAGATACTTAAATATGCAGTATGAAACAGACGTCAACTCGAAAAGTCCAAACTTGCATTGTTTAAAAATTGTGCCCAAAAGGCTTTGAGCACTCATTTGGTGATTGGAGGGCTCTACCAACCGGAGAACATCATGTTGCTCGTCCAGTGGGGTGTCTGGTGCTGTACCTTGGGTTTGTAGCTGGTGCTGAAGGATCTGTTCCAAGTTTTGGGGTCCACGTAGTAATCGGGCGATGAGTATGCCGCTGCTGGGCTCATATGAGCTACTCCCATGCCTATATAACGGCAGGTTGTCAGAGCTACTTGTCGGAATCTTTTCCAACTCTGAAACGAAAAATTAATTTGAAAAACACGATATATGTAATAAGGAAATATATCCAAAGGCTCTAGTGAATAAAACAAAATTATATGGAATGCGAACTAATAAGCGTGACTGTCCAAATATTTGAGAATGATATGGGAAATTGTAGAAAAAATTTACTACCGTTTAAATTGTTATGACTCACATCATAGTACCTTAAAAACTATCAAACATTTAAGGTATTTATTAAAGATTTAATTGCAAGATGTTTAAAACTCAACGTATTTGTTTAGATTCTATCACTAACTAGTGGTATAGGATAATCATCATTGAAATTTTAAAGTTGTATGTAGAAAACATAAATCGAAGTATGCAAAACATGAAAATATAAGTATAAGTACGAAAATTAAAAATTACCAATGGGGTTAATACCAATTAAAAATGGGTATTAAACTAGAGATAGGTAGAGAGAGTTTCGGACAACGTTGATTCAAATAATTAGAATGAATAAATAAACAAAAGATTTTGTCTAATATACTGTTCACCCCAGGGTTTTCAAACGAGATTTTAAAGTGGTTGAGTCGATGTATAAAAACGCAGAAACATTACCATCTGTTCTGAACCGTAGAAATTTAAAATTACATACTGATGTGAAAGGAAAGCAGGTGAACTTTCATAACGAAAAGGTGGTAGTTGCAATTAATGGAAATTAGGAAGCAGAGAAGTATAAAAGTAAAGTAAAACTAACATGGTGTTATTTATTTAGTTTCTATCACTATGACAGACAATATATGACAACATTATAGAAGCAAATTAGAAAAAGCAGGCTGTTTCTCTGGCCAGCTTATTCATCTCAAGTCTCACAGGCTAATAGACGAAGTAATTTATGCCAAGAGATAAATAACAACAAATTAGAAAAAGGTATGACTGGTTCAAAACAAAATTTATTTTTTCTGATTAAATTTGAATCAGCGAATAATGATTCAAATTTATGGTCATTGCTACATTTTCAACATTGTCTTCGTCAGTTATATTATTCGAGTAAGATATGGATACCCAAATAGTATATTTAAACTATTTATATTCCAATAAAATGCAGTATTATACGAATAATTGTATGCCCCACCAGTGACCGAGAGGCTAAAGACATCGCTTTTGAGGAACTGCTAGATTGAAGCGCTTTATTGCGAGTTCGAATTTCGTATGCGCCCAAGTCGGGATGGCTGCTTAATGTTTCCTAAGACGACACTTGATTGTAGGCCAGCTTCCCCAAAGTAGTCCAGGAAGGAATGTCCCTCCACCGTTTACTGGCGGTGCGTTGTGGTACTTGCCATGGTTACCCTGGGTAACGCAGATAATGCCACATTCTCGTCAAGCAATGCTTGAAAGATCATATGACCCATAAGCTCTGGCACTGGAAAAACAGGCGATTGTATAATGTTATTACAAAGTTTCTAAAATCCTTGAAGTGGCTGCAATAATTGTATTTGATTTTTCGTTGAGTGTGGCTGGTACTTTTGAAACGCTTTCCACAAAAACCGAAAATTCGACTCGAACCTTGAATTATCATTAACACACTTATTCCATCTACCTCGTTACATTTTTGTTCGACCGGCAAAGGTGTTCGTTTTCACTGGTTTCCGCGCCACTGATTTAGAGCAGTGGTTCATAACTTATTAGTCGTCATTCAAAATCATGAAGCGAGCAGAGCT
The DNA here is from genome assembly GCA_933210815.1 of Meta bourneti. Taxonomy (NCBI): domain Eukaryota; kingdom Metazoa; phylum Arthropoda; class Arachnida; order Araneae; family Tetragnathidae; genus Meta; species Meta bourneti. The sequence goes on along the minus strand of OW119929.1, from coordinate 72,376,823 downwards.
GGAGTGAACATTAAACCAAACACCGCATGTTTAGAGGAACAAGAAAAGAGGTGCTCAATAACTGTTTCCCCTGTCACCTACCGGATCTAAATGGTGTCTGTATAAAAAGGAGGTCTACAATAAATGACGCGAAAGAAACCACTGTTTCTTTTTATCCCTTTTAAGCGAATTCAGTGCACACGGTTTCAGTCTCATGCGATTAACTATTCGCTCTAAACACCGAGTAAAAGAAAATGCATTTTTAAATTGATCGACGGTCTAGGTCCGGTGGTCCGTCCGTCACAATATTTCTCGCCATCAGGTTCAGGGAAGTGTTTTTGCGTGACTTATTCTTTTCTTTATATTCCCAAACAGTTGTCCACCGTGGCTGTAGACGTACTTTGGGCATCATTTGTCTCTCCAAATCTGGTCGCAATGAGCATCCCGACGAATCTCGTATCATTATTGAATTTCCAACTAAGGTACTTATGTGTACCCTGAGAACTGCTCCAGCCATTAAGTATTGATGATGACGGTTGATCTAGGGACAGGGCTCGTTTCATTTTGAGTAGGGGGAATGGTGGATGTCTTTTTTATATTGTTTTTGCCGAATGTTGGCGACAGCAAGAAGTAATGTACTAGTAATAGATCTTGCAACCAGTAAAAATCATAATAAATGTGTATCCAATCTATCATTAAGTGCTACAATGGGACAATTTTAAATATATTTCTTTAAGGATCCCTCATGGAAAATGGGATTAAGTCCATTTCTACTGCAACAGACAGGCGCAGACATTGTGTCGGAAGTAGTTATCTTAGAAGACAGACAGTAAAGGACTACACCTTTTAAAGGAACTAAATTGCACTTGAAATGAAATTAATTATAACTAGTGTCTTTACAATAGTAGTGCCTTAATTACAATTAATGCAATTTCACACCAAGTGATTAAAAGGAATTAATGAAAACCTTTGAAATACTTTCTAGTAAAATACAGTTTAGTTATTAATTAATAAGATACTCTTTATGATTGAATTAGCCATGTTTAGTCATCTGCAGAACAAAATGATACGATGTCCCTCCATGTGTTAGATTTGTCATGAAAAAGCAAGATTCTTTGATTATTCCGTACCAGAATCACTTTTAAGATTAAAAGTTTTCTTGTCCCCTCCAACCGTGTATGCTGTACACGTACATATATTCGAGTCTGATCTTTTCCATTTTGTCTTTTATTCTTAAAGTTTTGACCTTGTACCTTAGAAGGTTGAATGTATTAATAAATTGTCCGCTCTTTATTTAATCATATTAACAGATTGCCTACATCTACGATCCAAAATCTTTTTAAACTCCTTGATAAATTATTCATTTATCAATCCTTAACACATTCTTAGCTGACATTTGTTAAAATTTAAAGTTTTTTCGAATGTAGCTAGTTTCTAAATATCGATGGTTTGTAGTAGGGGCCCATTTGGCTTCCAAATTTTGCTGCGGAAAATTTTGGAAAGGGCCATCTAGTCGGTGGGTGGAAAAGCCATCGTGAACATTCCTTATAAAGCCCTAGAAACAAGAAACCCAAAGAACAATGTTATATAGTATTTTTCTGTATGAATTCCATTACAGAGCGTAGAGAACACGAAACTATCCCCAATAACTATTATTGAAAACTGTTACTTTTAATTTGATGGAGCAATGGTAGGTGGAATATAGCCGAAAGAAAGGTCGGATGGTTGGTTTGGGTTTTATGGTGCAAGGTCCAAAAACGGACAAGCTGAGCCAAACGCAAGATGGAATACGATTCGGTAAAAATAGATAAAATATTTAAAATAAATGTTTAACTGACAATAAAAATAGATTTATACATATATATTATTTGAAATACATAAAGCATTGGGATACCACTTAATCAGAAGAATAAAGAAGGGAAACAACATTATCGTCGTCAGCAATATAACAGTGAATAATTAAAATGTTTTAAGGGCCTCATGATGAATGAATAGATGAAATGATGACGCAGTATTAAAATACATGAATGCTATGTAAAAATTTTAAAAGGTTTCGGTGGGGATTTTTTAATGGAATTATTAAAAAAATAATGGAGGATTAAAAACGACTATCAGCTAAAATATGAGGAATTGCAAAAGAAAGCCCACACGCGTTACAGAGTCTAGGTCAATCACGTTGAGTAATCTCCTAATAAACGGATCTTTCCCTTCGGGGGTTGATCCCGTTGTGTTGCTCCAGTGCGACTTTAATTAAAATATACCTACCTACCTCTCCTAATAAAAGATGCCTGTGAGTAAAACGTGTTACAGATACGAAGACGGCCTAAAACTACGTCGGAGTATCATACTAATAAGGCAGGCCATAATGAAATGACTGGACGAATGCAATGGAGCTTATTGTGACTCTGCATTTTCCAAAGGCCGATTGGAAATGATAAATAAGCCGGAACCGACTTTTTCCTCTATATTTTTTTATTGATTTGGAAAAGGTATGTCTCTCTTCTGACACCGATTCGGCCAATTTCTCATTTGTACCAAGTCATGTGGAATTTTCTATATCTTCCAGTTTTTAATTTTTAAAGTTGATTGGTGGTAGCAACGGCAATACTTGACCAAGCTACGCTAAACGTAAGTCAGACAACATCAAGTAATGGACACATTTAAGGAAAGTTTTACTGATACAAGAGAGAAATACACCCAGGGTAATTTACAGGAATCGAATCTGCACCGCCTATAATTACCAGGTTGCAGTGCACTGGAAAAACCCACTGAGCCCATGGTGGTCCATGAACAAATTTCAAACTGAAACTTTATAATTTCATGAACCAGACATTCTTGCAAAAGGGCACTTTTACCAAAGATAAAAAAGCAGGGGGTTGAGTTCCTTTAGCCCTCCACTTCTGCACTGCTCTGGAGAACATAAATCAACGAAATCATTAATGAATTTAATCTATATTAAGGAATTTAATCCACAAATCTATACATCCCACGTAAGTTCTTAATAGAAGAGAAAACCGTGACCATGATTTAGTTCAGCTACCGTGAAGCAGGTTGTCGATTGCACTCAAATTGCGAAAGGAGTGTGATTTGAATGGAAGGACAGAATTCTAATGAGCCGTTTCATTCGCTATTTTAAATACTGAGCACTTTTCCCAATGCTGTTCTGTCATGCCACGCCAACAGCTATCTCGAGACCTTTACTGTCTAGATTCACTTGCCTGACGACACGAGCCATACAAGAGTGGCATAACTACGTGCTCAATAAAGCTTTTTCTTCGATTAATAAACAGCGCATCAGATGTATTAGCGCGTCTAGCAACGCTTTCTGAAACAAAGGATTTAAAAAGAAAGAAGTGAAATTACCTTGAATTGTTGTTTCTCCATTTAAATATCAAGGCTATAAACAAAAAAAATTTAAACACAGTTCAGCTTTTACTCCTCACTTATTTTATAATTAGGACTATTTTTCCTGAATTCAGACGCTCAAATTTCAAACAAAATTCTAGTTTCGTATTGCTACGTTTAAAATAATTATTTTCACCATTATTTTCCCAATATTTTGTTTTTGAGAGCTTTTTCTGTCGGTAATGTTTCTGAGGTGGAACGTGCTTCTTGTATATATTCTGAACGTGACGTCACTTGTCCTGTTTTTCGTATATGATTTTAGCACATCGCCAATACAAATTGCAAAGAATAATTTCTGAATTTTTTATAGTTAATTAATTACCATTACCGAAATTTTATATGATAGTTTATTGTCAACACCAACACTTAGATCAAACGATAAACGTGGCCGAAACGTGGCTATAAAGAACATTTTAAGGTAACTGCGAAGTGTATCATGCGTTTGGGTAGCGGAAGTAAAACCGTCATTCACCTACGCATTCCGTCTGATTTGTTTGTAAATCTCTCATTGCTACATCAAAATAATTATATTCTTAATTAGTAATCTAGTATTAAAAAATATTTTTTTATTTCAGATTCGTCGTTTTATTCATATAAATATTAATTTTTACTTTTTCGTATCTCTTTCAAATAGTCATGAAGTTACGATTTTTTAATTTGACCTGAAACCACAACTTTTTAATTCCTTTATAAATAAATATTTGTTTTTTTATCAGCATGTACTGGCAACGTTTCTGGTGTGCAAGCGATTTTAGAAAAAACTGAAAAAGAACTCATTTGAACGCTAAACTGAATAATTTCTTTTCTTTGAGTAATGTTCTAATCGTTTGAATGTTGTAATATTATAAATAGATATCTTGAAGACCCTTGTGTTCCAAGCATCAATAACGATGCAAGTTTTACAATACGTTTGATAATGTTACATTGTTCAGTTTGTTTCATATGGATAGTGTTACGAAAAAGAAATTTTTGCTGTTGGATTTTCCTTTACCCTATTTCTGCCAGATGCGGAGACTGACAAAGCTGCCATGCTGTGGAAAGGGGAAAATGAGAGTTGCGGGTTTCATTCTGAGGCAACTTGACCTCATTTACTTAAAGAAAGTATCCTTCATTTGTTTTTGAGTGAAAACAGGTAACTGGCATATAAATACCCAAAGGTTTGGCAGACAGAATTAGCTTTACAATAAAAGACGCTTTTTATAAGAGGTATTTTCTGTCGAGCTAAATCTGGATGGCTGTAGTTGGAACGTGTTTACGATACATGTTCTAAACGCGACGTTAGTTAGCTTGTTTTTACAATAAGACTTCAGCACTTTGCCATTAAAAATTCCAAAGAATAAATTCCTCATTGATATACCGTCGGCTTTGAGCAGAAACTGATTAACTAGCAAAAATAATTTTTTACTGTACTGCTGTTAAAGGACTAACTATTAATTTTCAGGACAAAAAAATTACAATTATAAACGTTGTGATAATGATATCAGTTTACAATGTGACTGTATTTTTCATCATCATGAAGGGTATCTCCGGGAAAATGTCAATGAATTTCTGCTCTAAGTCGATGATATGATAGTTGATTTTTCAACCCTAAATAGATTAAACGCCAGAAGTAGTCAAAACGGCGATAAACTACATTTTAAGGTAACCCCGATGTATTCCATGAGAGAGCATTCAAGTAATGGAAGTAAAATCTTCGCTTTCCGTCTGGTTTGTGGGGCCGCGGTAGCCCGGTTGGAAGAGTAACGGACTAGCAATAGGAGGGTTGCGAGTTCCAATCCAGTCAAAGACCGTCGTGTATAAAGGGGGCTGGTGCACGTTAAATCCGTCGTGGCCTCAAATGTCCTCACGTTGGCGTGGTGTGGAAGTTTGGAGAGTGGGGTGCCAGATCAGGTGTGACCTCGTCATCTGACCATGATTCAAAATTACGTGGTGTTGTCCTCGGATCTTTACCTTCGGGTTTGATCCCGAACAGTCGTCAATAGCCCATTGTGTTACTCCAGTACGACGTTAATTAAATACCTTCCTACCAACCGTTAGAAATTTAACTTAATTTGATACTTAAAAAGTCAAAAATGCCGTATAGTTTAAGATTGCAAGGCTTTGTAAATTTTTAAATTTCATCGCATATAACTTGTTGAGCTGAAGTTAGGATGCTAAAATATTTCTATTACTTTATTCAAATCACTCTTGCTGTATAAACATATTGGAAATCAATATATTATTAAATTTATAGAATTAAAAAGCTACAATGTAATATATTTATTAAACGATAGATATTGGTATTCATTAATTTCAATCGGAAATCCATTGGAATCAATTGGTAATCGGAAATCTCGAAAATGCGATACTGAGCATCTCCGATGAAGTGTCATATGCTGCATAATTTGCTCAAAATTTAATTGCATTTAAATATTTTTTGTTCTGGAGTCATCAATTATAGAACTTTGATCTACCACAACTTTCAGTTGATATAGAATGACTATAGTCTTGTGATGTGGTAAATAAGTGAATTTGATATCGAAATAGATGTGTAAAAATAATTTCTTTCAAAAAATCATATGAATTCTTATCAATAATTTTTTATAATTATAGGGATTGACACCATTTTGAAACTTGCTAACTAGAAAGAATTCACGCATATTGCTTTTAAGATATCAAAATACAGCACGCCAAACGTGGAGAATAGTGTTAAGCATTTTCACATTAGAATAAAATCGAGAATTAAATAGCTTTATTCTAAAGTCACGTTCTCTTCTCGTCTACTAGACGTGAAACATGCCAGCAGGTTCCATCGATTGAGCAAGCACGTAACTGTTATGTAACGTTCCAAACTTTCAAAAAAAGCAACACAATTCAAAAGTTCGCTTCGCAATGCAGGAATTCAGTCTAGGAGAGAGTTCTCAGGTCTTTCACTGGCCGCAACCTTGAAGGAAAGGGAATAAGCTGTCCCAGAAATGGGTCACTAAGGTGAATAAAGGTCAGATGAGGTGGCTTTCCTTAAATAAGAGCAGCGATTGGGTTTGAAACAGAATCGAGTTTTGGAAAATAGCACCTCCTACGCCGTTAGTGGCCTGAATTTGACGTTGAACGATCAAAACATTCAACAAGCGCTGATATAAGTCAATTTGCGCGAGTGTTACCCATTGTTTTCTAAGAGTTAAATGTTTTCTTAGACAATTGGAAACAGGCGAAGCTAGACATTTTGGGACCTGAGGTAAATGAGGCTAATGTTCATAACACAATCAACATATTTAAAATGAAGATAATTGCGATAAAATACTCATTCGAATCATTAATTTTGCACATTAATATTATAAATTTTTTGTATTTAATTATTGATTGCATAAAGAATAGCAAAAGGTTGATCTTTGTTAAATCTCCAAGTGGTTTCGACGAGATATCTCGTCAATCAAGATCTGGTCAATTTTGCTTCTGAGATACCTCTTCGACACGACCACTAGAAGGGTTTTTGGGCCTTAAGGATGGAAGTTAGAAAATTGTCTTCTTCTGTTGTTTTATGTTCTCTGGACGTTGGTGAGAAGACAATTTAAATACTTTTACAATTTAAATAGTCTTTTCTCTTTTCTGAACAGCAATACGACTGCAGGGGTGTATATGAAAATAATTGATTTTAAGCGTTGGTTTCTGTAGATGGAGGGCATGAAAGCGCATTCACTTCATAAGCATAGCACTGGAAAATACTTCTGTGACAAGGACAAATGTTTGAACTTTTTGAAACGAAACGGACTTTTTAATAAATGTGCATGAAATGCCACCCCTTTAGAAACTGACGCTCGAGCAGCAGACCCTGTCACACTCCCTTAGCTTGACTGATTGGACTGATTGGAAGCAAAGTTGTGGAGTTTAAAAATAAGTACTGCACCGCAACGACATTAGAATCCAAAAATTCTGTTTACCTAACAGAATTTAGATATTCGGTATTGTTGACTTAAAATTAGTCAAATAAGTAAAATTCTATGCAAACATGTTTATATACATATGCATGGGGCTATATGCATATATAGCGTGGGTAAGACGTCGGTTTCGAGCCCACAGATGTAACGTTAGAAGATAGTTAGTTGGTGTGGTTGGTTTGTTGTTCTACGGTCGTTTTTACTGCAGGAAATAACGGATTGGACTGCTAAGTACTTGTAATTTCGCACACTTTAATACAAACGAAGAATAGAACTAGCACCTGAAAGTACTATTTCGAATTAAGCTAATTTAGAATTTGATCAAACCCAGCAAATTCAGTGTATATCTCTGCAATTAATTTAAAAAAAATATTAACACATACAAGCAGACTCATATGCTCTAAACTTTCTTAATTTCTTATATCCATTGATGACAAAATATTTACTCATATTTCATATGTTACTTCAATCTATTTATTATGAATATAGCATCCAAAAAATAACCGGATTTCATATCTCTAAATGAAGTAAAATTGCCCAAAAATATATTGTAGCATTTTGCTCACTTTTGCTGGTTTTGTTCCTATTTGCAATAAAAAACATGGCAAGACTACTGAAGAGTTCGACTAGACTGGATAACTCCGTACAGTAATCATTTTCAATGATTAGGGCATTTAGCAAACCAAAAATAACTAATACCATTCGACACGTTAAATTAGAATTACATAATTTCAAAATCTATTTTCAAGAAATATATTTCATCCAAAACTTTTAAACCTAATTTTATAATTTCCCTAGAATGTCAGTACAAAATGCGTAGCATAAAAATTTCAGAACAAAATGCACCAATACAATATGTTATATTTTAACTCAGTGTAGCTTTAAGAGTTTTTTGTAAAGTTTCGCTTAATAGAAGCCCCAGAGACATCAAGATCCATTTAATAGTATACTCATACAAAAACCGAAGAAAGGAGGAATCGAACAGAGTAACACTGTCGGAGATCGTTATAAATCTTCTAAATTCCAATCTTGTCACATACATCCAATATTATAAACAACCTAATAATACATGTAATGTATTATTAGGTTAACAACCTAATAGTACATTGTAATGGGAACGGAATAGGAAGAGACTGCTTAGTATAATGCCTTAGTTATGCGCAATCCGTTTAAGTTAAATTTGACGCCACAGCTTAGCGAAAATTACAGATTCTGAACATGATTCCTAATTGCCTCGTAGCTGGTACACAGGATCATGTGTTCACACGATATGTGAGTTAATACATAATAACGACTTTGGTACCATTATTATGAATTGCAGAGAGGGAAGAGGAAGATAAATTGATGCAAGCATTTATGCCGTCATTACAAGCTTTAATTATCTAATGTAATGTGAAGATGATCAGAGATTAAGTCCCTAAGCAGATGAGATTCTAACGGTGTTAAAGGCAAATCTGATAATTCTATTAGATCCATCCTTAGTTCAAAATGGATCGCCGTGGCTCAGTGGGTTTTCCCACTGCGCTAACAATCTGCGAGTTGTAGGGGGCTCAGGTTCGATTCCTCCCTGTGTGTAATTCTCTTTTCTGTGTCAGTAAAACTTTCATTGTGTGTGTGTCTATTTACTTTTGATTTGCTTGGTGAAACTTGGCCAAATATGGTCCTAGCGCCATAAAATTCAAATCAACCAGCCTTACTTCATAACTGAGGTGGTGTGTTTTATATGCGTTACATTTGGGGCAATCCTGCATAATTATCTTTCTCATTAATTCTGAGGCATCCTTGGAATATTCCGGCTAGTTAACACTATCGAGCTCTTTATTCAAACACTAAAGTGTATTTTGATTCAATGCAACTTTTATTGCACACTCATTCCATCCACAGCATTAAAATGTAAGAAATTAAATTCATAAAGGATTGATAGGGAAAACATTTAAGACTTCGGTTTTACATTTTCGGACAGCTTTTAACACTCTTCCAAGTTTCTTTATACTGTTGGGAAGACAGACGAATTTATCTTCACAAGACAAATTCGTTCAAAAATTCTATTGCACGGATCAATGATAGGTTTTTCTGTCAAGCTAAATGGGCCGTGGTAGCCCGGTTGGAATAGTAACGGATTAGCAACCGTAGGGTTGTAAGTTAGAATCCAACCAAAGACCGTCGTGTACAAAGGGGGCTGGTGCACGTTAAATCTGTCGGGGCCTCAAATGTCCTCACGTTGGCGTGGTGTGGAAGTTAGGAGAGTTGGGGTGCCAGCTCAGGTGTGACCGTGATTCAAAATTACGTGGTGTTGATCTCGGATCTTTCCTTTTGGGTTTGATCCCGGACCGTCGCCAATAGCCCGGTGTGTTACTCCAGTGCGACGTTAAAATACCTACCTATCTATCAAGCTAAATGACGGCGATGGTAATGTTTTTGCGGCGAAAGGTACTTCCTATACGTATTCTATTCCGGACGTGACGTCACTGAAACGCAGAACGACACCAAAAGAAATTCTAAAGAATGAATCCCGAATGTACCATGATTGTTTATGGGCCAACACCTGTTGGAGCCTGGTGTCTATGGTTGATTTGGCGATGAGGCAATAGCTTCACCAATATGTTTCCCACCCTGTGAAATGACGCTAGATAGCATTCGATCTCAGCGGACGCACTACCGTGCTCCCAACCTTTTTGTTGTTAATTATGGATAAAGGGAGAGTTGCCTTTATCCAATTTATCGTGTATATAAACTTTGAATTGTAAATAAATTTTATGTTTGTATCAAATATCTCACAGTCCATTGCCTTGAATCCAAAGGAATTTTCCAGCGACCAGGTCCCTAATCACGTAGGCGGGACTTAGCTAACGGGTATTTTGGCCCCTCAACACCTGTTAGATTAAACTATCAACGTCGCGAAAACGGGGATAAACTACATTTTAAGGATACCCACGATATGTATAAGGCGAGAGCATTTGATTTACAGGATGTAAAATCTCTATGTTCCATCTAGCTACCGAAAATCGCTCTCATATACCGTTCCAAGTTTTTCTCACAATTTTCATTTACGCGGTATCCTATCACAACTGTAGTGGAATCCTGCTACATAATTTAAATGTTACAATGAAAGATCCATCACTTTTTCAAATATCCTCTAATAAAGTTAATAATTTTTTCTTGTATTTTAAAAAATTTATCTTTAAAACCCGATGTCTCTATATAGAGTTGCACCCGCCGATAATAAAATTACTCCTAATAAAAATCTAAAGTACTCAGTAACAATAATAAGAAACTTAGTCACTGAAGGAAAAGGATCAAAGCCATATTGCTCATTTCTTGGAATTTCTCTATAATTATAAAGCTAAAATAAGGTTATTTTAGGAAGGGATGCTCGAGAAAGTGACGAGATGTCCAATTATGAGATTGTCACCAGCGACTGTAGCCGACGAGATTTGTTCATTCTCAGAGCACTCTAACAAGGAGATAACCCAAAAGGTTAATCTATTTTAAGAATCCTATTGGAAAGCTTCAACAAACTATATTTCAGCAATTTTAAATTAAGATCGATTCAGGTTTGAGTAGTATTGTATTGCAATGAATGTGTTTATAAATTACAATCTGTATTGCAATTTTATTTTCCAAATTATAGAATGATTATGGTAATTGGTAATTAATTAAGGTCTCACTACCAACACAACGGGCTATTGACGACGGTCCGAGGACAACACCACGTAATTTTGAATCACGGTCAAATGACGAGGCAACATCTGAGCTGGCACCCTACTCTCCAAACTTCCACACCACACCAACGTGAAGACATTTGAGGCCACGACAGATTTAACGTGCACTATCCCCCTTTGTACACGACGGTCTTTTGGCTGGATTCGAATTCGCAACCCTCCGGTTGCTAGTCCGTTACTCTTCCAATCGGGCCACCGCGGCCCTAAATGATTATGTATTTGAAAATCAAACGCCTTTAATCAATTCAAGTTTAAGCCCATGGTATCATTGGTAATCATTTTTATGTTACTTATGGTGTCGTTGAAATAAGTACAGTAGAATCTTGATTATCCGAGGTAATGTGGACCGAGTACCTCGGATAACCAGAAACTTGGTTAATACGGACATAGTGACACAAAACAGCCTATATAAAATACAGAAAAAATTACTGTACTAACAGTTTAACTTCTACTGAAAGATTTATAAGGGTAGGATTAAGAATAATCTATACGTGGATTTGTCCCACAGTATGTATTTATTGTGATAATTTTACAATAAAACTGGACGTGAGTTACGTACCTCTTAAAACTCTTGAAAAAGTTATTAACGGTCTTCTATTTCACACCTCTTAGGACAAAATGCGCACACTAGTGCTCGCAGCTTTATTCAAAGCTTAGGAAAATAAACTCGGTATCACATTTAACTCGGATAACTTGAATATTAGGGTAATCGGAGTTCGGATAATCAACGCTCTACTGTATTTACAATATGGGGTTGTGAGCCTCTTTATCATTCTTGGCCTGGTGGCAGAGCAGTTAGCACTGTCGCACAGTTCATCAGACTGTGGATTCGAATCCCGGTAAAAGCATGAGTGTTCGCAGTGGTTCGGAATCCACCACCACTTTCTCGGCTCTTCGGACATTCGTGCTCGAATATTTATTTAGCTTAAAAAATATCGATATCAAATTTGGCTTGGTTAACACAGACAATTGGAACTCGGATAATCAAGGTTCTACTGTAATAGTGTTTTTTTTTATCAAAAGTTCTAATAGTATATAAAAACAACAAAATTTTTTTTTGATAGAAGTGATTTTATTAAGTGGTGGTTATCACTATATTAAAATTGCTTTTTCAATTGAAACCAGTATCGTATTATTCACACGTTTTAAATTAAAAACGGGACTTACCCTCTTCTTCTTATCCTTCACTTCCTTGTTGGCGAGTGTGTTATTATTTTCTTTGTCCTTGCATTTAGCTTCCGCATCCCCAACCTTCGTTTTCTTCTTCCCGTCGCTCTCCATCCTCACGTAGGACGAGACTGAGGCCGGCCGAGTCATCTTGGAGAACAGCTTGAACTTCTTTCTCGTTCCGCCGCGGCTCTTCGACTGCTGGTCACTCAACGGCTTCGAGAGCATGGTGCCAGAGGGTTTTCTGGAGCGAGTCTCCGCCAACCACAGGGAGGAAAACAGCCTTCGCTTCTACCACGTGCGAGATCAAAGAACAATTTGAAGGCTAGCACTTGCTGAACTTTGACATCGCCTCCATCAGGTTTCTTCTGTGGATGGAAAGCGAGGATCTTCCTGTGAATGAGAAAGAAATGATTGTGTTTGATTGTTGTTAACAGACAAGCTATTTATGCAAATAGAGAGACGGGTGCACATCAGGGACGTATTCAGTGGTCACCTTGAGGCATCCCCAAATTGTTCTTGATGTTACAAAAATAAATGCTGAAGGTAGATTAACCTTGCTGGTAATTATTCGTAGCTTCCTGATAGGTATCTCGCCATTAGCAAAACTGAACAGATCTTGATGGGCGAAATATCTCGTCATATGAAGAAAACTCGATCACGATCATTAAAAGAAAACTCACCCGATCTTAATCTCGTCATCATAAAAAATTGGTAATATCTTGATGACGAGATATCTCGTCATTACCAAAATTGGACAGATCTTGATGGACGAGATATCTCGTCGATACTTGGAGGTTTGATTAATAAATATAAATCTTAATTCTATTTAGCCCATAATTAAAAAAAATCATGGACAGGTGTGGAAATAGTCAAATATATTTACAAACGAAATACTCTTTTAGTATTCGACCAAAGCATGCGAATAATCCATCAGAAACTTCCTATTCCGTCATCTAGCACAGCGATTTTCAATCTCTTTCATCTCTCGTATCACATAAATTAATAACTAAAATTATGCGGCATACCAAAAAATGTATTACATTTTTTGCTCATCTGACAAAAAATAACCTATAATTTTGCTTAATTTACAATTTTTTTCTTACTCGTTTTGCTCCAAAGCGACTTTTAAAAATCTTTTTGAAACAATTTATTCATGATATTTCATGACACAAATGTAATACTCAATTTATTTGGGTATTGCTTGAAATCATTTTTGACTACACTTGTCAAAACTTCAAAACTAAACCGTTGAAATGAAATGAATCTTACACAATTTAAGCAGTTCCACTATCTGTAAGGCACATGGGTAGAAAACCACCGACCTAACACATTGATAAGCCTAACTTAATCCTCCTGGTGGGTGCCTCGATGAGCTTTCTCATCATTAGACGATCTTTATAGACGAAATATCTCATCATTAGAAGAAAACTGACCATATCTTGATCCCGTCATAAAAAAAATCGGTAATATCTTTATGACGAGATATTTCGTCCAAAACAAAATTGGTCAGATGTTGATCGATGAAATATTTCGTCGAAATCACTTGGTGGGTTGGCGAGAATAATGTCTGTTCACTACACATGAGGGACCAAACACGTATAGAGGAAGGGCCTATGTCAAGCCTCCCTGAAAAGCGCTATTTTAATTTTGGAAGTCACAAGGTTCCTCTCAACCTATTTTTTGATTTATTGGCTAATCAACACGACAAAAATGAAATGTATCAGAAATACATATACTGACTCTCGCGAGTTAAAGAGAAGATACAGAAGAATAAAAGTGGATCTGTGTAAATGAGACGACTGTGGCTGCCGTTGGGAAGGTTAGGTTCTTTGTCCAGTTCTCCATGGATTCAGTGAAACTACTGTAGAGCGAAGTATGTGCGCGTTAAATCAGAAACCTGAAAGTTGTCTTATGTGTAACTGCAGCTTAGGTTACCCGGAAGATTTGGACTGAAACTTCGACTTTGAGATTTCGGTTCGTTTATCCATTATAGAGGGTGGCCCTGTTGTAGCACTTAAATCAAATTAAACAGCACTATATTTCTACTGATTGGGATACATTCATGTGTACCAATGAGAAACTTGCGATTTTTCAAAAATGCAATTCCATGGCAAGTGAAAGTTAAGAAGATTTAGGCTTTTAGCATCATTCTGCTTTTTGTATTTAAGAATCACTTTAGAGAAATCACTTTTAATGGAGCTCTAACAGGAATGTTTCAAATGTTATTTCCGAGTTAAATGCTAATGCTTGATGTTAATTTATGTAACGTATTACTACACGAGAGGGACTTTTAGTGAAAACAAACCAGACGGAAATTGGAGAAATTATTTCCTGTTACCAAATGGTCTCGCATGATACATATCTAGGTTATCTTAAAATGTATTTTATCGTCGTTGAGGCGATGCTTAGTCTAATTGGCGTTGACCAATCAACAATCATTTATCGATTCGGACTGAAATCGTATTAGAAAAGTGACTGAAAGAATTAGAAGGTGACGTCATGTTCGGAATACATACACAAAGCACATTCCATCGCAAAAATACTGCCGCTACCTACATTTAGCTTCACAGAAAAAGCGTCTCATAATGAAGTTTTGTTGGATGGTCATTTGAATTAAATTTAAAATTAAACATCAGTTGAATTTTAAAAATAACTGTATCTTATTATTTAATGTTAAGAGTGTAGTTAGCCGAGTTTTGTACGTAATTTGTCACTAGAAAGGTTTGAAGCCAATGGAATGAGCGAATTGCGTCTGCTTTTTTTCCATTTGTTTTGATTCTCAGTTTTTATTTACCGAGATCAAGTCAATGGACTTTATCTCACCTCGAGTTTCCAGAATCAAATAAAAGTCTTGGAATGTGAAATGCCTACTAGAAAGCAGTGGAAAGTGCGACATATTCCTTTTCCCATATTTTTGACAGAAGAAACAGTCTTACACACTATTCGCTATTTATCTGCTTTGTTCATCGCGTAAATGTAAATAACGTTCCTTAAACAGTTGAAATATTTTAATACGACGCTAAAAACATACAAAATATGGTGTGCGTATCTATTAAATTAACACAATTTTAATTAAGCATTTCAGAAACATTGTCCGAAAATTCCGAAAGAGGAAGGACAACTATGTAAGTCATTTTACAAGGGAGGAAATACAAATGAATTTTTAAAAGATATAGAAATCGTTTCATTAACAAATTAGATTTGGTTCGTCATTTATTTTCCATTCAAATTTTAGTGAGTTTAATTGTACAATACATAACATCTTCCCGACAAATGTTCATAATTCAAATCGACAGAAATCTATTTTTGATGATTTCATGAATCCAAAATCTGTACACTAAAGATAATTAGGGGTAAATTTTTGTTCGGAAGCTTATGGCAAATTGAGTATCACAGTAAAAACTACCCGAAATTTGCTTAGAAGACTGCCTTGTATCTTGGCAACATTGTTTAAATTAATCTTTGATGTCTATAAACAATAAAACAGAAGTTTATCATTTCCCCATACCCTGTTATATTATATAACTGCTTTACTCCTTAAGAATAAACACACAATCAGATTCAAGTCTAAAATTTCAGATTGACAAGGTTAAGAAAAAGTACTTTAATCTTAATGCTTCAGAAGTTTCTTTGCCAATATTATTTATATAAAAAATCAAGGATACAACTTGAACTTGCCGTAGACTGAAGCTTGAATAGTTTTTTTTTCCGCCGTCGGTTAACACAGGTCCTGCATATCAATTGTTACATCCCTTACATAATGCACGCATAGTAGAGATTGAATGAGTGATGTAACGTCCATACGTGCTAGTCTAAGAACGTATTTATTAGTAGGCATTGTTCGCGGTGTCTTGACGGTCGGAAATAGATTTGATTTATAGCTGTTAAACTCACACTCCTATGTGCACTCGCTATGCATAAAAAAAAATAACTTCGTATGCAAAAGAAAGGAATAGGTGTCATTTTTTCAGTGTTTATGTTTCGTGATAAAATTTCATTTTCATACTCGTTTATTACTTTGCTGTACAACGGTTCTAGTGTGTAGTGATGACTGACATAAATATAAAACGGACACCATACTTTATTATAGGGGAACCAACTTCTAGAGCTTTTGAAATACAATTTTGATCGGGGTCTTCCCTCAATACATAATATGGTTAGCCAAATGTTCAGAGTAACTCAACCTAACTCCATGAGAGTTTTCTGTCAAGATAAATGTTGGTGGCGGTTTTCTGGTTGAACGTGCTTCTTGTACGTATTCCGGACGTGACGTCACTTGGCTTGTTTTTCGAATTCGATTTCAGCACCTCACCAATAGAAATTATAAAGAGTGAATTCCGAATTGATGTATGATATTTCATTGGTCACCGCCGATTAGATTAACCCTCTCGCTGCGCATCCCGCGATTTCCGCGGGCAACGTAGAAGTAGCAAAATTTGCGCATCCCGCAATTTCCGCGGGGATGCATTTTTGCCGTTTATTTAACTGTGCAATCCGCTCTTTCCCCATTCATGGTTTCATTTTGGCTTTTCTGTGATGTTTAATTGTTTATTCAAATCTGGGTTAACAGATGACTTTAGATGTCCACATTTCTGCGAAATATACAAGCATTTTTTGTAGTATTTTGCGCGCTCTTTCCAAAGCTCAAAGATATCTGGCAGGAAGCGTTTCGCGAGTGATAGAACCTACATTCCTGACAATATTTCCGACACTGATAGCAGTTCTGACTCTGATATCAAGTATATTGAAGATAGTTATAGCGAAACTGATGAGAATTTCTCGGATTTCTCTGCGGATAGTGATTTCTAATAAAATTCTTCATTTCTAATAAATGTTTTGTAAGTATTTTGCATATTTTCATTAGTATATACGTTTTACCTTCGTATTTCATAAAATAAATCATAATTTAACCAAGATTAATTTTTTTTTTTTTTTTTTTTTCAATTAACGTCACACTGGAGCAACACAACGGGCTATTGGTGACGGTCCGGGATCAATCCCAGAGGGAAAGATCCGAGGACAGCACCACGTAATTTTGAACCACGGTCAGATGACGAGGCAACACCTGAGCTGGCACCCCACTCTCCAAACTTCCACACCACGCCAACGTGAGGACAGATTAATTTTCAAAATTTTGCTTTTATATGATTATTCTTCAATTTCAATATTCCGACAACCTTTTTTTATGATCTAATTCTATATTGAAAAAAACTCTTTTACAAAAATTTTTTGTATATTTTAACTCTAAAATATATGTAGATTTGAAATATGTAATAAAAAAATACGCAATTCCAATTTTTGAACCTATTTTGATAAAAAAAATTACGCAGCGAGAGGGTTAAACGTCATCAAAACGGCGATAAACTATATTTTAAGGCAACACTAAAATGTATCATGTGAGAGTATTTGGGCAACAGGAAATAAAATCCCCATCTAGTTTGTTTGTTTACACGGAAAATCATTCTCATAAGTAGTATTGCAACTAAATCAGGGGTAGGTAGATATTTAATTAATGTCAAACTGCAGCAACATAACGGGCTATTGGCGACGGTCCGGGATGAACCCACGAAGGGAATGATCGAGGACAACACCACGTAATTTTGAACCACAGTCAGATTGACGAGCTAAATCAGACACAGGCACCAACTCTTAAGGGACATTTGATTCTTGTACCTATCCTGAATGTCTTACGCGTTCAGTAAAATTTATCTTGTGTATATGCCCCTTTACTTGACAGAAAAACATCACTTGGCACAGCTTGGCCATATGCAGCCCTTGGGCCATAAAGAAACCAACTAACCGTTTTTCTGAATAATACACTTTCATCTTAGCATTTTGTTTCGATAAGCGCCTCGAGTTGTTATTGACGAAAGCTCAGAAGAATGCAAAATGGATTTGATAATGAGATGAATAATCTCTTTCAGGTTGAGTGCATAGGTTTGTGAACCTTGAGTTTTATCTTACATTCGAAATCTTATCCTACCAATCAATAATGACGTTTTAGAAATGAGAAAATAAGTTCTATTTTCGGATTTGGAACTTAGACAGCGTAAAACAGAATTTTCTAATAGTTATCCAGTTCTAAATAAAAACAATTAGTTCACCCAAGTGTTTTAAATCCATAGATCAATATTTAAATCTCTCTGGTCAAATTACAAATCGTCATCCTGTAACGGTTTAATTAACTGATATTATTACGTTGCGGAACTGACCTTTGTTTATGGTAGATCGGTAGTTGAATCAACGTCGCACTGGAGCAACCCAACAGGCTATTGGCGACAGTCCTGGATCAATTCCGAAGGGATAGATCCGAGGACCATTGCACAATGCCAATTTTAGAATAAGATCAACATTAATTTCAGTCTCAAAGCAAATCGATAAAATAAGAAAAGCCCCCATATTAGAGCAAGTGCATATGAAACACTTCTGTAGCGATATCATTTGTACAACGTGCTAATCTACATCTAAATTGACATTCGTTGCTTAATGATATAGTCCATTTTATCCTAGAGAACTCTGGTTAAATTTTGTTCTTTAAAACAGGAGAGACTGCGATTTTGAGAACAGCAATGCAGTTTTGTTCATTCTAAAAATAATCTAAGGTTAAATTCGTATAATCCCAAGCAAGAGTCAATATGCATTTTATGGCTTACAATTGAAAATGTCATAAAACAACACATCTTTAGGAAATATTCAGCATTATCTGTTAACAATCATGCCTCCTCTGCCCACGAATTCTAATGGCTTATAAAAATGCTTTGAATATTTGATAAAAAGCTTTTTAAATTTCTTATGATTTTCGATTGAATTTAATCTAGATTGTGCACATCACAGTAAATAACAAAGGGTGTTTTCAAACTTTTAAATAGCACCATTTATATCGTATCACATTAATTGTTTTTCGGCTAGCACGCGTATTACTGAATTTAATGCGTTTCAAGGTGATAGATATGAGAGTAGAGATCCGGAAACATCCATTTATCATTTCGATAAATATGATTTCAGAACGCTAGTGGCTTTATCAGATCATTGGGTCTGATGTGATACTAAGTTGATTTAATGGGGAACACTACTTTTTACGATAAGGGGGATTTTAATCAGTGCCATTATCACTATTGACTACACAGGACACGCAGGATTCTCTCTATTTTGAGGGTGTTGTCACATTGTTGTTTGTCACACGAACAATAAAACAGAAGCATTGAAAGCGACCTAATAATTTTTTAATAAAGGAATTCTGATAAGAGTATGGGGTAGGGAGAGAGAACGACGAATGATTTGCTCATACCAAAATGAAAGCTGTAAGCAGTTAAGCATCTTTTACATCATTCGGTTTTCAGGTATTTCCTCTCACACAGAAATCAATTTAAATAGTATTTCTAAAATATCACACTGTGGAGTCTGGTAATGAGCAAGCGGATTACTTGGCCAAGAAGGGTACTGCGAGTTTTCAGATTTCAAGTAGACCCATCTCGTATATAGGCATCGTGGTAGCTATGTTGAAAGAGTAGCAGATTAGCAATTAGTTGCGAGTTCGAAACTCGATCCAACCGTCGTGTACATGGGAACTGATGTACGTTAAATCTGTCGTGGCCTCATATGTCCTCACGTTGGCGTGATGTAGAACTTTGGAGAGTGGGAGGCCCCAGCTCGGTGATGATCTCGTTATCTTACCGTGGTCCAAAGTTACGAGTTTTCCTTCAGGATGGATCCCGGACCGTCACCAATAACACATTGCGTTGCTCCAGTGTGACGTTAATTCAACTACCTCAATTATCTACCATCTAGTATAATAGTTCCTTAAAAACTTTATCACGACAAAATAAAAGAACCTTTTCTATCAAGAACTAATAGCTGGAAACTCAAGTGAACATTATTGACCGTAAATACATCCCAGATGCCCCAAGGGCAGAAGCTATTACAATAACCCGACTTTTGAATGGTTACAATTGCTTAGGTAAATATCTCTACCGTCTAAATATCTAGAGCCCTCTGTTGCCCCTTTGCACTAAATCGCAAGAAATGGACATCCTGAGAAAATGGAAATTTGCATTGCGATCTCTAGTCTGGACCTTTGTGGCCGATACTGAGAGGTTTGAGGACGTTTGGGCTGCTAACTATTTCTTTTTCTTGTCTCTCTCTTACCTTCTCTTGTTAATTTTAAATATTGTTTGTGTGTACTTTTGCTACTAACCTTTTGTATTGTGTATTTTGATTTTCTGCATGGCATTGGAGATTTAAAAAAAGTATCTCAAATTAGTCTGGATTCATGAAAACTAAAACTGTTTCAAGTCTGCATCATTTGTATTGAAGTCCCGTCCAGTTTATATCTAAAAATTTCTAATTTGTATGCAATGATTTGAGTTTTCAGGAATAAAGAGACTGATTTACGTTAAATGATTGATACATTTGTCAAATGCGCATTCTTTTAAATAAGTGAACAAGTCATCTAAGAAAGTAAAAGACAATCAAAATACTTTTAAAAGAAGTATTACGTGTATATAATCTATTTCCTTTATCGTAGAATGAAAAATTATACGTGATCACATATTAACATTTAGCTCATCGATACCTATTACATATCAAATTTGCATCAATCGATGATTTTTAAAGTTAATCGCCGATTCAAAAGAAAGGGAAAGAGAGAAGGGTTCGTCTAATTAAAGTTGCAATTCGTTAGACATGCTTTCAAAATGGGGTTGCTGTTGCCCACTTGGTAGAGTCAGGTATTAGAATAAGTACGGTTGATAGTTCGAAACTAGATTCAATGAAAGACCGTCGTGTACGTGGGGGCTGGTGCACGTTAAATCTGTCGTGGCCTCAAATGTCCTCACATTGGCGTGGTGTGGAAGTTTGGAGAGCGGAGCGCCAGCTCAGGTGTTTACCTCGTCATCTCACCATGGTTTAAAATCACGAGGTGTTGTCCTCGGATCTTTACCTTCGGGATTGGTCCCGGACTGTCGTCAATAGCCGGCTGTGACTCCAGTGCGACGTAAATTCAACTACCAAAAACCAGCTTTCTAATTGACATTCTTTCTGTTTTACTACATAGACATCGGTCTACAAGTACTGTTTCTAAAAGTAGTCTCGAATACATGGAGATTAAAAATGCTTAGACGGCTTAATAATTTGTAGTGAAGTCACGTCCAGAGGTTAGATATAAGTCGAATTCGTTTTGCGTATTAGAATTGGAATTCATCCTCACGTATTGAAAGTCAGAATCATGTACTTGCTTAAATCTCTAATTTTCAAACCCTTTTAACGAGGTGAACTTACTGTCTTCTAAGCTAAGTTCAATCGAAATTCTATTGTTGAAATATTTTGTGAATATTATTTGCTAAACAGTATGTGTCAAATTGAAATAAATGGAAAAAAGAATGATAGGTATATATTAATTAATGTCACACTAACAAAATGAGATACAAGATGGTTTAAGGTAGGGTATGGTATTTTAATTAACGTCGCACTGGGGGGCAACACAACGGGCTATTGGCGACTGTCAGGGATCAAACCCGAAGGGAAAGATCCGAATAAAACACCACGTAATTTTGAACCACGATCAGATGACGAGGTCACGCCTGAGGAAGATCGTTTAAGAAATTTGAACATTTGAAAGAATCAACATTATTTTTACGTTTAATTGTTTGTACAAACTGAATGGTAGGTAGGTGGTAGTCTAACTTATGTTGCAACGGGATATTGGCGAGGGTCCGGGATCAATCCCGAATGGAAAGATCCGCGGACGGACACCTCTTAATTTTGAACACGGTCAGATGACGAGGTCAACACCTGAGCTGGCACCCCACTCTCCAAACTTTCACTCACCACGCCAAAGTGATAAACTGAATGGAAAGAGGTAGAGATATTTACAAATGAATCGATTTTAATTTTGGGTGCGATGCTGGATTGACTGGGGGAATTGTTTTCTGTTCCCTGTTAACCAACCATCCCAGAACCACTGGAAACAATGGTGGCAAACATTTTGATAAAGGATGGAAATGAAGAATTCCTGCGCGAAACCTACTTTGCTCAACTTAGTTTACTTCTGTACTTATATTTTCTTAACTGTCTGTTTTCGTAACACTGCAAGATAGGGCTAACAAGGGATTTTGATATCCCAGAACACTTCAGTTAACAATGCTGACATGCATTTGCATGAAATAGATTACGATTCTGAAATGCTATGTGCCTGCCCCTTTAAAAAGACCAAGGTTTTCTGATTTGGGTTTTATGGCGCAAGGGCTATATTTGTCCAAGGTGTTTTAAATACAAGACAGACAATCCGGTTTGTCTTGTGTTAGTACTTGCGTGTTCTAACGTTAAGTATTAGGTTTACACACAAGGAAAGTTTTACTGACAGAAGAAAGAAATACACCCACTATAAGTTAAAGGAATCGAACCTACACCGCCCATAACTCACAGGTTGTAACTCGTCGAGCAGTGGGCAAACCCAGTGAATCACGGCAGCTCTAGAAAGACCAATGAAGGAGGAAAATAATAAAAATATGTTATTACAGCCTGTTATAGATTCAGAACGTCATTTTTGGCAAGGTGCTAGAAAGCATGATTGTCGTTTTTAAATAAGTAGAACGCTATGTTGATTTTTCTCTGATCCAAGAAACTTCAGAACTTAAAACTTTTCAGAATTCCCTTATCGGTGCTGATTAAATAAAGTGGCTGTTGGATTAATTTTAATTAGACCTATGAAGTGAATTCGCAAATCTTTCTGCAAAATGGTTAAAATTTAAAACTGTTATAATACAAAATTCTTATTGAAAATCGTCATCTGACCATGGTTCAAAATTACTTGGTGTTGTCCTCGATCTTTCCCTTTGGGATCGATCCCGGACCGTCGCCAATAGCGCGTTGTGTTGCCCCAGTTGCGACGCTAATTAAAATACCTTACTCGCAACCCTCCGGTTGCGAATCCGTTACTTTTCCAACCAGGCTACCGGGCCTTCTTATTGAAAAGAGGTAGGTAGTTGAATTAACTTCGCACTGGAACAACACAACAGTCTATTAGCGGTGATCCGGGATCAATCCGAAAAGAGAAAGATCCAAGGACACCTCCTAATTTTGAACCACGGTCTGATGACGTGAAAGGAAGAGAGAACGGATGGAAGAAAATTAAACAATTGTACTTATCTAGAAATGCCAGTAGAAAAGTCATCCTCCACATATAAAAACTGAAATATTTATTTTTATTCTTTACGTTGATATAGTTTATCTTATCGATGCATATGCTAAACACAGGAAAGGCAACAAGAAACCATACCATTTTACCATTGTTACAAATTTTAGTGCCAATTTTCGTTTTGTGATAGGGACTTGTAATTTATGCAACTTATGTGCGCATCTGATTTTTGCCTTTCCTCTTGTCGGTCACACTTATTTTCCTTGACAGTCGTTTTTAGAACTAAAGCTACAATTTCAGCGTTAGCTTTGTTTTCATTGCCGATCACATTGCGTTAAATAAAGTGGATGTTGCTATTCGAAATTTTCAAAATTTGTTAACTGTATCCGTAACCGTGAGAACTCGATTCATGTTATTTACATAACCATCGAGAGCATACCTTGAAATCTCAAGTTTCATTCCGATTCATTGAAAATTGCGCTCGTTAGGGACTAGTATATAGGATAAGTTACTTTAGGAACATCCCGTGTATGAAGCTTGCTATTCATAATTCTTTTGAATATTAATTTCGTAGTTAATATTGCATACAAAAATAACTTATGGATTATTTTGGAAGACATGAATAGTCTGGGAAACTAATTTACTATTAGGTGCTCCAAATTTTCCATACTTATAATCCAGAAACGGCTATACCAAATGCCTTGAAACTGGATTTGATGTAAAATTTTGATATAAATTCGAAATTTGGCTTCGAATTGGGTGACGTTTTACGCAATTAAATACGAAGATAAGCAAGTTTTTATGCATGCGAATTTATGAAATACAGTATTCCCTATCAAACGATATCCTCGAATGTGCTGTTATAAAGATGTATCAATGAAATTCAGATTCAATCGAATCAATAAAATTGTAAGGTGATTTATTATTTTACGATCATTTTTACTACACGAAGGCTGAAGGAATACGTAAAAACCTGCAGTTTAAAAATGTAATAAAAGTTGTTTAAATAGGATTTATCACTCAAATTTGGAAACTTCCTAACTTACCAAAAATTAACTTGAAATTTCAAAATGTTTCTGAAATAGTATCGCAAAAAAATTTAATAAGGTAATTAATCCACACTTATTCTCAAGAGATCTAATCAAGTAAATAAAGTAAATCATCTTTCAAATAAGTTCAATAGGGGATGAGAAGACTTGTGTAATGTCACTGCAATCAGAAACCGCATCTGATCGGATATATTCAGGCCTTTTTAGACATTTTCGGTTTTTTTTTAAATTTTCTGAGGGCTGATATTTTCTCCCAGACGACTGGTATTAGGCTGCCTTTGGGAAAGTTGAACTAGCAAACTGTGCACTCATAAAGATATTTGTTTCATATGTACTGAAAATATTTTATGTGTACCTGATTTATAGGCCTATATATTCGGAAATCTACAAAGATTGGATTCTTAAACGTTATAAGCAATATCAGTCAAAACTACAATTTATATAATATCAGCTATTTATAAATCAAAGGTGAAACTCTAAAGTTAAGAGTCTTCCTATTTTATTAAACCATTTTTATTTTGCTATATAATAAACTGCTTTTAATAACTTTAACCCTCTGAGCGTCACGAGATTTCCGACTAGTACGATACTACTTCGCAACACGCATGACTAAATAATCACATCGATTGGTTGATAGAATCCTAAAAGGATTCTATTGGTCAAGATGGTTAAAACTGTTTAAATGTCATGCAGGGAAGACTGCAGGTTGCAGAAGGGATATATATCCACGTGGACCCGTCAGAAATTTAATAAAAGGTATCAGTTTGCATTCTTGTTTTAGGGTAGGTAGGTTTAATTAACGTCGCATTGGAGCAACACAACGGGCTATTGACGACGGTCCGGGATCAAACCCGAAGGGAAAGAACCGAGGACAACACGTAATTTTGAATCTTATTTTAGGGAAAAACCCGCCTGAGCACAAGAGAAACACACCTAGAGAGAAATCGAACCTGCCCCGCGTACAATTCGCAAGTAAAGTCTACCTTACATTTGAAATGATCGGTAATCTTCAAAGTATCCGTGTTTATAAGGGGTGTCCCAAAAAGGTTGTTCCGCAATTTATCTTTTTACCATTTGGTAGGCAATGTAAATTGCAAAAGTGCACCAAATAAGGTAAATAATTAAGATATGTGAATAAAATTAGCACGTGATAACAATTTAAGCGGATACAGTTTTTAATTTATATACAACCCCTCTAGATAAAAATCCGAGATAGCAAATATGTTCCTTACCTATATCCCTATCGTTAGTAAAAAACCATATTTCTGTAGGTTGAATAGTAACGGAGATACAAGAGTTTCCATTTTAAGGGGGCCGTATCTAATTTAGAACGATGGCCAAAACTGAAGAGCCAAGTTCTGCATTGCTGCAGATGGAAAACATTTTGAACATGCGTTGTAAATTTCCTTTTATTTTTATTTAAACCATTTTTTCTACAACATTTTTATTGAAGATTACATTGTCTACTATTATTCAGTGCGATTTTCATATGCAGTTGCAATACTACATTACTTTGCACAATGTTGCACTTTCTGACCGAAAAGTGCTTTTTAGCATTGTGTATACGGTCCCTAATCTGACTGCTTGAACAGCTGTGCACAAGCGGTATAAGTCAACTTTTTTGCGTCATTATGCCTCCGTTACTGTTCAACCTACAGAAATACAGTTTTCTACTAACGATTGGGATGCAGGTAAGGAACATTTTTGCTATCTCGGATTTTTATCTAGAGGGGTTGTATAAAAATTCAAAACTGAATCCGCTTAAATTGTTATCACGTGATAATTTTATTCACATATCTTAATTACCTACCTTATTTGGTGTACTTTTGCAATTTATATTGCCTACCTATCTCCAAATGGTAAAAAGATAAATTGCGGAACAACCTTTTTGGGACACCCTGTATAGGTGTCTGTTTATCTGTTATTCCTACACATTCAGAGGGCCACTGTAGCCCGATTGGAAGAGTAACAGATTAGCAATCGGAGAGTTGCGAGTTCGAATCCAACCAAAGACTATGGTGTACAAAGGGGCTGGTGCACGTTAAATCCGTCGTGGCCTCAAATGTCCTCACGTTGGCGTGGTGTGGAAGTTTGGAGAGTAGGGTGCCAGCTCAGGTGTCAGATCAATTGACCATGATTCAAAATTACGTGGTGTTGTCCTCGGACTTTCCCTTTGGGATTGATCCCGGACCGTCACCAATAGCCCGTTGTGATGCTCCAGTGAGACGTTAATTAAAATACCATACCTACCTACACCTTCAGAGGTACAAGATTCGCATATACCATCCACTTTATGATTTGATTGAAATTAATCGATCTTTGAGATTTGAATGTCTAAGAACTTCAAATGTCTAAAATGATCACTAAGTCAAAATAAACAAATAGACCAAATTTTCCGAATTCATATCTTTTGTCGAGTATGCAGCACTAGAAACTCGAACACACGACCTATTAGAGTTAGGTAGTCCTATGGCTGTTTTGGGGTACCTGTGTAGACATCTTAGTCCATAAGGAGCTCAGATATTGGATTGAGATTTTCGAGTTATATTAATTAAACTAAAAATTACACAGCAATAGAAAACTTTTCTTCAAAATAAGGAACGAGATTGACACTAGTTACTGAACGAAGTGTTTTGAATTTACTATTTTCCGTATGAATTCTGACAAAATTCCAGAGAAAGTGATGCAAAAAATTTAAATTATGAATTTTTTAAGAAATATTGGTTGGCTGGTTGGTTCTGGGTTTTTTTATGGCGCTAGGGCCATATTTGGACATGCTGCGCCAGACACGACATACAATATCAATTAATAGACATACACACAATGAAAGTTTTACTAACACAGAAGAGATAAATACACCCAGGGAGGAATGCACTTGTCAGGAATCGAACCTGCGCCGCCTACAACTCGAAGGTTGCTAGCTCAGTGGACAAACCCACTGAGCCACGACGGTCCCCCAAGAAATATCGAAATCGCGATAAAATTACATGCACTCCTTTCAGTTTTCCTTTGAAAAATCTAACTATTTTGACTCGAATTAAGTTAAAGGCTTGAAACGAATTATTCAGAAAATAAAAACCGATAGCACATTTTCTATACGTTAACTGATGTAGAAACCCTAGTCATCATTTCATCTCGTTTGCTAGACTAGAAATAGGAAACATCTCACCTGTGAAATTAGAAACTTCATCCAGGCAAATGATAGACACAACAAAGGAGTCGACTCACTGTCGAAATGAACGGAGGAGATGGGAGAAACGTGTTCAACGCAGCAAAATAGATTTAATCCCGTTAGACATCAAGACACGTCCTTCAACAGCTTCGCTTGGCTGAACACCTGTTTAGTTCGTATGAACTGAACTACTGAAAGAAAAGCTGTAACAACACTGTTGTTGAAAACAGTTAATAACTGGGGGCTTAATACCCTTGTAGCAGAGGCTTTTATCATTATCAGCAACATAAACTTAACTACCAGGTACGCTATATCATCTTTGCATTTAAAAATCTCCCCAAGTAAAGATATGAGAGAGTGAACATTACAATAAATTTACTTTAATAGGTAAAGAAAAGGTAGTTCGTGGCTTTTTACATGCATTGGTTGGTACAGCTGTATTACACGCCTCGTTTGGTGGCAACGCTGGCGAGTTTTTTGGCACACTTTTTTTATCTCACCAAGGAAGAAATCGTTTTTTAAAACGGAAAATAAGCTTTAGCTAAAAGTAATTAACGAAAAAAATACAAAACTTTGAAAAAACATATTTTGCTATAGGGAAAAATAATTAGCAGAAATAGTTAAATGGACCGCGACTAAAATCAAACTGAACGTTTGAATTCTTCCATACATTAAATGGAAAAGAATTGGGGAAGAAAATTAAAAAAAACCCATTGAAATAATAGGACAATTTAATGTAAATAAAACGAACATTCTAGAATATATTCGAAATGAAAATTTAAACTTTCCGCTTGCCGAGATTGCCATAGAAACGGGAATAACAATAATAAAGATGGGTTGCCTTCACTTGCCAAAACTCGCTACCAAAAGTACGCCAAGAGCGTTGCCACCAAACGAGGCGTATGATACAGCTGTATCTATTGGTTTCTATAAATTAAGGATCAGAAAATTCAAGATAATTAAAAATCTATCTGGTAGACTACGAAATTTAGAGTAAACATGAATTAAATAAACATAAGCTTACAGATTACTCTAAAAATAGTAGCACAAGATTTATTTTTATCGGAATATTCGTCGATACTGGAACTTGTACAAAACCAGGATATTTGAATTGAATGTGAAAGCAGCTTCAATATGGAGTGTAGTTACCTCTAACAGGACTGACAATTCTCCATGCTCATTGCAGTGGTGTCGGTTAACTCACTAGGCAGCAATGACTTGTTTTTCACATCAGTGAAAACACCCTCCTCATGGGTTTGCGGGGTAGGGTTAGCGCAGCAGCTCCTCTTCCTAGAGCATCCCACACGTGCTCAATAGGATTGAGGTCAGGATATTTAGCTGGCTATTCCATATGTGGTCTCATCGGAAGGTACTGTTCAGCAGGCGAGCATTATCAACTGGTAAGTTAAATGAATCATCTATTGCACCTGCATAAAGATGCACAATTAATGGATCAAGGATATCGTCTCGCCATCGCAAACCTTGAGCTAAAAGATGTCTCGAACTGTATCTCTGATTTTTCCCCCATCCAAATTCTAAAAACAATCACTTGCATGATTTGAGATGTGTTTTAACAATGGTGTTTGATGACGTCATAAGAGACCAGCGTCATAAATTTGCATATTATATTCTGATGCAGTATTATTTTTTTCACATGTCCTAATTTTGTGTAAATTGACTTATTTTTTGAAAAGTGATTTTTGTGTTTGGTCGCTAAATTTATGGAAACCAGTGCTTTTCTATGGACAACATTAATGGAAAGTAAAATCGTGAATAAAAACAATTTTTTAGTGTTTTTTCATTTTAAATCTCATCAGTTATCACCCGTCTTGCCTAATTTTACCTTAAACCGGAATTGCCCAGGTTTAAAGGGTTGGTACCAATGCCCTAGTTTGTGTAAGAGTAGAGGAAAAATATCTCATTTGTTTGCGATTCTGTGAATGGCTCATTATTTCCAGTGATATGCGAGTTCTATTTTATACAAGTGATTTGTTGACGCCAACTTCCTTACATGATAGTTTCACGCTTAGGTTATTTCTTTATTTATTTATCGCCTAATTTTGTTCTATTACAACTAGTTCAGAATAAACTGCCTGTATTACAGATTCATAGCTAGCAAAAGCGCTTCATATTAACGCAGTGCGGATTTAATCTCGATTTCATGTCTGCTATCATGCTCATTATCTATAATTCGATTATCTTGTGATAGCATTTAAATTTAGCACGCATAAACCTATGGAAATATTTTCGTGAATATATGTCCATTGACGGTTGCAATATATTGCTGGAATGGGGAAAGTGCGACATGCGGGTTAAGTAAGGCAAGTCAGACATTGATGCAGCATTTGTCCTGCGAAATAGGCATGCGTATCGACATATTTTCTGTACAGAAACGGAGTACGCATGCGCATGTCGTATGTTTTGTCGCATGCTATTCTAGTGTGCAACAGGGGGGGGGGGGTGGACCTGGAAAAGTTTAATATGCCCGGCGGATGAAATCGAAAGTGGGAGACAAATTCTACTCTCATATATTAGCAAGACAGGACAATACCATATTTTATTATCTCCTTGTCCTGATCAGCTGAGTGGCCCAGTTGGAAGAGTAACGGATTAGTAACCGGAGTGTTGCGAGAGCTTATTCCAACCAAAGACCGTGTACGCGGGGGCTGGTGCACGTTAAATCTGTCTCGACCTCAAATTTCCTCCCGTTTGCGCGGTGTGGAAGTTTTTAGAGAGCGGTGCC
The DNA here is from genome assembly GCA_933210815.1 of Meta bourneti. Lineage (NCBI taxonomy): Eukaryota > Metazoa > Arthropoda > Arachnida > Araneae > Tetragnathidae > Meta > Meta bourneti. The sequence continues at coordinate 72,346,535 of OW119929.1, read as the reverse complement.
AACTCAGGAGTTGATCTCGTCATCTGACCGTGGTTCAAAATTACAAGGTGTTGTCCCCGCGCCTTTTGCTTAGCTTTTTATGCATAGTGGGATATCTTTTAACCCACCTCAATGAGTTGAAATTACTCATAGTCATACAATTTTATATTTTATTTAAAGTTTTTCATTGAGTTGGCAATGCTATGAACTAACGCTAAATGTGTAAATAACTGAAAACACAAATTTTCAACATGTCAAAACGCATTAGTAAGTTGTTGGCACTATTGTGATTAAGGTTGGCGAATTGTGTGCTGCTGTGGATTTTTGTCTTTCATAACGGTAAATGTTGGGGTTTTTTCGTAAAAATTTATTTTGAGTGAATAAATCGTTTTATAAAAAAAATGTTATTTGATGTTTTATACTAATTTTGAAGCTGAATAAATGAATAAACAATTATGTGAAACTTGGTTTTTTTTTCTTTGAAATCGTGTGCCTCAAAGAGTTAAAACAAAGAGATGGTCACCTAGCTCCTCTAGGACTGATAGCTTCCCATTCAGTGACAGAAAATGACCAGCTTTTGGAAAGCAATTCATTTCTTCATTTCAAGCATTTAATGCAGATAGCTATTCCACTTATCACTTTCCTTTGCTTTATTTAACATTTCCACGAAAAAAATTGACCGCCCCTAAAATAGCGACTTCAAGAAAACATTTGCATCCGTGATTGCAACACCCCTTGCTCACTGAATATCACAGCCCAGGGCTATTATTTTTACAAAAGACATTGCCTGTCCCAAGGCCACTCATTCTCATTTTCTCACCAAACAAAACACCCAAACTACGACTGAAATAGAGGGTTCGGAGAATAGGCAGTTAAGACACATTTAATGGCAATCAGCGAAGCAATCTTGTAACAAATTATATATGTCCCACCCATCCACCTGACGAAAACAAGCGATATATCTTTCCTAGGGATTTTAAACTGAGGCACAGAGAACAGAAAACACATATGTATGGAAATATGGCACAGGTTACGAAATTACTTCCACTTTTTATCTTCTTCATAAATTAACCCTCCAAGAAGTTTCGACGAGATATCTCGTCTATCAAGATCTGACCAAGTTTGCTAATGCTTGACTAGATATCTCGTCATAAAGCTATTGCCGATTTTTTGATAATGCCGAGATCAAGATCTGGTCGGTTTTTATCACATGTTATCTCGTCCATCAAGCGTTGGCGTGGTGTGGAAGTTTGGAGACCGTCGTCAATAGCCCGTTGTGTTTCTTCAGTGCGACGTTAATTAAGATACCTACTTACCTCGTCCATCAAGATATGGCCAGTTTTGCTAATGACGAGTTACATCGTCTAGACAACCACCAGGAGGGTAAAAGCGTGAAATGTAATAATTTAGGGGTATCAGTTCTTGTTCACAAAACTCCGAAGATTACTTAGAAATTTTCATTGGCGAATCACGCTCGCTTCTCTCACTCGCAACGCGCCTCAGCATCAAAATATTCGACGAACATTTTGTTAAATGAAAGAATCAATATAAAAAATACAACTTAGTGTAGAAAGAAACTTATCAATTTAACATTTAGGATATCAAGATACTGACATCCAGAAAAATGCGTTAGCCCAATACTAAGAGAAAAGTATGGAGATAAAATCCATTGCAACTTACTATTCCTTGATGTAATTTTCCATGTAAACAAATAAGCCAGACGGAATGCGAAGACTTTACTTCCGATACCAAAATTCCGATACATAATGGGGTTACCTTAAAATGTGGTCTATTATCGCCGTTTTGGTGAAGTTTGGAGTGTAACCTAATTGGTACTTAAAAGTTTCAGAAATTTAGTTTTTTAATACGAGTTCTTCGCGAGATCGTATAACTTCAATGAAAAATACCGATATCCTTAACACGTTATAGAACATTCTGTTTTCTTCAACATATATAAGGGATTTAGAACAATGTTTTTACAGCTTTGGTACAAAAAACGTTTAATAATATTCTTTTTTCCAAGTTATATCTTCCAGTTAAATGTCGGAAATATCAACTTTTCATTGCACAGAATATGTCTTTAGTTAGCAATAAAGTTTTCTATTTCTTTGATAACAGTATTCTACTGGGAAAAATAGAAACATAAACTAATTCGGTGTATAAATTTAAGCAAAAAAAGACAATGTTTTCGGTGATGTAGATCAATGGAAATTAATTTTTCAAATGAAATTTTAGGTAAATGTATGATCTTTTAGTTTTATACTCCGGCTTTCTTACGAAAGGCAAAAGTCTCTTAAAGAATGTATAATTTGATTTGTGCAATTCACAGGCTGAGCAGAACTCTATTAAAATACCTAGTGTATATATTTCAGGTAAATATATTGGGTCGATGCAAATTTCGTCCTGTTTTTTACGCTAGATGACATTGCATCGCAAAACCGAAGTGTTATCTACTTCACACGTGTAAAGTTTTGACGTTGTTTCAAAGAAGGAATTTCAGCGAGTACTCGGGAAAAAATTGTTATTTGGTTGTGTTTTTTAAATTTTGTTAAGCATTAAAAATAGCAGAAAATAAGGAGCATTTTCGACATGCTTTTTATTTCCGAAAAGACAAGAATGCTTCGCAGACGCAAAAAAGATGTGTTGTGTAGGGTGAGAGGTTGCCGTTGACATTCCACGTGCCGTAAGTGGTTCAGAAAGTTTCGTCACATGGATCAGTTCTTTAGCCAGAAACCTCAGAACTTCTATGAGCGCGGGATTATGCAGCTACCGGAGAGATAGAGAAAGCTCATGGAGCAGAACGGCACATACTATATTGATTAAATGTAATTTTTAGTAAATAAAATTTTTCTTCAAATTTTGTCAAAGAAACGGGACGAACTTTTGCATCAACCTAATATATATTTCAGCACCACTTATTTCCTATGGTTATAACATTGTGATAGATACGAGTATCGTAGTGCTCGTAATTTCAAATATCTGGTGATGAGGACTATACAATGTATAGTCCTTATGTATAGTATACATGCCTAGCCTACAAATTTCAAATGCATATTCTCCACATTTGCTGTTGAGGGGTGAACTGGGAGTATTCCTGGGTACACTTTGAAAAATTTCAAAGCATTTACCGTACGTTAATTTGAACTTATAAATCTACCATAATATTTACCCTTAATAAACGGAGTTTAGATTGACGTGCATTTTTTTCAAAACATAAAAAATTTTAATTTACAAATAGTTTACCAATAAAATATTAACCAGGTGTTGTGTAATGTTGTTTCTGTATTTCGAATTTCTTTTGCATACGTTCGATTCACACTTGGATTTCATTATCAAAATTTCTTGCATTCACATTGCTATATGGAACAACGGTTTTCTACTTTTTTCATCTCATTTCACACGTCAAGTAATTGCTAAAATTCTGAGGCATAACAAAAAATATAATACAAATTAAATTTTTTTTACCGATCTGACAAAATGATAGGCCCAATTTTGTTGGATTTACAAAAAAATACAAGTAATTATCTATCCTTTTCTCTAAAGTGGTCTTTTAAAAATATCTTTGGAACAATCTATCTTGATATACTTTGTAATAAAACATAATACTTCCAATTATTTTTTCAAGTATTAAAGTGATTTGTGAAAAGTTCAAAACTAAGCCGTTGAAATGAAATAAACTTACGCAATTTTAATCGTCTCACCATCTGTAAGGCACACACGGATGATACGTAAGTATCTAAAACCTTATGTTCATTTTCATGCAAATTGATTTTGGGAAAACAATTATAATTTTTGCAAAATTAGTACTCTAAACTAATTCAAAAATATATCAGATTCAATTACATGTAAAAGTCAAATTCAATAATTTATATCATAACTTGGAACAAATGCAAAAAGACATCTGATATTAAAAATTGTTCTTTTAATAAAAAAATTAATAATTTTCCTTTGATAAAAATTAAAACAACTTATTTTTACCTTTTCAATGGTACGTCGGAGTGTGCACTTCTGAATACAGTGTTGTCGAGAGAAAGATGTTTCCTGATGCATTTCACAGTCTGCACTACTTTTATATCATTTGAGAAACAGACAAAAAATGAACTCCCGGAGATTACGACTTCGATAACGGGAGTTGGCGTTTTGGGAGATAAGAATGAGATACAGCTGTAGTTCGCAGAGTTTGTATACAAGAGGATTACGACCTCCTTCGCAGAAAGATTCTTAAGTCAAAACATGCAAGTTTTGGAGTACAGCTCAGAAAGGATCAAAGATCTCTCTGATGTCCGTTTCTTTCCCCACATAAGGAATTCAACCGAAATTCAAAAGCAGCTGGTAATAGAGGGAGAAATATTTTAGTTTTCCGGTTTGAGATCAAGATTTATAGGAAAAGTAAATTTACCTTATGGGTTCGGTCTGATATCTTATAAATTGGTAATTAATTAACGTCGCACTGGAGCAACACAACATTCTATTGGCGACGGTCCGGTATCAATCCCTAAGGAAGAGATCGAGGACAACACCAAGTAATTTTGAGCCATGGTGAGATGATGAGGTCACAACTCAGCTGTCACCCCTCTCCAAGCTTCCAAACCACGCCAACGTAAGGACATTTGAGGCCACGATAGATTTAACATGCATCAGCCCCCGTGTACGCGATAGTCTGGTTGGACTTAGTTTCGAACTCGGAACCCTCCGATTGCTAACCCGTTACTCTTCCAACAGGGCTACTCCGGCCGGATATCTTTTATGAAACGTTTTATTTAATTTTACCCCTCTCCTGGTCCTACTATATACACTGGCAAGCAAAACTTAAGGAACCATTATTTTTAAAGATTACAACCTCAAAATTAAACGAAGCAACCTGTGGTGATTTGCATAACCGAGGATATTCAGTAAAAAGTTAGTGCTTATTAATTTTACAATCGTGACGTCAGAAGCTCTAAAATAAGAATGGGTTTTGCTAGCACACGAACGCATCCACTACCTCATTCTCTGTGTACAGGCGCGGTACCTGCATCAGTGTTCGAGATGGTCATAAAGCTTACAAAATATGGCCTCCTCTCTTTTTAAGTTTTTCCAGTTACCATTTTGTCTCACCAGCACCCAGTGCAGTGTCATCCCCTCAGGTCAAAGAATGTTTTTACTGTTCGCTTCTGTTTTTGCTATCGTTTTGTTTTTACACATTGGTTCGGTAACTCTCGACGTACCTTTTGTATCATTTTCCTAAATTCATGTGAATTTACCGCGAAGTAACTGCTGAAAACCTTACTATTCTTTAAGTTTTTCACACCAGCCATATTGCCTCATCACGAAATGGATGAAGTACGTCGGGAGCTTGTTCCTGGTAGGGTCATCCAAGGCGTGAAGGCCATTCCTTTCGTCCGGCTAAAGTCAACAGTCAAAGACATTCTGATTTCTACTTTTAGTGCTATGAGTCCTCGGACTTACAGAAGCCGCGTTTCTCTTGTGGTGAAATTAGTCATCATACAAATCAATTTACAATCAATACATATAAAGCAGAGTTGGCCATCTGTCTGGCTCTATACAAATCTATACCGTTTGATCAATCTACACCAAATTTGGTTCACTTATTCTTTAGGATCCTGTTGGTAACGTAGACTACATATTAACCCCCGATCTACTTGTCTTGGGTGTGCAGAGGGGTGTAACGTCCCATCATCCTGGACAGAGCACTTGCTAGGGGGAGCTCTCTCCAGGTCTGGCTGTGCAGATGACGTCAGAACATCTACAGGAGTCGCCTCTCAAGATGACCTTGGAATATTTTTTAGAATCTTAGAGTATGGTGCAATTATATATGGGTGCGGTTGCGCTGGAAATCTATCAGTATCATATCGTTTATGTATCCCGTCAGTAAATTCTTAAACTGTAGCTTTATTATTGGAATGCAAATTTTTATGATAATATAAGATCATTTTCATAGAAGGTGGTCTTTTTTATATCGTCGATATGGTACAGGGGGCTAAAGACAGTTCGAAATCCTCATAGGAATAACATTGCGCATTTATACGATCAATGTCAGACCAATTCACACTAAATTTGGCACATTCATCCTGTAGAATTCTGCGGGACACATAGGCTATATATTAACCACATTCGATTTGTCCTGGGTCTGCAGGGGGACGAAAAACAATTCGAAATCTCCATAGGAATGATATTGAGTATTATTACGATGAATTATAAACAATTCAACCCGAACAACGCCGAGTAATTCAGATAATACATTATAAAGCAGTGTAACCTATCTCCACTATGGAGTACTTTTTGCTAGCCAAGTTGTACTGTTTTTCATGTCTTTTTAAATAATTCTTCTCTAACAGCAGGTCTCATGGAATATTAGGAAGTTTTCCCGCTCTGCTCCATGTGAAACTTATACGCTTCTCAAATCTCATCCTCTCGTATGGGCTTCTCATAGGATCAGCTTGTTTCTCGACTTGAGTCGGCTCTTGGGAATTTCAAGCACTATGGACTTTTGAACTTGATGTACGAGTAATTTTATCAAGTGATATCAGTAACATCTAATTTGTAATCTACTGCTTTTTGGACGACTGTCTTCTGCTTAACTTTGCCAAAAAGGTCATAAAGATCTTCAAAGAATGAATGAATTATCCATTGAGATGCCTCAGAATAAGCAATCGTAAGTATTAGCAGAATATTTTTTTAAATATATTGGATGCGGATATGATAGGAAGTCTAACATTAGTTATGCATTGAAAACCTCTAAGAAATATTTATCTATTTAACATTTAGGTAAACGTGCAAAATAAAATAATTATCTGTGTGCCTCAAATCCAGCCGTTAGACAAAAAAATTGGTAAGTTGTGCCGGGGACACAAACAGTAATTTTGACGTGAACACTCGGACCTGATGTTGGATTGTGGAATGAATGAAGCAGACCTAGGAAGTTTGAACGATTGCTTTTGTGAATATTCAACAATTAATTTACACGATTAAAGTGCAGTTTGATATTAATTGTTGTAGAGGGATTGTTGTTGGTGTTCAATATTAATTGTAGCGTAGTTTGGTAGCTTTCGAATGACACCACTTACGCAGTCCTCACTCCTCACAATCTAAAGTTACACTGGCCCAAAGCTCGCCCAGCACCGTAGAATTTCAACATATTACGGACCCCCTCCCCACGCTCAGTGCGCCTGCGCACTCGGGCCGTATGTCATGTCAGGAACAGAAATCCTTTGTCTACACGAACGCTATATTTATCTGCTGGAAATTTCTCCTAGTTCTGAAATCATAAGACAAAACAGTTATAACGCTTCTTGTAACGCTCAACTTTTCATGCTATTCCTATTTTAAAGACATATTCATGCCAAAAAACCAGAGAAGGATAGTCTTTATGACCTTTCAAGTAGACGAGGATATTAACTAGTAATAATAGTTAGTTATTTTTATTTAGCATTGACTATTACAATTTCATAAAAATGTTTACTTTTGCATAAACACCTACATTTCTCTCCCTTCCCCATAGTATACATTTTATTCACATGTACACATGATTTTGGGTTTAGATATTTTTGAACTATTTCGCTACCCACAGACTGCAACCAGAAGCCATATTTCCGTGGAGAGAGAGCAATAGGTTCTCAGTTATTCCTAGATAATACTTTTATATTTCTTCAGAATTGTGCAACTTTTTTCCGCGTTTTAGATTTTGAAACTTAAGTAAATTTTCAAAGAACGAGACTTCAGTGAAAATATTTTAGTTTGAATGAAATCTGAAATTCATTTTAGCACATTTTGGGTATAGAAGAAAACGGTACATGACGAAGATTCGATTAGAGCTTAGTCTATTCCATGCGATCCTTAGGAATCTTTTGTTCCATTCAGCCATCATAACCAGGTCCCATTTATACTCTAGACCTAATACTGTATTAGATAATTGGCCTTAGTACTAAACTAGATAACGGGTTCCAGTATACTAAATGAGATAACGGGTTCCAGTATACTAAATGAAATAACGGGTCACCAGTACTGGGTGAGATGATAGGCCTTTTATAGAATACAAATATATTGTACCCAATGCTTAACTTCCACCTTTTATATGTCCATTTTTCTCTTCCTTTACACATCTATATCACAATTGCAACTAAAATATTTATAGTTTTTTAAACTTTGAAAGGGATTGACAGATCGTACCAAAATCTTTTCAGAAAGCTTCCTTCATCCAGTCTTTTTTATGGGCCCAGGTATCATGGAACTGTTGATCTCCACCCCTATGGGGGAGCCTGTTAACAGACATATTATACAAAATAAAATGACAGATTACAGCATATTGTGATCGGTTGTGGGATAACCAGATTAAATTGGAAATTTAATTGCTTATGTAACTACTCACATTATCAGGGCTGCCGCAGACTACTAAAAGGCAGCGTTCTGCTACTGGTTTCCAACCTTGGCGACTTGGGGTATCTTTAGAAGCAAAATCGACTCAAAAGCTCCGATATTCAAAATTTGGGCGACTTGTTTTGAAAATTCGCCAAAGTTCAATGAAAACTGAATCCCCTTTTTTTTAACTAATAGACGAAGGAAAAAACTTTTCGGATGTATCTTTGATGAATATTTTCCCAAGGGACTCCAATTTCGTAGTTTTGGCGCCAAGCCGTGGTAACCATGAAAAAACTTTTATTGGGGTATTTCAATTAACGTCACATTGGAGCAACACAACTTGCTATTGGTGACGGTCCGGGATTAATCCCAAAGGGAAAGATCCGAGGACAACACCACGTAATTTCGAACCACGGTTAGATGACGAGGCAACACCTGAGCTGGCACCCCACTCTCCAAACATCCACACCACACCAACGTGAGGACATTTGAGGCAGCCATCCTTGTACACAACGGTCAATCTCTCCGGTTGCGAATCCGTTACTCTTCCAACCGGGCTATCGCGGCCCCCTTTTAAGAGGAGACATGCTACTATTTTTTTAAATTTATGCTACTAATGCTACCATATCACAAGTGCTTTGGCTGTGGCAGCCCTGCATTATGTTCTCCAGTAACCAAATGGGTACTGCCCAGACAATTACAATAATTTAAATAATCTCACATGTTTAGATACCTATTCTTCATTTGCAACAGATGAAATGGGGGAAAAGAAAAAAAGGCTTTATCAGTAGCGTAAAATTCTTAAATGTGTCACACTTCTAGAAATAGTTCTCGTTCCTTATCTCGGTCCATTCAAGTCCATGAAAATTCACACTCGCTTACTCAGAACTCATAAATATTTGCGCATCCTCTTACCAAGTTGCATCCTTTTAGGGCAGTAAAAGCTTTAAAGTTAAACATCCTATGGATTTCTTGTATTCATTTGCGGAATTCAGTCACTTGGCTATAAAACTGTAATGTTATATTGGGGTATGAATCCTTATAGCCTTAGTCACGTTCATATATGCCAGAGTGCATGAATCAACTAAACCAATTCGGTGACAAAATAGGAGGTAACAGTTATAATGCTAAGATTAAGACGGGACTGAGCTGTGGGCTGTTTTGAAATAAAAGCAATAGATACATCAGAAAAGGATCGTGCTTTGTATTTAAATTAAATTAATGTTCATTTTTGGTTTAACGCTAAAAATGGCCTTTGAATGCTTTTTTTTAAATAATTGAATAATTCTTTTCAGGGGGTAGTTGAATTAGTTGGAGCTACACGACGGGCTATTTACAACGGTCCGGGATCAATCCCGATGGGAAAGATCCGAGTACAACACATAAATTTGAATCACGGTCAAGTGACGTGGTCAACACCTGAGCTGGCACCCCACTCATCAAACTTCCACACCACGCCAACGTCAGAACATTTAAGAGTGTGACAGATTTAACGTGTACCAGCCCCCACGAACACAACACTCTTTGGATCGTCTTTCAAATTCGCAAACGGTCATTACTAATAGCTTTTCATCAATTCCCCAAACATCATAGAGCCCCATACTCTTTTCAGGAAATGGATTGAAATAAAGAGTTGAAAACACATCTTGTGCAAGCATCTAACATAGCCTATTGATAAAAAAAGTAAGTCATCGACTGTATCAATGAAATCTGATGTTAGAAACGAAGTTTATTTCTTATGCAAATCTTAACGGACATCCGTTTCGATTTCTGATGCGCACTTTCATATGTTCCCTATCATCACGACTCTACTTGTTACTGAACCATGTGGCTGATGCCCATTCGTCCTGACATTTGATGATTTTTGTATCTGATTGGTTCTTGGAGTTTGCTATACGAATAGGAATCTCTATCAACCTATCTCTCCCATGCTTCTCATAACGCTAGCCTCAGTCTAGCTGATAGGCGCAGTTGATCCTTGAGCATGATCTACCAACCTTTACTTCTCAGCTGTCTGCTGCGCTTAGAACTTCAAGATAAAATCCATGCATATTTCGTTGTCGAGCGATGCAGGTAGGTAGTTGAATTTACGTCGCACTGGTGCAACACAACAGGCTATTGGTGACGGTCAGCGATCAATCCCGAAAGATGGGCATTAAAGCAACAAACACAACGGGCTATTGGCATCGGTCCGGAAGATACAAGATCCATAAAGGAATTTGAACATTTGCATCAGACTTGAAAGAATCGATACTTTTTGCATTTAATCGTTAATACAAATTGAATGGTAGGTAAGTAGTTGTATTGACGTTGCACTGGAGCAACACAACGGGATATTGGCGACGGTCCGGGATTAATCCCGTAGGGAAAGATCCGAGAACGAACATCTCGTAACATTGAACCATGGTCAGATGACGAGGTCAACACCTGAGCTGGCACCCCACTCTCCAATCTTCCACTTCTCCAACGTGAGGACATTTTAGGCCGCAACAGATTCAACGTGCCCCACGTACACAGCGGTCTTTGGTTGGATCGAGTTTCGAACTCGCAACTTCCCGGCTACCAATCCGCGACTCTATCAACTGGACGACCGCAGAACTGTCGCTAGTTCCAGACAATATTATTTTAGTCAGCATCCTTTATGTCGTGATGTTTTGTTTGTGTTGTAATTTTATCATAAGAGATATTTCGATGCAGAAAGAAAATTTAATAGATCTTTACGACGATTTTTGCTTGCGAATAATCCTGCAAACTGTTACGTTTCCTTGAACCCAAGACTCATTTCAGAATCCTTCACTGTTGTGGGTGGAAAATCTCGTACTGATATTTCTATCATCATGGCACGAGGTTTTCTTGGCTGACTAAATATACAGCTGCGTAAAAAAATAAAAGCACCCCTTTTTTTTATTCTCGCATTGTTCGTAGTGGGAAAAATTCAAACTTGCCCTCCCCAGTTGTAAATATATATTATTCTGCGCTATTAAAAACTAGTCATGTGGTATGTTCAAAACAAATTCCAAGCCGGTCGTAATCGCAAATTCGTTTGAAATTGAGTCAAGCTAAATTCATAACAATTGTGCTTTTTTAATTTTAAAGGCTCTATACAAATACCCTCCCTTAGCTTCGGAATTAAGATATGGTGTTTCGTTTTAAAGGGGTTTGAAGTTGGTCCACACGATATTATTTTGCTCAAAATATACGCTTTTTTCATACATCATATTCGATACTGGATTATGGTGGACTACGTGGTATTAACCTGCCTCATTTTTTGAAAAGGGTTTGAAATGTTTGAGTCTAATAAGGTAAAGTCGACCATAAAAGTATCCAAACATCACTTGCCATTTACGTCTCTGAAACTGCACAATCGAACCAAAATTGTCATTTGACTAGGAAAAATGTCTACTGTAAATTGACATTTTTCTAAAATGAATTTTTGACACGAGTTGGCGGTTAGAAATGCATTGTGTTTTGTATTTTGATTTTAAAATATAACGCTATCAAAATGCTTACATTTTTATTTTGACTATTAGTCAAAAAACAGCTGAACCGAAATTTTTTTATTGTCGGCTAATGAGTTTCTGTCTGAACTGAGTATATAAAAATACACATTCGTATATTTTGGCCTAATAGTAATAAACATCTATTCACCTTTCCAGCCACAAAGAAGCCGTTGATATACTGACAGAGTACATGCTTTAAATTGTATGAGACATCGGCGGTATTTGTAAGTCCGATAACTTGGCTTTTGGCTCATTCTCGGGGCGTTGACAATTTCGCAGATGAGCATTGCTATTTAATAGCAGATTTGACCTTGAAAATAGCTAGACATGTGATATTTTGGGATATAAAATTCGGATACAAAACTTCTTTTCCAAATAAACTCAAAATTCCATTTTAGGATGGACTTCACCCAATGCAAGTCAAAATGATATATTTTTTTAAAAGAAAGAACTGTATCTCAAAAACTTTGGGAAGTTTTAATAGAAATTTTACACACGCTAGAATTAATTACACTCGAAATGTATACGTTTCAATCCATAAGTTTTCTCAATTATGAATTAATTGGTAATTATAAAATATTGCTTAGAAAGTATACATTTTGTGTGGGTTATTTAATAGTTTAATATAACCTAAAAATTACTTTGATCAATTAATTATTTTGGAAGGCGAAAGGACTAAAACACTCATTTAATATTAAACCTCCTGGTGGTTGTCTCTACGAAGTATCGCCCTTAGAAGAAACCTGACTAGATCTTTATTTCGTCATCATAAAAAGTCGGCAGCATCTTGATGACGAGATGTCTCGTAATTAGCAAAATTGGTCAGATCTTGATGGACGAGATATCTCGTTGAAACCACTCGGAGGCTTAAGAGCTTTGAATTTCAAACACACAAAACTCATCACAGATTTGACTAAACTAAAGGTATTTTATATGAATTCTGATTATTTTGATCCAGAGAATCAGAATTTTGAATGAAAAATAGGAGTTGTCCTTTAAAAAAATTGAGTTAGTGCAAATTTTTTAAGATGAATACGGATCCATACGCAAACGAAATACACATTTATTTGTATAAGTCATTATTATAAGTCAAGTGACACTTTTGTTGGTGCAACTCTAGGGAAGGGAATAACAAGAGGTGTTTGGATACTATTTTGGCCGTCTGCACAGAAAATATATCCCTTATTCAATTTTTTATTCTATTATTTCCAGTCTCGTAAATACGGGTTGCGCTACACTCAGGGAAGTTATTAAGCACGGGAATGATCCAAGGACACCTCTTAATTTTGAACCACGGTCAGATGACGAGATCCACACCTGAGCTGGCACCCCACTCTCCAATCCGCAACACAACGCCAACGCGAGGACATTTGAGGCAACGACTGATTTAACGTGCACAAGCCCCCGCGGTGTTTGGTTGGACCTAGTTTCGAACTCAATCCTCCGGTTGCTAATCCGTTACTCTTCTGGACTACCACGGCCTCTGAGCTGATCAGGAGAAGGAGATAATAAATATGGTACTGTCCTGTTTTACTAAAAATGAGAGTAGAATTTGTCTCTCGTTTTCGATTTCTTCTTTCGGACACATTCAACTTGTCCAGAACCTCAGCCCGGCTACACACTGGAACAATATGCGACATGCGCATGCGTACTCCGTTTCAGTACAGAAAATTTACACATGCGTATTTCGCAGGACTAATGCTGAATCAATGTGTGGCTTGCCTTACATAACCCGCAAGTCGTAGTTTCCCTATTCCAGCAATATATTGCAACCATCAATGGACATATATTCACGAAAATATTTTCATAGGTTTATGCGTGCTAAATTTAAATGCTATCACAAGGATAATCGAATTATAGATAATGAGCATGATAGCAAAGGACATGAAATCGAGATTAAATCTGTGCTGCGTTAATGTGAAGTACTTTTGATAGCTATCAATCTGTAATCAGTTTATCTGAATTACGCGAAACGGAAAAAATACACTTTGGTTGGATCGAGTTTCGAACTCGCAACCCTCTGATTACTAATCCGTGTCTCTACCAACTGGACTACCATGGCCCCTAGAAAAGTGTATCAACAAAATATATTACAATTTTTTGGGAAAGCATCCACTTCTTGCACTCGGGTCTTCAATTTTCAATAAACCTAATGAACTGTAACGTACTGAAATTTTCTCGCACATAAAAACTAACCACAACAACACGACGCATACGTAATTTTTTATGACCGTCTTATTAAAAAGAAAATGCAAGACTTCTTAAAGTGGAACACGAGTAAAAAGGGAATAGGCCACATTTGGTTTGTTTACATAACCTAAATGTTACGTCAATTTTCCGAAGACTACCTATCAACTTTAATAGCTCAGATATATCTGAAGGTAAGTTAAAAACATGCCGATGTGCCTGTGTAGTATGTAGTGTCAAGTTTACTGCGGTAACGGGTGCTGATTGCTTTGACCTATTTAAAACTAATGGTAGCATTTGTCCGAAAAGTGAAGACGAATTTCCTCAAATTTATGAGTCACATTTTCTACTTTAATAATGCTTTTACCTTCACTCGTCGAATTTCGAGTTGTTTTACATACTTTTTTAAACCTTGGATACGATAACGCTTTGCAAATATAACCAGAAAACTTTTAACGAAAGAACTTTAAACTATATTTCATTCATAACAATTCTTTGTTTACATCTCTTTAGGGTTCTGAAATGCAAGTGATTTTATTGCTCTTCTGTTTCTATTGTTTCCTAAGTGGAACTCTAGGAAAACAGTTTCAATTTCCATTTAAAACACCTCAAATAATTTAATTTTTAGGAAAAGAAATTTGTGATCATGGTCAAATCATTATCAAAAATTTCTTTTTGTATGATAGACTTCAAGCTAGTCAGATATACTTTATTTTTAATTTGCTTGAGGCTCATAGTTAACAGCATTCGTTGTTTACTAAATTATTATTAGTTATTCGTTAGATTAAACAAATAATTGAAACTCTTTGCTTTTTTTCAAAGAAAAGGAATAAACACATGAAATAATTATACTTTTTGAAATTTTGGCTTTTGCGTCCGTATCTAGACCTGTTCTGAAACAATCAACCCATTTTCATTGATTAAACTTTTAAAAAATGAAATGTTAGTGAGTTTTTAACGTTTAGTGTAAATTCTAACTGAAAACGAAACAGTTTGAACGAAAACGAAAACTATCAGCTTTCGTTACCCAAACGCTGATATAAAAACGGAACAAACCAGTAAGTGTTGTTTCTAAAAAGCACTTTTTACAAAGAAAAATTCCTTTGTAGCGAACTCTGGTTACTTACGAGAACACCTAAAAATAAAGGCTTGAACAACCTTCAGAGATTAGAAACGTATTGGGACACAACCAAATTTCGATAAAAATGTGCATACATTTTTAAAATTTTCTTTCGTTTCATATAATATTTTAGGACAAAACAAGATTCACTGAGCAAAAAATTAAATAAAAATAATAATAAAGAAATATGAAACTTTGTATATCTTGTCTTCATAATGAAAATAAAGGTAAAAAAAATATCCGGGAGCTTCCAGGGGATCTATTAAATTACCTCTTAAGACAGTTAATAAAATTAATACCTTTTTAATCCTAATTTGTCTGATGACTTCTCTCAATCTATTCGTTATAACATAAAACGTGGTACAAATTTTTGATAAATTAACAAGAATTGATGGATCCCATTCTCATTAATTTTCCCTGTGTAGTATAATTTTTAATTCACATAAAAGTATGAAAACAAGAATTAAATTAACTCAATTTGGTAAGTGTATCGCTCAATTGTAAAGCAAAAATTTTTGTACCAAATCACCTAACATTTTGCAAAAAAAGGCATAGGTTAAGCAACATTTTAAATCAAAATTGGAAGTACGATAAATTTCTCATTTGCACTTAGATACATACGACAGATTTCAAAGATTATCCCAAAAGAATTTCAAGGAAATCATTTCAAACCTTATGCGCAAGAACCATTATTAAATCAGAAGAATGTCAAAAAATTCTCAATCGGTGAAAAATGTGTTTTTGTAAAAAAAAGTAAAATTCAATTGTTTTTTTGTGTCATTGAATATAAAACTCCATCAAAGAGAAATAGCCCATTGTTTTGTACCTGCGTGACGTAAATTCAACTATCTACCTGCCGTCAAAAAGGATTGTGATTGAAAAATGATTTTTGCTATCCAGAGTTTAATGTCAACTAATTTTTAAAAAAATCTACTTTGATTATTTTGAAAGTTCACTGTCCCCTTAAGTCTAAGAACTACTGATATGTTAACTACTATGCTACTTGATATATTACATGTTGGACCAACCCTAAAAATAATATGTATTATGCTACATTCTGGTGTAACACGGAGTTCACTGGTTGGTAGAATTTTATGGCACAAGGTTCAAAAATAGGATAAGCTGCTCCAAACGAAAGACCAAAAAACTGAATAGACCCACAGACTGCAAACATGTATGGATCCAATTCAATGTCACATCAAAATTTAAAAACAAGTAGTCGAAACAATGAATAAAATTCAAAGCTTTAGTCAAATGTATAAAATCAGTAAATATAAAATTAAAATATATTGATCAACAAAGTATAAAATGCCGAATATTTTTAATATGAATGAGCATAATGGATCAATGATTAAAACATCACATATAATTTAAATGATTAAAATATTACACATCATTTAAAAATTTGGTATTGCGCAAACATTTAAAAATGTGTTTGAGAATGAGTTTTTCCCCCATCAAACCCCGCAAAGTTAAAACAGAGATGTTACAAAAGTGTCGGCGATGATGATTAACATGGGGAAAATCGATTAAAATTTTCTGAATGGTAAAAGGAACAACACACGTTCCATTCACAGTGGCAATCTCTTCTAATAAAAGATGCTTGTGTGTTCATCTTTATGAAAGTATTCAGAAGAAACAGTAGTTTTGAAATAAAACCAGTACTCACGCTTGTTTCACAGAAAACTTTCACCACGTAGCATCATTTTGCATCGACTTCCAAAACAGAGGCTCAATTTTAGCAAAAATCAGCATACCCAGGTTCAATTTCATTTGCGAGCGTGACTAGTGACTCCTTGGCAAGAGTATTGCAATCTGCGAGAGTAAACAAACCACACAGATGGGAAAAGGCGTGAGCTGAAGGGGAACATTATTATTCAAAATGGTCGTGCGAGCAAGGATTTCTAGTGACCTTCAAACGTAGAATGGTTCGTAGAACTCGACCTTACTAACGTGTTCCTAAATTCTCACCGACAATGCTAACCGGCGCAATATGTATTGTTAACGATGTCAGTAGCCGAAACCCATAATCGCCTTAAATTACCCATAGCTACATCGCACTTCAAAAACAGTTAGAAAAGTGTTTTCATCCATGCGTTGCGAAACGTTTGGGGATACAACGTATTTAATTTTCGATTCGGAAGTTCCGTATTTGCATGGACGTATCACACGAATCGGCCCCTTCACAACAAAGAATCCTGATCACATCGAATCTATCTGTATCCAGTAATAATTGACAAATGTAGACTCGGATGCATTGAAGCGCAATGCTCCGGATTCAGGCAGTGTGAAATGTCTTATCGAAGAAACTTTTCTGAATCTTCGTGAAGGCCGCGGTAACCCAGTTGGCACAGCAACAGATTAGCAACCGAAGGATTGCAAATTTGTAACTCGATCCAGCCAAAGACCGTCTTGTACGTGGGGGTGGTGCACGTTAAATATGTCGTGGCCTCAAATGTCCTCACGTTGTCATGGTGTGGCAGTTTGGACAGTGGGGAACCAGCTCAGATGTTGATCTCATCATCTGAAAGTGAGGTGTTGTTCTCGGATCTTGCACTTCGGGATTGGTCCCGGATCGTCGCCAATAGCCCGTTGTGTTGCTCCAGTGCGACGTTAATTCACCTACCCATCTATTCGTAAGTTCTGTATTTGTATGGACGTATCACACGTATGGGCCCTTCAAACCAAAAGAATCCTAATCAAGCCAAATCTATCTGAATCCAGTAATAACTGACAAATGTAGATTCGGGTGCATTGGAGCGCAACGCTCCGGATTCAGGTAGTATGAAAGGTTTTATGACGAAGCTATTTCATATGGAAGCGACTTTTCTGAATCTTCGTTAGTCAGATTCTAAGAGAAATACACCCAGGGAGGAATCGAACTTGCGTCGCCTACAACTCAGAGGTTACTAGCGCAGTGGGCAAACCAACTGAGGCACTCTACTGGATTCATATTGATCCGGATTCTGATGTGGCCCTTTGTGAGTATGAAAACTTTGATATCTATTAAGTTGAAGATATTCTGTGTTGTATCTGCACCTATGGTGTAGAGGTTCGGAATTCACTTTAAGACGTAGATCCCGGTCTAAGTAACCGTCGTGTAGCAAGAGATGACCGAAAAGCGACAAACCAAAGCTATGAAGCTCTGCTGTGGTCATCTAGAGAATTAGAACTAAGATACCTTTGAGGCAGGATTCCGAAAAGTATATTTCCATACTATTAAAATTTAATGCACTCTTCAAAATCACACATAAAAAAGTTTTCTTATATTCTTCATGGGATAGGACATTCTTAATACAAATATCTAACGAAATTGTCACCTGCAACGAAAAGTAGCATTGTTAGTAGATTGGAAGACTAAAAATGCTCGGCCAAAGTAATTATTTGGAGCAGCTTGGTTGTCTAAATGAATTACTTTCAAATAGGCGCATCGGTCATGTACTCTCATCCTACCCTACTCTAACCATGGTAACATTTGCTGTGATAGATAAATCGAACTCACTTTCTCGCTTCAGGTTCAGGTGATTCATTTGTCGAGGATTAAGTAGAATGCAAACACAAGACAGAAGTAGATTGGGAAAAGTGAGCTCTGCAAATAAGAACAGCAGCTTCCGCGATAACAGAAGAGGGAGTGACTTGGAGATTCCTACTTTTCGTTAAGGACATTGGGTCTGCAGGCTTTCCTGTGACACATGTGGGCAACCTCTCTTCAAGTCCCTAACAAGCCTAAAGAAACTATGATTTGTAAATAACGAACAAAATTTAATTAATTGGCTAGTCAACTGAAAACTGCTGTCTAAATTACTCGTTTGTTTCTTGCAAACGTTTCCTGGAAACCATTGAGGTTGCGAGTTGCAATTTCTTGAGGTTGGTTGGTTTTTTAATGGCCAGATCTGGCGAAGCAATCTATTTCATAAGGGAAATCTCATGAAATACGTATAAAAATATGCTTAATACATCGACGATGCTATTGCCCTGGGGTATTTGAAAAATTACAAGGGAATTCGGTATGCACCTGGAAACAATGATTCCAGGAATTTATTATTGCAAACAGGTTTTGTCATTACCTAGTGACTTACGATGTATTAACCCTGGATCGGCTTTCTGACAGAAATCGATTGTCTTTATGAATCGATTTCTGTCAAAATATATCCAAGGTTCCTATTCATAATTTTTTCGAATATTAATTTAATAATTAATATTACAAACTAAAATTTATTTAAAAACTAAAACCTCATCTATATTTTGTTTGTATACCTTAATAGGCAAAATGCTATAAGATATCAGTGTTATAAGGGATATTATTTAGAAAGATCAAAGTCTGGGCAACTGATTTAGCATTAGGAGCTCCAAACTTTCGGTACTCATAATTCCGAAACGGCTGAACCGAATGACATGAACCTTGGTATCTAAAGTTAAATTATGATATATATTCGAAAGTTTGTGTCAATGGTAGTTAATTAACGTCGTAATGGAGCAACACAATGGGCTATTCAAGTTTGTCTAAATAAGAGGTCACTATTGGAAATTATGAAGTTGGTGCTCAATTTAATATGAAGACGGCCCTTATGCATGAATTTACAGATGACGTTATTCCTTGTCGAATGCCATCTTTAAATTCGCTGTTAAAATTGTTTGAATGAAGAGGGGTGGTTCGTTTTCTCCGCGACTGTACATATTTGTGTAGTATATAGTACATACTCATATTAACAGTTTATGTATTCTTAAGACCATAGTTCAGAGCACTTATTTTGAGAATATGGAGCAACCTAATACGTAATGGAGCAATACAGAAAATTTTGAACAAGTTTGATACTATATTTGGTAAATTTCGAGCAGCTACGGCGCATTTGGGAGCAAACTTAAATTACACTTTTGATAAAAATAAATGCAACAAAATTAAATACTTTAGACATGAAATATCAATTTGATCATAAACTCATCACTGAAAAATTCGTTCCTCTTAAACTCATCACTGAAAAATCCGTCCCTCTTAAACTCAATAACTACTTTGATACCAATTTCTCAAATTCCAGAAAACTAGAAATTCATTGTCTTAAAAATCTAATCAGAAAAAGATAATTAAATAATTTATATTTTATATCTTGTACTATTATATTGTTTTTTAAGCCTACCTTATATGAGAACATGTAATTCAAAAGAATGAAAAATTCGATTTGGAAAACACTAAGACTCAAGAACACGAAACCATCGCCAATTGGTAATTACCATTGTCAATCTACCATATTGGAAGGTATCCAATATAGCAGACAAGTTTATACTTGTTGGACACGCAAATCAGTGGTTTCTAGATAGTATTGATTCATGTTAAACATTAATATTTATGAACATTAATGTATTAGGAAATATAGTAGGGAAGTTTTTTGAAAGATTAAAAAGCAATACACACAGGAATTAGCAAAGTTAATCACATGATAGAGTAAATAGAACAGCATAGCAAATGTCATGCATAAGCAATGTTTTCCCATCTGGTTCTCGAGTGGTTTAGATCAGTTTAATTTTAACTCATAACTGGCGTCATGAAATTTTTGTGGACTTAGTGGGATCCCGACAACCTTATTTACCTAACACCATATTATAAATTTTTGTATAAAATTAATATAAAATCAGACAAATTTCAGAATTTTTTGCATTATACATTTATCATATATGAAAAAAATTTCTTTAGTTATTTTTATATAAAGTAATTAATTGGTCAGACTTGGAGAAAAAATCATGTCACCAATAGAAAATAAAATAAAAGGATTTTTCAACAAAAATTTAGCAAATGAAAAAATTCCTAATTCTTGTTAATATTTAGCTTGCAAAAAGTATTTGTGAAAATGTTATTTGCAATAATAAAAAATGAAAAAAGACATGAAAATATACATAAATTGAAATCAATGCCTGTTTTTCAAATTTTCTGAGCATTGATAAGTATTTCAGTTATATTCCAAGCACACACATGAGTTTATACATAACATACAAGAAAATGAAGCTTTTTTTCTGAGAACAGCATAGGATAAGTGTAATAGCTTACCAATTGAGTGGAATTTTGGACTTGTCATAAAAATGTCACCCTAATCATTAAAATACCTTTCCGCTACAATCTATTCTATTTTAACATATTCAATTATTAGATGGGCGAATTAACTCTTACATTCCAAATTTCAATTCTATAAATACCAGAAGTTATTCTAGGAGTGTAAAGAATTCCTAGAGATCAATGCATAAAATTTCCCAATTCAATATAAATAAAAGTTAACCAACATACTACACAAAACAAAATGAAAATATTAAAATTCCCAATTTCAAGATTTATGTGCAAAATTGGAATGCTTTTTGGATACTGTGGAAAAGTTTTTTGTGACTAAGTGGTCTTTATTTTTTTCATAAACAGACTACTCAACTTTTTTTTATATAGTTCATAACTTATCTGAATAAAATAACATGCATATTGTTCATAGTTATTTCATATACGCTTAATACAGAAAGGAAAATGAAATTAAAAATTTTGATTTAAATCAACTTTTAAATAAAAATCACTTGATTTAAATCAGCATACCTTGGCAACAGCTTATTTATCTTAATGCAGTTTTTTGTGGATGGGCTGTTTAAACCTGAAGAGAACAGCTATTTCTAAAAGAGCTAAAAACATTTTTGAATACACATAAGCTTACTGATCTATTAATTATCCAAGAGGTCCTTTATACTACAAACTATGTTTAAAAGTTGCCTTAAAACTGTAAACAGAAAACGAAACAAAATGCTGCTACATTGGCTCAAGTTCTCCAAAAATCTGTTTGGAGCAAAAGTAGGAAAAACATTTGGTCTGAGTTGTACCCAATTATGTGAGTTTATGAGCATGCCTCGTTGAAGCAATCAGAATGTTGTTTCCATTTATCAAACATTTCTGATTCCCACTGATTATACAGAAAGATAAATTCATGATGGTGACAAGGATTCATGCTATTAGTTAAAAAAGGACACTTAATTATAGTTGAACTTTGGTGAATTTTCAGTCACCAAAATTTAGAAATTAGCTTTTGAGAGATTTTGCTAATCGACCTGTAAAACCAAGTACTTGTGGTTATTTATCTAATAAACTGAAATAGGTAAACACTTTTCCAGTGCAAGTAGGTTTAGGATTGATATTAGGTTGGATTTTATGGTGCAAGGGCAAGATCTGATCAAGCAATGTTTTCCTATCAAATGGACATACACACACAGTTTCACTAACACAGAAGTACAAATGATAGTTACAGGAAATTAACCTGCGCCACCTACAACTTGCAGGTTGCTAGCGCAGTGGGGGAACCAATTGTGTCACAGTGGCCCTAATGCAAACTAATTAAATTTAACCAGTTCTCAGTAATGTAGAAATAAAAATTTTACATATTTAGATTGCACAGTAATTTTCTGTTGATAATCAAATCAGCAACAAAAGATGTTTTACTAATAACTGCCACTAAAGAATTTCAGTATTTAGTTTTCATATAAACTAAGTGATTTTGTACAATTTATCAAGATTCAATACAAATGTTTGTAAAAATACATTGATCATTAAAAAGTAACAACAGAACTAGGAAAATAATTCTAACTAGTAAAATAGCAAATAAAAAATTATTTTATTTTCCTAATACAAATTACAGTATTTTTTGTAACATATATTATAATCACAAAAATTGTATACAAAAAAATAATCTGAAAATTTTTCATTACAAATCTACAAGCTAAAATAGGCCTACCCATTACTATAAGCTTTTATTAACTAATCAAGAGCCCGCAATTAAAAAATAATTTTAAAACTATCTCTTTATTATTCATACAATAACTTTACAACTATTTCAAGCTTTAAATGTTCCTAACAATTTTTTCTCAATTAGTGCTGATTTTAAATGTTCCGAATGAGGGTTAAATTCACTTCAGATTGGTTATAAATGATTATAAAAATGAAAATATAAGATATTGATATAGGTTCTGAGGACTGCAGAATACACATAATTTTCTGCTTTCTTAATAATTTTTAGCTTTACTGCAATATTAATTTTATTTGCAGTTATATTTTGCAACACAAGTGATAATTAGACTGCACTTCAACTGTTAATCAAGTTACTTTAAGAGTGTGTTTAATTTTTCTCATAAAATTCTTTTTTACTTGGAACAGCAAAAAACACACAATGCAGAATTTAAAAAAATACATAACATATGGAGATTAATAAAGATAAATCCTATAATGCATCGGAAATTTAAGTCATATTGTTTCACGCTGTTTGTTTGGTATTGTTTCTATATACGATATTTAAAATAAAATATTTTAGTCAGAAACTGAAAAACGATTTAGTAACAGAATAAATGTTAAGACATTAACATTTGAAAAGAATATATTTGAAAAAACAATGTTTAAATTTGGGGTAGGCCTATCTAAAAGCTTACATATATAAAAAAAGGACTAGGAATAAATAATTTTTTCATGTTGACTGATTACAATTTTCAGTAACACGCAAAAGCAGTATTCTAAAAGAAAGTATGGAGTTAATCAAAAATTACAATTGTTCCAGACCTCAAACTTTCTAACAAAAAATAATTCAATAAATGTTAAAGAAAAATTCTAGTATTTTTATGGAGATTCCAGCTCACAATTTCATGCAATTCTTTGATAATAGTATTAAAATAGCTTCGTTATTGAACCAGCAAAGATTTTAATCAATTCATTAGTCAGAATATAGATAGCTATTTCCAAGCCTGTAAGAATCGGAATTTAGAATAAAAAAATGGTTCAAATTAGTAAAAATATACCTCGAGACAATGGAAC
The DNA here is from genome assembly GCA_933210815.1 of Meta bourneti. Classification (NCBI taxonomy): domain Eukaryota; kingdom Metazoa; phylum Arthropoda; class Arachnida; order Araneae; family Tetragnathidae; genus Meta; species Meta bourneti. The sequence goes on along the minus strand of OW119929.1, from coordinate 72,322,576 downwards.
ATGGAATACTTCATTGACCCTAAGGTAATCACATTTTTAAAATATTGCATTTAAAAAAGTGCCATGATTAGATTAATAAACATTAAAGCAAATATATTACAATTCATATTTGAGCTAAATACTGACACTCTACTATGCAGGTAACAATTCTTTCATATTTTCTGACAAAACATTTTTATCTATCAGTTTTGATTTCACAGCTGCTATCGAATGTGTTTCTTCAGCTACGTCTTCCACCCGAATGTTGGGATTGAAACGAGGATCCAGGAGAGGATCATTATCTGCACTTGCACGACCAAACTTCAGAAATAAAATGCTGAGAGTACAGAGGGCAATTAGGCAGAGGACCAGAAGGATCACCCATTTCTTATAGAAAATATTTGGATCATTTCTACGGTTTCTGCCATGCATTGTTCTTGATCTGAAAAGAAAATTGCATAAATAACAATATATATAAATGAGAGAATAACTTATTGTCCACCACTTCAGTACATACCAACACCTCAAAACGTCTAATTCAGAAATATAGCAGTTTCTGATACTTTGTTTTTTTCATCAACAGAATCAGAGATCGCATATTCAGTTTTAATAGTGGATTGGATGTTAGGGTTTTATGGCGCAAGGTCCAAAAGCAGACAAGTTGCGCCAATTTTAATAGTGAAGCAAATGGAACTAATGATCAGTTGGATATGAAGGGTAATCAGAGGTGTTTACAAATCTTAAATGAAAACTGTACTTAATATTAAACACGCACTACTTAAATTACATTAAATTCATGTGACAGTACCTTTTCTTTTATATTATTGAATTAAGTTTTGTAACTCATGAATGTTAACAAATAATTTCTTTTTTCAGAGACCTTTTATTTATATTTATGAGGCAAAAGCACAAATTTTCGTTGAAGTGACCTGTTACGTACAAGTACGTTTTATATAATACTCCAAATGCAATTTTTGGATAGCTTCAGAATTCTGGCATTTGTCCAGTTTCATTGCTGCTGGATTTTTGAGGTTTTACTGTATATTTAACAGTGCAATGAATCTGAACTGTGAAGTACTTTCTGGTAGATTGAAGTTGGACTGTATTTGTATGCTCTGCTACAAATTATTGCGATTTAACAGAAGAAATTAGTATATCTTATTCTAACAGGTTTTCAAACTGTCAGGGAACTATCAATTTTCAGGGGAAACATGGTCCCTCACTAGGGAGGGACCTCACAGAGATTTGATTGCATTGATTATCTGTATTTTGCAAGACATTGGGCAATTTGAGGTCATTGTATTTGAAGAAGCGAGAAAAAAAATCACAAGACCTTTGCAGATAAAAATGTTTCATAAAGTCTGCATTTTTTGCAGGAGCAAGCAAAAGTAAAAATTAGGTTTAATAAAATTGCAATAGATTAACCTGAGAGTGCACATGTAAAGAAACTTTCATGAGTGCTATGCTTAGATCCAGTTAAAAATATCAATTTTAGGCTAACCTATAAATATTATGTCATCCATTTTTGATGACACTTGACCTGGACAAGTATTATTAACCTTGTCTTTTTAAATCCAGGTGAAATGAAATATGCAGTGTTCTTGTACAATCTACAATGAAAAATCAGGCCATAATGTTTTTTTAAGGACATTGGAAACCCTGCATTAACCTTGTATGATGGTCAGTGAATAATTAAATTATGAGTACAAAAATTTTACTACTCAAGTATTTAATTAGACTGCATTTTCTTGACAGATGAGTTGATTTTATTACTTCTGTAAGTATAGGTATATGTATAATTGAGTACTTCTATCACAACGATAGTTCTTTGATTAGAGAAGGAGTATCCAGAAACCAATAACAAGGCCATACATGTCTTGATTCCTTTTGTGACAGCCTATTTGGGTGACATGGTTTTCGGAAGTGGAGTCAAAAGATATATATAAATCATGATTACATGTCAAGCAAAATATGGAAACCAGTTTTCATACTTGTGCCTCGATATGAGGAGCAGATGAAAAAGCAATTGCATCCTTCTCATTGACTTTCAAAATGTCAACATGCAAGTTCATAAAAATGAATTTCATTTAATAAATTAAATTGACAGCTAGTTCAAATTAGATCAATTTAAATATTTTGCACAATTAAATTGCAATTCAAATGTTAAATTTAACTTAAAGTTTATTTAAGTGTAAATTTTATATAAAGGAAGCACTGAGACATTTAGATAAAGGGGCCATGGACAAAAAAAGTCAGAAAAAGATTATTCGAACAGAATTTGAAAGCAGACATCATAATATTAATACTGTTTCAAAGTTTGAATGTAAAAATATTTTAAGAGCTGGTAATACAGCATATACTAGCATAATTCACTTTAACTGGTTATTCTAATGAAAAGAATTTTTTTTAAACATAAGTGGCAAACAATAGAGCAAAATGCATATCCTAATAAAGTATCAAATGGAATAAGAGTAATAAAAATTTAAAAATAAAAGAATGAATTTTATGACGCATAGCAAAAATTATCCAAAGCTTAAACTTCCATTAATATACTTTATAGCTTTTCCAGAAAAAACTGCAATTGGTGTTTTCTTTTAAATTCTGTCAGGCGTATTCAAATGCAATTTTCTAAATGGTTGGTTGTCATAAAAGTATGTTTTACTATTATAGAAACATCTGCAACTAATATAAGAATATAAATTCTCACAAAAGGCAGTGTTCGAACATTCAGGAAAAGTAAATCCAGGAGTGGTTTTAGTTTTTTCTGACAGTATTGTAATTTAATTAAAACTTCATTTGTTTTTAGAACATCCAGTAGAAAAAACGTGAGTTTAAACACAAGGCAATTTCATTGAGAGGGAGAAACACTGAAGTTGTCACACCAAACAGGATGCCATTTTATGACTGACCTCTGGCTCAAAACGACTGGATTTCCCTTCATACCACAAGTGCATTCTGTGTTAAATTTTATTTGCTCATCAAAGTTTCTATCTTTGTGTTCGTTAAAGAGTGAGAAACTTTCAACAGATTTCAAATCTGAGGAATTTATTTTTTATCCCAGATCAATATCTAACACAGAAGCAGAATAATGATAATCTCGCTCCTCTATTCTAGCAACTTCAATCTTTTAGTAAAGTGCATCTTGACAATGACATTCTGCATAACACTCAGGAAATGACGTATTTATATCGTTTTTAAACGAATGTCACATTCTTTGTTGCCTTAATCAACTGCTATATTTTTACAGCAATTAAAGATAGGATGAAAATAAAATGAGATTTGATATTGCATACTAAATACATGGAAATAAACAAGATATTTTAACTGACTATTTTACCTCCTAAAATAGTCCCATTCAACAATGTGAGTATTCTGATCTTTTCTTGAATCTGAACTGTCCACCTGACAGCAGTACTGCATAGCAGACTTGATTAATTGTGTAGCCCAAATGCTTATGTGACATTAGCTTTATAAAGAAAAGATTTCTCCACTGTCCAGCAACGAATCATGTTTTGTATTAGTTTTCTTTTTTTGTTCTATTTTGAGGAGGGGATGTTAAAAATAGTTTTAAAACAAATTTAGAAACTTAAATACGATATCAACACAATGGGCTATTAGTATATCTTTCAGATTTCCTGGTGTACAAACTCTAACAATGGTGTTAATTTTAATTTGCTGACTTATCTTCAATGGAGAAGATTAAAACCCACTATTGTTACTCGATATTATCCAGCAGAAACAGTCTACAATTTAAATCAAATGACTAGTTGTGGAAACAAGTTGAGATTGATGAGAAAAAAAAATGAAAAAGTGTGGGTATGTTGAAGTTTTCTTTAAGATAAAACCTTCAAATATATTGTGGTTATGATACGTGTAAATGACATCAGAATACGGGAAAACCAAAATTTCTATACAAAGGTAAAATACATCAGAAGTACATATTTCTTCATAGAGGATTTTAAGATGATGGAATTATTCTAATTAGTTGAAGAGTAAACAAAAAATATATTTAAAAGGTAGGAAAGAGTAGTTTTATATAGGTGATCACAAAAAATATTTATATTTTCTAGTTTTAATGCAATCAAAAATAGTTAACTTGATTCCTAGGTTCTCAGAAAGAGACAACATATTGAGCCAAGTTTAAATGACACATATACTTTCTTTTATAAAATTAGGCCAGAAGACAAAAGCATTAAATACTCACTTGAACCACCTACTGAACCATTCAAAAGCAGATCGTCTCTTATACTTGTCTTCATCATGATCTGTTATAGATTGCCGGAAGTGTCCATGATCAGTTGCATCATACAACTTTCTTGGACTTGTGTAAGAAGCTATGAAAGGAAAAGTTGATGAAAAATTTGTGTAATGTAAATAAATCACAAAAGACAAAAAAATTACATAACAAATGAAGTAAGCCATTCAGTATAACAAACACATTAAAAAGAAACATGTCCAAATTTTCTAGCCTAAGATAGATGATCAAAATGAATTGATTGTCTGTTATTTCATAACTTCCATACTAAAAAGATAATGTTTTAAGTCACAAAATCAAACAATGAAATAAATGAATAATTTTTTCACAAGACTTCTGTTCCTTTAAATGCAAATTTTTAAACTTGAAACAATGTTCTTTGCAATGTACTCACGGACTGATTCCTTTCAATAGCTAAATTTGTACTGAAATTATTTTTACCTTAACCTTTTACAGCAATGAAAATAAATAAGTTTTAATTAAGAGGTTTTGGGTTTATTTGGCAATGCCAGATTGAAATGAATTATAATATTGATTTTTTACCTTAACAAAGATTCCCTTACAATTTTGCTTTGTTCCGTATCTAGATACAAAATACTTATGCACAGTGAAGTCTTTTATTAGGTTACATCAAGTTTTAAATTAGTTTTTACCTGATTTCAAATTCAATAATTTTAAATTTGAATTAAAAATTGTAATTTGAAATGTTAATTTCTTAAGTACAAGAGTTTTAATCCTAGTCTACACACATTCAGGAAACCAATTTGAGGGTTTGAACTAAGGGTGAAGATGTTGCTTTCATTGGAATTTAGATTTTACTAGGACATACCAAACTGATGATTGTTAGATACTTCTGACTGCTTTGGATATATAAAGATTAACATGGTGGTTGCTTTAGAGGAAAGTAAATATTTTGTGACTTATCAAAGAAAAGCGTTCATTATAAGTAGTAATGAAGCTAAAGGCAGTGCTCATATAGGTAGGTATTCTGTGTTCCTGATTGTTACATGCATTTATCACAGCGGTTCTACAAGTTGTATGTTAGGTAACTATATTTGTAGTGATAAATTGCAATAAGTTTTGCAGTGTGATGGTTTAGTTCTTGTACTTGTTTACCTTTGATAATTGTTTACTAATGTGTTGGCTTAATTATAAATGTTTGATAAAGGTTGGTGAATTTAAATAGTGGTTTCTAGTGTTCAATTATTTCTTCAAATAGTGACTGCTCAACAGGACCAGATTATTTTTATTAAATAAGTTTACCTGCAAGTTTAGGCTTCTGTTTCCAGTTTTGAAACGACAATAATGGAAAAGAAATATAACAAGAGCCAGCACATAAACTTAAATTTAATAAACAAGTTTAAATATAGATTAACATTAATACACTAAGCTCACATAATTGAACATTTATTTTCGAATTTCAAAATTAAATCCCAATTAGAAATGAAACAAAATTGAGAGACAAAAGCTTCACACATATAAAGGTATATATTTTTATTTTCATAAAGCTACTAAAAAGATTTATTAAAAATTTTCTTACTAGTGTAGGATGCTCCATATGGTTCAGGTCGGATATTATTCAACTCCATTTGACTTGCAGTTGAATTTATGGTGATAGGTGCAGGCTTAGAAGCATTCTCAAGTGGCAGAGGACTAGGCTCTCTTAGAGGGGAGAACTGAATATTATTAGAATGTGTGTTTTCATTCAGTAAATCCCCCTCCATCTGAAATAATAAAAAAAGAAATAAGAAAGATTGTAATTAAGCAAAGAGAATTTTTACAACTCTCAATATTAATAATCAAACAAATAAACTTATCTTTTTAATAAACTCATAAATAGTATATTCCTTTATAACATGCAGCTTCAAAAATAGATTTTTATTTAACATTTTAAATATTTAAAAGTATTTCATTAAATTGTCCGTGTGTGTCTTAATCTTATCTTCAATATTATAAAACGAAAAAAGGAACAGAAAAATATAATTTAATGCAGTCACACTTTAAAGTTTATAATAGAATGAAAACATCTAAACCGAGCGACTTTTCCCTGAAATGTGCAATACTTTAAAATTTACTATTTACATTAAAATTTATATTCAATTTTGGGCATGATATTAGTGGTGTGAAAAGCTTAATCACTGTAAAAAGTTAATAAAAATGTGGTAAATCTCAGGCTTTCAGCCATGCATATCTTACTGGGTACTTAAAAAAATACAGAAGTTTTTGTTACTGCAAATGACATAACTTTTAACTACTTTTAGTAGTCAGCATAAAATTTGAATTAAGTGATTTAAATTTGAATTTAAGTGATTTCTGATTACCACCAAAAACTGTTCAGTAAATTCTTTTACAAAATTTGAACACTGTTTGAAAAGCTATTTGGGGTGAAATGTATCAATCTAAATTGTTGAAAACAAAGGTATGCTGTGCATTGTGGTATCTAAAGAAGTCATGGCATTCTGTCAGGGGAGTCATATGTTCAATTTCTTTGGCAACCATTGTGTTTAATATGATTTTTGGTGTATGGAGCCAACAGATGCATAACATTTTTTAATTTTAATAAAAAAAGGTAACAATACGAAAACTTGTTTTTTTAAATTAATTTAATTGTAGGAGGAAAAAATAGTCACTTTTCTGAATTTTTCATACTTTTGGAAGCAGTAGGTAAGCCATGTCACCATAAAACTGTCAAGTCCTATATTTATGAGGACGGGGGAAAAATATTGTGATTTACACACATACAATAATTTTGCTTTATTTCTCTTTTAGTTCAGACATTAGTAACAGTTTTTATAATTTTAGTTGGTTACATTTATATAGCTTAATAGCGTATTTAATTTAAATGCAAATCATTCAAATGTGATACTTTAAGCTAAGGAGCCATTGAGATTTACTTTTAAGTAGAGGGATTATGAACTAAAAAGTTTTGAAAAAGGTAGATTTGAAACAAAATTATTAAATTACATTTTCGATGGAAGATAATAATTATAAAAACGACCAAGAAGAGGGTAAAACAAAATGTACATTGATACTAGAAATCACATTAGTCCATAGATTAGCTATTGCTCCACATAATTCTGGAATTAAACATTAGAACCTCAATAAATTAAGAAATCCTGTAGAAGTTAAAAAGTATGTGAAAATTCATTCAAAATTAAGTAACAGAAGTAATATCAAACTAATAAAAAATGAACTACTTACAGCAGGGTAGCCTAGTCCTCTTCTTCCCCAATTAACTAGAAGTAAAGCATTTCTCAATGCTTCTGTAACAGGAGAGACAGCATTTTTCTGTGGGAAAATGCAAACATTGCACACAGGACATGTGTAGGCTTCAGGAGTTTGAGGAGATAAACTAAGAGCACCTTTGTTCAAGCAGTCCCAATGAAAAACATCTGCAAGAAATATGAATTTCATAAATAAAACCTATAACAAAACAATTACAAAAAGTTAAATATCATGATTCGAAAACTTTTCACTGAAAAAAATTATGATTTTACAACAAAATTATTTCAGAATTTAAACAAAACTGCTATTATTAATGCACGATTTTAATGCATCATAAATCAAAATAATGTCAGCCTAATCTAAAATAAGGGTATGAAAAAATCGGATTTATTTTATTTAAATCTGATTTTTTTATTTAAATCAGATTTTTATTATTTTAATTAATTCCTTGCTCATACAAATTTAAATTTGTTGGACATGGGACATGCAAATTACAGTGTAGTTTCTAGTTAGTTTTGATTTATTTAAATGTAATTTTTATGTAAAACATTCATGTGTTAGGAAATATAACTGGATAAATTTTTGAAAGATTAAAAAGCAACATAGAAATTAGCAAAGTAAATCACATGAGAGTAAATAGAACAATGCCCCAAATGCAAAGCATGAGCAATGTTTTTCCATCTGGTTCTCCAGCGGTTTAGAATTACTCTGAGTTTAACCCATAGCCAGTGACGTGAATTTTTTGGACTCTGATAAATAAGGTTGGTTGCTGTATCCCACCGACACCATTTTATAAATTTTTTTAATCATACAAATTTCAGAATTGCTTTTTATTTGCATTATATATTTATCATATATGAATAAAATGTGTTTTGAATTACTTCAATTATTCTGATATAAAATAATTAATTGGTTCAAGACTTGCTTTTGAGGAAAATATGTCACCAATAGGAAATAAAATAAAAGAAACTTGCATCGTGAAAACATTCCTACATCTCATTAATATTTAGCTTGCAAAAATAACTTATTTATGAAAAAAATTGTTATTTGTAAGTAAACAATAAAAATGAGACAAGACATGAAAATACATAAATTTGAAATAAAATAAGTCTATTTTTTCAAATTTTCTGAGCATAGAGTAGTATTTCTTTGGAATATTCCAAGCTAACGAAAAGGGCCTATACATGACACAAGAAAATGAAGCTTTTCTCTATGAACAGCATGAAACAAAAGTAATAGCATCCCCTCCCAGAACAGGTCAATTCAGTGGAATCTTGAGCTTACCATAAAAATGTAATCATCATAATCATTCAAAACGTTGCAATCATCATAATCATTCAAATAGTTTTATGTTGCAATCCATTATCTATTTTTTCAACATACTCAATTATCAGATGATTATATTAACTTTTACTTTCCAAATTTCAATTCCATAAATACAGAATAGTTGCTGTGCAATGAATTTTCTAAGGGATCAATGCATAAAATTTCCCAATAAAATTTAAATGAAAATTAACCACCAAAAACAAGACAAAATGAAAATATTAAAATTGTCTATTTTAAGATGCATGCGCAAAATTGGAATGCTTTTGTGATACTGCAGAAAACCTTTTCGTTGTGTCTAGCTGTCTTATATGTATTTTTTTCAAGAACACACTACAATACTAAATAAATAATTAGAATATCTTAATAAAGAATAGAAGTTGCCATGATTTTAATAATTTGAGTGACTATATTTTAAGCACCTTCACCCATCATATGGAGAAGAACGGTCCAAAGTAGACCATGTGCGATTTAGTCACATGGAATGTTTAAAACAAAACCCATGCTGATGAACAGGCTTGTGAGTGACACCTGTTGGTCAATGACCCAAGAGGGAAATATATAGTTATTTGGTAATTATGATCCCTATCAATAAAGGTTATTTAGTGTCTTCAAGGAAAGGATGATTTTCAGTATAACTGTTGGGGCGAACTGAGTACGAGCAAAGTTCTTAACTTATTCAATAAAATAATATGCATCTTGTTCAGTTATTCCATTTTCAATATTTTTAAACATAACAGAAAAAATGAAATTTAAAAATTTGATTTAAATATTTGAATACATGACTTTTTAAAAATCACGATTTAAATCAGCATATCCTGTCTAAAACACAAGTTTTTAATTGTAGTGTGAAAACGAAAAGACTCTAAACATAAATGGATTGAATAAATGTTAAAATAACACTCACGATAACAAGTCAGTCGAATGCAGTCACCTTCGGCAAGTTCAGTCTCACAGATATGACAATTTGGATTATAGTCACTGTCTTGTAGCCACTGGATGTACGACTGAACAACACACTAAAATACAAAATATCTCACGTAAGGATATATCAGAATCATCCTCAAAAAGTACATAAAATTCACTCTTAAAGTATACCAAAAACCTTACTTTTGTACAAATTATATTAGAACAGAAAATACTAATCTGCAATCAAAGGGTTTCGCAGGAAAGTCAAATATAAAAGATGTTGCTCAATTACACTGGCTACACAATACTACTATCATTCCCATTTATTAACCAAAAGGGAAGACTCCAGGTCAACAATTTAAAAGTCGTTTTGAAAATTCTGCTATGTACAAGTTAGCTAACGACGACAACTTTGTACATATAATTTCTTTCAATTTTCAAAAGGAGAAATACTATTTTTCACATTGCTTGATTGCCACTTTGACTCAAAAGATAAAATGTAACTTAATTTGAATTAACATCAAATTGGTAGTCAAAATCAAATGAAACAAAAATGAAAAGGTACCCACCCAAAAAAGTACACATAAGCTACTTCAACTGAAAAAATAGGTATTAATGACTACAACGAAAACAAATTAACGTGAAGCCAGAGAACAGAAATTGCAATTTATTTTGATTACTTGGGACCCAAGTATAAACTTTGGTTCAATTGAATGGCAACACCAGCTATAAAGTTTTACAGGAGGGTAGATGCAATAAATTATGAGACTAATTGCAGTGTAAATAATTCTTACAATCAACAGCTTCTTTATCAGTTTGAGATGTTTAAAAAGCCCATCAAGCAATTCAAAGATGAAATCTATCCCTTAACAAGCAACTTTAAGAGTTTGAAGTGGAGAAACATTGGATACGGCATTATCTATAAGATTTGTATCTTCCAAAAAACCATACTGTTCAGAAAATTTTGGTCGTCTTGTACTATTGAAAACTGCAAGTGCCAAACCAGATTCATAGTTTAGTTTGTTATTCTATGGACCTTTAAGACATGGGCTAATAAGACCAGAATATCAGTCGATATCTGTCTACACCACTTTTCAGTTGAATTATTATTACGATAGAATATCACAAAATTATTTTACATCTTTGGGTGAAATGAGATAAACGTTATCTTCTGTTCCTGTAGATTTGGATTTATAGGTACTTCATATTTATTTCAAACCCATATAAATGCACCTCAAGACCAACAAATGGAATATTCTTTAATATGAGGGCTTGGATTACGATAATTTTCAAAAATCTCATCTAAAACATGGACTACTTATTTGAAGTATCCCAATAGACTATAGTAAGTACTAAGACATATTTCGATAGAGCACCTTCGAAGTAAAAGTGTTTTCACTGGAAGATAATTTATGCTGTCGTAAGCAATACCAAATCTATAGTGTCCCAATTTGTACAACTTTAGTACCACCTATCAGGGGAAAATAAGATAGAATTTAATAGCTTAACTGGACGATACATGTACATTGAGCTTAATAAATATTTTTTATAAAGAATATTGATGTTCTTTATTACCTTTGAATGATTGGTAACCATGCAGTGTTCACAAACATTCACACGATGTTCAAAACAAAACTGATTTGTCACTTTTTTCTTGGGACACTTGCAAAGACCCATGATTTATCGAAACAAACTCAAATACACTAAATACTTATTGAGCTTTAAACATTTGGAATTGGTGAAAGGAATCCGCTACATAGCACGTATATAACTTAAAATTACGGACAACGGCGATGAATCTTAATTATTTTACTTATTTACCAAAACACGTCAGTCTTTAAAAATTTTAGATTCATAGTGTTGCCATTCTAATTTAATTCCGTAAATCTTAACCTGAACGGGGAGAATGAGTGGCTTGGTATGGTAGGTAGGTTAATTAACGTCAAACTACAAGCAACTCCCCGAGCTATTGGCGACGACCCGGGATCAAAACAAAGGGAAAGATTCGAGGACACCTCGTAATTTTGAACCACGATCAGATGACGAGGGCAACACTTGAGTTGGCACCCCTCTCCAAACTTCTGCACCAACGTGTGACAATTTGAGGCCACGACAGATTTAATGTGCATCAGACCCACTGTGCCCGAGAGGTCTTTGGTTGGACCAAGTTTCGAATTCGCAACCCTCCAGTTGCTAATTAGTAGCCCATTATGCTGCTCCAGTGCGACTTTAATTAAAATACCAACCTACCGGTTGATAATTCGTTTTCTAACTGGGTTAACGCGCCCCAGAGTGGCGTGATTCAAAATTACGTGGCGTTGTACTTGAATCTTTCCCTTTGGGTGTTAATCCCTGACCGTCGCCAATGGCCCATTGTGATGCTCCAGAGTGCGACGTTAAAAAATACTTACCGGGATGCGTACAGGAAACATTCTACCTCAAAACAGTAGTGCTATCTACATTTAGCTTTGCAGAAAACCCTCTTAGAAACGAATCTCAGAAATAAAGTACTCAAGTCAAAAAATTTGTTCATTGATCAAACTAAATTCTTCGATATTTTGAAGGTTGTTAGTTTCGAACAAAGATTAAAAGGCAGCGTCGTAAAAACGATAACAAAAGTTAATCCCATTAATTTAACAACTGCAGAAAGTGCGATTGATTAAGATATATATTCTGCTTATGGGATCCAGTAATGGCAGAAAACTTCAATTTTCCAAAAAATTACTTTTTGTTCTGGTTAAGAATCAACTTTCATATACTATTTTAGAGTTAAATGAATTCACCACAATATCGGGGCCTCTAGAATCTACTTTTGATACGTAGTTCCATAATAGATGATGGTAAGTATATTATCTTGTTGCCTTTAGCAGTTGAGTAAGGACTGGTGCAAAAAAGAATGAACTCGGATTTTGCAGAGGTGAAACTTTTGAGACCCCATTACTTTGGAGCTTGCGAAGCTTATGTGACCTTTCATTTTTATATTTTGCCTTTCATTTGGAGCGCCATTCAACTTTTACCCAAGGCATGCGTTCAAATCACGCCCGGGTCACCAATGCAGCAGTGCGTAGACTTGAATCCATCAAAAAGAACTTCATAGTTGTGATTTGTAGCTTTGCTGTTACAAACAATCGAATTCGTAGCTAAACTATTTAAACAGTGGCTAAGCACCTTTATTCAATTTACATATTTGTTTTTTTTTTTACTCAAATCTCATAAATTCAAGCAAGTATAAAGAAAATAATTTCGTGGGGTGGCGATGGCCCAGTCTTGTCGTGCTTTGCCTGTATGATTAACGTATCAGTGTTTTACTTGTACAGATAATTTATCTGCTTCTTTTACTTTAATGATTAACCAAACTAAGATTTATGCCTGATTAAACTATTTCAACTTATATTTTTAATTGTCCCTTAAAATAAATTTTTATTTGGGGAGGGCTGTCTCAGCGTCTAGGTGTGATGGACAAGCCACACTGAAGCTATTTTTCTCGTCTTTTCCCATTCAGAGTCAAGCATCACATATACGGGGACTGCATTTGCTTTAGCAACTCAAGTTGTTACAATGTTAAATGAGCGTTTTACTTGCACAGTTTGGACAAAATCAAACGTAATATTTTTGATGGGTTTAACAAAACTTAGATTTACATAGATAGAGCTAACTTTAGAATTTATTTTTGTAACATCTGATTTCATTTCTTGCTGGAAAAACAATGAATTTTTAGAATTAGACACAACCAGGAAGACTCCAACTCTATGACAGGTAATGAAATAATTCTCGTAGAAAACGACATAGCTCATTGAACATCATCTCTCATTTCAACAAAATTAATTCTAGTTTAATTATACAACCAAACTTACAATACAGTTTATTCTTATTTGAAATGTTCAAATAAGTATGTAATTTAAGTCTTCAAGTTACACATAATTCTCTATTACATTAAGGCATCCCTTTTTCATCTCTCGGGACACAAACTAATTACTGAAATTCTGCTGCACACCAAAAAATACATTATATTCTTTGCTAACCCGAAAAAAAATAGGTATAATTTTGATTGAACAGAAAAAAATAATAGTAATTACCTATCCTTTTTGCTCTAGTGATTTTAAAAATCTTTTTGAAACAATTTATTTTTATATACTTAAATAAAAAAATCATATTCAAAATTACTTATATAGATATTGCTTGGATTATTCACAAATACACTCATCAAAAGTTCAAATTAAGCCATTGAAGTGAAATAAATCTTCCATAATTTAAACAGTTTCACCAGCACCAGTCTTGCAGCACACCGGTTGAAAATCGTTGCATTAAGGTATAAGAAAGTTTTTTCAGAGGATGTGTGAGGATATTTGCTAGACAATAAAGGACAAAAATTTCTTTTACAAAATATGGGTGCTTTATTAACAATCAGAATATAATTACAAAATTTTTAGAACAAGCAACAAGAACAATTATTGAGCCATGAAAGCAAACACTGCCCTCGAATTATACTCTTATATAAGAAGCATTATTAATTTCTAAAAATGGAAGGAGAGTAATGTGCGCAAATATCAGACATGGCAAAGTAAGAATTTGATAAGTATTGATCTGTCATAAGTACAATGCTTATAGTTTAGTACATAAAAAACATAACCATCACTGAATAAAAAAGATTGTCAATTTTGTAACTACTTTGTATCGAACTACTAAAAAGTAGCCAAAACATCCACTGTACTTCCCAGCTACTGTTTTGCAGTACAGTATCATATAACTACTTTATACATTGATACAAATCATGAAAAAATTGTATAAAAATGTGTATAGATTTGTTCTAAATTTTTGAGATCAATTTAAAGAACTTTTCATGATATAACACTTAAGTTAAATAATGTAAGTTGTACTTTGAAATTTGTACTTAGTGATAATATAATTTCCATAGCATTAACATGTACTACATACGAAATTATAAAAAATTAAACATGCAGATAAATTTCTAAAAAATTCATAAAATTGCTCTCATTAATTTAGAACATAAATGGAGAACAATTTTCAAAGTCAAATGCAAGTTTTAATCACATTTATTTACTCTAATTTAGCATATAAATAATGGATATGTTCGCCTATATCTATAAGAATGAAAACACTTTGATTCAATATGCACACAGTAAATGCCGAAAAAGTTTAGTATACTCTTACCTCAAAGGCCTTAAGTATGAAGGAGATGTAACATTTATGAAAGAACAAATTTGCATCAATTTATGTAAAATAATTAAATTATGAAATGTATCTCAATACAGCCTATTTTCCTATCAAAAAATTATGCATGCAAATAAAGCATTAAATAAAATGCATGGTTTATTATGGATAATGAGCAATAAAATTTCACATGTTTTTAACACACACGTACCAATAAAACATGTGCAAAACAGCATTTTTAGTTACATCAGATGCTAAATGTTTTCAAGTTTAAGACATCTTTAGAAGAGCACGATCTCAAGATTCATTTTAAAAATCCATGCATCATTGTTTAAGATATTTTCATATTCACCTTCAATAAGAAAAATATCCATTGCTCATTGAATACATGTTTTTATACTATAATACTTAGACGTAAAAAACTAATCTGCATCAACAAATATTTTAACATCAATAAGAAATTTATAGTTACTACTTTCAAATGATTGAAATCAAGTCAGCTGTGATGAACATTTAACGATTCTCAATATACGTATGCTGAAATGATGCTACAGTACATTTATGTAATAAAATAAAATGTGGTTATGAAAATGTAAAATATAAATACAAAAGCAAAAAAAAAAACATTTATTGAGAAACACAAAATGTAAATGCTTAGATTTTTGATACTCTATAATTTTGTAGGTGGATATCGGAAAGTTCAGAAACTATGAACATTCCACAAGATAAGTAAGTGTTGTTCTGATGAGAAGGCAGTCAACCTTGGGTTAGTAGATTTTTGAAAAAGTTTGGAAGCTAGTTAGTAGACTGCTACATGCAAAACCTTGAATGGCAATTGTAATGAATGTTTCTTCTAACTTGTTATCATTGCTATCGCTTTCCACACCGAATAATAAACTTTGAACCAGAATTTAAAATTACCATCTAATTAACAGAATACTCATTTAAAACCACATAATCAACTGCCAACTCATAGGAGGTAAATGCTACAAAAATAACAAAATATTTGAATAATGTGCTTTATCATCAAAAATAAGTGACAAAACAAGATAAAATGAGATGGATATCAAACTGAGTTTATAAGTTCTTTAGCATGTACTTTGAAGCCAAGAACAAGGGTATTACGAAGACACTATTAATCTTTGCAATAGAAGTCAAGTATTTGATTTAAGGAAAATTTATGAAAATATATTTCATACAAATATGAAATAAGAAACTAAATTATTTTAGTTTTAATTCTTTAATAGAAAGCTC
The DNA here is from genome assembly GCA_933210815.1 of Meta bourneti. Classification (NCBI taxonomy): domain Eukaryota; kingdom Metazoa; phylum Arthropoda; class Arachnida; order Araneae; family Tetragnathidae; genus Meta; species Meta bourneti. The sequence continues at coordinate 72,306,459 of OW119929.1, read as the reverse complement.
AACACTACTTAAAAATAATTCTCATATTTAGCAATTGGTTAAAGCTAATAAAATTAGCTTTTGTGATAAATATGTACAGCTTAATTAGAGTAAAACTTTTCACAATGACCAACTGGGTAAAACACCCAAATAACAGTTTCTTTTGGAATGGAAAGTTCCAAACAAAATACTAATTTTCCTTTTACTATGTAGTCACCCTTAAATTACTTCGTTATTAAAAACATGAAAATCTGAAGAAAATGTCAAGATGGTCAGTTCTACATTAATCCCACATATATTTGTTCTGAAATCTGAAGTTTTCCCTGCTTGACTTCTAACCAGTTTTGACCTTCTTGACCAATACAATGGTTTAAGTATTTTGTAAGCAAGTTTTATGGTAAAATAGAAAAAGTAGTGAAGTTTACGTTTTCACCACAGAAAATTCAATGATTCACTAGCATCAAAAACTATAAGATTCCATGAAAAATAGCATTACTTTAGGTAAGATAACTGCTCTTAATTCAACTGTGAGTTTACCTTCTCTGAGCCGGGGTAGCCCAGTTGGAAGAGTAACTGATTATCTTATAACAGTTTTGATCTGATTATCAACCAGAGGGGTGAGTTCGAAACTCGGTCCAACCAAAGATAATCATGTATGTGGGGACTGGTGCACTTTAAATCTGTTGTGGCCTCAAATTTCTTCATGTTGGCATGGTGTGGAAGCTTGAGAGTAGGGTGCCAGCTAAGGTGTTGATCTTTCATCTGATTGTTATTTAAAATTACGATGTGTTGTCCTCGAATCTTTCCCTTCAGGTTCCCGGACCATTGCAAATAGTCCATTGTGTTGCTCCAGTGCTAAGTTAATTAACAACCTACTTACCTTCTGAGGACAGAAATACAGAACTTTGGTATTTTTTTGGTTTTAAAATTTTAATCGAAGTATATGTTTAAAGCAGGTTTGTTGGGTTTTATGGTACACAAGGGCTATATTTAGCCAAGATGAGCCAAACATCGAGTAAATGGACATGCATACACAAGGAAAGCTCCACTCACACAGAAGAAATACACCTAAGGAGACATCGGATCTGCACTACCCACAACTCCCTGTTGGAAAGTGCAGAGCAGTTTAAATGCAATGGGCAAACCTATTGAACCACTTAAAGCTGGGCAAGAAATATTAATGCAGTGAGATGTGTATGTTCTAAGCTACATTTTAATCATGTCTTATTAAAGATATAACAAGGGAAGTGGAATGGGTTTATTTGCAAAGAGTGATATTTTATACCATATATTCTATATACTGTTTTCTATCAATTATTAAGACACATAGTAAACTCTATTTAATGTAGTAAGCAATAATCAGTTAATGACTACCTCTCTGGGATGCCACTTTACAGTCATTTCAGTAAGGTTTTACTGTAATTGAAATAAATACAGACATTGAGATTTTTTCGATAAAGATAACAAGAATACAATTAAATAATAAAAGGCGATTGTTTTGCAGTTTATAATAAAGATGTCAAACCAAATACAATAATGCAAATTTGCACAATTTTTTATGGATGCATATAGATATTTTTTATGTAAGTTTGTAACCAAAAAATACGAAGACAACTGTGTAAAACATCAAATATGAAAATAAGTAATTATCTTGTGTTTTTGTTTAAACATTAACTCACTAAATTTTATTGAAAATTAAAAGAGTTTATAGCTTTTATATAGATAAATTCAATATTTACATTCTGAATACAATATTTACATCTTTTATGCTTCATTATGAAAGCAATTCTAGGAAATAAAATAAGTTATACTTAATTTAATCAGAATATTTTTAATATTCTATATATGATTGGGCCATATATTTTGTAAATATAGGTTATATTAAAAAATGAACCTTTTAGAATACAAAGAGGTCATAAGCACCAAAATCATAAATACATCATTCCTATTTGAAATAATTAACATAATAATTTGTAACAAATAACAGGAAATATTTAAAATTCAATTCAATTATAAAATATATTAAAATTCAAATCGTTTCTCAGTTTTATGAGAATGCATTCTGACAAATAATTTTATTGATAGTAAAAGGTCTGACTCAGAAACACTAATTTAAGATAAATGATTAACAAACTTAAAAAATTTATTTTGATACCTAAGAATTTTATATTTTTTGCTGAAGTATCACAGTTTCAATAACAGACATAGAATCTATAATTTATGTAAACAATAATTTTTCTATCTTAACATCCAATTGCATTGAAAAACTTACGATTTCAATTTATTTAATTCGTATTCAATGCTGTTATAGTTCCTTTGTTGTATCAGCTTTAGTTTCCTTGCCCATCATCAACCCTTTCATCAAGAAATCATGATATAGAGTGTCAAGTGGATCGTAAACTCTGCTGAAGTTCAAAAACAATAAATTATTGTTAAACATATTTACTTTCTGTACTTTTAAATAAAATTCCGTTCTGATGAAAATAATACATTCGTACCAGGTGTAAGCTTTTATCACAATCATAAAACTCTTAAAATGCAATACCTTAAAATGGTTCAAAATTCTTAAAATGTTGCAATGGAAGCAGATGATAAAAGTTCTTTAAATAGATAAAAATATTATTATTTAACAAACATTTTTATATTTTGTAGTATTTGCAGTAATTGTCTATTTTGTGAAAAGTATTTTAGTAATACTTCTTTTGGTAAACACACAAGAAAAACAAAATACTTTATTTTTATTTATGTAAATGCTTTATTATAATGTTTGCTCAGATCCAAACACTAATCCTTAATATCCATTAAAAAATAATGGAATTTCTTACAATCAATGAAAAATTTGATCCCAGGTGACTTAAAAATTATGTTAAAATTGTTAATTGTGAACTTACACTGTTTTCTTACTTTATGAATTTATTTTTAAGGGTTCAGAAAATTTTGTGCAATGAAATCTTTTTTGATAAAGTAGATACCTAATAACACAAACGTAAGGCATATTTTCCAAAGCAATACCGAGTGAAAATTTTAAATGCTTAAATTTTTTTATGAGTGGTACAAAAGCAATAAGTTTCTACAAGTTGCTTTACAGACCTTTTTTTGAATACTTTTGAACATGACAAAACCCTTTTATCCCACAAAAACTAGAATCAATATTATTTTCTTATTTTACTTTGTAGTACTGTTTTGATTCTTCAAACTAATCCGATTTTGTGTTTATCTCTGCAATATGAATTGAATACTTCTCATATACTTAATTGTTTTCAGAGTCCATAGTCACTTGCATAATATGGTATATTAAAAGGGAGAAACTATGAAGAGAATTATTAGTTGTATAACACATCTAAGGTAAAATGCACTGGAAAGGATTGGAGCTGAGAGCATGAGTGCAAATTGTGGTTCACGATATTTATATTTTTTCACTTCTTAACACAATATCAATTACAATGATTGGATTAATATCCACATAGAATAATAAATAAAAATTATGTAGAATTTCACTTTAAAGATTTAAAATACTATTGTCAAAAAGTGTGCATTTGATATATCAAATAAACCTCATACTATATTTACTATGATAATGATATCTAGCTATGGTATTGCAAACAATGAGATGGCTAATCTGCTGGCCAAAAAAGGGGCAAAGATTTCTGACATCAAATGCTGGGATCCCATATCACACTTTTTAATCAATAATTAGAACAAATTTCAAGATTATTCTCACAAAAGAAGTTTTGGAGTGGGATTAAATGGAAACATGGTGGAACATCTTAGACCTACCAGATTGCCTAAGGAAGAGAGTCATTGCTGAAAATTTCACCTTGCTAAACATCTGCATTGCATTTCTATATTAAACTATCATTTTTGCAAACTGCAATCTTCAGGAGGATATTGACCGTGTACATCTGCTCTAATGTCCAGTATTCTGTCCTACTTCAATGTGGGAGGAATACTGGGAAAGCAAAGGACCAAATAGGTTCATAGACTTTATCTTCTGTGTTTTTCTCTATTGATTGACTTCAGTCAGTGTTGCAATCATCACATATCATTGGAAATAAATAAACTTTATTTACTTTCTCCTTCTGACTATACTTTTATGCTTTTCAGATAAATTTAAAAGTATATTTTATTATTCTGACATCGATTGTTAAGATAGGCTCAACTGCAATTTGAAATAATTCATAAATGTCTAGTAAGATATTAAAACAAATTTACCCAAAAATGGAATATGCATCACTTGCTGTTCCTAATATAGAATTGGCATTGATGTGATGAATTACACTCCCATTTTGATGAAAAATAATGGATTCAACTGGAAATTCATAATGACTTAAGCAAGCATGAGCCAGAGAGGAAGCTTTAGAATGAGGATCTTTATTTATAATTTCCTATAATAAAATAAAATATCAGGCACAGATTAAAAATGGCAAGCACAGGACAGTGCAACAGTAATCAAATATATAAATTTGATATTGAGTAAGGAATGTCTTAGAGATTACACTAAAACCAAGTTGCATTTTAAGTTGAGTAAAAAAAACTGAAATGGATATTTTAACTTTTAAAGTAATGTAATTATCTAGCATATCTAATTTGAATGGTCACAATTAAAAATTATATCATGGCAAGTATTTCAAATTGCTCAAAAGAACGAAACCTTTTCTGTACTCAAGCATAATAAACTTTTCATACATAGAAATATGCAGTTACCAATACCAACTTATTAATTCAACTTTCCATTACAATTACTTTACTTTAGAATCAACAGCACATTTTCAGAAAAAAGTAAATTTGGCATGAAACAAAAATGTACAATATTTACAGAGAGTTAGTTAAGAATGTAACAATCCTCATTTGAAACGAATTAATGAAATTCTTTATACTAGAAATCACTCTTGGTTTACACTAAATATAAATATATTCACATACCTGGAGTATCATGAAAGATGTTTCTATTTACAACTGAGAAAGGAACAAAATAACAACTGAGAAAGGAACGAGATCCCATCAAGATATCAGCTAAGTTATAAAACATTCATCGGTGAATAATGATTTTCATACCCACTTCTCACTGACCATCCTTTCTCTGTGATAAAATTTTTCTTTCACTTAACAAGGGGAAAAATGTTTAGGGTGTTTTCAGGGATGAGAGTATAAGTTCCAGACAGACAAAAAATATGGACAAGAGAAACTTTTTATATCAAAGGAATTTTTAAAATAATTTTTTTTTCAGAACCAGAACCATGAATTTGCAGGTATGGGTTTCCATCAAATCCTGTAGTTGTGAGTTCCAGGTAGCCAACAAGACCAAACTCTAGTTTCCTAGGATTCCTTCGAATATATTCTGTTTGAAAGAATCCTAGGAAACTAGAATTTGGGGGTTAGTTAAAGATTTGTATACCACTTTGCATTATCCTGGATTTTGCAAAATCTTGACTTCACTTTTTAACTTACGATGCAGTTCCTTTTTAGTATTCACATAAAAGAATACAGTAGCTAAGTTATTCATTTTGGGTTTTGCCAGTTCTTTACATATTGTCAAACATCTTTACTGGTATCTAATAAATGTATGCATGATATCTGGTACAATATTTTTTGCATATGAGAGGGATTTTCAGAGTAAAGATGGGGATTTTATTTCCTTGTTGCTCAAATACTCTCATGTGATAAGTATTGTGGTTACCTTCAGATGTGGTTTATTGCCATTTTGGAGTTTGGTGTTTAATCTAATTGGATGACCAATCGGCTATAATATATTGATTCAGAATCCATTCTTTAAACCTTCCATTGGTGACAAATCATTAAGAAAACAAGCTTAGTGACATCTTGTGAATAAGTACGGAAAACCCATTCCATCACAAAAACACTATTGCCACCTAAACGTAGATTGACAGAAAATGCTTCTTATGCAATATTATGAGATGACAAAGTAATTCCATTGGTTTTAGTGATGCGAAATTTTTTACCAACGAAAAAAAGTTTGCTTTAATAGTTATGAAAATAAGCTGCTTCTTTCAATCATAAAATAAAATGTAAAAGTCAGAAATAAAAAACAAAATGTAATTTAAAATAACATTTTAAAGCTTGTTAGGAAGTAGGATACTACATTGTTTTAAAAGTTTGAGAATTTTGGCAATGTACTTAAGACTTTAACAAAACCTAACTACATTTTACTTGTTGCCCTCATTAAAGTTTAATTTATTACAAATTAGTGAAAACCTTAAGCATGAATTATTGATACTCTTATTTGTTTAAACTTACCATTTACATAATTTCAAAAAAGACTTTCCAATGCTATTTGATCAATTTTTTGCACTTGCCCCACATGATGAGGCAAGAGCATATCTCATTCATCTTTGGTCAATTCCACTTTCATCCCGAAATTTGAAGCACTAGCAATGAAACTTACCTATTAGACTCATTCAATCATTTCCATCTAGGTGGAAGAGACCTACTTTAATCAGACACATTTAATATTCAGTGGACACACTTACTCTGAAAATGCACTTACCCTGCCTCATGCTAAATGAATTTTTAAAAATTCAAGCACCTTAAACTGAGTTTTTCATAATTGATTAGAATCTATACATATAAAGCAGAGTTGGCATCTGTTTGTCTGTTCTCTATACAAATCTACACCATTTGACCAATCTACACTAAATTTGGTACACTTATTCTTTGGAACCCTGAGGGTAACGTAAGCTACACATTAGCCCCCATTCTGTTTGTCTTGGGTGTGCAGAGGGATGTAACATCCCATCATCCTGGACAGAGCACTTGCTAGGGGGTACTCTCTCCCGGTCTGAACATCTACAGGAGTCGCCTCTCAAGATGACCTCGGAGTTTTTCAGAATCATAGAGTATGATGCAATAGCAGATGGGTGTGGTTGCGCTGAAAATCGCTCAGTATCATATTGTTTATGTATCCCATCTGATAATTCTTAAACTGTAGCTTTATTATTGGAATGTAAATTTTTATGGTAAAATAAGATTATTTTCATAGAAAGCAGTCTTTCTTTATTGTCGATATGGTAAAGGGCGCTAAAGACAATTCAAAATCCTCATAGGAATAACATTGCGTATTTATACAGTCAATGTCAGACCAATTCACACTAAATTTGGTACATTCATCCTGAAGAATTCTGCGGGATACATAGGCTATATATTAACCCCATTCGATTTGTTCTAGGTTTCCAGGGGGCTAAAAACAATTTAAAATTTCCATAGGAATAATAGAGTAATATTACGATGAATTATAAACAATTCAACCCGAGCAACACTGGGTAATTCAGCTAGTACCTCATATACCACAAGCAACTAGCCAATAAAGGAGATACTTCAAATGGTGAATTTACAACTGTATTTATGTAACAGAAGGAATTTTTCTGTAGCAAAACTGCTTCTACCCCAGTTTGTTGTTTATGTATTCGTTATGTAAAACTACTATGAACAGATAATTGCTAAAACTTACTTTCAAATCTGTTACAGTAGACCAGAAGCTGATGAAATGTAATGACAGGAGATTCAAAACGGGCGGACTTGCAAGAGCAGATTCTCTCAAAGTCCGCCCTGATCCTCAGCAGGATTGGTCGGCCAAATTGCCCCACAATATAATTCCATGGACCAGTTTAGCTTCGTTCGAAGCAACAGCAAATGCTTGAGGTAGGTCATAATATTTAACCTGAATTCAAAAATTTTATTTGAACTAATCAAAGTAACTACACAAAGGATAAATAAATAATGTTTCTTGTTTTAACAAAGTTAAAAACTTTTACATCAACTGTCAGAAAAATTGGTTGAATACTGTGTTTGACCAGTGAATTTAACAAATAGTGTTTCAAAATATTATTGGAAAAAAAGTTTTAAGTTACAATATGAACTTAATTCATCAATTCACAAATTAAAATAAAACAAATGGGAAAAAGGTACTCTGAAAAGTTTGAGACAATCATTTGCTGTTTTTTATTAGCCTTCAGTCATAATTATTTCAATGAATATTGTTTTAGTTTTTTTTGTTATATTTGTCCAAAATCATGAAAGAAACAAATGCCATTGAGCCCTTGGAGTAAAGAAATTCTAAATATTTATAAACCTTAGTTTCAGCCTTGCTTTAAGAAACAATTCAATTAAAAACTTGAAGAAATTAACATAAATGACTCATAATAGCTTTTTACAATTAATAATAAATGTAAGTGCAGAAAACAATTTTAGGCCAATAGCAGCATAAACTCATGCCATGTGAAATATATTTATGCCTGTATTGTACATATGCTACCATAAATTTATAAAAAAATTGATCATGAACACAAATTTTCCTCATTCCTGAAATATGTGATAAATTAAGAGTCAAATTCATAAAAAATTACTAATAATTCACACAAAAACTGAATTAACTTTTAATATAATTTAATTTTTTAACATTAACCTTTTGATAGATGCATATATGTATGAGATACAGTGGCTCCCTCTTAAAATGTGATACATATTAAATATATATTTAAAAATATATCATCTTTGCATATTTTAAATCTGTGCCATCTCTACAAATAATGAGTTGAAACTAGATATGTGTATCTGAGAGAAAAAGTGTGATTGTAAGTGTAACTTTAGAGATAGCATCTATTGGAAGATTAACATGCCAAAATTTTGCAAATTTGTTCCTGTTACCAACTGGGAACAAGTGAAGAGGCAACTCTAGACCAGGAATCATACAGAAAAAGCATTTGCCAAACCAGAGTAATACCGTGATATAAGAGCTATGGGTAAGAATAGCCCACATTTTTGTGTTGTCTGGTTCTGAATAAATTTTGCAGGGTAACAATTTTAAATTTTCATGTGCACAAAGAATTTTATACAATTTTCAACTCACTTTTAAAGAATAAGCATACTGTAACATTAAAAGTATACCTTTTTGAAAGGGAAAAAATGTGCTTCTAGAGCACCTATGGCTTCTTCCATAGTAATTTCAGCAGTCCATTTTATATCAGATAAATTCTCATTGGTTCCTTTTTCAGTTTCTGAGGGCACAGATATTGCAGAAGAAATCAATGACATTTCTGGAATATATCCAATATCTACTTCCATGTTCTCTTCACCCTGACCATTGAACCACTCCATATCTAAGAAAATACAGGAGTGTTAAAAATGGAACATAGACCAAAAATTTAAATATTTTATTGGAAGTATATTGCATTTGAATATTTGGATTGAATCTTTACTATAAAATACTTGCTCTCAGACCAATTTCAATCAATGTCAGAATAAGAGACCAATTATTTGGAAAAAGCTTACATTTTAGAGCATTCTCATTGTAGTCATTTCCATATTATTTTTGGAATTGTGCTTGGATTTTAAATAGGAGAATAAGAATAGAATAACATATTCTCGATTAATAAGTAAAATTTATTTTCTAATTATTTTCATCGCCATTGATTTTCAACAAGCAGTAATCACTTTTACTGAAAAATTAGAAATTTTTTTTTAAATCTACATCATAGTTTTCCAAAACGTTTTGGCTCAATGCCTCATTTCAAATACAATTTTTTCGGTAACTCCTATCTGGAAAATTACCTCAACTAATAATAAATTGCAAGTGTAGCTGTGCCTTTAATTTTTGAATTTCATCAAAATATTTATGCAATTGTGCATTAAACTAAACTGATAACTGTTCACCACACATTTCGGAAACAGTCTAAATGATTCATGTTTTCTTACCTATTTACAATATTGAACAGTAAACTTGACATAACAGGGCAGAATCCTGCTACTACACTTGTAAGAACCCTGTGTAAGTCTGAAGCATACAAGCTAACACTCACTTGTTATGACATGTCTTGTTTTTAGATTAATCAATTGTAATTTGCATTTTACAATGTAAAACTTTTGAAACACTGTATCGCTGTAGTGGGTGTCTGCATGGTCAAGTGGGTGTTTGCTTAAAGTATTTTTAGGTGACAAATTTTTTTAGTACCTTATTATCGAGAAATGTCCATTTTTGCTCCTCATTGCCCCCTATTTTACCTGGGGCCAGCATTGCCCACTTTGGGAAACTGAACTATATTGCTAATGAACAGAACAGACAGTACAGTAGAACCTTGATTATCAGAGGTAATGTGGACTGAGGCCATCCTCGGATAACCAGAAATATGGATAATACAGATATAGTAACACAAAACAGTCAAAAAGATATACAGAAAATATTTACTATACTACAAGTTACTGCTACAGCTACCGGAAGATTCATAAAGCAATGAAACTATCAAATTTGGCTTGGATAACAGATACTCAGTTAATTGGAGCTCTGATAATCAAGGTTTCATTGTACAATAATGCCAAAGATGGGCACAATTCAAGATGATAAGGTAGTCAACTGAGTAAGAATAGTTTTCATCAGAACAATTTGGAACAATATTTCTCTTTAAATTGTGATAATTTTAGAAAAAGAATTTGATTTTGTGATCTGACTAATGGAAGGCTTATTTTTTTTCACTTTGTGGGTACTTTTGCTATATCAGGCTAGTTAGATGGCTTAATGAGGATTTTGAACGATTAAAACCACCCATTTCAAGATTCGAACCCAGAGTTGGTTGAATTGAGGGCCGGAATGGCTAACCACTTGGCTGTAAGGTTGACAGAACTGTGAATTGATAACTTTGTGGTTATAGTTGTTGAGGTTCTATTATGAAATAAATAAAATACATGAGATTTGCAGAAAAAGTTTCTAACAAAAATGATAGAAATTACATTGTCCAAAATTTCAAGACCTATTCATGTGTTTTAAGATGTTATATACTTGCAACTTACCGACATTCAATTTTGTATCAGGGACCTCCATTTGAAAGAACTTTACGACAGTGCTATCTTTATTGATAATCACTCGGCCTAGAAACTGAGATGGTGTGAACCAAAATGGAAGAGCAGGTGGTGTATTTAGCTGAAATTCAGCATGAACTCTATAAAATAGAAAAAATAAAAATAGGACGAAGTTAATGTGTTCACTTTAAAACAAATTTCCTTAATGTAATCATATTACTGTTGAAGAATATACTTTTGAGGGATAGATACAATTTTTAACTTCAGATTGTCGTCTGGAAAATCTCTAAAAATTTTAAAAATTAATGTGCCTTAACCTTTTGAGGATCATGTTACATTTTTTTACCATGTAACCTGCAGTTTTCCCAGAATAGTTTCTAACTATCCAGTTTTAGACTTCTTGACCAATAGAATAATTTCTATTATGCCAAATAGATATTTGGCATAAGAATGCTATTTGGTCATTAAGAGTTGCTGGGTAAAAACAATATTCCACTTCTTGGTGCTCCAGAGCATTTAAGCTTTAAGGTAGTTGTGTTCCAATGGAAGAAAACAAGAGCATCGAGGACATTTCTGTTCAATTCAAAGTTTGTACTTTATACAAAGAAATAATTGCTCTTTTCCCAGAGTTATGATTTTATTTCCAAAACAAATATTATATAGTAATTTGCTTAAAAATATCAAACACTTATTTTAAGAGAACTTAAACAATCTGATGTAATATTGGTTATTGGTTTGTCAATGATAATTTTTGCTACATATGGGCAAATTGGACAGGGACCTATGGCTTAAAATGGATATCAAACCAATATGAACAACCAAACCGTGACCAGGGTTGAAACCCAATGTCTACTTAACTGAGTACTAACTAGGTCAGCTATTTGTCATTTGAATTATTTACCACTGAAAACATACAGGGCTGCCACACTCAAAGTACATGTGAAAAAGTATCTATAGTACTATAAATTCTTATAAATAGTAGCAAAATTAGTCTTCTCATAAAGCTTATTTTATTAGCAGTTTTAGTTGCACCCAGCATCCTTGGTCTTCAAAAAACAGTGTGGGTAGAAGTAGGAAGAAATATTTGGCATAGCATGGTGGTTAGTTAACAGTTCACAATTTTAACAGAAAAATACTATATGTTCTATTACATGGATGCCTTGCTTAAGCCATCAGAATGTTTATATTTACCAAACACTTTTGTTATTATTGGAGGTCTAAGTCATTCTCCATTGACGAAGAAAATGCATGAATTCGTGACTGAAACAAGCATTCATGCTATTAGTTAAAAAAAGGAAGCTGAATTTTCAAGTTGCCAAAACTTTCAAAATAGAAGCTTTTGCTGAAGAATATACCCCTAGTCATCAAGCTTAAAAAGTAGCAAAAGTCACCTTTTAGTTGCCTGTGGCAGCCCTGAGCATAGTATAAAAACACAAACGGTTTGACAAACAATTACATTTCACCTGAAAATGACATCATAAAAATTTTCTGAAACTGCACGAATAACTGCTGCTGTTCCTTGAGGTGAGAATCGAGTGCAAAGGAAAGCTTGTGGATGAAACAAACTGAGCAAAGCATGCAATATAAGATTATCTTTCTTGACTAATGGTGGGTAATATCTTGTATTTTCCAATGGATCCAAATTCTGAGGTCTCATTTCAATTATCCACCATGTAAAGCCTGGTGCTGCATCAGATTTCTTGGGAAGGAAAGCAGAAAAACTCTTAGCTCCAAATGGATGTCTTTCTTTGTGTGGGGTTTTCCAGTTTAAAAGTGGCTGCAATATTCCCAATTCTTCCTAAAATTAAATACAGGTGCATTTAAAAAATAAACCTTAGCACATAGAACTTAGTATTTTTACATTTTATTCCCAGGTTCATAACAAAAAAGATCATTTTTTTTAAAAATTACAAAATTAAAAAAATAAGTTTTGAACTTGTGTTTAAAGCTAAATTGAAGGAAGCATTTAACACTAAATTTACCAATCTTTCGTAAATACCTATTTTTAGTTGGGTACCAGCTGAAGTGTTAACATCATCATTTGATAGTAGTTCAAAATTACAAGTTGTCCTTGGATCTTACCCTTCGGGATTGATCCGTCGGACCGGATATTGGCATTGGGACCATCGCCAATAGACAGTTGTGTTGCTCCAGTGCAATGTTAATTGACTACCTACCTATTTTTACTGAAATGGGTTAAATGACCCATTTTTCATTTGGATGCAGGTAACACTGGAATCAGTGCTTGAAATATCAAATAAATATCTTTAAACAATATAATTTAATTATAACCAAACTAACAAAAAATTCAATAATCAAACGATACAATATTTTGACTTAATTCAGTAGTTTCACTTTTTTAAGTATTAGAAAATAAAATCTTGATTCATTTGCCTAAGTAATCACTGAAATTATCTTCAGTAAACTGCTGCAATTGCAAATTGAGATGGTGTTGTCATCTATACACTGAGGGCAAAATAATAGGCACAGTTGTATGTGTACAAAATGTTTTGAATAGAACACATTATTTGCACAGTTGTTATCTTAAATTGATATTGTTACTTCAGCTCAGAAGAAAAAATTCGGAGTAGAGATCTTCCGTTATCATTAGAATGAAGCATGAAACTCTCCATAGTGGTGTGTGCTTATCGTGCACATCAGTATACATAGAATGATTTTAGAGTTCCCAATGTTGTAAAAACATAAAATAGGTCGAATGATCCATCAAGATAAAATATGTATACTTCATACGTATGTTGGATGCAGGGATAGGTGAAAAGAAATATGTATTACCAAATTAACTTTATAAGCATTTCAAGAAAAGTTAAATTCAATGGAGGGAAAGTAATTTTAATTTTAAAATGGGTTATTTGACCTGCTTGGTAAATTTAGTTACTGGGAATGGATGAAAAAGGTTATTTTTCTAGAAATGAATTAATTACTTTTTATTAAATGCTTACAGATTTACATTTATGCTTTTTTATACTAGAGGTTCAAGATGTCTGTGTTAAATACGGTTGAAATAAAAAATATAAAAATATTTCCAGTAAAAATATTCCCCCATGATAAAAAATTTACCTTTCATATGAAATATTTTAAAATGTTCAGTTTCAGTTGGTACATTGTGTGTTTATCCGATGACATTTTACATTTTATCAATCTGAGTCATAGGGTTATGCCACGTTACTTGAATTATTTAAACAGGCTGTGCTGATTTTTCACATTCAAGGTAGACAAGGGCTCACATATCAATGAAATACAAATTTACATTAACAAATGATATTTTAATGTGTGACAAAATCAAAAATACTTTCACATTTCAAAATTGAGCGAGTATTTTTTGTCCTAGTCTCATTTGAGGGTGTTCTCCAACAAAATATTTTATTTAAACTATTACTTTGAAATTGTGTTACTTAGAATATAGTATTTATTCAATTTGAATTATTGCATACCAACGAGTGTTTTTCAAATTGGTTGCAGATTTGTCAAGACTTCTGTAATATGTAAACAGATGAAAATTTTATTCATGTTCTCAAATTTGTCTGAAAATTTAAGATTAACAGAAAAATAACAATAGACCTAACAAAAGGGTGTTAATTTTCTCCCTTTACTTTCATACAGCACTTTTTAAGACCTTAAAATGTAAATCAGTTGATTATTTTAAATCCTCCGAATCTTGTAAATTGAAGCTTTTCCAAAATACTAGGAATATTTTTAGTTCTAAGAAGAAAAGAAAAGGAAAGTTCCAAGGAAAAGTCAATTTTATTCAAATTACATGCAAAATACAATGCGATTGCAGAAATATCAAACAAAATCATAAAGGACATTTTCTTTCAGATTAAACTAAAAAATGTGTTTTACAATTGGCACAAAAAGAAAATACACTTACATGAGACAAGTCAGTCATATTCTTGGACAAAGAACTTATGGTTAATGGTTTGAAATGAACTTCAATGTTTAATATTTGTTCCCCTAATTGTACAGATAACTCAGGAAATTCTTGAACCTAAAAGACAGCAATATTTTTATTCCCAAACGTTGGAGTATTTGCTATATTTAGGACAATTTCTAACAGACCTTTTTAACAGCACAATATTAAAAACTTATTTGAATAACACAGGACTTCAGCAAAACTGGATAAAATATTTAATTACAACAGAAAACTATTGACAGAAAGTAGAGTATTCAAATTTGTTCAGTTAAAATTTAAACATATCAGTATTAGTTACATTCATGAACTTTGTTTATTTATATAAATAGATAATATAAGCTACACTATACTTCTATACAATGTGTTTATCAGCTGTTTACTTATATTGTCTTTAGGACTAACAAGCCACCCCATTTCAACATACAAAATAAAATAAGACAGGGTTTGGGGGGGTCGTATACAAATTACCAGTTGTACTAGTTATAATGTTTTTAAATACTATTGTTTTCTATCAGATGATTGGCTGTGATAATACAAATATGAAACATAAGTTGGTTGGTTGATTTGGGTTTCATGGCACAAGGGTCATATTTGACCATGCTGTGCCAGACACAAGACATACAATATCAAGTAATAGACATACACACGATGAAACTTTTACAAAGATAGAAGAGAGAAACACACCTGACAGGAATCGAACCTGCATAGGCTACAATTTGGAGGTTGCTAGCGCAATGGGCATACCCACTGAGCCATGATGAAACATAAGAAATTCCATCCTGATGTTTTTCTGATCAGTTTTGAATAGTTATAATTTAATAACTAAACTTGTTACATAAAAATATGTTGTAGATTAGAAATAATTCAATACATACAAAAATTTTAATTTGTTGAAGTGTATGCAATTTGTCCACTTTTGGATATTGTGCCAAAAAACTCCAAACCAACCAATTTGTTAGGTATTTTACAGAAAATGGAGCCGACAATTACAAGTTGGATAGTAATTTTAACAGCTTGATAATAGTTTACAATTCAAATAGTTAGCTAGATTTATATTACAACTTTAAATGTTAAAAAAATTAAGACAAAAATGTACAAATCCCATTGAACTAAGTCAATACCATCACATACTTACCTTATAATCCAATTTTGCAGTAAAAGGTTTCTTTTGAAGAATTCTATAATTATTTTTCAAAGAAAAAAACTCTTCTGGATTTAAAGCACCATCATTATTGACATCTAATTGGATGAAAATTTTGTGTAGATCTGATGACACATCTTTCAGCCCTAAAACCTCATTAGGTTCATAATACCAATAAATGAAGATTGATAGAAAAACGCATGCAACGATACTTAAAGCGTACCTCATTTTTATTAGAATTTAAGTAAACGTTCACTAGGGAACTAACATTATCCATTCATTCTGCTTAACGCATTTCGGTATTATAAAAATATATGACATACAGTAGAACACATTCTGAGCTCACGTATCAGACAAAAATAGAGGATGAATTGAATCATACATCAGGTACAGATTTGTTTAAAGCACAAAATATGCAATCAGAAATGTTAAAAATTTAGACTGATACTTCATTTAATGACTAGTTGCGCATGATCGGAAGAATTTATTTCTGCAATGGGTATGGGTACATAATATAAATTCATTCATGATAGTGTAAAAAATTGAAAGGGAAAACAAAACAAACTTAATCGTCTGAAACGCATTTCCTGTTACCACCGGAAATAAGAAAGTCCTTGGAAACGGATATACTTTTCGATAGAATAACTTACACTCATTATACAAAATAACCAGGAAGTTTATCAAATTATAATTATATATTTTTAATCAAGGAATCCGAAATGATTCTGTGCAATTTTCCTATGGTTTAATACTTGCTTTTAATAACGCTTGTTCTGAAATCATTGAGTGTAGCGCTAGCCCGGTTGGATTGGTTGTTTTGGGGTTTTATGGTTCAAAGTCCAACCAAAAGGGCGTCGTGTACAAAGGGGACTGGTGCACGTTAAATCTGTCGTGGCCTCAAATGTCCTCACGATGGAGAGTGGGGTGCCAGCTCAGGTGTGGCCTCGTCATCTGACCGTGGTTAAAAATTACGAGGTGTTGTCCTCGTATCTTTCCCTTGGGGGTTGATCCCGAACCGTCAGCAATAGCCCGCTATATTGCTGCAGTGTGACGTTCTTTAAAATACCTACCTACCGACCTGAAATCATAGGAACAATTCAACTCCTCGCCGTTTTAAAGAATTGGAAACTTTACAAAATAGACGGTACGCCATGATGCTGTAGAAGTTGCAATTAAATTATTTACTGTTTTATTTATTAACTTAATCTGTTTTCAGTGTCCTTTGTTAATCACAATTCAAGGTCTGACAATTTTTTTGAGTTCTTATAAGTATGCTAGAAGTTAATTGAATATTATCGTGTGCATTACGATTAGAGCACTCTTATTACTCAGTTCCATTTTCAGAATAATTTTTGTAAATATAAACAAAGGTTGCTCTCAATATGTGAACAAGACTCATGTACAGTGGATAAAACAAGTTTCTGTACGCAAATGCAAACAGTGTATAAATGATAATTTTTAAAAAAAATCTCACCCAAGATTCAGAAACTGCACATGAAACGTATTTCATACTAGAGAATGTTGGCAAAAATTACTTAATTTTCAAATAAAAGTAATTAATTAAAACTTTCAGAAAAACATTCAAAATGAAAAACAAAGTTTCCGTACGCACTACAAATTCATTAGAACGTACAATCTAGTTGTCCCGCATTCAATTATAACTATCGAATGAAAAAGAACTTCAAGTACAGTGTAAGTAATATGGAACTTCCGAAAGCCACATTCGTGTGTTGGTGATTAAGTTGAAAAATGACGGTTTATCAAGGAGGAAAGTAAAGGGTGAAATCGCAAACAAATCTAAATCTTCAGTAAAAATCACTGAAAGATATAATTAGATAGAAAGTGGAAAATCGGAACCGATCCAGAAGACCTCAGAAATTGACTCGTATACTAGGAATATTCTGCGAAAGGTTCACGATAATTCACGAATTAGTGCACCACAACTTGCATCCTTGTTGAAAACTGATTACAATGTTGAAATATAATCTCAGATTAAGAAAAGTAATAAAAAATGCTATAATGGTCATATCTCATGCCTATTATAGCAAGAAGCCATTCAGTAGCAAATGTAACAGAAAAATACATCTTGAGTTTACAAAAAAGCATGTAAGTAAGTCTAACTTTCTGGGATTCTGTACTTTTCATGGATGGATCAGAATTTTGTCTGGTTCAGATGGATGAGTTATGGCATGGAGAAAACCAAACATCAAACACAAACAAAAAACTTATGTAGAACTAAAACACGGTGGAGGAAATGTAAAGGTATGGGGTTGCTTGAGTTCTGGTGTGTATAATTTATGTTTGAAAGATAATATGGTAAAGATGTCGAATCCTGGGCATGTTTGTCGCCAAATCAAGATGGCTTTGGACGCCATCGCAATTTCGTTAAAATAACCGGGCTTTCGTAAAAAGCAACC
Source organism: Meta bourneti (assembly GCA_933210815.1). Taxonomy (NCBI): domain Eukaryota; kingdom Metazoa; phylum Arthropoda; class Arachnida; order Araneae; family Tetragnathidae; genus Meta; species Meta bourneti. The sequence continues at coordinate 72,288,185 of OW119929.1, read as the reverse complement.
TTTAGCATAGGGTTGCCTTAAAGCTGTATCAAAACACCAAGGTTATCACGTTTGGCGATAAATCGCTAGTGCTCCGGATTCGACATCTCCATTGATAATATAGATAGCTATACGTACCTTGACATTTTTAAACAAAATGTCCTTGCTAGTGCTATGAAACTCTGGAAAGACCATTTATCTTTTAACAAGATGATTCAAAACATTGCAACGTTCTGTAAAGAATGATGCCTTTACCATATGTTGCAGCCACTTCACACACCACCAGTCTCCTGATTTAAACTCCATGGAACACTTATGGAAAGAAATCGATCGTGAACTCAAAAATTATGATACCAACAATAAAGATAACCTGAAAAGAGCCATTCTGAACATCGAACAAAATTACTCCAGAAGTAAAAAAAATTGTGGGAGTCATACCTAAACTTTTGAGAGTGATCATTAAAGCAAAAGCAGGTTTAACTGATCGTTAAATGATGAAACATGGGGAATAACATTTAATTAAATATTTTTTACTCTACTGAGTTTTGCTTTATATTTGCAACATTTTTGTTTTATTGTGAATTATGCGTAAATTATATTAGTATTTTTTGTTTGAGTGAATAGAAACTGTAATTATGCTCATCTGTTTTTCCATTTTTATTTCTTCAATATTTATATTCTGCAAATAATAAAGCCATTTATTTCAAATAGTAAGTGCGTATGGAAACTTTTTTACTCACTGTATTTTATATCAAGCAGGAAACATTATAGAATATATTTTATTTACAGATGTGGCACGAAGCAAGAAAACAAGAAAAAAAAATTCGGGGTATGATGGTTGATTACAAAAGAAGAGCTGAAAGGAGAAGAGAATATTATGAAAAAATCGTATGTACTAGATTTCATGCCCATTCTAATTTTCAATTCAAATGTTATTCTTTGCTATTTAAATTGTTTTGCAAATGAGTTGAGAGTTGGTGGAGGGGGAATATTCTTTTTAAAAGGAGCATTAAACCTCTTCAATGAGACTGGTACTTTACAGAGATGTTAGCAAGTATAGAATCTAGCCAGTGGTGATCTAGCAACCTTAAAAAGTGCTAAAGGGTGCTTAAATTTCATTTAAAAAGACAACCTTGAATTTCATCTCAATTTTCAGAAATTTTTGTAGTCAGTCTTGTAAATATGTGAGGTTATTTTATAATTGACCACTTTTGTATTGTTTTTAGAATTTGAAAGTATGTACATTATTCTTCTTCATTCTTTGTTAATAATTAAAGTGACATGTTAAAAAGATGCTGATTCTAATAACGTGTGTTACTTTTTGCAGTAAGATCAAGTTTTTATATTTTATTCTTTGAGATTTTAATATCCCTGTCTGTAGGGTAATTACTATTATTTCTGCATTATTTATTTGAAGGAAAAAATCTTTCCTCTTTTCACAACCAGTAATTCTCTTTTCAGAAACAAGATCCTGCTCAATTTCTTCAAGTTCATGGTCGTCCGGCAAAAATTCATCTTGATCCTGCTGTTGCTCTAGCTGCTGATAGCCCTGCTACAATGTAAGTGGTTCAATTTTTTCATGATTGAGGAATTATAGAAATGTAAACATTTTCTAAATTTTTGGAATCTTTTTCAAACTGCTTGGATAGTTAGACCCATTAAGATATTACTTTGAACCGAGCTGTAGTTCTGAAACCAATTGGCATAATGCAGAATTTTGAATCGTGTTGATGTCATGTGTTTTAATGAAGTCTAATAAGAGACCTATATATAATCAAACTGGGTTCTATGTATGTAATGTCAGGGGTTCCAGAACTTTAAAACAAAATTTAGATTTTTGTTTTCATTATTTTTTATTTATATTTTCTTATTTTTATTCATACTAATATGAAGCGAAGTTAAATCATACTAATGCATCAGTTTTTCAGAGGAGCAAGTACATCCCAGCCACAACTAAAAGATCTGAATAATCATATTCTTAATATATTTTTATATGTAGTATTTTATTTGTATTGGTTAATATGTTTATGGATACTAATTTCAAATTTGTTTCATAATGGCTTACAATATTAAACAAACTTACCCTACTATCATGGGTCAGTTCTAAAGTTCATTATGATTGCACTGCTGCATTTCAATATTATATTTGAATTGTGTTTTAAGTGTTCAATGCAATTTTGAATTTACATTTTAAGTTCTACTACATTACTTACAAATCATAAACAATAAAAATCTTGACTTAAATATAGTCAGGTAGTCGACTTTTCACATAGTAAATTTCAATTTTGATCAAACTGAGGTCAAATATAAATATCTAAATCTTTGACTTCAGAATTAAAGAATCTTACAGTGCAATTTTGTACTTGGGCTTGAAAGAAATCAAATTTAAAGCATACAGTTCCGAAAGGACTGAAAGCTTGAAGACCACTGGATTAGACAAAGAAAACAATTGACTGAATCACAAATATCAAAATCTTTTTTTAAAGTTTTCTACTGCACAGAATAAAATGGGTACAAAAGTATAAATTATCTATATAATGCTTGTTTAATACTGATTACTGGTTCTCAATTTTTTACACACTTTAATTTATCTGTAATTGGAGATCAATATAAGGAACATTGTATGATCTGGAATTTAAGAGGTTCAGATTATAAAGCAACTTCACTTTTATTTTACTGTTTCCATTGTGGATACCATTTGGAATGCTGATGCATGCATATACTCGAGGCACTTAAGTCTAAGTTGTTCTGTTGAAGAATACTAATAACTGATGGTGAAGTGGCTGTCATTTCTATGGCTCAAGGGGTGATCAGTAGTAGAGTTGAACCAGTTGTTGTCATATTCATTGACTCTCAGGTGGTCTGTCTAACTCCCAATTATTCAGGGATTGTTTACGGCTGCCAAGTTGCTATTTATTCTCTTTTGGACATTGGTTAACATAACCCTGCAGTGGATTCCCAGTCTCTGGTGTCCACGGTAATGACTGGGCAGATAATTTGGTCAAGGCTGGTTCTGAATTGCCCTAGCCACTCATCCCATTTGAATTTCATGGTCAAAAGAATTGTAAATTCTGAACTCAAGATTTATAGATATAATTTGAGGATATTACTAGAGGAAGGGTTTGGAGCTCTTGTGGGTGGGATGCATCTTCCTCCAGATTTGCCTAGAGTGGTGGGGTTGTCTGTTTTTAAATTAAGACTTGCCATGATTACATACAAACACCTTTATTGAATTGATTTATCCAACTCCCTGACCTGTCCATTGTGACATTGCTGACATGACGAGACCACCTCGATTTTTGCTATAATCTTAGTGACATAGCAGATAGTAATTCTGCTGATGGAATAAATGTATTTGTTTCTATTTCAAAACCGTATTGGGCTGCCAGACAGACTAATGGTGGAAAAGTGAAAGTCTGGCATAGGATAAAATCTTATCTCACTCTTTTAGGTTTCATATCCAAATTTTATTTGGTAGATGTATGCTTTATTGCATGTAATTAGTTTTTATTCAAACTATCCTTTCTCTGATTACAGTGTAAAAATATGTGCCTTTGAACTGCTGTGGAATATGTGTTCTGTCTGTATATCAGAAATGCTTCTGACACATAGTCTACCTGTCTGTTGCTGTAGAAGTGAACCTTGTTCCATTTTCTTAAGGGTATGCTTCCAAACCTGCATATATCCGACTCACCAAATGGTGTAGAGCCTATATAAGAAGAGGTGGGGTAAGGATATGCTTGAAGAAATGCATTCAAGTTGTGCAATGATTGGAACATTCAATGACAAAAAGGAAATGTATATTTCTTTTATGATTTTTACTTCTGGCCAAGAAGATCTATACCAAGAAACTGTCTCCTGCCAACATTTGCCAAAGCAAAATTAAATTACAACATTTTCTAGAGTCATCCCTACTAAAAATGTAAGAGCCTTGTTATAAGTGACTGCGATTGCCCAGACTTGTGGCAGGGGCAATTCTTGTAGACACCAATAGTTTCTGATAACTGACTACAGTCACAGATGTACTAATGATAGCAGAGATTTGAAAAGAATATTTTGGCATTGAAAGTAGTTAGAGTTTTAAATGATATTTATACACTGAAAAATATTTTTAATTCCTGATTCTATAATCAATTTTTTCTTAGGATGCCCTGGCAAGGTCATAATGACAATTTGATTGATAGATTTGATGTGCGTGCTCATTTAGACATTATTCCAGAATATGATTCATCTAAGTATGTTGCAGATATATAATAATTAAGTTTTCTTATAAGATTTTAATTGCTTTTATTATGAGCAATTTTTAGTAAATAATCTCATGTTTTCTGTGTTTATGATAAATTTTGTATTTTAAATCCATTACCAGGATTTTAAAACATTAAAACATATAATAAATATATCCAAGTCTTAAAATTATTACCTTTTTGCATAGATGACTGTTTTTTAATTGCACTTTATTCAAGTTGCACTGTATTATAAATATATTTCTACTTAATATTACTTGAACAGGAATATTTTAAAATATGGGGAATTTTCATTAATTGCATGGATATATAAAGTATTTTATCAGGAATGTATTAAAATATGAAATATTTTGGTTCACTGAGAATAAATGACCTTTTTTCACTTTATTATACAACTCAAAACCGTTTCTTGCATTTCAGTTTTCAAATTATGGATTTATAATTTTTTTCTTAGTATAGGAAAATGTAAAAAAATTCAAACTGTTATGCATGTTAGAAAAATCAAGATTTAATTTTGTTATAATCTTTCAACCACTGACCAATGTGCCTAGTCTTTCTTACTTTTTAATTGGTGACAATATTATCTTTGTAGTCCGATCTTCAGACAAGGTGTTAGGGGTTACTTATTTAACTTCACTGCAATTCATTGTCAAAAAGATAACTTCCCATAGTTTACTGCTCTAGAAAGTGGGTTGTGTACGGGGATACAACCGTGATCATTTAAGGCTTGAATTCGTCTTTTTGCTATTAGAGGAAGGGTAAGATGTAAATGAATCATTGTAGATCCTGTTATTCTCTACAAATCTCATTCATGTGCAAGCTTAAACTACCAACAATTTTAGATATGGGCATGAACCCTAAATTTAAATCATTAGATTATCATAAACAGTTTACGAGATATAAGCGCAGCAAATCTGGCCATTTTTGGTCACTAAAGTTTTTGTAGAAATTCCCCTATGATAGCATGGCCGTCGTGGCTCAGTGGATATGCCCACTGCACTAGCAATCTTCGAGTTGTAGGTGGCACAGGTTTGATTCCTGTAGGTGCATTCCTCCCTGGGTGTATTTCTCTCTTCTGTATCAGTAAAACTTTCATTGTGTGTGTTTGTGTCTATTACTTGATATTATACTTGTGTCTGGCACAGCATGGCCAAATATGGCCCTTGCGCCATAAAGCCCCCAAATCAACCAACTAACCCCCTATGATAGCGAATTTAAAGATGCATTCATATTGAAAAGACTGATATCAGTAAAATCTTGCATTATCTATTTTTTCTAATCTAAATACTAGTCTATGTGTCTTGCCATTCCTTGAACTGTCTGTTTTATGTTGAACTTTGTCTAATTTTTGTGTTGTATTATGTATTGAATACAATATAATATTTTACTAACAAGAGAATGTTTCTGATTCCACTGAATATTGTTTTAGAAATGAAGACTCAGTTCCTGAAGATCGTCAAGCTTGTTATGAAAGGTATAGAACTTTAGTTCAGAATGATTTTCTAGGTGGTGAGTATTGCAATTTTTACTTGGGAAGAATTATATAGGTTCCAGGAAATGTTTTGAGTGAATAGTAGAATGTTAAGTGAAATATTTATAAATTTAAAGTAGTTTTTATTTAAATTTATGGTATTAAACTCTTAAAATAGTTAACCACTTTTCTACCTTCACTGAAAAATTGATGTATCTTATGCATTCAAAACTTGTTATGCGATAAGATGTGTTAAGATGTAACTGGGTATTAGAGTTCTTGCTTCTAGATTGTTAAGTTAAAGCATATTTGATAAAGGATGTATACACTCAATTATTTTGGGAGCCGAAAAGGCAAATAGTTTGAAGCATTGCAAAAAAATATGCTAAAAGCAGTTACAATCCAGTCTTAATTTCCTACCCAAAACAACTAAATCTATTCTGTGGCAAGTTATCAATCATATCAGTACCAAGTGAATGCAAATTCAAGAAAATATGAGCATTGTGGTTACAAGTTTATACTGACATTCAATCTGTTGGCATACCCTGTTAGAACCCATTTCCAATAATTTTACTCTTCATATTTGCAAAATGCTTGTAATTGATAATTGCTGTTTGATTACTTTGGTGTACTGTATTTTTAAAACAGCTGGAGTTTGTTGTAATTTGGAAAGACTGAATAATCTCAATTTTTACTTTTTGACTGGTAAGATGATCACTACAAATTCAGATGAGAAGAGTGTCTGCATCTGAATTTTAGTATGTCTAGACTATTTGAGCTATCTTTTTTTACTCAGAATTTCTCTCAGAATTGTGATACATTTTAACAGAAAAGAACTAATTTTTTACTGTAAGTGTAAATTATATGATGACTTTATAAAGATAAAATTACATTTGTTATTTTGGTCTAGAATACCTTTCAAGTGTAGAATGGTTATTACTAAGGTCACAACATTATATTTTTATTAAAAGAATTATTACAAAAAAATGAAAAACTACAAATACTATATTTGTCTCTAGTTCTATTTTTTTCAAAACTGTACTTATCGTCTTATATCAGAAATTGCTACACTGTTACCTCACTAAATGTTTTTGTTTTTCAATCATGCATTATAAGTCATTTCAAGAATTGGCTTTATTTAACATTTTATTATGAAATATACATTTTTCAATCATACATATTTTCACTTGTTAAGAAATAGACAAGCTAACAATATTAGTATTTCTGTATATTGATCAATATTTTTTCAAAATTTTCTGTAAAATCGTGAGTGAAGTGTTTCTATGGCATCTGATTTATTTTACCTTTTATTCATAAAATGTTTTTATTTCGTTAGTGAATGAAGATAAGTTTTTGCATCAGATATTTATTGAAGAAAGATTTGGCATTTTTAAACCAGAAGATGAAAAGAAAAAGTGAGTTTTCTTAGTTCGTTGCATATAGAATTTTTGAGTTCAATTATAGTATATAAGTTTTTTAAGCTTGTATAAAACTTTGTTTGGTTTTTAGACCTGATAAAAAGGCTGCTATTGGTTATGTTTATGAAGATAGTACTGACTCACCACCTTGCTCGAATAATATCCCAAAAGAGGATGACGATGAAGAAGAAAATGAAGAAAAAGAGGAAGATTTGAGTGATATTGATTTAGGTAAACATTGGTATACATAATCTTAAGTCTAAAACATAAATTTGTGAAATTATTCTTTAGAGAAAAAGATATTTTGACACTAGGAAAAGTTGTGCTACATTGTAAATTTAGGTATCAATTAGAATATGAGCTGAGTTTGCAAATAAATTTTGTCAAAACTTGTGTATAGATAGTCTGCAAGTTGGGAAAATGTTGCCATCAAGTTTAGAATGAAGAAAAGATGATTCTTGTGTGTTTTTGAGGACGTTGATTATTTCCACAGCTGAACAGAATGTGAAATTGCAAAAAATAAGAAACTAGGTACTCCACATTTTGCCATCAGACCACAGTATTATTTGAAAAGAACATTCTCATTTTCTCATGACATTCAGCTATAATGTTTGGCTGATTGATTAATAGGCCCCAGATTTTTAGGTGCTAAAAATCTTAAATTAGGTTTTCCAACTTATGTTTTAGGTTTTTAAAACGCTCAAGTAAAAGGTTTTGACAAAAATATCACTTTAGATAACAAAAACAAATTTACAATGATATTTAGGATATATCTGCCATTGGAAAACATTATTTTAAAATACAGTGCTCTTAAACAGCAATAGGATTATTTTTGGATAGAAGTTCTCTGTTACATCTAATTATTCTTAAAGTAATAAATAACCACAGAGCAATAACAAAAAAGCCATCTACTCATTTAAATAATTTAGAAATCAAATGAATTTATTTGGACTTAATGTCTAACAATGCTAGGTGAACTGACTATTACATCAGATAGTACTCTTTACAATATGTTAAAAGCAATTTTCAGTGCTAACCATTATCACAATGCAAAGATTCTATCACAATTACAATTTTGCTGGTTACAAGAAATTGAAGAATTTTCACTAGTTAGTTCTAATGATAAAGGAGGTGAATTTGTTTTGTTAATTAACCAATTGGATATTATAATAAAAAATTATATTTGATCAATAGTTATTTTAAAAATTAGATCTATATTTTTAGATAGCAGTTTTTTTTGTATGAGCGAGGCTTGACAAGGTAGTAACATTTTTAATACAGTAGAATTGGGGTTTAACATCTGGAATAGATAGAAGACAGATTTTGAATTCTTTACAGTGGACTGTTAAACATTGCATCAAGGTTCCCACAGTGCTGTTCCTATAAATTGGGGAAGGTTATTATTTCTTTTTACTATGTTTAAATGTATAGAAGCAAAATTTAATTTTATATATTTGCACGCAATCAAATGCAAATATAATTTCCCTGGGGTAAAGTCATTGCAATCTTCTGAGAGAACTAGCTTTAGTCCAGAAGAAGCCATGAAACAGGAGCACATGATGCCAAGGAGCAAAATTCTTTTGAAAAATTCTGTTATCTCCATCTAAGTAGGATTAGTTCCCACTTTTCCACGATAAACATTCACCTGCTCCATTATTTTGAAGTCCTGAGTACTTATCTGGTCTAGTTTGCAAAAAATGACCTTAAGCTAACCAGCTAGACTTTTATTAGGACAGCTTCTAACTTACTATGTTAGCGATTACAACTATGCTCACAGGTAAAAACTATCAAATTTGCATTAAACATCCGTTTCTCCATAAATTCAGGTGATGTAACAAAACAAAATTTTTACCTTCCACAATGCATTCATTTTGCAAGATTTATGAAAACTTTTTGGATTAGGAAAATGCAGGAAATGTTATCTAATTTATTCAGAAATATACTGAAATATTTAAAAGTTATACAATTTTCTTTAAACGCTAGTATCAGTCATTTTCAATAGTATTGCAAATTAAATATGGATTTCAATTCCAGTAAACCATCCTTTTATTGTTTTTTGTTTGGGTATTGATTAACAATATTAGATTACCAAACAAAACAAATATAAAAATTAGGCATTTTGTTGGTGCTTAGACATGTTATGATGTCAGCATATGTTGTACTAATGAAACCCATGACATTGGCTTCAGTCTTCCTGTTTCCGTCAATTGTTAAACAAATGAAATATAAAAAGATAAGAATAAGATAAGTGTTCACTATCCCAATATATAATTTTTAAGGCTTGTTCTTTCTTTAAATGCATGGCTTTAATTCTAAGTATACAGTTGTTCGTGTTTTGTATAGTTTCTATATGCAATGCATTCACAAAATCGTGTGCAAAATGCATTTGAAATCAAAATATCTCAAAGGTTTTTAGATTCCAAAGTCATTTTAGATCTTAGGTGCTAAAGCTGTTTTAGGTTTTTATAGGGCGTAAACCCCAAATTAGGCGATTTTAAGTGTTATTTACATATTTTATTCGGGACATTCCAAATCGTATATATATGTTAACAAATTTAAAATAAAGTGCATAGAACTCAATACGTACAAACCTGAGAATTCAGGGCCTAGTGATTAAAGTAACTTAAATTGTTACTCCTCAGCTAGTGCAAAGTGCTACCTCCAACAAAAAATGGAGGGCACTTTGTACTAGAACCTCCACTCTATACTATAGTGCTCTTTTATATAATTTTTTTGAATTTATTATCTTCATGTATATTAAAATGTTAAATAACTGGTTTCAGCAATTGATTCTCATTAAAAATCAGCATATTGTGACTGTTGAAAAGATATTCTCATTCCGATTTCAAAGTTACAAATCATGTTACAAATGTAGTTAAGAGTGAAATTTTTATGTGTTAAATTAGCCAAGTTTATTTTTGGAACACATTTGAAAATATTCTGTTTATTTTGTTCTACATGCTTCATTTTACTTTTCAGATGTGACTGTTGATGTCAACATGTTAACCCCAGCTCAATGCACCGAAATGAACGAACAGTCTATCAAATTTGGGATGGTAGATGATGATTTTATAACGTAAGAGATCTTATCTACTCGATTAGAAGTTCTGGTTACCTCTTTTCCATAACTGCCACATAGACCATTGTGGTACCCTCCCTGGCCTTCTAAATATTCTTATTTCATTTCCGTAGATGTACATTGGGTAATGAAAACTAATATCTTTAATGTATTATAAGCAAATAATTCCATGTTGTAATGCTGGGGGAAAATTTCAACAGATATCTACTGCAGGATAAGGATGAAGCCGAGCAACTGAAACTGGCTAGGGAAATTGAAGAAGAAAAAGCAATGTACTCGGTGAGTTGTGTTTTGTTTATATATGTATTTATTTCTATGTACTTGTATTGATACTAGAGACTTCCCATTTCCAAGCAGGATAAGCCAAGAATTATGATTTCCAAGCAAACATTAATATCCTTGCAATTCACTTTTCTTGTAAATGTTGACCATATAATTGATCAATTTCAATCTAGGGGCTAAAAAAGATTGGAACTGAGAATCTTCAAATTTTAATTTATGTATAAAAATGTGTACTCAATAAATAAGCAATTAATGCTTTTTTTAAACTAATATTGTAACATGAAAGCTCAATAATTAATTTTAATAATGTAAACAAACATTTTAATGTCAGATGACACTAATATTTTATTTCTTTTCCCAGAATCTATTTTCAATAATGAAAATACAATTAGTCAACATTATGATTCCCTATCTGTATTAGTGTCAGAACTTCTAGACTAGTTAGTTCAGCAATTTCAAATAATCTACTTGATTAAGAATAGTAAAATGTTTTTTTCTGCTTAAAAGTGATACGATATTTCAGTAATTTCTACAGTTGAAACATATAATTGTAAGAAAATGCTGAATCATGAAATCTGTGTTGTATATCTTGATGCTTGGTGAACGGCTAGTAATCATCTTGTTTATCTCAAACATTATATATATTTCCAATTTTTTAAACTATTTTATATCAATCTAAAAGCTTATAGCTATTCTTTTTCTTTCGAAAGGCAATGCCGAATTGCAAATTTTATCGAATAATTTAATAAGTCAATGATTTTTCCATAAGCTCTTAATATATAATTTTGAAGAGAATATGCAATTTTTCAGCATTTATTTGCAGTTTTAGACTTAAAAAATACCTGATATTGGGAAGGTAAAAGGCAGATATTCAGAATATAATGTCAGTCACACTAATTAATCATGTGCTCTTGTTGAACTGCCAATGTGCTTAATTTTCTGGGTACTATAGAAAATGTATGCACTGTTCTATCACTTGTTCAACTTGAGAGAGTAATTGGACGTAATGCATATTGCATATGTATATAAATGGATCAGTATCATTGTTTTTAAAACATTTAGTTATAGCACTTGAATGTGAATAGCGAATTTTGCTACATTCAACCAAAAGTGGTACTCTGCCAACATGCAATAGATTCGAGTGTGCTGGTGTTATACATTATGAAATTAAAATTAGGTGTCTTCCGTGTGACTACAGTTGAATCCATTGAACCACTATGTGATAATGAACCCATTGTATTAGAATCACTAAAACATTGAGATTTTGACTAATTTGTTCATTGGAATTCCAATATGTATCATTCTGTTTTACTGATGTGATCTTTTAGGTCCTTTTGTGCCAATCGTAATATAAATATTTAATAGAACCACTTTATTAGATATATTAATATAATTTATATAGTTTGTATTTAATTTTTAGATACTTTAATAAAGGAAAATCAATTTGATCAATAAAAACTGATTTTTGAATTTATTCCCACCTAAACAGTTTTTAAATTTTTGAAATTGTATTTTCTCAAATTTTAAGTGAAACATTCAAGTTTACACAAATTCATTGTTTTCATTGCATAAAATGTTTAATGTAACCATCTGTAGCAATGATTTAGCAAAAATGTGTGGTAAGTAATCAAAAGCACTACTGAGAAATAAAGTAAGTAAACCAGTATAATTTCGCATGTTTTTCCTCAAACTGAAAAACTATGTTGCTAAATAAAATTGTTTTCTCTTATTTCTAATAAATAATGCCCTCATGAGCACATCCACTCACAGGCCCTAGGTATCTATCCTAATGATCTTTTCTTTTCCTATGGGGTTTACTGTGTTTTGTGTATCTTGGCCAATATCTGGCTCTTGTGCCTTTAAAATCCAGTCAACTAATTAATAACACTGGAATTTAAGATAGATTTGTTCTTCAATGTGAGAAGTGAATAATGATTTTTAAATAGGAAGTATTTCTGATATATATTTTTCATACTGTTTATGCAATAAGTACAGAAATACATATGCATTTTTATATACTTTTTATTGTTGAAACAGGGATATGCTTTAAAATTAAAACTAATGTACAAGATATCAATACAGAAAATTTTATTATTTTAAAAGAAGAAATATGATTTTTATTCCATTGTGTTGATAATTTAAAATTGTTTTGATATTCAATAAATTGTCCTTGAACAAACTGCAAATTTTTCTGAATGCAGTTCAAAATGGCTGTTTAGTCCTGCTGAATTAGTATTGAATTTGCTTTCACATTTGAATGAGTGTTAAATTTACAAGGGAATAAAACAACCAGTGAATTTAAATCTATGTTTTACTATTGTTTCTTTCATGTAGGTTGTTGAGATGAATGCACTGTAAAATAGACGATTGATGGAAATTTTGATACAAATTTATTTCCTCATATTTTTTATATCTGCATTTATTTTATGTTATTAATTTCTGTACAAATAATATATTTTGTCGCAAATAATTAATTTGATCTTTGATTTTTTTTTATCCCTCATGTTGGATGGGCCTGGTTGGAAAAGTATCGGATGTTGTAAATTCGAAATTCAATCCAACTAAAGACTTGTAGGGACTGGTGCGCATTAAATCTGTTAGTATCAAATGTCGTCATGTTGGTGTGTGGAAGTTTGGTGATTGGGGTGCCAGCTCAGGTATTGACCTCATCTGATTGGTTCAAACTTAAGGGAGTGTTGTCCTCAGATGTTTCTCTTTGGGATTGGCCCCGAACCGTCACCAATAACCTGTTGTGTTGTTCCTAGGGCTGCATAAATTCAACTACCTACCTACTCTCATATTGGAATTGTATTTAGAGCTAGTGTATTAGTATATACTAGCGATTTTCAACCTTTTTCATCCATGGCACTCAAACTAATTACTAAAATTCTGCAGCACAAAAAAAGTTATAATTTCGATTGATTTACAAAAAGTAGTAGTTATTACCCACACTTGTGCTCCAAAGTGGCTCTTTAACGATCTTTTTCAAACAATTTATTTATGATACTTTATAACAAAAGAATAACACAAAATTATTTATACCAGTATTTGTGAACACAATGTCAAAAGTTCAAAATTAAACCATCGAATGAAATTAATCTTCCACAATTTAAATCGCTTGTATACACAATTTGATATTTTTGGATTTTAATTCAAAATGTTTTCAGATACATATTTTAATGAAATTTTATTTAATAGAATTTGACTTTATACACTTTAGGGTAGGAAATCACGAAGAGAGAGACGTGCACTACGGGAGAAGAAGCTTGCAGGAAGAAAAATAACTAGTCCTCCCAGGTAACTAATATTATCATGATCAGTAATGCTACTGAAACAAGTAGTTTTGATAGCAATTTTTATGAAAAATGGTTGATAAATGTGTTATGAATATGAAATTTATAAGAACTATAATGTTTAACCCTGTCATTTTTTTCAATTTTAGTTATGCTGCTAGAGATAGCCCTACTTACACTCCAATGCGGTAAGGATTCTTGATTATATCTTATTTGATAAACAAAATATACTGTTTACTTCTAATGTAGAAGTTATTCAGAATTATATTTTGCTAATTCATCCATTTTACTTCTCAAATCATAAAGTTTCAGTTTTTTTAACTTGGAGGTTGTGTTCTCATTTAACATGTGTAACTTAAACCAGAAATCTGGTGATAAATTTTCAGAATTGTGAAAACCAGCAAGATTGATATGCTGTCCATTTTTGATTTATATCAGATAAGATGGCTATAACTAAATAATTTGATTGTTTAAGATTATTGTCTGCATGGGTAAGCCTATGCACACTGCATGTGTTCTGAAATTATTAGAGAAACTACAATACTAGCCGACTGCACTGGCTTGGACCTAGCTGCTTGTAACAATTAGCAACATATTTTGCTAGTAAAATGGCTGCGCCTGAAAGGTTATGCCACATACATAAGTGATATAGATTGTTTTACTTAGAGTGGATGAAACCTGTATTGTTCTGTGCAGTAACATAGTAATTGAACTAAGCTAATAACTAGTCTTGAAGCACATGAATTTTCATTTATGTGCTTATCTGTAGTAAGCACATGAATAATGTTTGATTTTGTTTTAAAATTTTAAAGCAAATGAATAATGTTTGATTTTAAATTCATGTGCTTCAAGTATTTCATCCTTAATGTTTGATTGTAAATAGTGTCTTATATAAGAAAGTATAGAGAATTTGATTGTTTCGTTTTGTATCGTGCTCTTAATACTAATTTTAGTTGTTTTGTTGTTTAGAATCTCCCAAAGAATCATTTAAATTATTAGTCAACAATTAAATTGGAGTTGTACAGATTCTAAAAGAAATTTTGTTTATGTTTTAGTCATTCAGCATCTAAGTCTCGTTCTCGATCTCCTCCTGATGCTGGTAAAATCATGTTTATTACCAGTTTCGGGGGAGAAGGACCAGACGGAGAACAGCTTGCTAAAAATAATGGGAAAGCTGCTATTTCTACTTCAAAGCTAGGAAAAGCTACAAAGTAATAACTTTTATATTTGTTATTGAATTTGGCAATGCAAAATAATTTTATACTGTAATACCTTGTTCTTATGTATTCTACTTTCTTTACTTTGTCACTGATTGCAGAGAGTTAATGGATATTTGTCTTCTAAACATTTGAATCAAAGATAAATGAACAATTATTGAAGGAATTCAGTCCATAAAATTTCAGGTTATCATTGATTATTACATAATTGTTAACTAACTTAGAGACTGCATATGTTTATTAATTTTTTAAGTATATATACCATTTACTTAAAACTTTAGCCTGCAAGAGATTTAGACTATTAAGATAAGGGGAATTTTCATAATTTCCCTTGTTTTTAGAAATTCTTTTATCTCTAGTGAAGATAATTTTGCTTTGTTAAAAAAAGTTTTTAGAGAAATACTCATTAATTTATTTTTTACTGCTTTCTAATTTTGCTTTATGTGTGAATTATTCGCTTTTAAAACGTGTGTTGTTATTTTCAACTTCACACAAAGAGCTCATTTTTAATATATCCCTAACCAATAAGTTTAATGTGGACGCTTCTCAACTATATGCAGAAATATAGAGGGATATTTGTTGTTCATATCTCTGGATATTACAATGACAGCAACATTATCTGTGAATATGAAAATTGTTTCAGGGTTTTAAACAGGGTATAAAAAAATCGTGATTTTTTTAAAAATGTCAAAACCATTGGATTTATTTGATTTAAATCAGACTTTTATTTAAATGGAATTTTTATGATTTTAATTAATTCCTTACCATGCAAGTTTAAATTTGTTGGATATGAGACACGCAAATTACAGTATAGTTTCTAGATAGTTTTTATTTATTTAAACATTAATATTTTTATGTAAAACATTAATGTATTAAGAAATATAGTCAGGTAAATTTTTGAAATATTAAAACGCGATACAGGAATTAGCAAGGTAAATCACGTGAGAGTAAATAGACCCCAAATGCCAAGATGAGCAATATTTTTCCATCTGGTTCTCAAGCAGTTTAGATTACTTTGAGTTAGTTACTCATAACCAGTGACATGAATTTTTTGGACCCAGATAAATAAGGTCATTAGATCCCACGGGCACTATATTATGAATTTTGTGAATTTTCAATCATACAAATTTTAGAATTTTTTTGCATTATATATTTATTATGTATGAATAAAATGTTGTGAATTACTGCAAGTATTTTTATATAAAATAATTGGTTCAATACTTGCTTTTGAGAAAAAATCATGTCAACAACAGAAAATAAAATAAGAACTTTCATCTTGAAAAAATTCATACTTCTCATTAATTTTTAGCTTGCAAAAATAACTTATTGGTGAAAGAATAGTTATTTTTTTTAAGTTCAGTAAAAATATTAGATGACATGAAAATACATAAATTTGAAATCAAATGTCTATTTTTCAAATTCTTAGAGCATTGACAAGTATTTCATAGGTAAATTCGAAGCATACCAAAAGGGTTTATATATAAAACAAAAAATGAAGCTTTTCTCTGTGAGCTGCATAGAACAAGTGTAATATCCCCCAGATAATGCCAATTCAGTGGAATTTTGAGCTTGCAGTAAAAAATTTATCAATTCCAATAGCTTTCTGCTTCAATCCATAATCTTTTCTCAACATACACACTCAATTATCAGATGAGTGAATTAACTTTTACATTCCATAAACATTGAATAGTTGTTATTCTAGGAGGGCAAATAATTCTAAGGGATCAATGCATAAAATTTCCCCAAAAATTGAAATAGAAATTAGCCAATATATTACACAAAACAAAATGAAACTTAAAATTGCTAATTATAAAAATTTATGTGCAAAATTGGAATGCTTTTGTGTTATTGAAGAAAATCTTTTTGTTGTGATTAAGTGTATTTTTTATGAACAGACTACAATACTAAATAAATAACTAGAACATCTTAAAAAAGAAAGCAAGTTACCATAATTTTAATAATTTGATTGAATATATTTCAAGCATCTTCACTCCACACATGGTGAATGGTTTAAAATTGATCATGTGCGATTTAATCACAGAATGTTTAAAACAAAACCAACACTGATGAGCAGGCTTGTGAGTGACACCCATTTGATCAATGGCCCAAGATGAAAATACTTGTCTGGTAATTATGATCCCAATCAGCAAGTACTGTTATTTAGTGTCTTCAAAGGGAGGATGATTTTCAATATAATTATGAGGTGAACTCAGTACGAGCGAAGTTCTTAACTTATTTGAATAAAATAACATGCATCTTGTTGAGCATTTCATTTTCAATATCATTAAACATAACAGAAAGAAAAATGAAATTTAAAATTTTGATTTAAATCAATGATTTTTTTAATAAAAATCACTTGATTAGGTCATGGTTTAAAACGTGAATTAAATCAAGCTGATTTAAATCATCATACCCTGGTTTTTAATAAAAACTATTATAAATTATTTCTATAAAGCAGTGCTTACATATATTGTAAATGATACATAAAATAATCAGGTTCATTTCTGCAATCAATAAATTGCATTTTCCTGAAAAAGAGGGTTTTGAATAGAAAATTCTAGAATATTTTCTAAATTTCAAGGTAAGAATATTCTGGATATATGGTGAATATTCAGTGAATATTCTCCATTTATCCATAATGTTCTCTGCTAATAACTGGAAAGTTGTAATAAAAATACCTTCAAGATGGATCGTTCAAGATGGTCTACTAAGTATTTTGTTTTTATTTAGGTCGAAAGACAGCTCAGGCTCTGTAATAGGACCACAGCTGCCATCGAAAAATGGAGATGAAGGGAAGAATTCTCATGCGTCAAGACATGGGTCATACTCTGATTCTTCAAGATCATCTTATCGCTCAAAATCGAAGTACGAGAAAGGGCACCTGCACGATTCTCGTCGAAGATCTCGACACTCGTCACACTCATCATCTGGCCGATCGCCATCACCTAGGAAAAGTAATTCACAAGACAGAAAGAGACGATCCCACCGTACAAGATCTCGATCAAGGTACGTTGTATTTTCACCATATGCTGTAGTTTTCTTTATCTCCCAAATTATAACAGAAAACTTGCAAATTTTTTGTTTTGGGCAACTACAAAAGTTCCAGAAACTCCTATATTTCACTAATGTATGTGGCATGGAAATCAACTGTATTTGTATTTGTTGACGAATGGTGACAAATGGATATATATAAACAATATAAAATCAACCACTACAGGATTTTATCACTTAGTTTAAATATTCTTGATTTGAGATACAGATTTTCATAATACTGCTAAAATTGTACAGAACTTGCTGTTCTTTTGAAGTTCTCCAGCAGTCTGATTACAGAAGGCAATGAGAGATCTGGAAGATAGAAATCATTGCAGAAAAGAAAATGTTTGAAATTGTAGAGATGGGTTTAGACTAAAAAACCTTGTCTTTAACTATTGAATGGGATTTGTTTGGAGCATACATTTGGCAGCTAATTGTGGTAACTGACTGAAGTGTACATTATTAAAATAAGAATATCATTAAGAATTGATTAATTTTATTCCATTTGAGGTATGAAATGTGCATATCAATACATATGTTCATTAGAATGAATTTGCTAAATAAGGTAACATGCGACTAACACTACCATCAACAGATTTGAATAATTAAGAAACTAATGCAGATGCTATGCACAGGTCTGCTAGTGTAGAATAATTTTTTATTCCATTTGTTGGAATCACGCTTGTTTTAAAGAGGTTAATTCTATTTGCTAGGGGTTATGATGCTTGTACATAAATTCCTTTTAATCACATTCCGGTTGCAAGAATGCTACAAGTCAACAGTATTGACAGGAAAACTGGGTGCTGGACTTTACCATTGATTTGTCATTTTTACGATTTGAGTTGTAGCAACCTCACAGGAAGTAAATTTAAGGGCATTCATAATCACTCTGAAACTCGATCTTCTTTTTAGTGTCAACTTTTGTACCATTCACACACCATAGTTGCAATGTAAATATAATGGATTATATGGATGGAAAGAGCACATTGCATCCTAATTGTAGAAATTATTAAAACGTTGAAATGTTTAAATAATTCAATCCAATCAATGATGGGTAGATATGTTCTTATTAAATGAGACCGTCTTTTATGAAAGGTCAAATCACAAGTTTAAAATTTTGTAAATGGAGTTACCAAGCCCCTATACATTAATTTGTTCTGTTGTGCAAAGATTCAAAATAAGTGATAGTTTAAATCTAATTTTTTTATCATTCTATCATTATTTTTCTTTGTTTTATCATTCTTCCAAATAGCTTGATTCTAATTTTGTTAATAATTTTATGTGCTTAAACTTGTACAAGTTCTTGATAAATTTTTACTTTATTAGGTCATATTCACCATCGAAATCAAGATCCAGGTCTCGTTCTCGCCATCAAACTCGTACAAAGACTATATCTAGGTCTAAATCAAGATCTAGGTCTAAATCAACATCTAAAATTAGTCCTGACAAATCTCAATCTCCACTACTACCTCCACCTCCAATTAAGTCGTATTATCGTCACAGTCTGTCTAGATCTAATACTGATTTGTCAGAAGAAAGTGATGAAGAGGAGAAATCTCCTGTTCGCAGCCCACAGTTGAATATTTCTGGAATTTCTCGGTAATTGTAGATCTGCAGCCATTTGTTCTCATGTTGAAATCATGTCAAAAGCAAAATTTTATTCAGACATAAAAGCAAGTGAATTTTATTGATGGAAAGTTAGTTTAACGTGATTGAAATACCTTATCTAAATTCTTGTGTGTCTTTTACGACCATTTGTTTATACAAACTTTAAATAATAAAATTGTCTCTTGGATGCTGTCATTGCTACTTTGTTACATCCTTTTTAATTTGAAAGATCAAATTTAAAAACGTTTATTTGACTTAATATTAAAAAGTAGTTAAAAGTAAAAAGTGTATGACAACTGAAGTGTTTAAAGTAACTATTTTGTAAATTTTCACTTTTGTAGTCTAATTTAAAACATTTCATTTTAATGTATATAGTTTTATAGTGATGAAAACATTTATTAAGCAAACATCTTTTATATTTTCTACTTTAAATGAAATAAATTGAATATTTTTTCTTATAGAAGTTATTGAAAGAATATTTTCTGTTGACAATATTAATAATTCTTATGTTTTAGTCATTGAATTAATCAATTCAATTAGATCAATTGTCAACCGATTTTAAATTTAGTTTCGCAAATGGTTTTATCCTAGTGATCTGCAAGCATTTCTAAAAAAATTTAAACAATACCTTGGGATCCTCTGCTTCAAAGCTTAAAGCAGTCCTAATGTGGTTGAGATTCAAAATGAACTTTATTTATGAAATAGATTTTTGCTATTTGTTATTGGAATATTATATTCCACAAATTAAATAAGATTATTTTTCTTTTAAAATTAACTGCTGCATGCCAACTATCATTTGAATTTGTACAGTACCCATTTAATGTTTTTAATTTTATATTGAAAATATGTTTTAAGTTGCAGATGGACCTTAATTTATTTGTATTGCAGCTGTGAATTTGGAAATTCTCTCTTGTATGTACACTGAGAATGTATTAGAGTTAATGTAGATCTAGGCTTGTTCGACTGTCACAAATTCTTTAAGGCTGAAAATATACAACTGATGTTAAATATCTCTGCTTTATACTTAGATAATGTTTATTTTATTTTAATGTGTCCTATGATTTAATAGTTACATAATACATCATCTCCAAGAATTACCAATTCATCTTCTAAACTTTTAGATTTCAGAATAATTGTTTGCAGAATACCTGAATACTTAGATCGTTTCGAAAATTTGTTATTTAGAAATAGCTACCCTATTACTCTCAATGTGCTGCAATTAATTAGTTTCACCTCTTGTAAGATTTGTAAATTCAATTTTTGATCATAGTGATTTTTAATGCATTCATCATTCTTATATTTCTGTTTAAATTTTCTGAATTGATAATTTATTTCACTTTGCATTTATATCCATAAATAATCTTACCAATTTATTTAAACATTCTTGCTTTGAAATTATCAATCCGTTTCTTTCCTAAAAATAATTGCTATACAAATATATATAGCTGGTTTACTGCTATGCAAGCATTTTAATATCTTGAAAGCTTTTAATCGAGTAAAATTTGTTTATAGAGCTGGTCCCTAAAAAATTAACTTGCATTTGATGCAGCTTGTCCGTTTTTGTACTTTGCACCCTAAAATCTGAATCGAATTGAATCCTTAAAAATTAACACTTAAGTTCTTGTGCAAGTTTTAGTTTGCATTGTTAACTATTGGCAAATAAAGCTAAAAAAACCTCTGGATAGCCGCAAAAATGTTTTGAATTATAATTCCACTGGTATAAAAATTAATAATTTTAAGATTTTTGCAGCAATCAGTGAAACAGTATGTATCCTGAGCCTTAATAGTGAATTTTATGTTTGATTTATAATAATTATAAATGAAAAATAACTTTGTAACATTTTTAATATGTCAATAAAATATTAGTGAAGATATAAATAATTGAGCAATTTTAATTTTTAACTGTTTTAGTTTTAAAAACTCTTGATAATAGATTTTACAGAGAAAATCATTTTTCTCCTTTTCAGATTGCAGCCACTTACGGGTAAAGCTGCTCCTGCCACCAAAGTCAGTAAGAAGTTTTCTATCATTTCCTCAACTATTATTCAGCACATAAAATGCTTTTCCTCTCTTTCTCTGCTTTAATTATCTAAAAAATGATGTGAAACAATATGTATTAAGCATAATCAAGGATTGTTTACATATTCATATTGGCTTTCTTATGTATATTTTTAAAAACACAATTTTTTTAAATGTATGTGAAATCGGAAATTCCACCTAAGTTGTAATGCTGGGATTGACAACTTTTGTATCTAAGAGATGTTTAGAAGAAACTTTCTAGATATCAGGATTTCCTCTCAAACAATTTTGTAATAATAGCATCAAAACTAATTTTTATGATTGTATTTACTAATAACGGATTTGTATTGCATGTGAGGTAAGGTTAATAATATTTAAGATATTTGAAATCTGATATTTTTATTGTTAATAGAAGCAGTGATACTGAAAAATACCATCTTTTGAGGTCATGACTATTTAATTTTTCATTGTTCTAAACTTTTGAGAAAATATATAGAAAATGTGACTTCTATATTTGGTTCCTTGTTTTAGATTTATCTTTTTATTAGAAAAATAGTTTGGAGATGTATGTTCTCAAAAATCATGAACTTTCTGTCTACCATGGGAACTGCTCCAGCTACTAAGTCTGGGTGGTGGTCGCTATAGGAACGGGACTCATTCATTTCAAGTAGGGATGACTTTGAATTTATTGTTAGAGGAATTCTTGGAGATCTTAATTTTATTTGGTTTTTGCGTAATGTTGATGGCAGAAAAAGGTAGTTTACTTGTGCAGATCTTATGGACAACAAGTAGAAACGATAACCAATTGCAATAAATAATAATTTCCAATTTGTCATTAAGTGTGCCGATGTGACAAGCTTAATACATTTCTTTGAGTATCCCCTGTGGAAAAGGAGGTAGTCTGTTTCTGTGGTAACAGACAGGTGAAGACTGGTGGGAACAATTCTTTTGGTAAACAACCAAACAAGGCTCTAGTTTCTTTCCAGCCTGAGTTCTTGTGAAATCGCTTTTGAGAACAGTGCATTTTGTTGTAATTTATTCCTTATTTTCCTTCCAAACCAGTAACAGCTCTTGGAAAAATAAACTCATCGCACGCTTGAATTGCTAATTGCTAACTTGTTTTTGCTAACTCAGAATTCTAACTAAATTCATCCTCTTTGCTTTTTGGACATGCTGACATGTGCTTTTTAATTGTATTTTGGCTTAACATTTCCCCTCATTTCCTTAATTGTTTCTATTATGATATTTTGAGTTCAAATGAGATTTTCAGATTGCATCACATTTGAGTTATGAATAACTTTTCTAATTCATTGTTTAAGAGCCGAATTCAACTTTTGATGCATTTGGTTTGAATTCGAAAATCCTGTTCAATCTTTTTTCTGCTTTCGGCTCGAGCTATTCATCTACCCCCTTTGAATACTTCAAAGTGGTTGG
Organism: Meta bourneti; assembly: GCA_933210815.1. Taxonomy (NCBI): domain Eukaryota; kingdom Metazoa; phylum Arthropoda; class Arachnida; order Araneae; family Tetragnathidae; genus Meta; species Meta bourneti. Next base: position 72,265,108 of record OW119929.1, on the reverse strand, counting down.
GGTTACCACAGTATTCACTTTATGTTACACCCATGATTGCAAATTGACCAATAAGAAACCTGATCAAATTGTCAGCTGGCTGCAATTGAAGCATTTTTGCTTGTGTTTTATGACTAGCAGAAAGCAAGGGGAGGTAGCCCTTGAGATAAATGCTAGTGGGACAAGAAAAAAAAAGTGGATTCGAAGGAAAGATGAAGTAGTCTGATTTGAAGTATCCAGAGCCGAGTAGTCTCAATGTTGTGAACACCAAACCATTTTTTTAGAATAAAGTCACATTTGAAATAGAAAGTCACATAATAAAAGAAAAATTTTACTCGCATAAGAAGTATGAAAATAATACAATTGTAGTAATTAAAAAAAACTTAATCTGTCAACAAAAATATTGCTGCTGTCAAATAAAAACAATGTACCTAATCAGTTAATTGCAAGAAAAGCAGAAACAATTATATTATCCTTGTAATATTCTGTTACGAATTATGAGAATTGTGAAAAACTTAATTTTCAATAACTATTCAATGTGAATAACTCAATATTATTAAAATACAAATATTTGTCATAAAAATACCAATGTCACTCAAATCGTTACTAAAAATTATAACTAACAAGGAACACCGCTTGGAATAATGTACCAAACTTCAGACATGTTTGAACAACGTAACCACAAAGCAAAATACGATAGATTCGAATGGATTCGCCATGTGAAAAAAGATGAAAGTTTTTGAATTGGAAGTGAAACAAAAAACACTAATAGAGAGTTGAATATGCGTGTTGACACTTAGTGCTGCCCTTTTTGAATTTCAAGATGAAACATTAGAAACTTTCTGTAGTTGAATGCAGCCTTTAATCATAATCAAATATCAAACTAAAAAGATTATTTAAAAGTTGTGTCCTGCTTTAACTTAGAAAATACTTTTTATCTTTTAACTCCAATTGACAATGATCTAATCTAATTAAATCCTCAAATTACATCAGACCTTTTTTTAATATCCAGTACCACACCAACCATGTTTCATTCAGTTAAACAGATGAGTAGAAAGGTGTGAGTTAGAAAGTTATGTATATCTAAAAACATGAAATATATATGTATTTATATGAAATATTGTATAAATTTTAGAATTGTAGTGTATTAGTTTAAATTTTTTAAATTGCACAAATTCTACTATGTTGATTTGTGTTTACCATAGTTATATCATACGGACTTAGCAAATTCAAAATACAACCAAGAACAAAATTTTCTTTTGAAACATGCCTCTGATCTAGTTTCAATAATAAATCTAAATAATTTCATACTACATTCATTAAATGAAACATCCAAGTATACTATTTTAAAAATTAATTTTTTATTTCTTTTGTCTAAGGTGTAGCCTATGAAGTGTGAACTAAATTATTCCTCATTACAAATTACTCGATTTTATTCTGATTGATAACATGTTAAATAAAAATTCACCAATTTTGATGCAAAAGGATAGTTTTTATTTCTATAGTAATTTCTATTTTATTTTGAGTTTAAGCTGTTATGTTTACTTTTCGAGCAACATAATTTTTCTGTAAAACTATGTTTTCGATTTAACTTGTACTTTCTTTTCTTGCCATCTGAAAGCATTATTTTCTGAATTAAAGAGTGTAAAATTTGATACCTAAATTTGTCTTTGGGTTAGGTTTAGTATGGGTTCTCTTCTATCTTATTCTAATAAATTTAACTAGTTTTGAGTTTCACTTGAAATCCCTCACTTTTTTGGTTGATGTTTCCATTTTTAAATGACTGATTTTTCTATTAATCTGTTTTCAGACAAAATTGACACCTCAAGAACGACTTAAAAGAAAAATGCAGTTGGCCTTGAAGAAACAATGTAAGTAATTTATCTTGAAGTAGAAAATCTGTTGATTTATTAGTCTCCTAAAATTATATGTGCATAATTGGAAATTATGTTTTGTAGGAGTGCTTTGTTTTTGTGTTTAAATGTAAAATAAGTGATGTACTTTTTATTTTTATTTGTGTTAAAGTACTTTTTAAGTTAAGTTTTTTAAAGTACTTTTACTTAGTATGTTTACTTACCTTTAAAGTACGTTTTACTTACTTTTAAAGTACGTTTTACTTAGTTAAAAGAATGAAATTTTTTAACTAAGAGTTCTGATAAACTACTAAAGGTTGTCCTATTTGAATGTATTTTTCCCTGTGTATCTTTCCTTGTGTGTGTATGCCTGTTACTTGATGTTGTGTTTTGTATTTGGCACAACATGGCCAAATTTGGGCCTTGCACCATAAAACCCCACCAACCAACGTATTTGAATTGTACTATACTAATACTAATTTTTATATTGAAAATCTTTCTAGAATAGTCATTTAAAAAATGAACAGGTAATTTTTAAACATGCAATGAAATATAAATCTGGTGTCTTCGTTAAATGCAAAATCTACATTTTGACTCAATGGTTTATCATTTTATGAATTCAATAATTAAATTAATTAACGTGTGATTTAAATGTGATTTCACAATAGGTAGCACATTGTTGTATATTAAAATATTTGCTCTTTTCTGTTATCGAGAAGTTCTTAAGAACTATTTCATCTTTATATTTCATTTCCTGAATTTGTATCAACTTGCTAATACATCTGATCACTCATTGCTTATTCAGCCCTAAACAATTTGGTTTTTGCTTTAATTCAAGGTAGTGAATCAATGTGGATAATTAAAATATCAATTTGAAATCTTAATTTTAATCCCTTTTATTCATTTATATTATAAAACTTGCAAGCATATGTTAATTTTTCATATTTTGTTTTATGTATTTCAAATAAAGGCATCTTTTTAATATGTTCCTCTACCACTTTTGCTTTTCAAGTGTAATCTAATAAGTCTTATTACATAAGGCATTTAGTCATTTGTATTGGTTTTGGTTTAGTCTGCATTTTAACTTAGCCTGTTTATTTCATCTTTACATTAGATGTTTATGTACTGTCAGTAGAAAGATATAAATAAATAATTTATAGTTATATATAAACTAATATATAGTTACATATTTAATATTGATTGACTTACTATAACTTAAAAGAGCCACATATGCTGTAGGTATATGGGGAAATAAAACAAAATCACCTTAAGGGTTGTGGTTGAGTAACAATTTTACAAGATATAAACTTGTAACTACACTATCTTGACTAAATAATCCGCAACATTGAATTCACTGTTCTGTACGTTGTTATTCTCAATGTTTCAAAATCTACATTTTCATGAATTCTGCATTAACAATGAGGTGAAAACATCGACTCCACTTGCATAAGAGCTAATCTCAAATCTTTTAATTTTAAAAATTCATTAGCCCAGGCTCTTCTCTAAAATTGTGGTTTATTTCATCTTAGCATCAAGTGACTTTTTTCAGTTAATGTTTATGAATTTGGATTTGTCACACTTATTAACATTTTAGTATTTTTGTTTGAACTAGGAGAGGTAATTTTATTTTTTCATGTTAATATATAGACAACTTATGTTCTTTTATCTTTCCAGTCTTCTAATTCCTCTTTTTCAAAGGAGTTTTACTTTTTGTTTCTGATATCTAAATATTTTTTGTAAGAAATCTTTAGTATCTTTTGATTTTTTTGTACTGTATTATGCTAACTTATATTGTGAAATGTTATTTTATCATACCTAAGTTTTAACAGAACGTAATGTATATAGATTGATACTACATTAATTGCTGAATTCATGAAATTATTCTTTGCAGAGATTGCTGTATAGAAATTAGCAGAAATACTTTGTTGGGCATATTTCTTCAATTTTTTATACATTTTCCCACTTTATGAAATACTTGCCAACTTTTCTATTCTTTATGCTTAAAATGTATACATTTTATACTGTCACAAGTTGCAATTGTGCATGAAAAGGAATTGAGACTTCTTATTTTTTGCAGTTGCTTTTGGTTTAATAATAGATGCTTCAAGTTGTGGTTTGATCTGGTTTGTTGATTATAGTTCATTTTTGCTACTCAAGGGCTAATTAGACCATATGTTGTGGAGGTAACGAATGGGGTAGAGAAAAAGGATAACTGAGAATCAAAAATTGCGAATGTTTTGATTATCATTATTAGTAAAGTTCTTTATTTTAGAGATTCAATAAAAATATTTTAAATACTAAACTAATTACTTTATTTTACAAGCATCCAACAATGCCCGCCCCAATCCAACTTACTCATAAAATCCCAAAAATCAAATTTAAATTATAGAGAAGTATTTAAAAGATAAGAATGCTACAGCTTCTGCATTTAGCTTAATTGCAACAAGTTCTGAAATGAAAACTGTTTTTATGATTGCTTTCTTGTGGAGATCATACACTGCTGGCCACTGTAAATGCAACACCCTGAAGGAAGCATGCAAATAATATGAAATTTACAACATGCATTAGCGGGGGTGAGATATGCAAATGATTAGAATTTCAGCGCAGACGCACATCACGCGCGCCTGTGGCGCCACTTCAAAGCGCTATTTAAGGCTTGGAGATTTCGACGATTTCAAGTACTGCAATTGTGTTTTTCTTGTGGTTTTTTCAAAAAAACGATCAATTATGCCTCGTAGAAAACAGCGATCATCTTTTGATCAAGTATCCGAGTTCGACAGAGGAAGGATAGTGGATTATCTTTCAGGGAAATCGGTAGTCGTGTTGGACGAAACCAAACAACTGTAATGCGGATATGTGATCGTTGAATGCAGGAGGGTACGACGGACCGACGTGTTCGATCGCATCCACCTCAGTGCACCACTTCACGTGATGACAGGCATATTGTGCATATGGCAGTGACGGATCGCTCAGCCACATCACGAACCATAGCACAGCACATTCAGTCTGTACCGCATCATCCAGTGTCTGCGCGTACCATTCGACGCCGTTTACAGCAGAGTGGTCTGTCCGCAAGACGTCCATTACTTCGTCTACCCTTGACGCAGAACCACAGACGTTTCTGCCGCCAATGGTGCGATGAAAGAAGGATGTGGATGGCAGAATGGAATGAAATTGTCTTTACTGACGAGTCACGCTTCTGTCTGCAACACCACGATGGTCGGATTCGAGTCTGGAGACACCGTGGAGAGAGGATGCTGAACAGCTGCGTTATGCACCGCCACACTGGTCCTGCACCGGGTATTATGGTATGGGGCGGTATTGGATATCACTCTCGCACTCCTCTAGTACGCATTGGCGGTACTTTAAACAGCCAGCGCTACATCTCCGAGGTGTTGGAGCCAGTTGTCCTTCCTTACCTTCAGGGCTTGCCCACAGCCATATTTCAACAGGATAATGCGCGACCACACGTGGCACGCATTGTCCAAGGGTTCTTCGTCAATCGCCAGATTGAATTGCTTCCCTGGCCAGCTCGCTCTCCGGATCTTTCGCCGATAGAAAACATGTGGTCCATGGTTGCTCAACGATTGACCCAGAATACATCCCCAGCTGCCACACCAGATCAACTTTGGCAACGTGTGGAAGCTGCTTGGTCTGCTGTACCCCAAGAACACATCCAAAGTCTCTTTGAATCAATGCCGAGGCGTGTGGCAGCGGTGATCTCCAACAATGGCGGCTACTCTGACTACTGATTTTGGCAGGAACCACACTTCACAGAAGTCTATAAATTTAATCATTTGATACTTGGTCAACATGTTATCTACAAAATAAATTTTGTTGTGATATCTCTTGTCTTTCTTGGTGTTGCAATTTGGGTGGCCAGCAGTGTATTTAAATACAAAATATTCTTTTTTGTAGAGGTAATGTGAATATAAAGTATTAATGAATATTGTTAGTCAACTGACAATTGTTGCCGTATGACTGCATCGTGAAAGTAATTTTGTTTTTATTTTTGTGTAAAGAATATTCGATTTCTACAAATAATGAGCTAAAATTCAAAATTTGTGATCTGCCTATTTTTCAATGTTGGCTAGTATTATATTATCTGTAAATTAGCTTTACAGAATAAATAAAATGTTGAATCATGATTTTGATCTTGTTTAGATAAAGCTGACAAAAAAGCTCAAATGGAAAAGACTGAAAAGCAATTGCAAGAACGACAGGTATTTTCTGAGTGAAAACTAAAGATGAATAAATTAATATAACATGTTCTTCTCTAAGACTTAATTTATATTATTTAGGATAGAGCAGAAGAATTGAGAGAAATGGCTATAAAACTAAGACAAAGGTATAAACAGTTTTCATTAATTTATCATTTGGGTATTTAGTTCATTTTCATGTTTAAATTTATAAATTTTGACTCAAACTAATAATCAAGGATCCAGTGGTTGGATCTTCCTCTGTTGCAAGCAGCAATGCCAACCATTTTGAATTTTTCATTATCATTATAGATTTTTACCTTATGTTATGACATTCCGACGAGTAGTGAAATTATGGAAGATCTCATTTGTTGATAAAACTGCGGTCACCAAGTTAGCAACCTACTGTCCTTTTTTGCTGATGCCATATAACAATCCAAAAATTTCAATCCACTTTTTACAAAGTGTCATTTTTTTTGTGGCCATTATTGCCATTTGGCTTAGCATCAAAAATTGAATTCACACCTAGGCCATAACAGCAATCGGGATTGAGCAGCTGGAACTACTGCAATGTTGATATAAACACACTTTCATTTGCAATCTTTATGCAAATAAGTATTTTTCCAGTTAATGATTTCATTACAGAAGTCAATATGTACCAGTAAACATAATTATGCCTTGTTTTATTATTTCTAAATGAAAAAAAAAATATGATTTTTTTTGCATAACTTTAATTTTTACAATAAAGGAGCCAGTCTAGGCAATTTTTAAGTTACCTGTTTACTTGGATTTGATAATTTCTTAGTATGCTTTCAATATTTTATCTTTAATTTGTGATTTAAAGAAACATTAATTTAGAAATTAATAGCAAATTGAAGTGTTTCATATTTTACGGTTGAAATTTATGGATCCCTGTAGAAAAGAATTTTGGTATCCATGATTGCTTTTAAATAACATGTTTTTCTTTCAGAGAAAGAGAAAGGAGGCACAAAATGCGAGGATACGATTATGATTCTGACAGCGACACAACTTGGACTAAAAATCCCGACTTCCTACTTGAAACTCCTGAAAATGCTCATTCATCAAAGAGAAATGATCCTCCATCTAGCAGGAGTAACAGCAGCTATAGTAGCCAAGAGCATAGTCCTCCTCCAGCTATGCCTTCAAATAGCAGACGCCGGAGTCGCTCCAAATCACCCCGAGCGTCTCGTAGAAGCCCAGTTGATGAAAGGAGACGATCCCCTTATCGCAGAAGGACTTCTCCTCGACACAGCCCCAGGAGAAGCCCACAAAGAACGCATCGAAGAAGCCCAGTACGTAGTTCAAGAAATCGATCGAGTCCAGGTCGCAGGTATTCTCCAGCAAGGAGTCCTCGTAGACGTTCTTCAAGAAGCCCGGTGCGTAGATATTCACCAACAAGAAATGATCGAAGATATTCTTCATCTAGGAACTATAGGTATGCAAAGACAATTTTATTAAATATTTGAAATCTATATTTATCCTCATCACATGCAAGGTTGCTTGCAACAGATATTAAGGTTTTGCGATTGTGTGTACAAACCAAGAATTTTCCATCGATTTGCAATTTTCATCTTGAGGGTTTTAGCTATGGTTTGGTTCAATTTTAAGACTCAGCTGACATGCAACGATAGTTCAGAATACTAGTGGCGATTGATGCGTCTCATTAGGTTCCATTAGCCATCTCATTAGGCTAAATTTGGTTTTAATGTTCGACATGAATTGGACTTCCTAAGGTCTGAATTTCTATGTGTTGAAAGCATTCTTTTTAGGTCACTAACACTTCCTTTGAAAAACCTAGACTGAAGCGATTTCAGTCATACGGATAAACCTGAATACCAGAATTCGGGAACTTCAACCTCTGGTCCTTTCATTAAGATATTATTTAATTTGGGATAATGAAAGTAAATGTTTTCTGAGGTGGTTGGTCAAACTTTTTTCACTTTCGAAATGTGTTCCACCGAATTTAGATATTTTTGAGTTCACCCTAATGGGCATATCCTTAACCACTTAACGCATATATCCGTGTCTGACATGGGCGAAAGTTACCGGCAAATTTGCACATGTCCGTATCTCACACGGGTGCTCTTGTATCTCGCGTTATTTTATTTCTAATGCCCGTCTGAGGTCCGTTCTAGTAAAAATAGATAGGCTAGATTATAATTAAACTTATTTACCATATATGGCACCACTATGCAGCATTTTTCTTGTGTAAACCACGTGGTGCATTTTGATGATTAGCTATTAGTTTGTTAGGAATTCTTTGTTATAAAGCAGTTGTTTGGTGTGGAAAAGGTAATATATCCATTTTTATTATGTTAAATATCATAAAAATAAACAGTTAACCATAAATTAATTTTTACTAAGTGTTTTTGTAACTTGTTTAGAAAAAGTTATCTCATAATGAGCGACTCTGACGATTTTGAATATGCCAATTTATCAGAAAGTTTCAGCGATGAAAGTGATGATCTCTTGAGTGATGGAAGTGAATCTGAAGATAATGATGATGAGATTTTGGCTTTTTTTTATGCATTTCAACATCCAGGATTGTCACCGATTACCATGGAAGAATTATATATATATTTTAGCCATAACTATACTACAAGGTATAATTAGAAAACCTGAGGTGAGGATGTATTGGTCAAAAGTTGAAATTTTTCAATCGCCTATTTTTTTTATTATTAATATTTTATTATTAATATTTTGAAATTCAAAATAAACATGTAATCAAATCGTTTACACTTTGTATAATAATTTTTTTTATAACTTTTACCCCACCCCCGCTCCCTAGTCACCCCCACAACTGAAATTGCAAAAAATAACTTATACTATACCTATATATTCATTTTCTGTCAAAAAAAAACTTTTTTACCAGTTTTTCCAAAAAAACCTCGTGCTTTAAGTGGTTAATAAATTATTGCAGATTGCTGGTATCATTAGAATTATATTAGCTTGGAGTTATTTCATAAGTATTTGATTGTTTTAGGCAAGGAAATTACTCCCCTTCAAGATCAAGATCTCCACCTAGATCTTATGGAACAAGACCACTAGTTGATTATTAATTAAATTTCATGTACTGTTATCATTTTTAGAATTGCACTAAATATTTGAAGTATCATTTTGTTGTGAAGATAGTTTGTCTGAGTGGGGTTTATTTCTACAAAATTGTATAATATTTGTTTTTGAAAAATTTGAATGTAAATACTGCGATATCACTAGCATTCAAATTTTGGTGACATAGTGAAAACATTCTAAATATAATTTTGAGACTTATAATAATTTGATCTGCAGTTAAAAAATAAATTTGTAATAAAAAAATCAATTGTTTATTTTGAATGGTTATTTTTAACAGGCTGTTCCCAGCATTATATTTGTGCAATCAAATATCTAAAAAATTGTTATAACTTATTTTTTTATAAAATACAAAACATAGAGGTTTGGAGAGGATTGACTGAATGCAGCAGTGCTGGTCATGATTATATTATTTTGAAACAGACAGAAAGCAAAAGAAATTTTATTTTTCCTTTCATATGAAATTATTAGTGAGGCATTTCATTCAGCATTCTCAAAGATGCATTTACAATAAGCCAAATTCACTAAAATGTTTAATTTTCATAATTTTACCCATTATGTTACTTGTTATGAACAAGCATTTAACAACATTTTAAACATATTAAAAAAGATCAGAAAAAAAAGAAAAAATATAAAAGAAAAGATAGAAAAACATTTATATAAAAATACTTCTTATTTATCTTGAAAGACTAGGATTATAATTTGTAGGGATTGATTCTTCAATACAAATATGCCTAATAAGGTTCGTAGTAAAATATCTGAGTGATTTATTAAAATAAATACTTTTTTATTTCAAAGTTAAATATATTTTATTCATTTTATACTTGTATTTTATGTATGTGTTTCTACATAATACTTTTAAGTTGAATATATAATTTTTTTAAAGATTATGCAAATTTATTGAATTTTCAAAATTTTTAAAACTAATTATATATAATTTTCTACTTACGAAAGAATAGTTTATTGAATTGTTCATTAGTAATTGTTCAACGTTAGACGTAATGTTGAAATGGTGCTTTATGAACGGAACTATTCTGTGGTATCAACATATTTATTATTAGAGAAGAGTCTGGATTACTCAACAGGCTTGATTTAGGATTATTAAAATATGAGTTGTGCGAACAGAAAATGCAGTTTTTATAGTTTTAGACTATATATGAACGAAAGAGGTATTGCTTAAAAGTCGGTTGATAAGGTAGTCATGTATTAAATGTGTTATATAAGCACAATATCAAAGTATTAATGTTATAGTACCTGCCTTCAGACCTGGGATTATAAAATGAAATAGACTTAGTTTAACTCTTTATTATATTCACTAATGCACTTTTTATGAGTTCCATTCAACAACATAAACAATCAGCAAACTTAAGTCTGAAAATGGCTTAACATTTTGTTTCTTGTTTGTTATAAGTGAACTGATCAGTGGCACACATCTTTCAAATGTTCTTATGCAGGAATATGTAAGATGTTGACTTTAGGTAGCTCTCACATTCAGAAATAGTTGCATGGAACCTGATATATTGTATCATTTTGTAACCTGCATTATATTGTGGAAATTAATTTTAAACTAAGTTATAATTCTGGATTCTCCTATACAGGTACTGAATGTCTGACAGTAAATAATGTATTATATCTTTGTTGCTTTATGTAGTGAGATTGGTAAAAATTTTCATGTGTGTGTAGTTTTGCAATAAAATTATTTGTATGACTTTGCAGTTCTTATTTATGAAAAAAGTGATATTTTTTTAGTTATTTGACATTATTTTCACACAAGGATTCCAAGTGAAATTAATCATTTTTTGAAAGCTGTATTTTTATTTAAAAAACATTTTGATTAAAATTAACTTCCCAATTTTCGTGTCAAATATTTTCTCAACTCGGGTTTCGAGTTCCACAAGCTAACTTGTGGATTTGCTGTTTTTGGTTTTAAGGTAAGATTAAAAATATTTCAGTAAAAGAAGTTGGCACACTAACCCAAAACTTGATATTCACAACTTTCGCCTATGTTCTGCCAAATAAAATAATTCTGAACATCTACTTCAATTTCATCCCATTGCATTGTTCAAAGACAATTTAGCAGTTTTTGACGCTAATCTTATTTTCACTCATACTTTCTTTTCTGTGCTGATTTCTATCTTCCAGATTTCTCATTGGCTTCTGTAATCAGACTTCTGAAGAACTAAATTAGGGTGGTGAGCTCTTCCATGTAGTTTTTGGAATATTATGCAACTCCATAGTTCAAATTAAGTATAATCAAACTAAGTGGCAAAAGTGTTGAATGTATCCCATTATGGTCCTTTTATATATATATATTTATGAATGCCCGACACGACCTTTTGGCACTACAAGAGGTGAACTGACAGTTATTTGTGAAGGAGCAACCAATGGATATGCCACTGCTACTTTACCGTAAAAGAAACTGCTCTTAGTTGATTTCCTTCATGGTTGAGCGTTTCTGTAGGTTTTTAAATGCATCATTTAGATACTTTACAGATACAAATTTTCCTTAACATAATTGTGTAAATAAAAATATTTATCTAATAATCCTTCCTTGGCTATTCGCATCCAGATTCCCGAGAAGGCATTTCTAATTTGATTTCGACACCCATTTGATTTAGAAAGTACTATACAACAATCTAAAGGGAATAAGTCTTCCATCGTCATATTTTCAAGAAATTTAGAGTAGATTTTGATAAAATGGCTTTATCTGATGGAGTTTGTTGACTTAGGGAACGGTTCCTTTTCTCCCTAATTATCTTAATTTTTAAGGGTTCCTTAAAAGCCTTGAATTTTTAAGAACTTTTTACAAGAGTACCGAATATTTTGTTTCATCTGCATTCAAAAACGAAGATAAATTCTTCACAGGTCTCAAATGTCGGCCTGAATTTGGTTTTAGTGTGTGTAAGGGGATAGATTTGCATATAGGAAGGAACTAAGACTTCTCGTTACTGGGGAGGGACCAAAGAATATACTTGTTCTTTTAGGTGGGATAAAGCCTTGAAAAGCAATACAATTCATTGGTGTTCTTTCAAGAACTTGTTAAAAGTATCAAATGGAATGCATATACTCAAGTGGAAAGAAAATGAAAGCCTTATCAAGTAAACCCAACCCCTATTTACTATTTTATTAAATGACATTACAATCAGGTGATGCACTTTTTAGGGGGTAATTGGGTTTTATGGCCACACAAAATCCAACTACCATAACAGACACACACTATCGATCAATGAACACATGGAAAGCCTCACCGACACGAGTTATGCACCCAGGGAGGAAATGAACCTGTGCTGTCTATCAGCGTGGTAGGCATGTTAACTTAGCCACAGGAGACCCTGTACATTTTAGGAAACAAGTTTCTTGTCCCACTTGGTTATCTTTCCCTTCAGGATTAATCCCGGACCGTTGCCAATAGCCTGTCGTATTGCTCCAGTGTGACATGAATTCAACTACCAACCTACCTATCCCACTTTGTCATACACCTCCAAAAAGACCTAGACGAGCAAGGATTAAAATACAGATCCTCCCTGGATAGCTCCAGGCAGTGACCAGAAGAGGCTTGTAATATACTGCATTACCTGAAAACTTGATATGCCTACTGCGCTAGCAATCTTCGAGTTGTAGGTGGCGCAGGTTCGATTCCTGTCAGGTGCATTCCTCCCTGGGTGTATTTCCTGTGTCAGTAAAAATTTTATTGTGTGTATGTCTATTACTTGATGTCTTGTGTCTGGCGCAGCTGGCCAAATGTGGACCCTGCATCATAAAACCCCAAAACAACCACCAAAAGTTAAGGATCAAAATTTGTTATAATATAATTTATCACAATGGATGGGAGTATGAAATTTGACAAGCTTAGATTACAATGATTATTGTATTTGGCATTGTGCATAAATTTTTTTGAAAAGCTAATTGATGGAATAAAATAAGGCAAGCTTTTTGTAAAAGTAACAGAAAAAAGAAATCTATATGGGTAGGTAAATCTTAATATAAATATAATATTTTCCTCTTGATTTAATTTAAGGGTGGACTGCACTGTGACTAATTGCAATTGGAAACAAAGTTCATGTATGCCTGAACCTATGACTTCCAACTCTTTTCAATGATCGCGGAGGGCGAGTAGCGCAGCTACCTTTCTTTCAAAATGGTTTAAATTTCTAGATTGAATTGATGTCTGGTGAACGAGCTAGCCAGTTCATTAATTAAATATTGTTTACAAGGTACTGGTGGTCTACAGTTCCTGGTTGACCTTATTGATATCCATTGAAAGGACATTCTTCAGACTATTCAGATTTAGTAACAATGGTTAATTTTAAAAGATTTCTGCCCAAGCTATGATCTTCCCTGTATCTTAGAAAATGTTGATGAGTACCTATATTGTCAAACCAGATTTACCCTTTTGCCGATGGCAAGCTTTTAAACAATTTATAATTCGCTTATTTTTTAAATATATTTTCAATTAATTTGTCTAAGTATTCCACTATTTAAGTACTTATTAGTTTTACGAAAAAGTAGCTGTTTAATTGTTTTATGTATTAATATACTTATAAATTATATTTCAAGTTCTTAATTTTTCACGATGCTGCATGGGAAAAAATTTCGTTTGTGTTAATTTTGGTACGGGAGGGTTTCATTTCAGTGTTTTTATCCACATTGATCTGTTAAATATAGCCTTAAAAATGAAAAAGCCTTGAACAGGCCCTAATTTTTCTTTTGCTCGAAGAGTTGGTACCTTGAATATGTAAGCCTTATTTGTTAAAGTTAAAGCATTTGATAATTAAATGAAAATTTGTTTTAAACAGTCTTGGTTATTTTCTTTTCTTAATCTCGAACGAGAAATTGATATTTCAACGATGTGTTTGAACGATTTTTGAGACAGGCATTGACTCAGCAGCTGGAGCAGTTATCGTGGTATCAGAAGCTATATACACTGACGAGCCAAAACATTATGACCATCCCCATATTTTTCAATGAACCTGTCTGGATGACGTGGAGGGCACGTGATTAAGTGAGAATGGTATTTAACTGCTGCTGGAGAAGGTAAGTAATCATTCTTGCACTTAACTTTTGTGAGTGATGGGAAAGGCTGCTGATCTAAGCGAATTTGATAGAGGGCAGATCGTAATGGCCCGAAGACTCGGAACGAGTATCACCGAAACTGCACGACTGGTAGGGTGTTCACGATCTGCCGTTGTTAGCATTCATGCAAAGTGGATAAATGACGGTGACACCAGCAGTAGACGCCAAGGTGTTGGTCGTCCACGCGTCATCAAAGAAAAAGGACGTCGGAGACTGTCCCGCTTGGTAAAGCAAAATCGGCGCGAGACAGTGGCTCAGCTGACAGCCCAATACAACGCAAGTGTTTCGGAACACAGTTCAGCGGACACTGTTGGATATGGGACTGTGCAGCAGACGTCCCACTCGTGTGGGACCATGGATGAGTGGAAGAAAGTTGCCTCGTCAGATGAATCCCGATTTCTCATTCATCACGTCGATGGTCGTGTCAGTGCCGTTTGCCAGGCGAACAGTTGCTCCCCTCTTGTACAGCAGGTCATACACAGGCTGGTGGTGGCGGTATTATGCTTTGGGGGGCGACTCTGGGACCCGTAGTTGTGGTAGAACAGACCATGAACGCTGCGAACTATCTGAACATCATTGCGGATCAGTTGCACCCTTACATGGCGTCTGTCTTCCCAACTGGAAATGGAATCTTCCAGCAGGACAACGCCCCATGTCACAAGGCTCGTATTGTGTTGGAGTGGTTCGAGGAGCATAGTGATGAATTCCACTTAATGTCCTGGCCACCTAACTCGCCGGATATTAATCCGATAGAGCACATTTGGGATGTCATGGAGCGGCAGCTCAGAGCTCAAACACCACCATGTCCGAATATCTCGACTTTGCGTGACCGCTGCTTAGACATTTGGTACAACCTGTCTCCAGTCATGTACCAAGAACTGGCAAGAACTGGCCCAGGCGAGTTGCAGCTGTTTTGCAGACCAAAGGAGGCGCAACGCGTTATTGAGTCGGTGGTCATAATGTTTTGGCTCTTCAGTGTATATAGTACATAATGAGATGTAAGCATCCGCAAATACAGTAATAATGCAAGCCAATTATTCAGTTTTTAATACTCTATTTCAATGATGATTCGGAACTCTTACAATGTTTAAGATATCCGACTACGTTGAAAAGTCGATTTTTGACTAAAATTTCATATTTCATTTCATTCAATATTCTTAGTATTTAGACTTTTTCTTTACAAAATTTTATTTTGTCTACGGTGAATAGTAGCGGAGATATAGCAATTTGAATAGATCTTGACAGCTACTATTTTTAATTCGTTTTTAAATCTGCCTTTTTCTCTGATTTTGAAGAAAATGTTTGCACGAGAAACGTGATAGCTAAAAATGTGCTATGTTTTTGAATGAAATTTGGTGTATTGATTTTTATATTTGTTTTGGAGGGCCTGAACTCGGATATAAGTGTTATCTTGAAAGTAAAATTTTTTAGATTTCAGCATTGTGGCGGCAATAAAAAATTTCGCAAATTCATGTTTTCGTTTGCATTATTCCCAATATCTCATGAGTGGAAAGGGATTTTCCATTCTCTCATTCAGGGCCTAGCTTATAGTATATTTAAGAAACTGCAAAATTTTAGGCAAATGTACTCGTAAGTTTTCAGTTGTAATGTTTTTCGCTAATGTCATTTGTTTGCCTAAATTTTCCAATTTTTGCCAATGTTTTAATAAATAATGATTTTTTTATGTGTTTTTATAAGTTGTTTTACCTTAAAAAGAAAAAATAGTACAATTTCAATTTTTTTTTTGAAAAAAGGACTCCGAACATAGTAAATACATAAACTGAAAGCAAATACGAAAAGAACGTGTAAAATTTTACTCTAATGAGTTGATAATGAAGAGGTACATTGATATGTTTGTATTAATGACCTTTCATCATTGAGATTCTGTTAGTAAACACTACTATCAAGTGCTATTCTGGGTTCGCACACCTATTTGGCTTAAGTTCCACCCAGACTTTTAAGAAATTTCAAATATCCTTATTTAATCAATTGATTTGCTCTTTAATCCTCTGGATCATGCACACATAATTTCACTATTCAACTTTCAGTATTTCTCTATTTCAGTGGTTTCTAACCAGCTTTAGACTTCTGGACCATTCAAAAATCCTAGAATTGTTTCAAACAATAGGTGTGGCGATTTTGTCGTTTTGTGCGTTTAGGATAATAACAATAGTACGCTACTCGGAAATCTCGTGAAGTTCGGAAGATTAAAAATCTTCGTGAAGATTAAAAAATCAGTATGTCCCAGTCATAGATGTGAAATATAGTAGACCGAGCATTGCTATTGGAAGGAGCTTCAAAAAGTGAGACCAGATGTCGACTAGTCAAATGGCAACTCTAAGAAACTGACTTGGTTGACCTATTTGACATTTTATCGCCTCGTTTGGCGATATATAATCTTATGACATGGTAGATGTGTGAATGCGCTTTTCTATGAAGTGGCTACAAAAATGGTGAAATTGCCAAAGTTGCGCGGACCAATCAGAATTTGAATGTTCGTTTCCTCCCGGCAGACGAAGTAATCAAAGAGCCACATTACGTTTTAGCCACATGATCCTAGGCACAAAAAATCGCCAAACTACCATTGCTCACTGGACTTTTATATTTCCTCTATGTGCCGGTTTAAATGGACCGATTCGAGATTAGAGTCGTCTAGTATAGTGGTAATTGCCTTCGAATTACGTTGTGGTTGTTTTCATGTATGTTTCATTTAATCTTTGCTACACGATTTTACAGTAGAGAGGATTACTTTGTTTTAATATCGATTTCATTAGTAGCAGTTTAAATCCTGGCATACCGATCAACTTAAAAGTTCAACACATGTTGAATAGGACCGTTTTGTAAACACAGATTTGTTGGTCTTTCGCCCGTCAACTATTGGCTAAGGCAGTGGTCGGCAAACTCTCTAGTCAAAAGAGCCAAAGATCAGCAGTACAACGACTAATATTTCTTTTGAGAGCCAAATTTCTTTTCAAGAACCATGCTTTTAGGAGTAGGTTTAAACTAGCTACTAACATTAAATAAAACGAGATATCATAATAATCATATTTATTGACAAAAAATATTTTTACATTAAAATAAAAATGACAAAACACGCATTTAATGTGAACAATGACCTTGCATTTCCTTGGAAAGTTTGGATAAGTCAGGTTTGTATGTCGTTGTTTTTAATTTCAAGCAGGATTCCAGGTTCTCATCAAGACGATTTCTCAATTTACTTTTGATAAGGTTCATGCTTGAAAAAGATTGTTCGCATGAATATGGTAGAGACAAAGAGTGAAAAACAGCAAATGCTAGTTTTTTTAACTGATCATATGAGTCAGGAATACTATTCCAGGTGTTGAAAATTATCATGTCTTCCTTCTCCAGGTCTTTCAAAGCAGACCACTTTTTCTGTGAACAAAGAACACATTTATTATTCTCTATATCAACATTAACGAATTCAAATTTGGAGCTCCATAATTCTTTGTTTTTTAACTCCAGTAGTTGCATTTCAAAAGCGCCAATGTCAATATTAAAGGGAGAAAAATTCAATTCTGTTACGTCAGCACTGAGAGGTTTTTTAACAAAACTAACGTCGGCTATGCTATATCTGAATTCGTGAAACCTCCGTAGAAAAGCTTCCCTCATATTTAAAATTGTTGTTTTGAAATAGTAAATGTCAATTACCGAGTTATTTTCTTGGCGATGTTTCAGCAGGCTTGGAAAATGAATTAATGTTTCTCTTTTAAAATCTTGAGCAAAAAGGATAATTTGTTTTCTAATGAAATGACTTCTTCCCACATCGAAAAAATTGTGTTTCCTTTCCCCTGTAGTTTACGATTAAGATTATTTAGATAAGGCGTAGCGTCTATCATGAAATAAAATTTTTGGATCCACTGATCGTCCGTTAGTTCAGGATAGTCAACACCCTTCTCAAGAAGAAATGCTTTAATTTCAAATAATAAGGAAGCGAAACGTTTTAAAACGTTTCCTCTTGAAAGCAAACGTACCTTATTATGCAGCAGAAGATCTGCGTATTCACTCTCCATTTCAATTAAAAATTCTTTAAATTAGCAATGATAAAGAGCTTTAGCTACAATTGTGTTGATAATCTTGATCATCAATTCCATAACATTGCAAATTTCTTCTGGAAGTGTCTGCGCACAAAGCGCTTCTTGATGAATGATGCAATAGTATCTCGTGATTGTTTTTTTCCTTCAAAATAGAAACAAAACCTTTTCTCACCGATCATACTTTTTGCCCCATCTGTTGAAATTGAAACAATTTTATCGAGTGGAATATGATGTTTCTCTATGCATTCAATGACAGCATTTGCATTATGCTCGCCATGTGTTTCACCCTTCAGTGACAATAATCCTAAAAGTTCTTCTTTAGGACCGGTAGATGAAATAAATCGAACAAAAAGTGAAACTTGCTCTGTCATATATGTCACAAGATTCGTCAACAGCTATTGATAAAGCTGAAACCAATTCAAGATCTTCGATTTGCTGATTGGTTATATTCGAAGACATTTTGACTGTCCTCTGTCTTTTACTGTTTTAGCAGACAGTGGTAACTCTAATTTTTTAAGAATTTCTGCTTTGTTCTTAACATTCCGGAATACCTTTCGGATGCATTTATAAAGCAACTTTTAATGTATTCACCGTCTGTGTATGGTTTGCCTCTCTTAGCAATCTCTTGACTAACAATAAAGCTTGCAATATTAACATTGTTGGAAGATTGCACCCAATAATTAAATACTAGAACTTGATTTTTTCTTACTCTTCTGAAGTTCCTCAACTGCTTTCTTCCTCGCATCACCAGCGGGATATTTACTGCCAAATGACGCGTGATTAGTTGTAAAGTGTCTCTCCAAATTTGATTTCTTGTTATGCGCCAATTTTTCTTGACAAATAAGACAGGTCGGAAGGCCATTTGAGATTTGTATAAACGGGAACGATTCGGTCCAAACTTTAAATTTACGGAGCTGTGACTGACTCGCTCTCGTTCAACTCGTGCGTTAGTCGAAATCGATTCGTGGCAGAGCCGCACTCAAGTGGCTAAAGAGCCGCATGCGGCTCGCGAGCCGCGGTTTGCCGACCACTGGGCTAAGGGAATCGTTTCCTTGGTGATGATGCCGTCACTTGCCGCCCATCAGCTCTCATGCAGCAAAAAATAACCATAAAGCGACAAACCAAAACCTTTAAGAAATCTTATATGAAGACGCTTTTCACATTTTTTACTGCATTCAATCAATAAATATTTCTCCACTTTATGCTCCCATTTACAAGTGCCTCATCACTTACTATCATACAGGGCTAGACGAAAGAATACGAGCATTTTGAAAACATTTTATATTTAATAAAATAGTAGCCACACATTTTGCTTTCAATCTGTCTAGGAATAAAATCACACTTTTTTTAGTAGCACGCAATAAACTTTCTACATTTCAAATATATTTAAATATCATGACCTCTTACATTTATGGTTTGCATTTTGAAATCACAACTCCTCTGCCAAAAATAGCGTGTACCCATAAAAAATAAACCGATACCATTGTACACCCCTCCATACTAATATTCTGAGTGCACCCCTACGATCTATAGGAAATTATTTTTATTTAACTCTGAGGGGGTTCACACTCATATATCCGTTCTGCAACCTGTAGTCTTTTCATGAATTCTAATGTTTTAACCTTCTTGACCAATCTTTTCTGATTCTTTCAATCAATAGAGGTGATTCAGTCATAGGTAAGTAAAAGCAGCACTGCACTACACTACTTGAAAACATTGCGACGCTCAGGGTTAAGATAGTTAAAATTCGACTAGTCATGAGATGGATTTTCAGAATGGACAAACCACCTGAAGACGAAGATTTTACATTCAGTTACCCAATGCTGAATACTTAAAGGAAGCACTTTCTGCTATAAGAACACTTGCGCCATCTACATTTAGTTTTACAGAAAAAGCCTCATACTTCCGAGTGCCTTCTCTGTTTGGCTTAAAGAACATTTGTTTCCGGTGTCATATTTTCACTTCATTTCCTTTCATATAAATTTCTCATTTAGAAGTAATCATAAGTGCGACTTTAATTAAAAATACCTATCTACCATACCTAGAAGTAATCATGCCTTTTAATAAATTTGAATACCCCTGAAGTGTGAATATTATGAGAGACTTTTTCTGAATGGAGGTGACGGTAGTGCTTATGAGGCGGAACGTATTTTCTGAACGTATTCCGAACGGGACGTCATTTGGTCTTGTTTGCGATTACGATTTCAGCACTACGCCAATAAAAATTCCAAAGAGTGAATTCTGAATTGATGTGTCAGTTGACTGGACAAAACAAATAAGGTGAAACGCCAAAAGGGCAATAAACGACATTTTAAGGTAACCCCGATTTGTATCATGCGAGAGCTGGAGATCTTCGCTTTCTATCTGGTTTGTTCGTTTGCACTGAAAATCCCCCTCATGTATACCAAATCAAAAATGCCACGTCCCGACAGGGGTGTTCATCAACATTCGCCCCAGACGCATCCATCAACACTCATACAAAGAAATGCAAGATTGAAGCAAGAACAATTTTGAGTTCCTTGTTTTGCAACAATGGAATTGTGTCATTGGTTCATACTTTCCTTTGATCACACAACAATAATTTTGACTCATTTCGTTTGCGTTACGCTCTTTCCTTGTATTTAGAAAATCCTATTTCCACACAACGTCAATCCATCATCATACGTTCTCAAGAGTTCAATATCTGAGAAAAAAATCCAGTCAGTCACAACATTTCGAAATGACCCATCATCTGCTCTGAAGGCAAGGAATTTTTTTCAAGAAACCTCCATTTAAATTGTTCCCGCATTCTTCCCCCTTCTATGTCAACTTCATTTATCTTAAAACCTAGCAGTCCACATTGAGCTTCTCCCTCATACAATATTTTACTAAATTTACTCTTGAATCATTCTGGATTTTTGGACGAGATTTTTATACTTGCAGATTTAACACTCGCACCAAAAATGCTACGTCTCTCCAGAGGTGTTCCTCAACATTCACCCAGGCGCATCCATCAACACTCATGCAAAGAAATGCAAGATTGAAGCAAGAACAATTTTAAGTTTCTCTTTTTGCAATAATAGAATATTGTGTCATTGGTTCATACCTTCTGTGATGTTCTCCGGAAACATTGGACGTTGGCGAGGATGTCTTTGAATGATATAGTATTTTGATGGCTGTTATATGTTGCTTGTTACCCCTGTGTATTTAATGGCTCGCTCTTAGGGATAAATTCAGAAGGGACTTATCCCAGTACTCTTCGAGGTATACGAGTTGACTGCCCTCGTCGCATTTCTCATCTTCCTCGTTTGAAGAGTTGTACCATCCTCACACATCTTTCAGGTTCGGTATCAGGACAACTCTTTAGATGATGACACCCTCGGTTCAGGATCACTGTCCCCCCTTCGCAAGATGCTCGGCCACCCGCTCTCCTTTCGTCAACCCCTCGTCGAATCTCCAAGCGTCACTCTCCGCCTTATGTGCTGTCGTACTACGCCATTGTAAAAACGCATAACGCGTGTTTGTGGTTCTTTTCTTATCTACCAGAGGAGGTGACGCTTTTTCAGGGGTATATTTACTGTACACTTATTTACACATTGCTAGGGTAACATACATGAGTCTCTATACAGTTCCAAATCTTTTGGAAGATCGCAGCGAAAGGACTCTTGCAGGTCCGTCCTTCTGTCTCAACTCGTCGAGTCCAGTTCTACTTTTTTTCTCCTAGGACATCCCCGCCAATGTCCCTCAGGAATCCAATGGTTCCGGAGAACCTCACATTTTCCTTTGATCTTGATATTGTGTGTCTTCTGTCTGTCGCAGCATGGTCAAACATGACCCTTGCGCCATAAAACCCCAACAAACCCAACCAACTTTCCTTTGATCACACAACAATAACTATGACTAATTTCGTTTGTGTTACGTTCGTTTCTTGTATTTAGAAAATCCTGCTTTCCACCCGATGTCAATCCATCAGCATACGTTCGTAAGCGTTCTGTATCTGAGAAAAAAAATACCAATTAGTCATAACAGTTCGAAATGTCCCCATCAACTGCTCTGAAGTCAAAGAATTTTTTTTCTAAAATCTCCATTTCAAATTGTTCCCGCATTCTTCTTCATTCCATGTCAACTACATTTACCTTAAAACCGAACAGTCCACACTGAGCCTCTCCTCATCCAGCTCATTTTCGCCAAATTAGAGCCTGAATAATTGAAACAGCTCCTATTAGTTTCGACTTCCCGGGTCTGTTTATTTACTTTTCCCCCAGTTTATTTATCAAAATTGACGCACATATTCACCTGCACACAAACACTAAAAAAAACCCTAACATCTCCTCTCCCCTGTGCAAAGCGACGGGACTCTCCTGAAGCACACCTACTCGCAAAGACAGAGAGAGAGAGAGAGAGAGACGAAAAAAAGATACACACCATCTAATGGAAAGAGACAAGGCTTGTGACGATAATAAAACGAATAAATAAAGCAGGACGAAAATTAAACACTCTCCCGTACGGTATCGGAAGAAAAGGAAAGATTGTTAAAAGGAGGGAAAAAATAATAACAGCAAAAAAGGGGGTTGAAAGCAGTGCGCGTGTGTGTAGTCGAAGTAGTAGTAACAAACATACACTTGCTGCTAATTTCCCGTGGGAAATTAGTTTTATAACGAAGGCGACTCCCGTCAGAGGGAGTCCTTTTTCCGGTATGAAAAGGACGTGCATGCAAAACCGGAGATGCTCCCGAGACGCACCCTGAAGGGATGGGGGAGGGGAGAAAAGAAAACGGAAATTCCGGAGAAAGGGACGAACACGAGGCTCCTGGCTGCGTGTAATGCAAAAGAAGACTCGCATCGCTCTCTGTGTGTAACGCTGTACTGAATGAATGGATGTACATGTATTTTGCACCACATCCCTCCACTCTTTTTTTCCTTTGGGTTTATCTTTTTTGGTGTTGTAAGTAAATGAAACTTTTGGAAATGTTTTTTTTTGCTCCAGAAGGATATGAGATGTTTTTTGTGTGTGGCGTTGCTTCAAAGCGACGCGAGAACTCCCTAATGGATGTAAATATAAGCTCGCTAAGAAGTCAATTGTGGATCGACTACCTGTTGAATATGTGGGATTTAGTGCTTGTTATAAAAATGTATACAAACAAATCATCGCCCCATATGTAGGGATGTGTGGTGGTTTTTGAAGAAAAACAGAATATAGTCTAGCTTATCATTGAGGACGTACATTTATTCCAAACATACTACAAATCCGAGAAGAAAATATCCAGGTTATCCCGGGAAATATATCGGTTGGAAAAGTAGCGGATTAACAAAACCAGAGGGTTGCGAGTTCGAAACTCGATCCAATCAAAGACCGTCATGTACATGGGGGTGCACGTTAAATCTGTCGTTGCCACAAATGCTATCATGGCGCGGTGTGGAAGTTTGGAGAGTTGTATGCCAGCTCAAGTGTTGACCTTGTCATCTGACTGAGGTTCTAAATTACTAGGTGTTGTCCTCGGATCTTTCACTTCGGGACTGATCCCGGATTATCGCCAATAGTCCGTCGTGTTGCTCTAGTGTGACGTTGATTCAACTACTCCACCTCCTCCCATAAGCACATTTGTTGAGAATTAAAAATAGCTTAAAAGTAACAGGTTTCAATAAATTATTTTAAAGCAAAACCCAGTTTCGCGCGCGCGATTAATGAATACATATCGACACTCGAATAAATTAGAAAAAAAATTCAATTTTCATATTTCAATCAAAAAATAAAGTCAATATTTACACCAATAATTAAGATATTTGATCAAATTTTATACAAGAAAAAGTGTTTTGACTTTGGGGTATATTTTTCTTCAATGTCAGCTTATGGATCGTATCATTCTTCAAGTACTAATTGGTGAGAATGCGAGAGTCCTGCGTAACCCCGGGAGCTGTTGCCACCATGAATTATGGGTGACATACCTCCCTGGAGAACTTTGGGGAAGCTGGCTCGCATTTACCTGTCATCTTGAAGAAACCAGGAAACATTCAGCAGCCAAACCAACTTCGAGACTCGAACTCGTAACCAAGCTCTTCAGTCTACCAGTTCCTTAAAAGTGAAGCCTTTAACCGCTCTACACTGGTCGAATTTGTGTGCATATCAATATTTATCAATTTTTCTTCTGTCTCGAATTATCTTGGACTTGAGACATTGTCTCGACAAGGTTTTTTGCAATAGTAAAGTACGAATTTTACTTCTGACTAGCTTTGCATAACTCAAATCTCTGTACTCTATTCCACTCTGTATGATGTTTATTTAAAAAATGGCTGAAATATTTCCAGTCTGGTTCATGTCGGGGTTCTAGGAAAGCCAAGACAGATGTTGTTGACAAATGCCGAGATAAATTCCATGAAGCCATTAATTCTCTGACATTAGCTTCTGAACAACGGAACTTAAATCATTTAGTGTAGTGATCGTGTAAAAATGAGTAGCGTCACAAAAGTTTGATTAACTCCCTCACAGAGTACATATAAGTCAAAACTGAAATCTTATTTTACTATTATTTTGAAGAATGTTCATAAAAGCTTTGCTTTATGATGGCAGGATTTATTATCATCTAGAAAAACAAATCCTCTAAATTTTTATATATTTCGATGTTAGGGATTAAAATGCGTTTCAAAATCTCCACTTGAATATCTGAATTAATAATACACTGCTGGCCACCCAAATTGCAACACCAAGAAAGACAAGAGATATCACAACAAAATTTATTTTGTAGATAACATGTTGACCAAGTATCAAATGATTAAATTTATAGACTTCTGTGAAGTGTGGTTCCTGCCAAAATCAGTAGCCAGAGTAGCCGCCATTGTTGGATATCACCGCTGCCACACGCCTCGGCATTGATTCAAAGAGACTTTGGATGTGTTCTTGGGGTACAGCAGACCAAGCAGCTTCCACACGTTGCCAAAGTTGATCTGGTGTGGCAGCTGGGGATGTATTCTGGGTCAATCGTTGAGCAACCATGGACCACATGTTTTCTATCGGCGAAAGATCCGGAGAGCGAGCTGGCCAGGGAAGCAATTCAATCTGGCGATTGACAAAGAACCCTTGGACAATGCGTGCCACGTGTGGTCGCGCATTATCCTGTTGAAATATGGCTGTGGGCAAGCCCTGAAGGTAAGGAAGGACAACTGGCTCCAACACCTCGGAGATGTAGCGCTGGCTGTTTAAAGTACCGGCAATGCGTACTAGAGGAGTGCGAGAGGGATATCCAATACCGCCCCATACCATAATACCCGGTGCAGGACCAGTGTGGCGGTGCATAACGCAGCTGTTCAGCATCCTCTCTCCACGGTGTCTCCAGACTCGAATCCGACCATCGTGGTGTTGCAGACAGAAGCGTGACTCGTCAGTAAAGACAATTTCATTCCATTCTGCCGTCCACATCCTTCTTTCATCGCACCATTGGCGGCGGAAACGTCTGTGGTTCTGCGTCAAGGGTAGACGAAGTAATGGACGTCTTGCGGACAGACCACTCTGCTGTAAACGGCGTCGAATGGTACGCGCAGACACTGGATGATGCGGTACAGACTGAATGTGCTGTGCTATGGTTCGTGATGTGGCTGAGCGATCCGTCACTGCCATACGCACAATATGCCTGTCATCACGTGAAGTGGTGCACTGAGGTGGATGCGATCGAACACGTCGGTCCGTCGTACCCTCCTACATCCAACGATCACATATCCGCATTACAGTTGTTTGGTTTCGTCCAACACGACTACCGATTTCCCTGAAAGATAATCCACAATCTCGGTAGGCCACTATCCTTCCTCTGTCGAACTCGGATACTTGATCAAAAGATGATCGCTGTTTTCTACGAGGCATAATTGATCGGTTTTTTTTGAAAAAACCACAAGAAAAACACAATTGCCGTACTTGAAATCGTCGAAATCTCCAAGCCTTAAATAGCGCTTTGAAGTGGCGCCACAGGCGCGCGTGATGTGCGTCTGCGCTGAAATTCTAATCATTTGCATATCTCACCTCCGCTAATGCATGTTGTAAATTTCATATTATTTGCATGCTTCCTTCAGGGTGTTGCATTTACGGTGGCCAGCAGTGTAGTTCTTACACAATCTGCAAATACCCCAACTTTATTAAGCTCTCTCTCTTGGTTTTAAATAATTTCAGATCTTTAGAACATTTCTTCTGTGTTGATATAATCATTGCATTTTTCATGAGCTCTTCACAAATTTTCCATCGTCTTCTCTCAAATGTATATAAAAATCTACAATCGTCACTGAGGATGTTTTTGCTCGTTACCGATTTCCCCAATTTCGCTGATTTTCAAATCAACCCCTGCACCACAGTTTAGTCAAATCGCTTGTCTCTGCCCTTATAGACAACCCTGTGCGTACCAAACATTTATATTACCAAATATTTTTAATCCACTCATAGATGGGATAAATAAGATAATTAAATAAAAGGCACAATATTAATCGTATAGCAATATAGTTCACTAAATGGTTACTCAGATTTCTCTTTCTTAACTTTAAAAAATTAAATATCCTGTCTCAATCTGGATATCTATTTCAATTGTAGTTATTTTACGCTGAAAGAACTTTGAAGGCAATTGAAATTAAGTGTTGTGTAATAAATTATATAACTTGATAATGAGCTATTTTGCTTTAAAACACCTATGCTATCTAAATACTGTTTTTAAAAGAGATTTCGGGGCGTCCGTTGGTAGCAACCGGAGGGTCGAGAGTTCGAAACTTGATCCAACCAAAGACCGTTGTGTACGTGGGGGCTGGTGTACTGTTGTGACTCCAAATGTCTTCACTTTGGCGTGGTGTGGAAGTTGGAGAGTGGGTGCTAGCTCATATGTTGACCACGTCATCTGACCATGGTTCAAAATCACGAGGTGTCTTCCGGGTAGGTAGGTAGTTAATTAATGTCGCACTGAAGCAACACAACAGGCCATTGGCGACTGTCCGTTATCAACCCGAGAGAGATCCGAGTGTTGTACTCTGATCTTTCCCTTAGGGATTGATCCAAAATCATCGCAATAGAGCTTTATGTTGCTTCAGTGCGACGTAAATTCAAAGTGTTCTCGGATTCGTCGTGGCTCAGTAGGTTTGCCTACTGCGCTAGCAACGGGCCATTTGTAGGTGGCGCAGGTTCGATTCCTATAACTTACCTCGGGTGTATTTCTCTCTTCTGTGTCACTAAAACTTTACTTGTGTGTACGTCCAGTGGTGTAGAAGTTTGGGGAGTGGGGTGCCAGCTCAGGTGTTAATTCGTCATCTGACCATGATTCAAAATTACGAAGTGTTGTCCTCGGATCTTTTCCTTCAGGATTGACCCCGCGCCGTCGCAAATAGCCCGTTGTGTTGCTCCAGTTCGACGTAAAATCAACTACCTACCTTGTGTGTATGTCTATTACTTGACATTGTCTCTCTTGAGTCTAGTGATTTAGTATAACGAAATAGGTAATAAATGAACATGGTTGGTTGGTTGGGGTTTTATGGTGCATGGGTCATATTTGGCCAAGATACGAAAAGCAACGTCAAGTATATGGACTGACGCATACAAAGGAAGCTTACTGATACAAGAGAAATACACCCAGGAGAAATCGAAACTGCACAGCTTGCAACTCGCAAGTAATAGATGAACATGAGCTTATAGTTTTTTTAAGTGTAATAATATATAGATATAAAAGATTTAACGTGTAAGACCGTTTCTGATTTATAGTTTTAACGCAACAGCATGAATGGAAGTAAGCCCTTTACAGTTACTGAAGGAAAACCCCAACAAAGATTAATTTCAAAAGTAAAACGTAGTGTTTTCAAATAATTAACACTTATTAAAGATAAAACAATTATTCAAAAATCAGTACCTATTCATAAAAGATTATATTACTGCCAAACATGCTCATGCTGTACAAATAAAAAGCTTTGGAGGTAAAGTTTTTGGGAAAAAAAGTTTTCCACGAGAGGGATTTCCATTGTAAACAAACCATTGGAAGACGAGGATTACAGGTACGGAATACACACAGGAAGCTCGTTCTACCACAAAACACTAGATCCATCTACATTTAGCTATACAGAAAAAGCACATCATAACGTGAAAAAGTAGTCAAGAGAAAACATGTGTAGCTTTACACAAAAATATAGTTATAATTTGAATAAGTCATTTGAAAAGCATCATAAATCACGTTTCTTACGAAAACTTGGTTATTGCAGTTTCGGAGTCTTTGAAGAATGTATTATGGAAAAATAGCAAAAATCTCATCGAATGTAATGTGAATATAAAGGTTTACATTGCAAAACTTTTAATACATTTATTTGTTCTGTTTATACAAGGTTGTTTTAGCCTCGTGGCTCTTGTCACTTGATATATTTATCAACTTAGCTGAACGAAAGAAAAAAATCAATGAACATGATCATGTATTGTTCCAGATTAATTTTGTACAATAGTACAGAATTCGTTGGTTAAATGTTTACTTCAGCCAATCAAATTCTACAGTTTAAAGAATAGTGGCTTAAATGCTATAAAGTATGTCGATCAATTCAATCATATGGAAAACGCTAAAATAAAAGAGCAAATTTTTGTTCTCTTCCATACGTGAGTTTTGAATACGATAAAGACAAGCAAGGGCGTTCACTTTATTGAAACTTTCAGTAAATAATGCTTCGTTGTCATGAAACAAGTTTATGCTACTAATCAAGTCCAATAAAATAAAAGACTATTATAAAAGAAGTGAAGAACAACAATTAAGACGAAAACACCAAAACTTTCCATGAAGTGCTGAACCATAAAACTGAGAATGTGGAAGATACCAATGAAAACAAGGCAGAACCAAATTTGGCGAATATGACTGTGACTTGCATTTGTCTCAAATTTGTTGATAGTTTGTTTTATTAGGTAAATAAAACAAATAAATAAGTAGTAATTTTTATCTAGCAAGTAATTTTTAAAGGTATTTTTAACACTTGTTTTCTTCCTTCCCAAAACCTACAAACACATCATAACTCAATGACTTAACATTTAGACTGAACTAGAATAACCCTGCGTTGCTTGGGTTGAATTGGTTAAATGTTGATTCTATTTCATAGAAAAGTGCAAGCATCATTTAAATGCACAGAAAATATTTTTAACATCGTTTTTACTTTTTCATAGCACTCTTGCTCTAAGAGAAACTACAAAAGTTTTTTCTAAGATGACTACTACAGAAGTCGATTTTGAGTTTTGGAGTGATTACGAATGCTCATTAAGTTCATTTTCAGTAAAAATGAGCTTCCAGTGTAGTTTGCACTCAGTTTACCTATCAATATTTATTATTTGTAGCACTCTTGCACCTTAGATTCGATATTTTCGAATTTCATCATTGTGAGAGGATGGTAAATTAAATTGTTATTGCATTAGTGATTAACTTTTTTGTACGAAACACATTTTTTTCTTGAAAATTCTATTCAGCGGCACGTGGAATAACTGAGCTTGTTTTAAAAATAAATGTCATCCGTGTAGACAAAGCAAACTCAATCGATTACAATTTTTTCCAAATCAGCGAATGTTTAACAGGTACTTAAATTGCATACGAACAGTTTCAACTCCAAGTAAGCAACCTCGACCTTCCGTCACTTAAGACAAAAAATTTCTATTTTTCAACAGTCCTAGTTTACAGACTTCCTTACTGTGATATCACTCCAAGATCAACAAAGTGATATTTAAAATTCACTACTCCAACAGAAATTCAGTTTTAAATCGAATCCTTATGATCCTTTTTCAATTGAGATTCAGTTTCTATATGGAAACCACATACCTATTTAGAATGATAGATGCAGTTACTTGACTATGGAGTTCAGCTTTCAATGACCCATGAAACATGAAAACAAATGTAAATTTAATTTATTTTAATAAACTTGTAATGAAAATCTGTCAAAATTTAGAAATATCTTTGAACTACAACGTATGGCTACCCGTTTTGATTTAATGTAACTTATCTTATTTTAAAATAACTTTACAGATCATTTTAAAATAAGAAGTTACACACCTTACTTAACAACGTTTCCATTTATTTTTATAAAACAGAATTCTAAAAACCATGACGTATTTAACCAAAGATTCAAGGAAAGTTGGTCGAAATATACATATACCACCAAGAAATTAACCATGCCTAGTGATATTTTGCAGAAAATAAAATAATTCATCAAAATTTAACTCCTAAATACTATATCAATAATATGGAAAGTACTGGAAAAAAAACAAATACAAACAAACGAAATTCGGGTCATTGAATAACGTAGAATTCTGAAAAATGAAAGACATGAGCGAGCGTGTCGAATTTCGACTTCTTGAGAATTTTCTGAAATAGAGAAATTCGAAAAAAAAAGACGTTTGAAAAATATTGATAGACAATAACGATTTATTTGCAAAAAGAACACATATTTATAATATTTGGAAATGCTCAAATATGACCGCAACATTTCGCTATCAACTCAAACACACAAACACAGATTTCTAAATCAAGTAATAAAATGAAACGTCAGTTCTGGTGTTGCCAGATACCGAGTAGCGCTTTTATCATAAATGATTTTTCGTTTTTGTTTTTCGTGTTCCATTGCAAAATGTAAGTTATGTAAAATTAAATATTTTAAATATTCTTTTTTCATTAATCAAATATTCAAAAATTATTTATAACATGAGAAGAAATAAAAAGTCAGCTATAACATAAATATTATAATTTAATTTGTTTTGGAAAAAATTGTTTTCTAGCGATACTGGTAAAAGAATTTTAGTGGAAAAGTTGTTTTTCTATCAATGCGAGTAAAACAAACTGAACTGCGTACAGCAATCGTTTTATGCTAAATGTTATTCCTATGGCGATTTCGAATTGTTTTTAGCTCCTTCTGCACACCTAAGATAAATAGAACGGGGGTTTGTATGTAGCCTATGTTACCCGCAGGGTTCTAAAGTATAAATGTACCAAATTTGGGGTGGATCGGTGAAACGGTGTAGATTTGCATAGAGAACAGACAGACGCCAACTCTGCTTTATATAAGAGAGATGGCGTTTGTAGATTTAATGATTTTGGCCAATCTACCATATAACCAGACATAGGACCATATCCCTAGAAAGACGGTTGGGGTCAGACTGGTTTCTATGACATTTTGCATTAATGATGTCAAATTCTTCTGATTTGGGGACTATTATTATAAAGCAATAACAATAAAAATAGTTTCACATTGTTTTATTCCCTTTACATTCTGTTTACAAACGTTATGTTCCCTCCACAACTGTGAACATAGACCGCGAATACTATGTTTTGACTGCAGTCTGTCGGCTGATTAGTACTTTTTTTATAAACGTCTGGAATGGCCGACAATTTACTCAAGTGAAACATTGAATAGGAACATATGGTCAATGTGATATAATTTTCCAATTTGAATTATATTAATTAATTCAAATTACTTAATTAATTATCTATCATCTGTTACCTAATATAATCTGCCTAATTCGATCAAGCGATCAATAAAACGTGCGGCCACAATGATCCCTCCGTCTTTCTAGGTATAAGCCAACTTCCTGTCTTTCTAGTGTTAACCATCGATCTTCTAAGGAAATAAACGGAGCATGTAAGCACGACTTCATGTTATTTCTCCCGATCGCTTGGTTCAAATTAACAGATTATGACTCGCGTATTACTTAACCATCGACCCAAAGCAAATAGTTGGAGCATGTACGTACGGCTTCGTGTTATTTCTCCTGATCGCTCGGTTTGAAAATCTCCGGGTAAAGGTCACGTGATATTGAAGAGAGCACGAATCCCAATGTAAGATTAATTGACGGGCATGATGAAAAACACGTCAGCCAATCGGCCCAAGTCGATTCACTAGCTCACGTGACCTATACATCTGCCTCGTCATCTAACAGGCTCAAAATTGCTAGTTGTTGCCCTCGGATCTTTCCCTTCGGGATGGATCCTGGACCGTTGCCAATAATCCATTGTGTTGCACCACTGCGACGTTACTTCAACTACCTACCGTTATTGATACTTAAAACTTATTTATTATTCAATGGATTAAACTATTTATCTAATTTTACTTTCCTCTTATATGCCCACCAGTGCAGAGCAGCTAAAAGTGTCTCTCTTAGGAAATCGGTTATTGAAGTGCTCAGTTACGAGTTGAAATCTCATTTGTGCCACCGTCGGGTTGGCTGATTGATGTTTCCTGGTTTCTTCAAGATGACACGTAAATGTGAGTCATCTTCTCCAAAGTCCTCCAGGAAGGCATATCCCCCACACTTTACAGTATTTGCAGTATGGCACCTTCCATGATGTCCCGGGCTGACGCAGAGACCAACGTCGCCACTAGCCCGTTGTGTTGCTCGAGTGCGACGTTAATTCAACAACCAACCTACACTTCTGAGATCTTACGACAGCGCCCCCGCCCACATGTTCCTTCTATTTCATTAGAAGGTCGATGCACTTAACATCCCTCCGATGACGCTAATAACACCCAGCCCGGCAACTTTTAAAAAGTTTCGCAAGTTCGAACCTCCCCTCGAACCTGATTTGCGCGAAGAAAATTTCGAAAACTCCCTCCTCCTCCTCTTCAGTCACAGCGTCCACCTTTCCACAGCGGTCATTAAAATATCGATGTATTTTTGGGGGGGTCGGTAATGTCTTTCGAAAGTTTTAAAATTCCACCAACCCACCTTTCGAACTTCTCCCCCCTCCGGAAACAAGACACAGAACAACACACGCCACCGATTTGGCAAGTCGTCAAAAGTTTTCCCCCAGGAAACTGTACGTAAGAAGATATTTACATTCTTGCCCGTCCTTCCGACATTAGACTTCGTTGAGATTCTGGAGACGCGGCTCAGAGAAAATGTCCTCCCTCCAGTCCTCTAGTCTGCCCGCCAGAGGACGTGGTTTTAAAAATGAATATCGAAGTAAAGGAAATGAGGTAGGGTTCCGACCCGGGAATCGATATGCAAAGCGACTCGCACTCACTCCATGTCTCAGGGGCGCGTACGCACACACTAGGTCCCAGTCTATTTTCGATCTCTCTGAAACAGAAACCCCCTTTCGCTTTGTTAAACCGGTGGCCTCCGTATTAGTGTGTTGCAGACGAGCTTTGCCCTTTTTCTGTTTTCCTATTCCGCAAATGCTTCCTTTCCCAAAGGGTTTTTTTCTTCGTGCCCGGGCCTCGATTCTGCTTTGTTGTGCTACAGATTTGCTTGTGCTGGGAGATTACAAATATTTGTCGCTCCTGATCTTATTATTTTCCCTTTTTCTTGCATAGCATGAGAGAGAGCTGTGTCTGCTTTTGCTGTATCATCTCTCTTTTTGAATGTTTGTGTAATGTTTCCATTATTCGTCAATGGTTCCTTTACTTTGCAACCTATTCCTCCTTGGGTGTATTTCTCTCTTCTGTATCAGTAAAACTTTCATTGTGTGTGTGTCTATTACTTGATATTGTATAGCTTGTGTCTGGCGCAGCATGGCCAAATATGGCCCTTGCGCCATGAAACGCCAAAAACCAACCAACCAACTTTACAAACTGCCATGTGTGACTACTTCTTACCTTGCTTGTTGTATGATTTCACTATTCGTTTTTCTTTATGCCTTGATTAAGCTGTGAATTAAGCCATTGCATTAATTGGTACTGGCGTGGATCAGTGGCTTCACCCACTTAAGCATCCCTTAAGTTGTAGGAGGCGAAGATTCGATTCTTCTGACATTAGCCCATTGTGTTGCTCCAGTGCGACGTTAATTCATCTACCACCATGGATTCCTTTGACTTACCCAGGGTGTATTTCTCTATTCTCTGTCATTAAAATTCCCCTTTTGTGTGTGTATGTTTATTACTCGATGTTATCAGTCTTGTGTTTGGTGCAACCTGACCAAATATGGTCCGCATTTCCATTACTTGCCGATGATTATCTTGTGTTTCGCGCAGATTGGAAAAAATGTCCCTTGCGCCAAAAGCTCAGAGAACTGAGTATATTATTTCTCTATTTCCTGGCATAGCTTACAGAGAGCTGTGTCTATTAATGCATATTGTTTGTCTTTTTAAATGCCTCTCCTCAACTGTTAAAAACTGACAAGTGTGACTTTGATTTGTGTATTATTTTACCATTCGTTTTTTCGTGATATCTTGACTCAGATGTGAGTTAATCCGTATCATTGGTAGAGTCGCGGATTAACAAGAGTGTTGCGGGTTTGAAACTCGATCCAGCCAGAGACAGTCGTGTACGTGGGAGCTAGTGCACGTTAAATATATTTCCTGACATTAGCGGGGGGAAGTTTGGGATGCTTGCTCAGGTGTTGACCTCGTCATCAGACCGTGGTTCAAAATTACGAGGTGTTGCTCTCGGAAGTTTCCCTTTGGGATTGACCTCGCATCGTCACCAATGGCCGTTGTGTTGCTCCAGTGCGTTGTTAATTCAACTACCTACCGTAATTTTGAACCAAGGTCAGATGACAATTTACTAACATAGAAGAGAGAAACTTAACCAGGGTAGTTACTAGAATCGAACCTGCGCAGCCTACAGCTGGCACAATGCTAGGAATAGTACAATTAAGGACTTTTCCTGTAAAGCGGAGTGTAGAGGGCGCCACTGTTTTTGTGATAGAAAGTGTTTCCTTTACGTATTAGGAAGTGTCTTTCCCTTGGATACATTTTAAAATCGGCTGGTTTGGGATGGCATAAGGTACATTTTAAGGCAACTCTGTTATCTATCGAAGAAAGAGAGAGCATTGGACAACCAGAAATAACATCGTCTCCTTCCAGTGATTTGTTTATTATGAAAATACCCCTCATAGATACTTATAGGTAATGCGAATCGGTTTCTGAAAATTCTAGAATTACTAAATCTGATCTTGATAATCTATACTATCGTGTTTACTTCCAAATGCTGAAATTTCACATGTAAATCTTTTTGTTCATTGTAATATTTAACTTCGTTCATTGAAATAATGCTTAAATTTGCTCAATAGAACTTCTCATGATGGCTAAACGTTGACCCCAAGGATAATAACGATCAGTCAAAACTGCTCGAGGTATAAAATGGATGACGAATGCATGCTTCATTAGAAGGTGAATAACATCTGTTTGAGATTCAAGGCTGAAATCGAATTGTTACGAAACCTATGCTTTATATCATCGAAACAATAGACAAAATTATAAATTGTTTGTAATTGCTTAATAATATGGTAAAATTCAATTATGTTCAAAATAATTTCTCTATTTCATCATTTTAACTATTTTCGAAAAACAGAAGAGTTTTGTCCAAGAGTTTTCGCCTTTGGGATTGATCCCGGACCGTCACCAATAGCCCGTTGTGTTGCTCCAGTGTTGAAATACCTCCCCCCCCCCAAGAGTTTTCGTGTCGCTATAGCCTGTTCTGTTGCTGACGTAAATTCAACTACCTACCTACGAATAGTTTTCGCTTACAATTTATTTTCAATCGAAATTTCTCTAATTTCTCTAATTTTTCCAATAGTTGAAAACAGTAAGCATTGAAAAGATTAAGTTGGAAGTACATATTTTTACTCAATGTTTTTATTATATATTCTTATAGTTTTTGTGAAATTTTCAAGTCAAGGTGAAGATAAGGGTAACTGAAATTTGTAATGCTTATCTCCAAAATTTAATGTGATGTGTGTAAACAGTACGATGTTTAAATCTCTATGAAAATACATAATTAGATTTCAGTTTATAAATATAGTGGTAGGGCCACGGTAGCCCGGTTGAAAGAGTAACGGATTAGCAAACGGAAGGTTGAAGTTCGAATCCA
Source organism: Meta bourneti (assembly GCA_933210815.1). Lineage (NCBI taxonomy): Eukaryota > Metazoa > Arthropoda > Arachnida > Araneae > Tetragnathidae > Meta > Meta bourneti. Next base: position 72,229,108 of record OW119929.1, on the reverse strand, counting down.
ACCAAAGGCCGTCGTGTACAAAGGAGACTGTTGCACGTTAAATCTGTCGTGGCGTCAAATGTCCTCACGTTGGCGTGGTGTGGAAGTTTGGAGAGTGGGCTGCCAGTTCAGGTGTTCTCGTCATCTGACCGTGGTTCAAAATTATGGTATTATGGGGTGGTAATAAATCTTTCCCTTCGGAACTGATCCCGGACCGTCGCCAATAGCCTCTTGTGTTGCTCCAGTGTGACGTTAATTAAAATATCTACCTACCTACCTAAATATAATGGCTTAAGCGATCGAATATGATCTTTCTATTAATTAGAAATTTGTTAGAAAACCAGGAAATATAAACTTACATCATGCAGACAGATTGTTCAACAAAAAAAACCTTGCATCAGATTGTATAAAATTCACTGAGCGTGTTCAAAAATTTGTATGAGAGGAATTTTCTGTTAAGTAAAGATAGTTTCTTCTATACTTATTCTGAACGTGACGCGAATTCTATTTCAGCACTTCGCCAATAAAAATTCCAAAGAATAAATTCAGAATTATACACCAATTAGATTAAATGCCAAATGTTGACAAAACGACTATTCACATTTTAGGATAACCCTGATATATATTATGCGAGAGCATTTGGGCAGCTGAAGTAAAATTTTCTCAGACAGCTGGGTTTATTTATTTGGTATTCTTCTTACTTGGAATTACTTGGAATTGGTTACACTTGGAAGTGGTTACACTTGGAATTCTTCTTATAGACTTATTCGTACTAGAAAGGTCAAGTTGTTTCTACTAGGTATATTGATTTAGTTTAACAGGCTCGTACTGTCTGCTCTGAACGATACAAATAAAGGTTGAAAACAGGGAACAATTATTAAACTTAATTTGAACACAATTTTAACAAATGTTCTCGCAATGCTAATTTGGCTCCATGAGATGGCAATATAACAAATGTTTTATATACTTGAGGGCTGAATCTTGTGCGAGGTCTTTCTAATAGGACGTGTAGTACCAGATTCATAACCAAGGCTAGGATTTTGATTTTTCATCTTTTTTGGCAAGACTTATGTTATTCGAGTGAATAGAATTATGGTTCTATAAAACTGCTGATTTAAGGATCGTTAGAACTTTTAAATGAAATTTACTCAAAATGGCATTTCCCCAGATTTTTCGGTCATTTTAAGGCATATATGTTTAACTGTTTTGAGTGATTATTTGTATATTTTATTATTTTCCAGGAAAAGGGAATATTCGGAAGATTTTCCCTAAGACAGAGAATGATTAAGAATTTCCTGTCTGATAAAAAAAACTTTTATGTTTTCTAAATTGCAGGAGATTGAACAGTTATTTTAAAGTGTGTCCTTGTGGTATGAATAGAAGTTCCTCAAGCCTTTTATATTCAGAGTTTAAAACTGTTGGAAGACCACATAAACAATCTTTTTTAATCTACGTGACTTTTTTTCTGTTTTGCAATGTAATACGGCGAATGAAAATAATTCAATTAAATTTTGTTAGCAAAATTCAAACTTTCACTACTACAAAGCAACTGACAGAAAATGTAAGTTGTGTTAGTATGTTTTCTTTTATAGGGCCTATTTTTTATTAACAAAATAGACCTTCAGTTTACCAGAGAAATGTAGGAAAATGCATTTTTAAGGTATTTTTTTGTCGTAAAGGGGATGTTTAGATATTTTTGTTGGGGTTGTTTAATGCACCTCCTTTCATAAAACTTTTTGCAAAAACTTCAATTTTTTAGGGCTTTTTGTAGGCTTTAAGGCCCAAAACGTATTTTTACTGTGCATTTTCTAGCAATTTTTGTGTCAGCAAAATCTTTGTCCTCTACATACTGCTACAATTATAGTCCAATTAAGGTGATACCTTGGACTATAAAATCCAAGATACTTACCAATTAAAGTGATAGCTAGCGCATTGTGCAGAGAAATATGATTCTGAATACTTTTTCCTCTAGGGATCTTAATTTAGAGACAACTCGAGATCAGAGTGCAGAAAGAACAATCATTAAACTTTTCAAACTCTTGATAAATGATTCAAATGTGTATAAGGATGAATGAAGGAAGAGTTACAAACTGATTGATTTACTTTCCTTAAGAAAGGATCTTATGTTACAATAACTTTTATTCTGATATATCTTCTTCATTGGCTCTGCAGCCCATTGTGGGTCTTGACTTCTCGATGATTCTGTTCCATCTTGACCAGTACTTAGAAGAAGTTTTCCAGTTAGTTTTGCAAATGCCAAAGTCCTTGTCTACACAGTCTGAGTTTTGATTTTTCTCTAGGCCTAACTTCAATTGGACTGTCCAGAAAAGTTATTTGCTATACATTTCATCTGTCATTCGAATGATATGGCCAGCACTGCTCATTCTCTGTATTTTTATTCATTTAACAATATCTGGTTCTTTGTACAGATGGTACAACTCGAAATTACCTCCTTTGCCACACTTCATTTGTCTGTATACCACCAAATATGCTTCTTAAAATCTTTCCCTTAAAGATCTACAGTGCAATTTCGTCACTCAAGGTCATAGTCCTGATGTCCTCACAACTCTGAGGCATAGAACGCAGATCTAATTAAAACTTTGTATATCAGTAATTTGGTTCTTTAGATCATATCTGACTTCGACTTCTAGGATCTAAAGTAGAGAGAAACGGCGAATTCTGAAATATCCGACATTTGAAATCGAGAAAATGCATCAGGAAAATAAATTCCGGCCACAATATCATGTGGCTACGTTTTTAATTATTTTTTACCTTATTTCTCTCAAACTTTTCAAATTTAAATTGGACGAAATATTTTTAGAGACTAAAATGATGATTTGCCACCTGAAGTCACTTGCCACCAAAATATTTTATGTAAAACCAGTTATGTTTATCTGCACATAAACCTCAATTTACTATGGTTCATGACGTTTCAAGTTAATTTATGCAATTTAGAACCATTTGATGTGCATTTTTATTAGTCTCTTGTACAGGAGCAGATCTTCTAGGTTCTTTAAATTGTATAATAAATGAATAAACACTACCATGTGGTATGTATTAATTATTAAACCAATTACTTGCTTTGTGTAAGAATTATTCCGAGTCTTATAACAAGAACTTACAAATGTAATGTAAATCGGATAAGGTTGGTTACTAATTCATTTATAAAGATTTGATTTCTGAATTATACTACATTTTCCCATTAAAAAAAATTACATTGCACATTATATTTTTTAAAATCAATGGCACAAATATTTATTGGAAAATAATTTAAAAAACTACATGTGTGTAATAAAGTAGGATTTTTAATTGTTACTGGGATAATAAAACAAATGCGAATGATTATAATCAAATTTTAATGAAAATTGAGGAGTAATTTAAACCCAACCATTTTTAATCATGTGTGGTTTTTCATTTCTATCAGTAAAGTGTCCAAAAATATTTTCCTGATAAAATTTTATTTCAACATTATAAGGCAATGGAGTATGAAAATATATAAAAAAAGAATTCAGTGATATATGGTTCCTTGTCCTCAAATAGTATTTTCTTTCCATAATAGATGTCGCTGTAAGCATAGCATTTGTCAGACCGGGCAAAAACTTCAGGACTCCTTTTATAATCCTTAAAAGATCGTTTTTCAAAAAAGTTTTCTTTTATTCTCAACTGTTACGAAATGTAAAACGGATGCAATGCAATATTGTATTGTTCCCTACACCAACAAAGAGTTTTTCTTTTGTTTTTGGTGCAATTTTTAACTCGAATTCTCTCTGAACTTACATTCATGATATAGACAAAATTATTGATGTAGATAGACACACATTCATTGCCTATCTACATCAATAATTTTAGAAGATTGAATTATTATATTGATTATTATTAATTTAGATAATGCTCCCACTTATTCATTTGGCAAAGTAATTTCGGAGAAAGAAGAGATTTTTACAATTTTCATACACTTAAAAATTTATTTTAGTTACTGTATTAAAAATAACTCTTGTAAATAATTATAATTTTTTTAGAAATTTCACAATTAAATAAAAATTTCACAAAATGAAATCATAAAAATTCTGTATTTTTTCCGAGATTATTTTGTCGGTTGAATAATTGAATTATAGTCTTGTTTTGCCTTCGATATATTTTTGCATATAATTCTAAAAAATTCAGGAACTTTATTCAGGATTTTTACAAGCTAAAATAATATTAATAATTAATATATAAAGTAAGTATTAAACGAACTTATTATAGTAAAATTCCCATCTTTATCCGAACTTACTTTATCGAACGATTAATGCGGAACGATGCTTTACTTAAGTTTTAAATGCTTTTGATATTTCCCGTTATGGAAAATGTTTTTTACTAAAATTCATTATTTTGCCCACAACTATTTTGTCTGTGCATGAACCAACCCTTATAAATTTTCATTACAAGCGTACACTCATCAGTTTAATGGTATCCTTTTTTCTGAGTTTGGCATAATCATCGAAACATCTATTTAAATAAATAAGTTATTGTGTCTGAAGACTAGAAAACAGTTTTCCAGTATGATGCACTACATATTGCACAAAATTAATTCAATGTAGTTTGAAAAAGTGATAAAAATGATTTCTTATTTTTTTCGTAGAAATATAACTATCATTTTAGCGTCCAGGATATAATTTTATTACTTTTTATTTAATCATATAAAAAGCTCCACAACTACTTTAGATGCAAATACGTACACATGCCGTATAATTTATAACAATATTCATATCTTTAAGACAAGAAAAATTTGGTATTTGAAAAAATTCAAATTGTACAAAGTGAAATGAAAAGAGAGCTTGGATTATAATTAACTGCCTTCTGTACAAACAAAAACGACTTATTGCGTTTGAAAAATAGTAGCTTTCAAGAAATTTTTTACTGATTGCTTTGAGTTGTGAAGAATAGTTTTGTTCTACTTGTAAAATAGACTTCTGTCACCGTGGGAAAGGTGATTGGTTCGGTCAGATGACGCAGTCACATTGATCAAGCTGCTCTAAACAACATCAAGTAAATGGACATATACCCATAAGGTATGTAGTTGAATATACGTCGCACTGGAGCAACACAAGAGAGTATTATCATCGGTCCGGGGTCAATCCCGAAGGGAAAGATCAGAGAGTAACACCTCGTGTTTTGAACCACGGTCAGATGACGAGATTAACACCTGATTTGGCACCCCATACACAAGGAAAGCTTTAGATAAAGAGAGAAATGCATCCATAGAAGAATCGAACCTGATAATAATTGAATCTGTGTTGCCTACAACTAGCGGGTTGCTAGCATAGTGTGCAAATCCACTCCACAGGCGACCTCCACTGTAGAGAAAAAAATTCAATAAAAAAGTTGTAGTTCAAATATTTTCTAACGCTAATACTGTAAGATTTCAAGCTGAATTCATACAAAGCTCATTGACAATTTTGAGATATTCTATTTCTGAATGGAAACCACAAATTACGAAGACCCAAGAATTGGCACTGCATATTATTAAGATGAATTGGCATCAGTTACTACTGTAACCAACAACTCCTAGAATCCGGAAATATTCTTGACCCTATTGAGTTTATATTTGAGGAGTAACCCGATGATTCATTTTTGTCTTGATCCCAACCCCTTCTATTTTACTGTTCTTTATCACTGAAGTGAGTTGAGAATATCTTTGGTTATCAGGCTCTTTGTAAATAAAGAGCCTTGATATCCTTTAGACCAGAGGTGTCAAACTCATTTAAAACACGGGTCATTTAACGCAACTGGTAAGATTCAGGCGGGCCACATCACATTTGCAAATTTTCTTAAAATTATATTTTGAAGTGAGGATTAAGGAATATGGATAGGATAATTAAAACACATTATGTAATTAAGTGAATTTAGGGTAATAATTTACAATATTGCTATATAATTGCTTTTATTTGAACGTTTATTTAATTTAATTTATTTATAAAACTAAAATTAATTTTTCTACCGGAAACTTGCCAGAGCTTTCCACCTACTAGTTTTCCAATATCTGGATTCAAAGACCGAGAACAGACAATCTTCATTATGGCAGATAGATGTTTATCAGTTAGTCTTGATCTGTAGGCCGTTTTATTTAATTTCATGGACGAAAATAGTTGCTCACACATTTTTAACATGACGAAATTGTGTGTACGGTATTGCCTCGATCTCTCCTAAGTGCTATTTTCTTCATAACATATTGTCCTGTTTTCATTTTATTTCAGAGCATCGTGGGCCACAAAAAATTACCTCGGGGGCCACATGCGGCCCGCGGGCCGCCAGTTTGACACCCCTGCCTTAGTCGAACAACGTTTATAAATGTCCGACCACTGACTTCTCCGGCTTTCCGCACATTAAGGAACGAACTGGTGGCTATTTGTTAAGGAGTCGGCCGTTACTCCTAATTGGGACAATAACCAACTCATATACCCTCACCAATCCGGATTCAAATCCAGCACTTACTTGGTGGCAAACGAACGCTATGGGCTCTATATCAGGTAGGCAGGGCCGTGGTAACCCAGTTGGTAGAGTCGCTGATTTGCAACCGGAGGGTTGCGAGCTCGAAACTAGATCCGACCAAAGACCGTCGTGTACACGGGAGCTGATACGCGTTGAATCTATCATGGCCTCAAATGTCCCCACCTTGGCATGGTGTGGAAGTTTGGAGAGTAGGGGACCGGCTCAAGTATTGACCATGATTCAAAAGTATGAGGGGTTGTCCTGGGATCTTTCCCTTCTGCTTTGATCCGGGACTGTTCACAATAGCCCGCTGTGTTGTTCCAGTGCGACGTAAATTCACCTACCTACCTATACCAGATAGATGGCAGACGAGCACTAGATGGTTCAAAAAGAGATGTTATTTTAGTAACTGGTCTTCTCATAGGTCCTGGTATTGATATTATCAACCTGCAGCTTAACCTCTTGGTGGTTGTCCCGACGAGGCATCTCCTCATCAGCAAAGCTGACCAGATCTTGAGGGACAAGGGTCATTGGAAGAAAATTGACCGGATCTTGATCTCGTCATAAACAAATCGACACTATCTTGATAACGAGACATGAACAAAATTGATCAGATCTTAATGGATGAAATATCTCGTCGAAACCACTTGGAGGTTTAAACAGACTCCTCCTGTGAAGTTCGACTTAAGGAGGTTCATTTAGATGCGTCGATGCCATCCCTCGTCCCTTTCGAGTCGTTTTTAAAACAATCAGTAGCGAAAATCGACACCGCGTTCCCGAGGTGACAGATGGGGAAAAGCCATCTCGATTCCATTGTAAGCGTATGGAAACAACATGCCCGTATTATTTACCGCGTTGTTCAACACAGAGGAAAACAGAAAATTTTACTGTTTTGACAGCCGAGGCGTTGTGCGAGAAAACTGCGCAGCACTGCGAGAGAGGAATACATAATAAAAATGATAAACGTCAGAATGTCCCCATGTTGGAAAGAGGAAGCTTTTAAATGTCCTCTCTCTTGGATATCGTAATAATAATTTTTTTTGTTCTATTAGGGGTTAAGGAGGGAAAAAATAAGACATGATAAATAACACCCTTAAATTTCTAGCATCCTGTCAAAAATCGCTTTCGTCATGGACTCTTGGCTACAGGCTGAAGTGGCAAGCTTTATAGCCGTCTTTTGGACAATGCGCGTATAAGGTCTTAGGGGGAGGTTTTTCTTTTTGGCTTACGTAATGATCTGTTCTGTGTGTTTTGTAGGCTACTGTTGAAGAGGTTTTGTAAACATCAAACAAAAGGGATTAATATTCATGGAATAGCATGTTTGGATATTAGTTCGGAATGGGTGGAAACGAACGTGGCAGAGGAAATAGGAATCGATCCTATCTTTTTTTTAAGGAAGACAACATTCAAATTCTTTTAAACTTTTTCTATCTCAGATTTTAAAAATGTAAATTGTAAATCAAATCAGGATTAGCATACGTGTAACAAAACCAATTGCTATTTTTTGTAGCGAGTTGAGCCTTCTTTTACTTTTCTTAGACAGTGACCTCTATATTCTTAAGATGTAAGATAAGTTTCAATGGAAAAGGGTATCAAACGCTAGAATATATTCAGAAAACGTATTAGAAAATCTCAATAGTTTTACGCGATTACATTAATATAAAATATTTTCGAAATTATTAATTAAATAACTATTTTGGAATTTTCTGCGATAAAAATATACAAACTATCCACTTTAAACGGACTGTATCTAATTACTATTCTCTTATAATCAAACAAAAATAAAATTAAAATGTTAGTTGTTACGACTTTCAGCAAAAATGAAATATATTCTCTTCTTATTTGAAATAATATCAATTTTTACGATTTTAAATGAAGATGTTAATGAAAAATAGAAATTTGTAGTAGAATATTCAGTGCACACTAGGGATTATAAACTTTTCAGTTCAAAGGGCCAGATTTTAAAAAATGAAGCTTCGTCATTTCTCATTAATAAATTCCAAAATTTCCGATTTCGATACTAGGTTTCGCTATAAATAAACTCTAAAACTAATAATTTCGCACTTTTGAAAAAAAATCTATTTCTTGAAAACAAAGCATCAAAAAAACTTTTATTTTATATCTTTGCAAATGAAGGAATAAATCTGTACCTTCGTATAAAAAGGGCCAATATCCAAATTCGATTATTTTGTCCACAAATCACTTTAACAAAAAAATCACTTTAACAAACTTTAACAAAAAGTGCCAACGTTCTCCTATCAATACGTTTTGAAGAAATCAAAACATTGAAAAGTATTTTTTCTACGCTGTATTAAAGATTTAAGATGTATAAGTTGCTTAATCAGGGGCCGGCGTTAGCCCGGTTGGAAGAGTAACAGATTAGCAACCGGAGGGTGGCGAGTTCGAATCCATCCAAAGACCGGCGGGTACAAAGGGGACTGATGCACGTTAAATTTGTCGTGGTCTCAAATGTCCCCCCGTTGGCGTGGTGTGGAAGTTTGAAGAGTGGGGTGCCAGCTCAGGTGTTGCCCTCGGACTTTTCCTTGGGGGATTGATCCCGGACCGTCGCCAATAGCCCGTTGTGTTGTTCCAGTGCGACGTTAATTAAAATACCTACTTACTGAATCTGGTATTTGGTATTTTCAATTAACGTCACACTGGAGCAACACAATGGGCTATTGGTGACGGTCCGGGATCAATCCCAGAGGGAAAGATCCGAGGACAACACCACGTAATTTTGAACCACGGTCAGATGACGAGGCAACACCTGAGCTGGCACCCCACTCTCCAAACTTCCACACCACGCCAACGTGAACTTACTGAATCAGGTGTTATCAAAAACTTGGAAAATGGTAGGTAGGTATTTTAATTAAGGTCACACTGGAGCAATACAACGGGCTATTGGCGACAGTCCGGGATCAATCCAAAAGACACGAGGACAGCACCACGTAATTTCGAACCATGGTCAGATGATGAGGCAACATCTGAGCTAGCACCCCACTCTCCAAACTTCCACACCACGCCAACACATTTGAGGGCTCGACAGATTTAACGTGCTCCTTTCGTACACAACGGTGTTTGGTTGGAGTCGAACTAGCAACCCTCTGGTTGCTAATCCGTTACGCTTCCAACCGAACCACCGCGGTCCAATTACAAAACGAACATTGGCTCTTTTCTACCAAGGCACAAATAGCAACGAAACAAAAACGGGGAATGCGATTTACACGCTTATGAAATTCAAGTTATTCAATATCATCCGACATGAAATTTATACTAAATGGTAAAACATACAAAACAGGCTTATATTACAAAACAAACATTTATTCCTATAATTCCATGAAATTACGTGATGTGGGTCTGACACTCAGTCTCTTAGTATACAATCTAAACCCTATTACAAACCTGAAGCAGACTTGTGTGACTAGAATCATTATCCTATCAGAGCGAGCTAATACTTCCTTGCTTTATTATGCGATCTAAATCTGATTTAAACTAAATTGTTACAATATCCCCACTTGAATGTTTGTTTAAATTTACATTTTTGCATCGTATATCGTTCATCACCACGGTTGAATTACTTCTAAACCAATGCATTTTCTCCACGAATCTTGGTGATGTTATTTGAGCTATTTTTCCTAAGGGGGACTGCATGGGAAAGACTGGCCTGCGAAAGGGGTTCGCAAGAAATATAGGAAATTAAAGGGGATGATCAGGAATCGAGCCCAGTTCGAAGTCCCCTTCACCAAGTTTCACAACGTCTTGTGAGAAAAAACTTCAAACAGGCCGATACAATGTCAGTTGACTCCTGTGTCACCTTGAACCCTGTCTGTGAATTCTACCTTTTAGTTAACTTGGGAGTTGTTGGAAGAGTAGCGGATTAGCAACCGGAGGGTTGCGAGTTCGAAACTAGATTCAACCAGACTTTTGTATACGTGGGGACAGGTACATGTTCAATCTGTCGTGGCCTCAAATGTCCTCACGTTGGCGTGGTGTGAAAATTTAGAGAGTGGGGTGCCAGCTCAGATGTGACCTCGTCATCTGACCGTGGTTCAAGATTACGAGGTGTTGTCCTCGGATCTTTCCCATCGGAATTGATCTCGGACTTTCGCCAATAGCCCGATGTGTTGCTTCTGACATTAATTCAACTCCCTATTTCGTTTACTTATAACAAACGCAATAATTTTACGTAAATCAAGCGTTGGAGTGTTTTGTTATTACTCTTGGAAATTGTAAATTGTCTCTACCACTGTTATTAAATGAGTTATGTATGTTATTGTATGTTGCTTATGTTGTTTCATCCTCTGATGGATAACGAGATTTTTAAAATATGTGTACTAGTGCTTTTACACAGCTACGCATTTAATGCTTAAATAGCCACTACGATGATTGAAAGAATTCTAAGAACTTTTAATACGCCGAAAAAAGCAAATATTCGCATGAAGCCAAGCAGGGAAAACTGCGAGTTTCAATCCGGAATAATGCGTGAATGACCTCAGAAGAATATATATTCTTATGAAACATGACAAGTTTCAAAAATTCACATGTTTTTAAAAATGTAAATTTAATTACTAACATTGTTTTTGAAAATCAATCAAAATTATACCTATGTTTTGTCAGATTGGCTAAAAATATAATTTACTTTTTGGTGTGCTGGCAAAATTTTAGTGTATAATGAGGTAGGCAGGTATTTTAATTAACTCACACTGGAGCAACACAATGGGCTATTGGTGACGGTCCGGGATCAATCCCAAAGGAAAAGAACCGAGGACAACACCACGTAATTTTGAACCACGGTCAGATGACGAGGCAACATCTGAGCTGGCACCTCACTCTCCAAATGTGTGTAATGAAATGAAAAAGGTTGAAAATCACTGTCCTTTAACATTATACTAGATACGTTGCTCCCAATAGGGGGGGGGGAATTTCAATTAACGTCACACTGGAGCAACACAATGGGCTATTGGTGACGGTCCGGGATCAATCCCAAAGGGAAAGATCCGAGGACAACACCACGTAATTTTGAACCACGGTCAGATGACGAGGCGACACCTGAGCTGGCACCCCACTCTCCAAACTTCCACACCACGCCAACGTGAGGACATTTGAGGCCACGACAGATTTAACGTGCACCAGCCCCCTTTGTACACGGCGGTGTTTGGCTGGATTTGAACTCGCAACCCTTCGGTTGCTAGTCCGTTGCTCTTCCAACCGGGCCACCGCGGCCCTGCTCCCAATAGAATATATCCATTCAACCCAATCGCCTTTTGGTTTCTGTGTGATTAGAGTTATGGCCCTTGGTTCAACATGATTATGGTTCGTATCCCGGTCTAGGCATGCAAGGCCCGGTCTGCAGTGGTCCTTGATCCACTCAAATCCGTTGGCCCTCGTGTAGCAAAAGCAACAGTAAAACGACAACCCAACCCAATTCAACCAATCGCCGTTTGTGCTGGTCCAAAGGCTTATGGTAGACGAATGAGTGTTATCCGCCGATGGTAATTTCGCCGTATGAGGTGAGGAGTATAGAAATATACTAGAGCCGTCACATACCTGCGGATGCGTTACGACAAACCTCTGATCTGTGATCTGAAATCGACCGGAGCTCCCTCCAGATTTCATGCGGCTTAGCGTTTAATTTTGTTTTTCGATTACTTTAATCCAAGTTCCTATCTTTGCAATTGTTGAAGATGGAGTGAAAATTTCAACAATCTGGTGTAAAATATTTCTTAGATTTAAATCTACGAACAATTTTACACCAGATTGATACCTAATTCATGGGAACAATGCGATTTTCTTCATATAGAATAATAGGTAGGTAGTTGAATTAACGTCGAACTGAATCAACACAACGGGCTATTGGTGACGGCCCGAGATCAATCCGAGGACAGCACCTCGTAATTTTGAACCACGGTCATATGAGGAGGTCAACACCTGAGCTGGCACCCCACTCTCGATACTTCATATCACGCCAACGTGAGAACATTTGAGGCCATGTCAGATTTAACGCGCATAGCCCTCAAGTACACGACCGTCTTCGGTTAGATCGAGTCTCGAACTCGCAACCCTGTTGCTAATTCGCGACTCTATCAAATAGTTTACCGCGGGCCCTGTACAAAATAATAATTTTTCGATGGTCGTATTTTTAACCTTCTTGGTTGTTGCCTCGATGAGGTATCTCTTCATTAGCAAAACTGAGCAGATCTTGATGGACGAGATATCTCGTCATTAGATCATCAGATTGTTATCTCTATTAGTAGATTCACCAGATCTTGATCTCATCATCATAAAAAACGGCGTATTTTGATGTAGAGATATCTCATCCACTAGCAAAAATTGGTCAGATCTTGATGGACGAGATATCTCGTCATTAGATCATCAGATTGTTATCTCCATTAGTAGATTCACCAGAACTTGATCTCATCATCATAAAAAAACCGGCGTATTTTGATGTAGAGATATCTCATCCACTAGCAAAATTGATCAGATCTTGATGGATAATCATTAGATCATCAGATTGTTATCTCCATTAGTAGATTCGCCAGATCTTGATCTCATCATCATAAAAAACGGCGTTATTTTGATGTAGAGATGTCTCATCCACTAGCAAAATTGGTCAGATCTTGATGGACGAGATATCTCGTCATTAGATCATCAGATTGTTATCTCCATTAGTAGATTCACCAGATCTTGATCTCATCATCATAAAAAACGGCGTTATTTTGTTGTAGAGATATCTCATCCACTAGCAAAATTGGTCAGATCTTGATGGACGAGATATCTCGTCCAATCTACTTGGAGGATTATTCTTTTCACTAAACGCATTTTGCTGGATTCGGCGAGGATATTCCATATGACAAACGCACGAGGAAGTTTTAATCTCGTTTATAAAGGGAATGTCATTTCGATTAGTCAAAATTCGCTGAGACCGTTTCTCGCGCAACGAAACTGCCGCGAAAGGTCAACGGTGTCCCTGAAACGATTCCTGAAATCAAAGATTCTGCCATAAGGGAAGAGAAAGCAAGGCAAAAAATTGCACACTCGATAAACGCGGATGATTGTCTGGGAAGAGACAAGAGATAAAACGAAAAAAGAAAACTAGAATAAAAGGGAGAACAATAAAAATCTCAAGAAAGGAAAGTGGAGTCGAACGTCCGAGCGCAGTCCGAAGGCCGGCAGGGGGAAAAATGTTTACGTCGCAATTTATGGCGCAGTGGTTGCAAAAGCCTCTGTCCAATCGCGCAAAATCGTGGCCTCTTGGACAGGTGCCAAGACACTGTCGTCCGAGAAGGGAGGTACGCTGAGCGGTGATTCATCCGCCGAACTGATGAAATTATGAATACTGACATTACGTCTTCGGATGTCATCCATCAACGAGTTCCAGATGCCGTATTGTTTACAGCTCGTTTTCGTATTGTTCTCTTGCCATCTGATGGGCTTGGCATGCGTTGCCCACAAAGTGGTGCGCTTGTTTCAGAAAATAATTTCGGGCAATCTGCTCTATAGGTTTTCCATCCCAATCAAAAGACCGTAAAAGATGAATGGTTTTAGCTATTTGCAAAATAGCTGTTGTTCTGGTTAGGGGGTCAGGTGGCGTTCACAAACAAACATAGGCTTTTGATAAATGAGCTGTGTAGAATAGATTTAACTTCCCGCAGATCAAATACGGCCATCCGAACAGGTATAACCTGTCGCCAGACTAGATACGATCTTTTGAAAGGGCTTAACCACCCAGCAGACCAGATACGGCACTCTGGCAGGTTTGCATGGGCTCGCAGACCAGATATGGCCCTCCGGAAAACTTACTCAGGCCCGAAGACCAGATACGGTCCTCCGGAAAGGTTTAACCACCCCACAGACCAAATACGGCCCTCCGAACAGATTTCCTCGGGTTCGTAGACCAGATATGACAATTCGAACATGTTAGCCCTGGCCCGCTGACAAGATATGACCCTCCGGAAAGGTTTAACCGGTCCGTAGACTAGATACTGCCTTTGAAAGGATTTTACCGGCCCACAGACCAGATATGGAAATCCGAACAGGAACCTTAGTCCGGGCATCGATTAGTCGTGAGCAGCCTAAATTGATTCTTACACTTTCTAAATGTAATATGCAAGGTGTTCCGCTTCAGAGTATAATAGAAAAATTTGCAACATTGAAACAAATTATTCGAATGAGGAAAAGTGCATGGTGAGCATGTTGAAGTGTACTAGACTTGCTAAAAAAGATATTTTTCGAGTCTATGTATGCACGTAAGAAAAATTTTAAAAATAAATCATGTTAAAAGTAAAGAAAATATAATGCTTTCTTTAACTGCAATCCTAAGAGGAACACTCTGTGTGTAATTCTCCCCTACATCGTTAAACTTCAGTGGGTTTTTTAAAAATTTTTTCTCTGAGTTTTGCCTTTAGTGTGATTCCTACGAATGTTCAATATCAAAATGTTCAATATCCATGATTATTACGAAATTTTATGTAGGTAATCATTACACTACGTAAAAATTATATCCGCAAAACATTTCCTTCAAAATGCCAGTAATAAGCACCATCATAACACAGCTCAGCGCCTAATTTCGTGGCATCCCTGCTACGGCGCCAAAGTATGCAGCAGCACTTTGGATGAAATTAGCGGAATACCCAAATGAATTAAATTTGTAAGGAAAAATAAAGCGAAACGGAATTTTTTTGGGGAACATGTGAATGAGGAGAAAAGTTAAAAAAAAAAACAAATGTGAAAGAATTAAGACATTCATGAATAAAATAATAACGAGTGTAACAAAATAAAGAAAATACAGGAATGGATTAAAAATTGGAGGAACAGACACGACTTTAAAGTAAATTAAAAATTCCGAAACAAATAAAATGAGATAGGAAACGCTCCATGAATTGCCTTATATGAACATAAGGAATGAAAAGAAAATGATTAAAGAGCTCGTTTCAAATGAAAGTTGAAATGAAGAAAGACGAAATTAATGCACGGATAAAATAAAAACTTTAAGTAGTGGATAGTGATTGCAAATAAAAGTTATGATGCGTACGGTGAATAAGAGAAACACTCTTATGTTTAATTTATACAGAATTATTGCGTTTTTAAACAAAAAGTTATAAAATATACTATAACATATTTATGAATCATGAATGAAAGGAAAGTTACTAATATGAAACTACAAAGAAAAATATTTTTGGAGAAATTAAACATCTAGTTAATCAAGATGCGATACACATTTTAAGTATGCATGGAATAGTTTAAAAAGCTTTTTAAGTTTATTATAAAGATACTATGTTACTAAAATGAAAATTATTTGGATCAAGAGTAGAAAAATTTAAAAACATCTAAAAAATTGTATGGTGAGAGTATGTATCATATCTAGTCATTTACGTCAAACATGGCCTGGTAACAGAGTGTTAGTGCTATGGAGAGGGGTGTAAGGAAATAAATCGCTTGGTAGAATTGCTGTTGATTTAGTTTTTATGGATCAAGGGCATATTTGGACAGACTAGCTGCCCCAGACACAAGATGAAAAATATCAAGTAATAAACATAAAAACACATAATGAAAGTTTTACTGATACAGAAGAGAGAAATACACCCAGGGAGGAATCGCACTTGAACCCCTCAACTCTCAGGTTTCTAGGGCAGTGGACATACCCATTGAGCCAGACGGGCCGTGGTAGAGTTGCGGATTGGCGACCAGAGAGTTTGCGAGTTCGTTGCTTCAAACGTCGTGCGTGGTGTGGAAGTTTGGGGATTGGGGTGCCAGCTCAGGTGTTGACCTCGTCATGCGACCGTGGCTAAAAATTGCGTAGTGTTTCACCGGATCTTCCTCTTCGGGATTGATCCCGGACCGTCGCCAATAGCGCATTGTGTTGCTTCAGTGCGACGTAATTCAACTACCAACCAACCTAAACACGAGAACTATCTCTATGAGATTGATGATATGAGACACCAAGGCTTTCGTGAAGGACGCTTGTCAAAACCGTACACGATTTTGCCTTTTAAAACATTGCCCAGGAGAATCAGAATAATACCCCTCCCCCGAAAAAATATGGATTAACATATTTATTGTTTTGAAATCTATTGTTTTGGGAAAAATATCTGAAATTTTAACTATTTTGAACCTAGTTCTTGTTTCAACTCGTATTTTTTGTTGACTGATGAACGAAAGCTACAAGAAAAATGTAATTTAAGGATCACTAGTAGCAAACTTCTTCCTTCAATTTTCTAGCTAACACAACAGCAGCGCTACAGTGTATCTCAGCATACCGTGCAATCTACTAGGATGAACAAGCGGAATTACTAATGAACAAGATTCCTTGGCAAAGAGGAGTACTGCAGTTGTTCAGATTCCAATCAAACCCATCTCGTATATGATTTCATAAAAGTGCACATCAAGAAAAAATCAAAGAACCTTTTCTACTTAGACCTAATAAATAGAAACTTAAGTAAACCCTGGCTTATTAGCCGTAAAAATATCCCGGATGCCCAAGTGCAGAAGCTGTTATAATAACCCTATTTCTGATGTCACGATTGTTTGGCTAAATATCTCTTCCGCTTAAAAATTTTGCAGAGCCCTGTTGTCCCATTTGTACTAAATGGACATCTGCCACCTGCAAATTTGTAACCTCGGGGGTACATCTTTAGGTGTTTACGGGCTTCATGAACCCGAGGTACCCTAGTGATAAATTCTTTTCCCATGGGGTTAACTGCTTCCGGTAAACATGGGGGTCGTGACCCCATGATGGCCGAGCGATCTTTCTCTTCTTCTCTCCATCCTTTCTTTTCACAATTACTTAACATTGTCTCTCTTGTGTTTGATGAAGCTTGGTCAAATATGACCCTTTGTTACGACCAATGAGAACTTAAGCTAAAGAGGGCGCTGTGCGCGCCTCTGAAGAAGTTAAATTGTGTAGTGATTTTCCGGCTCTGTTCAGAAAGAGAACAGAGGATGATGAAATAAGTTAACTGTAAATATATCTCAATGTCTGTTTTTGTTCTTGTCCCTGTTTTGTGAAAATAAATGTTGTGGCTGTGAAATTCGAATGCTGATATTTCCAAATGAATCCACATCAAATAATAATTTGAGACGACGTTAATTTTGGAGCGTCACACCTTTCGCCAAAAAACCCAAAATCAACCAAACAACCTGCAAATTTGTATTGCATTATCTAGTCGGGACCTCTATCTAGTCCGACTATCTAGTGCGGACGATATTGGGAGGCTGGAGGACGGATGGGCAGCTAATATTTCTATCTGTCTTTCTTATCCCCCTTTTTCTTCAATTTTATTTATCGTTCTTACTTACTCTTGTTACTAACATTTGTATTGTGTATTTTATTTTCCACTTGATGCTGGAAATAAAAAAATATTTTTTCGACATAGGGCGCTTCACATGTTATTCAACGATACTTTGCTGTACAATCAAAACAATTCAGAGAACTTCATTTTGTCCGTCCATCCACGAAGAAAAAAAACTATCGAATTCCTTTCGAATCAAAGCAAACACGAATCACTAGCGAAAGCAAACCGATTGCCAATTACATTCGGTACCCAGCTGAATGAATTCCTTACTCTTTTTATGTACATAATTAGCTACAAGAAAGAAGTAACTTACTACTTTGAAAAACACTGCTTGTAAGACTCCCCTCAACGTAAAATTACATGTAATTTTATTTGAGTCATTTTTCCAGAGTCCAAGGAAGGATATAGAAACCCTGGGAACCAAGAAAGGAAGTATAATTGGATTTTACGTTCATTAAGGACAAAGAAGCTATGAATAAACGCAATCACAAATGAAGTGAAATCTATTACCGCTCCTTTAATTCACGGGAAGGGTGCAAAGTTTGCGTAAATACCAGAAAAAAACTGGTTTTTCGCGAATCCTGTTCAACTAAAGCGTTTCGAACTCATTGAACTTAAAGAAAACAATGAGAAAGACAGGTTGATGCGATAACCTTTTAATAGCAGCTATTCTTCAGGTATTAATTTCGTTTGTTGGCTGTTAACGGGTTTTTCGTTGTTGAATGGTTTGGTGGGAAATTTGTTTTGACGAATAATCTTTGTTTTCTGATGAGCAAGGGGTAAAGTTGGAAATAAAAATAAAATTAATTATGCTTCACAGATTTAAAATCAATTGCATTTGTTTTCTGTTTTATAAACCTTGCAGCCCAGTGGTCATTAACCTCTACATCCCATGATCTACAATGATGGATCATTGCTTTATCGAAATTTGTTATTTTATAAATGATTTTCAAAGTACTTCGTGGGGAAGTGGACGGAAAATTTGTGGATGTATGAATAGAAATATTTTTACCGTAGCTTATGTTTACTTTGACCTTATCATTAATTCAATTTCTACCAATATTTTCATACTGATTAACTAGATAAAGATTGGCTTAGATATAGCAAAAACTCATTAATTGACAAAAATTCTTTTTACTGTACAGCTGTTTCAAGATTAATTTTTGTTTTTAAGTCAAAAGTTTTTGAAAATAAAAATTATCAGTCTTTTTTGTTAGTGTTGCATAATTTTTAAACATGTATTACAATGATTATTTCTCATCATCATAAAAATTTGGCGTCTCCGAAAAAAATGACAGTTAATGAGTTTCTGCTCTAAGATGAAGATATAACTTCACTGATACCAAATAATTTTGAATCTTAAGTATTAAATGCTAACATTAAGTAAACTTCAGTTCCACAAAAACACAATAGAAATAGTAATTTCTTCATATTGAATAGATTAAGGTTTGGCATTTTATACAAAATATTAACGTAATAATTATGCAAAATTGTTTTCCCAATTTAATCAATCTATTCCAGTTAAGACTTTTAGTTTCAAAATACAAATATTTATTTAAAAATTCTTAAGTATCTAACTTTTTAGATGACTATAATTCTTGAGTATTTTGGTGCAAGTTTATAGTTTAAAATTATACAAACATCTGAAAGAATAAATTTATAGTATCAAAATATGCTATAAACAGCGATGTTAAATCTTTTTCATCAGCTCACACGAACTAATAATTAAAATTCTATGGTACACCCATTGACAAAAAATTGTCAATTTGATAAAATAATATAATGTGTGATTGATTTGTAGAAAATAATCGTAATTACCTACCTTTTATTCTGTGAAGTAGCTTTTGAAAAATCTTTTTGAAACAATTTACTTATGATACAAAATAATATTCAAAATCATTTATACGGGCATTAAAAGTACGAATATTACTTGAAATTATTGGTGAACACACTTGTTAAACGTTCAAAACTAAAGGATTGAAATGAAATAAATCTTATACAATTTAAACCATTTCACCATACGGCACACCGGTTGAAAATCGCTGAACTAAAACTATAAATTTAGGACGTTAAAATCATTGTCAGTGCACAACAAAAGGTATTAATTTATACTTGCACTTTAATTTATATTTACATAGAAATTTCGATACATAAAACTACGTTAGAGGTCGAGTCTTTCGTCGATTTATTTTCTTTGAGTTTTATCTCGAGCTGTTTGGCCATCGATTTCTTTAATGTGTCATCTAATATCAGAAAAATTTAGTGACAATATTCTTTAAAAGTTTGATTTTTCAAATTCTGAAATTGTATCATAAAAATGTTTAACATAAACTAATGGTTTTCTGATTTTCCATATCGAGGGGCGAAAGGCTCTAATAAGAAGCCCTTAAACACATTCAAGGAATTTCGAATTATGTGAAGACAAATTTTAGTAAAAAATGCTTCAACAATCTGGAGAAGAAAGTTTTAAGAAAATAGATGGTCCACACAGTAACATCATAAAAATCTGTCTGAATAATTGAAGTATGCAATTTGATTTGGCATAAGACGCATTTATAGTATTACATTTCGCCATTTTCATGTCTATTCATATGAAAAAAAATTAATAAAAGAAACACTTTTTTTGAAAGGATCATGTATTTAAACATTTGTTTACATTCTACTAGTGTTTAATTGTTTGCTCTTAAGTTTATTTAAAATTTCCTTTATATTTCAATGACATTAACAGTAGAGAATAGAATGATTTAACTAAACGCCTGATAATTTTAATATACCGCCCTCAGGGGTATTTCGACCCAAGATGGAGTATGGGGTTGGATGAGGAGTTTTATGATTCAAGGTCCAATATATAAGAGTGAATCGAGATGTGTAACTAAAAACTAGATTCAACTATTTCCCTAGCTCCGCATACGCTACATATTTTTTTCTAAGAACTATCTTCCGTCCCATGAGAGAAATTCTTCAAACTGATCGAAAATCAAGTGACTCAAGAGAATTCTAGAATTTGGTTGCTTAATTCAATAGTTCACGGGAGTAGAATGATCTAAATAAACGCCTGATAATTTTAATATACCTTGTTCAAGGGATCTGGACCCAAGATGAAGTGAAGTATAAGGTTGGATTGAAGTTTGAGTTTTGACTCAAGATCCAATGATGGTTAAGCTGCGCCAAAGACGAAGCAAAGGTAGGTAGGTAAGTAGTTGAATTTACTTCTCACTGGAGCAACACACGGGCTATTGGTGACGTCCGAGATCAATACAGAATGGACAGGACAATACGAGGACAACTCGTTATTTTTGAACCACATTCAGATGAAGAGATCAACACCTGAGTTGGAACCCCGCTTTCCAAGCTTCCACACCACGTCATTTGAGGTCACGACAGATTTAACGTGCACCAGCTTCCGAATACACGACGGTTTTAAATTTTTTCAAACTTGATGAAGTAAAGGAGTGAATGGTGATATGTATCTAAAGAATGTTTCAAATACTTTCCTAGCTCCACATATGCCACATATTTATT
Organism: Meta bourneti; assembly: GCA_933210815.1. Taxonomy (NCBI): domain Eukaryota; kingdom Metazoa; phylum Arthropoda; class Arachnida; order Araneae; family Tetragnathidae; genus Meta; species Meta bourneti. Next base: position 72,207,845 of record OW119929.1, on the reverse strand, counting down.
CAAATGACTATAATTTTGTTCGACAATTCGAGAAAAATTCTTCAAACTGATCGAAAAGGACCTCGGGCAAATTCCCCGTAGTTGTTAAATTCAATAACACTTGAAGGTAGAATGATCTAAATACATGCCTGATACTTTTAATATAGCTTTCGCATGAGGATCTCGACCTAAATGAAGTGTAGGATTGAATTTGAATTTGGGATTTATGACTCAAGGTCTAACAACAGATAAGCTGCTCTAAAGATGAAGGATTGGACTGAATGGGGATGCGATATAAAAACTTTAGACTCAAATATGCTACATATTTGTTCAAAGGATTATCTTTTTGTCCGATGAGAGAAATTCTTCAAACTGATCGAAAAGAACCTAAAGCGAATTCTCGATTCTGCTGGCTAAATTCAATAATAATAATAAAAAACCCACACAAACAAAAAACGATGATAAAAAGTTAAACAAATCGGTGGCGCAAGCAAATAGTCCTCTCATGACGGGAAGACAGCGAGTGGAAACTTGAACGCGCGAAACGATGCGTGAGCTCTTCACGCGCGACCAGCCCACTAGTGATGCATCACGCTGCAGCACTTAAGGTCAACGGAATAAAGATGCCAGTGATTTGCCTTCAACGAAGATATGAATGGAGCAGGCGAAAAAATTGCCCTACCAATGTGTGGAAATAAAAACAAAGCGAATGTGGTGGCCATAAACGGGGAATGGAACACGCAGGAAGTGGATGGAGTTATAACTCGGCCCTCTTCGTATTCATTCGTTTTGGAGCTCGTTGAGAACGTATTAGGAAGCATAAGAATGAATGGAATTCTTTTTGCTTCTGAATGTATAAACGCGAAGGAGAAGCGAGGCAGGTGTAACCTTGGATGCTTGCTGCTGAGGGCAGTTGTAAAGTTTGGATTGCTGTCAGAGAGAGAAGTTGATGCATTTTCGATTGTATCATGGGTTGTATCGTCGTGCATCTGTAGGGGAGCGTCCATGGAAGCCCAGTAGCCCGACATCCTCTAAAAAATTAAAATTCAAAGAAAAAATATTAATCGATAAAACATGAAGTATAAACGATTTTGAATGTAAATCTGAGAGAGGAGTTCTATTTTGACGTCCTTGATTTTGACCACCAAAAACGAACCTGATACTGCTTATTCCCGATCATTTCAGTCTTAAATGGTTTCTTACTATTACTATTCTTCACTATTAGTATCGAGACTGATCCTGGACTGTCGCCAATAGCTCGTTGTATTGCTCCAGTGCGACGTGAATTCCTCAACCTATTTACTTACATTACCATTCTTGTGGTTAATGGCGTCTGTCATGCGCAATGGGTACCTACAGCATAAACTTTTAGCCCTTTCCCATGCTATCTACCAAGGCTAGAACCCAGTCAAGATAATAATGGCAATTGGTCCTAGGTCATGGTCTATCATTCTCTACTCATTTCCCTGCCTTTGTAAAAGACAGTTTCAAACTCCAAAACAGCACTTGAATCATCCAGAATAACCAGGATTGGAAGTGATTTAGCCTTTTGGGCTCCATTTTAGCTCAGGGTTAAAAATAATTTGTATTTTAATGTTTTTGCGGGAAAGGAAACAACGCATAATCTAGACTTTTAAGGCTATCTAAAGCTAACCATGAGATTTGTGACTTTCGATCTAATCTTGGTATCCCCATGTTATGCTACACTACTTCATCTGGCTCGGTGTGCATGACAGAACTCCTACATGAGGTCTCCTTTACCAATGTCTTGAGTTGAGCTCGATGTCCCAAAAGGTCTCAATGACTTTAAATAACACCAAACCAAACATCGGGTTCCTGCACCATGGTACCGGAGCATGATTTGCTTGGGTTAGTACATTGTTCAATGAATTTCAGTTCTCTTGGAACATATTGTGTCAAACTCAATGAATATGTTTTTCAAAAAATAAATTAATTGAAAATACTTTTTGATGTATAAATAGGATAAACCCAAGAGAAATGCTGTAAGAAATTTATTTAATTAGATTAAATGTGACAAGTTTAAGAGATAACTTTTCTAAATTCAATGTAGTAAAATCAATGATGAATAAAATCACTATGGAAAAAACATGGAGTATAAAATAAAATGTGACGGATGAAACCAATGCTGTGCAAAATTTACAATTTTGTGGACGGGGATACTTTTCAACCATTTTTTCTAAAACGGGAGTATGAATTAGAAGGGATAGATCGTTGACGGTTGAATTGTGAACATTTAAAACAAGTTTTATCATTAAAAGATAATTACATTTATAACTTGTTTCGCAAAAAACTGAACCAAACAAAATCTAATTTAGTTTTGGGACCTGGTGTATGGTTAATACAGTAGGGTAGTTAGGATTTCATTTTAAAGGGGCTCAAAGTAAGATACAATTTTTATGTCAAATTAAAATCTGGACATTGGATTAAAGTATTATTATAAGCACAAAATAAACTCAACGCGAATTGTTTGAGTAGAGAAATTAATTTGCAATTATTGTTTGTCAAATATTTACGATGATAAATAAAACTTAACAAATATCAAATCAGGTTTCTCGAAATTCCCGCTTCATTTTCTTGTCACTTGGAAGCATTTATGCGTTATGTAAATATGCGAATGTGATCGATGTTTATTTCAGTGAAGAAAACAAATTCGTAATCCTTAGACATTCACACTTCGCAGTGAATGATTACTTTAATGAATCGTAAATTAACTGAATGACTTGTTTTCTTTAAAAACATTACATAAGTATTTTATCCATTTACAATGTTCTATTTGCCAACCATGAATAAATATAGGAACCTAGTACTGCTGATTCCCAGAGCCTCTTTACCGCAAACTAAATATTTGTGATATGGAATATCGCTCATATATTTAGTTTGGAATATCACTCATATATTTAGTTTGGAATATCGCTCTGAGCGTTCCGAGATTTCCGAGTAGTGTGGTATTGCTTTTACCCCACAACACACTTAATGACTAAATAACCACATCTTTCTAAAGAATCTATGAATTCTTTCAACCTGTAAAGAAAGGAAAAAGAGGTTCTATTGATCCTTCTCTTAGAATAGAATCTTTCTTTGGAACGATTTTATTGGTCCTTTCCTAATATAGAATCCTTTGGAAAGATTCTATAGGTTCCTTCTTTAGAATAGAATCCTTTGGAAAGATTCTATTGGTCAAGGAAGTCAAAATTGGTTAGAAGTCATGCAAGAAAGACTGCAGGTTGCAAGGTGGAATTATGTGTGTGAACCCCTCAGAAGGGTATACATGCACACAAATTCTCCTATTTGTGTTCTTAAGCTTAGCATCGAATCTTAAAGAAACACATGAAGGTTTGTCTTTAAAATTATACTTTATACTTGCAAATCCTTGAATCCAAAGGCGATTTTCAGTGTTTTAAGTTTTAGTTTAAACGAAATTTACAATTAATTATTGTTATGTAAAATAAACCATAACTTCTTCATTATACTGTCGATTCTCACAATTCTAAATAACATTTTACAAAAAATAGCTCTTAGAGATTAAAAAAATGTGTATGACTGGTTATAGGAATTCATCCGAAGAGTGTCTATGCTAATTTTATAGTGACTAATAGCTTCTAAAATGTTTGAGTACTGCATCCGAATATCAGAGACCGGATTTCTTGTTTTTGCAGACCAATCAGTCTAGTGGTCAGGATACTGACTTCTGAATCGAAAGGTTCCGGGTTGTAATCATCTCAGGGTAACATCTTTAGGTGTGCATGGGCATCACAAACCCGAAGTACCCGAATGATCCTTCCTCCCTTTTATTTTTACCCTTCTGTGATTTTGCTTCTTCTTCCTCCCTTATTGTTGTCTATCTTGTGCTTGGTGCAGCTTGGCTAAATATGGCCCTTGCGCTATAAAACCAGAAAACAACCAACCTGGTTATTATTTCAGGTTAAGGCATGGGTATTTATTTGTCCGTCTAGAATGAATGTGTGGCCTCTCTATATACTGGTTGTGCCTCGAATGTGCGGATGTAAGTAAGGCGTGACATAACCCCCCTGGTGCACCAGGGTAAAGTTAAGTAGTTTTCAAATCCGCCATTGTAGTGACGTAATGATTAAATTCAATTGGGCGGGCATTAGGAGAAAAATAGATTTCTTATTTTTATCAAAGCTTATCCAATATACGTTTTTCGATTGCTTTGATCAAGTCCTGTATTTTATTTAATTTACTTCAACACGCACACACACGTCACAGAGAGAGAGAGAGATAGCTTAAACGATAGGGAATCATGTTTTGCAAAGTGCTTGGAAGTAGGTTAACGATTATGACAGCAAAGGTAGAGGGTGGTCAGATTTGATTCTGAAAGATCATTTAGGAAGTTGTAGAAGCGTCTTTTTTTGTTCAGCGATCAACTCGTATCATTGCTTTTCGATCAGCATGGACTCCAAACCATTTGTCGCTCCACGGTCCTTTTTTACTACACAAGGGCTAATTAGACCGGGACCTATGGATTTATATTCATGTTATTCTGTTGTGAGAAACTTTGAAATATTTTCATTAAAGATTTGTTTCTTAAAAGCTTCTTTAAACTTGGAATTCGTTTGAATCAAAGACGGTACGGAAAAACTATGGTGTTTATGCAAATCAACAATTCAAATAATTACTTTATACAACTAAAGACAAGTGTTTTAAGTCTGGTGAATGAACACTGGAAAAGTTTCGATTTTAAGCTAAGATATAATTTACATTATGTTTGCGCAAACTAAAATCCACAGTATTTGAAGAATTCAATTAGCTCTCTCTATATATTTCATCAACATAGAAGCACAGAAATAGAAGTTATTTGTATATTGGCGAATGGCAATGAATTGATAAAACTTATACAAACCATATATATGGTTTATATCAGATTTTATATAAACCATATAAAATCAAATAATTTTGCCGATTCGTTTAAATGTGCTTGATTTGAGCTATGGAACTGTGGAATGCTGTTAAAAAAATCCCAAGAGCTCATCGCTCTGATGAAATTATCCAGCCGTCTGATGGCAGAAGGCAATAAGGAATCTGGAAGTTAGAAATAAGCATTGAAAAGAAAATGTTAGCAAATGAGAAAATAGGTTTGAATGTTAAAATATACCTAATCGTCTTTCAAGTATATGGGGGTGTAATTGAAGTGGACGTTCTAGAGTTGATTGTGGTAATATAACTGAGGTGTGAATTTTTTCCCACGCACTGAATTGGATATAAGAATTAACCTCAGTAAGAAGTACACGAAATGCAGTTTTATAATTTTTTGACTAAATTTATTCCATTTGGAGTGGACGAAAGTTGCATACCAATGCTTATATGAATTACAAACGAATTTAAATAAGGCATGAAAAGTAACTATACTGCCATCAATAAGTAGAAACTTCAGCTCAGATGCTATGCTTAGGTCTTCTAGTAAACCCTGCTGATGGTTGTCTCTACTAGACATTTCGTCATTAGCAAAACTGACCAAATCTTGACGAAATATCTCATCCAACAAGATCTGGTTATTAGAAGAAATTTACCATATCTTAATCTCGTGTTATCAGAAAAAATCGTCAATATCTGGATGACGAGATATCTCGTCATTAGAATATTGGTTAGATCTTAATGGACTGGATATCTCGTCGAAACCACCTGGAAGGTTAAGAAATCAAACTCAAACCAGAACTATTAACCTTATATTTGCTATTCAAAATATACAGTGGCAAATATTTACTTTCTTCTAGAACTGTTCCTTTCTAATTCATAGGCACTTGCGCTTCCTTTCATTTTTACTACTATATCAAACGCAAGGAACGTTTTGACCTTTTTCAAGCTACGGATATCACAATGGGGTATTATTCAGACTCCAGTTCGCGATGCTTCTTTGAACTTTTTCCGTGTGAAGTCGGCTGCCCAAGCTTCATTCGTTATCCATTCGAACGAATTCGCCCACTGAGCAAATTAAAAGTTAACAAAATGGCCACTCATCCGTTTCTCATAAAACATTTCCCTCCTCCTCGGTACAAAATTTCCACACCCTTTAACTAAAACAAAAGTAAAGAAAAAGCGTAAAAACTTCTCAGACGTTCTTTGCCACTATTTCTGAGCCAAGGTTACTCCTGCTGAGCTGCAGACCTTACAGAGGTCTACCGAAACGAGATTCTCTTTGGTCATTGCGCATTTCGTATCTCTGTAGGCGAGATTTTAATGATGCAATTACGCTGCTGCCTAATGGCAACATGCTGAACTCTGGGTCGGAATTGAATAAAAGGATCTTGGACTTGATTTCATGCTGATTGGTTACCTTCTCTAACGAACTACCCGTGGTCCGGAATGTATTAAAGATCTCGTTCTAGAAGAACTCGCTTTGAGTGCGGCCACATTGCATAATGAATTTTTATTTGAACTTATGAATAGCACGAAATCATTATCCATGCTCTTTCACACGCAACACAAAATTCTCTTGAAATCAAAGAAATTTCTTAAATCATTGTCATCCTGTTCACTTTGAAGGGCCGTGGTAGCCCGGTTCGAAGTGTAGCGGATTAGCAACCGGTGGGTTGCAAGTTCGAAACTAGATCCAACTAAAGACGGTCGTGAGGCAATACTCACATTGCACTAACATTCTAAAAACGTCACGATTATCTAACACCAACACACATTCCCGTGCTTAGTGTCGTGAAACACTGTATCAGTTACGTCAAGAGTATGCATACCACCATATTTTCTGTACAGAAACGGTTGGCTGTTTTTTATGGCGGCGAATATTTGGTTCAGCTGAGCACAGACAGGCAACGCCAAGTAATGGATATACACACAAGGAAAATTTTACTGACACAGTACACCCAAGGTAGATTATAGGAATAGTACCTACGCAGCCTACAACTGAACAGAAATGGAATACACAAACTCATACCCATTTCGGGTTCATCTGCAGCTTACCTAAGTCTGGTAGCGGTTTGAATGAGTGTAGTCAGAATTTTCAGGGGTATTGTTCTGGGCTTAAATGAGTTGACATTAAGCTTTTATCAAACAGAATGTCAAGTTTAGGGATAAACTAAGTACTTTACAAATACCTTAGCATAAAATACAAGTGGGAGATCAGTAAACGCTTATTAGAATGCCAAAGTTTTGCTCTTCTCGATTGGTTGGTTTTTTGGGGGTTTATGGCACAATGGCCATATTTAGCCATGCTGCACCAGACACAAGACATACAATATCAAGTAATAGACACACACAATGAAAGTTTTTACTGATACAGAAGAGTTTTTTTTTATTATTATTATTATTTCAATTAACGTCACACTGGAGCAACACAACGGGCTATTGGTGACGGTCCGGGATCAATCCCAAAGGGAAAGATCCGAGGACAACACCACGTAATTTTGAACCATGGTCAGATGACGAGGCAACACCTGAGCTGGCACCCCACTCTCCAAACTTCCACACCACGCCAACGTGAGGACATTTGAGGCCACGACAGATTTAACGTGCACCAGCCCCCTTTGTACACGACGGTGTTTGGCTGGATTCGAACTCGCAACCCTTCGGTTGCTAGTTCGTTACTCTTCCAACCGGGCCACCGCGGCCCTATACAGAAGAGAGAAATACACCCAGGGAGGAATGCATCTGACAGGAATCGAACCTGCGCCTCCTACAACTCGAAGGTTGCTAGCACAGTACGACGGCCCCTTTGCTCTTCTCGGAGGATTCTATTAAGGCCTACTATTAACCTCGACCATTAGACGAGGAATAAGAATGGTGTATAGTGATTATTAAGTAAAAGTAATATTATGTTAATATATAATTATTTGTGTTAAATAATTGATACAAAAACATAGTCGGTTAGATGATTGTTGGTTTTTATGGCTCAAGGATACAAGTTCATATAATTGACATACACACAATGAAAGTTTTACTGAGGCAGGAGAGAGAAATACATCCAAGGTAAGTTACAGGAATCGAACCTGCTTCGCCTATAACTCGCAGGTTGTTAGCGCAAAGAGAAACCCCTGAGCTACGGTAGCTCCCTTAGTCGGTTAGAAATTAATGATGGATTCATGTCCTTGGCGTGTTTCTTTATTTTCTAAGTGTTTCAGATAGAATAGAGAACTGTTTTTCCATCCTTCACATGTACCATTTGATTGTTCGGTTTTCCTTAGTTTCTGGTGATTAAAGCCACAAGGGCCATACTTGGCCAAGCTGCGCCAAACACATGACAGACAATGTAAAGTAATTGTGAAAAGAAAGGATAAGTTTCTGGTGATACATCGCTAAATGATTGAGCTAGGAACTTAAAACGTAGATCTGTCTAATTATAAGTACCAGAGAAGAATCCAAAGACGGGAGGAGTACTTAGAGATTCTGCATTTGCGCCATCCATGGAGACACCCACAGTTTCTGGCATGCTAAGTCGTAAAGGCTGCCCAAATTGCCGAAACCCCAGCGTGTGTCCGACAGAGTCGGTCATTCCGAGACCGAAGGTAATAAAACCGTGAAAAAAGAGCAACATAATATTGATAAAAGAAAGAAAAAACCCACGCCGCCTCAATAAATTGCCGGCTCGGATGATTTCCGCTCAAGTCCAGACGCAGATAACGAAGAAGAGCGAAACCTTCATTTTCGGTGAATCGCCACCGGGGGCCGAGGGATAGCGAAAGGGGTTTTTTCATTGATATCCAATATGGCGTCCGGCCATCAAGCCCTACCCCTTCTCTCCCACCGCCGCTTCCACCCTTTCCTTCATTCAGCTCATTCCCCCCGCTTTACCCCGACCGACCCACACGCAATCATTCGAAAAGAACAAAAATAAAAAAGTAGAACAGGAGTTTTTTAAAAAAGAACAGAGAATGAGGGTGTGGGGGGTTGAGTCGAACAAAAAAAAGAGCGGGCCGCCGCCCCCGATATATTGGCTTAAAAGGCTTCCGGAAAGAGCGAACGATTGGGGCAGGGTCTTCTGGATGAAAAAAGGAGTTCGGGAAAGAGGGAAAAAGGGATTTTTAGGAGGATAGGGGTATATACAGTGACGAAGGCTAGGGAGGGGGAGCGTGCGATGGACGGGTCAATTTATCACGGCGGGGGGGAGTGCAAGGGGGCAGAGGCCTGCACGTCGACCTGTACACTACAGGACGTTCATTTCGGAACACGCATGCTTGCGTTCTATTGCACGGACACAGGGCCCCCCTGTCTGTTTCGCTTAACTTTCCAATATAGACCAGATTCCAATATGGGCGATTGACTGGCAAGCTTTATTATCGTCGGAGGACGCTCCTTTTGCTTCGCTATGCAAATGCGGGACCGGGAGATTTATGAGGAAAAGATTTCTCGCCTTCTCTCTCGAAAAAACGCGAGCGCGGTACACGCGCTAACATCTGATCAAGGGAAGGAAAATAAAAGTCTGATGGGGAGGATGAAAAATGAGGCAGTGGACTTCTGGGCCCATAAGCTGCTGTGCCTTCGGACAAAGCCGAACGCTGACATTGGCAAGCCGGTCTTTCTCGGGATAATATTTAATATGAAGGATTTGGAGTTCCAGCCGGCTGAGGTTGGAGGATTTTCAAAGCTGCCAAGTAGTGATCATGTACAGGATATATTTCTGGAGGTTGGTTGGGTCTTGTGGCACAAGGACCATATGTGGCTAAATTATTCAAGAACTATGCAAGACAACCAACATCAAGAAATGGACATACACACAAGGAAAGTTTTACCGACAGCGGTAGGAAGGTATTTTAATTAACGTCGCACTGGAGCAACCCAACTGGCTATTGGCGACGGTCCTTGATCAACCCCCGAGGGGAAAGATCGAGAACAACACCACGTAATTTTAATCACGGTCAGATTACGAGATCACACCCCACTCTCCAAACTTCCACGCCAACGTGAGGAGATTTGGGGCCAAGACAGATTTAACGTGCATCAGCCCCTTTGTGCACTACGGTCTTTGGTTGGATTCGAACTCGCTACCCTCCGGGTGCTAGTCTGTTACTCTTCCAAATGGGATAGCGCGGCCTTTTACCAACAACGGAAGAGAAAAAACAATTCTGGTGACATCAATAATTTAAGGTTGGTTGGTTGTTTTCGAGTTTTATGGCACAAGGATAATTTAGCCAAGCTGCGCCAAACACAAGACAGGCAACACAATGTGGGAGGAAGAAAAATCAACAAGCAGAAGGGTAGGCGAAGATAAAAATGAAAGGGGGAAAGATCACTCGGAAAATTGTAATGCCAAGACACACCTAAAGAAGATGTACTCCTGAGTGCTCAGTAATTTAAGGATATCGAATTTTGAAATTTGTCTGAAATTCGTTACGTAGGATAAACAAGACAGTTATTGACACCCTTAAGGCTATATTTATACTATAAATTCATGGAAAAATTAGTAAAAAATAGTTCAATCAAGTTGAAATTCATTGTAACTTTTGCTGGATTACTCTACTTTGAGTTGAATAAAGGTTTCATAGAAAATTTATCCCTGGAAGTTATTTTGCAATAGATTGAGAATAAATAGTGCAAAATCGGTTATTGACACCCTATGGATGAGTAATTGATATCACGGTTATTGATATCCCTTCATTCTTATTTAGTTTATTTTTGCAATATAAATGGACTTATGTAAAGGAAACTATGGCTAATCTATCTTACAAACATACTCATGTTCTTTTCTTAGCAAAAACAGAAGAAACCGTCCTCTTAACTAGTACCTAGTTTGTATACTTCTCGATTACGGTTATATTACCTTTCTTGATATTTACAGTTTGAAAATCTTTTAACACAGCTGACTTCTATGATTCATAAGGAATTTTTCCCGCCCTTATTTGAAACTGAACATTGACATGAAAGCTTATTTTTTAAATTAAAGATTAGGGTGTCAATAACTGTCCGAGGTGTCAATAACTGTCTCGCGTTTACCCTACGGATTTATGAAAAACAAATAATAGGTGTATCTATTGCAAACTGCCCCCCATATGGGATGTCATCGGTACCATTGGACTCGAAAAGTTGGGATTTAAAAGTTTGAACTGTGTTTTGTATTGTATTATGCAATTAAAAGTCCAGGATGCCAGTGTCAAAGGAATAAATCAAGATTTTGCGTTAGTGTGTGCAAATGAAACATTGAATACAAGTAATATATATTTTTATCTTTAAAGGACCCGTTATCTAAATTGCTACTAGGGCCAATTGTCTAAAATGGTACTGGGATTCATAATCTAACTTGATACTGGTGCCCGGATTCAGATTTAAGTTTCAAAATGTTCAAAAACATTCATCATAAAGTTTTTGAACATTTCTGCGATCTATCAGCTCATTGGTGTCATCCTGTTGATGCTCTGATTAGTGCTCTGATTCTTAAACAGCACTTCTGTGTTCAAATCCTGATCGGACTGAATGTTTCCTTGGAATGTTGGGATGACTATTGCATAAGGCATTAAATCTTTCCATACAAAATAAAGTTTTAGATATTAATTAGGAATCTCTAATCAAAGAGGTTTTTGTGTAAATACCATAAAGGAGCCATTAGAACAATTGCTTTGATTTTACATGAATGACTGTATACTATTGCACAAAATGATTTGTCAACAAATGTTAAACACATTTGTTTTGTTGGTTTACCCTTCTCACACAAAATTACGAAACTAAAATAATATATGGAATTTAAAATTGAAAACTAAAATACTAATATAGATTAATAAACTCATTTCAAGTTAAAAAGAACCAGTGACGTAGCAAAATTAATATATAGTAATTTTATTATATGAATAGGGTTATACGATAATTATATTCATATAACAAGCGGGGATATTAATTAATATTCGATATGAATTACTATTCATTATGGAATATAAGAATTTAATGAACTTAGTATCCATTACTATGAAGGCAATGATTATGAGCATTCACTTTTTATGCGCTTACAATAATCCTTTTAAAGTTTATATCTAGGAATAAAAGTAATATAAAAAGACGTTTAAAATGTAATAAGATCTTAATTTTGAATTAGAAATTTCATTTTTAAGAGTTTGTATCCCCTCATATCATATTTTGGATATGTTGCCTGTAAGAAATACCACGTATATGTTGGTGTGGAAGTTTGGAGAGTGGGGTGCCACCTCAGGTGTTGCCCACGTCGTATGACCGTGGTTCAAAATTACGAAGTGCTGTCCTCGGATCTTTCTCTTCGACACAAATCCCGGACGGTTGCCAATAGCTTGTTATGTTGTTCCAGTGCGACTTTCATTCAACTACCTACCTGTAAGAGATACATGGGGGGCTTTTCGTGAAAAGCTAAACTTGGATGGCACTTATACTTTTTGTGGTAGAGCGTCTTTCCTGTGCGTATTCTGTTATGGGTAACCGGAAGTTAAATCCACGTCTTTCATTGGTTTCTGTTCACTGAAAATTCCTCTCATTGAATACTTTTGATTCTTGTTACCTTTTTCGCACTGCTCAATGGATCTCCAAGAAAAATTAAAACCAAAAACGTGCCCTGTAAAATATTTATCGTAATCCCATTTTATTTTAAGCAGTTTATTACTATGTGGCTCGATAACAATTCCTATATTTTTATTATCGGATGATCCCATCAACTTTGGTATTATCGAATACCAAAGTGGCATTTTTTCCGGAATGTTGATAGCGAATGCAATGCATCATCCGGACATCTTGATCTGCGTGTGCTACTTTTGCTCAACGAATCGCGTAATTGTTGTTTGGTGCTTGGATATCGTGAGACCGTCTGCTCCGTATTTGGGAGAAAAAAGTGCTGAAAAATTACTACCTTTTACTCGTCATAAAAATCGCCATGGAATTATTCCCCATATCCTTCATGTGTGACGCTCGAAAGACTGTCAGGTTTCAGTAGTTTGGGGCAGGTAATTCTCAGGTTATCGCCTTTGGAGAAGCATTTTTGAAGGTTTGAAGTTTATTTTTCTTTCCTGAATTTCATCCTCTGTTTATGAAGACGCTACCTAATCTACTTGTCACACACGATCCAACTCATGGAAATATGACTTCAATTTTTAATTAACCCTCCAAGTGGTTTTGACGAGATATCCCGTTCATCAAGAACCGACCAGTTTTGCTAATGACGAGGTATTTCGTCTATCAAGAATTAACCTATTTGCTAATGACGAGATATCTCGTCAACAAGATATTGCCGATTTTTTTATGACCAGATCAAGATCTGGTAAGTTTTCTTCTAATGACGAGATATCTCGTCCATCAAGATCTGGCCAGTTTTGCTTGTGGCGAGACGCCTCTTCAAAACAACCACCAGGAGAGTTATGAAACCACGAGAAAATGAAAACAATGAGATTGAACAAAAACGCTAATGCACTAATTTGAAAGGAGACTTTCGTTTGATTTTTTCGTTTTCCGCGGCCACTTTTTTCTTCACGAGAATAAATCAGACCGATATCAACGGCTTAAAGAGGATTCCATACTTATGTAAATATACATGCCTAGATTTTGTTTTTGAGTTAGACCACCCAACGGAGTCGATCATGGAGTGATTAACTACAATACATCGAACTACACCGTAGTACGTAGATTTGAAAAGTGAGAATAAACCAAGAAAAACTATCACAAGAGATAATGAACAGTGATGGGAAGATATTGCGAGTACCGATGGGAAAACATAGTATGTTTCCCTTTACACAGATGTATACAATATAAGAAATAGCTTGATATAAAATAGAGCTGCATAAACAGTATAAAATAAAAGTGTTGCAGCTCAAAGTAATATATACAGCGAAAAACAAAGCATAGAAATACAAACAACGCGAAATAAAGCCGAAAAGTCTATTTAAACAATGCATGCTTCTATACTGTCATGGAAACCTAAAAAAGTGCAATCTATCAAGATTTTCTTGGCAATAAAATAGCTATGCGTAATTCCTTAATTTTGAGTGTTTAGGGAAAACGTCAACCATAAGACATTTACAAAATTTTGATTTTGACCATCTCGAACCCAGAGCCTGTTGAATACTTACCTCTAAAAGAAAGAGTGAGTGTAATATACCAAAAAAGATTTCATTTCGGAGAGGGCCAAAAGTTAGAAATACAATTTTTATGTTAAATCAAGACCTGGACCTCATTAAAATTTTAGTTTCTCTAAAAGTCCGTATACCTTATTTTAATAACTAGAAAAATCATAAAGTAAAGGATTGTTATATAAGTATATAGTATAAGACGCATCTTGGGTTGATCCGAGTAAATAAATCACTTTACAATGGTTGTGTTTGACAAGGGCGATTAGATAACACCAACTGATTAGTTAAATATTGTTTCGTGATATATAAAGAATAACTATAAAAATTAAAAGCAACAATTTCGGGAGTAGGTTTGGGCCCCTGAGACACTGAATTACCTACAGATTTACTTGAGATAGTTTCACCTATGATCTTTGAACTTTGGTGCATTGAAATGTTTTTGATTGTGTCCTGCTATCACTTGTCTTATGGCTGTAAACCCTCTATCAATTTCTTTAATCTGGAAGATAAAACTATTTTTCTCATGATATCTTCGGTTTATTAATGCATCGCTGCATTCAGTACACATAACAGAACAAAAATATTAATTAATAGAAACTTTTTCTTTAATGTCAGTTTATGAATGGCATTATCCTTCAAGCATTAATTGACGAGAACGTAGCAGTCTGCGTTATCCTGGACATCATGAAAGGTGCCACATTTCAAACACCGTTAACTCTAGGGGCACATGCATCCCGATGGGAAACATCCTAGGACAACACCTCGTAATTTTGACCTCAGATGACGAGGTCACCACCTGAGCTGGACCCCATTCTCCAAATTTTAACACGACGTCAACCTGAACCTTCGTGGAGAACTTTGGGGAAGCTGGCGACATTTACGTGTCGTCTTGAAGACACCCCGAAACGTCAAGCAGCCAACCCGACTGTGGCACATACGAGATTTGAACTCGTAACTAAGTGCTTCAATATACCATTTTCCTAATAGCTCAGCACTGGTAGAGTATATAAGTAGAAACTAAAATGAGAAAAATAGTTTCACTCATTGAATAATAAATACGTTTCCAATATCAGTTATGGAAAATGGAAACTAATTACTATACCGTCACTTACGTTAACGAACTCCTATTTTATAAACTCACAATTTTGGGAAAATTCAGCAATTCACCATAGAATAAATTTTAAATCCCTTTTGATGAACTTTGTTTTCTTGCTTTCTTTTATCGGATCCTTGGGATCGTAAAAAGAAACGTCGACTGCATGTTATGCAAAAAGAAACTGCGTAAGGCTAAGTAAATTACCTTATAAATTCATTCATTGTATCAGTTGAAGTAAGAGCTTTATGCATAGAAAAAAGGACCTCGAAAGAAAGTTACAGCATTCTTATAAAATTCACTGAAAAATATAACTTCCATCCAAACTTCAATTAGCGTCGTTAATAAAACGTATTAAACAACATTAAGCCTGTAACCAGACGACTAAAGAAATCCCTGAAACGTTAAATGAGGTAGACATTAACAGTCGCTCACATCGCAGCACAGGAAAACTGCTTTTTGTCGCATTTTTTATGTCCATTTCTTTGGATTTTGAAGCCTTTGAAGGCGGAAATGGGAGCTCGTAAACAAGCCATTAGCATCTTTTCACACCATCACCACTCAGAACTGTCTGATGACCAACAGCTGAACAAATAAAACAAAGTTTTTTTTCCTTTAGAGGTAGTTTAGACGATTGTACGGCACAATAAGGCTCTTTCAGCCTTTAAATTGTGTTTGCAGCGAGACTATTTTTCTGCTAAAATAGTAAATTTAGTATGGAATTTAAATGCTGTTTTCTGGGAAAATGTTGCTCAATAGTATAAGGAGTGTTGGAAAAATTATTTATTTTTAAAGTATTTTACAGACAAAATAAAAAATTTATGTACACTGAAATATTAACATATCGTCGGCTTAGAGCAGAAACTGCAACTGATATTTTTTTGGAGACACTAATGTTTACTTTTATGATGATGAGACGCTGTCGTATATTGTAATCTGTTTCAAATATATATAACACTACCAAAATATTTATAATTTTTATTTATTTTTAACTAAAATCTAATATTTGGCCTTTTAACAGCTGTACTATAATTTTTTATGCGGAGGATGAGTTTCTGCACCGACGATAGTGTTTTTAGTGTATGTAATGAATAAAAATGGAATAAAAACTATTTCCACCTAAAAGTTCATAACGTTAAGACAGAAAGGTAGATTGGTATTTAACTAACGTCGCACTGGAGCAACACAACGGGCTACTGGCGACGGTCCGGGATCAAAACCCGAAGGGAAAGATCCGAAAACAACAGAACTTAATTTTGAACCACGGTCAGATGACGAGGTCACACCTGAGCTGGCACACAACTCTCCAAACTTCCACACCACGCCAACGTGAGGACATTTGATTTGTTTTAGAACACTAATATATACGGTACTACCACCTTTAACTTACAAAACTTGTATATTGAATCTTGTTTACCGCACCGTTTGTTTAAACACCTCTAAATCCTCTGCATGCAACTCACTAAATCTATACTTTTCCTAGACTTTCCTCGTGCTCAGAATCACCTCACTAAAACGATTCACTCCAAATTACAGAGTTCACTCTGGTTTGTTTTGTTCTTCGAAGTGAATCCCCATTGCCCACACACTATTAAAGTCACATTAATACGAACACAAGCTCCGAACGTACGCTTCCTCACAAATCGCCGAATACACGAAACTTCTAAATCAGGTCCCACACTACTCTTTTCCCCCCGCGACCAAGTCCACACTTTTCCCATGAAGAGGGGCAGGCCCATATAAAATTCCAACCAAAAGACCCCAATTTTCATCTATCCCCCTAAATACAACTCCAACTCTATTATCTTATCTGCCCCACTTCCCCAAGGAAGAAGAGGGTGAGCTCCTAGAAAAACGTTACCGTTAATACGAGGGCGAGTCTGAAATTACGGACCTCTTCGCAATTCTATCTTGTCGATACGACCCTTCCCCTAGTTGCATCCATGGGAGCTTTTTTGCATAGTGATGGTAAACGGGGGGCTTCTTCGAGCGGCCCACCCCTTTGCACGCGAAGTGGACATTTGCGGAGGAGAGATTTGCGTAACCGTGTAAAAAGACCATCGTCCACTCGACTGCGAAAAAACGAGGGCACGGAATGTTTGGGATTTATGTGCCCTTCGGATCGCCATAGTTCTTAGCTAGGTGTTTTAGGGATTTATGCTTAATGGTCGATAGTCGACATTTTTGGGGCTACTTTTTCCAGTTCGCCCCAGTGACAAGTGCTCATTTTCTTTCATGTGTGCACGCATTGCGTTTTGGTGGTATTGGATTGGGGTTTTGTGTATGAAGACGGTAGGCTTAAGCGTTGTTCGCATATATCGGGTGTGGGTTCGTAACTATTTTTTGTATTTGACACTAAGGAGAGTGGCATGGCTAAAGGGTATCATGGGGGTAAAACCAGGGCAGTGTAAAAAGACTATCGTCCACTCGACTGTGGTAAAACGAGGACATGGAATGTTACGATGGTCATTTTACAGGGATTCGTGGATGCTTTGGATCGCCAAGGCTCTTAACTTGGTCTTTTGGGGTTCGTTGGGATTTATGCTTAATGATCGATAGTCGACATTTTTGGGGCTACTTTTCCGAGTTCGCCTCATTGACAAGTGCTAATTTTCTTTCAGATGCACACACATTGTGTTATGATGGTATTGGATTGGGGGTTTTGTGTATGAAGACGGTAAACACAGGCGTATCGTTTTTATCGAGTGTTGATTCATAACGATTATCTTGCTTATCCAGATTTGACCCTTGTGCCTTAGAAGACCAATCAACCTACCAACCGTAACAATTCTTCTGTACTTAACACTAAGAAAAGTGGTGTAACCAAAGAGGGTTACATAGGTATAACCTCTATCATTTCCTGATAATTTTAAAAGAAAATTCGTTAAAATGTTTATTTACCGAACACTTATCTTCCTATCCTTTAATACCACCAAATTAATTTGTACGTCAATAAGTAAATGTATTAAATAGTTTTAATTTTTAAGTACATATTTTAAATGTATTTTAAATTATTTATTAAAATATACTCTGACTGTCACAACTCTCAGGGTAAATGCATGACTAGTTCTGATCATGTACTGCCAGTACTTCCCGATGTTATGGAAGGAGATTCGTAATGTTTCGTGACATATTTTGGACAAGAAGGATATCACTGGATCTGATCTAATTTTGATCTGAGTTTAGAAAAATTTATATATTTTCTATAGAAAAAAATCGTAAATTTGGTACCACTTAAATTTGGCCTTGTAGGCTACGGCCTACTTTTCTTATTTAGAACATGTCCTTTGAGTACAAAGAAAAATAGAAGTGTATCTAGATCGATGAAAAATAAAATATCGAATGATAATTTTTAGTTTCCAGATATTTTGCCATAAACGAACAAATATAAGCGGGTTCCTTAGAATAGTAACGCAATGTGAAATGATGCACACTTTTTCTACAAATAAACTTACAACACCAGGAGGAACCTTTGTACCTATCCTATAAAAAGATTGACCAGTTTAGAGGACACTTCTGTGATTTTAGAAAATAATTCATAAGTGAAACAATACGCATCTGCAAAGTGAACCAAAAGGGGTGTATTGCGGTATCACAGGCCCCTCAGGGGATGGCCTGTCCACTCGAGATGTCTTAGTTAATGTGCCGCATCCATCTTGTGGCCATGGCTATGTAGGTAGGTTGGTTTTTGTCCCGCGGTGCAAGGGTCATTTTTTGCCAAGCTGTGCCAAACGCAAGACCTTCAACTTCAAGTAATGGTTGGTAGATTGTTTTTGAATTTTATGGCACAAGGACCATATTTAGTCGATCTGTGCCAAACACAAGACAATGTCAAGTAGTATACATATACACACAAGATAAGATAATTCCTAGCGTGTTTGGGCAAAACAGCATAAGTCAAATATTGTTTAAATTGAGATAAATAAACGAGTCCATGTTAAAAAATCATCCTTCATTTGGTCAAATTAATGTCAACTATGAATAAAAACAGAGATATAAATGCTGGTTGAAATGATTAAGGTGATTTATAATGGATGTATAAAAAATATATTTAATAAAACTTACTCCTAAAAGATGTGAAAATTTCGACATACCGTTTTACCCTAACACTCTAGATTTGACACAGAAGAGAAAAACATCTAGGGAGGAAATAAGAATATTAACAGGAATCAAACGTATGTCGCTTGCAACTTGCAGGTTGCAAGCGCAGCGGGCGAACTCGGTGAGCCACGGCGATCCCATGGCTGTGTAGAAAATCCAGTAGATCTATACGTTTTACTCTTGCGTTTGAAGATGTCTCCTACACTCCAGGCCCAGATGACCTGAAAGATGTCTGATGTGGAGGGATTTAGTGATTTCACAACGAATAAACTACAAACTGGCATCTTTTGTAAACAGCGAAAGCGATTATTTTTATTTATTTAGTCGGCATCAGTTTTTCCTGTCGATGCCCTTGCAAATGTCAACCGCTTTCCCGATATAAGTGGCTCCTTCCACAACACTCCAACACTTCCAAAGCAAACACTCCCCAGACTACTAACCATCTAACGAATGGCATTAATTCCAAATGACAACAACCTTGCTTACTTACGCGCTTGGTAAATCTTAAAAAAAGTTTCCAAAAATCGAATTTCCCCTTCCAACGTGACACCCGGACTCGCTCGAAAAGGGGTTGAACTTGGCAAGAGGAAAGGGGAAAGTGCGCGGAAGGTATAAATGAAAATATCGAAAGGGGTGAAAAGAAAAATGCAAAGTAGCCACGTGTATATAACGAAAGGGGCTAGGGCAAAAAAATCTTGGGAGTCACACACCACCTGTGATCCGCCGCAGAGTTCCACTTTGCATACGAGTTATATACCCACTCTGCGGACGCTATACCGCAGTGAAAAAAATACAGCTGTCTCCAGCGTGCGCACGGTCCAGAATCCTTGATGGGGTTGAGAAGATGATGGGGAAGAAGAAGCATCTCCTCTTCCCTTGCCTCTGAGGATCCCTTTGCTCCCGAACCTCTTTTTCCAATTGCTTATTCCTCCAGCTTGCATGAAGATGCTAATGAAGTTGATTTCCCGGAGAAGGGTCTTCCCAGGAACGACGACAAGGTACTTGGGAGCTAGGTACTTGGAGCGGTATGCAAATGTCGAGCGGACTTGGAAATGGAAGTGGAAGACCCCCCTTCTCTGCTGCGTGCCCACGTTCACTAAATATCAAACCCGCACATCATACGACGTCAAAATGAGTAGAAGAAACTTACTTACCGGGCGTAGGTGGAAGTGAATTCGAAATGGATCATTATGGAAGGGACGACAATATCGGCGAGGTTGTGCCACATATTACGAGTATCGGTTAGAACTCACCGCTCAGCTGAAGTACTGAAAAATTCATTTTTATATATCTTCTTCTATATATCCATATATATTTTCCAATATGTGTATTTTTGAAGCGGACAATAGGTTTCTTGACGTTTTTAAAATGAAGGATCTCGGTGTGGATGGCAGGAAGTGGAGCTCATTTTGGAGAGGCATACATTATTGAATGTATGAAGTCTACATTTTCTGGGTAATTTTGTTTGTAGGCAATATCATTCTTTAACCATCGTGAGATTCGAGTGTGACATTCCAACATGAGTGTCATGGTTAGTTGGTTGGGTTTCTATGGCGCAAGGGCCATATTTGGTCAAGCTGAGCCCAGACAGATAACGTCAACAATGAATATGCACACAAGGAAGGAAGGTTTTACTGATATAGGAAGAGAGAAATATATCCAAAGTAGATTACAGGAATTGAATAAGCTTCACCTTCAACTAGCAGGTTGGAATGTGTCATGGAGTGGAAATGAGAGGGTGGGTAGATAGACAATTGAATTTACGTCGCACTGGAGTAACACCATAGGCTGTTACTGGCATGAGAGTGATTTCAGTGTAAGCAAAAATAAACTACCAGTAAAGGTAAGTGGGTAGGTAGTTGAATTAACGTCGCACTGGAGCAACTCAACGGGCTATTGGCGACGGTCCGGGATCAATCCCGAAGGGAAAGGTACGGGACAACACTTCTTAATTTTGAACCACGAGGTCAACATCTGAGCTGAGCCCATTCTCCAAACTTCCATACTGCGCTAACCTGAGGACATTTGAGACCACGACAGATTTAACATGCATAGCCCCCATATACACGACAGTCTTTGGTTGGATAGAGTTTCAAATTCTCAACTCCAGTTGCTAATCCATTACTCTTCCAACCAGGCTACCTTGGCCCAACTACCAGAAAAGAAAGAGTACTTCTGGTTAAAAAATAATTTTATTTATGATTAACGATGTTTGGCGTTATTTTTTTAATACAAGTATCATTGGGGGAAAAACCAATTTTACTACTGAGGAGATATCTCGTCATGAAGATATTGCCGATTTTTTTATGAAGACGAGATCAAGTTTTATTCTAATTGCGAGATATCTCGTCCATCAAGATTTGGTATATTTTGCTAATGACGAGATACCTCGCCGAGAGAACTATCAAGAGGTTAAAATCGCCTCTGACCCTTTTTGCAGGTTCTGCGATCTTTGAGAGGAAATGGACAACAATCCCCTACTTCGTTTTCCTGCACTCCTTAAGAACTCTCTTTTTGATAACTACTGCGAATCCAATAATCATGTTGGCTTATATCCGAAGCGTTGCATTATTATATCGCTGTTCCGAAAGAACAGCTACGCAGTTGCAAAATCGGCGTGAATATTCAAGATATGCTGCTTGGTGGCATTATTTAAAGTAAATATATTGGGTTGATGCAAAAGTTCGTCCCGTTTTTGGCTCTAGATGACATTGTATCGCAAAAACGAAGTTTTGATGTTGTTTGAAAGAAAGAATTTCATCGAGTACTTGGGAAAAAAGTGTTATTTGGTCGTGTATTTTAAATTTTGTTAAACATTAAAAATAGCAAAAAATAAGGAGGCTTTTCGACATATTATGCTTTTTTATTTCCGAAAAGGCAAGAAGGCTTAGCAGACGCGAAAGTAGATACGTGTTGTGTATGGTGAGAGGTGTTGTTGACGATTCCACTTGTCGTAAGTGGTTCAGAAAGTTTCGTCACCTGGATCATTTCTTTAGCCAGAAACCTCAGAGCTTCTATGAGCGCGGGATTACGCAGCTACCGAAGAAGTGGTGAAAGGTCATCGAACAGAACGGCACATACCATATTGATTAAATGTAATTTTTAATAAATAAAATTTTTCTTCAATTTTTGTCAAGAAAAACGGGACGAACATTTGCATCAACCTAACATTATGCTACTATTAACCCCGGCTTGCATTACCATCAAAGTCTCTCCATTTTGAAATTAATATTAATCATGAACAGTATTCTTTGTTTTCTTTTTGAATAAATGTATCAATTCCACTTGCGTCAATGTTCTTTCTTTTGGAACAACGATGTGATATTTTTACTGTATTTTATCTCCAATACTCTTGGTAAACTTGACTATTAGAAATAAAAAACATCCCGTATTATACTAGATAAGTGACAATTTCAAGATCAAAGTCAAAAGAATATCTCTAGAAACAGTGAACGTAAAAATATTTTGCCTTATGGCGCAAATAAATATATTGTCCTCTACGTACCACTATAAGATTTAAAAAAATAATTGCAATGGATTCTACGGAAAGGTGTAAGAACTTTCTGATATTTTATAAATCGAGTTCTTTCAAGATAAATAAAAAATAGCAATTAATATATTCACATTTGCTTGTTACTGCGAAAAGCTACCAAACTGAAAAAATAATAAT
The DNA here is from genome assembly GCA_933210815.1 of Meta bourneti. Taxonomy (NCBI): domain Eukaryota; kingdom Metazoa; phylum Arthropoda; class Arachnida; order Araneae; family Tetragnathidae; genus Meta; species Meta bourneti. Next base: position 72,185,005 of record OW119929.1, on the reverse strand, counting down.
TTTATGTAAATTAAAAAAAATTCAGGGATTTCTTTAAGTATTTTTATCGATAGTAAACTGACTTTTCCAAAAATACCCAGTACTTCCGTTACTATAAATTTAAATAATAAAAAAGCAGAATTTTTGAATATACGGGGTGTCTCAAAAGTTGCTTTACCGAAATACTATTTTATAAGCCCAATTATATTTAAGCTCAAACGCAGTAGTCTCAACTTTTACATACATTTTAATTTAAAAATTTTCAAATATGAATTTTTTAAATTTAAATACTGTAACGACTGAACTGAGAAATCAGCTGCAAAAACTTTAATGTGTTGCAGGTGAACGACTGGCGCAACGCCAGCTACCGAGCAATAAACCTCCGCTATCTGTGGAACTTGAAAATGGAAATAGAACAAGAGTTCGGATCGTCAGCTGTGAGACTTTACACATTGAACTATAACTTTTCCTCAAGATAAGATTTTATTTGTTAGTGTTCGTGTATTTTTATATTTTAAATTGTTTAATTAAACTATTGTACTACAGATGCTTGTGTTTTTATTATTTCTAGTTATCGTTTCACAAAAACACTTTACATTTCGTACTTTCAGAAGTGTTATCGACTAGGAAAAAACTAAAAAATATTATTTTAAAATTTCACAAATTTATTATAAAATCCACATTTGCAGTACTTAACCTGAAAAACTAATCTTTTATACATTAAAGAATTAGAAAAGTCAAAATACTTTCTGTTGAAATAAATAATGGAATAAGTCCAAAAACGTTAAGAATCAATGTTTTTTCGAGTAAATTTTTTTTTAAAAGTCAAAAGTTCCTACAGGATTCTGAGGTTTTGAAATGTATAACAGAATAAATAGTCTATTAATACTTTTATGCTCTACATGACGAAAAGTATCGAAAGTAATGAAATGAATCAATTCCTCATGAGAATCATAGATATTTCACCGAAATTTTACTGATGTATGAAATTTAGTGATTCTCTTCACTTGAGACCATTGAAATACGTTCTCGAACGTTATATATTTTCTTAATGTGACACAAGTCCCAAAAGATGCTTATAGGTGATGTTTAAATGCTAACCTTTATGAAAGGTATTGAATGTTAATCTTTATGAAAGTTATTGAGTGTGTGTGGTAACCTTTATGAAATATATCATAGAATGAATGTCATACTGAATGAATGCCGAAATATTCTCTATTATGTAGATTCATGTATAATTCCGGTTACAAATGAGATAGTTTATAAAGAGTACGTCGGAGCTTTAAGAAGCATCTAAGCAGCGAGTTAAAAAGACTGTTAGCTTAGAACAGGTCCGTTCGTACTGTTGAATCAGTGTTAAAATTCATTTAATTCGTTACGTACCGTTAATTCGTTACGTACGTGAATGAGAATACCATACATATGTATTTATGTATGGTATTCTCATTCACTTTTCATTACATGTCTGATTTTGATTATAATCCCATTTAGTCATTCATTTTAAATGCTATCAAGTTCTGATAAACATCAACTCGTTGCCTGCGATTTTCTGCAATAGCGTGTGAATCTTTTATTCTGCCTTTTCTACTTTTTTATTTGGGAACAAAAGTTTCTTTATATTTGTAATATATTTTCTAAAGTTCTGAATGATAATTGTATGCCATAATTGAGTGGAGAAAAAGTATATATTGCTAAAGAGGGCCTCACTTAATTTCAAGATTCAACAAATGCCTCCACAATCTGCTTTGACGGTGAAGTGAACTTTCAGGTATGGATTTTGATTTGTTCACGTGTAAATATCAATTTGATTATTGTGTGGTTTGAAAATACTGATGTTTTCTGCCCTGACTTTAATAAGTCAGCCTCGAACTCAATAATATAATTAACCCTTATGTAGCAAAACATGACCGTAGAGTGACAAACCAAACCTCGTATTTAAAACACGACCGTAAATCTAACAGTTATTTTAACTGATTATAATAACCAGGATTTTTATATCGTCATTCTTTGCATTTTTACCAATAATTTTATGTACCCATCTACTTTTCCTCAAATAGTTTCTTTTCGACTCTTTCCTGGGTTTATTTCTCTCTTCTGTATCAGTAAAAACTTTACTTGTGTGTATGTTCATTTACTTGACGTTGTTTGGCGCAGCTTGGCCAAACATGACCCTTGCGAATTGAAAACCAAAACCCAACTATCTAAAGATTGGTTAATCTTTAGATAGTTTTTGTGTTATAAACACAAATTGTTTATGTTGTGGTGTACAGCAATAATGCATAATGGTACGTACAGTGATTGGAACAGACATGAAATTTAATACCTATGAATATAATTTAACAGATTCGCCAAAATTATATTTTCTTTAGCTATATATGAATATCATCAGAGGAATATTTCAAAACTGAGTTCTGAGTCTTTATATACTATAAGATATCGCTCACATACTCTTGATTAATTTATGATTTTTCTTTTGAAGTACAATAGAACCTTGATTACCCGAGCTCAGATTTATCGAGTGTCCGCGTTATTCGAGCCGAATTCGATACCCGAGTTGATTTCTTAAAGCTTTATGTAAAACTTCAAGCAAGAATGTGCTCACTTTGTCCTTGACTGCTCTGGTTTGGCGGGGAGATTATTTGGTTTCTGTTTAACGGCTCAAGATCCAAAAATGGGTAAGCTGCGCCTAATGCAAGGCAAGGCAAAACAAAATTAAATAAAAATAGATTTAAAAACACCAAATTAACAACCAAACTAATATTACAAGTTTAACAAAACATTTAATTAAATGACATGAAAATAAAATGAACACTCCATAAAATATGAAAAAGTTAAATAGAATGAAAGTATCTTATCATCAACATGAAAAAGTAAAATATAGTTTTTATGCATTGATTTGAAAGGTGAAATGATGCACTTTGCTGTGTGAAAGTGCTGGGAAATTGATGACTTTTCAAGTGAGTTTCTTGATACGTAACTCACGTCCAGATTTATTGTAAAAATATCCGAGTACGGGTTATTTTATGAATCTTGTAGTTTGTTATAAGACTTGTTTTATGAATCTTTCAGTAACAGCAGTAGAGTGACATGTAGTTCAGTAAACATTTATTACGTCCGTATTATCAGAATTCCTGGTAATTCAAGGTGACTTCGGTCCACATTACTTCGAATAATCAAGGTTCTACTGCATTACAATAAAGAATATCGTTATGATACATACAGTCGGTCCCCTTTTCATGAACTTCTAAAAATTGAGGAAAAGTTCGCCAAAATGGAAAGTTCATTGGAAAGAAAAAGGTATTCAGATAACGAGATTTGATGTAATGATTTGGGTAATATATTTGAAGTTAAATAAAATTTTATAAAACTGAGTTCATTAACCTTCCAAATGGTTTCAACGAGACATCTCGTCCATCTAAAACGAGCAATTTTGCTAATATATTGCAATAATTTTGCAAGATATTGCCAATTTTTTGGTGAGACTGACGAGATCTTGATCTGGTCAATTTTCTTGTAATGACGAGATATATCGACTATCAAGGTCTGGTCAGTTTTTCTAAACGAGATCCCACGCCGAGAAAACCGCCAGGAGGGTAAAATTAAAATATTAAATATGTATAAGAAGGTGATTGTGTTGTGTACATTAGAGGTGATATGGAGTTTGTGTAAAAAATTTCTCGCACACAGTAATTAGGTAGCCAGTTCCAGCAAGATTGTATAATTTATTTTCATTCTCCGTCCATAAATAAAAATCTGTTTTCACAACATAGTAATGTACAAGAACATGCAATTGAATGAGAATAATCAATTCAATCAATTAACAAACCTTTTAAGAAACATAAGGCCAACAAGTTCCTGTTTACTTATTTTTCACTAAATGCTCACCTATTATAGCACGGGTGCGAAATTAAAAAAAAGTAAACCTTAAAATTACTACATTTCGTTCAAAATATAACAGTTCTGCAGTAACACTAGAAAACATTGGTATATTTTGAAATGAACACAGCGATAACACATAGACATTGCATGGAAAATGATACTGCATGAAATAACAGCTGAGGAAGATTGTAGCAGAATGCTACGGATTCTACAAATCCGGAAGTAGTATAAAATAGTCTTTTAAGATACTTTCATATGCACACTGTAAAAAACTAATTAAATTTAGATGAAACGTTTTAGTTTTGCTTTATTACATTGGGTGCGGTGCAGTTTTCTGAAATTAATTTTCAGATGAAAATTAAAAAATAACCTTTTCATTGGAGAAAATGTTTTCTTGTGTTGATAAAAACATTCTACTTTGCATTAATTAATTTTTCAACAGAATCTTATAAATTTTCATTATTTTTTTAATACAAGCAGATAGAATTGCATAGCAGATTACTATTGATTCCTTTCTGCTTTTAGACTTGCAAAATAAGAAGATGCTTATAAAGATTTATATTATTTTTAGATTTGTGTTTTTCCATAGCATGTAGAAATTTTATTTTTTATCTTTATTTTGTTTAATGTAATATTTTCACTTATTTTTATAAAATAATATTACTAATAAATTCATTCTTACAGATACTGCAATAGATTTTTACATCTTGCAATTTAATGATTAAAAATTTTCTGTTCATTACATTATTGAGAAAAAATTGTATTTTTATTTTATTACAAAAAGTTAAAATAACAGAATTTAAATTCTGAGATAGATTAAAAACATTATTCAAACATATGCTCATTTAAATATGTTCGATTTGGTTCAAGATAAAAGTTTTATTTTTTAAACTTAGCAGTATATTTTCAACTTCGGATTCATAACTTTCATGAAAATGTGTGAAAATTTTACATACGTAAAATATGAGCTATCATCAATGTTTTATCTACTTATACTTGTATATAATTGCTTTGCCAAGAAAACTAAATGAAAGAACGCAAGTAAACAAATGATTTAAACCACGTGAGCAGTAGTGCAAATGAAGGTATACAAGTGATTTGTCATTCCGTTTAACAATAAGACATCGCAAAAAATGTAACATGAATATTTTTTAATTACAATATATATAGAAAAACAAATTTTAAACACATGACACAATATAACGATATTAACCAAATTCAAATGAATAGTTGTGTCCTGGAACAAATCCTGCGGGGTTTGAATTTACATATTGCACTTTTTTCAGTTACTTATCCTTCTGTAGAAATCAGGATACAATGTTTAAAATTTTCAAAACAGGTGAATAATGTTAACACAGCGCGATCTCTACATTGGAAGAGCTTGGATAAATAACAGACTCTTTAAAGAAATTCAATAACTAATCGTAAAATACATTAATAATAGTTAAAATACGAGTCTTATAAAATCTTACACAGAAGCAGAGTGTTAACACGCGATTTTCAATTGATGTTAGCTTAACTTTTTAGTACTCGTGTCTTGCAACAGATGGCGCCAGTACAATATCCGAATCAAGATTTTGATTTCGGGAATCTTGGCTGATGAGTTTCTTTTCGAATGTTAGCAATCTGCTTCTTTTACTCTGTACATCTCATACAAACAAATCTAGTACAATTAAAATATTTTAAATGCGATGTACACTATATGAATGTATTTTACACTGTTTGAGCAAATTGATCTGGGATAATAGACCCCTCAGTTTAGTAAGAACAATGTCGTAATTGAAAGAAAAAGTGTCAATATTGTATGTAAACGAACGATATCGGAAACTGGATGACGAATAAATTGCTTTGCAAACGGAAAGATTACGGACAGAAAATCGAAACAACATCAACTGTAATCTGTACAAGGATGTGGTTAATTTTGTTCTGCACACTCATCACATTCAGTATGAAACACACCACATAGGAAGAATTTTTCTCCTGAAAATTGGCAACGATAGTGCTAGATAGTTAGTTCATCAAAGATAGTCCATCTAAATATTTCGAAACGTGCATTAAAAATAGTAGTAAACCATAAGAAAATTAGACCACACACCATTATTATTTATAGATTGTTTCGAGAGGTAGGTTACATTAGTTTTAGCTGCCCCGTGCATAGAGCAAACTGTCAGTAATGAGGTCCGAAATAGGAAACGTAGAGTACACCGAGTCGTATAAGAATGCTCATTCACAGAAGTTAAATTACACGCTCGCAAAGTCAGCCTGCAATTGCCTGCAACAGTCCTTATTTCTGATCATACATAGATTTAGAGTCGAGTTTCTTCAAAGCTCGTCTCTAAAATATAGTTATTGAGAAACACCATTTTTATTTTATAATGTTTGGGATAATTTATAAAACTCGTTCAAACGATGCAAGTATCGCATAAAGAGAATGAAGCATGGGGTATTTTAAGACTACATTCCAACATTTTATTAACTTGATTTTTGTCTGTGTAATCTTAGCAGAAATTAACTGCTTTAGAAAAATTCTTTTACGAAGTCGTTAAAAAGGAGCATATCGTCGGTTTACAAGTGAAACACTAAAAAAAATAGTTCCGAGAAAATGAAGGTTGGAAATTCTACTCTGTAAACTCTCTCTGCAGTAAGTGTGTTTCTCAAGGAGAAATCTAAACTTCATACAAAGAAAAATTAATTAGTGGAATTAACCAGTCTAAAGATCACCTCCATTCTAGTCTAGAAAGCTAAAAAATTCAAATCTTGAAATTTTTGGCTTGGTGTGTCGTTATTAACCGACACGATATTGTTCAGATAAAATTATTACTATCATATTAAACGAAGAATAGGGTATATTTTAATTTATTGTGTACTTAAATCGATGTGACTCTAGAATTGTAAAATGGGAGACAGTGCTTTACTCGTAGAAACGATGGGTTTATGTCGAGAAATAAAAACTGGTTTTGCAGGGAACCATAGACTGACTCTTCACATCTCAAGCAACGGTGTACTCTTGCATATACCAGATAATAGGAATCTTTTACGCCAGTTTCCAAGATGTAGTATATATACCCATCACCTTGGTGAGCTAGGACAGCAGTGGAAAGATCTCGGATTGCTCTCAGATAAAATAGGTGACCATATACATTTCCATACAAAAGTAGAGGGATAGAAGCAAGAAACCAGAGAATAAAGTGAACCGTAAAATTGTTAAGTTGAATTAAGCAGAATCCGAGCTTTTTTGAAATTTTTATTAACATTCCCGGATTATAAATTTGGATTAATGTAGCTTATCATAGTTTTCTTTCCAGAAGGCCTGCAGCTTGTCAAAAATGTACACGGTAAGCTTTGATTATTTGAATATTAATTTCAGTTCAAGTAGTCTATAGTAACTAGTGTTTTGCAAGTGTTTAAAATTTAACTGTTTCTAAATTTTGAGTTGCGCTTTAAGTAATAATGTATCAACCAACTGTATACTATGCCAATAAATGGACGAGTTTATAAATATAAGCAAAAAAGCAAGTTTTTGCGTGAGTTGAAACTTTAAATTTAAAGTCTTCAGTTATTTTTTAAATTTAAAAATACGACTGCTAACTAAAACCTGCATCGGAATTTTTCAGTTTCAAAATCTGTGCTTAAAGAAAAGTTACGTAGAAACACATGATATGAATGATATCGTTATATTCATGGTAGGGGATACTATTACACGTCATGTTAAAATTTATTTTATTAGGATTTGAAATCATAAAACTCGTTGAGCTTTCTTCCGAGATCTTGCCTACATATAGGAATTAGAAGAGGTATTTGCGGTTTTTTGGGTTTATCGTTACACCCAAAGATATTGTAATATGTAATGAGACACAATACATAGTCATCATGTTATTGCCACAATGTTTACATTTTTTAAAAAATGAATTTCGACCGAAATTTCACTACATGGAAATATAACATTTCAAAATACTGAAGAACTCGACAGTTTAAAAAACATACAAATATTAATAAATTTGTTGAAGATATTTGTGTCCTTATTTCATTCAATAGTCCTTTTGTTCTATGAAAGAAGATTAGGCACAAAAAATATTTCTGAATTTAAAAAGTAAAGCTTCACATAGCTTTAATACAGTAACCATCTGACTGTTATGTTGAATATTTTTTACAAGTTAGTTTTCATGCATCTTAATTTTACTTTTCAGTTTAGTACAATCGAACTTTTCGAACATATTGACAATAAAATTTGAATGATTATGGTCAGTTTAAAAAACGATTATCTATGTCAAATATGTTCTTACAAATAATTGATTATTAAATAAGATGACTAATTTTAAAAGGTCAATCGAAGCTGCTTTTTTACTCTCATTTGATTGAATCATAATTATGATTTAAACATTAAACCAAACTAAATTTTATAATATGCACACACACAAGAAAGAATAATTTTGAATTGCTGTAAATCATTTAAGAAGTTTGAAATATCGTAAGTCAACGATAAAAAAATAAAAATGCCTAAATTAATTAATTGGGAGAAAACTTCATATAACAAACGCAGCATGTATATGTGGAAGAACTACAAGAAAAGCTTCATAATTTTTATGTTGCTAAATATGACGCAGATGAGACTTTGATCATAATATGAAGCATTTCTTCTAGTATGAGCAATAAAGATTAAAATAAAATGAATATAAAATTCATGATAGATTAATTAGATAAAAAGCAGCTTGGTCCGTGGCATAGAAAAAAGGAGAACGACAAAGCATGTAATGAAAAATATTTTCACAGTAATTTGGCAACCTATCATGTCATTTATCATTATTATTTTTTTATATCAAAACGCTAAAAAGACATTTCAAAAACATTCTATATCTATGTCTAACAAATTCTCAAACTTTTCTGATACAACTAAAAACTCATTACTTTAAAAGCCGAGTTTTAGTTACACATAGAAAAAATGTAACATGTGATCCTTGTACAACAGTGAGGGAAGGCTTGTGTTTTATTCGTATTTCTCTCTCTCTTTAAATATTTATAGGATAGTGTGTGATTTAGGTTTAAAACCAACACACAAAGAACACATGCACACGCGGAAGCGTCCGAGTGTCTCGAATCCCAAGTCCGGATTCCGTGGGCCCAAGGCCAGTGGGAAACACAAAAGGAAGAATCCACATCACACGAAAATTTAAAAATAAGATTTTTGTTCAATAATTCTGTTTTTCACTTAGTGGGGGTTGAATCTGTTCGTGTCCAGTCTCACGTGAGGTCCTTCGAGTCAGAGTCCCGATCAATGTAAGTCACTCCGGTAGCGTTTTGGTTCACCACACACTTCCTCATATGCTTTTCCAGGGTGCTGGGCACCGAGAAGGGCATGTCACAAAAGCGACACCGGTACACGTCCTTGCCGAGTCGGCCGTGTGTCTTCATGTGTCGAGTCAATTTGGAACTCTGCGCGCAGGCGTAGCTGCACAGCTCGCACTTGTACGGCTTCTCGCCCGTGTGTGACCGCCTATGTACCGTGAGGTTGCTGCAGTTTTTGAAAACTTTGCCGCAGTACTCACATGTATCGTTGCGCCGTTGCTCCTTGGAGTTACTGCTGCTTTTCGAAGAATTGACCAGAAGCCCGGGCATGGGCGTGACCGACTGTCCACCCCCGCTGGTGCCGGGCCGAGGGCTCATCGACCTGCTGCACATGTTGGTGGGAGTGACAGACTTCAAGGCACTTTCAGAAGAGGAAGATTTGTTGTGGCGGGAGAGATCGGTCATGTCGTAAACGTCCCTGTGAGAGGACCCGTGCACGGAGGGCAGCCAGAGGCCTGCGTACAGGGAATCCCGGTCATTGCTATTCCGCAGGTGGTCGGCAATGTCCAGCTTCAGACGCTTGCTCGCCTCGAACGCGTTGTGGTGACGGTGGTGGTTGTAGTCGAAGGCACCGAAGAAACCGTGGCCGAATTCCATTGAGTGCTGGTGGAGAACGAGAGCGTTGTTATTCCCGTGGTTGTGCTTGTTGTTCTTGTCTTCCCGGTTGTTCAGATGTTCTGGGCCGTTCTCCGTGACTGGAGACTTTCTGGTAGACGTTTCGGTCTCTTCCTTTGATGATGAATTCTTCAGGGAACTTTCCTCCAAGGCCTTTTTGTACGCCTCGTTGTACTGCTGGATGTTGCTCAAGCCTATCTTGTCCATGACTTCGCTCAGCAAAGAGTGCCTAGGCTCGGGCTTCGAGCTTTCTTTGTCGTCATTGTTGTTGCCGTTTTCTCCATTGCTTATGCTTATGGTGTTACTGCTGTTGTTATCATTGTTCGTTGTGATGTCTTCGGGACAGACTTTGGGAGTTTTGCTCTGGTCAGAACCCGGTGAGCTACGAGGAACTGGCGTAGAGCTGTTTGGTCCCCTTGTGCTAAGATCTTCTGCCATCATGCTGTCTTCCAGATCTTCGTCGTCGTCTAGTTCGTCCTCTTCCTCTTCATCGTCGTCGTCGAGGTCTTCTTCCTCCTCTTCGTTGTCAGCAGTCTGTCCATCGGAGGCGTCCTCGTCTTCGTCAAGACTGTGACGCCTCTCTCTGCTCATGTCCTTTGCGGTTTCCGAGGTCGAGTCCGGAGTCGACCTCGGGGATTCGAGACTGTTGTTCTCGGAACCCGTCGTCAGTTTGCCGTTGTTACCCTGATGCGTTTTCATGTGCCTCTTCAGCTTGCTCGCTTGGGTGCAAGAGTGCGTGCAGATGGGACACTTGTAAGGTTTTTCTCCCGTGTGGGAGCGTCTGTGCACTATGAGATTGCTTTCAAACCGGAAGGCTTTGCCACAAAACTCGCACGACCAGGACTTGAGCAATTTGGGGGAGCCGTCAGGGGCGTCCGTGATGCCACCACCTTTGCTGCTGGTGGACGAGGCCGAGGACCCTCGATGGGCCGCGTTGTTGTTGTTGTGCTGGTGACTTGGAGCCGGCGTGATATTGCCACTGGCGGAACTGTGGAGGTTCAGCACTGGCTGAGGCGTGGAAGTTGGGGTGGAAGGCTGAGAAGAGGAAGACATTGGAGGATGAGTGAAAGGTGGTGTCAGCTTCCGAGGGGAGGCGGCCACAGCAGTGGGACTGGTGGCTCCCGCCAATTGCCTCAGTCTTTGCGAGTAGAAATCCATTTGTGGCTCAAAGCCTAAGCTCATAGGTGGTGGTCTGGGTCTTGTCTCGAGACCCATCGGTCCCCGGTCAATGAACGGATTGTGGGGCTCGAAGTTTCCGATGCCCAGCCCTGGCAGGGATGGGGCGCTGTGGGGCGGGAGGTGCTGAGGCGGGTGGTGATTGAGACGGTGGAACTGTTGTTGACTACCTTCCGAATTGTTATTGTTGCCGCTCGTCGAAGACGATGTCGCTAGGATGTCAACGCGGAAGTCTTGACTAGAGGGCCGCGCGAACATACTAGGGGTGTTGAGCGAGGTCGGTGGGAACTGTCTCTCACCCAGGGGCATCCTCAGCAGTTGGAGTGCCGGGTGGTTCTCCAGGGAGAGCGCCTGTTGTGGCAGAACGCTGTGGTGGTGAGCGTGCTGGTGGTGACTGGGTCCGTTCATCGTGGAACAGGGGGGCAGCACCGGTGGCAGAGGGATTCCGAGGGTGCTGTTGCTGTTGATGAGAGATGGAGGAGGGCCTGCTGGGGGCAGTACCGATGATGAAGAGTTAGATGAGCTCCGGCTTCCATGATAAGGAGTCACAAGGTAAATCTTCATACCATGCATGTGTTGGGCGTGCTGCACCAACACCCATGCTGATGTGAAGGTCTGCTTACACGTACTACATGTGTATGTACTGGGTTCTGAAAGGAAAAAGAATTCAATCATTAAACGCAAGCTTTTGTAATGCCTTGACATCATTTAAAAAATTATCCACAGTAAATTAGTACAGAATACAAGGGATGTGATACTTTATTTGATAGAATATTGCGTTTTCATTCTGTATCCCTAATCTAATGGGACAAGATTGCATCGCTTGGACGAGTCGATTATTTCGTCTTTCAAACATCAAAAAATGAGAAGTGCTCCAAATTTTTAGCCACTTAGGTAATCCAAACAAAAATTTCGCTTATTCAAAGATAATTTAGTTTTGCTTTGTAAATAGCTACTTAATAATGTTTTCACATTTTTGAGGTTTTCCACTTGTTCAAAACTTCTAATGAAAAAACTACACGCAATTGAAGAGCTCTGGCAACATAGTGATAAACAGAAATAGGTACTGTAATGAAAAAAAAAATAAAACCAAATATTCCAGAGAATCAAAAGAATTTCTGATAGTTTAAATGACTTATACTTGAATTCTAAAGCGAATTTTAAGAGTGAATACTTGAAAGTTTAAGAAAACGCAACACCTTGAACGATAGATAAACCATTATAATTTTGAATTAAAACTTGCAAAATTGCTAGCATGAAGAATTTGAAAAGTGACTCATTATGTTGCCCGAAGTGCTTCATTGTGTGAAAATCATTCAAATTTATTGCCAAGTAATTGTCGTTTTTTATACTAATATTATCATTACTGTTTATTTAATTTTGTCCCCTAGGTTAAAAATTTATCTCTGTGTTGAAAATAACTTGCATGTTGGTGCTACGACTGTTAAATTCTTAACCCTTGTGTGATGGGTTATACCATAAAGATCAAGTGCAGACATTTTTCTCTAAGCAAATTTAGAATTTAACAGTTGAAAATAACTTGCATGTTGGTGCTACGACTGTTAAATTCTTAACCCTTGTGTGATGGGTTATACCATAAAGATCAAGTGCAGACATTTTTCTCTAAGCAAATTTAGAATTTCATCTACATTTTTTATAGTACTCGGTGGAATCATCAGCAAAAAACGTCCTACTTGTGTTACAGAAGAGCTGAAAAGCATTCAATGAGAGTGCCTTGAAATGAGACAGCAAGTTGAAACTGAGAAAGAAAAGCCGGCACGGCGTGGCAAAAGTCGTCTGAAAAATGTCGAACGGGAGGAGGAATCGAAGGGGTGGCGTTGTCCAGTGAGGAAGGGGGTCCCACCAAGGGCCGCACAGGAAATTAAAATATTCCTCTGATCGTGCGGTGCGCATCCATCACTGTCAGATCGAGTCAGCTCCACATTTGATCGCGAATCCAGTCTAAAAGGCAAAAAAGTCCTTTCCTCCCTTCTATTTCGGTGTCCAGTTTTTTTTTGCGAGTGGGTTTCTTCATTTAAAGGCTTCATAAAAAGAGAAGGGGAGAGAGATCTGCATAAAGTTCAGTCTCTACGTGTACCGGATCCTTTGTTAATATGAGCAGGGAGGAGAGTTGAGTGGAAACTGGCAAAAGGCAATCAAAAATTCATTTCGTTGCCTTTGTCGCCACTTGGTGTTGAGTTTATTAAGCCTTTTCTTTTTCTGCTCTTATATTAACGTCCTAAGCTGTATTCTATCAGTTTTTAAGGATATAAACATCTTTCTATGTGAACTCAAAAAGTACTTTGTCTAGTTCTAAGTTAACTCAGAAAGGAATAGCGTTTTATTTTTTTACTGCTTATCTTACTGTATTCCCATAAAATACCACTCTTAAGTTCCGTTTACTATACAGAAAAGATTTATAAGCTTATACTTGTATGAAATTTTGTAAAAATGTATTTTGTCTTAGTATAAAGGACCCGAGAATAAAAAGAAGTGGATGATTTTCGTTTTTTATAATCATCCCTCTGAGCGTCACTAGATTTCCGATTCTACCTTGATGATCCAGATAAATATCTTATTTATCTGAAGAACAGAGACATTAGAGAACACCTTGGTCTTCTGTACTGGAGAGAACATCTTTAGGGAAATTTTGACTGCACTATGTGACTAAATCTATTTTTCCTGTTGTTTAATCCTTTTTAAATATATATTATTCATGTTTATAGAAGAAATCGTGTACCAAGCTGTAAAGTAATTGGTATTTTAACTCCGTGTGATCATATATGATTAGATTTGATGTCATCAAATTTCGTGCTCTTTAGAAATATTTTTACTGTCAAACAAATATATGCATCCTCTCTCTTTTGAAGACGAATATGCAAATTGATGTCACAAATAAGCGTAAATGCATTGAGTATTGTACAACAGAACGCGCAAAGAGGGTCCGACAAATGACTCCTAAATGTGTCTGAAAAGGTCGGTGACGGACTGACTTGGATAAGTCCAGGAAATATAACTATCTACTGATCTCAGGGGTTGATAACTTTGAAATATCAAAAGTAAAATATGTAAATTTAAATAGATACCGATTCTTGGTCTTTCATACCACTACTGCATGTTCCTTTTTCTGTACTGAGGCTTCTTATGCATCATGATCGCTCAATTTAGTAACCGTATCAGCATTACTACCAAATACAATGTCGGTTATGAATACTAAATTTAGTTAGTACTTTTAACATTTTATTGCTTTCTAATGGTACAAGCATTTAAATATTACTGCATAAAATAAATTATCCTGTTCAAAGTCGCATTATTTTCAAGATATTTTAAACCTTCCTGCTGGTTGTCTCGACAAGGTATCTCATTAGCAAAATTGAGCAGATCTTGATGACGAGATAACTCGTCATTAGAAAAATTGGCCAGATCTTGATAGACTAGATATCTCGTCGAAAACATTGGAGGGATAGTAAAAGATCTACAGGAATCCTATAAGCACCTGCATCCCCAGAATTTCCCGAAGTTTTGATGGATCCGTCCGTCACAGGAAAAGGTGTTAATGCGAACTCTGGTTGCAGCCGTATCACCAAAATGTCCGTCTTTATCACGTTCCAAATGAAACACCAAAAGCAGAATTTCACGCAATACGTTGTTTTCCTCCGCACATGTTCCTGTTGTTTCCCCCGACAAAAACCCATCTCGGCAGGAATTATTTACAATAGCCCTCTATCTTGCGCCCATGTTGGGCTAAGACCTTACAGCATGTTATCCATCTGTTCGATACATATTGTGAACAGATCCATCACGTCCCGTTTCCAGCCGTCAATCGAGAACGCTGTTTATTTTGCATTATGTGGCGCACCCTCCCCCAAGGACAGCTGCAAAATTTTGAAGAACAGACAATTATGCCGGACAACAAATTGTCACACTTCGTAGTCCCTCGTCCGGAAGCTTCTCCCAACCCTAGGGGGTCGTCTCCCTATTCACAATGAGTCTTCTGCGTGTCCAGCGGCAACAATCGATATCGTTTCTGCACCTCGAAATTGTAAATACAAATTTAACTGCCAGTGCCACTCGCAAAGTCATGCACGAGCCTATGAAGCGTATGCAAAATGTTACTTATAGTTGCATTATTCGCGAAAAAGGTTTAATAAGTATGTTTAATTTGTTCTTTAAAAATTAAAATTGTCAACATCAATTTTCTCTATTGAAAACTGACGCTATTATCATTCTTAGGTGAGATAAAATAGTTTCCTTAATATTTTGAGGGTTAATGGGCCACAAAATGTGAATTAAAGTATTAACTGAAAAATTTGTTTTACGGGTGGTTTTATGATATAGTTTCCGTAAGGCACCTTAAACAAATAGATCACATGACATGGGTAGTATCTGAGAATGTGCTGAAAAGACAGTTTCTTACAGATTAAGGGTAGTTGCAAAATATAGGTTTGTATCAATGGAATAAAGACAAGCATCTATATTTTCGCTTGGAATTAATTCGGTAAACGTATCACTTATATATCTGCTTTAAAGCTCATTTGAATAATTCCATATTACATTTTATTAGCTTTAAACACGTAACCTCATTTAGTATAGTTTGTATACTAAATGAGGGTGATTTAACTTCATTTTCTGGTTGGACTCCATTTTACAATTTTTCAACTTTGTTCTTATATCGCCAAACTTTATGTAGAATTACTATTATCCTTGTTTACATGTTAATCATATGGTCTCTTTTTACTGCGGAACAAAACATATCTCGCGCCTCATCTTTCATAGACCAGTGAATCCAGGTCAGTTCCTGAGGTACAAGCTGCCAACGTATAAACCTCAGCAAGCCACTTCCTTTGATCGAAACCGTTTAATTTTCTAAACGAACACCCTTCATCAAACACGTATTCAGAAAATAATTTCGAATGGTCTAGTCTTATTTCTGTTTCCTACATACCGCATTGTTAAATTAGCATTGCGTTTAGTGATCTTTTTCGACTGCTTTCAAACTATTAACGAATTCAGGCGTATATTTCACCCATAATGTACTTCGATTTTCTTTTAAATTAAGAAACCATTTCGGGAAGGCTACGAGCCCCGTGGGCTTTCCCTCTCTAAAAATCCCTGCCCTTTATGAATGTTCTTTGCATATACTAATGTAAATTAACACTCTGAGGAGGTATCACGCATATATCAGTTCTACAAACTGCAGTCGTCCCTGGATGACTTCTAACTTGTTTCGATCTTCTTGACCAATAGAAAAGATCCAGCAACGACTTAACAAATATTGGTATGTAATTAACCTCACACTTGAGCAACACATATTGGATATTGGCGACGGTCCGGGATCAAACCTGAAGGGAAAGTTCCTAGGACAACACCACGTAATTTTGAACCACGATCTGACGACGAGATCACATCTGAGCTAGCACCCCACTCTCCAAACTTCCACACCAAGCTAACGTGAGGACATTTGAGGCCATGACAGATTTAATATGCACCAACCCCCCTTGTATACAACGTTCTTTGGTTGGATTCGAATTCAAATCCTCCGGTTGCTAATCCGTTACTCTTCCAACCACTGCCCTAACAAACATCGGATACTTCATTGATGGGCAATTTCATTAAAAGTTGGTGGCATTTAAGCGCATGTCTTTCGGCCGCCCCTATTTTTACTGACACCATTCAGGAACGGCCTTGAGTGAACGCCTTGCTCAAACAAGCGCGATGACCAAAATGCGACCGATAACACCGATTCCAGCACCATTTGGGAAATGTCCTCCGAACCATTTCACCTTCTTCCACTGTGGGCGAGGAACCAGACACCCATTGCGCCCTGTCCCATCCGAGCGTGAACCTGAAGGTGAGAGACAAGATGCCCCCTTTTTGCAACCGCCGCTCCCCGCATGGATGTAGGCCATTGGTCCTAATTTGATGTATGGACACCGTGATGGATTGACGTCGCCCCCCACCCTTTTGCCAGATTAATGACCGTGCCTCTTGACATTCGGATTCGAAAAACAAAGATGGCGCGGCAGATGCCGTGGCCATCGGTGTGTTAAAAAAGCGAGGGGCAACAATGGGACAGACCCGCAACAATTACGTGTTGTTGACCATAGCGTACAAATATGAGATTCGGTTCCGATGGGACCGTTGTGGGTGTAAATGTGTTTGCTGACAGTCGGCGCTTATCTGGAACTGGCTGAAAGAGATCAGAGCTTGTTTTCGTTTTCGTATCTGATTTTGTGTCCAGATTTCTATGCGAGGGATTTTCAGTAGAAACAGATAAACCAGACGGCCTGTGAAGATTTTAAATCTGTCCAAATGCTCTTGCATAATCCCTTTCGGGGTTTCCTTAAAATATATTTAATCTCCATTTCGGCGTTTAATGTAATTGGTGTTGACCAGTCAGCAATCATATCTAGCGTGTTTGGGCAAAACAGTATTAAATCAAAAATGGTTCAAATTGAGATAAGTAAGCAAGTACATGTAAAAAAAATTGTCTTTCATTTGATCAAATTAGTGTAGCAACCATGAATCAAAGCAGAGATATGAATGCTGATTGAAATGATTAAGTTGATTTGTAATGGATATGTAATAAAATACATTTAAGAAAAACTGTCTCCTGAAAAATTTTTACGTATACCATTTTTCTCTAACACGCTAGATACATGAATTCGGAATTCATTATTTGAAATTTTTATTGACGAATTGCTGAAATTGTATTCGAAAAACAAGCCAAGTGACGTCATTTTCTGAGTACGTACAAGAAACACGATCGCTGCAGAAACACTACCGCCATCTATATTTAGCTTAACAGAAAATTCCTCTCATAGACTAATTAAATGTACTGGGGGTTAAACGGATATGTGTCAATGGGCGGATTGGTGAAACGGATGTAGGTGTGTGTTTGATGACAATATATGTTGAATATTTTGATAGTTTAAGTTTGTGAAATTGTATTTGAGCTGTTGGTAAAATCACAGGTAAAGACGGAATTTTCAAAAACAATTTTAAAGAGAATCAGGCAGAAAACAAGTACATATTAAACTAGAATCATTGTTTCAGTGCATTGAATTAGTATCCAATGATTTTAGATATCATTTATGATTGTTTTTGAAAACTTGTCTTGAAAGAGAGACACAATCAAGTTTAATCTAAAATTAGATTTAATGGCTGGGACAAATTCTAATACTTCGGATTATGCTAATTTTGAGACGACACTAAGCAGCAAATTCACACGAAATCTAATCAGAGCATGAAATAATTCTTTCTCTACAATATTTTAAATTAAATTTAAATGCATACAGTGACGGATTTTTTACTCTATTTGTATTTAATGAATTTATTTTTATAAAAATGTCACACAGAATGGCACATTTGGCGTAAGGAGTTGATAGATTACAATGAATTGTGCGTTGAGAAGGCAAATAACACTTGCATGAAACCATCCACCTTCTAATGAAATAGACAGAGCATGTGGACAGAAGGGTAACTCACGTGGACTTACAAATTGACTTGATTATCGAAGCGCACACTAGTGTTTTCAGTTACGCTTGATAATCACTTTAACCAATCAATAACCCGTCTCATAATAGGATTCTTGCTTTTTCCACAACCGCATGACAGATCTTTCAAACTGAGCGACGGGAAGAAATGGCATAAAGCTACTCGCATATACTCCGTTTAGTTCATTAGAAGGTCGATGTTTTCAATTGTTTGTCACCGATGATTTACATATTTAAGAAGATTCTAATAACATGCCACAGATACCTAAAGTACATACGAATTGATACGATTCTATTTCATTAGAAGGTAGGTGTATGAAGCGGTATTCATTTCTTGTGGTTCATCTTATCTCAACAAAACACCTGATAAGTCCTTTGTGGACAAGATATGTTCTATGGATTACGTTTACATTAAGATGAATCGCATGTCTTGAAGAGACCGCCATTTTGCAGATCGCATATCGAGCTGTCCACCTTTTGCCTTTATTCAATGCCGTGAGAAACACGCGATACGGGAGGGGGAAGAAAAGGAAAGGGGGTCAGAGATACGCATGCGTGTTCTTGCAGAATAGTCTCCATGTCAACTGGAGCCGGACAAATGACCGACAGATTATTATATTCGCGCGATTCCCGTCGAATGACCGACGGCCGGACGTTAAAAGGGCAGGAAGATGTCCAGAACGGGCATTCAAAAGATAGCCAGCGATCTGTGAATGAAGGGTTGACAATGAGCACCAAGAACACCTTTTCTTCGGAGCCCCCATTCCTTTTTCTCATTCGGAACATTCTTTTTCGTTCTTATTTTTTTATATTTCATTCTTCCATTTTCCGCTGCTTCTGAGTCAAATTTATCCGTTTTCTACGGCACGGTAACCAGTTCATCGACCTTCGTGTGGTGAACTGTTACAGTTAAATTTCGGTTAATTTTGAGTTGTGAAGAAATTTGAGTTCCACGCGGGCAGAACTCTAAGTGGATCTCAATTGAATAGTCTAAGGTAAGAAAATGTTGATTGTGCTGTAATCGCATCGCTTGCAATCACTGATGTAAATTGATCTAATCGAATTCAAATATAAATTTCTATTATTTTGTTACGGGTGAATTTACATGAGCTCTAACAATATTGCTTCGTATAGAAAGGGCCGCGGTAGCCCAGTTCGAAGAGCAACAGATTAGCAACCGGAGGTTGCAAGTTCTAAACTCTGTCCAGCCAAATACCGTCGTGTACACGGGGGCTAGGGCATGTTAAATCTGTCGTGGCCAAGAATATCCTCCCGTTAACGTGTTGCGGAAGTTTGGAGAGGGGTGCCAGCTCAGGTGTTAACTCCGTCATTTGATCGTGATTACGAGGCGTTATCCTTGTATCTTTCCCTTTGGAATGGATCCAGAACCGTCGCAAGTAACCCGTTGTGTTGCTCCAGTGCGACGTTAATTAACTACCTACCTATCTTATAGAAAAATTATGGTCTTACAGGTGTTAACCGCGCTTTACGTTTTTGACCCGAATTTGAAGCACCGTCTTTTCAATGATGAAAATTTTACATTTTACTGGTAATTATCGAGTCGGAATTTAGGTTTGTCTGATCATGGGGATGTGAATTATTAAGAATATTTCGAGATAATTTTATATGGTTAAAAAACTTACTAATTTACTGTTGCAGCATGTGCATGAAGAAATGTCGAAAACGGTACATTGTAGAGTATGAATGATGAGTGATTTTAAACAATTTTGAAACACAATATAATGTGAACAAACATCAGCTAAACTCTATATCAGCATGGACAGCGTCGTAAATATGTATATGGACAAAATGGAATTTTTGACAGAAACAAGAACGAGGACTGACAATCCGTATTTGTAAAAGTTTGCTCTGCAAAAGAGTTAGTATAAGGTAATAAACTATTTTAACGTTATGATAAAAAATAGAATTAATGTTCAAATTTAATGATAACACTACAGATTATTTTTTAAGTGATTAAGTTTTATTTTCAAGATAATGGGTTAACTATTCTGATTTTACTCAATTTCGAGCTAGTCAATTTTTAATTCAAGTTCATTTTATTCCGATTTTATACAAATTTCCAGAAAACTTAAAAATTATCAATTAAACAGAACAGTTTAGTGCAAGAGCAAAGGTAAATTCGATTTTAATGTTTCATCACTAGAATCCCTTTGAAGTTATACTTTGAAACATGAGTCTACATCCATTTCTCTGTAATCGCATCAAAGCTTTTGTAATCTTTTTAATAACATGTAATTTAGATTTAAGATTAATTCAAACTTTTGAAATCATAGTTTATCTTAAATAATGCATCACGTTTCTCACCGAATCCTCAAGGGAATACTGATTCATGAAAAAATTGTCATTAGAATGTTTTGATGAATTAAGAAATATAAATTTCGAAGTGCCCTCGAATATGTGCTACGGTACAATGGCAGCGATTTTGACAGAAATTCAATCTCCATAGCATAGCAATTTGTCTTGATTAATCTTAGAGGAAAGCGTACCAGCTCATAGAAATGACATAACTAAAATGGAATTTCTTGTACCAGCAAACGAAACGAATATCACTCAATTTGAAAAAAAAGGTGGCAACAAATCCAAAATCCGCTCCTTTTAATTTAATCAACTCCCTTTGAAAGCCAAAAGAACTAATTAATTCCACACATGACGGTGTTGATGAATTTCTCGGAAGTCTACGCGACGTTTTTGATACGGGGAACATCGAATTATACGCAGCCTTAATTCGAGCTCGAGACATTTGTAACCCCTTGAATGTCAATTTAACATTTTGATTTTGGTGCCGGTAAAATAATACTCCTATGCCAAACAACCACCGACAAAATGAAGAGTCAAAATCGTTTTAAAAGCTCCCAAGATTAAAGAGCTTTACCTCGATAATTGCCAAAGGATTGCTGGCTAGATTAAATCAGCCATTTTTTTCCCTCGACTCAGAGTCTCTAATTTCCTTACTCCCCTTGTGCTAACAATGCCAGCGAAACTAATTTCGCTTATTTAATGAATTTCACCCAAAAGCTTTTCCTCAGCTAATTAAGTTTTCTCGTTTGGCTTATGATAAAACACGATTGAACGTTAATTAATAAAAATTCGAAGCACTTAATTATTTTTCAGGAAAATCTTCGGGACAGGAAGAAGAAAGACGCCTAGAGATGGCGCTGCTCCGGTCGCTTGCAATGCTACCGGTGTTGCCAGATTCAGCCATGGAAAAGGCAAACGACTTATTTTACCCGCTCCCGATTGCTTGTATACATAATTAACTTTCCTGCGAGTTTGATATGTTCTGGAACAACAGGTAAATAGAAATAATAAAAGCGCAAAAGGAGGTGGACTGTAAAAAAATAAACGGATGTATTATTCCAATCGTGGAGATGTTTGTATAATTTTGAGACTTCGTTTTGTCTTTTTAGTGACACGCTATAAAGTGGGGATTGTGATTGAAAAGAGTCAAGGATAGTACTAGATCATTTACCGGTTGGTAAATCACCATTAGATTGGTACACACAAACTTGTTGATATTTTGTGTACCATAGTGCTTAGTTACGATTCACTTCTAGTTTTCCAGACAATTACTAAGTGATTGAGTAAAAATATATCTAAATTCACTTGCTTTTCGAACAAAGGTTGGCTAGGTTTTATGGCGCAAGAGACGTTTGAACAAGTTGCAAAGCAATGTTTTTAATTAGAATACTTCCTTTGGTTCCTTTGAAATCTGAATTTTGAGTTCTTGAGTCCCCCATAATGAGAAATTCTGCAATTAAAAAGTAAACAATGTCGTTATCCTGCTTACTTTATTAAGCATTTTAAGTTTTTTCTGACACGCTTTAAAACATGTGAATTTTCAAAGCAATTTAAAACAAAATGATAAATTTAAATTTTTTTATTTGTAATATAACATTTTTTACAAATAAAATATAAATGTCTTTTATTGTATTGCGATTTATTTTTAGTGCTTTATTTCTAACACAAGTTTATAGGATTTAAATATTTCGAAACATTATGTTATGCTTTTTGTTTTTAGTTTTCATTTATAATTGATTTATATTCAATTTAAAACTTGAGGTTCTGTAAAATATTTCGATTTATTGTGAGAAAGTTCGTCAAATTCACAATGACTATTTCAATGCATTAAGAACATTTTTGAAACTCAATATAATGGTTTATGAAAATTTATAGTTTGAAATAGTTTGAAAATTTATAAATCAGGCTATAAATATATACATTTAAATATTTAAGTATTAAATTTTTTATTGTTATGCTAGTTTTCTCAAGAAAGTCTAATTTTTGAACTTCGAATCCTTCATTTAATAAGTCTAACAGAAGGATTTGTTTAAATTTCTTGTATTTTTATTGTACCATACTTCATGAGATATATTTCCATAGTATGTTTGTGTTTAACAGAATCGTTTGCTAAATGAAACGAAAATTTAAAAAAAAATCAATTTGAGTTGTTTCACTTCTTCGAGAAGACTCAATTTGTATTGCTATTTTTGAGCTTCAAATCTCTCATTTTATGTCACTGAGAAGATGTCCATAAATTTCTTATTATTTTTATTTGACCCTATTTTTCCTGACGTATACTTCCATGGCTTGTTTGCTTTTAACAGAATCGTTTGCTAAATGAAAACAAAATCGAAATAAAATAAATTCCTTTTGAGTTGTTTCACTTTTCTCGAGAAGACTCAATTTGTGTTGATATTTTTGAGCTTCAAATCTCATTTTACGTCACTGACAAATTTCTTTAAATTTCTTTAAATTTCTTATTTTTTATTTTACCATATTTCCTGACATAGACTTCCATGGTTTACTTGCATTTAACAGAATAGTTTGCTTAATGAAAATAAAAAATTTGAAAAAAAAAAAAAAAAAAAAAACATTTTGAGTTGTTTCATTTTTCTCGAGAAAGCTCATTTGTCTTGCTATTTTTGAGCTTCAAATCTCTCATTTTATATCACTGATGGAGTTCTTTAAATTTCTTATTTTTTTTATTTTACTATATTTACTGACGTAGACTTTGTTTGACAGAATCATTTGCTAAATGAAAATAAAAATAAATTCCTTTTGAGTTGCTCCACTTTTCTTGAGAAGGCTAAATTTGTGTTGCCACTTTTGTGTTTCAAAACTCTCATTTCATGTCACTGACAGGACATTTCTTTAAATTTCTTATTTTTTATTTTACCATATTTCCTGTCGTTGACTCCCATGATTTGTTTGCGTTTAACAGAATCGTCTGCTAAATGAAAATGAAATAAATTCCTTTTGAGTTGTATCACTTTTATTGAGAAGGTTCAATATGCGTTACAATTTTTGAGCTTCAAACCTCTCATCTTATAGATCACCGACAAAAGTTTCAATTTTCTAATTCATTCGGTTGTCAAAAGCAACCATTTTTACACACAACTGATTGAAAAGTGGCAAAAAAAACATTCAAATTCATTCGAACCCTCCGCAATCCAACGAGTCCCACGAGTTGAAACTGCAAGAAATTGCTCAGACACAGCTTATGCACCTTCCCCCAATTCGAGCCAATCGGGAAGCCGCCCTCGTTTCTTTGTCTGGAAGACGCCTCGAAGGGTTTCCTCTTTCCTCCATTTCTTTGCAATTAATTTCCGACTCCCTCTTAATTAAGAAGTTATATTTTTGCCCCATCTCTCGCCGGCTATTCCTCGTTGGCGAAAAAATGCCTCAGACGAGGGATAATTTACTCGCTCGAGACGAGTGTGCAGCGGTTGGGAAAGCTGTCAGCGAAGATCAACGCGCTTTTTGCAAGGGAAGGAGACTGAGATTTATTTTCTAATCAATGTTCGTTACACCGTGGAAAATATCATCTGTTGCTTCTCCACGCGGGGATTGATAGAGACTGTGCAAAGACGGGAGGAAAAAATCCGGGCTTTCTTGGAAGAGATTGTGCGTCGTGCGGTGGTTTTGATTCTTTTCTGAGGGGTATCGCCTCTTGAATGAGAGCGGAGTGTTTTCTGCTGGCGATGTTTGGCTTGGAGAATTAGTTATCAATTAGTTCTGATTTAATAACGTGTTGCATTCAGAGGGGTTTTTTCTTCTTCGGTGGAACTGCAAGACGTGTAAATAAGGCAATTCTCTCTTCCTTTTCTGTGTCTTCCGTCTTATAGTATTAACTTCGACTTTTAACAGCATTCCTCTTTTATTTTGCTTGTCTACGGTGCATTACAGGTGACTTGGTAGCAGAGTGGTTTGCGCTTTGGTCCTTAGTTCGACAGGCTCTTGGTTAAAATCTCGGTCTTGGCATGGATGTTTGTCGTAGGTCACAACCCCCTTTGGGTCATAGTTCCCGGTCTAATTAGCCCCTGCGAAGCAAGTAATGACCTTGGAGCAGAACGAAAAACCAATCCAATTCATTATACATAGATATAATTTCCTCCCTAAAACTACATAAGCAATATTTAATCTCTATTTCAAAGGTCTACATTACTACTGCAAATTATGTTTTAATCCTAATTTGTTTTCTACTTGTTGTTGATCAACATATTTTAACTCTGCATTTTAATCTCACGATATTTATCTCTTTTTCCAATATTCTATTCTATAAAAACTTTGCTCTGGAAACTTTTTCCACTATTTTTTAATGTTTTTACGTTTGCAATGATTTTATTATCTTATCTGGTGTTTGGCGCAGCTTGTCCATTTCTGTACCTTGTGCCATAAAACTTAAACCAACCAACCAAAGGTCTACATATCGTAACCCAGGCTGCAATATGCCATACTCAAAAAATGAATTTCTAATTATATGCGTAGAAAGACTGAATACATTCTTCTGCAATCCTGCCACCAACTGCCTTCTACTAGAGCTTCAACTGCTCTCTACAGTTGTGGCGGGTTGCAGAGTACAGAAGTACAAAAGTTATGTACATAATATTGAACCCTTTGTTCTGGATGTCCATATATCGCAAGCCGATGCTATACAGCCATACTCAAAAAAGCAATTTCTAGTTTAATGTGTCGGAAGACTAAATACATGCTATAAACCTGCCTTCTATTGAAGCACCAACTGCTTTTGAAATCTACAGCGGTGTTCCTGCGTTCAGAAGAATGTATTTAGTTTTCCTATACATAAAACTAATATTTACTTTTTTTGAGTCGTGGGGGATTTTCAGCCGGATAACGATAAGTAGAAGTTTGTTTTGGCCTCTTCGAAATCTACTGAAGGCAAGATCTTTTAATGTAATCATGGATTCACATACGTAATGTTTTCTGAACATTTCAATTGTTAGTTGCAATAAAATACCTTTGTCCTTAGTTGAGTTTCAAGAAGGGAAATAGTGTTCCTGCGTTCAGAAGAATGTATTTAGTTTTCCTATACATAAAACTAATATTTACTTTTTTTGAGTCGTGGGGGATTTTCAGCCGGATAACGATAAGTAGAAGTTTGTTTTGGCCTCTTCGAAATCTACTGAAGGCAAGATCTTTTAATGTAATCATGGATTCACATACGTAATGTTTTCTGAACATTTCAATTGTTAGTTGCAATAAAATACCTTTGTCCTTAGTTGAGTTTCAAGAAGGGAAATAGTGTTCCTGCGTTCAGAAGAATGTATTTAGTTTTCCTATACATAAAACTAATATTTACTTTTTTTGAGTCGTGGGGGATTTTCAGCCGGATAACGATAAGTAGAAGTTTGTTTTGACCTCTTCGAAATCTACTGAAGGCAAGATCTTTTAATGTAATCATGGATTCACATACGTAATGTTTTCTGAACATTTCAATTGTTAGTTGCAATAAAATACCTTTGTCCTTAGTTGAGTTTCAAGAAGGGAAATAGTGTTCCTGCGTTCAGAAGAATGTATTTAGTTTTCCTATACATAAAACTAATATTTACTTTTTTTGAGTCGTGGGGGATTTTCAGCCGGATAACGATAAGTAGAAGTTTGTTTTGGCCTCTTCGAAATATACTGAAGGCAAAATCTTTTACTGTAATCATTCGCATACGTAATGTTTTCTGAACATTTCAATTGTTAGTTGCAATAAAATACCTTTGTCCTTAGTTGAGTTTCAAGAAGGGAAATAGTGTTCCTGCGTTCAGAAGAATGTATTTAGTTTTCCTATACATAAAACTAATATTTACTTTTTTTGAGTCGTGGGGGATTTTCAGCCGGATAACGATAAGTAGAAGTTTGTTTTGGCCTCTTTGAAATCAACTGAAGGCAAAATCTTTTAGAGTAATCATGGATTCACATACGTAATGTTTTCTGAACATTTCAATTGTTAGTTGCAATAAAATACCTTTGTCCTTAGTTGAGTTTCAAGAAGGGAAATAATTCTTCTTCTATTAAGAAATTCTATTGAGAAGAGAATGGCATCGAATGAGAGGAACGGTGTTCAAGGCTTGCTTTTGCAATGCGCAAAAGCAGAGGAGTTATGCAAGATAATCAAACTCATAGGCTAGATTACAGGCTTTGGAGACAGAAATGAATGCAAAGCTTATGTTCAGAAAATCGATCAAGAAATAAAAAGCAATTAAAAATAGGATGCATTAAAGGGAAATTTTTCCAGATTTCGCTAAATGTATATGCGTCAACAATGAATAAAACGAAATTCATTAATATAAGGTTTATGGTATTTTCTATGAGAGTTATTCATACATTTTCCCCACCGCGACTAGCAGTCTTGGATTCAAACCAGTTTTAGCTTCCTTGACTAATCGACAGTTTCTTTGGGTTCTTTCTACTATTAGACCTGGTTGTTCAGTGAATGTGCTGTTGGGTTTAGGCGACGGAAACTTCGTCACATTCAGAAGGTTACAACACAATTTATTTTGAAACTTCTGAAGAAATTGAAATTATTACATTAGGCTGTATTTTAGAAAGGATGTGGTGGTGATGATAGTTGAACTTACGTCACACTGCAGTAACACAACGGGGTATTGGAGGCAGTCTGGGATCAATCCCAAAGGGAAAGATCCGAGGGCAACACCTCATAATTTTGAACCACGGTCAGATGACGAGGTCAACACGAGCTGGACCCCCAGTCTCCAAACTTCCAAACCACTCCAATGCGAGGACATTTGAGGTCACGGTAGATTTAACATGCACCAGCCCCCACATTTACGACGGTCTTTCGTTGGATCGCGTCTCGAACTCGCAACCCTCCGGTTGCTAATCCACGTCTCAAACAACTGGGCTACAGCGGTTCATTTCAGAAAGGAAGGTTTTGTAAGCTATTTCATTTCCGTACTTCGTTAGTCGGAATTAATCTTAAGGTCGTGAAAAATTCATGAACATGAAGGTAATCTAGGTAATGGTAGAGAAAGACCAAATGAAAATACTTGAGTTGTGGTGAACTTATCCACCACTACAAAAATTAACTTGGTGGGGAAGTCTCCACAGTAAAGTACTTTTTGGTAGGCAAAGTTGCACTGCCTTTCAAATTGGTGACTTCAAAATCAAGCATAATGGCATTTCTGCGACAAATACCAGATGGTGCTCGCAACAATCGGCACATTCCGATCGATAGATAAACAGTTGAATTGCCAATGCCATACCGATCACTTCCAATAAGCCCTGTCCTAGACACTGCTTCTATTCCAATCGACCGCTCGGTCTTCTCTTGAAATGGCGTCTCACACTCGGCTGCGAAAGGCAACACAGGCCAGTTCGCAATCATCCATTGCATGACCACGCTTTGGGAAGAACACCTGTGTTCTTAATACAGCTGACATGTATCGCTCTACGGATTCGGACTTGCCGTTGAAAATACAACGGGGAATGATGCCGTACGCCATAGAAGCGATGTTATCGACTGATCTAAACAGCGCCCTCTACCACCTAAACACGACATTTCCGGACAGATTCCGACAAGTTTTTTTTTTTTGTGCCCCGCTACCGCCCTTTACACTTTGGCCAGATATTTTCGAAACAACCTGTATATACCAGCCTAATCTATCTCCATCATGGAGTTCTTTTTGGCATGCAAAGTTGCACTGCCTTTCATCCGCTCTATTAAAAAGTAAAATAGAGAGAAAGGGAAAAAAATCAGGTAAGAGAGAAGTGTAGAATGAGTTAAAGACAAAAATCGCATAAAAGAGAGAAAACACCAAGCGAGAGAGAAAGAATTAAGGGTTAGTAAAAGACAGTGTAAACACAAAATAAAGCAGTAAAAACAAGAGGAGTGGGGA
Source organism: Meta bourneti (assembly GCA_933210815.1). Taxonomy (NCBI): domain Eukaryota; kingdom Metazoa; phylum Arthropoda; class Arachnida; order Araneae; family Tetragnathidae; genus Meta; species Meta bourneti. The sequence goes on along the minus strand of OW119929.1, from coordinate 72,156,351 downwards.
GTGAAATAACAGGACGAATTAGATAAACATACGAACAGAGAAATGGAATTGAAGATAAAAAAGAAAAGCACAAATGACAGATGTTTTTTTAAATAATTTATGATTTGACAGACGATTAAATTTAGAAGTAGTTTGAAATTATGCCTTTCAATGCGATCGTAGAATTTTTAGATAGAAATAAGAATCGAGAACCAGAAATTCTAAAATTATTCACTATCACCTCTCAATTTAAACAAAGAATGTACACTTGTTAAAAACAATAAAATATAAAAATATATTAAGTAAACTTTCGCAAAAAAACTGAAAGAAAAAAAATGAATGAAACGAATACTCTCATAAACAACAAAAAAATATTTATATTTTCTGATTACACTTTTTCGAAAAGTTTCGATTCTCTCACGTTCCAGATAATGTATTCCTCCTTCGTTTCGAAGATGCAATCGATGATCAAAAAATGAGTTAGAAACATTTTTCCAATTTTAAAGCGAGGTTAAAAATTCTTCCTGAGCTTTCATGTCATTATCGAATTTATATCATGCTTGATGTGAACACGATAACTCACTTCGTTTTTCGGAAATGAAATATCGTGGAGAAATTGAAAGATTTATTTTTCTATAGTGATTGACATTTTATTCCCACATTTCTAATAGATGTAGTATTCAATATTTTTAAACACCAATATTTCTCTTCATGGGCAATACTTATGTTTAGCTTAATCTATTATATAAATATAATGCGGAATAATTAAGAATTAGGATGAACGGACTATAGAATCTGATCAATTGGGGGATCAGTGGTTTCTCAAATACAGCCGCATTGATGAAAAACAAGCTTATGTATTTATTCTCTCTGTATTTAAAAAAAAAAGATGAATCATTTTTTGAAAGTTTTTAGATCATTGACTTAGTAGACGATATAATTTAATAATATAATTCCTTGTTTAAAGGAATTTTTAAAAATAAAGAAATCCAAGCTTATGTAATATGTAGCTGGAAAAAGACCTCACAAACTCATGTCAATAAAGAAGTAGGAAAATTATTTTGATTTTGGGAGGACGTTTCGTTGAAACCAAATGGCTATAGGCCAGTTTTATAACTTTGTCTCTCTTCCGTATTAGCCATTTTTTAATCTTTTAGATCATTGATTGCGTAAAAAATAACCCATGCCCTTGTTTAGGGATATTTAAATGTAAAAGAAAACTAAGCTCACGTAATATATAGCTAGAAAAGAATCTAAAAAACACTTATAAAGAGAGAAGTACGAATATTATTTCTGTCCTGATGAGTGTGGACCTTTTGTTAAAACTTAGTAGACCAGATTTATTATCTTTTTCTTTTATTTTCTGTATTAGTCATTTTTTGAAGTTTTTAGATCATTGACAAAAACTAAGCTTACGTAATATATACTTGCTGGAAAAGAACATCAAATCTCGCTTTACAGCGGTGGCGGCTTTTAGATTGTTGGCAAGCGTTGAGAGCTTGGCCAAGCACATACATCGTTTTGGAATCTATGGTAGCTATGCCTCCTATGCAAAGGGAAGGTTGACATGGACTGTGACCACCTCTTTGAATGTTGATTCATCATTGACTAGGTAAACAATAGTATATGTCCTTGTTTATGAATGATTAAACGTAAAGAAAAGCAAGCTTACGTAATATGTAGTTGGTAAAGGACTCATGTTTCTTTAAGCCCAAATAGCTATAGACCAGTTTTATCAGCGTGTCTTCAGTAACAGTCCTTTTTTGAAGCTTTTAGGTAATTGAATACGCAGAAAATAGCTAATATCCTTGTTTAGGTATGCTTAAAGGTATAGAATTAAGTCTGTAATGTGTAGCTGGAAAATAATCACGGAAACTAGCATTAAAGAAGTAGGAATGTTGCGTTGGTCCTGATGATGGTGGACGTTCTGTTAAACCCAAATAGCTAAAGATCAGTTTTATCATCATGTGTGTTCCGTTATAATCTTTTTTGAAGCTTTTGGATCGTTGACTACGTAATTAAACTCAAAGAAAACTAAGATTACGTAATATGAAACAAGGTACGATGAAAAGAACTTCAGAAACTCGAGCAAAGGAAGAAGTAGAAAAAATGGCGCCTCATTCAATCGAGCACGATATTTTTTACAAAATAAATCTGTAAACACATCTCCGAGCCCCCCAGAGTCTCCCCCCGCTTCCTCGTCCATCCGTCGCACTCACAATTTCAACTCGCATTAGGGCTTAAAGCCACGGCGAGAAGTATATATAAGAGCTTAAGCTTTCACTTAGAGCCTTTGAAAATAAAAGCAACAAAAGAATGAAGTTGTAGGTAAGAAACGAAATAAAGCTAAAAATGATGTTTAAAATTGGAAAGCCCGTTACAAATTCCGCAGCTGTCCTTTATTTTTTTGTCCTTGGGAAAGCGAGAGACGGCTGGAGTGGACAAAACTGGAAAACTTTTTTTCCGCTTGGCCATTTGTACTCTTTTTTTTATCCTCCTCTTTTGTTGAACTTTAGATTTATTTATTTTATATCTTTCCCTCTGGAGGAGTGTGGTACTTCCTCCCCTTGCTTTTGGGTCCAGACAACTACTCCCGAAATCGGTCCTTTTCGGAACACCGAAAATCAATACGTCATTGAAATTTTAAACACTTGTTAAATGGACCCTCCTGTTGTCGGGAAAACGGGAGTAGTACTTCCGAACGACGGGGGGTGGCGCGAGGGGGGATTGGGAAAAGATGGATCGGGGATGGCATGAGAGTGACGGACACCGTCTCGGTTCGTACAGAATTTATTCCGGGAAAAAAAAACCACTGCGAGGTCTGGGATATTACTTTAGGTAGTTTTTTCTTAATGTCCGGGGCATTTACTGAAAAGAAATTTCGGACATGCTGTGGACTGCTGTCCGCTTTGACTCTGAAGATTGAATTGGTTGGTTTCTTATGGTGCAAGGGCCAGATCTGGCCAAGCTGCACCAATGTTTCCTGTCAAGTAAATGGACATACAAACAAAGAAAAAATGTACCTGAGGTAGTTACAGGAATCGAATCTCTATCACCAACAGCTAGCAGGTTGCTATAGCGGTAGGCAAACCCACTGTCACAACGCACCCTGTGGATGTTTGTTGGTTTTTATGCCGGAAAGGTCATATTTGGCCAAGTTGCGTCAAACCCAAGACAGAGAACGTCAAGTAATGTACTTATACGCAGTGGAAGTTTTACTGATACGAAAGAGACAAGTACACCTAGCGTAGTCATAGGAATCGAAACTGGCAGCCTACAGTTCGCAGTATACTAGAACAGTGGATAAGCTCATAGATACGCGGCGTCCTTATGTAGATTGAGATTTAAATGGTAAACTCGATACAAATAAAGACTGTCGTGTGCGCGGGGGCTGGTGTGTGTTGTGGGCTTAATCTGTCGTGGCCTTAAATGTCCCCACGTTGGCATGGTGTGGAATGTTTTGAGAGTTGGGTGCCAGCCCAGGTATTGACTTCGTCATCTGACCGTGATTCAAAATTACAAGATGTTATCCTCGGATCTTTCCCTTAGGGTTGATCCCGGACAGTCCGTTGGCTTTTAACCTAATAGGTGTCAGTCAACTACCATATATCAGTTCGAAATTCATTCTTTGGAGTTTCTTTAGGCGACATACGGAAAAGGTATGAGAAATAAAAGCCAAGTAATGTTACGTCTGGAATACGTAAACGAGACACGTTCCACCACAAAAACACAACCACCACCTACATTTAGCTTGACGGAAAAGACCTCTCATGCATCGCAATTGATTAGATTCTAAACGAAATTTTAATAGAATATAACATTACCGTATTTCGACCTTCACATTCGAATTATACTTGCATAAATAAACAGTAATTTTTATTTTTTTTATTTACTCTTTATTAAAGGCCAAAGTCTAATCACAAAATTAGTTATTAAACTTAAGGTATGGTTATTTCATAAAAAAATGTTGCTTCAAACTACATGTTTAATGAAATTTGCTAGTGTCAACAAGATTATTGGCTGATTGTGTGTGTGTGTGTTACGACATATAGTAATTACTTAACTCTCGCTCACCTGTGAATTTCGACGTTTTAACCCTCCTAAATGGTTTCGACGAGGTATCTCGTCTATCAAGATCTGACCGATTTTGCTGATGACAAGATATCTCGTCTATCAAGATCTGACCAATTTTGCTGATGACAAGATATCTCGTCTATCCAGATCTGACCAATTTTGCTGATGACAAGATATCTCGTCATCAAGATATTGCCAGTTCTTTGATGATGTCGAGATGATCCAGATCTGGTCAGTTTTCTTCCAATGACGAGATAGATCGTCCATCAAGATCTGGTAATTTGTTATCTAATAACGAGATACCTCGTCCAGACAACCATCAGGAGGATTTAATCCTGCAAGTGGTTTCGACGAGATATCTCGTCCATAAAGATCTGACAGCTTTCATTAATGACGGGATATCTTGTCAAGATATTGCCAATTTTTTGATGATGACGAGATCAAGATCTGGCGAGTTTCCTTCTAATGACGAGAGACAACGAGATATTTCGTCCATCTAGATCTGGTCAGTTTTCTTCTAATAACGAGATACATGGTCCAGAAACCATCAGGAGGGTTAAAAATCAAACCAAAGCAAAGCCTCGCAAGGTGGTTGCCTCGTACAGCGAAATAGATAGGACAACCCCTCAACGTTTTCCCCCCCTCCTCGTTGAAACGGATGTGAATGAGATAAATTCCCAACTAACAACAGGGGACTTCAAAGTTCTCAGAACACAGGGCTATATGTCTTATAAAAGAGGGGGAGGAAGCATAAAAAAAAGAACTCTGGAGGTAGGGGTGTTTTAGAATCGATTTTAAGGGTGGTCTTGCGGGAACTTCCGGTCAAGTAATCGTAAGGCAGAACATCGGGAATTTAAAATTAAGCGCAGTGGGAGATGGCTTTTGAATTTTTTTTAAAAAAAGGAAACTGGTCTCTTGTAAGTGAACTGAAAATCTTTTATATATTTTTCCCTTGTGGCATTTTTTAAGTATAAAAAATTGCTTAAATCACTAAAGAGAAATCGATGGTACACATGTGCTCTGCCAGGAAGAGTGGAACTGATATTCATTGTCTTGAAGCGTATCTTACTTTTGTATAGCCGAAAATACTACACAGGTATTTTGAACGTCCTTTACATTGATTTCGATTTCCTTGCATCATGAGTTAATAAAGTATCTTCGCAATAACTTTTAGACAGAAAAAACGAGTTCAACAGAAAAAACGAGTGTTTAGTTTTTAACTTTTTCTTCTACAGTTTCTTTTTGCTTAGATGATTTCTAAATTAACAGAGTAAACTTTTTTGTTAATATTTATAGCGCGTATTTTTAATTTTTGTTCTAGTTTCTTTTTGTTTAGGCGATTTCTAAATTAACTAAGTTGCAGCACTTTCTTGTTAGAATATATTTAGCAACAGATTTAATTTTTTATTCTACAGATTCTTTTTAATCAGAAGATTTCTAAATTAACAAAGTCAATACGCTTTTTGGTTAATATTTATTTAGCATTTATGGCAGAGAATTCATTTAAGTGGGTTTTAACTTTTTACATAATTAAAACAAGAAACATTATTGATATTTTCTGATAAATTACTTTGAAGCTGCATCGCAGTAAGATTATTTTTATTTTAGGAAACGCTTTTATATTTATATACGACTTTCACGCACATTTGTTTTTATAGTTGTTCCATGTTTGCAATTTGAAATCGTCTGTTAAATGTAGTGTACTAGATTTATTTATTTTTGCTTAGCTTTTATTCAACCTAAATCGTATTGACTATCTAATGTTGCTTCCGAAATATTTTATTGAAAAGCTCATTTATTGCAGCATAATTTAACCAACAAAATTTAATTTCTGATTATCAAAATAATACATTTTAAGGTGAAAAATTATGACAAACAATTAGTGTTAAGAAATTTTAGTTGAGAGTAAGTTTCAATATCACTCAATAACTTGCTTAAATATTAAAACTTCGTTATGTTTTCTTCGAAGTATTTCGATTAACACAACCATATTTAAATAAATATTACAAATTGTTCAAAAAAATGTTTGAAGTCTAGAATGTTTTATAAGTCTTTAAAAATGATTAAAGTTGGGAATCGTGATCGCTGCTTTCAGGTTCGAAGTTAGTTTTCTCATTTTTGAAAGATGCAGATTTATGACTTTATTTTTTAACTTTATTAATCAAGTCTTATATTGATTCAATATTATTTCTCATATCAATGTAAAACATATCAGTACAAATTTCGTTACTTAATCAACTGCCTTAAATATTATTTGAGCATTCATTAATGAGACGGATATTCAGTGTTCACAAACACACTTGACGGAATGTAACGATTTTACTTCCGATACCCAAATGCTCTGAAATAGTGCACATCAGAGTTATCTTAAAATGTAGCTAATCGCCGGTTTGCCGAAGTTTGGCATTTAATCTAATTGGAGACCAATTAACTATCATATATTAATTCGAAATTCATTCTTTGGAATTTTTACTGGCGAAGTACTGAAATCGCATTCTAAAATCAAGTGACGTCACATTCGGAATACTTACAGAGAATACATTCAGTAACGCCACCTACATTTAGCTTAACAGAAAATGCCCTCACAGTTGGTATTGCTCGATAGCGCTGTATCAAAAGAATACTTATATAGATAAGTTTGGGAAAAAAAATTTCAGATTATTCGAGATACACTCTAAACAAAACATAGTTTGGAACGACCACAAAAATAATTTCTCACCCTCTTACATGGATTTTCTAAATTACTGAAACTTTTCAAAACAAAAAAAAATTGAAAATTTTTAAAAACAAAACAAGCTCTTCTAGAATATATAGTCAACATATGACTCAAAAAAACGGTTTTTCTATTGATCTGTAAACTGTACGGGAGGGGAGAATAATATTAATAAAAAAGGAAACCTATGTGTGTTCAGCTTTATTTACACTTTGTTTCATTCCACCTTGCAGCAACTATTTGAAAAGACTAGAAAGAATCTTACTCCCAACTTGAAGCACGTGTTGCATTTCTTCGCCTAGAGATTTTCGGCTACAAAAACAATTTCTGACAGATTTTATATATCTCTCCCCTTAAAACCAGACTCGATATATATTCCCCCACTGTGTCTGAGCTTTCTATCAAATGTTTTTCTCTCCCCATCCACTTCTATATTTTTATCAGGCAGTTTTACCCTTTTAGCGCAGTGCAAGACAAATAGTTTTTGAGCGTGTAAGGATGCATTTACCTTATAGTCGATTTGTTTAAATGGCTCTGTCATGACTGATAATGGTTTGCTTTGGAAAACTTAGTTTTAAGTTGGTTAAACTTTTGTGGTCTGAACTTGGGATGTAATCAGGGTTCAAAATTAGCGGTCGTCAGCTGTATTTTGCACTTTTAAAATTTATTTTGACGATCGAGTCGTCAATTTTGATGACTGTATAATTAATATTTTCTCTTGTATGACGTAAATTCTGATCAGTCAACCGTTTATTCTTTTTTCTAACAATTTACCCCAAACTACACGAAACAGTTTATGCACCGCAAACGAACTGCAACCAACAATCTGAAACAAAAAAGTTCTTCAAGAGAAAATGACCTCTCAAATGCAAATAATCATCAAGTTCAGGCCCTATTCATTAATTACACTGTTTATACACATTCACATAAACAAAACTAAAATTTCACCCAAATAAAACCATTTTGGCAACTCAGAGGGGAAATATTTTGGTGCCATTTCGGCTTGACTTCCTGTGCCTAATTTCTAAACCTTGGTATGTACGATGGAATCACCGTGGCTCAATGGGCTTGCCCACTGCGCTAGAAACCTGCGAATTGTAGGCGACGCTGGTTGAATTCCTCCCTTTGTGTATTTCTCTCTTCTGTGTCAATAATCCTTTGTGTATGTGTATGTTCATATGCTTGACATTGTTTGGCGTAGCTTGGCCAAATATGGCTCTTGCGCTATTAAACCCAACTTCACCAAAAAGTTATGCACAATACAACTTTTCTAAAAAAAGCATTCACCATTATAAATGTATTTTAGTAATTTAATCCTTAATTTTTTTATCTAAACAATATACTCTTGTTATTGTCTTTTTCAAAATTCAAGTGAAGTTCATTGTAATAAGCAAAAATTTCGGATGGTTTTGGTTGATTTACTTTAACCCTCTATCTGTATAACGAGATTTTCAAGGAGTGTAGTAGTGCTTTTCCCGGAAAACACACAATGTGACTAAATAACCACATTAATTGGTTGCAAGAATCATATGAAAGATTTTATTGGTCAAGATTGTCAAAACTGGTTAGAAGTCATGCAAGGAAGACTACAGAGGGGAATGATCCCTTATGGGGCTAGAACGATGCAATAGCTTATTTCGTAAATAAAATGAACAATAGTTGTGAAAATACATGTACAATGTCGGAAACATGTTTCTCAGAGCAATAAAGCATCGCAGTGCATGTTTGTATAATTTTTTTTGAAACCAAATATATTTAAGTAGAATGAAACACTAGATCTAAACGTTGGCTGCTATTTTAAGGAAGTCAATTCGTTTTTGATAAAGAATTATTTTAAATTAAGTGAAATTTATAGTCGCTGTGATAAGCAACTGCAACATGATCTTTAATCCAATTTACATTTCGCGTAATAGGTAAAAAGAGCAAAGGTGTGTGTAGAAGTGGTAAATTGAGATAAGAGATAGAGAGACAATCCTTTAAATGTTCTGATAAGAAGTGGAAAGATTGTAAATAGATATGAGTGAATGGTTGAGACTGAAAAACTATTTTGAGGCATTGGAAAAGGAAATGATTATAAATTTAAATTGTTGAAAGAGGAAATGAAATCTTTTTAGACAAAATATCTTTTAAAAAGTAAGAAAAAGAACAGATTCAGACAGATGCATGATCATGTATTACATTCTCAAGTTTATAACAAATTTAAATTTGTGTTGTATTTTGGCATTAATTTAATACTTATGCACGTTAGCTAGAAGATATGCAAAATATTGCTTTACACTATAGTTTTTCCATTGATTTCGATACAATAAAATCTAAAAGCACGATCTATTAAAAATGCAATCGAATTAAGACAATTGTTTCTGCAGTTCTCGAAACTAACTTCAACGTTGACTTAAATTATTCAATAGAGCTTAAAACTCAAGCTGCAGGTATTCGTCTTTTCTTGGAAATGTATTTTTCTTAGAGCAGGTCTAAGTTGCGTTTCGAGCAGATTAATATTAATCAGACAACTTATATTAATAAAATATTTTAGAAAACAAATGAATGGTCTACAATGAAGGCCTAAAACTGTTAATTGTTTACTATCCAGGCTCACGAAAATACCTCCTTTCGAATGCACCCAGTCTACAGAATACTTTCAAATTTCAAGGAGGCTTAAGACGCGAAAAAAAGAGATCAAAATTAACAGAACGAAATGCAAAATCCTCTCTGTGCTGCTTCCGTTTTGTTGTTGGGAAACAATGCGAAGGGGAGAAAATATTTTTAGCCAGCACAAAAGTTGGCGCAAGAATTTTAATCTGTTTACGTGGAGATGATGTTTTAGAAAATATTCGGGTCCATTCTTGCAATAATTATAAGAATACGGATCAAAAGATTTTCACCTTATTCGCACGTTCGCCCCGACTCAAAGGCCGTATTAAAGCCGGGGCGGTGTGATTAAAACACCGGTAATGCTATTGTAATGACAGCGCTGGCATTGCCACTAAACTTATTTGTTACTACACAACGATCCTGGGAGAGAAACATCATTAAAATAATTAAGGAAAAGGCGAAACTCGGAAAATGCGACTTGTTTTTCAGAAAGACATTACAAGAGAGGTAACTTTTAAGAGGATTACCGAAACACAAGGCGCTTGCGAGAACTACACCCGGCCGAAATTGAGCCCGCACTGCCTCTGCTGCGTCCTAAAAGATTTTGCTGCTTGTTATTAGCGCGAGGAAACCTGCGTTGGCGTCGGCAGGAGTACACATGATAAAAGCAGCAAAAACAAAACAAGACCCCCTCCACTAATGATAAAATGATTAAGTTCCGACGAAATTTCTACCAGCTACGCCCCTCCAGTTGTATTGTTGTTCCTGTAATGCCGCTGCTGGCAACTGGTGGTAGTGATTCGCGTTCGATGAATGCCAGTCAGATTTTCATCATAATCGATTTAAAGAAGATGGCGGCATTGCTTTTTGTTTCTTTGTTGTCGAACTGGTAGGGAGGAGGAGTTCTTCGTTAGGCGTATTAATTGGGAACAGGAAAGAAATCTTCTCCAGGGTAATGGTACTAGAGGGGGAAGTTTTCCTAATGTTAAGTCCTATTTTAAACTAATTATCAAAGAAGGGTTGGATCACAAGGAAAAAAAGATGAGGAGTGTTCACCATTAGGTATACCACCCAGGTGTGATTACCAACCTGTAGCTTTTAATGAGAACGGCGATTTTTAAGATGGTATTGCTCACACCTTCTCGCGTGAGGCAATAACTGTTGTTTCATTTACATAAGAAAAGCAATGGGTTCTAAGAAACGGGTTACTTTGTGTCTGTCGCACAGATGGATTTGCTGCCTTTTCCGTCTTCCACCTACCATTAGAAGCGTTGTGCCATTCGCAAAGGAAGTTTAGCTGAATCATTTGTTAAAATGACTTGTTTTTTGCTCTTCGACCGTTGAGTGGGTTTGAGGGCAATCGTGCTTTCAGTGAGTCGAATAATGTAAGACGTCGAATATTCTACAATTGATGTTTATTTTCCCGTTCTCTTTGCGCGACATCATGCTCAAAGGTATGGGAAAATGTATCCTTTTGACGATAACAATAAATATATACTTGAATCACCATTGAAATTGAATGAACGAAGTTTAATCCTCTTGGTGGTTGTCTCGATGAGGCATCTCATCACTAGCAAAACTGAAAAGATCTCGATGAACGAGTCTTATTATTAGAAAAAGTTACGGACCAGATCCTGATATCATTATGATAAAAAAATCGACAGTATTTTGATACCGAAATATCTCGTCATTAGCAAAATTGGTCAGATCTTGACAGACGAATTACCTCATCGAAACCACTTGGAGGGTTAAACTAGCTTAGATATTTTTACGTAAAGGCTATAGAATATAGCATGAAAGCTGTAGAATATCGCTATTTATGCAATACAAAGATATATAGTATATACTAGTATAAATGCACGCTATAAAGGTGCAACCTGAATCACCATTATAGTTGAAACGCGTAAACAAAATTTAAACTGCCTCAAATATTTCAACACAAAAGCAATAGAATAACTATGCAGTACAAATATGTATTCTAGGATAAATGCACAATATTACTGAGAAAATCGACTTGAATCATATTTCATAGGCTGATTAAAATATCATGCAATATTTATGTTGTACATAGCAAACATCTATTACATTCCATCTTGATAAATATAAAAATGGTTGATTTACATTTCTGAGTTATAATTCTTGGTGATATCATCTGTTTGAATCCTTAGTACTTTTCAAGTGAAGCTCTAAAAGTTAAAACTGAAAATGTTGCATTGAACTTAGATCAAGGAATATTGCATGAGTTGTCTAAGAAAATAATCGCTTTCGAATTAAATTAATTGATGTCATGGCTTTGATATTGTTACTTTGGTGACAAAATGTTATATTGTTGGTAAGTGCATTCACATAGTGATATATGCTCGCAAGCACCACCCGGATGTGTTAGAGGTACACTGAGTTAGAAAACGAAAGACAAGTATGTAAACGAGCATTTAAACAACCTAATTTTACGATTTGTCTGTAGTATACTTCGTTTCACAGAAGGTCCTTAAATTCTCGATCATCAAGAGTTGCATGCCTGACAACGTCGACTTTGGCACACTCATGACGAGCAATCATTCACGATATAATCTCACAGCGGCACGCACGTTTCTGTCAACCGCCCCATAAGGTGGTGCATAACAACCATTTCAATATTCGTGAAACAATACATAACCGTATAAAATCAGAGTTTAAGCTGATTGTCGTTCTGTCGAACAGTGTTCTGTATCGAATCCAGGTGGTGCTTACAAACATACACCCCTTGTGAATACGGTTCAATTTTGTGTTCGCTACCTCCTTTTAAAATGTGCACAAGAATTCTTGAAACACCCTGTAATGAGTATTCTTTACTACTGAATCCAATGGAAATGACAGTCGAATCGCGTAATTTTATTTTCACAGCATTTCACTTCGAAGTATTCATGTTTCAATACTTTAACGCTTCTTCCGAGTTAAGGTAGATAGACGACGGAAATTGGCGACGGTCCGGGATCAATCCCGAAAAGAGAGATCCAACAACAACGCCGTGCAATTTTGAATCACGAGAACAACACCTGAGTTGGCACCCCACTCTCCAAACTTCCACTCCACGTCAACGTGAGGACATTAGAGGCCACGACAGGTTTAACGTGCACCGGCATACACGACGGTCTTTAGCTGGACCGAGATTCGAACTCACCCCTCCGGTTTCTAATTCGTTACTCTGCCAACCGGACTACCTAGGCCACCCCCGCGATAAGTATCCTTTACTTTTAATACGAATGAAAATGAACAGTTGAATCTCGTGATTTTTATTTTCGAAGAATTTCACTTCGAAGTATTCATGTTTCAAAGCACTTTTTTCGAGCTGAACAAATACGAACTTATAAACTGAAATTCTCAATTACGGAAGAAATCCGTCTCTACCTCTACAGAATAAGTTATTCCTCTCTGCATGAATTACAAACATTTCCGCCCTCAGTGCCGTGGGTTTGGCCTTCATTGTCATTGTTGGAAGCCACCGGGGCAAGAAAACAACAAAACAGCCCTCACACGAAGGCAGCTGTCAAGTTTGAAATATTTATTCCCGCAGGTCAGTTGAGATCAGAGGTAAAAGTTGCCAAATAGGACCTACTGCGAGTAAATCACACTCCTCTGACACCCGTGGTCGCTGTGTCTTATTTAGGAAGACGTCTATTGGCGAGGGATCTGTCTATCTGGCGATCGCTTCCAGAAAACTTTAGCCTCAGGGTTAAAGAAGTCCTGAATTTGGATTCAGATTAATATATCAGAATTTTTACTTTTGATGTTTGTTAAGTGGGAACTTTTTTATCCCTAAATGCTGATAAGACTGTAGTGAGTCTCAAGCTGGGGATTTAATGGTGCCTGAACAGATTTTCTCTACCAAACTTAGAACCTTGCGTCTTAAAACCAAACCATCGACCTTATGTGTTTTTAACTCGCCTTCGCGAATCAGACACGTTTTTTTAAACATTGGCTTCCTATGTTTGGAGAGAAAGCCCTTATGTATAGGTGTGTGACTCTACTATTCGTCACATTTTAATCTATTTTGTCCAGCTTTTAGTCGTAATCGCCAAAACTCTTTTCTTAACAGCTTCATTTAAAACTTTCAAGATAATTCTGGGAAACCCCATTAAGACCTTTGAATTTTTACATGGAAGAATCATTATAATTAGAAATGGAAGAATTATTAGAATTAGAAATGGAAGAATTATTAGAATTACTAATGGAAGAATTATTAGAATTAGAAATGGAAGAATTATAGAACAATATTAGAGGTAGATGGAAGAATTATAGAACAATATTAGAGGTAGATGGAAGAATTGTAGAACAATATTAGAGGTAGATAGAAGAATTACAAGAAGACTTATATAGGCAATGTAGGTAGTTGAATTTGCTTAACACCTGGAGCAACTCAATGGGCTATTGGTAACGGTTTGGGATCAGTCCTGAAGGAAAAGTGTAAGATAGTTATTTCTTATCTATGATGGAAGAGGATTGAATTATGACCTTATAGTGGTTTACAAGTGATCGAAACGAGAGTTGAATTAAATGTATATTCAAGCAATACAAAACAAATACATTTATCTTGTCCAAAATCTTTAGGGGGATTTAAAGGAGAATTCCTAACTACGTATATGTTACCGTGAAAGACCGAAATTAGAGAATGTCAATATTCTCCGATGAATGTCGACACATACCAAATACGTCGGTGAAAAACCGAATATTTGGTTATATTCTTATACATTCGGACCATCCCCGGTGTATGTCGACAAGCACAGATAAGCTCCGATGGGGGTCGAAACGAGAAGCCGAGAAGGCGGAGAGGCCACAGCCAGAGGCCTCTCAGCCTTCAGTTTAAGTAGTTGCAATAAATAAGATTGTATAATGTTAATCACATAATTTATGTGTAAGTTTATTATTGGTATTATTTTCTTTTCTCATTTAGAATGTACTGTTCGTTTTAGGTTCAACAGTTTATTTACATGTGCTGTTACTTAAGCTTTCTCCTATTTTGACATATATCATAATATGTTTTAATAATAAAGTATGATTTAAAAAGTTGCATTTTGTCTTAACGTAACAATAATATTTTTATTCAACATTCACCATTAGTGTATGCTGAATGTCGACATTTGCCGGTGTAAGTGAGAAATAATGATATTTAGCAAATATTTCGGACATACACCAAGCGACTATGTGAATGCTGACATTCACCGGAGAATATCGACATTTGCCAGATATCGGTCTTTCACAGTAACTTATACAGTGGACTCCCTCTTAACCGGCCACTTTGGGACCGGACCGGATAACGATTTGGCCGGTTAAACCGTCGTACCCTTAATAGCATTAAAATATACTCCCGAAATCGTTTTTATTAGAATAAAACTAAGTATATAGTCTACTTTATTGTAATATGATATGTATAATTAAGAAAACTTAACCTGGAAGAACTTCCTTTGTTGGAAGAACTAAACACATGTTACTGTTACTGTAGTATTTACAGTACATAATTGGTCAGTGGTGGCCGGTTAAAGCGGAGGCCGGTTAAAAGGTGGCCGGTTCAGAGGGAGTCCACTGTATATATGAAATCACACACTATGAAAAATAAAGTAAATTTAGGTTGAAGGACTCACGTGAAGCAGCGTGCATCTTCAGAATCACGTAGTAGTTTTTTTTTCTCTCTCGTTCCCAAGTGAACCCCGTGCATTCTTTTTTCACTCCTCTGGATCTGAGACTTCGCGGCAACAAAATGAGGAATCCTCATTGGCGAGAAGGGTATTTAGACCTTATCACACGCTACTCAAATGGGATGGGGGTCATCTCAAAATAGTGGCAAACCACTGAGGGGCCTGATGCAATGTGCTATATTTTACGGCTAATGGACATGTGGTGAACATGGCTTCACCACAGAAAGATAAGAGGATAACACCTCGTAATTTTGAATCACGGTCAGATGACAAAAAGAATTATTAAAACAATTAGAAGTTGAAGGAAGAATTATAGGAGAATTATTAGAAAATAATTAAAAGTAAAAGTAGAATTATATTAAAGTATAAGAATTGTAAAAGTAGAAGAATTATAGAAAAATTAGTAGAGAAGAATTATGGAAGTAGGAGAAGAATTGTCCATGCGTCCAAACACGCTCAAAAAGTTCAACACTAGATCAGGACTTTCATAAAGATCCTTTCTTGCCACACCTACGTAGGCCAGAAGATGACTTGGCGACGCTTATTCAGTGTTAAGTTAAAATATGACCCCCTCAATCAACTGGTTATTAAGTGCTGTTACTGTTTTCTTGCGTTATAAGGTACAGTTGGTTGGTTGAGTCTCATGTCACTTGGGCCACATTTGGCCACACTGAGCCAAACAACGTCAAGTAAATGGACATGTGTACAAGGGAAGTTTTACCTAGGGAAGAAACGAACCTAACCTCCACCGCCTGAAACTCTTAGGGTGCTAGAGCAGTTGGCAAACCCACTGAGCTACGACGAACCCCGTTTTGTGGTACTTGGTACCAATATACCAACAACCGCATGCTGTGCTAATGCTGCCTTTTGTATATTGCATAACAATGAAATCTAATAAAGCTGTTGTAAAATTATTCTATTTAATAAAACCGATGCTCAGAAACTTTTCGAATCATCCCAAAATCTTTTTAGTCTCAAGTATTCTCGACTTCCGGAGAAACAGGGGCAGTACATCACACATCGCTAGATATTTTATTTTTGGAAAAACTACGCAATACATTACAGAGCAGCGAAAATAAAAAAAAAGCTGCACATAATCAGGCCCCAGAGGAGCCCAAAGACGCATTTCGTTGCCAAAAATACGAGTCCACCCCGTTTTAATTCAAAGTGATCCCCCTCTCCATTCATATATCTCGCGGGCGCTCATTGCAACATTAAGCGTCCGCCTTCCCGAAGGCAGGCCGTGTCAGAGACCAGAAAATAAAGTGCCACTAATATTTATGAGATGCCATTAAAGAGCTCTCTATACCCCCAATGCGCGTTTCCCTTAAATCCGTTATTTTTCTCGGGCTCGCCGTCTTTTGCTAGTGAGACCGTTCCGACGAATAGTTTTAATAACATGGAGATTTGAGCAGTGAGAAAAAACCAAGAGGCACCCCCCAGAACATCCAGGGTATGGGCACATTCGAACTTTAAGGGAAGGAAGACGCGACTGCCATAAATCTATCGGAGCATTCTGTCGCGGGTGGGCTAAAAAACAGTTTCACCAACAACTTGGGAACTTGGAAGAGGGATGTATTCAGATTAATTGGAGGACAGTAAGGAATGCGAAATGCATTCAATTCGAGGACATGCCTTGGTTCTGTCGATTTCTGGAAACACTTGATCTCGCTAAATATTGCCGGGATATTTTTTAACTGATTAATAGAATTTTTTGAATGCTCTGTTGGAGGTCCGTTTTTCAAGGCAGATTAATTTGAAAAACCACCTGGATCCTATGAATGATACTTTACATAAACAATTTCGCATATTGCACATCGTTTTGGGTAGGTTGATAGTTAATTAATATCGCACTGGAGCAACACAATTCCGGGATCAATCCCGAAATGAGAGATCCAAGAACAACGCCTCGTTATTTTGAATCATGGTCATATGACGAGGTCAACACTTGAGCTGGCACCACACTCTCCACACCATGCCAACATAAGGACATTACAAGCCACGACAGATTTAACGTGCATCAGTGCTCCAGTCCCTACAAATACGACAGTCTTTGGTTGGACCGAGTTTCGAAGTCGCAATCCTCCGGTTGCTAACTCTTTACTCTTCCACTCGGGCTACGGCGGCTCCATTGTTTTGGGAATTGAAGAGATTGTTTGGCTGGTTTATGGTTTTATAACGCAAGAGCCATGTTTGGCCAAGCTGCGCCAAATACAAGAAAGGCAATGTCAAATGAACGGACATACACCCAAGGAACGTTTTATTGACACAGAAGAGAGAAATACACCCAGGGAGGAATTGAACCTGACAAGAATTGAACCGGAAAAGAAAATAACAGATTTTGGAAAAGTTGACATAGTATGTTTTGACTAGTAACAGACGTCTAAGGAATATTACTTTCTTTTTACAATGCAAAGAAATAATTATGTAAGAAAGAAATTGTTTCTTACATAATTATTTTTAACATGTTCAAAATAATCACGAATATTCTTGAAATGTAAGCAACTGAAAAATTCATCTGACGGAATCTAACAAGCTTGCCAATCAGATTATTATCATGCATAACTTTCCGCAACTGAATTTAAAAAGAAAATTTTCTTTTGATGTTTCTATAGATACAAAAAAATTGAAAAGAGCTGAAGTTCCTAACAGGATCCCCTAAGTCATTAAAATCAACATAAGCACAAAGAAGTTTTAACGAGAAAATTTATAAGAAGCCAACCGCTTCGATATGTTCCAATACCTTAAGAACTTTATAAGATTAAAATATAATTTGCCACACTTGAAAGCAAGAGAAAATTCCTTTGAGACACATTTCTTTCGACTTTTCTTGAGGAATTGAAAAAAAGCAGAGAATTTATTCTGTCGAACTTTTGTAATAGAAACGGACAGTTCCCCATAAGAAATCTGACTGACATTGTCAGAAAAGACTAACCCTCTACGTCTAGGGATTGTGCTTGAAATGAGTGAGGACGAATGAGGTGCAAGTTTAAAAAATCTGAAAGAGATAGACTTGAAAGTAGCATACGGCTTTTGAAAACGGATTAAAACAGCTGAAACATGAAAGAAAGTAACAACTTTAATTTGATATTGAATAGTTTCCACAAAAAAGACCTTCTTTGCTTTAAAGTAACCCTTCCTCCTTGTTTTCCCCATCACCTCACAAAAGCAAATTAAAATAGCCACATGTTTACTTTCTTCAAACAAGAGCGTTATGATGAAATCTCATTAGTTTTTCAACTCCTCGCTGTTCAATGATTGGTAGCGTGAATCGCAGAAATGGTCACACAGCCTTTATAAATTTCCTGACGGTTTCGTTTTTCAAAGAACCGGATAAAGGAATTAATATATATTTTTATTTAAGACTGAATTATTGTGGAGGTAAGTTTTGTACCCTGCAACTTTTTTTTACAAAATTCCTATTGTAATGCATGGATGATTCCCGTGGAATTTTTTCCCTAAAAAAGGACATGTGATACCTTTATATTTTGTCGCACTTTCCTTTGTTGAATAAAAAAGACCAATTACATTAATCGCTTTTGTAAAAGCGTTTGTTATTTATTTCACTATAGGAATTCTCTGATCCTAATTCTTTCCTTTGTTACTTTACTTTTGAAGGGCACAATCCTAAAAATATGTATGAGCACTTGTGGATCAAAAAATGACCTTAGATTGACTTCAGATTTTGTTTGAGAGAAATTTCATAGGGTAAAGACTCATCACTTTAATTGAATGTATTTTTTACATAACAAAATTTTTATAATTTTATTTTTTAAGGCATATGGGACACCCTATATCTCACAGTTCATTCAGCACACTCTGACATGAGAATATTAAATAACAATATTTATCTACTGTAGCCTTAATATACCTTGAATATTTTTATATTTATATACACTAACCTTTTCAAAGGCTGTGGGACATCAGGCGCCGAATCTTCTTGAAATGGTTAGGGATATGTACATAAATATTCCAAGTATATTAAGGCTTCTAAAGTATAAAATATTATCTTATTAGATATTCTGATGTCTAAGAAAGAGTACTTCAGATGGACAGTGAGACATCAAGGTTTTCTTACCCCTAATAAGAACTAAAAGTACTAAATGTTTATTATATGCAGGATAAATTATTTGGGTCTTCAACCGAAAAAGTCTTTTTCCCTTCAGAAAACTTGTTGAGTGTATAATTGTAATGGGGATAGATTTTCACCCATGAAATAGTTATGGTGATAGGTGTTCACACCTCAAATAGTTATGACGATAGGTTTTCACCCATATTTGATCTTTTTTTTCAGCTTAGTGCCCTTCACAGGACTAAACCTTTCAGAGGTAGAAGAATGCCTTATGTTTCCTGAAAAAGTTTTAATGAAAAAGTAATAAAATCATGAAATGGAACTTACCAGTAATGATAGTATTCGTGTAAGCATTCACCATTATTTTTGGACTACATCGTAGAGCCGGATCTTTCACCTCCTGCTTAATCACCGGCATCTCCTTCGTCAGCTTCTTAACATCCTCGAAGTCCTTCTTGCCGAAGTAGTTGCCCGGAGGGGACGAGCCATGGTGGTCCGCGGACTCTGGTCGAGCACCACCATCCTCCCCACCAAACCTCAGGTTGTTGGGCGATGCTGTGGCGGCCTTCTCCGGCCTGTTGCGGTTTCTGTGCAGATGGTGGTGCTGGTGGTGCAGGCCCTTGCGGTTGCAGATGGGTGCCGAGATGCTGGGGGCCTTGGAGGCAGCCACCAGGGGTCCCGGCGGCGGGTCCTCCCGGTCGCTGTCGAAGTCCGGCTGGCCCCCATCCTCCAGGATAATGAAGTTGTTCTCCTTGTTGCAGCTGTGCACCTTGTGCTGGATGAACTTGACGATTTCGGACAGGACGAAGACCTTTTGACAGGAGCCGCATGTCAGAGTGTCCTGCAGGAGTTCGGCTTCAGCTGCGAAAGAAAAGAAGAAAGGGACATAAGCATCAACTTTTTAGAAGATATTTTTGAATTGAAAAAAATTAAATCCTATGTCTTCCATGCAAAGACACAAATATTCATGTAAAATTAGTCTGACGAATTGAAAAGCTTCGGGCAACAGAGTTATAAACCACAGAAATATGTTCCGCAATGGAAAAAAAAATGTTCAAGATCAAAAGAATTTCTGATTGTTCAATGAGTACTTAATTCTTGAAAGTTTAAGATAATTTGACCTCTTGAATAGTGGATAAACCATTATTATTTTGGAAATTTTTAAAAAGTGGCTTATTGTCATGTTGCCCGAAACCCTTCAATTTAAGTCTAGTATATTGCATGTGCAAGAGTTGCTCAGCTTTAAGTACTTTATAAGCAATAAAATCCTTTATAACTTGCTCCTATTTTAAAATTAATTTTTCCACTGCAATGTGCATTAACTAATCATATATGAATCAAAATATAAAACTAAATAAATGATTAAGCTATTGATATAATAGCCGCAATGTGTGCGTGAAATCAGCTAGAAAATTGACTCATTAGATATTTATCAATATTATTCCATTTTTCTTTTAAACTCTTTGAGGAAGTAAAATTATTCAATATCCTCACAACGCATTTAAATGGTTTCATTTTGATTGTCTTCATTACACTAAATATGTGAATCACATGAGAAATAAATGTGGATTGAAAATTCGAGAAATATAAGCTTTATACAACTTTCTATAATTTATCCATAAGGTTCCACACACACACTTGTATGGGGACAGCCTTGGCTCTGTGAGTTTGGCCACTGCGCTAGCAGCCTGCAAGTTGTAGCCTGCGCAGACTCGATTCCTGTAAATACCCTACGTGTGTTTCTCTCTTCTGTCAGTAAAAACTTTCTTTGTGCATATCCTTGTTCCGGCAATTTACTTGACGGGAAAAACATCGTTTGGCGCAGCTTGTCACTTGAAACTCACCATGAAAAACCAAGCACATCATTGTACGTTTTAACTAACGCAACTAGACACTCTGCATTTGCCATAAATCTACGTGGTCGAGGAATGTATTTATCTCGCATTCAGAGAGAGCAAATTAATTTGACAATTTCGGGATCTAAAACGCAAAACAGTGGAATGTTGAGAAATTTGATCGAAGAAAGATCCAAGTGTTTTCAACCCAGATCAGCATCAGCTAGGGAAAACACGTCCCATCAATCCCCTAAACGTTTAGGAAATTCTCTTCCGTCGCCCTGCTCACACAGGCTGTAAAAGGCGCTGCAATAAAGTCTTTTCTGCGATGATTTTTCTGTGTAAATTATTCCAGATAACAAATGACAATTTCAACACTCCATGCAGAACGACTATGGCCCCATTAATTTATCCCCCTATCCATCCATTGTTTCCGGGGAAACGTTACACGAATAATAATAAAATTTTCGTCCCGAAAATTCAGTAGCGCTCGAAAATGTCTGTCCGGACGTTTCAAAAGGGAAGAAGGCATTGTGAAACTGTTCCATTAATTGGCGAAAAGCGGGGAAGAAGAACAGATTGACTGGACGATTTCACGAGCTGTTAACCGAGTAATTAACCCTTTTGTCTCCGTCCGCCATACTCGGAGATCGGGGACTGACGTTAGGGGAAGGACCGTTATTTACAGGTCGCAATCCTCATTGTAAAAATGAAACCGTTCCACTTTAGGTGCGCCCATTTATTTTCAATACTAACTGGATTTTTATTAAATCATACATGAAATGTTTATGTGTAAAGTGTGGACGAAAATTATATCGTCATCAAATTGCACTGTACCTTTTAAAATTGTACCATCGTTGTAAATTAAGGGATAGCAAAAGATTTTGTACATTTTATTTTATTTTACAAAATCTAAGCATTTCCGTGAGTCGAAGGAAAATCACAATTTTATTTGAGGAAGGGGAGTAGCCAATTCAATTATCTCTTAATAAATAATGAAACTTAATCTCCAATATTTACACGAACAGCAAAATTGTTTTTATATTAAAATTAAAAAACTTTTTTGAATACAGTAAAAAATTACAAATTACTGCACTTAGGAAATCCTAGAAAACGTATACACCATTAAAATGGTAACTTATCTGTCACATGCTTTTTAAAAACATTCAAAACTCTTATAAAAAGCTACAGGTATATCGGTATATCATAAAACTCCCACATCCTTAACCAAAGTAATTCCAGCTCATCTGTATGATTCATTAATTCGCATGAAAATCCCGAGGTAATTTTAATCTTGCAAGTATTAGGTAGGTGCACAGTAAAAAGATTTTACGATGAAACACAACAAAGCAATCGTGGATCACTTCCAGTTGTCAATTGAAAGAGAATCAACGAGATGCAAGCGAATTACAATGAACATGGGTGAATAAAGAATCGTCCATAAAATAAAGAATATTATAATAAATTTGCACAGATAAATGGTATATATTATATGAAAATGAGCTTACGTACATATGGCATTGAAGTTATAAACGAGGGAATTAAATAAAATTCTCCAGAATAATCTGATCTCAAGAATCATGGCGGAACTACAAGTTTAAACCTCCAGCATTCTCCTTTACTCAGGGTCTATCACACAGATCTTAATCTGTAGGAAGCTGCATTTTTGGGGAGTAGTAATTTGAGATGATTAAAACGTCAAACCAAGCGATCCATAAATGGAGAGTCTGTTTTTAATTTTAAAGTGAATGTCTTTAAAATGCGGAGCATTTTTAATGTACTACTAGAGAAAAGTTTTGGACTGTCTACTGCAAGATGATAAGCTGCATTGGACGGAAAAAGTGGTAATATAAAATATATTCAGCATGTACATTATTTTGTCCAAACCCTGTAAATAAACATGAGAGCCCTTTGGGAGTGAGACGAGTATTAGAATGAATCTTGCAATATACTTTCAAAGTGTTTGCATTAATTCGACCAACTTATGTAAATAAAAATAGGAGTGTTTTTAATATGAGACAAGTATTGGATTGACTACAAGAGGGTTAGAATCTCTATTGAAAGTAAAAAGCGGGTAATGTAAAATATTTTCAGTGTTTACATTCTTTTCTTGCAAATAAAAACGGGATAGTTTTGCAAAGGGGATAAAAAATAATGGGTAAATATTTATTGATTGAAACGGAGGAAATGTCAACATTTTCATACACAATTTTTAATTCTCTAAGGGATCTTTAACCGGCAGTCTTTTTTTTTCCGCTTTCTTTTCCAATTGAGATTTTTTTTACATTCTTCTGATTTCAGTGTTCCCTGAGCATCTGATTGTAAACGATTTAACTTGAAAGTTTTGTGGACAATCCTCGAAATCTGTTGTATTTATCTAAGTACAAATGAAAAATTCACCATTCTTCCAAATTTTGAAATTCCGGTTTAAAACATTGCTTTTTGCAAAATTTTAAGTGCTTTAGTACATTTTTTTGGTTTACTAATGAGCGATTCATTTAAAGAACGGAGAATGTGATTTATATGCACACAAACTATTATTCGAATTAAAATTTTGACAATACATGGAAAATGAATGCACATGCAACCTATCAATTTTTGCTAATTTATCAAAATTTTTGACCAGGTTTAATGCCATAACTTCTGAATGACTTAATATATTCGGACCAAACTTTATATAAGTTTTTAGTAGAAAAAGTTTGAGAAAATTTTATAACAATCGAATCATAAAGGCAAAAGTTTGTTTTGAATCTACTGTCCCTAGCCCTTTTTTCTACTAGATATAAAGATCTGATCAATTTTGCTATTGACGAGATACCTTGTCATCAGGATATTGTCAATTTTTTTATAATCACGAGATCAAGATCTGGTCAAGTTCTTTTTTGAGAACGAAAAATCTTGTCCATTAAGATCTGGTCAGTTTTGATTCTTCGTCGAGTCAATCACGGGGAGGATTTAAGGGAACAATTGATCAAATAGGGGGTATTTTTGCTTTTTTACGCTGTGGAAGGGGTAAGTCCAAAAAGCTCTCCCTCGGTGTGACGTAACATTGGTATTACACCCCACCATAATTTTCCAATGCTAGTAACAAGTTTCCCTCATTGGGGTGTTGTCCATTTCACCGCATTTTCTAGACGATCCCCACTTTTTAAACCTACGCCACTTTTACCAACTCGAGTCTTTCGTTTTCGAGAAAGGAGAACCAAAGGGAGGGAGGAGATGCAGCTACTACTGGCAACACAGTACCGACTCATCAGTATCGTAAAGCTAATCATCTCTGACTCGCAGTTATCTATCTCGCGCGCTTTAACGTTTTCCCCGTTGTGAGATTTAGGAAGTGGCGGGCCCCGGATCCCGCAGTGGGCGGAGAGGGGGCCCCAGAAAACTCTTGCAAACGATTCGAATTAACGAGGGTCGTTTGCAGGGAGCGTTTGTTTTGGTCGTTTTCCTCGTGCTAGGGAAAGGGGGTGGTAGCTTTTGAATCACTTTACTGGTCGTTCATGGAGGTGGGTACGGAAATTGCGCATGTTTCTTTTTCGAAGCTGGGGAGGGGATAGTGAGTTTTCTGGTGAAAAGGTAAAACCTGTTTTAACCCTCCAAGTAGTCTCGATGAGATATCCGTCCTTCAAGATCTAGATAAGTTTGCCAATGACGAGATATCCGTCCACCTAAATAATTTTTCCAATGACGAGATATTCATCCACCTAAATAATTTTGCCAATGACGAGATATCCGTCCATCAAGATCTAAATAATTTTGCCGATGACGAGATATCCGTCCACCTAAATAATTTTTCCAATGACGAGATATCCATCCACCTAAATAATTTTGCCAATGACGAGATATCCGTCCATCAAGATCTAAATAATTTTGCCGATGACGAGATATCCGTCCTCCTAAATAATTTTTCCAATGACGAGATATCCATCCACCTAAATAATTTTGCCAATGACGAGATATCCGTCCATCAAGATCTAAATAATTTTGCCAATGACGAGATATCCGTCCACCTAAATAATTTTGCCAATGACGAGATATCCATCCACCTAAATAATTTTGCCAATGACGAGATATCCGTCCATCAAGATCTAAATAATTTTGCCGATGACGAGATATCCGTCCTCCTAAATAATTTTTCCAATGACGAGATATCCATCCACCTAAATAATTTTGCCAATGACGAGATATCCGTCCATCAAGATCTAAATAATTTTGCCAATGACGAGATATCCGTCCACCTAAATAATTTTGCCAATGACGAGATATCCATCCACCTAAATAATTTTGCCAATGACGAGATATCCGTCCATCAAGATCTAAATAATTTTGCCAATAACGAGATATCCGTCCATCAAGATCTGATCAGTTTTGCTAATGAGACAAAACTGCCCTATTATTATTCCAAGGGAATGAAAATCCAGATAGGAGAAAAACAAATAGTCCCTTGCCCAGAACTGGTGACGATTTCGAGCAGGTATTTACATCAGGGGTTATTCACTACAGGACAGATTTCGACGCATGATAAACCATCTGGAGGGTTAAGGTACTTGTGTTTTACTTGTAAACATTTTGAAGTACGTGTTTTTAAACTTTTATATTGTTTTGATTTTAAGTGAATTTATTTGGGTCCATTTTACTTTCATAAACTATCTGCAACTCAGAATACTGTTTTGTGGCTACTTTGTCATTTTAGGTTTGCCATGGCTCAGAGGGTTTGCCCACTGCGCTAGTAATCGGCGAGTTGTAGATGGTGCAGGTACGATTCTTCATTGGATGTATTTCTCTCCTCTTTCAGCAAAACTTTTCTTGAGTGTGTATTCGATTACTGGAAGTTGTCTGCCTTGTGTTTGGCACAGCTTGGTCAAATATGGTCCCAGCGCCATAACATCGAAACCAACCAACCATTGTCACTTTTTCACTCTAGGACTAATTGTAGCGCAACTATAACAGCACTTAGTTGTGCTGTGAAGTATTTGTATTTTTGATGTCTTTCTTATAACTGTTTCTAATATACTTTAATAAAATCTAATCAATACATCAATTTTTAGAAAAATATTGAACTTAAATTCCTTTTGATTTCGAGCCAGCCTGGAAACCGAGTGGTTAGAGCTCCATTGAACAAGATCTGGGTTAGAATCCTGGTCTGGGTATGAATGCTTAGTGGCTCGGTATCCACTTTAAGCCCTACGTCCCAGTCTAATCAGTCCTCGTGAACAAAAATTGACCGTTGAGAAACCAATCTTTGGATTTTGAGAAGAATGCAATTACCCATTTTAAAATCGCAATGGTGCAAACCCTAATTTTGTTTACTAGACTTGAGTACTATATACTTGTAGCTTATTTTACAAATATAATTTTTCTCTCTTGTCTTGAACAATAAGTCAATGTTCACCTTTGTGTTACCTTTTGTAAACAAATGCACTACGTAATATTTTACCTGTAAAATCTGAAAGTATTACAATGCATGCAAATCGGCAAAATAGAGCATACTTGGACACCAAATCTCAAAATATTTAAAACACTCAAAATTAAAAAATTTGAGGATGGAAATTTCACCCCTCAAAAAGAATTTCCTTACTAGCATTTACTTCCATGTTACTCTAGTAATATAAGCAATGAGCTCAAAATTATGAAAGAACTCAGGACGTTGTAAGTAGAGATGACTAAGTCATATTTGGGAAAATTCTAGTAAAAATGAAATAACATGAAAACAGTATTTGCAAATGCTGGTGAGTTTAAGAGTGCCAATTTTAGAAATAAGTATGAATAGTGCTAGTACTAAGCTCTTATTGTTATTTATCAATATATTACAAGAAATTCTAAAGTCGTTTGATGTTATTTATTTGCAAGAATCGTAAAAAAATAGCTGTCGTTTTAGAACTAAAAAAGCACAACACAAACTCACAAAACAAATATTTACACACATTGAGAGTTCCAATGCAATAAATAAATACCGGGTGATGAATAAGTTCTTTCGATTTAAAAATATCTGAAGTGGCGGTTTCATTTTCGTATAAAACAAGCCAATCATGAAAACAAACTGTGACTAGTATCCTCACACATTGGGAAAGAACATCAAACCCCCAAGAGGGAACGAAATAATCATCTCTATCAATGTGTTTCTGTGAAAAACTGTTTTCACCTACATGCACGATCGAAAAATTTGTGCAACTTCGTGTGGCAGTATTTCTTACAACCACCTTTCTATTAATTCGATATCTTCAGAAATACTCCCTTTCTCCGAATACATCATCAAAAAGTCAATCGGGAGAAGTAGGGGTTAATGTGACGACGAAGGGTTAAGTTTGTCGATTGCATGTCTGTGGGTGTTTGTGGTTAGTAAAAAAGTTCTTTTAATTATTTATGAATATTGTAAGAAATTCTGAAGGCTTTCGATGTTTCAATTGCGGTGATCGTGAAAAAATAGCCTGTCGTTATAGAACTAAAAAAGTTTCAACAAATAAATCCGGGTTATAAATATCTGCACACATTGAGAGTGTCAATGTAATCGATAAATATCTTGTGATGAATACGATTTAAAAACATCTCAAGTCGTTCTAAGAGCAAGTTGGAGTCATTTTCAGATGAAATAAGCCAATCACACACAGAAAAACAAAGCGGTACTAGTATCCCCACACATTGAGAAAGAACCCCCAAAAGAGAATGAAATATATAATCCTTTATCAATACTTAACTGCTTTCAATTTCATGTACCTGTCCTCCATCGGGAAATATATGCAACTTCGCTTGACAGAATTTTTTACATCCTGTTTTCTATCAATTTGATATCTTTATAAATACCTCTTGCATGTCTGAGGGTGTTTGAGGTTATTAAATAGCTCTTTTGATTATTTATGAATATTACAAAAAGATTCTGAAGGTGTTCGATGTTTCAATTGCGATGAACCTGAAAAAATAGCTGCTCTTTTAGGACTAAAAAAGAATGAAATAAACAAATGCGCGTAATAAATATTTGCACACATTGAGAGTGCAAATATAATCGATAAATATTGTGAGAAGAACATGATTTAAAAACACCTCAAGAACAAGTTTGGGGAGTCATTTTCAGATAAAACAAGCCAATCACACAGAAAAACAAAGTGGTACTAGTATCCTCACACATTGGGAAGAAGCCCCCAAAAGGGAACGAAATATATATAATCCTCTCTATCAATACTTAACTGTTTTCAACTTCATGTACCTGTCCTCCATCGGCAAATTTATGCAAATTCGCGTGGCAGTTCTTTACAACCTCCTTTCTATTAATCCGATAGCTGCAGAAATACCTTTTTCCTTCGAATATATCACCAAAAAGTGAATTGGGGGAAGAAGGGGTTACGGTGACGACGAAGGTTAAGTTCGTCGAGTGCATGTTTGTGTGTGTTTGTGCCGTTGCTCATTTGCAATTCAAATGAGGGCCGGAACGGGGTCTCGCAACACGGGGGGCCGTGCATAAATATCCGTCAGGGGCTATTAGAAAACGCCCGGTTTCCGTGGCTCCCAGGTATAGTCGTGACCGCAGTCGTAAATTAGCTACCGAACTTAGTGCATGCAGAGAGGCCGGCGTTCATTCTGGATGGCTGAATGTTTTTGCATCTTTCCTCTCCACATACGTTGGTGACGGACCCATTAGTTGGGAGTCAGCTGCAGTCCAAATGGTTTAATGGCATTGCAGAGGGAATTTTTTTTGGTTTGATGCGCTATGAACTTTTGGAGATTTTTCCTTGTGAGGTATCAGTCGTGTATGGTAATGTCAAGATGGATATGTTGAGAATTTCTTAAATTTGGACTTTCTTCTGTTTGGGCCAATTTGGAGAAACTACTTAATATTCGAAGTGTTTTAAAAAGTATGCATCTTAAATTTGGACTGTCTTTGGTTTTGGTTAGTTTTGGAAAAAGTAATATTCGAAGTTGTTTCAAAAAGTATGTATAGCTCTAATATTACAAAACTCTGGTGGTATGTTTCACTACTAGGCCATCCACTCTGATGTCAAGATAACTTGGGATTTACTCTCTTCTAAGGCAGTTAACTCTCTGAGGGTATATCCGTTCTGCAAACCTGCAGTCTTCCTGTATGACTTTTAAAAAATTTTGACTTTCTAGACCAATAGAATCTTTAGCCCTCGGAGCTTAATAATCTCCGAGGATAATGCTATTAACCCTCGGAGGGTTAATAGCATTCTTTTAACCAATAAATGTTGTTATGCAGCCATTATGTGTGTTGTTTAGAACACACAATACTACACCACTCGTAAATCTCGTGAGGCTCAGAGGTTTAATATATTCGAAAATTTCCAAAGAAATATGTATTTCTTAAATCTCGCAAAACTCTGGTGTTTTGTTGCACCCTTTGGCAATCGACTGTCTGAAGGCTAGGGTTGGCTTCCCCGCAAGATAAGGAGTGTTTATTTCTTCTAAAGTGGTTAGAAGTTTTTATATCTTTATTTACTAATAACAATTTACATATGAATCCCCTTGACCACGTAAACATGTTGGATGCATCTAATTGAACCATTCCATTTCTTGTTTATATCTATGTAAATTGATTCTAACACATGTGATTCTAACACACATGATTCTAACACATGTGTATGGATTTAATACTTGTTAATCATGATCTCAATAATAACGAAATTGCTTTGATTTTCATGGGCTGAAATATGATCTTTTTAGTAGATTGTGGTGTAAATGCAATATTTCAAAACACAGTCCATTACGTTCATAAGGTTGGAAAGAATGTAAAATATATTTTGGGTATACGTTACAGGAAATACATTCCACTTTAACAAACAAATAATCAGCCCGATATCAACACTTGACTTTCTGTGATCCAACTGTTGCTTTGGTTTGATATAAATCTTAAGAGCTCTAAGAAACCTAGTACAAACTGTGTCATCCTGAGAGGCACAGTAGAATAGAAAAAATAATTAAATTGAAATAGATTCGATTAGTGAGCAGTTTTTAATATTTAGAAATAATGACGGAAGATAGGAAGATACCTATAACGTTTTAAAAACAAAGTAAACTTTATTGAAAAGAATACCAAATTGAAAAAAAATATCATTGAATGACATTTACACTTCCTCTATATAACTTTATTTAATCATTTTTGGCTTATTCTGCTATGGATCAAACCCGTTAATGTACACAAACTTTTTACTAATTCTCTTTTATAATGGTACACGTAAACCCCATTCTCTCTCTAAATAAATTTTCGCAGCTTGTCCGCTCTTGGACCTTGCGCCATAAAACCCCAAAATCCAATCCAATCTAATCATATCTAAATAAATTGTTTTGTAAATGCAAATTATATTATTTCAAGCTATAGAAAAATGGCAAACATTTTGAAAACAATCAACGCTTTGCTTCAAAAGAACAAAAGAAATTTAAAAAGTACAAAACCGTTTTTGCGTGCATCCGAATGCCTACTGGTCTATTTTATTTCCTTCTTCGTCTTAATTAAAAAGCAAGAGGAAAATTCTTTGGAAAAAAAACCCAAGATAAAAGTAATTAGTTAATTGCGGCGATTAAATAAAACGAAAACACTTAACAAAACTAATTCTGTTTTTAATCAAGTGCCCAGCAAACACGTACTTAAAATTTAATTTGCACAAGACCCCCATCAGTAGAGGTGATAAAGTCCTAGTCTTCCTTAACAGCCATTAGCGCAGCATTTCACAGAGCTCGCTTTAACATACAACTCATTAACATACGACCTTGTGAAGGGGAGGGGAGGTTCGTTCCCCTTCGAGTACAGTGTTTATTTATTGAAAAAGTAGGGTTTAAAATTTATGTGTATTTTATTAGCGTGGTGTTAAAATAGGGGAACATGAATCACAAATAATTCGCGTATCGAAAATATATTACCACCTAAATATTAGTATTGATAAATACCATCACATTAAAAAGGTTTGAAAATTGAATTTTTAAGTCTCACTACTACTGAGAAAATTTGTTTTTTTTTTATCGCATTTTTTAAAAAAATTATGAATTTGTTGGTGATTGATGACAAAATAAGCCCTTATCTTTGCACCGAGTTATAAATTTATGTCTTTTGTAAAAGATCGGGAGGATTGCTTTGCGCACCATAATAACTAAAATTAAGACTTAAAGGATGTGTGAAAAGCAATTTTGTATATTAGTAACCTGTGAGTTGCAGGCGACACATAGTACCTACAATTGAATGTACGGACTTAAAGCAATAAATTATGTATGCTTGTGGGATTTCAAAATCAACTCAGAGTATTTCAGCTATTTGAATAGCACCATATTTACTAGTATACGAGCAACTCAATCTAATTGTAAATATGGTGCTTATTCGTCCCATTTTTCAGAGAAAACACCAGGGGTGCACCTACCTATCTAGTGGGGGTTCAATTGCTCCCTGTGCGTTTCTCTTCTCTGTCAGTTAACTTTCCTTGCGTGAGTATGCCTATTTACTTGATGATGATTGGTACACCTTGGCCAAATATGGCCCCTTGCTCCATAAAACCCAATTCAACCAACCCATGTTGTTTTGTAATAGCAACATTTTTCTCACCATCTTTTGCTCTCTTCAATAGTTTTGCTAAAAAACATTTAATTCTCAATCCATGCAGATATTTTGCCCTGGCCACAAACCGCAAATTAGTAAAATTCCTAAACGAACTTCATGGGTGGGATTTCAATCATTTCCGGATACGATGCGTACTTCTCAGAAACATTGTTTTCACGCCCTTTTTGTGCTCGATTAGTGATGATCACTGTCAACGATTCTGCTTCATGACTATGGACTATGGCACGCAACACTGAACTTCCGGATTTCCAGAAGGGTATGGTTGGGGGATGTTACTTAGGTAACCAGTCGCTCTGTATAATTATCGTGCTTGTGGGACTCCCAAAATCAGCTGTGGGTGATGTCATTCAGAGGTAGAATGTTAATTGTGCCACCAGATCAAACCACGATCTACCACTCTAACCAGCTGCAGATTGTTGGTGATTATACATTCCCGCAATGGGGGAGAGAGAGGGGGTAGGTAGTTAAATTTATGTTGTAGTGAGGCAACACAACGGGCTATCGGCAACGATCCTATGCCAAGAGCTGGGGAATTTTGTACCACTCCGAATTAAGGGATCAAAAGTAACTCCTTTTCAGACGTGTGCTCTGAAATGTCTCCAACTAGAGTTTACTATCGGCATCAGTACAATCCTTCAGGAGTTATATGACATCAGTTAACATGAAGAGTTGCTGTGACTACAGATCTTACTCTACTCAAGTTATAGAGGGCTATTACAATGCTTAGCTTGTGGACTAAAGATTGTTGAAAGGTTAACAGATTGAACAAGATTGTATGGGTTTAATAGGGGATGATTTGTTTTTGTAAAGTAACAATTGAAGTACAGGGGAACGAATCTGATGATCAAGGGAGTGCTGTTTTTTCTGGGAAGAACTGAGCTTACTATGCTCTCAAATCTGGGGCCAAAGAAAAATATGTTCTGGATACAAAATAAGGACAAGTTTATTTTAAAATGTCTCTTTAATATTCGTTTTCGTCCAAATCTCGCTGTGGCAAGTTTTACTCATACCAAGCATTTTTGTATCAAACACAACTCCTCATCAAAGAATTTTTTAAATGAATTTATATTAAAACCTTTTTGGATGCTTTCTATAAATTAAATTAGGTTTTTAAAACAAATTGTTCATTACATTTGGCAACAAATCGGGATATATTCCCCATAACGTGTCAATGTCTAGAAGACCGGGTATTAAAACATTTTTTGCGAACATTTCAACGGAAAAATATAATTGAGTCTATTTTTAACGGACCCGGGGAGAGAAGATAACAAATCCGGTATCAAACGAAAGAACAAATCAAACTTTACAGTCATGGCGTTGCCAATAATGACCTGTTTAAAAATAAAGCATAATCTTGGTAAATTTTGTCACTGATACTGAAAGAATCCATAATTATATAAAATAATACTAGATAATTTAAAAAAGCTTCTAAAATAAAATGAAATGTTAGTATTTTTAAAAAATAAAAATAAATAAGATTTTTTTTCCATTACTAGCTATACAGTGCATGCTTTAAATTATAAAACGTGATTAATGGTTTAACGAAAATTTCTTAATGCGCTTTCGTACTATAAGTTGAGCATTTCACTGAAAATTGCATTTATCGACTGCAAACGTTTTTATAAAAATGTTCAAAGTTATGGGCGAAAGGATCAAATTATAAATGACTATTATATAATATAAAACGTTAGGGAATAAACCTTGTACTTATATTTATTTCCTTGCTATTCTGCTATTTGGATGTTTATTTTAAATATCTAAAGTAGTTGTTTTGCTGTTTAGAATCATGAATTCATATTATTTATAAATTTTTGAATGCATAATTTCTTTGTTTAAGGATTACATTGTAGTGCATTTTGATGTCAATCTGCTCTAATCACTCTGATTTATTGTCTGAAGTAAATATTGAGAGATATATTGATTTAGAAGTTTTAAATACACGAAACATAAATAGTTATTTCATCTAATTGATTTGCTCTTTTACTTTAATATGGCATACTGTATAAAATATTTAAATGCTATGTGCATGATTATCGGAAAATACTGCAAAGATAAAAGCATAATTTTTATAAACAAAATTATCTTTAGTATTAATATAAAGAATAACTTTGTTAATCAATGAGGCTTTGTAAAAGTTATATATATTTAAATTTATTCAGTTAAATATCGAAAATTTAAATGCAAACAATAAAATTAAAAACTTTCTAACTACTTCTGTGACCCATAGCAAAAAAATGAAAGATTATGAACTAATCGAATTGTTTTGATAAATAATAAATAAGCATAATAAGGAATATTTTGATAGCCTAAATAAGGAATCTGCTAGGGCTTTTATTCCTTTAAAATTCAGATAATAATACTAATATTTAGATGAAGAGACCTTCGGAATTTGTTTAATATTGAACTGAGCATCTAAACACTGGTTAATACAATTCCTTTGTCTATACGCTACAAGTAAAATGACAATGGAAATAAGAAATATTCAATTGTAAATAAACTAATAAACTGTAAATTGAATATATAATGAAAACAAATTTATTTTGAAATATTTACGTAATAGCCAAATAGCATATTGTCTGAGTATTTTTACTTTTATTTTTCTTGTCAATAATAACTATTTTTGATAAAATAGCTTATAAAAGAACTTTTCTCATAAAAGAATTACAAATTTTTATGATTTATAAGTTTTTAAGCGAAAGAAGTACTTTATTACTTTTTAGCTGAATAAGTACATGTGTATTGTTCTTAAAAGATAACGATAATGTTTCTTTTAAAAAATTTCTCGATTCTAACATAAAAAATCTGAGTATTTCTCATTTTTTCAAAAAAAATGTTCTCTAGTTTTTAATGTCTGTTTAGCTCAGATTTTTGGAATGGATTTATTTTGAAATTTCCACGGAAATAAAAATTAAAGAGGTCAACACACTGTATTTGAATATAGAGTAATTGAGGTAACAATCATTGTTCCTTTGCTTATTCAAGCGTTAAACTTTTCACTATTTTTAAAAATTTTCAATAAGTTTTGAGTTTTCTTGGTTTACAAGATAGAAAATACAAAAAATTTTACTTTTTTTGTTGCTCTTAGAAAATTGCTTACAAATTCTGTGTCAACGAAACTAATATAAACGAGTAACAAAACACTTATGTAGTTTTAAAATAAATGAGTTATTCCCTTTATTGAATTTAAATCGATTATATTTCATTAAATATCTCCCCCCCCCCCCGATATTATAAATTTACAACTCTATACATACTGCAGCATAATCTAATGTACAGGATTGTTTGGAATTTTACTTATTGTTTATTGTTTGTTGGTTTGTTATAAAACAACTTTTCTTCCTTAATTCCTCCTTTCAAATTTATGATATTCTACACAACTAAATCTCATGGACTTCTTTTTAATTTATGTATGAAAAGTTAAAGAAACGGCAAAAAAATGTAGGGGTCAAAATTCATCAATTTTGTGAGTTGCTTGAAAGAATACAGAAGCAAATTGAATGTAGGGAAATTCATATACTTAAAACTATCCTTAATCTTATCAACTTCATTTGATTAAACGTAAAAGTTGTAATAAAGTTTATATTAAATTTGTGTTGTGTAAAATTAAATAACCGTATATTGCAATACTTAAAGCTATCTGAGAAAAATGTTTAAATAAAAGAATAAACCTAATGTAGTGTAATCAGAAACTCCAAAGTAATTGAAGTTATATTATTCAAGACATTTCTTCAGAATATTATAAATATAAACCTCGCTAATTATACTTACCATCCATAGATAAACTGTCGTGGATGGAAAAGTAAATTAGTAATTGCTCATTGAAAAGGACAAAAACATTTATTTAGGCTGATGAAATGAAAAGCGTGCAAAGAGAAAGCTTTTTAACACATATAACGTTTATAATAGATAAAAAAAACAGTTTGCACATATTTTTGATTACGGTCGTTGAAAGAGCTTGAAGATATCAGAAAATCAATTCTGCTTCATTTCTGAACGGGAATCATTTCCCTTGTTCGGGTTTGGTATAAACTCTATGTATGCTATAATCCGTATAGTTATATGAAGAAACTGCATAAAGAATAAACCTAATTACGTCTCTTTAAAACTTTATGTGTTTTTATGTAAAACTCTAGCTGAGATACTGAAAAAAAAATAGTCCAAGATACATCAAGTTCAGTTACGACTTGTTTCAGTTAAGACAGTTTTATTACATTTAAGTGTAACATTATTGAACCGCACTGTTCTATTTACTTATAATAGATGAATAATGAAAACATTGTTATTTAAATGGTAAATCAGAATATCCTATACCTTCATCAACGATGTCTCTAAAATTGAGTCATGACCAGTCCCAAGGAAATCAAAGCATTAAACGAATTTATTCGCCATTAATGTTGGTGTAAAAAATCGAGACACATCTTATTGAATAGTGTAGTGAAATGTTTGCAAAGGGGGGAGGGGCACCGATTCCTAATTTCAATATCAAGCGTCCGATATGAAAACAAATCGATGTGAGTAAAATACCAGAAATATATTGTACCAAACGATATTTATTGAAAAGTAAAAATTCTGTTTTATATATTTTATCAGACACTAATTATTCATTTCAAAGAATAAATCTGATATTATGTTTTTCAAACGATTTTTATTAATATTTAAATTTATATATTTATCGTTATTCTTTTGCTATGTGGCATTAATAGAAAGGGGATTAAATAATGAATTGACATTCCACAAATATATATGTAGTACTAAGACACAATTGGAATTTATTGATGGATAAATTTAATATATGTTTTGCAACCGGTTTTTATTAATGTTTTAATTTATGGTCGGTAGATAATTGAATTGACAGCGCACTGGGCAACACAACAGGCTACTGTTTTTATTTATGTATCTATCTTTTTTACGTTCTTTTGCTAGGCAACAGAAAGGTGATAAAAATAAAGAGTTCCACAAATATGTATTGCGAAAAGATTATTGAAATTTCTTAATGGAATATGGGATTGGAATTGGTATAAGTAAAAACTATCAACTAGATGTAAACAATGAATAGATATTTTACAAATATGTAGTGCGAAAATATTACTGGAACTTGTTAATGGAATATTAACAGTCTAAATAAAAATTATTAACTTTTAACACGATTTCCTATTCTAATACCAAAATAAATGTATGCAAGCATTTTGAAATCTATTTAATCTATGTATTTATATTTTTTTATATTCTTCTGCTACGTGACAACAGAAAGCAGATGAAAACAATGAATAGATGTTCCACAAATATGTAGTACGAAAATATTACGGGAACTCATTAATGTAATATTAATAAAGTCTAAATAAAAATTAAGTTTTAACTCTCTTTCCTGTTCTAATGCCGAAAGAAATACATGCAAGTAAGATTCTACATCGTTAAAAAAATCTCACTCACCCTTCATGATGATAGTCCATGCGCGAAAAAAACACTATAGCACAAAAAGTCCA
This sequence comes from Meta bourneti, assembly GCA_933210815.1. NCBI lineage: Eukaryota > Metazoa > Arthropoda > Arachnida > Araneae > Tetragnathidae > Meta > Meta bourneti. The sequence goes on along the minus strand of OW119929.1, from coordinate 72,119,376 downwards.
GTCTCGGACACGCGGTAGCGCTGTCCATGTGTCGCGTGTCGGACGGCCTCAGTCGGCGGCCGTGCATCGGGCCGTTCCGCGAGAAAAAAGCATCTCCTCCATCCGTGCGGAGTCGGGACTGGGTGCAAGGAGCGAATGGAGTGTGTTTAGCAGTTGGAAGAAAAACCTGTTCCCGAAACCATACTTGCGTTGGGTCACACGTCTTTTGGGGGAGAGCCCCAATCTCATCGTTCCGTTTCATCATTCCTTTTGTTTGACTCTTCTTTTTTTGCTTCCAGTGCGTCGTTTTTCGTCGGATTCCGCCAATAATGCGCTCGTTGTAAAATGGTGATTCTTTTATTAAGCGATCGTTCGTTTTTGTTTCGTTTGGTTTTCATGCATTCCTTCGATTGCGATTTGGTTGGGACGGTCTAGCGATGGTATATTTTTTTGCTGTTCGTGTAATATAAATTTCGATACTTAGAAATAGAGAAGTTTTGACCTTGGACAGGCCCTTGCGACAAAACAAATATTTCCGGTTTCGCTATTGGGTTTACTTTTGAAACGAGATTGTAAATACGACTAAAAAGTGAAGTTATGTGTATCAAAAAATTTATAGATCCTTTTGAAAGTAATGAATAATTTTGATGGTTAGAATATGTAATACTTTACAAATAGTGTGCTGATTTTAGTTTGGAAAATATTAAATTCCTAACGAGTTTTAATATAAAGGAATTGAAAATGATTTACTGATTTATTTTCTTTTACATATAGTTGACCTTTTCCAATGTACTTATAGAACACGATACTACGATGCATAAAAATAATATTTCAATTGCTCGGAGCATAAAACTATTGCTTGTATTTAATGAACAGTTTACTACAAACTTTAAGGGGAGGGAACAAAAAATTAACCCTTTTTCCCACTATGTGGGATATATTTCTATAATGAGATATATTTCTGTGAGAGTACTTTAAGGACTCGATGACTTAGTCAGGGTGCACCCTTTACTTGGTCACTACAATCACCCTTTATAGAGCATTTATTCTTCCTCTGGGGATACCTCAAAGGCGTCGTGTTAACCTAGCTGGTAGAATCGCACATTAACTACCGAAGGGTTGCGAGTTCGAAACTTGATCCAGCCAAAGACAGTCTTCGTGGAGGTTGTGCACGATGGAAGTTTAAAGAGTGGGAGTTCCAGTGCGTTGACCTCGTCATCTAACCGTGGTTTAAAATTACGAGGTATTGTCCTCGGATCTTTCCCTTTGGGATTGATCCCGGACCGTGGCCAATAGTCCGTTGTGTTGCTCCAGTGTGCTGCAAATTCATTCACTACCAATCAACCAATCTGACCTTAAGGCAAAAGTCTTTGTTGTGGCTGCAAGTATCCACAAAAGACTGAATTTCTGAACATGTACAGCACTGTCAGAACTGACAGGAATGCATTACTATTTGCTGTCAGAACTTTGAAGCCTACTGTGAGACTAGGAGCACAACTGCTGTCAAACTGTATAATTAGGGCTAATAAAGATGTTCGCATACTTGCTGTCTTTCATTTCTGCACCTTAGTATGACCTCTAACGAATTCGGGTGGCATTTGTAGACATCTCAATGTGAATACTATTTAATGTCGAGTTCCTCCCCTCCCCTTAAAGTTTGTGCAGGATGATTTGAAATACTCTGTGTGAGAGACTTTTTATGTAAAGTTAAACGGGGAAGATAGGCTTGTGCTTTTTGTGGTGAAACATGTTTCTTATAAGTGAAGTTATATTTTAAGGTAACTCACCTAACGAAGTAGAGCATTGAATAACTGGAATCAAAATTCTTATTTTCCGGTGGCTTGTTTGTTTACACTGAAAATAAATCTCATATCCCCTCAGATGAGCAATCACTGATGTCATAAATTTGGATTGCGGACTTTTCTTCCTAAATTTATATCCGGAATTCATGCACGGAAATATATACCACTTTATCTTGAAGAGATGTATATACTTATACCATTTAATATTTTGTTTATTAAGCGTATTGATACTCGACCATGACTAATTAAAATAATTTTCCTTTAAGTATTCAAATAATTAAGAATTAATCAAGAATTAAGTTTCGTCTACCTCTCTTCTTGATTTCAAGAATCCACGTTTAAAGTACCGATAAAACGTATCCGATAAAAGTATTGACTGACACTGAAGAAATACTCCAGATACGTTACAAGAATCGAATCTGAACCTCCAACACTATGTACGTACGTAGTGGGCCTGTGTGGTTAGGAAATTTTAAATCTATTTATTTTCATATCAGTTCATTCAAAGAATAAAGGTAGCCTGACTCATACATTTATTATTAGCAGTAATAAAATCTGTAAACATGAAAATTATATTATCTAAATACAAAAAAATCAAAATCAACCGCATAATTCGACTACAACCCAATGCATCCTCTTCCTCGTCATATCTCGTAATAGAAACGCGACGAAGTATAATCCCTTTTTATTAGGCTTTCACAACTGCGAACGAGTAAATCAATTTCTCACGGATTACAGAGACGGTTCTCGCCATGAAAATTAGATTAAAATCCCGAAGAAAACAAAGGGTTCGATAATCTGCAAAAGACGGGAACCAACTCATTCAGCGAGGCGAGAAAAAATTCGTGGATGAGGCAAATTTGAGACATTTCAGCACGAGCTAAAACGGGCTTTCTTCACACCCACGGGTGCGCTGAGGCGAAAGCCAATTATAAGGCGTTTCGATTCGTCCCCGAACATAGGCTCAACAAGTGTCTTCCAATTTTCCGGCACGCTTCGCTCAAAAACCCGGAACGTGTCTTGTTCCAGTCCATTGTCTCAGAGGCCTACGACCGACGGGGGGTTCTCATTTCATTTCGCTTCGCTTTTTTCAGAGTTACGGTTACGATTATTACAGGACGGTGAAAGATTAGGCTTCGCTTTGTCGGCTAAGAGCGTCTCGGGAGAGTGATTGGTTGGGGAACCTTGGGGTGATTTCTTTGTTAAATGCTGCTTTTTGGAGAGATGGCTTCCGTGAGAGCAGCCTCTTAGTGTACGTTACAGAACTGGTGTGTTGGTTTGGTGCTGATGTCATCGATAGGTTCGCTGTGACCGTCTGGAAAAGCGACTTAACGACCGTATCGTCGTCTGAGGTCGGAAATCCTTCGCCAGCCCCGTCTGTCATGAGTCGATTAGAAATGTGCTGAAAAATATTACTCGTATTTCTCTAAACATTATGCAACACATTTACCAATACAAACGTTTCTGCTGTTTTTCAGATTTGGATACAGGAACGCACAAGCCGATAGGGCTGGAGCCCCTCTCAAACTTGAAAGAAATCTTTAATTAATTATTTTGTTCTTTAAAAATTTTCGTATGTTGACGGTTTTGACATTTTCTACGAGTTTCAGTCAATCAATATTTCTCCATTATTTTTTCCTGTAATTAACTACTCTTTGTGAATTTCTCTCTTTTGCGACAGTAAAACTTTCCTTGCATATGTATATCCATTTATTTGATGGAGAAACATTGCTTGGCTCACCTTTTTATAGCTTGACCAGATCTGGCTTGTGTTGTAAAAAATTTCCATTCAACCGTTATTTTTCTCCTATTTTTAAAAGTGCTAGCTTATCTATAACGGTTGGGTGAAATAGTATTATAAGCATTTTGAAAGTGTTTAATTTTAACATCAAACATTGTCTTGAGCGTTGTCAAAGAAGCGTGATTTAACATTATGAGAGTCTATCCTAAAATGACATTTTTTCTGTACTGTTACGCACTGTTATTAAAATTAGTACCACCCACTAAAACAATTCAACATTGTAATGAAACACATTTAAAAATTATGACCTGCATTTATAGTTTATTTGGCTCAATGCTTTAAAACTCCAAATGGTTTAGGCGAAATATCTCGTCCAACGAGATCTGACCCATTTCTCTAATGACAAAATATCTCGTCATCAAGATATCGTCAATGTTTTTATAATTACGAGATCAAGATCTGGTCGGTTTTTTGTCTAAAGGCGAGATACCTCGTGCATCGAAATCTGGCCAGTTTTGCTTATGACGAAGTACCTCATAGAGACAACCACCACCAGGAGGATTTTTCATCTGAGATTACTATCGAGATTATAACTACAAAATTAAATTGATACCAATGAAGCCCCCTTCATACTGGTATCATAGATGTGCTCTTGTTTGGATATGATTACTTCTCAATAATCCCAAGTATTCCATTTCATCTCTACAAATTTCTAGTACTTTCAGTTTTCTTATACGATTATGAAACATGGAAAATTACCAAAACAAAGTGCAAAAAACTAAATGTTTAAGAATTATCTAAAAGATTTTTTGGCTATATTACATTTCAAATAAAAAAATATTAAATAAAGCAAAATTTAATGAAATAGGAAATGAAATCAAATTTAGACGTTGGAAGTTTACAGGACACATTTTAAGAATGAACAGGGACAGTTTTCCTTATATAGCATTAACCTGGACCCCTGATGGAAAGAGAAAGCGTGGACATCCCCGTTTGACCTGGCGACGTATGATGGAACAAGAGAGAAGTGAGGCTGGTATGAAGCTAGATTTGCTGCATCGGACAGGAAACTTTGGCGATCTAGATTGAAGGCTTTATGTACTAAAGAATTTATGACGATGATGATTCCAGTTCATCAATAATCAGGAATTTGGTATACTGTTACAGGGCCGCTCGCAGACCCTAGGTACAGGAAGCGCGAATCTGCTCAATGGGTTTGTCTACAGATATAACCCTACGAACTATAGGTGACGTAGGTTCGATTTCTGTAACAATCCTCGGTGTACTGTGTCAGTAAAACATTGCTTCACGCAGCTTGGACAGATCTGGTCATATAAGAGACGTTAGTTTTAAGATTCTTGTGCCGTAAAATTTAAGCAACCCTTCTAATAGAAGTTAGTCATTCCTTCTCTCAAATATGACTAAATTATTAATATTAAATTTTTCGTATTGGCAAAACCATCGGAGAAAAGAAGTGAAATTTTGTATTATCGTATAAGTAGGGGTTTTGATTAGTTTTACATCAAAAACATATATTCTTTTCGAATATTAATTTCATAATTAATATTGCTTAGTGAAAATTAGCTTAAAAAGAAACCTTACATATATTTTGTACGGATTCATTAACCCTCTGATGGGCTTATGCGCATAATTCCCCACCCTGCATACTGCAGTCTTCCCTGCATGACTTCTAATCAGCGTGAACATTCTTGACCCATGTAATCTTTCCTAACATTCTTTTAACCAACAGATGTAGTTATTTAGTAATAAAGTGTATTGGGTAAAAGCAACATCACTACTTGGAAATCTAATGATGCCCAGAGGGTTAATAGTAATATAATGAAAAAATTGAGTGTAATAGGAATATCGCTTCAGAAGATGTGAATAAAAAATTGAGTTGTACCTTTGAATTTTCCCTATCATGAAGGAATACAAGATGGGTGGTTTGATATTCCTCCGCAGCTGTACACCTTTATTATTGTAAAGAATGAAAAAGATGAAAACATTTTGAATCTTTAAGACTGCATATTACCATATAAAACTTTCAACGTTTTAGAGCTCTAAGAGGAAGTGCGTGTATCAATACCATGCTATTGAGCCCTAAGAGGAGTGAGTGTCTCAGTACATGGCACTAGGCCCTAAGAGGAGTGATTGTCCTTGTATCATGACACTATGCATTGTAAGAAGAATGCTTGCCTCAATACCATGGTACTAGGCATAAAGAGGAACGTGTGTCCAAGTACCGTGGTACTGGGCCCTAAGAGCAGTGCATTCCCCTGTACCATGATACTAAGATCTAAGAGAAAGTGTGTGTCCCAGTACCCCCATGGCACTAGATTCAAGAGGATTGCGTGCCACTTACCATGGTACTAGGCACGAAGAGGAACGTGTGCCCCCTACCACAGTACTGGTCTCTAAGAGGAAGTTCGTGTCCCAGTATTATGGTACTGTGCCTTATAAGAGGAATCCGTGCCTCCGTACTAGGCATTAAGATAAATATGTGTCATAGTACCATGGTACTAGGATCTGAGAGGAAGTACGTGCCAGAGTATCATGGTACTGGGCCCTAAGAGGAAGTGGGTGTCCCAGTACATGGTACTGAGTCTTAAGATGAATGCGTGTCCCTGTACCATCACACTAAGTACTAAGAGAAGTGCGTGCTACAGTACCATGACACTAGGCACTAAGAGGAGATCCCGCCAGCCACGGTACTGGGGAACACACAACATGGGTCTGTCCGTCATGTCTTAAAATCCGCGAAATTCCAAATTGTCCACAAAGCCCAATGCACAGTCGGACGGCAATCAGCATACAATCCCCCCTTCCCATCCGTTAAAGACTCAGAAGCGAGAGAACTTCAACCTCTGGAACCAGTTTCCGTCGTGTGGCGGCACGCGCTGCGGGGGTGTGCCGCGGCACGCCAAAATGGGTGCAGGCCTCGAGAGAGAGGCGTCGCTGCCGAAGGTAGTGGCAGCCGCTCGTCATGACATGGGTGATGAATAGCAAAGGAATATGTGGCCCCAGGCCTTCCCTGTTTTCCAACAGGGTTTCGTCTTTCGGCGTTTGCTTGTTTATTTTTACTCGAGTGTGTTTATCCGCGGCAGCCGAGGAAGACGCTCACTCGAGTGTTCCCTTCAAGGGACACACTCCCGCTTTATTCTGTGCTTTTCTTCTAAATTCCTTCCTTCTGCATGAACTTGCCAGCGTCCTTGATTGTGTTCGCCAACTGATGATTCCATACTTTTCGTACCAAAGTTATGACCCATGCGTTTGTTAGTTGTTTCGCTTGCACAATGTTTTGAGTCAGATGGTGCCAATAGAGAGCATTTATAACTCATTCTATGAACCAATATTTTCTAAAAGTTACTCTTGGACCAAAAGTCTCATGCCGGTTGCATGCCTGTATTAAATAGAAGATCATTCTTGCTTGACTTTTTGACCTTAGGACAGAAGCGATTCACTAGATGACTTTATAACATTGGCTGGCGAATAGGGTAATACTTTCCGAGTGAAACTTCTGGCCCATATCTATGAACCAGTATTTTAAAAAGTAATTTTGGTAGTAAAGTAATAAAAAAGTTTTCAAAAGAAAGAAAAGTAAAAGGTAGAAAAAAGTAATTTTTCCAAAAGCTTCATGCTGGTTGCACGCCTTTATTAAATAAAATTCTTGTTTGACTTTTTGACCTTAGGACAGATGCGATTCACTAGATTTCTTTATAACGTTGGCTGGCTTATAGGTTAATTCTTTCCAAGTGAAACTTCTGGCCCACGTCTCATATTAATTGTATTGCTCATAGCTAAATCATATGAGAAGTAATTATGGATGGCTCCTATTTTTGACGCCTAAATGGTACAAATAGAGAGGATCAGATTCGAACATTTATATCACATCTTATGAGCAAATACTTTGCAAAAATAACTTTTGGAGTATAAGTCTGATGTCGATTACACATCTGTATTAAATAAAACAAATGATTCTTGCATGATTTGACAGTAGGACAGATGAGACTAGGCAGATTTCTTGATAATATTGGCTGGCTTACAGGTTAATAGTTTCCAAGTGAAAGTTCTCGCCCATGTGTCATAGTGATTGTATTGCTGATATCTACATTATATTATATTACTTAAATGGTAATCTCGGATGACTGCTATTTTTGAGTCAGATGATAGTAATGGAGAGAACGTATATATGGACGTATATAACACATATTTTGACTCATACTTTGCAAAAGTAACTTTCGGCCATGAGGTCATGGTTTCTTAGTGGAATTTCTGACCTTTGTGTCTCATAGTGATTGTATTGCTGATGCCTATATAGGGTGGTCAGAATCGACCGTACAATAATCATACCAAGAGATTCTGTCGAAAACCAATTCAGAAAGTGTCCATTTTTCTATTGGATGAGGCATTCCGGAGATGCACACATTCTTACCCCCAAATGATGGCTTAACACACTTTCGGATTTACATACCATCTGTTGCTTTATTTTCGTACGTGTATTTCAATTTACTCTCACCAGATACCAATAATCTCAGGGATACCAAAAGGATTGGTGTTTTTAGCTCTGAAATTTCGAATGACCGGAAGGAAAGTTAGGCATTTCCAAGAGATAGTGTTTTGTTTGTTTTTCGCAAAAATTTTGCAAGGAAACCAATTGGTTTCACTCATTCTGAAATGCTTTTATGCTTCAGGCCACTGGCGGCCTGCGATTCTTTACCAAGCTGGTGCACGTTAAATCAGTCTTGACTTCAAATGTTCTCACGTTGGCGTGGTGTGGAAGTTTTGAGATTGGGGTACCTCGTCAATCGACAGTGGATCAAAATTACGGGATATGGTCCTCAGAATTTTCCCTTCGGGATTTATCGCGAACAGGCGCCAATAAGCTGTTGTGTTGTTAAAGTGCGACAGTAATTCAACTTCCCCTATTGCTTTTTTAAATTACCCCCTCATATTTTCCAATTGCTATTCGGGTCTAAAATTCTGGGCAAAATAATGTCCGAACAAAACTAAGGGATGGATAAAAGGTGTATTTTGATAAATATGACATTCCCCAGTAAATTTATTTACAAGTCTAACACAAAACATGTAAAGTAACCGAAACGCTAATAAAAATATTTGAATCTCCTTTTCCATGAAGACAGATCGACGAACCCAGGTGCAAGTATGACCGCACCATTCCACTGCCCCTTTTTTATGTCGTCCCCTCCATCCCTCCTCCATAATGTAACCCTTGGTTATCTGCCATAACTTGCAAATGTCCGTATTTGCATACGCGGACTTTCGCTAGCCCCTTTTAAACTGTAGCCTCGGGCCAACAAAAACATATTTCCCCTTCGTCTCCAGTCTTCCAAACTTCCCAGCTACAAAACTTAAATATCAGAATGGACTCTGGAGGGGGAAAAATCCCCAAATAACCAAAGCGTGGCTATAAAAAAGGGTCTCTAGGTATATGACATTTTACCTCTTGTGCCCTGGAAAAAACGTTCTTGCCTGGAGGGGTTGTTTTTTAAAAAAAGGTCGTCGTCGCGGAAAAATAGAGATATAAATAAGTATCGTTGCTTGTGAAATTTTGCTTTTTACAGGATGTGTATGCAAATTTTGGGGAATCTTCTCGGAATTGATTGAGCTATTGAGATGGTTGGTATTAATAGAATAGTCTCATCTTTGGATTTGATTCGTTTAAAAAGTCTCGGAATGATAGCCTGGACTTAAGATTAACTGCATGAATAAAATTGTTTTCGAAACTAAACGAATGGTTTCAAAATAAAGGGATGAGGATTGTTTTTTGAACAGTGATTTCTTGTGGACTGATTTCGCATTCTATTTTGTAAATTTTGCAATTTTTTCGATTTTTTAAGCAACTATGATCGTAATATTCGCAGCGAGTTCGATTCCTGTGATTTGCCCTGGGTGTATTTCTCTCTTCTGTGTCAGTAAAACCTTCCTTGTATGAATGTCCATTACTTGACGTTGTTTGGCGGAGCTTGGCCAAATATGGACCTTGCACAATAAAAGCCAACCAACAGAATATTAACCTTGAGACTCGAATAAATCATGGATTGTAACGAGAAAAATTATTTTTAAATAATTAAAAATTAGGTATGTACATTTCTATAGTAAAAGATCTTGGGATCCGTGTATCCTGTTCTTTAGTTAAACATTTTGTACTTATTTAATATTTTTGAAGATGCGCATATTAAAAAGAATAGTTTTGTGAAATTTTTTACTTTAGATAAGTAGTTGAATTAACTTTGCAGTGGTGCAACACAACGGACTGTTGGCGACGATCTGGGATAAATCTCGGAGGGAAAGATCCGAGGACACCTCGTAATTTTAAACCATGGTCAGAGATGACGCGGTCAAGACCTGAGCTGGCACCCCACTCTCCAAACTTCCACACCCCGCGAACGTGAGGACATTTGAGCCCTCGACAGATTTACCGTGCGACAAACCCTAAGTACACGACGGTCTTTGATTGGATCGAGTTTCGAACTCGCAACCCTCAGGTTGCCAACCGGCTCCCTAAGTGGAGAATGGAGAATACAAACTATTCATAAAGATCAACGTTCACTCTTGAAATAATAGAGGAAACGAGACAGATAGAAAAGTAAAAGACAAAAAATTGACAAATTATAATGTAAAGACAAATTCTTATAGTTACTTTTTTCTGAAAAGTTCCATCGTCTATCGCTCAAGTAGTGGTTTTGTATCAATTGCAGGTCTGGTAACAGAGTGGTTAAAGTTCTGACTCTGTTTAACTGTTTAACATTTTCGTAGTGATTCGAAATCCACTTAAAACCGTAAGGGTCGCGAGTAACAAAAATAACCGCGGAGCATCAACCCAAATTATATAACACGAAGTCATCACATTTTATGGCAGTTCAAGTTCACCCTTTAAAATTCTAAATTCTTTTCAACAAGTATGCAATAAAATTATTTCCGCAACCGAAGTCTAGCATTAGTTCGAGATGTTGAATAATTCAAACGCAAAGTGCAGGAAAACTTCAAAACCATTTTTCCTGATTTTCGATATCCTCTTATTCTCCAATCGCCTTCTTTCCAATTCAAACCATCCAGGATATGTTCCTGTTCCATTAAATTACGAATATCAGCCGACGCGCAATTGAACGCGTGCCCGACGGTTCGAGAAATAAAAAATACAAATAGATCCCAATTTTCGGATTAAGGATACGGTCATTTTATCTTCAAGAGGGACGAGCGAGCCAGCGGGCATTATTATCCCGATTCTCACCCTCTGGCACTGCCAACGGACATCAAAGCCTGAATCCTCCATTACGCATTTAGAAGGGGCAATGGCGAGTCTGTTGACTGACTACCCTTGCAAGACGAGCTTGGCATAACACGCGTGGTAACATGAAGGCCTCGGAGGTGTGGATCACTTATCTTGCCTGCTTCTGTGCTGGAACCATTCCGAAGCAATTTCGTCTCGCATTTTTGGGAAGCCCAATTTCTTTTCCTTTTCGTATTTTGTTCTGAGAAGTGATTCCTCCCATTTTTGCTTACTTTGAGAGGGTCCTTTGTTCTTGCTCGTGACGGTCACGTGCCATGCTCTACCCCGAGGGGGGAAGAGAGGACGATCATTCCACACTAGAGTCCACGAAGTGTGTTCGGTTACGGTCTAATGGAATATCAAAACAAATAATGATGTCCAAAAGTGGGGGAAGTAATGGCAAGAATGAAGGGGAAAATAATTCTGCGAGGATAATCATCATTTGTTTCGTGCTTTTTACAAGATCATTCACGGACTGTAAAGTTGTGTGTGGCAGAGATGCTCTTGATGGATTCCATGGACGGAATAATAATGACTTATTTTTCGAACAGGAATCGGATGTCGGATCTTATTCTTTTTGACCATTTTTGGTGTCTTACTTTTGGGGATTAATTTCCCATAACGGGAGTCAGTTGATGTGATTCTTGTTTCGTCTAGACAGGCTAATGCGAACCAAGTTCAGAGTCGTATCCAGATCATTGATTTAATGGTCTGTGTCGAGCTACCTGGAGGAGGAATCAGTTTCTTTTCAATTAGCTAAGACTGGTTAAATTATGAATATTATTTAAAAAGACGAATTATTCTATTCAAAAGTGTATATTATCGTTATAGAAAAATAGTTTATTACTCATTCATGTATTTTTTCAAGAAATTGTGTAAAGAAGCTAATAATTTCAACATGCTAAAATGTCAACAATGAGAATAAAAACAAAATAACATACTTTTAACGAGTTATAAATACTTAAAATAATTAAACGTTACTTTTTAAAGCTTTGTTTGCCGTACTTACATGAAACTTTACATATTTACTTACATGAAAGAATTGATCGAATTTCTAAGAGTAATAAATGAAATTTGATGTTTTTATAATTTTTTCATTGAGTTTTTATTTTAGATTAGCTTATGCATTTTAGCGTACATATATCGAAGTGAAATCCTCATCACATGCCTTGTATCATAGGTATATTATTTCATCAGGTATATTTGTTTGTAAGACTATAGGGTGAGATGGGGCAAATGCGATCCAAAATCTTCACAGTTCATATTGAAACAGTTACTACTCTGTCCCAGCAATTAAAAAACTATTTTTACCACACACTCCCAGATTCTTTACTAATATGTTTACATTATCTTTTGTTTAAACTTACCATTGTTATAATTTAAAAAATATACTTTCCAATGCTATTTCATGGGGTCGCTTTATCTCCACATGATGGGGCAAGTGAATACCATGGGTATATTCGTATTTGCAATGTGATAGCATTGCGAATAAGGCAAGAGTTTATAATCTCATTCCTGGTCTTTAGTCTGCTCAACTTCCCTACCGAAATTCAAAGCGGACGTCTTCAAGCATTTCCAGCAAGTGGCAGCCCTACTTCAATCATAGACTCGTCTTATAAAGGACGCACTTACCCCGGGAATACCTCTGCCCCACTTTACCCTAAAGTAATTTCAAAATTTAGCTTGAGCTAGATGACAATGGGACAATTGATCAATGACATCGATGGGACAATTGATCAAATTATCAAATCCATATTGTTTAAGATTGAACAATACAAATATAATTCACTTTTCTTTCAAAACCTCGTAAGTCTTGAACTCAAAATATTTCAGGAGCAATGGAAAACTAGATGTGAAACTGTAAACTAGTTATGGAATACGAGGTTTAAAAATTCCCGACGAGGACTTTATAAGTGATTTAGATGTAGGAACTTTTAAAACAAGTTTAGTAAGCATATTTGTAACCAAATAATGTTAAACCTCAAACGCCAAAAAGAATGAACTAGGTTTTAATGGTTGATTATGGTGAAGAGTTATATTTGGCCAAGCGAGGTTTTGATAGTAAAACGACGACAGACTAAACTGATTTCGTCTTTTTACTCAAAGGACTCTTTATTTTTTTTCACTTTTTCGTTGGTCATGTGTTTCAAACAGCGATCAATCACTGTAAACACAAGTCAGATTTCACTTACTTTAAGCGCCCAGTTGTCGCCCTATTCAGAAAAAAATACCAGTCGCGATTCCACGATTGTCTCCGGCGATTGCTAAAGATGAGCGACCACATAAAATCCCTTCGCATGACAAGCGGCAGTCAGTCCCGTGTTTGAACTCCGGATTTCCATTTGGAGACGCACTTTTCGAAAAGCTGGGTTAGCCGAAACACTTTTGTGATTTCAACCATCACTTACCCCACCTCTCCATTCTCCACCTGAAGCTGTCTTTTATCTCCCAGTCACAGATGTTCAATAAAATGCGAGGATGGAACGAGTGGGCGAGCCCAGTGAAGGCGGACAGTCGTGGTTACTGGCACCCCCGCAGAGACATCACAATGACAATGTCTGCTGGGATGATATTAATGTTTGGTTGAAACGGGACCGATGGATTCCGGAGAATAGCATCAAAGAGAAGTCTAATTGTCTTTTAATTTGAACGTATATTTCAGGAAATCCAAATCCGGCGGACTGCAATTCCCTCTTGGTAGAAAATGCTTGCTTTCGAATTCGGTAAATTTTCTTAACTTAAAAATAATAAAGTTCGGGAAATTGGATGCGGATAGCTTTATTCTGGCGTGTTTGTATTAACTATATTTCTTTCTGTTATGGGTGATGGGGCAGCGGTAACACAGTTGCTGAAGTCACTGATTAGCAATGCGAGTTCGAGGCTATCTAATCAAAGACAGTCGTGTACATGGGGGCTGGTGCTGTCGGTGATTAAATCTGTAGTGGCTTCGAATGTCCTCACGTTGGTGTAGTTTGGAGAGTGGGGTGCTAACTCGGGTGTTGACCTTGTCATCTGACCGTAGTTCCAAATGACGAGGTATTGTGCTTGGATCTCTCCCTTTGGGACTGATACCGGACCGTCGCCAATAGCCCGTTGTGTTGCTTCCGTGCAATGTTAATTCAACTACCTACCTACCCAATTAATATAAAAGTTTGTTATGATCACATAAAAAAGTTCATATTCGTTGTTAAAATTTCTCTCAATTTAATGTGAAGCAATATGGGAGATTTTGTACGTTACTACCAATGTCGACTATGCATACACTAATATTGGAATGCATGAGCAATATGAGTTAAATTCATCAAATAAAATGTTTGCAGAAGAAATTGATTGATTGATTGAATACACATATTCCGTCTTGTAGAATGGAACACACAAGGAAAATTTTAATGATACAGAACAGAAATGGACCTAGGCCGTGTTACAGAAATAGAACCTGAGTCACCTACAGCTTGGATATTTACAGGATACACCAAATACACTGGCATGCAAAACTTAAGGAACACAATTATTTTTAAAGGTTACAATCTCAAAATTAAACGAAACAGCCCATGATGGTTTGCATAACCAAGGATAGAAAGATGCATATTCAAATTTTCCAATCGTGACGTAAGAGGAATGGACACTGCTACCACAGGAAATCATTCCCAACTGTATTCTCAGTACGCGTATGCAGTACGAAACCTGCACCAGTGTTAGATGTGGTCATACATCCTACCAAAGACCGCCTCCTCTTTATTTATGTTTTTACAGTTACCCTTCTGTCTCATAGCATTCAGTGCAGTGTCATCACTTCTGTTCAAATGCATTTTTACTGCTTGCTTCTGTTCTTGCTACTGTTTGTTTTTATACTAATTAGTTTGTTAACTCCCTACGTACCTTTTGTACTATTTTACCACATACAGGTCACTTCACTGCAAAGTAGCAACTGAAAACCTTACTGTTCTTGAAGTTTCGCACGCCGATGTAGAATGTTTCTGCTATTTGACTCATTTAACAAAATAAAGCAGTTTTTAATGAATATTGTCATCAATCCTAACAAATGTTTGAACTGGACGGGATTTTGACTATCGAATTAAATAAACATTTATAAGCCTATTGACCAATTTTTCCTGTAAATTATGCAGACTGAGATTTATGTTTTAGGGCAGTATACGGAGAATACGTATATATAAACGAAACATCATTTCTTCCACATGGGATGTAGCAACATGCATTTTCAGCCCCCCTTCCATTCGTCCCAACGATGTTCTTGTCGTGAACATGTCAACTGCGTCGTCCGTGCTGTCTGATGCGCTGCTGAAAATCTGGCTCTGACAAGTGTTTGTATAGATGTAAAGAGTGTCCACAGCAGGTGGTTTCGAAGCTCTCGGGTTCGCTTTAAAACGGATGGACGTTTTTGCCTTCTTCTGCAACCTCGAATTATTTCAGAAGTGAATGGAGAAGTCAACAGGCTTGGACTTCCAACTCAGTAGGAAATAAAATAACGGATTTGAAGAAAAATATAATTTGCTTTGTGATTTCGTTGGTGGACAGGAAAATAGAAAGTAGTTTGGGTTCATAATTTTTTTCTGCATTGAATATGATATTTTATTATTCTTAATTTATTTGTATTTGGTGCCGCATATATTTCGTTGCTATAACCATTATGTCAGTCACTTTATGTTTTTACGTGCTTCCCAAATGGCATATAAAATCTTAATCTTTTCTATTCCTCTTTCAAACGCAGGCAGGGATTTGAAAATTGAACTAACAGAATGAATGATTCAAAGTCTGCTTTGTACAGAGCTAATTCTAAACCATTATTTGTAAGCAAATGTAAAGTAGATTGTCAAAACTTGTAACTGTTATACTTTAAAAGATTCTGTCTATAAACGTGTGCACAAAACAGAAAATTTGTTTGTCTGAGCATCCGTAAGAGGAAAGAAGACAAGCCCGTGAAACGGAGAAAGCTCAAAAACCTGTTCAACAACGCTACAAAACTGCTAAGGAAACAGGTGTGTGTTGATTTGCGTGAAGCAGTAAAGCTCTAGAACGTGAAGCCAGGTAGTAAAGCTAACAATCAGCACTCATATAAGACCGGTTGAAGTGAAACTGTTAGAAAGAAAGGCTGCTCATAACTGACGTTACTTTTAATTTTATGAAAACGAGACACAATTCCTTCTTGAGAATAAGAATTACATACTTGCAGTTAGGGAAGTTACAGTTATTATATTTTGGTTTAAATGAAAGTAAATAAAAATTTCCTTTTTACGATAAATTCATTGTAAAACATGTTTATATCTCCCTCAAGATTTTTTTTAGTTTTGATACTAAGTTAGCAAAAAACTTTTACTTTTTAAAATAAAGTAATTTTTCAATGTTGTTCAGCCAACAGATATATGTGTATAAAAGTAAATTCGTATTCAAATGTAAATGCATGAACTTTATACATATATGCTTGTGCATGTGTGTGAAGCTTCTGTATTTTGTGGACATGGAAACGATATACAGCATAGCAGAGAAGCTTGACGAATAAGAATATTCCTAAAAAAGTCCGTCCTTTTAAAACCGCAAGCAACTTTTATGACGGAGTGAAAGCTTCCAGAGAAACACAAACTCGGCAGCTAAACCGTCTCCTAACAGCGATAAATCTCGAAAATTATGTTAGAGCCATAAATTTGTTAATGTCATGTATTGACAAGAATAGCTTTCGAAGAATATAATATTTAATGATGTTTTGAGCACTAAAAGGTAAACCTTCCTAAAGCCATGCTCATCGGGCCATTTCTGGTATTTTACTAATACATTCGCACAGATGAATAAGAGTGTGATTGAAGGGTTGCTCTTGGGTGGAATTGGCGCCAAGGGGCTGACTGCTTTACCGCCAATCGGCATATAGTAACTACAATTGAATATACGGACTTGAAGCAATAAATTATGCATGCTTTGAGGGATTTTAAAAGTAGTTCAGTATTTGAACGAGTTGCATAGCACCAAATTTACCATTGCACGAGCACCTCAGTATAATGTCAAATATGATGCTGATTCGTTCCAGTTTTCAGAGAAAACACAAGGGGTGCCTTATCTAGAGGGGATTCGATTCCTCCTTGAGTGTATTTCTGTCTTCTGAGTAAGTAAACTTTCCTTGCGTGTTTATGTCCATTTAATTGACGATGTTTGGTACAGCTTGGCCGAATATGGCCTTTGCCATCATAACACCCAACCCAACCAAATTACCTTGAAGGGGCTACATTGTTGTTATAAGCTCTTTATTTCAGGAGGGGGCTGACTTCCTGACCACTAGCCGACCAATAGGTTTGAATCCGGGGTTAAGGCATAGATGTTTGTCCGACTAGAATGAATGTGTGACCTCTATAAACTCTTTGTAACGTGAATGCACCTCCTGTGGTGCACCAGGGAAAAGTTAAGTGATTCACAATTTAAAATTTTCAAATGGGAGTAGTAATTTGAGATGTTGCCCGCATCCAGGAAATAATTTCGGGGCACAGCTTTCCTCCGGTTTTCTATCCCACTTGAAAAGCCGTAATATTAAATGAACAAGACTTTAAAAGAAGATATTTTGACTTTTGAGCCATATCTACGTACATTTAACCTCTCATAAAACTAAACTTTCTGATTAAAGTAGCTTCAGAAGGCATTCTTGATTGCTTTTTAACCTTTCAAATATTTCGGATATGGCTCGAGCCATGTGGTCCCTTTCTTTAAAAATGTCATTTTTTGAGATTTCGACGTCAAGTGGGAGGTCATGATTTTAAAATTTTAAAATAATTTATTTGGAGAGTGTAGAATAGTTTTGGAGTTACTGAAAGGACGAATTGTAGCTACATTGAAGGCAAAAGGAGATCCAACTCCTTATAAGTATTCAAAGAATAAGTATTTTCAGTGTTTATCTTACTACATCCAACACTGATGAAAATGAGTTATGGACACTTTTGTAGGTGGAATAAAATGATGGATAAATATTTGCTGTGTGGAGCAAGGAGAAAATGTCAACAACGTTGGTTTGTAAGAGCATGAATGTTAGGAATTGTCTCTGTTTGAAGTAACAGCGACTTACCCACTGCTCATTCCCAAATAGCCGTCGCTAGGAAGCAGACGGCGCAGATTCGATTCTTCCTTGGGTGTATCTCTCATCGGTGCCAGTAAAACTTTCCTTCTGTGTCTGTCTATTACATAACATTGTCTGTCTTGTGTCTGACGCAATATGGCCGAATAAAACCCAAAGCCAACCAACCAACTCAAAAGGCCGTCAATTTGCCCCTTGTAGTGCCAAAGACCGACCAGTACAGTTTTGAGGCTTGAGAAATAAAAAAAAAATTGATTTGAAACTTGAAAGAATTTCAAAATTTAATTTTTATGTAACCCCAAATTTAAAACTCCACTACGCATGCTTCAAGTCAATTTCGATAAACATCAAGATTTTGTGATCCAAAAAAATATAAGGCATCATAAGACACGCCAAATCCATCCCGACGCATTTCAATTTGATGCGCTGTCAAAACGACGCCAAGGAGAGCGCTAAGCACCCACAAACGGCAGCCCAGCATCGATTCACGTCTTTTCCCTAAAGCGCAGTGTAAACGATCGCGCGGCATTTCGCAGGGGTGGATGGCGATCATAAACGTGATTTTTATGATCATTTTAGAGAGTCGATTCTTGAAGACAGAACGGACGTAAAATATGCAAAGGGGTCCAGGGTTCCCTTATCGCGCAGCCCGAGCCATGGAAATGAATTGGAGGCCCGACAATGTGCGAGTTTGCACAGAGAAGAATGAATTTTTCGGAGACGCGCAATTTACGGCAGTCGTTAAAACTGTATTGTTTCAGACCCGAAATGGGAGATCAGTGGATGGAACACTTTATGCGCTGTGCCCCTTTTTTCTCCCCTCCCCCATCTCCTTGTTACGGAATGCGGGATAAATTAAAAAGGTTTCAAAATGAATTTAAATGGTAATTGGAATGTCCAGTTATTGGTCGTGTCTACTGTATCGAAGGGTTGTGGGGGATTTGGATGTGACCTGGTTGGGAAAATTTACGATTTCAGATTCGTGTGTTGCATCGCTTGAAACAAGACACATATCAAATTTGGCTCGACTAACAAGGACACTCGGTTAATTGAAGCTCGGATAATCAAGGTTCTACTGTATATAAAAGTACAGCTCTTAGAGATTCTCCGAATAGCCCTATTATTATATAGATAGGTTGTTAGTTGAATTTATGTCGAACTGGAGCAACACAACAGGCTATTGACGACGGTCCGGGATCAATCCCCAAGGGAAAGATCAAGGACAATGACTCGTAATTTTGAACCACGGTTAGATGACGAAGTCAACACCTGAGCTGGCCCCCACTTTCCAAACTCCCACACCACGCCAACATGAGGACATTTGAAGCCACGACAGATTTAAAGTGCACCAGACCCCGTGTATACGACGGTTGGTTTTTGGCTGGACACAGGACGTAAGGATTTTGGCAGTAGTTACAAAATTAAATCAAATTACAGTTTTAAAATATTGTTGCTTAAGACTATTGAAAAAGTACATTTGAAGTTTGGAGTTCGCTTGGTTCTCTTATTTAGAGTATTTTTAGAGCTGTGAAATTATGTAATTCACGATAACTGGTTTTATGGGAGGGATTTTTAGTGTAAACAAACAAACCAGACGGAATGTAAAGATTTTACTTTCGCTACACAAATGCTCTCGCATGATATATATGAGAGTTAGCTTAAAATGTAGTTTATTCCCGTTTTGGCGACGTTCGGCATTTAATCCAATTGACATTGACGAATCAACTATCCTACATGAAATCGGAATACATTCTTTACTATTTTTATTGGAAACGTGCTTAAATCGTATTCGTAAGTTAAGTAACGTCTCGTTTGGAATACATACAGTAAACACGCACCTATGCAGAAACGCTACCACCACCTACATTATCTTGACAGAAAATGCCTATCATAGAGCAAGCTGATTACATTAAATACCTAATGGAAATATTAAATACCTGGTTAAACAAAGCGCTAAAGGTCTTGATAGCAATAAAGAATGAGCGATACAGAAAGATAGACAAAGATAGAACAAAGGAATAAAGGCAACAATGTGTCGGTAGGGGAAGACTGACGTTCCAAAAACAAACAAGACTGCGGAACGTGCTAAGAACAATTCATTAGTCCTCAACAAGACTTTCGTCCGAAATCACGAAGCAAAAAAATATCCCCAAACAGAGCTCAGTCGAGTAGAGATGACAAAGTGGATAAGACAACAAGTTGTTCTTGAAGGGCGGGGTCATGTTCGAAAGCCGTTGGAGGGATGTTTCACTCATTTCTGGGGTGGAGTAGAATATGAATAAAAAATAAAAGACGTTTGTATCACCGTTCCATTCCGTAGTTGTCCTGCTTGAACGCTAACAGTGTTAGAAATGCTTATCTCGTTTGTATCTAATGGAGTTTCCATACCTCAATTTGAGCAATTGATTTGAGATAAAGCTTTAAGAATCTTTATGACCGTAAGAAATTTGTGTTGAACTGAAGAATCTATTGTTTATTTTATATCATGCAAATTTCAAATGAAATCTTGATCACAAAAGAAATTATCTAGTTTTTTGGGATTAACATATCTCCTGAACAAATTTTTCTACAGTTGGGTAACACATAATAATTTATAACATATATGTTTCAGGAATTAGGTTATATATATTTATCAAAAGAGATAAGCTTTCCGGCAGACTTATGAAAATTAATTTTATGTTACAATTCATGATCGATTGTCAATTTTCTCCTTAGGTGAGAATGTAAAGTTTCGGAAAATGCCAAATGGCTCAAGTAAATTTGGAATAAAAATTACACATAACCAAGATGGAGTAATTTTTGAAAATCGAAAACTTAATCAAAAAATTGTCCATTTATTTTTTAGCTAAACGAACTACAGTTAAATTTATCAGAATTTAAATTATATTACACAGTTTTTATTTTGGGCTTGTAACTTTAAAAGTATATGTGAAAATCATTCTTTAATGTTTAATGTTTCGTAGATGCACGACAAGCTTCTCCATGAATGTGTTTGCCTGTACCGTGAAACGCGAAAGTTATTGCTAAGGGCAAAAATCTGACGAATTTTTGTACTGTAAAGTAGTCTGTTGTTTTGTTTAAAAATCTGTTAGTTTTATTTTACTAACGATAAAATTGTCAAGTGTTCAAAGGGCAAGAGTGAAATGTTAACAGTTGTGCCAGTTAACATTGAATTCTTCTGAATCAATTATTTTTTACTTTCGCAACCAATAGGTCTAGTTGTCGGGGTGCTTGCTTCTGGGTCGAGAGGTTCCTGGTTCGAATCCGGGATAAGGCATGGACGCTTATCCATCTAGAATGACCCTCTATAAATGGGTTGTTCCTAAGTGCAATGTTCGTGAATATGCGGTATGTATGTGAGATGCAACATGAACCCATCCCGTGGTGCACCCAGGTAAAGCAAAGAGGTTCACAAAACCACGCTTGTAATGCCTTAACGAGAAATGTTCAATTGACCAGGCATCAGGGAAAGAAATTTTTTTATTTAATGCTAAGCCCGTCATCTATATTAGAACTGGGCCCTTTATCCAACCTAGTACTGTCTCACATGTACTGCATTTAATTCTACCCAGCACTGGGCCCGTATCTCAGATGCGTGAATGTATGGGGTGGCGTCTGTACAAGTACAAGTACAACAAGCTTTTGATTACTCAACATTGAAAAACATTCTTACCAAGTTAAGTTGATTACTCAATATTGGAAAACATTCTTATGATTAAATTGGAAAATATTCTTATCAATATTTTACACAACTTTTTGTACAAAATTTTCGACTGACAGTTAACCTGTTATTTATTCTTAATGGCATATTTGCTGAAAAGCTGTAGAAAAAACGCGTCTCTATCCTTTGTCCGGAATTATCCACCTACGTTTTCCGTTCACATCAGGGCTTTACAACAGCCTTTTAGCAAGCCAGATGCCTTCTCGGTGACATGTCCCCAGAATCTGCATAGAATGTCCATGAGCAAACACCCCATTCGTCTGCGAGGGAGTAGTTAAGAGGATAAATGCCACCTTGGGCGTCGGAGAGTGCCATCCAGGTCAAGCGGGTGTATTCGGACATGTATCGGCACGGTTCACGGTCAGAGTAGCAACAGGTGGGGACACCCAAAGGACAATGAGGGCGAGGTCCAGAAAAGACGACGCTCACGCTACAAGGAGAGGGAGGAGGATGTAATGAGGGCCAGTCTTCCACCCTTCAATGATGCCAGAGGTCACGGGGAGGTGATGTCTCCACTGAGGGTGTCTCGGACGGGCACAGCGCCAAGAGTCCATCTGCACTGGGTTGGTACCGTTTTGCCACATCAATGGAAGTACTACTCATCCACCCATAAGAAGTGTGTTTCCTCTCCCTATTATTTGCTTTTTCGGAGTGTGGGAGTACTTAAGTGTCTCGTTGTAACGCTCGATGAGCGACCCGACTTTCGTCACCACCTGTTGAGGTACAGTTGGGACTGAGGCAGACGTTCTGTAGGGGTCCAAGAGAGAATGAACAATGTTAATTTCATGTCCAATTCCCATTTTATCAGTTAGGTTGATTGGCTGACAAGCGGTAAATGTTTTTCAGAAATCAGAATAGGATTTCTTTTGATGAGAGGGAGGAGGGCATTGTGGCTTTGTCCACTCACTGCACAAGCAACCTGCGTTGCGCAAGCCGAGCAGATTCAATTCCCTGGGCGTGTTTCTCTCTTTTATGTCAGTAAAGCTTTCCTTGTGCATGTATGTCCATTTACTTTATATCTGTCTTGTGTTTGGCCAAATATAGCCCTTGCTCCATAAAAACCAACCAACGCGTTTAACAGTAATGTTGATTGACTTACTAGTAGTAAATGTTTTTTAGAATAAGATTTCCTTTGATGAGAGGGCGATCATCGTGGCTCAGTGGGTTTGTCCAATGCGGTAGTAACCTGCGTAGGCGGAGCAGGTTCGGTTCCTCCCTGGGTGCATTTCTTTCTTCTATGCCAGTAAAATCTTCCTTGTGTGTGTATGTCCCCATTTACTTTACCTCTATCTTGTGTTTAGCACAGCTTGGCCAAATGTGGCCTTTGCACCATAAAAACCAACCAACCCTTATAACAGTTATGTTCATTGGCCTACTAGTGGTAAATGATTTTCAGAATGGGATTTCCTTTGATGAAAGAGGTCGTCGTATCTCAGTGCGTTTTCCTCTGCGCTAGCAACCTGTGAGTTGTAGGCCGCGCAGTTTCGGTTCCTGTAACTTACCTCGGGGTTTATTTCTCTTTCCCGTGTCTGTAAAACTTTACTTTTGTGTAATTACTTGACATTGTCTGTCTTGTGTTTGGCCAAATATGGCCCTTACGCCCTACAAAACCCAACCCAACCAATTTTTGATGAGAGGATTTGTATCACAGATAACTTAACTGAACCTTCGGAAAAGAGTAATGTATATCATGATCATAGTCCTGCTTGTTGATACCATCTTGCACTGTACAGTTATGAAGATTATGTTTTAAAGATTTTCTATGATTAATTCCTTCCGAGATATATTTTGGGACGTGTGGCAGCTGAAATCAGTTTAGCGATACTCTTTCTATGAACTCATGTCTAAAGCATAAACATTTTTTAAAACAACTAAGCTTTGATCCAAAAATTTAAATTTGCGTTTAGTAAATTCATGTAGGACACAAAATTATGACTCACCACATGTTAAATCTTGCTCTGATATCTCTGAACTTGTCTCTCCTTTATTGTGAGATATTTTTTGATTTGAAAGAATAGTCGGCTCACCTGTAGACAAAAATATTTAACACATTTAGTAAAAAATGCTTTGCTAAAAAGTTTGCTTGTTCAATTTTATGAATTTTATTTAATAGCTATTTCATAGTAAGTTTGTTCAATTCTAATATCTAGTAGGCTATCAAGAGCTTTTTCTAACTTTGAATAGAATTATGCAATTAAAAAAATGTAATTCAACACAATATGAATAAAACCAAAACATGATGAAAAAATAATCTGTTGATAATAATAAACTTAACAAATAAAATAATTATAAAATTATTTAAGAAAAAAGAATTTGTTTTATTTTAATTTCATTCCATGTGTATCTGTTCTTGATCTCTATCTTCTACATTACAGTCCACTTTTATTCTTCGATAATAGTGAACTATTTTTCACTATATGAACTTTTTTCAATGTGTGAACTATTTTTCGCTATATTAGTGAGCTTTTCTTCATAGTGAGCAATTTTTCACTGTAATAGTGAACTATTCCTTCATAGTGTAAAATTTTTCACTACAAAAGTAAACTATTCTTCATAGTGCGTAATTTTTCACTATAATAGTGAACTATTATTCCCTGTAATAGTGTACTAGTCTTCACTATAATAATGAAGTATTTTTCACTACAATAGTTAACTGTTCTTCACTATTCTCTGGCCCAAAAATACGTTCATCTATGATAGCAATTTATCAGAAAATAATATTCCAAGCTTTATTTCAACTTAACCTTCAACGATTAAAATTGAAAACTTAAAAAAAAATATTATTTCTTTATTTAATCATAATCGGTAGATATGTCTTATCAGGGTAATGTGTTAGGGTAATATTGTGTTTTACATAGGTGCAATCATGTATTACGTGATTAAAAGTGCTTGTTTCAGCCTCCAACTTCTATATACACCTCCGTACCAAATTATATGGAACAGGCCCTAAGAAAATAGAAATATTCTATTTTATCTAAGTATACTTTACGTACAGCTTACTTATTATAAATGCATTACACCAGGAAGAGCCCCACAACTATCCTTGTGAGAACTTACTGATTTAGTGAACTTAACTTGGAAGTTGACCAGTTTCTTACACAGACGGAATCACGGATTGTTTTCTTGTTGACTATCTGATGGTTATTTGGGATTGTGTTTATGTTGCTGTTATAAAGCCACAGCCACGAGACCGGAGTGTTGTTGATTTGCATATATTCTCTTTATATTATAAATACAGTGTAAAGACTATCAAATTCGACTTACTTTTCCAGTTTCCCCCTCGGTTTTTGGGCCCTATTACCATGGTACCCGCTAGACAGAAACCAGTGACTCAAACTCCTCTATTTGTTGACAAGAACTTAAAAAGAGTTTTCTTAGTTTGTGTAGGTAGGTAGTTGAATTTACGTCATACTGGAGAAACAAAAAGGGTTATTGGCGAAGGGAAAGATCCGAGGACAACGCCTCGTAATTTTGAACGTAATTTTCAGATGACGAGGTCAACACCTGAGCTGGCACCTCACTCTCCAAATTTACACACAACACCAACGTGAGAACATTTCAGACCAAGACAGATATAACGTGCACCACCCTCCACATACACCTCGGTCTTTGTTTGGATCGAGTTTCGAACTCGCAACCCTCCAGTTGCTAATTCGCTACTCTTTCAACCGGGCTACCACGGCCCCAATAACAAATAGATAAGACAATAGATTAATTCACAGAATAAATTTCCTTCTGGTTGATGTTTGTAGTGGAAATCAGACAATAGTGGGAATAAATAATATACTGTTGAACGAAATTCCCTTGTTTTTCTGAACGAGGGATTAAATCCGTTTCGTTAAAGCCATAACGAAGTCAAGCATGAGCATTTTAGCTTTTTTCTTACCTTTTAAATTTTTAACTTACTGGAATTTCGATTTTCGATTCGGATGTGGCCATTACCACGCGATGGGAACAGAATAGAAATCAATTTTGGTTCACAGTTCCAAGTTCACGGGCCACAAGGTAGGAACACTTGTACTTTTTTCGTTTCATCCCGTGTGGATTTTGTTTAAAAGCTTCTTTTCATTTCAACTTCGTTTTATATGCAGTAAAAAACAATTATAGTCCGCTTTGAAACTTGACCCGAGCGATTTTCCTTGAATGCATACTTGTATTTAAAATGAAAACAATGACCTGTCGAAGATGTGAAATGATATGGCTAAGAAAATGCGGAAATGCCTGGTAGGATTGTTATTTGTGTTCTTTCTCTTCGTTCATCGAATTGTTTAAATGCGATTAATTTGTTCTCAAGTTCTTAGCGTATTGTAAAGCGCATTTTTATTTTTTCTAAGTGATAAGAACAGTTACTTAAATACTTTCTTGGATAATTTTCATTGTTCATGTTCATTGATTCTTAAAAGAGCTATGTTTACATTATTTGATTAATTATATTTACATCAGATATAACCTCAACGGAACTTAAATATGGTTGAATAAAATCAGTTTAGACTTATTTTCAAAACCCAAATAATTAATGAAATTATTCTAAGCGCTACCAATCAATAGACATCGAAATTTTCTATCGTTTGATCAGTATCTAGTTAGAAAAATGTGTCTAATGCTATTTTAAAACAATAAAGCAAATATAGTATCTGAAACAGGGAAAGACGAGGAAGGTTTACTTAAATATGATGATTTTCATATAAAGGGCACATAGAACCCGACATGAGTAGACTGACAGTAGAAGGTAATCTCCATTTCCTTTTAGATCTCATAAAAAAAGAGAAAATAATTTCTGAACTTGTGGAAAGTGCAGGGTTTTAACAAATGATTCATCGGTTTTCAAAACACTGTACTTCGAAAGGTATTACACGTAAAACAATGAGAGCCACATGAAAGGAACTAGAAATAGTCGTCTTAGTCATAAATGTCGTCTTAGTCATAAATAACACTACAAATGTTTGATGTGTGCTCCTCATTACGCGACATCCATCCATCTGGTTGTCAAGCTTGGCCCGATGGATCATTTGCAATAACTCTGTATTTATAAAATATATATCAAGAAAAGTCAGTGGAATATTTTTTAAAAAATATTTCAATATTTCACTGCATTCATAAATACTTGAAACAACTTTTCCAAACATCGGAAACTGAAACTCATCACGAACCAGTCACTTAAGGGCCTCCTACGAGTACATATAAAATCGATTTGACCTATTTTCTCTTAAGTACAGCTTTTGAGAAATAAAGGTGAATCATTAAACTTCTCTTACTTGCCATTTCTATTCGCTTTCCCAACGCTTTATTCTAAAGCAAAGAAGAATATTCGTAATAGGAAAAAACGAGATATTCTAAAAAGCAACAGTGTGCGCCCAGTTATTAGGGTCCATAAGCACACTAGTGCTGGGGAGAGGCAAAAAATAAACAGTTTCTTGAATCCATAAAACATTTAATGTGAATATAAAAGAGCATACAAATAGAGAAACAAAAATGTAAATTACGCGGGAAAAAACCATGCTCGCTGAGCAACAAGAACGAACAATGTTTTAAAGAGTAAAATATATTTGGTTATTCCGTATTTAATGTTATCTAAGGACTTACTTAAGCGTGCAAAAAGTCACGCAAAAATTCCATTACAAACGGTTAGAGAAAGAAGGGAATAAAAAAATGATTGCTCGCAGAATCTTCCCTTTTTTGATCATTTTTTCCCTTTTCATGTTAAAATGAAGAATTTAAACGAATAATATGGCGGGCAAATTTGTTCACGCAGATGAAAACGCAACATTTCTTTCTTGCTTGTGCGAGTTTTTCGCTGATTATAGATCGTTTTGAAGAGTCTTCTCCGCTTGGGTATATTTAAGTAAGGTTTCGAGTCTTTGGGAGAGAGGGTTTGATTTCTTTTCCATATGGGGTCCATTACTTAAAGCAATGCTGCATTTGTTGCATAGGTTATGGTTTAAATTTAAGATTTAACATCTAATTCGACATCCCATGCTTATGAGGTTATTTTTAAATTTTTGTTATTAAGTATTTACAAATTGATTCCACACTCTGATAATGTCCAACAATTTAGGATTTTTCCTGGTGATTAAAATTTGCACCATTTGTTTTATGAACCATTGTTTTACTTGAATATATTTTATCCGATAATAGTTATTATTCTAAAGAAGCAGATTAAAACAGAATGGCACTGAAATTAACATTGTCACGTGCTGAATTGGCAATAAATAACTGAAAGAAAGCAGAGAGAGTTCCAGGCTCAAAATGCCATTCGACTTTGATGACAGACGATATTTCCCCCTTTTTTCCATTAAAATTTCAAGTTTTTGTTTTGTATTTTTGGTAACGGCATCGTTGAACTTTCTAAAACCTTCTTGTAACCAATCCTAAAGCATCAAACAATGTTTATTACCTTATATAACGTTGATTATGATTTATTTAGGGATTTCCATTACTTCTTCTGTTATGCTTTACATAGTGTTACTCTTTTTTCCAAGTAGATCTCTAAATTTCATTCCTTCGAGTTTTTACGTGACATTATTTACAGAGCAGTTGAGGTTAGAAGGGTTGGCCCCTCACAACAAAAATCTTATAACCTTAAAATGCGCAACATGTGTTCTATAAAATACATTTAGAGTTGTTATGATACCAAATGTCTTCCTGTTTTATGCGTCAACACTGTTAACAAAGTTCTCTTATTGTAAATCTAAGCGTACAAAGTATTCTTAAAAGCTGAAGAATAGCATGAATTCGCACCTTTAAAAATCTTTTGTATCGTAATTACCGAAAGTTTTTCACCATTGCTGCCTTTGACGGTTGTTAGGATATACACATTGCATCAAGTGAAATTTTAACATTTGTTATTGTTACTGTGAAGTTTAGCATATACTAGATATTTCATGTCTATCGCTTGAACTTATTATATAAAGAGATTGCAAAGCTCCTACTCTTCCCTTGAAAGTAACAAATGTTTTTATTACGAGTTGAAACCAAAACATGCGAGGTCGAACTATATCAATCCATTTTGATCTCGCAATATATATATATATATATATATATATATATATATATACACACACATATATATATATATATATACATATATATACATACATATATATATATATATATATATATATATATATATATATATATATATATATATATATATATATATATATATATATGAGATATTTCCTACTTCATATATTTGATCTGAGACGCCTTATTTTAGTTACCAACTATGTTAATAGTGATTTTCGGCTTTCAAAAATTGGCTCCCAATTTTTATTTACCACAGATTAGAACATTTACGTGCTTTAAAGCATTTAATTTGCTTTGTTGCTTATAATTCAATTGTTTCGATAAATATTAAGGAATGTATATAATTTATTCTTTATCAATAAATGTTTTTTATTCCCGTAATTGAAAGACAATGATTGCTTAAACGAATTGAAAGTGTGTTTTAAGTGCTTTTTCATTCAAACCCCAACTTTTTCTCTTCCCTTTTACACTAACAACAGACGATGTTTTGAAGTCAATTAAGAGAACCGCTGTAATTTTGAGGACGGCTAAATTATTTAACTGCAACCACAATCGGATCATTGACTACACAAAAAAAAGAGAAACGCAATAAAAACACCAAGGAAAAGGTAGAAAGAGCTTATTCGAAAGTAAATCACAGAGGAGAAAACACCAAACACACACACACACAAAAGAACCAAAAGCAGAAGAGAGCATCGAAAGGCATTATTGTAAAGAACCAACACTTCTGTTCTTTAGAACGAAAAAATAGAGGAAACAATACACGGAGGAAAAAATAAATAAAACAGGAGAGGGAAAAGAGGGGGAAGCAAAAAAGAAAAAAGTCGAAGTGTTGAAGTTAGAAAACAATCCCAAAACGGTTCGTCTGCGAGGTTTAGAAGCTTGTTGAATTAATTAAAGCTTAGCAAACGATAAATCAGAAGAATTCGCAGTCAGAAAGCGAAAAACGGCGAAAAGGTAAAGAGGAGACATTTTTTAAATAAAAAAGCGCGTGTGGAAATCGTTGAAACAAATAAAAATAAAAAAATCGTATAATAACAAAGGGACCTCCGAGGAACATGCCAAGGAAGAAAAATGCATCAAGGGGACCGTATATAAAGTGATAAAAAGCTCGATACATCGCTTGAGTTCTCTACCATTTTGAAGAATTAAATGTTGAATGTACTTTTTCATTCTTGACAGTTATCGATAATGCTTTAAATTAAATCTGCGGGTAAATTAGTTTAAATTGTATAAATGTTGATAGTAAAATATTGTTTAAAGGGGAGGGCAATTGAGAAGTTTGGAAATTTCAGTTTTAGCTATTCTAAAAGAACAGTGAACTGACGAATTTTTTCAAAATTTTGTTTTAAGTTAACTTATCTAAGGAATTACTCTTGATTTACATTCCGTAAAATACTTCGTAGTTCAATTTATCATTAAATGAAAATTCCGCGCGTTATTAAATATTGTCCAATTAGCACACTGAATTTTTTCTCTATAAAATATTTTTACATTATTTTTATTGGAATAAAACTTCTGGATAGATGATAGAATGCAGTTTCTTTTATTTTATGTAAACATTGAGTAAATAATTTGTACTTATGAAACTTTTCATTTTTATGTAAATCATACATTATTTACTTTAAACCACACATAAAAATTAAGTAAAAACAAAGGATGTTTCATCAATACAAAGGATGTTTCATTAAACCAAAGGATGTTTCATTAAACCAAAGGATGAATTTCAGGTTTGTTGCTATATACACTAGTGTTAAAACACTTTATATCGACTTAAATAGCTAAATATTACCTCAGAAAGAAAAATGTGACTATTATTAGTTTTAGTACTCTAGTTAAAAAATGAATAACCTTCAAAACAACGACTAACAAACATTAAAAACTTAGAAAAGTCTTGTCCCACCATTTCGGTGGACCAAGACGTTCACCATCATCAGGACAAAAGTAAGTCATAAGAAAATGTGAGTTTAAATATTATTGTTCTCGAATAGGGTTGACAACTAACTCTTTTAACTAAGCCTTTAAGGTCGTGTAAGGGCGGGGAAGTACTAGAGTCATTCACTAGTGTATTCGACAACGTAAAATAGATGAGGCTTCTCTGATGTTTAACTCGAGAATTGGACCTCGGACATTGGATCACTTTAGCTTGTTTGAAATATTTACACTAATATTAAATATTAAATAGCAATTTCATGAAGGTTTTCATCTGTTCATTTCCGTTAGTTCTCTATTAAATATTAATTTATGACATTTTATCTGCATGTTAAAGTATGTATCTCATTGCGAGAGAGCATGTGACTGAAAAGTAAACAAGTCCACTTTCAAATTAAAAGAAACGCATTTTACAATGAAATTACGTCTCACTAATTATTCTCCGTCGGTTTTTCTCGTTTTACGATGATTGAGTTAAGACCAAAAGAATTTCTCAGCTGATTGATAGCTCCAGAAAGTACGTTGAGCAATTTTTCTAATATGTTGATAGGAAAATGATAGCAAAAAATTTGCAGGTACATTTTTCTAAGGAAATGTAGCGTTCTTAGAAAAATTTCACAAACTTTTTCCAGTTTAGTACGCTCTGTTTATACATTTCCTGACTTTAAAAGTTTTAATTTTTAAGTTGGTCTACGAGAGAGAGAAGGAATGGTCGGAGTTTTTCACGAAACCAAACCACATGTAGTTTCGTGAACTTTTAAACACGCCTGTAAGCGAACGCTTGTAAGTTTTTCTCCAGACAAACCACATCCAATCAATTTCGGTAGCACATTTCTACCTGAAAACTAATCTGCATATTTCTTAGTCGGCTACGACACGATGGTAACAATGCTTCCAAAGGCGTCGCTCAAAGAAAAGCGAACCACGTCGCATAACAAACGAACTGTTCAGCGATGTTTCTTGCACAAGTTGCACAACAAGTTACAAAAATCCTCCCCTTTCTGAAAATCACGGGTTTTAATTAGATCGCTTTTTAGCGACAAAACACAACTCGCGGAAACATTTCCCAGGGAAACTTTACACAAGAAAATATTTCTCTAGCGCATTTTAGTATCGGACGTCAATTATTTTCCCTATCGTGGCGCAAAGACGACGTCAAACAAAGATCAGAAAAATCTTAATTTTTACGTCGCGAGAAAAGGGCAACAGCTGTTATAAGTGCCGCGTGTACCCCCACCCTGTACCCCAGTCGTTCCTTTTACGACATCTTCCCCCTTTTCCTTTTAATTAAGAAGTCATTACCCTGCGCCGTAAAAATAAAGTAAAAACCCGGAGTTATTGTTATTATTTGACAAACTTTACGTCTCCCCGTGCTATCTAGGTATCGAATTCAGTCAAATCGGCCCACGGGGTTGTGCAAAGGGCGGTCGAAACTGATTAGCCCCCCCTCCCAGAAGTGATGCTTGATGTCGTTACAGAAAATAAAATAATATCCCGACATTTAGATGGAGAGCATCAGAAGTTAATTATTTTTTTGCTGTTCCATCACCCCGACCACACTTGTAGCTTTGCGAGCGGGGAAATTTCATTAATTGGACCGAGAGAATCTGATACGCTGTTATTTCCGGGAAAGTTTTGAGTCTTTTATTAAAGAAACGAAGTTAAAAGTTTATAGGGAATGAAATTACAAGGTGTAGTGAGTAAGAAGCTGGCCTCTCTTGGTGTTGCCATTCGTTTAGGAGTAATTAAATGTTAAATTGCGCTTCTTTGCCTCCATTTTTAATGGACTATAATTAGTTTCAGACGTTTTGAAGCTGAGGAATAACTTATAGTTTGCGATTTTTTTTCGGTTTGTGTTGCAATTTGCATTCTGAGGCGAAATTCGGTTGGGAAAACGCTGTGAAAAACATTTCTTCACATAATTTCGTTGTAATTGTTAGAATCCTTATTATAGGGAGAATTTTTAATCAGGTAAATTGCTTTTAAAATACTTTTCCACTGTGAACTCGCTGCGAAATTTCACGCAGGTTGTTCCGTTTATATTTGGTTGTGAATTATGAAAGTGATGAGTCAATTGGAACAAAAAGTAAACGTTGCAACACTAGAAGAAAGTTTCAAAGTTATTTGATCCAGGTAAAATATAAAAATTAACGGAATATGTTTTCAACGAAGTATATTTTCTCAAAATATAGCTGAAAATGATTTCACTAGTCATTATTTTCCAGTTGTCTTAATTTTAAGATCTCCATTTCATGAAGACTACAGAAAACGTGTACAATTTAAATATAAAACCAGTTGGAGCTATTTTTTATTCTTTTGCTTCTCATTTATAATTAGAACCTTATGCCCTAAACCACAAATCCAATCCTATCCTCATTCATAAATCATTATGATTGTTTTATTAAATTGAATGTAATGATTTCAAAATTCAAAACTTTCTTGATTTTCATTTAGCCTAAAAATATACTTTAAAACTTTTTTTATCCTACACCAGAAATCAGCCTCTTCAACATGTCTTTGTCTCTCTCTCAATATAGTCTAGAAACAGAAATAAAATATGTAACTATTAACAATATTATTGACTGCAATGCCAGTAAAATCAGGGCAATTATTGAAGTGGGATCCTGTCAGATTTGAAAGGTCACACAGACGGCAAGTTGGAGAGTTTAACTAGTCGTTTCGGTGCAGATGATTTTGTAGGTATCTCTGCACCGAATAAAAACTTCGCACTACTGTTAGAAATAGGAAATGATTTCTTTCTAATCAGTATCTTCGCTGCGTTTTTTTATTCCTTTTATTTTTTGATTTTTCGCTGTTAGACCATTTTTACTACTCGCCAAACTAGAGGCAAAAGTCCGTTTCATAGCTCATGTCATATTGAATAAATCAAAATGTGTTAAATAATAAATGTATCTCCATAAACCCTCCTGGTGGTTGTTGCGACGATAGTAATATTTGCTAATGACGACTTATCTCGTCATCATAAAAATGTCGGCAATATCTTTATGACGAGATATCTCGTCATCAGCAAAATTGGCCACATCTTGATGGGCAAGATATCTCGTCAAAACCACGTGGAGGGTTAAGATTTCACTTTTAAAGCAATGAATTTTTGATGCTTTAAAATGCCTAGTTTTTACATTTTACTTAAAATCCTGTTCAACAAATCATTGAACTCTTATTTCATCACTCTTAAATCACAGCACTTTTTATTATGGTTTCTTGACCTCATGTTCTTAGAAAGGATACACGTGACATCGCAACATTGTACACACTCGACAGGCGTTTAAACATAAAGTGTTCACACGGAAAAGTAACGTCTATTTGCATAAGCAAACCATTTAGTTAGGAACTCTGCAGAACTTATAACCACTCGTGGAAGGCTAGCGCTTCAGGAACGGAATCCCGTGTTAATACCCACGCGAATTAATCGCTCGACGAGCTTCGTTTATGCAAAACCCCATCGACAGGAGAAACGACATCATCGTACGTTCCTTGACCGATCATGTTTAACAAAACGCGAAACTCTCACGCACCCGCCATCAGCGACTCCTTCCTCTCAGGAGTCGCATACTTGGGTGGCGAGAGCGCTGTAAATTAAAAAAAAGGAACATTAGAGAAACAAAAATTGACTAAATTGTGTAAAAAAAGATAGAAGAGATTCCATCAAGAGGCCCATCGTCATGCCCATTTAGACAAGCTAGGTTGGGTGGAAGAAAGAAAAAGCAAACAGCGCGAGATCTCGCAGACTTCGGATCCAAGTCTGAAGCAGGGCGCAAAGGCAAGAGCCCGTGCAACAATTCGTCATACTTTGATGGAGGCGCTGTGGAAAAAATTCCGCAGATCGGAATACAGGATAGAGGCTGGAATTACCCGGGGCTGCGATTAGACGGTGAGATGAGTCGGATTCAAGGCCCTTTTCTTTTCGGCTCTAATGCCGGGCCACATGGGAAAAGTGGACACAGAAGCCGGGCGGAAGGGTTAAAGAACTGCCACATATTTCATCTATCTGGAGGTGGATGGTTTCATCCACGGATTGTGAGGAGGTTAATGGGGGATGTCTATGGATGTGGAATTGCTCGCCGAGTGCATGGGTTGTGACAACTCAGCACAGACACGATGGAGTAATTTGGATGGACTCGAAGCTGAGCGTCTTTCTCAATTTTGAGGACAACGTGGGAATGATTTAGAAGTGAATTCGTGTGTTAATGATTGTGTATATGGACTTCAAATTGTTTTACTCAATGAGTGAGGAGTAGTAGTGACATTCTCTCTGTTGGGGTTAAAAATCCAATCTTTCCAAGTTTAAAAGGTAATAGACTTGTTCTTGAAACATGTTTTTTTATCTGAGAATGATTTAATGGGGATATATATGGATGTGGAATTGCTTACCGAGTGCATAGGCTGTGACAATTCTGCTCAGACTCAATATAGCAATTTGGATGGACTCGATGCTGAGCGATTTTCCCAATTTTGAAGACAACGTGGGAAAGATTTAGGAGGGAATTCGTGGGTGAATGGCGGTGTGTATGGATTTCAAATTGTTATGTTCAATGAATAAGTGTGTTAGAGATATTCACTCTGTTGAGGTTAAAAATCCAATCTTAGTAAGTTTGGAAGGTCTTGGTTTTTCTTGAAACAGATATGTTTTTTATCTGTGAATGACTTAATGGGGGATATCTATGGATGTGGAATCGCTTGCTGAGTGCATGGGTTGTGACAACTCTGCTCAGACTCAATATAGTAATTTGGATGGACTCGATGCTGAGCGATTTCCCAATTTTGAAGATAACGTGGGAATGATTTTGGTGTGGTAATGATGATGTGTAGGACAAATTGTTTTAATCTATGAGTGAATAGTGATGATATTCACTCTGTTGGGGCTAAAAAAGAAATATAAATAAGTTCAGAATTTTATCTGCGAATCATTTACACCTCTGTGGTCTAAACTGCGACGTTTGTTCTTGAAGCAGACATTATGATTTTATATTCACAAATGTTTTACATCACAATAGTTCAGACACTGATCCAGTGGGTATGTCATATTTTATGACTAGACTCTTGACATTCAAAATATTAATTTTCAAAATTTATGCCATTTTTAGGGATGCGTATTCACACAACTATATGTATCTAATTATTTTCCATTTATAGTGAAAAGTGCTTTTGTTCATTATAATAATAGTAATTTCATTGAAAATCTTTCAGAATGCTGATAGATATATAAAATTTAAACTGTTATACTGAACTGAAGAGAGGGATTGAGTAAAATCTGAAATAAAGTCAAATAAAGGGATATAAAGAAATATGGGATGATCTGATACTACATGAATTAAGACTACTACATTAATTTCACTGCTTTCATTAATTCCGTTTTGACTGAAATTTCAATATAGCCGGACTGATCTAATTTGGTAATGGACTATTAGTTTAGGAATGGAAGCGAAAACTATGTGCAAACTATTTCGCGCAATCTATGAACATGCTTTCTAAGTTGGTTGGTTGTTTTTTTATTGCGAAAAGTCCTGATATGACAAAGCTGTGCCAAGAAATTTTTTTCTGCCAAATTGATATACAAGTTTACAAGGAAAGGTTTACTGTCACAGAAGATAGAAATAGGCTCTTTAGTCCGATAATAAAGTCTTTTAGCTTTATATCTAATTCACAAAGTCTGATATCTCGCTCTTTTTACATTAGATTGCTCTAAATGAAGTTTAGCAACGACTTGGTGCCTTATTTAGGAATCACCACATTACCTGAGCCCATCAGTCACAAGCATCGATCAAATTCAAGAAACGCTGGACACATCGTATTTGAACTCACTTCAGATTAAATCATGTTTCAGCTCCACTACTATAACCAACCTGAGTGAAATTCGCTATGACTCGCGTAATGGAGGTTATGAATGACGAAAATGACGAAAGCAGTGTCCTTGTCAAGGCTAGTTGGGGCATCTTCTAAACCTCTCCTGAGTCCCACCTGAACCACCGATGCGTCGCCCGAATCACGCTCCCTTTATCGTTTCCCTTCCCCACCAAACATCTGTCATTAAGGACATCAACAGCCTAAAAAATGGCAGGCGACGAAAATCATTGCTCTCTTCCTTAGGGTCACAGAAGGATGAAGAGCCAAACCACTGGGAGCAAGCACTGATGGACGCACACACACCGTCACCGGAGGAACATGGAAAGAAGAAGCAAAAAAATAAATGTGGGAGAGCTCTATCCTTGTGAGAGAATCTTCCTCCAGATAATCAGATCATTCAAGCATTTCTTCTAACCCTTTGGAGAAAACCCTCCAGGTGTGAGTTCACCAGCGGTAGATAAAAAGAGGTTCAACACACGTTTGATACCTTCGGGCTTTCAGGAAGCAATTGATTCTGAAAAGGACGGTATCGATGTCTGGCTATTCTAGCCTCGGGTCAGCTGTGGACATCGCCGGCACGCGCGATGCTCATGCTGGTCACAAGCCTGGAAACCAGCCATGTGAAGCAAACAGGCATTCCATACTGAATAATGCCCAATAGTACACTGTTGTTGAGTTCCAACGCTATGACGATTGTTTCTTCGATAAAGAACAGCCACAGACGTTTTGCTGTTGGAGAGGATAATTCGGGTAATTCGATACAGCCCGACTGGGAAGCTTATGGTTTAATGTTCTGGATTACGGTTCACGGAAGTTCCTTTTTAACCTATCCATTTGAGAATAGTCAGTGGGTTCGAGGTATGCGCTGAAGTTTCGAAGCACTTTGAGCGGATTTCTTGTTTTTTTCCTTCCGAAACTAGCTGCGGGAATGATGGAGGTTTTTTACGAGGGATAATTCTAACTGCGATGCAATAAAGAAACTTTTTGGTTAATTTCGAGAAACTAATATTGTCAAGTTTCTCAAGTTTCGGGTTGGAATTTTTATCCCTTTCGAAAATTTCACGGCTCGTGAATTTCAGGATTATGTAGTTACTTTGTATGATATTAACATAATGGTTGTCTTTCTAACCGAAGTGAGTCAAAACAGAACTTGAATTACCATTAATTCACAGTTAAATACAATGTTCTTTCATTTTAGTCCCTGAGAATACAATATTTGAAAGAGCATGGACATTTGCATGAGTTAATTCTCTGATATTTTCTAATGAATACAATTCTAAGCTTGTGTTAAGAAATCAAATTTATCATTTAAAATTATTTTTTTCAGATTTCCTCATTGTAATTATATTTTGTACTCGTGTCTTTAAGGTAAACCTTATTATAATTCTTCCTCAAATAGAGTTATGTTGAACACGAAATATTACTAATAATTTGTATGTTTAATTTTTATGTACAATTAATGGATTGATAAAATTATTTTTAGAGAGCCTATAAACTATACAAGTGTGGGTTCTTATTTTATCTCCTCAGAAAACTTGTTTAAAATATGTATTATAAAAATATGTTATCTGAACTAACGGTAGCACTTTTTCCTGTACATTTAACTGCAAGGTAACATAATATCAGAACAACACTTATTAATCTTTAAATTCAAAAATCGTCTTTTGGGCATTTCATTGCCATGTATGGGACAGTCACAGACATATTTTAGTCATGATAAAGGCTGTATACTTAATTATTCTTTATTAATCAAAAAACTTTTTTGAGCTTGAATTGCATTCCTTAACTTTAACTAATCCCATATTTAGGGTATATTTTTCTACATGAAAGAGCTAATGTCAAGCCGTCATATATGGGACATCTCAATGTGATCAGATATAGCCCATACGTTTCCACTACGCTTGCAGCCTGCTAGCTATAGGCGGCTCAGGTACGATTCCTTTAACTACTCTGGTGTATTTCTCTCTTCTGTGTCAGCAAAACTTTTCTAGTTGTGTTTGTATATCCATTACTTGATGGAAAGACATTGATTGGCACAGCATGACGAGATACGGACCTTGCGCCATAAAAACCAACCTACCGACTAACTTTCCATAAGTGTGATTGAAAACGATTGACAAGAAAATGTTTCATCGCACAACAGTCAATGAACTTGAAGTTAGCCTTCAAGTTCAGAGACTTGTCTGTCGATTATTTTAAATAAAACAAGCTTTCAATTGCTTTTGCGTAGAAAAAATTGAAAAAAAAGTAGGTCCAGCCTAAAGACCATCGTGTACTCAGGGGTCGTTTACATTACATCGTATACATTTAAACTGTCGTGGCCTCAAATATCCTCACGCTGCCGTTGTTTGAATGCCAGCTCAGGTATTGATTTCGTCATCTGACCGTGCTTCAAAATTACGAGGTGTTGTCCTCGGATTCTTCCTTTTGGGATTGATCCCGAACCATCGCCAATAGCCCGTTGTGTTTATCCAGTGGACGTAAAAACAACTACCTACCCACCTACCAAATAAAACAAGTTTTCGATTGCCTTTCCTCTAGAAAAAAATTCAGCGAAATCAAACTTTCCAAACTTTAAACTACATCTATCCTAACTACATCTATCCTAATATGAAAAGTACGCGTCAGCAGTCCGGAAAAAAATGAAAGGAGAAAAGAGAATGGTAAACGACTTGACAAAAACTTGACAAAACAAACACCTGCTTTTTTTTCCAAAAGCGCAAAACTGGACGAACAACTTCCCATGATTTTCATTCGCAAAAACAAACCTCCAATACTTTCTTTTATATTCCACACCACTTTTTGTTCCCCTCAAAATTCTCACGTAACGTCTAGACGACTGGAGAAGCTCCCCGTCCTTTTTTCAGCCCCCCTCTCCCTTGCAAATGATGTAAACGCTTGACTGAACTTCCAGTAATTAAGAAAATGGACACCTATGGGCTCAGTTACTCAGTGCTTTAATCCCTCCGCCACCCTCCAAGAAACAATTTGCTTTTTTGCCTCCCCATCTGATTTTTATTGCCGGGATCGTCGCAGTTGGGTGGCAGTGTTTGGCGATGGCATCGCCGGTGGAGGCGGTGTTGTTGCATTACCGTCACCTGGATCCGTTGCGGGTTAATGTTCAGGAGGGTGCTGTTTACACGACCCGGTCTCATTACGTGAGTGTAGGTTTAAGCGGAGTCTTTCGGTGGTTAATTGATGCTCAATTTGGCTTTTAATTGTTACGGATGTTGATTGTGGAGATGGAAACTCCCGCGATCCTGTTTGGGTTTCAGTTTCGTTCTGGTACTTCCGCGTCAAACGTGTGCTACAAATATCTATAACAAAAATTAGTTTCGTAGTTGGTTGATTGATTGTAAGTAAAATTGGTTGATTTGGGTTTAATGGTGCAAGGTCCACCAATAAGACAAGCTCCGCCAAACGTGACCAAATTAAATTCAAAACACATTTGAAAGTTATCAACAAAAAAACAACAGCACTAACCTTCCAAGTGGTTTCGACGAGATATCTCGTCCATCAAGATTTGATCAATTTGTGTTCCTATATCTCGCCATCAAGATTTGATCAATTTGTGTTCCTATATCTCGCCATCAAGATATTGCTGATTTTTTGTTGATGACGAGATCAAGATCTTATCGTTTTTTTCTAATGATGAGATATCTCGTCCATCAAGATCTGGTCAGTGTTAATGATAAGATAACTTGTTGAGACAATCACCAGGGAGGTTAAAAAGTTGATTAAAACATTTAACTACATATCACCTTCTGAGGGGTGAAAACATATGAAAAGGCTAGGATAAAAATAAAGGGAGGACAGATCACTAGGATATCTTGGGGGTTGTGATGCCCCTGTTTACTTACTTAAATAAAGTAAATCAACCGAGGGTCAAAAATTAGGAGTCACATCAATTCTTACATAGTTTAAGTACCTGAAACACAGGTTAGATAATGTATACTGGTATGTTATTGGAATTTTCTTAAATATATAGATCATCGATTACGACAAGCAATTGAAAACATTGACCATCTAATGAAATAGACTGGGTATATGCTCACAGCTTCATGCAGGTTCTTGCGGTCGCTCGTTCTGAAGATTGATTGTGACGTGGTTGTAGGAAAAGCATGAATCCTAATGTGGGACAAATTATTGATAGGTTAAAGTGATTATCCAACGTGATTAAAAACACTAGTCTGCACTTCAATAGCCAATGGACCCAAGCCATTCTTAAACTCGCGTGATTTACCTTTCTGAAATCTTGAGACAGCAATTCTGCCCACATGCTATATCTATTTCATTAGAAGGTGGATGATTGAAAATAGTTGCATTGATTTTAAACAAACTTTTCTAGGCGGAATAATATGGAAATAAGCATTTTTGTGCGATGCATATTTTTCTGACTCATTTTAGTAAAAATTTCGATACTTTCTTGCATTATACAAACATTCTAGAAAATAAAAACAATGCAGCTTTTCGTCTATAAAACCCAATCAACTAATCATCGTTACCAACATAACAGACTCCAAAAGCTTAATTACCAAACTTGATGACCACTAGCTATTATTTCAAAAATTTTAACCTACCAACCAATTCTCAAGCAACTAACCAACCATCATTACCAACACACCAAGCTCCAGATAATTACCAAATTAGACGACCACTAGCAAATATTTCTAAATTTTTAATCATCTGAGTTTGAAAAAAGTAAGTGTCCAATTCAGTTTTTACATCAGTTTTTTATTTTTAATTCGTATCTGTCAGATATCCATCGTTATCAGCTTGACCAAATATGACCGCTTGAGCCATAAAACCCAACCCAACAACCAACCATCGTTACCAGCAGAACAGCCTCCAGAAACTTAATTACCAAATCTGATGACCACCAGCTATTATTTCTAAATTTTCAATCGCCAGGGTTTGGGGAAAAAATAAGTGTCCACGTGTCGAAATTGGCGACAAAGCCACTCACCAACAAGTCACGGTGCTTTGTTTTCGTATGCACTTGGGACGCAAAAGAATCGTCAAATATTCAAAAAGTGTTCAATTCAATTTCCTCATCGACTTCTACTTGTATTCTTCAGATATCCATCGTTGCCATCTTGGCCAAATATGACCCCTGCGCCATAAAACAATCCAATCTACCAACTTAACAGGCTCCAGTAACTAAATTACCAAACCTGATGACCACCAGCTATTCTTTCTAAATTTTCAATCGCCAGGGTTTGGGGAAAAAAGTAAGTGTCCAAGTGTCGAAGTTGGCGACAAAGCCACTCGCCGACAAGTCACGGTGCTTTGTTTTCGCATGCACCGGGGACGCAAAGGAATCGTCAATTTTTTGACCCCACTCATCTCCTACAATCACAGAAAGTAATCCCACGGGCCGCGTAGAGGAACCCGGGAGATTGTCGGCGTATTTAGTCATGGCTAACAACCCTCGCAAAATCGCCTCGCTTTTCACAGGCACCTAGAGGAAGTCCTCGGAGACGAGGTCTGAATGGCCGTTCACGGACGACCGCTTCCCGCACCGCGCTAATATCGGACGCAGTTTCCTTTTTGCTGCTGCCTCGGATTCCGATTTTCCCATCGGTGGGAACCGAATCCCTTAATGCACAGAAGTTTGCGATTGTTTGGGGGCTCGAAATTTGAAAGAAAAGGGTGAGGTGACTTCGAGAAGAAAAGGATGTTTAAAAGTCACTGCTGTAGTCTAGTGTCGCATGATTGCTTTAGCATGTACTCTCTCACCCGATTGCTGTGGCTTAGGCAGTCCTGCTAACGAAAACAAGTCTAAGAAAACGACGAGCAAACAGAATTTGTTTTTATTTGGCATTTGATTTTGATGACTGATACTGGACAAGATTTGGATTGTTCCATTTCAAACTACTATGCTTTCGCTTTTTCCTCCCTCGTTGTCTGCTCTGTTCTTATTGATTTGTTTTTATTTTGTCTTGTGTTTGTGTGTGTGGTATAGTTTGTCCATTATTGGACTTTGCTCCTTTAAACCATCGACCTTTTAATTAAATAGACAAAGAGACAGATGTAAGATCTCAAAAGGGTTGGTCTCGTGGGATCAATAATCGACTTGAACCGATTGGCTACCGAAGCTGAAACTATTTTAATCACGCTAGCATTTTTAATCATGCTCGATAACACATTAACCAGCCGTTAATTAGTCCTGCATTAGGATTCGTGTTTCTCTCACTATTCAAACCTAATGATCAGGAGAAATAACATGAAGTTGCGCGCACATGCTCCATCTATTTCATTTGAAGACCAATTCTTAAGACCCTAACCCATTTCAAACTAGTAACTCATTACAACACGTATTCAGTTATACCTCTTTTCACTCGTACCTGATTTCTTGTTTATAACTTTCAGTGGCAAACAAGCATTAACAGGAAGAGATTTATGAATTCTCCCTATAAGAAAATGCTTGTATTTATTAGTTCTTGCTAAGCTTTTGTTATATTTTTCAAAAAATATTCTACTCTACCGTCGTAATTCAGTGGGTTTTACGATTTCGCAGGCAAACTGCGAGTTGTATGCTCGACGCAGGTTTGATTTCTCCCTGGGTGTATTCTTTCTCCTGTGTCTGTAAAACGTACCTTGTGTGCATTGGTCCCTTACTTACCGTTTATGTCTAACGTTTGGCGCAGCTTAGCCAAATATGGCCCTTATGCCAGAAACGCACCAACTAGCCAAAAATATTCTCGGTGTTTGTATTATTTTTATAGGTTTTATTTCTGATAGCTTGTTTACCAAATATGAAATAAAAAACTCCTTTAAAATGCAAAACTTATGCTTATTTATTTAGTAAGTTTTCCTACATTCTTCGGATATAATGCTTAGAATTCAAATTTCTGAAGAATTGGATAGCAAAACTGAGGGATTTCACCAGATTTCTATGGTCAAAGAAATTGTACAAATAGAAGCTACCACAATTTTCTTGACTTTTAATCAGGAAGAGGGGATAGTTGAATTAAAGTTGCACTGGAGCGATGCAACGGGCTACTGGCGACGGTCCTCGAAAGGGAAAGATTCGAGGACAACATCTCGTAATTCTGAACCACGGTCAGATGACGAGGTCAAAGCCTGAGCTGGAACTCCATTCTCAGACAGTTTTAACGTGCACCCCTCCCCGTACACGTTGGGATCGAATTTCGAACTCGCAACCCTCCGGTTACTAATCCGCTACTCTTCCAACCGGCCTACCGCTACCCCAGCATGTTTTGGAAAACTTGTATTGGTTGTTTCACCTCAATCCATTTCAATCAGGAAGAATTTGTACATTATACTAATGGGCTCGTTGCATTGGACAACAGGTCAAAATATTTCGAAACTGAAGTTTCATTTCCACCTAAAATCGCTTGCAACAAGGATTGATGAGCAACATCAATTTTGAAATGGAAATCAAAAGATAAACGAACTGGATGTTACTGTTGTGAATGATTGCCTCTCCTATGAACAGAGTTAAACAAAGAATCGTATGAAATTCCAATAGAAAACACCCGCGTGAGACCATTGCCATCAAATCGGTTAATTTACAGTATAACATTAGCAACAACTATGTTTCAATCAGCAAATGTCCTTATTTACGCTACATGAAGAAATAAGCTTAGGTGGCATTACGCAAAGGCAAGGAGATAGACAAAATAATCAATTACATTGATTGAATTGATGCCGTGCTTGAACGGTTCTCCAACATACTGAAACAAGAACCATCTCCCATTATTAGACTGTCTACCAACCACCTCGAGCCATAGTGAATTTACATTGAGTCAATTTCGGATACGTTTATAGAGATACGGTAGACCTGGCGAGTGCTGTCCTTAATCAATATCACCGGGTTGTGTTAGAAGCACACATTCACTGGGATATACATAGATGTGCATAATCCAACCGACCATTTCATGCAGTGCATATGGGATAGGAGAAGTCTTGATGATAAACGGGCCCATCCATTTAGACCTGTTTATTACACAGTTGACGTGTACTCAATTCGTACGTGTCTCAACCAAGACTGATAAATACTGAAATTTAAGCATGCACTTTGAACACTGGCGAATTGTG
This sequence comes from Meta bourneti, assembly GCA_933210815.1. NCBI lineage: Eukaryota > Metazoa > Arthropoda > Arachnida > Araneae > Tetragnathidae > Meta > Meta bourneti. The sequence continues at coordinate 72,074,886 of OW119929.1, read as the reverse complement.
CTCATTTATGCATTGAATAATCTGTATGAAATGGAATATGGGGAAAAACTATATAATATGCTTCAGAACAATAGAATTCTTAATATCCACACTTAATTACACTCTTAATAGCATTAAAATAGAAAAGGGGCATATTATACAAAGTCGACCAAATATCGTACCTAGCATGATAAAATTATAAGAAAATTATGTATGGCTACATGTAGACATTACTTCCAGATGACATCATGTCTTTGTTAGTAGCAGTTCACTTAAAAATTGAAGAAAAACTATTAACCCTATCACGTCACAAGATTTCAGAGTAGTGCAGTATTGCTTTCACCGCGCAACACAGATAATGACTAAATAACCACATCTATTGGTTGAAAAAAATCATAGGAAAGATTTTAAAGGTCAAGAAGAATAAATAATGGTTGGAAGTAATGCGCAGGGAAAACTGCGGTGATTTTCTCGACGAGGAATCTCTTCCTTAGCAGAACTGGCCAGATCTTGATGGACGAGATATCTCGTCATTACAAAAACTGACCACATCTTTGTGGACGAGATATCTCGTAATTAGAAAACTAACCAGATTTTCATGGACGAGAAACTTCGTCATTAGAAAAAAGACTAACCAGATCTTAATATCCACACTTAATTACACTCTTAATAGCATTAAAATAGAAAAGGGGCATATTATACAAAGTCGACCAAATATCGTACCTAGCATGATAAAATTATAAGAAAATTATGTATGGCTACATGTAGACATTACTTCCAGATGACATCATGTCTTTGTTAGTAGCAGTTCACTTAAAAATTGAAGAAAAACTATTAACCCTATCACGTCACAAGATTTCAGAGTAGTGCAGTATTGCTTTCACCGCGCAACACAGATAATGACTAAATAACCACATCTATTGGTTGAAAAAAATCATAGGAAAGATTTTAAAGGTCAAGAAGAATAAATAATGGTTGGAAGTAATGCGCAGGGAAAACTGCGGTGATTTTCTCGACGAGGAATCTCTTCCTTAGCAGAACTGGCCAGATCTTGATGGACGAGATATCTCGTCATTACAAAAACTGACCACATCTTTGTGGACGAGATATCTCGTAATTAGAAAACTAACCAGATTTTCATGGACGAGAAACTTCGTCATTAGAAAAAAGACTAACCAGATCTTAATATCCACACTTAATTACACTCTTAATAGCATTAAAATAGAAAAGGGGCATATTATACAAAGTCGACCAAATATCGTACCTAGCATGATAAAATTATAAGAAAATTATGTATGGCTACATGTAGACATTACTTCCAGATGACATCATGTCTTTGTTAGTAGCAGTTCACTTAAAAATTGAAGAAAAACTATTAACCCTATCACGTCACACGATTTCAGAGTAGTGCAGTATTGCTTTCACCGCGCAACACAGATAATGACTAAATAACCACATCTATTGGTTGAAAAAAATCATAGGAAAGATTTTAAAGGTCAAGAAGAATAAATAATGGTTGGAAGTAATGCGCAGGGAAAACTGCGGTGATTTTCTCGACGAGGAATCTCTTCCTTAGCAGAACTGGCCAGATCTTGATGGACGAGATATCTCGTCATTACAAAAACTGACCACATCTTTGTGGACGAGATATCTCGTAATTAGAAAACTAACCAGATTTTCATGGACGAGAAACTTCGTCATTAGAAAAAAGACTAACCAGATCTTGATCTCGTCATCATAAAAAAATAGGCAATATCTTGATGACGAGATATCTTGTCGTTAACGAAATTGATCAGATCCTGATGGCCGATATATCTCGTCGAAACCCCTTGGACGGTTAAAATTCGAAACAAAGATGTGGAAATGTGATACTTATTTTGGGACAGAGGGAATACAATATAATCCTTTTTACACGATTTTTTTCTCTCTTAGAATGGGTTAAATGTTGCGAACAACTAAATTACCCACTCAAAAAGCTTATTTTTAATCCTTTTAAGCATTATAAAAGCACAAAAATTACAGCCTCCATTTCCCCCTGGAACCATCCGCACAAGTCCTTACCCCTTTAATACATGGAATTTAACACCCGTGGGAGAAATTCCCACGCTTTCGAAGTGAGAGATGAAGACATAAATGCCGATGTACACATAAAGTAATTCGCGTGCCATCTTAAAGAAGCTGCGGGAGCCAGAGCCGTTTTGCTTTGGAGATCGCTCATGGATAAGACCCCGCAGCACGCGACAACAGGGATGATGCGCCTCGCACGTGTTTATATCCATTAAACCATTGAACTGTATTGATTTAGCCGCTTTAAATACCACTTTGGATAAACAGAGGCATGCCGATACCCGACTCCGAAACGCTTGGTGTCCTGTGTTGTCGGGGATTGTGGGTTTTGCGGATGTAGACCACGCACCGAGCTATTGATTTGTGAAAGAAACTGATACAAATCCGTTTCATCTGCTGCTGATACTCGAGTTTAGTTACTTTTTGTCTGCCGCTTTTAAATCCCGCTTATTACCTCGTGGAAAAAGAAAGAGTACTTAGGTAAGGGGAGGACACGTGCGAGCCCAAATCTTCAAAGTTCATATTGAACCAAATTCTAATTTGTCCTGTAGTTTTCAAAAACTTTATATCTTTACCACACACTCCCAGATTCTTAACTCTAATATGTTCACGCTCTTATTTGTTTAATCTTTACCCATTGATATTATTTAAAAAAAATACTTTCAATGTTATTTCATGCCAATATTCTTCATTGTCATATGTGATGAGGCAAGTGAATATCATGGACAGTTACTCAACTACATCTACTAGGCCGCAGTAACCCAGTTGGTACAGTGCGGATTAGTAACGAGAGGGATGGTAGTTCGAAATTCAATCCAACCAAAGACCGTTTTGTACGTGGATACTGGTGCACATTAAATAGGTCGAGGTCTCAAATGTCCTCACGTTGGCGTGGTGTGGAAGTTTGGAGAGTGGGATGCCATCTCACCTTTTCATCTGATCGTTGGTTCAAAATTACAAGGTGTTGTTCTCGATCTCTCCCTTCGGGACTGACCCAGGACCGTCACCAATAGACCGTCGTGTTGCACCAGTGCGATGTAAATTACTTACTGTTATAATTAAAAAAAATGCTTTCAATACTAATTCACGGGGCCGTTTTTGCCTCACGTGATGAGCAAGCGCATTGAGTTACTCAACTCCATCATGGGATACCTATCTTAAAAAGGATTTGCGGTAAAGAAATTTCCCACCATGTATAAGATGACTAGGGATGGGCGAGGAATATTTTTTTAATTGCCACCTACCTGATTTAGTGGTGATGGCGTTTGTCTGCCACCCTGTCGGGGGGCAGACAAAGGGAACAAAGAGAAACCGGGTTGGAATCCCAGTTTGTAAGCTCATGGATGTATGTGTTTGTCTTTGTTAATAGTAACGGCGGCAGCTTGGTGTTAACTCAATGGGTGTTTCCTCGTGGATTGTTACCTTGTTTGCGATGCCATGAATTTCGAGTGGGGCAATTCATATAATTTCATTCATGTCCTTTGGATTGAGTAGCTTTCCTGCAGATATTTGAAGCGTAATGGTAAAAACAATCTACAGGAGCCTTTTAAGCTTTTCCAGCAAATGACAACCCCTACTTTAGTCCCAGATACTAAGTGAAATCACCCAGCGAACGCCATTTGCCTCACCTCATCCTACATTAAATTACTCTTATATTACTTTCATACAGTACATTTTTTAATCAAGTGATTCTTGAATAATACATTTTAAGTCATGTATTCAGAAGTGTATAGTAAAAAACGCAACTTTAATTCAGTGATCAGAAATCATCAGGAATTTCAGAAAAAATGTTACAATTAGAATCTCACGAGTCTATCTCGTCATCATAAAAAAATCGGAATTTCATTTCTTGATGACGAGATCACTTGTCATTAACAAAATTGGTTAGATCTTGATGGACGAGATATATCGTCGAAAACACTTTGAGGGTAAAAGTTTTTCAATTTTAAGTAAAAAATGATACATAAGGGACTTCTTACACAATTCAATTTTCAATTGATTTATTACAAGCAATGCGAACTTTTATGATGCGATGCTTACTTCTGTTTGATCAATAATTTACAAACTATTTATAAGCTGTTTTTTAATTAGATTTAAGTCTATTCAATGAATATCTTTTCATGTGATCACCTCTATCTGTACCCCTTGGTCTCTTTTATTTGAATAAAACTTCCAAATACGAGTATATCTTTAGCAGTAGTTCTCAGTATCGTTCACATAAATCCAAAGATCAGAACACTGAAATGTAAATTTCCAGACATGATTTGGCAAATTTTGAATTTCAACTTTTGCAACGGACAAGAAAATCTATAATTTAGCTAATTTTGGATTTAGCACCGAATAGTACCTTAAGGTAAAGTTTAGCGAATATAGTACTTCACAGTTGCCCTAATGGTATCTGCTAATAAATATGGTACATCATAATGAATATGGTACACCATAATGAATGTGGTACCTCATAGTGAATATGGGATCTTTTAAGTTCCTTACATGTGTGGGTTTACAATTTTATTATAAAGAAAACGATGAGCCTTACATTTATTTGAAGAGCAGTCATATTTTCTTTAAGAAAGATATTTGACGTTTCTTTTGAGAGGTATTTGCATAAGAAGTCTTAAGGCCGCAGGTAAAGAATTCCCCACGGAATTGTTACTCATCCCACTTCCACACAGCAGCAACCGAGTCATATGTAATGGACTGACCCCACACTGCTTAAGGTCGTTGGCAACAAACCAACCCACCCCACTCGAAACCGCACACACGCCTTGACATACCGAACTCTCTTTCAAGGGTCAGGGCGGAACCACCGACAAGGTGAAGAGGTTTCAACCCAGGGCTGGACCCAAAGGTCTGTTTGACTGCACCAGGGGCACACGCCCCACGGTCAGGCAGTGTGGAATGGATGGTGCATGCCCACTGCCACACAGACTTCAGGTGTTTTCCCCTCTCGTTATTTGTCTTCGTAAGGGTGTATGTCGGAATATGTAGGGCGAGGAGTACCTATGTGTTTCAAGGTGAAGGAACTTTGATGTGACCATGGGCGGGATGCAGGAGAATTCCATGAAATGATCGCTTTGTTTTCGCCAGTTTTGTTGGATTGAGACAGCAGTATTTGGCACAGCGAAACAGACAAAAAATGAAATATTTTACTATTAAATGAAGTAAAAAAGGAATTATATGGAAATTATCCATTAACTGAAGAGAAATAGTCGATTTGGCCTTACTTTATTCAACAGAGCGATCAGTCAACAGTGAATAATAAACTATTAATTCAATGACAACCCTTTATTTATTAAAAAGGAATGAGAACTTCTGAATTGCAGAAGGGCTCCATTTTAGCTATTGTGTACCCAATATAATTATTTAAAACTGTTCAATTGATTCTGTCAATGTCTTAACCCTCTGAATGTCATGAAGTATGTAGATAAGTAGTTAATTAACATCTCACTGGAGAAACAACGGGCTATTGGCGACGGACAGGGATCATCCTCGAAGGGAAAGATCCGGAGACAACATTTCGTAATTTTGAACTATGGTCAGATGACGAAGTCAACACCTGAGCTGGCATCCCACTCTAAAATCTTCCCCACCACGCCATTCGTTACTCTTCCAACTGGGCTACCGCGGCCCTTGAACGTCATGAAATTTTCGAGTAGTGTTGTATTGCTTTTCCCCCAACAAAAGTAATACTAAATAATCACATCTATTGGTTATAAGAATCATAGGTAAAATTGCAATTGATCAAGAAGGGCAAAGCTGGTGAGGTCATACAAGGAAAATTGCAAGTTGCATGGTGAAATAATGCGCACATAACCCTCAGACAATAAATTCACAGTTAATCAGAGAGTTGTTAATGTATCTTGCCTATGGATGTTCCTCCGTGACTATAGACACGTATATATCCGCAGGTTGCCGAGTGCATATATGCGTGTGGGCCCCCTTAAAGGATTAATTTCTACAACATTGCATATATTACGACAGATAATCAGGTAACATTTTCTGGTTTTCGTTTTAATCTGATTGGTAGGTAGTTAATTAACGTAACACTGAAGCAACACAACGTGTTATTTGCAACGGCCTGGGATCAATTTATGGCGCAAGGACCATGTCTGGACAACCTGAGCCAAGCATAAGACAGACAACGTCAAATAACGGACATACGCACGCGAGGAAAGTTATGTTGGCTCGGGAGAGGAAGTAACAGGGATTGAACCTGCACCGCCTACATCTCACAGGTTGCTAGAACAGTGGGAAAACTCACTGAGCCAAGGTGGCCCCCATATATGCATGGAATAAATATAATCTACATTTAGTTTGTATTTAGACTTATTAAAGCAAATTGGTATGTTTAAAAACATCGCAAGGTTACTTTTATGCAAAGCAGTCAGTTGAAACCTATTAGTCAGTTAAAGCAGCGAATTACAGACCGAATTTCAAAGACGCTAAAAAATAAAAGAGGATAGTATAAAGAAAGTGATGGGGGATACAGGTTTACGAAGATTAACTAGAAAGTGATGTGGATTACAAATCTCACAACCGGAAACGAACCAGACATTTAAAGGAAAAGATAAAAATCAATACATTTGTAGATTATTCATTGATTAGGTACTTAGTTCCGAGTTGAAATTAGTGATCTCAAAGAGCAAATTTAGAGACAGAGATGAAAATCTTTAGAAGTCGGATTGGCTTGACAGCACTGACCACAACATTAATGCGACTAATAAGAAATGTCATCCTGTATAAGGTCAATTTTGATTCTGCGTATGTGATTTCAGGTAAACATGCTTCATCAGATAACCAACGAACCGAATGTAATTTGGAAAATCATTTGAGATAATACGATTTCGATAATCTCAAAACTGTTGTAACGTTGTATGATTCACTTTGCTCACCAGAACTCTCAGTTACCTGTTTCAACATTTAACCCTCTTGGTGGTTGTTTCGACGAAGTATCTCGTCATTAGAAAACCTGACCAGATTTTGATGGACGAGATATCTCGTCATTAGAAGAGACTGACAAGATTTTGATCTCGTAATCATGAAAATATCAGCAATATCTTGATGACGAGATATATAATCATTAGCAAAATTGGTCACATCTTAATGGACGAGATATCTCGTCAAAACAACTTGGAGGGCTAATGTTACCTGAAGCTGAATTTATATGTGATATAAATATATGTTTCGTAAGTATATTTGTTGGTTAGTTGAGTTTTATGACACGAGCCATATTTGGTCAAGCTGTGCCAAACACTTGATAGACAACATCAAGGAACGGGCATACACACAAGGAAAGTTTTTCTGACAAAGAAAAGAGAACTCAACCTGGAATGAGCTACAGGAATGAAACTTTTGCCACCTGCATATTTATTGAAATATTTTAAACAAAATTCGTAGTTTTAACCAGAACACTGGAACATAAATTTCATTTAGAAGAAAATGGAGAACACGTGTGATCTATGAAGCTATAAAAAATCTAGCAAACAATACTCTGGAGACAAACGTATTTTTTGATAACTTATTTCTAAAAGTTTCATCGATTTTTTGATAAAAATAGCATGCATTTTCAATATTCAGCAATTTTTAAGCAATTCTAATCAACTCCAAGATAAGGAAACATTGAAGAAATAGTTCCACCAGTATCAAATACGTTCCTTAAATGAAATTTTGAACATTTTAAAACATTCTGAGCAAATGTTGAAAAAAATCGAAACTCTCAAAACAGGCAATTTTTAGGGTGGAATTTCATTAGCGTATTTATTACAACTGGATTAAATGAATGGTGAAGAAGATAGGCTGTTTTTGTTTCGACAAGTACTCGGGTCACGGGCGAAACGAGTTTCCGTTCGAATACAGCATTTCTCCATTTCACCAACAGATGGCTCTGCTACACCATCGTGTAGAATTCTTTGCGAAGTGATATTCGCGACATAATTACAATAAAAATGCTTCATTTTTCGCGTAAAAAAGTAAAGAAAGAAAAGCACAGTTGGATGATTAATTTCTTGCAAATTGCTTTTCAAGTGACAAAGACAAAAAAAAATCATTATACTTTCTATCAATTGTAGTTCTGACCATTACAATGGTAAGATTACATTTTTCATTTGAATAAATATGCGATATTATACTTATCATCATAGTTGGCACGACAGCCCTTTGTGAGCCTTTGCCTTCAAAGACTTATACTTATACTTATACATGCATAATTTTGAAGATCATAATTTTTGTGACCCAGGTATTTTATAAATACAACAGTATATTGATTGATATAATTATGATTCTATGGTAATTGAACTAAAACAGCATATTTGCTATACGTCTATATTTTAATTTGTAAATTTATTAAACTTGGTTTTTGAAACATAAGACGTTACGAAATAAAATATGCAATTTTGCTGCTGTAAATTATATAGTTGAAAAACATTCAGCTTGCAATCTTAAATTAAGGTTTGTTAAAAGCCGAAAAGGATTAATTGACTACATTATAGATATACAGGATTATGGGTTTCACGATACTTCAATACTACATCTGATTCAACTTTATTTGTTTAATATTTAGGTATCTCTATTATTTTATTGTGATCAACGTGGCTCAATGGGTTTGCCCTTTGCTCTAGCTACCTGCGAGTTGTAGATGGCGCAGGTTTGATTTTTTCTTTGGGTATATTGGGTATATATACTTTTCTGTGCCATTAAAACTTTCATTGTGTGTATGCCCATTTACTTGACGTTGTCTCTTGCTTAACTTATAATCCATGACACCAAACCAACCATTATTTTATTCCGCTCCATGTAGTAAAGCATTGCTTCAAACCTTCCCGAGCTATTGAGAGAAATCGGAAGATCATACTAGATTGAAACCAACAATAAAAATTTGAATTAAGAAACATTATCTCATTCTTTCAGAGTAAGTTTTGTATCAGAATTAGAAGGTTAAAAAATTCTATTACGCACAATAAATACATCCATTTAACATTATAATACATCCATAAAACTATTTAATAAATACATCCATACAACTATTTAATAAACTTTTCATTCTTAACCTTAAAAAATTCGTTATCTGTATATTTTAAAATTAATGATAAAACTATAAGCTTTTTGTATCGAGATTATTACTGATTTATTGGGGTTTTATGCTTTAAATTGTTTGATGTTTTCATGCCTCATAGTTCTTGTTAAGAGACCAAGTTAATGAATTATTCTTTATCTGCATACTTAAATAGATTAAGGATAAAAACTGTAAATACTTTTTGTACCGAGATTATTTCTGATTCGATTGAGGATTTATACTTTAATTTGTTTGATGTTTGACTTAGTTTTTGTTATGAGAGCAAGTTGAATTAAGGCGACTTAAAGTGAAAATAAAATTCAGGTATTTACGCCAGTTATCAGTTAAAAAATCCTATTAGTGTAGACCATAAAAAACGCAATTAATTGCACAACTGTACCCGAACAATTCGTTTCGAAATCCGAGTGTTTACTCGACAGAAATATTCACTTTTAAGTCAAGTAAATTCCCATCACAAAATGTGAATAAACTCCAGCAAAATGGTATTCCCATGCAGAATATTCCATTTTTTATGATCCTCTTCTGTTCAAATCTTTCCCTTTTGTATATGCTTGAGTATAACACAATCGATAGAGTCGCATTCACTCCCTTGTGGTCAAGGACTGCCAGTGCACGGCTACTTTTGGAAGCAAATTTTATTCCGACTTCCGAAAGTAAAACGTCTTCTCTAGGCAATTCTTTCCGGGAAATATTGCATTAGATTCAAGTAGAAAAATCTTCCTTCAAAATGGGCTCCGGATAGGATGCTTTTTGTTTACATATTTTCGGCGTGCCATCTCTGGAGGGTAACTATGTGTCTGGTTTAGTTTCTGCTGGGTTTGATGAATTGCTTTTCGAGCCGGCTGAAATTATTGTCCCTCGAGAGTTTAAGAAGTGAATAAAATTATTAAAATGTCCCTCAATATTCTGTTCATTTTCGATAGAGAAGTGGATTGATGTAGCGAAGAACACGCATTCAACTTTCATGTCGTGAAACTGGTCATAAGCATAACTGTAAAAGACCGTAAGACCTTTCCGTCTTCAAAATGCTTTGTTTATGGCATGCCACTTTGAGAGAAAGCTTTTAATAACTTTAATCAGCGTTTTAAGCATTGTTCACTGTTAAGAATAGTCTGTTTCAAGCAGAAATCTGAGTCTTTTCAGAATATCTCTATTGCTACATTTTAGTATTGATTAATTGTATTGTGAAATACTCTATAATTTGGTCAACGTACATATTCAGAATAATATTTGTGGATGTCGAGTTTGCTTTTGTCCGGAGCATTAATAAAACCGAATTTATGCAAATCGTCCGCTTACAAGTGTAACACACTAAGTCAAAAAACAGTTCTAAGAAAACGAAGGGGAAGTATTCTACTTTCTAGCTACACTCATTAAGTGTGTTTCTCAAGAAGAAATCTAATCATCATGCAAAGGAAAAGGGATTAAAAAAGTGGAATTCACCAGTCTAAGATAACATTCTGGTCTAAAAAAAGCTAAAAACTCGTATCTCGAAAGTTTTGACTTTGTAGTGTTTCATTTGCAGAATCGTCGACTAAATATATGAACATTTCTGGTTTCTAAAACTATTTTTTGGCATGCCTATGTTAGTCACACATATCCATTAGAAAACCTCTTTTCGTCGATCTCAGCATTTATTATTTTTCTTAGCATTGTTCAATTTGATCAAGATTTATTTTTTATTTCCATTTTAACACCAAAAATATTTAGCTCCTACTTTAAAGGCCTATTCCCTGAACACGTCCGTAGCTACAAGTTACAGAATACTAGTCATACCGGTTTCACATTTTAAAATTAAAACAGAATCGCGAAACTTAAGATGATTCAAATTACTGAATCCAATGTAAATGCATATTTAAAATTGAACTTTGCAACTTGACCTAAAGACAAAGATCGAAATAAATTATAATCCCTCTTCGGTTTTTTAGTATTTTATTCTAACAATACGCGCACGAGAACTAGAGTATCACAAATTCAACTAATGAAGATCTAAATATACATGTATGCGCGATACATTAAGTTTATCTGGAAGACAAGAGAGAGAGAGAGAGAGAGAGAGAGAGAGAGAGAAAAGCGCATCCCATAATTAGGCAACAATAATACATCAAATTAGGGTTTTTTTAATTTGAGTTACGTAAACCTTCAAGTTATATATGAAACCGATGGTAGAACCTGTAAATATGAAACTAAATACTATTATTTGAAAATAAATTTCTTCGCATCCTCACTCTCGAGACACCCAAATCTCTTGTACCAATTGAGTTTATGACAGTTGCTTGAATAAAAGCGACATTTGAACTTTCAATTCCAAAGAAATATATCGAGATTTAGTTGTGTTCGCAAAACGAAAATTCAATGGGGGACGAGTACAAAAGAGCTATGGATCTAAACACGTTACATCGAGGCGTGATATAACCAGGGTTACTTAATGACATCGCAGTTTCCAGCAACTACAGAAGCACACAAAAGCTAATAAGTTATTTTTTTATCTCTCAAATCCCCTTAGCCTCAGCCTGGAGGCATATGAAAAGTTTCAAGTGCCCCCACCTATGGCGAAGTATACAAATAACTCTCGCCGCACCCTGGAATCAGAACCTTTGGACATGGCCAAGAGCCCCATGGCCCCGAGAAGGCCTCAGATAGCGAGATCAAGTCCACGCCTTGGAATTCAGGTGGCATTTCAAGGACAACCTAACTTTGAGAGATTATGAATGACCGGCAGGGTCAAAACCACGAAACCTTACCTACTGAATTGTGGTTTGTCCAGTGTCTTGTTTTCGGTTTCAAGACTGATTTTTTTTGGTGGGCAACGGAAAAAAGTGTCTTTATCTTTATGTTCTTCTCCAGACCGCATTGCTTTAGAATGCTAATGTCATTGTATTGTAACTCTTGTACCTTCTGATGACATTTTGTGGTGAAGGATAGTTTTTGGTTTATGTTGGCAAGGAAGTAACTTATTCGGATCAGTACTTGGGTTTTTGGATGATATAAGCAAATATTCAGACTAAAAGATATTCTGAAAAAAGGATTTTGATCGCCAAATGAGAAATTAATTTACGCGCGATCACTTTCATTTCCCAGGTGCTGAATTATGGTATGTTCAATGTCTTGTTTTTGGTTTTCAAGACTGATTTTTTTATGGGCAGCGAAAAAAGCGTTTTTATGTTCTTTTCCAGGTCACATTGCCTTAGAATGCTAATGCCATTATATTGCAACTCTTGTACCTTTTGGTGACACTTTGCACCTTTTGGTTTGCAAAGTGGTATTTATGATAGAGAGTTTTTAGTTTGTTTTGTAAGAAATATCTTATTGGAATGATCCTTCAATCATATCATTTGGTTTTTCGATGATTTAAGGAAATATTAAGAGTGAAAGATAGTCTGAAATTCATATGAATTGCCAAAAAAAAAAAAATAAGAGACTAACTTGCGATCACTACTTATTTTTAGATTTCCGTAAATCCTAATTTCTTTAAAGGATGAAATTTTAATTTTTAGGTACGTAATGGAGGTATTTTAATTAACTTCACTCTGGTGGCAACACAACGAGCTATTGGCGACTAAATTTTTAGGGGGTATTTCAATTAACGTCACACTGGAGCAACACAACGGGCTATTGGTGACGGTCCGGGATCAATCCCAAAGGGAAAGATCCGAGGACAACACCACGTAATTTTGAACCACGGTCAGATGACGAGGCAACACCTGACTAAATTTTTAGGTTAAGAGGCAAATAATGTGATGCGATCATGCTAATATGAATAAGAATAAAATAATAAACATTTTGAAAACACATTATCGAAATATTTTCGGATTCTCAATTTTTTAAATAACTACAATTTCATTCTCACATAATTTTGATTTTAGTTCTGTCAAAAAGTTCTAAAATGTTACCTTTATAAGCACACTTGCTGCAAGAGTGCCTAACACAAAAAAGGTCAATTTTGAGTGTTTGAATGATCATGAATGTCCCATTTTAAGTTCCTTTCGAAACTCGCGCGAAAGTGTAAGATCTATGACGACTAACAGTCTGGCATTCAAGTATTTCTATTTCTTCAAAATTTTTTGAATAATTCTGGAAAACCGCACTTTTTGAGATGTAACACTTTTTCAGCAGAAATGGGGAACACTAAATAACAATTCATTTGGACAGGTGTTACTTAGAGCGGAAGGAGTACAGGTAGCAACGTCTCATTACATTTCTGGTTATGCTTCTATATTTATGTATCTATATATATTTCACTAACATACGTGGCAACAGAAATCGACCTTACTTGTTTATTGTCGAATGGCAACAGCGAATTTTAAATAATATAAAATCAACAACTACGCCACCACGTTGAAATCAACCGTTATGCCACCACGTTAAAATCACCAATTTTTCAGCTTAGTTTAAATATGCTTGATTTGAGCTATAGATCTGTATAAGATTACTAAAATTACATGGAAGATTTCAAATGGTAGGTAATTGAATTTAAGTCGCATTGGAGGCACACAAAGGGGTATTAACGACGGTCTGGGATCAATCCCAAAGGGAAAGACCCGAAGGTTTCAAATTAAATTTTTCAGCAGAATGATTACAGAAATGAATGAGAAATCTGGTAGATAGAAATCAGCGCAGAAAGGGAAAAATGAGCAAAACTAGGTTTAGCAACAAAAAATGTCGAATTGCCTTTAAATCAAGGAATGAAATTGAAGTAAAATCTAATTTTGAGCTAGGTATTTTAATTAACGTCGCACTGGAGCAATACAAGGGGTATTGGCGACGGTCCGGGATCAACCCCCGAAGGGAAAGATCCGAGGACACGCAATTTTGAACCAAAAATCTAATTGGATATGATTAAGGTGTGCTTCTTTTGCCACGCATTTTATTGCAAATAAGAATTATCACCAGTAAAAGTTATATGAAATGTTTTTTAATTTCGAATAATTTTATTTCATTTGGAGTTATCAAATCCATTTATGTGACTATGGATGCTATATTCATTAAAATGGTTTGAAATGATATATTAAATTGAGGAATGACACTGCCAACTATGGACACCAATACTTACACAAGTTTAACGCAGATGCTATGTATGGGTCTGCTAGTTACTAATATTTCTCTAGGAATCAAACTTACACCTGTGTTATTAGACTATACCTTTAGGCATAAGAGTACAACAAACAAGCCGTACGCAATATTTGTTGTGACAAATAACGGGGGCGTGAGTAGCATTTCGGGAAACAAGTGAAAATGCTCTCTCTTCCTCTGGAAGTTTAAAAATAGTTGGTAAGCTCTAGGGGTCTGATCTTTCTGGCTACTTGCCTCTTAAGGTCAAGGCAGAAAGCAATCCGCACACACAAAACAGACGAAAGCAGATACTACTGTCTCGGCGGATTGCTCAAGGTGAAGAAAAGGTGCTTTGTTATTTACAGACCTCATTCTTCCTTCTTGTCATTTACAGGTGGCACGCCATGACTATCTCATTAAAGCGGACGAATTGTTTATTGTATTGATAAACCTTACCCATTGCATTTATAAACCTTACCCGCTGTATTGATAAATGTGATGATATTGATATGTATAAATATCCAGTTACCGATTCCGTAATACTTGAATATTAATCTCTAAACTTGCATATAAATACTTTATCTCTTGTATAACGCATATTTGTTAGAAAAGCATGGTTTGATTTGTTTGCGTCGAATCCACATGCATTTTAATGGATTGTGGGAAGATTTCTGCTTCACTTAAAATAAAAAATCCTTGCCTGTTTATGTTGTATTAAGCAGCCGCCTAACCGGTATAGAGGAGTAAGTATCAATTCTTTTTAAAGTATCGATACTTTATTACGCTATAGCAAAGTAAGCATTCAAAATCCATAATTGATTAAGGCATCATACTTTTATGTAGTATTGCTTGGGTAGTTAGTTGGTTTAGGTTTTATGTCGTGAGAGGTTCAAAAATGGACATGCTGCGCCAAAGGTCAGATAAAATAATAAAAACAATGCAAATATAAAAACATTAAAAATAGCGGGTAAAAAATAAGACTCCAGCGTAAAAATTTTATAGAATAAAAAATATTGGGGGAAAAATTCATGTTGGTCAACAACATGAAGGTGAAATGCAAAAAAGTTAAAATATGTTGATCAACAACATGCAGAATATAAATTGTGATAAAAGCATAATTATGATGTTGGTCCTCAACATGTTGTAGATATGCAATGAATGGTTATATACAAGCAAGGAGGGAGTTATGGTACGAATGGGGATAAGAATTAGAAAAAAAATCAAATATTTATGTACGAGTATATAAAAACCATCACTCGAAAAGGAACACAGCTGGAGATATTGACTTTTTTGACAAGCAGTATTGTGGATATGAGGGGGAAGAACAGTGAATATAGAATTTATCACACAACCTGCCCATGAATCGTTTTAACAGTTAATAATGTGTATATTTTGAGAGGTAAGCTCTTGAAGTAGTGCAAAAGTGCAATACATGGAGCATCCCTCGAGGCCTTTTGAGAAATCGGACCGACGCCCACAAGGACGCGAGCGTCTTCCACAGACCCCTCCAAGAAGTGCCAGAAACCCTAATTTTGGATCCGTTTCAGATGCGACTCGCCGGAAGGTGCACGATAGACAAATTGCGTAAGCGGTGACAGCCCAAAAGGTTCCCACACAGCTGTTGCTAGACATTCTTATTTTTTACCACCCCCCTTTGGCTGCCTCCCTCCTTGCATTGGACGCGAAGCATGCGTGAGGTCTCGATCAAAATAGACGAGGAATTTTTTACCCTGTTGACACATTTCGTTCGGTTCGCTGCAAGGGCGACCAACAGCAGAATCCGATCGGTGCCTGGAACAAGCAGCCTAATTTTGTCTAGCGTAGCACGGTGTCTTCAGTATCGGACGCACAAATGCGCAGAGATCGAGACAGTAAGCAGACTTGTGGAAGACTGGCATTTTGGCACGGCCCCCCGTCAAATGTGAACTCCAGGTACCGCTACCAAATTAATTGACTGGTGCTAGTTTAGGTGACGGGCACTTGTACTAGCTTAGACGACAGGCTAATGTACTAGTTTAAATGTCAGACTCTGGTACCAATTTAGATGACGGGTCCTCGATTCTAGATTAAATGGCGGACTCCGGTATTAGTTTAGATGGTGGACTCCAGTTCTAGTTTAGATGTCGGGCTCTGATACCAGTTTGGATGACTGGCCCCGGTTTTAGATAATATGACGTGCTCCGGAACTAGTTAGATGTCAGTCACCGGTATTAGTTTAAATGCTGGCTCTGGTACCAGATTACATGAAGAGTCATAGTACCAGATTACATGAAGGGTCACAGTACCAAATTAGATGACGGACTCCGGTACTAGTTTAAATGATGGGCACAAGTACTAATTTAAACGATGGGCTCTGGAACTAGTTTAGATGTTGGGCTCTGGTACCAGATTAGCTGATGAGTCACAGTACCAGATTAGATGAAGGGTCATAGTACCAGATTAGATGACGGGTTCGGGTATTAATTTAGATGACGGGCTCCATTACCAGATTAGATGCAGTACTAGTTTAGAGCATTTTATTCGGAATGGTGGACGAAATGGAATTGCGTTGAAATAAATTAGTTTACTTAAAAAGGAAAAAAAACGTAACAATTCCCACCTGGTGGTTGTTTCGAGGAGGTATCTTGTCATTAGCAAAGCTGACCAGATCTTGATGGATGATATATCTCATCAATAGAAAACTGACCAGATCTTATTCTCCTCGTCAAAAAAGTCGGAAATCTCTTATTGACACGATATTTCGTCATTAGCAAAATTGGTCAGATCTTGATAGACAATATATCACGTCGAAACCACCTGGAGGGTTAGGATGCTCTTATATATGTTGCTAATAAAGTGCTGTAATGCCTTTTTTGCTGTTGTTGGTATGACAAACATCGACCTGTGTATTTGATAGTAGATCTATAAAACTTTGTCGTCATCCCTTTCTGTGACCGTTTCTTAATAAATCGGTGAAAAGGTATTTTGCACGCCTTCATTTAGTCCAAACTTGATTTCTGTGCTGTGATAAATATCCAAGGCCAGGTAATATCTCTAGAGATAAATGCATACAGATCTCTCAACCACTGATGCATGAAAAAGAACGCGTCACTTCCAGATTACAAACAGCTAGCCTGTCTGGACATTCTAACATAACTTATTTGAAAGAAGAAAACATGACAGGCACATTTGTCCATCAGTCGAAGTTTTCTTTTATGGCTAGAGAGGGAGAAGTCCTCAAAACATACGCTTAACCTATATATCATACAATATACAGATGTCTACATCTATGCGATGTCATCGTTTGTAATTGACTTGAGAAGAATATTAGATTTTATGTGATGTATCCAGATAGGAATGTCTTTTTATTTTTGCTGTCATCTTTACTGTTGTGAGTGAAAAATGTCAGTGAGAAGTTAGTCAGGATATTGAAAGTCTTGAATCGATTTCAACTTGTGAACTGGTGAGATATATTGGTATTAAAGTGATCAAGAGTATGGCAACTAATAAACAGTCAAAATATTGAAAATATCTAAAATACTGAAAATGTTACTTGGTTTTGTATTTGCAGCGTGAACAATAAATCATCGGAATCTGCATCTTAAAGTTAAAGATTAACATGTTTATGACTAAAATGTCATGTAAATCCAATATAGTAGTTTTTTGTCGTCCTATGGTAATTTCTTTTACCCGATGGCTTTAAGATAGGAGAATAATCTTGAGCAACTTCAACACATACACAAATGGGTTGGTTGAATTGAATTTTATGGCGTAAGCGCCATATTCGGCCACAACTGTTCCAAACATAAGACAGACAGTAACAAGTGATGGACAAACACGCACAATGAAAGGTTAACTGACACAGAAGAAAGGAATACACCCAGGGAGGAATGGTACACAAATGGGATTTTGTTTGCTTTACTTTTATTATTTTCATTTGATATGATAAATTTGTATATTATTTGTAATGTTTTTTAATGCAGGGAGCATCAAACGGTAAATTAACGCTTTGGTTATGTACGATATTTAGTCAGAAAAAAATTCAATAGAAGAAATTTAAAGATTTTCCAAAGATGTTTATTCTATAAAATGAATAGTAACGAAGCTCAAAATGCAATTAATTTAAATGTCCAGGACAGCCAGAAATTTCATATTTTATTCTCATATTATAAAGGTTCACCCCACTAGACAAATGATGAACACTCGTTTTTCATTTTCCCTGAAGTTCAAAACATTAATTTTCCCCAGTTAAAAAAGCAGCATTCAATATTGATGGAAACTTGGTTATGAATAAAATGAAGTTACTGGTTGAAGATTTATCTTGCAAAGATGACTAAGAAGCATTAGTTTTTGAAACCATCCTTATAATCTGACCTTTAATACAGATGAGTGTAAAATATATTGAGATGCTGTAATGCCCACGTATATCATTATCTTTAATAGATTTAATAGAGAGGACCGTACAAACTGAGCCCCTTTACTTAGTTCCAGCGAACCTACTTTAAATCACTTCTGCATATATTATAGTCGCTCGACGATATTTAACTAAGCCTTCCAGCTAATAATATTTACCCTTATCTATCATTTATCAATATTTAACATAACTCGTGTTTAGGCCTGACGCATCATTTTCAATGAAAACGCGTCGTCGCTAGCAAAATATAATCGAAGACGGCCAATAATAACTTTAAGAGGGTACTAGAGAGGAAGAGGGAAAAAATGTAGGAGGCTTTGTAGGAAAAGTTAATATTTAAAATAATGATTTTACCCGGGTTTCTATGAGGGAAGCCCGGGCATCACTCACGCTTACATCTCATTTGCCCAAACAGACACCTTTCCTGAAGAGACTCTTTAAAAGTAGAGAATCAACGAAGCATGCTCCGGCATCACACATTCCCCTTGAACATCAGAAGAGAGAGGGAGAGAGGAGAGAGAGCAAACAAGCCGTCTTGAAAATTACCTCCCGCGTCTTTGTGGGAAAGGAGGGTCGTTTCTTTCAGAGAGTGCATCTCTGCGTGCACTTGTGCACGTGTGTATGTGACTTTGAATTATGTGAGTTGTTGGCGACGGCTTAGATCTCTTTGAAGATGGATGCAGAGGTGAGGCTGATGCGAGACTGGTCCTGGACTTTTTAAGACCAGTTGCGATCCGTTTGCTGAAGTTCGGCAAGAAAATCCTTGAACTTGGCTAACTTTCGATCGATTTGAATGGAGTTTTAAAATTATTTGTTCAGTACCAAAGTGTAGGCTTTCTCCCAAAGATTCACATCCTACTTCAACCGCGCAGTAACCTCATTATAACTTATAATTGATTTTTGAGAAGTGTGCTTTAATTAAAGAGGTGGCCAAAGCAAGATTGTACCACCTATTCGCTAATAACTGTTAAATAAATTCAAAGGAATTATACTCTAAAATTTCAAAGTGATTGCTGATATGGCAGCCCTTAAACAGCCAGTATGGTAAAAGAAATATGATTAAGTTCGATATCTGAATGCAGTTTTTTAGCGTCAGTAGAAAACTTGATGTACTAGAGATGCCTAATGGGTATACCCATAGATTTCTCGTTCCGTGCATGGAGAGGAACTAGGCTCTATCAAAAGCGCTTCTCACTGAAATGCCCTCTAGTGTGTATGTGCGGTAAATCCGTGGGTTGCTAAATCCTCACCGCTGGTGGTTGATTGATATGTGGGGAGTTAAGAGTCACAAGTAACAGGGTTGTCCCTGCTAACCTCTATCATAATTGCATCTACAATTCTTGCACCACCTATACAAACGGATAAATTCTCGACAGAGATAGGATTCAACAGATTCTGGGTGCGAATCCCGGTCATGGTATGATGTTCTCAGTGGTTCTAAATCCACCTCAAACCGAATATACCGACATAATTCGCCTTCGTGTAGCATAAAATGACCGTAGAGCTAGTAGCGGTAGTGTATGCTGGTATACGACTTGGAAAACTCACTTATACTTGTATCCGGGAGAGTTGTATACATATGTATTTAAAGTACTTCATTATTTTTGTCGGAGCCACAGTGACTCAATGGGTTTAACTGGGAGCAGGTTTGATTCCTGTAACCTAACCTTGGGTGTGTATTTCTCGTCTGTGTTATTAAGACTTTCCTTATGTGTGTGTCTATTACTTGACGCATATCTTATGTTGTGGCAAAGCTTGTCCAAATATGGCCCTTGCGCCAAAAAACTCAACTCAGCCAACCAATTATTCTTTTTGTCAATTAGCATCGACAGGGTCAAAATGAGGTTTAATAAAACATTATGTTGACCACGAGTTCTCAATTCCTTTATTTTCAATCAACCATTCACTAGGAAAGAATGCGAGAATAAGTACGAGCACTTAAACAATTTACAAGTGCTGCCACTTAAACAATTTGCCTTACCACGGATCAGCTCACAACACTGACATTACCGTTGGCGGTGTCAATGATCTGCATCATGCCCATAACCTCCGAATGCAAGTGAATTGAAGAGTGCTCCACTTCGCCACCTCCCGTATCTTAGCGGTTCCTACGACCACCTTGAAGGTCAATGACATTATTAAATGGGCCCCTTAGTCGTTTTCGAAGGGCACGTACTCCGCGGGACACCCCCTTGCTGACGTCACGCGTCTTTGGGGGGTGCCAGCAGGTGCTCCGGAAGTGGAAGGAGGAAGTTTTCTTCGATGGAGGAAGTCGAGCAGGTAAGGTCCTGCCCGATGTTTATTGGCAGTATTTGTTTATCTTTCCGTTGAATCGGAATGTTCGGGAGAAGACATCATCTGATAGCACTTATCTTTGGGGCTGATCGAATTTTGATAGTTCGTGTCCGGTCTGATAAGAGGCATTGACACGTGCTTTAAAAATGCTAAAAGTGGGAAAAGTGGTTGATGGAATTTAGTTAGGGCGTACAAATTGTTATAATATGCCTTATCAGGATTAATAGTTTTATCGGTACATCAAGTCGAATTACTTTGGTTGATGGAGTTTAATGGCTCAAGGACCAAGCTGCACAAACACTAGACAACGTTAAGTAATGGACATACAGCCACAAGAAAATCTTTAGCTGACATAGAAGATAGAAATACAGTACAGGAATCGATCCTGCACCGCTTACATCTCGCAGGTTGTTAGCACAGTGGGAAAAACAATTGAGACACCGAATTACATTAGACAGTTGTAAATTAACTGTTAGGATGAGCCTAAACTACAAATAGAGCTCTTTATTGCGATCTGAAAATTGCATAACAGGTCGGTGCGCTTGCGAATTCAGCCCATTTAGCGTGTCACAGGACTGATGTTGAACCAATGTATAGCTTACCTTACACTGTACACTATTACTACCATACTACTGTTTACTATCTTACTAGCTCTCGTGAGCAAAAAATGAAAGCAGAACGACATATGAAATCAAGGCGACATATACACAAGTATTACCTCTCTTAACCAAAAGTAGACAGAATTTTCTGACTACATATTTAGTTCCTACATACTCCTTTTGCCCCTTGAACTGTGAAGGGATTGTTTAAGCCTCTATTGTTCCACGAGTGCGTTTCGTGGTGTACACTATAAACATTTTGTTCCCTTGTGAATTCGGAAAAACATTTAAAAAATATTTTCTATGATTTCTTATTATTACAGTATAATTAACTATAATAATCTTTTAGAGCAATAATTACGTTTTATTTGGATGCACTGTGATAAAAGATTGACGCTGTAAAGTTGCTTCACTGGTTTATTAAATTAACCCTTCTATAGAGAGGACTCCACGAGATATTTCGTCCACCAAGATCTGACCATTTTTGCTAAGGACGAGAACCTTAAACTGTTCTATAACTCCAGAGGAATAAAAATCCAGGTTGGAAAACCAAATTGCCCCTGTTCCAAAACTGGTGACAATTCGGAACATGATCCGAGGTTAGCCAATGCAGGAAAGTTTTCGACGCGAAAAACACCAGGAGGGTTAAAAAACATTGAAGTGTTTTGTTGCTTTCATTAAAGCAAGTTTAGAATTGTAATTTGGAAAGTTATTTGAAGCTCTTCGGATTATTAGATATACAATGCAAATGAATTGCGTATGCAAACATACATAAACATAATGCCTGAATTATGTAAATGTTATCTATTCTTATACTCATGAATGTTGAAAATAAGCCGTTGACTGATAGTTTTGAGTATTTAAACTAAAAACGAGCATTATTTTCTCATTTTGTCGAGAGCTAAAAATAACGTCATAAGTGAAAAATGATTTAAAAGATCTCAAATGGTTCATATGAAAAAGCAGTCAATAATTCATTTTCTCCTATTTCAATAAGAAGCCAGGTTTAATATTATCATCTGAAATCAATTTCACAGTACAGATAAATTTGTTTATTTGATTTCAATTGTTACTTTCGCCATAATCACTAATGCAAGCTTCCGTTACCCAAATTCAACTGAGAAGTTTTGGGAAAATTTGATCATTAGATAGCAGAAGACATTAAAGACCTTATTTCTTTTATTTAAAAAAATTGTTTAAAAAAGCGAGAGACATTGTTAAACAAGTACCCATCTACTTAGGAGCGATAAATTGGAAATTGATTGCTAGCTTCGTTTGGGGTGTCAGTTTAAAACCAGCAGCACCGTGCCTAATTGGCCAAGACATGTAACATGCTCCTCCAATTAGAGATTCTATCTAGGAAAAGGAAGGATACTTCGCCTGACAGCACGTGGCTCGTGCCTCTCGTAATAGAGTTACGGTGGCCCACATTAGGCGATTTATCACCCACTTTAAAAAACACAAACATTTATTTGGAATTTTGTGAAAAAAATTGTGATTGTAAAAATATTTTTGAATCATGGTGAGATCAAAATTTTATTTTTGCTTTCTTAAAAGTTCTGGCTCATAGAACAGATACTTTTGTTCTGAATAGCAGTTTTGTTTTGAGAAAAACATATTTCATTTAGACTTTGATTTAAAAGATTGAATAGAGAATATGAGAGACATTTTTGTCGAGCTAATGTAGGTGACTAATGTTTCTGTAACGAAATGTATTTCTGTAAGTATTATGTATACCGACCAGAGGACTTTGGCTTTCTTTTCGACCACTTCAGCACTTCGTCAATAAAAATTCCAAAGAATAAATTCCGAAATGATGTATGATAGATTTGTCACAACGCCAATTAAATTAAACTACAAAAGATGATAAATTACATTTTAAGGTAACCCCGATATGTATCATGCGAAAGCAAACTGGTTGCGGAAGTAAAATTTTCGCATTCCGTTTGGTTTATTTGCTCACACTGAAAATCCCTGTATTATTGTTTTAGTTTTGATGTTAGATATGCAATCTATGTTTAAAAACCTCTTTGTTAGAATCATATATCTTTTAGAATTTTTTAGAAAGACCTTAAAATTCTATACATAATTTAACAGTGTAGTTTTAAAATAGAACTTAATAATCATGCCAAAAACGAAGTCTATAGTTTTTAATATACTTCTTGTAAAATAAAATCGTGATTCAGAAAATTAATCAAATTTTACTGTCCAATTGGTTTCTAAATTTAAAAAAATGAAATTACTGTTAAATGTATTAAAAGATGTTTTCGAAATTATATATAACTTTAATAGCTGAAAAAGAATAATCACCCTTATATAAAGCACAAAACTTTCTTTTATGAAAAGTTTAAGAAATTTTAACGATATGTAACGGGAACGCGTCCGATATTTAAGTAGCCAAAAGAAGGAAAAGTACGGCGCGATATTTCTGCATTGGCGACGGCGAGTGATTGAAATGCGGCAACCCTGAAGCTATTACGTAAAATAAGATAGCCCGTTAATCCTACCCTAAGGAGTTCATTCTCTAGCGTTATTATCCTGGCAATAATAGGAACATTTGCGTATTTTTTTCACTACCTTTTTTTCAATGAACGGGAATTCGCTCAGTTCCTCTTTTCTTTCTTCTATTTAATTTCTTATAAAACTGTTCGACAGTAAAGAAAAAATACCCGGATCTTAATGTTTTTCCTCAATATTTTGCTCGATATTATGTGAACGAGTTTCCTTACTTAACTTTATTTCCTTACTTAACGTGATTTGTGATTTTATTTTTCGCGGTGTTTACAGTTCCGAGAAATATTCAGCTTTTTCGGGTTGGATAAGTTCGTTTTTAGGAATAGTGAAAAGTAGATACGAATATTCAATTAATTTTTTAAAAGGTACTGATGTGTAATTCTCTGTCTATTAGAATATTTTCCCAATTAAGAATTCCTCCCTGTGTGTATTCCTCTTTTATGCGTCAGTCGAGTTTTCCTTATGGGTGTGTATGTCCATTTACTTGACGTTGTGAGCAGGTTGGCTAAATATGGCTCTTGCTCCATAAAACCTAACCAACCCAATAAAGAAAATAAACTATTCTACTTTTGTTTGGTTTGTCGCTCTACTGTCATTTTTTTGCTACACGAGAGCTAAATAGACAGGGACAGAAGGCCTTACTGGAAGAATTAAATGTTAAAAACCGCAAAAACTATTTCAACTTAAAAACAACAAAATAAACGATGATTTCGATCTTTGCTTTCTGAGGAAGAGATTACAAGATGTATTGAGCATTTTCAGCAAAATAACAACGGAGCCGCCGTGGCTCAGTAGGTTTGTCCAATGTGCTAGCAACCTGCGAGTTGTAGTTGGTGCAGATTCGATTCCTGTAACCTTGGTGTATTAGTCTCTTCTGTGTTCTCAAAACTTTCCTTGTGTGTGTCCATTAGTTTTCTGTGTTGTGTTTAGTATAGATTGGCCAAATATAGCTTTGGAGTCATAAAACCAATTAACCAAAATAATGTACTAGCAAAAATATAAAGTGCAATCTAATAATTCGATTTCGCATATTAATACTTTATTTTCGCTTTTAATTACTTTATGAAATAGGTTCCTCAAATACATTATATTCTAACTGTTCTTTTGACAGTTTTATCAGTCCATGACCGTTTTATCAGTACTTGAAATTCCACGAGTGAAATTGTTTCCACGGATATAGTTTGAAGAGAGGTATTTTTTAAATTATAAATTAAAATTAAAAAAATAATAATAATTGATAATTGGAACACAGATATTACATACAGTTTAACTAAAACTTTGTTTTAGATTTAATTTTCCTGAAGGTTAATTCTACAGAACCCACTTTTAATTGAAACTTTATTCCGTAAACAATTTGTCTTGGAATTGAATTGTATCAAGTTACAATTGACGGGCTAATTATTCGATGCAGGTTTATCAAATTAAAGCTTGATCAGCATTCAATTAATTACTTTAGTTTCCACGTTAAATAGGCCCTACAGAATATAGGTCACGGATTAAATATCCACGGAGTAATGAAATAAATTATATTATCATGAAAATTTTAATTGCACCGAGTTTTATTATTTGTCCGAAAAAAGAAAAAATACATATGCATATAAATGTAAAATATATGGCTATCAAAACGTGGAGTTCTTTTTAAATTGTGTTCTAAAGAACGTTCAATCGATCTACAATAAGATTTTTTGAAGTTGTATTTGAATGTGAAGTTTGGTTATAAATCAGTACTTTTCCTCTATCTTAAAATCTATCATAGACTTGGTAGAACCTCAATCAAGAATTGACTTGGTAACAGAGTGGTTAGTACTCTGGCTGTTGGTTCAATAGATCCTGCATTTGAATCTCAATCTGGGCATGGATGTTCTTAGTGGTTTGGAACCCACTTTAAGCTATGTCTAACGGTCTGATAAGCCCTCATGCAACAAAAATTATTAATCATTGATTGGTAAACCAAGCCAAACTAATCAAACATTAAAATGGTGTCCTTTTCAAGAAAAGGAAAAGCTAATGTCATATTTATAAAATAGTTCACCACGGTTTAGAATTGAAATTAACAATGCATTTCAAGAATCCATTATTATATTACTTGGTAATTATGCTAGATTAATCCTCAAAGTGGTTTCGACGAGATATATTGTCCAAAATCTGACCAATTTTGATAATGACGAGACATCTCGTCGTAAAGATACGTATTGCCGATTTTTTATGATGATGAGATCAAGATATGATCAGTTTACTTCTAATTACGTGATATTTCGTCCATAAAGATCTGGTCACTTTTGCTAATTACAAGATACCCCGTCGAAACAACCACCAGAAGGGCTAACACCATCTTATTCCTTGAAAACGGACAAGAAATTGTATCCAAACGAGATAAATTCGAAATTAAAATTCCCGCATTTTTCAAAAGCGAAAATAAATCGCACCATTCTACTATTTCGACCGCTTCAGTTTAATCGAAGAAACAAAAACCTCATTCACTCCTGAAGAAAAGAAGAAACGAGGTAGAAAAGAAGAAACGAGGTAAGAGAGAAATTAAGTAGCTCCCCCCCCCCCAAAAAAAAATCCCCAATAAAATAAAGCAAATTCAAGCCAAAGTAGTGGCAATACGACGATTATAATTAACGACAAAATCACCCAAGAGTAAAAGGCAACTCAAACCATACACAGCCTAGCAAAACAGAACCTCAAAAACACACTTAAGAGCCGTACATTATTAATGTATAGAAAATCAATACATTTTCTTGATGGTGGTGGCACGGAATGGCAGCTAAGCCTCATCCAGTGCTGCAATCCTCCATCTATTTTAAAATCACTCTGGCACCCAGGATGCGGCAAAGGATGGAGTTCCTTGATGAGAGATTCGGCTCTACCCCTTCTCTGCTGCATCACCAACCCTTCCAGCGTGACTCACCCCCCTTTGGGTTGTCAGGCGATGCCCCGCCCACCGAGTGGTATCGGGCAGAAGAAAGGAGTGTGGCAGGTGCTAGACAAGACAGACATTGACTATGGCAGGTGGAAATAGACATTTTCTTACGGCAACCGTTGTGGTGGCAGGGGGAGGGTGCGTGAAGCGAGAGGGGTCGTAAATCCGTCGCCAGCACTTTTGGGAAATAGTTATGCTTGCGAAGGTTGAGGGTGACTTCAGGGACATATTTGCTTATTAAAATTATTCTCCCACAGTTTTTGTCCTTTAAATGCTTGTTTACAGATTTGGACAACTTTTAAATTTTTATTTAAAAATCCCTTTCACATTTAAAATTTAAATCGTTCAAATACAATTTTTTTTGTTAAAAAATCCTTTTTCTAATGGTAATAAAGAAATATGCCATTGGGCTTTCACCATCACTACAATCATAAGGTTGTTTGGATTTTAAAACCCAAGCAGCCTTATGGCTCAAGGGGCATATTTGGTCAATCTGTGTAAAACAGCGTCAAGTAAATGGACAACACACTCAAGGAAAATTGTATATAGAAGAGAAAAATACGACCAGGGAGGAATTGAACCTGCATTGCCTACAATTCTCGTAGATTAATAGCGCAGAGGACACACCTAATAAGCCACGGTGAGCCCACACCCATAAGGAGAAAAGTATAAATGTATAAAATTGCTTTTATTTTGAATGTCGTATGAAAGTCTGTGCCACGTAAAAAAACGCACTTGGTATTACAGCGCGTGCTAATTCAATAATTTTTGTGTGTGATTTGAAGAGCACTGGAGAAATCTCCTGATACAAATAGTGTCTCAATAGGCTTATCCACTACCCTAGCAGTCTGTGAGTTGTAGGCGGCGCGGGTTCAATTCCTGTTACTTGGTTACCTGTAAGTATTTCTATCTGTGTAAGTAAAATTTTCCTTGTGTGTATGCTTATTTACTTCGTAGCCTGTCTTGTGTTAAGCTCAGTTTGGTCAAATATGGTCCTTTCACCACATAAAACACTAGCCGGACACACGAATCCCAATTACCTTATGTGTCTTGACAAATAAAAATGTTAAACATAAGATTTAAATCGCTATTTTTCTTGTGTTTTAAGGTGAGAAATATTTCAGAAACTGAGTTGAGGAGTTCACTCTACTCCCATTAGGTTCTCTTTTTAATTAGGATTTTGTAAATGTAAATTTTTGTTCAAAATCCAAACCAGCGTGAAAGGTTTTCGTCAATATTTCGAATATGATTAGGCCATTTAGGATTAATTTATTTTATGAAAAATCTTTCACGAAGAATATTTTTCCATGATTAGTTTTAATCCTGATTGAAAAGTAATTGATTCTAATACTCGCTAATAAACTAATGATGGTAAAAAGACGAAAGATATAAAATATATTTAGACTGAAAACATTAATTGATATATTAATTTTTTTACCTGGAAATGATGTTCATGATCATTTGGACCTTTAAAAGGAACATATTATTCCTCCAATACTCAAAAGTTTTCAAATTATGATAGCTATTTCGTAAAGCAAATAACTAATAAAGATTTTTCGTTCAATTTGCGCAAGGTCTTTCAATTAATTCTCAGAAAATTAAGCAATATTACTTAAACCATTCAGACATTAAAGTTATATGGCAGGGTCATTAGAACTTGATAACACCACATGGCGAAAGTTCGAAGCCCTGCTGATCTTAAAATTTATTCTTTTCCTCCATAGGTATCAATTTCAAGAAACAGATGTTCTCAATGACATTTCCATGTCCACCTGAATCATATTTTGACTTTCTGATTCAGCGCAATGATACCTCCAGAAGCAGATAATACCACTTCTGGAAGTCAGAGTTTATGCATTATTCCGTCTGCCCCTAATCGCTGTGAATGAAGGCCTTAAACCCCTCAATTACTACCGCGAGGAGGTAAGTGGACAAACGTCTCTGCCAGGAAATATTAACTGCCTCCCGGTGATTTTGTTTCAGTTATTACACGTGGCCACTAATAGAGGTCATTTAATCGACTTCCGCTCATTATAGTGTTTGGCGAGGCAGCTGCTCGCCCATTTTAACACGCAACTTCTATCACAACCGACGATTTTAACTAACCACTTTTGCTGCGGCCTTTTGTTTGCGAAAGCTTCCAACGTCCAGTTTTTGAATTTTACCTTTGTTAGCTTGTGAATTTTACCTTTATAGTTTTTCTTTAAAAAACTATTTCCTTCGTTTCCTTTTATTTCTTCCACTAGATTAGTTGGAAAAGGAACATGTCTTCTTCATCTCCACTCCGGCTCCAAGTTACATGATGGTCTCCAGTACCAAGTTAAACAACGGGCTCCAGTACAAAGTTAAATGACGGGCTCCAATACCAAATTAAATGACGGGCTCCAGTACCAAATTAAATGACGAGTTCCTGTGCAAGTTTAGATGATGGCCCTTCAGTTCCAGTTTAGGTGACATGTTCTCGGTATAGTCCAGCACCCGAGAGCTGGCAGTTGAATCACGTGGTTTTCAAGGAGTCTATTAGTTATATTTGGGAACTGATGTTGACGTAAGCAAATCGTTTCCACAATTACCATATTTAGCGGGACCTTGGTCCTAAGTTTATCTTTCGGTATCGAAAGCGACAGCTGTGGTAAGGCATCATGATGATCGCCATTCATGTTTATGTCTATGGCAGCTTCACACCTTTTCAAAAATTGCTGACCCAAGGTCGACTGCCTTCTCGTCGGAACCGCACTATACCTGTTTAAGTGGCAGGTTCCCAGTGCCAGTTTATATGATGAGTCCAGTAACAGTTTAGATTATGGGCTTCCAATACCCATTCAGATATTCAGATGATGAGCTCTAGTACCAGTATTGATGATTGGCTACCAGTACGAGTTTATGTGTGATAAATCCCAAAACCAATTACTTAAATTATGAGTCCTAGTACGTTTCGATTATAAGGCTCGATGATGGTTCCCGGTACCCGTTTCGATGATGGAATCTCAGTGTGAGTGAAGAATATGGCACTCAATGCCAGTTTAGATATTGATCCTCAGTACCAGTTTAGAGAATGGATTCCAGAACTGGTTCAGGTAATGGGCTCCAGTACGAGTTTTGATGATGGGCCTCAGTATCAGGTTAGATATGCACCCAGTAAGAGTTTAATTGATGAACCCCGATACCAGTTCAATGATGGTCCCCAGTACCATCTAAGATGATGGATCCCTCATGAAAAAAATATTTTTCCCAAGTACTCAGTATACATTACAAACCTCATGGAAAGATAACATAGAACCTAGAAAACCGACTGCCCTTAACAGTAAAAAACTGTTAATATTTGTTGAGGATGGGGATCCTGAAAATGGATAAATCATATGGGTTGAGAGTTTCTGTGACAGTAGTTATGAACTTGTAGATTTTACCTCTAATTTCAAGACAGACTGTTTCATTCCCGTTTATGACCACATTTTTATTTTAACTGTATTAGTTGGAGTAAAGGGAAAATGATTCCACTAATATTCTATATTCTTTCGTTTAACTATGCTAGTAGATTTCAAGTGATTTGATTGTAAATGCGTATGATTGGATTAAGATTTGGGTCATCAGAGAATCTAGGTTACATTTCATGAATACAATAGTTTATTTGCCTTATTAGCCATTTCTTAAATTAACTTAAGCAAAACTTATGAATTTGCCATCATTGGCATACATTTATTAGAGTTCATTCAGGCTAACTGAATTTTTTTATTTTATAATTAAAAGGTTTGCTAATCCCATACATTTTTAATTCCCTTTTATTAGGTGACATGAGTCTAGTATGTTGGGTTGGACCACAAAAATTCTTTTTTACGAGTATATTTAATCATGGAAAAGAAGTTGAAGTGTTAAAGAGGTTGAAATGACAATTGAGGTGATTACGATTCGAAGAGTTTGGGCATTCAGCAAGTCGGATTATACGAGTATTTCTCTTCAGAGATTGAAATCTATCTCAGCCTTCTAACCAGATTATCTTGTATCTATTGTATATAAGAGAGTACTCCTTTTAATTAAGACGTATTTTTTCCATATAATAATAGATATACTAATATTTAGAGTATAGTATTTAATGTTGCCAAATACTGATATACAAATTTGTATTTGAAGGACTTCGGGCAACCAAATGATAAGCCACTTTTCAAAATTTTCAAATTAAATTTTTTTTCAAATTTTAAAAAATTTAAAAATTTTAATAGTTTATACACTTTTAAGACAGGCTATCTTAGATTTTCAAAGTATTATGAACTCTTCGAACAACCAGAAATTCTTTTTTATCATTTTGAATATTTTATTTTTCATTTTTTTCATTACACAATCTTCATTCTGTGGTTTATCTCTATGTTACTCGGAGACCTTCATTTATGTGGTGTACGATATTGTTATAAGCGTAGACGTTTAAATATATACTTTTGTGAAACTTCAAAATGTCTTGTATTTTTAAATGCATGAAATAAATTCATTAAAAGACGAGTACTGAGACGTGATTCAATGAGATAACAGCATAAAGCAGCGTAAAGAAGTGCTCGTTTACGCAACATAAGCATATATAGCCAAACTAAAGTGCAGAATCTTAGTATTTTCAGGATTATTGCTCGTAAAACAGGAACTAGTTTTTCATATTCTCGTTCTTCTACCCTTAGAAGATGGTAATTGCATATAAGTAGCAACGAAGACATTTTTCCTAAGGGCATTTTGCCTAAGGTCATGACATATCCATTTTCACCTCAGATTTACAATTTCAGGTTATAAACCTGTCAATCTTAATTTAAAACAATTGATTCGAGAATATTTCTATCTTTGATAAAGTATAGAATGTAACTTAATTCTCCATCATGGAATAAAACGCACGTGAGTTAAAAAATTTCTAAGGACAGAAAATCAATTTAAATATCCCGTAAGCATTTGCCTTTGTTTTTATTCAACTGATCTTTACTCTTTCTGATTTAGAAGGGTAATAAAATGTAACTTTAGCATTATTATGTGTAGTATCGTTGATATCTCTGTTCGTAAAAACAAAAATAATGTCACTGAAAAGTTGCAAATTTCGTTCGATATACAGAAAGAGTTTGAAAATAATATAATTTTTACAGCATAAGGCAAAAATATACTTTTCTCTTGAAATATAATTTTATTCAAAAATTGCAATTCAATACTGACAATTGAATTATATGCGCAAGTCTTTCTTCTGGACACATCAGTGTGGATTTCCCAATATGAAACAGAAAATAATCAATTCTTAAGTGAAAAAGTGCAAACTCAAATGTTATACGCAATTAAAAAGTTACTGTGTATATGTAATAGTATAATTGAAATTTAAAATATCCAAGGGCAATAGAAACATTTTGAATTAGCAATCTATTTAGGACCCAAAGCTCAAGCATGAAAAAGAGATTTACAGAAAGAAGGCTGTGCTAAGGATATTCTATGAATGAATAAGGGAAAAGTTATTAAATTTGTAAAAAGTTATTAAATTTATTATTCTAAAGTATTAACTGTAAAATAAAATAATAAATACTAAGCAATGATGAGCCATGGAAATTAAAGCAGTAAAATTTCAAATAATTAAATACAAAAAATATATTGAAACAAATATATAAAGTAATGCGTGATTTTTATATCTAATTATACCTAATGTGAATATTTATAATCCGAATGCCGTTTTTATACTACTTAATTTGTTCATCATATGCGTATGATAAAATGTTGAACACACGACTGAATTTTAATATTAATACAAATGGAGGTATTTAATTAAAAGAGAAAGCTCCACGCTGAAATAAAAACAATAAGGACATCATAAAAATTCAATAAATTTTCCAGGTATCAAATTAAAAATTATATTAATATTATGCTTTTAATATAGGAATTCTACATTTCTTATACTTTTTAGTTTTATATTTTATCACAGCAGATAAACGAAGAAATGCAAAACGGAGTGAATTCAAAATAATAATCTGAATATTGATTTTCGTCGATTTGCTCTAATTCTTGAGGCCGGTTCTGTTTCCACGATATTAGCATAATTAGTTGAAAAGTTTATTTTCAATATGATTTTGCGAGCACAGATTAAAATAATTTGCTTCTCTTACTAATTATTTACACGGGAATATCAAAATTTTAAAATTATGTTAACACTATTTAGAGTTTATGCAAAACTCTCTTTGGAATTTTTAAAATCCTACTAAAAACTCACTACAACTTATCTAAATGTGTGTAAACGGCGGGATACTATGTATGTGAGATTTTATGTTCGCTTTATATTTGTATCAAAGTAAGTGTTATAACTAAGTACTACATTACCTTGACCATTAACTGTCCAACATTATGAAATGCATTGCAAAACTATAATAAAAAGCGTTTCATGAATATTTATAGCCCAACGGATCATAAATTTTGAAAACCGTCCGTGCTCAATGTCATGAATCATATAAGAAAATAGCATATACCCCGAAAAAGTATTTTCGTGTGAAAGAGTTTTTTTATAATATAGATTTTATGGGGGTCATACTGTTAAGATGGATAGGATAAATCAAATATTGATGCAGTTCAAATAAATTTTATCTCTTCAGCTGTTAGGTAACTCTTTATCAATAAATTCAAGCTAGTTTTCTTATTTTCAATCATAATCACCAAAAAATATGATACAAAAATCAACAAGGAAAGTTAAAAAAGCGAAACTCCATTCCGTTTTTGTAAAGAAGTTCTTAGAAATTTCTTATTTTTTATAGAAATGTGATACCTTGAAATTTGTCTTTCTTTATTTTATATATTAATACTTTGTAGATACATTGTGAAATATATATTTCATGTGTCTTAGGAAGGGTTTGCATTCAGAAAACAAGCTGGAATTCCACGACAAAACAATTGCTTCGAAATTGGTTCGTGTCATTTTGCCGCATTCGTACTACACATATCCATTCTATAAGTGAATTGTTCGCAATCTGTATTTAGTTTTCATGAATAAGCATAAAAAATAAATAATTAAAAATGCCTTTAATTTATAAGTTTCAAAGTGTTTCAAAAATCTTTCCGCTGTTTCAATTTCCGAATGTGCAAATACGTATCTCTATAGATTTGACTTTTTCTCTTTTAGAAAAATAGAACTGATTTATTTATCGTTTTAAAATTCTAGTTAGTTGTAATGGGATAAAAGTCATGTGGAGTTTCTCGATTACATTTGATGATAACGTTCAAAATGAAAAACAATCCAAAATCCTTATCTCTGATAATTAAAATGAAGTTACCGAACTTCAAAATAATAATTTTTAATTCAGCGTTATTTATAAATTATCTCTTATAATTTTAATAATTTATCCAAGTTGAATGTAGAAACGAAAAATTTTATACTTAGAGAAGGAATGCACATCTCATCAATCACCTGAATGAATAATGAGTATGAAACTATTTTATGCGTAAATGGTTCCAACTTTTATGTAGTCCTATGATTTTAGTTTCGTGGTTTACTATAAGAATGACATTAATTTCATGAATATTATAAGAAAGACGTAACTAAGGGTAAATATACAGAAATATTTTATAGAACCATTTAAGTAATGGGTTTTTGTAAACACTAAAATTTGTTTAAATTTTTATATATTGTTTAAGATGAAAAATAGCGTTACTTTTATATGTATTGGCTTATAAAGTTTTTAGTTGCAACTGCACAAAATATTTATTGAAGTTTAATGCCCTTTGAAATGAAAGTACAAATTTGGCTAGACATGTTAAATAACGCCAAACGATTGATTAAAATATTTATTTTGACTCCTTATATACTGGGTTGCTACCTATATTTAGAATACCACCGAAAACCACTTGTACAAGTAAATCAGTTAGAGTACCACTAAATATTAAGTGTTTATTTCTATCAATTCGCTTATAAAGTTTTTGGTTGCAACTGCACAAAATACTTATTGAAGTTCAATGCCCCTTTGAAATGAAAGTAGGAATTTGGCTAGACACGTTAAACATCAATCGATAGATTTAAACTATCGCGACTCCCCTTATGGATAGCTCCTTATATTTAGAATACCATAGCGTGTAAATTAAACGCCATTACTCTTTCACCTTAAGGCTCTGCATATATTTCATGCCATACAATATCTTGTTGCACTAAAAATTGCAATTAAGCCGACTCTTGTCCACATTTATTATGCAAGTTCATGTTTTATGTATGCAAGGCAATTGAGCATCATCTGAGGTAGAGTATCCAGTTCAATTTCCTTGCTGCAAGTAAATACAAAGTGGACATAAAATAGCAATGGCAAACGGGCAGTGCGAAACTTGCAGGAGCAGCATCGTAAACGAAACAAAGAGATGATTTGAGCTCGAGCAATCGCCACTGCCTCTATTCCGTGAGCTCGGGATCTTTCTTTATGCATGAGATTCGGAATCTCAATTCATGTTTGGACCTGCAATGCATCACCAGAGAAAATGGCTGTGAATTATCGAATAGGAAATCGAATGAGAGAGTATATTCTTCCTCTCCGCAAGCATGTTCTGAGAAAGTTGTTTCGCGTTTATTGCTGAAAGAAATATTTCTCCCAGGTTACAACATGTAAAACCTGGAATTTTTTTCTTATCGATTTCTGTGTCACTTTTGTACTTATTTCCAATAATAGCTCTTTGACTTTCATAACTGGAATATATTTAAAACATTGAGTTAAAATTTGTCAGTTTTCTTCCTTGTATTTTTATCCCCAAAACATGCTTTGAGTACTTTTGTAATTCAAGTATATTTGAATTTGAGAAAATACATTACTTTTTTACCAAAGTTTAAATAAATTAATTATATGTTGATTCCCTTACAACTATAACGTCAGCTTAGAGCAGGAAATAATTAACTGACATTTATAGGAAAGGCATTTTTTGACACTAAATGATTATTTTCTTGAAGAGAAATAACTTGTCACATTGCGTTCATTTAGAAAGAAATTAAAATACTATCAAAACGTTTATTTTTGACCTAAAAACTAAAAGTTAGTCTTTAATTGGCTGGCTGTAAATTTTTTTTACCAGTTAATGAGTGTCTGCTCTAAGCCGGTAATATAATTTCAGTTATCTTATTGCAGCCCAGAGAACTCCGACGAGAAATCAAAGAAATATATCAAGTCAAAAATATAAAAATTCTGCGTTATTCGTGTCAAAAGAATGTAGAAACACATTGATTACATCTTTTATATAAAAAAAATACTACGCTTCTTGAAGTGAAAGTAACACCAAGCCAGCAGAGTTGCGAAATAAAAAAAGTGCAAACAAGATGACACCGCCCACTTACTAACGAGTCTGGCCCATGTGCCAAATTATGGATATTACCTCTGCCCTCGAGTTAGAAAAGGTAACTGATAACGAAAGGGACTATCTTTCTTCATTTTTTTGCGCGCAAACCATACACAGGGACTTCGGGCAAACTGAGGAAAGTTGTTTGTAGTTTAGTGATGGCTATTTCGGAGTTAGAGGATTTTAACGACCGTAAGTATTCAGTTAGAGCCTCTGGTGGTTTCAGAAAAATAACCTACCCTTTGGGGTTTCTTTTTTGGTTTGTGTGTCTTATAGATGGGATCTGGTAAAAATATGCAGCTTCGATCAGTAATAAATAATGTTGAGAAAAGTTTAACTTGAGAGCTTGGTTATGTTTACCCGATTTTGTGTTCCGTCTGAAATTTAACAAGAAAATATATTTGCATTTGGGTGTTGTAGTTAAAATGTAAACAATCATTGTTGTGACATTAGATCCTTTTGCTCTATTTAGGTAATTTTCTAAATTTAATTTTTTATTAAAATATTAGACATTTTATAGTTTCTATATGAAATTTAAGTTTCCAACATATTTTGATAACATCAATTTTAGAAATTTAGTAATCAGGACTATATGCAACGGGAAAACTAAAAATGTGGATTAAAATACATTTTATAATGAATCTTTTACTTATTACTGAGTACAATATACCTTATAGTTTGTCCTAAAAATTACCAGACCATGAGATGTACTAGTGCAGAAACTTTTCTGTTGCTTTTATTGATGTTTTACTTACTGATGTTGAATCATCTGATCGTGATTCAAAATTACGAGGTGTCCTCGGATCTTTCCATTCAGGATTGATCTCGGACCGACACCAATACGTTGCGTTGCTACAATGAGACGTTAATTCAACTATCTACCCATCTTGATGAAATGTAAATTTGGAACTTTGCCGACTAACCCCGGTTACATGAAAATTGGAGCACATAGAAAAACTTTTTTAAATTGAACTTCAAAATTTTTCGTTATACTCGGCAAAAATTTCAGGTCCATCGTGAAGATGTTCCCTAGCATGGGCTTAAATATCCAATATCAGTTCATTAACCATATTTTTTGAAACAAAGGATACGATAAAGATTTTTCAACAAAAATTCTTATAAAAATTTTTTCTTTGACGACTTTATTTTAAAGGTGTTGAAACCAAAAAAGGCGCTCTACTATTCAGCGTTCCTGTAATAAGAATTAGTTGCATAAATATTATAAGAATATTTATACCAGAAGTAATCAGTTATGTTACTTAAATTACGTAAACTGTGTTTTGAAGTGATGAATCTCAATAGACTGGTTCTTATGTTAAACTCCGTCAGTGTAATGGTTAGTTTTATTTTAACTTGTTTACCATTGGTAATTGTTCTACTAATGTACTGATTTTAATTAAGAAGTGTTTGATAAAAGTAGTTGAATTAGGTATTGGTTTGTTGCTCTCAATAATTTCGTCAAAAGGTATATTTGATATTCTTTTAGAAATTTAAAGACAATATTTTAAAAACTTGAAATGTTGCATCGTGTAAATGACTCACAAAAACTTAACCTATCAATTCTTGTTAAACGGCAGCTGAGCAAGATGGTAAAACAGTCGTCCACGATGAATAGGGTGACCATTTCTGTGCCACTCGTCCAGATGGACTACCGAAGACGAAATTGTCAGTATGCAAAGGGCTCCTTCCCTTGTGGCCTGCGGACTCTTCCAGAAGTGAAGTGCCAGAGTTTACAGAGCCCAGAGACCATCATGAACTCCGACGACAGTCCATCTGCGTTCACCTGACCTGGGCAAGAGCCAATGACCCTGGTCACGGAGAAAAGGGGAGAAGCACTTGACACATAGACTTCGCTACTATCTCCTTGAGATTTATTTCATTTCGTTGGGATATGGGGAGGGGAGCAAGTATCAGATAGACAGTGGCGAGCGATATGTTGTTTGTTCAGAAGCCGTGACAGAATTTAGTCATCTCTTCCATTCAGTGTCTTTGATCGTAGCGCTTGTTTGCGTGCCTAATTCTTGTTTGACCTTCTGCCCCCGACAGAATTAAGATGTAGTTAAATGAATCCATGACTCTGTTACGCCATCTATTGTTATTTTTGTTTTTTACCCACATTTTAACAAAACAAGAGAAAGAAGCCTGTTTGGTCTGTGTCAGGTTGCGACGATTTTATTATGTCTGAATATACACCTTAGTATATTGTTTAAACGAGTGTAGTGTTATCTGAATACCAATCAGTCTACCTATCATGGATGTTCAAATCCAGTTGTTGAATTCCAGCTTTTTTATACAATACGGGTGCATGACCCTGCACTTAGCACCCAATGGCGCTGAACCAGTTGGATGATCAGATACCTTTGTTATCAACGTCTGATATTTCTGTTAATTTTTTAATACGAGACCAGAAAATGCATGTAAATAGATACATCCATTAAACCCCTGTGTCACTATGTATCACATGGAGTTAGAGTATAGAACGAAGAAAAAATATTTAAAAGTTCAAGAAAAGTCCAGCTCTTTCAAAGTTCTCTAGCCTTATAATAGCGTAAATAAATCCCATTCCCTTGATAATACTGAACATTCTAAAAGGTGTTCATAGTACATGTCAACCATCCCTCTGTACAGGACAGACAAGAAGTTTGATAATTGCAAGATTTTCGGTTTAGACTCCAATCTTTTTAAAGAAATTGTGTTATTGTTAGTTAAGTTCAATAGAATGCTTTATGTATATTAATAGTACGTTGCCTGACTAGTATAGTGTACATAATGTTTGTCTACCACTCAGTAGCTTCCAGGTTTGAATCTCAGTTTGCAAGGGCATGCTAATTTCCCTTGTTATGAGTAAGCCGCTTATGTACTGGGTACTCTTTTGTAAATAGCCCCCGGTTTGGCCAGTAGTGCTAAAAGCCGAAGAGGTTAATGGTCGGGCATTAAGAAATCAATATTACTGTATTTTATATGGTGGAGAACGTGTGAAAACATGTTTTGGTGTTGTATGCCATACAGAGTTGTATGCCATGTCTATAAAAACCTATTGTGTATCTGAGAGATATTGGTGATTTATTAAAAAGTTATTTGAATGGCATACAAAGTAACACATTGTGTAGTAAGGAATGCTTCAAGTAGCAAGTAACATTCATTAATAAAACCTATCCGTACGAAGTTACTTATTTATCATGAAAAATGATCATTACGTTCACACGATCATGGGATTATATGATTTTAATCATCGTGGTAAAAAATCACTTGCCATCTGTTTTGCAATCACGTCTTTGTTTAATTTTTTGTGAGGATGAAAAATGCTCCTAATGTGCAGTGGGTTTGTTGTGAAAAAAGAAAAAGATGGGAATTAGAAACCTAAAAATCCCAAACGGTAAATCTAAAACGCTATCTCGACATTAAAGGAACCATCCCATTACTTGACTAATTTTCACTCAGAAAAAAAACGCCCCTATCTCAAATTAACACGAACGCGGTTGACCATTACTTTCACCAAACGTCCTCCCACAAATAAACGCTCAGCCTCAACGCTGATTACGACACTTAACGTTAATTACCAATGCTCTATCTCGATATTGCTCGTTATTCCTCAAAACTCTCTTAATATAATAACACTACATCAGTTTTCAATAACTCCGTCCCGATGTTAAAAATGAAGCAAGGTAAGGGCACGTAATTGTTTGATGCTTCTGCAACAACCGAAACGGCAACAACGCCTTTTCCATTTTCTTTGAAAACGTTTAGCGTCTTCTTTCCCTTCTTTTCGGAGCGGCAGTCCCTCTTAATTCCCCGCCACCCCTGCGCACCCCTCTAAACTTAAGCCAGAGACTTATTTCCATAATAGTCTTCTCTTTTCGCTCCAGAATAAAAATGAGCAGGAGCCGTAATCGAGATCATTAAGGGTTGCCTTAACTTTATTTTAAATTAATTTTTGAAGTGTAAAGTGTGTATGAGTCTGAGGGGGAATCTTATTCTCCTCTTTTTTTTTTCCTGTTCGCTCTTTCACCGCCGGCCTGTTTTATTTTTGTTGTTTATTTTTATATGGCTCATTTGAGCGCCGCGTGTTATTACGTGAATGAGGGAGAGGGAAGAATTGTGTGTTGATATAGGTACAGACGGAAAGGAGAATAATAGAAATGTGAATTGAGGGTGCGAAGGAAACGAATGTGCTTCACGTGTGAGTGTTTTAGCGCTTTGGAAAAACTAATTTGGTTGGGTTTTAGTGCAAAGTGCCCACTTGGGGATTGGGAAAGGTGTGCGACATGACGGAATGCTTTGTGATAAGGGATGTAAGGCAACTTTTGCATGTTTGTCCAATTACATATGGTCTGAATTTTTGAATACGCTTTATTACACAATCTATCTTGCATTGATGTATAGAACAGTTTTTTAGATTGCTTGATTGCTTTTCGAAAAAAATAATAATTTTATATAACATGCCTGTCCTCCAGTTTTGTCGCATTAACGCTTCGTTTTTTAACCTTACTGGTGGTTGTCTCGATGACATATCTCAACATTAAGAAAATATTGAACAAATCTTGATGGGTGAGATATCTCGTCATTAGAAGAAAACTGACCTTGAATAACTGTCTTAATCTTATCATCATAAAAAAATCGACTATATCTTGATGACAAGATATCTCGTCGAAAGCATCCAAGCCTCTGGGCAATCTCAAAATTTGAACTTTTAAACACGATTTTGTACTCAACGTGCCCTACATTGGCGTGCAAAACACTGATCCTTTTGTTTAACTGCCTTACTTATAATAATCATTAGTTTATGTTGATTGCCTGTCTTTCAGTTTTCTTGTTAATGTTTAGTTTTTAAAGATGTATTAATTTAATATTTCTTTAATCATCATCCAAGCTTTTGATCAGCCTCAAATCTTGAAAATTTAAACACTCCCGCTTGCTTTGTTGCTGTACTTATCAAAATCATTCAATTATGTAACCTGCTTGTTTTAGAATTTCGTTTCGATTTTTAGAGATGTGCTAAATTCTTTTTACAGCATTCAAACGTTTGGTCAGCCACAAACCTCAAAATTTTAAATACGATTTTTTACCATATTTATTTTACGATGAATTACTATTGCTCAAAACAGTTTCTTCATTTGTTTGATTGCTTTACTTATAATAATGAATTATAATGCAACGTGTCTGTCTTTCAGTTTTGTCGAATTAAAATTCGTTTTTTAAAGATGTGTTAAATCAATGTTTCTTTTATAAGCATTCAAGTGCCAAACCTTGAACTTTTAAGCACGATTTTTTGCCCAACCTGACAAAATTCACTTGCAAAACACTTTTATTCTGTCGTTTATTTGAGTGCTTTGCTTATAATAATCTTTTATTTGCAAACCTGTTTTAAGTCTGCATCATTCGTTTTTCTAATCAACTAAATTAATGTTTTTATTGGCATCGATGCCCTTAGCAAAAAGAACGAAATTAAGTAAATTAAAATAAGCCATTGCTCGTAATTCTTTCTGTGAATTGAACAAAAGTGGATGTATATTATTAATGAAATTGCACGGATTATCATGTAAGTGCTTTAAGATAGCGGCTGATTTGTTTTCATGAATAAGATTTCATTTACTTTATGTAGGCTTATAAATATCCGTGTTGTTCCTTTAGTAAGTAAATTAAAATATTCGCAGAGCAATGGGATTAAGGAATAAATGATAAAATTGGATGCTTGCAACAAATAATAGAATTCATTAAAAAACACTTTTTTATTTACTTGGGGAATTAAATAGAGAAATAAAGCTTCTTTATTTCTTTGTAAAGAGCATGTCGAATCTTTTTGGTTCGAACGAATTTTTTGTTTTTAAAGGTAATTTTTTAAATATAAGTTTGGAATGACATAAAATATAATTAAATGCAAAATTTTGAAATGTACTGGTGTGCGATATGCTTATACCTAATATAATCATTAAAATCT
Organism: Meta bourneti; assembly: GCA_933210815.1. Lineage (NCBI taxonomy): Eukaryota > Metazoa > Arthropoda > Arachnida > Araneae > Tetragnathidae > Meta > Meta bourneti. The sequence goes on along the minus strand of OW119929.1, from coordinate 72,032,751 downwards.
AATAACACTATATGTGATGTTCATATATCATTCGTATAAAATAATTCTTATGGGTGTAACAAGCAGTCAGTGTAAACTTTCAGTGTAAACAAACAAACCAAACGGAATACGAAGATTTTACTTTCACAATCCAAATGATCTCTCAGGATACTACACATCGGGGTTACCTTAAAATATAGTTCATCACCGTTTTGGCGATTGAATCTAATTGGCATTGACCAATCAACTATGATATTTTAACTCATAATTTGTTCTTTAGAATGGTTCTAGTCGAAATGCTGAAATTGTATTCGAAAAATAAGTCAATTGACATCATGTTCGGAATAAATTCAAGAAACACGTTCCATCTCAGAAACACTACCACCACCTACATTTAGCTTGACCAAAAATGTCTCACATGTTATAGAAATTTATTTTATCTTTTGTTAAATACGACGAAAATTAAAAATCCAATTCTGTTAAAGTGAAGATTTTTCTTTATTTCACAAATTAAAACCAACATTTCAATAGTTGTTACATTTTTGATATAATTCCATAATGTCCCATAAGCAATATCCAATTTTCCATCGCTGAATATTCGCCCCCATTTATTTCTATTGATGGCTATCGAAATCCGTGAACCTTGTCATCGTCTGAAGTGATGGACTTTTCCCTTCACCATACCTGATCATCTTTCCCTGATCTTCGCGCTAAGCCCTCGCTTCTCATGGTAACCAAATGCTGGATATTTTATATCGACAACTAAGTGATATTTGGTCGAGAGGAAGTTGTCCTTCCCCGTGGTTATTACGGAGTGTGTCTTAAATATGGTTACTAAAGTGGAACATTGGAAAAATATTTAGAGCCGTGCCCTGCTTAAATATTCGTAATTTTCCGAACACTGAGCTTGGGTGGGGATATGATATGAGGGTATGTCTACAAATTACGAGGGCAGTTGGTAGATATCGTTTCATCTTTTGATATTTAAGATGAATTAAATATATGCTTGGTAGTCCTACCACAATTTCTAGAGAAAAGTGACAACTCAAAATAAAGAGGTTGTGGGGTGAAAGCAATACTACACTACTCAGAACTCTCTTGACGCTCTAAGTGGTTTAAAAGAGATATGTCATATCAGAATCTGAAGAATACAGATTACGAAGAGATATCTCTTCATATCTGCAGAAGAGATATATCTTTGCAGAAGAGATATATCTTGCAGAAGAGATATATCTTTGCAGATGATGAAGAGATATCTCTTCATCAAGAATGCCGATTGATTCCGAATGATGAAGATATTGCCGTTTTTTGACGACGAGATAAAGATCGGGTCAGTTTTTGACAGGATTCCTCGTCCTTCAAGATCTGGTCAGTTTTACTGGTGACGAGATATCTCGTCAAAAACATCTCTGTAAAAAACATCACAATAAATAACTTCTCTGAAATTGAATGCAATTGAATTCATTTACAGTGAGGAATTTTTCAATGAAAGCACTCAGCTTGGAAAACTCTTTTGTATCTAGTTTAATTCCTTGGTAATTAAGATATTTTTCAGCTTGTTTCCATATTGCAATTTACAATAAGAAATACACAAAAGGAGGCAAAGAATTTTCGTCGTTCCATCTGCAAACAGAGTTGGAACTGATTATGTTCTATGTGAGCCTTCGAGTGTAGTATGGCTTTGGTGAGAAGAAAGATGACCTAAGGTATGTCCATTTGTAGAAAGGTAGTAAGCTTGCCTGTAGAAAGAGCTACCATAGGCAAAATCACTCATGGAGATCGTGTATGTGATGACTTATTTCGCTGACTCGTAACCACTGCTATAGCTTTCGGCATCAAACTGCAAATTTGGAACCAGAATTCACACTAGAGATGCCGAATTATGGAAATATATTATTTAGATTTTAACCTACACCCTAATTTATTGAATCGTCTAGTTCAAAACCACGTGACCACAACGGGCTATTGGTGACGTTCGGGGATCAATCCCGAAGTGAAAGATCCGAAGACAACACCTCATTATTTTGAACCACGGTCAGATGCTGAGGTCAACACCTGAGCTGGCACCCTACTCTCCAAACTTAAACAGGAAAGTTGGAAACCCCAAACACATGGTTCACAGAAAATCAGTGGATAAACTATTAGTTCAATTTCATGGCTCATTGTCAAGCGGTTATTTGTTTCTAGCTAATATGCCTATCGATTTTTGAAAACATTTCATATTGCATATTTATTGCATTTAAGTCATCACTTTTTAAATAAAAATAACTACGCAATTAATACTGATGCACCGAATCCAGCTAACGTAACTTTCATCACGAATTCTGTACACAATATTTTTGGATTTAATATAAAAATGAACAATTTTTAAGAACAATTTCTTTCGCACAGATATTCAATGGATTTTTTCTCTCAATCATAAGATCTTTTTAATTTATGTCCGTGTATGGCAATTAGATTTTTCCTACACTTTCCTTTATCGACAACGGACAGATCTAGATCTTTTCTGAGATAACGTTTCGAGGAGATCCTTCGTTCCCATTTGAGAAGCTAATTCGATTATTCTTATTCGAATTGTAATCTTTGAAAGTACTTCGAGAATAATATATCTGTAATGAAAGATTCATACTTCGTAATTAAAGAAAAAATGGTTTGATATCAACATGATAAAATTAAATTTTTGCTTCGAATTTTTTAAGAATAAAGTAATCGAAATTGAATCTGCTTATTAACACAAAAACTGTGAATTTCCCATTTTCCCCATTGGAAAAAGTCCCCTTAAACGTAAGCAGGTTACGTATACTTGAAATAAATGTGATGTTTCTAATAAATAAGTCTAAATTCTGACGGTAATTACAATTGTTATGATAGTTTGATTTTATTTTTAGTACTTTTTATTCGTTGCTATCACTTACAGGAGTCATAATAATATCAAACTCGAGATTTACGAACTGATTGGATAGGTTTCTTTTCTCGATTGGCCACATAATTGTTTATTAAATCAATCACCATACAGTAATCTGGTTCGAATTCGATATTAGAAAATTTAAATATTTTCATTTTGAAACATTAAAATTATATAATATAAGTGTTTTCTAAAATTTATGTTAACTTATGATTATCATCTTGATTAAAATTTTAAATCTGGAAAATTATATTGTTGATTTATCAAAACGTATTTCAAAAGAGGTATTTTATGGTAATCAGGATTGTACAAAATACAGCAATCGGTAACTTGAGTAATATATTCTTTCTGTCAGATTAAGTAAAAAATACTTAGTGTAGTAAAAAAATCGCAGAATTTCATTTCAAAGTATTCTGTGATTGTAATCTATGAACCAAACAATATTTGAATTCAGATAATTATCTATTGATCTGACATGAAGCATTCGATGATTCAGAAAACTTTTTCATCACACGAATCATCTGATAAATCTAATAATGTTTTCATCAGGTGGAGAGCTTAAGAACAAAATTTTTGAAATATGAAGAATTTTTTAAATATTTAAAAATAATATAATTTTATTTAATTCTAATACCTATTTAATTCAAATTTTTTCTGTTTAGTTCAAATATGATTCTAATTTTTAAAAATATCTTCAAAGCATATTTTTTAAATTTTGTAATGCAACGTAAAATGAACTAAATTCCTATAAATATATGATTAAATACATTTTTTCCATTATTCTTGCAAATCTATCAACATGAGTCTTTACAATGAAATAAAGTTAATTACAAATAAAATAATTAAGCCATCGACTATAAAACACAACAGATGAAAAGTAAAAAAACTAAACTTATAATCAAGTATTTCAAAAATAATTTTAAAATCCAATGCTTAAATTTAATTTTGAAAAATCTTTTAAAGTGAAATCTCATTTCAATAAGTGGTCGACCCCTTTATTCAAAGTCTCCATTCGACGCAAGATGTAGGAGCGCCGTGGAGGCAGTTGATTGTCTTTGAGGGGATTAACAAGCCCCTATCATTACAATATCATCAATTATGACAGATCCCTCCGATCCTTAAAAACCTCCACTAGCATCGAATTTGTTTTCTTTGGATCTTGATCCCAGATAGCGGTGGTTAATTGAATGAATTGAAATCGTTTGCCGATATTTATATATGGATGCTGTAAATTTTCTTTCCTACATCAATACATTATGGCTTCTATCATCGAAAAAGGCAGGTTAAATAAGAATCAATAGTACGAGAAGAAAAAAATTTTGGCCTCGTTAATTGTTTTTTAGTGGAGGTGTTAATTTGCGAACATTTTTAAATTATCGCATTTAATTAGTATATCAGTAGTTCAAAGTATAATTTGAAAAATGGTTTTATAGGTATTGAATATATTTATATAGGAGGGTTGATTAAATATCCGATAATTAATTGCGAAACTTATAAAGTTTGAACATTTGGTCTTTATAAGAAGATATCAATCTGTAAGAAATTTTTTTTTCTTGTAATACAAACAACAGAAATGACGCTTTGTGCTTTGAAATATTTTTCAATTCCAAAAATTCCTGTTCTTATAGTTTTCACACATATCAACTAATTAGAAAACTCTTTCATGAACTATATGGTTTATACTCTGCTGTCTTCTCAGAGTGTTTTGTATTATTATTGTGAACTTTAAAGACTTTATAAATTTATTATTATAGCTTTATAATATTAATTATAATATTTTACATTTTATTATTTATAATATAATATTATACATAAATTTATATTTATAACCATGATTTTATTTGCGTGTGCCGTTTAATAATCGGCACACGCAAAATAAATAGGTTCAGTTGATAGGAAATATTCGCTTACGAACTTGTTCTATACTAAATAAAAAATAATTCAGTAGTGCTTGGTTACTACTACTAGGAAATTTTAAATTATTTACATGAAACTAAATTTTGTCTGGATATTACTTGAATAAAAAGGTGAATTATAATGAATTGTCAAATCATATTGTATTATTTATGAATTGTCAAATCATAAACAACAGTATAAAAGTTTTACACAATTTGAATGCCTTACGTAAGATTTCAATAAAGTAAAGATTTAGTAATTAAATAATTTTTCTTAAATTTTTGAAGATCCTTAAGTGATATACATCTATATTTAGTTACTTAGAAATTAAATTAATATTAATTAAGAATTATTTATTTGAGTCTTATTTTAAACAGAAAGTAATTCTAAACAACGATATTGCAATAACGTAAATTTTTAACCTTATCACAATAAGCTTAAAATCTATTCAATTTATCTTGCAAAAATGAAGTTGTATGATAACAATATATGTATAGCGATAATATAATAATGTAACATAATTTTTTATTGGTTTCAGCTTAAATAAATAAATCCTGTTATTTCGGCTCAAAGTTTCGGATTTGCTATTAAAGTATTTACTTTCTAAGTTCAGTTTATCAAAGGTGGTATTAAGAACTTCAACGAAACATTTGAAAATTTAAAAAAAGATGAATATATCACTGCAAGGCAGAAAGTTGCAAAAGAATATAATTAGCAACTAAGTAATAAATTTATTTTTAGTCCAATAAAATACTTCTAATGAAAAATGTGGGATAAACAGTGTTGATATATTTTTAAACGTAACACTGGCACATTTTAGCTAAATGTATCTACGACATCATTATGCAAATGTAATTTTATAAGTACATTTTATAAACAGACGTCTAAAGAAAAAATATTCGAATAACTGCAGACATTTCCCTACGGTAGTTTTATTTGAAACATTTCATAATTTAATATTACTTTTTAAATAAGCGTCAAAGGAAAGAAACACAAAGAAAGAGATAAAACTATGAATTTTAAACAATTTCCTCACCACAATGCACGTTTGGAATTCCTAAATCAATGGATGTTAAGAATCAGAAAATCCTGTGGGAAAACAGCAAACCGAAAGTACTGAGAAAAGTTTTATAATCTTAATCTTTCTAATCTTAATAACAGATTTAATATATTAATGAAATTTTTGTTCAAATGAAGACACCTTTATAAAAAAGCATTGCGGATTGTTAAAGAATAACTACTAGAGATTTTAGATTTTCAGGAATGTATATTTATTTAATTCTACTTTAACAAACTTACTGGTAGGTAGGTACGTATGGTAACTAACATCACACTAGAGCAATACGAAGGGCTATTGCAAACTTACTGATGCTACTGCTTTAGTAGAAAATTGAAACTCCTATCACAAAAAATTAAAATCAAACAACAAATTTGTGAAATTAGCACCAATAGAAAAACCACCAACACAATATCCAAACTGAGAACAGGATATTTTAAAGGCATGAGAATTAACTGTGATGGAACTAGAACGTATAGACATTGTAACAACTGTCTGGGCGTTGAACTCACACCTCATATTTCACCTGCCCTGTAACAGTAGACACTGTTTATACCAACGATTACCATCAGGAAGAACAGCTTTACAGCTAGAAAATAATCGACATCGACAAAGCTGTGCAAAATGTACACGGCGACATTTGACTCAGAAATGGATACGACAATAACATATTGGTCTTATTATCCCTTGGGTAGCAGAAAATGACCATAGAGCGACGAAACAAACTTACTAATGTCGCAGAAACAAACGACACTGCGAAAGCTTCGAAGCTAACTACTTAAATTTCACTATCTACTATAGCAAGAAATGACAGTAGCGTGGCAAACCAAAAATACACGCTTAGAAGGCACAAATGAGGCTGCGGAAGTGCTAAGTGCATAAAATTCTCTTTCTAGTGTAGGAAACAAATGACCTTAGAGTAACAAACCAAGCCTGCAAACATGGAAGACACAAAACGAGTCCGTGAAAGCGTTAAGTACTTAAAATTCACTATCTACGATCTCTTCTATTTTATGAATCTATTAACCCGCGCCATTTTTTCTTCAAAAGAGCAGAAAGAAGCAAGAAACGAAAACATCGCAGTAATTGTTTATCGCATAATCTTAGAAAGAGCGCAATACGAAAAAATTCGATAATATTTCCCACCTTGAGGAGGACGAATAAAAAAATTAAAAACAACCCACCCCAATTTAAAAAAAAATAACAAAAAATTCACAAAAGGAATGTTTCCCATTCCCAATTAATGAGTCGCATCCCTAGCCCATGGCTCGTGTACCTCTACACTGTGGGAGATTCTCCAATTGCCCCTGACTCTCCTTCTCTCTATTCCGACACAGAACTTCCACTAATCTAGAGAATCCTCCCCCCTCCCCGACATCGTTTGCAGCACCATCATCAAGCGTTCCCAGCGCCTCATAGCGCCAGAAGAGAAAAGGTGCAATTATCGATCCCTTCTTCTGGCAATCAGTTGGAGAAGGGGGACCTCCACGTCCGTTCGTCCGTTCCTTTTACAATTTCGAAGCGATTCCAATTTATGCATGACCAACCACAGTGCGGCTCTGTTTTCGCTGCTGCACCCCCTTACTTCAATCCTTTCTGGAGATATTTGATTTCTGACCCCCCTGCGTTCGGTGTTCTGTATTTCCCCATCCCCCGCACTCCCTGAGAGTGTAGGTAAAGAAGCAAAGTTTTCAAAAGGATTGGAGGGTCGTTATTAGCCTGAGTACCGGTGTTTGGGTTTGTGTGTGTGGTTATTTCTTTTGAGGAAAAAGAGCGAGGCCGCATGTGAGAAGGGGTCGGTGTCTTCCACGGTGCCGATTCGAGCGCTTCAATTAAAATTTAGGAAACCAGGATAATGGATTACGATTATAAACATTCGTTGACATTGAAATAATTTTGTAATGAATTAGGACTGCCGATGAATTAGTCCGGGGAAAACGTTTAAAAAATCCGAATACCATTGGAGTTACCGGAAAATAATGAACTCAAAGGTGTGAAGGATCGTGCCATTAGATCATTGATTCCAACTTTTACATAAGACTGTTCCAGTGAAAATTCAGTAAATTATGTACTTGGCTATAAATTATTGGTAGGTAGTTGTATTAATATCGCACTGGAGCGATCTATTGACGACGGTCCGGGGTCAACCCCGAAGGGAAAGATCCGAGGAGAAACCTCGTAATTTTGAATCACTGTCAGATGGCGATTTTAAGTTATGGGAACTGGGATTCTTGTGACAAATATTTCAACAACTCAAATGAGTACTATTTATGCAGCAGTTAAAAAAATATCGTCAAGATTACACATTTATAAATTGTAACAAACTTTTGAAAGAATCCTGTATTAAGTAACAATTTCGATTTGTTTTCGCTTTATGCTACAGCTCTTGTATTAGTTCATGTCTGTTTACAAAATCTCAGACGTATGGGAGTAAAAACGGTTTGAGTTCCACTAACTTAAAGCATTCTTTTATTCACTTTGTTGCAGGCAAACTGGGGCATAGTGGTCATAACATTAGCCTACTCCTAGTAGGACCCAGGCTCAAATCCCAGTTAATAAGCTAATGGATGTTGGTGTTTGCCCTGTTACGAATAACGGAGGCTTACCCAAGAGGTGCTTCTTCACTAATAGCCCAACAGTTCTCCCCTTGTAGTGCCTGAAGTCAGTTGTAGGGTGTTACAAATAAAAAAATATTAATGTTGTTTTACAGAAGCAATAAATGTAGCTTTGATTGTTTTTTTCAACTTTAGAGACAAATTTTTCGAACTTTCTGTATCATTAAAGTTGATGTCAGTAGATAAAAACATTATCTTAGATCAAATCCAAAGGTTTCAGGAAGTGGAACAGCAACGTTAAAGAAAAAGAACAAATATGGAAGAAATGAAATGAAAGCTTACCATGAGAAACCTAACGAATAAACGCACTCTGAAGCTGAAGGTGTAAGACGAACATGTTTAAAAATATTAGGTTGTCATTAAATGTGACTGGTACTAATCTTTAATGAAAATAAATAAAAATGTTAAAATTTGGAATTTTAAAAATCTTGAGACGTTTCATGGGACAGGGTATAAAAATATGGACTTCTCACTATAGATTTTGTAACAGAGGATTACTTGAACTGAGTATTCTTACATTTCTTCGCTTACTTTAAGTATGTAGATAGATGCTAACTGCTGGCAAAATCATGTTATTCAAGAAGGGACTTGATTTGGTCAACAGCATTTAATAAATAAATACTAAGTCAAGAAAACTTGCAGTTGATTGGGAAGTATTAGACTCGTTTTCATTCGTTTCCAAACGCACTCGATGAAGACTATGTTAAAAGGGACGCACTACACCTACAGTGCTCCAGCCATCAAGCAGGAAAATTACAAAAGCGATCCAACAGCTGGCAGACCACTTGTCCATCATGATAATGGACATCTATAAAAGTTGAACGCTAACAAGTGCCGTTGCCCAACATCTGAGAACAGAGCGACACAAGGATTGTTTTCCTTTGATTTGAATGCTGTTCCAGACCGATGGGGATGATTTATCGCGATGGCATGGTAGGCTGGCTACCTCATCTCAGACCAGACATTCTTCAGTTGAAATGGCAGCTGCGAAGTGTGCAATGCTTAAAATATATCGGGATTTGTTTTACTTCAAGCTTGTCGGTCGGCTGTCTCAGCGTTTCGTGATCCTCCCCTGAAATTGTAGGAAATCGCTTCTCTAGATTTGTGTTGCGAATCGAAATTTAATCGCTAGGTTACTCTGCTGTCTGTCTAGTTAGTGCTTAGCGAAGGAATATTCATTGTATCCATAGTTCGTTGGAGAAATTGCATTGTCAAAATAAGTTTCAAAGGAATATCTAGTGTGGTCTTTAGCATTCGGCCTGTTGCTTAAAGCTTATTTTAAGGAATATGATTAGATTTCGCCATTCAACTTGGAACTTGCATAGTTTAATGACAAATATCTTCCTAGTTAGCGGTCGTCATCTCTGCTAATGGAATAGAAAATAGAAGCTTAGTGGTCATCGAATCGTCTTGAGAGGAGAACAAAATCATGAGTTTATTATATTCGAAACTTTAATTCTCATAAATTCTGAAATAAAATAAAAAATTCATTGCAGTATTTGTCGGCACCTATCATTTAACTGTGCACAATTTCAGTAAGAATCGGTATTTGTGATAGGAATTTGAAATGTTAAATTATTGCCATTGCCATGTAAAAGGTAAAAGTAAGCAAAACCTTTTTGGGCAGTTGAAATATTTTAATATCTCGTAGATTTAAGTTTATTTGCAACACATTTTATTCTAAATATTTCACTTTACAATTTTGAGATTTTTTATTTCATAACATAAATATCACGAAAAAATTTGCATAACGGAAAACATTAAAAAATTCATATAAATGGATAGTATAATCGAATAACATCAATTTACCAAAATATCAAGATAATGAGAAATAGAATTTTTCGTATAGTAGATTAATTTAGATCATTACATCCACGACTGATTGGCTTAATTCTTAATTTGTTTTTGGCAATTTTAATGCGACAATTTTATCAGAGAGTAAGTCCAGCACGTATCTAAGAAGAAACAAGCATTCATTAAAAGTTTCTAACCCGACTGTCTTCTACCTTTTTATAGTCCCCAGCCTCGTCTATTCTTCAGGCGACGTCCACACTTTGCTCCTTAGCATTCACCACACTAAGCCCGTGTTATCTTCTCACAACGAGCCGCACTGACTCCACAATAAAGAAGAACGAGCGAAAAAGTCTTTCCTCCATCTTGACATTTGACCCCTGGAGGTTGACTTATGCGTCTGTCCAGCACGTTGAGGATTGAAGGACCCAAAGGAAAAACAAAATAAAGCGAAATCTGGTTTGTTGACCTTTCGGATGTACCTGTCCAAATTCGGTACATATTCACACCTAGGTGTCTAATATTTCGCGGGCCCACGTAGGTTGACCATGCCAAAGGGCCCGTGAAGGCAGTTCAACGACCCATGGGGGAGCTCCTCCGGGCAGGTCGCAGGGACAACACCTGGTCACGTAACAAGGAGCCAGCAAAAACCCTACAACAAAAGCCACCTGCCGCGATATTCCCCGGCTCTATTCATGCCTTGCTGAGTTTTTGTCACCGAGACGGTTTCTGGAACCCTTTGGGTACTGAATTGGCGCGTGTGCCCCACCATCTGCGGAAAGGGGTGAAGAAAGGATTAACGGAAGAAATCCCCGCGAACTGTAGAATTTTAGAAGTGGGAGGTGGGGTTTGGGTGGGAGTGAGTGAGGTCGCGGGTATCGTTTTTTTCCTTATCGTTTGGGAGGGCGGTTGTGTGCTTTTTGTCTCGTGGTCGTAAGTGTGTGAAGTGTTCCGCTTTTTGAAGTTTGAAAAGTACATTGGAGTGCGATCTTTATTATGTTTTTAAATTAAAAAGTAGATCAAAGCTGTATAGTTTTTTCGGAATTCTACTCGATCGGAGTGAACTGCAATACTTTGAACTGTATTAACAGAAAAGTTTCTAGACGATTTAAATACGATGTTATTTAATTGTTCAAGTGAATTTTGAGTTAATACTAAGAATCTTATCGTAGAAATTAATAAATCAAATCTTAAGATCCATATGTAAAAATTTTCGAAATTCAACTTGGCTAGAGTAGACTGCAATATTGTGAAATATACTGACGGAAAAGTGTTACAAGGTTTAAAAATTTAATTTGAATTGTCCAAGTTTTGTAGCGTTTTTCACCTTAATAATAAGAATCTGATAGCAGAAATTGATATGTAATACTTTAAGATCCAAATATAAACTTTTTCAAAATTTAACTTGGTACGGACTGTAATACAATAAAAGAGGTTGATTGTGAACACAAATAAGTTTACAAAAGCTATTAAAAAACTTGATTTCTCCATTCAATTTATCCAAGTTTTGAAGTACATTTTAAATCTTTTATCTTTATTTGGGAGGGTGTAAAAAGTGTTCCGCTCTTTGATGAAGTGGGTTTGAAATGTTGGTTCATTCTTTTTTACGTTTTTGGAAATTAAAATGAAAATAAATATGTTTTTTTTTTTAAATTGAACTTGGTCAGATTAGACTGAAATACTGTAAGATATTGACGGAAAAGTTACAGGACTGTTTAAATATCATATTATTTAATTCGAACTGTCCAAGCTGTGTAGTTCGTTACTAATTAATACTCAATCTCATCGTAGAAATTAAAATGTAATTCCTTAAGATCCAGATGTAAAGTTTTCAAAATTCAATTTAGTTATAGTAGACTAATATGATAAAGTAAATTGATGGTGAACACGAATGAAAAAAAATTACATAAGCTATTAAAACATTACTTTTTTACTGTCCAAGGTTTTGCAGAACACATAAATAGAAAGTTTTATTATTGAAATCAACATGATTTTCAAACTGAAATTAGAAGTATTCGGTAATTTTCCAAATATGTTATTCGTAAGGAACAACTTAAACGCTTTGGATAAATGATTTAAATATTGCAATGCATTTTAAAAAGCTCTCTAAAGAGTGAATTTCACAACGTTTTTGAAATTCAGAGTAAAGAAAATGCATCAATGAATACGATTTATAAATTTTTGGTTTTAAACTGCTTGTTTTAAAATGTTTACTTGATGAGATTTCAAAGAGGATTGTAGTTAAATGAATCGCGCTTCTAAATTATTGATAATGTCTTTTAATAGCTTACATTAGGGGGTACGCGCGCTTTTTCCATTTTAATATTTACGTTATTTATTTTCAGTTCAAATACAATAAACTCAATTTGCAAATTCAAATATTAGAAATTTGGTTAATTGCACGAGTTAGGTTACATCATAGTGCGAAAACCTCTGCCATCGACCTTGAGTCGAAAGTCTTGCCTAAGCATGACCTTCAGTTCATAGAAAGACATTTCTATGACCTAACCACCAACAATAAGGAAAACGAAGCATGTAACAGAAATTGCGAGAAAACTGATAGATGATGGATGTTTTTTCCCCAGAAATGCTCCCTATTATACACCTCATAACTTCTGATGACATCCTTAATTATATATGAAGTTGATTGATAATTATTCCGAGCGCATCTGTTGATAGTCATTACTTGTAGGACGTCAGACCTGACTGGAATGACCCGAAGACGCCCCTATCTGTAAATAGAATCAAGCCTAGTTTACGGTGCATCTTCCTATCTGAATCCCCCTTCTTATTTACGTTCGAGGATTGTGTTACATGAGTGGCAACACTGCTACGCCCTGAGAGATAGCTATAACAAAACAGAAATAATTATTTTTAAAGTAGAATAGAACCTGATAAAAATATGCCAATTTAAATTATTATAAAGAAGGCCCTTGAAAAGTTCTATGATATGCCATACGAATATTCATCGTTCCCTTTCTTTTTCCCTTTTTACTCACATTGGCGTGATATAAAAGTTTGGAGAGTGGGGTGCCAGCACAGGTGTTTACCTCGTCATCTGACCGTGGTTCAAAATTACGTAATATTGCTCTCGGATCTTTCCCTTCGGGATTAATCCTGGACCGTTGCCAATAACCCATTGTGTTGTTCCAGTGTGACGTTAATTAACTACCTACCTTCTTCTTTACATTCGAGAGATTGTATTACGTGGGTGGCAACACTGCTAAACTCTGAGAGACAATTATTGCAAAATAGAAATAAGTATTTTTAATGTAGAAAAGCTCCTGATAAAAATATGTCAGTTTCAGTGACTATGAAAAAGGACTTTAAGAAGTTCTGGGATACGCCAAGCGAATATTCGTCGCATCTCTTAACTACTTGAGTGTGTTTGGTATCTCAAAGCTATCGTAATAGTCGATGGCTTAAGTACGGCTAACAAGTATATAAATGTATACAAATAACTTCCATGTGATTCAGTTAAATTAACTTATGACACTCATACTTCGCGTTCGATTTAAAGAATTAAAACTATTTAAAAATTCAAAGCTATCTGAATTCAGTGTTCCAATGGATAACTTTTAATGTAATAATCAAAACATAGTGTTTAACAGGGTATACCACGCTTTTCTTTCCTGTACATAGGCACATCCACCCAAAACAAAATCCCAGATTTCTGCAATCATAGGGCTTTGTGATTTATCAATCCACAAATCAGCGAGGTATTTACATCTCCGTGATAAATGCCCCAAGTACAAGTAGGATGGCATCTGCCACAATGAGGGCATTGTACACGAAAGAGTTCTAATTGCAAAGTGAGAAACGTTGGAAAAAAAAGGCAAGGTAATGGTCCCATCACTGTCTGCCGCGTCATCTGTTTTAATGTCGGGATATTTCGGACTAGGAAGGAAAAGTCTACCTCATTTCGGAGACGAATGAAGACATCCCAGGTGTTATGGGTGTCATTCCATGGGCGGAGACAACGAACCATCCTTCTGCTAACGAGGCCGCTCATTGTTATTAATGAGAGCTTTATTTTTGGGTTAATTGGCAGCGGTGAAGTCGAGGAACATTTGCAGGCAAGGTTAGATCACTTACACCCCCACTTTGTTTCTTTTCCCCGTCAGTTGATGTTTTTGTTAGCCAATACCTACCACCAAAGCAAAAGTTTTCGAGGAATCGGATCATGTTTTGTCACGTTTAATTGCATAGGGACTAATGGAGTCTGGGACAATAATGGTATTGAACTGAATTTATATCGAGGCTTTTTTTGTTATTCAACAATGCGGCCAAGTTGGGCGGAAGCAGGTGCTGTTGAGAAATTTAAATATTCATAACCAGAGGTCAGATTTAATTATAGAGTTTATTAATGCGATGACTCGAGATTTTTATACAATGCCAATTAAAGGTGGAAGAATTCTATAGAAGTGATTGGAATGAGAGCGGCAACAATAAATTGCGAAAACGAGTTTATTCTTAAAGTTATGTAATAAAAAGGGTAAAGAATGTTTCTTGTAGTTCAAATTTTATAAATTTAAACGTACTCATATACTTGATAGCACATGAACAAAATTATAAACGCACGACTGTTAACCGCAGGTATCAAAATTAAGCTAAATTCTAATATACTTGCATTACGTTATATCTTTTAACTTAATCTATGAAATAAAGATTGTTATATTAGATTACGACATGTATTTATTACGGTATTATTTTTTGAGATGATCAGGTTAGTTTTTTCTAATGACGAGATACCTCGTCGAGACAACCACCAGGAAGGTTAAGAAACTGAGAGACTGAAGTGCTTGATTAAAAGTTCAAAAATCGTATGTTTCTGATATCATAAAAACGACGCGTAAATGTGGACCAACTCCCCAAAAGTATTCCAGGAAGACATTCCCCCAATTCACAGTGGGTGTGATGTAACAGCACCTCTCATAGTGATCTGGGGTAACGCAGAGGTTGCCTATTTTCGTCAATTAATGCTTGAAGGATCACACGATCCATAAACTGCATTGGATAAACATATATCTGTATAGTATATATACTTGATCAATGGTAAACAAAGCCTATATGGTTGCTTCGCAATGAGGATTGAAAAGGTGAACGAAGATTGGCAACTACAGGAGTTTAGGGGTTGGAATTTCAAATTTCACGAGACAAACATGACTCGTTTCCAATAATTCGAACGACTTCTGTGTTGGCTTCAAGCCTATCTCGCCGAGGAACAATGCTCCGTTGTTAAAAATCTGAACTCGAAAGTCACGTACCGCCGAATCACACTGTATTGCGAAACAGCGAGTCCTTTCCTTTGCCGCTTATCCAGGGGAAACCAATTACACCACTGAGATCCAGTCAAATCTTTTCAACACCCGACACGGGTTCTTTTCGCGCAAAACTACTTCCACTTTTGTCCTCAAAACTGAAGAATTCCACCCCTAATCCCGGAATCACTTCCTTCTAACTAATCATTCTTTGCAACGGTTCCGAACTGGGAGGGATTTGGTCTCTTCTCTCCGGGATATATACCTGGGTGCAGCTCAATAGCCGAACCATTTCGTTTAATTGCTTGGCAAACTCATTAGAATTCAAGATTCCCAAACAATATTAGCAATTTTCGACAGCGTGGCCTATTCAGGATTAAAATCCCTTCCTTTGGTTCACCTCCCATTGTGACAAAGAGCCGCACAGCCTGTGTCTTCCAGTTCGTGTTCCTGTAGGATTCCGGGAATCGTAGTCCAGACGCGGCAGGGGGTGGTGGAGGAGACGGAGACTCCTGCTTCCAGGAGAGGGGTCGTTTTACATATGCAAAATGGAATCAACCCTCCCTCGCTCAAAACTACTCCGGGATTCCGGGACCTAATCCCTCATTCCTTTTGCAAGAGAGGGGATCGAAATCTTTAATTAATTATCGAGCTGCTACGGGGGTTGAGATGGAGGAGAACAAAAATATTTCGGCTGAGAAAATTTTGCACCGTCTTTTAAAATCGTCGGAGAATTTTCTAAAACGTGTGTATGCGGAAGGTAAGATCGGGGGACCGGAGCGCGCAATATAAGCGTCGCGATTAAAACGAAGATGAAAAGGGCAGGGATCAATGTATTGTGTCAGCCTCTTCGCGACGAGATTAAAAATTGCCTCCATCCAGGTAACTGTGTTTGACGGATTAAAATCTAATTAAAGTAGAGAGATTGTGTTTTGTGAGAGACGTTTTGTTGACACGGGGTTCCTTTTTTCCCTCTTTCGTTTAAATTTTCGGTGTTATTAGCAGGAGACAAGAAATTCGAGAAAGAAAAACAGGCCCCGCGTCTTCTTTGCTGCTTACCCCCGCTTCTTCTCGAGACGAAACAGATTGTTTTGAATAAAAACAGATGGGGTGCTTAAAGTGTAATTGCTACAGACGGTTCGTCTTCGCTGATTGAGTAAGAAATTGCGTGTCCCTGTTACCTAAGGGGCGATTCGATACGAGACATTCAATAATTACTTATGAAAAGCGCCAATTATCGAAAGGAAAGGAAACAAGGAGCTCGTAATTGTAAAAATTAAGAGTAGGAACAATGTATTCCTACTTTTTTAAAAGCAACGAATGAAAAATATTTTCATCTAATACCTGTGAGAAATTGTTAAATCCTTATCTTGACTCTCTTATCCTACTTAAACATAAAAACTTGAATATAATTGAATATATGAATACAAAGTGTTTTGGAGATAATATTTAATTTCATTTTTCATTATCGTGTTTCTGATGCGGGTATTCAATTTCACAGCTATACTTCAAAAGTATTTTGCATTCGTTTCTTTTGGTGAAGATAGGTAGTTGAATTTGTGCAGCATTGGAGCAACACAACGGGCTATTGATAATGCTTCTTTTGATGAAAATGTTCCCCACTAGCACAAAATGACTAAATATATGCATCTACTGTTTGAAAGAATGTTATAAAAGATTCTATTGGTCAAGTAGGCCAAAATTAGAAGTCATGCAGGAAGAAAGCAGGTTGCAGAACGGATATATGCGCGTGAACGCCTCATCTAAAATCTCATCTTTAAATCTCATCTTTATACGATAAAGAAATTTTTTAAAAGTTTAGCTAATTATGTGAAGCAATCTTAAAACGGTGTTTAAACTTATGTCGGAATTTTTCCTCAGTATCAAATGAAACAGGTTGGTTGGGTTGGATAGTGGTGCAAGGATCATATTTGGCCAAGTTATGCTAAACATAAGACAAACAAAGACAAGTAATTAACGTATACCTAGAAGGAAAGTTTTTACTGACACGGAAGAGGGAAATATACCCAGGGTAAGAAACAGATGTCGAACTTACACCGCCTACAACTCGCAGGCTGCTAGCATAGAGGGCAAACTGATTTACTAGATGAAACAGGCTCGCGGAGAAAAATTTCGTTACAATTTATTTGAATACGCATTTCTTCAGCTTAGAGTTAAATACCGAAAACAAAAAAAGAATTAGTAAAAATATCATATATTTAATTTAAATCATAACTTTTAATTTTTACCCTAAGATGGTCAATAGACTCTTTTCCTATTGTCATTAATTATTTACTTTAAGAGTCGAAATCTTTGTACTCTAATCCTCGAAAACTAAAAGGGTAAAAATCGCGTAAAATGTATAATCGAATAAAGAACAAGAGCATAGTCGTCTATTATCCCTTGAATGATTTGTTCCTAGTTCTCTACGTGGGTAAAAGGTAAACCTCGAGAAGTTAAAAATGTATAGCTGAATAACCACCTCTTTTTATTTAAATAATGTGCACTTCAGTTGCTTTCATTGCTATATTTTAAAGATCTCTTGGGTCCAGTGTACAAGGACTTTACGAAGATAAAGAGCTCTTCCGAGAAGCTTTACATCCCTCTTTCTGGATGATGGCCAGAAATGATTTTTCCTTCTTACACCGGGGTATTTATTTCCACTAAGAAAAAGACTTTTTACATTCTCGATCAAGCGAAACAAAAAAGAAAGCTATTTGCTGTTATTGTCTCAATGCGTTTAGAACTGGTGTTTATGTAGATACATATCCTGAATCTAAAAATGAAGTTGAAATTATCTTATATTAAGATTTGTGTATTATGTAGTGAGGTGATTTATATCCAGTGTGGGTTTATATCTGTTTTCAAATAATCCTTATAGCTTTTAGCGAAATTCGTTATGTGCAAAATGCAATAACTAGTGAGGAGTGGATGATACAAGCTACTTTAAGTGTAGTAACTGATGATTCTTTATTAAGGTACAACGCAGTACAAAATATCCCTAATTAGTTTTTAATTGCATATTCAATGATTAGAAGAGCCACATTGAAAAAGTTCACGATAAACAGAATTGACAAACTTTATAAGTATTCCATAGCTTAGCTTATCTCAACATGAGAGTCAATTAACTGTACTGGATTTAAGTAGGATTTCCAAACACTAAAAGCAGTACCAACTTGAAAATATGAACGAAATTGCAGAAATTTTTAAAAGTCCTGTTTCGAGAGATATTGCGCTATTAAAGTTCAAATTTTTTTTTTCAAGTTCGGTTTAAATTTACCGACTTTATTTCTTAATATAAAATATAATTCAGGTAATAACTAGCACCTCATTTATTGTTAAAGCTGTTATTTCTGACATTACCTCTTTATTTAAATTTCTGTTCTCACAAAAGTCCTGAATTTATCAATTAGGAACCTCTAACATAAAATAATACTTTTTATTGGAGAAAAAACTGGATGAAAATTAAAACTCAATTTTCCTCAGTTAATTTATATGTTCTAGAGTTTGACAAATGTCAGAGTTGTAATGCATTTCTGTCTTTACCTATATGTCACCACCATGGAGTGCATGCATTTGGAATCAAAAACCTATTTTTATATGATAAAATAAAAAGTCAGGCCTTCTGAAGGCTTTTTAAATCTTTTTAATAACATCCAGCAAATAGTAAGTCTATTTAAGAGACCTTAGGAAAAACTAAAATGAAAATCAGGCCTTCTTAAGGCTTCTTAAGATTTATAGGTAATGGTAATCAATTAGCGACACACTGGAGCAACACACGGGCAATTTAAGACTTATAGGAACCCTGTGTTTTGCATAACAAACAAGAGGTTCGAAAAATACATTAGGGGCTACGTGAACAAAAAAAAGATAATGACTGAAAAATGGTAAAATTTGGCCTCTCAAAAGGATGCGTTCATGTTCATACAGACCCATTAGATCCCTGAAGAATATCATCTTACACACCCTTTTCTGTCTTTGTGCCCATATGTCACCGCCACGGTGCGGGTGATGTCTTTGAACTCTGCAGCAAAAACCTATTTTTACATGATAATTATTCTCCACCAGAGGATGGATCGACCAAAATTAGACCCGAGCCGAGAGAGTTAAGGCAACATCGGCAGAGAGGGGCCCCAGAAGAAGAGGCCCAGTGGTATACATTTCACAACGCCAGAACGCACCGCAGACCCAAATATACAGCCAGTCTCCCATTTCCGGATACCTTTAGGGGAGGACTGATGGGTTAGGAGGGGTCCAGGGTTAGAGTTGGGAGTAGGAAGTGAAGGGAAAACGGGGTAAAAAATAAAAGGGTGAACAAACGAATGAGTTTCTACCTGAGGGTTAAAAAAGGGGGAGAGTGGAACGAAGGGTTCATTGCCAATGACTCAGCAGCAATGTTGGGATTGAAATGATGGGACGAGGCCACGGGGGGAGCGGATGCGTGCGAGATCGTTTGGTGAACTGGAGACTAGGTTTTGCAATCTGCTAAAATTAAGTTCCTTTCATGGGTTTCGATCCGGGTTCTTTTGACGCGTTGCGTTGACACGACAGTGCAATTTGTTTCACGCTAGCCGCAAATCATGGTCTTGTCTTTGGATAGCCTCCTTCCATCAATCTACCAGTTAAGTGGCTTCGAGTGAGAAGTGTTAGTTGCAACATGGTAAAAAATGCAGTGTAAGTGGCTATGGAGTCTGACGGTTGATACAAAACAGTGGACTGATGGCAAAAGCTATAGAAGTTCTTGTGTTGCATAGCAAATACTCCTATTCGTGTTGAATAAGTGAATTTTCATAAAGGTACTCTTTACTCAGTCACAGAGTATTAATATTAATAATACTGAGCCTTGTTTGTTTGAGCTTAAATCCAGACACGTTTCGATTATTGATTCTGTCTATCATCGTGTGTGTCAATTTGTCTTAGAGTGCATTTGCAACAATTTTAACTTTATCTTTCCATAGAAAGTTATACCTTGACCGGTTTGTAATTTGTTTGAATTGTTTTATTATATTGTATGAAACTAATTCATTATTTAGGATAAGAAGAGTAGGAAAATGTTATGTAAAACGGGATACATTTTTAATGCCCGATCACTGATCTTTTAGGCCTTCGCCTCTACAAGGGGCAAACTAGTAACGATGGGAAAAATATAGAATTTGATAAATTCTTATGGTGCATCTCTCTTTTAGAAATAGCACTATTGAATGTTCATAGTTCGAAAGTCATTTTAAGCCAAAGATCCATTTAGAGAAGATTAGAGCCCTGTCTTATTAACAACTCGTATTGAAAAGTGACATTAAAGCTACAAACTAAGCCTAACATTAAGAAAAAGTTACGCTCGGTTAGAATTTGATAATAGGCTAATAGTGGTGCGTACATTCACTATTCTTAAATATTTTCTGTGATAAATAGGAACGCACTTTTTAAGAGAACTAAAATATCCCTATCACTGCTTTTAAAATCCTTCAAAACAAAATAAGTGCAAAGAGAATACCCGAGAAAAACAAATTTCTCTCGAGTTATTCTTCATAAAAATAAGCAGGCAAGTACCAAACACGAAGCCGCACTCCCTTCAAAAGAAATGACCGATATGCTTAGGGATGGAAATTTATGCGAAACACCGAAGAGCTAAAACATCGCAATAAAAGAAATTAATGCAAATTCTCAAGATAATAAAGTAACAGCGAGCTCACAAACAGCACAGAATAGAAATCGCATCGACACAAAGAGCGAAAAAGAAAATCGAAAATTCCTAGACTCCCCTCTCCCGCTCAGATAAAATTTAACGCATTTAAACTCGGAATAAGAAGACATCTTAGCTCAGCTCGATATTAATGGAGCGGCAAAATTCCTCCCATCTACTCAACTCCGCTTGTCAGCTGTCGTGTGCTTAATAATGGAGCCCCCTTTAGCTGGATGATCAAAACTCATTAAATCAACCCAGTGACAAGATTTTTTCTCCTTTCCTTAAAGCGCGCTTTCATACATAATTAGATAGCGGCTTAAGACCCTGAGCACAAAACAAAGGGAAGGATAAATAGGGTGAGGGGAGGATCTACGTTGTTATTTTTCACCCAATAAAAAACGGTGTGAATGACTTTGAATAGGTGTAAGAACCATGTGAGCACTATTAAAAGATATAAAGTAGCCGGTATCTTTTTAAAGGGGCGATTTCTTTTCCTTATTTTAATCGCCTCGATTTTACTTTCACCTTGTTTTGCTTTCAAAAAACGAGAAGGGTTACTTATTTTTTAAGCGCTCTTGTACTTAGATTTTAATTTGAAATCTTTGGTGTTTCCCTAATTATCTCTCTCTACATTCGCTCGGGTCGGATTCTTTTGGATATACCGTGTTCTTAGATTTCAACATTGGATTTTTAGTCACGCAGATCTGAGTCTTACTGTAACCTTAACCCTCCAAGTGGTTTTGATGAGATATATCACCCATCAAGATCTGACTAATTTTGATAATGACAAGATATATCGTCATCAAGGTATTACCGATTTTTTTATGATGACGAGACCAAGATCTGGTCGGTTTTTTCAAATGACGGGATATCTCGTCCATCAAGATCTCGTCGGTTTTGCTAATGACGAGATTGCTCGTCGAGTCAACAAGCGTCAGGAGGATTAAGTTCAGATCATGACGGTGGCTATTTACTGTGTCAAAAAATTTAAATCAAGTGTGTAATTTAAAAAGACGCCATCTAAATGGGCTTGTCTGCCACCCAGTAGGTCGTGGCTAGAATCACGATTTCTAAGGCATGGATGTTGGTTATTGTCGCTATTAGGAGTAATAGGGCTTATCCATTGGGTGAGTCTTCACAAATAGCCATGAGTTCGCCTCTTGTAAGTGAAGAGGGCCGAAGAGGTTAGTTTGGGGGGCATTATAAATAACAAAAAGTTTAAGACAGCGATTACTGTGTGCCTGGTTGACTGGATCACATGAAAGCTAATGCTCGTTATTCCTCGCATTTCAAAAGTATCCCATCTCAAGATGTTCATTTTTACAGGATAAGCATATGAAAAGGTTCAGTCGTAAAAAGTACTAGTCACCATAGATTTGGTATCCTAACAATTTTAGTAACTGAAATCTTACAGGGGATGGAATTAAGTGGGGCATTCGTAATCATTAAAACAAGTCAAAATCAACTCTTTTGAGTCATGGCAGGCTTGCACCGAGTGTGATATGTAGACATTAGTTAATTCGATTTAAAGTTACATATAATAAAATAAGCAATACAAATTTAGTATTTATTCCAAGCATGTTCAGAACTCTAAAGATATTGTACCTAATAACAGTACTAAAAGAATAAGGGGCACGTGCTTGGGACAGATTAATAAAAGAATAAGGGACACTCTTAGACACAGTGGATCAGGGAACATTACGAGGAGGGATTTTCAACGATTCTTTTTAACAGACTTACTACAGTGCAACATGTGCCACTCCACTACCTCTTGATGTTGCACCTAATAACAATACTAAAAGAATAAGGGACAGGTGCTTGGGACAGACTAATAAAAATAAGGGACACTCTTTGACACAACGGATCAGGGTACCTAACGAGGAAGCATTTAACAGTATTCTTTTTAAGACTTACTACAGTGCATGCCACTCCACTACCTCTTAATATTCATACATGAAGCTAAAATACTAAAGCACATGTACTATTGGTTATTATAACAATCCCGGAATTAAATGGTGTTTGATTGTATAGATTTACTGTCCGGTTTCAACAGACTTTTTTGCCTGCTCCAGACAAATCGCGTCTGTTTTTTCAGCAAGTTCTTTGCTTCGTTGAACAGCTTTGTAAGCTTTGCCTCCTTCACGAGCTTTCCTCTTCCGATTGCGCGGCTTGTGACAACTTTTGAGGTTTAGCGTTGATTCGAGTTTGATTATAAATTGGTCTCCTTGTGAAGTGTTCCGTATTATATATTTTCTTCTATGGCTCTAAGGAATGTAGCGAGTTGAAAACAGCTGCGTTCACCTAGAAATTCCAGACAGAATAAGCTGAGCAAATTTCATGACACCAGAGCTCGAAGTGCGAGTCTTAGATACTTCAGATCGTTTTTCTGCTTTAAAAGATTACAAGGTAATATCATTATAAATTATGTCTTCCATAGAATTGTCTTCCATATTCGTACATTTAATTTCTTTATTGTTTATGATTTATGAGTATGTGGTCCCAGAAATTAATTCAAATTAAAACTTAAGACATTTTAATTTATGTTGTGTAACTCAACGGTCAATCACACTGTATTTCAAATAGCTGAAAGGACCACAAAAGTATCGATAAATGATATCACATAAGAATGATATTAAACGTGGACCTGCATTTATAATTCAATTCATATATACTATTGCCCAAATGCTGTTGAAACGCATGTTTATTGTCTTGTTTTATAATTTATGAATACATTTGAAGCTAAATTTAAATTCACTTTAAAAGACAGTTTAACTCTTCGGAACAACAAAGTAAATTTATTTATTTGATTAAAAAGTTAAAGCTTTTTACTAAAATATTCTTTAAAGCAAAAAAGGACTTAAAATTTAAAATAGGATTGATGGGAAGTTTTGATAAAGAAACTCATCTTATAAATACATAGTTTGAATATATTTAAAAAGCACAAGAAAAGTTTCCAGTAACACATTAAAGGTCCATAATTGTCTTTCACTACAAGATAGAAAGAAAAAAACCATTCGTATTCAGCTTTTTAAACATTTTTGCAAATTCAAATGCCAAAATACTTTAATAACTATGAATAAAGGGCTCGTAAGAAAAATCCCCTTTTTTAATTCAAGTGCCGACGTTTTTTTCCGTCTTCCAAAATATGAAAGTTTTAAGAACTTTCAAACTGTGAAATAAAAAGCATTTATGCTAAAAGATTTCCTTTATACTTCAATTAAAAGCCGATAAAGATGATTTTTTGTGCGTTCTGCTTGATCATAGTTATTTCTGTGAAAGAGGAAGAATAATTTAAAAATCTTATTTTAAACTCAACAATCAAATGCCTTGCTAACGCGATTAGAAAAGTTTCTCTCAAAATAATTTTATTATATTGAGCTTGAATGTTTTAATTGTTGGATTTTTAGGAGCTCTTTTCTTTGGGGGTTTGTCCCATATTTAAAGATGATTTTACGTGATTATTTCTGTAGAAATGTCATTTTTAAAAACTGTCTTTGCTTTGGGAATCTTTGCTGAACATTTTAATTTAGAATACAGCAGCTTAGGAGCTCAATTTTTTCGGTTTCACTCCCACCTACTATTAGTTATCACACACACATAAATAGTTTTTTATATCAGTTTATTTTATTTTTCATTTCATATATTTCATAATTCCAGAAAGTGAGAAAAATTAGGTGATAAAAGGGAATTTAAAACCATATAAACTCGAGTGTTTGATTTTGAGGATCATATGATTGAATGTCACATTGCCTGAATTTTGTGACAATAATTTTAAACTCAAATGGCTGCGTTGAGCATAGAAATCAAAGCATTTATTGATAATTAAAAGCCATAAAAATGTTGCTTTATTTTATTGGTCAAATTCGTAAAGCATAGTAAACTTGCCTAACTTATATAATAAAGCCTCTGATGTGAGAAATGAAAGCTAATTTGATTGACTTAAATTTGCTTAACTATCGTGATCTTTAACAGTTATGTAATTTTGTTTATTAAAGGGGCAAAATACACATTCTACAAAGTATGTTTTAGAAATTATTCCAAAAGGCTTGAGATTTTCTCTAACTTGAATGTAGTCTTCATCACATCTCGTTTTTTATATTCAATATAGCACATATTATTTTATGGAAAATAAAATAAGCAATATAAACATAACATTGATAATTATACTTTTAAAAATTGCTTCACGGTTTCATATTTATGTGAATAGTGCGCAATTTATACTACAGATTTTATTGTCATAATGTGTAGTCTATGCAGTTGAATCGCTAAATATGTCCAAACATATTTTATTCTTTTCACTCTAATTTATTACATTTCACTTCTCATAGTTATTACTACATTTATTTTTTAAATGTAATAATTTTTACAACCTATAATAAATAAAAATGGATTAACATCCAACACAATGTTAATCAGAGAATAGCTTTGAACAATTTGATGCAAAAATGTCCTCAAAACGACAATTATAAAGTTAAATTTTATATATACAATTTATAAAACTAAAGATGAATCCCGAAACAAGGTACAATTTTTGACTTTGTGTAGTGAGTTTTTATTTTTTATGTTATATATAGGAGCATTACTTTAAAATACAAATGTTATTCGCTTGAAATATATTTTTTTCCAATTCCGCTGGTGTTATACATTATTGTAAACTTTACATAAAAACAATATGACGTGGAAAACCCAATTCATTTTCCTAGTCTATTTTTGAGAAAAAAGTGCATTTTTTAAATATGTAAGGCTCCCCTTTTCACACGCCTGCCTTCAATTATTGTTACAAGCGTCGACAATAAAAACTCAAGCTGATTAAACAAATGAATTGCTGCTCGATTTTTAAAAGGCGTAGCGCAAGTAATCGTGATCACGTTTTAACCAAGTCTCCCCAGCATAATTTTTTCTAATGCTATTTTAATTTCTGAGCACAGCGTTTCGAAAATCCTAAATTAAAAGAAGATAAATTGTCAAATAACTCGTTGACAATCGAACTTCATAGTCGAGGTTTAATTTTTCGCTCACAAATCTTTCCCCTCTTCCTTTTTTTCCCTTTCTACTTTTAAGGTGATTATTGAGTCAACAACTGCACCGTTAAAAAGTGATAATCCTTTGTGTAATTTTTTCCCGCTTTCACGCTTAAGAGGTGATTGAGCGTGTTTTTCGTATTTGTTTTAATTAACGCGTTCTTTGGTAGTTTCTTTTTTGTTCTTTCATCCCTTATTTCACTTTCAATGAAGGCGTTCAATGTTTTTTTAATGTCGTACTTTAAATATGCTGCTTTTTAAAGAGTTGGAGTGAAGGAATAATTCAATTTCAAACTCTGTTATTTGCGAAATACCTGTGGTTGTTTTTTGGGATTGGTTTCTATAAAAGGTTATTCTTTATTAAGTAGAATTGTGTTTGTTGATGTTTGTAATGCGAATATAACATATTTTGAATCAAAGATTGGTATACATAAATGATACTGCTTATTAATAATGACATATATTAATGCTTATATTAATGACAAACTTATAAATAATTATTATAACATATATTATACTGCTTATATTAATGATAAACTTTTTTAAGTTGTTAAACTTAAAAGTTTGTAACACCTACAAAATTGTTCTAGATTATTTAAAGTGATTTTAAATATTTTGATTATTAAGACCGTATAGGTGTCAGAGGGTTCTTAATTCAATAATGGCAGATTTTTACGATATTACATTGATGATTGAATATTTTTCGTAAACTCTGCGTTTTTTCTAACATTTATGAAAAATCACTCATCCCTGTTTATGAATGCATATGTCATACCGTTTTTATATTTAATATTTTTACTCTAATAATCGAACTAAGTTTAATAAATAAAAATGTAGCATTATTTATAATTATTTGTTCAAGTGAGTTTAAAATGATATTTAACAACCTTTATCAAAATATTTATCCAAAGATAGTGAAAATAACTCAAATTATTGCCTGCTTTACGTGTATCCTCACTTGAATGCTAGTATCGTGCTCTTTGAGTTATACTTAGTAAATTAGTCATATTAGTTAAAAATTACTAAAGCTGAAATCAATCATAATTTAATGCAAGCACTAGGTAACTTTTGACCACTAAAGTTCTATCTATCGGCTAATGAAAAATCTAGGTATATATGTAACTGGGATTGGAGGCAAATTGTTTTTATCTTTACCAAAAACCAAAATATTGAGTAACCTAGTTCTTGCATTCGATATATTCTTGCGATCTCTTCTGTAATAAAAAACAATGTAACAATTGATAGTTCGATTTAAATTACCTAAGAATTGCTTCAATAATCCGATATTCAATCATTGATTATTCATCATTAATAAGGTTTTCAGTTTGATTTTTCGTTATTTCAAGAATAATTCATGTTTTCATACGTAGCAGACGAATCACATCAGGAGATTGAAGTTAAGATCGTCAGTAAAAACCATTTGTTTCATTTGAATTTTGCGCTACTTTGTAGGTCAAAAAATCCTCAAGAATAATCCATGCTTTCATGTGTCAAACAAATCACATCAGGAGATTGAAGATCACCAGTAAGAACCATCAATTTCATTTTGATTTTGAGCTACTTAAAAGGTAAAAAAGATCCTTAATTCATTTTTTCATGTGGCAAACGAATCACACAATTAGATTAAAGTTAAGATCGTCAGTAAGAACCATTGGTTTCATTTTGATTTTGTACTACCTTATAGGTAAAACAATCCTCAAGAAAAATTCATGTTTTCATATACATCAAACGAATCACATCACGCGATTGATGTTAAGATCGTCAGTAAGAACCACCTAGATAAGGCTACTTTGAATCGACAAGGTACACCGTAAGGCCTCCACCAGCCATCGTTATTACTTTCTGTCATACCCATATAATGCCACATGACCTTTAGACTACCCCTCTACAGGTGCGGGTATCTGAGCACCTGGCCGCTGCAGCTCAAAAAAGAACAAAAATCACCGTTACGTCTTAGCAGAAGGCGAACAGTGAATAGGGGTCGGACGTTATTGAGTTGGTTTTCTGTGAGAATGAAAGGTGAACTGCATCTAAAAATATCGGCACAACTTTCCCCACAGAGTAAACGGCAAACCAATGACCTGTATGACCTTGGTCGTAATGAAGTGTATGGACTCGGCGAAATTTTTACTTCGAAAATGGAATACGTGATTTGACTATTCTCCTACTATTCATGTTTATTAGTACAGTCTTGGTTAAAAAGGCTGTATTTCTCAAGTCTGGTCATCACGAGGACAGTCATGTGCTGCGTATGAGAGGCATTTTCTGTTGAACTAAGTGTAGGTGGTGGTAGTGTTTCTGTTGCGGAGCGTGTTTCCTGTACCAAACGTGACATCCGTAGGTTTGCTTTTTGAATATGATTTCAGCACTTCACCAGTAAAAATTCCAAATTGATACATGATAGTTGATTGGCCAATGCCAATTAGATTAAACGTCAAAAGTCGCCAAAATGATAAACTACCATTTTAATTAACTAAATAAATTTAAAAGTAAAGGTCTTAAGTAAATCCTCACTTTCAGTCTGGTTTGTTCATATTGAAAATCACTCTTATATAAGAATGTAATATTTAACACTAGGCAGCAGTTTGATCCCAATCAACTGCTAATCAAGCGCTCTTACTGTTTTTTTTTTATCTTTATAGGGTATCAGTTTATTTTTTAACAGCAAATTAACCGTTAAACCTTCATGATCACACTTGAAAGTACTGCCTCATTGAAATACATAATAGTCTGTTGTATTTTTAGTTAGGCTTCCTCAATGATTTCAATTTTGTTGAGATAAAAAAGGAAGTTTGATTTGTTAAAATATACATATCTCCTTTGTCACTTGAACTGAATTTGGTTGTTTAAGCTAACTGCAACAACCTAACTTGTGCACAGGAAGGCGAACCACAATAAATCAATCAATCAAGGGTCAATCATCTGCATAACGACTAACGTATATCTTTCAAATGTCGAAGAATGCCCAGTGTCTATGGTTCCTAAAATGATGAAGTTACTCTCTTGGATCTTTTAGCTTATAAAAACAATCACATTGCCTTCTTCTAATTTAGGTTGATTTAATATAATTAGATTTTAATTAAGTTGCTGTTATAAAATTACATTGCTTGGGGCTAATTTTTTCTTATAATGGATCAAACTTCACTCATGAAAAGGATAAAAGTATACTGTAGTTGTGCTTGGGGCAGTAATAGGGGAATTTTAATGTTCTAAGTGCGATCAACAGGCTTACAATGATTCCAATCGGTCAAGTGGTCAGGGTAATGACTTTTGGATCGACAGGTTCTTGGTTCGTATCTAGGGTAAGGCATGATGTTTGTCCTGGATTGCTCCTAGAATGAGTGGTATGTATGTTATAACATGAACCCGCCCCCATGATGCGTCAGGGTAAAATTAATTGGTGAACGAATCCGCTCTTACAGTGCCATCGTGAATAATTTTCAATTTGCCGGGCATTAGGGAAAAAACGTCTCCTTGGTCTTTCGCACAACTCAAATAAAGCGGATATACATTCCTTGTTACCTAAAATGGAGTACAGATACTTTACATAGAATTTTTATTCAAAATTTCAAGGATTAAAACGTTAAAAATGCAAGTAATAATGCACTTATTGTGTATATTTTTTTATTGTTAATTTGTCATTTATTATGGTTATTCTGCTACTCAACAGAAAAATATGGTTTTTAGTGATAACAGTTTTCATTCTGAACTTTTCATTTTGAGTTATAAAATACGATTTTCCTCCCAAATTTGAATAACGAAGTGTTGTCTCAAGCTCCTGGAAGCCTTGAAGAACTAACAGAACCTTCTATCCTTGGCTGCACTCAAGTTTATCACCCCAAACCATCCGTCTTGCTTAGACAGTACAACAGCACAATTGTTTGTCGACGCATCCTAATTTGATCGTTTTTAGCTATTTTGAAAGTCTCTGCCAACTTGTAAATTCAAAGAAAATAAATATAATGGGATGTTGTTTGCATCCAGAATTTTCTAAATTTTAGAGCATTGACTAAATGGTACAAATTAAGTCTTCATGTCAGTGCTTGTCTGTAGATTGTTGCATTGGCATTTTTGGAAATAAACTTTTCACTTTTGACTCTGGAAGTTTTAAACATGGAGGAAATATGATCTTGTATCTGCGTAAGCAAAGATATTTGTAAGTAAAAACATAATATATGAAGATTTGTTGAAGAAACGCACAACTTAGCAATGATTAAATGGAGTCAAGCCATATTTACTTTCTTATTTTGCGGACATATAAAGATAATTTAAAACAGTAGTCTGATTTTGCTGCCCAAAATGGCCTTGTCTAATATATGCTTGGAAGTACATATGAAAAACAGTCGCTTACAATCTTATTTCAAACTTTTGAAGAAGGAATTCTAGATTTTGAAATGAAATATCTTGATTAGTTATTTATTAGAATTAACTATAATCTTCATTTGTTCAATTCGCAGTGCCACACAAATATCTAATAAATTATATCTAAGAATGTTAGCTTGATAGTGTAGTAAAGTAAATTTTTTTGTTCTTTACTCTGACCAACCCCACTGTCAAACAATGTTATTTATCTAGATGTGTAGACTTTCTTCCGACAATGGTGCATTGCATAATCCAAGAAAACAAATGGCTTACGTAGGCATCCTATTATACAAATACAAGGAGGCCGTCCTAGCAACTGAAGAAAAATTAACAGTGCAAGAGGAAGCATATGGACGAGTTAAAATCTTTACTCATCCATTCGTTATGTCGTACTAATATCTGAATAAAAGCATTAAATTAGATTTTCCAGGCATTAATGACTAAATTCATTGTAGTTTGTTCATTGAAGCTAATTTTGTGAAGAACCAAGCCTAACCAGTATGATGAAAATGTATGTTGTTTCCTCGGTTTGCTAAAGGGCCATTCCAATTTCAAGCTTAAAATACAAGTTCAAAATTCTTCAGTAATGCTCTCAAAGACGTTCTCAGTAGGCAAACCCTCTGGGACTTGGCCATTCTACAAGGTAGAGAATTAAATTTTATAAGCGAGATAGGTTTCTGCATACCATTCTAAACGAAATTACTTTTCTGCTTTGTTACCATTCGAGAAATGACAGCCCTCAGGGGCACATATTCTTTAGGTGTGTACGGGCATCACAACCCCAGTCTCCTCCCTCTTTAATTTTTACCCTCTCCTACCCTTCTGCTTTTCCCTTTTCTTAATCCCTCTTTGTGTTGTCGGTCTTGTGTTTAGTGCAGCTTGGCCAAATAGGACCCTTGCGCCATAGAACCCGAGTACAATCATCTACGAAAGCTTGTTTTTAATTTCTACGATATTTTATAAAATAAGCCTCAAAGGACTTGCTTGACATTGAAACTTCGAGAAACATCGACTGCTGTTTTCGTACACAACACACGGACGGCACGAAACTGTCCAAAAAGTGGCCCGAAACTGGAACTTGTCCACTTCATCTTCCACCCAACCGAAACCGGTTCAACGGAGCTGGAACAGATACCGTTACTCTGACCATCCTGAATGATGAACCGTGTCATCAGTTGAACGATAGCGTCTCCCTTTGGGTCTACCGCAAAATCGCCTCATCCTTGAACTTTGAACGAGAAAAAACAGACAAAAATCCTGTCCATCCACGGGAACCTGTCCTGCGTATCAGATTTAACTGTCTCCTGCGCAAAACAGTTCACCTTTACCTGACCCCTGGGTTACATAACCACTGAACGGGGGGGGGCAGATGCTCATCCCCCACCTGAAAGAAAGTACAACTGCCCAGCTGCCGTGCCCCCACATCCTTCAATGCTTTTTCTCAGGACTTGGAACGGTGGGTATTAAAAAAAATGGACGATTTTTTTTAGACTTGGGGAAAGTTTTTTTTGATGTTCGGCTTTTCTCCTGCTGTAGATGCTGTTGATTTTTTTTCTCACACCACATTCTAACCCAGAGTGGACTTGGAAGGCTTCGCTGGTGAAATCCTTAGTTTTGTAGATGTAAGAATGAGTAACGTATACACCTAACTTTTATGACGTACTGCGCATGTTTTAGTGTAGCGTTTATACCAAGTGAAACGAATTTACTGAACCTTCAGTGAAATGTAATAAGGAAAGCAAAACTGCAATTTGCATTGTTCGAAATTGAAAATAAACGCAAACATAAATTCATGATTCAAAGAAACAATTTTAATTACGATTTAATTTAAAGTGTTACTTTGGAAACGATAACCAAGTTAGAACGTGTTTCACAAATCTAGTTACTTGCTTAAACCCGAGACAAGAGCAATTTTAATTTTAAATGAACAGTCTTATTCCATAAAGTAAATATTTCAAATTGTTTTTTAGTTTATTTAATATTATTATTATCTGATATGAACAAATTTTTACTACCAACATATTCGAAAAACTTATTAATCTAAGACAGCCGTGGTAAATATTATTTTCAATATTGCTATTTCGTATTAAATATTTTCAATATTGCTAAATTCGATTATACTTTTTAATGGATATCCACCCACTAGTCATGAAAAGGAAATTTGAGTAATAAATGTAGATAATCAACGGAATCGGATATAGGTTTCCAGGGTTTGTGAAGAACTCAGGTGAATCTCAGCTACTCCTAACAGGGACAATCGCCAACAGCATTTGCCATTGTCAGACAAACGCTATGATTACAATACCAGTTAAGTGGCAAATGCGGATTTATTAATCAGCTACGATTTTCAGGTAAGTTCAACATTTGGAATAGTTACATTTTCCACAAAACTCACGATTTGATCTCTTGTGTACAAAAATAACATACTCCCGACCAATCGAGTGGCCTGGATGTTTTTCCGTCTGGAGTGAATGAATGGCCCTCTCTATAAACGGGCTGTGCCTTGAATTTGTAGTATGTATGTGGGATGCAACGTGAACCCACCCCAGTGATGTACCAAGGTAATACAAAGTGGCTAACAATTCTGCCCTTGTAGTTTCATGAAGACTAAAGCAACGCTCCTAACAAGTTCAAATTAGCCGGGAATTTACAAAAAAGGGAGAATATTATACAAGAACAACTTAATCCAATCGCTCTATGCACACATTGGGCCGTCGTGGCTCAGTAGGTATGTCAAATGTGCTAGTAACCTTTGAGTTGTAAGCTGCGCAGGTTCGATTCCTGTCAGGTGCATTCCTCCCTGGGTGTGTTTCTCTCTTCTGTGTCAGTAAAACTTTCATTGTGTGTGTCTATTACTTGATGTATGTATTGTGTCTGGCGCAGCATGGCCAAATATGGCCCATGCGCCATAAAACCCCATAAACAACCAGCAAATCTATGCATACTTTACTCTAAGTTCGCATTCTATGACTAAGATGAGGATGGATATTCATTAAAAAGAATTCAGTCACTCTTCTGCACTTGAAAGTAGGAAACATTTCAAACCTTCTCTGAGATCCTCAAAGATGGACCACCTACCCCCAAACTGAAGTCTCTTCCCTATTTTTAACCTCTCGCACTCTATTGACAACCCCCCACCACCAGCAAGTCTCCAAGAACCATCAGCGAGTCCTAGATTTTGAGTCCGTATATATAACCTCTGGATTCAGTTGAGTTTTATTTGACCGGACTTTCCCTGAAATGTCAGGAATTATAACTGAGTCTGTCAGGATTATCCATTTTTAGTTCTGGTAACCCCACCCGTACTGCAACTTGAGGATAACAAACCTTTTAAACCTTTTCGAGATCCTCGAACCATCAGCGAGTCTTGTTTTCGATCCCGTATATATAACCCCTGGGATTCATTTGAGTTTTATTTGACCGGACTTTCCCTAAAATGTCAGAAATTGTAACAAAGTCTGTCAGGAACTTCCATTTCTAGGTCTGGTAACCTTACCCTTACTGCTTCCTCGAGGGTAACAAACCTGCGAGATCTTCAAAGATGGACCTCAAGTCCTCTCCCGTTTTTAACCTCTCGCACCCTGTTGAACCCCCCCCCACCGATAAGTCTCCAAGAACCATCAGACAGTCTTGTTTCCGAGCCCGTATATATAACCCCTGGGAAGAAGCTTGTTCGGGGCAAGAAAAAAGGACTCGGATTGTCGACTCCAGGAAGAGTCGAGGGAGAGACGCGCAGAAGAGGGTTAAGCTCTATCTTGGAGAGAGTCCTTACTCCCCCATTCTCGACTGTTGTCGCAGTCATTCGACAAACGGGAGCAAGAGTTTCTTCTCTTTTTTCCCTTCCTTAGCTCTGCATCCCGTTTCTATATTTGCTCCCTTCTTTTTCTTCCACTGCGTCTGCTTTCGGAGGAGTCGTTGGGTACTGCAGGACTCAGTTTTATTAACATGCAAGGTTGAAACTGGGTGATTTTCATTGGGAACTGAGCAGAGATTTGTGGAAGCGTGTCCAAGATTGGGCTCGATGTGGGATTGTGTATAATGTTTGGGATTGAAGTAACCCCCACGATGTGCAGTACTTCTTGGGGGTGGCAAGTAAAAAGCGAGATGGATCGAGGGGATTGATATAGCAAGGATAGAAATGAAAATTCGCAAATTATAAGTTAAGTTACTAATTTGTTTAAGGGATGCAAAACTACAAATTAAACGCAAAATCGATGGACATACTTAAAAAATGCTATGGTACAATATTTTTGAAAATAGAAATTCATTTTCATCCACACTTCGAGACAACGACATCGTCATTCGGCCGTGGTTAAAAATTACGAAGTGTTGTCTTCGTATACTTGATAAAGATTGAGATTTTCTTTGTTATTTGTATCTGACCGTGGTTCAAAATTACGTGGTGTCCTTGATCTTTCCCTTCGGGTTTGATCCCGGACCGTCGCTAATAGCCCGTTGTATTGCTCCAGTGTGACGTTAATTAAATACCTACCAACCTTTGTTATTTGTAAACTCAAAATTCAACTGGTTCGAATAAAAATTATAGGGTTATAGCTGAATTTGGCGTTAGATCGAGAGTTTGTTGTTGCTCTTGGTTCTTTTGTGACAGTTTAAATTCATCTGTTAGGATGAACTGGAATTTTCAGAAACATTTAACTTTGGTCGTTGATTTACTGCCATGCGTTTATATAATACAATCATGGGTTTGATTTCTAGTAATACTGATATTTTCACTTTAAAACAAGAAAAATTAGATTTAAGAATTATACTAATTTTATTAGATGAATTATACAATGTTTTTGCAAACAATAAACTGTTCATTTTATAAAACTAGAGCCTAGTTAGGAGGTATACTGAAGTTCTCTTACAGTTGAGTCATGACTGACCATTTCAAGTAAACCTCGTCCAAATTTAGCACACATAATGGTCAAGTATCAGTGCTAGATTATTCTATTTTTTGGATCCACAACCGCAAACACATGAAACAAAGGGATTAACCCTACAAGTGGTTTCTACAAGCTATCCCGTCCACCAAGACCAGACTAAGTGTGCTAATGACGGGATATATCGTCATTAAGATATCGCCGATTGCATTTTTTTTAATGATGGGATGGAGATCTAGTCAGTTTTCTTCTAATGACGAGATATCTTGTCGAGACAACTATCAGGAAGGTTATTTATATTATAATAATTTTTGGGGACTGTGAATGACTACATATCCCAGATTAGTTTGCTGAATCGAGAAGAAACCATTTTTCCCCCTGCCATCGTCCGGATAAAATGAGCCTTAGTTTGTGTAGAAAGTTTGGTGTCGTCGCCAAACCTACAAACAGATGCCGGGCACTTGGGACAGGCGCCCCCGGAGCACGTGCATAGCCGGGGCACTGTTTGGGTGAGACGAGGGAGGTAGAAAGGCGCAAGGTGAGCGCCAAGAGGGCAGAGTGCCAGACGGACGAAAGCAGAGACAAAACGTCGGAAATGCGACCATTTCTTCGCCTCCTCCTTCTTGTCTTTCCCTGCACGGCCTCCTCACCGGATATAGATCAACCGGTGCTAGGGGTCTTCTCGAAAGGAGAGTCCATCGACCAGGGTCAGTCCTTCTGCAACACACGTTCCCCAAGAACAGTGGCGAAGTTCGGTGAAGTATCGTCTTAGATGAAAGAAGTTCATTTAGTTTGTGTTGAGTCAGAATTTGCATCTACTTTCCAGTACGGATGTTGATCTACCTCGTAAAATATTTTTCCGTTACAGGCATGAATTGAGTTCCACAAACAGTGGCGAAATTCGGTGAAGTGTTGTCTTAGCTGGAAGAAGTTCATTAGGTTTGTGTTAAGTCAGAATTTGTATCTACTTTCCAGTAGTCTACCCCGTAAAATATTTTGCCACGGCATATACGCATCAGTTCCACAAAACCAGTAGGAAAATTCGATGAAGTGTACTCCTAGATGTAAAAAATTAATCTGGATTGTATTAGTTGTGTTGTGAACAAACAATTGCGTGTCAATTTGCTTCTACCTTCCAATACGGTTGTTGGTCTACCTCGAAAAATAGTTTGCAACAGCAGACACGCATTGAGTTCTACAAAAGTAGTGGTACAATTTGGTGTTTTGTAGTCTTAACTGAGCATAACTCATTTGGTTTGTGTTAATTTAACTGTCAAGCACAACTTTTTTATTGCGAAATTTGCTTCTACTTCCAATACGATTGTTGGTACCTCTTAAAGTATTTTGCGCTACATGTGGCAAATTCAACGAAAAACTATTGCTTTTCGTTTTTTTAATAGAAGTAGATTCATTTTTATTTTTTGAGAAATAATATAAATAGAACTAAAATTATTACTTTTTATTTCATAACGACTAACGCCACAAAACGATAAAATCTATTTTGTAGTTTTCAGTGATGAGGAGTATCCTCTCTTTTTTTTTTTTTCCCCTCTTAAAAGAAAAGTATTAGAAAAAGAAAAATATCCCTATATATTTCGACAGAAGATAACATATTTATCGTACATTGATCATACACAGCTATGATTGGTGGTAAAATTCTGAGGGGTTCAGAAGGATTTTCAGAAGAAAACTAAATTTATAAAATAGAGAAAATTTTTTATCCTCGATACCCAGAGATCAATAACCTCTCGACCCATGAAAAACTAAAACAGTTGTATCGAAGCAGTGGTTTTTAATAGGTAGGTAATTAGTTGAATTTGCATCGCACTGGAGCAATATAATGGGCTATTGGTGATTGTCCGGGATCCAACCCGAAGGGAAAGATCCTAGGACAACTCTCGTAATTTTGAACCACGGTCAGATGATATCAACACCTGATCTGGCATTCTACTCTCCAGACTTCAACACCATGCCAATGTGAAGACATCTGAAGCCACGGCAGATTTAACATGCACCAGTCCCCACGAACAACGCTTTCTTTGATTGCATCTAGTTTCGAACTCGCAGCACTCCGGATGCTAATCCTCGACTCTACCAACTGGGCTACTGCAGCACTCTGGTGGTTTAATAACTCTTGATAAATAAATGTAATTAAAATATACGATGATAGATTTTTTGCTGAAGAGATGGCTGATTTTATTACTTAAGGACATGTATTCATTATGTGTTATATGCATGCAAATAAAGTACGCAGTATACTTTTGTGTCGGTAAAACCAGATCCACTTCAAATTTACGCAAAGAAAAATGCATTGTTCTAAGTATTGCATTATTGTATATAAAATCAAAATTTTATTCAAAAAATTGTAGATATTTGAAATTCCTAAAGATGTTTTCGATTTAAATGTTATAATTTTCATTTCAAATCAAACACCTACACAAGCCTATGCTGTTTTATTCGAAATATTTCCCTTTAAGTTCCTCATCAACGTGGTCTGGGCTTCAAGTATCACCAGCAAATTCTTATAGAAAGCCTCATGTACGTAACGTGCATGGAAACTTTAAAGCCGTGGTATCCCATAACGGAAAAAAAATAAAATTTGATAAAACGGAGCTAAAACGAAGATTTTTAAAAGTAAATCTGAGTAGGACTTCAGTTTCTATTTTAACGCTCTTGATTTTCACTGTAAAAATCCAATCAGGAACTGCTGATGCCTCGACATTTCACCTCAATTGATTTCTTACTATGGTGAATGGCTTTTGTCATGCATGCTGAATGGGTTGATTCTAAACAGACTCTTCCACCTCGTGCTTCTTATTGAGGCTCACATCCAGTCTCGATATTATGCCCGTTTGGTACCTGAGCGAAGTCTATAATTCTCCTCCTACTCTCTCCTGCTTTTGTAAAAAGGACCACGGTAGCCCTGTTAGTAATCACGGATTAGAAACCGGAGGGTTGCGAGTTCAATACTCGATCCAATAAAATACCGTCGTGTACATGAGGGCTGGTGCACGTTAAATCTGCCGTGGCCTCAAATGTTCTCCCGATGGTGTTTGGTAGGAGTTTGGAGAATGGAGTGCCAGATCAGGCGTTGATATCTCCATCTGACCACGGTTCAAAATTACGAGGGGTCGTCCTCAGATTGATCCCTTAGGCATCCTAATGAGGAGGTATCTCGTCTCAAGCAAAAGTGGTCGGATCTTTGTTGACGAGATATCTCATCGAAGCCACTCCATGTTTGGTAGGAGTTTGGAGAGTGGAGTGCCAGCTCAGGCGTTGATATCTCCATCTGACCACGGTTCAAAATTACGAGGGGTCGTTCTCAGATTGATCCCTTAGGCATCCTAATAAGGAGGTATCTCGTCTCAAGCAAAAGTAGTCGGATCTTTGTTGACGAGATATATCATCGAAGCCACTCCATGTTTGGTAGGAGTTTGGAGAGTGGAGTGCCAGCTCAGGCGTTGATATCTCCATCTGACCACGGTTCAAAATTACGAGGGGTCGTCCTCAGATTGATCCCTTAGGCATCCTAATGAGGAGGTATCTCGTCTCAAGCAAAAGTGGTCGGATCTTTGTTGACGAGATATCTCATCGAAGCCACTCCATGTTTGGTAGGAGTTTGGAGAGTGGAGTGCCAGCTCAGGCGTTGATATCTCCATCTGACCACGGTTCAAAATTACGAGGGGTCGTCCTCAGATTGATCCCTTAGGCATCCTAATGAAGAGGTATCTCCTCTCAAGCAAAAGTGGTCGGATCTTTGTTGACGAGATATCTCATCGAAGCCACTCCATGTTTGGTAGGAGTTTGGAGAGTGGAGTGCCAGCTCAGGCGTTGATATCTCCACCTGACCACGGTTCAAAATTACGAGGGGTCGTCCTCAGATTGATCCCTTAGGCATCCTAATGAGGAGGTATCTGCTCTCAAGCAAAAGTGGTGGGATCTTTGTTGACGAGATATCTCATCGAAGCCACTCCATGTTTGGTAGGAGTTTGGAGAGTGGAGTGCCAGCTCAGGCGTTGATATCTCCATCTGACCACGGTTCAAAATTACGAGGGGTCGTCCTCAGATTGATCCCTTAGGCATCCTAATGAGGAGGTATCTCCTCTCAAGCAAAAGTGGTCGGATCTTTGTTGACGAGATATCTCATCGAAGCCACTCCATGTTTGGTAGGTGTTTGGAGAGTGGAGTGCCAGCTCAGGCGTTGATATCTCCATCTGACCACGGTTCAAAATTACGAGGGGTCGTCCTCAGATTGATCCCTTAGGCATCCTAATGAGGAGGTATCTCGTCTCAAGTAAAAGTGGTCGGATCTTTGTTGACGAGATATCTCATCGAAGCCACTCCATGTTTGGTAGGAATTTGTAGAGTGGAGTGCCAGCTCAGGCGTTGATATCTCCATCTGACCACGGTTCAAAATTACGAGGGGTCGTCCTCAGATTGATCCCTTAGGCATCCTAATGAGGAGGTATCTCGTCTCAAGCAAAAGTGGTCGGATCTTTGTTGACGAGATATCTCATCGAAACCACTCCATGTTTGGTAGGAGTTTGGAGAGTGGAGTGCCAGCTCAGGCGTTGATATCTCTATCGGACCACGGTTCAAATTACGAGGGGTCGTCCTCAGATTGATCCCTTAGGCATCCTAATGAGGAGGTATCTCGTCTCAAGCAAAAGTGGTCGGATCTTTGTTGACGAGATATCTCATTAAAGCCACTCGGAGGGTTAATATCTGCTCGAAAACCAAAGAGAGAATGAAGACTGCACTCAACCAAATTCAAAATTTAAAAAAAGCATCAAAACTAACGACTGACTTCCGCGGTTACAGGTAGCCTGAGCGAAACAGCGATATTAGTCAAACATTACTGAATCCTCTTCTTACTCCTCGCTGCGAGAAAAAACACTTTCTCTACTTCTGCTCATCCCCTCAGAAAAAAAGCCACAAACGCGCACACAGCATACGGTCAACGCACATTAGTTCCGCTTTGGTGTGTCGGTACGCGAAGAAGCCATTTCCTTTTTGACTCCTGGCCGTTTTCACGTGTGAAATAGGAATGAATTTCATTATTGCTTTTTTCCCCTGCATCGGGAGGTTACTCGAAGTGGAGCTTTCGGAAGAGGCAGGGGTTGTAATCCATTCGTCTTGGAAGATGGACCGAGCTAAGTGAGCTTCATTATTTCGGCTACGAGCTCGACTGGACACAACCGGCCAGTCAGTCCTCCGACGGCCTTGAGTGTTTCGTATCATGGGAGGGGAAGTGGAGAACACAAATAAGTGGGGGGACTGAACACTGATCGCCGCTTCCGCACACCTGAGTTCGTCGTGGAAAAAGTTAATGGCCCCATCGATTCAAAGGGTTGAAGTCTATATCGATTGAGCCCTCGAGAAGTGCTCATCGATTAAGTAAAGTTTCTTTTGCGGTTTCGTGAGCTCTCATCTTATTTCTGGTCGAGGCGTTAGATTTTGCGAAGTGACTTATGGCCAATATTCATGCTTAATCTGAATTATATAACTAAAAGGGTAGGTTGATATTTTGATCAACGTCGCACTGGAGCAACACAACGGGTTATTGACGACGGTGCGGGATTAAACCCAAAGGGAGTAACTAAAAGGGAAATAAAATGAAAACCATCAAAATTTGAATCATTAATTCAAGTAGGTAGGATAGGGAGGTATTTTAATGAACGTCGCACTATAGAAACACAACGGGCTATTGGCGACGGTCCGGGATCAAACCCAAAGGGAAAGACCCAGGACAACACCACGTAATTTTAAATCACGGTCAGATGACGAGGTCACACCTGAGCTGGTACCCCACTCTCCAAACTTCCACACCACGTCAACGTGAGGACATTTTAGGCCGTGAAAGATTTAACGTGCAGCAGCCCCTTTGTACACAACGGTCTTTGGTTGGATTTGAACTCGCAATCCTCCGGCTGCTAATCCATTACACTTCCAACCGGGATACAGCGGCCCATTATTCAAGTAATATGTTGTTAGAAACTTCTCGAATAAAATAACCAATTCATTCTAAAATATACGGATTTAAATTTGAGACTTGCACTATAGATGAGGACTCTTACCCTTATTATAACTGAAGAATTAGAACTAAATGAAAACCCCTCTCAAACGAAGTTCTTTAGCTGAGTGTTACTTTATCTTCTTCCAAGTTTTATCATAAGATGTATAATTACAAGATCGTTTGATAACGGTAGTTTCAATATCTTATGAATCTCATAAAGTACAACAGAATGTGCGTAGAAAATATTGAGCTGAAGTTTTAGTAGCACTTATTCATGTATTGTTTTATTGTAAAGTATTAAAAGCATTTAAACAGTTAAGAAACACTATTATCAGGGATGCTGGTCTGGGAAAAGACAAAGTAAAGTAAAACTGATGATTTTTAGACTTGGAACACCGAAAGCATTATTCTCTTAACTGTTACGTTCTAGAGTTAAAATAATTATATATCTACTTACGAAGATATGCATATCTCTTTAAATTCGTAACATTATGTTTAATTCGGTATAATATTTATTTCAAGTTTGAAAGGAGGTGTAAAGGCGACACTAGAAGACATCTTAATTCTTTACCTAGTACTTCTTAATTCGTCAAATGTCGTCGGATTTTCGCATGAGATTATATTGATCACTTTTCAAGCAAAGGCAAAATCTTTTCTCAATTAAACGAATCTGATTTTAACTCTACACTCTTATTTAAGTAAATTCAAACAAATTCATTACTTTTCATAGATTTTGATTATAATAACAATACATAATATTTATCAACATTTTCTAAGAAAGGTAGGTATTTTTAATTCACGTCACACTGGAGCAACACAACGGGCTATTGGTGACGTTCCGGGATCAATCCCAAAGAGAAACATCCGATGACAACACCACGTAATTTTGAACCACGAGGCAACACCTGGGGAGCTGGCACCCCACTCTCCAAACAACATTTTCTAAATTCTTAGTTCTAGTTCTGAATAAATTACTTTTTATATCTCTTTCTAGGTAATAAAGCTAAATTATGAAATTCTGATTTACTCTAATTTTACAATAGATTTATGGGACCATGGTAGTCCCCGTGGAAGAGTAACGGATTAGCAACCGAAGGGTTGCGAGTTCGAATCCAGCCAAACACCGTCGTGTACAAAGGGGGCTGGTGCACGTTAAATCTGTCGTGGCCTCAAATGTCCTCACGTTGGCGTGGTGTGGAAGTTTGGAGAGTGGGGTGCCAGCTCAGGTGTTGTCTCGTCATCTGACCGTGGTTCAAAATTACGTGATGTTGTCCTCGGATCTTTCCCTTTGGGATTGATCCCGGACCGTCACCAATAGCCCCTTGTGTTGCTCCGTGTGACATTAATTAAATACCTACCTACCAATAGATCTATTACCATAACCTTACCGGGATATTTAATTGTATTTAAATTCACATTCTTGTTTCAAGATCATTAGATCAAACATAAATGACATACGGTTCGATGGGTTTGCAAACTGCGCTAGTATCCTGAGAGCTGTATGCGGTGAAGGTTCGATTCCTTTAATTACCCTGGGTGTATTTCTCTTCTGTGTAAGCAAACATTTCCTTGTGAGTGTGTGTGTGTGGGGGGGGCTACGGTAGCCCGGTTGGAAGAGTAACAGATTAGTTACCGGATGGTTACGAGTTCGAATTCAACCAAAGATCTTCATGTACATCCCGGATCGTCGCCAATAGCCCGTTGTGTTGCTCTGGTGCGACGTTCATTAAAATATCTACCTACCTAGTAAGTCCATTTACTTAATTGCTTTGCTCAGCTTGACCAGATCTGACCCTTGCACCATAAAAAACCCCAACCCGAATAGTACACAGAAACATCTATCACGAAACGGTGTCTCAGCATACCTGTCATTCGGCCATTCCAGGACAGAAGAAAAACAACAGTTTTCTTCAATTTGCCTGCGCATTTATTCATAAGTTCGGGTCACGGTCCCTCTTATCGAGTACTTAACTAATGGGTTGACCTTCCAACCGAACAGATCGAGAAGGACCTCGATAGCCTCCCAGAAGAGAACGCTGATAAAGCGCTAGATTCCTCTCCAACTCCAGTTTGTTCCTGAAAAATGTGACCATCACTCTGCTCAATATAAACCTACATTCCTGCATGTCCGCGCAGGCGACGAGGTGGCACGCCGCGGCTGACCCCAGCGCTGTCCACCCTCCCCCGAGATCTCATATTGGCCCCGAAAATGAATGTGCGCTTTGAATGACCGAATTGTTATGCATGAACCACTGCCTCGCGGTAATTTATTCTTCCTCCTGTCTTTCTTTCCCGTCTCGTGAATCTTGTTCGGTATTCTTTTGTGCCCGACGCAAACAGTTTTGTATGCCTCCATCTTCCCTCACACCGTAACGGTATGCGAGCGTTTTAAACTCTTCTCTCCTCCCTTACCCGAGTGCTTTTGCAAGTCTGAGGAATGAACGCTTCGGGAAGAGAGACATGATCAGCTTTGAGAGTTGGCCTGGGAGAGGTAAGACGTTGATCCCTAAAAGTGTAGGAAGGCCGTGGTAGCCCAGTTGGAAGAGTAACGGATTAGCAACCGGAGGGTTTCGAGTTCGAAACTCAGTTCAAAGACCGTCGTAGAGCGTTTTAAACTCTTCTCTTCGAGTGACTCCCTTGCCCGACTGCTTTTGCAAGTCTGAGGAATGAACGCTTCGGGAAGAGAGACATGATCAGCTTTGAGAGTTGGCCTGGGAGAGGTAAGATCCCTAAAAGTATAGGAAGGCCCTGGTAGCCCAGTTGGAAGAGTAACGGATCAGCAACCGGAGGGTTTCGAGTTCGAAACTCGGTTCAAAGACCGTCGTAGAGCGTTTTAAACTCTTCTCTCCTCCCTTGCCCGAGTGCTTTTGCAAGTCTGAGGAATGAACGCTTCGGGAAGAGAGACATGATCAGCTTTGAGAGTTGGCCTGGGAGAGGTAAGACGTTGATCCCTAAAAGTGTAGGGAGGCCGTGGTAGCCCAGTTGGAAGAGTAACGGATTAGCAACCGGAGGGTTTAGAGTTCGAAACTCGGTTCAAAGACCGTCGTAGAGTGTTTTAAACTCTTCTCTTCTCCCTTGCCCGAGTACTTTTGCAAGTCTGAGGAATGAACGCTTCGGGAAGAGAGAGATGATCAGTTTTGAGTGCTGGCCTGGGCTAGGTTGGTCCCTGAAAATATAGATTCGAGGGAAAGTATCGATAGCTTCAATTCCTAGAATGTAATGGCCCTCAGGGGCAAACCTTCTTTAGTACAGTGTGTACGGACTTCACTGACACGAGATAGCCTAGTGATCTTTTCTCCCATGGGGTTCACTATCTTCACGAGGTTCGTGCTCTCGGTATACCCAAGCGATCTTTTTCTGCTTTCATCGCACTACTCTATTCTCCAATATATATTTTTCCCCCTATGCGACATTTCTTAATTGACGTTATCTCGTGATTGAGAAAATATGGCCCTTGTGCCATAAAACCTAAAAAC
This sequence comes from Meta bourneti, assembly GCA_933210815.1. NCBI lineage: Eukaryota > Metazoa > Arthropoda > Arachnida > Araneae > Tetragnathidae > Meta > Meta bourneti. Next base: position 71,987,806 of record OW119929.1, on the reverse strand, counting down.
AACTAACCTAGAATATAATAGGGATCATCGTGGCTGAGTGCGTTTACTCAATGTGCTGGCTACCTGTGAGTTGTAAGTGGCGCAGGTTCGATCCCTCCCTAAGTGTACTCCTCAGTGGAGAGTAGGGTGCGATCTCAGGTGTTGACCTCATCATTTGGTTAAAATTACCTGGTGTTGTCCTCGAATCTTTCCCTTCGGGATTGATCCCGGACCGTTGCCAATAGCTAGTTGCGTTGCTTCAAAGCGGCTTAAATTCAACTACCTACCTAACATTGTCAACTTAGTACGAGTTGTAGGCCAATAGCCCTGTTGGAAGAGAAACGGATTAGCAATCGAAGGGTTGTGAGTCCGAATCCAACCAAAGGCCGTCGTGGACGTGGAGGCTGGTGCGCGTTAAATCTGTCACGGCCTGAAAATGTACTCAAGTTGGAGTGATATGGAAGTTTGGAGAGTGGGATGTGACTCGTCATCTGACTGAAATTCAAAGTTACGGATTGTTGTCCTCGGATCTTTCCCTTCGGGATTTATCCCGGATGGTCGCCAATAGCTAGTTGTGTTGCTCCAGTACGATATTAATTACCTTCCTACCTAATGCCTAGTGTGATGTCAATTCAACTACCTACCTACCTGATCTACAAGACCACCAAATTTAAGTAAATCGAAGATCTCCTTTAATATTACCTTTTCAAATTTTCAATGTAACTTTGACGCAAATAAATAAAATATTTTCATAAATATTGTTATGAAGATTCTTAGGGTGAGGAGTTTTTGCTTGTCCATTCTCTCCATTTCTTCTGATCTGCATTTTTAATCCTTTTCACTTAGCATTCGCTTTTATTTCCTTTCCTAACTTTCTTCTGCTTTTTGGCATCACATACATTCTTTCCTCTTCTTTTTTCCGACTTTCATTCCTAGGCCTTTCTTCTTTTAGCACTCTCCCTCTGTTGGGCTTCCATTCCTAAATTTCTCTTCTCTTTAGTTTCTTAATAACATCTTAAGAATCTTTTTAGCATACGCAAAGGTGTAGATTTTGTAATGCTTTTTGAATAAGAGGATTTCAAACCAAGCATTATTTTACTCTGATGCATTTTACAGACTACTGGGAGTTTTAAAATGGAGAGTTTCCCTTGATCCATTTTAATTTAATGTAACAAATTTTTATTTTACCCAGGAGTTCATTCAGGGAAAAGTGTTACTCGCACAGAGAATCGAAATAGGAGAGTGAAATTAACTACTCTCTGAATTACCTTTTTTATTCTTGAAAATATGTTCTTCCATTTGAAAGTATGGAACTTTTTTATACTAACTTTATACTCAACAACTCAAGAGACGATGTACCAAAGACTCGATGAAAGTTTAGCTTGTTCTCGATACAGGAATTAGCTGTTCACATGATTCTTCGCATTAAACAATCACAGTATAATGCTATTTTAATGCAACATTCTGACAGCATTTGCTTAGAATAAGATGTGGCGTCGACTTCTCTCCCTATTTTTTGAAGATGCCGACGTTAGCATTTAAGCAAAGATCAAAATTAAATCTCACATCATGCTGATATGATACAAGTATGACATCAGTCTCCTTCATAATGTATTGTTCTCAACTTCTCTAACGAATAATTGTTCATTTGCGTTTAGATTTATATTGTAAAACATCACTTTTTATTTTCTTATTACATTTTTTTCGTTACCTTGTTCTATCCTTTCTTATGCAGTTGAACCTTGATTATCCAAGGTCTGATTAATCGAGTGTCATCATTATCCGAACCGAATTCGATATTGAGTTTTTAAACTTAAAATAAGGCTTATAATACGAGTGTACGTACTTTATCCAAAGAGGCTAGAATGTGCTGCTACTAATAACTTTTTAAGAGACTTTAAAAGGTACGTAACACTCCAGATTTATTGTAAAACCCTCACAATAAACACATACTATGAAACAAATCCGCTTATAGATTATTCTTACTCCTAGCTTTATGAATCATTCAATAGTAATACAGCAGTAGTAACATGTAGTACTGTAATTTTTTCTGTATTTCGTATATGCTGTTTTTTGTTACTGCTGAGATTCTGGTTATCTGAGGTAGTCTCTGTCCACATTACTTCGGATAACCAAGGTTCTACTGTACATTTTACTAAACATTTATCATTCAAAATGCATAATTAAATCTGTAAAAGCCAGAAATGATTTTACACGAGGAACAGTCTGAATGGTGTATCTGAAGTGGAGCCTTTTTCTGACTCCTAGGTTTTCAAGTTAACTCCTAACGTAAAGATTATCCTTCATCCTAGCTTTATGAATCTTTCAATAGTAGTACAACAATAGTAACATGCAGCACAGCAATTTTTCCTGTATTTAGTATAGGGCGTTTTGTGTTTCTATGTCCCTATTATCTGAGGTAGCCTCTGTCTACATTACCTCGGATAATCAACACTGAAGAAAAGTTTACTAAAAATTTATCATACAAAATACATAATTAAATCTGTAAAAGCCAGAAATGATTTTACACGAGGATCAGTCTGAATGGTGTAGCTGAAGTGGAGCCTTTTTCTGACTCCTGGGTTTTCAAGTAACTCCTAAAATAAAGATTATCCTTCATCCTAGCTTTATGAATCTTTCAATAGTAGTACAACAATAGTAACATGCAGCACAGTAATTTTTTCTGTATTTCGTATAGGGCGTTTTGTGTTTCTATGTCCCTATTATCTGAGGTAGCCTCTGTCTACATTACCTCGGATAATCAAGACTGAAGAAAAATTTACTAAAAATTTATCATACAAAATACATAATTAAATCTGTAAAAACCAGAAATGATTTTACACGAGGATCAGTCTGAATGGTGTAGCTGAAGTGGAGCCTTTTTCTGACTCCTGGGTTTTCAAGTAACTCCTAAAATAAAGATTATCCTTCATCCTAGCTTTATGAATCTTTCAATAGTAGTACAACAATAGTAACATGCAGCACAGTAATTTTTTCTGTATTTCGTATAGGGCGTTTTGTGTTTCTATGTCCCTATTATCTGAGGTAGCCTCTGTCTACATTACCTCGGATAATCAAGACTGAAGAAAAATTTACTAAAAATTTATCATACAAAATACATAATTAAATCTGTAAAAACCAGAAATGATTTTACACGAGGAACAGTTTGAATGGTGTGGCTGAAGTGGAGCATTTTTCTGACTGCTGGGTTTTCAAGTAACTCTTTTTCTCGCTACCAAATGTTGAATCCTGTCACCAATACCCTTCGTAAACTTTACTTTAGACCCATTTAAATAATTCCCCCGAGCCCTGCTTGACTGTTTCACCTCTGACTCTCTTCCATTCGTCCGTTGGCGTGTTTGCTGAAGGAGTTATCTCACGAGTCCGGCACAAAAAATGACTCAGTGCTTTCCGCTTTTTCTCTTAAAAACCCATGAAATCAGCACACACATTTTGTCGGAAGACACCGATAAAAGTCAAACTTCCGTCCTGAATGCATCCGGTGGACGTCAGGCAAAAAGGTCACACTTAAAATGTGCTGAATGTGCGACTTTCTTTGCTCTTCAGGTGGATACGTCATCCGTTGGTGCTTGCTCAATCTCGGTTTTCTCTGGAAATCAGGAACTCAGTAGTGGAGCTTTTCGGTTCGGAAATGACCAATAACGTTCGAACATTCGATATTTATGAGGAAATTTGTTACTTTGAATCGGTGACGTCTGCTAGTCACGAGGTGGAGGATGTGTTTCAAATTCTGACGAGCGATTTCCAGCCTGGCCGTTGCGACGCGTGATTGTGTCACGCCCTGCAAGAGCTCCAGACACATCCTACTTACAAACTGCAGTTCTAATTCGTTTTATTTATGTAATAAATGACTTAGGTACATTAAGTGAGTAGTAGAATACTTAAAAGAGAATCTCTCGAAATGTAAGCTTGTCTAAAAAACAACAAACCCCAGTAGTTTGCTTTTCAATTTACTCAGCCCGAAGATGCATTTCTAAAACTGAATCGCATTTCGATTGTATTCAGCATAAATTATTTTAAAGATAACTATATTTAGGACTTTATTCACTTTATTTTCTAGAGAATATGAAACTTATAGTTCACAGTAAGCTGAAACTTCCCTCTTTTAAAGGTAGTATCTTTTTCAAAATCAAGCAACAGCGTTTCTCCCTTCTCTCGTAAGTATCTGAAGTGAATAGAGCTTTTCTAAGTGTAAAATGTTTTAACTTTCCAAAGCAGGTCAAACGGATTAGAAATATAAGGTGTGATCACGAGTTGAAGATTTTTGTTTTATCATAGATACTTTTGAGTGTAAAAGATTCCTATATCAAGATAATGTGAATGATAAGTTACGAAAATTATGAGAAACTTTAACGTATAAGAGGAAAGAAATTATTCTGTTGAAGCTTCAGCAGACTATAGAACTTTGACAGCAACTACCTGTTATTGTAACACTAACAGGAATGTATTAAATATTTGTTAAATTAAATAATTGTTCCAATCCTATTTTGTATACATTACATTACGAATATTAACTTTTCATTCATTATATAACTAAAATAACCCAACATTTGTTCATTAAAAACATGGAAAATCAAAAAGAACAACTGACGCCTTTCATCATTCTTGATCACGTTCCTCTCTTTCTTTATCATGACGACTACCAGTCTCGTTCCAACAGGCTCAGGGCTCGAATCTAGGTTTAGGCATGCAGGTTTGTAGTGGTTCCGAATCCGCTTTAAGGTATAGGTTCAAGTCTGATTAGTCTTTGAGTTGGGGGAAATGAAAGTACAGCGAAAGAATAAAATTTATCATACATTTGACTGGACAGCGGTAATACAGTTATCATGGATTAGCAATGGTGGTGGTACAGTAGTCAGGGATTAGCAACCAGAGGGTTGCGAGTTCGATACTCGATCCAATAAAAGATCGTCGTGTACGTTGGGGCACGTTAAATCTGTCTTGGTCTCAAATGTCTTCATGGCGAGTTGTGGAAGTTTGGAGAGTGGGGTGCCAGCTCAGGTGTAGACCTCGTCATCTGACCGTATTCGAAATGACCTCGGATATTTCCCTTCGAGAACCATAGAGTTTCGACCTCGCAAACTTCCAATTGCAAATCCGTGACTTTACCAACTGGGCTACCATGGCCCCAATATATTATTGGGTAGGTAGGTAGTTAATTGGCTCCGCATTGTAGCAACAGAACTGGCTATTGGTGACTGACCGGGATCCATCCCTAAGGGAAAGATCCGAGGACAACCCGTCGTATTTTTGAACCACGGTAAGATGACGAGGTAAACACCTGAACAGGCACCCCACTCTCTAAACTTCCACGCCACGCAACGTAAGGACGTTTGAGGCCACGACAGGTTTAATGTGCACCAGCCCCCACGTACACGACGGTCTTTAGTTGGAACGAGTTTCGAACTCCTAACCTTCCGGTTGCTAATCTGCGACACTACCAACTGGATGCCGCGATCCAAATATATAATTAGGTAGGTAGCTAATTAACGTAACACTGGAGCAACGGGCCAGTGGCGACGATCCGGGGTCAGACTCGATTCGAGGACAGCACCTTGTAATTTTGTTTGGAACACGGTCAGATGATATGGTCAACATCTGAGCTGGCACCCCACTCTCCAAACTTTCACACCACACCTACGTGAGCACATTCGAGGCTACGGCAGATTTAACGTGCATCCACGTACACGACGGTCTTTGGTTGGATGGAGTATCGAGCTTGTAACCTTCCCGTTGCTAATCCACGACTCTGCCAACTAGGCTACCGCGTTCCCAATATATAATTGGAGGAGACATCAACAATAACTCATTTCCTGGTTTTAGTTTGTCACAGAAAACCTGTTATTCAAGTTTTTGGGAGGTTAAGTCCAAACAATTGTAGTGATTACAAGATACAGAAGTCCACACTGACGAAAATGAGCGATTCTTCAATTTATCCTTTAGTAAAGCTGCTAGAGAAATTTTAAAGTAGATTTCTAGTCTCACACAGGAAAATCTAAAAAAAGGCAGGGTTTATTCCGAGGACGGCGTACTGAAGTACCGTCCTCGAAAATAGACACTTGCGCATGCGCACTGATGCGTTGTTCGTGTGCAGTGCGTGTGGCTTGTGTCACAGATGGTTGCTCACGCAATGAAGAAAGGTTTATGAGGGATGCATTGTTCAATTACAACGTATTTTCCCTTTTGTATTTTCATCCCCATTTTTTCCATTTCTCTAATCTTAAAAACGTGTTGGCACGCGTATACATCATTTCCGTAAAGGCTGTAAGCTAATACAACAAAAAAAGTTTCTGCCATTAATCTCCGCCATTTAACCTTCGTCGTTTGTTTTTTTAACGATCTTAACATGGTCGTTGCGTTCGAAGTGATATTTTCATCGGGTATCTGATTTGTTTTTTTTCTTTGTGATTGGAGGTACGGAGATTTTTTTTCACCTGCTCCAGTCTCCTTTAACGGCTCTCTGTCCGTTGAGGAAATTAATATTAATTTTTTTCACGTGATTTATAGTATTGCGTGTAATAGGATCTTTGAAATGAGTGTGGTTGGTTGGGTTGTGTTTTATATCGCAAGGGCCATATTTGGCCAAGTTGCACCAAGCGCGAGACAAACAACATCAAGTAATGGGCACACGCTAAGAAAGTTTGTACTAGTACAGAAGAGAGAAATATACCAAGGGGAACCGAAACTGATAGCAATCGAATCTGTGCCACTTACAACTCATTGGTTTCTAGCACAATTAGCCAACAGCCACCGGGCATTTGGTTGGTTGGTTTGGGGGTTTTATGGCGCAAGGGCCATATTTGGCCATGCTGAGCCAGACACAAGACATACAATAGGAAGCAGTAGGCACACACAATGAAAGTTTTACTGACACTGAAGAGAGAACTACACCCAGGGAGGAACTTGGCATTAGGAAAAAAGGATTGTGAAATTCGATATGATAAAAGTAAAAGCCAACTATGGTATATCTCTAACTTACAGTTATTTTCGTAATGAAGACTACATTTCAATAGTTAAAAAGCGATTTTATGAACAGTTTCTTAGATATTTAGGTAGGTAGGTAACGTCGCACTGGAGCAATACAACTTGCTATCGGTGAAGGTTCGGGATCGATCCCGAATGCAAAGATCCTAGGACAATACCTCGTAATTTTAAACCACGGTCAGATGACGAGGTCAACATCTGAGCTGGCACCACACTCTCCAAACTTCAACACCAAGCCAACTTGAGGATATTTGAGGCCACAACAAATTTAACCGTGCACCAACCTTCGCCTACACGACGGTCTTTGGTTGAACCTAGTTAAAAACTCACAACCCTCCTGTTGCTAATTCATTAATCATTAAACTGGGCTACTGGCTCCTTAGTTTTTTAGGCAATTTATTTAGGTAGGTAGTTAATTAACGTCGCACTTGAACAACACAGCGGGCTATTGGCGACAGTTTGGGATCAATCCCCAAGCAAGCTACTTTGGATTGGTTGTTTTTTACTGCGCAAGGGCCAGATTTGGCCAATCTGAACCAAACAATGTTTCTTTCCGCCAAGTATATGAACAAGGAAAGATGCACTGACACAGAAGATAGAATTACATCAAAGATGTTTACAGTAATCAAACTGTGACACTTTCAACTCGTAGGATGCCAGAAAGATACTTTGGGACAAATACATAAAAATAATTCATCACTTTTGATGTTAGGAATGACATTAATAAAATTTGGTTAAAATTGATTGTTTAGAATCAAACTTTCTACCAAATGTTTTCTTTTTGAAAAGAATTGGAATTGATAGGTAGATAATTGATTAACGTCTAACTGGTACAACACAACGGACTGTAGGCGACGGTCCACGATCCATCCCGAAGGGAGAGATTCGAGGACAACACCAAGTAATTTTGAACCACAGTCAGATGACGAGGTCAACACCTGAGCTGGCAGCCCACTCTCCAAACTTCCACACTTCGCCAACACGAGGACATTTGAGGTCATGATAGATTTAACGTGCACCAGCCCCCGTGTACACAACGGTCTTTGGTTTGAACTCGCATTGCTCCGGATGCTAATCCGTTACTCTTCAAAACCGGGCTACCAAGTCCCCATCGTATTTGGTGAAACTAGTTTTGAACTTGCATAAAATGCAGCTTTGATTGCTTACTTTACAGAATAATAAATGGGTGAACAATGGTAGGCAATGAAATTTATAAATCATTGCCTTGAACGGTTGACGAAGTTAAGAAAGATACAAAATATCAGAATGACAGATCAATTTTTTTTCTGAACCTATTACATTAAATTTTCATTGTAATTGTATTCATGAGTGAGCCTAGAAAATGTCCAGTCCTTTAAAATGTTTGCCTCTTAATAAGAATTATTTTTCTACACAGATGTTAAAGGCTGTCATAAAAGTCAATGTTATAAATTAATTGTACATAAAATGGTCTACTAAAGCATACATTTCCGAAAGCAAAAACAAAGCTAAAACACCATTATAAATTAACGAACATTTCAAAAGCCTATTTAAGTGCATTCAAACCGCAGCCCCTATACTGAATATTAACTCACCACCACCATAAATTTCAACACTGAGTCCCAGTGTTGCAGGCCAATAAACGTCAACTGCGATTTTTAAAAATATTGCTTTCTCATCCCACAACAAACATCGCCGAGCGAGCATGCCGAAAACATATAAATCACACCCGAACAAAACGATTCGGTGTCAGATATCGGACTGCACTACTGACACGAGCAACACAATCACCCCATAACATCATCCCTCGAATTCTCGAACTCACAAGCGGGAGAAAAACATTAAACGAGCAAAAGTAATTAATAAACCATTTGGGATACCAGACACGTTTTTGCGCCGAAGCATGTTCGCCGATATCGCTGAAAGGTGTCAGAATCAATAAACCAGACGGTCCGCCATTGTGAAAAGGCGAGATTTTTTTAATAAAGCGAATTATAGAACTTTTCTCTCCTTTTGCGCAGAAATAAATGGGATGTTATCGCAGACAACAATCATTCAATAGCTCTGTTGGAGCGACGAAAGCTGATTAATGCTGTCTTCAGTGTTTTATAATGAAAGCGGGTGCTAATTATTCTCTTCAAAATTGCAAATTGTAAAGCAATTGAGCCATTTATTACCAGTGAAAGAAAAATTGAAACAGAGTCGAGGAAGACATTAGATGTGAAATGGGATGTTTAAAGAGAGAAGTCAGTTTCTTTTCTGGTTTTTTTGTCAAAGTGCTTTTTTTGCGAATTCGGAGAAAAGGGAATATCTTTTTCGAATAAATTTGACGTTCGGCTGATGTCGTAACACGTAAAATGATGACTTCTTTGATGGATTAATCAGGAATAGTCCTTTATTGTATAAATCAATAGACTCTTCCTGATGTAATATATTAAACTAATTGCTCAGTTGTCGAAATAAATTATGTATGTTTGTGAATAGGTTCGAAGACGATTAAATTATTTGAATTGGGAAAAAAGAATTTGTTACATGTATCTTTGTTAATGTTCTATATACTTTTATTTGCTCTTATGCCCTTTATAAAGTTCAAGAACTTATAATTAAGTTATTTTATTAGCTTGTAGTGTATATGCGCGTATTGGGAACCAGGATATATATAAATTAAAAGATAATGTTACATAAAATGTAACATTTACTCATTAAGTATCTTTGCAAGAAAAACTAATTTGTGAATTGCAGCATTTGATCGAATTAATGAAATGTCTTGGGATAACGCGAATATTTAAATTTTAGATTGATTTTAGTATAATTAGAGTTATTTTAGTAATTTTGTATGAAACTGGAATTTATACAATTTTTATTCAAAAACTTCTAGTTTGTAAATGAGGTAATTAAAACAAAATGTTTACAAATATATTTCACTGATACCTGATTACGGTTTGTTTTATAAAGAAATTTTATACCTTAGGCTTATATCATACTTAGAGATTAAATTTTAAAAATGCATGAAGTAGATTATTCTTAGCATTCATTTGAGTGATCATTTAAGTTTATCTTCTAACACATCGGCAAAAGCTGTAATATACACATTTCACACCATTTAATCAATCAATTTAAAACGTTACAAGTAGATTGAAATTATATTATGTACTATATCATTCAGGCTTTAAGACCTATAAAATTTGCAAATGTAATGTTTACAAAAGTTATTTACTTAAAATGATACAAGAAATTAAAGAATTAAAAGATTAAAGACAAATTAAAAAATAGCTGTTTTTAGCTGAATTTATATTTGAGTTTAATCTGAGAGCGCACACAATAGCGTAGTACCATCCGAAATATTTGAAATTGAAAATGAATAAAGTAAGCTAAATTGTAGTAGCAAAATATTTTAGAAATATATTTAATCCACTTTCAGAATACAGAAAGCTTTAAGAAAATGGCATATTCTGCGTATTTATCACGAATAATATGAAATATTTTTTATGAATTAAATACAAACATAAAACATGAAAATATGAATTAAATACAACACCATAAAATATTTTATAATATATGTACATTGTTAGAAAACTGTACGAGGTGTTCATAAATACTACCAATAATACGCGAAATTGAAAGAGCTATTTAATGGAAACAGGTAAGAAAATGTATCCCACGTATATTTCCACGAAATAAATTTTTACATCCCTGGAGAGTAGTATTTGGCCCAATTTGTTTTTATTCTGTTAAAAGCATTTTTTATTAGCGTTGTTTCATTTTATACAGAGACATCTTACTATCATTTTTAAAATAGCATTCCCCATATTTATCTGTAAAGAATTTGCTTTTAAAACAATATTTGTGTAAAGCTTCAATTTCGGTTGCTTTTAGATAGAAAATTGTAAAAAAAATTACAAAACAGATTGAATAAAACAATTATATTTAACTTTGGTGGCGCAAGTAAATTTATATTTCAATGTAATAGAATTGTTAATGTATAGCCAGATTCGTCCAAACCGGCCCTTGCGCCAAAAAACATTGTAATGCCAATAACTTATGCATTTATAATTACAAGATTTCAACACTGATAACTGATTTTCGCATATAAATATTCTACTCAGTTTGAAATTTCAATAAAGTTAATGAAAATAAATTTTGTATCATTCATATGGTACCACGTAAAGAGCTTTTTGCTTTATATAATATAGTGAGTAAGATTTTGTTTTAAAAATCTTTATCTTACGCCATTTTTTAAAATAAATTATGCGACGCGCGTATTCTGTTTATTAATATGTTTTAAGAATCTAAATCTGATTGTCAGCTTCATATAAGTTGTTTATTACTTTGAACAAAATGGCTCATTTGCTATCTGACAAATTAGTAACATTCAAGGTAGAAACAATTTATTTTTAGAGTAAGAGAGCTAAGTTATAAGACATGCATCATATTTTTATATTTTTAGATAGAAGAATAAATTTTTTATATCTAATATTTTTTAATATATAATGTACGGATATTTGTACCTCAGAGTTTGTATTTTAACAGGCACTTTTAAGAGATACTAAGGTATAAGTCCAAGAAAAGTAAAGATAGAATCAGCTGAAATTCAGAAATGAAGATAAATTACTTTGAAATTTCACATCTAGAATGGCGTTTTCCTACACTATTCTTGTATTTACAGAAAAGCAACATTTAAGGAAATGGTTGGTTGGCTTTTTATGACTCAAGAGCCATATTTGGCCAAGCTGAACCAAACACAAGACACCGTCAAGTAATGAACAGACGCACACAACTTTTAGGAAATAGGCACGGATAATATATAGTACACACTACGCTTCGTATAAACTGATATATTTTACATTGTAAAATGGGAGTTTAATCTTTTATTTAATAAAACAAATACCCTTACAATATGACAAATTTTCCTTTGTAAGGCAATAGTTCTCCGGATGAGATTATTTGATGACATTGGAATAGATTTTAATTGTTTATGATGGATTAGAAATCCAAAACCACAGTAAAAAAGCGATAAGAAGATTTAGTAATCCATGTATATGTTTTCTATATTTCTTTAAGATTGGCATTACATGGACAAATCTATCACATTTAACAATACAAAAGCTGTGAAGAAACATTTTGTTACATATCAAAGTTCTACACAACGTCGTAAACTGCACATTTCCCATGTCACAAAGAAGTGAATGCATATTTACAGCAATAAAAGTTTTTGTAAGGAATATTCATATAAGCTATTAGCGCTTAAAAGATATACATAAAATTAGGAAAAGGTTTAGAAAACATTTGGTGGTGTATTAATGATTCTATGATAGATTCATAGCAATGTGCTTTCTCTAAAAAGTTGTGAATACTTTATGGGAGACACTTTCTGAAAACTAAGCGTTTCATCGCAAGCTGCACATTTTGAAGGTTACTTCACCAAAATTTATGATATTTCACATTAGGACAAACATCTGAGCATCGTTCAAAACATCTGATTAATAAAAACAATAAATTTCAGACGAATATCCAACGAATATTTACATTTTAAAATTCTTCTCCACGTAATTATTTACCTGCTTATAAGCATGAAAATGAGCCTTATAATTGATCAACCCACCAAGTGGTTTCGACGAGATATCTCGTCCATCAAGATCTGGCCAACTTTGCTAATGACAAGATATCTCGTCATCAAGATACTGCCAATTCTTTTTATGATGAAGAGATCAAGATTCTCTCAGTTTTCTTATAATGACGAGATATCTCGTCCAACAAGACCAGGTCAGTTTTGCTAATGACCAGATACCTCATAGAGACAACCACCAGGAGGGTTGAAGTATCTAAATTGTCACAATTTTTGTCTTGTATAGAATATTTGATACAGAAAAGCAATAATCTGACCTGATATAAAGCTGATTTTCATGTTCAGGAATGCTTATTGGGCTGTGTGAAATGGCTTATTTTGTATTCAAAACCAATAAAATACACGGATGTTTTTTTTCCTCCATATGCCCACACACTGCCGGATTTTCCCTCGAGTTTTTCTATCCAGGTCGGATGTCAGATGGGGGTGGGAGACATCTGCGGACTAGTTTTATATTTCCCCTACTTATTTGGCGGGGGATTTGGGGGAGTTTGCAGAACTGGTGAAAGATGACACATTGACTTAGATATATTTATGGGTTACGTGAGTAGATGTAGGAAATCAGGCCAAATATGTGTGAATGACATTTATTTTAAGTGCAGGTTTTGTATAAAAATTAATTGTAGGCACGAAAGCAACCATTGCTGTTGCTTTCAGGATGAAATGATATGCATCGTTTGTCTCAGCAGTGTCGTTTCTTTAACGTAAATTTATGTATATTGACATTTCGTTGTATTTTAAGTATAAGTGTGCGTTTGGCAACATTAAATAAATTGTGTATCTCTCTTTCGCATTTCATTTAAGAAACAACAAACAAAATTCATTAATCTATTTCGCTTTCGGTATGAATTATCAATTGGTGATTTATCTTTACATTAATGTGACTCCATTTCATGGTCAAAAAATTATTTATGGATCACATACTTCACAGAACTTAGTTTACTAATTTTATTTCGCATATGTACTCAAGAAAAGTTAGGAGAAAAAGCAAAAGAATCGTGAACGTTAGAGATACCTATTCTAACGTTACAGATTCACATACAATAGAGAATTACTCTGAAGATATTGTAAACGTTCACATTTCGAATTTCAATTTATATGTTTTGGAATGGATTTACTATTTATAATAAGAACAGAAGGCTTAATTATGCCACATAAACAGGTATTATAGCAAAAGATGTTGAGATTCATTACATTGGATCTCAACATCATTACATACATTTGAATACATAATTATTTATGCATAAATTATAATTGAATACATTTGGGTATTTCTGTTTGAAGAAACAAATACATTTTCTTAAATCTCTGGGAAGTATAACTAACCCATAGATCATCAGCAAAGGCATTAATAATTCCATGCAATCGTTTAAAGTTTTAAAAAAGAGTAAAAACACCTCAATCACACTAAGAGATATGAGTTTTCATTTTACTCGTTGATAACAATGAATTTTTAATTTGCCGTATTGGGGATTTGTTATGACTAATAGTTGTTTTCATACGTACAATATTTATTATTTCTTTAAAATTAGATTTACTTTAAAATGTCTAATTTTTTAGAATATAAGCTTTTGAAAAATTTCTACTTTAATACATGTATTAAGACGTGCTTTTACATCATTCCTTATTTTTATAAATTAGTTTGATTTACTTATAACTATCTGATTTTAAAATTTTAAGTTATTTGAAAAATTTCTTATTTCAATACACGTATTTAAACATGTTTCTACATTTTTTAAAAAGTACTTTCGTTTAGTAATCTGTTATTTATATAGTAGTCATGAAAAGAAAAATTAATTTTTAAGAAAACTTATAATAAAATGAACTTCTTTATTAATACATTGCTGCATTGAAAAACTCTACAAAATTCTTATTAATAAAGGAACACGTTGATATTAAAATGATCTTGCATAGATATTGTTAAAGACATATTTTATCAGTACTTTTTAAGTACTTATGTTTGTTATCAAAAGATTTTCGGACAAGCATTTCATTTACTGATGCATTCAAGTATTTGTTCAATATTTTTGTTTCTCATGTAAAGATTCTTTATTAATAAGTTCAGCAATTATTTCCAGAAACATTTGCTGTTTAAGTAATTTCGACATTAGCGAATCATTACAAAACATTACAAAATGTTTACGTTGTTGCAAAACATTGTTAAAAATATATTACTTTCGAAAGTCGTAAAAACGTACTAGATACCAAAATTTATCGATCAAAAATACTCTGAAATGTTTGTTTACGTTTAACAACAATATAGTATTTTAGTATAAAATAGTATCCGAAAAAAAAAACACAAACGCCCTGTAATTTTTACTCGAACCCCCGCACTTTCACGTGGTCTGACGGACGAAGAAAAAATCTCGTTATTTTATCCACGAAATAAATATCGAAAAAATGTTTTCGCGAAAATCCGTGGTACGAAATAGTATTTACCCCCACAAAACACGAAAATCTGAGCTCCCTCTTACATCCCAAACTAATTCAATCAGTGTGTTTTGTAGCGTGTAATGCAAGAAGACTTAAAAAACAAAACTCAGAATAAATCACTTACCGTTAATTAATCTCTTCCTAGGCTGAGGGTTTTCCTGTTTCCTACGAGACATTGCACCGACATGCAGTCATTTGTTGATGTAGTCAGAAAACAAAACGGAACGTCACAAATTATAAAAAAAACGGAACTAGTCCCTCGGTCTTGGCGCTGTCCAGTCGTGATGATTCTTTACATTTTTCTCCACTATTTGTGGGGATCGCTCCACTCAAAACATCATGGCCGCTCGCAGGGCATGCTGGGAGAGACGCCGACTCGCGACTAAGAGTTGCTCCAGAGCGTTGCTTCCACGAGAGTCTGCTCCTGTTTTTCCAGTTTCTGTTTCATTTCGGGACGCTCCTGGAAGTCCCGCCTTCTCAACACCCGTTCCCGGAGCAGTTCTGGAGCAGATTGGGGAGTTTTTAGGTCAGCAATGCATTTCCTTCCTTCAATATGAGATATTTTTTGCAGTAGGCTTAACAGCGCGTGTGAGACCGTCGAAGTTTTGTTTACAACTTAACACAGAGCGGGTTGTTTTCACAGTTTCGGATAAAAGCCCTCGAAGATTTTTTTTTTAATTGTGGGTAAAACCAGGTGGGTGTCTGTCTTGATCTGTGTTCTGTTTCTCTTTTCCTTCTGTCGGAAATTTAAAATCTAAAAAGTTTAAGTCCAAAGCTAGTTTCCGAATTCGATTTCTTTGAGAATGATGACTAGGGAAGACTTTCGAATAAACTTAAATTTTTTTTTCAATATATTCTTGACTAGCTGAGTAGATTAAAAAATTCGCTTTCACTCAACCTGACTAGCTCATCGACCAAAAATAAATCGAAGTTCTTTTCCCTTCCGATCAGACACAATAAATCCTAGTAAAAGTCCCAAACCGGCTCGCTTCGAGTAACCAGCGAAAAATCGAAGTCCTTCCACTCGCTTTTCAGTTAAAGTTCCGATTCACAATCCAATAAAAGGTCACTGGGACGATACGGACGAGGCGAAAACAATCGAGGTTTTCCCAAGTACCGACGCAGAAAAATCACTCGAAAAGTATTCCAGTTCCGAAACGGCGCCGGACCGTTGACCACCGGGCGCTGCTCGACGGCAGGCGGCTCTCTCTCTCTGCGGCGCTAGGAGGCTCTCCACGCCGCTCGCCGATCGTTCGGGCCACCGTGCGTAGGTCTGTGCGGCTTCCTCGGCTGCTCCCAGACCAGCTCTGACGGCGTTAGGCGCGCGCTGCCTCGGCTCCCCCACCGCCACTCGTCCAACCACCCGCTCGCAGAGGAGTGGTCAGGAGCGAAAGACGCAGACCAAAGGTCAACCCACCGCCGCTTGATTGGCAACACCCCCCTGACGACTGTTTGCTGCTGCACCCCCGCTCTTCGCTCGCTCTCGCTCTTTCTCTATCGCTATGTGCGAAGGAGTGCTTCTCGTCTTACGCAATGCATGGCTCTTTCTGTCGCTCCCTCTCGCGCGCTTCCCCTACCCCTGGGGTAAGGGGAGGGCGGGGGTTGACGGGGAGAGAGCACCCTCCATCGGTTGGTTCTATTTTCCGACTTTCGGGTCTTCAGTGTAACAGTAACCTCCGCCGGAGTCGTCACGCCGTCTGGGTAGTCCTCAAAGAACTATTCCGCTTTGCCAGACGGAGGAGGAGGCAATGCATCCCGACGTGCCAAGAGTTTTGAAAGAATGCTTTTAATTTCCATAATGCAACGCTCTTCCCTGAGTCATTTTGTCCGGGGTCCCCTTTTATTTCCTTAATGAACCTGGGAGTTAACGAAGACGCACTTTCGGGCGATGTGTATTGCAACATGCACATTGCGGCGGGTTTTTGGTAAAAAGATTCGTGTGTTTTGAGAAGTGGCAGTGGGGTGGGACGAGATGATTTCGGCGTGAATTAATGAAACCTTGAAAGTTGGTCGTTGATAACAAATGGTCGCTTGTAAATTTTTAAGTAAGCATAAAAATGCACCTTATGAAATTTTTGTGGCGGGTGGAGTTAAGACCTAATTCTTCGGTTTATAAAGGATCATTAGATTTAAACAGACTCCTAATTTGCATTTATATATTTATAATGTTTTGCAACACAGGCCAGTCATCACGCCCTCTGGTGGACTAGACTAGTGAACGTGATAGTTTCAGTATAAATTAATGAAACCTTGAAAGTTGGTCGTTGATAACAAATGGTCGCTTGTTAATTTGTAAGTAAGCATAAAAATGAACCTTACAAAATTTTTGAAACGGGTGTATTATGGAATAAAATAAAATGTTTCGGTTTATAGAGAATAATTAGATTTTTAACTGACTCTCCCCATTTATATTCTGTTATTGCATCTTCAACAACACAGGTCACGCCGTTTAGTTGACGTGGTAGTTTCAGTATGTCCTTGCCTAGAACTGGTGACAGTTTGAAACAAGTTTTTGCATCAGAGGCTGGCAACTATAGGGCAGTTTTCGACGCTAGATAAACCACCAGGAGGGTTAATCTCAAATACATAGCATGATCTCACGCTTTTCTTAGTGTACTCTAATCCTGATATTGTATTAGACAATACATAAAGTATAAGTAAAGTTGTTTAACAGCAAGGAGGGACTTGAGATATTGCTTGAACGTCCAAGATCTAAATTAGGGAGCAGTGAGGAATCACCTTTATATTTAACTGGAACAATAGTTCCAACCCTTTTGGTGATTGTCTCGAGAAAGTATCTCGTCATGAGAGAAACTAACCATATCTTGATGGACGAGATATTTCGTTATTAGAAGAAAACTGACCAAATCTTGATCCTGACATCATAAAAAAATCGGCAGTATTTTGATGGCGAAATATCACTAGCGAAATTGGTCAGATATTGATGGACGAGATATCTCGTCAAAACCATTTGGTTGGTTAAAATCCAGAATGTACCCATTTACATTACATCCTTTATCTTTCGACTACTTTAAACTAATTGAAGAACAATAATTTCGTTGCTAAATCAGAGAAAATTTATCAAGTAAAATAAAACTTTGAATAGCATTGATTGAGAAGCAATCAAAATGTGCTACTTATTTTTAAATTTACAATCGAGATATAATTCTTGACCTTTAAATAGTTTTAGACAAGTCAAAAATCAAATATTGAAATTAACTCGTTAAAATAGTTAACAAATTTAATTGAGTGCGAATAAATCGTCAATCAGTTGAAAAATGCATTCAATTTCTCATTTAAAATTTCGTATAAAACATTAGTTTGATGATGGATGCATTATTTTTCAAATGGGTACTTAATCAGTCATCCCTTTGCACAGCAGGTAAAAGCACATTGATTTACAGATGCTTAATTTTCAAAAGTTAGTTGGTTGAGTTTTATGGCACAAGGTCCATTATGGGCTGGGCCGTGGTAGCCCGGTTGGAAGAGTAAAGGACTAGCAACCGGAGGGTTGCGAGTTCGAATCGAACTAAAGGCCGTCGTGTACAAAGGGGGCTGGTGCATGTTAAATTTGTCTTTTCTTCAAATGTCCTCATATTGGCGTGTTGTGGAAGTTTGGTGAGTGGGGTGCCAGCTCAGGTGTGACCTCGGTCATCTGACCTTGGTTCAAAATTACGCGGTGTTGTCATCGATTCTTTCCCTTCGGGTTTGATTCCGGACCATCGACAATAGCCCGTTGTGTTGCTTCAGTGCGACGTTAATTAAAATTCCTACCATAGCAGTCCAAGCTGCTCCGAACGATGTCAAGTAATGGACATACGCACAAAGAAATTTTTAATGACTCAGAAAGAACACCCAAGATAAGTTATAGGAATCGAACCTGCGGGGCCTACAGCTTAAATTTTAAAGGCACATGAAATCTTGTAATGCATTTAGAATTTGTGTATACTGATTTTTAATTATGTACACATTTAGATTACATTTCTAGATTTACTTTTTATAAGTTATTATTTCAAAACGAAATTGTTAAGTTTACATTTAAAAATTCATCTTTAATAATTTGAAACAGATCCATATTCATTAATCAATTTTCAATATCATCCAAATTTAAAGATAAATAGGTCGCACGGATAAATAGGTAGAACGTCGCACTGGGGGCAACACAACGGGCTATTGGCTACTGTCTGGAATCAATTCCGAAGGGAAAGATTCAATGACACCTTGTAATTTTGAACCACATCAGTTGACGAGTTAACACCTGTAAATTCAAAGGACTGGAGGAGACAAAAAGGACTATAATATCCAAGTAAAATGATTAATTTGAAGGTGCAAATTTGTTGTCTTTAAGAATATATTTAAAACGAAAATAAATTCTGCGGTTGTTAAAAAGGTGTTTTAGATTTTAGAAAAGAACGATCCTATTGTTTACTTAAAAAAAAAACTGAATTTTTTTTTATTATTATTGAATTCATGTATTTATTTAATTTGAAGAGTGAATCGCGTTATTGAAATACTCCTTTTTACAATTGAAATACACAATTTATATATTTTTATTTATTCACTTGCCTTCTTACTTTTGTCTTACCATATTATATTTTGGCGCAGCTTGTCCACTTTTGTACCTTGCGCCATAAAACCCCAACATCCAATCCAATCCAATCCCATATTATATTTGTTAGACAAATATGAAAAAAAATTGTCTCAGAATTTCAATAGTCAGAAGAGAAACTAAGATCACAAAAGTTTATTGGATGACTTCACATTATTTCATTTCAGAGACATTTCATATCATGGCGGTATTTTTTTAGCATTCCAAATTCAGATTAGAGTTTAATATTGCTGTGTGCACAAAATATTTTGCTCTGAGAAATTGCAATTCTTAATGTAATGAAGAGTTGATGGGTAAATTTGAATGTCTTCATATTATATGAAAATAATATGAATAGTGATTTAGTAGATTTGAATATATGAAAAATATTCAGATATTTATATAAAATTATATTATTTATATTATTTTATAAAATATTTTATATATTTTGTAAAATAATATAAAAAATTATCCCATTCCGGTATGAGGAATCATTAAGATAAAAATAAGCTAGTGCTATGCAATACAATACCTAAGCACAACGTGAACTTGGATTTTAATATATTTTGATCGCTTTACATATCAAGAAATATTGAAAATTTTTACGTACCAAAAATACCCATTATTTTATGTTATTAGAGGCTTTCTTCAGAGTATCTTTTCGGTTATTTTAACTAGCTATGAGCAACTTATTAACTAGCAACAGAGTTCTTTTGTTAAGTGCAAAAAAAATGTATGCAAATTATTTCTTAGTAAAAGTTTTAAGTTACTTCTTGAATGTAATGGTTAAAACCGTTTTTGTTAGAATAGTTTTTTTATTTTGCTATTATCAGAATGTAAAAGTTAGAATATCATTGCTGGTTACAACTCTTACTGGTCATGCTGGCTTAATCCTTTGAGCATCATAAGATTTACTAGTGTAGAGAGAGAGAGACAGTATCGTTTTTACCTTATCACACACAATATCTAAATAACCACATCTACTGACAGAAAAAAATCATAGGAAATATTTTATTGGTAAAAAAAATCAAAACTGATTATAAATCATGCAGGGATGACTTGCAGGTTGCAGAACGGATTTATAAGTGTGAGCCCCTTGGAGGTTAAATGCATACTATCAAAGGTAATCGTATTTTTAAGTGCAAGTATTTCTTCCTTTGAAAGAACATATTACTCTCAACGAACTCAACTAATTTTTTCTCTCTGCAATATTTCTGATAAAAATATTCGATTTATTAAGAGCAATATTTTGTTTTTGTACATCAGTCTCCAAACGAAGACCACTTCTAATACAACAGTTGTTTAAGAAAACAATTTAAGTATAATACTGTAAGAACACGGCTGTCAATAATTACATTTCCAAAATAAAATTTTGACATCCAGAATTAGAAGTAATTGAAATAAATTTCTTAGCACATGGACATCATAAATTCAAGAGTTCCTCGTTGCAAAAAGTAACTCGGCGTGTTTTGGAAAACATCGTGTACCTTGATAGGGTGTATCGGTTGTTATACCCTATCAAAGAATTGAGACCCTGAGAGCAAGACCAACAAAAATGGCGCGCGCGTATATATTACCATTCATAAACTCTTATAAAATAAAAAATAAGTTATGCAAGGAGAGGTTAATGTGCTGCCATCTCCGGAGTAACTTTTAAACACATCTAGGCCGCATTTATTTCATTAGCGCCAAATATCTCACTTTTGTCCATTTTTTGATTAGGCCGTCCTTGCTCTCAGAGCCCAGATTATTTTGCTCTGAGAAATTGCAATTTTTAATGTAATGAAGAGTTGATGGGTAAATTTGAATGTATTTATATTATATGAAAATAACATGAATAGTGATTTAGTAGATTCGAATATATGAAAAATATTCAGATATTAATAGTTAAAATAATATAAAAAATTATTTTGAATTGATTGTTCCCGATTGAAAAGTACCGGAGGGTTGCGAGTTCGAAACTCGATCTAACCTAAGACAGTTGGATACATGGGGGCTGGTGGCACGTTAAATTGGTCGTGGCCTCAAATGTCCTCACTTTGGCATGGTGTGAAAGTTTGGCGATGGAGTGCCAGCTCAGATGTGACCTCATCTGACCATGGTTTAAAATTACGAGGTATTGTCCTCTGATCTTTCCTTTCGGGATTGATCTCGGACCGTCGCCAATAGCCCGTTGTGTAGCTCCAGTGCAACGCTAATTCAGCTACCAACCCGATTGTAAAGTAAAAATCCGGAAGTCACCTATGTATACAAAAACCCATATCAAGTGATAGCTTTTGCTTTCCAGTGTGCAAATAAAAGTGTGCAAGACACTTTCGCTAATAATTTGGCCCTTATGCCTCCAATCATGAAAACTCATAAGTAAAATTCTGTTAGTCACACCTAAATTTTATTATCATAATTTAGTGAATTCAATTAAGGTTTTACCGAACTTGAGATAATTATTTCCGGTAACAGATAGCTTACTATGCAAACACAGTGGATAAAATTATGTAACTGGCGTTCAAGTTCCGCTGGTGTATCACGGCTCAGACATGCTCAATGTTTGCTAGACAAGACATTACGGCCTTATATAATTTTTAATTAAATTGAAATGGAGGATGTAATTATTCAAAGGAGCTCACTTTTGACTAACCTGACGCATAATAGGATACCGAATTTTGAGCAGATTTATAGAAATTAAATGGGTAGTTTGAATTTGTTTCATCCTTAAAGTGAAAAATTATTTTAAATTTACTTGTTGAAAAATTGGTCTGGTGTTCAGAATGTTTTAAGTTATTATCGGCGAGTCTGTATAAGTGAAACTAATGATGAAAATCCACTGACTATTCGGAACACAATTAAGCCCCCGGTTGGCTCTTCACTCTCGAATCTTTACCTAAAACTGGGTCACGGGACTCATTCTGGTGGATGACCATAGCTTCTTCGTTTAAGCCATTTACTACTTTAATTTTCAAAGTACCTTAATAGCTTTTTAATTGTCATGCGAAGCTAATTTCAATTAGCTAATTGACCAAGAAATGAACAGTTAATAGTTTTTTGAACAGTATTTTCAGTTGATGTATAATTATTGAAACCTTAAACGTAAGTAAAATTTTGTTAGTCATACCTAAATTTTAGTATCATAATTAGGTGAATTTAATTAATGTAGGAAGGTAGGTAGTTATTTAAGGTCGTGCTGGAGCAACACACTGGGCTATTGACGATGGTCCGGGATCAATCTCCAAGGGAAAAATCTGAGAATTTATTTAAGGTACAATAAGATTGGTAATATAGCATGTTCTTAATAATTAAGGTACAATAAGAATTTAATTAAGGTACAAAAAGATATTGGTAATATAGCATATTCTTAATAATGCGGATTCAAGGGCCCCTGTAGACTGGTTATAAGAGTTGAGGATTAGCAACCAGAGGGTTTCGAGTTCGAAACTTGATCCTACCAAAGACCGTCGCGTAAGTGGGGGCTGGTGCACGTTAAATCTGTTGTGGCCCACATGCCCTCACGTTGGCGTGGTTTCGAAGTTTGGAGAGTGGTGTGGCTGCTCAGGTTTTTACCTCGTCATCTGACCGTGGTTCAAAATTACTTTTTATTTCGGATTAATCCCAGACTGTCACCAATAGCCCGTTGTGTTGCTTTAGTGAGATGTTGTTTCAACTACCCCCTTCAACTGAATGGACACGCATGTACACACCCAAGGAAAGTTTTTACTGACACAAAAGAGAGAAATAGGGTACCCAGGGTTTTTATAGGAATCGAACCTACGACACCTTGCTGATTGCTAGGGTAGTGGGAAACCCACTGAGTCATGAATGGGAACATGCGAGATGTTTTTTATCGGTAAAAAAAAATGAAACAAATATTTATAGTACGCGTTCTTTCATTTATAAGTGACCAATTATTTATTAAATCGTTAATTAATTTAATAGCGCTTATTTTATTTAACCCTCTGAGGGGGTTCAGAGGCATATATTCGTTCTGCAACCTTCTGTCTTCTTTGCGTGATTTCCAACCAGTTTTGATTTTCTTGACCAGCAAAATCTTTCCTACCATCCTTTCAACCATAGATGTGAATTGTGGAGAAAAGTAATACTACACTACTGAGAAATTCCACGACGCGCTCAAAGGGTCTAGACAATAACAGAATCCATTGAATAGCTATGAACATGGGTCCATAATACATTATATGGGTCCTTTCCGTATGTCAGCAGTTCTCATTCCTTTTAATGAATACGATGGTGTTGCCGGTAAATAGTTGAATTTACATCGCCCTTGAGCAGCACAGCGAACTAATTGTCGACAGAAGGTAGTTTTGTCTTTTATCGCTGAGAGAGAGAGAACTTGACGCTCAGAGGGTTATAGAACGTAACAAAAGTATTCAATGCATTTATGATACTCTTTATTTGTAAAGATATACATAAATTAAAAACAACACTTTTGGGGGGGTGCTCGAACCCCAAATCACCCCTTCTGGCTACGTCACTGACGACAGACATCTCATTGACCCTGAAAGAGTTAAAATTAAGAACTATCACTCATCTGAAAAGATTGCTAAAAGATTTAACCGAATTAGACAGAGCTACTCTTTTCAAACGGATCCTTCCTTTCAATTTCCGTAGTTTGGTAGAAAGAGCCAATGCCCAAATTCGCTGGTTTTGAGTTATGTCACTTCTCTAAAGAAAGTTACAGAAAAAGTGCCTATATTCTCCTGTCAGTAGATTGGGAAAGAATCAAAACATTGGAAAGTATTTTTATATGCTGTATCACACATTAAAATAACAATAAAAAAATTACAAGATCACGTGTTGTAAAAGACTCGCAAAGCGGATATTAGCCCCACCAAGGTAGATAATTATGTATGTGGTCAGGAACATTGAGCATATGGAAGAAAATGGTGGAAACCGAAACTTAATTGAGGAACTGTGTCAGAGGTGTCGTTTGCAGGCGTGTGTGTCCTTTCCGCAAGTGGACAAGAGGGGATGTGCGAAGAGTCTACGTGGCTTCCTTCCGCGCTGGGAACTTCCATCCAGCGGGAGCTTCCTCGAAGCGAAGCAGGAAGAGCAACCACACTATCCTTCGCAGTTTCCGTGTAGGACACCGGTGTTCAGGTGAATTTGGGCTCCTCCACATGACACGCGGAAAAACGACCAGATATTGCAGCCGATTGTTAGGAAAACGCACCTTCGGTACCCTAGAGGTGTGTCGTAACGCGTACTAGTTACGTCGAATGTCGGAGAGTAATATCCAGAGCAGTGATTCTTGACCTTTTTAGTGGTCGGCACCCCCTTGAATCTGAAAATAAGTTCTCGCACCCCCTTGAAAAATGTTTCTATTTCTTTATTTAGGAAATTACTTCTATTGCTAGATAATTTATTTATTGAAAAATAAACATACATTTACATATACATATAAAGCATTATCTCAATTTTTAATGGCTATGTTGTTGTTTATTCATAATAATACTTCTGAAGCGAGGCTCCTTTTTTGAAAGAGCCACGCGTAAGTCATCACTTGCATTTCAGCGATTTCTGGCTTTTGTTTTTATGTGTAAAAGTGATGAAATTCCCATTTCACACAGGCAGGTTGTGACAAATGGTAAAAGTGTCTGAAATGCTGCTTTTGCCAGCTGTGTTTAAGGTTCTAACTGTGTACACCAGAATTGTTCCAAGTCCAGATTTTTCAAATCCATTTGAATACGTGCATTGGCTCGTACTTCAATAAGATCGTCTTTTATTAAATTGCTGTCGTTCCTCGAAACTTCTCTCGCACCTCTGGAAATCTTTCTTGCATCCCCAGGGGTGCACACACCCCTGGTTAAAACCCACTGATCTAGAGTATGTCAGAGGGGACTATCTAGCCATTAGAAGCGTAGCGTGACACTGAGAACTGGGAATGCCAAGGTTGGATAAAAAATATTAATGCCTTGTTATTGTTGACTTTTGAAAATGTGTGAAAGCATGTTAGGAGAAGGCTGACATACACGAAATCATGATTGGTGATCACCGTGTATGTCCCCCCTGCTAACTCGTTACCACTACTATCCTTTTCGGTACCAATCGATAAATTTAGAACCAGAATCCTAGACGCCAGTTGTGATAGCAATTTGTTTACTCTATCGCCAATCCCCTTATTTAAGTACTATCTGTTTACCAAGAGACAGGCTTCAGACATAAAATTTTCCTCTGCCGGCCACCCCTTATCTGGCCTTAGATCCTTGTTGGTAGGATGGGTGGTCTAGACCATAGAAAGACACAGAGTTAAGGTACTGGAGGTCACTATAGAAACAGGTCTCCTTACGTTTGAGTGGGGATGAGTCCTTACATAACTTTTGTCTGTCTACCATAAGAACTGCTCCATACACAAAAGAGGTACCGGTGGTCACTATAGAAATAGGTCTCGTACATTTTGAGTGAGTATATATCCTTATTTAACTATTATCTATCTACCTTCAAGATAACTGATATAAACCTTTCAATATAAGTACTTCGATAACTTGTTGATTTAGTTTTTAAATAAACAAGATTTCTTGCAACCTTTTCGTGAAATATTAATAGGTGATTTTGATAAGACATTTAGAGTAGATTGCTGCAATAATATACGTTAAATATTGTAGACATCTACTGTGATATTTAGGGTCCATGGTAGCTCAGTTTTCAGAGTAGAGAATTGGCAACTTGAGTGTAGGGAATTTGAAACTCAATCCAAAGACAGGGGCGGGCTGGTGCACGTTAAATCTGTCATGGCCTCAAATGTCCTCACTTTGGCGTGGTGTGGAAGTTTGGAGAGTGGGAGAGTCCAGGTGTTGACCTCCTCATCTGACCGTGGTTCTAAATTACGATGTGTTGTCTTCGGATCTTTCGCTTCGGTATTGATCCCGACAGTCGCCATTTCCACCCGTTGTGTTGCTCCAGTGTGCCGTAAATTCAGTTACCTGCTGCGATTTTTTCACATTAATTTTTTTACACAAATATGAATCAATAAATCTCATCAACATTACTGTCGATTCATCGCCATTCGGAAATTCGTACTCTGAGCTGACTGCTTTGAAAAGACAAGAACCAAATACCAAGAAAGAAAAATAGAAGTAGAAGCGATTGCTTAAATACTGTTTTAAAATTAGAATAGGTTTTCCTCTTTTTCGATTACAGTGAAAGTATAACGAACAAAAAATTATGCAAATAACTTCAAGCCAATGAAAAAATATTTATTTATATGTATATGTTGCTTAAAAAATTGAACGCATAAGAACGAATATCCAACCCCCCACCCTCTTTCACCAACTGAAATTTGAAGGGGGAAAATTCGCATATAAGACCACTTATTATTTTGGCCGATAGCCCACCAGCCATTTTACTTAATGACTAACTTTATAAAATCTGTAGAATAGACACCAAGGGGTATTACGGCAAAAGAAACCGTGCTTGTATTAGACAATTTTTATGACCATTTTTCTGATAATGTAAAAGAACTATTCAGTGCTTCTGAAACGTATATTCCGATAATTCCAGGTGGCTTTACCACGATTTTCTGAATCCTTCGATGTTTCTATAAAAAATTTTTAACGAGCACTTGTTCAAATTTTTGCCATGGAGGGCTTCAAGTATGCACACATTCTCACCGATAAGAAAGACTTTAAAGTCGCCCACTGTTGCCATGTGTGAATGGTTTGTGCAAGCTTGGGCACTCATAACTCACGATATGGTGGAAACGTAAGAATATAAAATGATACGAATGGAATAAATATAAGACGATTTGACCTGGGAAAATAAAGATGGCATGCCCGAGATCAATGACGACATCGATGATAAAGTCAGCGATTACTATGACAATAGCTATAATGATGCAAATGATTATCCCTCCAAATAGTTTCGGCGAGATATCTCGTAGATCAAGTTCTAACCAATTTTGCTAATGACAAGATATCTCTTTGTCAATGTATTGCCAATTTTTCGGCGTTGTCAGTTTTTCTAATGACAAAATATCTTGTCCATCAAAATTTGGCCAGTTTTGCTAACGCGTTTCCTAGTCGAGACAACCACCAGTAGGATTAATGCATAAATAAGATGCTAGAGGTTTTTAAGGTGTTAACGGGCATCACAACCTCGAGGCACCCGTCATCTCTTCTTTCTGTTTTACCCTGGCCTATCCTACTTTTTTTATTTTCCTACTTTGTTGAGGGACGCGGTAGCTCGGTTGGAAGAGAAACGGATTAGCAAGCAGAGGGTTTGCGAGTTCGAATCCAGCCAAAGACCATCGTGTACAAAGGGGGTTGGTGCATGTTAAATCTGTCGTGGCCTCAAATGTCCCCACGTTGGTGTGGTGTGGAAGTTTGGAGAGTGGAGTGCCAGTTCAGGTGTGACCTCGTCATCTGACCGTGGTTCAAAATTACGTGGGGTTATCCTCGACTCTTTCCCTTCGGGTTTGATCCCTGACCGTCGCCAATAGCCCGTTGTGTTGCTCAAGTGCGACGTTAATTAAAATATCTACCTACCTACCTTGTTGTTGTCTTGTGTTTGGCATAGCTTGGTCAAATATGGCCCTTGCGCCATAAAACCCAAAATCTACAAAACCAACCAATCTAGTTATTTTCTAAAAAGTATTCGCATATTTGACTCCTCCTTATTTTTTTTATATTCAAGAAAATATTTTAAGTACAAAAATTTAAAAGAAGTTTAGAGAGGAGTGTAAAGATGTAAATGCCAACACTTTTTATATCTGTTATAGTATATTAACTCACGTTATTCTTATTAAATGGATTTTATATCGATGTAACCAAAGTTACAAATAATATGCCTAATAATTACATCAATTTTCATATGACTAATGACTGGTGTTATAATGCCAACGGCATTTATTATAGTTTTAATTTTTCGGAGACAGGTTGCGAGGCTACGGCCGGAGTTATGAAAGTGGTACATGCAAAAATTGAGCTAAGTATGCTTCGTATTTTAAAAATATGTCATGATGATTCAAATAAAAATTACAAGTAACTGAACTCACCTTTAAGCTAAGTGGCTTAAAAGTAATTTTATTACTTTGCTATGTATAAAGTTTGAGTCGTGAACTGATGAAAGAAACTAAAATAAAAATATTATCAAATTCCGAATATGAAAAAACTATCTCTCTTCTAACTAAAATTGAAATATTTTATTTTATTATTAGAGAACTACTCTGATTTATTCAGATAATTCTCAAGAGCTCAAGACAACTGAATCATTTCTGATTCTCACGGAACAGTAAATATGGGATGAAGTATAAAATTTTGAGTCGCTCGCAGGAAAGATTTGCAACACCAGAAATATTCAATTACCACCCTTTCCATTAACTCTCGACGAGGTATCTCGTCATTATCAAAACTGTCAAGATATTGATGAACGAGATATCTCGTCACTATCAAAATTCGTTAGATCTTGATGGACAAGATCTCTCGTCGGAACCACTTGGATGGTTAAAATTGCTTTTCTCTCATTCCTGATACAGCACTCCTTTATAACCCTTTCATTGATCGCTACACTGAACACGAAAAATGCAATTCCGCTTGCGAGAATAAGTTAAACTTTTAGGCTCTTATAATAGCTATTTAATTCCTTTTAAGTTTCGAATACAAACTTAAACTATGCCAACTTTATTCAACTGCATTTTAGATTAAATGCTTTGAAACTGAGGTAACAAATCAAACACCAGAACAGAAAGAGTAATTAGGATTTCAGACAGGAATGACGTCATTTTTTCATGGCTTAATCATTTTTGCTTAGGCAGCAAGTTTTAATTTTATGCATGTCTACACCAGATGTAGTATTAACATCTCAGACATATTTTACGCATGAAACTTCAAAATACGCAAGAAATTCTAAAAAGTGTTTTGTTAGCATCCTAATAATATAAAGTACATTTCCTTGTGGAAGGGGAAAGTGTGATATCCTCTATTGTGGCTTGTATATGGTGTGTAGCTACAGGAAAGAATGCAATTTAAAGTGCTGTTTTTATATGATTTTACATATAAAAACAGTGCACTATTACACTTACACTGCCCAATTTTGGGAGGAATAAAAGGTGCAATCTCTTCTGTCTGACCCTGGTGATCAACAATTGTTATCTCTCCGTTTGTATACGTCCATGTATAGAAACGTTACATTCACTAACACAAGTTACATCCCTTAGAACAAAGTGAAAATGTACTTGCATTTCAAGTCAGTCAGTCCGCCGATTGGTTAAGCGATTACTCTTACAAGATTGGTAATCGTACTGGTTATTCATGGGTTCAATTCTCGCGTCTCATTTCAGAATGGTTCCTTGGATTGTTAATTTTCCCCTTTAGGTATATATATGTTGATCAACGTCTCCCTCAGGAAGACAATTATTGCAATTAACAGATACTTGAGGAATCGGGATGGTAAAAAGCCATTGCTACAAATTGTAATCGTATTGGTTATTCATGGGTTCAATTCTCACGTCTCATTTCAGTTTGGTTACTTGGATTGTTAATTTTCCCCTTTAGGTACACATATATTGATCAACGTCTCCCTCAGGAAGGCAATTATTGCAATTAAGAGATACTTGAGGAATCGGGATGGAAAAAGTCATTACTACTAAGTTTTCATACATCATGCAGCTTTAACCAAATAAATAATGAGTAAATACTCTTGCATTAATAGACATTTTAATGAACCATTAAAAAGTATTTTGAAACTTATTTGTATTATGAGAATTATGCTTTAAATACAAATGATTGTCAATAATTTATTTTTATTATTACCTCCATTTATGAATTTTAGTACTGTTTTTCTTTCAAGCGAAAAGTTGTATTGTATTAATTTTATGTTTCAACTCTACTTGTTATAATGTAATTAGTTTGTGCACCCTGTCAAATATATTTTCGATTTAAAACTTTTCATTTCCTGAATGATTATAAAATATTATGTAAAGTCCATAATTTACCTTTCCAAATGCCTCGGAATTTTACCCACAATATTTTATGCTTTTTTTGTTTATGAAATTGATTTTTTAGCACTTGTAACAGTAATACCCTAATAGTTACAATCTTGAAAATGAATGCACATTTGTAATCATAGAAAACCTCATACAGACTATTAGGTAACCTGTATAAAATTTTCAGATTGTAACGTAAACTATTAATCTATCTATCTATCTATCTATCTATCTATCTATCTATCTATCTATCTATCTATCTATATATATCTATATCTATATCTATATCTATATATATATATATATATACATATATATATATATATATATATATATATATATATATATATATATATATATATATATATATATATATATAGTTTTCACAGAGAGTTTTTAGAGTAGTTTTCCTTTCTATTCAGTGAGGTATTTATAATATTTATAATGGATAAAAGAGTCGTTGAAATCTTTGGTTCCTTAACAAATACAGTCTCTGTTTTGTCACTTTTATAGCGGATAAGCTTTTATTTCAATTACTGGGTAAGATATAAATTATAATGATATTTGAAGAAATAAGTAAAGACTAAGATGCTCAGCGTATGCTAATTCTATATACTTTCTTGTGAGATAATGAATACACTTTGTATTATTTTTTGCTTTGAATTTGATGTATGCATATGTGATTCTGATAAAAAACAATTTCGACACGCATGAACTGCTTGTGAATACGCATTGTACGCTTCTATCCCAATATAATACAAATAAAATTGAATAATAAAATTCAATTATAAATAAAAGCCTATTAAAGCAACACATATGAAGTATGTAAAAGCAAAATAAAAATGTTTAGAGAGCTAATTAAGAATTTGATCCCCTGAATACTTTAGAGATTCCATTTTAATTCCAAATAACGAGTTCACATTTCCGTATCTTTGATTTGCAATTACTGGGACTGTGTCAGATTAAGGGAAATTAAAAAATGAATTTTATTTATAAGACGGCTGGATTATAAGATAAAAGGCGAGTGGTAGAATGTTATTGGTAGTGCGTTGATATAATTATAAGAATCTTCGATAAATTCAGTGTGGTGGGTACAGAAAATTATCATGTGCATGGAATGTTAAGACTAAGTTAGAGATATCAAACTATTAAAACCAAGACATTGAAAATAAATTGGCATTCGCTTAAACCATCATAATTTCTAGATAGATTTGAGTTTTTGTGTGATGATTAAATATGAAATATAAAATTTGAAGAAAATTCAATAAATTTTCCTCCCTATAATATCCTTGTACTATCATATCTGTAATGGATTCAACATTATAAATATAAGAACTTTCTCTTATCGATTGCCCAAAACTCAATTTCAATGTTGTCCTCAAGAAAAACTAAATAAACTACATATACCGACATAAGAACTTGTAGATCTAATACTCTACTATTTGCCAAATTGATTAACTTTTTGTATGTTATATTGCTATACATTCTATAAAAGATTTGTGTTTCAAATTAGCTTAATTTGAGTTGTGTTCCACCTTTGCTGATTATATTAGTTCACAAAATTATAGACTCTTTTAACGTGAAATTGTATGTTCCTCGAGAATGCCTTTTTCACTTCATAACCATTAATAATTATAATTATT
This sequence comes from Meta bourneti, assembly GCA_933210815.1. Lineage (NCBI taxonomy): Eukaryota > Metazoa > Arthropoda > Arachnida > Araneae > Tetragnathidae > Meta > Meta bourneti. The sequence goes on along the minus strand of OW119929.1, from coordinate 71,955,626 downwards.
CTAAGGTTAGTAACTTTTCTATATTATAATTATATTCGAATATATTCCTGTCAGTTGGATTTATATATACTTTAGAATAAATGAAATAAAAGACACTCTGAATCTGTAAATCAGCAAATATTTTGTAGTTCGTTTAGATATTTTCATTTACTGGTCATTTTCTTCAAGTATATGAATATTTAAAAAAGCACTTTTGTTAAAAGTTTTTAACATAATTTCTCGTATACAGTAGAAGAGCTATTGAAAGACATGTAGTTTTGTAAAAAATATGAATTAGAAGTTTATATTTAGTTTATCTTACCAAGTCAAAAAAACAAGTACGAAACTCAAATTTAATAGAGCACATTTATTCCTCATTACAGAGCTTATAAGAGATAGTGACGCAAAATACCTTATTAGAACCTTATATATATCATACACACATCCAGCTTCATTATATGTACCTCTACAGGGTGAGCCACAAAAAAGCAGTCCGTCTTAATCTCGTTAGTGAATGTGGAATACCATGTAAAGACGTACTGTATCCCCACCTACCTTTTACAGATGTTGAAAATGAACTCCCTAAACATCAATGCACCTCTGTGCACATCGCAGCATATTTTGAGACATTCGTTGCAAATCAATTATATCAATGTTCCGTATAGCATCCGGGATGTTTATTTAGTTTATTGTTTTGGGATTGTTGGTCTTTTAAATTTCTCCACAAGTAAAAATCACGCGCACAGCAAAACAGTAACAAAACCAAGACAGGCTGCTTTTTCGTGGTCCATCCTGTATAAGGTAATACAAAAATTTAAATACAAAATATTTAAAAATTCGATGGGCTAGATATACTTATAATGTCCAATATTAATTAGATTTTCTTTTATGATCTAGTAATTATGTAATTCTGTTTAGGCAAAAACTAGTTTACCTTAAAAATGATGTACATACCTCTTGATATATTATTTATATTAAACTACTTTTAGTTGCTTTCGATTTGCATAGCTATATTTACCATGTGAAACACACTGTCTTTTGACTCAACAAGAATTTGTTCTAAACCCTGAAAAATTATTTTTCATATCTGTCTATTTCAACGAACTCCTCACTGAACTCGAAATGAAAAATCAGAAAAATGTTTCAGGAGTTGAGGAGGGCGCAGACAATGAGGTCTTTTAATACTGACAAGATTCGAACTTTTCCGCATTAAGTTCTTGAATGATACGAGAAACTTCAAAAGCAACTTCCATGCGTTTCACCCAACTCCTTAATGAAAGTCGCATTCAGTGAATGATTCCGAATATCGATAGGGCTTCAGCATATTTTCTGTGCTTTCGGAGGAACTATTTCACTCCCTAATAAGAGGCACAAAACGTGGAAAACCTTCCCCAAAAGCTTCAAAGCGAACAAGAAAACAGCTACCGTTGCTTAATCTTCGTGGACTGCTGAAGACAAGAGTGAGTTTCGGAGAGTTTTAATAACACAGTTGCTTCGAATAAACCCGCATTAAAAAGTATCTCTAAGTAATTAAGTTTGAATTTTTATGATGAATAAGACTGAGTGATTTTTTGTTCTATGTAAATATAGGTTTAAAATATAAGTTTAAAATTTTTGTATAAAAATCTATTATCGCTTTAGAGAATGAAACAAATGATATAATAGGAACAAGTCTTGAGACTTGTGAATTCCTAGAGGCTTTACATTTGTGATGAATCAAATGCTGAATGAAAATTTTTCATTGAAGTTCTCCCCTTATGGTAATAAATGTCAGCTAAACATTACCAAGAAACAGTGACATTTAGCCTTGAGGTATTAACTACATTCCCTATTAACATCCTACAATAGTAATTCAAACAGTATTTTTGAATTAATCGCTAATTTTATAGTTTTTCTTCAATTCTGAAATAAACTGTACCAACGAGGACAACATTTGTTAACTCTCCTGGAGGTTTTATCAACGAGGTAATCAGTCAAATTGACAAAACTGACCAGATCTCGATGGACGAGATATCTCATCATTATATGAAAACTGACCAGATCTCGATATATCGTCGTTATAAGAAAACTGAAAAGATCTTGATGTACGAAATATCTCGTCGTTATAAGAAAACTGACTAGATCTTGATCTCGTCATCATAGAAAAATTGGTTATATCTTGGTCACGTGATATCTTGTCATTAGCAAAATTGATCAGATATTGATGAACGATATATCTCGTTGAAACCACTTGGAGGGTTAATAGTATAAGACAAATTAAAGTTGCTCTCGATTGTATTTTTTGAAATTTAAACAAAGGCTTGCAAAAAAAATCGAAAAATAAACTTTTTTAAACTGAGGAGAAAAATAACACTTTCTCAACATGGCAAAAACGTATGGAAAGTGTGGTGATGTCATTTGGAAGTAAAGCTTACACAAAATCGTACACATTTAGAAAGAAAAACTGAAACGTTAAAATTGCTTTCCGGATAACATTAATTGTAATCATGAGGATATATTAAAAGCCAAACATTGTCTTAATATGTTTTAATTAACCACGTTAAAAAATAAGCCTTTTAATTTACGATTAAATCTTCTACATCTCTTCTACAAATGTGACAACTATTTCGGTACAAAATTCAAGTGTTAAATTTGACATTTATTTTGGGACAGAGGGTTTAAAGTAGTGTTTACTTTTAGTATCATTCAGTAAGTACTCTTAGCAATAATTATTGATACCTCAAAATGATATATTAGTTTCTTTTAATGTATATTAGTTACGCGTAACACTAAAATCGGTTTGAGTTTGCTATAAATAGGATCTTGAAGAATTGTGTTCAGTGGCTTTGATTCGAATGAATTATTTAGCGAAACTTTTCATTTTAAACCTTAGTGTCTTTTTCTCTCTCTGTTAACTTAAGTGGTTTAACATTTGTTAGCCTTATTTAGATAGACATTTAACCTATAATTTTTCAAATGTGACACCTATATTCTTATAAATTACTTTTTAAAACTATTTGAACTGTTTGAACATGAACTTAGACATTCACAAACAACTCTTTATTCATTATAAAATGTATGTACAAGAATAGTGCATTACATTGAGTAGACTGTATAAAGGCAAACATTTGTCCGTTTTTTACAGCGGTTACACTACACTACTACATTAATTTACAACAAAAGACGTATGAATAAAAGAATCATGCCTTTACACCGAAATTACAAAAATTGTTCATAATTAAAATTCTACTGACTAAAGGATTGACCATCCTTAGATATAAGGGAACAAATGTTTATCTTCGTACTTTTAACCATATTTAAATCCGCATTGCTTATAATTCAAAATATTCTAGAATTTTGATTAGAGGGAGATTTAGAATTATTTTAGACGGATAGAAAATAATTTATTCAAAATCTTTGTACCATGGTTGAACTGAAGTTCTAGTGTTTAAAACTTCTTAACTTTCTCCATAGCTTGTCGTTGTGTAGATAATGTTAGGCCCAAGAAGGATAAAGGATAAAGAGAATTCGCTTTTCCCTTGTAATTAAGCAAAATTCTCTTTTCTCGAAGTCTTTATCTGGAATTACTGAAGAGCAAATGGTCAAGGGTCGAAACACTTACGCTTAACTCGAAACACTCTGAATTCAATCCACAGTTAGATAACTTAACCCATTAAGTTTAGCAGTGATTCTTTCAGAAGGAACTGGTTCGACATACTTTTGAAAATGTTCTTTCTTTTCTACTATCATGATATAGAACAAATAAGATCGACAATGGTGTCAATGCATTCACGCTTTCTTGTCTTTACAGGGACCACCGTTTTCTCTCAGAATCTGGAAATAAAAAAGTGTTATTAAATTTCAACAGTATGAAAAACATTTTTTTTAATGTGGAAATGATGGCTATGAAATGTAATATAATAACAATATGACGTATCAACAAAATAGGATGTTTATAGGTTAAGTTGAACAATCTTTTTAGAAAAACAATTTTGGGAAATAATTTCGATTTTCTTTACATAGATAGAAAACGCGTAATATGCTACGTATAGGCAGGAATTAGTAGTGTAAAAATGGCACTTCTTCCTTTGTAAGAAATTCATTATTTCATTAATTTTATTTTCTTGTATTACTTAAAAAATATTTTTTTAAATACGCTGTTTTCTTCAATAAAACCACATAATTTAATCATAACAAAGGATAATAAATGTTGTAATGTGATCTACATATATTGTTTGTTTATTTTGTATGGTTAGTTGAGTTTTTATAGCGCAAGGGCCATAATTGGAAAACCTGGTCCAAACACAAAGCCGTCAAGTAACAATATACAGTGAATATACGTCAAATAATGAACGCATACACAAGGAAAGGTTTAATAATACAGAGAAATATAACCAGTGTAGGTCACTAGAATTGAATCTACGCCACCTACATCTCGCAGGTTGCTAAAACAGTGGGCTGATCTACGGAGACTCCGAATATTTTCTATGTATCTATTTCTCTCTCTCTGAGCGTTGTATTATTTTATATGTAAATAGGAACACTGGTTGAAAAATATTACACCGTGGAATTGAACCAGATGCCAGGGATTTGTTTGAGTGCATCATCAAAAAATTCGTCTATGATAAAATATTCCATGACAGTCCCTTTCAAATAAATTCTTTCCTTGTGATGTTTTTAACATCTCTCTTCTCATAAAGTAGACAAAACCGTTACTTAACTCTCTGAGAGTCACGAGATTTCAAGTAGTGTATCATTGCTTTTATCTCACAACATGCTTAACGACTAAAAACCAAATGATCGATTGAAAGAATCTCAGGAAAGATTCTATTGTCGGAACTGATTATGTCATGCGCGGAACTCACGTTGTAGAACGGATATATACGCATAAATTCCTCGGAGGGTTAAAGCTTTGAATTTTAAGGATAGTTCTTTTACTTTGATGTATACAGTTATCCATTGATAAATCAAGTTTCTTTGGGGACAAGGAAAAAGAGCTGGACATACGACGTCGAGCAAAAATTATAGGTACAAACTATGTATTGAATTACACATTTTGTTTTACATTAAAAAATATGCAAAATTACAATCTCAACCTAAAGTTAACTGGTAAACTTTTAAAATAATACTAAATACGATAGAATATTTTTGAAAACAGAAGGTTGTTTTCATCCACACTTTTTGAGATACTAAACTCTTTCATATCAATTCCCTTTTAAAACAGGGGCCCTCTTGGTAGAGTCGTGGCTTAGCAACCAGAGAGTAGCGAGTTCGAAACTAGATGCAACCAAAGATCGTCGTGTACGTGGGGACTAAATCTGTAGTGGCCTCAAATGTCCTCGCATTGGCTTGGCGTGGAAGCTTGGAGAATGGGGTGCCAGCTCAAGTGGTGACTTGGTCAAAATTACGAGGTGTTGTCCTCTGGTCTTTCCCTACGGGACTGATCTAGGACCGTCACTAATAGCCCGTTGTGTTGCTCCGTTGTGACTTAATTAAATTGCCTACTATTCTATATTTTTCTCGCATTATTTAAGACCAACAGCGTTCGTTCCAATCCTTTCTTGTTAGACTACATATTGGTTAAACTTATAAAATTGTAAGTATAATCTAAGAAATACAAATGGTTGGATAAAGAAGACTACTGCTATTTTTACTCCATGTTGTTTGCTGGTTAATAAAGAAGCTATTGCGCGTTGAATCTGTCGTGACCACCTTCAGTTTGCGAGGTGTGGAAGTTTGGAGAGTGGGATGCCAGTTCTGGTGTTGACCTCGTCACCACAAATTACAAGAAATTAAGAGGCGTTGTCCTACATTGATCCCGGACAGACGCCAATAGTCGTTTGCCTTGCTCCAGTGCGACGTAAACTAACTACTGCCGACCCAATTCAGGTAAAAATTCCCGAAGGAAGTGATCGTTGAAATCCAATTAAAAAGAAACAGATTGAGATTTCCTCTGTTATATATTCCAAATAAAAAATTCAGGGCACATGTAAAAAAGGTGGCATAGCCGAATGGGGCGACACATTGGAACTCTAGATAAGGTATTATTGCTTTGGGAGGATCTGGATAGGGTTAATGAATTTGCATTGGACAATAATGCTATAACAAATTAAATCTGAGGAATTCGAGATTTCTGAGTAGTATATTACTATAATCCCACAGCACACGTAAAGACTAAATAACCACATCTATTAGTTGAAAGAACCCCAGAAAAGATTTAATTGTTTGAACTTCCAAGTGTTTCGACGAGATATCTCGTTCCTGATCTGATCAATTTTGCTATGGACGAGATAACTCGTTCATCTAGATCTGGTCATTTGTGTTGATGATAAGATACTCGTCGAGATAAAGCTGGTCTATTACTCCAAGGGGAATGTAGGTCCAAGAAGGAAAAACAAATTGTCTCTTGCCCAGAACTGGTGACAGTTTGGAACTGGTTTTTGCACCAGAGGTTGCCACTACAGGGTAGTTTCGAAAATAAACCACCAGGAGAGTTAAGAATGTTGTAACTGATTCGATGTCATTCAGGGAAGACTGCAGGTTGCAGAACGGATATGTACGTGTGAACTACTCAGAGGGTTAATGCAATGAAAACAATACATTTCTCGGGTATTTTGATCTCACTATATTTCTATTCGATATTTTAAACTCAAATTGAATATAGCGATTATTAAAATTAATTAATAGCTCTCTTTTGATGTATATCTATGCTGAATTTCAGTCTCTAGCTGTCAGTGCGAGTGTTCAGGGAAGTGAATGAATGTATCTATAGCACCTAAAACTCGGTATTTGATGATTAATCATTCATATTTTGGAGTTTTATGTATTTTCTATTTCGACAATAATGCAATGAAATTTCTCGCATGTTAATGTTTCGACAATAATTCAATGCATTTCTCGATTAATGTAGATTTCATTTGAATTGATGTCGCTCCCAAATGATGACGAACGTTGAGGTAAATCACATAGTCCGACTTCGGGGAGTTGGCTTTTGAGTCACGTGGTTTCGGACGAGTCTATTCGTTAAATTAGGAGATAAGTGAAAAATAATACGTTCCCACAGTTAACGTCTTTAGCGTGGTTCATGGCTTCGAGTTGATTGTTCGATGCCGGAAACCGTAGCAGTGATTACGAGTTGACGAAACAGATTATCACCTGTGGTGATCGCCATACATCATTTTGAATATGGCAGCCCTATCCCCCTGTGAGTTTAACTGCCTTCATAAAAATGGTCTTCACCAAGGTCATCTGCTTTCCCACTGGAGCCGCACTATACATGCTATAGGTGTGACATAAAATGCATAACTAGAAATAATACAAATGAAACGGCAAAACGGACTCGGTAATTTTCGTAGGTACATATTGTTAACAGAGATTTAAAAATATAACTTAAGTTTTCGTATCACGTGAATATACCAAAGAAAAGTTTGAATACCTTTGGGTATACTATATAAAGGGAATGTAACACATTATATTGAGTTGTTCTCAGTGATGTTGAATCAATTTTATCAAATCACACACATTTTTCGAAAGGAGTGTACTTAGAACCTCTGAGAGAAGTCTGGGGTGTATAAATATTTGCAAGAATTTTTCGTTTGTAACAAGGGAGAGAGCAAAACAGAAACATAAATAAGTAAAAGCAAACAAATAACCAAAAGCTGTCCAAGGAGTAGAGGGAATCAATACATCCAAGGCAGATAAATATTCCTTCAGCTGTGCAAGCAGAAACAAAATAGATAATAGTAAAAGTATGAAAAATAGATGTATTGGGGAAAGGAATATCAAATTGTATAAGTTAACCTTCCATTTTTCATTCACATGAAGTCCAGAAATATTCGCTTTAATGGCAAATATTGACTGATAAATGAATTCATGTTCGTAGATGTACTTTTTATTGAAAAATTTACCGTAATTTTTTTATTTATTTACATACATTAAATTTTATTGTCTAATGTGTGTACTTTAAACATTAGACCCCGGTCCAGTTTGCCCTCGTGTGACTAGAAAATGAATGATCGTAAAACTGCAGAAAACCTAACATATTTTATTAGTCCTTTGTTAGTGATTGCTGTATGTAAATGATACGTAATCCAAACGTTCACGATTTGCATTATTTTAGTACATTTATCAAAGGAATTCATGGAGTACTTAAACACATAAACTCATAAAAGTATGAGTTGTCGCTGTGTTTTTTGCTTCCTATTCCAAGCACGTTGAAAGCCTTCATGATAATTAGTCGTTCGCCTACAATACCACATGGTTAATCCTCCGTAAGGATCACAAGCATATATCAAATCTGAAGCCTGCAGTCTTACCTGCAGGACTTCTAACTAATTGTGATCTTTCTTGACTGATAGAATATTTCCCAGGATTCTATCAACCAACAAGCAACGTCATATTACTGGAAAATCTCGCTACACTCAGAGGGTTAATATGCGTATGTTGGAAGAATAAATAATTATATAGATGGAATTAACGTGTAACTGTGAAGACTAATCACAACCAATCAAGTTTCTTGGTTTCGTAAATGCAATATAGTGATAATAAATTTGTTTTGATTGATGGTGAAATGTTTGCCTTTCAAATCTTTATCGAAAAATACTATAGTCATCTGAATATTACAAAAAACATATTAGTTGAAACCTATTTTTAAAAGTAGAGGTAAGTGAGAGGACAGATAGCACTGGGAAAAGTGATGCAGTGGTTATAATTCGAAGTCCCATGAGCATTTGTATGAAATTCGCTTTGTTTTCATTTAGTAGCTTGAGGAGATATAGTGTAGCAAGTTGTATCGTTAAAATAATAGTTTTCATCAATTTCAGAAATAAAATACAAAATATGTAGTTCTTATAATTTTTAAAACATGGTTCGATGCTAGAATATTATCAAGCCCTTAATCTCAGTTGTTTCTGCTATTGAGGAATAGTTTGGTATGTTTAGAAGTGAACTATATATATTATTGGCATTTACGTTATCAAATTGCTGAATGCATCATCGTTTCCTGACCTTCATGAGGAATGATGTATCTATATCAAGGAAAGATGACTCGCTGATATTTGTTTCATTTTCCGTTGCTATCATTATTTGACACTCTAGATTTTTCACCATTGCCGGAAGTGAATCTACCTTAACCTAGGTTCAAGTAATTTGCAACAATTTTTGTGGTTGAGAAGCAATACTCGACACCATTAAAGTTGCTGCATGTAATTCGACTATTGACGGAAGTGAATCGCCATTAATCCAGATTCCAGCAATCCACAACAGTTTTGGCATCACTAGATGGTATAGATCTAGTTAAAAATGACATAGAAACAATCAGAAGAAACATGGAATATTAGAGAGAAACCAAACAGATTTTGGTGAAATTATAATGAGTTTTCTAAAACGTTCTTTTCTAAACGATCAAGACTGCCTATAATGAGAAAAATAATATTTTTGATGATACTAAGAAAAATAGACTGGAACACATACGAAGAAAGTTTGGAAACTGTACTTTTAAAACCCGGTTGGTAGAGCAACAAATTAGCAACCGGAGGGTTGCGAGTTCGAATCCAACCAAAGACCGTCGTGTACATAGGGGCTGGTTGTCTTGACCTCAAATGTCCTCACGTTGGCGTGGTGAGGAAGTTCGGAGAGTGGGGTGGCAGCTCAGGTGTGATCTCATCTGACCGTGGTTCAAAATTAAGTGGTGTTGTCCTGGGATCTTTCCTTTCGAGGGATGATCCTGGACCGTCGTCAATAGCCCGTTGTGTTGCTCCAGTGCGACGTTAATTAAATATCAGTGCGAAATTAATTAAAATACCTGCCTACCTTATTTGGGATTCGATATACACGTAAATACATTTTTGATTTCTTAACTTTACAATATTTAGTTTCTTTGGGAAAATTTTCTCTGCCTTAAATAAAAAATATTTATCCCATTTTAATTTAATATATATCTTCTTCGAATTAAGTATAAGAACTGATCTAATTAAGCATAAGAGCTGAAATTTATTAGATTTGTTAGTTCTATAGATAGAACTAACAAATCTAATAGATTTGTTAGTTCTATCTGTAGAATATATCTATAGAAATTTATTAGATAGAAATAGAGAATAAGCATAATTTTTTTAGAATGATTAATATAACTGAGTTGTGTGTGAGAGTAATACAATTTATTGAAGCAGCATTGTGTAAAGTTGAAACTCTTTATCTCTGCTACAGCCTTAAGTTATTTTTATAGCTTATATGTTAGTAGAATGTAGTTAATAGATATCTTAAGGGCGGGAATCGGTCTTTTTTAAAGAGCGAAAAATATTTTAGGTATGCAACTCACAACGGTAGCTGTTAGCGTTGTACATGGTTTCATTTTTAAGTAGGCATTATATCGCCATTTTACAGAAAAAAAATTATTAACTTGGCACTTTGAAACTATTAATTACTCCGGCGATCTGGTATTTCGGATTTTTTGTATTAAAAGTAAGATTGATGATCTTTCAGTATACCCGGATACATACTACTGACATTCCTAGATGGCTTTAAGAAAAACTATTCTGGCAAAACATGGATCAAAGAAGCTGGACTAAATATGAGATGTAAAAAATTTAAATTATCTTTAACGCACTGAGGGGTTCACGAGTATATATCCTTTACAACCCGCAATCTTCCAGTAAGACAAATGTTTTAGAATTTTCAGATTCATCCGAAGTTTTTGTTGTTAAAAATGAAATTTTATCAATCGATCGGTCTAGTGCTCAGGATGCTGACTTTTGCATCTAAAGGTATCTGGTTCGAATCCGGGACAAGACTATTAATATTTGTTCGTCGAGAATGAATGTGGCAACGGTTGTGCTTAGAATGTATGGTATATAGGTGAGATGTAGCGTGAACCCCTCACTCCTCGTGTTTCATCAGGGTTTCGCAAAGTGCCCTTGTAGTGCCATAATGGATACGGTTGGGGCATTGTAAACCATAATTGAACATGCAATATTCAATTGATTGGGCATTGTAAAAAACCATCTTAGTTCTCATTAATTAATTTTTAGATTTATTGTATAAAATCATTTTCAAATGAACAATTTTAGTGAGATAATTAAATTAAATTTAAGGACGTCTTCAAGGATTTGCGTGAATCCTGAGGGTGTGCATGTTGAAAACATGTGCCAGTGAAAGGAATTAGGAGATTTAAGAACTCGAGAGTTCAAGGAAAAAAGGATGATTTGAGAAATATTTTAGGTAGGTATTTTAATTAACGTCGCACTAGAACAACACAACGGGCTATTGGCGACGATACGGGATCAACCCCGAACGGAAAGATTCGAGGACAACACTACTTTTGAACCACGGTCAGATGACGAAATTTTCTTCGGATCAATAGAATAATTTCAAAGATTCTTTCAATCAATATATGTGGTTATTTAGTTATTAAACGTGATCTGGGTGAAAACAGTACTGCATTATTCCGTAGATCAAAGGGTTAAGCTGCCAAAATATTGAGAGAACTGCGTTTAGTATATCTCATTTGGTTAACTACGATTAATGGACTTACTGACAATCGGAAGGACAAGACACGATTTAGAATAAGGTTTTATTTTGCATCCGACCTAACCTAAACCTAAGTATAAGTAGCCCAGATGGTAGAATCGCGGATTAGCAACCCGATGGTTACGAGTTCAAACCTCGATACAACCAAAGATTGTCGTGTAGATCGAGCTGGTGCACGTTAAATCTGTTGTAGCCTCAAATGTTCTCACGTTAGCGTGGTGTGGAAGTTTGGACAGTGGGTTACCCTCTCAGGTATATTAACCTTGTCATCTGCCCGTGGTTCCAAATTACGAGATGTTGTCCTCTAATCCTTGTTCTTAGGGAATTGATCCCGGAACGTCACCAACAGCCTAGTGTGTTGCTCCAGTGTGACGTTTATTTACCCTGTGTGAGCTTCAAGTACAAGCAGTTTGATGGAGAAAATATGAAAATTAAATGTTCAGCTGTAAGGGGGGATTTTATATACTCAATAGGCTGTAAGAAACTGTCTCAAATTCCATCATAAACAACACTGCAGTGATTGAAATGTGATACTTCCTTATCGAAAATAGCTTTAATCTTAAGATAAACGTCGTCACAGATTTTTCAGCCTGAAACGATTTCCTGAACAAGTTTCACCATAAGACAGCCAAATCATTCTTGCAGTGAAAACGAAAATGCTTTACTCACAATTGTGCGTATTTGGATAATTCTGGCCTTTTCCCAAACCAGCTTGTAATGAAAATGTAGGCAATCGAGTGTGCTACGATTTGCACAGACCTTTAAGATTATTTTTCAACACCATCATACACTCCAGTACCTAGTATACTGAGACTACCAATTTAAATGAGTGGGGCTGGTATGAACAGAAGAAGCCACCTGGTACATTTACCCAGAATATACTATACTATATTAATTCGTATTTCCATTATATAAATTCATAGAAATTAACCTATAAATTATTTATACACACATAGAAATTAACCTAGGTTTTGTTGTTCAGTAGTGGACAATGTATGCGCTAGCTTATATCACATATGCAACATGAATATTAAAAGTCAATCTCTTAGGATTATCAAAACCTGATGAGGCTGTGAATTTCGTCATGCCAATTATTTTGACCCTCGAGCACTTGTTAAAAGCAATGCTCCTGAGTCACGCGATTTTTAAGGTGGTCGGCAGATGTTTTCATATGCTATGATGCGGTCAGGGGGCAGATTGTGATGTAGATTTGTAATACAAATTGTAATGGGAAATTAATTAAACGGATGATAACATTTAAGATGATTCAAATAAAATAAATTTGAATATACGTACATTAGGATCAGGCACGCATTTAGGAGAAACCTCGATATTTTTCCAGTCATCGCTTTTCTGGATTCATTTCCCTTCTAATTCCCATTATGCTCACGAACACCATTTTTGTGTTCGCTTGCTTTAAGACGTACCTATTTTCTCCTTGTATCTTAACGATACCTCGATTCTTTTCGATTTGCCTTATCCGTGTGTGTGACTACTTTTTAGTATTTAATTTTGATTGCTTTAAGTCAAAAATACATTTTGAAGCTGGGTCGTTCTCAAGTCCTGATTACGTCTATTTATCAGGATCGTTATAAGTTTTCTATTCCTGTTTACCCACTTAATTTTTAATTCATTCTTTCAAATCCATTAGGCATTGCGTTATTTTTATTATTCACTCAGATGAAGATGTATTATGCAGCCATTTGTCTAGTGATATTAAGAGATATCTCATTTTGCAATTTGTGTAATTATACTGTCCTGATTATTTATATTCAATATCCTGTCACGTAATGGAGGTTTTTCCTACTGTAAAAGTAAGCGTGTTTCCGGTTATATGCTAATGGAAAAAACATGATAACAAATTGAATATAGAACAAAGTTCAAACGATTTTGAAGCGATCTGTCTTAAATTTTTCTCAAATATATGAATACATCTTTATGTCATATAGAATATAATGTAAATGGATATTATAATGATGAATATTCGTTCATTTTTATTAAGAGGTTACACTTTAATAAAAAACTGTCAGGGTAATGGTATGGCTAGTTTTATTCACATACTGCAGTGTTTTGAGGTGTCATGGAAGGACATTCATGTTATTTCGAGACATCTTTTGGACATTTTTTCAGGAAGAACACCATAAAACTGATCTAATTTAGATTTTAGACAGGAAAAAAATGACTAAAACTATTACGCAGATCGTTTGATAATAAAATTTTAGACACGACAAATTATGAAAAGTTTTATGCGTCTAATTCGAAGCTCGTATATACTATTTGGATCTCTAAAATACTTGATTCCAAATCAAGTTCAAAAACCAAACAAAAAACGAAACAAATCTGAGAAATAAAATCTTATTTCGGAGATTTTCATCACAAAGAACCGAAATGCATGTAATAGAAAAGGGTCTGATTTTTCCCACGAAGCAATTAGCAACCCGAAATAGTTAGTCACTAATCATCCTTGAGATTCACGTCATGTAAGTATCCCGCATATACCCACTCCGCCACTTGCAGTCTTCTCTAGATGGCTGCTAATCAGCTTTGACTACGTTGACCAAAGAATCTTTCCTAGGATTCTTGACCTATCGATATTGTTATTCAGTCATTATGTGTGTCGTGGGGTACAAGCAATGCTACGTACTTGGAAATCTCGTGGCACTCAGAGTACAAGACACATTATGTAAAATGTTCTTAACATAGCGCAAATATGTTCGGTTCCCCTGTAACTCCTATAGGAACGGCTCGAGATCAGAGGTCAACACCTGCACCGATGATGGGTGGTTGTAAATCTCGAATTATATAAAGGGAAGATCTCTTTATGGTTTTAAGGGGTGAACGACCCTCCCTCTTTTATTAACTGACCCCAGTGTCAACTGAAGGGGTTAAAGATGGAGACGATTTCAAGAACCAAAACTGGACAAACATATTTTTTTTGGCCCGTGGTCGCAAGCCGTTTGTGTGGATTTCATTATTTCCTTCTTGTAGTGTGTGCATTCCTGTTCAATAAATAGAACCGTGGTAACCCGGTTGGATGAGCAACGGATTTGCAACCGGAGGGTTGCGGTGCACGTTAAATTCGTCGTGGCCTCAGATGTCCTCACGTTGGCAGGGTGTGCAAGTTTGGAGAGTGGGGTGCTAGTTAGGTATTGCCTCGTCATCTGACCGTGGTTCAAAAATTACGTGGTTTTGTCCTCGAGTCTTTCCCTTTGGGATTGATCCCGGATCGTCACCAATAGCCCGCTGTGTTGCTCCAGTGTGACGTTAATTTAAATACCTACTTACCTGTTAAATAAATAACTGTTTTACTTGTATTTTGGCTGTGAAGTATGCATTTTTTTTTGGTTGACAGCTCGACTCATTACTTTTCACCTTCCTGGGTGTATTTTAATTCCGTGCCAGTAAAACTTTCCTTGTGTGTATATGCCCATTAACTTAACATTGTTTGGTGCATCTGCTCCAAATGTAGACCTGCGCTATAAAACCCAACCAAACAACAACCAACGCGCAAACAACTATTTAAAATTTTAAAGTTTAATCTAAAATACTTGATTCATAACCAAATTCAAACACAAATATACATAAACTGACGCAAAGCAAAATCTCACTTCCGAGATTTTCATCAGAGAACCGAAACACAAGAAACAGAAGCGCGTCTAATTTTTCCCCGAAAAGCAAATCCCGATTCGAAATCGTCCCCGAGATTCAGGTCTCGCGTTACACCTCCCTCCGTTCGTTAACTCCAAGCTACAAAAAAAATCCAGACAAGAGCGGCAAAAACGTTTTTAAATAAACTGCAAAAATAGCCCCCTCTTAGATCAATGAAAATTAACTCCCATCACCGTGTTGTAATCCTTCGCCCTCAACCCTCTTTAGCGGAATGACGCTGCAAAAAAAAAGCGAAAGAGAGCGAGCGAACCAGTTACAAAGACGGAGAGGGGAAGAGGTAAAAAATTAAGGAAACAAACTAACGTTTTTCTAGTTTATCGCTGTCCTCCTTTTTTCACTCGCTCATTCATCCCCTCAATTTTCTTTGTTATTTAATTTGCGGCTGCGCTTCCCGACGCGTGCCCCGCGCGTCTCGTGCGTCATTATACGCGCCATGATCCACGCACGCACGCTACTTCCTGCGCCTCGCATAATAGGAGATGGAGCGAAAAGGGAGACACAGAACGAGAGAGAAGACTGAGAAATTCCTGTTGCTGCCGGTCCTCCCCATTGGTCGTGACGCGGGGGTGACGTCACGGAGCCTTCGGCCAATGGGGGCGGGTTCGGTGGGTGGAACTACGGCCGGAGGATCAGCGGGTCCGATTCGGAAAGGGGAAAGCCTATTCGTTGTCATTAGAAATGGTCTTCGCCAACTGTAGACCGTTTTCGGGCCAACTGACAGCCCAGTCCAGGCATACCTAAGCATCTGATCAACAGTTCAATAGAAATCAACTGCACGCGGCCAGATCTCATATTTTAGCATTTTCTCAAATGCATTTCAGATGAGCTGTAGGGATCGTGTTTTTTTACTGTAACATTCCCCCTTCCCTTTGCCTATGAAATATCGATATCTCGGCTTATCACAAATCGATAGCGCTGCGATGCATGCGATGTTCTGTTTGGATACGCTTTTTTCCCCCGTCGTAACCTTAGCGGCCGCTTTTTTTGAGGAGGTGCTGCTCGATCGTGTTAAAAATTTTAAATGCATTCGGATGACCATAAACATATGCAGCCCTCTGAATTGAATCACGTAAAATGACTCACGATTTATTGATAAATGTATCTCGGGATAGCTTAACATATGCCTTATGAAGGGATAGTCTGGGAAAACAGCCGAATGTTGCGAAAGCAAATCTAGCCATGCATGTTAAATACAATGCATTCACAAAAGAAACAGTCTCCTTTTGATTGAAGTTCGATTAAACCCTGGGTATATTTTCTCTTCCGTGTCAGTAAAGCTCTCCTTGTGTTGTGTATAGTAATTTACTTGATGTTTTTCGGGATAGCTAGCCATTGAGCCACAAAATCCAAGCAACCTACCTTTCAATTAAATTTACATTGGTGTTTGGGGTATTTCTCATCTTTGTGTCAGTAAAACTTCCATTTAGTATGTTCATTTAAAGTTATCTGTCATTTGTTCGGCACAGCTTGGCCAAATATGATTCTTGAGCCATAAAACACAAACCGATATTTGAGTAAAAGCAGTTGCACAATATATACCGTCATTGCCTTCAAACTGACAGAAAGATGCAATACCAATCTTAGTTGAGATTCATAATACTCATAAGTCGACAATGCATTAAAGTAGAATTTAGTCTGAAAGTTTATGATAACATGCTTCAAATCCCTTAAAAAGTATGATAGTTTCCTTGTGTGGGAGTAGGAAAATAATGCAAGTCAAAAACTTCATAACAGAAAAATGTCATTTTATACCGGTAGTCCGTCACTTCTCTTATAACACAATATATAAACTTTTACTGAATCACGTAAACAATTTTAAATTAGAGCGAAAAATGTAAACAGAAAATATTTCTATTTACGTTTATGTTTATTTTCTAAAATTTCAGCTACCTATATAAATTTTGCATTTGTGATACATGCTAATATGTAATGTGATTGAGGGAGTATGATAATAATGTAAACAAAAAACTTAAGAATAGCTTAATGCTACTTTTCACTGTGTATGCATCTCCTCTTCAGCAAAAGACAAGATATGTAAACCTTTTTCTTGTCTCATGTAAGCAATTTTAAATAAGCGAGAAACATAAACAGAAAACACTTCTATTTACATTCATATTTATTTTCTAAAATTTCAGCTAGATACATAACCTTAACAAATAATTCAAATTAAACACGTAAATTTTAGAAAAATGCATTCATTTGCATATGGAAATATCCTACGTTATAAAACTGTACGAATTGGAATGGGGGAACATCACAAAAACTTACTTGTAATTTCTCTGAACAACTAATTTCGATACTTGAATTATGTATAAATTTATTTCATTGAACATTAATTTCAAACTTCGTTCCTTCTTGAAGTCCTTTTTTATAATTCATAATCAGTACAACACCTTTTGTATATTTGTAAGTAAGACATCCAGGGTATTTCATTTCTTAGCAATAAAATTAGACTTCCTTATTTTTTGTTAAGTAATACATCTAATTATTTTTATAGTCATTATTTGTTAATTTTGTTTATACACCTATACTTTTTTGAAATGTCAACAGAATTAAGCTTTGAACAAGACATCTCAGTACTCAACATTCATAGAGAACAAAAATATAAAATTTCATACTAGAACAGTTTATTTAACAAAATCTAACTTGTTTCAAAATATTTATACTTGCATTATCTTTAATCCTGTATATCCTTGTTTGAAACACATTCCCTTGTAGGTTGAAAAATATTTTATGTTGTAACCTTTAAAATTGACGTTTACTTTTCTGTATAAAGTAAAATCAGTCAGCTGTGAACATTGTTACATTTGTTTGAAGTAATAATTTTCGCAAATAATATTTCATGTTATCCTTTATCTAAACCATGTACTTTTGAATATTTTTTCCAATGCAGCAGGAACTACATACAAATATCCTTAGCCTCAGGACAAGAGAAAATACAGAACGCATACAAAAAACATTAAACGATCAGACTAAAACTACGGAAAAAAATTAGTTACACATGCTTTTGAGTAATATAAAGCGTGTTTTAAAAAATCCTTGTCACATTTCAAAACTATATTTTTAAAAATGTACCAGGCAAGAACGTGATAATTTCAGATTTTGCTAAATTTTATGTTACTGTATTTCAAAATTAATTTAAATAGTTAACAGAAAGTAGAAAAAGTGATACGTGCTGAATAGTTTAGTGACAAATTATTTTACTATGAAACTTTACTTTATAGCTCCTCACTTCTCCCATATATTACGCTTTTTAACTCCCTATTTGAGCATATGAAGTACAAAATTTATTTATAAAAAATAAGGAGTCTGGTCAGTTTTCTTCTAATAACAAGATATTTTGTCCATCAAGATCTAGTCAGTTTTGCTGATGACGAGGTTTGTCGAAACAAACACCAGGAGAGAAAATGAGCGTTTATTATAGTCCTCTATTTCCGTAGTGTTTATGATACAACGAACCCCATATTTCTGTAACTAAGCTATCTTTTACGGAATGCTTCTACTATTCAAATATTACTTTCTAATGATTTGAAATTTAGAGGAAAAATAATTTTTTATACCATTCACATTTTTGTAAAGCAGTGAAACAACATTTACAGATTTTCTTCGTTACAGGTTCGCAAGTCTGATAAGAAAGTCGCCTATCAAAACAGTACGCCTTATCCAGATGACGATTTGATGACCATGCTTATTGTTTCGGAATTTAAATACAATCCTAGTTGGAGGTTATGTATGAATAATTCTGAAGTTCTGTTTTTCTACTCACTGTGCGGTAATAGCAATCGATCACTCATTATCGAGAAATCAAATATTTCAACTAAAACAATAAATATTTTACAAATGTGTATAATGTATGAATTGGTCTAATTTTCTTTTTAAAACTAAGCGCTTTATTTAACTTGGATGTTGGTTTAATTTTAAGAACATAACTAACATCCAGATTATCAGTATAACTGATCTGTTAAAAAAATCTTTCAACTCTACATATTATTTTGCTTTCATTCATTACTTAGAGATGATTCCTTTTGTGTATGATAAATGCCATCATAATTCCATGTTCCTAAACTTCATCCTAAATGGTAAGTTTTAACATTTATTGTGTAGGGTTAGTTGAAAAAATTAAAATTATCTATACCCACACTGAGTAGAGGACTATATTTTGAACTATTCGTGAATAATTTAGTTGAGGCATAGTTCAGCAAATGAAGAAGTAGAATATTTTCACAATTCAAATTTAATTTCACTTTAAACAGGATTTTGAAACATAATTAATATTCTCACCGCAAGTGTATGAATCTAAGCAAGTATCGCATTTGAATATGTGCACTAAAGTGCCAGAAAAACTGGTACCGACTAGCCTATGTAAAATACATAGCAACGACACCTATGAAATTTATTTGTTGAGTTTAGTAGTCATATATAAAGTGATAGACATTTTTGGAAGCATCTACAGCGGTTTCGTCCTTGAGAATGACAAATTATCAGGATTTTAGCGATTTTCAATACGGTTCAACAGTTGCAGCTAGTGAGATGGATCATAGCATTTTGGAAGTAGAGAAGTTTTCACGTTCTACCATTTTAAGGGGATATTGTATAACTACAAGAATTCTTACAAAATCTATAACTTAACCCTGAGTGATCGTAACCAGCATTGGCTGGCAATAATCATTTCACTGGATAGGCGAGCAACACTGCCTCAAATAACTTCAAAATTCAATTCTGGGCCCTCAACAAACCTCTGCGTGAGGACTCTACCACGTTCCCTCAAAGATATATGCTTTAGCAGTCAACTCCCGATTCCATTGCTCTTGATGAATATTCAACACACAGCGTACTTCGGACACACCACCACTAGACACTTGATGACTGGGAACTAGTTGTCTGGTCTGACGAGTCTTGTTTCCAACTGTTTCAGGCAGGATATCCGTATGGAGAAAACCACATGGAGCCATGGATCTCGTATGTCAACAGGGCTCGTATGTTGTATAGGCTGGTAATGACTAATGGTATGTTGTTTGCTTAGCAGACATTCAATGGGACTCCTGGTATGTCTACAAATATCACTGATAGGTGAACGTTATGTGTGCATCCTTTCTGACAAGTTACACCCGTTCATGTCCTGCGTTTATTCTGACAAGTTTGTCCACTTCTAGCAAGTAAATGCGCAGCTTACAAGTCTAGACATGCCAAATTATGGTTGGAGAAATACTAATCTGAATTCGGAGTCTTGCCATTCAAACCTAAGTCACCAAATCTCAACGCTATCCAACACATCTGAGATGTTCTGCAACGCGCTGTCGAACACAGATATCCTACACCTAGGAAAACAACACAATTGTGGACCTCTTTGCAGGAAGTATAGTGTTCAATGTCAACAGAATATTTTCGCAAGCGTGTGGAGTCCATTCCCAGTCGTATTGCTGCAGTTCTACGTTTTTGTGGGAGGTCTACCAAGCATATTTTCTAGCACTTTAATGTATATGAATGTTGTATTGGCACATGTTTGGAAAATTAAATATCAAAGGATATCCAGTATTGAATAGTTCAAATTAATTAACAGATGCATGACAAATGTACAATGAGATATTCATTTATAATTTTTATATCCTCACAAATGTATTTTTTATAATGAATCTATAAGAAGTGAAATGGATTATTCTAAAATGAATGTTGATTCTGATTGCTAAAAAGGATTTTCTCTCTTCCTTATAGGATATTTAGAAATCTTACCCCATCGTAACAGACAGAAAATTATTGGTACTTTATACAACATCAAACATAAATGTCAAAATTATTTTTTACCGTAAATTCAGAAACACTGTTTCAGAGGCGTGTATAGGGTATTTATATTGCACTTTTGAAATGCTCATAACACGCTAAGAACATTATCGGAAGTTTATGTCAAAATCATGACATAAAAATCTATCGTAAACTAATTTTCTAATTTTTACACGCACTATTCCCTCTCTTTCTTTTAAAAGTAGTTTAGTTCTCGACTTTACACATCTGTATCGCGAAATTTCTGTAACTTACAATAATTTACATTTTTACAGTGACTCATATCTGTCACTCACTATTATTCGCTGTTGCAAGCGAAATCAATTTATTAATAATAGGTACATGTGAAAATGATCACAATATTTTTTTCACCCTCTTTTTTGTCTTGGGAAAGGTAAATTACTTATGATGAATTACCTTGAGAGAGTTAAGTATTAAGTTAAATAAATTAATTGATGAATAATTTACTTGATTTAAAGTTATTCCATTTGAATTTCTCAATAATCTGAAGTCCAAATATATTCCACTATTTTCCTTTACAGGTCTGGTTAAAAAAATGGAGATGCGAAAATGATTCGTGAAATATTTCACTCCTGTACCATTTCTGTATGAAAATATTTCACAAAATATATGAGTTTATGAATAATCATTGATAGTACTATTGCGCACAAGCTGTATAAATTATAATATAAAAAAGAACTTGGTGTTTTGAAAAGAACAGGAGTAATACACTGCTGACGAATGCAGGCTTTAAAGTATGGTAAAACCCTGTCTATTTTTATAGGACAAAACGAAGTAAAGTAGAAATATATAGGAGAAAATAAAGTTTATTGCAAATAATGTGAAAACGAAGCAAGCTATGAGATGGAGGGCAATCAATAAATAAAATGAAGGCATGAGTGAAGTTATTCATTGATCAAAAGGGAATATTTAAGGCTAAATGGTTGATACAGATGATAATAAATAATATAGAATAAAAATTTTTTAAAAACATTTTCAGTTAGTTTATTGAGATGAATTATTTTTTACTCCCTTGTTTGAAAATTAATGATTCTCTCTTTCTGACGCTATTGCACACAATAATTCCCTTGGTGAACTGGCAAAGCCTTAAACGCCAAATAAAGTTAGGCTTACGGCCATGTAAATTTACTGCCCTATTGTTTAGCATTAAAGGAGAAAACTGAAAACGAAATAAAATTTTCCTCGTTGTTGGGGCATCCGAAGCGCACAGCCCGCTGCTCAGTTCCGCAGTCCACTAACCTAGACAATGGGCTTGAGAAAGCCGTTGGACAGTTTTTCGTGGGACCAGAGCAGCGAAGCTTAAAAGCTGCGCCTAAATCAAAGGAAACGATGATTAGTGGAAGCATGGAAGCAGGCAAGAAGGTCAAAGCGTCCACTTTATGCCGATTTCCCTCGTCCAGATGCCGCCGACCGTGGCGGTCATTAGATTGCAAAAGGCGAAAGTCTTTTCGGTGGGACGCCACGCTTGAGGTGTCGCGTGCTCGTGGCCTTGCTGACGAACCCTTGCGACATAAATAGATCGACATTTTTCTATCCACATTTCTTGCTTCACATACGCTCCCCGTTTTGTCACTCGCGTAGGTGTGGTTGTGAAGTTTGGAGAGTGGGGTGCCAGTTCAGGGTCTGGCCTCGTCACCTGACGGCGGTTAGATTTTTGAGGTTTGGAATATTAGTTTTATATAATAAGTAATTCATTCGGCTGCCTAACTGGTAGTGATCATATCGTTTCTCTGCCACTTCAGTAGGACACGGTTCGAATCCCGGTATGTAAGAGTAAGTATGGTATTGGAATTTATGTATCATACATACTTTTGTACCTAGGTTTTGTATGCCTAGGCACAAAAGTGTGCCTAGATTTGTCGAGTCTGGCGCAGCATGGCCAAATATGGCCCTTGCGCCAAAACCCTCCCAAACCAACCAACCTTTTGTGCCACTCATGTTGGCGTGGTGTGAACTTTGGAGAGAGAGGTGCCAGCTCAGGTATTCACCTCGTCATCTAACCGTAGTCAAATTTTTGAGGTTTGGAATATTAGTTTTGTTAATAAGTATTTCCCCCTTCAGTCTAACTGGTAGTTTTGATAGAGTTTCTCTGCTAGCCAGTAATACACGAGTTTGAATCCCGGTTTGCAGGTAAGTAGTTGAACTAACGTCACACTGGAGCAACGCATCGAGCTATTGGTGACGGTCTGGGATCCATCCCGAAGGGAAAGAAATGACAAGACCTCGTCATTTTGAATAACGGTCAGATGACGAAGTCAACACCTGAGCTGGCATCCCACTCTCCAAACTTACACACCGCGCCAACGTAAGAATCCCGGTTTGTAAGCGTATGGATGTTGGCAATACCCCGTGTCAGAAGTAACCCACTGCTGTTTCTTCACAAATATCCGTCAGTTCTCCCCTTGCTAGGCCGAAGGGGTCAGTGATCTGGTATTAGAAATGAAAAAGAAAAATATTTTCCTGAATTTTTCATCTGTCATTTTAGACCGCTACGAAGGTAGCTGAGTTTACGTCGCACAGGAGCAACACAACGGGCTATTAGCGACTGTCCGGTATGAATCCCAAAGGGAAATACCTCGTAATTTTGGAAAGTAATCCCGAGGGAAATACCTGGTTAGGTCGTACTAGACAAATAGCCGACATATCCAAGTTTGGTCTTCAAGGTTGACGTTTGTCAAAATGCAACGTATCAAAGTATCTGACGTCTCATAATGCTGAAAACGGCACACTCAATCAATGTGCGGTTTAGTAATCATATTGCCATCCAGCATTGCTAAGTATTAATACTTACACACAAGTACTAGAAAAACTGGTACACCAGTCTAATACTTGGTAGCACTCCCACGGGTCTGTAGAACTGTTGAAATATGAAGGGGCATGCCTCCATGAGCTTGCGAAAATATTCTGTAGGCACTGAACACCATACTTCCTGCAGAGTGGTCCACGATTCTGTTGTATTCCGAGGTGTAGATTTCTGTTCTCCAAACTCAGACGAGTGTTCTAAACATATTTTGGCGTGTGTGGTATATTGTCATACTGAAAGAAGCTAACCCCATCACAATGAACGTGTATAACTCATCAGAAAGGATGCACAAATAGCATCCACCTGTTAGAGACTCGTGTAGACGTACCAGGGGTCTATGTGAATGCCAACTAAACAAACCCTATACCACCATCCTGTAAAATCCCCTGTTAACATGCGGTATTCATGGGGTTTTTTTTACATACAGATCCCTACATCTTACCCAAACAGTTGGAAACGCAATTTGTCAGAACAGACTACTAGTTTCTGGTCATCACGTATCCAATGGTGGTGTTCCCGAGCCCAGATGAACCGCATATCTATGTGTTGAGTATTCATCAAGGTTCGGTGTTAGACGTCGACTCCTAAAATCCATATATTTGAGGAAATATTACACTTCTCATGGTGATATTTGTTGATGTCCTGCATTTATTTCCGATGCCATTTGAGGCAGTGTTGCCCGCCTCCCACATAACACAATTCTTGCTAGCTAACACTAGTCACGAGTTTTTTTTACGGCTACACTGCTGCCATAAGTAACAAGTTTCGCAAGTATTCTTGTAGTCGAGGTGCACCCTTGAAATGGTAGTACGTGAAAATCCAAACTTCTCTACCTCCAAAATGCTGACCCGTCTCACAAGCTCCGACTACTAAACCTCATAGAAAATCGCCGAAATCGTGATAACATGCTATTTTCACGGCCAAAAGATTCTTCCACTCATATCTATCACCTTATATATGCACTAACAAATGCAACCAATGACGTATATAGGTGACATTGCTATGCATTTCGTATGGGCTTGTCTGTGTACCAGTTTTTCTGGCTCATCAGTGTAAGCAGTTTTACAATCATGAACTCAAGAAGACCAAACTTGGATATATTGCCCATTTGACTAGTCTGGTGTAATTGTTTTTGTGCCGAAATTTCTCACATAGCATCAGCAGATGTATGTTACTTGGTACAAGGGACATCTCAGTTTTTTACGATTAGATCGGCAATAAATGTGGATGAATGTCTCAGTTTGCGTATCTGTGGTTAAAGGGTGAGTCTGGTTTTATCTCTCTGAGTGGTTCGAGATTTCCGAGTGCTGTTGTTTCGCTTTCCCCACTCATATAATGACTAAATAACCACACTATTTGGTTAAAAGTATCCTAGTAACGTTTGTATTGGTCAAGAATATCAAAACTAGTTAGAAATCATGCAAGGATGACTACAGGTTGCAGAGCAATTGTTTTCGTGTTAAACCCTCAGAGTTACTATCTAAGGAATAGAGCTTTCCGAAAATTAGTTTTCTATAATTGTTTAAAGCGATGTTAGAAAATGCTAATAGGAAAAAATTAGATGGCAAAAGAGGCGAAAGTCTGGTTTGGCAACTCGCTTGTAATATCTTTCTGCTTAACTTTTGTGACACAAATAGACCGACATTTTCGTATTAATATTTCTTGCTTTACCTACCCCAGTACTTTTTTGTAAATAGGTTGAGTAGGCCGAAGCCTATGAATGCTTTAAGGAATGGATTTAAAGTGTGTTTAAGATTTATTAAAATTACAAATTCTATCAAATTGCATGACGTCTAATGAAAACAACACAATTAGTAATTTCGTAAGTAAATAGTAACACGAATCCAGGGTAAGTAGGTAGGTAGTTGAATTTACATCACCCTGGAGCAACACAACGGGCTATTGGCGACGGTACGGGGTTAATCCAGAAGGAAAAAATCCGAGGATACCTCATAATTTTGAACCTCGGTCACATGACGAGGTCGACGCCTGAGCTGGCACCTCCTCTCTCCAAACGTTCATACTAAGAAAAGACATTTGAGGCTAATACGGGTTTAACGTGCACAATCCTCCATGTTTACGACGGTCTGATTAAATCGAGTTTCGAACTTGCAATCCTCCGATTGATAGCCCGCGATTCTACCACCTGGGTTACCCCTGCCCCCCAAATCCAGAGATATTTCGTAACTGGCTCCAAAGTAGAGGGGAATTTCATAAGTATTGTATAGCTGCTTGTAGAAACGTTGGATAGATAAGTCGGCAGTGAGTGAAATTTTATATGCTATCGTGAGTTTCCAGTGAGTTTTATATGCCATAGATGTTTCCTAGATTCTTTTATCTCTTTATGTGCTGAAATCGCTCATGTAACATGAATATGTTCTGATAATAAACTATGTGATACACACCTCTTAGTTTGTTGTGATTGGAGCAGGTTTTAACTCTCCTGGTGGTTGTCTCGACAATGTATCTCATCATAAGAAACAAACTGACCAGATCTTGATGGACGAGATATCTCGTCTTAAGAAGAAAAAAGAAAAGATCGTGATCACGAAAAATCATTGATCGAAATATTTCGATAATCACGAAAAATTGTCAGTATCTTGATGACGAGATATCCCTTCATTAGCCAAATTGATCAGATCTTTATGGAGGAGATATCTCTCCATTACCCAAATTGGTCACATCTTTATGGACGAGATATCTCGTCGAAACCACCAGGAGGGGTAAATTAGTCTTTCAGAGACAAAAGGTCCATAAGGTCCTGATACGCCAAAAGGTAGAGATTATTCCGGAAATTGCGATTTACTTGTGGAAAGATTGAAACACGTGGAGTTTTTACTGAAACAGGTCTCAATTTATGGGATGGACTAATCACTGAATTATCGCTGGGGGAGGGTTGTATTGTCAAGTGGTAATTTCGTTACGCTACCTCACTCCTCATCAGCTTGTAATTGCTTTGTCATAATCATAGACTGTAATGTCATGTATGGAGGTGTTTATAATGCCTGTCATACTGTTAAAGAATTTTTGAGTTGATAGAGGAAGTGTTTTATATTGAGAGGGTCATAATGTTTTGACAAGTTTGGGTGGAGTTGTAATCAAAGCTTAATACGTACGGAAATGTAAGAGTAACTTTGAGTGGTTTGCTTATTTTCTCAGATTTCCAAAGATAGTCCTTTAACTTATGAGTATTCAGTCTTAATCTGAAGTTTGCACTCTTCTGATAAAAACTGTGCAAAATAACTTAGAGAAGCTATACCAAAATTTTAGAGTTTTGAATTGATTTTCATAACCTGCTGTTACTTCACGGTTCTTTCTTTTTAAAGAACTAGTGC
Source organism: Meta bourneti (assembly GCA_933210815.1). NCBI lineage: Eukaryota > Metazoa > Arthropoda > Arachnida > Araneae > Tetragnathidae > Meta > Meta bourneti. The sequence continues at coordinate 71,928,539 of OW119929.1, read as the reverse complement.
AATTCCCAATTTCTTCAATGAAAGGAGTACACGAACATTTGATTTTAAGTTTTAGTCAAAAACCTTTATAAATTTAAGAATAAAACATAGATGTGAAAATTTCTACTTGTTTAATTTAATGTTGGAAAATTGTGAGGACTTCTTTCATCTTACTACTTAAAATATTGTGACTGAATATTGAGTTTATACCATGTTATTTTATGATTTCTATGAGACATTAACATATGCTTTCGGCTAAATATTTTTCGAACAAAACAGGTTAAATTTGTTTATAAATATGGAATAATAAAGTACTATAATATTGAATAAATATATTATGTGAAATAATCGGACATATTTCTAGGCGAATGGTAGAATACAGATTAATAATACCAAGTGGATAAAGTGTAATAAAAAATCAATCAGTTTTTTCTTGTGTATAATGTGCTTGAAAAGCGTGATATAAGAATTACATTCCGAATGAGAAGCTTCTCTAGAATATAGATGCAAATAGAAGATTGGATATATTTTTGTGCCATAAAAAAGGAACTCACGGATTATATTCATCGGTGTAACTATCGGCACGGATCATTTTTAGAGAAGCTAAATTCTTTCAATTTTGAAGTGAATACGTCTTTAAAATCCAAACAGTACTGCGGACATGCATGAAAAGTCTAGCGCTAAAAAAAGCGTTATAACAGTTTAGTCTTATGATTTCAGAATTAGAAGAAACATCCAGAAGATAAATATAGCATCGAGTAAAAGGATGTCCGTACCTGATATGACCTTCGGACCCAGTCCCCAGGCGCACTGAGCGCAGGAAGGATGTCCGCAATATGTCGAAATTCTACGGAGTTAGGCAAGCCTTGGGCCAATGTAACTTTGGGTTGCGTGGAGTTAGGACTGCGTAAGTGGTATCATTCGAAAGATACTGGACTACGCCACAAGTAATACTGGACAACAACAATCGTGCACAAGGAGAACTTGGTGATAATTTAGTAAAATTTAAATAAATATATAATTTCGTATAATTTCATGATTAGATAAAACTAAATTCTTTCAATTTTTAAATGGCGCAGCTTGTCCGCTTTCGAAACTTACGCCATAAATTTCGCTGCTGGAGAAGAAATTGCGTAAGTGCAGTTACTTTAAGAGAAAAGTAACTGGAATATAAAATAAGTAATACAGGTCTGGTCGATTTGGTTTGATTTGAAACCAATGATCAACGTGTCTTTAAGGGCCAGTCATGCTGAAAGAAGATTCGGATGTCTTATGTGTGGCTCGTTGTTTTCACAATATAGTTTCAAATGGGACACCAAAAATTGTCATTCACCTATTGGAAGACTTAACCCCAAATATGACCTGATGGACTGCAGCTTTTGCAACTTAGAGAGGAGGATAACATGGGCCAAATATTCAACAACGAAAATGGCGATCGAATCAAACAACACAGAAAGAACGGTGCATAAAACTGATGAGTGCTATTAAGTCAAACTCGCATACTCAGTGTGTAAATGAAAAATTGGAAACCTTGTATTGTCTCTTAAACGTTTTGCTCAATACTGCTACTTTCAGAAACCAATAATGGTTGTATTTAAGCTTAAGCTTGTTGTGAATAAAGAGCCGCAACCATTTGTTTGTCGCTCTACGGTAATTATTTCCTACACTAGGGATAATTCGATCAGAACCTACGATTTAAAAATAGTTGGAATCATCACGACTCGAGTCTTCGGACAGTGGAAGGATTCCCACTGGTCTTAATCTAAATATAAATTAATTCTTTCAGTATCTTATCTAAAGGAATTTCTGACTTACCAACTTAATTTGTATCTATTCCAACTATAGTTAACGGTGAATCCCTCAATAGGCATACTAGGTTCGCATCTAGGGAATTGCTTGCTGGACATCAAAACGGAAAATATTGTATTAATTTTCATAAAACCATTTTCTCAAAATAAAAATTTTTTAGTTCTAAAATTTTTATATTGAAAATTTGCCTCTGTGAATCTTAATTGTGTATGTATTAGCTTTTCTCCGTACTAATTTAGCCATCGTGGCTCAGTGTGCTTGACCAGTGAGCTAGAAAACTATTAGTTAAAGGGGGGGGGCGCAGATTCCATTCTTGTATTCTTCAGATATATTTCTCTTTTCTGTGTAAGCAAAACATTCTTTGTATGTCCTTTATTCGGCGTTTTGTGTCTTGTGTTTGGAGTTATATGGCCAAATATGGCCCTTGTCATGTAAAACCTAACTCAAACAACCTTCATATTTATTTTATTGGATGTGCTCTCGTCGCATTTTTGTCTCTGCATTGAAAATGTAACATCTTTCCCCCGAAGTGCTGTGTTCCTCAGTTCTTTGTGTAATGGAAGACCCAAAAACACATATGTGAGAGAAGCCTCTTAAATTTAAGTAATACTAAGTTCAAAATTTAAGTAATATCTGCACAAAAAATAAATCTCCAGAGAGTTATATCGTCGGAAATTTAGAAAAATTTTGTATAAGGGGCCTCAAAGTTACTCGTGCCAAGGATTTCAAAATGATCTAATTCCCTACTGACTACAGTACATAAATTTTGTGTGGGAAAAATTATTTCGAGAAACTAACGTTGGTGTTACGTTTTCAGACCCCCTCACTGTTTCTGTATATATCTTTGCATTCTTCATTTCCGAAAGGCGAAGTGTATTTGCTCCAATCCAGTTACAAGTCGAGAACCGAAACTGAAGAGGATAGTGGCTTTCTCTTGAACTCTTAAGAAAGAAAAAACCGCAGCAATGTATATGTGAGGGGCTGGTAATTCAGACGATTTATAGATTGGTATAAAATATTAGCAGAGTCGGACCAAGGTGACGAGTTAGTTATGTCAATTCTGCGCTGTAAGCTACAAATACACGTTTGTGAGGTTTCCTCCCTTAAAATTTAGGTAATTGTAGGTAAGACAAATATATATCAGAGATTCGAGAATTATGGATATCAGGCCTCAATGTTACCTCACTTAGGATTTCAAAATTATCAGATCTGTCCCTGACTGTAGTATGTAAATTTTGTGCTAGAAAAAAATATTTGGATAAATAACGTTGATGATATCTTTTAAACTAGTATCAGGTTTGTTGTGTTTTATGGTCATATATGGCTAAGTTGCATCAAACAACATCAAGTAAATGGGAATATACACACAAGGAATGCTTTACTGATAAACTAGAATCAGATCTCCGTTTCAACATATATATTCCTATTCTTTCCTTCGAAAAGCGAAGCGCAGCTTCTCCAATCCAGTTGCAAACAGAGAATCGAAACTTTAGGTAATTGTATGTAAGATAAATGTATATCAGATATTCAGAAAATTCATGAATTTTGGACAAGGGGCCTCAGAGTTACCTTCGCCTTGGATTCCAAAATGATCTTATCCGCCACAGACGATAGTAGAAACATTTTGTGTTACACAAAAATATCGGGGGAAACTAACATTGATGTTATGTTTCAAACTGGCATCAGACCCCAGCGCTGTTTCAGTATTTATTTTCGCGTTCTTCACCGCCGAAAAGCGAAGTGTAGGTGCTCCAATCCAGTTGCAAACCGAGACCTGAAACTGAAGAGAATAATAGAGCTTGCTCTTGAACTCTTCAGAAACAAAAAAACGCAGCAGTGTGTGTGTGAGGGCTGCCGCTTCATCCGATTTATTGATTGGCAGAAAATCTTATCGGAGTCGGACCAAGGCGACAGGGAACGTCGATTAAATTAACTTTTGTGACCGTATGTGCTCCTCATTGATTGCGTCCTCCGAATAACGGTACTTTTATGTAAATATAGTCATGCACAATGAACTACAGGGACTTTCCACCAGGCCGATCTTGACTTAATAGTTGCGTCCCGTCCTTCTTTTTAATTTCTAGTTCGTTTCTAGGAAAACTTCCGCAAGATCTAGGAGAAACGTGCCTAAAATGAGGCATTCTGGTTCCGAAATGGAAATGAGGAATACGATGGACGTATTCAGAGCTGGATACTTCTCTCGATTAAGAAAGATAATTTTCTAAAGAAAGTTTTTGGGTTAATTTCTGTGTTGGTTAGAGCAATGAGCTTGTGTTTAATAAGTATTTTGCTGGGAAATTAAAAACTTGAAAAAAAATTGATATCGTCAAACGGTATTAGCTTTATACAACTCGTTGGAAGTGTTTTTATAATTTAACAATTCAAGTTTTAAATTGTTTAATGACAATGCGTTTTTAAAATATTAATAGGAAGATATTTTGAACAGAAGATGTTTTTTTCGAAAATATTCGATAATGTTTGGAAGCGTACTGTTTGTGTCTTAAAATTAAGTCAAATTAAAATTTAATAAGTATTTTACCGGGAAATTAAAAGTTTGGTAAAAATGGATATCATCAAACGTAAAATAAATTTCGTCAAACGTATTAACTTTATAGAACTCGTTAGATTTATTTTCATAATTTAATAATTCAAGTTTTAAATTGTTTAATGAAAATGTGTTTTGAAAATATTTTCCTATAATATTTTGAAAAAATGATGATGTTTTTTCAAAACATTTGATAGTGAAAATGTTTTTTCAAAAACATTTGATAGTGTTTGGAAGCGTACATTTTTTGTCTACAAAATTATGGTGTAATAGAAATTGAAGGATTTCGGGCAACATAATATCGCTTTTCAAATTTTCTAGAAGAGAAATGCTCAAGTTTAAAAAATTTCCAAAAGTCTCATAGTTTATCCATTATTCAGGAACAGAATGTTTGTTGTCTCTTAAACTTTCTATTGAGCACTCATTCAAACATTCAGAAATTCTTTGATTACCTTGAATATTTTGTTTTAAATTTCTTTCATTACGGATCATTATTTCTATTGCCCGGAGCCTTTAAATTAACAGTTCAACTTTTTTTTATAGTTTTTTTTAGAGATGACAATTATTAGAAAATATTGACAGGAAAATATATATGCATTTTAAGTACAAAATGTTGTTTTCAAAAATGTAATAAAAGAAAACACTCGACACTGTTTTGAAGTGCATCTTTTCTGTCTAGAATTATGGTGTAGAAATTATACACACCTTTTAAAAGCAACTCAAATTTTTTTAGGATATTCTATTATCTTTTCGGAACTTTTTATTTTCAGACGGAAACAATGTACCAAAATTTGTAAAGTTACTGTACCTACGTTTACATATTTCGTGTGGGTTCATCTTATCTTTCAAAAGTAATAGTACGATATAGATGATCTAGAGGTCAATGACATGTTAAATTTCTAATACTCGTTATAGTCTATTTTCCTGCATTTAAAGTAGAACATTAAAGATTTCTAGAAATATTAATTTCATTCGTCGTATAATAGTTTGAAAGAGCACATTGAAAGAAATTTCGTTTCTTAGAAATTGTTTCATAGTTATTCAATTTCATTATTATAAAGCAAGCACCAGACAGCAGTCTGGTGACTTTGTATTCAAAATAAAACTTGAGTATTTTCCAATCTTTTCATCGAATTTCTTTGAAAATCGGGATAGATTTTCTATAGAATTAAGAATAGGTAATATAATATCCTGTGTATTTGAAATAATGAGATTCATTCTTTGTTATGTTTATACAGATTGTATATTCATATATTTATTTGATAATATTTAAATCTTTCTCATTTGACTCATCTTTCTCATTGACATTCTACTCTCCTTTTATATTTTCACTGGTTCTTTGAAAATTCGATGACGAATAAGGATTTTGCCTTTTACTTCCACAGCTTTTCAGACAGTTTTAAGGCTAAGCAGAAATAACTGAGGTGTTTCTCCTAAAATTATCTGTTATTTCATATATCACGTCAATACTAGAAGACAATATATCTAATAATATTCTATGCTGTAAGGATAAGATTAACTTAGTAAAGTTGATTTGGGAAGTTAATTTAGAAAATTTATTTTCATGAGTCACAATGAATTGAGAAGTTCATAGTAATAAACAAGCTTTTTATTGAGATATTTTTACGATGCACTATGCATTTTGTAATATGTTTGCTCGTCCGAGAAAATTTAAATGTTACTGAGAGATGCTATAAACTGTCAATATCAATATCAGTGCTTTAGTTACCTGCTCATCTTCAAAAAGTAGCAAAACACGCGAAATTCTTTAAAAATTTATATTGCTAACTAATAATATTTTTGAAATGGCCTACCAGAGATCTCTTTGGTCTTCGGCACTACAAGAGATGAACTGACGGCTACTTGTGAATCACCAAGTATGTGAGTCACCATTATTCTTAACAGGTTGCAAATCGAGCTTACAAACAGATTAAAACCCGGAACCTAGTAGTTGGCAGACAAACGCTATGACCACATAGGTGGATCTAACTAATAAGATTGAAACGTGCATATTTCATGTATAGATTTTATTACAATGAACGCACTGCATTTTCAATAATAAACATAGTCGAGAAACATGCGATTTTCATATGGCGCGTAAAATTTGTGCGTATAAGTGTAAAAAATGGGCGTGGCATATGTTCTAAATATTGAAAAAGAGTAAAACTGCTTCAGAAAAGAACCCGTAAATATCGGTCATTAAAAATTAGTACTTAATTTTTTTAAATTCCTATGATACTAGTATTAAACAATGAAAAAACCTACTCAACCCTCATGGTGGTTGTCTCGACGAGGTATCTCGTCATTTGCAAAACTGACTAGATCTTGATGGATGAGATATCTCGTAATTATAAGAACTGACCAGATCTTGATTTCGTCATCATACAAAAAATCGGATATATCTTGATGATGAGATATCTCATCATTAGCAAAATCGGTCAGGTATTGATGGACGAGATATCTTGTCGAAACCTCCTGGAGGGTTGGTTAAATTATAAATATTAAAAACAAATTATGAAAATATCACCCAAATTTAAATTCGGCATAATAAAATCAATAATGAAATTCGTTACAGTTCCAAAACAAAACGCTCCATTTGGATAATAAAGGTTTTACAAGCATCGACATGTCGAAGCAGAATAAAAATAAAATCTTCTCAAATGCAAGAATTTAAGTACATCCCTCTCTCGGTGGAAAAAACCCCAACGAGGTCTCTCAAGTACCACATGTAATGAATGCTTCGCCCCCTAATCTTTTAAATTCTTCACGAATTATCCGCAATACGGTAAGACGAGGTGAAATTTTTATAGCTTCAAGATTTTCTAATCGACTGGGTTCTTAAGAAGAAGCGCAGATATTTTTAAATCTATCTAATCGCATGTATACACACACCCATACACTGTGTTTAAAACCCTAACAGAAAACTCATGACTCGCCAATGACGAAATAAATTTAAACGCTCTGTGATCTGTAATAGAATCAGTGCAATTCGTTACATCAGCGCTTGGAGTATCCCAAAAAGGAAAAAAATGCTGCTCGAGGTTTTTATTTCTTTTTTCATCCCTCCTTTACGTTATTGTTATTTCCCATCTTTTTTATTTCGAAAATTCTGTTTTATTGCTTTTATGTGCACAGTGACGACGCTTAATAAAAGTCCGCCACTGTTATTATGCCCGCCGTGCTCTTTTCTTCGCCGGTGATACGGCTTCTCTCCTTTTTCCGAATCAGAATTTAGGTTTAATTGAATCGATTTTTTTCCTCTCTCTCTTTCTCCCTTGCTCTTCCACCAAGATGTTTTATGGAGCAACGGCGTTTCGGGCTCTCTTTGTTCTAGATGACAAAGACGGAAACACTGTCATTTGAAATTAAAATTATCTCCCAGTCGCTTAGGAAACTGGAATGACTGGAGAAGAGGTGATACTGCTTGATGACTGGAGTGCTGTTTTCGAGCTCGTTTTTCTCTTCTTGTCTTTCATTTTTTGCGATCTTTTACGCGTTTTAGCACGTGCGAAAGCGAATCTCGGAGGGATATTGAATATTTACAAGAGTCGGAGGGAATTTGGGGCTCGAAATGTTTCTCGCAGTGTCGAGTTCTCGCTTTGAAGCAAATTATCCGGTCGCATCGTTTTGATTTTTTTTTTTTGCGATTAATTTTATTGGAAGAGCAGACTGTAGTTTAAATATTTAAGAATATTTGATTTTGAGATTGTTCTAAACAATTCCCTGACAACATAAATTTGATTGTTCCTGGTGGTGTTGAGATCTAATCTAGTTTTAAAGCAAACTGTCCAGTCGCATCATTTTGAATTTTTATTCTATTATTTAATTTTGTTGAAAGAGCGTGGCAGTTAGATTTTTAATTAGCGTGGCACTGGAGCAACACAATATGCTATTGGCGACGGTCCGGGATCAAACCCGAAGTGAAAGAGCGTGGATTGTATTGTATAGCTTAAATTTTTAGGAATACTTTCATATTTAGAATTTTCTTAAAAATCCCAGGATATTTCTCGCGATGTTAATGTTTTCATGGCATTGAGTTCTGGTTTCCAAGCAAATTATTTGATCACATACATCATTTTGAATTTTTGTGCGATTATTTAATAATTTTGAAAGAAGCATGTGTTGTAGTTTTAGAATTAAAAATGTTTGATATTAGGACGGTTCTAAACAATTCCGGGACAGCATAAATTTGATTGTTTCTCGTGGTGTTGAGATCTAGTTTTGAAGAAAACTACTCGGTTGCATCATTTTGAATTTTTGTCTGATTGTTTAATTTTATTGAAAGAGTGGAAAAATTATAACTTAAATATTTAGGAATATTTTGATATTTGGAATTTTCTGAACAATTCTGAAACAACATAAATCTGACTTTCTCTTGGTGTGTTAAAAATGGCGGTGAGTTCTAATTTTAAAACAAATTATCCGATTTCATTATTTTAATTTTTTAACGATTATTTAATTTTATTGGGAGAGTACATGGGATATAGTTTAAATATTTAAGAAAATTTGATATTAGGAGTGTTCCAAACAATTCCAGACAACATAAATTTGGTTGTTTCTCGTCGTGTTGAGATCTCGCTTTGAAGCAAATTAGCCGGTCGTTTAATTTTAATCGTTTTTACGTTTGTTTAATTTTATTGGAAAAGCATGGGATTTTACTTTAAATGTTTAAGAAAATTTCAATGTTAGGAATGAAAGTGTTGATGTAAGGAAACAATAACAGGACAGCATAAATTTGACATTTTCTCGTGTTGTTTTCTCGCTTTGAGACAAATTATCCGGTCGCATCTCTTGGATTTTTTTGTGATTATTTAATTTTATTGGAAGAGCATGGATTATAGTTTAAATATTTAACAATATTTTGATAGTTGGAATTTTTAGGCAGTTCTCGGAGATGAATTTGAACATTTCAAGTGTTGAGTTCTGAATAACCATTTTAAAAGGCGTTATAGAGTAGACATTCCTGTAAACGAAACATTTGAAATTATCATCTTAAATTGAAAATAAATGTTTCTCGAAGTACCAAGTTCTCTCTTTGAAGCAAATTCCGGTCGCATCATTTTGAATTTTTTTAATGTTGCTTAATTTCATTTGAGGAAGTTTTTTTAAAGAGTGAAATGTAAATGAGAAAATTGCGTAGGAATCTTAGGAAATAATATCTGCTACTTTCTTTTACGATAATGTGACTTTGACAAGGAACAATAGTAAAAATGTGTACAATAAATCTGACAATACGAAGCACCATGCTCAATTTATAGCGAATACAAATGTGGAATTTTTTATACACGAAGTTAATTACCTTTTGCAACATGCATGCATAAGTGCAGCAAAAAGTATTGTTCGAAAGTTGGTAGAGGGTAGAAACTTCTTTAAAATATTCAAAGAATATTGCATCATGTGTATGAATTTCACTGTATTTTGAGGGTTTATTTTAAGTAGTGTTTCACTCGATTTTCAAGAATTAACCATGTTAAATTTTATTGTCTATACTAGTATTTCCGAACATGAAATCTGCTTTTTAGATACTTTGAGACTATCAGACATTTTGATTTTACTCCTACGAGTTGATTTGACCTTAGCCAACAGATTGAAATACAACATGCATGATTTCGTTATTAAATTTATATTTTAAATGTTTTGTGGTCACTAGAATTTCCAGCAATTATCATTAGTTTTCCTTGTATTCCTATATAGCCTTTTAAGAATTATTTTATTTAAAGGCAATAGAGGAGATAATGTAAAAATAATCCTAAGTGCTATTTGTGCGTTGCTTGAGTAGCTTACACATCGTGTAATCGAAATAAATGTTGCATGAAAGCTATAATATTAAGAACTGTTTTAGAAAGATCCAGAACCGAGTGTTATTCATAAATTATTATTATGTAGTTCATGTTTATATTGTCTCTAGGTGAAAGAGTTGATTTCAGATAGTACTTTTAATATTCGTGACCGTATGAGGTTAGTTATTTTTTTTATTATTTAAAAATTATTTTTGAAAACGTAGCTCAATGAATTTTAAAGTCAATACGTGCAAACGTTTCTAACAAAACTCGTTTTATTAAACTGAAAAATCCAATCTAAAGCACTCTAAATGTCATATTTAAATTTTAAAATGAAAATAACATTTATTTTTATGGATACACTTTCTTTCGAAGAAAATATTAAATCTGAATAACATGGAACACAGAAATTAAATTAGGAGTGTTAGGATATGAAATCAAATTTTTCGAAATACTTTAAGAATCTGTAATAGCTGATCTCAAGATAAAACTTTGATTTCAGCATTATTTTCATCCTAAATTCAATGCATTAAAATGCAAATACGTATATTCATACATCTTTGCTTTGATTTTAATAAATACTACGTTTTTATTTGTCAGAAATAAACTGTATATTAACTTTTTTATATGCTTGTACAATCAAACAATCTATACAACCTTAATTTCTGAACGCTCAAACATCTAGGTTAAATGTTGGCAACATTGAAACCTTGATTCTTTATTCTTACAAAACAAATCTGGGATATCAAGGAGTAGAAAAGAATCAGAAGGGGGTAGAAAGAAATTCACTCACAAGGAAAGATCGTCAAAGTTATCAAATATTTCATTCTCAAATGGAAAAACCAATCGGAAACATTTGAAATGCTACACTTTTTAATGAAATAGAAGCAATTCCTTTTCACCACGAATTTCGATTTTTTTATTAATTGTATAATAAATCGATTTGACAAGCTGTTAAATGTTATTTAATTTGAAAAGAACATATGATTACTATGGTACTAAAATTATTGTTGCTTCTCCGTCAATAGCTTAATATTATTAAATTCAAGCTTCACAATTCTTTTTTAAAATCATAAACGAATTTGTCGAATTTAAATTTCTGAAAAATAAAGTCACATTTCAATTTAAAAATCCAGTTTCGTTTGTAAAATTGAAATTCGAAATATTCAAGCTTCAATTTTTATTATTACCCAATAGTTTACAAACGAATTACATTTATTTCTGTCAAAAATTTGCTGTTCCATGGTAAGAATGTACAAATCTACATGCATACACATATCTTTTAAACGTATCGTCAGATTTTGCATTAATTGTAATTATAATAATTTAAAAACAACCATGTAAATAATTAGGTAGACTGATCACGGTTTATTCCAGGAAATTTCATTGACACAAACCTTTTTTAGATTACACTCAGATTCTTGCTGATATTTCCCCTATTTGACTAAAACAGGGTTATATTATTGATCATAAATGTAACTAGTTTTATTTTGATTTCTTGTTACAAATTTCACTCATAACACTTCAATTTTTAACTTATTTATATAAACTTTAAATTAATAATTTTAGTTAATATGACCGTACAATTGTCTCGAACTTTGTTAGTTGTGCTTAATATGTATTGTAATGCCTTTGACACTCTGAGGTCTAACGCAGGGTTTGCACTCATATTCCACCTTGCAACCTGCAGTCTATTCTGCATAATTTATCACCAGTTTTATCCAAAGGATTCACTTCCAAGAAACTGTGCAATGGAATCTATCCAAGGAATTCTGTTCCAAGGAAAGGAGAAATATAATCTTTCCAAAGAATTTTATTATAAATAAATGACCAACTACATTTTGCTAAAGGATTCTACTATAAGGAAAGGAACAATATAATCTTTCAAAAGGATTCTATTCTCAGGAAAGGAGCAGTGAAATATTTCGAAAGGATTACATTCTAAGGAAATGACCAACAGAATCTTAATAAAGATCAATGGAATCTTTGCAAAGTATGATTCACTTTCAAGGAAAGGACCATTAGAATAATTTCAAAGGATTCTATTCTAAGGAAAGGTCCAATAGAATCTTTTCAAAGGATTTTATTAGCAATAGAATTTATCGAAGAGATTCTATACTAAGGAAAGGATCAATAGATTCTTTCTAAAGGTTGAAAGAATCCATGAAATTTTTCACCCAATAGATGGGATTATTTAGTAAAAGCAATGCTACACTATTCGGAAATCTCATGACGCTCAGAGGATTAAGACATTGATTATGTTTCCTCAATGAATAATTCAAACTACAAAAACTGTAGGATCATAGGACATGTTATAGCAAATAAGATGTTTTAAATCAAACGAGAATGGAAATGGAGCTGCGTATACAGAAATGAATGCTAATCATAATCATTACTTTTATGCTAATGTAAAACAATAAATACAGTTAACTGATTAAACCTCTTTTTTTAACAACTTGAATTATTTGATCATTAATTTGCATTGCAATTAATTAACTAAACACTTTTCTACCTTTCAGTGAACCTTAGTAGAATTTCGTTATGTAGCTTTTATTGTTTTTGTGAACATTTATATAAAATTTTATTTATGGAATATTCATAATTTAAATATATTAAAAATATTAATTGAAAAACACTAAACACTTTAAAGACAAAATAAAAGCAGAATACTGATACACAGGAAAGTAAAGTATATTTACCTGCCTTCATAAATTATAATTGACTTTCCTGTTCTACCGTTTCCATGTATTTTAGCACCTGATATCTTTACGTTTCCTCCATTTCATAGATCTGTAAGAAAAGAAATTGAATTTAATATACTTGGGTATAATTATGTATTATAAACGGAAACAATTTTGTTTTGTGGCAATTATTACTGTTGCTTAGAGCATCTACATAATCCATTCAAATATCTAAAAATTAAACATCCTATCATTAAAAATGAAAAGTTTAAATTGTATTACCAGAGTTTATTTGGTACAGAATTGTTCATTAAAATTAACTAACTCACGCATAAAACCCATACTGTCTTTTACATCACAATAATTTAAACCGTTTTTTTAGCTTGCCTGTTTTCAGAACACGTAAGCCTTAAATCAGTTAACTTTTAATTTGATAAAAGTTCTGTAAAAGCAATGAGTTTACTTTTTTCTTCGAAAAACAAGCCATGTGCATTTGATTTCGATAAAATTTAGCGATATAATGTTTCCGATCTTAAATTATCTTTATTCCAAGCTTCTAGAGACTAAACTAGTTCTAAAGTAGTGTTGTTTTACTCTTTTGATTCCATTTTCATGACTTAAAACTATACAAATCATTACCTTTCAAGCTAATACTGTAGTAAAGAGCATAAATCTTGGGAGATAATAAAGTATAACGTGGGAAATAGCTAAAAGGAAGATTAAAACAATTGTTTTACGCTTTCTCGCCACTTATTTTGTAAAGAATATCTTATATCATCTCGCACAAAAATGTTGCTCTTAAAAAATACACGAATAGAAGAGTACTGATCTTGTTTACACTAAATCAACATCTGATTTTGCAAAAGTAATGTGTATAAGTATGAACTTTGTTGTAAGAAGATATAAAATAACATTGATTAACATTTCCATATTTTGAACCAACATATATTTCATACTTTCTTTAAAGAGGTAGTGAAATTGAGTTATTTTGGACCTCAAATAAATCGTAGTAACGTTAATGTGATTATCGAGAAACTTCTTTACTTGTTTTTTGCCCTTTATCTATAATCGATTTAATATCGATTGTACGATTTTAAATAATCGATGCTGAGTATTTAAAATCGCGCTTTATTTTTCCTATAAAAACACATACTGACAACATTAAAATACTTTGCATAAAAATTCTCGCATAAAAATAAAATTTTAAGTAAGTTATAACTAAGTTAATTTCAATTAATAATTGACTAACTTATACATTATTGAGTGTAATTTTAGTTTAGCTTTAAAAGTGTACAAAATTAGTCCTATTTTTAAATTATGATTTTGACTTAAAGCACTAAATAAATGGCAAAATATTTGAATATCGGAATATTTTAGAATACAATGCATCATAAGAAATCTAAATTTGTATAAATCTTGTAAACAAGAGATTTTCAATTTAAAATGATTTCATTCTTGTTTTAAATGCACTGATTTCATTAAATGTGAGAAAAAATAAACACACTTATACTATTCTAGAAAGTCAAAGTTGAACTGCAGATTTAGGCATGGTAAGTATAGAAGTTTATTTTGTTAAATGCAGTTAATTTTTTGTTGAACTACGAAACGAGAACCTTAATTAAGCATTCAAATAACCTGTAAGGAAATTTGTTTGCAACACGAGACATTCGATTGGGCTCCACTTTCAAATGCCATGAAACCTCACTTTAAGGTTAATAATTTTTGTTACTACATAAAAAAAGAAATCTTTACTTCATAAACAGTCAGTATTTTATGTAATTTAATTGGCTTGTTTGATGTGCATTTTACGATTTAGAAAATTAAGACTATTTACTTTAATTAACCTGCTACCATCCAGAAGTATATAATAATTTACTAAAGAATGTGTCTCATAAAATCATAGATTTAAAATGTAATTTTTGAGAAACGTGAATTATGTGAATTTTTGTACATGCATAAAATTAGTATCGATTTTGAACATAAAAATGGAATTTAACACACAAAGTAAGATGCTGAAATTACATTATAATAAACACATTAAATGAGGCACTGCTATGAGCAACTCAGTCTGAAAACAGTGTAACGTAAATCCGAGACAGTTATGATGTAGAACCAAATATGGTTTCTAACGAAAAATATTACTTATAAAACAAGCTGTTATTTATACTATTTATTTAACATTTGTGAAATTTTGCTCTTTTCTAAATCCTTTTACTAAAAACTTAATTGAACTATTGATAATAGTTGTGATATAAGGGTATAGGATTAATATGAGTGCCATTTTTTGGAGATTGTACACGTAAAATTTAACTGGTTTCTTAAAACTTGCATTGTATACATAAACTATGAACGACTATTCACAATACACAAGATATCTCATGTATACTTGAACTATTCACTTATGTCACATGTGAACCATGCGTTCTTTGGATGAAATATTTATTAATGCAATTTGCATTGTATTAATCGTAATCATTACCATGGATTGAATTTATAAGTTATACTGAGCAGTTGCTAAAACTTCTTATTTTCGATACCACTGTTTATTTTGATAAATTTACTGAACTCTTGATCATAAACTTTATCTTAAGATAAAAACCACATTATTTGCAACATAATGTACATAAGTCAGGTTTTTCCTTCATGAATTGGTCTGATTTGATTATCTGATAGCTGTCAGCAGTGTGCTATAATTTGCTAATAAAATATTAACAAACATGGGCTAATACATAACTTTTATAAGTGAACCATGGAGAAATTAGAAGTAATTGCTATAGCTTATGTTAATAAAATATGAAAATACACTGGTTGCGACATAATTTCATAAGTAAACCATGGAGAAATGGGAAGCGGAAAACAGTGTTTGGTATAGAAGTACATGATATATTCTCAGAAGATCTTTAGATCTTCAAATTAATACAAGTTGTATTGGTATTATGAAATAATTATAACTTTAAGCCTATATTTCTTATACATATAACTATATATGAGTTAAATTTCATAGATGTCATTTATAATATTTAAAATGTCTTACAGTATTCTTGATTTAATCATCGCCATCAATTTTACAATACGTATACTTAGAAATTTCAAATTCGACTCAAAAGACATCATTTACTACTCATAGCATGATACAAAGAACACATTAGTTTTTGTAAAAACACCTAAGACCACCAAAGATATGAGCTACTAAAAGCTATGAGGGAGACATAATCGGCTTACAAGTAAAACACGGTAAATAAAAATTTTCGAGATATGAGTTTTTTTAGCTTTTTTAAACCAGACTGGTAATCTTTAAGACTGTGTCTACTCATTCATTTCTTCTTTGCATGAAAGTTAAATTTCTTCTTGAGAAACACACTTATTGAGTATAGCGTAGTAAGTAGAATTTTTACTCTCTATTTTCCCAGAACTATGTTTTTTAACGTAGTGTAATTCACTTGTATGCCAACGATGTACACAACGCGTTATCGTACATGTTTAACATCGCTGCATTATTAACAAGGAAATGTATAATGGATAATCTGCAGATACAGATAAAAATAATCTACATCGTACATTCGCAAATGAACATTACGGTATACGTTAATGAAACCTGTCGTCGGCACTTGAATTTTCGTACACTTATGTAGAAATATATTTAAGTGCAGAAAACATCCAAAAAGGAAGATTCAAGGAATTGTGAGGCCATGAATGGGTCAATTTTTGCCAATGATATAAACTATACGAATGAACATGCTAAGAATTATCAATCGCATCAATCAAATTACACATGACTTCATAAATAAACAGTACTTTGCTGTGATCAGTAAAGAGCAGTACGAGAAGGTCTAACCTTCAGATAAAGAAAACAATTACTAAATGGACTTGATCAGACTAAGGATTGCCACATTCTGATCTAAAAGATCTAAAACACTCAAATCTTGAAAATTTTGAGGTAGTGTAACCAAAACGTCGGCACTTGCCTTTTTGTATACTTATACATAAATACATTTAGGTGCAGAAAACGTCCAAAAATGGATATTCGTGGTATTGGCGTAAGGTCATCGAATGTGCTGATTTTTGGTGGTATAGATTATACGAATGAGCATACAATTATAGATCACATCAATCAAATTATACATAAGACTTCATAAATGAACAGTACTGTGCAGTGATCAGTCGAGAGCAGCAAGAGAAGAAGGAATCTAATCTTAAGGCAAAGAGAAATGACTAAGTGGACTTCACCTGTATAATGATCACCACATTCAAGTCAAGAAGTGCTAAAAAATGTTATGTTTTGAAAATTTTGAGTGTGTTTCACTTGAAAGCCGACATCACACTTAACTTTTTGCCTATTTATAGATAATTACATTTAGGTGCAGAAAACAGTCAAAAATGAAGTTCATGGTATTGGTGTGAGGTCGACAAAAGTGCCAATTTTTGGTAGTCCCTTAGATAATACGAATGAGCAAATATAGATCAGATCAATCAAATTACACATAAGACTTAATAAACAAACAGTACTGTACTGTTATCAGTCGAGACAAGTACGAGAAGGAGGAATTTAATCTTAAGACAAAGAGAAATCACCAAGTGGACTTCAGCAATCTAAAGATCACCACATTTTGGTCTAGGAGAACTAAAAAACTTATATTTTGAAATTTTTGAGTGTTTCACTTGAAAACCGATGTCGTCACTTAACTGTTCTGGCATATAGAAAAATACATTTAGGAGCAGAAAGCAATAAAAAAGGTTCGTTACTTAGATTGAGTTCCACGATGCAAGGGCAATACTTCACCAAGCGCTAACCACAAGACAGTCAAAGTCAATTAATTAACATACACAAATAAATCTTTACTGACACAGAAGAAAGAAATACACCCAGGAAGGAAACGAAACCAGTCGAAAAGGAAGATTCGTGGTATTGGTGTGAGGTCAATGAATGCCTATTTTTGTTAATACCATAGATTGTACGAAGGATAATGCTTAGAATTATCGATCACGCGAATCAAATTACACAGACTTCAATAAACACACAGTACTGCGCTCTGTACAGTCGATAAGAGTACGAAGAGAAGGAATGCGGCTCGACCTACCTGCGACTCCGGCGTCCGTCCGAGGGTATCCTCCGCCCACTCGGGGGGTGGGGTGACAAAAAAACGCGCTCGCCAACCACCCCGTGCGGCCGGCGGTGGGGCCGCGGCGGTTCCGCACGGTACCCAGCGGCTGGCTATCGTGCATCCGAGGCACGGGGAAAAACGAAAGTGAGTGCCCGGGTAGGCCGCAAAAAAAGCCCGCTTCTCACGGTCGGGCCCCCCCCCGGAGAAAGTAGTCTGGATTGTAAGAAATCGAGGCCGTCCACAAAAGGGTGGGATTTTTTTCGCCTAACCCTCGCATTGTGTGCGTTTCCTTCACTTTCAAACGGGACTTTCTTCTGACCTAGTTAGTCGCGAACCTCACCTTGTACTTCTGTTGGGGAAGATCTTTTCAATGGGAGCCAGCTGTGAGGCGTCATAATAGCTCCTCCACGTGTGAGATAGTTTTGAATGTCAAGATCTGGTTAAAAACTTTTACGCTCAGTGGCCTGAAAGGGAGAGGGAAGATTGGAAACACGGTCCCACGAAAGCCGAGAACCACGTCTGCTTTGCCGTAGGACTTAAACAGCAAACTGTGTAAGCCACAACAAAACTATTTACAATGAGCCATAAAGTCGAAAATATTGCAACGAATATTACTTTCCAGATTATCTCCTATGTTAAGGAGGATCTGTCCAGAAGCTCCGACCTAATTTTGGATTACCTTAAAGTGTTTGGACATATGGTTTAGCCTCATTTTTAGATCTAGGCTTTGGGGAATCAGAACCAGCAGACTACTACACAATGTCTGATGTAGAAAAAACACGCTATGTATCTGGTCTGAAGAGATCGCATCTTCACACTGCATGTCTGCCCTTATATAAGGATCTGGTTAAAAAATTTTTAAATTCAGTGGACTAAAAGAGAAGAGATTGGAAACACGGTCCTAGTGTTCAGGCTTCCAAATTAAAATCAAACCACAGCTCCTACTTCAAACCATGGCTGTTTTGAAATAAAAGTTAAACATCTTACTGTAGCAAAATTCAATTAAAAAGAAATTATTCACATTATATGAGCCATAAATATTTTCTATATTGTCAGAATTGTTACAACAGACAAGCCTCTCTAGGTTATCTCCCGTGTTCAGGAATATCATTTAAAAGCTCTATCAAGTTTTGAATTTTCTTAAAGTGCTTGGACTCATGGCTTAGTCACTCTTTTAGAAGAAGGCATAGAGGAATCGGAAACAACTAACTACAACTCCATGTCTGATGTTGAAAGACCGTGCAATGTTTCTTCTTTGACGTGATTGCATATTCTCACTGCATGACTCGATATTTACCCTTTATGCGTATAGATGATATGAATGCATTGAGATTTTAAACCAATCTGTGCTGAGCAAGTTGTGTATGCACAGGTACAACATACATCGTTGTAAATGTTAAATATTAAAATTAAAAATTGTTTGTAGCTATTCATACTTGACGCAAATCTGCAAAATTGAAACTACTACCAGATATAGAAACATGGGATATTGTACAATGAGGGTAGCTTTTACGATGTTCCTTACATGGTACATAAAGAAAATTCTTTGTGATTTTGCGCTATAGTTTGAGAGTTGAGAGTAGTTAACTTTCTGTGGTTACAGACCAAGCATTGCATTTCACCATTGATTCTTAAGTTTCTTTAAAATTGAATTTATCGATTTTAAATTAGTATTTTTGATTTTCGTTTAAATACTCTTTGTGATATTAAGTATAGTTCCATCAGTACAATGCTTATATACAAACTTCGATTGTGTGTTTTAGTGTGTAAACTTAATATCTGAAAATAGTTTTTCAAGAAAAATATTTCAATCATCACCAAAAGTAAATCATCACTTCATGTACAATCACGTGATCGTCAATCAATCGCTGCCAATCATATGGGATTAAGTAATGCAATTGCTACCCATTACAAGTCTTATGTAGTTTTTAAACTACTTTGAAGAGCCCATACCTTAAAAGCAAATATTTGATATTTTCTTAAATATTGTTAAATTAAAAAGGAAAACAAATAAAGATGTTAAAAGCGTTTTTCAAGAATATCACAAAAGAGCTACCTTTATGAATGCTGTATTAAAATATCAATAATAATTGAAACCCGAGATGAAATTCACTTCACAAAAGACCGAAGCGTCAAAGTTGCAACAAAGTACATCGCTTTGTAATTAATTAGATTCCACATGTATTCCATCTTTCAAAATTTCTTTGAATTCAGAAGTTGCAATAATAAAATGCAACGCATTTTGAGCTAATGAGAACCTTGTTACACGAACCAAAAGAGCATAAAAGAGCGAAGCAATGGAATTGATTAAAAAGAAAACGTGGAAAACTAAAAGTCGAAATAAATGGCAATCCACTTAAATTTTATCCGATACAGACATAAGAGAGCCATTATCTTCCCACTGGAAAATTTAATGATTACGCTGTGTTTTGCTTCTTTGTTAGGTTAATGAAAGCTATCAAACTATATACATTTAAAATCTGAAAGTAGTGAAACAATTTATTCTAGATTGTCAACTATGTTTTTTGTAATGACAATTTTGTTAAGAGATACGATTTGGTACGATAAATTCGCTACAATACGTGTGAGTTTATATAACGTTTAACTATTAGTCCTCGTCTTGCAAGAAATGATTGTGGAGCAACAAACAAAAATATAAACAACATTTGAACAAAGAGAAAATTAAGTTTATAAACGAAACGTGTGTTAATCGCTTTCAAACTTCGTTTTTTTTTATTAAAAGTGCTTCAACTTGATGTTTGTTAACAATCATAAGATTGTTTTTAAAACATGCTTTAAACCTTTTTAAAAATGATGTACTGATACTTTTGGAAATCATTCATTTTAAACCCAAATGTTATTTTTACTTTGATAATAATAATTCTTATTTCACAAGTCGATCTATAAGTCGATAGATGAAATTAAAACTAGAATTCAGAGCGGTTATTACCGAGAGTTTCACTGGAAGTCTAAAATTAGCAGTTTCTAAGCCTTCAAAAATTGACTGAAGTCTTTTAAAACTTTGAAAAATCTGTTGTTGAATTATTATTCTTGAATTTTTTAATTATATGAGTTAAGTTGTTTTAAAATTGAATACTATTTATTCGTCCTTAAAAATTATCAACAGTTTAAAAGTTTTAGTAGAAATTGACAGCATTATTTCACAATGCAATTCTTTATAGCACGGTTCACAATAATATTATGTAATAAGCAAATACAACAATGAAGTTTTATCTTTTTTATTAGTTTTACCTTTGTTTAAGATGGCAATCAAGTGATTTTTCATAAACATTTCCACATTATGCTTAGAAAATATGTGTAAGTGCAAGAAGTTCAACAACTCATGCTATCAATCAGACATTTTTATACTAAAAATATAAATTTGAATTAAATGGAAATTTTCTAGCAGGTGTTCAGTTATATTTTATCTTTCATGTTTCAATTTACTATCTTTGTTTCAACTTTTCGAAATTTTAACTACATTATTCAACAGTACATTTTTTGAGAGATCTGTGGTGACTCAAAAAATGATGAGTCTTACACACTACATTAAATATAACATAAACTAATAATAAACAATTACCTATTCTAATATGCTTTAATAAAAGTTTTTGTTTCCATAAGTGACAAAAGCACGATTGCCTGTTAAAATCTTGACGTTCAAGTCACCTTTTTCATGACATGCTTGGCATTTATTGAAGATCAAAGAGTACTTTGCGTTTAAAAAATCAAAAAATTCTTACAATAGTTTGATCTCTATTGAGTTTCGCAAAATAAATTAACAAATTCCTTGCTATAAAATCTTTTGAAAATAAGAATTTGCAACACTTTTCTTTCACTCATTTTATAAATCTATATATTATATATTTATGTATACTAATTTATATATTATATTTACTAACAATATTTATTTAAAACTAGCAAATGAAAAATGTGAGTCGTTTTTTCGGCTAGTTGAGTTGTGAAGAATATAGCAATATCATATTTATTCAAAAGTATCAAAACGTTATTTGAACCGTTTAAATTGAAGCTATGAATTATTGTTAGTGAGAGCCTCTTCAATTTCAAGCATTTCACTTGTAAGTGTGATCTGATTTCTGATGGATAATTCATAATACATGAATCTATTGTAACAGTTTCTTCATAAAGAAACACAACTCATTTCGATTGTACTTGACTTTATTTATGTGAATTATTCTATACATATATCAATTTAAGTTCAAGCGCAACACTTTCAGAGCCGATTGTCCCGTCTTTTATCATATGAAGCCAGATTTATTCACGAACAAGGGAAAACAGTATTATCACTTGTATTACGATGTGCTCATTGTCATGCATTCGGTAAGTTTAATAAATCCGTTTTTCATTCCATTTTACAGGGTGTGTTACACGAGACTTTTTGGTCGTTCGAGATGAAATAGTGTCATTTTTATCCCGAACTGCAACAAAAGAGCCAGTAACCATTTTTTGGTGTGCATAACACTTGAGATTCCATCCCAAGATGAATTGTTGCGCACAATGCCAAAATTAATTTCCACACACGGTCTGTAAAGCAACACTTAAAAGATGTATTATTCTCTCTTCCTCCCCCTTATCTGACATATTTTTGAATAGCGACTGAAAGAAGCAACACCCTCAACAATCCCATTGAATATGGCGGCGAAGAAAAAACCTAGTTTCCATTGCTGGGTAATAATTTCCGAAGTATCTCTGAAATAAAATCACAACTGATGGTTATTTTTATTCTTGCGTCGCTTAATACACACAAGCAGCAGACCTTCTTTCTGTGCGGATTGCAGCAAAGGGTAGATTAATTGTTAAGCTTGTTCATACAGCGTTTTTTTTGGTCCGGCCTGCTCTTATTGTGTCTCTTTGTCGAGGAGCAATATTGAGTATACAAAGAATTGTATCAGGCATGTTCTGAAACAGCAAGACACCAGGAAGCATAAATTCAAACAGACGCGTGCCCCGCTTTATTTTGTGCGAATGAAAAGAATGGCGAGTTTGCTTTTTGGTAGGAAATAAAAATAGTGGACGAATAACAATTAATCACATACGTATCAGCACATAGCGCTGCTCTCCGTGCGTAAAAACAACAATCACCATTTTGTCAACAGAATGCAATAGTTGTAGCTTTTGTTTGACTTTGAGAGTTAACTCGAACAATAGCGTGCATTATTTGCCCGGGAATTCAGCAGTTAATCACGATATGCGGTGTAGCAGAAAATGTTTTGCTTCGTTTGAAATATTAAAGAGTGTTCTTTGTTTAGCAGGACTTCTTATAATCAAAATAGGAATGGGGCGCATAAAAAATGGCGTGTCTTTCAGGCAGCCAACACGTTTATTGTCGCAATTTTGAAACCTTAGAAATCTTTTCGTTTATGTCAAATAGCTTCAAGGGAAGGATCTTTTGTTTAAAACGCAATATTTTACCGAAAAATTGGGTGTATCTTCTATTGTATCGACTGGAAGTAGAAAAGATACCCCAAGATTTGCATAACAAATTGGCAAAAATATTCGATTCCAACAAGTAGAGTGGTTCCAAACGTTTTTTTGTGGTTGATACAATGACAGAAGATTACTTAACCGTGCTTTGACATTTGAGAATGAAAAACGCGCAAAGTTTCATAATGATTTACAAATGAATGCGCTAAATTCCTATTCTATCGAAAGGACGACAATTGTACAAAAATGGGAGATCACAATTGATCTGCTGTAGATAAAGAGGCTCCTGGTAAACCAGTAAAAATTGTTGTTCTAACATATGAGAAAAGTTTCTCTTTTGTGAGCTTTTAAAAACTGTTTGCTTAATAGTTCTGCCTTCTAATGAAGCGTCTTTGACACGCTATCTATTGTGTTGTAAAACTGATATGACAATATGACAACTGAGCTTTCCCAACTATCGAATAGAGCGTTTGCTCTGATCCTAACAATAGAAACGTAAAGAAAGTAAAACTATGCACTACTTAGTGTCTACGTATATTGTATTCATAAAAGCAGTTAAATAAAGAGACTAAGATTTAGAATACATTTTCAAAACTTGCCTATAAATTTCAACATTGAGGGTTTTTCAACAATTTTTATATTATAACAAATGCAAAATGAAATATTTCTAATTTTTGAGGCATACTTGGCATAACACTTGTCAAATGAAATATTGGGCATCAGGTTTGGGAACAGTATCAGTAAACACAATACTTTATTTTAAATGTTAAGCATAAATCTTTATTTTAGCGTCTGAAAAAATTTTAAATACGTGATATTTCCGGAGACAGGATTAAATAATTTTTCTAAGTAATGTTAACAATCTCATTGACGAAATAAGTGAATACCATTAGCAAAATTATACAGTACCCAAGATTTACCCCATTTCTTTTAGAAAACAATTGAACATAACGAACAAAACATTTCAATAGAGTCGAATAGTATTTCTTAATATAAAAGAATAAAATAAAGCGTAACAAATTTTTAGACCAGTTTGTGCCTTTAAGTTTTTAGAAAATAAATAGAAAAGCAATGAGAACAAGAAGGTACAAATAAATTAAGAATTTTAAAATGTAGAACAACATTGTTGCTGAGCAAAATAACACATTTGGCTCATACAATTACCTCCTGAGCTTTATAGATGTTGGTAAGATTCTACCACCATTATGAATAATGTGACACTACCATCACAATAAACTTTCAAATAAAATGAACAGGAAGCGTGTTTTATTAATTTCGGTTGTACTATTTACATAATATTGCTTACATGCATTTACGTTATCTTTTAGTCACTATTGCATAAAATATCTTATTCTTATTTCGACTAAAATCGATGTTCTCCAATAGAATTGGAGATTAGGCAGTAAATTGCTTGACGATCTTGCAAAACTGAAAGTCATTACAGCACGGATAACACTTCGTTTCCACTAGCATATTTTCAAAGATATTTTTTTGTAACGTATTTTATATATCTTTCATACTTCATTGCCTTTTCAATGTATACCTGAAAGATAATTACCTTTAAGTACAAATGAAAATACTCAAAAATGTGCATACTACAATGAAGATCATAAGTGTACATGAATAGAAAACTGGTCAAATTAACTCTCCTGGTGGTTATATCGACGAGGTATCTAGTCATTTGCAAACCTGACCAGCTCTTAATGGACGAGATATCTCGTCATTAGAAAAAACTGACCAGATCCTGATCTAATCATCATGAAAAAAAATCATCGGCAAAATCTTGAAGACGAGATATCTCGTCATTAGCAAAAATTAGTCACATCTTGATGGACAAGATATTTGGTCAAAATTAATTGGAGGGTTAACAAATACATGATGCCCAAACTTTAATCTCAAAATGAGAATTTGTCGAAGATTAATTCTTATCAGTTGATAGTATCTAAACACACAAAAAATGTTACATTTTTAAATATGCAATATATCCAAATGTAACAGACATGATCAACTTTGAAAATTTTTTTTGTTCCTAAAAGAAATTATCAAAATTACTTTTCTAATTCTTGTAATTCAATAGATGGATAAAATGCAAACTCTAAAATACCAAATTAGTTACAAGAAAAGTGATTGAAATATGCAATAAAAGAAATTGCAATTTACAGGTAAACCAATCATCTCTGATTAAAAATTACGGCGTTGAGTTTTTAGATAAACTAAAAACTCCTTTACGTGCGCCAAAAAATGTACATTTAAAAGCATCACACTCGAAAGAAACCCAATGAAACAAACCATTTTTTGACGTAAACAGGCTTTTTGTAATTATTCTCTGTGTACATATACCGAAATTAATTTTTTTCAACGAGCTCTGTTTTTTAACGTTACGCTCCGGCTCGAATTCCTCCCGCACTCCCAACTCATTGAAATAAGCGTGATAAAATTCATTAAGAAAATGGCATTCCAAATTCCTATTCCCTAAACGCCAGCAGTTTTTACATGCGCAATAAGAAGCGCGATCCAAATCATAACATTTCAGAAAACCATGAGGTAAAATAAACAGAACCTGAAAAAAAATTCAATTGGAACGGAGAGGGAAATAATAATAATAAAAAGCTACGCGTTAAGGAGAATAAACACTGTAAGCGCGCGCGATATCACTTTCCAAAAAAATAAATAAAAAATAAACAAATAAAAAAACTCGAGAGTGCGAAACGAGGGAAAAAAATCTGTCTCCGAACTATTAAAAAATTTCTCATTCTCCAAAGAGAGTGAGCACTAAATACCTAATAAACATCGCGCAGATTTGTAAACGCGGCCGGCTCTTAAATTTGCCTAATCACCGGAAAAAATATTAAACCAGACAGCGTAAAATAAGAAGAAACCGACGGCGAGAAGCAGGTAGTGGAAGACGAAAAAAAAAAAAGCATTACAAACCGACCTAATAAAATCACAGCCTGTCGCTGAGGAAAATTTAAAAGCGGCTTTCTGTCTCTTCTACACTTAATGAGGCACAGTGTGTTTTTCTGTTAACGTTGTTTAATTGACTCGAGCTTTTCTCCAAGGTCGAGGGAGCTTCAGACGCGAGGGTAGGGGGTCCTTCAATCTCTTCCCTCCCCCTCTCTTTAGCATCCAGAGCCCTCTGGTGCTGGGATGATGCGTACGGAGAACCCATTCTATCCCCTTCCGGCTAGGAAAGTGTCAGCGCTGTGATAATGGCAATCAGTTTGGCGTTAATCGCTGAAGCAAGTGAACGGTTTGTGCTCTGGAAATTGTCCAGGTTGCGCTCTACCTTTACTTCCGCGTGATGCTTGGATGGCTCGGCGCGTGTGATAAGTAAGCGGGGTAGTAATTAAAAAGCTGCAGCAAAAGTGAAGCAAAACGGGGCTTTAACTTTTTCTTGTACAAATAATGATGATATACAATTTAACGAGAACTTAATATGTGAAATAAGAAAGAGTAATGATTTCCCGTTCCGAAAAACTCTAAGTCAGCTGTAGATATCCAAGCATTATATGACAAGACAAATTACTAATTTTATCCTCCAAAGTGCCAAATTATTTTGATGATTTCAATATATACAGCTGTAGGTCTCCAAGTACGCAACAAGCCAATTTATTAGTTCTATCCCCCTGGTTAACAAGTTATTTTGATGATTTTGGTACATACCAGCTGCAGGTATTCATTATACGACAAGCTAAATTACTAGTTTTATCTACCTAGTTGCCAAGTTATTTTGATGATTTCGATGTATACAGTATCCAAGTATTACACTGTAAACCAAATTATCAGTTTTATTCTCCAAGGTGTCGAATTATTTTGATGACTTCGATACATAAATCTTTAGGTACCTAAGCATTACACGGTAAGTTAAATTATTAGCTTTATCACCCGAGATGCCAAGCTATTTTGATGATTCCGGTATATACAGCTGAAGGCATCCAAGCATTAAATGGCAAGTTAAATGACTAATTTTAGATTCCAAACTGGACAAATTATTTTGATGATTTTGGAACATGAAATATCACTTTTATCGCTGAAATGAAATCTCTTATACTGATGAAATAGCGTTAAGTCCACACAACAAAATGATAACATCACAATTTTTAAGGACAACATTTTACACAAACGAAGAAGAATTTTTTGGAATGATGAGGCCGTGATTGAGTATAAATACACGTATAACCCACTAACACCATCACCACACACTCCCGTGAGACACTACTAGTTTAAGTGAATGTGGTTGGGATGAATAAAAAATGCCGCCAAGGTGGCATGCTTTACCGATTTCAACATTCCATCCCAACATGTCTGTCTAGAATTTTAAGTTTTTCACATATTGGTTTCATCTATACACTATATCATGCCATATTTTTTATAATACCGGTCAATTGAACGTAATTCATTACGGCAGTACATATGGCCAGAATAACCAAAGTAACTCAAAATGGCTCACGGTTATGTGAGCCATTTTGCTTTACTCTGGTGTTCCATGGGGGGGGGGGGGTCGCTCTACAGTTCATACACATACCACACATTCAATTCCCAAACCATTTATAAACACATTCCTTCCAGGCGAACACATATCCATGCCTTATTTGATTCAAAGCATGAACCTTTGAGAACTAGGAACCCTTCCCAAATGCGTTTATGTAAGAAATCCACCCATAAAGATTTTAATCCAGAAGCCAGCACTGACCACTATACCGATTGGACAGCAATCATACTATATTATATATATACAGCATGCATATTAAAGTCACTATCTTAGGAAAATCAAGTTCTAATGTGTCTATGAATCTCGCCATGCCATTAATTTTGACCCTTGAGTCCTTGTTAAAAGCAATGTTCTCGAGACTCGTGATTTCAAGGTGCCTTCATATGCCATGATGCTGCAGTGTGGCAAATTTTGACGTATTGCAGAGGTGTGCCAATTTCACCTTATGGGATGTAATATATGTAACCCATGAATCGATGCACCAAAAAGGATCAGAGCGCCATAAGTGGTGGTGAGGAAAAGACGCATTCCATTTACAAGGGTCAATAGGTCCTAGCTTAGCTTGATTTAATACAGAGAACAGTAATAGGAAAATAGAGATGACCTTCATCCTGAAAGCAAAGTAAAGATCACCGAGCATCACTGGCAATTTTCAATAGCAACGGGCATTTACAAGTGGGAAAGATTGCATGGTAATTACTTAGTTGATGATGTGCCTTGATTCTGAAGAAACATTGGTGCAGTTTTTAATATTGTACAAGAGTTGGATTTTTACATTTATTAGACATTGGATTTTTAGACATTAATGTTTAGCCATTTATGAAACAAAACGTCTAGTTAAACGATACTGCTAGGTAATTTACATTCAAATAGGTAATGATCTGAGTTGCTTAGATCTACACAGAAATAGAATAAGGAGCTTTTGAGTTTAAAGCGTTAATATTGCGAGAAAGGACCACGGTTAGGCAATTTAGATCATAAATACATATTTCATTTACTATCTAATAACCAAATGGTTAGCTAAGTTGAGGGTTAATTTTTGTGTCAGGAACCAATGGGCAGCCTGTTGGTAGCTGCCACTGGGTTCTCCCTCAAAAATAATAGCCAGATAGTCCCTTGTAGTGCCGAATGCTGAAGAAGTCAATGTTCGATCATTAAAATTCTTTATCATTTGGAAAAGAATCCGGACATGTTGATTATAGGAGTGTGGTTTGTAGGTCATCATTGCCTAAGTACACCCATCTTGTTGATAGATGCATTAAGTCATTTAAACACAATGGAGGAAGAAAGGTTTTACAATATTCAAATGTATACAGTACATACAGCCACATTTTAAGATTGGAAAGGGTCTTATTCTGTCGGCAATCTACTGTCAGAACGCTGTATGTTTAGAAGCATGTCATGTATTAAGTATTAGCTTCGCTTCCCTTGAGAAGCAAGACAAACTCAAGGTTATCAGTCTCTCAAGGGTATACTCGGTGAATGAAAGCACGATTAAGTAAGTAATTATAGAGATTAACAATGCGATTTAAGAGTGTGATGAAACATAAAAAACTGATTTACAAATTTATTGATCAAACTTTAAAGCCAATGAACGCACGATAAAGAACATTAAGTGATTAAAGAGATCAACAATATGATTTGAGAGTAATGAAAAATGGAAAACCGATTTTAAAAATTGTTAAACAAAATTCTGTTAAAAACCAAGCAACATTGCACTGGCATTGTTGATGTCAAGTACTGATAATAATTCAAGTAACGCACAGTAAATTTTATTGAGTTATTTGCATCTGTTAGCAAAAGGAATGCCAGATGTGGTAATCGCTGTTTCATTTTTGTTTTATCATTTTATTTATTCATTAAAATAATAGCAGTTGATTCTACTCTGGCAAAGATCCCGGAAAGATAAATATATAAAACCCTATTCATAGACTGTGAAAAAGTTGAACTATTTTAATTTAACTTAAACTTCAGAAAACGAACCATAAAATGAACTGAACATTAGATCTAAAACATAATTTCTGATTAAAATATATCAGATTTTGAGTGTTTTGTTTCTTAGTTTTAAACCTGTTTTAAATCACACACTAACTTGCTTTATGTGATGTCTTGAGCGATATTTGGTTTTCATAGTCAGGGAAACTGAAAATACAGTTTCATAGATAGGTAGTCCCGAATGTCAATCAAGACCCTTATTGCCATGTCGCTTATATTCCTGGAGGATATATATTCAAAAGTCAGTTGAAAAGTTTTAAATTTTATTTTAAAGGAAGACTCGGGGTTTGATCAAAATCGGTTTTTGTATAGCATTAACATTCAAAATCAGGATAATTTTAAAAGGATTTCATAATACAATTTCATAAAGTCAATTTCTTGAAATCCTCATGAAAATGGTTTGAAAGAAGAATTTTGTTTGGATAAATTATCAGTGAAGTAAAGGTAACAGAAGAATTTTGATTTCAATCTTATGAAGGATTGATACTAAAGTAGTTAACTTATCAAAATCATCAGTTTTTAAACTATACTCCCAAATATATTCAATTTTCTTTTAAATATAAAACCTTTTATTCCAAAGAAGAATAGTTGTATGATTAACCTTTAGTGATAAGTTGAGTTGATAATGTTCTGATTCTTAAGTTATGATGATTCAAGTTCTCACAGATGGTTTATTTTAATTAATTTGGGTTTAAATCTCTTTCTTCAAATGCAACTTTTCACTAAAGAGTAGAATTGTTTAGGCATTAATACTTAAAATATTTATTACCGCGTTCTAATTTAAGAAATGCTTCTCTAAGTAATGCATAGATAAATTTTTAAAATCTTAATTTTGGGTTCAATTGTATAAATTTTGATTCAAGTACATTAAGTGATTAAAGAGAGTGATCAAGATAAAGCAATAGCAATGGTTCGTTTTATGATCTTAATTTTAACATGGCATACGTATGTTGAAAGCGAAATGCAGACTGAAAATGTTGATATTTTCTATGTTAGGGAATATTTAATCTGATTTCTTCTTGGAATCATGAATGAGAAATTGTTACGACTAAGAAACAGATACAAGTGGAGGATGTGATGTTTAAAAATGAGCTCTTTTTAAATATTTTATTTCTGTATCAGTATGCTGTTGACAGTATTCAGATTATAGGAAGTGCAATTGAAAAGTTTTATCATTTTGGCTTAAAATAGATCGTACAACGAGTTGAATGGGATATCTGCAGTAGATCGTTTGCAATCTAAGAAATGATGCAGCTTAGTAATAGTAGTAAGTTCATGAAATTTTAAAAACAACTACAACGCTGTCTTGAAAAGCTGCTATACAAGCCGTGTCCTAAAATGAGAGTCAGAATGAAATTGAAAAAATATATATACTTTTGCAATTTTTAAATGAGATTTAATTGTTCTGTGCTATTTATATATACACTGCTGGCCACCCAAATTGCAACACCAAGAAAGACAAGAGATATCACAACAAAATTTATTTTGTAGATAACATGTTGACCAAGTATCAAATGATTAAATTTATAGACTTCTGTGAAGTGTGGTTCCTGCCAAAATCAGTAGCCAGAGTAGCCGCCATTGTTGGAGATCACCGCTGCCACACGCCTCGGCATTGATTCAAAGAGACTTTGGATGTGTTCTTGGGGTACAGCAGACCAAGCAGCTTCCACACGTTGCCAAAGTTGATCTGGTGTGGCAGCTGGGGATGTATTCTGGGTCAATCGTTGAGCAACCATGGACCACATGTTTTCTATCGGCGAAAGATCCGGAGAGCGAGCTGGCCAGGGAAGCAATTCAATCTGGCGATTGACGAAGAACCCTTGGACAATGAGTGCCACGTGTGGTCGCGCATTATCCTGTTGAAATATGGCTGTGGGCAAGCCCTGAAGGTAAGGAAGGACAACTGGCTCCAACACCTCGGAGATGTAGCGCTGGCTGTTTCAAGTACCGGCAATGCGTACTAGAGGAGTGCGAGAGTGATATCCAATACCGCCCCATACCATAATACCCGGTGCAGGACCAGTGTGGCGGTGCATAACGCAGCTGTTCAGCATCCTCTCTCCACGGAGTCTCCAGACTCGTATCCGACCATCGTGGTGTTGCAGACAGAAGCGTGACTCGTCAGTAAAGACAATTTCATTCCATTCTGCCGTCCACATCCTTCTTTCATCGCACCATTGGCGGCGGAAACGTCTGTGGTTCTGCGTCAAGGGTAGACGAAGCAATGGACGTCTTGCGGACAGACCACTCTGCTGTAAACTGCGTCGAATGGTACGCGCAGACACTGGATGATGCGGTACAGACTGAATGTGCTGTGCTATGGTTCGTGATGTGGCTGAGCGATCCGTCACTGCCATACGCACAATATGCCTGTCATCACGTGAAGTGGTGCACTGAGGTGGATGCGATCGAACACGTCGGTCCGTCGTACCCTCCTGCATCCAACGATCACATATCCGCATTACAGTTGTTTGGTTTCGTCCAACACGACTACCGATTTCCCTGAAAGATAATCCACAATCTCGGTAGGCCACTATCCTTCCTCTGTCGAACTCGAATACTTGATCAAAAGATGATCGCTGTTTTCTACGAGGCATAATTGATCGTTTTTTTGAAAAAACCACAAGAAAAACACAATTGCCGTACTTGAAATCGTCGAAATCTCCAAGCCTTAAATAGCGCTTTGAAGTGGCGCCACAGGCGCGCGTGATGTGCGTCTGAGCTGAAATTCTAATCATTTGCATATCTCACCTCCGCTAATGCATGTTGTAAATTTCATATTATTTGCATGCTTCCTTCAGGGTGTTGCATTTACGGTGGCCAGCAGTGTAATTTAGAAAAGTATAAATTAAAGACGTTTACTTTTTCTTAAAAAGCAATAACTCTGGAGTTCCTGGACTCAAACGTTCCCCAAACGGACAGATGCACCTTCGATTACAGAAAGCGTCTAACATACAAGTATTTAAGCATCTAATAAAGTTCTCCCGCTTATTGGTGATTTTAAACGCTAGTGTTGACAGTGTTTACAATTTTCATATTGTCCTATAAAGCTTTCTTCTCAGGTAGGTAGGTAGTTAATTAACGTCACATTGGAGCAACACAACGAACTATTGGTGATGGTCCGGAAGGGAAAGATCCAAGGACAACGCTTCGTAATTTTAAACCGCGGTCAGATGACGAGAGCAACACCTGAGCTGGCACCCCACTCTCCAAACTTCCACACCACGCCATCGTGAGGACATTTGAGGCCACGACAGATTTAACGTGAACTAAAAGTTCAAAATACAATTACACTATGAATTCCCAGATGACTGAGGTCATTTATTTCTTCCGAAGATTCATATTAATATTTTCAATCGCATATTATATCAAAATGAGTGTTTTCTCATCATTTTACACATTTTTCAATCTCAATTGTACGTTCTGCCTAGACATACTTCAACTTCTTGGTTAAAAAGAACATGGCTTCGTTTCTGGTTACGTTAAAGGTTACAGTTTTGCAGAGCTCATTCTACAGTGAATTCGTATACTCTAATATCTAGTGCCCTCATCACAGCTCAAATGCTTAAAATAGAGTGGGTCGGATGTAAAACCAAATCGAGTAGTTTTTGACAGGAAATCATTACTCAGACACTTAATCTGTATTTTGCTTACCACATATTCCTCTGGAAATTAAATAGTTCCGAAATATATTTGAGGAGAAGAATATATTTGTCTTCTAATACATCTCACTGTGATTGCCTGTTTCGATATAAATAATCCATTTTACGGTGTTTCAATGTACTCCAATTTGTTCTTTACACCACAAGTAAAAGGAGCCTTCATAGCTCAGTGGGTATTCATACTTCGCTAGCAGTCTGTGAGTTGTAAGCGGGACAGGTTCGATTCCACCTGGGATTTCTCCCTTTTGTTTCAGTAAAACATTTCTTGTGTGTATGCCCATTACTTGACATTGTCTCTCTTGTGTCTAACGCAACATAGCCAGATTTGGCCCTTACACCATAAAAACCATTCAACCCACAAGTAATAAGTACTCCATCTTCTCATTCAGTAGGTAAAAGGAATGAAAATTTGGTTACAGCACTTTACTACCAATCTAACACACAAGATCTGCCTGATTAAAGCAATATTTAAAAACAACTATGCCTGATATTTTAGTTATTACCAAATTTATACGAAACGGTATGTAATAATATTTTAACATGCATCTCTATATTTTTATTCAGATTTTACAAATATCGTATCTTCATTAACAACCGTCCGAGTCACGAATAAAATTAATGTTACTTAAAATGAAATCTGCTTTTTTTGTGAGGCAGAGGTGTTATTTTTTAAATTAACTTACTCAAGGTTGAATTAACGTGGCACTGTAGCAACACAATTTGCAAAGGTCTGTGATCAATCTCGAAGGGAACGATCAGAGAGGACAAACCTTGTAATTTTGAACCACGGTCAGAGGGCGAGGTCAACACCTGAGCTCAACTTACTCAAATATGGGTATTAATCAATCGTCTGAGGGGTTCACACGCATGTGCTCGTTCTGTAACTTATAATCTTCCCTAATTGACTTTAAACAGTTTTGGCACTTTGTGATGTACGGGCCATATTTGGATAAGCTGCGCCGAAGACAAGACAACGTCAAGTAAAAAATAGCGCAAAAGGGAAAAAAAGATTGGTTGGGGAACCGAGTAGGGGATGAAAGCAGAAAAAGATCGTTTGGATAACCCGGGAGTGCGACCCCCCTGTTTACTAGACAGTTAGCCCCATGGCAAAAGAAAAGATCACTAATGTACCTCGGGTCCGTGAAGTCCTTCCACACCTAAAGGATATGTACCCCTGAGACCTTCCCTGGTCAAGGCCAAACCAGTTTTGACCCTGACCAATAGAATCTCTCTTTTCAGCCAATAAATTTGGTTAGTCATCATGTCGTAGTTATTTTATCGGGCTCTAAATCTGCAATAAAGCGGTGTTTTCAAATTCAGTCAGATTGCATACGAGTTGTGAAATACAGACAACTCCTCGATAAGCTAGCTGATGTGTTGGTGCTTCAGTGGGTCCCAGCTCATTGTGATGTACCTGGAAATGAGAGAGGGGACTATTTTGCCAAAAAGGAACCAAGATTACCCAAAAGGCGTTAAACTATCCGTCCTTTCACACTTCGAAACCTTGGATAAAAATTTGTAAAAACACCGCCTAAAAGAAAAACACGTCAGTGCTGCCAAGGATAAATCTTCGTTCCAGGCTCTCTAAGGGAAGTTATCAGTTGCTGACTTTCGTTTCCTGACTGGACATGACTCTCTGCGGGCACACTTATTATAGTATTGTTGACTCTCCTGACTATTTTATGCAATAGTAGACAACTTATGACGGCTCAACACTTAAACACGTGAACTGAGCTTAAGAAATTTATTAATAGAGTACAGAAGTATTGGGAAGTCAGGTGGTCAATGACGCAAAATCAAACACCTGGCATTTGTTCCATTCATTATATGTGTTGTGGGGTAAAATCAAAGTGGATCTACTCGAAAATCTCGCTCAGAGGGTTAAAAAAATGTCTTCAAATCATAAGTCGTTGAAACCCAAATCATGAAAACCATGAATATTTGCCCAGTGATTAATTTTGCGATAGTTTTCTTTATTTAAATTACCGTAATCAAATTTGAAGAATACTCAACTAAAGCTAAAAACCCATTTAATTCATTCATTAATGCAAACGTGTTAAGAAGTAGCGTCTCAAAAGTAATTAATTTTCCATATTTACTGAGAGAATGCAACTCGATTTTCGGTACCACGGAAGCTAGAAATCACATCATCCCTTAAACGTGTGAGAAAAAATTGAAAACGGAATGAAAGAACTGTACAATGCTTTCGATTCCGCCAGATATTTCTTTATTTTATTATTAGTCTTCTTTCTGTATTCTGTCGGTGATGCCCCCCTTCCACCAGTCACCCTCATTTTACGAAAATCACGATTTTTTCTCTCTCAGAAGAAGCTCGCACAACCGCCTACTGTCGAAGAAAACGAAAGTGACTGAATGAGCGAAGAAGCGAGAGGAAAAAAACCCAACCCCTCTTGCCTTTTCTTTCCCTCCTCTTACCTCTCTTTCTTCTTTTTGCTTTACTCTTTCAACTGCAATCGACGACTGTAATTGATTAGACCGTATTCTGGAAGACGCAATCGTATATTTCTTGTATTTTTTGGCGCCCTTTTCGCTTCTCCCTTGGCGATTTACTGGACTCTAGAATAATGGAAGATACGAGGGAAGGAGAAAGTGCTTCTCTCTCTAGAGAGAGAGAGGGAGAGAGGAAAGGAATGAGAGGGGGGAGTGGACCTTATATATAATTCCCCCTACAGGAATGTCTTAGAGCCTGGTCGTACCATCACTTTTAAGAAGAAAGGGAAGGTAGGGGGGGGGCAAGAATTGTGCCACTGCAGTTGGCGCAATCCTCAATTTTTCACTCCAGAAGTTGAGCCGAATTGCCCTCTGCACATATCACCTTGTCTTCTTTTCCAATTTTCTAGAATCTTAGGAGTAAAATAAATGCCTCCTTCTCAAGACGATTTAAATCCGGACCTCACACGGAATATGCAACTTTTTCAATCATTTCCCATATTCCGGGAGAAGGGATGGTGGGAGGAATATTTCATTGGGAATCCTGAAAACATGAACAAAGTTTATGGGCGTCCATCACTTTGATTTGTCAAGGAGTTGTAAAGATGTCGTTCGGTGGTTATCTGCTTTGATTGATGTGTGTTTCCTAAATTCTCATTGACAGTGGTAATCACGGATTTGTTTCACAAATGGAATGCAGTTTAATATTCTTTTGGATATTCTAAAAGTGGACATGAAATTTATGCCTTTGGGACATGATGAAGAAGACAAATATGACTTCTAGCTTTGGTGTCGTTTGGTGTAGACATATTTTGTGTTTGCGTCTTCCGGTGGGTATAACAGACAATTATTTTACTGGTATCCTAAAGCTTGAAATTATAAATTTAATTTTTACCGAGGAGTTAACTGATTTAGACTTCAATGACGAAATCGTAAATCATTAAAAAATGTTTCAATAATTAAAATATCATAGTATATCTTAATATGAAACATCAGTGATACAATTTTATATCTTCTCATTGATTGATACACACACCTCTAATCTTTTTGTGCATAGAAAAATGTTTTGCTCTCTGCACGTATTACCTTGTCTTCTTTCCCAATTTCTCAGAATCTTAGGAGTAAAAAAATGCCTCCATCTCAACACGATTTAAATCCGGTCTTCACACAGAATATGCAACTTTTCAATCATTTCCCATATTCCGGAAGAAAGGATAGTGGAGGAGGAATATTTCATTGGGAATCCTGAAAGCATGAACAAAGCTCATGGGCGTCCATCACTTTTCTTTGTCAAAGAGTTGTAAAGATGTCATTCATGGTTATCCGCTTTGATTGATATGTGTTTCCAAAATTCTCATTGAGAGTGATAATTACGGATTTGTCACAAATGGAATGCAGATAGCATTCATTTGAATATTCTCGAAATTGCTATGAATTTAATGCTGAGACATGATAAAGAATTTGGCATATATGACTTCTAGCTTTGGTGTTGTACTGTGGTATAGACATATTTTGTATTTACACCTTTAGGTGGGCATAACAGACAATTATTTTATTGATATCCAAAGCTTGAAATAATAAATACAATTTTTAACGAGGGGATAACTGATTTAGATTTCAGTGACGGTATCGTAAATCATGAGATAAAAGTGTTACAGTAATTAAAATAATGTATCTTTGTATGAAACATGACCGATACAATTTTGTATCTAATCGTTGATTAACACACAACCAATATTTTTGCATAGAAACATGTTATGTTTTACATTATATTTTAGTGATTTCCAAGTATATTTTTGGGATGCTTGGACTATCCATTTGGAAAATGAAACAAGTATTAACAATTGTATGATGAAAAAATAATTTGCATATTCCTTTCAAAATAACACTTTTCTAATCCATTAGAAGAGTGATGTGTTTTCAACTCTGAATTATTCATTTGAACTTATTATATGAATCAAAAACCTAACTCTACACAGGAATAACTAAAATTTGTAAAATCTTACCAAGGTTAGAGTGCGTGGAATAAAATTTTAGATCGCTAGAGTTTTCAAATATGATCTTGTATGTAATGGGGTACCAGCTCAAGTGTTGACCTTGTCATCTAACCATGTCTCAAAATTACGAGGCGGTATCCTCGGATCTTTCCCTTCGGAATTGATCCCGGACAGTTGTCAATAACCCGCTGTGTTGCTCCAGAGTGACGTCAATTCAATTACCTACATCAAGTATTATCTGTTAATGTGATGAAAGCAAGCCTAAAATACTAAGCATTCATAAAACAGCCTAATGTAACAAATCGAGAAATGTTAAATATGAAGTAGGTCTTATGTTACATGAAATGGCAAAGGTTTAATGAAATAATTTATTTTAAATGTTCTCACTGAGGCAACGATGTAATACACATTAAGGCCCTCACATGACAGAAGAATTTGTGGGTAACTTAGCCACCACTACAAAAATTAAACTTCGTTACACAAGTATTTATAGCAGTGCACAACCTATCTCCACCATGCTGTAATATTTCGTAGACAAAGTTGCATTGTCTTTCACACTCTCTTCAGTCCATACCTTTAGAAGGTGATTAATGAATGCTAAAATATTATATCCTGAACAGGTTCATTGAAAATTCACATCTATAAGGGGGACACATTATGTAAATTACAAGTCGAATATATGCGTAAGTTACAAGGCTGCTGTCAAGGAATTCCAATAGAAAGCAACGCAATTCCTTAGATAGGTCAAGAGTTTCGTTGTTCGGTGGCCGCAAGCAAGTATTTGAGTTATTAGTACATGCGTCCACAAGGTATCTAAAAATGGAGGGGAAATATTCCCTAAAAGATTTTGGGACCAGCTTGGAAACAGGAATAATAATAAATTGAAAATTTGTCTCTCTCACATTACAATGGTACTTCTAAAATCTACTATCTAAGGAATAATGCATAAACCGTTATATGGTTAATGTCAGTTGTTCTCGACTGTTTTATGTAGCACTCTTATGAAAAGCCGGATGCGTTGAACAACGCGCCGTCACTCTAAAACTTGACCTTTTGTCATTCCAATGACACCACTTCAGGGGGCTTTCCATTATTTTACATAATCCTACATTCTTCCGACTATCACGCAGCAAAAAATATGAAACTCCGCAATAAATGGAGGAGCATATTACTCTCAGCTATGTAAACATGTATACGAATACACTCAATTCAAATGGCGGGGAGGGGGCTGGCACAAAAGAAAACACACAATTTGCACCCTTCCGAAATTTGGCTTACAAGAATAACTCGGCGTGTATATCCTGGCATGGATCACACGGGGGAGTATATGAGGGTTTGCAAAAGCGAGCAACAGGGCCGAAATCTTGTTTTATAAAAGATGACTTGCGGGTGGAGATGGCGTTATTTTTCTTCGGAATATCCATAACACGACGCCTCGCCCACATGCAAAACAATTTGTAGAAGTGAGGTATCCCTAAAGCCCGCATTTCTGCAGGAGCCGATGGCCCTTTCAAAGGCAACAATGCAAATCAAAACAGCCCGTGTAATCCCGCAGCACATTTTTTGCGCTCGCCTACTTGCCAACTGCTGGTTTTTGTATGTTCTGTGAGGAAAAGCGTGATAAGTCTGTTCCTTGGCATGCCGGTTTTTAATATATGTAGGTTAATACAGTTCATTATATGCCTGGACAAGCATCTCAAAGCAAACGGTATTGAACCTAATAAGGGTATCTAAATACTAAGTACAACTTTATCAAAACGTTAAAAATTACCTGCTTATTTAACCCTTATGTTGGTTGTTTCGACGAGGTATCTCGTCATTAGAAAATCTGATCATCTATTGATGGACACGATCTATCGTCACTAGAAAAAATGACCAAGTCTTGATTTCGTCATCTTAAAAAAAATCGGAAATATCTTGATGACGAGATATTGCCGATCTTTGTCATTAGCAAAATTGGTATGATCTTAATGGGCGAGATATTTCGATCAAACTAGTTGGATGGGTAAGAGATTTTATAAACGATATATGAATGGAAAACTAAAAATATATATGTGGCGTTATTTACAAGGTTCCAAAGGCGCTCATTTCCCCTTCTTATTACTTCTAAAGATTTATTTTAGTTTTGAATTACATGATAATTTAATACAAAAACTAGGCAGCTCAATTTTCTGGGTTTTGATTTTTAAGGGAGGAACAGTTTCAACGCTGAAGCCTGTCTTTTATATGCCTAAATTTTTCATTGGCCGATAACCATTTCATTGGTTTTTAAGGCACCCTTAAGTGGTCAAAAAGATAACCTAGTTCTTCCATTGAATTCCGCACGATCTCAGCTTTATTAACTTATGAGTTACTAAACAACAAGTTTTACGAGTTACTTGGTTCTGTGATGGTATATATTCAGGTGATGATGTATGAAAAAGTATAGGATTCCTATGAAACTTCTAATTTAGATCTAAATGGACATTCCAAACGATTATTTGGTTTCTGCTAATCCTGAATTTAGGGATTTTAGCATGTCACTTATCGTGAGAATTATATTACATATTGATTAAGGGTTAGTTTGTTGACCAAAAATCGCGTGTTCGAAACTATTACGAAGTGAATCAAAATTCATATAAATCAATCTTACGAAAACTGAAATTTCTTTTTATAGGGATCGAAGTTTTAATATACTCTATGCTGTGGAAATTTATGTTAAGAGAGGTGGAAAATAACTTATTTACAATAACATATTTCATTAGAATAGTCAACTGGAATTCAGCAAGATTTTATATCTAAATTAAGAAACTATCAGAATGCTCCCTTAATTTTAGATAATGTTAGTCCATCAGACTACCGGGCAACCAATAACTCCTTAACTACAATCGCGCCTATATAGGTAAAAAAATTAAACTTGCATTTTTGTACTAATCATAAATAAAACATTTGAAAAGAAAATGCTACAAGGCTGAGCTATTTCTTCATGCAGTTGAGACTATTGAGTCTAAATTTATGCAAAGACAGACATGAAAAAATCAGAGACCGAGCATTATTTACAAATAGCAAAAACGTTTGATTAGAATAACCAACTGGAACCGACCAAGAGTTATATATCTAAATTCTGAAATCATCCACATCGTGCATCTGTCTCACAATTTTATTGTCTTAGAGCTAAAACTCGTTAACTGACATTTTTCGGAGACATTAATACTTATTTTCATGATTATGAGAAATACATAGTGATATTTTAATCTTTTTAAAAGATATACTACACTATCAAAGTACTTATCATTTTTATTTTTCAGCCTAAAACTATTAGTTTTAACCCTCCTGGTGGTTTATTTTCAAGTCGGAAACTGCCCTGTAGTGACCACCAGTCTGGTGTAAAAACCCTTTCCATAATGTCACCATTTCTGAGCAAGGGATAGTTTTTTCCTACTTGGATTGGCA
Source organism: Meta bourneti (assembly GCA_933210815.1). Classification (NCBI taxonomy): domain Eukaryota; kingdom Metazoa; phylum Arthropoda; class Arachnida; order Araneae; family Tetragnathidae; genus Meta; species Meta bourneti. The sequence continues at coordinate 71,887,166 of OW119929.1, read as the reverse complement.
TTCCCTAGGGCATTTTTGTCTCGACGAGATTTCTCGTCCATAACAAAAGTGACCTGATCATGGACGAGATATCTCGTCGAGATATTTTGAGGGTAAAGCAGCTGTGCAGTAGAAACGTTTTGTCAATTAATGGGAAGGAGAGTTTCTGCTCAAATCCGATGAATGTTCTTCTAATTTTGGTTCAACAGACGATCAGAGCAGTTACACAATTCCTTACACAAGAAAACATCTCCATAATAGGAGTAAAAAGTGTTAATGGCACAAGACCACTTTCTCTCTTCACACGCATCCATGTCTCACAATTTTGTTTGGCCTCCCCACAACGACTACTTCTATTCCCATCTCAGCCCAATTCATTTGGCTACGAGGGTGCGAGAAGAGATATCGCTGCCAGCTATAAGGCAGAGTCCCCAAAAATATGTAAACACCAACGGCATCATCAAATAGTTATTGCTTGTTATTCTGGTGCATATAGAGAGGGATTTTGCATGACCCCCTTCCTTTCCCAGGCTTTCTTTTGTCAGGAGGAGGAGATAGTCTTTTCCTCGCTTGTATACTCTTCATATTAAGAAAAACTGCACCGAGGGTTCGGGCCATTGTTGGCTTTACGCTCTGACTTGCAGCATTCCGCCGAGAAAATAAAATGGCTGTAGTGCGTTTTTTATTAGGTGAAGATCTCTTGTGAAGATCCTCCAACCTATATAGCCTTCTTTCAGATGTCGTAGTTGAAATATCAATGGACTTTGCTTGTTGAGGTTTACGTTTCTTGGGGTGGGTAGGATTGGGAATGCTACGCCTTTTTGAAAACTTGATCCTGGCTGTTTTTCTTGTTGGGAGACATCGCGGTCTTTGGTCCTGTGTTGCTATCGAGATGGCAATGTTCGCCATGGACATGTAAATATGAGAATTTTCGCCTGGAATTGAGTAGTTCAATAAAACTAGCGCCTTTATGTGACAAGAAGGAATTTATCTCTATATATTTCAGTATCTTCTATCAAATAGTACATAATATATGGCTGGATGCAATTCGGTTCCCGATAACAAAGCATTCATATACAGTGATGGCTATTAACTGAAAACTTATCTAGAGGTGAAATCTTTCTTTGAGCCTTACGTATAAGAAATAATCCTAAATAAGTAAATTTCTAAAATTAATACCGAATTTTTAGTCTCTCTCTCTTACGGTAACTGAAAACTAAATATAACTGCTTACTCTTGTTACAAAATTGAATGTTAATAAGACACTTTCAATTATGAATAAAAATTTTTATGTGTGAAGTCATTTTTTTAGATTTATTAACAACTTTGATCATATTTTAATATTTTAGAAATTTTTCATTTCGAGGGTTCGGGTCATTGTTGGCTTTACGCTTTGACTTGCAACATTGTGATTGCAAAAATAAAATGGCTGTAGTGAGTTTTTTACTAATTGAAGATTTCTTGTGAAGATCCTGCAACCTATATGGCCTTCTTTCAGATGTAGTTAAAATATCAACAGACTTTTCTTTCTGAGGTTTACGTGTTTTGGGGTATGTGGGGTTAGGAATGCTACGCCTTTTTGAAAACTTGATCCTAGTTTTTTTTCCTGTTAGGAAATATAGCAGGTCCTTCGACTTCAAGATTTTATTATAACTAGGACAATTTTTGCCTGGAATTAAGTCGTTCAATAAAATCAATCTTAAGATGAGATTTTGTGACAAAAAGGAATTTATCTATATATACTTTAGTACGTAATCTCAAATACTCAAATAGTACATAAAATAAGATTAAATTTAATTCAAAATTCATGATAAGCATTCGTATAATCTAATGGCTATTAACTGGAAACTTAGTGTCTAAAAATAAAATATTTCTATGTGCACCATTCTTTATATAAGAAAAAATTAAATATATTTTTCTATATAATACAATTTTTAAAATTCATTCCTTATTTTTCTTCAGGCATCAACTGAAAACTCATCATAACTGTTTATTCTATTTTCAGGACTGAGTGTTAATTGTAGAGAAATTTTCAATTATAAATTTATCAAAACAAGTTTATTCTTGTGAAGATATTTTCCGTTGAGATTTCTTAATAGCTTTAATTTTTAATTATTTTCGTTGTTTATTGAAGAATGCTGTTAATTAGAAATATTTTTTGAAAATATTATGTTCAGATATATATCTCATAGGGATATTTTAATAGGTTTTACTGTTTATTCTTTATTCAGTAGCAAACAGTAAAGCCAATTAAAAAAGCTGATATCCTATATATAATTTAATTTTAGAAAATTATTTCTTTCTCTAGTATAAAATGAAATAAATCAAATGCAAAATATATTTACGTCCTTGCAGAAAAATTCTGCAGGTAATATGTTTGGTTTTAGAAATTTTTGAGATGTGAGATTTTAGAAAATGATTTCTTTTTCTAGTATAAAATGAAATAAATCAAATGCAAAATATATTTACGTCCTTGTAGAAAAATTCTACAGGTAATATGTTTGGTTTTAGAAATTTTTGAGATGTGCCACGGAATTTGTTGAAATGAGTTAGGTATCCATTTTGAATTTTTTTGAAGCGCTTCTCTTCTTAAACTATCATTTTCCCATCTCCAAATTTAAAGGGGCTTTCTAGATAGATCCAAAATTGTTTATTATTATGGGATTCTTTATGAATTTTCTTTATGAAATGAAAATACTGTCGTATTATGAGATTTGTTTATCATTTTAAATATTAAATAAGTGGTTCAAAAGCAATCCGTTATTAAAAGGAAACCTGGGAAAGTTCTTAGTAGAATGATTTAATCTTAATAGAATTTATTACACTTATATATTTATAAACATCATTATTAATGAGCTTTCTGTTTATAAATGTTTAACGTATTTGAAAACTAACGATTTGAATCCATATTTTCGTATATTTAATGCATATTCAAAGCGCATTTTTGTATTCATTAAATTATTTCTGTCGTTTTTATTTCCGATTATTCAAGATGTAAATTGCAATTTATGTGTTTTACTATCTTTATTATTTATTTTGTGTTGATACAATTTTTTTAACATTCAATTACACGGATGATTAACATTCGTTGTTTAAGTCTCTGTAGAAGTATTTTTTCCGCATTAGTATGAACCACGCAAAGAAGCCGTTGCCTTGAGTGTCTGGTGGATGGTCACAATGCTGAATACGTTTGCTGTAGATGGTTAGTTGTTTTACGGTTTTTGGTCAAGGGTCATATTTGGCTATGCTGCATGGTTTTAGTGGATAATACCGAATCAAAATTTGAATTGGCATTTGAAAATACAAGTCAAACATGCAATAAGATTTCGCAATGACGATTCAGATTTATTTCGTATACATTAACACGATTTGAGTGACACAAGACAATGCCAAATCATGGACATACACACACAAGGAAATTGTTCCTGACACAGAACAGAGAAATGTACCCAGAGAAGAATCGAACCTTCGCTGCCTATGCTCGCTGTGCTGTAGAAAGTAACAAAATACGATATATTTTTGCTACCAATCCTTAAGACAACAAATGTTAGCTTTGTTCAGAATCAACAAATAAAATTAAAATACTCATGATTTTTCTACACATTTCGTCTTTAAAAATTTGAGTTAAAAAATCTGAGCCTGCAGGTTTAGTTACTGAAATGTCAATAATAAGTCTGTCTTGAGTGTAATAAGTTATCTGTGAGTGTAAATTTAGATGCATAATTTGACATGGATTATTAATCAAGTATGATTTTGTTGCTTTTTCTTTGTGGAATTTAACTATGTGGGAAAATTAATTCCCCTCTTAAACATGCTGTGTGTGTGGCTGATGTTGAATTAGAAATTTCATAAGATAAATCGGGGCATTGTATTATAATCTTCAATTCATAGTATTATAATAACAAATTAACAAATTGTATTATTTTGAAGTCGAATACAATATACAATTTGTGATATCTGTTCTTGATTTGGAATTTAAACCCGTACATCACACTAATGTACTTTAAGGAGTTTCTGAAAAGAAACTTCATCGTGAAGCTATGTAGGTTTGTTTGTATATCTAAGAGACCGAAAGCCATTGAAGATTTTCAGTGAAAATATTTCTTTGTATACTTAAAAAGTCTGTTATGGGCAATTCAACTGTGTTTGCTTAAAGCAATAATTCAGATTAATTTTTATTGTATGAATTGCCTATTTAATTGATCAAACTAAGTATTAAGTTACCTTTTCCTGTAGTAACTCTCATTTACTGAAATTTTGATATCTACTAATAATATCAATTTTCTGAAATTAAATTTAGTTATATTATAATACGAAATTATGAAACCTGAATGTTTAAATATTAATTTATAAGGATGAATCAAAATTTGAATAGATAAATGAAAAACAAGTCAAACATGCAAAAAGATTTCATATCCTGATTACAGATCCCAAAAAGATATCAGTTAAGAAATGCCATGTAAAATACCATTTTAAAGAAACATTATTGGTGTTTGTGGAAATTCCCAATGCTCAGTCACTGAAAAAAAAAGTCAAATATGCGATAAAATTTCACAACTCCGCATATTCATTTCGTATAAACTAAAACTACACTGACGAATTAATTTCTTAGAAAGATCCAAATTTAAAAATTAAGTTCGAATAAAATATTTTTTAACTATATAAACTAGATATAAAATCTAATTTAGGTTCGCGTACTCAAAAGTTGTCACTCAAAGAAAATCCAAATACGGACTTCAAAAATATATTGGTTAATATATCCCCATAAAATATCATTTTAATGACTACACTTTACTGACGCTAGTGATATCTGTGTAAATTCCCTTCAAAACCGATGCTTTCAGTCGCTGAAAACAAAAGTCATACATAATAAAATTTCATAATGACTCCTCATATTCATTTCGTATAAATTAAAACTTCACTGACAAATTATTTTCGTAGAAAGAACCAAATAAAAAGTTTATAAAGCAGAAAAAGTTCAAGTAAAGTATTGATAACTATATAAACTAAAAACAAAATATATATGTTAAGTACGCGTACTCAGAAAAATGTCACTCAAAATAAATAGACCCCAAAATTTATCGGTTAAGAGATGCCCCATAAAACACCATTTTAAAGAAACACTAGAGCTGCTTGTGGAATTTCCCTCCAAAACAAATGCTCTCGGTCGCTGAAAACTCTAGTCAAATGTGCAATAAAATTTGAAAATGATTCCTCCATATTCATTTTGTATAAATTAAAACTTCACTGACAAATTAAAATCGTAGAAAAATCAAATGAAAAATTTTCAAGGCAGGAAAAGTTCAAATAAAGTATTTCTAACTTATACTCATACTCAGTCAAGTAAAAAAACCTGTCACTCAAAATAAATCCAAATACAGACCCCAAAATACATCGGTTCAGAAATGCCCCATAAAACATCATTTTAAAGAAACACCAGCGGTGTTTGTGGAAAACCCCTCCGAAAACGTATGCTTTCAGTCGCTTTATGACGTCACTAACAAATTAATTGTTCCGCTTCTTTAAAGAGCGAAGTAGTAAAATAAAAAAAGAGGGAGTTTATTCTAAAAAAGAAAAGAAACGCGCACTTCCCAGTAAATGAGCGAACGAGGAAGAATAAAAAGACTAGGGAAAACCCCTGCTATGGAGAGGGTGCAAGAATTAAAGAGGAGCAAAAGCTCTGCAATGAGCAGTATTTATAAATACAAAGAACATGACATAGACTTTCTGGTAAATGGCAATAAAGTTTACCGTGCTCTTTTTCAGTTATCGCCACTCCCGTCCCTCTCTAACTCTTCCAAGTTCTCTCTTTCTTTTTTAATTTTTTCTCTTCTTTTCGTTATTTTTATTTTCTTCTTCATGCGCTCATGATTGCGAACAAATAATACAGTCAACAAAGTAATTTAGTAGCAACGAGCCGGCGTTTTTTATTTTCTTATTTTCCTCTCAATTTTCTTTTCGTTGCATTTGCTCTGTTCAATTGTTTAATTATTTTCTTTGGAAATCTGTCGTTTTTGCTCTTTCTTTTTACCCCAGACATGTCATTGTGAGTATTTTTTTATTGGTCGGGAAGAGGAGGGAAAAAAGTCTTCATTTCTGGCAATTTCATTAAAAGATGGATTCATTGTCGGAGAATTTTAAGCTGAATTAATTTGGTTAATTAAGAGAATGATTATTAATTGAGAACAAAAAGCAGTTTTATTTACAACAGTGTTCTTGCGAGGTTTTTATTCTCCTTTTCCATCGAAGTGTAGTTGGTACCTTTGATTTTTTTTCTGTGGTTAAGCACTTAAAGTTAACGAATGAAAGTAAATTCTATCTGCAATCGAAAGAAATATGTATCGAGATCTTTTTCTATTCCAATTGTTGGAAACAATCTATTACTCTAATATTTAACTATTTATTTTAAATATAAATCACAAATTACTTTAATTTACTTAACTGACTTTTTACTAAATGTATTTTGTAAATTATATTTTGGTTTTCAAATTTAAAAAGATAATCTAAAAAAGTATTTATTTAAAAAGAACAAATAAAATGTTTTCAAAATCGCACAATACTCTACTATAAAGTGTTCAAGTACACAGTTATATGGACTATTATATTCAAAATTTTATGTCAAACGTGTGGTGGTCTCTATGAGATACATCGTCTAGACAACCACCACATTTGACTAGTAAAATTTTGCATTATCTTGTCATTATCAAAATTTATGAGATCTTGATGGATGAGATATCTCGTCGTCGAAATCAATATGAGGGTTAAGTGATATTCACATTGTTTAATGTACAGAGGAACCTATGATTTTAGTTCTTCAATATAATATTGATATACATATTCTTCGTTACTGAATTTTATTTTCAGTTTTAAAGAGGGGCAGATACATAACAATAATTAACTAATAACATTAATTGCGAAAGATCTGAACTGAATTTACTAAAGTTAATGAGTTTTACTTTTAAGTTAAGAACGATGCACGTATTACTGTAATTAACTAAAAACACTATTCAGAAAGGTTGCTAATGTCCTGTTGGTGGTAACTACACTGTTTAAAATCAATTAAAAATTATCAAATTCAGTTTTATTCGTCCCTCATCTTAAAATAATAGTTAAAGCTATTTTAAAATAACATTACCATTTGCAACTATTCCATTGAGTCTATTAGATGTATAACACAATTATATAACATACATTTCATCGATTTCGTTAGACGAAATATAGAAAATGCTAAGAACTTATCAGAATGAAAAAGGACGATAACCTTTTTCCATACCAGTGCAGCTTTCCAAACGTGTTTTTCTTTGTTTATAAATACATTTTTATCAAAACCTAGGATAAAATATTTGCAAGGGGCTAAAACTACATGTACATGGTTTCCAATAGTCAAAATGCTTCAACTTCAGAAATATAATACGTTACCAACCAGCTCATTTAGTGTGCTCCTTTTAAGATGAGATAAGACGTATTAAGGATGCAAGAATTACATTTGTAAGAACAACAGTTTGGCTTGAATTCCGAGAAGAAACTCCAAACAATTCGCTTTCAAGACCTCAGAAAAATTCATCTCATTCGAAAGGAAACTACAGAACATAAGGAGGAAAACAAAACAAGAAAACAGGATACCTTGTTTCTCGAATGCAAGGGAAAACACCCACACAAGTAACTTTATCTAAAATAATAACGCTTTTCCATGTAATTCAAGAATACTTTTGTTAAACAACTTCTATGTGATTCAACACATGATTGGCGCACACCCGTAACCTTATTTTTTACGAAACATATATTTAATAGTTTAAACCTAATAACCACCGTTACCTGATTAATAAGTTCTCGTATCACACGCTTGAATCTTTCACAAATAATTTTCTTGAATACTGTTTAGTGGTTGAAATGTTAAACCCCGGAAATTTAACAGAAAAGGTTTTTTCCGAGGGGGGTCTTTTTTCCTTATCCTAACGTCATTTCCTCTGCGTCCTCCCTACCACCGAATTCTTATCTACCGACCGTATCATATTTTGCCATTTCAAATATATACATTTTTTTATATATTGCAATGGAAAACCAATATAAGATTCATTCCGCTAGCCATGTTCTTTCGCTTCGTCCTGCATCCTCTCTAGGATTCCTTTTTCTTCCTCTCCATCCTCCTCTACTATCTCCAGCTTTTTACCCCACGCATGCACTCTTTTTTTTCCCTTCTCTCTCACTCCACCCCCTCGTACCCCGTACCCCATCCCTGCCCCTTATTTCGAATGCCCCCGGCCCTTCTTTCAATATATCCGACCCACTCCCACATTTCGACCCCCCGTACCCCTCCCCCGAGCCGGTTCTCCCTTTCATGTCGGGATGCGAGGAATCCGGGATGAGGTGGGGGCGGGGCTTACGATGGACGACCGGAGGCTTTGCACCCTCCCTCCCCCACCCGCTTGCGAATGGATTTATTAAAGAACGCAGACCGGGCGGGGGGAGGGGGACGATCGACGGACGCCTGCCATTGGTCCTCGCCCAGCCGGACCGGCGTTCGAGGGTGGACCTTAGCCTTGACTCGCTGCGAGCGTGACCGCTGTGTTTCCATGGCAACGCAACTCATGAAAAATGGAAGGGGGATTCCGAGCTATCCGGAAAGAGGAATGCCTTATGTTTTTCTTTCCCTTAAAAATTTTTTGTTGTTGTTGTTATTATTATTTATTTATTTATTTTTGCGTTTCGGACCGGGTGCGTTTTTTTTCGCCCAGCTATCGCGAGGAATACTAAGCACGTTCGATATGTGTTTTCCCTTTGTTCCAGTTTTTATTTATGATTGATATATTTTTTCTCTCTTCTTTTCTCGTTTCGAAATGTAATGTTATCGTTTTGTTTCATCCCCGTTCCTTTCTGTTTCTTCATAGCATAGGAATGTTGCGGCATAATTCAATATTATAGGAGCCCTTCTCCGAATAGGCACGGGCTGCATCCCAACTCCAGTCTTGGGATGTGTATTTTTCTCAGCTTTGGGTTCCGCGGTTTTTTCCCCTTTTCCCGCAACAGAACCCTTCGCGAATACCGATGTGAAACGCACAGAAGTCTGAATTCCACTAAAAAAGGAGGTGGTACGATCTGTCAATGGGTTGTGTTTCAGAACCGTAAAAATACGGAAGTGAAAAGTAGATAGGAATTATCTTTAGAGTTCTTCAAAGAAAAAACATGAATTTTCACTCATTGTTTTTCGTAAAATAAGCTTCTGTGTTGTATATACAATGAGTGAGTACAACACATCTATTTCACTGATTGTTACGGATACTAAGCAGTAAAACACAGCTATTTTATTGATTGTTGTGCATACCAAGTTGTAAAACTTTGTCCTTTCACTCATTTTTGCATAAACAAAGTAGTAAAACACAGCTATTGTATTGATTATTGTGCACAAGTAGTAAAACGCAGTTATTTCTCTGATTACTGAGAGTTCTAAATAGTAAAACATAGTTATTTCCCTAATTGCTGTGCAAACAAAGAGTAAAACAGTTATTTCACTGATTGCTGTGTATACTAAGTTGTAAAACAGTTATTTCACTGATTGTTGTTTATACAAAGTAGTGAAACGCAGTTACTTCAATGACTGCTGTGCGCACTAAGTTGTAAAACACTGTTAAATGCTTAAATAAGCCCCTTTAGAATGAAACTTTTATTAAGAACATGAAAGAATTCCAAATATAAAATTTACAAGTAAAATAGGATTAAAGTTTTACAATCTTTTGGCTTCTGTGAAATTCCTTTTCAAACTATGTAATATTTCTCGAGAAATTGCGATAGACACAGTTATTTCACAGATTTTTTGTATATAAAGTAATTAAACACTGTTATTTCACTGGATTGAAATTAAAATTAATATATTGCACCTTCTGAAGAAGTGACAAAACTGTAAATGAATATTTTATAATTACATTTATAACAAAAAATCTATTAAACTCGAAAGTATGAAAATTTTATTTAACTGCAAATTTTTTCTTTCCAATTAACATTTCAGCCAATAATGACATTGAAGATTTCATTTATTCATTTTTTTCAGTCCATTTCTTATATTTCTTCAAATTTATTCAACCACGAAATCAAAATTACATCAAAGGTTGTATTAAGTGTGTCTTAAGGTAGTATGTAACTTTTATTTGATTGAAACTTGATTAAGTACTGACATCATATATTATTAGAATATCTAAGGTATCACATTCCTGCAATTTTTCGTAAAATAAGTAAATTGTTTGCATTATTATTTAAGTTTACAATATTTGATAAAAATATTGGTTTGTCAGCCTTACCATATAACATTCATCACGAACAGTTTCTCCAAATAAATACGCGAAATTTCAGACTACCTTGAGATATGAAGTCATAAACATATGAAACCGACACCTGTAAAATCGAAATATCCCAATTCATCAGTTTCATAGAAAATGACAACAAAACCCGGTAAAGAATTGTTGGTTGTAACAAAAAATATTTCAGACATGATTGATTAAAAATGAAGAATTATTCTTTCGACAAATGCAGAAAATTATGACGCAAAGAAAATCTGTTCCAAGAGGAAATAAATCAATTTCTCAGTACGTTCAAAATCATTCATTTGACTTACTACTTTTTCTCACGTACTATGTGCTACTTTTACAGTGAGGAAAACATTTGATTCAAAAATATTTCCATTTAATAACATATTGACTTGACGTGTGAAAGTTTCTTTTGATATATCTAACAATTCTAAATTCATCAATATATGTCCAACCTCTGAAATGTCTAACTGAATTTACAATTAAAAGTTATCTATGGATAATTATATATATTATTATTATTAATATTCGGAGCAGTTGCTTATGATTAAAAGATTGTACACAGTATTTTTATACAACAATCAAATTATAAAATTGCATGTTATTCAAGAATGATTAGTAATAAGAATAATAAATGTTTATGATTTTTTCCAATTGTTTCTAATAAATTGATAGAATTTTAAATTTAAAAGATAATGGTTAGCAGCTTTTAAAACTATTTTGAGAAACTCACATGTTCAAGACATATGCATTGATGATTTTCTAGACATGAGATTTGTAAAACGAAGGTTCACCATACACAAGTTTCAAAATAGATGCATCTGAACTTTGATTGAAAGGGGCAATTTTAGAATTTCAATAAGATATCTAATCTGAGGCTACTACAAAAGTACTTTCATATTTGAAAAACTCTTGTTTTAAAATAATTAAGTTGCAACCATGCAACGTTTTAAACCACCATTTTGATATTAAAAAGATCCTACAAAAGTCCATGCTTCAATTGCGACACAAAGTTTTTCTATGTATGCAATATTGTTTCAAATTTATTCAATATATCTTCAGAAATCATGAATTAAACCTAGGCATTTTCGACGAATGTAAAGCTTTCTGGAATAGTTAAAGTAATTGTCAGAGTATTAACATCTATGTGAAATTTTTTTTTTATCTTTTATGATGCTAACTCAAAGACAGAATTTCATTAAATTCCGTGTAACATTTATTGCATACATATTATTCATTATCTGTAATAATGAAAACATTTTAAAATTCATTTCCTTTTAAATGAATATTTTAGTGATAGTAATTCCTGAAAATAATGACGGCATCTAAGAACGTATGAGTTAATATGTATTGTTATGCATTTTGATGTTTAAGTGACATTTCAGTATGATTTCTAACCACATACTTCGTCAAACTATTCTCTTGAATTGAATTATGAAATATTTAGCAGTATCTAAACATGATAGTTTGACAACACTGCGTAATTTATGAACGTTTTGCAATGCTTATAAAATACAGCTTCATGAATTTGATAAAAACGTATTGAATCCTTAGTGTATTTTGAATAGAATACTCTTTTCGCCATAACACACACAACCAAAAATAAAACACCTCTTAAGCAAGAGTATTTAAAAATATCTTGTATTATTCTGTTCTTTGAAACATATACATCCTTGTACACAAGGCTCAAGTGGAAGTTTGGTGAAAATGTTTATTTCTTAGAGACGATAATTTGAGTTTAAATTTACAGTGAAATATAACCGGAAGAAACTTAAAATTTTGAGACAGTTGCACAATTTTGTAAAGACCATATGATCTTTCACAATAACTTCTCCGTCATAAATTAGTAATGTAAGAACTTTCTGAGATAGTGCTTGTTATAATATTTCATTTCTCAGCCAAACAGGTTCAAGTGGAAGATAATTAAAGATAATTCTTGAAGAAACTCACAATTATTATCAGTTGCATTGCGAAAAGTGAAAAAAGCGTTGGATCACATAGTAGCCTTGCTTCAAACATGCACTACATTAAAATGTAATGTTTATAATAAAATTTAAGAAGAGTTAACTTACTTGTTTTCTGCAAATCGTTAACTTAATTTGGTTTCCGGAAAATTTTTGTTAAATTTTAATTGAAGATGGTAATTGCACAATAAAAGAGAAAAGTACACATGCTTATTTATTTTTTAAGGAGTTTGTATGAAAAAACAGATAGTACTATCGAGGGGATGTGATACTTCCAATTTTCTAAGGTATAACACTAAGCTTTAAGAGTGAGCGAATTTACATTACACAACTTAGGAAGTCTACACGTTTAGTTTTTTTCAAAATTAAACACGCGGAACTTTATCATAATTTTATTTATAACTTAATAAACTAAATGTTTAATAAATGTTCATTTAAACGAATATACGTTAAAATGCCATTCTCCCTTTCTATAACCTGCTTTAAATTTTTAAATTCTAGTCTTTATAATTGAAGTTTAATCAAAACATCTCTCATGTTTCCATTTTCGATTTTTTTTGTCACAAAACGTAATTGTCATGAGGAATCCAAGCGTTCCACAAAATGTAGTTTAAATAACGATGCGTTCCAATTCAATATCAAGTGAAAGTTCAAATTATTGGATCAAATTAAGAGTAATGTGGAGATGTGAATTTTTCCACAGAAATTTACATATAGAAAAACAGATTAATCCGATTCTTTAGTGTATTAACAAAGTACATATTATTCAGTAATAAACCCCAAATTCACACTTATACAGCGTAAAGTTAACTGTTTAATCTTGAGATTTCTAAGTACTTTGAGTAGGAAGATTAAGGAAGTTAAATAATGAGTGATATGTTTTACTTGTATGAAATATTACGTATCAGTTTTATTTTCACTCGAATAACATATTTTGTTGGTCTCTATTAGTATTAAGTATTCATACTTTTCGAATGTATTGTAAAGGTCTTTTATTATCCTGAAGATGTCTTTGCCAACATCATTCTAAAAATCTGACAATACACGAGATATTATTCAGCATATACAGTGGCTCCCGAAATTGAGTATACTTCTTGAAGAGATATCTTTAAAAGCCCCAAAACTCTCTGTTATAAATAATAATTTTAACTTAATGTTTATCGGAATTGTTACGTTCACGTTTAAAACTATATTAGGCTAAAAACAACTCCAATTTCTATATAATATTTTTAAGGTTTTAAATATCAAATTTAGAAAATGCTAGATCACAAAATTGAGTACCCACCCAACCAATTTCGTCCAAAAACACAATAAAACGTAAAATAATTTTTGCTTAGCCTATTTTTGCATGCAAAACCATTTCTGAGCCGTGGGACACGGAATCAACTCTAATTTGTATTGTTTTTCTGAATATTTTTGAACCCTTGTCTCACAGAACAGTTCTTATGTTCTATGCTCTGAATATCGTAATCTTTAACCATTTTTTCATTCTAAAACCACAAATTTTCAAGCCCATTAAGGTCTTAAGGCTGTGGTAGGACGTATAGTTGCTGTTCAAGGTAGTTAAGCATTATATCAACTAACTTTGCTCTGTTCTCTCTGTGTGAGACGTTATCTATAGACACAAACATTTGATCCAAAATTCGAGCACTTTAAAAAATTGATTTTTAATAGAATTAAATATTTCACCCTTTTCCATTATTTCATTAACGAAAACAAAATTTCTCACCACTTCAGTCAGTATACAGCTCCATACAAGCACTGAAACATTTCCATGCTTGGAGTAGGTATAGTGTGCTGTGGAAGCGGTTCACTTTTAAAGTTTTGATAAACACATCGACGGTCATTACCACCAAAAATATAAAACAATCTTTAGCTAAGAAACTAAATTAAATGTTTTTGAGGTGACGGCCGATGATGTGTTAATAAGAGTCCTAAAAGAGAATAGCTTCCTCAGCAAACTATACCTACTCCAAAGCATGGAAATGGGGTTAAATGCTGGGGAAAATTTTCTTCTTACTAGTGAGATGATGGAAAATGGAAATATTTAAAACTTTATGAGAAAAATTTTTAAAATACGGAAAATTTGGATTTAGAGCCAAATGTTCGTGTCTATAGATAACATTTCCACACAGAGAGAAGAGGTACAAAGCAAAAATAGTTCACTTAAACATCAACTATACACTCTATTATAGCCTTAGGGGCTTCAATAGACTCGAAAATTAGTGGTCATAATACGAAAAAGTATTTACAAATCAGGATATCCAGAGCACAGAACGTAAGAACGATTGTACGAGACAAAGTATCCAAATATGTTCCGAAAAACAACCTAATGCATGTTAATTCAGTTTCCCTAGGCTCAGAAGTTGTTCTACGTGGAAAATTAAGCTCAACAAAAATTTATTTTACTTTTGAAATTGTCGGTGTATACTCAATTTTGACAACATATAATTTATAAATTTGGTATTTAAAACCAATTTTTTTTAATATTATAGCGAATTTGGAATTGTTTTATAGCCTAATATGTTCTTAAATATATATTTAACCATTCGTATAGAAATTTTCAAATTATTATTTATTACCAGTTTTGGACTTTTAAAAATATCTCTTCATGGTGCATACTCAATTTGGGGAACCCCACTATGTAATAGATGTGATAGCATTTGATAGTAATATAGGAATGAGTCATTTTAAAATGCATATTATAAAACGTGACTTTACTATGCTAGTAATACTTTCTTATATTGGGTATTTCTATATTAAAAAGGGAGACAATTTTCAATATAAGGGAGATCATTATTGCGTTCTTCACTTACATTGTTAATACATAAATATCTTTTTAATAGAGTGGTATAACTTCAAATTGTTTGGTTTCAAAGCATTTTCATTGTCTGTCTAAGGGCAGCAGAATTTTTCCAGACTGACTTTTCTACACTCTAAAATAGAACTTTTGTCTTAGGACACCTACTAGTAGAATATAAAGATGGAAGAAGTATTTGAATGTGAGAAAGAACAAGAAAACATAACTGATGTCACCATCAAGATTTCACACTCTTTATTGAATCATTTCATAAAATATATATGACTTTCAAACACTTGCAACCCTGTTAGTCATTTAGGCTCTCTCTCAATTTGTTCAATAACTATTTATAATTTGTTCAATGATGGAACATTGTCGTGACAAATATTTGATCGACGGATCTCTGAATCGGCAGTTTCGATCACTAAGTTACGTAGATGATTTTTGGAAGTTTTAAACACACCGATTACATTATTACATTATAATCATGTAATGTTTAGCAACATAAGGTAGAAGATACTAGTGTATTTTATTCGTAATTTCCATGCAGCAAACTTTCTCGTTAAGAAAATCTGTCAACCGTTTGCTGACACCAAGATTATGCTTGAGGAATAAGTCACCCACCTACAAACCTCAACCGTCACATTTCTCAAAAAAGATCAAAAATTCAAATAAATCGCACCTGATTAAAACTTGTTGATAGTGAAATGATAAATGAAACTTAAGACAGCACACATACATGGATTCGTTTAATATATAATTAGTTTAATGTAATTAGTTTACATTTTATTTTGTAAACGCTAACCACATTCAAATGTACATTTTATTTACTGAGCGTTTTTGCTTTAAGTTACCCTCCTATTTATTGATTTCGTATAAATATACATCAATCAGGAACGGCGCTGATTACAACATATTACTTTGTAGATTCTCAATCGTGTTCAGTAGATTCCTCTTTGGTTTATATGAGACTAGCACTGAATCACTCATGAGACATGAACTAAAGAATATGAACGAAATAAGATTTACAATTATTAAACTAAATTTATTGCTTTGCTTTTTAAAATGTGATAAAATGCACTGTAAGATAGTCAGTACAGTTTGGAGTGAACCCTTCCAATAGAAGAAAAAACTTTACTATAAAATTTTTAAACATTACTAGTAGGGTCTTTTAAATTAATTTAAGTATCGTTAAACTTAAACAGATGAGTTTATGTAAATCAGAGAAAATGAGAAACAGGTGTTTTTGTGTTCAAAATCTTCGGTGCATTCTTCACAGGATTTACATACAGCCAAAAGCTCAGATAAAGGTTAAACTGGTTTAAAATATTGTTTATTTCCAACCAGAAAGGACATAACTTCCTCTTAAATTGTGTGTATTCATTTTATGAATTAAGCAACTATAAAAGTGTTTAGTACTTACTATCTGGCAAATAAAAGATAAATGGAGAGACTTTGGAAAAGTTATTTCTTCATCTCACTGCTGTCCACACCTTTAAAAAATAAACAAGATAAATAAGATCAAATATAAAGTTATAAAAACAAGATGGAATGTTCGAAGCAAATAAAAGGCCCTAAACCTTTTGATAACTAATTAAAATATTGAATATAACAAAGAAAAAAGCTTTATTTTCAATTAAAAATATTCACTGAAAAGATGAATTTTATATAAAATGTTACAGTGCGCGATATCTAAATTTTTTTTAATCTACATTTACACAATTTTGCATTATTCTAGTGGGTTTGAAAATTTTAATCATGTTTAGGTTAAAAAGTATTTTAATTTTGAAAGAATTCATTATTAAATATTTAAATGTTACAGCAAGAAGAGTGAAAAAGTAAGAAATCATCTTTCTTTGGACGCATTCTTTGAATGATTTCTAACATTCAGAGCAGTTCAAAAAATTCAGGCCTGTTAATTAATCAGTTAATTATTAATTTTTTTCAGTTAGAAAAGTGGAACATTAGAAAAACTTTGAAGTTTAGAAGTCCATTACTTCCAATCTGCTGAGAAACTCAAGGTAACGTGAATTTTTAACTTCTGTATCTGATGGCGGAAAATCTTAATTATCGACTTAAAAAATTACCTGATTTGCCATAAATTCTGTTGTATTGATATTTATGGTTTTACAAGAATTCAGCGTTTACTACATTAGTAGGTTACGCGCTGTAAGAGTTGAGAATTTATACTTTCAAATTAAAATATAAATATTTATCGTAATATCATATGAGACATGAACTAAAGAATACGAACGAAATAAGATTTACAATTATTAGACTAAATTTTTTGCTTTGCATTTTAAAATATGACAAAATGCAAAGCAATAAATCTTTACTATAAAATTTTTAAGCATTACTAGTAGGGGCTTTCAAATTAATTTAAGCATCGTTAAAGTTACAGATAAGTTCATGTAAATCAGGAAAAATTCATTTCTTTTCATCAATCAAAATTAAACGCACTTAGTGTGGAATTTCGAAGTGTAAAATACTGTGTTGATCAGGTTGATTAAGTGCACTTGAAAACGAAATAAACACTAAGGAATGTTCATGTCATCTGAAGTTCACATTAAATGTTTTGTTTGATTTTGTGACATTACTGAAAAATACGACGTCATTGCTATATTGGACACTATACTACCTGTAATATTAAATTGCCCTAATAATTGTCATGTCCAAAATTCCATTGGATATGATTGAGAATATAAAATATACTGATAAAAGTCATCGGACATTAAAAAGTTTTGGTTTTTGCAAAATTGACATTTTGCCATTTGTTGTAACTCTGGTTGCCTGGTGACATTTGCCAATATAGTGCATATTCCATGTTTATATTTTTAAAGCAAAATATCAGAATATACATATATTTTTCTGCCAAATAATTTGCCAAACACCTCTTCGCAGGGCTATGGAAGTAGCAACTTTAATGTTAAATGTCTTTTCAGAATTTTCATTTTTAACTATTTGAGTAGTCGACAGTTTAGTGCTTATGAGAAATAACGATTCTGTATACCCAGGCAGTACCCATGGATCGTTCTTTTCATTTTGACAGTATACCCCGGATATACCCGTGGATCGTACAGTTCATTTTGACAGTGTACCCGGGCTATACTCATGGATCTTACCGTTCATTTTGACAGTACACCCGGGCCATACCCATGAATCATACTGTTCATTTTGAAAACTCTCCTTCAAATAGAGCTCCAACATTTTGATAGTTGTCATCCTAGTACAGCGTTACACTAGTCTCGGACGTATGTTGGTTCATTTGACATTAGACATCAGGTTTATTTCGGAAAATTTTTTGGTGAGTTCAAGATTCCGTATATCCATATTAAATTTCCAAAATGCAAAATACATATTTTGTTAAATGATATTTATAGACCGTTTCTACACATAACTACGCTTTGCATTCGAGTTAGATTAACGAAGCTTCGATCTTTGCGAAAATTAAAATAACGACATTCAATTTTGATTTGAATTGCAGAAACATTTCGAGGGTGGCTCAGGCTTATAGGCTCATCTCCTGTACTACATCCAGGTTAGATATTGTTATTAAATGTCAATCTGTGAGCGTCATGATATTTCTTAAAAGTGCAGTATTGCTTTTTACTCACAACACACATAATGACTAAATAACATTTATTGGTTAAAAGAATCCTAGGAAAGATTCTATTGGTCAAGAAAATCAAAACGCTCTGTCAACCAGATAAGACTGGATATTGCAAAACGGTTATATGAGCGGAGTTTCCTTAAAGTATTAACAAATGTTCATGTTATTACTACTTACATTTTGGATCATGTTAGCTCAGTAATTTTGTTGTATAACACTTAAAAATAATGTGTTTATCAGTAATCAGTGTTTTGTCAATCCTTTCCTATTTGAATATTTAACCTTTTGAGGGCACAAGCAGGTATATCCGTTCTGCAACCTGCAGTTTTCCCTGTATGCCTTCTAACCTGCTTTGATCTCCTTGGCCAACATAATTTTTTCTAGAATTCTTTCAACCAATTGATGTGGTTATTTAACCATCATGCACATTATGGGGAGAAAGCAATACTATACTACTCATATATTTCGTGAGGCTCAAAGGGTTAAAAATAAATCACAAACAGAACAGTTGACAGTTTTCAACTCAGACAAGAAAACTAACATTTTCTTACCGTCTAACTTTCACTCTCTGACTCGATAAAACTTGAAAAAATGTTGCAACTTTTATAGAACACAAAGACGGCCTCTATTTGAAATACGAATAAAAATAAAACCCAAACACGTCCACGTGTTAAAACACACGCATCCAAACGATGCAGAAACATCAAACATTTCCCAAGACACTAAAACGTTAGTTTTTTCCTTGCACCAGAGCAACAGAAGCAAACAAGGGCACGGCCGAAAAAATATTAAATATGGAAGCACGATAAGATTGAAAATTCCGTCCCAAGCAGTAGCAAAGAAACTGCCATACACTGATCACAGCAGCGTTTACCAGTATTGCCCTATATCCCCCAAGCGATCAAACCCTTCAGAAATCAAGTCAGCATTTAAAACTGCTCTATAATATGGAAGAGAACAGTAAAGCAAATACGGGCACGGCGAAGAATTTTTAACGCCGGGGCTGAACTCATAAAAAAAGGGCCCGCCTCGCTCTCAGAGACGGAAAAATGCAAAACAGACCCGTAAGAAACAAACTGTAGTCCATAAAAACTGTCGATAAAATCGTTGGTACTTTGCCGTAGTAACTAGATTGAACCTATTTATAACAAGTTTTAATACGGGAGATGCCGAGATCGATATATGCAACCTTGTGTGTACGCAAAACGTTATTAGCATCTTATGAACATCTTTCTAGAGTGTGAAAAAGAGAAAACAACTTTTTATTTCGTTTCTAGTTTTTTTATAAATATTATTTATCCACTCGAGGGGCTTGGTAAAAAGTGTGGTAATTTTCAATATGTATGTTTTTGAAGGGGAATAATGTTTGCCCCTTTTTTTGTTCTGATTCTTGTGCATGCCTTTACGCGTGGAGCTAGCCAAGTGGGTAAATTTGAAATTCAGAATCGAGGCGAAAATATTTCTTGCAGGAGAGAGTATTTTTATTGGTATACACACGAACTTGCAAACTTGTCAAAAGTGTGTACTTCATATTTTTGGGTGTTTGGTCTTGCAAGGGAAATAATCCACATTATTAAAAGCACTGTTATTAATTAAATCTCTAGGATATATATTTCAATTAAAATACTCTTATCTACAAACTTCCGTATCTTAGATTTTGATATTCTTAAATCTTTAGAAGGTTAAACATAAAGTGAATAGCATTTTCACAAGTTCCCAATTAGTTTATTCAATTCTAAAAAGTAATTTTGGTTTAATAACAATCCTTTCATATGAAGTCGTAATTACTTTTCAGTATTTAAGCAAAATAATCATATTTTAGTCATACTTAATCTGATCTTTACTTGTTAGTTTTGAGCATGTTGATTGCAATAAGGTTTATTTAATAATTTATATTTTTGCGAACGGATAGAAAGCGTTAATAGGCAAAGTCAACTGGAATCTTGTCTTACCAGTGTTTCTTCTGTTTTTAAACAAAAGTTAAAATACTAAGCAAAATGTAATCAAATTACAAGTGTTTCGTATTACTAGCTCTAAGTATCTTTACTGTTACTTACCTGTATAACAACTGGATGGTTGTAGATATGAACATATTTGAAAACGCTATGCTTTGATATACGAGAATATTTGAGTAATGCAACATAAAAAATATTTCAAAATTTTTAAAATTCAAGCAATTTGATACATTTTCCAACAATATTATGAACAAAGTTCCGTCTTTCTTTAGTTGAAGAAATGCAATGTTTCTGTCTTTTCAAAGTACATATTTAGTGATACCTTTGTATTAGTATCACTTCCTTACTTACTTCATTAACTACTTTTAACATAAACATACGGAAAGTCTTTAGAGACGAAAGGCTTTTGATGATAAAAATTTGTTAAGCCAAATGAAAATATCATCATCCATGGCAAACATAACTGAAACAACTTTGATTTGTATTGTTTTGTACAATAGTCTTTACATAAAATAATCACTATGGATTAACTTTCTGAAATAAACTTTATTGAACTGTACTACCTATCTTTACTTAGAGTAGACACATTATATTATATTTCAGAAGTAGCTGAACTGCTTTGATTTAGTTTAACATTGCAGTAGACAACAATGATGATACCGATGGTATAGGTACAAAATGTTAGAGGTTCGTATGTTCAGAGGAACATTTAGATGAGGGCATGTCTTGAAAATCTTCAAAACATTGAAACATTTTGTCTTTAAATTAGAGAAATATATACCGTATGTTCATGGAAATACCGTGGATATATAGATGAAAATATATAACACATGTAGTACGGAATGATCAGATGTATCTCATTTAAGACATAAAATTTAATGAAGGATATTTAATATTCCTCATACTTTGTTATCCTATTCATATATATAAGGTAGGTATATATAGCTTTAAGGCCATGTTGTTGAAGTACTAAGATCTTAATGAACACCTGACACCTAGTTTGAATTTTTAAATACATTAAAATTGTGTAAAATGTATTCTCCTGAGTTAATTAACAATCTGAACCCCTTCATTCCTCAGGTGTGTAATTAAACATTGAAGTTGTGTTTAGAAATTTTCCCAAACTTGCAAATTTCTATTTTCTAGCTAACTCTAATTAGCATCGTGTTTCGTCTTAAAGAGATACTTCATAACTTAATGGCGATCCAAGTAATGTCCATAACAGTATAGAAAAACTGGCTATGGTCTGGAAAGATTCCATTCAATCAAAACTATTCGCTTTCCCAAAAGAGTATTGAAATTTTAAGACTACTAAAATATTTTATTAGTAACATACTATATCATTGACTAAGTAAGGTACTCAAAGGTTTTGGGGTTTTGAAATCAGGTAGAGAGTTATCAGAACAATGATAATCTTTTAATAGTCAGTTTCTTTACCAAAATTACTGATACACCAAATTTAATTTTACACATTACTTTTGCAGTTTACTTGTCTCTTGAAGCAATATTTGAACTTGAAATTCGTATCTATAGTTTGTTAGACATATTAGATTTCAAAATTAAGTATTAGAGACTTAGTAACTTCAGTTTCACTTGCAGCTTAACTTTTTTATAAGCTTAACTTCGTTGTTATATGGATGCTAGTACAGAAGGGCCGCATAGTTAGTGAATACCAAAAATATTTATAGAATAGTTCATTTGATAAAGTAAAGCTATTTTAAGAAAACGTAATAGATGTTTTTCAATTATGAAACTATACGTTTTCAATAGATACACATTTAAAGAAAAAAAGAATTCATGATAATTATAAAAACTTTCCATTATTTAAGTGAGGTATAATACCAAGAATGTTTTCTGTTTACATTTCAAGACTCAAAATGATGCAGTTTTTGTAAGACCTGTAAATATAATCAAATGGTGATACTTTTAATTCTGACACATTTTTCTCATATAAATGTAACGAGAAACAGATAGAAACCATGGAAGAGAACGATATAGAAAAACGTTGGTTAAAAGACATTATCTTTCAATTTCAAAACATTTGCCATTTCAAATTCATTTCAAGTATTATTGATTAAAAGTAGTAGAACTTCAAACATATTTCAATGTCTCCCCAAAAAGTGATATGAATCTTGAATACCGATAGTTTTTATAAACGATAATGTTACAACCATTGTAATTTTCGTAAAACACTTGTATAATTTACCAATGTTTCAAGAATTTTACATAAAAATGGAAACAATTTTGCTCCACACCTGGTACCTTAAATATCATTCAAGAGCTGTATTTGAATTTGCGAGGGTTAGAAATTCGAAGGCTACCATTTCAATATTTCACAGAAGTCATGTTACTCTGATTAATTCATAATCATAAAACTGTAAGTCCCATATGGTAAATAAAGGCAATTCTGATTAGATCTCTCCCTGTCATTTTCTCTTCTATTTGAATCTTCAGAGCTCTGTCATGGTGTTAGATTTCCTGAAGATGTAGACTCATGAGCTTGGTCTAACTAGTTCCAAATCAAGAGAATACGAAACAGTGTTCGTAATATTGAGAATATATATCATCGTCTTAGAGCAGAAACTTATTTATTGATGGAAACTAAATGTTATAGTACAGCTGTTTAACCCTCCAAAGGGTTTCGACTAGATAGTTCGTCCATCATCTGACCAATTTTGCTAGTGACAAGATATCTCGTCATCAAGATATAGCCGATACCTTTTTATGATGACGGGATCAAGATCTGGTCAGTTTTCTTCTAATGACGAGATAGTTCATCCATCAAGATCTGTTTAGCTTTGCTAATGACGAGATACCTCTTCAAGACAACTAGCAGGGGAGTTAAAGACTGTTTTTATGTCAAAAAGTTATAAGCTTTTTGATTATTTTATATTTATTTCGAATAGATTACAATGTGACAATGTATTTCTCATCATTATAGAAATGAGTATTTAGTATTTCCGAAGAAATGTGTGTTGATGAGTTTCTGCTCTAAGCCGACGATTTGCTAATGTTTCCTTTAACATCTTTCAAAAGTAAATACTTTTAAGAAATTCCTGACTTATAGTAAGGGTCCAGATGCAATGCAACGAAACTTGCAGACGATGTATACGAGGGACAGCTTTCTGCTGCACTACCTAATACCTGAAATAAATCTATCTTCTGATGAAATCCTTATATTAGAATAAGTCCTTTCATTAGAAGGTCGATATTGAGATATTCAATATGAGGATATTTGAGGAAAGAGATGTTGAGAACAATAGAGTGAGTTGAGTTGAGTAGATAGTTGAGAACAATACTAGTGAGTCAATATAGCATGTTATTATGTGCCTGCATGCAAATTACCTGAAAATTGATTATTGCAAGTTCTCGAGCGCTATAAAATAGTTGCTTACAAATAAGTGTCCACATGCAATTTCTATCACGATTCGACAAGCAAGTAATTTGTGATTTTCTTGCATATAGACACGAACCATTAAATAACACTATGATTTCTTTGCAGCAGAAGATTGGTTTTTGCAACCCAATACACGTTAATGATGAAATTCGTCTGCATCACCCCAAGGAAACGTGTGAAATTTGTGTAGTGGTGGAACCAAAATTCCACCAAGTGGAAACTAAATTTGTGACCATTCATATGGTTAGACCATTGGTTAGGTTAGATTTTATGGCGCAAGGGCCATATTTGGCCATGATACTCCAAACACAAGACAACGTCAAAAAAAGATCATACAAACACAAGGAAAGTTTTACTGACTCAAAAGAGAGTTAAAGGAATCGAACCTTCGCAGTCTATAGCTCACGAGTTGATAGCGTAGTGGGCAAACCTACTGAGTCATGGTAGGACTTCAACCATCACATAGAAAATATGGAAGTTTAGCTGATTGAAAATTTCAAGTAGCTTCTTGAACGTTTTCATTTAATACACATAAAATATCATCGGCTTACAAGCAAAACACACAAACTTAAAAATTTTAAGATATGAGATTTTTAGATTTTCTAGAAAGAATGTGGTGATCTTCAGGCAGGTGAAGTGTGTATGTGTTCACTTAGTTCCTCTTTCTTTAATGAATATTAGATTTCTTCTTGAGAAGCACACTTAGTGAGTTTAGCATAGTGAGTGGAATATCCCCTCTTCGTTTTCTCAGAATTATGTTTTTCGACTGAATGTCTTTCACTTGTAAGACGATATACAAGTGAAAGACATTTAGACTATGATGTATAACTATCGCGTGTATTGTAAACATATTTTGTTCAGTGGGAGTGGCAACAACGTTTGAGTGTCATGGTAATTGACTAAATTGACTTTCAAAAAGGCCATTGTACAGATGAATATATTTTTGTACCTTGATAGAAAAAAGAGCCAATGTCCATATTTGCTTATTTTGAGTTGCATCCACAAATCACTTAAAGGTAATGAAGGTTATAATAGAAAAATGAAAACGTCCTCCTGTCAATACCTTCGGAAAGAATCAAAGCATTGTAAAATATTTTTGTACACTGTTACACTGTTTTGTACACTGAAAATAACATTAATTAATAAACCAGCTGTTACTAAAAACTTGCGAAACGGACATTGACTCTTTTCTGCCAGGATACAAATTTATTAAGTCATACTTTAATAGAATTATTCAAAAAAGATTAATTTGATTCTTGGAGAGCCACAACAGTCTTCCACTCAATTTCGTTCTTCATATCACTCCAGGATCGAAGAACGAACTCTCCTCAGCGAGCCTCATGTCTTACCTTCGATCTACTTTCTTCCCTCCTCACTTAAGACGCTGCCTCCTTTTTTCTAAGCCGGCCTCCGCGCAAGAAACTTTTACTTTCTAAACCACCCCTCGGACTGAGGGAGCAGCTTAGCCTCTCCGTACGAAAGGAGAAGCCAACTTGCTAATGACATTTGCAACTGCTTGACGCATGTTTTGCTACAAATCAACTAAGGGAGTTCGCAACCTTCTCTCCGCCTCAGTCTAATTTTTTTATACCCTCCTTATTTTATTTATCCTCTCATTTTATTACTCCTTTTTTACCATCTCGTATTTTCTCGGTGGGGTGGGATGCGTTTTCAGGTGGGAACTGTAAAACTAGAGTGAGAGAAAAGAAAAAGTTGATACTCCATATACACTTGCTGCTCCAGTTGTTATTACTCAAAGCGAGAAGGTGCGTAATTTATGGAGGAGACGTCACGATACAGCCACTTCTCGGCCTTTTGTTTTAGTTTTCCATTACATCTCGTTACTTGTGTCGTATTATTCTGCGGAGTCTCCCACCCAAAAACGTTCTTGAGAAAATAAGTCTTTATCGTCAAACGCTTCAGACACTTTACATTAATGAAAATGATGCGCTGCGAAAAAAACTTGCAGGAGGAAAAGTTGGCCGGGAATAATAAATTTTACGGGGGTATTTTAAGAAAGATAAATCATCTAATTTTCTCTCACAAGTTTTGAATGAGTACCGGAATGAGTGTAAACCGATAGGGCATTTCGGGTAATTTGTAAAAACATTAACTTTCCCCGCCGGCTCGGGTAGCAGTGTCTAACTCGATTTATTACTGGATAAAGCCTTTTATCCTGGTGTGCTTACTTTGAGGCTGAGAGCGTTCCGTGTTTAGTACTAAGAATGGAAAGGGAATACACATGGAGCAGAACCCAAAGTATGTAGTTTAAGTATAAACTTTTGAATAGCTACAGTAAGAAATCGAAGTATTAGTGTGTTTTTCCATCTTAACTTCGTAATAATTGTCGTGCAAGAAAATTTAGTTTCTCATTTTAAACAAAATATGAAGAGAGGTTAGTAATGAATGAAAGTTTAACCCTCTGAACGTCATGAGATTTCAGAGCAGTGTATCATTGTTTTTATCCCACAACTCCCTTAATGACTAGAGAACTGCATCTATTGGCTTACGGTATCCTGGGAAAGATTCTATTAGTCAAGAAAGATTAAAGCTGGTTAGAAGTTTTCATCAGGGAAGACTGAAGGTTGTAGAACGAATATATGCGTGTGAATTTCTCATAGAATTAAGAAGCGACTAAGTTTTCTGTCTATGCAACCTTAGAACCTTAGAACGATGCAGAAACTGAAACAGAATTCTGGACTTTGAAAATAATTTTAAAAAATGGGAACATGTTCCGAACAGTTAAAATGATGTAATATAATTGTTTTTAACCAATGTCTTATGCTTTAAAATATCTGAATTTTTTTCAAAATTAGAATATTCACGTACTTATTTTAAAAATTTTGAAATTTGCCGCATCGACTTAGAAAACAACTTAAAATTAGAATTACTGTTGGAATGACACGTGGGTAAAGAAAGGTTTGTGCATTGATTTCAGTTAATAATTTGCTAAACATGAATTAAATTGGTGAAATATAGAAATTTAAGTTCTTTATTTTTAACTTTAAGAAACTCAAATTCAGCGATTCATCGCAAAGGAATTGAAATGTTCTCAAGGTATAGAGAGTATTAAGACAATGTTCTCACAAGTTCGCCATAATTTTTCATCAAAATAATTCACTCCAATAGCAATTGAAAGCTGGTGAGGGCTACCGAAGTTAAGGTATTTTCAAATGCGATTGATAACTGGGCGTGATGTATCTAAATCTACGACAGGCTGATACTACTTTACAAATGAATTTTAAATAAGTCACGAGGGCTTAAGATGAAACCTTTTATAATTTCTAAACAAGAGACCGTGTAGACCGGTAAGATGTTCAAAAAGTACTTTTTAGTGATTGATGTGTATTTTATGTGTTTCTTATCATCAAGGATATGTTTTGTACTAGTCC
Organism: Meta bourneti; assembly: GCA_933210815.1. NCBI lineage: Eukaryota > Metazoa > Arthropoda > Arachnida > Araneae > Tetragnathidae > Meta > Meta bourneti. Next base: position 71,859,771 of record OW119929.1, on the reverse strand, counting down.
ATAGTTTAAGAATCATTTGACAATGAACATATGAAACGTTCGATAAAATTTTAACTCTTGTCATGATATGGAGCAAAATAGCAGTAAAAGATCCAGATAGACTGTCTATTGTGTATGAAAGAGACGACTTTGAAGTATAGCAGGAAATTTTTGGTGGCACCAGAATCGAAAGATTTATTTGATTGTTATTTCTTTTCTCAACTGGCATTTTTGTCACATCTCCACGACCTAACTACTACTAAATGATGTTGATAGAGGCAAATTCTGGACTAGAGGAGTATTAAAATGTTGTCTTGATAGCTCTATCGTAATCCTTTCAAGAAATTCAGGCAATTGGATCCATTTGGTTTACTGTTGCTTCATTCTGATACAGTGCTTTACTTTGTAGGTCTCCAGATTAAGAATTAGTACTTAGACACAAATTATGAGTGTTAAAATTGGTTTGGTAATACAAAGAGCTCCTTTTAACAATTTTCCGGATTGTTTGTAATTTTAATTTAACATAGGTGAAATTTACTATGAACAGAAAAGTGTAGTGAAACTCTGAATTTTTGGAATCAAGTTTGTTTATCCTTTTGCGATAGGAAAATAGTGAACTTTTTTTCTAGCTACAATCTAATGAATAGATCCATCTTTTATAAAGTGTATACATTTCCACTTCACTCCAGATAAACAATTTTCATCAATTGTATCATTCTTTAAGTTCAAGAATATGTGATGAACATTCCATTGTTTGTTTTTCAATTGATTTATATAATGTATCTAAAGGCATTATTTGATTCTTTGAGTCTATGAAGTTTCTTTCATGACCAGGAAACTACTTTTGCTGTAGTTGAAATTACAGATCATTCAAGATTGATTTGGCGTTCTTCCAGTTGCAAGAAATGTTTATTTTTCATTTAGAATAATATTAAAATTATTTCATTGAGTACTCTATTCTCATAATATAAATACTTTGGAAACAAGAAACATATAGCTTTCGTTTCAAAAAGTTGAAAGTGTGAACTATTTTAAAAGCAAAGAATAAGATACAATTACATGCTTTTGCATATGGTAAAAAAGCTTCACTCTGTATAATAATTTGATGCAAAATATATCGTTCGAATTAGATAATGGTTTTATTGTTTTTAATTTAAAATTATTTTAAGCTATTTATGCAGCCTCTAAAACATGCACTTGAACTACTATTTGTGCAAATTTCATCACTGACGTTATTTGCTTGTATCTAGAATGTATTTTACGTTGAAACGTACAAATGATTACAAGCGTCATCAATATTGGGCATGCAGTTTCAAAGCAGATCCTGAACTTCCCTGTCTTGGATATAAATGTGTGAATCAAAAGATATATGGTGTTTATCATATTTCACATCAATATCAAAGAATGTTGAGTTGATAGAACATTTATTAGAAGGAGAAAATCTGCCTTTTCATACCGTCAAATTGCAGATTTTGTCGAGCAAAACGTCTATGAGCGAATGGAACTCTCATGTATGAAATTAAGGTAGCCTAACAGAAAAAACGCTCAATAGAAATAAAGAGAAGGCACATTTCAACTGCAAGACAACGACCGGTGGACATCAGGATTTTGGTACAGAAGTGGAAAATTGTAAGAGATAAATTATTGTCCTGTAGTATGATTTTATGCTTCAACAGAGAACTCTCTCTTGTTCAAATTTATTTGACCCGTTATACAGTTTGCCCATTGGGCTAGATGAGCCTGTTGGCTGCGTAGTTTCAATTCCTGCAATACCCTGGTATATTTCTCTCTTTTGTGTCAGTGAAAACTTCCCTTATTTGTGTATGTCTATTTACCCGAAGGAAAATCATTTTCTGGCACAGCTTTACTGGATCTGACTGCATAACTAACTAACCAACCAGTCTTGTCTGATTAGATACTATTTAACTTAACATCTATAATAAATATTCCAAGATATAGTTCTGAACGGCAGTTTGCAGACCATATCTTATAGCATCGCCCAGGTTCACCACCAATGATGCGAACAGAAAGGAGTTGGGCTTTATTAGGTTCTCCATACATGATTCGTCTGATATGAATTCAGAGGAACTTCAGCAGTCATCTATGTTTTAGATGTAAAAGGATTTCCTTTAAAGTTTTCCAAAGTATTGAATTTAAGCAATTATTGCCCACATGAGACCGGACAATTCAAGACTTCTTTCATATAAATAAACTGCAGACTCTCATTATGTAGTACATGAGAGATACCTTTGATTGCTTCTTTGATCTCCACGTTCATCAGGTATCTATGATATAAGATAGGTAGTTAAGCAACTGTCGCGTCGAAATTTCTCCATCATCTACAGCTTAAGAGCTTTGGATTTACTAAGATGTATTCCTAGTGAGATTATGTTGTGAGATGATACTAAGATCTTCCGTATTCAATATAGAAGCTGGTGTTATAACTCGAAATGGCTTCAAATAATACAAAAGTTTGAAAACAAAAGTATCTTGTTGAGTTCTCCAAGCATAACTTATCTACTGTAACACTAGTAATCAGTGAGATAGTTTTGAGAAGACAACTATTTTTTCTTGGTGTTGCAGTTACAAAATAAGTAATGTACTTAATGTAAAACGGTTCTTTGTACGAAAGCATAATTGAAATTTTTAATCGCTTACATAAAAGTGACTCCAGGTTGTAATTCTTTTCAAATTCAAACTTTTTCAAAATAACAATACTTTTTAGCAATACAAATTTAAATTTATTAAATTTGAAAATCGTTTCTTACCCCAGCCTAATTAAGGGTGACACAATATTAAAAAATTGGGAATGAGACTAACAAACATTTTTATTTTAGATGTACATAAATATCAAGCACGGGAATAATTTAAATACCTAATGACTATTAGATACATGTTGTTTAAAGAGAGGATCAACTTAAGAAGAATTATAAAGCAATATTACAATTAATGTGTATTAGAATATAAGTGCACAATGTGATTAAAAATAGGACAATATGAATTTAAAATTCCTTTAACTCCGTTTTAATGTTTAATATTCCATCAGACACTCGAGTAGCAAGAACAAAGAAAAAGAGAACTAATTAATAATGCAATTTTTTATTACAACTTGATTAGATAATAAAAAAACCTCTGGTAGTTTTAATTTTCAACTTATTTATATAATACATGATAAAGATAGAGTATGTTTACTTTAATTCTATTTTTTCAATATCATAGGAGATACACGAAATGCATGATGCAGATAATGCTTTCATATTTAATATTATCTTTTCCTTGAATTTTTGGATGTGATCACCCCAAAATTCCAATTGCTATGAAATTTGATTCTGAAAAGTGAATCTATATTTAGGATTGTGGAAAATTTTGAGAAGTAACAATGAAAGAATTTCGAAACAGATTTGTAGATAAATCTTGATACTTGTATTTCAGAGAAATACATGATTGAAAATATTTTCTTCCATCTACCTTCTAATATAATCATCCTTATCTGTCCATCTCTTCCTTCATTGCGTAATGAGAATAGGACTTGGAGTTTATTTTATAATCCTAATAAAAGCTTTCTTCGTTTCGCGATACATGTCTTAGAAAAATATCATTTTTAAAAATTACATATATTTGAATGTTCAGGGTTTTTAAGGAATCAAATCAAAGGCGAATAGTTCTTTTCTTCAAAGCTGCGGAAAATTCAAAGCTTAGGGAAATATTCAGTCTAGTATATTCGAAACAAAACGATAAAATGATGTGCTACGTAATGTGTAAAGTGCACAGAAAAGGAGGTATTTAGTTTGACTGAATCAAGAAGTCATGGCTGGTTGGATTCTATGGCGCAAGGACCCTATTTGGCCTTGCTGGGCACACACAAGACAACTTTAAGTAATGGACACACACATTGAAAATTTTACTGACACAGGAGAGGAATACACCCAAGGAGGTGTAGAACCTGCATCAACTACAACTCGCAGGTTGCCAGCACAGTGGGTAACCCACTCATCCACGGCGACCCTCCAGAAGTTATGAATTGATTCCCTAATACAATTTAGTACTCTCTTTATACACTATTCCCGTTCTCTGCATATGTTGCTCTGCATCTGATAACAAAGCAGTTTTGTTTCGTTTTAAAGTTGTATTGAAGTTTCCATAAACCTATAAAATGTTTAAGTATTTCGAAATTATGTTTTAAGTCTTACATTCCAAAATTGATAATAATTTAAGCAAATTATATTCGGTAGGAAAAGTAATTTAGATGCAAATATGCACTAATGTTTTAGGATTTACGAGTTACCGTCGTAATAGAAGTTTTTCTAGATGATCATAATGCATTTACGTGTGTTATAGATTGTCAAAAACGTGAAAGCATCATACTACTGATAATAAAAGATAGAAAACATCATAATACTGATAATAAAAGATAGAATTAAGTTTAAAATCATATGAAAATTAGTAGTTATTTTTACACAATGCAAAAAATAGAATAACTATGAGTGTCAAAAACTTTTGAAAGATAACATTTAAACTTCAGTTTTCCCACTCACAAGTAATTGATGGTCAGTTTTTATTATTTGGTGGGCCCGTAATAGTGGATTTGCAGACCCGCTGAAATATCTATCTGACAATACCTCAATCAAGTTTTTTTCTCATGGCGTTTCTTAGAAGCCCCGGATCATTAACCAGGATTTTCGTAAATTTAGCAAAGCTCCCCCATTAGTTGTTTAACCAAAGATCAACCAAAATTAGCATCAAATAATTCAGGGTATCCTTATTTCACACTATATCCAATGTTGAAACAGTTCTAAAACCTTTTGATTTTCATAAAACCAAAACTAAATATAAATCAGGAATGGAGAATTAGACAAAGTATGTCCTGTTAAGTTCTTAAATTGACTTTCCTATCTGTAAAACAACGTTTTATTTTCCCGAAGTTGATTTCAGATTCAACAAGAAAGAAGATTTAGCAATATTCTGCTTCAAACTTTGTACATCAAATACATGTCTGTCCATCAAATTTCTGATTTGATAAGCTGTCAGAAGTGTTGTAGTTTGATTCTAACGATGAATCCATCCATATTTAGTTTCATGATGATTTTTTCAGCAAACATGAGCGTAACCTACCTAGTAATTTCAGTTTTAAACAATTCTCTGAATTTTCTTATAATTGGATACATTTATTTTTTAAGGAACATGTACGATATATCCTTAATTAATACGGAGCTCAAATTATTAAATATAGGGAAAGTAAAGTTGAGTCCCTTTTATTCCCAATTTGCCTCACTAAACTTATTACTGAAAAAGGGCAATATATAAATCATAGTTTGTGACATTCAAGATAAGTTATCCTCATTGCAAAAAAATGACAGTCAAGTGTAATATAAACAAAGTTTTAAATGTAGGACGTACCCGGAATGTTAAAATCTATGATCTATGCTTCAAATTCGTTAATACCTATAAAACCTACCCCTAAAATTAAGACTCAAATTCAAATTGAAATAAAAATGTTTGATATGTTTTTAATAAGTCTGAATTAAAACGTATTTTATTATCATCAACAAGTGTCTTGAAAAATTTTAGGAAAGACCAAACAAGTTATATGAAGTTATAGCTCTCTGAATCCGAGAGTACAAAAGCATAGTTAAAAATGAAAGAATATTCTAAAGAAAAAAGAAATAAAAGTAATATGTAAAAATAAAAATTCACATTATTCAAAAATGTGTTAATGAATTGATATACCTGCTATAAATATTCGATACGAGTTTACAAAGTACAGGGAATTCATTTTTAATAGAGTATACACATACATTAAATATATAGCATTAATCCATTCATAATTCCTGATAATATTTTATCTAATACTTTGTAGATTTTTTTCACCTCATAAAAGATTTCAAAGATTTCAGAATAATTTTTTAGATTAACAGCTTTTATTTGGAAGAGATAAACTACTGGACGGTAAAGGATGGAATAAAAGTTTAGGAGTAATAAATCGCAGTGCTTATCATTATAAATGTTGTCAATACTTACTGTTAGTAATCTGAAGCATTACCATAAATATCGTGTGCAATGGGTTTTAAAGAGGAATTTATTGTATTTTATTTTCTGTTGCAGTAATTAATAAGTTGCAGTTCTTTGTGGAATGTATTCGTCTTGCTCTGAAAATAAGAATGTTGAATTGCAATCCTGAAATTCTTATTTATAGTACTAAGAGAAGATTTTTTTTCCCGTTTCACTTAAATTTACCATCATACTTAAAAATGATGGTCTGAATATCCTCAAAAGTGATTATATGAATCGAAATATGATCAATTTTCTGCTGCAGAATAAAATTTTATACACATCTGTCGTTATATATAAAATTTGTTCTTTGGATTTCAGAAAATAAATTAAGACGCATGCTTGTAAAGTGGAACCGAATTTTGAGCAGTAAACTGTCGTTTGACTAGTATGAAATAGATTGTAGCTCAAATTTGAATTTGTAAATTTTGTTGATTGGAACAGAAAGTGAATGTGGACGAAAGAAATAGCTTTCTCTTTCACTTTACATAATACATTTCTTAAAATCTTTGTCAATAGCTAATATATTTAGCTTATACATCAAATGCATCAGGCATTTTTGAAATTATCGAACGATAATTCCAAGATAACTTCTAAACAATTTTGGGAAAGTGATTTTTAATTTTTAGAATGGGACAATGTACATTACTTAAGAACTAACGTTTGTTAGAAAATATTACTGAGAGCAATGGGGGAACATATTAACAGTAAATAAGCATTCTATTTGTTAGAAAACATTACTGAGTAGCAATGTTTTAGTGAATTTCAGTGACTTATAAGGTATCTTTCCACTCATTGATAAGGAAAACAGGATTTTAAATTCATTTAGAAAGTAAAATGTGCAAATATAGTGCGATTATGCACATGGCTCTTGAAAAACTCGACTTTTCAACGGCATTACCTACAACTCCTAATTTCTGTGATTCTATAAAAAGTAGATAAAAGTCAATTTACTTGATATATGTTCCACATGATTACTGTATGAATAACTTAAATTTTTTTGAAAACTTTTTACTGTACAAATCAAAATTATGGGTGGGATATATTTTTAAATGACAAACACAAACAACTTTTCCACAAACAACTTTTGGTATTATTCAGAATGTGCAATAGTGATGACTTTCACACATCAGTTTTATTACATTTACATTACAGAATACTGTTTTAATAAAATCATAAAAACAAGTTAAAGGTATTAAAAATTTATCAGCTCACGTTTTTCAGGTAATACATCACTTATTTTTATTCAATTTTAGACACTATTTCAGTATATTATATATGTACTAGGTGTGAAATTTATTTCTAACTTTTGATAATGATATCTCTCTCGACTTAAACTTTTCAAAAATTAAATATTAAGAGTCTACTATGAAGCAAGACTTCTGTACTTATGAAAAAAGAAGCTTGTCTGAGCTAATCAAGGGTATTTTCAGTGAGAGACCCACAGAATTTGAACTCCCACAAATAATTTTAGGGTTTAAAACAATTAAAAATATGATCTAGACAATATAATCAAACAAATAAATACGCGTACATACATCTGAAAAGTTGGAAAAAATCATTCAAAACTCGCAAGATTACTACCATTTTATCGGAATAGGGAACTGTGTAATAAAAAATCAGTAGAACAAGTCCTAAATTCTTTTCTCAATAATTGCCTGCGAAGAATTAACCATCCTGGTGGTTGACTCGACGAGGTATCTCGTCATTAGCAAAACTGATCAGATCTTGATGGACAAGATATCTAGTCATTAGAAGAAAACTGACCAGATCTTGATCTCGTCATCATAAAAAAAATGTCAATATCCTGATGACGAGATGTTTTGTCACTAACAAAATTGGTTCAGATCTTGATGAACGATCTCATCGAAACCACTTGGAGGGTTAAAGGTAAAAGTGACCCAGCAGATATATTCATAATAATGGTATTTTAAAAGTTAAGTTTAATGCATATCTGCATTGTTTACGAATAGATTTACATACGCGAATATCAGAATGAAATTCGACGTGCTCTTGAGCCGGAAATAATTCAACACTGTTTAAGCTACCACTTTTTAATTATCGACCATTCAATTTTTCCAAACTCATTAAATAATATTATACTGTTTTAATCTTCTTAACTGTGCTGTATGAGAATATGGAGCCCTGTCTCAGATCTCTTCCTGATGTAGTTCTGGTTTGTGAAAGGGTTTCAGAATTTGAGAATAAACTTATGCTTTGTTTCTTGGAAAGACCATGAAATAAACACAACAGGAAACTCTGGCCAGTACTTTGTGTCATGCCATACAAGGATGTAGCAGATGGTATAAGGGTTGAGCAAAGTCACTTGTATGCAATAGTTCTATGAGCAAGTCCTTTAAAATTCCGATAAATTCAAAATGAGAATTTTCTTTTTTGTTTTTCTGTTTCTTTTTTGCACAGGAATTTATAACCATTTGTAGCAGCACAGTTGTAAAGGAGTCATGCTAAAAACTTCTTTAGTAACATAAACATTCATGGTTTGGAATGTTATTATGGAAACAAAAGAGCTAACACTAAATGACGATAGCTATAAACTTGATCGAATGTAGTTCGATGTGATGACATACTATATTCAAGTTTGATCAGCTCAAAGGGTAATGAAGATTCATAAAGTATTGGTTAATCTTTCTCAGAGAAAGACGGGAAAGTGACCCTTGAAAGAAGACAATCCTGCATTATTATAGAAATGCAAAAAAAATTAGATAACTCCATGCAAAAAGCTCTCATAGATACTTCATACCTGACTGTTCATACTAATTGTACATTAATATACTTAATTAAGTTAACCTATACAATCACAAATAAAAAAAGAAAATATTTATGTGTTGCTGCAATGGAGAAATAAAGCACGGGACAAATCTTTACTGTGCAATACAATTTCAATTAAGGATTTTGTTTCAATCTTCGTGAGTATGTTGGATAGCAATATTTAAAAGTATATTTTAAAGAATCAGAGCGGTGGAATAAATATTTCCCACTTTATGAAAAAGTTATGTTTTTCAATTACACACGGTGCAAGCGTTTAGACCTTTTAAATATTCTGCGCACGCGCTTTAAACTTCATTAATTTTTCGATTGAATACCGACAATTATTTGTGATTGTTTCAATTATAAATACTAATTTCATGCGAAAACGTATTACTATTATCAATTTAATATATACTATAAATCTTATTTCAAATCGTTAACTTTTCATTACTTTACCTGCAAAATTGTTCTCATATTAGCATAGTCAAGTACATGGGCAAAACATAATGCTTTACATTTTTATTGTAATTTGTATATTTTTTAAGTAAACTTAATACATTTGATCACTTAAGATATTTTCGCTCATGTGGTTTTACAGAAGATAATAACTTTTTATAGAGCAATATTATCTGGAATATAAGCAGGTATGAAAAGGTTTTAGAAACTAGGTGCAAATTATATTCAAAGAGTATAACATCTATATATTTTATTAGAGTCACACAATCAATGTGTTTTTTGATATGAAGTAAAGTGGAGTGTTAAGAAGTTAAATTATAATTACAAACATAATGTTAATAAATATTTAGTATTTTAGTAATAGGAACACACGGTATAATAACTTAATATAAGGAAAGTTTGGGAGATATTCCTTTGAAGAAATATAGGAACACGAAAGAATATTTTCGATTTCGCATGAAACATTCATACTAACTAATATTTGGTTCATCTAATAAGCAATAATTTTATACTTATATTTTTGGATTAAATGTTCTTTCCTTCTTTTTATGTTCCTAAAAGTTGTGAAATGAATAAATACTTTTCCCGAATCCGTATCTAACAAAAAAATAACGCTTCTTAATAGCGGTTTTCGTTCCCGAAAGAAATAATAAAAACTGAATCCATTTGAAAACGAATCCGTATTCTTTTTTATTATCCTAACTTCATTTGCTGAGGATCGTGATGTCAATTTATGCTATCAGTTTACATAAAAGCATTTTGTATTTAGTTATAGAAACTTAGTCGAAAAGTTAAACAAAACAATACAAATAGCATCCTACCTTAATTCTTTTTCACAGCTAATTTCAGATAAACATACAAAAATATTGGGAGACGGAAAAATGGCTGAAATTTTTATTATAGTATTACAAAAGAGAGAAAATATCAGAAATTTGGTTTAAATACGTTATTTGTTTGGAAGTTTGATTTATTATATTCAAAAGAAAATTATTTATAGTTGCTCGGAAAGGTTACCAAAAATTTGGATTTCAACATTTAAGCAGAAAACTCGAAATTTATGTTAGATAGAACTAACTTAACAGGAAAAGAAAATGTTTCATTATATTCTTGCCTAAATGTTACTTTTTAATTGAATAATCATACAGAGTAAGCAATGTAAATTGAAGTTATATAATCGTCTCCAAATGTTTAATTTATTTTCCACAAAGCACTGCTGAATTGGTTTTTTGTCCCTCAAAGCCCAGAAAGATCTATATTTTTCAAGCAATAATGTCTCAAGAATGAAATAAATTCTTTTCGTAGTTCTATGGCAACGACATATCATGTAATGAAGTTTCTAAATAATCTTTAACTTATGATATCAAATCCAGAAAAGCAGAAATATGCTTTTAAAATTTTATGAATAAATATTGTTGTGGGGAAAAGGATAAAATGCGAACCATGTTATTCTAAAGAATTACTTAAAGTATTTCGGTATATTTTCTGGGTAATTTTAGGAGTGGTATGTAAATCAATATGAAGTATCTATAGGACGAGACTACCAGATTCAAATTTTCTCTAACTAAATTTAATTAGAAAAAGTTCAGAAATCGAGTGCTAAATAGTAATGGAATATTTTGAACAGTAAATGTAGTAGGATAATTCTTGGTAATAAACAGATTATTGAGCAAGACTTACCATTCTATTTCTGTAATGAATCTACATTTTTAAGTCGTAGATCGTCTGCCTTCGTGTAGGAAAAATGACCGTTAAGGAAAGACATCTCGAAACACGAAAATTCTCATTTACTTACCATCTTATCATTTGGAAATCTTAAAAATTGATTTTCAAATATAGGGCCGTGGTAGCCCGATTGGAAGAGTAACAGATTAGCAACCGGAGGGTTACGAGTTCGAATACAACCAAAGACCGTCGTGTACAAAGATGGCTGGTGCATGTTAAATCTGTCGTAGTCTCAAAAGTCCTCACCTTGGCGTGGTGTGGAAATTAGGAGAGTGGAATGCCAGCTCAGGTGTGACCTTATCAACTGACCGTGGTTCAAAATTAAGTAGTGTTGTCCTCGGTCATTCCCTTGGGGATTGATCCCGGACCGTTGCCAATAGCCTGTTACATTGATATAGTGCGACGATAATTAACTACATACCTCACAGGTGCAGAGGGCAAAAATCATTTTATTCTTATGATTATTGCATATTTAATTAATGTATATTTTATTTATCTTAGTGACTTTTATCGTATGTTATACTTTATTAATTAAACATAAATTCCTTTCATTTTAAATCTTATAATTTTTTATTGAATCTTTTGTTACCATTTCAAAATTCGAAAGTAAAATCCGAGAAACATGAATCTTGATAAGTTTTAACATAAAAAAATAACTCAAAACATGCGATAAAATAAACAGGACAAATTAAGAAAGGGATTTTCAGTATAAAAAAATAAACCATCGAAAGACGAAGATTTTACTTCCGGTTATCCAATTTTCTCGCTCAGTACATAACGGAGTTTCCTTAAACTGTAAAAAAACAACATCACTTCCGGATTACATTAAGGAAACAAATTCTATCACAAACACACTAGTACCATCTACATAAGCTTCACAGGAAAAGCATCTCATACATAAGTATCGCTTGTACCATTGCAATTAATAAGTTTATTTGCCTAGTTAAAAATATTTATAACTAATTAACAATGTGAAGCTTACAAGTACGATTAAAATCATTTTCAAAATTTTGTATAAACATTAATTTGATTTTCTTGGCTCAACACATTTTCAGAGACGATACTGTAAGATAAATTTTAACATATATATAGAAGTGGCAATAGTTTTAGATATAGTAAAGAAACATTTTATTGCCTAACAACTAACAATTTACTTTCAGGAAATTACAATGCAATTTTTCAGCTATTTGATTAAAATATGATTACTTTTCCTATTACGTTGATGGTTTTAAGTACATCTCAAATCCTGCTTTGATCATGAATGTTCGTAGTGGTTCTGAATACCATTAAAGTGGCAGGTACCTGTTTAGTTAGTTCCGGTATTGCAAAAAAGGACCTTAGAATGAAAAACCGAACCTGAATGACTTAAGGTCTACTTTAACAGCAACGTATAAATGAATTCATGTCCTGTAGCATTCTAATTTATTATGAAAGTTTGGAAGACTGATCTTTAATCGTAATATTTTAAACGATACTCTAAGTCATGTGCTCACTTTTTATTGTGTTCCCGTGGTACTTACAGTACTTTTTTCATTGTTTATAAACGAACACTGATTTTTCTGTTTGTGAATTGGTATGAATAATACTTGGGATTAACACAAAAATAGCTTTTTAGGTTGATTCGAAGTTGTAGTCTATCCTCTATCATTTTAAAATACCAGAAGATGCGAAATTCCTCTAACAAATCTTCCCTCTAGAATTATAAGAACATCTGCTATTCCTTGATATTATCTCAGCAAAAAAATTGTTTCAATCTTAACTTTTGTTTCTATATGAGACATTTATTCTCTCATTTGGACTTTTTCGTTTTTCTCTTTTCGAACTCAGTTTTAGAATTATGTTAATTTCGTGCATCTGTGAGAGGGATTTTCAGTGCAGGTGATACAAATCGGAGTTAGCTTAAAATGTTGCTTCGAAAAACAATACAAGTGACCTCATGTTCTGAATACGTATAAGAAACACGTTCCGCCACAGAAACAGTATTGCCACCTTTAGCTTGATGGAAAATACCTCTCAAAAGTTACCGACGCAAAAGGTCGAATTACAGATATCTGTTAACCTTATGACCGTCATGAGATTTCTTATTAGAATTGTGTTGCTCCACAATGCACATGACTAAATAATCGCATCTATTGATTGAAAGAATACTAGGAAAGAATCTATTGGTCAAGGAGGTCCAAACTGGTTGGAGTTCATGCAGGGATGACTGCAGATTGCAGAACGAATATATACGTGTGGAATCCTTAGCGGGTTAACAGCATGGAGCTTCCACCTTCTGTCCATAAGAATGAAGATTGAATTATTTAAGATTTCAATGAGAAGCATGAATCATATTAAACAGTTTCTGAAAACAGAACAAATAGATAAGCAAATACATTCTTCTTAACGATAGTTATAAATTGTAGGATGTATAGAGATATCGTACATTGTATCATTTAGCCATCTCAACCTTATTATGATCTGTATCAAAAGGTTTCTTAATAATTGGATTCTGTCAGAACTTATGTTACATGAGAAGTCTTTAGCAAACAGCAAATTACACAGAAGAGAAAATACTTCCTGTTAAGAAATAATTTGATTTATCCTTGCTTTAACTATGCTCGTTAATTTTCAATGTTAAGGAGTTTTCCCTGTAAAGATAAATGCAGAGGGCGCTAGTGTTTTGGTAACCTTTCTTGGGACTCTTGTCGTAGCTAGGCATGATACTCGAATACAATATCAGCATGTTGCTTACGTTAAAAACTAACGTCAAACATCTTCAAAACTGCGATAAATCAAATTATTTCTTAATCGTAAGTACTTTCTCTGTTAGTTATTTTATAAATACACTGAAAATTCCTTTCTTAAGCGATCTGCTGAAATCGCTTTCGAGTAACATACCAAGTTATGCAACAAGTTATAAAAGGGGTTACCAAAACTCCATCGTATCCTATATTTAGTCTTATAGAAATCCCTTCCATAAACGACATCAAGATACACAGAAAAAGGAGTAGCTTAAAATGTACTTTTAATCTTATTAGAGTGGTTAGCGCTCTGGTCATCAGTTAACCGGCTCTCGTTGGGTTCAAATCCCGGTCTAGTATGGATAGTCAGTCGTAGTGGTTTGGCATCCATTTTGAGCCGCAGGTCTAGGCGTAATTAGTCCTCGTGTAGCAAAATGTGAACTTAAAGTGACTATCCAAACTAACCTCTTTTTAGTATAATCCAGAATAATTACACGTCTCTGCTTGCTTGAAAGTAACCATACACGTTAGAAAAACGTGATGAACTTGATAGTAAAAATGTAAATCATGATATGTTTACATTTAAAGTTGTAAATAGTGATATGTTTACATGTAAAGTTGTAAATCATAATTGGTGGTGTCTTGAAGAGGTGTCTCGTCATTAGCAAAACTGGTCAGATCTCGATAAACGAGCTATCTCTTTATAAGAAAACTAACCTGATCTTGATATCCTCATCATCAAAAAATAGGAAGTATCTTGATGACGAGATATCTCGTCATTAGCAAAATTGGTCAGATCTTGACGGGATACCTCGTCGAAACAACTTGGAGGGTTAATGTTTTTTTAACGTAGAGGACGAATAAAAAGAACTCAATTTCAAGCAGGCTGAATGTAATAACTTAAATAAATTAGATGTATCGAAATAATCATTATTGGTCTCATGTGAAAAATACACTTACTGTTTTTATTCAAATAAAATAACCTTAACTGTCGATATTCAAAATAAGAAAAACGTGTACCTCAATTTCACGAACCACGCTCTTTGGGTTGAAAGCATTCAGGCAGCAGAATTTCCTTAACGAAATCATCTTTAAATAGGTGCATAATCCAGTCTGCAAAATAAACAAAGCATAAGTGAAACAGAAATACCGTATAACGTATTTTAAAGAATGACAAAACGCGCCAAATTGCGGAAAATGTTCCAAACAGGAAAACAAAAAAGTCGACTCAAGTTCCGAAAACCGCTCTTCGTCGCAAAAGTGCTAAGCCACGTGGAAGTTAGTTCGAAGAGAAGGAACAACAGGTTTCCGTCCGCCATTTTGAAAACAATTAGACACGCTCGCCTGAAAAAGCTTTTTCAATAAATCTCTCCTCTCCCGAATCTTTTTTTCTTCTCACTTCTCACTCTCCTCATTTCGCTTCTCCAGTGCCATTTTGTAGCTGGTGCCAAAATATGTAATAATCTAATAGCCGAGAAGGCGACCGCAGAATCGTAACAGATTCTTTATGTCAATATTATAATTACTGGGATTATTACGTTAAGTCATCAGTATTGTTGACATTGAGAATTAATTCTTCACTTTGCCTGAAGAGGCGCTGCCTACCAGCGCAAGCAGGAGGAGGGGAGAAAAAAACTAAATGGCTGTGACTTCATAATGAAGCTTTTAATGGGCCTTAAGACTTGTAAAACTCCCTTTTCTAAACAACTAAATCAAGACAAGGTGCCAGGAACGATTATTTTTATTGAGATAAACTATATGAATTGATTAAATTAGTTACTCGGGATTGTTTTTGAGTCAATTTTCGCCAAAGACGTTTAATGGAGTTTGATAGGGAAAGCAAATATAATTCTTTTCTTTCTTTTCGTTGCAGGCTGTGGAAGATGACGGAATCAAATTATTATTCTAACGAATTTAATGTCGGATCTTTTGTTAATATGTTATGCAAAGGTCAGTGATTGCAAACAAAATTATCCACTTAATCTGTTTAATGTATTAAATTTGCCACTTCATAATACCTCCATTTTACACATTGCGTGCTGCTCGAATGAAATCTTTATTTGGATAAGATTGATTCGCATCAACTACTTTTTTATAAAACAAAAGGATGTAATTATTTCTGTAAAGACATTAAATAATACTTCTTTTTTTTGTTTTGTAGTAACATCTAAGCCCCCAGTACCTGCATGGAAGGTCGGAATTGGCCAGAAAAAGTTTTGATTGAAAAATTAAAATGTGCTCTTTCGATTATATTTCTTACTAAAACATTTTGATCACATTTTGTATTATTATTTAATTTTGCATTATTGTGCTTATTTACTTGTATATATTTTTAATATTATACTTATACTTAATGTTTAAAAATGTTTGAAAACTTGATATTTTTACTGAAGAACTTTGATTATCTGAGTTCCGATTAACCGAGTGTCCATTTTATCCGAGCTGAATTTGAAACCGAGTCTCTTTTCTAAAGCTTCGAGCACGATTGTGCTCACTTGCCGAGAGAGATAGGGAAACAGAAGCCCGTTAAGGACTTTTTAAGAGTGTCCGAGAAGTATGTTACTCACTTCCAGATTTACTAGAAAATAATCACGATAAATACATACTGCACTCTAATTCAAATATAGATTATTCTTAATCGTAGCTTAATGGATCTTTCTGTAGCTGTACTAGTGACATGTAGAACAGTAGAGATTTTCTATATTTCGTATCGGTTGTTTTGTGTTACGACGTCCTCATTATCCGAGGTTGTCTCGGTCTACATTACCTCAGATAATCACGGTTCTACTGTACTTAAACTTTTGTATGGGTATTGAGACTGTTGAAGATCTTTAATTAAACTCAAACTGATGACACTAGGCATTTCTAATAGTAACAAGCGTGGAATATTAACATAGAAGTCAATAACATCTATAGATATTTATATACAGATTATTTATAGATATTTACTATAGATATCTATTTTAGATATTTATTATAGATATTTATTATAGATATTTATTATACATATTTATTATACATATTTATTATGCATATTTATTATATTTATTTATTATAGATATTTATCTAAGTGTTTTCAACTTTACAAAATGTTGTTACTGCAAAAATAAGTGGCACTTTCCTTTAATCTAATGGACTGCTGTTTACAGGTAGAAGTGCCAATAAATTATAATAACACGGCATATAATGTCTGAGTCTAAATATGCCTATAACTTGGTATAAATAAAATGTACTTTTATTTATACCAAGAAAAATCAAATAAAGCTCCTCTAGTTTTACAGTATTCGAGAAGCAACTTTACTATCCGCATTTTTTATTGTTTTTCTAACACTCCCTTAGAATAATTGATTTTAAATTTTAATTTCCTTCAATACTTTTAGGTTATATTGGTACTTTAATAAATGGGAAATCGGATATAGAAAAAGATACACTAAATGTTTTTTAGAAAAAGTATATTCCTTTCAGAACGATGAAAATTACTTCTTACACTTGATGTTTGGGAATATTGTGAACTACTACATTCTACATAAACTTAATACATTTCATTTGTACAGTCATCTAATACGTTAAAGTCACTGATTTTGTCAATTAATGGTTACACTGAATCGCGACTATATTTGCTATACAACAGCTTGTTTATTAACAAGCAAATACATTGAGTAAAAGTAGCATGAATAGTTTTCTTTATCTAACCTAGGCTAAACTTTTCGTTATCCTATTGTTATTTTACTAAAAAGCCTATGTATAACGTTTGGCTCAAAAATATTAAGTCTTTCGGAAGTTTTCGCATAAAAAGTGATAAAACTTTTTGATAAATTAGCAAAAATGGATACGTCTATACGCATTAATTTTTCATGTATTGTCAAAATTTCAATTCGCATAGTCTGCACAAGTCAAATTAACTAACTATTTGATAAGTGCATCGCTTCACTGTAAAGCCAAGAAAAATTTGTACACATAAAATTTTGCAAAAAAGCATACGCTAGGTAACATTTTAAACCCAAATTTGGAATCATGATGATCGTTTTATTTGTTCTTAGATTTATACAAGATATCAAAGATTATTCAACAAAATTTCAAGTAAATTAATTAAAACCAGATGCGCAGGGAGCATTTTGCAATCAGAAGAATGTCATGAAACCACATTAGATATGTAGGTAGCTAATTAACTTCGCACAGGGGAAACACAACGGACTATTGGCGATAGTTCGAGATCAATCCAGAAGGGAAAGATCAAGGACAGCTCCTCGTAATTTTGAACTACTGTCAGATGAAGAGAACAGCATCTGTAAAACCTCACTAGGAGAAAAACACGTTTTTGTAGTAGACTTACTATATTTATCTACTACACCTTTGCTGTTGTATTCGTAACTCAGTCAAAAATTATCGTAATAGGATAATTCGTTTTGCTATCCACAGAATTTAATATCAATTAATTTTGAACGCTGAAATTGAAAAATCGATCGATTTTGATGAGTTTGAAAGTACACTGTCTCCTTAACGAAAAAATCCTGAAGATAGAAAACTTGAAAGAAAAACCTTGAAAAAATCACGCTTTTAGATTCTCACTTGTATTAGTGTTTGATTTTATGGTAAATTTGGAATTGAAGATTAATACTAATTGATTTTTATACACGTAATATAATAGATCTGTCCTGGCTGAATTTTTTGACTCGAAGGCCAAATTTGATCGAGCTACACCGGACACAAGTAATGGATGCAGAAACATACACAAGGAAATGTTTATGATACAGGAGTGGGATATAAACCCAGGGTAGTTTACAGGAATCGAAACTGCATCGCATACAACTCGCAGGTTGCTATACCAATAGGCAAACTCACTGAGCCATGGC
This sequence comes from Meta bourneti, assembly GCA_933210815.1. Taxonomy (NCBI): domain Eukaryota; kingdom Metazoa; phylum Arthropoda; class Arachnida; order Araneae; family Tetragnathidae; genus Meta; species Meta bourneti. The sequence goes on along the minus strand of OW119929.1, from coordinate 71,841,221 downwards.
GGCCTCATGTCTTTTATTTGGTCTCGGCTGTTCAGCACCTTGATGAACCACGAAAGAGAATGCTTTTTATTTAAAGTAGAAATAATCCTGGGTATGGGAAAGTGTGTTATTGAAAATTTTGAAATAAGTAAGTGGAATGAGCATTTATAACCTTTATAATAAATTGAAAATTGAATATCTCAGTAGGTTTCTTGTAGTAGGTTAAGAACTTGGTAAATTTTCATTTCAAATGAACATTCTGCAGTAGACGGGAGTGTCCATTCTTATTCTTAAAGTCATACTATCTTCCTTTAGCGCCAGCTATACTGAATATTTAAAGCTAATGAGGATACCTCATTTTAGTGCCAACAAACTTGCTTGTGGAACTACTAACACATAAAGCAACGACCTTGAGGTTAAATAAATGTAATTCTGCCAATAATTTCAAATTTGAGTTCATACTATACGTAGTACGAGTCCCACAGAAAAATATCAAATTAAATTCTTTGATTCAACATATTTTTGGCATTGAATGACAATATAGTATGTTACAAATAATAACAAATTTATAATATAGAATCAGTGTTTTTCATATTTCTGAAGATCATGTAAAGATTTAAGAATACATCTTAAGCACTTAGTTGCTTAGGAATCTTTGCTGCAAAATAGCTCGAGTACGAGATATTGCTATAGGAAATAAGGATTCATGTACGGCATAGCTAAAATGAATTATTTCTCTTAATTAAAACTAGTCATATGTTGAGATAGATTTGCATAAAATTTGAAAATTTAGCTGCATCTGTGTTCAGAAACGCTCCATATATCGCCTCTAACTTGAAATCATCACTATTATCATCTGTCTATTTATCAGTCTTAGGCTGTTCCATAGGTGGCTCTGTGAAAGTCTTCCATGTTTTGAGAGGTGTGCTTATGTGAATATCTTCTTTGGTTTAACCTTTATGCCTCTTTTCTGTATGTGAACGATCTTAGATTATGACTCGAACCATTTGGTCGTATGCAGTGTACTGTGCACTGAGAGCTTTAAATGTGAAATTCAAAAATATTGGAATACCGGAAGACTAACAATGCAATGGCAAGTTCCTGAATCCATCATCACATGTATTCAACAATTTCCAACTTAAAATCCAATCCAATTTAGTTTTCATGTAATGATGACTGACTTTGTTTACGTTACAAAATCTAGTATAAAAGAAAATTTCTCATCATTTTGTAAAAATCCATACGTTTTGGAGGGAAGCATGAAAGTAGAGCAAGAAATTAAAAATGAATCGTCATAGTCTCAATCAAAAACACAATATGTTGCATTCTTTGGTATAAGCCCATACGTTTTAAACTATGAAACATGTACAAAAAATTCTCCGTGAGACCGTCTCATTCAAAGGATGCGACGTATTGTCTTTCTGACGGAGACGGTCTCATGGGGAATTATGAAACCCATACTTTGTGGAGAGACTATTGAAATATGTGTAATAAATTCATGGTATATATATGTCCCCGTCTCAATCAAAAATAAGTATGTCACATCCTTTTGTAAAAATCCATACTTTTTGGAGAGAACATTGAAACATGTGCAATAAATTCCCAATAACTCATCTTTTCAATCAGAAATAAGTATGTTATATCATTTGGTAAAACCCATACGTTTTGAAGGGAATTATGAAATATGTTCAAGAAATTCACAAGAAGTCACTTTCTCAATCAGAAATAAGTATACCCCATTTTTGGTAAAAACTCATACTTTTTGGAGAGAATATTGAAGCATGCGCAGAATATTCACAATAACTCACATTCTCAATAAATAATCTGTCCAATCATATTTGGTAAAAACCCATACTTTTTGGAGAGAACATTTAAAGATGTTAAAAAAATTTATAAGTCACTGTCTCAATCAAAAATAAGTATGTCAGATCCTTTGGTAAAAACCTATACTTTTTGGACAGAACATTGAAACATTTGTAAGAAATTCACAAATTTACAATAAGACACCGTTTCAATCAGAAATAAGTAAGTCCCATCCTTTGGTAAAAACATACTTCTTGGAGAAAACAGAAACATGTGCAAGAAATTCACAATACGGTCACATTCTTAATCAAAAATGAATCTGTCTCACAATGTGGTAAGCACCCATATTTTCTGAGGAAAATATGAAACATGTGCAAGAAATTCACAATAAGTCACCTTCTCAATCAGAAATAAGTATGTCACATCCTTCCTTAAAAATTTATACTTTTAGGAGGGAACTTGTGCAAGAAATTCACAATGAGTCACCGTCTCAGGGCCGTTAGTGGAAGTGAAAGGAAGGACTCTTGAAAGTCTTGACCTATTTTAAGAGTCCTGTTCTCTTCCCCTTTTAGAAAGTTCTCCCCCTTACCTGCTGCGATGCGTAACCTTGGCAGTCGGTAGAGGAGAACCCTTTCAGGGGTTCCTTACCCCATCCACGGTCCCTTCCGTTATTCTTTTTTAAGAGAGAAAGTTCCTTGAACTTGCATTATTTTCGGCTCTCGACATATCTGAAGGGTAAAGTTCGAAGGCCTCTTTCCTTAGGACCGAACATTCCCAAAACGGTGATCTCGGGAAATGCTTTGGCCCTTTTTTTCGCGTGCTAACCCTTGCTCCGCGTTTAAGTGAATTCAAAGCATGAGGATTGATCTATGGATTGGCTGGTGCCGGAAACGTTGAACAGGTGTCTTGCATCATCCATTCGACCTTCCGTGTTAAGTTGGAGAAGATTTTATTCTCAGGATGATTTCCTGACGACTTCACACGGGATGCAAGGTGTGATTATTGTTTGAAAATACAGGGATCAACAACTTAGGATCATTGCTGAGAAATACTAGTAATGGCGGAAGTGTTAAAAAATGTAAGAAATATTGTAAAATCTAATTTTCATAACAATACGATTACATATTTTTATCTCATTCTAAAGAGTCCAACATTTAATGACTAAATAATCACATCTATTGGTTGACAGAATCCACGGAAAAATTCTATTGCTCAAGAAGATCAAAACTGATTAGAACTAATGCAAGAAAGACCTCAGGTTGTCGAGTGGATCTATGCGTGTTACTCCTCAGAGAGTTAAAGTGGGTGTTAAATTGACGAGGGCAAAATTGGTGTTAAAAAGTGGGTTTTGACCCTCGAGGTGATCTTGATGAGGTATCTCGTCCATCAAGATCTGACCAATTTTGGTAATGATGAGATTCTCGTCGTCAAGGTATTTCCCTTTTCTTGATGATTACGAGATCCTGAAGGACGAGATATCTCGCCCATCAAGATCTGGTAAGCTTTGCTAATGACGAGAAATCTTGTCAAGATTACCATCAGGAGGGTTAAATTGAATAAGCTAATCCACATAATATCAAGAATGTGAATAGCAAAACTGCATTGATTATGTATAACCTTTGACTCAACTAAAATTAGTTTTAGGTAAGATTATATCAATAAATAGATAATACTAATTTAGTTTAAAATAAAATTCAAACGGTATTAAGTATTATAGAAATTGTTTAATTATATTGATTTATAATTTGTTTTAAAAATAAACAGGCTCTATCCAATATTTTTATATTTCATTCCACTATCATGAATGGTAGAATTGCGTACAGATTTTTGTCATGGAAATGACTATCTTTTATGATTCTTTATTAATCGAAGACTTTTATAAACTATTTTCCCTTCAAGAAAAAAAGCTTATCTCAAATTTTTTGGTGCATCTGTCATTTGTTCTGTACGAAAGGAAGTAATATGAAGCAGTCACATATGAGACATTCGTTTACATTGAGCTATCCCATACGTGATGGTTTGATAATAGTTCTTTTTATATAGAAAAATATAACAGATATACCTATAAATTTGCGATAATTGAAGGGAAGATAGTTTAAGTTCAAAAAGTTTCTGATCAATAAAGTATAACAACAGATGCTGCTGTTTCGATGAATATTTTTCGTGTGATTCTCCCGAGAATGGAATATCCTTATGCTTAAAATTTATGCACAATAGTTTTGTTAGTAAATATGTAGTTGCGTGATTTATTTTCTGAAAACATTTTATTTCAGCTTCATAGGGCAAAGCATTTGTAATATTTTTATACAATAAAAACAGTCAAAATAGCAGTGATTTGAAACTCACTGCATTGTTCATAAAGTAATTTTACCATTTCGCCGAACTCAGTCAACTGTGAAAAACTAACAGTTTAGATACAATAAGACGACAAGATAAAAGGCATCACACAGAATAAGATAACAACAGCAATATTATTTAACTTGAAAACACCCGAATGTTTTATAAATTTCATTTATGTCATACATTCGGACAAAAAAATTTAAATCTTTCTTTCAAGAATAAAGAACTATTACTTTTTCTCCATCAAGAAATATTCTGTTTTCAGCTCGCTTCCGGTGACACAGCTCACAAAGGAGACCAAAAATGAATGTTCCTCTCAATCATTTCATAAAAAAAGAGGAACAGAATGAGCATACATTGACTGTTTGGCTCAAATTTAGATACAGTGTGCTCGAAATTTTTCTTTACAAATGGGTTGACGCATCTCTGATGACAAACGACAATCTATTATACAGAATGGGGATTCCCGAAATATGCATCTGAAGTATAAAAACTATATTTCTTCTGGATTGAAACTTGGCAACGTTCCCTGCTTTATATGCCTAGACTGACCATTTTGGACATGCACACCCTCCATTCTAGAAGGCTCGGATCTTTTAACTTTCCAAATAAATAGTTCCTCGCTGAGGTTCTTTTTTTGCATTCGTTTCGGCATGATTCTCTGCCATTTTCGCCATTAAAGAGCTGACTATCGAATTACACACTGTATGAAGAATAAAAAGAATTTTAAGGGTAGTTGAAAACAGTGATTTACATGAACACTTACTGAATGTTTAGTCCTAGCGATTAAAGACACTAGATAAAAGTATCTACTCTTATGTTTTGGTGATTTGAAAGCAGAATAGGACTATGAAGAGAGAGCAAAGAACAAAGTAAACATAATAAAAGAAGGTAACTGGTGTTTTCAATGTAGCTTGGTTTGTTTCATTCGTTTCGATATGCTTTTCTGTCATTTTCAACATTACAGAACTAACTATTGAATTACACACTGCATATAATAAAACAACAATTGTTATGATGGATAGTTTAAATCTGCGATTTGTATAAACGAACACCTGCTGATTGTTTAGCTTTAGCGATTAAAGACACTAAATATGAAGTAAAGTTTCGTAGTTTGTGTGATTATTTATTTGAAAGAATAGAGCTATATGAAGAACTAACTAATCATATCAATAAAATGAAGAAGGTAATTGGAGTTTTCAATGCGACATGTTTCATTTTTTCCATTCGTTTCTATATGCTTCTCTTTGACAGTTTTCATTGTACAACTGACTGCCAAATTACAAACTGCATGGAGCAAAACAGTTTTATGGATAGATTAAAACTACAATTTACAGGAACACACACTTTTGCTGATTGTTTAATCTTAGCGGTTAGAGACACTAGATGTAAAGTAGTTTCATGGATTGGTGATCATGTATTCGAAAAGAGAGTAGATCTATAAAAACAAACTAATCAGACCTGCCTAATAAAATAATATAACTGTTGTTTGGAATGTGGCGTTGTACTTTTCCCATTCGCTTCGATATGTTTTTCTTTGCCATTTTCGACGCTAACGATCTAACTATCGAATTATACACTGTATGAAAAAACATTTTCATGCATAGTTTAAAACAACAATTCACACGAAAAATTTCTGATTCCCCTAGAGATTAAAGATATTAGATAAATAAGTAATATGTCAACTGGTTTGGTTGATTATTTATTTTAAACCAGAAGACAATTATGAAGAACAAACTAATCAGACCCGCAAAATAAACGAAGGTAACCAGTGTTTGAAATATGGCATGTTGTAAATTTTTAACTTTATTTTAAACCATGATTGGAAACTGAATTACTATTTTACATATTTCACCCCATGTTGACAGCAGTAACAAAAATTTAACTTTTCTTTTATGGAAATAAGAAATTGAGAATCACAAAATTATTGCCAAATTAACGAAATACACTGATTTATATATTGATACAATGAAATGCATTGATTTATGCAATGTATTTAAAGCGCTTTGATACAAACAAGCCTTTTATTTGCCCATTACTTATATGTTTATACAGAGTACAATTGGATGTATCCATTTAAATTATGCTATCACAAATTAAAGATTCAATCTTGTTATTATAGCTCTGTATATTTTGTATTATTTTATAAGTAAGTTATTGCTGCAAGTTTTAATAGTTGGTTTTCGTTTGAAAATAATTTCAGATGGTAGCATCATATCTTTTTTATTTTATCGAACTTTTAATACACTCATCCTAATAAAAAGAGAGTGGTAGCAAAAATGAAATTTCGTCTTGTGTACAGAACTATGAATTTCATGAAAATTAGCTTTTCATTGCTCAATTTCTCTAGAAGGTTTATAGGGAAATATATTTGTTAGATTTCTAAATTTGAAAGTGGGATGGGAGAACCCTTATAACAGCGACTGGTTAACGAGCTGTGAGAAAATCACAAAAGTCTTAATGATATGACGGCATAAATAGCTCTGAAGCTTTATTTTATCAGTTATTGAATCTTTCCCCATAGAAAAGCAACTCAAAAGCATGAGTAGGGTTTCAATGCACAAAAGGAACACATGTGGGCGCAGGAAACTTAATTTTGAGAAACAGAAGATCTAAAGGGACTCGGAAATTACTTAGAAGTCAACTCTATTTAGAACATTTCTGAAAACTGGATACCTTTACAGGTAATTCTAAGAACTTATTTTAACAAGAGAATAATACCTCAAAGGTTGTGACATTTACAACTACTGGTATAACTTTAAACTGATATCTAAAAAGAAACTCTTCAACATTAAAAAAACGTTTCAGGGCGAACAAGTAAAAAACTAATTATATTCAATATTTATATAAAATATTGATTTTTTATCAAAAAATACTGCAAGATTGAATATTTTGGACGATATACCCAGAATAACGCACATTCAATCTCGTTATCATACAAATCCGATAAAATTTTAAAATAGTCATTAATTAATATCTGGATTGAAGATGAAAATAATTTAATTAGTTTTACATATTCAAATCATTCTTCTTCAATTTAATTTATAATGATAAATTATAAATTAAAATGAATGAGATTTTAATCAGATATTTTTATATGAAAAGTACTTTATCGTAAGTATAAATTTATCCACGATAATAAATAAGTTAAACTTTAAGAAAAATCATCAATTATATGGCACTCTGATATCTAATGAAATGTCAAATGTCGTGGGAGATTTCTTTTACTGATATGTAAGATGTCTTCAAGTATAACAACTGCACGATATTTGCATGCTTTGCTTTTATAGAAAAGCAGATAAAAAGGACTATTAAAACTTTTATTTAATTTATCTTGTGTATATATTAATACACGGCTTCATATATACAAAAGAAGGTTAAAGAAATTATTATAAAGTTTAATTTGACGAAAAAGAATATTTCATGGAATTTGAACAACTTAGTTTAAATGATATTATTGAAACCGTTAAATTATTAATTTAGAATATTAAAAATAATTTATATTATGTTTTATAACCGAAGTATAATTACTTCTTTAAACATAATATGAAACACTATAATTCGCTAATTAATAATAAGAATATTACTGAATGAAAATATTTAACGCCATATTAACGATTTGTGACTTTTGACAGCTCTACTTTTTGCAAGTTTTACACTGAGGTAGGTATTTACAACTCAACGCAAATGCAATATAGGCATAAAATATAATTTTTAAAAGTAGTAATTTATGTATCTTGTTATTCGTAAACTGTGTGCTAAATATGCAATTTTTTCCTGTACCGAATATCGCCCATTCAAGTGTGTTAAATACATATTGCTAATGAATAAAATTACATATCCTCCCGCTTTAAAAGGAATTCATGGAATCTCGTTTCATACTGTTAATAATTTTTTGGTTATCACCATCTTGGATTACTGATTAAATGAAGAAATTCAAAATATAAATATCAGTTAGATCTGTACATTATCTATAAATTTTGATGACTTGTGAAATGACTAGTTAGTTAAGCAAAAATATCTGAGTCATCAAAAGCTGGATCAGTTACTTCTCGTATTTCCGATTTTCTCTTACGAATTCGGTGAATAAATGTGAGAGCTTTTAAGAGTATAAATAATTACAGCATTTAGTAAATAGCGATTCATTTTCCACTTTGATATTCTGCGGTTCTTATTTTTTCTGACCTCTGAGTGAAACTTACTATCATTTCTAGTTTTGCTTATTAAATTGTTTGTTTTGCTGCAGTATAATTTTTTACTACTATTTACACCTATGTCTAAGGTTTAATTCTCTTAGCGTCGTGAGATTTTCTATTGGTAGTGATGCTTTTACCCCTTACACACGCAATGATCAAATAACCACATCTGTAGTAAAAGTCCATGGATTCTTTCAACCAGAATAAATGTTGTATTGGTCCTTTCCTTGGAATAGAATCATTATTTGGAACGATTCTTCTGGTCCTTTCTAGGGAATAGAATCTTTCGAAACGATTCTATAATCCCATTCAATAGAATAGAATCCCTTGGCACGCCATATTCCTTAGAATATATATATAATTCTCTTGAAAGATTCTATTGGTCAAGATCAAAAGTTGATAGAAGTAATGCAGGGAAGACTACAGGTTGGAAGGTGGAATTATGTTTGTGAACTCCTCAGAGGATTAAAATGCATTCTGAGCCACTAAGAGCATTCATGAGTTCAAGTAGTGTTTACTTTTGTTTAAAAAAATGCAGAAATTTTATGTATAAAATACAAAGTTAAAACAGAAACAATGAAAAATCCAAAAATTGCTTTTCAAAAATGTTTTTTTTTAATAATGATGTAATTAGTGATAAAAGCAATGCGAAGTAAGAAATTAGAAAACTAAAATTATGGTCAGAAATTTGTTTAAGTATAAAATAGTAACACACACACTTCAAAGCAAGAAAACGACAACCCCATTACAAATATCAACTATAGTCAATGTCAAGCGTAAAATAAAAATTACCCATACAGAGTTTACAAAAGGAAAAGAGCAATATTTTGAAACGTCTCTGATTTATTTTTTACAATTCAAATAATCGAAGGATGAGACGTTTTATTCAAAAGCATTCCTTACATTTTTCATCAGAATATTGAAGACAAATGTGCTCATATTTTATTTGCTCACTTATGAAACACGACGCTATTCAGAATACATATTAAATAATGTATATACAAACCATTTGTCATATTTCGTGTAATTTGCTCATTCTTTAAGTATTAATTTTAAAACTTGAGGACCATTCTAAACCTTTACATTTTTATTTGAGCATTTAAAGAGATTAAATCTTGATGAGATATAATATTATTAGGATCTTATTAGTGGCAAAAAGATTTATTATGTAGTTTCTTATGGCTGAAATTTTAAAATGTGAAACGTGTTTTATAATAGAGAATTATAAAACATTAAACCGAGGTAATGGGTTGATGCTTCACACAATTCTTTTTTGAATAACTTTGTTTAAAAATCATTAATTCAGATAATTTCATAAATCAAGTACAGAAAAAGGCTTTTCGAAAACTATTAGGAGAGAACGTTTTTCTGTACAACACTGTGATTAATTTCAATACAACAGCGTAGGTAATAAACATTATAAATACCGTTTAAAAAAATCCATTCTTAAGCCTGTTGATCAGATTAAGTATTGAGGTGTATAAGAAAAAACATTCTATGCGATACATAAATATAAAACCAATAAAAATAGTAATGCATTTTTGTTTTAAGACTACAATAAAAATTTAAATCCTGTAAAAATTGATTCATAGTAAAATTCCATAAAATTTTAAGCAATTATTTCACTGATTGGATCTAAAAATTATTTCTCCATTCTATAGAATCGACACTGCTGTGAAACTATGCTGAATGCTATAATTTAAAGCTCTTTTAGAATTATAACTATTTTATCGGTTGTTAAAGCAAGCAAAGGATAGATTTATGTGTTTGGTCCTTGCCTGGGGACTGTTAGATCTTTGTTGGTGACTGTCTAAATGGAATGGGATTGGACAAGAAAAATCTCTTGCATGTATAATAGGAAAAACTAGCGTTGGGCCCTCCCTGAAATATTTTAAATGTTAAAAAAAATCCATGAGCGCAAAATGTATGTAGATATGTCAGAGAACAGTGGAAAAAACATGATGTTCATTTAGCATTACGCCATCTCAATGCCCCTGCAAAATTATTTCTTGAACATGTATCTGGAAAAGCATAAAATAGATTAACATCCAAAATCTAAAAACGATATTTTTTTAAAGCTTGATTCTAACAACCCTGAATTATTCTTGTATCTTGGTTTTCCATCATAATACCACATTTCTGCTGCAAGAGTGGCATAACACGTAAAATATCGATTTTGAGTTTATGAATTGAATGATTAAGAATACCTCATCTTGAGTCCGTCTCCTGTACGATTTTCGCAATTTGAATCGTAAAAGTGTCAAATATATGGCGACTAACAGTCTAGCACTCAGTCTTTTCAACGACTTCAAAACTTTCCAAATACTTCTGTTGGAAAAAGTACTTTTTGTGTTGCGGTACTTATACACAGGAAGTGCAATACAAATAACCAACTAACTAGCTCAGGAGTATTAGAAGTTTGTAAAGTTTTAAATAATGTGTGGTTTGAATAGTTTGTAGACTTAAATAGTGGAGAAATAAAAGTACGAAGTTCATAACGTCAAAGAAAACCACTTTGGCTTAAAATTGAACGGTGGCATGGGTTGAGGTAATTCTCACATCTAGACAATCTAAAATGGCACTATGTAGTACTGAGTACTTAAGTAGCTGTATAGCCTATTTTCTCCTTAATGGGGTCTAATACGATACATAAGCGAATTCTCTTTGTTATGTGTTGCTCAATGGGTTTGCCCAGTGACTAGTAGCCTCCGAGCTGTAGTCTGAGCAGGCTCGATTCCTATAACCACCCTCTGTCTATTTCTCTGTTTTATATAAGTAAACTCCTTTCTTGTGTGTGTACATGTTCACTTACTTGATGGAAGATCTGGCCCTCACGCCATAAAAACCATCTTTGCTATGCATCCTTATATCACTTATGTCATTCAGTTTCCATACTTCCAGGCACCTTAAGATTTACAATGAGGTAGTTGGACACATGTTTGACTACACCTTGAAGATTTTGAGGTGGCACCGGTTTACGTATGAAAATTAGTCGCATGGATCTAGCAATGTATTAAATTAAATTAGCTTTTTCTTTCAGTCGTGCCTGCCAGAACCTGTTGCAAATTAAATATCTTTAGAATGTAGCGAATCAAGGACAATAGGGATTTATTTAGCTTTAATGTTAAGAATTGCATCTTGAGGAAAGATGCTAAGCTGGTAGACTAGCCAGACTATTTTTTATAGTTAAATTTTGGTTAATTTTTATTAGTTACTTTATATTTTTCACCTGCCTCGTTATTCAGTGAACCAGTTGACATCTTCATATAGCTATGAGAATTAACACCTACTTAGCCATAAGCTAAGCACGGACAGAAAATTCAATCAAATATTTTATAGCAAGATATGCGTTTTATTTATTAAACTGTATTTCGGATGTAAGAAAGAGTACCAGCATTCTATGTGTATACTTAGAACGTTTTCATATCAATAAATCTATACAGACAGAAAATATAAGTGTACGAAAGTATATTATAAAATATCTAACATTTTTTTACATGTGTGTACATAGTATCGATTGACTAAACATTTCATTTTTCTGACGAAAAAGAGTTTTGAATTACTTTTGGTGTACTTTAAAATTATTGAGAGGAAATTAATGCGTTACACTTTATAATTATCATAAGTATTATTTTAAGAAAATTAAAAATATTTTCTTTGGATAAGTAGTTTTTCATAATTTTTCTTATAAATCATGTTGAATATTTTATTTATAATTGTGATTTTGATCTTTTCAACTTAGTTATCATCCTTTCCCTCATTTAAAACGCTCATTAGCTTGATTTCTTACTATAATCATGCTCACAACTTCCCCGAATCTTTTTGGAAAATAGAAGCAATTGATTTCTTAAAAAAGTTAATGCGTAAATTTGAAATAATCAGTGTATTCCAACACCGCAGCTATTAATATATTAGTGTTCATTTAGATAAAATTAAAGTGAATATTAGCACGTTTTAAGTTAAAATAAACTAATTAAAATAATTTTAGGTCACAAACTACTGCTTTGTAAAATGATATACTTCAAAATTATTATTTAAATTCATAATTTAACAATGTCTTTATTAATTTCTCAGATTGCTTACTCTTCAACGAAATAACCATTTAATATGATAGTAGATCTTATATTTTGGATGAAATGACTTTAAATTCTTCAGTTCAAAACAATTTTTTTGAAAAAGTCAATAATGTAAGGATGTACTTTCGAAAAGGCTTGAAAGCAATATATGATTGACATTTGAATAAATAAATATTTTTCTGTGACACACACATTTTAAAATGTTTATGAAGAAGCTCTACAAAGTTTCCAACTTTTATAACATATTTCATAAACTTTGAATGTTGTTCGTACCAAAATGTTATTGCAAAACGTCTGAGAGTCGAGATTAAAATTTTCTGAAATACTGTCTTAATATTGAAAATAAGGAAGTTTTCCGCACAAAAGATATTGAGACATTCAAAACATCTTTTCGTCGTACTTTCTTCAAATAAAGAAACCACAGACCAATCTGATTCTTTCATAACACAGTATTTGGTGAAACATAAAATTGGGATACGACAATGTATACTTTATTTTTCGCTAAAAATGTTTGGAGTTACGACAGACACACTGAGAACTATCTTTTATGAAAACAAGAAAAACCGAAATTGTCGTTTTTTATGAATTTTAAGGGAATATCATATACTATATGTGATTTTGATCAAAGCTGACAGAAAAACTATGTATTCTATATGATTGTGTAACACAATACGTTGACTGTGATTTTTGTATGTGCACTTGTGTGTTTTTTAGATTTTAGTACAGACTTATTGGCCAAGAGCTACTTCTTAGCTTCTTCAGATGTATATAATTATCTCCCATATAAATATTACAATGTGATAATATTTGTAATTACTCCGTTAAATAATGTATCAACAAATTAAAAATTACAAAAGTATAAAATATAAATTTCATTAAAGCTCTTTTATTTGTCGAAGATTTGCACTGCATGCTGTTCATTATTTTATTAACTGTAATTGCGAATCAGCGATGCCCTATGTGAACTAGCAACACGTTTAAAATGAGACAGTTAAGGTATTCACAAAATTAGTTCTTTATTTTCCCGCTAGGGTAAGCTAAATCGTCACTGTTGAAAGCTTGAATATGATAAAAAAAATGTTAGAAATTGTGAAAATTACGATACTTTTTTCTGATTTATAACCTAAAAATGTCTACTACTGGCCTGCGATTTATTTCTAACTCAGGATTGCTTTTGTAACTATCTGTGTTTTATATTTGTGCGTTTTGTGAGTTCGTATGACACCACAGATAATTGCAATAATTCGAGTTAACTTTCTACATCCTTTCTACTGTAACAATTTAGTTCATATATCCCCAATATAAGCTGGGAGTTAGTATCCCCTTATTTGTCTTCACAAATAATAAGTAATAAGCCCAGACTCCGAAAGAATCTGGGTTTGCTATTACTTATTTTTAGATATTTCAGGAAAATAATTTTTCTTTAGTCTATGAAAATCTATAATAACAAAACTCTACCTAGGAAAGTAGTCATTTTTGATTGTGAATTTTTTAAAGAATATTACCAAAGGATAGATTCGTGATCTATGAAAGTAGCACATTGTTTTGGGGACATTTCAGTTGGTGGATGTTTTCAAGAATGTTACCAGAAAGATAGACTCACGGTCAATTGAAAGTAGCACGTTGTTTTTGTGGGATTACTTTGGTTGACTTTTCAAATAATGGTACCAGGAGGATAGAATCAGTTTATGAACAGTAGCACATTGCTTTCTGTTGCTGAACATTTTACAGAATGGTACCAGAAGGGTAGACTAATGGCCTATGGAAAATAGCACATTGTTTTTGTAGAATTTTTTGGTAGATATTTTTAAAGAATGATACCTGAAGGATAATATGTTTATGAAGAGTACCACATTGCCTTCTTTGGCCTTTCTGTTGATTCAATTTTTTAAGAGATGGTACCAGACGGATAGACTGATGGTTTATGGAAAGTAGCATATTGTTTCTGTTGGTGAACGTTTTAAATAATGGTACCAGAAGGATAAACTCGTGGCGTATGGAAAGAAACACTTTTTGTACCATTTTTATTGGTGTATGTTTTAAAGAATGGTACCTGAAGGGTACTAAGTTTATGAACAGTAGCACACTGCTTTCTTTGACAGTTCTGCTTGTGCAACTTTTCAAGGGATGGAACCAGACAAATCTCATCTGGATATTCATCCTCGCATCCGTTTCTGTTATTGCAACGAATCGGCATAATGACGGCATAATGATATGAATCCATTCCATTCCTGACTGCAATTACACGCCCGTCCTCCCGATCCATTCCAAGCACGCCCCCAATCCCGGATAATTGACGACACGAAGAGCACGAATGACCGATCGCAAACTGCAACGTCCAAAGTCAAGACAAGTTATATTAATTTCATTGAATGGGGAGCGAAGCCATAATCGCCAAACGGCGTCAGCAGCACCACTCTTTGGCTTCTTCCTCCCTCATTGTTCACCTGCTCGCCTCTCTCTCCTCTACCGAATGCATTAATTTTAAAATATGCATTTTCCGTCCAACAATCACCGTGCATTTGCATTCAACTTTATATTAACATCTAAACATCAAAAACAATCTTTTGATGAAACCGCTCACTGGCTGGGCTAGATATACATACGTGGCGGGCTCTTTCTTGATATTGATCTTTGCGTTCCTGAATGATGCATTTCAACTTTGCCTAGTTAGTAGAGAAATGTTTCGGAGGATTCGTGGTACAAGACCGATAGAAATGTGAAATGCGCACTTCTTTATTCATGGGCTTCTAAAGAATGTCGTTTAGTGTCGAACTATTACTCGGAGCTGCTTAGGCTTATTTCCAATGGAATAAGATTAAATGATGGACGAATGATTGTAGAGTTATCACTATATATAATTTTATTGATATAAATTATCTTTTGTTTTAACTGTATTTTTGTGCTTCTCGAGAAAATGTATTAGTCTATTGATACGAAAGGCATATTTTAATATTTTAGAATATTTCTAATCATCAGCTATTTTTGTTCCTGTACCATTCTTATTTTAGTATAATTTCTAATTATTTTATTTATATCCAATTTCAAAGCTAGTCTTCTTTTAATTTAACTAATAGATTAGCTAGAGAGAGGGGTAGCTTAGTGTTTCTTGTGCATCAAAATTTGTTTTCAACTTTTTATTACATGTTTTGTGACTCTTATTTCGTTTAGATTAAAAGAATTTCAGTTTTTATACATCTGTATTTCAATTTCAACACATTAAAGCATTTTTTTCCTCTTTTCAGTATTCCTAAGTAATTGAATATTGGCTTTTAAATGAGTTGTGAAAGAAAACGTGAATTATTTTGAGGCTTCACATTTTGTTTTGAGAGGATCAATTCATTTTTCAAGGCAGTCTGCAAAATTTCTTACACTGGATGTATTTCTCTCTTCTGTGTCAGTCAAACTTTCTTTTGATGCATGTCCATTATTTTACGTTACCTGTCTTATGTTCGACATAGCTTGGTCAAATATGACTCTTGCGCCTTAAAACCAGACCAACAAACTTAAGAGCTGTTGGCGATGCAAGTCTGATACTTGTATTGGGTGTAATATCTATCTACTGCTACTGGGTATACTTGGGTGTTCTACCTACTATGTCAGTAATCTTTCCTTGGATATGTACATTTCCATTTACTTGATGAAAAACACTAGATAAAAACCTAGCTCTCACTCTATAAAAAGCAATGAAACATCAACTATTGTATTTAAGGAATTGAATACCTTTTTTAATGTCTTAGTCAACATTTCATTTCATTTGAATGGTGCTTGCATAAATTTGAAAATGGAATATATTGCACATTATTCTTATTATATGTATTGAGTTAATTACGATAGTTCTACAATATTTTTACGCATTTAATAATGTGTGTACTCCAATAACACCTTTACTAAAAATGTAATTTACAGAAGTTAAATGGAATGATGTAGATCAATACAAATTAATTATTTTAGTTATTACAATGATTTTCATCACTCGTATGATGGGTAATAAGTATATATATTCTTAGTATAAATGCTTATATATTGAATGATGTTATGTGAATGAACACTTAAATGAAATTTAAACATTTATAAAAATTATCTGTGTGAACACAAAGGAAGTCATGGAAGAAATAAGTTCAGAAATGTTTTCATCTGAAAAATACATCTTAAAATAGGCTACATTGAAAAAAAGTGTAAATATATTTTGAAGTATACTTTTGCCTATACTAACATTTTAATGCTAAAATATTATTTCTTAATCACTTTAACATGTATCATTATGAATTAAAAGCTAAAAATATCCGTACACATATAAACTTTGGACATTTTAAAACACCAAATTTCTTTCGAATCAAATAAATTTTTACCAGTTCATAAAGTTCTTTAATTTTTATTATAAGAGTTTACAGAATAAAAATTTTAAACTTTAAGAAATGATTTAATTTAATTTCTTTCAGATTTGTAGAGAAAAACTCATAAATTTTCTTACAAAATTGCTACTTTATATTCAATAATAAAGGGATTAAAACTTGTACATTCAAGACTAGTTAAGAAATTACGATAACAAATTAAGGTTATGTATCACCAAATTTTTTAATCAATTTTGAAATTACTACTGACGAGGATAAAGTAATTCTCAATAAGTCTTGCAAAATATGCAATGGAGACTAATTACATGTGACTACTCAATAAATTAATTGCCATTAATAATTAATGGAGACTACTTAATAAATTAATTGCAAGTAGAGACTTAGTAAACTCACAAAATTTAAAGTGAAAAATTACTTTTCATTTGATAGATGCTTCAGAACATATTAAAATTAACTATGAACACATATCTAAAACGTTTTCATATCCGTCATAAAATTTTCAAACTCGGAATGTTAATTTATTTTTAAAGCAACCGAAATCAATTTTAAAAAAGAGACATCACAAACTTCGATCAACTGCTCTTGTTTTAACCGCACATACAAAAAAAACCCACAGAATACAATATTCCCAAAAATTCCTCTACAGTTATCTTTAAAAGGAATTACGCGAGAAGCAGTAACAAGACAACAAGATTTGTGGCTATATTTAAAGAAATTTCTCAATAAAGTAATCCGCAAATAGCCATAAAAATACGTTTCAACCATTTTTTCACGGACTCCAGGTATTACGATTCACATCTCCTCCCAGCGATTGTGGATTTCCTCCTGCAGCTAGGACGAATCAAGTTGCACCACTTTTGCTCATGGACCATTCAAAACTCATGGGATTGTTGGGCTGCATGACTAATTCGAATTCTTCGTCAGTAACACTTTTGAAGAAGATAATGACAAATTAGAATCAGCAGCCTGGTTCCCCGCGCTATATGCATATATCAATGTATAGCGAACCGGCTCTCCCTAGGGTGGGACCAGAGGAAACTTAACCGTGGCCAAATTAGATTATAGCAACGGAGAGGAATGCCTTTTGTTGCTGTTGTCTTTCTTGTCTTTGTGTAATCATTTTTGTGAGAAGGTAACGCAGAAAAATGGCAGTTAGAGCTCGGCTTCGATCTTATTCATTCCTGATGCAGAGGTGTTTCTTCAATACGCCAACCCACTCCCACTGCGGGAAATTTAATTAAGGCTTCCTCTCTCTTCCTGCTTTTGGATTGTGCATGATAAACACCACAATCGTGAAATCAAAGTTTGCGAGTTTATATTTTTTATCAAAACGTACTATTTCAAGCTTTTTTTGTGTTCCGACTACGTAATCTACCTTAATTTGCTGAGCATTATATTGTTTCAGTATTCTTAGAATAAAATTGTGTCATTGATCGCTTTTAAGAAGAAATGTTGCTTTGAAAATATTTTAATATAATTCAGTGAATGTGCTTTTCACAATTATTCCATTATGTACGCGTAATAGCTGTTATTATTTCAGTTCTGGGAAATATTTTGTTAAAAGTTCAAACCTTTTTTCGAACCTAATTTCAGTAATATATTAACAGAGATTAATTTTAATAATAAGGCTAATTATCCATTTATCTCATAAATAAAAACCACTCCTGTTTCTACAGTTTAGCTGCAAAACGGCAAACACATATTTCCTAAACTCAATTTTCTGAAATCCTGGTTTTGCAATTAGGTATAAGTATTCGTTGACGTCTATTTTGAAACATTCGAATGGAAATGGTATTAACAACGGTAATCACATTCTATGTTCTTTACTCAGTGAAAAGAAATTTTAGTGCCTTTTTAACCCTCCTGATGGTTTATCTTTTGGTCAAAGACTGCCTTGTAGGGATCAGTATCTGATGGAAAACCTGTTCCAAATTTTCACCAGTTCTGGGCAAGGGAGACTATTTTTTCAATTGGATCCCCATTTCCTTGGAGTAATTGGGCAGTTTTACCTCGACGAGATATCTCGTCATTAACGAAGCGTCAGATCTTGATGGACGAGATATCCAGTTGAAACCACATAAAGTTATGTAGAGTACTATTGCCACAGAATTATGTATACTTAATCCTCTGAGGACTCTCAAGCATTTATCCGTTTCGCAACCTAGTCTTCTATGGTCAATCTTTTTGGACAATATCGGGATGTTCCCCAAGATTCTTTCAACGAATAGATGTGGTTATTTAGTCGTCAAATGTGATGTAGGTTTAAAGCAATACACTACTCTGAAATCACGTGATAGTTAAAGTTGTATCTAAAGTGAAGCTAAGAAGTAACTTCTACAACCAACGCTTACAGAGATTTAAAGTATACACTGGAAATGTTAATCTGCTGATACCGTCTAACTTCTGCCTGTATCTCATTTCCGTACCTAGTGGTAATGCATTAAATTTGAACGGATGTCTTTTAGATTGTTATGAACCTTGTAACGTGTGCATGTTCCACACCGTCCAAGCCATTCATGACCCACGGAGGCAAAATGGGTTTGTTCCAAGATACGCGAAGTAAAGTGTCCCCGTAGAACAGCACCTTAAACGGTTTATCGGACGGGGCTGATGACGGTGATGTTGGAAACATCATTACTGCATCGTGATGAAGATTGCTCTGAGAACTTTTCCCCGAGCGGCGGAGATTACGGCAGTTCCGTTCCAGGCAACTTATTTACGGCGATAATTCTTGGAAGACCATCGTCGACCGGACGCCATTTTGGAAATGATGTCCCACTTCATTTTTCCGAAACAGTACCGGAGAGGGGAAGAGTTGATTTTCCCTTCTCAAGTCCGCGGGACCACCTTAAGACACGACGCCTCCTCCTTCGCAATTTCCGGACCACCAGGAGGAAGAAGAGGAAACAAGAAAAATCCCCCTACCTCTGGTACAAGTATCACACTTTTGCCGCGGACGCAAATGTCTTTATAATTGAATTCTCTCCCCACCCCGTCCACCTACGTTGCGAGGAAAGATGGCCAGGACTCGGTAACCTAGGCAACGCGATGTTGCCAGACTCGCTCTCGCATCATTCTGCTTGTCTATCTCCTCCTTCTCCAGTGCCACGGGGGGAGCGAAGCGTTCCTCTCCTCCCTCCCCATTGAAGACCAGGGCGTCACGTCCTGGTCAGCCAGCTCCAGACGTGATCGGAGCAACTCTCAAGTGCTGGATGCTAAGCCCCGTTCCCCACACGCTGGATAAAGAAGGGGAAAGTACAGGACCAGGAAAAGAAAAACGGGAAACCCAGATCTGGAAAATATAATTTGTGGAAATCGTGATCCGAATGCCAGGTGCCGTTGGTGGTGTATATGAAAGTCTAATATTTGGAAATGTATACATGCAGGGGGATCGGTACAACTGTAAACACTTTACCCGGGCAGACACGGGAAGGCCACGTTCCGGGGTAAATATGATGTGTTCTGAAGATTAATGCTGAGTATTTTGGAATTCGGGCGTATGGGTTGTAACATGTCATACATGCATGCAGCACCCTTACTTACAAGATCTGATTTATCTGTAGGAAAATCGCTCAGAGTACTAGAAAATTATTGTGATTTATTTTTTGCAGCTGTTATGCACTGTGGCCTGTATAAGACCTTCGACTACCCAGAACAACCGAAAGATCTAGAGGAAAATATCGATGCTTTTTATAGAATTAATCCTCTGAGGGATTAACATGCATATATCCGATCAACCTGTGATCTTCCCTGCATGACTTTTTAACTTTTTTGACGAATAGAATCCTTCCTAAATTTTTTTCAACCCATAGATGATGTTTAGTCATAACATATGTTGTTTGGAAAAAGCTGTACTACAGTACTAGGAAATCTTGTGACTCTCAGAGTTTAAACAATGTTGATGTTCGTCGCTTGAGAAAAACCCAAGTAAAGAAATTTGTACATTTATATTATTTATTTCTATTGTATTTCTATATATTTATTGAAAATCCATATTTATTCTTCACTTACGAGGCCCAGAAAAAGGCCTCATTAGCATTTTTTGTTTAGTAATGACTTGAACGCGTATCAAATTATTTCACCCTCGAATAAAATCTCCAGAAAAATAAGCTTTTTTCATCAGATTTAAATCAATTTGGTTTTGAATTCGTACTTTATAAATGAATTGAAGTTGCACTGTCTTGTATTAGATTCATAATAAACGAAAGCGCAGCCAATTAGCAAATGGATTCTTAGAAATGTTTTTATGGAAATTAACTTGAGCATCTGGCATGATAATGATGTTAATATAGAAACATGATTCTTTTGAACTTCGAAACTTACTGCTAAATTTAAGGGAATTTTTATAAAACCACACGGAAGGGCTTTAATGATGGGAACTAATTTCTAAAGTAAAAAGATTTTATTTCCCTAATATTTGAATAAACTTGACTTTTACTGATCAGAAATCAAAAGTTACTCAAAATTATTCTCTAATACCAAGAAATAAAATATTCTAGGATTCCATAGTTTCGTCCATACCTTTCTTCCAGAAACGGGTCATAAAACTTCTGAATGTATGATCAGATAGTATGCCCCAAACCCAAAAGTCTACATATGTATGTTAAGGTTCTAAATTGTCATTGATAAGTTTCTTTCTACACTTATGAAATCATTCGTTAAATCGATTATTTTTATTGTAGCAAAATAACTCTAATGTTTTGATTCTAGGATGCATTGGCGAGCATTGCAAAGCGAGCCTGAATTGTGCAGCGAACCAATGTACAGTTCTTAGGAATCGTCGGGAGTTGACGAACGGGAATGAGTAGGAAATGCAGCCCCTTAGTTCAGTAGAAAAACCTGTGGGCTTGGTAATGGGTTGGTTGGGTAGGTAGGTATTTTAATTAACGTCACACTGGAGCAACACAACGGGCTATTGGGTTTCACGGAATAAGAGCCATATATGGCCAAGCTACACCAATCTACGTCAAGTGAACGGACATACAGACAAGGGAAGTTTTGCTGGCACACAGAAGAGAAAAAGGCACCCAAGGAAGAATCGAACCTCCCCGCATACAACTTGCACGTTGCTGACATAAACATAAAATATAAATAGACTGAGTATTGATTGTTATTAAAAGGCGCTTCAGAACGTGTGACAAACATGTCGACTAGTAGTCACGTGACTTCTGTATGAAAAAGTGACTCGGTTGGCCGAATTTGTGTTTTATGGCCTTTTAAGAACAATACTATGCTGGTGAGATGAAGTTTTGTGTTTGTACCTAACAATATTTCTTAATACCGAATCACTGATCTCTTTGGCCTTCAGCTTAACAAGGGTAGAGCTGGAGGCAATATGTTAAGGATTCATTGTTACTCCAAACAGAGACAATCACCAGCATCCATGTGCTTACAAACAATGATCCAAACTCTGGTTGACTGGATGGTAGACAAACGCTGTGGACACTGTATCAGTTAGACAGAGTATATAACAATGGAGAATGATTAATTATTTAGCATTCTAGTTGAATTTTTCTACACGAGAATAATAAGACTTGGATCTACGACTTAACCCTCTGAGGGGCTCACACGCAAACATCCGTTCAGCAACCTGTAGTCTTCTTTGCATGACTTCTAACCTGTTTTGACCTTCTTGATCAATATAATGTTTCCGATCATTCAATGTGGTTACTTAATCATCATGTGTTTGTGATGGAAAGTAATAATCTCGTGACTCTCAGAAGATTAAAATGAATTTCGAAACGTCCATGACAATACAGCAATCCAAACTCAGGATTCGTGATACCGAGAAATCTTAAAGCATTCAGCCACCAGTTATAGGCCATACGTCTTGACACTTATTAATAGGCAACAGTGATTGAAACGTAATATATACAAGTATAATTGTGGAAGAATTATGAAATTTAAATATGCAATTATAATAGTGTTTATTTCTTCAATTAAGCTTTAATTAAGGATAATATTTCTGAAAAATATTTTTTTTACTAAATTTTATACACATTTTTATTTCGGATTTAATAAGGTAGCTGTTGGAAGTCATATCAACAAATAATTTCAGAAAAGGGCTGTTTACGTTTCCCGTAATTCCGTATTTTCAATTTCCTGGTAATTATTACTTTTTACAATTGAGTAAGTAATTTAAGCCGGAAAGGAATGAAAGTCAATCTACAATAAAATTAATTGCCAGAAGAGTGCTTGTTTTATATGCTTAACATTACAATGTTATTTCTAAGAATTATTTAAATTTAACTAAAGCACATTAAATTAAATTAATTACATTCATATTTATGTTTATCGTAAGTTCAAAAGTATTCAGTTTCTAGTGAAATGATTTTTAAATTATGTAATCAGAAATCGTAATGAAGAAAAGAACAAATTTATTTCCAGGAAACAGCTTTAAATTGTATTTGGAAGAATAAAATATATTTATTTCTGTAATACCTTTTTCAATAGATAATAATTCTGAGTTCATTAAGTTATAAATATTTTTTAAAGGCTTACATTATTTTACGTGTTCAGGCAATTTTATTGAATAAGTATGAAGCATTTAATGAAATGTGTTAAAAGTAATACTCAACTTAACTTTCTTGTAATAATTAATTAGTATAATTATTTGTAATGTAATATTAACAGTATTAGTCTCATTATATTTGATAAAGAAACATTTTGAGTTAAAGGGAACAAAATCAGCTTTACTTTCACCTTTTTTCATTTTAATCAGCTTTTTTCCCTAAGAGCTGAAATATAAATGCAAGAATTTAGAAAAGAAATCTGCTTTAGAATTTTTTTAAATCTTGAAACCTTAGAACGGTGAATTAATAAATTTCTGAACGGCTTTTTCCTGTGTAATATTAATTAGCAATATTAACTTATTTCTTAATGGACAGAAGTAAAAATCACTATGCAAATGACATAAAAACTGCTTCGATTTTAATCTATTAAAACATGTCTAGATAAAAAAGAAAACAAGTTCCACACAAAAAATATTTGCAAAGGTAAATTTTAAAAGTATAGGTATAAGAGTGTTTTTTATTTAAATAGTTTTTTCCTTACTGAAACTAGGGTTTTTTCTAAAATCAATTTTGGATGCGATAGAGAGATACCACCATTCATAAAAACTATTTTCAGTTTGTGAAACAACTCAAATATTATATGAATGATGAAATAGAAAGAATTCTTGTTAGGCTAATGTTTTATTAATACCAGAGAAAGAATACATTTTATTTGTTAAAGTAGTGCCCTTTTATCAGATTCATTCGTTCCGAATTGCAATGTACCGATATCCCTGGCACATATACAAATCCATATAAATTTATCTTTCTATACTACTTCATATGCTGCTCTATAAAAACAATTTAGAAGTTTTCTAAGCAAAATATTGGACCAAAATCGATTTTTGATATGTGTACGTGTGTATAAAACTTGTTTATTAACATTTAGAATGTATTTATTTAAAAAATACTTTGAATGCACATTCTGCTTAGTGTTTAACACAAGAAATATTGCTAAGAAATGGCTGAAGTATGAATATTTTGCATCTGCTTGTGTTTTCAAAAATAATTTAATAATAAAAGATTCCTAAACTTATTAAAAACTAACTCAACTTGTAATTCAAATTTAACTCTTACAAAAAAGATATCACCATAATAAGACTTAAAAAGATGTGAAGAGATCATAAATGAAACATTTATTTTTATGGTAACATTTCTTTTTAGAATGACACTCGATGCTCCAATTTTTCATCTGAATTAATAGAATTTTCAGTTTTATTTATTTTCAAGCCAAATTTCTACTGTAATAATGTATCAAATTACTTCTTCCCCCTATGCTCTTTCTCGAATTAGATGTTGCGAAACATGTCTGAATGTGGACACTCTTTTAGTCCTGAAAAGGTCATTTTAAACAGTTACGTTTAAAGATATAATTTCAAATAGTTATATAACAAGATAATTTTAAACAGTCGTGTTTAAAGATCACTTTAAGCAATTATGTTTAAAAATAATTTTATACAGTTATGTAGTTATGTTCAGACATCATTTTAGTCATGTTCAAAGATCATCTTAAACAGTTCTATTCAAAGATAATTTTAAACAATGTTTAATGATCATTTTAACTCTCTGAAGGGTTCACACGCTTGTCCGTTTAGCAGACTGCAGTCTTCTCTGCATGAATTCAAACCAGATTTAACATTCTTCATCAACAGAATGTTCCCTAGGATTCTTCCAACCAATCAAGGTAGTTATTTAGTCATTATGTGTTTTATAGGGTAAAATAAATAGTACACTAGGAAATTAAGTAACACTCTCAGGAGGTTAAACAATTATGTTAAAAAATAGATATTTTACCAAATTTCTTTAGTAAATCTTGAGATATTTTATTTAAGACGTTGCAACGAGAATTCAGACGTCACTCAATAAATTAATCAGTTTCCTTTGCTCAATGACATCATTTAAGTTCTAAAATAGAATCACAAGAAGAGTCATGTTTTCAGTATGGGAATTAACAATTCATTTTCTATAGGATGAAAACCGTATTAGAAGTAGGTAGTTGAATTTATGTCGCAATGGAGAAACTCAACGGGCTATTGGCAACGGTCCAAGGTCAATCCCGAAGGGAACTCTACGAAGTTAACACCTCGTAATTTTGATTCACGGTCAGATGACGACGTCAACACCTGATCTGACACCCCATTCTCGAAACTTCACCACGCCAACGTGAGGACATTCTAGACCACGAGAGATTTAACATGCACTAGCCCCCACGTACACTACTATCTTTGGTGGGATCAAGTTTCGAGCTCACGAAACCTCCGGTTTCTACTTCACGAAGACACCAACTGGGCTACCGCGGCCCCTATGTTTAAGGAAGCACAAGAAGGGAAGTGGAGGCGATCTGGCAGTATTTCGAATGTGACAGACCACCTCGCCGAGTTTTGAAAAATAAATCTCTTTCCACTCCGAGTGGATATATTTGTGATATCCGAGATCCGAAAAAAATCTTATCCTTCATCCTCGATGGCATATCACGTCTGAATCTCTGATGCGTAAGTTACGAAAGAAGGGGCCACAAGGAAAAAAAATCCCAAAATATCCCTACAGGGCTAAAGGCGATTGACCCTTTTGCGGTGTTCCTTGCCAACGCATATGGTCATGATTGAAGCCCTCTCCCTGACGTGTACCCATATTTTGTTCCATTGTTGAGAGCAACATCGGGATTTGGCAAGCATTTCTATTTCTTCCCCATCTTCTTTGGTTCATCTTTTCCTGCATCCCCCGCTCCATCCTTCTTCGTCCTCCTCCTCTCCTCCTACAACACGATATAGGACGATTTTTTTCATTCGCAACCCCCCCTTCATTGAAAGAGTTAAAGAAAGCATCGAAATTTTCATCTCATAACATTGCGAAAGAAAAGAAACCACCAGGGGGGGCTGCAGAAAAAACCGAGGGGTAAAAGCGAACAACGAAATAAGAAAGGAGTGGAAGGGATAGTGGAAAAAAAGAACAAAACGCGTATACAATGCCACACGGAGAGATGAAAAAAAGAGGAGAATATATAATAGAAACCAAGCATTGACTCGAGATTTGAAATCTTTCGCTGGAAAATCCTCATCAGAAAGACATTCGGCATGGTGAGGCCACAGCAACAGCAACAAAAAGGGGGGGGGGACAAAAAAATCGGTTTCAGCTCCAGGGTGGAGTGCGAAGAAAAAAATATCCGTTTAAAAAAATCAAAATTATTGAAGGGAAGGGGTATCTATCCATTGTTGCGAATCTGCCGCATTTTCATTGGTCAGGCACTGGGCAGCTCTTGATCACGTGGTCCCATCGACGTGTCCACAGCAGGACGGAAAGCCATTTGTTATTCTACATCAATCCTTGTTTCCCCACGAGCGCTACGTTCATTTATTTTCATTTCTTACGAAACAGGGCGGGCATTTTGCTAATAGCGGCTTGCCTAGATAGGAGTTTTCTTTCTTTTTTCCTATATTTCTTTCCTCTTATTTTTTGCGGGCTCGATTTTTTCATCCCTTTGTTGGAGTTTTGCGCGAGGGTTGCTTTTTATTTTAATATTCCGTGTTTATTTTTTACAGGCGATTCCATTTTTGGCTTTTTCTTCCTCTTTTCAGTAATGTGACATGATATGATGAGGAAAAAAAGTAAATATTTTATACATGCGCTCTCTCATAATTTATGTGCTCGTAAAAAATAGAACCGCGAGAGGTTGTTTTTTTTTGCGTTTTTATAACTAGTCATTAAAAATGAAACAAAGTACTCCTAACATGATATAGTGCTTTATTTTAAAGCTTCTGACATTTAGCGTGTTGTGATATTTTTGTGTTTCTGCGATGAGGCCATTAATATTAGTGCTTGATAAGCAGGATGACAGTTTAATCAAATCATTTTAAAACCTTGTACTTAAATGAGTTATTCACTTGTCCGTCTTTGGGAAGTTCATATAATTTATTTCTAAATATATTAATAAACATTCTTCATTTACTGGTTTATCAAACCTTGTTTTATTACAAGAATAAATTTCCACAAAATACATATCTATTTTATAAGACAATTTTGAGATTGATTTGCTTCAAATTTACTCCTAAAATTATCTGGAGTTCGCCAACTCTTTACACCACTCTATCTATTCTGCCCTTTTTTACGTATTTATATTGTCAGGTAGAAGTAATTGAAAATTCGAAGAAAGAAGGCTAAGATTTATTTGAAAACACAGCAATAAATAATTGTCAAGGTTATAGAGGATAATAAACATCGTTTGATAAAATTTATGATTAAAAAAGAAGTTTCTAGAAAGTTTTATGATGCCATTACCAAAAGTACGAAACAAAATATATAAATTTTAATGAAAAAATAGTTACAGAAAATATCGTCTGCAATCAGTCTAACGACGTTTGTAAAAACCTGGAGCTTTTTATTTTCTTTAAATTATTTGCACCATTCCATACATGGTAATATTTATTTAAAGCTATTTCACTAGGCTGATACAATTATTACTATAAATACAAAATAAAGATGGAACATTCAATTTCTGACATTATATTGTAGAAGCAAACTTCAAGAATACATTTAACGGAGTACAATGATTTATTTTGTCAACTCTGTGCGTAATATGCTGACATAAGTTTATTTAAAAATGCAATGTTCATGTTAAACACCTTATTATTTTCGATGCATGGGGAATATACATGCCAACTAATTCATACTTCAAGAACTTCTTGACAGCTTAATAATTAATTCAAATTTCAAAAAGACAGCTAATATAATTAACCAATGCCTTTAAAATTAATATTTGGAAAGTATAATTTACGAAAAATATATTAAATGCGTTTAAATCACATTAGGTAGAGTTTTCACAAACTTGACATCACAATAATTTGAATATCTACTATAAATAAAAAATAAATATCATACCAAACTGTTATACTATACCTAGTATCAAGTACACAAATACCTTATTCGTAGTGATTATTGCAATAAAAAATTAATTTTTGTCCCACTATATAAAGCACTGCACTGAATTAAATCTCAAATTAATTTCACAGTATCGTACAGTAAATAAAATATAAATACTGTAATTCCGTACCTTGGTAGGAAGAGGACCAATGTCCAAATTCTCTGTTTTTGAGTTATGTCCACAAATCACTTCAAGGTAAGTAAAGTTATAATAGAAAAAGTATCAATGGCCCTAATGTCAATATGTAATAAAAGAATCAAAACATTGGAAAATGGTATTCGTACAATGCATTAAAAATTTAAAAGAAATAAGTGTTATCGAAAACTTGCGAAATGGACATTGACCTCTTTTCTACCAAGGTATAGAATTATATTAATAATCTTGTATGATGTACACATGCAAATATTTTATGCGTAGTCATGATTATAATGAAAAATCAATTTTTGCCCCACTGTATAGATCATATATTTGTAATTAAATCTCTCGTTAATTTCAAAATATTGTACTATAAATAAAAATAAAAATATTAAACAGTAGTTATATTATATTTTCTATCAAGTACACAAATATTTCATGAGTAGTGATAATTGTAATAAAAATTCAATAATTTGACCCACTGTATAAAGCTCTTAAAATTGACACAATTATGCAGTATAGGCTAACCGAACCGAAAGTTTTCACGAAAGTTCAATAACGGTAGCGGGGTTAACGGCTCAACCTTACACCCGTACCCCGTTAGGTTCCATTTAACCCATTGAGGGTATTGAACTCGGAGGGTGGTTGGTTAGTGCAGCTGTTTTGAGTGCTGTAAAAGCGTTTTTCTCGCATTCAGAGTCGGGCTGCAGGGAAACAACCACGCGCAGGGTGAAAAGGACACGAGACTGGAATAGAGAGTAAAAAGGTATTTCCGTTTTCCTATGCGCTTCTCTCTCACTTGAGGTTCATGCAAAGTGCAGGGTTCAAAGACTTCTTGGAGGATTTCATGTGTTTCATGCTTTCTCGTCTGGTATTTATTGGTACAAATTAGTAAACGACAAAAAGATGGAATTTTTTTAAAAATTATTACTAAAAAAACGGTTTATAAAAGGATATAAAAAATAATAAGCATGCATTTTAAAACATAAATGGAAAGAATAATCTTGAATTAAAACTTTCCTATAGTGAAACAATATTCAAGAAATTTTTTGGTTCATTTGTCATAGATATATTACATTTTATTACCTTTTCATCGATAAGAAGATGGGAATTTTGTTTTTAAAGAATTAAAAAAAAGGTTTAAAAGGATATAAAAAAGAATAAGCACGAAATTTAAAACGTAAGTTGGAAAATAATCATGAATTAAAAGCCATTTTCTGTAGAGAAACAATATTCAAGGAATTTTTATACTTCATTTGTCATATATTACATTTTATTACCAATCTATTGACAGAAAGATGGAATTTTTTTTGGAAGAATTAGAAAAAAAGGTTCAAATCGATATAGAAAGCAGAATAACAATGAATTTTTAAACGTATGTTGAAAAAGTAATCTTGAATTAGAAGTATTTTTTCCTTAGTGAAATAATATTCAAGGAAAGGAATTTTTTACATTTGTCATTTATATTACATTTAATTACATATCAATCGAGAAAAAGCTGAAAATGTTTTTAAATAATTATTAGTAAAAAACGGTGTAAAGGGAATTAGGAAAGAACAGGCATAAAATTTAAAACGTTAGAGGAAAGAATAATCTTGAAATATAAAACTACTTTTACTGTAGTGTAACAATATTCAAGGAATGTAATTTTTATTGCATTTATCATTTACATTACATATCTATAGACGAAAAGATGGATATTTTTTGGAAAAATTATTTAAAAAACGATTTTTAAAAGAGAAAAATAAGCACGAAATTTAAAACGTTAGAGGAAATATAATATTGAATTAGTAATATTTTTCTGTAGTGAAACAATATTCTAGAAAGGTAATTTTAAATACATACATCATTTACATTACGTTTTATTGCATAATATCAACAAAAGGATATGATATTTTTAAAAGTAGTAAAAACTACTATTTATTAAAAAGAAGTAAAAACGACTAAATTAGTAAAAACCGGCTTTAAAAGTTACAACAAAAATAATAAGCATAAAATTTAAAACGTAAGAGGAAAAAAACAAAACCTTGAATTATAAGTATATTTCATAGTGAAACAATATTCAATAAAAATATTTTTTACACCCGAATGTACAGCAAAATAATTGTAGTGCTTTTACCTCAAATATTCAGGATGAGTCACTATTTCTTTCTGTGTTGAATAACAAAATATTCTATACAAATTATAATCAAAATAATTTTATATTCGAAGCTTAGTTCAAAACGGAAAAATAAATTTAAATTTTAAACATCAAAGTTAACAGTTATTTTCACTGCATTTAATAGTTTACAAAGCTACTAAACTTATAATGTTTCAATATTTTCCCGTTGGAAAATATTTTAATTTTTAGCTGCTTACTACGTATCTATAGTTATGAGAACTAAAAAATCAAGATTCAAAATGATAAGAAATAATAGAATTGATTATATTATTATTAGATCTAGGGAGAAGTGTTTCTTGATATTTATGAATAAAATTATTGGAAAAAGAAGAACGATTATTTAAATTTAAGAGATAAGAAAGGAAGTCAAACTGAATTATTTAACGGAATAAAAATTAGTTGTAAATACTTTTGCTTTATATTTAAATATTTTAGTGAAGGTAAAATAAGTAGAAGTTGAACGTATTAGAGGAAATATGTTTTAATTAAGAATGTATGACATGATTGGAAATGCATTACTCGAAATAGAAATAGTAGAAATCAACACTGAAAGTATTGTAAGTGAATGTTAACTGGGCTTCGCGTACTTTTCTGCATAAGCAAAATAGAACGACAAAAATTGGATGCTTTTTATTAATCTTTTTAAATGTTCATTATTTTACTTCACATTTTCAAAAAATGTGACAATCATTTAATTAATTCTATTTGTCAAACATTTTATAAATGTTTATAAAGATGTTCATAAAAATTTATTTTGTTGAGGAATTATATCTATCTAATAACGTTGAAAGTTACACCATATCATGCACACATTTTGGAAGACCAAAAATGAAACTTCATCGCTTTAAAATAAGGTTATAAACATTGATTATACTACCTTATAAAACCATCTAATGCCTGAACCTTGGTTTTACCATGAATGAATTGAAATAAAAGCGAATAGAACAGTAGTTTTTTCAAAAAATAAAAGTTCATTTTCAAATAAAAAAAATCCAACCAAAAGAAATATTTAAGCTTCACTGAAATTGATTTCACAATAACTGAATAATAGATTTTAATAACTGATTTTCATATCTTACAAGAATCAGACGCTTATTTATTTCGTTTTCATAATCAAAGACACAAGTGCATTATCATCAGAACTCCTCCCGCATTTAATTATTCATTTTTTCCGTTACAGCTTCCATTAACAATTTGCCATGCCTGCAACTGCAACCATCCAAACATTTTTAACGGCTTCAGAGTTTCCCTTTACCCTACTCTGGAAAAACATACATATTTATATCGAAGTTGTACAGAAAGAAAAAAAAAGAAATCTACCAAAAATAAAGAGAAATCTTCGGAGGAAAAAACGCAAATACATACAGGCCTCACTCCGTTTTCTGTCTAAATGAATTCACATAATTCAAAGGGAAAAAATGCGATGCTTAATTGAATATCTCGATCGTTTTGGGCTTTGGTTATGGCCCTGGATGAATGTGAGGGAGAAGTAGGGTTATTTTTATGCAGGTGAAAAAGAAATGCATGCAGGACCATTTTTTCCTTTCCTGTATCCGGCAGAAAGTGCTTCGTGTTTCACTGGAAGCAATCAAAACTTTTATAAATAAAAAAGTTCGAAATTAATGAAGCGTCCGGTGCTCGCATCAAATTGTATATGAAATTATGAAAGGCCATTAACTACCGCTCTCTACCTTTACGAGTGTACTTTACGGAATGGTGCTTTGTTTAATTTGAAGAGTAGAGTAAAAGATAGTTTTCCATTTTCATATATGTAAGCCATTAGTTATAGGTAATATTTAGTGGAAACTAGTACTTGTAACAATTCATAGGAAGGTTTTTATGCAACTATGATTAGTAGTTTAATACCAATATGCGGAAAAATTTTGTCGTTACATGGGATAACTTTGCTATCATACTGGATACATTTGCTATTATATTAAATAACTTTGCATTCATGTCGGATAACTACTACAACATAGGATACTTTTGCTATCATACTGAATACTTTCGCTATCATTTTGAATAAGTGTACTACAATACTGAATAACTTTGCTATCTTTTATTTTCGCCACGAACGAATTTCACTCTCGTATAGATACATATACTAGATATCATTAGCCAACTCATATTTCTTTTCATTATACTATGTTGCCAAGTGTTTTTGTGAATTTTATTGATATAGGCAGAAATAGGCAACTTTAAAAATATTTCTCCTTAAATGTGGTTTCACGGTTTAAACTACTATCAGACATGCGTATGGTATTTATTTTAAGATTTTATTATAGTGAAGCATTATCTGATTCGTTTGAACTTTTATAAACAAGTTTTTGATTCCATTAAAATTTAGAAATTCAAAATTATTGTTGTAATTTAACTGGTTGTCTTGCCGTACTCGGATTCGTATACGTATACCTGTTCACATGTGATTCGATGAAGAAAATAAATTGAACTCTATAACATTTCTATCTGCACAAATGGAAATAGTGTCATCAAGAAAGTTAAAAAATGTTACAACTCAACAAAATTTATGTCTGCACCTTGATGTGCATCTCATAACTTCAAAATTCTTGTGCATGTCATTTATAAATTATTTTTTTAAATAAAGATATTTTATCGACAGCATCACTGATTTGGTTTATAGTTGCATACCTATATCAAATTTCAACTACATGTACAATTTTTCTGAAAAGATTACCCTTATCTCTTATTTTCATTTCTACTTTTTCTTATATGAACTATGTGTCGTAGACAGCAGTATAATGTGATTAGTTGTGTTGTCAAATTCACAAAAATTACCCATTAGCAAACCATAATATAATCAAATTTTATGTTTGTAGCTATAGTGGAATACCAAATTTCATTTTGCTAATTTTTATAAATTGTAAATATCTCATCAATAAAAATGACTTAGCTACTATCTATATAAATGCTACTATCTATTATAAATGTGAAAGCGAAGGCAACTCTGAATTTTAAAATTGTGCTCAGTTAGAAACCCACATTCAATTATTTCATTTATACTGTATGGTTGTTCTTCGAAGTAAATTATTAAAAAGAATTATTAATATGAATGTTCTATAAGGAAAAGGTCACTCAGTACAAAGGTGTGTTATAGTGCAAATGTTAGTCTAAAATATAACTCTATTGTTATAGTTCAAGGTCAACCCATATTCAAAATAACAACATTTAATTAAAAATCACGTCTTAAATGTCTGTTAGAAAAGAATTGTGGGTTGTGCATTCGTAAATTGAGCTTCAATACAGTACGGATTTCCTCAAACATCAACGGAAAAATAGTTCTGAATTTTCAAATACCGCCTAAACTTTCACCCTTCTCCTTTTGACCTTCGCTGAGCTTCCGGTGCCCCTTAGAGTAGCCTCTTTAACCTTACGCCTTCCTCCAAGACAGCATGTAAGCTCCATTCTTTCTTTAGGGCATACAAGGGGGTGACAGACAACACCTTGCACAAAGAGGAAGGAGTTATGAAAATAGATACTTGAAATGCTTTTTTTAAATACTTCAACATTCCCCCTGCTGAGGTCAAAGAACTCCAATGACTTTGAAATTTTGAAGTTTATTTTGTCGAGCGGCTGTTTTCCAGTGGTGTATGCAGCCACTGCTATCTGCACGACACTTTAGACAGATTAAATCCTCTGGTTGTCACGAGATTTCCTAGTATTGTATTTCTACTTTTATACATCAAACATATTGGATAATTAAATGACCACATCTAGTTCTCTGAAAGGATCCTAGGAAAGATTCTATAGGTCAAGAAGGTCAAAACTGGCTGGAAGTCATGAAGGGAAAACTGCAATTTTGAGAACGTATAACGCACTTTTAAATGTTAGATCGAGAGGTAAAGAAGTGTTGAATTCTAATATTAAGTATATACATGTTTATTATAATAATATTTGGAGTAACAAAATATTCAAAATAACTCAAATGATCGATGACTTTCTAATTAGGGTTAATTTTTGATGGATATTTTTATTAATGAGTAATTTTTTCAATTGATGGTGAAATATTTCCCTTGATGTTTTATTTTCAATGAATTTCTTAAAAATTGTTTTTGTTTGAACTTTTAAGGGAGCCTTTAAACAATATAAAAGCAGTTTTCAGATATATTTTTTAACATTCTTTTATTATGGGGCAATAAAAAGGATTTAAAGACAGTGAATAGAGGTTCCAAAAATATGTAGTACGAAAATATTATTTGAACTTGTTAATGGTTTATTAATAATATCTAAGTAAAAATTATTAACTTTTAACGGGCTTCCCAAGCACAGCCAAAAGCGAATACAAGCACTCAAACACTACACAATTATGTGCTTTCAATTTTAAAATGTATAAGAAAACGACTTTATAATAGGAATCAGATTTTTCTTAGTGTATGTGCTAATTAAGCGAATGAGAGACATCAAGAAAAATAAAAAATGCGATTTAACGTGTTATTTTTCTTTTTTATTAGTTTCATTTCAGTATTACAGGGGTTATTCGACGTCGTGCAGCAAACATGACCATAAAGTAACAACCAAACCAATCCAGTAGATCAATTTACAAAAGCTATATGACATTTTCACCCCCTTTCATTCTTCCAATTGAAACTACCCTCTAAAAAGCTTTTGTTTATAGTAACCATCTTTGAATAATTGAAGAATGCTTTATACTTAAGTACCACTGTTATTAAAAAAATTTAAGCTATTGTATTATTATTCATTTTATTATTGTTTTTCACTTCATTTTATTTTACCCTTAGAATTATAAATGTTATTCAGATGAACATGAAATTAAAAACGGAACATCCACAAACGTTCCTGATTAAAGCTATTACTCTAATTGTATATTTTCTTAGTAATCCAGTGTCGCAAATTACAAAAACTAAGATCTTTTTGCCCATTCCTTTAACCCTCCACGTGGTTTCGACGATATAGCTCATCCATCAAGATTCGGCCAACTTTGCTAATGACGAGATATCCCGTCATTAAGATATATGTTGATTTTTTTTATGATGAGATCAAGATGTGGTCAGTTTTCTTCTAAAGATGAGGTACCTAGTCAAAACAACCACCAGGAGGGTCATTCCAATTGTAAACTTCCCTCAAAAAGCGTTTGCTTCATAGTAACCATCTTTGAATGCCTGTTATTGAAAATATCAATCATAAGGTCGTTTTGAAATATGAGGAACTTTGACCGTTTCGTGTATTTTCCCCTTAGAATTACAAATGTTATTCAGTCAAACACGACATTAAAAACGGAAGATCCTCAAACATTCCCGATTAAAACTATCGCTCGAACTGCGTATTTGCTTCAAAGTAAGCTTCTTTAGTCGGCTCGTCTAATCCTGCAATAATCCCACGCTCTCAGCTCACCGTTATTATTGAAAATTAAAAAACAACTACACAACGAGGGGGCCTTTGACGTACTATATTTGCCAGCGCTCATCGCAATCAGGCGGGATCTCCAAGGCTTATTGCATTAACCGTCAGCATCTTTAAGGCGCCCGCTAGCTTCGGGACTCATTTCCGAATGTTTCTCATCAGGATTAAGGAAATCGTGTCGCTGCGAGTTCGGGAATGAAGACAGGCATGCGCGGATCTCTCTCATTAGGGCCGGATCGGGAGGCAGGAAGCCCGCCCTATTCCGCAGCCTAGCTCCTCCGACACTAATCCGGCAGCCTCCGAGAGTCCCTAATCTGCATCCGGAGTGGACCGGTGGCGCCGCCTGGCGGTGGGATGGGAACTAACTCATTATGCGGGGGACGGTGAATAAAAATCTGGCGCGTTCACTCTTTGCAGTGAATTATCGAATTACCAGCTGTAATAACAACATAGCGTCGGGGTAGTAATTAAAAAGCGATAAAAAAGAACGCCTTCGGAGGTGTTTGATGGATTGGGGAAGACTTTTAAGGTCGGAGCTTAAATGTGCGGAAATGTTCG
This sequence comes from Meta bourneti, assembly GCA_933210815.1. NCBI lineage: Eukaryota > Metazoa > Arthropoda > Arachnida > Araneae > Tetragnathidae > Meta > Meta bourneti. The sequence goes on along the minus strand of OW119929.1, from coordinate 71,804,770 downwards.
CAGCCGTATCGGTGTGTGTGTGCTTTTGTTGTTTTTGTCGGAATTGAATCAGAGTTTAATTTTGATTGTCCCTGTGACGATCGATTTGTTTTTGTTTTACCTTCCGGTGGGATTGGCAATCTGTTTCTGTGTAACAAAGGGAAAACAGAGATGCTCTATATTTCAGAATAATGAATTAAATTTGAATTAATTTCTAGTAAATTAATTTTGTTGACATTTAGCACAAACATAAACTTTTCATGTAAATAATAAAATATGTATAGTAAATGTATAAGGAAAACACAAGATAGATGTATCCTTAATAGTTAAAACTTCATATTTAGAAGAAGGTATATTAAAAGTATAGAAATCATGTTGTCATTGCTCATAACACTCATAGTACATTCATAATTTTGATATGAATTGCTGCACGATTGTCATTTTCTGCAACACAAATCATAACCTTGAGATATATTCAGTAACGAGTAGTTAATAGTATTTGAATAATTAATAGTTTTCATAGAAGTTATACTGTGTCATTATTTTTATCGACGATTATTAAACATAAGCGATTTTCATAAAGCGAAGACATTTTGAAAAAGATATTTAAAAATGAATATTTTATGGATTAAAAAGCGATAAAAAAAAGCTCCATCGGAAGTGTGAGATGGATTTGGGAAGACTTTAAGGTCGTTCGCTTAAATGTACGGAAATGGTCGCACCCGTATCGGTGTGTGTGCTGTTAGGTTTTAGTTGTTTTTGTTGCTTGGTTTTGGAATTGAATCATAATTTAATTTTGATTGCCCTGTGACGATCAATTAACTTTTTCGTGTTACGGTGGGTTAGCAATTTCTGTCAGTGGAGCGAAGGGAGTTGCTCTATATTTTGGAATAATACATTAAATTTAAATTAATTTCTAGTAAATAATTTTTTTAACATAGCTCAATGGCGAATTTTCACATTTTCACAAAATATAATCACAAGATACCTGTGACATTATTAAAAAAGTTGATATCAATGGTAGGTATATTAAACGTATAGAAATTAAGAAGCCCCAAGGATGGTTCATTTGCAATGTTAATTTGGCGTGGTCCTTTTCGTCTACATTAGAAATTTCCAGCCATTCTTATCTAGCTGCATGCATAAACTAATTACTAAAATTATGTGGCATACGAAAAGTTATTACATTTTTCGCCGATATAACTTTTCTTTACAGAAAAATAACAGTACATATCGATGCTTTTTCCTCCAAAGTAGCTTTTAAAAATTCCTTCTGTCACAATTTATTTATAGTACTTTGTGACAGAAAACAATAGTCAAACTTATAAGGGTCTTAAAAATACGGGTATTAGTTGAATAAGGCTACACTTGTCAAAAGTTTAAAACTAAACTGTTGAAATAAAAGGAATTTTACCCAATTCAAACTAGATTCATAACATTAAGCTGTATTCATCTTTAACAAATAGTTAAGAGTAGTTGATGACAAAGGAAATAAAATTAATAGTTTTCATAGAAGTTGAGTTGTATCATAATTTTTATCAACCGTTATTAATCCTAATTGAAAATAAACCAAAAGTAATAAAAAGTAATATTCATAAAACAAAAGTAATATTCTGAAAAAGATATACGAAAATGGAGATTTTATGTAATTAAAAAAGATGTATAAAAAAGATCACCGTCGGAGTGCTGGTAAACTTTCAAGATCGTCGCGTAAATGTGTGCAAATGTTCCCAGTTACTTGGTGTGTGCTGTGATGTTCTTTCTACTTGTATATAGTTTTGTTGGAATTGAATCAGTTTAATTTGGATTGTCCCTTTGATGTAGAATATGTATTTATTTTTGTTTTTCACTCCAATAGTTCTAGCAATTTTTTCAACAAAAGAAAAAGAATAGATCATAGTTTTATATTCCAGGAAAACAATCTGGTAAACTTTTTTTATTTACGTATATAAAACACAAAGAGCAAATATTCATCTAAAACGCTTTTTTATCTTTTATAATTATATCGTTTATATTTAGTATATTTATCACAAAGAGTGGGAATTCATATTAAACGGTTTTTTCATCGTTTATACTTATATTTAAATGCAAATTTAAAAATATATATTCATCACACCTAAGTAAAGCACATGAAACGCGTCATGTTATTTAAAATGTTCCGCCATAACATCAAGGTCAAATGAGGTGCCATTGAATATATTGAAATCATAAGATTCAATCATATTCATCTGTCACAACTGTTTAAAAATAATTAATAACGAGATAACAGTTTCAATAAGAATGATGCTACATGATTGTCTTTAATCAAAAAGTTAGTAAAATTTAAAAATTCAAAAGTGAGGATTTTATGAATTTAAATTTGTCCAAGCACACGAAGATAAAATACAGAAATAGTTGCGGCTTGTGTTACATTTTAATTTGTTTTAATAGTCTATTTGTAAAATTACCTTGTATAACATACATAAGGAACATCGATGAAATAATGTATTTTAATGAAGTTTCTTGACGAGATGATTACAAGACCAAAAATTTTATTAAATATTTAAAAAGATTTGTTAATGCTTGAATTTTATTATTTAACTTCATTCTGTTAATTTACTCATTGAAATCATTAACGACACAAACAGAATTTCGAGTTTATTTTTTTAACTTAAACAGTTTCTAAAAGTTATTTCGCCACTAGTTCAAAAAACTTCATGTACTTGTTTTCAGTTTTGAGAATATTGAATGATTAATTGACAAGAATTCATTTATCATGACCGATTTTGCAAGGGTTGCAAGAATGCATCTACCATGACAGGATGATGCTTATTAAGTTTAACACCAAAATAATGCAAATTCACTACTACAAAACAAAAATTGAAGCATTGCAAAATGCATATATTGAAGCGCCGGATTACAGGGGAAACACAATCAAGAACGCTGTTCTGAGAAAACGAAGAGGGTAGAATTATACTGACTAGCCAAAATCACCTAAGTGTGCTTCTCAAAAGAAATCTAACCTTCATGCAAAGAAAAATTAACTTAGTGGACTTCAATAGTTTAAAAATCATCACATTCTAGTGTATAAAAGCTAAAAACCTCATATTTTGAAAATTTGGAATTGGTGGGTTTCACTTTAAGCCGGTGATATAAATAATTAATAATTTTATTAAATGGAATATTTGAAATGATTTTTCATTCACAATATACGTATATGTAACAACAATGGTTGTTTGGGGTTTTATGGCGCAAAGGCCATATTTGTCCATGCTGCACCAGACATATAATATTTAAGTAATATACATGCACACAATGAAAGTTTTGCTGACACAGAAGAGAGAAATACACCCAGGGAGGAATGAACTTGACAAAAATCGAAACTGCGCTGCCTACAACTCGAATGCTGTTAGTGTAGTGGACATACCCACTGAGCCACGATGGCTCCGTAACAAAAATGAAAATTCATTTTAAAGTATAGCCTTAAAACGTAGTTTGCTATATAAAGCACATCCGGAATCCTTCAAAAGCTTAATGTTTCGATAGTACTTAAAACGAATCAAGAATCGGTGTCAAACTAAAAATTGTAATAATAAAAGCCTTGTTTCCAATTACTTAAAAATATATGAGAATAAATAATTAATTATTTTATTAAATGTAACATTCAAAAAGGTTTGTCATTCACAATAAATATAGCAACAATATAAAATAATTTTAAGATATTATACTCTTAGAACGTGGTTCACTACATAGAAAACATCACTAATCCTTCAAAAATTTAATTTTTTAATAATACCAAAAACGATTCCAAGAATCGGATCCAAACAAGAAATTTTAATTAAATAAACACTGCCTCTTCATTAGCTTTTGAGTTTGGAAGAAACGTCCTCTTACAAACCTATTACATTATAGCCCGGCTATATAAATAAATAGATTATCCAAAAACTATAACCCACCAGTCAAGATCTAAACATTTTTCTCTGGAAAAGCTAAATTCGCATATCTTGAACATTTTGACTTAGTTTGTTTCATCGTAAGCTAACGAAACACACAATTAATAATTTCAGTAATGGAACATTTAAAATGATTTGTTATTCGCAATAAATGTAGCAACATAAATTCATTTAAAAGTACAAATTTGAATGAAAAAATTTTGGGTCCTCTATAGCTTTGAAACAGAATAACACCATTCAAGATCCAAGCATTTTGGTCTAGAAAAACTGAAATCCTCATATCTTGAACATTTTGACATTGTGTTTCATTGTAAGCCGACTAAACAAACAATTAACTATTTTATTAAATGGAACATTTTAAAACGGTTTGTCATTCACAATAAATATAACAACAATATAAATTCATTTTTAAGATTCACTCTTAAAATCTGGTTCACTACATCGAGTACATCCTGAATTCTTCAGAAACTTAATTTTCAATAATACCTTAAACGATTCCAAGAATCGGAACCAAACCAGAAATCTGAATAAAAAATAACCCTGCCCCCTCAATCGCTTCGAAGCACGGGAGAAACGGACTCTTACAAACCTATTACGTTATAGCCCAGCAAACAAATAGATGATCCAAAAACTATAACACAAAATAAATCTCAATCATCTATCAGGAAAATTGTGCGTTTACCCTACATCCTTCCTTCTCGGAGCTCCCTTCCCAATGCAATAAAACATTATCAGTCACAAGAGACTGGAGCCCCCCTCATCTATTGATTGCCCACTAAAAATTCCAAGGAGATCAAACAACCTACGATGGCCACCGACGCTGAGAAGAACTTATTCATAAAACATGCATCTAACGAGGCGCTCAGCTATCGAATAAAATCGAGATGGACGAATTATACACTCGATATTTTAGCGGAAAAACATGCGGGATGGCAACGTCAAATGCACAGCAGTTCCTCCGATTGTTTATTTGGTTAAAAGCCATTTTGGAATGGCATTTGCTTTAGGTAAACTGAGATTCATGCCCCTGTGTATGCTGCCTCTCTTCTCTAAATAGGTTTTTTCTGCTGGGTTTTGACTTCGTTAGAGTGAAAGTCTCGAGCTTGCTTTTAGGGTATCGTCTTGGGGTGAGCATCGTTCGGTTGAGTGCTTTTATTTCAGATGGCTAAGTTGTTTTCGATTGGTTTTAATTTTCTGTGATGGAATCTGTTTGAAATTTTAATTTGGTCTCGTCGGGTTGTTTTAATCATTTAACTGATTGCTGTTTTAGTGAGGTATTAGATCCGGGTTGAAGTGTTTGGATTGCGTGTTTGTATCAGCTATTAAAAATTGAAACCATTCAAGACAAAATGCAGCAATTGAGAAAAAAAACTGTCTTCTATTCTGCCTTTGTAATAAGAATGCATTAAATATCCAAGAAAATTTAAAAGATTGCTATTCAAGCTTCTTCAGAAATGAGGAATTTTAGATCACATAACAATCACACATCAGCAGGACCTCTTCTGATGTATTAGCCACCAACATGCAAGCATCAAAAGCATCCCTTTCTTCACAAAAATGCCCTATTTACCCCTAAATATTGTCCCATATAGTGCCTTTCTTTATATTCTAAAGTAAATTATGTATTATGAAACATGCAGATTTATAGGTGTCAACATAAAATGAGAACATAAAATGTAGACGAATAAAGTATGAAAGAAACACCAGAAAATGTATAAGTAGACATTTTTATTAACCCTCCAATTGGTTTTGACAAGGTATCTAGTCCATCAAAATCCAACGAATTTTGCTAATGACGAGATATCTCGTCATCCATATATTGCCAATTTTTTATGATGACTAGATCAAGATCTGATCAGTAATGCTAATGACTAGACACCACAAGGAAGGTTAAACATTGGACTCATACTTCCGTCGTCCTTTGACCGTCATTATTTTTCTGATTACGTGCAAGTGCATGTCCAGCACACCACATAGGAACGGCCCTGCACATAAAGCAATACGGATTTCATGTTTTATTTTCTTAATTTTTCTCTTAACTATACCTAAATATAACATTACGTAAGTTATTAAATAATAAAAGTTAACTAATGATGAATACACTTGAATGGAAATAACACTTCCATGAATGGAATACTTGTAGTTCACATATATCTGTATGTGATTTATTATGCTAAGCCAAATCGGTTTCATTCTTTATTTTAACGAATATAATATATCAGTATTTCTTATAAATTGTGTTGGTTCCAACCACATAAGATTCAAATTACTTGTTAGTGGTTTTGACTTCTTTTAATAGTGGATATCTGTTCCTTCATCTTGAATGAAGTATATCTTTAAAATATATTGGTTATTAATGAGTTATGCAAGTTTTTGTTTTTTTATAAACTTATTTGTGAGATTTAATGCTTCAGTATTGAAAATTTATAACTACTTGTGAGTCAATTCCCTGTATCTTGATAGAATTTTTCTGTATTTTATAGAATTTCCCTGTATCTTGATAGAAACGCTTTGTAATGTTTTGATTCATTTATAATGTAGTGACAGGAGGACATTGGCACTTTTTTCTATTATAACTTCCATTACATGGCAGTGATTGTTAATATAACTCAAAAACAGCGAATTTCGACATTGACTTTTTTCTACTAAAGTACAGAATTATTAATTAGTAAAAGCAAAACATAACAATTAAAGTGTGTAAGCCTAAGAAAATGTTTACAAATTCTACTCCCATTGGACGAATTTTGGCTTAGCTTCTCCTTTTACTGTGGCATCGTCTTCAAGAAATAAAACATGCATTTGTACACTTGCCTCCAAGCATAGGATTCTTATTAATGTTTCTTTCAGCAAATATATTAGAGTAACTGCAATAATTAAAAAACTGATCATCCTACAGAAGCAAGTGGTTTACCCATTCCCGCCGATTTCACAATTTGGGAACTACATTCGTACCATTTATTCCATCTATTATTTTATTTTTGGAGAACCCAAATAGAGTACAGATTTTGAATTCATGTCGAAAATAATCTTCCAGTCTCAAATCGCATGGTTGTTGGGATAAATTTCAGTAATGTAATTTTTAGCTCTCTATTACATTCTAATCTCTATATTTTTATACGTCGTATATAACATAACAGCATGCAGAGCATATTACTCAGAGTATATCAGCGTTGAACATTCATTAATTTGTATGCTTCTAAATTTTATAAGATTGTGGTTTACAAGCGACAGTATACTCGCGTTAATTTTAGAGTGTATAACCTCTCATAGAAAACTTTAGAATCTATATATATTTTCTGGGTACTATTTGGGAAACCATGTAAGATCTGGCCACATTTTCAATGAAATATTTTTCTAATTTTTATTGTTATAGTTATAAATTAATGCTTGAACATGCGATATGGAATATTTATATATGACGATAGAACACATGAAAGAATGTGAGTACAAAAATTGAGAAAAATATCTTAAACATAAAACATAATAATATATGTTAAACATTGAAAAATATATGTTATAACTTTTAGTCATAATTGCAAAAAATTAAACAACAATATAGTACTTATACCAGTCTATTTTCATATTTCAATGAAAATACATCCATTTATGAAATAAATATATTTGAATTATGTAGCTAATCTGGACTGAAATTGACAAATGGATGCATTATTTAGTTGTATTTTTCAATTGTCGAAGCATGGGTAAATTTGTTTTGAAAATCACTTAAACAATTTTTATGTATTATGCATTTGGAAATTAAAACTTTAATCTCACCAGTTCATAATAATACAAAGAGAGATTAAATGAGTTAAATATGAATATAATGAGAAAAATTCTCTTAGAAAACTTTCAGCTTTCAAGAAGCTTTTAACTAATTTTTAAATTTATTAAAGATGTTTTTATTGTTTGCAAAATAAAAACTTTTGGAATTTACATATGTTTCTTTGTAATAATTCGTGGAGCACATTCGTATTCTAAGTTTATGCTTTCTTTTCTGTAGCTCAAATTCAGTAGAAAATAAATATCGTAGCCTATACCCCTTCATTAAGTAAATAATTTCACAATATTTATATTATATTCACTTTCAATTTCTTGTTCTATTTACTAACATTGTCCATTATACTTTTTAATATCTAAGTAGTAAAATAGTTAATAGCATTGTTTTTTTGATGTATTGTTGAAAGAATGTGAGTACAAAAATTGAGAAATATATCTTAAACATAAAACATAATAATATATTTAAACATTGAAAAATATATATGTTATAACTTTTTGTCATAATTGCAAAAAATTAAAAAAATATAGTACTTATACCAGTCTATTTTCATATTTCAATGAAAATACATCCATTTATGAAATAAATATATTTGAATTCTGTAGCTAATCTGGATTGAAATTGACAAATGGATGCATTATTTAGCTGTATTTTTCAATTGTCGAAGCATGGGTAAATTTGTTTTGAAAATTACTTAAACTATTTTTGTTGTGTTATGCATTTGGAAATTAAAATTTTAATCTCGTCAGTTCATAATGATACAAAGAGAGATTAAATGAGTTAAATATGAATATAATGAGAAAAATTCTCTTAGAAAACTTTCAGCTTTCAAGAAGCTTTTAACTAATTTTTAAATTTATTAAAGATGTTTTTATTGTTTACAAAATAAAAACTTTTGGAGTTTACATATGTTTCTTTGTAATAATTCGTGGAGCACATTCGTATTCTAAGTTTATGCTTTCTTTTCTGTAGCTCGAATTCAGTAGAAATAAATATCGTAGTCTATACCCCTTCATGAAGTAAATAATTTCACAATATTTATATTATATTCACTTTCAATTTCTTGTTCTATTTACTAACATTTTCCATTATACTTTTTAATATCTAAGTAGTAAAATAGTTAATAGCATTGTATTTTTGATATATTGTTGAATATTATGGATCCCATTTCTATGATTCGAATGATGAACGATTTATTTTCTGTGTCAAGTTATTTTTAGTTAAATTTTGATAGTTAAATCTCTTTTAAATATTGCTACTTAGGGCAATTTTTTCCTTCAAGTACACGAATCTCACAAAAAAATGTTCATTATATTTATGAATTATCGACAAGACTATAATTGAGGCGTTGATATGGAAAAGCATGTAAGTCACAAAAAATCAAAAATTAGTGTTTTGGCGGATTGTCGTAAGAACCCATGCTAGTGGCATGGTAAAGCGAATAAGTCGCTAGAAGAAATAGTTTAGTTTCTGCAGCTCTTTTAGTTTATACAAATAATATTCTTTTTAACAGGCTCAAAAAAGTTTTTTGCTTGTCCTTTAAAATTTGGTTTTCCTGATTTACATGCTTTTACATGCCAACGCCTCAATTATTATGTGTGTATAATACAATTCAATGAAACTATTGTTATGAAATTCAGAATAATTTGTTCGTATTTTTATGAAAAACTACCAATAAAGCTAGTAAATCAATAGAATATTCAATCCTTAAAATTGCTTTATAGACAGCTTACGGACTTTAGATATCTGTAGACCTAAAATTTTATGTCAGCAATAGGGTTACACAAGATAAGCATTCATATCAATAATGTATGAAAGGTTAGCACTTATTAGCATAAGAAACTTCATAAAAATGTGATTTTTCCGGATAAATTATTTAAAAATATCAAGCAATTTAAGGATTAATAACGATTAGAATTTTACCTTGTTACTAGATATTCATATCCTTATCAATGACTACTCTCCTTTACAAACTAATATTTGTAGTTTTAACGTACAAAACAGAAATTAGATGTTTAGAATACGACATATATACAGTATGTCCATAGCCCAAAAAACAGAAGTTGGCAATTTCATATGGCTACATAGTTTGCTAGTAACTTTTATTTTTCACATTGGTTAAAATATTTATAATGTGTAAAATGGTGTAACAGTATGCATTTCCTCTGAAAGCACGATAATTTGCTGTTAAAACTACAAAACTAATAAAATTTATGAGAAAGACTAATTTTATGAGTTCAAATTTGAAATAATAATCTGTAAAATATAAGTAAGAGATAATGCATTTCAATAAATGAGTTTTTAAATATTAGATATCCATGTTCTTGATATCTATAACTGACAGAAACAACGTCTCCAAAATCTTCAGCGAAAATTGTAATTATTATTAAACAGAAACATTAGAAAATAAATATTTTGAACATATTTTATTACAATATTCCAGGTTTAGAAAAATACAGCTCAACATGTTTAGATATTTATTTCAATTATCAACATTATTTACAGAGCGAAAACTAAAGAGAATTTTTGGAATTTCACAACTAATTCTATAATTTGTTTATGAATTATTTAGATGTTTTAAATCTAATCTGTAGCTATGCAGAATGCGGACAATATACGTTAATAACCAGCTTTTATGTACAGTGACTTATGGCAGAACTACTCACAGTTAACCAAATATGCTTCCGTAAACATGTTTTGAAATTCCCATACAATACAAGAAAAATACATTTGGTTTAATATAAGAAACATAAAATGGCAAATCGAAGTGTTAGACTAGAAAATATGTATATGTGTCTTCTAAGTTATTTCGATTACAATATAAATAATTAGTGTTATAATTACGAATATTCTCAATTTTAAAATTTATTTTGTAATTAAGAAAACCTATTAATTATTCCTGATCACTTGTATTTAATAGTAATGTAAAAAGAAGATACAGTTTATTTGTTTCAAGGAAAAATTTTACCATTAAAACTTAGTTTCGAAACAATTCTAATCCATTTGCCTTAAAATGTTTAATGGAGCTTTCAAATATATTGTGATGTGATAATAATACATCACATACTGCATTAGTACTTGCACTAATACAGTAGAGTACAATATTTGTAATCAATAATGATTAATTAATAATTTGGCACAGAAAGCATTTTTTCCAATCATCTCACAGCCAGGAATTTTAATTTGTTAGTAATCACTAAAATAGCATAACTATCATTATATATTTTTAAATTTCAAAAATTCAAATTTTATTGTGATTATTTTCAGAATATTAAGGAAACGACAAGTTAATGTTCAATTTGTCTTTCATATATCTACCATGATACAAATACAATTATCTCTGATGAAAGATATGCATTTCATTTTTATTTACAAATTGGTAGTTTACACTTCATTCAATTCTCCCACATAGTAATAACCACAAATAACAAGCAACGTTTGTATAATTGTTTGCCTATTTTTGCTTCTCGCGAAGAATAAAATATCAAACACTTTTGATACTAAAAACATCACTTGCAACAGAAGTTAATCTAGTATCAACCGGTTAATTTCGCTTTCCCAAGAGAAAAAATGAATACCAAATGAATCGTAGCTCATCTTAATTCCATAGAAAGCATAATTGATATAATTAAAACGCTAATTAAGTAAAACATATTTATCTAATTTTCGAATGTTTACAAACAAACCACTCCAAAAGCACCCCTTATTCGAGCACCAAAACCGAGCTTTTCGGGTGGAAGATTCCCCCGATTCCACTCTGCTCAACCTACCGAACGAATAATCTACGCAATTCCCTGCCCACGATACAAGTCTGCATTCAAAGGTGCATTAAGCTAGGCCTAGATCCACATTAAGCGGACCGGACCCACCTAGCAACATGGCCGCTCGAGAAATCCTCCTTAGTATCGATTAGAAGGATCAGAGCGCGTATTTAAACGAAAATAATTACGCGAATTTTTTTGCGCATGTGCGGTGAGCAGGCGGCGAGGAAAAATCGACCTCTTCGAATACGCATTCGAATTCAACCGCTGACCACTGGCGGCCAGTCGCAGGAACGAATAAATCCGTCGCCAGTGGCCACTCAGCGTAGGCCGGAGCTTAGGTAGAGAGACTTACCTTATTTTTTTCGGGATCGGGAATTCGGGAAACCCGGAAATTCCGGACAGCTGCCCGGAGCTCGACTGGGTCGATGTTACCCCTGATTGGAAGACTGGAAGAAAATGAAGACTCCAGCAACTCATTACGCATGCTGCTGCTGGTGTTAAAGGAAATTCTTTTTTATTTTCTTTATTATTTTTCGTTCTTTTATTAACACTTCTTTTTTATTTGTTTTTTGCTTCTTCTCGCTCGTCTTCTTTCTCTCCCGTTCGCGTTTCGAATCGTTTAAGAGCGCATGGGGTTTGGTTTGGGCGGGATGGTGGGATCTTGTACTCTGTTAATTGCTCATTATTAAAGAAAAGGGTTTTTATGCTGGTGGGCCGTGGCCAAGTTTGGGCGTTTCTGTGACGAAATGCCTCAGAATTTCCTTTTTCCTTTCAACTATTGAGATCAAATTCCACAATTCAGAATATGAATGAGGCTCTCCCTCTAATACAAAATTTTTGAACTTGTATACTCGCATATACTTTCCATTGTTTTATTTCTCAAGAATCAAACATTTTTATGACCTTTTATATCTTTTCGAGCAAAGGGCACAACTCAACGATGGTGTACACAGGACTCAAAGTTAGAAAAGGTATTTTGTGCAAAGGTCAACCCTCTGAATGCCACAAGCATGGCTTGTCGCTCTACTGACATTTTTTCCTAAACGAGAGCCAGTTAAACCGAGACCTAAGAACTGAGAATATACATGGCATGTCCGGAACTTGAACCCAAAGCCTGTTGAACTAAGTCGAATTGAATGTCACGAAATTTTCAGAGTGTAGCATTGCTTTTACCATACATCATATTTAATATAGGCTAAATAGTGATGATCATATTTAATGACTAAAATAGTGATAATATTTAATGGATAGATAGTCATCATATTTAATGATTAAATAGTGATGATCATATTTAATGCTAAAGAGTCTAAATAGTGATCAGATTTAATGACTAAAGAGTATTATATGCAATGACTAAATAGTGATCAGATTTAATGACTAAATAGTGATCAGATTTTAATGACTAAAGAGTATTATATGCAATGACTAAATAGTGATCAAAATTAATGACTAAATAGTGATCAAAATTAATGACTAAATAGTGATCAAAATTAATGACTAAATAGTGATCAAAATTAATGAATAAATAGTGATGATCATATTTAATGACTAAATAGTGATCATATTTAATATATAAATAGTGATCATGTTTAATGACTAAATAGTGATGATCATATTTAATAGATAAATAGTGATCATGTTTAATGACTAAATAGTGATGATCATATTTAATGCGAAATATAATCACATTTAATGACTAAATAGTATCGCTTTTAATGACTAATGAGTATCATATGTAATCACTAAATAGTGATCAAATTTAATGAAATAGCGACGATCATTCAATGACCTCTTTAACCTCACTCCTCCCCAAAACAGCATGTAAGCTCCTTTCTTTCTTTAGTGCAGGTAAAGGGGTGACAGACAACCCCTTGCACAAAGAGGAAGGAGTTATGAAACTAGATACTTGAGATGCTTTTTTTAATACAACATTCCCCTACTGAGGTCAAAGAACTCCAATGACTTTGAAATTTGAAGTTCATTTTGTCACGCGGCTGTTTTCCAGGAGTGTATGCAGTTCTACTATCTGCATGACACTTCCTAAATAGATTTAACCTTCTAAGCGTCACGAGATTTCTGAATTGAGTAGTATTTCTTTTAAACTATATCACACGCATTTAATGACTAACTACCATATCTAATTGGTTGAAAGAATCCTAGGAAACATTCTATTGATCAAGAAGGTTAAAACTGGTCATGCAGGTTTCCTTACGTATTTATGCGTGTGTGCCCCTCAATAGATTACGATATTATGAGGTCGAAAAGGTCTTATGCTATTTTTGGTTTAACCAGACTTAACTTTATAAGGAGTACTGTAAGTACATAAAAATGATAATTCTCTGTTGATTTGTGAACAATAATTATACAATGATTAATGCAATGTTTTGCAGCAAAATAAATTACATTAAATAGCACTACGCAAATATTCAAAGTAGTGCTTATCCCTTGAAATAATGAACCATTGGTTATGAATCTGTGAAGTAATGAATGCTTTATTTTTCAGAGTATAAATTCGTTGATTTAGGATTTATTGAATGCACTATTTAGCTTTAAATTAACGAATACTCTTTTGAAAATGTTGGATCCTAAATAAGTTTTCTGGGACATATTTTCCGAACTAGTTTTAACACACGTTCTTAAAATCTTCAGAAGGACATGTTTCGTCAGATTCAGTCTCGCTGTACAGATACTTTATGAACCGTAGCTCATAAACATTAAAAATGTTACTTAAAATAAAATAATCCATAATTTAATTGGAAATTTTGTGAGGATAATTTGATGAAATTTTTATTCAAATCAAATCTATTTTATTATTTGCCTATAAAATTTAATTACCGTAAACTTTATATACAATATAAAATTGAATAGATATTTGTTTCTTTCGTTATTCATAAAATTCTTAGCATATACAAATCAGTTAAGATAACGCTGGCTTTTACAAGTGAAACACACTGTTAAATAACATAGTTCTGAGTAAATGAAGGAGAAAAATTCTACTCCCGTAGCTTTGATCACTGTGGTTCTTCAGAAGAAATCTAATCAACATGTAAGACGACGATATAATCTTTCAAAAAACTTTTAAGGAACCTTTTCATTTTCTACACTATCATTTTCAGTAAGCTTCAAATAGCTCATACAAAAGTGTCTCGCAAATTATGTACATAAAATACAGTTCTTAATGCGAGGATTCGTGAAAAATTGTTTCGTCAAAATGAAATATATAAAGTATTTTTTAATATAAAAATCGGTAAACTATTAAGATTAAGATATTAAATGCAACAAATATAAAATTAGATATCGTGAAAATGTATCAGAAACATAAAATGTATTTATGCAATACAAAGCATAATTTGTCTACCATAACAAAAATTTGTTTCATTACCAGCAAGTCACAGAAATGAAATAAAATTGAGACACTAATATGTATAGAAAAGTTTTATATTCTATTGACATCAAAAGGGGGATTTTCTCATTTAACTTAACAAAACAATCAAATTAGTAGATATGTTAATTATGATGAAATGATTAATCTGGAAATTGCTCTGTGTATATTATTTTAAATTTAATTTAAAATACTTTTCATTAGTTAAAATTATTTACACTAAGGATGTACTTTAAATTAAACTTTATGAAGGGAACCTCTTTTGAATATTGAATTGGCATATAATATTCAAAGGAAATTAAGATTGTTTTATGAATTTGTGAATAAAAAACGCAGTATAATTGTTTCCAAAGAATTTGAAAAGGTTGTATTAAATTATTTTAATAAATTGCATTATATAATAGAAATTCAAATCATTCATTAGTAACTCACCTTTAAGCATTTTCAAAATATCCGCTTGCATCAAAATATTATATAAAATTTAAAAGCCCTATTACACTTTTGTTAGACATACTGATTTTATGAAGTCTCATGCATGCTATTTATTTTGTAACACGTGAATGTGAATTTGTTCAATATTAATTCATAATTTATTTTCAATACTTAACAATAGAGAAAATTTTGTGTAACAATATGCATAGCTTGACTTAAACCTATATTGTATGGAGTAAAATTTACGAAATGATTATGCTAATGTATAACTTTCTTCGGAATCATTTAATACTTTAAGAAATCCTTTTCATTAACCATGCTATTTAAGCCTATAGTAATATAGTTATCAAAATGTACCGGCATTTTGTTTTCTTTACGAATCATACTTTCACATCACACTTTACTATACACATTGAAATATTGCTTTACATTATAATTTTTCTGATTATATTTAACATTAATTATTAGAGTTATTGGTTTCTACACTTACGCCTATACTTGCTGTACAAAAGTTTAATTTAAGTTGTTTCGTATTATAAAGTGAGATAACGTAACAAATAATTATTTGTTTTTAGTACTTTTTTTTATTTGACCAAACGCACATTTTCATGAGTTAATCTTACTTTTGCTCTCCATTCAACAGTTTTGTATTTATACAAGGTATATCTCTTGGTGAATGCTATTACTAATGCCTTTCGTGTGCTTACTGTTAAAAAGCCCTAATCACTATTATCTATCATTTGATTTCACTTATTTTGCTACAAAAAGGGTCTCCACGGCTCACTGAGTTTGCCCTCTGCACTAGCAATCTGCTAGCTGTAGGCGGTGCAGGTTCGATTCCTTTAACTTACCCTAGCTGTATTTCTCTTTTCTGTGTCAGTAAAACATTTCTTGTTTGTCTTGTGTATATACCTATTACTTGACCTTTTCTATCGTGTTTGGCGCAGCTTGCCCAAATAAACCCTTGCTCCATAAAACCAAGCCAATAGATTTGACAAATTTAGCTTAAAAGTACAAGACTTGTATTCATCTGTATGGGAAAATGTATATTCAAATAGAAATCGTAGTTTGACGTGTTACGGATACGGTCCATACTTAATGTCAATTCTCTTTACTACTACAAAAAAGATTTTACAGGTTTTGTTTTAAAATTATCATTACCAATAAAGTGGTATCTTGGTTAGCGAAAACTGTTGCATCTTGAGTTGAAAAAGAACAAAAATGAAAGGAAATGTGATAGATTTGGTGATAGCCTGGCCAAATACGACCAAATATAAAATCCAAACTAACCAATCTAAGTTAAAAAAATATAGCTTTCGGATATATTAGGTCCTTTTGACTGATGACACTGTCATATTTGATATGCATATATGGATTGCATTGATATACATTGATATTGTCTAATATGGATTGCATTTCGTAGTTTTATTGTAAGTAAAGTATTGAGTCCTAGCCAGGTTAGCCCGATTGAAAGAGTAGCGCATTAGCAACCGGAGGGTTGCGAGTTCGAAACTCGATCCAATCAAAGATCGTCGTGTACACGTGGGGGCGCGTGCTCGTTAAATCTGTAGTGACTTCAAATGTCCTCACGTTGGCGTGTTGTGGAAGTTTGGAGAGTGAGGCATCAGCTCAGGTGTTGACCTCGTAATCTGACCGTAGTTCAAAATTACGAGGTGTTGGTCTCGGATCTTTCCCTTCGGGATTGGACCCAGACCTTCGACAGTAGCCTGTTGTATTGCTCCAGTATGACGTTAATTGAACGACTTACCTACCTAGCCATTAATATCATTTCTGTCGACTGAACACTTTTTTTGGGATTTATTACTCATAACCTATTCTTTTAGTTTCAGAACTCAGTGCCTTTCCGCGATATGCAGGCATTCAATACTCTTTCCTTCTGTTTGAAAGCGAATAAATCAGTCGCCTCATCTTTCTAGATTTTAAACGAGGACACTTTCGCGACCAAACGACAAAGAAAGTGGTCGGATTCTCTTGAAAAAACAGCCCTAAATTAATAGTCTCCAGTGTTTCCGCCCAGACGCCCGCTATCTGCAACCTAAGAATGCGATTTTCGCGGCCTTTTAACAACTGGAGAAACTAAATGCGTAAAGTGGAGATCACAAAAGGTCGAGAGGGCTTATAGAAAAGGGGACAACAATGGAGGAGGTGGAAGAGGACGAAAAAAAGTCACGTGCCGCGCCCACCCCTTGCAAGTATTTTCGAGACTTAAGGGTTGAAGGGGGAAAAAGTCCGAAGTTCGTTCAGTTGGTCCTGTGACTAGGGGGGTGTAACTGGGCGGGAGGTAGTTTAAGATAGGGAAAAAGAAGAGGAGAGAAAATACCATCCTAAGGAGTTGGTAGTTCGCGAACAGGATGGGTAAATGATGAAGAGGGAAAAAAAGAGGGAAATTGAGTGAGAGAGTGTAGGAGGGAGAGATAGAAGGGAAGAAAAAAAACGAACGAAAGGAAAATGAGAAGCAAGGAACGAGCGATAGAAGCAAGAGTTCCATAAAGTAGAAAAAATAAGTCCGCACAGGAAAATAGTCAGAAATAGAGAGGCCACCTTAAAAAAGAGTCTAAGTACGAAAAAGAAGTATGGAAGGCTTTTACCGTAGGGAACGCGTAGAGTTTTTTTCCCCTTCTCTTGCATATATATGTATATGAACGGTAGAAGGTAGACTGGAAAAAATAACGGAAGAAAAGCGGAAAGTTTTTCTTCCCAATATCTCCGTTGACTTTCGCGTTGCTTTGTTGGTCCAATGGTAAGAGAGAACCTACACAGATAGGAGGACAGGGGGGAAGGGAAAAGGGGCGTGGCCTGGATAAAGCGGAGAATAATAATAATAACAACATGTAAAAGGGGAAAATAGAGCACCCAGGGTAGTAGTGGGGCGCTGCTCGATATGATCTTGAAACGTTTAACGCTCACATTACGCTATTGTGTGTACAGGGCTATAGCGCCTCATAACTGTGCCCTAAGTCCCAACCGGGTGGGGGGTTCTCTGCGGGTGTTTTTATTGCATTACCACCCTCAGAGCGAAATTTTAGACATTCCCAGACCTTTTACAGCAGGCCCGACAATTTTTTCCCGTGTTCTTATTATTCGGAGGACAAATCCAGACCTGGAGATCGGGTTTGTGCCAGCAGGAGAAAAGACCTGCTCTCGACACTATAATGTGATATTTAGATTCGGGAAGGAGCCGAACTTTTCTTTGATGTTTCGGAAGCTGCTTCTGCGGGTCAGATGTGCGGCGGTTTTCCTTTTCGGTAATGCGATACCTGAGGAAGCAATGTATCAACTTTGAAACTGTGTCGAAAGTCTTTCCACATAAATTTTGTATCAAGCACTACGTAGGGAATGGTTTAGTGAAGATAAAAACCTCAGCCGAAGTGATAGTCATAATCTAAAAGCTTCAAAAAGTAACTAACAGATGCTATAAACGGTCAATAGCGCATTTCAGTGGAACAAACCATCAATACCAAAGTATACAGAAAGAGGAAAATCTCGAGTTTAAGTATGTTAACATTGGATATGTTGCTACTGCTTGCTTTAATAATTGGGCCCTTCTGACCTGTACACATGGCTTGGATGGTTAGTTGGATTTGGGTTTTTTGTCGCAAGGGCTATATTTAGACATGCACAGGAAACACTGTTCAAAGACAACGTGTTTAATCTCAAGATTTCCTCAAGATTTTGACTGGTGTAGTTTACTTTTGTCATATCGTTGGCTTATAAATGAAACATACAAAGTCAAAATTTTTAAAATACAAATTTTATCTTGTCTAGACCAGGGTCTTTAGACTGGTGAAGTCCACTTAATCATTTTATCTTTGCATGGTTAGATTTCTTGGGAAATACACTCGGTGAGCAAAGCTAGACTAGAATTTTTCCCCTTGTTTTTTTCAGAAATATGTTTTTTTGACTTAGTGTGGTTTCACTTGTGAGTCGACGAAATAATGTATATATTTACCGGAGTTATGAAAGTTCACTTGAAATTGAGTAGTGAAGATTGTTTTAATTTTAATAATTAAACAGGGGGTTAAAGACCCCAAATGTCCTTTAAATTATTATATTACAGCAATTTAAATAAAGAAGCAATGCATTCAAAAGTAAAAGAGCCGATTATACTTGTTCATATATTAACAAAAGTGTGTATATTGTATTCATATATATAATTATAATTGTGAAACTTATAACTTGGTTGTATAATTTATATGGTAACTTCGAAATTTAAAAAATAACAGCACATTAATTATAAGGAATTCGTGTTTTTCTAGTAGATATAATGAATATTTTATGTAAAATTAGGTGAATTTGAAAACAACTATTTGCATAAAACTACTTGAGCGTTATTATTTGGAAACAACACTAATTACAACAAAATTAATCACTTATTAACTAAAGAACTTTTATCTTCTATTGTTCCAAATTTTTAATTGTACTTTCACGTGCTAGTTTTAAGTTATTTAAATATATCGACATCATCTAATAGAAATAAGGTTGAAATATGTTCTTTACCTAACATTTTAATCACTAGTTTAATTACTGAACTTCTCGTTTGTGTACTGAATAAGAGTAAAGCATAAATTTATTATTATGAAGTAATCAAATTTCGTCTCCAACGTACAACTAATATGATCATCCAAAAATTCGATTAAACTTTTCAAGAAATACTTTATTCAAATTGAGGCAATTCCCTAAATTAAGTTTATCATCTTAGATCTAACTACTTGAAAAAGTTTTAGCATTTGTAAATCACAGTATATTCATTTTATGCTTAAATAACATAATTGCATACATTTTATAAGATTGAAGGCCGTACTCTTGTGATCAACTCACTAGAAATCGTTCATAAAAATATAAAATTTTAGTGCTTGATTGTTCATTATACAGAAATAATCGCAAGACTGTTTTTTTTTTCAAACTTATGTTGACAAACCAAGAGTCTTTGATTTCTTAAAAAAGTAGTTCAGATTTTTGCCTTCAGAGATAAAATGTATCTTAAGCTCCATTTCGATGTAAATTAGACGCTAGAAGTAAAGAAATGTAACATCTTTCTGTAACTTTTATTTTAGCATCACTTACAGATGTGGTTTAATGTCTTCCTTGCATATAATCCAAAAATGGCATTATTGGAACATTTTCTACTACAGGGCGCAGCAGGTTTCCAATGGTTTTCCCGAGTTGCAGAATTATTTGTTCTTTTGATGTGGCTAATTTATCTATGCTCATCTGGGCACCAAGCGTTTTTAATGGCCTCACAACCAAAATTTATAGGTGAGATCAGGCAAACGGGCTGGCTATTTCGTTTTATTGGATTGGATGTTAGGGTTTTAAGGAGCAAGGTCCAAAAGCGGACAAGCTGCTCCAGGCTACTTCGTTGGAAATGCTCGACTAATTATTCAGTCTTTTGTAAAGTACTGGCTGCTAATCCGCGCTGTAACGCATCAGTCATATCTGAAACACGTGACACTTTCTGTCTTATTCATGACTTCATTTACTGATATTTGCATAATGTAGCAGTTATTCTAGTGTAAATCTGTTTATTTACATTATCGCAGCGCCATTTTTCTTTGGCGACAAAATCTGAACTACATTTTTAAAATCTAAACCACAGTATTTATACCAAATTTGGCTGAGTTTGGATCAGTAGATTTTTACTATCTATCTCTAAACACCTCGTCTTTAATTATGTCTTCCCTGTATAAAATTTGTAAGTTCCACATTCCACCTATATGTAGTAAATTATCTGCATCCAATCAATGGTAAAAAAATGTTCAGATAAGTTTATAAGGAAGTGCGCAGTAGTAATACTGCCGCGCAGACGATGAATAGCAAACTGTGTAGTCGATAAAAAGTAGGAGTTCCAGGTTTAAAACTGGCATGTGACTAATTGCAGACGATATTTTTAATACAAGGCAGACGATAAACAGCAAACAGTGTAGACGATAAACAGCAAACAGTGTAGACGATAAATAGAAGAAAGAGTTTCAGGTTCAAAAATGGTCTTTGACTTTAATTGGGTGGACAGACGATATTTTCTTTAATTATTTAAAAATTATTTTGGAAAAACATCGTCTTCAATTAAAGTCAAATGTCCTTTTCGAACCCGGTACCTTTTCTGCTATTTATCGTCTACACAGTTTACTGTTTATCGTCTATGTAGCAATATGTATTAAATATCTAAAAATCGCTTTTGTGTTCATATAACTAAAGGAAAGATAATTGATATTTTTATATCGATCACTAATTTGACACGCATAAAAATGCTATTTCGCAGTTACCGTACAGAGTAATATGTATACAGCCCCCGTTTCGCCAACGACACTATAACTATTTCCAAAACGGAATACTTTTTTCTTAAGTCATCCACTCAAAGAAAGGCGCGCCATAGTCCAACGCATTACACCTCTTAAGTCCCATAATAGATCAAGAAATACTGTTTAAAAACAGAGACGCGGGGGGAGTTAAGCGTTCTCGCATACTATCATACTGCGACGCGTCATACACAGGTATGATCGCGTATGCACACACATCGATATACAGCTTCCGACTCCTTCTCTCCTTTGCGAATTTCTTTTTTCCGGGAATTTAAAGAAGCAGAAACAGAATCTATACTACTCCAAGAGAAGGGGAGAATATAAAAGAGAAAAGAAAGCAGAAGCCGACAAAAGATAGGGAAGTTATAGAGGGGAAATGGGGAAAAAATGGTGGGATTTGAGAAAAAAAGGGTAGAGAAAAGGGAGAAAGAAGAGGAGAAAATGACCCGAAAAATCGCATCACAGGCCTACCTGCCTACCCAGCGAGAGAGGAGTAAAAAAGTTTTAATATTTATTTTTTACGTTAAATATTATTCTGTCCTTACCAGCTCTGTCTAGCAAACAAAATAGCTGAAAGAAGTACTATCCTATAAAACAGTGCTGGGTTTGACGTGTCAGAAATCGAATTAGAAAAAGAGTTTATTGTGCCGAGCTTTTGAAGGGGAAATTTATCAGTCGCAGTGTGTTTCACTCTGAGTACCAAAAAGAGGTTCTATCACGAAAGGCATGAAACGCTTCCCACTCTTTATTTAGTAAGGGTTTAGAAACATGCAACTGTCACTTGCTGACAGAGCTTTTGGTGTAGGAATAATCGTGGAAATGGGTCGATGGACTCCTCGTTAATCTCTAACAATACTCATTCGAAGTTAGATTATTTATTACTTTATTGTAACTACGATCAATGTTTGGATACACATTTGTTTCAAATTATTATGTATGTAAGAAAGAAATAGAAATGTTCTACAGATATTTCAGTCTAAAATATTTTTTATTCTTTTTTATAGCATTAAAGAAACAAATTCACAAACTTCTTTACAGTGTTTACGATTAATACCACGATTCGATTGAACTCGTGTAAAAATGGTAAAAAATAAATAGTTATTTTGCATGCGAAAAGTTTATTTAGGAATTTAATTATAAAAAATAACAACTTTTAATCTACCATTACAAATAAAATGTATTCAAATTTACTACACTTTCAAAACTCAGATTAGATCGAAAACCTATTCCTCGTATGTACAAAACCATTATTCTTTTAGATATTGTACTTATCTTTCCATTACTCTTATAAAAGTTTGTTGCGATTTTGAAACACGGCCCAGCTAAAGACCGTCGTGTACATGGGGGCTGGTGCATGTTAAATCTGTTGTGTGCAACGTTGGCGTGGTGCGGAAGTTCAGAGAGTGGGGTGCCAGCTCAGGTGTTGTTCTCGTCATCTGACCGTGGTTCAAAATTGCGTTGTCCTGGAATTTTTCCCTTCGAGATTGATCCCGGACCATCACTAATGGCCCGTTGCGTTGTTCCAGCGTGACGTTAATTTACTACCTGCCTACCTTATAAAATGTGATCACATTTGTATCTCTTGTGTATCAAATTTGTATTTGTATCTATATTTCTACTATTCAATATAAATACTATCTTGAACATTCTTTGAATACCAGTTTTATTTTAGCAGCATTATAAGAAGTCTTTATTGTTAATATAACAAAGAAAATTTCAAAAATTACTAAATAAGGCAATATTTAAAGCTTTATCATCTTTGGTTCTATTAAAATTTTTAAATATAATTGCCCCTTTCGTTAATTTTTGTTAAAAATTCAGTCGAATCATATCATTGTACAATTAAATATACAGACAACAGATAATTTTAAAACGGTAGCATATTTTAATGCTAATCATCATATCGAGGAAAAGTTAAGAAGGTGTACAGGTTTTTACAACAATAAAGCAATTAAATAACGATAAAAGTAAGATCTTTTACAGATCAATTAAACTGCCTTTCATATCCCTAGAGTTGTAAAATATAATTTAAGAAACGATAACCATGAATCAGAGACATGTTGAAGTCGTATCCTCTCTATTTTACTTTAATATACGAATTTATGTTATTATATTGAATAGAGAACAGTATTATATTAATATTAGTATTGATTAGAGATTGATAAATATCTTTATATGAAATAATGTAAAGATATAACTGAAAATTCTCCTGTTCATTAAACAATTACATGGATAGTGTATGTTCTTTAAATTAAATTTCATATCATTCCTATTTCAAAGATAAGTTTTACGTTAAGAGCGAAATTCCCTTCTGATTTAAAAAAATACACAATTATGTGAACATAGGCTAATATTAACAATGAACTGTTCATAAATTTAAGACACTTTTCTGCAATTTAAAAAGTATATAAAATCTGTAAAATATACAGCGATTTAAGTTTGATCTATGCATTAATGCAATTTTCACGCAAAAAATATTTCTTAATTGAAATCAAAACTGAATTAGAGCTGAGTATAATCGTAAAATTCTTCTTGTTTACCAAATAAAATCTCAATCACTTCCTAACATTCACCAGTTACAAGTTTGAAATGGTTCTCGCTTCAAAATAGATGAAGTATCGTTTTTAAAGAACTTTTACGATTTCACGTAGTTTGTGCAATCCTATATAAATATAAATTCATTATTTTATATAAAATAGGAGTGATAAATAAATATCTAAAGCAACTTTAGAGAAACTAAATTTTCATTTCTTTTGTAGTTAATCTCAAAGCAGTTTAACTTTTTTGAATAATATGTTCCGCGAATCAGTTTTATTATTACAATAAATACTAATTGGAAAGAAAGCAAATTTTTCCTAACTCTCACTAAAAAGGTATGTTTAAATTATAGTAATTAACAAAATCACTCACAATGTGATGAAAACAAAGTAAACTAATATCTTAAAAATTTTATTTTTGCTATGTCCCTCATGTATTTTGTTATGTGTTATTTTAGAATAAAAATCTAAATTATGTAATGTTTCAATCTACAATTCATTAATGAATTTATTAAAGTAATACAAAAATAAACTTCAAAAGTATAATACCGTAATTTTTCCTAAGGGTCGCAAAACAGCTTTGATACGTTTACATTTACCTGAATTTTCATGTACAATATGAAAGAACGTAGTGAAATGTAAAGATAACCAAACTTATCTACATTTATAAATGTGAAGCAAGTATTAAGAAACTACAAATGAAGTTTAGTTTATATTCATTTCAAAGCAACGTTTCTAGCATATGTCATAAGCCAAGATTACAAATATATCTTTATCTAGTTCGCTTTTAAACTAATAGCTCTATTTCCTAAAGCGCTTTCCATAAAATTCAAGTTCCGTCAAAATATGGAATTTCTTAAGCACATCAAACTTTCTTACACCCTCTATATTTCCTCATCCACATAAACGCCTTTATCTTACCTATTTACTAATCTAAAATTGCGTTTATTTAATGCACAAGTCCCTAAGAAGTACACTGTCACTTGCTTTTGCCAGGATAGGCAAATTCCCTAAAATCCAGATTCGTTTTGAAGTTTTCATAAATCACGACGATTTCATTACTTATGCTCAAGATATTTGTGCCCTCCCTTATTTGTCATGGCTTGGGCTCCACATGCTCATTTCTTTTCTCTTACTTCGGAATGCACCCTAACTAGGGCCAGAGGCGTAGGACTCGAGTCGGCTCTTAACTGGTGTAAATATGGGTGTGTACCCGTATTACAGCGAACTCTTTCGGAAAAGAAGGGGTGGGGCCGGCTGGGGTGGGGGAAGGGGTGGAAGGGACAGTTGGCATGTGGACTTGAAAGCGATATTCCGCGGGGTCTCCGGGAGCAGAGGATGCGGTTGCTATGGAAACCCTTCCCTCACCATGCCAACCATTTTTCTCCTACATCAGATGAGGTGGAAGGCTGAAAACAACGACAGTGGGGGTGCGACATCTATAAACTTGGTTCGGATTTTAGGTCTTGAGGTGTGGCGAATGGGAATTTTGTAGTAGCAGCGGAATTACGGCGGTTGAGTTAACTGTAGATTGAAAGAGTGGCCAGAATAATCACCTTTCTTAATCGTAGAAATATGCAAATTTCATTTAAGTGTCTGGAAAATAATTTGTTAACACCATTTCGATATTTTATGTTTCCTGTAATTTACTGGCTTGGGCACAAATCGTATAGGTATATACTATATCTATCCATATAATCCATTTCACCCCTGTAGCAGGACCAAACTATGATATTAAGGTGACTACAACAAAAGTCTATTTGGGGATGGTTATGAATATCCCTTCTTTTGTTCATTTCCTGTAAATCTTCCGTGACTCAAAACATAAAACTGAAGAATGAGTGGCAAAAAGTCTTGCATTCACTTTTCCTATTAATATTTTTTACTTGTACAAAACACAGGTAACCGATTACCATTGAAAAATAGTAGGCCGATGTGCTTTTCAACATTCAATGTACCATCCATAAAGCAAAGTCTAGCAACACATGCATGTGGGCAATGCATCTCCAAAGCATTTGACTGGATGTAAATTTCTTAGTTCCACCAATGCAATTAAGATGAAATTCTCTTAAATTCTATGACAAACATCAGTCGTATTTGTGATTAAATTTTGGTACATTAGAAAGCACCACCTTTTCTAGTATTCTAAGATCCTTTTTTGTTCTTTTACGCACTTGAAGTGAGCTGACTCCATCTTTGCTAGCAAAAGCTTCTTCATAGAAAGCCGTGTAGAAAGACTCGTATAACTACACACCGAATGGTGTGTATTGTAATTTGCCAATAAAACATATTTTCCCAAGCCAATTTCAGGTCAATGAATGTAAAAACCCTATTTATAAGTGAAAATATCTTCAAAAGTATCAAAAGATAGCTTTGATATCTTCTTTCTGGCCTTGCCTTCCATTCGTACAGAAAAATAAAGTTCTTTTAATTTCTTCAACTGTCATGATGTTGAAAAGTATATAAATCTAACTATCTGAGAAATATCAAGAGTGGGATAGCCTTCTTTGAACCTCATATAGTATAAAATGACCATAGAGAGACAAAACAAACCATTCACTTTTCTTCCATTATTGTTATTTCCACAGTTCTCTCCATGTGAAATCACTTAAGAAAGCATAAATCTACACAATTCTAACGACTGGTTTTGATCTTTTGTACCAATCATGCTGTTTAACTTCTTACATATACTTAAGTACTGTATGGCACAATAGCTGCTGCGTGTCAAGTAATAATTTACGGTTCTAATGCAGTATTTTGTACATATTTCAAAATTCTACAAACTTAAAGGTTGACGAAATAATTCTTTCCCATTACTGTAAATTCCAAAAGAGCGGAGCTTCTAAAAAATTTCGCATACGAGAGATCGGATATCCTTTTGAATTCGTTAAATGTAATCATCACAATCAATGAATTAATGCATGTTTAAATTTGTGACATGTTAAATTTTGTTAAAGTTACACGGAAGAGATCCCCGTTCTAATGGAATGCTTTTGCAGTCTGATTACAGAAGGTAATGAATGGTATTGAAGTGGATGTTCGATAATTGTAGCAAACTCACTATATTTTGCTTTATGTTTTCATTACATTTAATTCATTTGGAAGAGGGGCCGCGGTGGCCCGGTTGGAAGAGTAACGGACTAGCAACCGAAGGGTTGCGAGTTCGAATCCAGCCAAACACCGTCGTGTACAAAGGGGGCTGGTGCACGTTAAATCTGTCGTGGCCTCAAATGTCCTCACGTTGGCGTGGTGTGGAAGTTTGGAGAGTGGGGTGCCAGCTCAGGTGTTGCCTCGTCATCTGACCGTGGTTCAAAATTACGTGGTGTTGTCCTCGGATCTTTCCCTTTGGGATTGATCCCGGACCGTCACCAATAGCCCGTTGTGTTGCTCCAGTGTGACGTTAATTGAAATAAATAAATAAATAAATAAACATTTGGAAGTATTAAATGCTTATACCACAATGATTATATTAATTTGAATGGATTTAAATCAGGTATATATGCGTGTAATGGTACTATCTAAAATCTATAGATATAAACAATTACGTGCTCTTCACGTGGGTCTTTTAATATATAAGAATTGTACCTGCAATTAATTAATAAAGGAAGAATTTACATTAATAAAACTATCAAGTCTATATCCAGTTATAAGTTTTTGAAATATAATGGAGAAGCCGATAAACTTTATAAGGGTTCAAATTGTAAATATATGCAATATTATCACAAGTTTGAATATATTGTATAACCTTTTATCGATTTCTGAGCATCAATTTAAAACATGTAAGCATAAGTTTTAATTAATATAATGAAATCTGAAAAAAATTTTAGAAAAGATTTATGAATGTGTAACTTACGAATAAACTATGTAATAAACAGTAGCTGGTTGAATTTTTATTTTACTTCTCCTTTGTTAATTTTTCACACTACTTTATTAAGCATTACATTATTTTCTTGTGTTTCTTATTCATGTTTTACTTGCGAAGAGAAGCACCAAAGCAATAAACGGCGCAGAATATAAATATAGAAGTTTGATTTCGTATTTAAATTGCTCACACAACTCTGAAATGTGACTCCATCCTCAAGAATTAAAAATTGGAAGAATGGATTCTTGAAAATATTAATAATTGGGATAAAATAAATCCTTGAACAATTTACACACATCTTAATGCAATTAGGAATAGTTTGATCTGATGTTATATATCGATTTACATCGGAATCAAATAAGCATCAATTAAATTTGTTGGAGAATGTGTTGGCTATAATGATATAAGATGGATCTTTACATATATTCAAGAAATTATTTCGTATGAATGAACAGTCGATGCAGAACTTATCTTAAATAAAGAATACGCTAATTAAAGAATTGAAAAATGTTATTGTTTTAGAAGTTTCCAAACTATGTATATTCTCCGTTTTGGATGCTTAACCTGTTATAATAATTTGTTAAAGGCGGTGCATTATTAACGTTTAGATATGTTATCAAACTAAAAATAGCATAGTATTTTTCAGCATAGAATGCTATTTTAGTGTTGATTTCAAGTAAATAAACGAAACTGCATTTTATTTTTTCTTAAATAAAAAATTCTCAGTTTTGAATGCTTTACTAGTAATTTTAATAATTTGTTAAAGTGGCATATTATTAACATGTACTTATATTAAACTGAAAATATATATTTCTTTTCGAATAGAATGCTACTCTCAATTTTATTTCAAGTAAATAAACAAATTGTGTCTTTATTGTTCTGAAGTAAGTAATTGATCTCAAAATCTTTTAACATAAACGTATTAATGCAACAGAAAACAGAATTTAATCCATCAAGGCTTAACTATCATACAAGTGTATGTCTGTTAAAGTTCCTAATGGCAAATATTTCCTTAGAAATGGCAGTAGTAAATAGATCGAAAGAAAAATCCCTTTAGCAACTGCTGCAAACAAAGCAATAGCCGTCTGGAAGGAGAAAAACAAAGAAAAGGGGCCGAGTAAGTTTCCTTTTTCAGTCAAATACAACTGCTGGTCACTATACGGAAAATACCGCTTTTCTCTTTTAAACTTCTTTTCAAACAACACTACGGGTGTTCTTACGGCCTTTTAAATGTGCAATTGTTTCGTAAGTACAATTCATGGCTATTCGCTGAAAAGCACTACTTTTGTATACGACTGGTAACTGTTTTGTTTTAGATATCATCCGGAGAGTTTGGCTTGAGAAACGTTAAGCGGTCAGTAGAATAGTAAAGTTACTTTTATAGAGGTAATTGAAAAAAAACGGTAAAATTGGTGACTTAAACATTTTCTGTTTGTATACCTTTTTATCGAACATATAAGCGAGACTTTGCTCTTGCTTCTACATTCATAGCTTAAGTATAAATCTATAGGGGAAAACGTTTATGAAACAGCACTTAAAAGAAATTATCCCAGTAAATTAATCTTTTAGTTTATCTTGAAGTCAAATTATTCAGCAGCAACGATTCAAGAATACACATGTTACATTACATAAAAACTAGGATGCTAGTAACAGTTTGTGAGCATTTGAATACATTATTTAATTTAAACATCCTAAAAATGAGATACTTTTGTAATAAAGTTGTTACCTCAAGTCTTCAGTAGGCAAAAGTAGTACATGTTTATGGTACTAAGTGAGGAAATTATATCCTTAAGGGTGAATTTATGATTATAATCATTTGACATATCGTTGTCTCCCGGAAGAACAACGTATCTGCGAAATTGGGGTGAATTTTCAAGATAGACCTGCATGCGTGGGATTAAGTAATATAATATGCTATTATTAACCGCATTTTCATTACCAACAAAGTTTCTTGGATGACGCAATTAATAATAATTATGAAAAGTATTCTTTGTTGTTTTCTTTTTCTGAATAAATGGATGAATTCCACTTGCGTCATTGCTCTTCCAGAACAGATATATATAATAAAATACAATAAAATTAACATTTTTAAGACTATGTAAAGCTTCAAGTATAAGTAAATCAATCAAAATAATTATGGATACTTTAACTATAAAACATTTTTTAATGTACTTTTAAACATAATCTTTAATGAATAGATGAATGTAAAAACACTTTTTAAATTTCAAACGTCTTAACCCACCAAATGGATTCGATGAGATATCTCGTCCATCAAGACCAATGGACCAATTTTGTTAATGACGAGATATCTCGTCATTAAGATATTGGCGATTTTTTTCATGATGACGATATCAAGATCTGGTCAGTTTTCTTTTAATGACGAGATATCTCAGCGAGACAACCATCAAGGGGGTGAAGAAGGATTTGGATCCTAGTTATTTTTCGATCATTTAAAAATATTTAGATTTTCAAATTTTATCAAAAGTAGTTTGTATCGTGCATGGCTTTTTGAAACAAATTCTTTATTTAGATGGTCTATGTATTCAAACTTCTTAGACTAATGAAAAAAGTCAATTTTACTATAAGACTTAATTTTTTTGAGAAAAATAATTCAACGAAACATAGAGAAGTAGTCATTTTAATCACACGATTTATCAAAATTAATCTGCGGTTAATTATAGATTTCTCAGTAAGAAATATCTAGTTAAAAAGTTGATAGCAGTTAATTATTTCCGTTCTACTCAGTTAGTATTATGAATATGTAACGATTTATTAAATTTTAATTAAACTTTACAGTAGTTGAAGTAACGAAAAATCTAAGATATAAAATGGAATGTATGATAGGTTTATTAGTTTTATAATAATTTGTTTGGTGCTGTGATATTTTAATTAAATAATTAAGAGTCTATATCTACAAAATAGTAACTTGCTGGATGTTAAGAATGTTTTTAATGAAGGAGAATAGAGAATACTATTATCCCGCATGATAAAAATGTAATCATAGCTACAAACCAAATCATTGATGAGATACACATTAATATCTGAAAAAGTACTTATTCGTTCACCTTAAATGTTATTTTTACTGTACTGGTTACTTGACCACTCTTCAAAATAATAACGAATTTATTTTGATTTAAAACATATACCCTTAAATTAAATTTTAATTTTGAGCATTTTAATTTTCAAATTTTGAACCTTTAAAACTAGTTTATCGAATCATGAATAAAGAAAAAAACGATTGCTTTAAAGTTCGTCAGAGACATGATCAAAAAATTTATTTACAAATTTGTTTTGAGACTTAAAACCTTTTTATTGATGTAAAGTAATCATTACTAATGTAAATGACGATTGTGCAGTTACTCTGTTCAAAAATGTATCGACTTAATTACGTACGGTTTTACTTGTACATGTGCACTTTCTAAAAATAGAAATGCGCAATTTGAGTTAGGATTTAATTTTGATGTTTTAAATACAAATTTTCCAATAATAATAGTATATACTTAACTTTTCTTTATATTTTATCACATTTAGTCAGAGCTATTAGCGGATTAGTCATTAGCGGATATTTTAAAAACAGATTGGTTGTAAAAAAAGACAATCATAACCAATTTGACACAAAAAGACTTTTTACTAGTACAAGGAAAATTATATTTAATGCGGAACAATTAAAACGGAAAGACTGATTAGATTAAAATTATTTTATATACATACATAAATTATTTTTATTTTCTTCGATATTCTAGATATATCAAATTACCGAGAAATAGCAACATGGATAATGACAGCTTGAATAAATTTCTCTTTAAGAAATAATTTTTTATTTTCGATTAGGAAACATTCATTGTATTTGCTTTTATCATGCGATAAGTATGCTAAATCCATGTACTCATATTAATGAATGAATATGTAATGCAAAAGATCACAAGTAAAATGGCCACATGCATTACAACACAGAATTATACAAATTATACAATATCAAAAGTAGATGTGCGGTTATTCGAAAAGAAGTTACTATTTTCTTTGCATCAAATCAGCTCTCTCACAATGAAAGGTATAATAAAATGGTATCAGAAGTCCGTAAAACAGCGACATCCATAAGAGCCTGTCAAGAAGTTACAAATAAGGATGTTTGCCGAATAAATAATTAAAAAGAGTCGCTAAGGGATTAGAGGCTCTGCTACATTACTCTCTCTCTCAATTAAGGTCCTCAACAAAACGCTATCATTTTTTCCCCTTTCTCATAACACATCACCGCCGAATGTCACTCTGTCAATTTAAACACCCCTTCCCATGCCGAAAGAAAAATATTTTATTTTTTCGCGCCCTCTTTCCAAATGCAAGAATCCGCCCCCTCCGCTCTCTACCCTTCCCTACCCCGACTCCGGCGTAGACTCTTCCCTTTAATTTCCTCGTCATTAACGGAGACATCTGGCGACGTTTTTTGCAATTATTATGAAGTGATGATGGTCGGGTGAAATGCCTCGTACTACGCTCAAATGAAGTGTGTGTTGGAAATATGTCTCTCTCTCTCTATCTGTGGGGATCGTACAGGGGAGGAATACTCGGAAATATTTTTATCGAGTGATACGCTTTTTATTTATTAGTTGTTAAGTTGTCGCGTGGGGTTGGAACCGGAAGGATGTTTTAGTTCCCTTGCTAGAGTGGGTTCTTGGAACGCGATTTGTTAAGAAGAAAAATAATGCTTTTGAAGAGGAATTCTCAGGGGAAACATGCATATTTGTTGGGCTACTTGCTGTCCTAGGAGCTTGTAATTTTTTCGTATCATTTCCACATTTCTTGTATGTTAATAGAAAATATCTTGTCATTACGTTCAGACTGATTCGTATTTTTCGAGGTGAATGAAAAAACTTTCAATGACAAATGCCAGCAAACTCTGAGATCCCACTTAATTTTTCGCAGAATAAATAAATTCATTTTAAGTTCGGATGAGTGAGAGACGACTGAAAACCCAACAATTCGCGAAACATTTAGTTTTGCATATTATTTATTAATCAAAAATTAATGTTACTTTTTATTTTAATAAGTCTCACTGGTCCTTATAACTGGTAGAATCAACTCTGAAAAATAACATAAGCCTGTGCATCTCAAAACTAATAAAATCGATCTCAACTCCTTTATATCTACATTCAGGATCAAACAAAATCAATTTTTAGAGATTAGCTGTCTTTGCAGTTTAAATTTATGCATATTTCTCGATTATTATTTCCTAATAAATTTATCAGAAGTATGCGAAAAGCACGCCAGGAATTGATAAATTCAGTCAAAAAACAACATAATATTCACCTTTTATGTATATTTTCATCGTAGAATTTTAGACACATGAGTTTAGAAATTCAAATGCCACATTGTTCACATTTAAAAAACTATTTAATTTGTAACATAGTTGAGATAAATTTAAAACTCAAGCAGATTATATTTAGTTTCTAATGTAGCTCAGAATAAGATCTAAACACTAATATGCCAAAACAAAACCATGGAATGATCTCTGTTGCTTTACTTTCGTTTTAAGTATAGCGCACCGAAGAATTTTATCAAAATGCAAAAAGAAAAGACTGTTTTATTCGTGAATTATTGCAAACCAAAGATTAAAATGATCAGAGGTTTCTGAAATCTCTCATCGAGTAAATTGTTTAAATTCCTACTCCTCAAATTCTATCACTAACTTTATAAGAAATCTGAATTCTTCAGAAATTTATGTATTATTACAATGAAACGACTTTATTATATTATGGACATAAACGCTCTCGAACTCATTTTTTTAGATACTCAATGAATCAGTGCAGTTAGATTAAATAGTCCATTACAAGATAGAATTTAACTTTTTAAAATATCTTTTGCGGTCAGAGGTTAAAACATGATGAAACAAAATATTTTTACTACATTCTGAAATGTACTTTCTGCAATAATTTATTTCTGGAACGTAATAAAAGCGAATAATCTCGTCAATAGTGAAATTGATCAGATCTTAATGATGAAGTATCTCGTTATAACCATAATTGTTCAGATCTTAATGATGAAGTATCTCGTTATAACCATGATTGTTCAGATCTTAATGATGAAGTATCTCGTTATAACCATAATTGTTCAGATCTTGAACAGGATATCCCGTCAAAACCACTTGAAGGTTTAAGGTGTTTGGATCACGTCAAGTGATATAAACACCGCACTTTTACTCTTTTGAGAAAAAGCAATTTGAGAGCTTGATAAAATCCTCAAACTCCTCTGAACATCAGAAAGGGATTCGTCAATTGATTGATTCTTTGTGGTAATGGTAACTCGTAATGTGGTTAACTCGCATTTGAAAATAGGACTGCAGACACTGTCTTTTCCCAAAAACTTTGAAGGTGGTTCTCAGCATGAACAAAAGCAGCGTTCTTGCTACAAATACAAGAACAACGACGATATTTACTTTTCTAAACTTTACATGACACGTTAAACATTCGTGGTTTATGTATACACATTATAAACACAAGACAATGTAATAATGATAAAGATTGTGAGAAAGCACATGGCCTTGAGGAAATCCATTTGTATAAAGGTAGTTAAGCTCGTTGGGCCATACTCAAAATTAGGTAAGGCGATAACCATAGGTGATCCGCCTACATATCTCATGCTACTAAAACGGTGGGCATGCCCACTGAGCCACAGCGGCCCCGATTTTAGTAAGAAAAGAGATAAGTTATAAAAAATAAGAGCAAGTACTCCAATAACAAAAAAGTAGTCCAGTCTCTCTTCGGTTTTTGTACTTCCTAAAACAATATGTCAGAACTAAATGCAATTGAAACAGATACAATTTTCATACAATACCGCAGAGATTTGCATTTATGTACAGGGAGAGTTTAAAAAGGACTGATTCAGTGAACAGATTCATCAGATTAGTCTAATTTCGCCAAAACTGAGGCTTGGGCCGGTTGTACCTTTGCCCTTCTTACCCTCACACTTCAATTCACCTTCACAAACAATGAATTGGATTTAAAAAAGAACCCAAATTAGACAATTTATAAGAAGCGACTAAACTAATTCCGTTGGTTCATCGGTTGATATCCGAAGCAGATCTCGACTGAGATGCTCTTGAAAATGTTAAGATGACTTATTAGAAAAATAAGAATTGGTATTCCAGGAAGATAAAAAGAAGTCCCTTTCCTCTGGATTTCGTAAAACAGTAAACCCGGACTAAATTCAATTCATTCAAGTACAAATTTTTACGCAAAGAATCCGCTATTTACATTTAATACAAAGAGTCACACTTCAAGAGTTTTAAGAGTCAATATAGTGAACAGATTGATCGGATTAGTATAATTTAACTGCCGGCCAATCGGTTTAGTTGTCAGGGTGCTGGCTTCGGAATCGAAAGTTTCCTGTTTTGAATCCATGGGTAGGGAATGGATGTTTGTACCGTCTGAACAGAATGTGTGGCTTCTCTATAAACGTGTTTTGCCTAGAATGCATGTTACGTATGTGAGGTGTTACGTAAACCCATATCCCGTGGTGTACCAAGGGCCAAGTAGTTCACAATTTCGCTGTTATAGGGCCATGATGAATAATGTTGACCAGGCATCGGAAAAAAAAATGTTTCATTTAACCAAAAGTGTGGCTTAACACTGCTATAACACGATCCTTCTTACCCCTACTGTCTTACCCTTCAATTTAACATCACAATAAACTGATTTGAAAAACATTTCTCTAAATTAGACCATTCATTTATTAACTTGTTCTACTCGTGAATGTTTCTCAGGGAGCGGTCTTCCGAATTGCGTGCATGTGCGTGGAGGAAGAAGAAAAGGAAGAGCCCTCGATTCCGAAAATGGACTCCCTAAGCTGGTCATTCAGTATACGGCCCCTGTGCGACCATTGCCCAGAGGCAGACACGCCGTTCTCTCCAAGAGTATGTCGCAGGGTTACAACACACAGTTCGCCTTCAAGAACTGGCCTCTACTAAAACCGCATTGAAAAATCAATGCAGCCGTTCTGCTCCATTCGCCTCCGTCCATTTCTCCTTTTTTGCCTCCGTTTTTTCACATTTATTTACTTATTTAAGGGTCCTTTTTTTCTTCCCCTCCCGCGCTATCCTTTACCTTTTTTTCTCCCGCCCTCCCCCTTCCCTTTGTTTCTTTCTTTTTTGTTGCTTTGTTTGTTTATTTTTTGCCTTTTTTGCCTCCTCAGACTCTATCAAGCACCGCCGTGCGTCCGTTTTCCTCTGGACCAATCAATGGCTAGCTGACACGGACTGTTATTTCTTTGCCCACATAGATTTGGTGCGCCTTGCCCTGATAAAAAAGCACACAGTGAAAAAAGGGGAGAGAGAAGACGGAAAAAAAATTCGTCGAAGAATGAGATTCCGAAAAGAGGGGGTGTTTTGTATTTTTTTTTCTTTTGTGTAATGCAAGTTAAAAAAAGTTTTCTTCACGTGTGAATTGAAATGTATGCGGCAAGTCAAACATTTTAAAGTCAAGTCTACTATGTACATTAATTAGCTGCATTTCAACTTGTTAATCAATTATTATAATATCAATAGAGCTGAGTTTTTTCTTTTTTGTTTGTCTAAGAACCATTGATTAGAACATTCAAAAGGTTCGGTTTTCAAGTGACTCGACATTTTGGTAAGAAGGGAATCAACTCATATTTCCTTAACCCTCCTGGTGGTTGTCTCGACGAGTTTTCTCTTGAGGTATCAGCAAATCTGACGAGGTCTTGATGGACGAGGTATCTCGTCATTAAAAGAAAACTGACCAGATCTTGATCTCAACATCGACGGCAATATCTTAATGACGAGATGTCTCATCATTAGCACAATTGATTAGATCTTGATAGACAAGATATCTTGTCGAAACCACCTTGGAAGGTTAAAAAATTTTGCAAAGATCCGTTTGCTAATAAACTCATCTTATGAAAACATTTCGGGTTCCTTTAAAACTGATATAATGAGCTATATATTAAGAAAACTCTTTCCATTTTTTTAATTCATCATTTCAAAAATCACATCTTTTTATTAATAAATACTTTTTTATTTCTGACCGACAACTGATCTTTTCGGACTTCGGCACTACAAAGGGCAAATTGACGCCGATTTAAGAAATACTATTCAAGTTTCTAGCTAAGAAATGTTTGCTTAAAAATTGTCAACATATTGATTCTGCAAGCTCATTTTCATTTAAAAACGAGCACATTAAAATTGAAAGGTTCCTAGGAACATTGTAAAAAGTAACATAAATATGTTCCTTAATGAAAAAAATTAAAAACAAACATCCAAGAGGATCAAAAGAATTTCTGATTGTTCGAAATAGTTCTTAAAGTTGAATACTTGAAAGTTTTAGAGAGTATGACGTCTTGAATACGGATAAATAATTATAGCTTTGGAATTTTTTAAAACTTGAAAATTGCCTGCCTGGAAAATTTGAAAAGTGGCTTATCGGCATGTTTCTCGGAGCCCTTAAAATGAACATCTTTATCATTCATATAATTTTATAAATTGCACTATTGAAACTATAATAATATATTCACGTGTTCAATTATCTTATTTAATTAAAATCAACTTTTCAAAAAATTCGTACGCAATGTCTTTTAGTCTTGTTAGAAGAATTTTTATTCAAAGAAAAGCCTTAAAATATTTTTATTTAATCAACTTTCTCATTCCAATTGATTAATCAGTTGCCAAAAGTACAATATCTTCCATTACGTAATTACTTTTAAAATTCCATATGTAATAAATTATACTATAATCATCGCATAACAATTTAACTATTCCATATGTTGATAAATCGCACATGTAACAAACTAACATAAAAATTAAACTGCT
This sequence comes from Meta bourneti, assembly GCA_933210815.1. NCBI lineage: Eukaryota > Metazoa > Arthropoda > Arachnida > Araneae > Tetragnathidae > Meta > Meta bourneti. The sequence continues at coordinate 71,766,970 of OW119929.1, read as the reverse complement.
TTTAGTATAACCATTACTTTACGACGTACCTCGTTGCATTTCAAATTCTGAAACGGAGCATAATCAAGTATTGCTTAAGCTATCTTCACCTCGTACCTCTCAGATTGAGCAGCGTATTGTTCACGAACATGATACATCTGATAGGAAATCTCTTTCTACCAAACACAAAATTTCGCATCACGCAAAATAATAACATCCAAATCTCTTATCGTCCCACGTTCCAATCAGTTTAAGTAAGCGCACTTATTATGATTAAAAAAGAGATAGAGACAGGAGCATACGTTTTTTGTTGCGTCCCCCCACCCTCCATCTTGTACATCATGCTGTCGAAATTAGGTATTTGTTGTTATCGTTCGGAACGATCATTAGACTACTTCAGCAATGTCATCGATTTTCCTCCAGAAAGCAATTCTTTACTGTCAGCAGCGTTTTATCCTGGACGGATCAATTTCGGACAACAATGTGAAAAATTACTTTTTAATCGATATTCGATAATCAGATTTATTTCTTCCTGGACGTGGGCAGGGAAAGAAAGGGAAAAAACAGAAAGCAGATAAAGAGCATCGGGAAAGAGAAAGGGTTTTTTTCTCTGCGTTTTTCCTCTCTCAGACGTTTAAACTAAAGATTTAAATACCTCAAAACGGTTATTCCTCTCCTATGCAGCGAGAAAAAAAACGCAGTTCAGAAACATCGGTGCATATTTATATAGATATTCGTGATTCCCTTTTTTGGCTCAGAGAACGAACGATTCCAAAGAGCATGCTGTAGCGTTTGGAAAAGTTTGAGCAAGTAAGGGAGCAGTTTTTCCGTATTTTCTGTAAGGTAAATTGGTTCGGAATGATTTGACGTGCTCGAAGCCGTTTTTATAGACGCTTTCATATCCTTTGGAAACAATTGTTTTTTCTAACTATTTTTAACTGAAGGATATTTCTGTTTTTGAAGGTTGGTAGTTGAATTTACATCGAACTAGAGTAACACAACGGACATGTGTTTTTGTAGGATATTTATTTATTTAAATTATCTGACTGTAGTTATGTAAAATGTTGCATTTGGGACTTTTTCAGCGAACAAATATACAATTAAATGATCTGAAGTAATAAGCAAATTTCAATTGACAAATTGTCGGATTAGAAGTAAAACGCACCACGTCAAAAATACATAATTCCAAGAAAACGAAGAGGGAACATTCTAATTTTCAAGAAATGTGAAAATTGCAATTTTATCAGTTTTTGAATTATTTATTGCCATTCGTATCTACTTAATTCATCAATTATTCAGAGAAGAGTACGTTCTTTGCGTTAATGTATTGTTACAACTTATTAATAAAATCAGAATAAATAATGTACATTTATTCATTTATTCTTTTCTTTGTGCTTCTCAAGTATTTCCTAAGAGTGTTACTCAAGGAGAAATCTAACCTTCATGCAATAACAGTGGAATTTAGTTTAAATATATCACATTTTAATCTAGAAAAACCAAAAAACCTCATATTTGAAAATTTTGACTTAGTGTGTTTCACTTGTAAGCCGACGAAATGGCCAGACACTGAAACCCCAATCATATCTAGTTTAAACTGCAGTATTTTGAGATTATATAGTGGTACTTTTCAGTCCTTTTTTTATTTGTTTATCTTTTGCTGTAAAGTTTCTCATCTAAATTGTTTTTCTTATTCCTGGCACTATAGAAACTTAATAATAATTATAAGTTTATTAGTAATTTATGGTTTGAGTTGAGTGAGTACTGTGAAACTGGTGCCTGATACAGAGATAAAATATAACCGAATAACTTGATTATAATTTATAAAACTCTTTAAAACTATCACAAAAAATTTGGCGTTTCCAGATGAAAATATTAAATTTTATTAGAAAAATGTAAAACTGCCTTGTTTAAGTTTGTAAATAGCATTATTTTCTCAACTAACAAATTTTTCAGAAGTATATTAAATAAATATTGTATAGCATTAGATGGTGTTTTAATGTGCCAAAAGTTTATTAAACAATAAATGTGTATGTGTAAAATAATAAATATTCATCAAAACGCAACACATAAATATACTATGCATCTTCAGTAATAGAAATAAACTGGGATTGAAAATTTAACAAAGTTCGAAAATACTTTTCTGGGGCGCACACCTTCTGAAATAATTAACATAAAATAAACAGATCGTTTTAAGATGCAAAAGCACAGCACTTAAAATAGGCTTATGTATAATTTATAATTACTGTCTGTAAAGTTTCAAACTGTTTCATAACATTTATGCCTTAAAAAGCATGCTCTTAGAACGAGATAGAAAAGTGAGATTTTATGATACTAAAAGAACAAATTTATTCATTACATATGTTGTAAGAGCTTCAAAAAGTTAATACGACCCACCCACATATCATAGTAGCTTACTACAATAACATCTTTGAAGAATTGTTATAGTAGGTACAGCCCATTCCTTCGATGCCCAAACCTCAATAAACCGGCCCTTCAGAAATACGTTTAATTTTTCCAAAAACAATATTTCCTTTTTGACTATACTAATGTGAGTTAGGTATAAAATAATTAACATTATTATTAGTATCTAATATCAAAGCCATTTGTGAAGCAAAAAGCTAAAAATATAGGTGAATAAAGTATGAAAACTAGTAAATATCAGAAAATGATTATTGGATATTTTGGTTAAAAATTGGAGGCATACCTCGGTCCAGTTTTGCCCCCCCCCCTATGTTTTCTGCGACATGCAAGTGCATGCTCAGAACACTTCTCGGAAAGAGAAAATTCGTCTAAAACTTGTATTTAAATTAGAAACTGAATTCAATGTGTTTGAAACATCACTGAGTTCAATGTATTTAAATTGAAACTATATTCACTAAATTCTAAATAAAAATATTGAAATTAGAAATTAAATAGAATTTTTTTTCAACAGAGGACATTTTTTTGGTCCATTCTAGAATGCAGAGTCATTAATAACGATAGCAAAATTTCCTCACAGTGCAGAAAATTTTTACGGAACAAAAAGCAGTTTCAACGAATGTGAGCCGTATGATCCAAACTCAGGCGAAAAAGTATGCTTAAAACTTCCATTTTCCTGGGATTCGTTATACTATCGTTTGCAGTTACATTCCAAAAAGTCACCTAGAACCAATATTACTCTTTTTCTCTGCTTCAATAAGTATTTTATTTTCCATAACCAAAATTCCGAAGCATTCAAATTACAACTGAAGAAGAAAATATCCATGACCGAACTGAAATCTTCACATTAGACTTCCACCAAACTTCACAGCATAATTATTCTAACTACAACCGACCTTCTGAGATTTTGCAGGCAGAAAAGAGCTCATTGAGACTCCTATAGTCCTGACAAAAAACATTTTCTCCATCGCGAACTGCGCATTATGACACGCCATAACTACTGTTATGAGTATTAGAGAAGTTATCATTTTCTTCGTAATTTTGAGGGAAAAGAGAGTTTTTCTGGCGCGTAACTGTTCTTGTTTTATGGCCCATTCCACTGTGCTTTTTTGATTCTTGGTCTCAGCTTATAACATAGGGAAGTAATGTAATATTGTGGAATTAATGACGTTTGAGTTTAGTAAAAATGTCCGAAACAAGCGATCAAGTATGATAAGTGGGAAAAAATTAACTGATTTTTTGGGTGCAAATGATTCAAACAAATTTCTAGTGCTTCTTAGAATGAGATTTTGTAACATTTTGAAAGGCAGTTTCTGGGACTGGAATATCGTCTTGAAAATTTGTTGTCAGTTTTGTTATTTTTAAGTTTTAGTTTTTGTTCTATCATCAACTTTATTGTGATTAGTAAGTATTTAATAATAACTATTTTTTCACTTTTGTTCCACCTAAACAAGAAATACTTAAAGAAAAGAAATTCTATAAAAGAATACATGCAGTCTTTCTTTAAATTAGTTAAATTAGTAATGAATTTCTGATGTATCACAAGTATTTCCCCATAAAAGATCTTATTTTATTTCTATTATTCATTCAAGGTAACCTTTAGTACATAGGATTGCTTCCTTATAAAGTTGAAAACTTAAAACATTTTAAGAAAGCTCTAATATAGCTAATAAATAAGCGATTTTTTTTTATTTTTTCGAGAATTTATTTTAAGAGACATTCTATGATTTGGGGGTGAGAATATTTTGTTTCGATAAATGGAATTATCAGAAATGGATAGATAAATTGTTACTTAAATATTCTAAGAGGCGTGCCTTAAAGATAGTATATGTGGATAGAGAATGAGATATCTGATTTCACAATTATTATGTTGTGCTTTGAGTAAACTACAGGAATATAATTTACCAAACGTTATTTATTCAATAAAAATTCTAATTTATATTTTATCAGACAATTAAAGTAACAAATTTGATGTAAACGACGGTTTTAATGTTTTAATTCATGTGTATTAATCTTTTTTTAAATTCCTTTTGCTCTATTATAATAGAAAGGAGATAAAACAATGAATCAATAAATGTTCCACAAAAATATCGGTACGAAAAAATTGTTGAAAATGAATTATGTTTAAAAATAAAAACTATTAAATTTTTATAATGTTTTCCTGTTTTATTGCCAAATGAAGTAAATATAGGCACTCAAGAACCTACAGTTGTTTCTTATGAATTAAATCCAAATATTTATGCGTTTATGAAATAGTTCTGCACTTCCGACAACATTTAGGTAATATTTTTGAAAATTATTTCAGCATTTCGGAAAAGCAACAATTATACTAAAACTATAATATTCGACAGTAAAATGCATTTAAAACTTAAACACAGAACAAGAGGCTACACATTTCGGATTTTTATTCCTTGATCAACATTCAACCTATTCTGTTTGAAACATATTAATTCTGCATTAAAAATATATGTTACATTACAATCATTCATGGTTGGTTTTTTACGATAAAAGTTAAAAAATAAACAGGATCCAAAGACCAGTCATAATTACAAAAGCTGTCTACAAATGTTTACATTGAAATATACAACTCGAGTTTTTAGTGTACAGCTTTATCAAGAAACTAAGTTTGTAAGAGATAAAGAAGGAGGATAATCGAATGTATCCAATACTCAGGAACCGAGAACGCTGAATAGTTCGAATGCGGTAACTTGATTAGTTCAACAATCTATGCACCGACTTTTCTTCCTCGCAGTCTCGCTTTCCTTTTCAAAAGCAACAACTCTACTTTATTCCACAAGTTTCACTTTTAACATATTAGCGCTAGGCCTCGTTAAGGTATTGTCGAATTTACGACTCTGGTTCCTGAGTTATCAGATAACGTCACCTCAGCTGAGAGAATCGTTGGCCGCCCTCTTCAAAATTCGATTCCACAATCGGCGCTTTTATGCCGGACGTGACACGAAAACAAAGCACGGGGAGGCCGACATTAAAATATAATTGCAAGACAGAGCGCGGACTGAGATGATATTTACATATATTTAAGATTAGGCGGACTCAACAGCGGAGGAAAAATCAAAATTCTAATTCACGACTGAATGCGGTTTTCGGCCGAACAATATGTGCTGGATGCGTCTTTTAAAGTCGAAATATGGCGCGCGCATGTGGGATTTCAGATATCGGGTAGTCATTCAATTTTTGATTGAAAAATGAATATTCATGGTTGCTCTTTGTACTTTATGTCAAGAGTGATTCCTTTTGAGGCGTGTTGAAACAACGTTGCAATTTCGGGGGTTTTATACACGCTATTGTGCTCCAATGGAACAAGGTTTTAAAATAGAACATATTGTATAAAATATTTTAAATGATCGTATCCGTTCTTTTGAAGAGTTGATTCAATCAGCATCTGATTTCGTGCTCTTTCATCATTTGACCGTGGTTCAAAAGTACGAGGTGTTGTTCTTGGATCTTTCCCTTCGGGATTGATCCCGACCGTCACGAATAACCCGTTGTGTTGCTTCAGTACGACGTTAATTAACTATCTACTTACCTGATTTAGTGCTCAAAGGTAAAACACTCTTACCAATTGTAGCAATTGTAAAAATAAGTGAACTAAAGGTTCTACGGTGAAGCGAAAGGTCTTAAAAAAGATCTTAAAATATTTTAAATGTTAGTATTTCTTTTCTTTATGCTGATTCAATCAACAGCTGATTTAGTGCTCAAAGGTAAAACATTATTACAAAGTAGAAGTAGGAAATTGTTAAAACATCGTAAAAAAAGTTTTCCGATGAAATAAAAGGTTTTAAAAAAGAGAACTCATTCTATTAAATGTTTCAAATGATTGTATCCGTTCTTTTAATGTTGATTCAATCCACAGCTGACTTGGAGCTCAAAGGTTCGTATCAAGATAGAAGAAAAAAGTTGCGATAATATAATGGAACAAAAGATTTTCCGATAAAAAAGGTTAAGAACGGATACGATCATTTGTAATATTTCATAAAATAAGTTTTGATTTAAATCAAAACTTATTTTATGAAATATTACAAATGATCGTATCCGTTCTTTTGAGGTCGATGAAATCGACGTCTTTATTTAGAGTTGAAAGGTAAAACATTCTTACCAAGATAGAAGTAAATAATCGTGAAAATATCGTAAATGGCTAACTGGTCGATGGCAAAGTTAGTCTATGGCTATTTCAGTGAAACTTTCGACAGTAGTACATAGCCATTTTTACTTGCTTCCTGGAAAGGCTTGTTATGGAAAGTAGATACTAGCAATATATAATGAAACAATCTTATTTATAAATTCAAATTTTTCATTTATAGTTATTCTTAGTTAGGTTTTCTTAGTCCCACCAAAGTGGTCATTATCAGTGTTTACAATCAATGACTATTCTATGCTGGTTTAATAAAATTGAATGGCTTATTTCAATTGATTCAGTATATGAAATCAAGTACACATTCTACTATGCAAAGGTCTTAATGAAAGTTGAGTGATAAACAGAATGCATAATAAGCATAACTTTAGTGCATTTTTTAAGCATTTCAATTTGGTACTGAGCTTTATTTTCGGTCTTATATTGATGATTATATAAATAAAACTAAAATAATAAAGATGTCCTTACGCTTTAATTGAAATAAGAAACAGTACACATACCAAGTCTGATAATATTTTCATTACCATTAGGGTTTCTTATATATTACAGGATTTATTAAGATATATTACTTTCCTTTGTCAGTTTTGTGTTTATTTAATTTGCACTAGACCAGAGGAAAGTTTACTAATAATTTATTGCAAAAAAAAAGAAGAGGAATTTCTTCCTGAGTACAAATTTATTTTTTGTGAGTGATTTACACAAAAACTAGGTGAATTCCATGTCAAGAATTTTAATTCGTTCATAATTAATGAATTGTCTGAAAGACCCCCAATAGTGTTCTATTTATTAATCAAATTCTTAATTGAATTACAAATGAATTAAATGTAAATTCATATTCTAAATTTATTTAAATGTTTCATTCCGTCAAAATGTTGCGCATAAAATGTTTTATTACATTAATTACAGTTTCGCATTTGTTATTATTCGTGCCATTTGCATCATTAACCTATTTCGATAATTCAAAGCAGTTATATGATTGATTGAAAACTCCAGAAACAAAACATTGAAAAAATTTTCTCTTGTTATTCAGATTTAGACTACAAGAAAAATGATGTTTGTAAATGTGTCTATGCAAAAATGCATGGAAATGAAAAACGTTTCATATGTAGTACATCACACACGAAAAGATTTTAGAAAATATAAAACACTTTTTCCAAACGTGCTTTATTTTAATTAAAACCCTTTTTATTTTAATTAAAATAATTTAAAAAAGAAATAGAAGCTGTTTTTATAAAATAATCTATAAAGTTCTAAATTTGTTTCCTTCCTGAAAATAATTAATTTGTCGTTGGTTTATCTAACTTTCACATAAAAATAAATACGTGAAGTTCAGAAAATATTCACATGCCTATTTTTCTATCTCTAGTCTAAGAAAAAATACTAAATGAGGTATATTGAGAATTATTTCCCCATTTAAAAAACATTTTGCTACAAATATTATATGCTTCACTATTCTTATATCAATCCCATACTACAATACTATATCAAATTTTCCAAATACAAATAGATATTTAAGATTAATCCGAAATTCATTTTCACCTGGTCACTTAAAAAGCAAATTAAAAGTTGGATAATTCTATGACAGTAATCTAAGTCTATTTCACTTTCTTCACTGTTTAAGGAAATCCTCTCTGTATAAATGTGAAGTAAGCTAGTGTGATCACGTTTATATTACTATAATTAATATTCTGTATAGAGATAACAAATCTGTGTAGAGAATTCTGTTGCTCAGTTTAACATTATTTTAATTAATAGAAATTATTCAATACTTAATAGTATGTATCTGAAATCCTAAAACTTCTATATTTTCCATTTTCATAGCTCAATAGGATCGCAAACCGTATATGTAATGTATGAAACTTTATATTTTAGGTATACTATTAAGCACTAGAAATAAGTCACTTTTAATATTGAGTTACAACTAAATTTCGCTCCAACGTCCCCATTCTCCTGAAATAGCATAAAATATAAGAAAGCAGAATATTCATATTATTCCAATTCTATCAAAAGATATAGCGTCCAAATAACCACTCCATGTTTATCAATGCATAAAAAGAATTTTTTTACATGATTACCAAACATAAATTAATTATTTGCAACCAAAGTTCCAACTTATAAAACATACATGAGTACATATAAATAGTACTTAACCTAAGAGTCGGTATTCAAAATAGTATTAAGGTTTTACAAATACTATTATATCGTATAACTATTTATCAGTCACAATCTTTGTAAGAAACAATGCAAAATTTTCAGAAAGGTGTAGAAATTCTAGCAATCAACAATAAAATCAGAAATATCAATATTAAGAATGAGGTTAGTGACTCTAATCAACTAGGAAATGACAGTTTTTAGACTAATGTACTACTGACTATAAGAAATGTAAATACTCTGAATCATGTACTGCCGAGGTAACAGAAATGTGTTTATTTAACTGTTTTACTTGTTGAACAACGATCATATCAAGACCCCAATATTTTACTTTGTGTGTAGGTTTGACCTTAAAAGAGCCATTAAAATCTTTTTGAATTTCTTAGAAATCTCTTGGAATATAATTTACTGATACCAATAATCTTATTCTATATAAAATAAAGAATTTTGTGTTTGAAGTCAATTTCAAATTTTATAAAAGTTTTCAACAAGAACTGTAGATTTATCACTGAGCTATTTGAACTGAAAATGTTTTCAAGAAGACAATACATCCACAAGACGTCTCTTAAATAATTTTAAGGCATACATTCTATTCCTTGTATCATGTTTAAACAACCTCCTAATTCTTGTGTTTATATAACGTCAATCGTGATTGTCTAATATACTGAAATAAAATTGTCAGGAAGTGAAAGGTGTAATCCTAAAGTGGACACAAAACCTTTCAAAACAAAACAAACAAAACCCTCGAACTAAAAAATAATAAACCTTACCTAAAGTAAAACACAAGAAAGTCCTTTCTTAAAGCAAAATTATAAATCCAACAAGCGAGCTGTCAAGACACACACACGCACCAAGCGACCTCTCCAAAGTTCACTATCACCCAACTACATTCACTTTCAAACCCAACACTAAACCCTTACTTCAAAATCCCCCAAAATTTTAAAACTGAACTTGAAAAGATCGCTGAAGGATAACCAAAAAAATTCCCAATAAAATTAAACAAAATACTAAAACCTCCTCTAACAGCCCGAAATTCGACAGTTGGTGGTAGGAAAAAAAACCCAGCGAGGAAGTGTGGTTTTTCGAAAGGGGAAGACTTCCAAGAGAAAGTTAGCACTCACTGTGTAGAAGGGAAAAAGCGAGGGGTAGAAAGGGCTCGAGAGGGAAGAGTTGGGGACTTTTTCCTGTGCAGCTGTGGGCTGGCATCCGCCACGTTACGTATACATGTTGGGGCCGCCTGTACGGCCTCGGGCCAGCTGCCGGGGGGCCCCGTCGTGGTGTAGAAGGAGTAAAAAAGGGGGAAACGGGCTGCGGAACCCTTTTTTTACTCCAGGGGCTTCCTCTCGCCTCGCTTTTTATGGAAGCGACCTCGGCTGTGAATTCCGAACGGGAAGCTGTGGTTTTCAGGATCAAATGTGAATGACTTCTGGTGATACTATTTGTGCGATTGTTTGGAGTTTTCCTGTTACTAAATGGGCGTTAGGCTTTACTCTTCACACACAATGATAAATAATGATAATAATCATGGAGCCTCGGGACAATCCAATTGGATACCAGACATCGTCCTACATACCACCTAAATGTTAGATATAACTAGTTGCTTTTCAAGATCAAATGTGAATAACTTCTAGTCTCGAAGTTTTAAGGTTGTAATCTCAGTAATAAAAGGGATAATGATCTTACACTCACATGACAGTCCAGTTGGATACCAGCTATTGTTCTTCTATGTACCACATCTAAGTGTTAGATACAACTAGTGTGTTTTCAGGGTCAAATTTGAATGACCTCTGGTGATACTGTTTGTGCGATTGTTTGGAGTTTTCCTGTTACTAAATGTGGCGTTAAGCTTTACTCTCTCACACACAATGATAAATAATGATAATAATCATGTAGCCCCGGGATAATCCAATTGGATACCAGACATTGTCCTACATACCACCTAAATGTTAGACATAACTAGTTGCTTTTCAAGATCAAATGTGAATAACTTCTAGTCTCGTTGTTTTGGGGTTGCACTAACCTGAGTGATCAAAAAGATAATAATCATACAGTCATGGCAGTCCATTTAGATACCAGCTATTGTCCTTCTACATCCCCCACCTAAGTGTTAGATACAACCAGTGTGTTTTCATGATCAAATGTGAATGACTTCTAGTCTGGTAGTTTTTGGAGTTCCATGGGTTGTAGTAGTTTCACTCAATGATGAAAAGGGATAATAAACATACAGCCACATGACAGTCCAATCGGATATTGGATGTAGTTCCTATCTACCATATGTATTAGATATAATTAGTGGGTTTTCAGTATCACAGGGGAATGACTTCTAATTTAGTAATGACTGGAGTTTCTTGGGTTGAAATGATTTCTTAGATAGATATTACAATTACATGATAGTCCAATTGTTTTGTACCAGGTGTTATTCATAAAAAAGTATTATCTAATTATTAGTTATAGATAATCAAATCAAATCAAACCCTAATGACTTCTATACCTACTAGAGTATGGAATTTCTTGTATCGAAGTGGATTTTCTCAAAAGATGACAATAATCATACAGCTACATTACAGTCCAATAGTTTTGTACTCAATACAGACACTAAAACTACTATGTAATTATTAGATATAGTAGTTAGTAAGCCTTCAGGATCGAAGAGGAATAACCCAGTATAAAAGTGTTTGAAGTTTTTGGTATTGATAGGGCTTTTTTCAAAAGATAATAATCTCAAAAGACATAATCTCAATTTTTTTCTCAAAATAATGATGATAAGACAGTCTCGTGACATTCTAGTTAAGTTATGCACTAGATACATTTCCTTCGAAAACACACATTACACATACACCTGTTATATACTAAACACTGTAACTAGGGAAGTAGAAATTAAAATAATTTCATTTCTGCAATCTGCAAGGCATAAGTGCTAAAATTATTTATTGAAAGACTACTAAAAATTATCTGTTCAAATCTATCAATCTAAATTTTAGAATTTTGTAGAGTTGGAAGTGCTTGCGTTCACTTAGATTTCAAGCTACCTAATTAGATGCACTATTTAAAATAAAGCAATACTGTTTGCCTCTGCAATCTGGGGTATATGAGTAATGAAAAATTACTTTCTCAAAGATGGTGAAAATTACTTCTTTCCTTACGATGGGCCCAGGGGCTCATCTTCTTTAGGTGTGTACAGGCATCACAACCTCGAGGTACCCTAGTGATCTGTCCTCCTTTCTGTTTTACTCTGGCCTACCCTTCTACTTTTTACTATGATTTCCTACCTCGTTGTTGTCTTCTGGTTTTTCGAAGCTTGGTTAAATGTGGCACTTTTCCCATAAAAGCCCCAAACCAAACAAACAACCTGATGACGGTGGACAGTTTGCTCCACCAAAACAGCCATGGACAATTTTCACCGGTTTTAATCTTCATTAGTCATATGTTGAAGTCTTTAAATTTTGATTATCATTTTACTAAGGTTTCATCTGCATATCTACAGTACCCTAGCATTCAGATCCAGAGAAACGAAATCAGTATCGCTTCGTAAACCGTGCCACGCGATGCACATCGACTCATTTGTAAAAATATGACAGCGAGGACATAACTCACGTGTCAATACGCTCTCACTAAAGAATCGCGAACGCTAATCAGTCCCTTTAACGACACCTACCATCCATTTAAATCATTTCCCAATTTCGAAGAACGGAAGCGACAAAAAAGACCAGTCACTTTCCGATCAATGTTCGGATGCAATTCCGACACATAAATCCCATTGTTTTCATTTCATGGCATTACCCCACTTCCTTTACCTCAGAGCAAGGGGAGCGGCCTGCAGAGCGGCGAAAACGTTTGAGGAAGAACAACAGATATGAATGAGGCAGTGCAGCAGTTCGTGTAAAGAGCCTTTCGCTATGCGTCTCGGCAACGCGACAGAAACAAAAAGTGAAGGAGAGCGCTAATAAAAAACAGAAGAGGAAAAGAGGAAAAGGAGCAAAAATAAATACCGTAATAAATGGCAACCTGTCACGTTCAGATGTTAGAAAAAGAGAGCATCCTTAAAAACGTTATTGATTACAGTATTATCGACCCTACTTTCTTTCACTTAAAAAGAGCAGGAAGAAAATTTGAATGCTTTTAGTGCGCTATTTATACCGGTTTACTACACGCTTATCATCATTCGTCCAGATTATATGAGTCCTATTTTTCAGTAGAATGGAAAGCAAAGAGGTATATTCTCTCTGCGAGGAATTGTAAATCACAACTGAGAATGTTAATGATAAATTTCTGGAATTTTCAAAGGAAAAACCGTCTGGGAACGAGAAAGTCTGGTCTTTCATAAATGGTTTGCTGTTATAAATTAATATTATGTCAGATTTTTAACTATTAACCCTTCAAGTGATTTCGATGAATATCTTTCATCAAGATCTTACCAATTTTGCTAATGATGAGATCTCTCGTCATCAAGATATTGCCGATTTTTTACGATGACGAGATCAAGATTTGGTCACTTTTTTCTAATGGCTACATACCGCATCCATCAAGATCTGGCCGGTTTTTCTAATGACGAGATACCTCGTAGAGACAACTTCGAAGAGGATTAATATCCTCTTAAAACTAAATACATTTAGTAAAACGCATCGTGGCTAATTTCTAGTCCAATTTTTAAATTACTTTAACCTATCGTAGGCTTACAGGTGAGCTCACTAAGTCAAAGTTTTCATGGTAGAAGATTTTTAACTTTTCTAGATAAGAATGTGATGATTTTTTTTTACGCTGGTAAATTCAACTAAGTGATTTTTTCTTTGCATGAAGGTTAGACTTCTTGAGAACATACTTGATGAGTTTAGTTTAGTGAGTACAATTTTCCCCTTCGTTTTCTCAGAATTATTTTGTGACTTAATGTGTTTCTCTTGTAAGCCGACGATATGCAATGTGAGATTTCAGACTTGTAAAAGAGAGATGAGTTGTAATGAACAATGAGACTAATGAGGTGTTCTTTGATTGAGTAAGTACGGGGTGTGAATACACCAGAGTGCTAAAGCTTATCAAACTGGTTTGAAATCGGTAAAATCTAAATAGTTAAGTTATATATTTGATGCATTTCTGAGACTAAAATTATCAAAATGCTGCAAAATACAGCATAAGAGATTCTTGATGAGCTTAATTTATAATAGTTTAAGTGCGTCTAAAGGATGTTTTATTATAGGTTTTTGGACGCAGAGGTAAACTCATAATTTGGTAAGAAGCATCGTGTAAGTCCAAGTACAAATTCAAAAAATAATTTCGGGATGGTCCAATCTTCTCTCCGCGTTCCATATTCTAGCTGAATTACAGCAATGAACATTGAATATAAATTAACACTGTCGTTAACACTCTGAATTTCACGAGATTTCCAATATGTATAGTACTGCTTTTACCCTACAGTACACATGACTACATAGCCACATCTATTGGTAGAAAGAATCCTAGGAAAGATTATTTTGGTCAAAACTGGTTAGATATCATGCAGTGAACACTGCATGATATCTAACCAGTTTTGATCTAACCAGTTTTGACCATCTTTTGAGGGGTTCACACGAGTATATTCGTTCTGCAGGTTGCAGAACGAATATACTCGTGTGAACCCCTCAAAAGGTTAACGATATTTTTGACTGCATCCAGCATATCTCCAGGTATTTTACGTAAGGGATTAACAAACGTGTGCTGATTAAATTAATTAGCGTGTTTTTTTATTGTTGTATAATAAGAGGTGGATAGAGGTGGTAGTTGTCTTTTACCACTGGATCAACATAAATGGCCATTGGCTACGGTTAGGGATCAATCCCGAAGGGAAAAATCCAAGGACAAAACCTCGTAATTTGGAACCACGGTCAGATGATGAGGCCAACACATGAGCTGGCATCCCACTCTCCAAACTTACATACCACACTAACGTGAAGACATTTCAGGTCACCATAGATTTTACGTGCATCAGTACCCATGTACACGATTGTATAACAAGAAAATATTTTGGACAGGCCTCCGACCCTGTGTCCCGTCCCTTGAATTGCATTCTAGTGCAGCTATATTTCTAGTGCAGTTATATAAAGTTATAGAGGCGGTTATACATAGACATTATAGACACATGAATACATACATAATAATGGGTTGGATTCAATTCACTAGATTTGAAAAATGAAATAAATCCGTAAAATTAGGAGACAATTTAAATTGTCTCAAATACTTTTATTCCGACATCACGCGCAGACAGGTAATTCGATAAAATCAAGTATACAAATCCTTACGTATCGATTTTCTCTTCGATTTAAAATTCAAACATTTTTAATTAGCAATGTCGTGAGCAGACATTCCTAATCTGCGAAACTGCCAGTTTCCTCACGTCTGTCGAGTCACTGCTTTTGAAGTTTTCGAAAAATCATTGAACATTTTCTGTGATAGTTGATATTCTTAACACAAGGTGAGGCTCTCATCATTTCTGCGAATCAAAGAAGTCTTTTTCCAGCACCTTCTTTTGACAGTTTAATTTGCTATTTCTCTTAAATGTTCGCGTCTTTGACAGAGGAGTTGAGATTTGTAAATTAACTCCATTACCGCTGGAGTAAAATAAAATTTAACGTAATGCATAGCTTGAAGTAGATTGGTGAACGCGTTACTTTGTGGTTTTGCATCTACCTTCTCTCTTTATTTTTTATTACACAGAAAATAGGATATTTGTTTAATTATGCAAATATACTAAAGATATCTGAAGCATGAATTGTGTTAGAATTAGTGGACAAAGAAATATTACAATTACAGCGTTGTTAAACGATACAACTTAGCGAATTTTACATCTCATTAGCATCTTATTTCGTTTGTATACCTCATTGTGATTCTATTTTCAGTCTAATCTGTAGAATGGGTACAATTAAGAAATAAGATCTCACAAACCCCTTAACTAACTTTAATTTTGTTGTGCATGGACAGGTTTTATTAGATAAGCAGTAAGTTAATAATCTGTCAATACGCACAATAAAGTTCTTAGTACATTTCTAATTAGTATATTACGCCATAAATATGTTCCTATTATCGTCATAATCATTATTACATTAATAGTAAATTATATTCCAGAGCCTATTCGCTGAATTTATTTCCCCGAAGCAATATCTTTAAAAATAAAAATTTAATATGCTTATCGATAAACTGTAAATTACTGGTTGCTTATTGCTATGGATGTCCTTGATAACATTTCAAAGATGTTGGCTTAGGAGTGAATAACTATATTTTTGACTATTCATGTATCGCACTCCTCTTGTAAAAGTACCATAATTCAAAAAGGCGTTTTTCGTAGAGAAGTACGTATTCAAAGACTTGAAGTCGTAGAAAACACGAAGTATTAGATTGTTAGTCGCCATGGATTCGATCCTTTCGCGATTTGATTTACGAAAATCTTACAGATACTTAAGATGGGGCATTCGTAATCATTCAAAAATTCAAACTCGACTTTTTCTTATAGTTATGGCACTTTTGAGCAGGTGTGATGCTTAATTAACGGTTAGACAGACAGCTTCTGAGATCGAATCACTTTTAAGTTGATTCTTAGAGTTTATCATGTCAACTAAATATTGGAGCTTTTATTTTAACCCAATTAAGCTAAACAATGACTACTTTTATGCTTCTCTTATAGTTTTAGAGAATATTTTACTCTCGTTAAATCTGAAATTTCGCACATAAATATTAGTATTAATTTCCGTACACTAATAATAATTTAAACTAGAAAATTCAAAATATCGAACCACGTGCGAAAGTGGGTTCTGAATAAAAATTACCTTTTGCATAGAATTTGTCTGTATATACTTGGGATTTTTTCTGTGTAGATTGCAATATGATTGCCTCGTTAGAAATCATACACCTAATTTCAACATTAGGGATAAAATAAGGTTTCAGCCAAAAACAAAATATTTGACTTCCAAACCACCTATCATTGAACTTCCCCAAAACCAAATAAAAACTAATGAGTTCAATTTCAAGACATCCCGCGGGCAGTAAACCACCAATAAACAACCAACTCAAGAACAAACACATCACGAAAATAATTTATGCATCTACTCCAATCACCCAATGTTTAAGAAGCCGAAATTAGCCGACCACTCACAGCTTCATTCACACAAGGGAGGAAAAAAGCAAAATCGCCGAACAAAACCCTCCAAAGAAAACCGCAATATTAACAACACGCAAAGACAATGAAAAGGAATGTACAAAAACAAAAACCTTATTCATTACCCCCTCCATCCACTTTATTAGCATACAGACCACATAAAGAGAAAAATGTCAGGCGTATATTAAAAACAAATAAATACATTAAAAAAGGGGGAAACCTCCGCGATAATGGTCCTGCCTCATCGTTATCTCAGGTTAGGCTTCAGCGATAAATGTGTCTTAAAGAGAATTGTTAAAGGGGGAAAAGGGGGCTGCTAAACAATGACTACCTCCACCCTCCCCCGCACCTAATCTTTCATTTCTTCAGCAGCTGACATCTCAATGCTCACGTGACACAGAGAGAAGAAAAAGAGAGGTAGATAAGGGGTCCATTGATTAAACGTTCTTCGCCGTTTTTAAGGTGGAGAAATAGAGCGAGGAGCATTAACTGGGAGCCGTTTTATTAGGGACAGTTTAAATGCTCCTTTTTTCGCCGCGTGCGTTTTAATCGGGGCTCTCATTGGTGCGAAAACGATCGGCGGGAAATAAAGTTATTTCAATTTACTTCGACTTGTCGTTTTCTTTCTGTTTTGGGGGATTTTATTGCGCTTTGAATCTTTCACTGTTACGCTAGTTGAATTCTTAGAGTCAGCGATAAAGATGACTCTTCCCCGATTCTTTGTTTTGCTGAACTCGACTCGTTGAACCACAATTCAGATTCGATCAATCAACGTTATTCTGTCACATTTATGTTACATCTTGAAGGTGACCAGAGATAGGTGGGTATTTAATTAACGTCGCGCTGGAGCAACACAACGGGCTATTGGCGACGATCCGAGATCAAACCCGACGGGAAATATCCGAGGACAACAGGTAATTTTGAACCATGGTCAGATGACGATGTCACACCTGAACTGGCACCCCTCTCTCCAAACTTCCACACCACGCCAACTTGAGAACATTTGAGGTCACGCCAGATTTAACGTGCACCAGCCTCCTTTGTACACGACGGTCTTTGGTTGGCTTCAAGCACGCAACCCTCCGGTTGCTAGTCCGTTACTCTTCCAA
The DNA here is from genome assembly GCA_933210815.1 of Meta bourneti. NCBI lineage: Eukaryota > Metazoa > Arthropoda > Arachnida > Araneae > Tetragnathidae > Meta > Meta bourneti. The sequence continues at coordinate 71,749,041 of OW119929.1, read as the reverse complement.
CCGGGCTACCGTGGCCCAAGGAGAATTAGGAGCAGACTCGAATCATCACGTTATTCCCCAATATACAAGTACATCAATCATGGATTTTAATAGCGATACTTTCCTACTAACTACACATATTTCCATACTTCAAGAAAATATTTCTCTTATAGGTTAAAAAATTGTATTTACTAATAGTAGTAGTCGAAATCGTAGTGATATAAATCTGTACCTTGGTAGGAATGGAGCTAATATCCAAATTCGCTGACTTTTACTCATGTCCACAGATCATTTCACTGTAATTAAAGTTATCGTAGAAAAAAGGACTAATGTCCTCCTTTCAATACATTATGAAAGATTTAAAACAGCAGTAATTATTTTTGTACACTGCATTGAAAATTAAAAAAATAATAAGTGAAAATTGGCCCTCTGAACAAAATGAACATTTCCCTTTTTCTACTAAGGTACAAAAATATATTTCCGAAGCAAACATGATTCCAATACTTCAAGAACTAGTAGATATTTATGTTTTCATTGATACTTAAATTCAGTTAGTGAAAAGAGTTGGTAGGTTGGTTTGAATTTTATGACGTAAAGACCATGTTTGACCAATCTGAACCAAAATCAAGACACACATCAGATCATGGACATACACACACAAGGAAGGTTTTATTGACACAGAAGAGAGGAAAATATCACGAACACAAGATAAGTTACAGGTATCAAACCTGCACCATCTATAACACACAGATTGATTAATGAGAAAGGAATTCAGTTTTAAAAAAAATTTTATCAATGCAGATAATCTCAAGTATTTTTGCTTGAAATTTCTTTCGTATTCACGCTATTTTTATTTCCATGTATTAAGCTATACGTCGTAATGTCATTGAAATTTTATTCAATTTGTAATTTTCCTCCTAATTATGCAGTTAGGAGAGGCGTTTAAGCTAAATATAGGTGACGGTAGTGTTTCTGAGGTGATACGTGTTTCCTGTTCTTATCCTGAACGTGACGTCACTTTGCTTGTTTTCGAGATACGAGACAACTTCATCAACGTCAATAATAAAAATTCAAAATAATGAATTCCGAATTGATGAATGAAAGTTGATTGGTCAACGCCGAAAGTCACCAGTATTTTTGTAGCGGAAGTAAAATCGCTTTCCGTCTAATTTGTTTGAAAATCGTTCTCATACGTTGTTATTATTTACCAGTATGACATTTTAGCGCTTTGAAACCTTACTCGACTAAAACTGAACGCATGGCTGGATACCGCCGTTATGTTCCACACTAATATAAACAAAACGGAAACTCTCTTTTGGGAACATAAACCTACAAAATCTATCGCACCCGATTTCACCCACCTTTTAGCACACATAACCTTGGCATTAAAAACCGAGGTGTGACGTCACAGCACTATGGTCGAAGGGAGGCTCGTTTTCAAGGTCGATCCGTAGGTAACGGTAACACATGCATAATGAACGCTACGCTCTCCCATCCTCTTTGGCACACCTTTAGTGAGCATGTGACCCACTTTTTACTACTTGTGAGCCACAACGATTGGCCCGTGGCCCCAATTTTAGGGGCGAAAAAAGAGCATCTTTGTGAATTTCTTGTGTTCCATACTTCACGAACGTTTCTGATGGAAGGGATCGGCAAAAAAAATTCTTTTTTCATCCTTTCACTCTTTTTTCGTTGCCCCTGACCCAGTTTTGAAAACTTTCGCTTTTTTTATTGCTTTCGACTTGCTGATCAACAGGCCGACTAGTTCCCGAAATTTGATAACCAGAAGTATGCAGCTGAGTATGTTTGTGTTGGATGCGTGGAAACGTATGGATCTATTCGCGGCGGTGTATTCTCATTGTGTTCTGGCGAGAACCGTTGGATGGCAAAGAAATGAAAGGTTTTAGCACATTTATTTGTGGTATTATATTAGAAATCTGTTTTCGAAGCTGGACAGATACAGTTACATTTTTATTACTGGGATATTTTTAATGGACAAACATAAGGAGCAATTGAGACTAACAAACTTTTTATTGAATATTATTTAAAAACTCATGTCGTTTAACGTTTTAGAGGAAAATATGCAATTAAGTAGCATATTATATAGTGAATATATTTATTAACATTTGGTGATCAAACAAGGAACACTTAAATAATTTACAAAATTTATTTAATACGAAAACAAAACTTTTAAATGCGGTTTATAGAATTATTATCTTTCTGAGTCTAAATTTGTGTTTCTTTTAAACCCTGAAAAGGCTACATCAATTTTACATTTAATTAAATAATTAAACAATTAAAAAATAATCATATACATTAAATTATTATAACGTCGGCTTAGTGCAGGAATTCATGAACTGACATGTATTTTTCGGAGACACTAAATGCTTATTTTCGTGATGATGAAATACGTAGTCATATTGCGATGTTTAAAAGATATAAACCTATCCCCCAAAATGCCTATAATTTTAATTTTTAACCTAAAAGCTAATGGTCTGTACGGTATACAAATTTTGTCAGTGAATTTATGCTCCAAGCCGACGATAAGCGATTAAGATTTATATATTGATTTGGTTTGATTTGTCATTCTACGGTTAGTTGTTTGCAACGTTGAACCGAAACCTTCTGTAATGTAGATTAACATACAAGTTAATCTATTCGTAGTTTTGTCTTTCTATTATACGAGCTGTGATTTCACTTTCGAACGATTCAGTCTCTAAACTGTTGAATCTGTGATTTAAATATAAACAAGATATTGTAGGTTAGTTTTTCCCATAATTACCTCTTTGTGGCAATAGTTTAACATAAATGTTGACAGGTTTATTCTAATACTTATGCGAACAGGAAATCGCTTCTTTTCTTCAGAGTACATTTTTAAATAAACTAAAACTTGTGTTTTATGGCGTAAGTATAAGGCCACAAAACGGTTTCATAGCTAATTTGAATAGATAGATAGCTAATTTGAATAGATAGATAGCTAATTTGAATAGATAGATAGCTAATTTGAATAGATAGATAGCTAATTTGAATAGATAGATAGCTAATTTGAAAATGAGAATATGTGGGATATATATATTTCTATAAATATGTTTCATATACTTATTTGGTTTTTTTATCATTATTGGAACATTTTGATTTAACATTTGGATAAATGAATGCATAAAGAAATCAATGCATTCAGTTAATGATCTAATTCACGTAAAATTGATTTTTGTTTAAATTGTAACTCAAATATCCTTTATTGAAATAGAAGTTCATTAAATAATGCAAATAACGGGGGTTGTATGTTTTTAAGAGTGATACTTTATGCAACAACAAAACAAATAATTAAAATATTTTATATAAAAAACAATGTTTAAAATTCATTCATTTCTTAAAAGATTTTAACTCGCCAAAGCTAATATGACGTTTGCTGTTTTAAACTAAAGACCATGGAAATTAATTTTTTTACAAATTTAATAATGAATATGCTCAAAATGCATATTAAAATATGAATTTAAATTTGCTAAAATTATTATTTCCTAATCAACAAAGGTGGTGGTGGTTTCTAGGTAGAAAGAAATTTTTTTTATTTATTACTGTCAAGGAGATTAATCCAATTACAGGGCAGTGAAAAAAATCATATTCCTCAATTCATTTTTAAGTATAAAGTATTCACAAATATTTCGTAATTCAGAAATTAAGAAGTTTATGTACGATTTTTAATTACATGCGTGTAGAATGCAATGGGTTGCAAATTGGCGGGTATTCTTTTCAAGTGACTAAAATTCGTTCATCATTTTAATTGTTTAATTAAATTGCAAAGAATACTGCTCAGTAAGTTTGAATAGACAATTTATATCATTTCTTAAATTTGATCAGGTTTCTTTCTATTCTAAATATGAATATATATATAAATCATTGAAAGTCATGAAATGTGTTTTCGATCCTTTTAGAAAACAAAATTGGATTTTCTACTTTTCCAATGAAAGTTCATTAAATCCTACCCTACTTATGTGTTAAGGTTCTAAATTTAAATTGCATCAGTATGTCCTATTAATATAAAACTCCTTTGGGGAATTCAAAAATACAAAATATTTAATTTTCCAATTATTTTGTGTAAACTTGTAGAAACTCATATCTCAGAATACAATCCCTTTTGTTCATCAAGAAACACGCAATCTGGCTATTGAATTGAACTGGATAATTAAAATCTAATCTTTTGCTCTTTGTCATCATTTTGGATGATATTCTCGTGAATTTGTTTTTTAAATATGCTATTTCTACACAATAATATTTAGGTATTGATATGAATTATGCATAAATTTGATTTCTTTTCTAATATCTAAACTCCGAATTTTTTTTTATTTCATCTACTTAAATGTTGTTAATTAATTCACTAAAATATTACTCAATATATCCGCAATGGTGTTTTTTGTGGTTTTGTTTGTCGTGCTACTGCCAGTGTTTGTTTTTTGGAGGTTAACTAGAACAACGCTTACCAGTGTTTTTCGTTTTCTATCAAAACGTTGTTCTTCAATACTAATGCAAGCTAAGCACTCCATCTCTTTGGTGTTATCAGTTATGAACATAAGTATCCACAATTATTCAATTGGTATAGTCCAGAAAAATGCTTTGAATTGATAGCTAACTTTAAATTGTTAATGTTCAGAATGTTAATGTTAAATTGTTAATGTTCACAACATGGCTAGAGACTAAAGTGTCAGCAGAAGTCGAAGCAAAATCCGTGAATTTGGAATTCTTAAGAAACTTGAAATTATCAGCACAACTATATTTCGTTTTAGGTTCTGTTTTATAATGACGTATTCCTATATTAATCATCGACCTTCTGATGAAATAGGCAGAGCATGTGAATGGAGTTGCTGTCTTAACATCTCAGAAGGGTAAGTCACATGGGCTTACGAATCAACTTGAGCCGATTGGTACCGAAGCGCAGGCTAGTGTTTTTAATCACACTGGATAATCAGTTTAACCAATCAATTATTTGTTTCACAATAGGATTCATGTTTTTTTTCTCCCACAACCACGTGACAGATTTTTAAACCAAGTGACCGGAAGAAAAAGCATGAAGGTAGCGCTCATACTCCGTCTATTTCATTAGAAGGTTGATGACATTAGCTACCTTCACAACATGGCTAGAGACTGAAGTGTGTGTTTGAAGTCAATAATATGAAAGTTTAAAAAATGACTTATCAAGAAGATTAAAACAAGATGATGAAAGCGGTCTGTAGCTATTTTGGTGACACTAAATGTCCACCATCATCAAGACCAAAGCATTGATTGAAGTTATTTTTGGGTCCTGTTAATGACGAACGTTTTCTTCTACCGAAATCGCTATGGACCACTTTTATAATGCCTTATCGTTTTTGTTACTTATTCCGTAAAGCCTAGCTAAACAGCTAAACCATGACGAGTCCGAACACGATCAAAAATACTACACTAGATCAGGACTCTCATAGAGATTCTCTCTTGTTAGACCAACACAAACCAGAATTTGACTTGGAGATGCCTGTTCAGTGTTACATTTCAAACAAGTTAGATTTGTCTTATGGCCCTGTACGATGGATAGAGATCGGATGTGCCCGTAACAAGTCTAAAAAGGGCAGTCTGACATTTTCTGTCACCCGTATATTTGAGCAAGGTTCCAGGATGGTTTCTATGGTGCCCGATATGAGTTTTCTGGCTCTCCAAATTTTATTATTTGAGCTCTTCTTTATGGTGAACTCTTAAGAGGTTAGTGGGAAAGGATTGTGAACAGGCTTGACCGTTGCCTCCTTGGAGATCTATCAGCAATTTAATTATATTTGAGGTCTCTTAAGTTCGATCATACTTTTTTACTAGTTGTTTTTCGAAGATTAAAGATTATTAACTACTAAATGAACAGATAGAAACCTCAGTCAAAATTGGTAGTAAAAATCGAAAAACCTCTGAAACATTGACTAATAACGATTAAAATATTTGCCAATGCAAAAAAATGCTTCAATGTCCATTTCGGTTGAGCAAGACGTCTACAATCCAGTTTGATTTCGAAAAAGCAAAAGTGGTTCAATCTCCGAGATCTATTCTCGAGTTAAACATCAGAAAATTCTTACCTATTTTTTACGTTGTCGAACACACTGATGAATGATGCAAGTGCTTCACTGCCTCTATACGCGACGCTGATAGGTTTAATTTAAAAAGTAGGTAGTGGTGACACTATTATAAAACAACATATTTAAACTCGCTATTCTTCTTATGACTGTCCTGCTGATGGTGTACGTATTGTTCCACCGAAATGGCTAGCATTTTTGCATTGACGAAGTTTTTAAATCGTGATTACTCGTTGTGTTTTGAAGGTTTTTGAATTTTTACTATTGACTACTTGGATGCTAAGATTTTTATAGTCTGCTTGATTTTAAGCACTTCGGTTAATAAGAAGTTTTATAAATGTTTCACATATGCTCGATATTCGACATACATTCGAGGTGCTATAACCATAACTAATTTCATCAGAAAAACAACCACCAAAACGGACAAAATTGATGAATTGAAAAGGTCACTACGTAAGTCGGTTATCAATTTTTTGTACACTTCGAGAAGAAAAAAAAACATTTTTTCTTCCCTTCATTTCAGAAAAGCTAATGACCGAAACTTTACGATATGAAATCACTTTGGAGCTCGCAAAAAATCTCCACTTCGTTTAATGCGCTATTAACTTCCAAAAACAAGATCGTGTTATATTGTGCAGTAGTTGGGGGAGGGGAAAAGGTCCGAGCCACTAAGAAAAAGAGTGACGAAAAAAACCGAGCGATAGAGGCAAAAACTTGAATCTACCTCCGTATAGGCGAATCGATAGATGGCGCTGAAAACCGAGGGTTATCTCCCTGTTTCAGACTTCGGCTGTACTAAGTTTATCGTTTGATGAGGGCGCCACATATCCGTTGGTTGGGACGGTGGGTTTAGGGACCACGCGCTTTAATTAACGTGGCTCTGTTTGCAGGTCAGCTCTAATCAGATTCCGAAACACCTATATTTAACCCGCGGAACAGCAAAAACATTTTCACAATTTTGAACTTTACGAAATTTAATACTACTATATACGGTATATACTGCAACAAATATTGATGACAATAGACGATATCTGGCTGTTCAGCCCATATGTTTAGATTTGTTAAATTGGGAATGAATAAAGCAATAATAGGTTTTCTATGTTCAGTCAAACTAAGCAACTACTCCATCTGCCCAACGAGGGCCGCGGTAGCCCGGTTGGAAGAGTAACGGATTAGCAACCTGAGGAATCCAACCAATTCGAATCCAACCAAAGACAGTCGTGTACAAAGGGGGGTTGATTCCCGTTAAATCTGTTGTGGCCTCAACTGTCCTCACGTTGGTGTGGTGTGGAAGTTTAGATAGTAGGTTGCCAGCTCAAGTACGATCTCGTCATCTTACCGTGGTTCAAACTAATGTAGCGTTGTCCTGGGATCTTTCCCTTCGGGTTTGATCCCGGACCATTGCCAATAGCCCGTTGTGTTGCTCCAGTGCGACTTTAATTAAAGTAACTACCTATACCAACCATCTGCCCAACGTTCATTTATCTTATATATAAAAAAGATAATCTTTTTGTCTGAAGCAGCAAATACTCTCCATCACTGATCTCTGGCTGCATGAAGTGTTTGGACAGTTTATTCTGTCTCGAATTGCTACCAAAGCAACTATTTTCTGCTCTTTACGTTGTTCCTTTATAACAATAGAAATAAAATTTAATATAAAAATTACACAGTTAGAGAAATCAATTTTTAATCAAACTTGAATCAACGTAAAACATCAAAAGCTGTCACAAATTTGCAATCGGCAGAGGAAAGAGCACAAACACGTGAAGTGGACCAAAGCTAAAAAATGCAATTCAACGAATACTAAATTGCAATGAAACTGTTGAGGAAACAGGTGATACTTGGTTTACCTGAGGCTCAAAAACTAGCGAGCGAAACTAGGAAGTAAAGATAGTTCCCAAAGAAAGCCCCCAAAACATATTTCGTCATGTAATGAAATAATTTTGAAAATTCTTATGACAATGTAGCATAGTAAAAATGAGCATTTTATTATTTCCATTCGAAGAAATAATTTTAAATGAACAAAATTAATTATTTTGCTGTGTTTTTTGCTATGCATGACCGAGAACATGTTTTCTTTGTCAATGTATGTTTATTTTATGTTTCAAATAAATTTAAGTAACTTATAAGAAAATTAATTCTGAACATGATGCGAAACTGATTTTAAAATATTCCTTGCTTAATAATATATTAGACAGTTGTATGGCATTCTGCGCTGAAAAAAAAAGATGCTGGTTCAAACTATCTAGAACATTAGTCAACATCTTAACCTTTATCCTCTTTTTAAATACATAGCTAAAAATTTCAAGCGCTTGATTTTGTCAGTAATTTGTTGGATGGTAATAGAACTGACATTCAACTGTCACCTCTATCACCTCTGAAATTTTAACATTTCTGAAACTATGCGAGGATTTTCCGTCGAGATAAATTTAGAAGAAGGTAGCATTTCTGTGGCGATAGCAAGAATTTCAAAAAATAAGATCCAATTTGATAGATGATTGGCCAAAATGATAAAAAAGCACTACACGTTATGGTAACCACTATCTATATCATGCGAAAGCATTTGAACAGTAGAAGTGACATCTTCGTAGATGGTCTGGCTTGGTTGTTTACAAAAATCCCCTCTCATATGAAGTGGACATCATCATTATCAGTCTCTTCACACAAAATAGCGCATGAGGCTTTCAATCTTGTCCATTTCTTCCAGTCTGAAGCTGTTATCTGTGGCTTGACCCCAGCTTCGCCATCCAGCCTAATTCCTATCTTCCTCGATTTCCCCCACGGCCCCCAGGGGTACATCACTTCTAAGAGTGCGCGGGTTTCATGGACCCAAGGTACTCTAGTGATCTTTTCTTTTCACAAGAGGTTTACTGTCTTTAGTAAACACGGGGGGCGCCCTCCCGGGATACGTAAGCAATCTTTTTCTGTTTTCATCCCCCTACTTTGTTCCCAATTCTTCTGTTTCCCCCTTTTTACTTTTTTAGTTGACGTTGTCTTGTGTTTGGCACAGCTTGGCAAAATATGCGCCATAAAACCCCAAAACAACCAACCTTGGATGCTCCATAGTGGACATTCTTCGCACATGTCCAATCCACCATCTATTCCCTTCCCCATGTTCGGTTTTAAACCCTTCTTGGTAGACTAAGTGGTCTGGGTCACAAAAAATAAAAGGTCCACTTTTAAATATATTTCGAAATAAACGGATTTTGTGTTTGTCTTTTCATGCATTTTGGTATTGGAGGTATTGGTGTGTCCAAAAGAGTTTTAGAATTTTTCGAGGACGTTTAGTTTTGGAAAGCATCTACCAAATTGTCCTGGATTTTAGCTTCCAAGTGCAACATACAATACAGATTTTATTGTTGCATTAAAAACTTTATTTTCAGCTTCAGAGTAATATTTGAAGCTCTCCAAATCTATGAAGTGGTACATACCGTATTTTATTTCTTTTATCTGTGCACTTATTAGATTTCCTGTAGGAAAAAATTACCGTGGAGAGACGAATTAAAACAACCCCTCACTGGTATTTTTATACCTAATTAACAAAACCATAATACTAAACTGTCAAGACCCTTATGTTTATAACAAATTATTAAGCGGTAGATTTGTATTAAATATATTCTATTATGCCATTTTATCTGAATTCAGTGTCCTCAGTGGCCTAAAGGTCCTTTGAGTTCTTCAGACGTGACCCATTTAGTCAAAGGCATGAGGTAACTGGCCACGCACATTTACGGTATTCATTGGTCTTTGGAGGCTACTATTAATTTATTTGATGTAGCTACCTAAGTAATTCATCATTCATTTTCAAGAGTGAACGCCAAATTTGTATTAGATCTCTGAAATGGGGTTGAATATGGTATTATTGGAAACACGATAACTTAATTTCACAATAAATAAATTATTGTATAGCATTGTGAGTTAAAATAAGTCAATCAAGTATCATTGCTTTTTCAACTAATATGTCTGGTTATTTAGTTATGTGTGTATTTGAGGAAAAAAGTACTTAGAAATCTCGTGACTCTCAGAAGGTTAATACTCTAAGTGGTTTCATCGTGATATATCGTCCATTAAGATCGGATCAATTTTGTCAATGACGAGAAATCTCATCATTAAGATATTGCCGATTTTTTTTATGATGACAAGATCAAGATCTGGTCAATTTTCTGCTTATAATGAGATGCCTCTGCAATCAAAATCTGGTCAGTTTTTTCTAATGACGAGCTGCCTTGTCGAGACGACCACCAGGAGGATTAATAATATAACCACTCTTCCAAACATATGAAAGCGTAAATCACAAAAAGTAATTCATTATTCGTAAATACCAATGACATAAAATGATAATTTGTGATTATCATTTTATGTATATAACTTAATATATACTAAGTATAATTCTGTTTCGTATTTTCAATAATTTAATTGCGTTGAACAAATATTTCCCTCTGCATATCAATAACAAAATCGTAATTTGCTCGCCACCCCTCTTTAAATCGCTAATTTAAAAAACTAAAAGACTGGGGGGACTCTATACAAAAAATCTTTCTGCTCGGTGTTGCATTTTCTATCTATTTCGTATATCGGACAGTGGGATTTTTTCCATATCTGTAAAAAAGAGGCTCCAACCTTTTAAGGGCTTGTGTTTTAGTATAAAAAATCCTCCCCCTCTTTGAAATGATGGATTATATAGCACGAATTACAAACTGGGCGTGATTTTTTTAATTGTTATCCGATTTTTTCATCCTCTTTTGAGTCGCCCGTTTTTTTCCCCAAACCCCATCCCGATTTCGGGAGAAATTTTCCCGGGTATAGAAAAAACCTGGATTAATGATAAAGGGTATCCATCACCGAAGACGGAATTTATGGACCAAAAAGATCGAGTGAGGGGGTTTGGGATTTTTTGCTCTCTTTTTTGGGCTTAAGATTTTTTTTTGGAGTATCGGTTTAAATTCGTTAAAAAAGTTTTCCGTCACCTAAATATCAATCATGTTTTCATCAGAGAATGGACTTCGGATTTTGGAAGAAAATTAATTAAAGTTTTATGTGTCTGCTGGTGTGATACTAGCCGTCGATATGCAATATAAAGCATTAATAATAGCTTTTTATTATCTGAAATATGGACATTGTCTAGCATGAGACAATTTATAAAATATTTAAATAAATATTATAGGTTAAAGCTAACTGAGCACGACGCTCATGTTAAATTTAAAGGCTGAAAATTTTGTTCTGATGCATTGTTATTTGAATACACTTATTCTAATTCCAAATTTTATTCATTTGTGGTGGGTTTCATGTGATGTTTGGTTGGGTTGGATTTCATGGCTCAAGTCATATTTGGCTAAGCCGCGCCGAACAACTTCAATGGACAAACATACGCAAGGAAAGTCGTGCTGACACAGAGGAGAAATACATCCAGGAAGGAATCGAACCTTCATGTGAAGGGTATATCATAGAGGAAATATATATAAAAGGCGAGTTAGCAATGGCTGCCTTTTTATGTGCCCAGGATCATGTGATCAAATCTAGTAGTAACGTGACCTTCAGACTACTTTCGTCTGCCAGGTGGAAAAAAATTCATCTCATTGGTTCACGGGACGGAACATTAGGTATTTAATTGACGTCACGCTGGAGCAACACAACGTCTATTGGTGACGGTCCGGGATCAAACCCGAAGGAAAGAACCGAGGACAACACTACATAATTTCGAACCACGGTCAAATGACGCGGTTGCACCTGAACTGGCACCCCACTCTCCAAACTTCCATACCATGCCAACGTGAGGGCATTTGAGGTCACGATATATTTAACGTGCATCAGCTCCCCAAGTACACAACGGTCTTTGGATGGATTTGAACTCACATCCCTCCGGTTGCTAATGCGTTACTCTTCCAACCGGGCTACCGTGGCCCCGGGATGGGAGAAGACGCCCATTCATTGATTCATCATCTGATTGGTCCGAGCGACATAATAGTCGACTTTGGCGATTCTACCACATTTATCACTACTCTATAGAAGGGCGCATTCACACACCTACTCTGCAATAAGATGTTATATCACCAAACGAGGTGATAAGATGCCAAATCGGCCAACCAAGTCAATTTCTCATAGAACAGTCACGTGACTACTAGTCGACATGTTGATCACAATTTTTGAAGCTCCTCGCAAATAGCAATGCTGAGTCTACTTATATGCCTACATATGTATATTGGGTATGGAATGGTAAGTTCGATTACGTTCAGGATCATTCAAGTAAAAGACTTTTTACACAATGATTCATTAAAATTTTGTACACGTGAAGGAATCGTTATGCTGTTAGAAGAAATCTACAGAAAGTTTTATACCTTTTGGATTTATGTAATTGAGTGCTTTAGAAATTAATTTAGAATGCATAATAGGAATATGTAGCTTACAAAAAACTATAAAACACATGGTATAAATTTATGTATTCAGCTAGCTGGGTTCCATTGCTTTAGAAATAATTTACATATAAGTATATAACTATTACAGTCACATCCATTACATTACAAAAAAATGATGCATTTTTTAATTCATGTGACCTGGCTTGTGAAAAGGGTAGCTATTTTAAGGGAAATCTATTTTTTGAAGTGTCGCGTTTACGAGATTTTCTGGTTAAGTGCTTGATTTACAGCTATTGTTTAGTCATATATCGGAAAATCATAGTTGCATAATCTGTACTTAAAAACGTGTTCTTGATTGACACTCAAACGTTTTACACGTTTTTACTTGCACGCTTGATATCTTGCAATAATTATTTAATATTTTGCACTATCGGTAAACGGACTATTGCATTTTGATCTCAATTGAAGTTACAGAATATAGGTTACATTGCTAAAAGAGCTTTTCAAATGTAGGCGTGAGAAAATAAGGTATAGGATAAGTGCACGAAGACCGCCAATTCCTTGACAGATAATTATCAAAATATATCGGGATTTGTATCAAAAGTTTCTGCGTCAGAAAAAGACAATCACATTCAGTTTTGAGTGTCAGTCAAGAACACGTTTTTAAGTAGAGGCATTTTTCATATATGAAAATATTTTTGAGACTTGTTTATAAAGCCAACTACTTATGAGGAAATAAGATCAAAATATTTTTATTGCGGGATTTATCATAAGATGCTTTTGTTTGTGAGTGTTCAATACAAGTTTTCTTTAATTTTTTTACATCTCAACGAATGCAATATGTAACATGTTCCACATAATTTTTAGCAATATGGAACTTGTTCCAAATTGCATATATTTTCCATTTTCTGAAATATATTTTGAAAAAGAAAGAATTTTCATGTTACAAAATGTTCTCTGTGAAAGATTAGTTTTTAATTAATTTAAAATTAGCTAATTATTATTTTGCTCCCTAATTCAAGAACTGAGCTTTTTTCACTGAAATACTACATCCTTGAAAAATTTTGGCTCCGTCCAGTATTTTCTTTTGTGGACTCCACAGGCAACACACACATTGTGCTTTGTTACATAGTAGATGCACTATATATTATTGAATTATAGCATGTTATGTAGCTTAGTATTATTGTCATTATTGTTTGCACAGATGGAACATGAAGTAACACTTGTAAAATAGAAAACACTGAGACGAAGTATGATTGCCAAACAGGGTTGGCTAATATCGAACGGGAAAATTTGAAACTTCAGATCTGTAAATGCATCGATGTGAATCTGGTTGAATGTAGAATTTTGATATGGATTTTTGCAATGTGAACGAAAGATTTTGCAGTGTGTAAACGAAGTTTAATGTAACTAAAAGTAAATGTAAAAATGTTACGTTTTTTTTTATTTCTTTAACCTTGGAACTGATTAAATGCACATTTTTGTAATGAAAAGTTTTTAAGTGGAATGGAAAATTTCTTTGTTCCATTGTAGATGCTATTTTTTCGAATCGATAATTTTGGCTTTTTGATTGTTTTAGTATAACTCTAACATTCTTAAGTTTAATAAATTACGCAATCATATATGAACCTCAGAGTGGTTTTGTCCTGACGTTTGATTCGTTCAAAAAAAGCTCGTTCCCCTATTTTTGTCAATCTTTTAAGATCTGATGTTCCAAATTACAAGCCTTGCCCTATGTTTTTCTTCTAAAAACTTATCTATGTTATTTGAATAATGATCCAGATACAGGCATTGGCTTGCTGTAAATGTCACAATTTGGTAACAAAACACCTAACGAATTTCTGATCCCATGAATAGTAGAGATGTGCCAAAATATCTGATACAATAATTTCACAATCAATTTTGAATTCAAATATTCGTGTTTCGTTAAAAGTAAATGTTAGTTAGCATAAGTAATTGTAATTTTGCCTGAATGTTTAGCTAATTCTAACGAGTGCAACACTCAAGTAAGAATTCAATGCGTTTTATCGATAATAATGGTAATTATGTAAAGTCAGACATTTCTTTTTTATTGCGATTTTTTTGCTTTTTGCACCTAAATTTGCAGAGTTCGGTTCAGGAAGGGATATTAATTTAGATTTACTCTATTTTTAAAAACATTGTTGTAGAATGACTAGTAAAAAACTAACGATTACACTATATTACAGAAGTAAGAAACACATAAAACTTAAAATTAAATGTTTATCTAGCAAATGTTTCCCACTATGGTAGGTAGGTAATTAACGTCGCACTGGAGCAACATAACGTGCTATTGGCGATCCAGGATCCATTCCAAAGGGAAAGATCCGAGGACAACATCTCGTCATTTTGAACCACGATCAGGTAATGATTCCCAGTATGGATTGCTTTTTTCATCTTGTAACAGTCATAATTATCTAATAGAAATAAAAGGAATACAAGACATTGCTTCAATATAGAGAAACGGTTGCACGTCTGATACTTTTAACTTACAATATGATTGATTTTCATATAAATAATAATAACAATTTAGTATGCTAGGTTTTGATTCCTTTTCTTTGCGAAACAGCTCTTCACCATAGTACATAAAATACAAAGAACGGTTCTTTTCTTGTTTTGCGAGAGGAGTGAATCGAGTTTTTTTACATCAAAACTAGATTTTTCACGTTATTATTTTAAAATCATAATTATAAAAGTAGTATGATTGGTGAAACTCAAACAAATGCAGCTACGTTTTGATATGCGCTTTGGTTTGTATGAACCATTTTTTTCTACAACATTCACGAATATAAAATTCGTCTATTCAAGAAATTACCTTCCGTGATTACTTTATTATGTATAGCTAATCAAATTTAAAAAATACTTATCAAACTCCTAAATCCAACGAGCTTTAAAAATGTCCTGGAACCAATGTTTATTTTCTGCTCCTCAATTTAAAAATTATATTTAGTATCGAATTAGAAAAAAAAGTCAACACGTTTGTCGGTGAACCCTTTTGATATCAGAGAGACTGCAATTTTTTCCCACTCCTTTTCAATACTGCAGTGAATAAGTTATCGTCAAATCCAGCCCCCCCCCCATCACATTTAATGGTAGAAAAAATCTCTCAGAATAACCTTTGATCTCACGCGAAAACGAATGGCAACTCTGATTAAAATGGAAAAGAATTTAGGAGCAAATTAAGTGAATTGATAAGATTTCACGTTAGGTTTTAAAATAAACTCAACTGACTTTTCCTGCTTTTATCTGTAAGTAGTCGAACTTGAAGCGGGTACGGAGAAGATGAAGACGAGAAAAAATGCTCTCTGCATGGTAAATTTGACTTGGGCAAACGATCCTCTTTGTATAAAGTTAAATATTTAAATTGACGATGTAGCATTAATTAGAAGCATCAAAATAAGTCGAGTCATTCTGGTCGCCATGACAGTTTTTAATGAATGATTTTTACTGCGGGGTTTGTCTGTAAAGTGCTTTTGATCTGGCTTCGTTTGCTTTTTAACTGTCCGAAATTATAAGTCTTGAAGATTTTCGATGGTTCCAAAGAGTGCTTGTTGGACGAATTAAAGTTTTTCACCGAACGTAGCAAGGTTCGGGAAAAAATTGCGATGTACCAAATGCAAACTTTGTTTTTGGCAAAGCACTTTGAGTACAAGTTTGTAATTAAAGTGATCCCGAAAGATATTTCTTTGCGAGGAATGTTTGAAACGAAACTGATTAGAGCAGCACGCAGAGTTTTTTTCTTATTTGTAACAAGTTTGAATGGTTTAATTTGCTGGAGGTTTGCTATAGAATGGTAACTGAAGAAAATCGATAATCTGCGAAAATAAATATTGATACAGAGTTCGTTTTATCGTATCATTATAAATCAAGAGAAAAGAATTGTATGAAATGTATCTTGTATAAGTAATGAGTACTTGAATCTTGAAGAAATGAATTTCTTTATCATAAGTAAATAATATCATAAGAAGAATAAATTTCTGATGTGAACTTGGAGATGTGTAATTCTTCCTTTAGTTTTTCAACGTTGCTGTGGTATGGAAGTTTGAAGAGTAGTGTTAGTTCAGATGTTGACCTCGTCATCTGACCATGGTTCAGTATTTCGAAGTGTTGTCCTCGGATAGTTCCTTTCGGTATTGATCCCACACCATTGCCAACAGCCCGTTATGCTGCATCAGTGTGACTTATATTCAACTTCCAAACTTTTAGTTTTTCATTTTTAACTGATGTATTATAATCTACAAAATTGCATTCTTAATCAAATTACGCATTAGAAAATTAAAAACCTGGTCCAAAACACTTTTATATTCTTTCTCTCTTGTGAAATGTAAGAATTTTGCATTTATTTTCTAAAAATACTGTCCAAACAGTAAATAAATACTATGAATATCATATGAAGTTTCGAAAATAATATAACTTTCAGCAACTAACAGGACAATAGATTGTCAGGTTTTGGACCTAGAACCATTAAACTCCAAATCCAATCCAACCCAATTCAGGGAGAGAAAATAAATCATTGCTTATAAAGTAGTTTATTTTAATTAATAGAGTAAAATTATGTATCACGATGCATTGCGAAGAATATAATACCCATTACTCACAGCCAACCTTACTAATAGGCATAATTTTATAAAGCAAAATTTTCATTCTTCACTTGTTTTAGTCTCACGAAATTTAAAGGTTGTCTTATACAAGGCTTCAAAAATGTTACACGCATATTTATAAAAAAATGTTTTGATTAAGATTGTAAGAATATTCATTATTTTACTAGGGTAATCCGACTACAGATAAAGAGATATTTTTCTAAGTAAACGTTTTACCAATCGAAACACAAACACTTCGAACATCACTAAGCTCATTCAACTGCAACATGTTTCTTATCAAAATTTCAGTAAATAGTTTTCTGAAATAATTTTGCCAAACATGTTCCTGTTATTTAATTTTTAGTCATATAGGTTAACTATATGCAAATTCAAAACAGTCTGCGAATGGCGTTTGTGAGGAATTTTTAAATTACAAAATAATTACGAATTAGGAGCAAACATTTTTGAATTTGTGTTTCTTAATGCATCATTATATATTCTTGGGTAGCCTTTGCTTATTGGATTTGCCCATTGCGCTAGAAACCTGTGACTTGCAGGTGGCGCATGTTCGATTAATGTTACTTGCTCTGAGTGTATTTCTCCCTTTATTGTCAGTAAAACTTTCCTTGTATGTGAATGTCCATTACTTGAGGTTGCCTGTCTTATTTTGGCACTGCCTCTGGCCAAGTATGGCTCTTGTACCGTAAAACGCAACCAGCCAGCATTACTTTCTTTAATCATTTACTAAAATAATTTTACACCCTTTCAAGTCAAATAGGAAACTTAGTTGACTGTGAAGTTTCTTGCTGTTACAATCTTAACACTAATACTTCTATAAATACCTATTTTAACCGAAACGGGTTATATTAACTATTTTCTATTTGGATGAAGTTAACAGTGGAATTTGTGCTTGAAATAATAAACAAATTATCTTTGAATAAAAATTTAATAATTGTAAACAAAATAACAGAAATTCAATAATCATAAGACATTATTTTGACTTTTTATTCAGTAGCTTCACTTTTTTTAGTATTCTATAATTGTAATTGAACTTCCTACGAGGAATCATTGCAATGATCTACTGTAAGCTGCTACATGATATTTAACCAAATATCCGAATAAGAAAATCATACCATGGAATACCCAAATTATTTTTATAATTGAGACGGTGTTGCCTTATGGTGTATACACTGCTGTGCAAAATAATAGGCACAGGTGTATGTGTGCAAAATATTGTAAATGTAACTCATTATTTGCGAGGAGTTGTCTCGAATTGATACTTCAGTTTAGAAGAAATTCAAATTTGAGATGTTCTGTTATCGTTAGGATGCAATGAAGGATGAAACACTTTACAGTGGTGTGCGTGATTATTATATTGCACATCAGTGTAAATGGAATGGTTTTAGAGTTGCCAATGTTGTAAAAACACATAAAAGATTAAACCGGTCAAATAACCCATCATGATAAAATAGGTATACTTCATACGTATATCGGATGCAGGAGAGATGAAGAGAAATATATGCGACTGAATCAATTTCATAAACATTTCCGGAAAGGTAGTAAAGTCAATTGAGTGAAAGAGATGAAATTTGAAGAGAGATTTAAGTCAACATTTTAAAACGGATAATTTGAACCGCTTCGTAAATTTAGTGTTGTGTAAAAGCAACTTGTTTTATTATGCTAATTTACACATTTTATAAAGGCATACAAAAACTAAATATGTAAACCGTCCTCAATATTTTAGCTTCACTGTGGACAGCATCATTTGTTTCATCTGTAGGGCAGATACGATATTTATAAAGTTCTTGTAAGGGATAAGGAGAGAAACAATTTAAATTCGAGCAAAGACTCGGCGTCTTTTCTGGAAGGTCCCCCTCTAAGCCTCTTGGCTTTAAATTCTCTCCAAAACCAATGACACCACCTCACAAGCTGTTGATTGCCAAAAAGGAAATTTACATAAGTGTTGCTTTACATCTTTTTCCCTTCCTCCACGCTCTTCCCTCTCCTACTTTTACCTTCTTTCATTATTTGCTTCTTCCAGTGCTGCGCTTGTGGCTTCATTTGAACTCAAATGAAGTTTAACAAGCGAAAGAAATGCCTTTGTCAATAAAAGCGCAAAGCGAATATATACACAAACCGTGTTCATGTATTCTTTAAAAATTACTCACTGCCGTTTCTTCTGCCTTCTTTATTTATTCCTTTCTTTATTCCAGAGAGAAGGAAAACGGTCGCAGTTACGTTGCAGTGGTTTTTGCTCAACAGTTTGACTTAATTTGAATCGCTGTGTGTGTCCCCTGCTGTGATGCGTTTTGCGTTCTGAAGTTTTTGATGCCATCCCGCTTAAGGCTGTGTGTTTGGGAATGAATCTCGGCAGCAACAGGAAAGGCTGGAATTGCCCGTTTTAATATGTGGTATTTATTCGGAATAGAGAGGTAATATGAGATCTCATTAAAATATATGTTGAGCAGACAATGGCTGGTGTTTGTTTTGCTGGGTTTTTTGCGTGTCCTCTCCGAGACGTATATTAAAGGATAAACTAATTGAGAAAATATAAACAGAAAAAGGTAAATAAATACTATTTCTGAGGTAATATACTATCGTGAAAAAGAGTAGAGCCTTTTAATATGCTGCTTGGCATTCTCGAAATGGCTTATATTTATGAGAATATAAAAACGTAAGTTGGTAGTGAAACACAACGTTTCTTTGTTTGTGTTTTGCGCATAAAATATGTTCTGTGTGTTTCTTTTGTGGTCTCATTGTTTTTTCACGCTGGTTAATATACCGGAACTCTTATTTGGCGTATCTTCAAAATTTTCTTAACTTTTTTACACAACTTACTTCATGAACTTGCTTTATTCTCACCACGATATTAATCCCATTGTTTTCCGACTAATTTTCTTTTGAATACTTAAGATATTTCTATTTGGGTGTTATCTAGTAGTACAAGGTTTTTTCAAATCTTCAGGTTTGAATAGGTTTCTTGTCAGTTTTTGGTATACAGGGTTGGTTTTTATCGCACAAGGTCAAATTTGGCCAAGCTGTGCCAAACACAAGAGAAACGACGACAAGTAATGGGGATACACGCACAAGAAAAGTGCTGAGGTTTACTGTGTTGTGAAACCGGCTTCTTTTAATGTTTTCCTGAATGCCGTTCAGAAGCAGCATAATTTATTTTTATTCTGTTGACTGTTCCACTGCAAGGCTTTTTCTGAGAAGATAAATGTAGGTGGCGGTAGTGTTTCTGCTATGACAGTTGTTTCCTGTACATATTCTGGATGCGATGTCATTTGACTTGTTTTCAAATACGTTTCCAGCACTTCGCCGATAAAAACTTTTAAAGAATGAATTCCAAATTGATATATGAGAGTAAATTGATCAGCACCAATTAGATTAAACGTCAAACATCGCAAAAACCGTTAAACTACATTTTAAGGTAACCCGGATATGTATCACGAGAGCGCATTTGGGTGATGGAAGCAAAATGTTCACTTTTCGTCTGATTAGTTTGTCTACACTGAAAATCTCTCTAAGCTACTCGGTCAGACGGTAAGAGAGGTTTGCTTAAATGCTTTCCAGTATCGTTTAAAATTCCTCGATATGGGTTATGTTTTTGTTGCAGTTTCTAAATAATTTATTCTTGAAATGATTCTATCTCCATTTTGAAGAACCTGCACACAACGAAATATGCTAACAGAAAATTTTGCTGACGTAGACGATCAAAGTATACCCAGGGTAAATTATAGGATTCTACTGCCGATTAGACCGGGATCTATTACTTACAGGGAATTGCATATCGATACCAAAACGGGATGATACCCAGAGCGGGGTTTCAAATCACAGCCTGACGTATTGAGAGCCAGTGGGCTAACCAATGGAATAGAAATGATTAGTTGGAATTCGTAGAGATAATGACGGACTATTTAATGTACTTACAAGCTGGGCCTTTAACTGCTGCTATGTATTTCGCGGTTCTTAAAAAGATCCGTCATCTGACCGTGGTTCAAATTTACGAGGTTTTGTCCTCTGACCTTTACCTTCGGGAATGATCCCCGACTGTTGCTAATGGCCGGTTGCTTTGCTTGTTCCAGTGCAATGTAAGTTCAACTACCCACCTTCCTACCTTAAAAAGATCAATAGTTTTTTTTTTTTTTTTTAAGAAATACGCATTACTTGCGAATAATAAGCTTTTCGTCTTACAACTTGGTAACTCTAGTTATTCAATCAGATTATATTTAAAATGAAGTTTTCTTCCCGAAAGTCATGCAATGCGTAAACTAAACTAATTGTGATTATCTTTAGAAGTTTCGAAGGTAAGATCTGTTAAATTAAGAACTGAAAGAGAGAATTAAAGTTACCACTTGGTTGACTAAAAATTGCATCTTTTGATTACTTTTAGCTCATCATATCATTTATAGTTCCTTGACGTTAGTTTAAATCCCAAATATTTCTTGGAAAGCATAATACGCATGATTAAAACATTGAATTAAGATTTTTATAATGTTATTGAAGATGATTAATAAGTCATATTATTTATTTTCAATCACCCGTGTGCCGAGTTTTACCATTTTCTCTTTAAAATAATGAAACATTCGAAATATTAGAAAACAAGACTAACCTTTTTTTCTAAAACATGTCAAAAATTGTTTTGACATTTAAAAATACATCAAATAAATGTACTATTTGATGTTAATCGATCATCTGTCTAGATTGGTATATTTATCTCGCTCTTAATCGTGGATTTTAATTTATTGAATGATTGAAAGAAATTTATAAATAGTCAGAAGACAGAAAAATGAAAGGAAATATACTTAACTTTGAAAATCCTTCTTTCTAAATAATTAGTGTAACGTTAGGTAGTATATTTATTTGTTAAGTTTTCAAATGTTGAAGCTGTATTTTAATCATATTTTAATTCAAATTATCCTGTGTTCTGATATTTCAGACATACTAAGATATCCGGTTTCAGAGTTTCACTTATTCAACCAAAGTATAAGTTTTACCGTGAGCTTCAAACGCTAGCGATTTTGAGAAAAAATTGTTCTACACAAGAAAAATTCTTAATCCCTTTCACCAAAACAAAATAATGTCAACATATTATTCGGCAAACTCGATTTGACATCTTGTGTCAAATAGTTTTCTTTGTTTTGATTGAAAAAGATTCGGAAGTGTTTTCAAATTCCATAAATGGCACAAAGCGTAAAAATAGACAGCATTTATGCATTGTTTTGTGAAAAAGCATTGTTCCTACTGCCATCTATTGTGCGAAAGAAGAACCTTATAGGGAGTTTTATAATTGGTGTATTATTTTGCGCATGCTCGTAAGGCTGGCCAATGTCGAAAGACATCCTTGACCACAACAAACCATCAAAGTACTTTTATTTTTGTATTTATCATTGACATTTCTTAAACATTTAGTTACAAAATTTACTATTTTAAAGAGTATTATTGAAGATGTTTTTCTACTTTTGCAGCTTGCATATTCTGTTTTAAAAATTGTATTTTTCAGTTTAAAAAATTACTTTCTGCTGTAAAATAATTGTTTTGAAACATTAATTTTTTTAATTCTTAATACTCTTCATTTATTCACATAAATGAGACCGTCTGTTTCAATTCTTTTGCTGAGGAAAAAGTTACTATTCAAAAACGCTTATTTTTAGAATTCAGTTTCAGTTCATTTACTGAACATTAATTTTAAATGAAAATAAAGAGACCCATTAAACGCAGGAATAAAAGTAATTGCTACAATTTTTTTGTGTACCTTCTCAGAATATTTCTCTCATTTCTGAATAATTTGAACAGTTGCGAATGTTTAAGTTCAAACAAAACCTTACTAACTTAAAAGGTTTGTATTTTTAAATATTGTAGGCATTTAAGTTGTTAAGAATAATTTTGTAAAAGCAAGATGTATTTAGAATCAGTCACACCATCAACATTGTTAATCCGGAGCTTCCCTTTTAAAGGAATACACACAAAAAATTATTATGCTATATTGAAAACCTTTTTGTGTGTTATGCAACTCTAAGCAAATAAATTAAACACAACTGTTCCAACTGTCTTATGAAACAACACGTCAAATATTTTAACTTCATTTTTGTTTAAGTAACTTTCAAAGCATATTTAAGATTTTGTATTCAGATATTTGTGTTACTGTTTTTTACATACTTCATTTATAGGATTGTTTCCTTCACTATGAAGCAGATAAAATGAAAGCATATATCTATTTTTGCTAAAAAATGACGATAAAATGTTTGAACCGTGATTTCAACAAGCGGTAATAAATGCACATTTGAATACAAACTTCATTTTTTTAATAATTTGAGTATCGAAGAGCGAAGAAAGTGAAAATACATTCAAACGTACTAAACGACAACGATTATTTATGATAAAAAATATAAATGTTCTATTTTTGACAGATTACTGAACATATTAAATTTGAATTTTGAACTCAATGCAAATGTTTTTAATTTTTAATCACTAATCCAATATAAATGCCATATATAACTCCAAAATTAACACTTTACATGTCAATAAGAGAACTTATCCATCGAAATTCTTTGAAAAATTTTCAGAATATAATAGTCTTTCAGACTTTTATATTCTGCCAAGTTTATATTTCCATTGTAATTTTCAATCAAATGAAACAAAATAATTACAGGTAGATACATTTAAAGTCTTACTTTTCACTCGTTCAATGATACTCTTGAAATTATGCATTAACTTTAAAAATGGAAACAAGTTGAATTCATACATAGTGACACATGCGATCAAAAATATTAATTTACATCCCTTGGTTGAAGATGGTTTTGAATTTAAAATAAAACTTTGAATTATTTGATCGAAACAATTACATGTTTGTGTGCTGTTAACAAACTATGTGTTAAACATATTTCACAAGTGAAAAATTAATAAAATAATATAGTTATAAAACATACTCGCATTCCTTACTGAGTGATGAAAAGTTGGTAAAAATCAAATCAAAACATTTTTGCACTCGCTACTGGCTTATGAAAAGTTGGTGAGAATCTAATTAAAGCATTTTTGTTATCGTTACTGAATAATGAGAAGATGCTAAAAATCAAATTTAAACTTTTTTGCAGTCGTTGCAGAATGATGAAAAATTGGTAAAAATCAAACAAAAACATTTTTGCAGTCTTACTGAATGATGAAAAGTTGGTAAAAATAAAATTAAAATATATTCGTAGTCATTGCTGAGTGATGAAAAATTGGTAACAATTAAATAAAAACATTTTTAAAGTCGTTACTGACTAATAAAAAGTTCGTAAAAATCTAATCTTCATCATTTTTGCTGTCGTTACAGACTGATGAAAACATGGCGAAAATCAAATTTAAACATTTTTGCAGTCGTTGCTGAATGATCAAAGGTTGGTAAAACTCAAATTAAAAGATATTGTAGTCGTTACTGAGTGATGAAAGATTGGTAAAAATCAAATTATTTTAGAAACAGTGGAAATATAATGAGTAATATTCAAAACGTCACAATAACTAGGCAACTAAATTTAAAAAAACATGAAAACACTATTTCTTAAAATCCTGCGTAAATTTCAATGCTCAAACGGTAACACACATGACCTAAAAAGTGACAAGTCCAATATTGACGTTTCGGTTTTGCAAGTCACGTGACACTTCCTGCAGTTGGGGTATCACTGTCACAGATGATAATCTGTTTACCTGGGGATAGCTTTTACATAAATTTTCCATTGTGCTTGAAGCAAAAGAAAAAGTATGCACTTTCATTGCTTTCAAGCTGAAATTTCATTTTCAATATTTATGAACATTTCTATACACAAAAAATACAAATGCATGGAAATTATAGCAATAACAAAAATACACTTTTAACTTGAAAAGCAACATATAACTGCAACTAATTTTCATTACCTGAAGTGAAAGTAATCCAAGATGCTTAATTTTTCCTCAGAGTATCCACATAAATCAGTTGGCTGTTTGAAACACTTACAATTAGTACAAACTTGAAAAATAATTAAAACACCAATTAATGAAAATATCAAATAACAAATAGATTATTGAAATAAATAATAAGAAATCGGAGTTATAATCCAAATAGCGTTACTCCGAACGGGCAGCAACATAAAATAATCCTGAATCGCACCGGATGAAGCACATGCTTTCCACCGAAACCTACATAATTACCTGAACTTGCTGAAGTTAGGCCTAGCCCACTAAAAAAGGACCGTTATAAAACCAGAACATTTTTTTCCGATAGTTGTAAAGTGGGCCAAACACTGAATAGCAGCACCCCTCTCTACCTACAGAGAAACACCTATTTTCGATTATTTTTTCATAGTCAAGCTCAGATGCATAAAAAAGAGGAATAGCATAGATACAAAAGTGTGTGGGGAAAAAAGAGCACCCCTCAGTTTGTGGGTCAGTAAGGGAAAAAGCCCTTGCATAAAAAACGTATGCGGCCCGATGCATTCTAACCTACTTTAACAGAGTGGGGAGTTCGGGAAAAAATGTCTTCCGTCACTATGGTGAGAAGCCTGTTATGTGTGGAGAAAAAATCTAAATAATATTTTTTTTCCGTAAACGGTAATGTTCTCACACTATTTTTTACGCGTTCCACTACTGATAAATGAACCCTCTCCAAGATTTTTACTTTCGGTTTCTCTTCCGAGTACTGTTGCCACTCCTTAAAAAACTTTTTTTATCAGACGATGCACTTCTAGGTATTTATCCGGACCGGTAGCGATTTTTTTTGCACACATAATCGTTTTCTCGCTTTGTCCTCAACTAGGATTTGACCCTATTTTCCTGTTTTTATAGTCGTAACAGGAAGCTTTCCTGAAGAATTCGTATTCTCAGGTTCCCATTTCGTTTCATGTGCATGGGAAACTTTCTCTTGCCAGCTGAACGGAAAGATCTAATATTTGTTATATCGTAAAAAATACTTCAATGATTTATTTCATGTTCGTTGAGATTTTTGTGTTTGATGGTCAATCGCTGTGTCTTTACTTAAGCTTTAGTGCTTGGAAATGAAAACTCATTTTTATCATTAAGTTGTAGAAAACTTAATGAATATATTGAATTGAATATAAACTTACAGGTAATCAAATATAACCATTAATCTTTCCCCAGAATGAATGGTTGAGAGGCATTTTCTGTTAACCCTCATGGTGGTTGCCTCGAAGAAGTATCTCGTCATTAACAAAACTGACTAGATCTTGATGAAAGAGATATCTCGTCGTTAGAAGGAAACTGACCGGATCCTGACGAGATATCTCTTCATTAGCAAAAATATTCAGATCTTGATGTGTGAGATATCTCGTCGAAACCACTTGGAGGGTTAAGCTAAATGTAGTTGGTAGAGTTTCTGTTGAGGAACGGGCTTTCTGACGTTTTCTGAACGTGAGTTCAGTTGGCTTGTTTATCGAATAGGTTTTCAGCATTTCTCCAATAAAATTCTCAAGATGAATTCCGTTTGATAAATGATAGTTGACTAATAAACACCAATTAGATTAGAAGTTAGGTGTTCCTAAATTGCTATAAGCAACATTTTTCACGCAACCCTGATATGTAGCATGCGAGAGCGATATGTATTATGGGTAGCGAGAGCAAAATCTTCGCACTCCGTCTGATTTGTTTGTTTACACTGAAAATATCTCTCATATAACAGTGGTTTGACACTCCGTCATTTTTTGCTACACTAGGGCCAATTACTGCTTAAAGTGTAATCCAAACCACTACGAACATGCCAGGACCTGGATTTTAACCCAGAGCCTGTTTAGTCCTGGGATAGAGCACTAACTATTCGGCTACCAGACCGAGCAGGCGTTAAGCTAAATATTGTACATTAGAAAGCTAGATTAATATTACCTTATTTTAAAAGGGTAAAATGAATTGTTGCATCCTTTATGCGGTTCAATTATTTTTCAAAATTTTCCATTAACTTTAGGTAGTTGAATTAACATCGCTCTGGAGTAACGCAACGGGCTATTGGTGACGGTCCAGAATCAATCCCCAAGGAAAAGATCCGAGAACACCTCGTAATTTTGAACCACCGACAGATGACGAGGTCACACCTGAGTTGTCACCCAATAAAATTTTAGTAAATATTATTACTTGCTCTGAGATTTTTAGAAATTGTCACCAAAACAAAAGTGTGTTATATTGCGAGTTTAAGACTTTTGTACAGTACACATTGAGTGAAATGCTGTTTTGACTATTTAGTTTAATAAGCTATAGAATGAAACGAATGGTTTAATATGCATGACATATAGTAGTTTGCCAGTGAAAATCGTAACCCCAGAGCTCATTTTATTTACAAACATAAAATTAAATTACCTGTCTAAATGTAGTGTCGTCATGTGTATGAATTAAAACTAACTGAAGATGAATTAAAATTGAAGAAAATAATAAAATGAAAGGATGAATTTTAGTTCGCAATTTTTATATAAAATGTAGTTTTCTTCAAATTAATTTTTTTAATCAGTATGGTGGTTCAAAAAAGCCGGAAATAGAACATTTCCGAATTAATATTAATAATATCATCTCGAAACCCCTTTGATGCCATACTGGAACAACTGTTAAAAGTTTTGCAATTGCTATCCGTATATAAAAATAATTTTTCTATGGAGAAAATTTTAATTGTCTTATAAAATAGTTTGAGCCAAATGCTGCACATTTACTAATTTAAGTGCATAATTAATAGAATCTTTTTAAGCATGAAATATTTTATCAGTTATGCACACAACTCGTTTATTTCAATTACTTATGATGAAAGTTTTTACTTGCAATCATAACAATGATTCAATTCAGTTTCTACCTTTCATGATTCATTTTTAAATGTGCCAAACCTCTCTATTGAAAATTTAAGCTTTTATGTTAAATAGGAAATGAAAATGTGAATATTGTAAATTTTCTATTTAATTAAAACATTTTATTTTAGTTCATTAATAACGTAATATCTGACCAAAACACTACGTATTACCTGATGATTAATTTTTCATGAAATAACAAATTCCATATTTACTAAAAAGTATTTCAGTTGGATGAAAATAGTCACATCGCCTCAACAGTAATTTTTTGTTTATTTTCCTCTTTTTTTTCCAATCTATAACTTTATTTTAAAACTCCATGAGTCCGAAGATACTCAAAAAGTCCAACATTAGATCAGATAGAGCTTCCATAGAGATCCTTTCTTGCCAGATCAACACAGACCAGAAGATGACTTCTTGAGGCTTGTTCAACATTACATTTCAGGCGCGTTGGATAGGATATATGCCTTCTAAACGAATGATATAGATCATGTTTTCCCTCTCACAATTTCCAAAAAAGGCAGTCTGACATTTTCTGTCACACATACTTGAGCTAACCTCCAAGATGGACTCTATAGTATCTGATGAGAACTCTTCCTATATTATAATTTGAACTCTTCCTTTTGGAGAATAAGTCTTAAAAAGTTAGTGGGAGATGTGTATGAGAAGAATTGGACGTAGTCCCTTTGGCAAGTCTACTAACAATTTCATTATATTTGGGGTCTACTTGAGATGGAGTCCATTGGATATGAATATATCTGTGCATGCTGTTTTTGTGTGTGTATGTGTGTGATTGGAATTTTACAACTTCATATTGTTAAAGTAATGAGTTCATAAAATTATATTGGGTTAATTGGTATGCACAAGACAATCTGGGATTTTAAAATGAATGTTCCGCTGTGCAATCGTTAGTTTCTTGGTTTCAATAGGTAAAGCGATATTTTTGGGAAAATTTGATGTTGTTACATATAAAATTGTTAAGTCTATTTCAACACATCTCTGAGTGAAATATCTGACCAATGAACGATCAGTAACGATAAATAATAATGAATGTGTTGAACATTATTATTTTATTATAATAAAAAATACTTAAGACTCTCTTGGTAATAATTTACATATATTAGTACACAGCCTTTTACCTCAAAATTATTTCCTTAGTGTTTTAATGCATAAACTAATGTTGATAAGTTAGTTCTCTGAGGTAACATGATCATTTATTTTTCTTTCCCTTAAAAATATGTATTTATTTACTCATTGAAGAATTATTCTCACAATACGTATTATCTAGATTGGTTGATTGGATTTTATGGTACAAGGACCATATTTGACCAAGCTGTTCCAAACACAGTACACATAACGTCAAGTATTGGTAGATAGATAGAAAGTTGAAATTTCGTTGCTCGCACTGCAGGAACACAATGGGCTATTGGCGACAGTCAAGTATTGGACAAATATATACAAGGAAAGTTTTACTGACAAAAAGATAGGATGTCACCAAGGGTAAGTTACAGAAATTGAAAATACGCCACCTAGAACTAGTAGGTTGCTATCAAGGTGGGAAAACCCACTGAGTCATTAAAGTTTCTAGGTCTCTATTTTGTTACAATTTTTAAATGTCAGCTAATATAAAACAGTTTTTTTACTAAGAAAGGTTTCTGCATTTCATAATATAAAGTTTACGTATTGGTTGATTCTCACTAAATCTATATAATAAAATATGTTTCATAACATAGTTTAAATGCATGATGAGAGAATTCTGAATTAAATTACATTAGCATGGATTAAAATATCTTAAATCAACATGAAAAATTCGAAACTGCCTGTTTCATTATTTATAACTAAGATGATACAATAGAAATGACAAAAGAGACACTTAACGCATTAAATATTTCATTCCTGCATCATCAATTAAAATCTTAATTCAATTTTTCTTAATGGAACGTTCTCCTGAGCATTGGAGTTTTGTATTAACCAGATTTGAATAGAGTTTAGAATTTCCAAAAGATTTACCATGAATGATGCAAAAGGCACTTTTAGAAACAGCACCGAAGTAACTCCAAAACTTTTGAAATAGCACATCACGTTTTCCTGTTCATCTCCCCCTACAGACATGAATAAGTACTGTCAGACAGTTTTCATTCAGCCATAAATATGTATTGTCAGACGGGTTTCCTACAGACGGTTATGTGCAGTTTTCCTACAGACATGAATATGTAGCTTTCCTACAGGCATGAATATGTACTGTCAGACGGCTTTCGTACAGACATGAATATGTACAGTTTTCCTACAAACATGAACATATGTACAATTTTCCTACAGATATGAATATATACTGTCAGACGGCTTTCCTACAAACAGGAATATGTACAGTTTTCCTACAGACATGAATATGTACTGTCAGACACTTTTCAGAGTGAAAACATTTTTGAAACTGATAATTTACAGATTCGTTGAAACTGTTCCCTGATTTGTAAATTTATAAAATACCATTCAATCTTCTGCTAAGATGGTCAGATTATGTGTAAATTATGTCTCCATTTTTGTGAATGCACAGTATCCAAACAAATATGTGTAAATGTGGTATCGTTGATTGAACAGTGAATATTTAAGCAATCTAATTTGTTTTGTTCCTTGAATTAGTGAGTGACATTGAATAACTTTTTTATAGTAAAATTAAATAAGTTATTGGATCAATTAACAATTTATTAAATGAATCATTTACTAAAAAATATGAAAGTATGATTAATTTTAGACATAGAAATACATGCGTATTTGGACAATCTGTACACCTTATTGGATAATAGTTCTGAGATGTGAGGGAATAGGTGTATTAACCTATTCCTAAAGTTTATTACGGCAAATGAAAAATGGTATGATATTGTAAAGTTCTGGTTTAACTGATTAATCAGTTGCTGAAAACAATAATCAATAAGCTACCCATTGGGAAGACATGATGTATAACAATTTATGATTTATTTGATGTTTTTGAGCTTACACAAATTCACGAGTGCTATGCATTTCGTAAATGGTTTCGATGATTAATTCATTAAACAATGCCTTTGTCTTTAGTTATCTGTTATGTATTTAATGATCTTCTGAAGAATCTGGTAACATTCGATACGAAAACTTTCGAAGCATACTTTTGTATATAAAAGTATCTAATTTGTACATATTCAGGATTCCAGAAGCATCGAAAGTTAGTAAGGGTTTATTTCTTGCAAAGCTGCTCCCTATCTGCTTCCTGTTTACTTAAAATGTATAAAATTATCCGTGCTTGTTACACGCATAAGACATGAATACTTACCGTCTGATGCAGGTATTTTCAAAATAATAAGTAAACATGATATAAAAAAATAAAGCAAATAAGGAATGAAAACGTCTATCAGAATTTCAATACAATCGTTTTTCGTATGTATATGTTACAGTGAAAGACCGAAATCTGGAGAATGTCGACTTTCACCGGTGAATGTCAACATTCACATAGTCGCTTGGTGTATGTCCGAAATATTTGCTAAATACCCTTATTTCTGACTTACACCGGCAAATGTCGACATTCACCATGCACTAATGGTGAATGTTGAACATGTCGGAGATTTATATTTTCTTCTCCGTATTTCAGTCGCGATAAAACGTCACAAGGGTGATGTAACTTTTTCGCCTCTCTTTCTGAGAGGAGTGACCAAGAACTTAAAACAAACAGTACATTCTAAATGAGAAAAGAAAATAATAGAAATTAAAAACTTACTTAATTATGTGATTCAAATCTTATTTATTGCAACAACTTAAACTATTATGACACTTTGAATTGCACAAGAGTCCCTTGCTTTTACAACTGCATTTATTTGTGGAACACTTCCTTTTGCAATGACAGCGTGTATAGCCTTGCCCCCCGCTTCTCGAATTAGCTGCAGCTGCTTCTCTCAGCGACATTTCTTGAAAAGAAATCTCATCTATGGAAAGCAACTTTTCTTTACAAATTACGAACTGATTACGTGTGTAAAGCTGCTTGAGGGTACCATTTTTATTTGCCAGCTTATAGAAGTCGGAGTCTTCTATTCCAACAACAACCGCTAACACATTTCGGCTATCTGTACGACCACGGTCGACATCAGGGACTTGTATTCGTACAGTATCACCAATTTGAGCAGGAGGGAATTGTTTTTGTGAGATTCGTAACATTTCAGAAAGTATTTTAGAGTACTTTTCTTGAGAAAAATAAAAACAATTGTCTTCTCGTTTACCAGCAATTAATGCATTTAACTTTTCAAGAAAAAGATCACGATTCACTGCAGTATCCATTCAGTATAAATTAGGGTATCGGAAACAAAACCTCGGCTCCTCTCTTTTCGACCTCCACCAGAGCATATCTGTGATTGTCGACATACACCGGTGAGGGTCCGAATGTACAAGAATGTAATGAAATATTCGATCTTTCACCGACGTATTTGGTATGTGTCGACATTCACCGGTGAAAGTCGACATTCTCCAATTTTGGTCTTTCACGGTAACATATACATATTCCTATATGTATGCTTTATTTGCTTATTGTCTAACGATTAAACGTAAACACATAAGGAAAACTTTTTTCCCGCCTGCAGTCATCAATTAGCAAAAAAATACAATTTAGTAAAGTTCAGTCATCTGATTCTCTCACTGTAACTCTATTGATCATATTGTTGACTTATAAGTGAAACACACTAAGTCAAAAAACAGCCCTGAGAAAAATAACGAAAGGGGAAATTCTACTCTACTCCATACTCACTAAGTGTGTTTCTCAAGCAGAAATCTAACTTTCATACAAAGAAAATATATGACTAAGCGGACTTCAGCAGTCTAAAGATCACTATATTCTAAAAAAGTTTAAAAAATTAAATCTCGAAAATTTTGACTTAACGTGTTTCACTTGTAAGCAGACGATTTGAAATTGTTTTTTATCAAAACTATGTGGTGTATATCCCAACTTTTAGACTTTAACAAAAGCAGTAAATTCAGCAGTGTATGATAAGTATCAGTAGTCAGTAAAGATAAAGCCCCTTCTGTTTTCTTAGAACGATCGTTTTTGAATTAGTGTTTCACTTGTAAGCGGACGATATATTTTATTCATATTAGTGAAGTAAAAGTGTTTTGCAAGATTTTTTAGACGCGTAAAGGTGTAAACCTATCAGATGGCCGTATCTGATCTGCGGGTTTGTTAAAAAAGGTTTGGAGGACCGTACCACGATTGCGGGTGCGATAAAAAAATGTGGAGGACCATATCTGGATAAGGGCTAATTAAATATTTGGAAGGCCATACCTGGTCTGGGGACGGATAAACATAGTCAGATAGACGTATGTATTTGGACTACGGGTGTGCTAAAAATATTTGGTGGGCCATACCTGAACTGCTTGTCTGCTAAAAATACTTGGCGGCGAACCTGAACGGCGGCCTGTTAAGAATATTTGGTAGGCCGTACATGCACTTTGGGCCCGCTAAAAATGTTTGGAGGGCAATATATAGTGTGGGGCTAGGTAAATATATTCGGAGGAACGTATTTGAACTATGGGTCTGATAAAAAAATAATTGGTAGGCCGTACCTGAACTGCGGGCCTGATAAAAATATTTGGAGGGCCAAATGTGGTTTCGGTTACCGGGTCTAATAAAAATATTTGGAGGACCATAGCTGGTCTTGGTCTCCGGGCCTAATAAGAATATTTGGAAGGTCGTATCTGATTTCGAGGCTGAGATCAATCTATTTGCTGCAATTGATATATCTTATGAGTACGATTTTTTTGAACGGGCTGGTTGAACTTCATCCCGACGAAAACAACAGCTATTTTTCAAATAGCTAGTATTTAGTACCTATGTACATACATTAGCTTTACCGTTTTTAAGATACGTTCCTAACAGCGTACGTGTCAGCAACAGGAACTTCTTGTTAAACCAGACATTTCCCAAAACCCTACAACACGTGCACTACACAGAGGGGAAAAAAGAGGTAAAAAAAAATCTAAGAATGTGGGGTCCGGAAAGGATGCAAGTAGTATGCAGGGTTGTATCAGAGGCGGAAGTGACGTCATACCACGTGACCCGAAGTGGGCGGGGCCAAGTGACATCACAGCGTGACGTCATCGAAAAGCGGAAGTGACGTATGGTTTGTTTACATTTTGGACTTGGGAATTTTTTTTTGTCATCGTGCAGGCGTTGAGTTGTTTCAAGATGGCGTCGTTTCGTTGCCATGGTGATGAATCACTCGCGTAGTGCCATCTGGTGGAGATATTCGAAACCCTATTATTTTTAATTAAAAAGCAATTTCGTGGATTCGAACCGAGGACCATAGGATCCGAAGTCAAGCGCGCTGTCCGTTAGGCTGTAAGAGAGTTAACTATGGGTGGTGAATTAATGTAGTGTTTGCTTTTTCTTAGTACTAGGTATGCGTTATGGGACTTGGTTTTATTTGATGATTTTTTATTTTCCAATTAGTTGTAAGTGTGTTGGACTGGTGATGCCATCTAGTGATTTTAAAAGAAGTTAATCTAAGGAACTTTCTTATTTTTGTCATTCATTCTGGGAATGTGCTATTTTTAGAAAATGGTTTGAACAATTGTGGTACAGCCATCTGGTGGTGGAAGAAGTAACAATTAGTTTTAAAAGATTTATTTTCTAGCTCTAGACTTGTAGCTTGATACTTTAGAATTAACTGGAGAATTTTTTTTAAGAAAATTTTATAAAGACAGATTTGAACCCGGCAAAAGGTAATCACGGCCGCCCCGTTTTACACAAGCACTTTAACCGTTCGATCACCTACTTTGTATAATACATATAGAATACTAACTCGTGAATTTACAGCTTAAGAGAGTGAAAGTATGTGTTTTTTTTCCCTTGAGAATAGTGCCCTTATGAAGAATGAATATGAATATAAAAACAAATAAAGTTGAATTTATAAACCTTAGCTATATAACAAGTTTATTACCAAGATTTTAAAGTATGCGAATTGTATGTAATGACAGGAAAAGTATCAGAATATAGAAGACTCTGGAACTTGTGACAATATGACTAAGGATTTATGTGTAAGTTAATTAAGATAACAGAAGGAGTTAAACACGTAGTCACCGATAGGATACAAGCTTAAGTAAATGAGAAAGCTTTTAAACGCATTGCTATTTAGGAGAATGGTGTTGTTTTTCTGATTGTGAGAAAAGCAAATGAAACTACATCATGCCAATGAATCACATATGACATGCCCGAACTGGAACTTTCTATAGGGGATTTAGCTATGAAATAGTGACGAAGGGATTATCTTAATACTCTAACGTTGGAACTCGGAACATAAGTAATTGAGGCCAACCAATATATGCGAAGATTTTAAGCGTATGAACACTACATGTAAGATAGAATTTATAATACGGAAACCTTTTTTATATTTTAATGAATTTATATACAACATGAGCTTGAAGAAAATGTGAATGTTTAAGGGTGAATGTTTTGTAGGGAAAATTATTATTATTACAATTTGAGGGGAGGACTTTGAGATATGAATAGGACACACAGGCATAACGGTGTATGAAACATTACATTTTTAGGTAAATAAGAAGTAACTAACCAAAAGATTTATAGTATACATATTATAAGCGATGGCAAGGAACCGTATAAGATTGATATTATTAGAAGCCTCTGGAACTTGAGACAATATGACTAAGGCTTGTATATATTACAAATGTGGGAAATTGTTTTATTGATTAGATGCAATCTTAGGCAAATATATTCTACCAAAGGTTTGTGATGGTAAAGTATCAGATTGAAAGTCTAGAAGCCTCTGGAACTTGTAAGAATATGACTAAGGATTGTTTTTGCACGTGTAAGTTATTTAAGATAACAGAAGGAACGGAGTTAAACACTGAGTCACAGATAACGATAGAAACTATTTGATAATAAGAGGATTTTTAAAGCATAGTTGGAGCATCTTGGGTCTTTGAATTACTTTGCATCTTGTTTTGGGGTTTTACTGCCCCTTTTTTTTCTGTTTTTAAATAAATCATGGATTCTAAGGACATTAGACCTGCAAAGAAAATGCGTGCAGACAAAGAACTGTGTTTGCAGAAATATTGTAAAGATTCTTTATGTTATGAGTATGGTAAACTGTTTACGGATCGTGAAGGCTGGGCATATTTTTGTCGATTGGAAAACGAATTAACGTACTTAAAGAAAGAGGAAACTACTATTGAAATTTATGGTAAAAAATGTACTGTGCCTCGGCAACTTGTAGCATACGGAGACGTAGGAATAAGCTATGCCTTTAGCGGATCTTGTATTGCAGCCAAGCCTTGGTCTCCTTTACTATTGGAAATAAAGGCAGAAGTGGAACGAATAATTGGCTCAAGATTTAATTTTGTGTTGGTGAACCGTTATAAAGATGGTAAGGACTGTATAGATGCCCATAAAGACAATGAGAAGGACTTGGATCTTAATGCACCCATAGCGTCTGTTTCATTTGGACAGAAAAGGCAATTTGTGTTTTCTAGAAAGAACTACAATTCTCTAAAAAATTGTTCTGGAAAATGGAAGCTTGCTTGTGATGAAGTATCCAACAAACCAATTTTGGTTTCACAGCTTGCCCCGTGCATTATGCCCTAGAATAAACTTAACGTTTCGTAAAATTCTTGTATAAAGCAGCGATAAACCACTTATGTGCCCCCCCGAACTAAAACTCAGTGTTGTGCACTAGACGATATTTGGACAACGTTGCAACTGATCTTTGCCTTTCTGAATAGTATTTTTATAAATGCTTATATCTTGTTGGTTTTAAATAAATTTTTTAGCGTGTCTTACCACATATACTGTATTTAGGACTTTTTTATTACATAATTCTATAAATTGTTTTTAAAATGCAAGATCTGAAATGAAATTTTTCTTTGCTATAAAGATTTATGTTTTTAAGTTAGATGTTTTTTACTCAAAAATTAATTATACATTAGATGTTATAGCACATATTTTCAATGCAGAAATTTTGTTTTAAGTATTGTACACACTTAAGTAAGAGTAAACTTTTGAAAACTTTACAAGACCCGTACTATGAACGTACACATTTTGAATAAGTTGTAATTGTATTGAAATCATTTATGCTATAAAATCTAAATTAAATGTTATTTTTTAATTAATCTTTCCATGCATATTTTTTAAATAAATCTTCCTAAATTTTAGTGATTTAATTTTTATTATACAGATTTACAAACTGTTTTTAACGAAATTTTCTTTGATATAAGGATTTATATTTTTAAAAGTTGGATGCTTTTACTCTTAATTATATATTAGATACTATTACACATATTTTTTAATACTGAAGATTTTTAGAAAGCGTTTAACAATTGAAAATATATATACTTTAAATATTATTACAAACATTTAAATGCAATTTGCTTTTTATTTTTAATTTTACAATTAAGACATTTCTTAAAAGTTTGATTCTTAAAGTGTGTTTTATGCACAGTAAAAAATAATTATAAAAACCTGTAAGAGTAAATTTTTTTTTTTTGCTTTTATTTGAAACTTTACAAGACCCATACCATGTTTCCTTGCACATTTGAAGCAGTGAAAAATAGAATTAAAAGCCATTTATTTTTGAAGTTCTAAATTAAACGTTCCTCTTTTAATGCTTTTTTTTTTGCAAACCATGCATTTACTAAATATGAACTTCCTTTTATTTGAAACCTTATGCCTATTGTGCAGCTTAAATTGCAGAGCAAAATTCCAATACTGTACGAAACTATAAAGTATTTTACAAGATACTTCATATTATTCTCTTAATTTACATCTAATTCATTACTACGTTAAAATGGATAGCATGTGGGCTTTCTGTTTTAAAAATAATGTGTGCACATCTGTGCTGAAAAGTAAATTAACTTTTGCCTTTTCTTGATATTTAATGCATAATCTAAATATTTACGCACACCGCTGATAGTTTTACACATGAGTAAAATTAAATAATAACTGAAAATTTTAAGTATTAGTGTGAATTTTAAAATGAACAAATATTGAATTAAATATGAATTCTATGTATTCTTAAAACAACTCTGCAAGAAAAAACAGATACACTTCTTAAACAGATTGAAGGAAGTCACATGGAAACAAAGTAAATTAGAACACTTTTTAATAGAAAAAAAAAACATTGATTCATATATTTTACAAAACTAATACTTTGTAGTAAAAAAGAACTTATTTTTACATACTTGCATTTTTTAAGAGACACATGTTTACGACGAGCCAATTATTAAATGCCATCACCTCAGCTTTGGGGCAATGCAAATTATTTTTGTGATGACCACATGATAGTTTTTTGGATCTTTTTGTTGCTACTTAGAGCACATAGTGCATCGAATTTGGGACACCCATATTGTTCCAAGTTGATATTTGGTATATTCAATGTATCTAGGTGTTTCTTTTCCACACAACGACCTTTGTAAGCAACTAGGTACTGGGTGGCGCTCTTGGTCTGCTCGTACAATTCTAAAAGCTTAGAGTCTAAACTTTCTAAAGGAGACACACTTTCCCATGCCACGGGACAGAAAGGGAGACCACATATGTAATTTTTTCAACATATCGCACAGTTTTTTTATCTTTTGCACTCAGTTTATACTTATAAGGCGATAAGTTAAAACGAATGCTTGAAGCTACTTACGATTTTTATGGCGATGTATACGTATTTACGTACTAAGAAACCCTCTTGAGTCTGAAATCCGTCAAAATGCACAATTACACAAATATTAAACATTGCTATTGAAATGTGTTAGCTGTTCTTGGAAAAAGAATTGTAAATTAGAGGCACGAAGAACTGCACTATATACACTTACTAAACAGTGAATAACACCATACACTTACTAACCAGTAAAATTAAAATTTATTGTATTCTTATCTTTTGTGAGTAACTATGAGCGCATAAGTGAAGAATGTACTCAGAAAACTTGTACTTGTGATAATGCGCCAAGTAAAATTGTGTGTTGTAATGCAAGATTTTAACGAATGGATATGTTTAAAAAATGTGCATGTGATTTTTCTTTTTACTCTACCACTAGTATCTTAGACAAGTATCAGATTTTTTTTTTTTTTAAATGACGAAGAGAAACTTTTCAACACAATCTGTACTCTAATTTTACACTTAAGAGTAACAGAGCATAATATAATTTTAAGGAAAATGAGTAATCAGCACGTAAATTTGAAGCCTAAAGTTCCAAACATGTCTATGCTCAATAAACGTCTATCTACGTTTAGATATTGGCCAAATAGAAAAAGAAGTCTGCCTTTCTAAAGTGTTTGATGTGGGGGAAATGCACTTAGTTTTACAACGTGTATTTCAGAAAAGAAATTATACTTTTCAGTTCTCGCCCAACTGTGTGTTTATGAATTCTGATCAGTATTTTAAACTGTGTGAAATCTACGGCAATGTGTTAGATGTATTGAAGATATCGCTTTTGACGTATTTGTTGCCATATTATGTGAAACTGGAAATCAAAAAATGTTTTCCTGGTGAAAGTTACAAACCTTACTGCAGTGATACCATTAAATCTGATTGTTGGAGAGAAGTCATAGCTTCTCTCTGCAAGTGCCTAAAGGATATTGTGTCAAAAAATATAAATATTCTTTTTGACTGTTTAGGCTGTAAGAATGAAATTGTCAATCAATCTGTACATAAATGTATGACGATGAGCGTTGACGAACGCTTTTGCGAATTTTTCGCTCTTGCTTTATGTGCTGTTAACTGGAAAGAGTTTGCTATTAATTTTGTAAGACAGAGCAATAAACTGTTAAACTTTTATTACATAATAATGGAGGAAAATGTTTTTGAGAATTTGAATACCACAGATATTTTCAATACTGTTAGAGAGATGTATGTAAAAGACCTGTAAGATATGTTGTTACAAATATGTATAAACTGTTGATTCTTTTTTCAATAAATGATTTTTTTTTCTTCAATTCAGTGTTTTCAAAAAATATTCTACACAACAAATATACTAATTTTGTATGACAATGTTTATTCAACAACAAAAAAAGGCAAAGGTAAAAAATTATAAGAAAATATTTTTTAAAAATGTTTTTTTTTTTAATTTGGCGTTTACTATTCTAGATGGTTAGTTTTCCTTTCTTTTTGTTTTAAGATTTAAAAGTACGAAAGGCTTAATTTAGAAAATAAACAATACACCAAGATGATTGATAAGTACTAAAAATAATAGCAAGATGAATATTTATTTCAAGCGTTCTTTTTCTTGCATTAAAGTACATTTACACATTTTTCCTAAAGCATTTAGTAACTCCTTTTTTAAGGCATTTTAAAATTCCTCCTTAGTAAATAGGTTTAACATGTAATGAACAAACAACAAATAATAATAAAAATAGTCAATATATTTATAAGGGGTAAAAAGGTCTTTCCTACAAGATTTGTTCCACAAGTCCTTGATAAAAGTCTTATGATTTTTAGAAAAGTCTTAAACTTCCTTATTAGTCTTTTTTGCTGTAGTACAAGTGTTAATTTCATTCAACTCAAAACCACCCTTTTACAATTCTTCCACACTGTGTTCAATAAATCACTTGAAATTGCATCTACTACATGTACTTATAAATAGACTATTTAGTAACAAATGTACGTTTTAATTTTATGTAAAATTTTGGTTCGGCACATAGGACACGTTGAGAGACTCTTCGTACATCTCATGCATGTCACCAGATGACCGCAAGGCTGTAAAGTAGCATCCATTTCCGATTCCATGCAAATTTTACAAAGTCGTTCGTCCTTGTCGTTGTATGAGGAGTAAAGTTTTACATCAGGTTTTATAAAAACATAGGCATTATTGTTTGTTTCATCCAACACCCGTACAATTTCATCTATGGGTGTTTCTTTTAGTCTAGGGTCAACAATCGGTCCTTGTTGGGCTACCAAACATTTTGGATAAAACTTTATGTGTTCGTGTCTGACTACATCCTCCTTTTGCCAATTTTCAAGCCCTCCTCCACACCAATAGCACTTAACTCCGTCCGAGACACCCGTGTAATACAATCCATTTTTGGCCAGGTCCCTAATGTCAACATCTGTGCGTGGCCAATCTCTAAACGTAGATAGACGTTTATTGAGCATAGACATGTTTGGAACTTTAGGCTTCAAATTTACGTGCTGATTACTCATTTTCCTTAAAATTATATTATGCTCTGTTACTCTTAAGTGTAAAATTAGAGTACAGATTGTGTTGAAAAGTTTCTCTTCGTCATTTAAAAAAAAAAAAAAAAAAAATCTGATACTTGTCTAAGATACTAGTGGTAGAGTAAAAAGAAAAATCACATGCACATTTTTTAAACATATCCATTCGTTAAAATCTTGCATTACAACACACAATTTTACTTGGCGCATTATCACAAGTACAAGTTTTCTGAGTACATTCTTCACTTATGCGCTCATAGTTACTCACAAAAGATAAGAATACAATAAATTTTAATTTTACTGGTTAGTAAGTGTATGGTGTTATTCACTGTTTAGTAAGTGTATATAGTGCAGTTCTTCGTGCCTCTAATTTACAATTCTTTTTCCAAGAACAGCTAACACATTTCAATAGCAATGTTTAATATTTGTGTAATTGTGCATTTTGACGGATTTCAGACTCAAGAGGGTTTCTTAGTACGTAAATACGTATACATCGCCATAAAAATCGTAAGTAGCTTCAAGCATTCGTTTTAACTTATCGCCTTATAAGTATAAACTGAGTGCAAAAGATAAAAAAACTGTGCGATATGTTGAA
Organism: Meta bourneti; assembly: GCA_933210815.1. Lineage (NCBI taxonomy): Eukaryota > Metazoa > Arthropoda > Arachnida > Araneae > Tetragnathidae > Meta > Meta bourneti. Next base: position 71,707,474 of record OW119929.1, on the reverse strand, counting down.
AAAATTACATATGTGGTCTCCCTTTCTGTCCCGTGGCATGGGAAAGTGTGTCTCCTTTAGAAAGTTTAGACTCTAAGCTTTTAGAATTGTACGAGCAGACCAAGAGCGCCACCCAGTACCTAGTTGCTTACAAAGGTCGTTGTGTGGAAAAGAAACACCTAGATACATTGAATATACCAAATATCAACTTGGAACAATATGGGTGTCCCAAATTCGATGCACTATGTGCTCTAAGTAGCAACAAAAAGATCCAAAAAACTATCATGTGGTCATCACAAAAATAATTTGCATTGCCCCAAAGCTGAGGTGATGGCATTTAATAATTGGCTCGTCGTAAACATGTGTCTCTTAAAAAATGCAAGTATGTAAAAATAAGTTCTTTTTTACTACAAAGTATTAGTTTTGTAAAATATATGAATCAATGTTTTTTTTTTCTATTAAAAAGTGTTCTAATTTACTTTGTTTCCATGTGACTTCCTTCAATCTGTTTAAGAAGTGTATCTGTTTTTTCTTGCAGAGTTGTTTTAAGAATACATAGAATTCATATTTAATTCAATATTTGTTCATTTTAAAATTCACACTAATACTTAAAATTTTCAGTTATTATTTAATTTTACTCATGTGTAAAACTATCAGCGGTGTGCGTAAATATTTAGATTATGCATTAAATATCAAGAAAAGGCAAAAGTTAATTTACTTTTCAGCACAGATGTGCACACATTATTTTTAAAACAGAAAGCCCACATGCTATCCATTTTAACGTAGTAATGAATTAGATGTAAATTAAGAGAATAATATGAAGTATCTTGTAAAATACTTTATAGTTTCGTACAGTATTGGAATTTTGCTCTGCAATTTAAGCTGCACAATAGGCATAAGGTTTCAAATAAAAGGAAGTTCATATTTAGTAAATGCATGGTTTGCAAAAAAAAAAGCATTAAAAGAGGAACGTTTAATTTAGAACTTCAAAAATAAATGGCTTTTAATTCTATTTTTCACTGCTTCAAATGTGCAAGGAAACATGGTATGGGTCTTGTAAAGTTTCAAATAAAAGCAAAAAAAAAAAATTTACTCTTACAGGTTTTTATAATTATTTTTTACTGTGCATAAAACACACTTTAAGAATCAAACTTTTAAGAAATGTCTTAATTGTAAAATTAAAAATAAAAAGCAAATTGCATTTAAATGTTTGTAATAATATTTAAAGTATATATATTTTCAATTGTTAAACGCTTTCTAAAAATCTTCAGTATTAAAAAATATGTGTAATAGTATCTAATATATAATTAAGAGTAAAAGCATCCAACTTTTAAAAATATAAATCCTTATATCAAAGAAAATTTCGTTAAAAACAGTTTGTAAATCTGTATAATAAAAATTAAATCACTAAAATTTAGGAAGATTTATTTAAAAAATATGCATGGAAAGATTAATTAAAAAATAACATTTAATTTAGATTTTATAGCATAAATGATTTCAATACAATTACAACTTATTCAAAATGTGTACGTTCATAGTACGGGTCTTGTAAAGTTTTCAAAAGTTTACTCTTACTTAAGTGTGTACAATACTTAAAACAAAATTTCTGCATTGAAAATATGTGCTATAACATCTAATGTATAATTAATTTTTGAGTAAAAAACATCTAACTTAAAAACATAAATCTTTATAGCAAAGAAAAATTTCATTTCAGATCTTGCATTTTAAAAACAATTTATAGAATTATGTAATAAAAAAGTCCTAAATACAGTATATGTGGTAAGACACGCTAAAAAATTTATTTAAAACCAACAAGATATAAGCATTTATAAAAATACTATTCAGAAAGGCAAAGATCAGTTGCAACGTTGTCCAAATATCGTCTAGTGCACAACACTGAGTTTTAGTTCGGGGGGGGCACATAAGTGGTTTATCGCTGCTTTATACAAGAATTTTACGAAACGTTAAGTTTATTCTAGGGCATAATGCACGGGGCAAGCTGTGAAACCAAAATTGGTTTGTTGGATACTTCATCACAAGCAAGCTTCCATTTTCCAGAACAATTTTTTAGAGAATTGTAGTTCTTTCTAGAAAACACAAATTGCCTTTTCTGTCCAAATGAAACAGACGCTATGGGTGCATTAAGATCCAAGTCCTTCTCATTGTCTTTATGGGCATCTATACAGTCCTTACCATCTTTATAACGGTTCACCAACACAAAATTAAATCTTGAGCCAATTATTCGTTCCACTTCTGCCTTTATTTCCAATAGTAAAGGAGACCAAGGCTTGGCTGCAATACAAGATCCGCTAAAGGCATAGCTTATTCCTACGTCTCCGTATGCTACAAGTTGCCGAGGCACAGTACATTTTTTACCATAAATTTCAATAGTAGTTTCCTCTTTCTTTAAGTACGTTAATTCGTTTTCCAATCGACAAAAATATGCCCAGCCTTCACGATCCGTAAACAGTTTACCATACTCATAACATAAAGAATCTTTACAATATTTCTGCAAACACAGTTCTTTGTCTGCACGCATTTTCTTTGCAGGTCTAATGTCCTTAGAATCCATGATTTATTTAAAAACAGAAAAAAAAGGGGCAGTAAAACCCCAAAACAAGATGCAAAGTAATTCAAAGACCCAAGATGCTCCAACTATGCTTTAAAAATCCTCTTATTATCAAATAGTTTCTATCGTTATCTGTGACTCAGTGTTTAACTCCGTTCCTTCTGTTATCTTAAATAACTTACACGTGCAAAAACAATCCTTAGTCATATTCTTACAAGTTCCAGAGGCTTCTAGACTTTCAATCTGATACTTTACCATCACAAACCTTTGGTAGAATATATTTGCCTAAGATTGCATCTAATCAATAAAACAATTTCCCACATTTGTAATATATACAAGCCTTAGTCATATTGTCTCAAGTTCCAGAGGCTTCTAATAATATCAATCTTATACGGTTCCTTGCCATCGCTTATAATATGTATACTATAAATCTTTTGGTTAGTTACTTCTTATTTACCTAAAAATGTAATGTTTCATACACCGTTATGCCTGTGTGTCCTATTCATATCTCAAAGTCCTCCCCTCAAATTGTAATAATAATAATTTTCCCTACAAAACATTCACCCTTAAACATTCACATTTTCTTCAAGCTCATGTTGTATATAAATTCATTAAAATATAAAAAAGGTTTCCGTATTATAAATTCTATCTTACATGTAGTGTTCATACGCTTAAAATCTTCGCATATATTGGTTGGCCTCAATTACTTATGTTCCGAGTTCCAACGTTAGAGTATTAAGATAATCCCTTCGTCACTATTTCATAGCTAAATCCCCTATAGAAAGTTCCAGTTCGGGCATGTCATATGTGATTCATTGGCATGATGTAGTTTCATTTGCTTTTCTCACAATCAGAAAAACAACACCATTCTCCTAAATAGCAATGCGTTTAAAAGCTTTCTCATTTACTTAAGCTTGTATCCTATCGGTGACTACGTGTTTAACTCCTTCTGTTATCTTAATTAACTTACACATAAATCCTTAGTCATATTGTCACAAGTTCCAGAGTCTTCTATATTCTGATACTTTTCCTGTCATTACATACAATTCGCATACTTTAAAATCTTGGTAATAAACTTGTTATATAGCTAAGGTTTATAAATTCAACTTTATTTGTTTTTATATTCATATTCATTCTTCATAAGGGCACTATTCTCAAGGGAAAAAAAACACATACTTTCACTCTCTTAAGCTGTAAATTCACGAGTTAGTATTCTATATGTATTATACAAAGTAGGTGATCGAACGGTTAAAGTGCTTGTGTAAAACGGGGCGGCCGTGATTACCTTTTGCCGGGTTCAAATCTGTCTTTATAAAATTTTCTTAAAAAAAATTCTCCAGTTAATTCTAAAGTATCAAGCTACAAGTCTAGAGCTAGAAAATAAATCTTTTAAAACTAATTGTTACTTCTTCCACCACCAGATGGCTGTACCACAATTGTTCAAACCATTTTCTAAAAATAGCACATTCCCAGAATGAATGACAAAAATAAGAAAGTTCCTTAGATTAACTTCTTTTAAAATCACTAGATGGCATCACCAGTCCAACACACTTACAACTAATTGGAAAATAAAAAATCATCAAATAAAACCAAGTCCCATAACGCATACCTAGTACTAAGAAAAAGCAAACACTACATTAATTCACCACCCATAGTTAACTCTCTTACAGCCTAACGGACAGCGCGCTCGACTTCGGATCCTATGGTCCTCGGTTCGAATCCACGAAATTGCTTTTTAATTAAAAATAATAGGGTTTCGAATATCTCCACCAGATGGCACTACGCGAGTGATTCATCACCATGGCAACGAAACGACGCCATCTTGAAACAACTCAACGCCTGCACGATGACAAAAAAAAATTCCCAAGTCCAAAATGTAAACAAACCATACGTCACTTCCGCTTTTCGATGACGTCACGCTGTGATGTCACTTGGCCCCGCCCACTTCGGGTCACGTGGTATGACGTCACTTCCGCCTCTGATACAACCCTGCATACTACTGATGCAGGTGAGATGGAATGAGGGGGGTTTATTGCCTAAAAACGACATTTAAAGGAGCGTAACTGGTGACATTGAGGCTGCAGGAGGTGCGGGAGCCCTTTTTTCACCTCCCCCTATGTCACTTTTTTTGCAGGGCTCTTCTATGGTTAAAAAAAACGTACCACGCGGAACTGCTGTACTAGTACAAAAAGAGAATATTTTTATTCAGTTAACTGGTTCAAGGGCACCGGAAAAAGTAAAAAAAACAGCTGCTTGCTCAAAAATTTAGGCAATAGTGTGAAATTTCGGTTAGTAAGGCCTTGAGCCCTTTATTTTCATATATGTGTCACACATATTCCAGCATGGAAAGCGCTAGTAGCAACTTTGAAATGAATATGTTTCGATGGCTATCATTTATTAAATATAATAATTCATTGCATAAGTTCCTTGATTAGATGCATGTTTTGATGTTTGTAATGTAAAATTGACAAGCTATCAATAACTTTCAACACCTACACAGTATTTATTCTGGTGTTTATTCTACTTTGCTCCACAGCTAAGATCCATTATTCTTTTATCTTAGTTACCGAATCATTATGTGAGTAGAAGACAATTTGATATTACTTTTATTCTTCGATGGTTGTGTGTGTGGTTGGTTTTTTGGAGGATATATCTCGTCCATGAAGATCTGACCAATTTTTCTAATGACGCGATATTTCATCAAGATATTGCCGATTTTTTAAGATGATCAGATGAAAGGCCAGTTTTCTTCTAATGATGAGATATCTCGTTCACCAAGATCTGGTCAGTTTTGCTAACGTGATACCTCACCGAGACAACTACCAGGAGGGTTAAAGCATAGTTTCAATTTAAGCAAGAGTTCTAATTAGAACATAGTTCCAGTTTAAACAAGAGTTCGAATTAAAGCATACTTCTAATTTAAATTAAAACAGTTCAAATTTAAAGTAAAACACATTTCTAATTTAAAATTAGACGTAGTTCTAATTTAAATTTGTAACATAATTCTAATTTAATATAAAAAACAATTCAAAATCGAAATATTTATAACCAAGTAAATGAATTCGCTATTTAAAAATTAAATTGCGCATAAATTGAGTACTTTATTTAGTATGCATAAGTTTATTTCCCTATGTTTGATATAGGGTAAGATAATAAGCATAGTCCATCATAGCATACATTTAGATTGCCAATTTTAACCACTTAATAGCATTAGTAGTTTTGGAATATGCCAATTTTGGTTTCAAGAAATGGCGTTTAGAAAACTAAACAAATTCCAACTGTCAATCACCTGTTGTATATTTTTCTAAAAATTATGAATTAGAATTCCTAGTTATTCCATGAAAATATAAGAAAGTATAATTCGATGAAAATTCACTTACATTTATGAGATTCCCATAATAAAACATGCCTACAAGACCTTCATGATGTGTGCGATCATTTATTGACTGCGATATTTTCGTAACTTTACACGAAAGGTTATCGTAATCAGAACACTTGAGAAAGACTTACCACGTTTCTTACATTATTAAGCCTTCTATTTTAGAGATCTAGGTACAGGTTAGTGACGTAAAACGTTTGAGAATGAACTATTTTTAAATACAGCTTAAGGTATCCGACTAGGTTCGGAACAATTTTTTTGAAAAAAAACTATTAAAGCACAATTAAAACACTTTTCATGTTAGATAATGGTTCAAAATCACGAATAAAAGTAAAAAATATTGCACTCACTCATTAAATTTTAGTAAATTGGGCAAATTTAGTGAAAATTCAATGAAAATGACTACAATATCGCAAACACTCTGTATAAATTTCTGTAATTAATTTTAATTTCCTTGTAGCACCATATATCTATGATATTAGTGACGGCAATAAACTAAAATCTAAGAGATATATTGAAATGTTAAGAAGTTATCGCTCATTATATGTAGCTTAATCTTAAATTTTGCAAAATTTCTGCTTGTTCAAATTAAACAGCTATAAATTAAAAAGTATGCATTGTACAACTAAACCTTTAGTTTACTGCCTTCACAACATGTTAATAAGTAATAATGTCAAATTTCATTGAGATATCTCTGTAACTTTTGAGAAATCATGTTTTGCGTGTGCAATGTTTGCTAAAAATTGGGTTTTCCAGAAAAAGCATTTAAAGTTTACCTTTGGGTACCACGTGAAGCAATGCCATTGCCAAATTCTTCACAGAAATTCATCGAAACTTGATGTAAAATGTTGAGGCTTGTTTATAGAAAACAGTTTTAGTAAATTTATATTTAAAACTATGTTTACTTTTGAAAAATTAGCGAAAAACCTCCAACTTCCGGCCATTTCAATCGTACTTCCGGTTTCGGTTTTCATCGTTCAGTAATACTAAAATTGCTATAATTTTATTTCTATTTATCGCAGACTTAAAACAATTACAGATTCTGAAACTTAAGGAACTGGACTTCAATATGAGACAATAAAATTTTTTGAGAATTTTGGTCAAAATTACGTTTTAAACGTAGTCGGATACCTTAAACACTCTGTTTAAGTTTGACATTATTTAAGTCTTAAGAATTAAACGTAGAAGTTGTAGCTAATGTTCATTCGAGCCTCACTAATGTAGACACATTGAAATGCTTCATGAAAGGACAAAGTTACATAGTTTAATCCTGCATTTGATGTAAGGAAATCTCAGCAGAATTATAAAACGTGTCTTATGATCAGCTGGTTATCAAGTTGTTTCACTTTTATTCTAATTGCTTTAAGTGGCCACGGCAGCCTAGTTGATAGAGTCGCGGATTAGCAACTGGAGAGTTGCGAGTTCGAAACTTGATCTAGCCAGACATTCGTGTACGTGGGGGTTGTGTCTCAAGTGTTGAACTCGTCATCTGATATTGGTTCAAAATTACGAGGTGTCCTCGGATCTCCCTTTGGGATTGATCCCGAATTGTCACCAATAACCCATTGAATTGTTCCAATTAGACGTAACAACTACTTCTCTCATGTTTTTTGAGTACTAAAAGTGAGTGCCAAATCTACAAAGACACTGAACTTACCAGAAACATGTAATACGCGATCTTCGGCTCTATTGTAGCTTTTTTTCCTACACATGGGCAAATTAGTCGGATATTTGATGTGGATTCAAAAATACTAAAAATATTTATCGAACCCAGAGCTTGTTAAATCGATATCTTAGATCCTAAACAATGCTCTTATTGAAGAAAAACGAAGTGGCCATTTTATAATTGAGATACTTCATTAAGAATTTTTAAATTCTTTTCAAGAGTTGATGCACTGTCCAGATAGCCGATAATTAGCGTTCTGAGCTTCAGTTCAACATGCTCTGCTTTTAAATTCCAGAAAATGCATGGATGTTTAAATTTTGACAAAGTGGCTTGAGACTACTAGCTTCGAATAAAATGTATATTAACATTCCAATATCATAAGACTTCATATTTACAGAAGTACCTGGAGATTTGTGTGTAAGAAAAATCGAAATGTCTGTGGTTGTAAGTCTGATAACTATTTAAATACTCATGCTTGTGTTTTTAAATGTCATATTTCAAACTTTTTTCGCTTGACCAGATCTTACACTTGTGCCATAAGAAATTCAACCGTCCAAATACTTACTCAGATGCATATTTTAAGGAGACAGTAAACATTTAATTTGTAATCAAAATTTTAAATTTTAGCGTAAAAAAATAAATGATATCAAATTCTGTGAAGAGCAAAAACTTTTCAGTTAAGATCTTTTTTGACTGAGTTACAAGTATAACATCAAGCATATAGTAGATAAGTATAGCAAGTCTATACACAAATGCGTTTTTCTCAATTAAGATTGTTTGACATTCCTCTTACAAAATTCCATGCACATCTGGTTTTAATGGAAAATTTGAATTCTTTTGTTTATCTTCGACAATCTTCTCTTATTGACAATCTTTAAATTTTGTTGTATGTATATAAGTGCAAATGAGGAATCCATCAAGCTTCAAAATTTTGAAAATAGTTTTTAAATGTTGCTTAACCTCTGCTTTCTTCGTTGAATTATAGGTGTTTTAGTACAAAAATTATGTGTTTCTGCCTCACAATTGAGAGAAATACTCTTACCAAACGAGTTAATTTGATTTGTATGTATACAAACTATTATGTGAATTAAAATTTTGACAATACATGGAAAATTAATGGTCATGGAACGTATTAATTTTTGTAATTTATCACAATTTTTCTCAATGACAAAAATTTCTCTGAATGACTTAATATTTTTGGACCAAATGTTTTATTTAGAATTTTTAGCAGAAAACAGAGTCTGCAAATTTCATAACAATAGAATTATAACTGCAGAAGTTTGTTTTGAAAGTCCCCTGGCCCCTTAACGCATGCATTGTTCATATTATAAGTTGCATTTCCTGAGGTTTTTATTTTAGTTCGTACTTTTAAACAATTTTACCTGTAGCATTCTGAATTAATGTAGAGCTGATTTGTCCAGATGGAATTCGTATAGTTGTGTATAGAAATGAGAGGCATCTTATTTACTTTATACTCAATACTAGACAAACTTTCCAAAATAATAGTAGAAATCCATGAATATTCAAATGGAACAGAGCAGAAAAAACGATATTAGAAATCCAAAACTGCCCACTATCATATAACGAATCCATGTTGTTTTCTAATTCAATTTCAGTAAAGAACCAAGATAATGCAAAATATTTTTAGAGGATTATTGACAGTGTTTTATTTCTATTATGCGTAACCCAACTTTAATTTAGAAGTTACATTTGGCGAATTGAACCAAAAGAAGTCACAGTGCTTAATAGCAAATTCAGTCCATATTAAAATACATCAGTTTGTTTAAAAGGAAATGACTTTAAATCTGAATTGCGAGGTATATAATTATTAATGCTATTTAATTTATTCTAGATTTTTATCTATCTATTCAACAATATTTTTAAAAGAACTGAAATTTAAATTTAGTTTCATTATGCAACTTTCATCAACAAAGAATTGTAAATATGTGTACATAAACATCCAAGTATCACAACCAAGTCGAAGAATGTACATTCGTTTACCCATTTATCTGTTCCCTTAAAATCTAAACACCAGTTTCCTGAACATTCTATCCCAATGACTACTCATGTACGATCTAATACATTTATTACCATACAAAATATACATATAATGGTTGGTTGTTTTGGAGTTTTATGGTGTAAGATACATATATATATATATATATATATATATTAATATAAGTTTAATTTGTTTGACGTTACTTTTGGTTTTCAAAAATTTCAATACCCTTCTGTATTGAAAAGGGGAAATGTGAAAAGCGTTTTTTCGTACTGTAATATGGAACATGTTTTCTAAATTTAAGAAGGGAAGCGATAGCCCTATTGGTAGAGTCGCGGACTACAAACCGGAGGGTTGCGAGTTCGAAACTTGATCCAACCAAAGAGCGTCATGTACATGGAGACTGGTGCATGTTAAATCTGAGGTGGATTCAAATGTCCTCACGTTGGCGTGGTATGGAAAGTTCGGAGAGTGCGGTGCCAGCTCATATGTTGACCTCATCATCTGACTAATCCCGAGGACGAGGTGTCGTCCTTGGGATTGTCCCGGATCGTCGCCACTAGCACGTTTAGTTTGTTTTATTGACATAAAGAAAACTTTTGAACGAGTAAGTTCCAATTTAATATTCAATTTTGATATTCATCGAGTCATCAAAATATATTTCTGTTACTCCAGTGCGAAGTAAATTCAACTTGCTACCTACCTTGATAGTGTTAAATATCTTTGATACAAATTACAATGCGACAATGTATCTGTTATCATGCAAATAAGCATTTAATGTCTCCGAAAAATGTGAGTTAATGAGTTTCTGCTTTAGCCGACGGTACGATCTCAACGAAAACAAGTAAGAGAAATATATCAGATATGGGTTTTGATAATAGAGTCATGCTCTCAATCATTGTAAATATGAATAGAGAGTTGGTTGCTTTTGAAATATGTAATTGAACTTGTAAGTAAATTGGAAATATAATCTTGGATTTGTATAATAAGTGTTTTTAGAAGATTTAATTTTGTAATAACATATCTCTCTTTCTCTGTCGCAAAAATTCAATCGCTCTTTTCAAGCTAGCAGTTTTCATAAAATTCCTAACTTATAATAGTTTATCCACCATTCAAGAGGTCATGTATCTTAAACTTTAAAGTATTTTGCCTTCATGCAATCAGAAATTGTTTTGATCCGCTTGAATATTTTGTTTACACTTTTTCACTACGCAATTTCAATTCATTTTGGGGATTATCGCTATGTTGCCAGGGCCCTTTAAATGGCAGTAGCCAATTTTATTGATATAAGGCAAACTTTTCCAATTAATATCCAATCTTGTTATTTATAGAGTTATCAAAATATTTTTTTATTTATTTCAGAACTAACTGTAAAGTTTCAAATCTGCTTATTTCGAGGTGTCCAAAACTCTTCTGTTTATGTAGTTCAATCCAGAAGGCAAATTTTAGTGCTTCAGTATTCCTTCTAAGCGAATATACAGCGAACTAACAAGATTCATGAACTCCGACATCTTGATTTCGAAGCAATAAAAAACAACGTCGAAAAAAAGGTTTTCCCCGAAATTTGCGTGTCAACATCGATTTGCTTGGGAAACAACAGAACCAAAAAACAGAAAACACCGCCATAAATTTATCATTCGCCTCCACTGAAAGCTCGCAAACCAAAACAAAGCCTGGTGCGAGCAAAAAAAGCAAGAAAACGGAAAACCGTCGAACAAACGGACAATGAATCGCTCATCATGGTCAACAAATCACTTTTCCGCGCGGCCATAAACAACGACCGCCGCTTGCCGAGTGTCTAATAAAATTAGCTTTATGAAATCCCCTCATGTAGGCATTGTTTACACTTGATAGAGCGCGCGGTATGAGACAAAAAACTCTCTCGTTTCGGACGCAGCGAGAAAAAAAATGCATTGGGAAAAATGGGATCGAATTTGAGATGGCTTTCAGGATGGCTGGTGGTCCATGAACACCTTTCGAGAGAGAGATACGGGAATCGTGTAAATGCCCCGATTGAAGAAAAGTTTCCCTGAATTTGAGGTTGCTATTTATCTAGCAGGGTCAAACTGTGGGAATGAATTCGAGAAAGACTGCTGGCGACATCTGTCGGCAAAGAAGGGCGATATATATGCGAAAACGCCTGAGGACGGATTTTCAGTCTAAACCAAATCTGACGGAAAGCGAAGATTTTACTTCCGCTATCCGGAATGCTCTCGCATGATACATATCGGGGTTACCTTAAAATGTAGTTCATCGCCGTTTTGACGACATTTGGCATTTATCGTTGTTCCGGAAGAACAATGAATTCACCGATTTGTTCAGAAAGCGAAAACTAAGAAATCGTTCATGATTAATATCGGCAACGCTTGTCCATTACTGGATCTTGCGCCATTAAACCCTAACCAACCATGATTAATATCAATTACAAAATATAAAATTTTTTATGGTAGTGAAAGTGGGGTTAATAATAGCACATTTACGTTAATTTTAAATTCCGCCACTCATACAGATGCATTTTGCACATTCATCTCCAATTTTACAGGTGCATCGTTTTTCACCTAAAATTTGGAATGAAATATTCAACGAAAGGTTACTAACTATGTAAAACATTTTTTCATCATTAAAATATTACTTTTACAAAATATCTGCTGACATTTTTATCCATTCTGTTATTTACATCATGAAAGGGAGAGAGAATTTTGATTAACAATGACCCAATATACATTTACGTTGTTCCAGACAAATTCAACGTGAGCACAACTTCTTATATGATTATTCTAAAAAGCACTTGCGTAGTTACTCCGAAGACTAAACATCCCGCATCAAAATCTGAGTTCACAACTAACAGTTGCACTCTTCTAAGGGATGATGAGAAACAGACGATGAGAACATCAATATGTCAAATAGGATTCCATTCATTGAAATTTTCATTGGCGAAGTGAAATCGTATTCGAAATACAAGCCAGATGTCTTCGCGCACAGTAAACTCGTTTCACCGCAGATATACAACCGCTACATACATTTAACTCTACAGTAAAATATCTGTCATAAGCGAGGAGATAAAAAGGTTTTGAAATGGAACCAAATGCCTCGTTGAAAATCACTGAAATGTGTCAATCTCAAATCGCTAGTTAAATGATGATTGCTTTTTTTAGAGATTATCTTGGTGCTGCTATATAACCGATATATTGGTATGAAAAAAGAAAGCGGAATTAGAAAATTTAGTCTAAAAATATAAGGCATTGGGGAAAAGCTTTCTCATTCGATCTGGAAAAATCAAACTCCATTCTTGTGTTTTTAGTTCTTTATTAGATTTTAAATCTTTCAGACCTTTTAGTTTTTCAAAGTTCTACCACATGGAATAAGAATTTAGATTTTAAGAAAATATACTTCTGAAGTGGACATGCGTCAACGGCTTTTCACCATAACTGAAACTGCAACCCCGGAACTTCTGCAGATACTATTGTTCCCTCATCCCGAGCAAACGTAGTACTTAGCACTGCTCTGTTTTAATGAATACAATGTAGATAGTCCTTGTTATTAATGCTTTGTGATGTCTATTGTTTTACAAATAAATTTGTTTTGCGTTTTCACCTGATCTAAACTCAATTTGTAAGAGTTATTTTATCCAAGTAACCATTTCACTAGCATGGAAAAGGAATCAAAAACTTAGAAAAAATTTCGTTTTAAAAATAATACTGATAATAAGAAAAAAAAACGAAATGCCTCATTGGAAATCACTGATGTGCGTCAAACTCAAATTGCGTATTTCAGTTAAATGATTACTAGATTGGTGATGTTATCTGAACCATTGTTCCTCTTATGACGAGACTAGTGATGCAGTTTTCAAAAACATATCTTTCCACAATTTGAAATCCCTTATTATATTATAAGTTCGCAAGCTTTTAACCTCGCTTTTTCTCGTCCGATCTGAGAAAACCGAACACTATTCTTTTGCTACTACTACTATTACCGAACACTGCTCTTTTACTACTACTACTATTATCGAACACTACTCTTTTACTACTACTACTATTATCGAACACTACTCTTTTACTACTACTACTATTACCGAAGATTACTATTTTTAGTTTTTAATTCTTTTTTAAATCTTTTAGACCTTTTAGTCCTTCAAAGGTTCTAGAACATGGAGTAAAAATTTAGATTTTGAGAAAATATACTGGTATGAACAAAATCAAACCGAAAATTTCGTCTTAAATCGTCGTTGACGGATTTGTGACATTAGACAATACATCCCAGAAACTAACAGTTAAACTGCGCAAGGCAGAATATCAAAAAAATTTACGAAAGGACAGAGACATTTCGGTAGTTTGAGTCATTGAAGATTGAAGATTTCATGAAAATTTGAATGAGACGAAAAAAAAATTTTTAATCAATGAAAGGCTATTAAGGATGCCATATTCCAAACATACATTTCATTTATGAGAGGCATTTTCTGTCGTGCTAAATGTAGGTGGCGGTAGAGTTTTTGTGGCGGAACGTATTTCCTGTATGTATTCCGAATGTAATCTCACTTGACTTGTTTTATTAATACTATTCCAGCTTTAGTCAATAAAAATTCCAAACAATGACTTCTAAATTGATTGGTCAACATTAATTAGATTAAGCACCAAAGGTAATCTAAACGGCGATAAACTATTTTCAGGGAACTCCAATATGTACTAAGCGAAAGTATTTGGTTTACGGAAGCAAATTTTCATTTTTCTTCGGGTTTGTTTGCACTAAAAATCCCTCTCATAACTATTCGGTTGGAAAAAATATTTCACGAGTATTCTTAATAGTATAACAGAGTAAGTTGGTACATTTTCTCGTGTAAGAAATCAAGCAAAATGTTAAATTTAGCACGGACTAAATTTTAAATTCATCAATTGATCAAATTTATGTATCTAGGAAAAATCTTAATTATTTTTTATTACAAGTGTATTTGAAAGAATTCTTTACATAAGTATGACTGTGAGGATTATAAAACTAATTGGATCTAAGTGTTTTTCAAACTTAGAATGATTGCGATAAAAATAAAATTATATTTTTAAGAAATCATAAATTTGTATCGAATTTAATAATTTAAATTTAAATTCAAATTAATTTAGAATTCTCACACTTCTTTCCTTAAAGAGTTTCTAATTCTACTTCTGCGAGAATTCTGCTACTATTCCATGTAGAGCTAAACAAAGCCGTTATGGTATTTCAATAGCACTTAAAACCCTCTACAAATGATATGCGTCACAATAAGAGATAAATGTTATGGTGATACATCTATGAAATGTTATATGTAACCATTAACATCACTTGTTCAAAAATATAAGAAGTAAAAAATATTGACTCGTAGAAATAATTAAAAATTCGAAGAAAATCTAGTGTTTATTTGGGGTGAAAGAGAAACACAGCAAAGTATATCAACAGTAGAATAATAATTAATAATCAACGTTATATAGACTAATAAACATCGTTTGATGTTTTATGACAAGTTACAAGAAACTTCTTTAACGTTCAATGATGCCTTTATTGAAAATACAAAATAAATGGATACATTTTAATGAAAAAATAGTTACGCAAAACTGTCTCTACCATCAAAACCAAATGCAGTTTTTAACTTGGAACACATTTTTTTCTAATTATGTATCGTTTGCACAGTTCCGCATATGGCATTATAGGAAATAAATGTAATAAGTGAATAAAACTTCTACAATAATATTATCTCTATTAATTAAAAAATAATTCATCCACATTCAGAACCATTTGGATTAAATGAAGTTCAGCTCTAAAATATGGCTCAAGCTTGAATTGAATTTAATGAGTAACCTGCAAACAGTCATTGCTTGTTTCATAACATGACATCCGCAGTCCTACATTTTAAGGTAACTTTAATATGTATCAAGTGAGAGCATTTTGATAGCAGAAGTAAAATATTCGCTGAAAATCCCTTAGAAAAACATCATTTAATGTTCTATGATTTGTTTTAAAAAGATTCTTTAAAGTTCAATAATGCCATTACCAAAGATATAAATTTTAATGAAAATATAGTTACCGGAAAATATCGTTGCCCACAAAGGCTAATGACGTTTTTTAATCTGGAACTTCTTTTATTTTCTTTCAGTTATTATGGTTTGCATAGTTCTGTAAATGTAATAAATAAACATATTATGTGGAAAAAACTTCTACAATTATAGATCTTTGGCTTAGAGCAGAAACCCATTAACTGACATTTTTCGAAATTTCGTTTTTTTTACACTAAATGATTATTTTCATGATGATGAGAAATATATTAACATATTGTAATGTGTTTGAACAAAAATATAACACCATCAAAACTTTATAACTTTTATTTCTGACCTAAAATCTAATCGTTAGTCTTTGAACGGCTGTTATATAAAATCTATTCTTTTTGTCAGTTAATGAGTTTCTGCTCTAAGCCGACGATATTATTTACTAATTATAAAATTCATCCTGTTTAGAATCGTTTGGATAAAATTAAGTTCAGCTCTTAAAATATGACACAACGGGTGAAATTCTGACAATCATTCATTGCCTAATTCACAATTTTAAATTTTAGAATAAAAATTAAGCTGGCAGTCATAATTACCCATTGACACTAACAAAAATTTGGCACGAAATAAAATAGCCAAATCTGAATTCCGATTCTTATAACATATGTATTGCTGATCGAAAATCAGATTATGTTTAATATGAAATAACTGTTTCTTGCGATAGTTCACTTTCCCAATCACATTTCAGCTCTTAAAATATGGCACAAACTTAATGAGTGAAATTTTGACACTCCACTCCTTGCTTAATTGACAATATTAAATTTTAGAATAAAAATTATGCTGTCGCTTAGATTGTTGTTGTTGGACCCGTTGACCGAAACAAAAATTTGACACGAAATAAAATATCCAAATCTTTATTCAGATTGCGATAAAATATACACCGCTGATCGAAAATCAGACTTTTTTTTAATATGAAATGAATGTTTCTTGAGATAGTTCACTTTTCCCAGCACACTTATTCCGCAACACGATGCATGTGATCAAGATTATATTAGTTAACTCGAAGTTGTTTCATCGTCTTTCAAGCGTCATGCGTTTTGTTCACCGAACTGTAAAAATATCGTATACAAATCGTGAATATAGTCACCAAAGTGTTTCGAATGCTTTTCTACGACTAATGAAACGTAGCATCGGTTATAAAAAAAACTATCGCTCGTTAAAAAACTGCGTTCACAGACTTGAGACCACGCTGGGATTTAAATACGCTTTCTTGAAAATTTAGCCACATTGCAGAGAATTTTAATTTTGGTTTATACGCATATATGATCGGTGCAATGGTCGATGCGAATCATTTAATGCTCGTATTAAATTAGATTTCTGAAAAGCTGAAATGCTGAATTGTTCTTTCTGTTTACTTATTCTGATCAAGGGCTACTGTGGAATGTTTTGCTGCGAAACATTTTGGTGTTATTAACCTGCTCTTTCTGTGCGGCAGTCCTATCGAAATCATCCAGATTCGTTTCTTTTCATATTTTTTGATTATTATTAAAGCATTAAAACATAAATTAGACAATTTAATGTAAGTTACATGCAAATTTAATACATACAGTAATAACTTTTTAATTGAAAATCAATTGTGCATATTTCTTTTTTATGTAAAGTATTACCATTGAAGTAACACTTATGTTACAAGTAGACATTCGCATACAAGTCTAACATAAAAAATAAAGTATCATTGTTACATTTGATTAAAGTAACATAATTATATTCGAACATATTTGAGTAAAGTTGAGTATTGTTATACTCCAGAATATTTGAGTAAAGTAACAGAGTTAATATTATTTGAGAAAAGCAACATTGTTATACTTTAATATATTGAAGTAAATTAACATTGTTATATTAAGTATATTAATAAAAATAGTTGTCTTCTATAAAATAGTAAGAGTACCATTAAGATTCAAATTTAAATTTTATATTTATATTGATCTTACAAGTAAAGTATTGCATTCATATACACTACAGTTCAATATAAATAATAAAGTAACATTGTTATATTTGTGTATTTTGGGTCACAAATAGCAAAAATTGTGTACTAAAGAAGCTACCAAAGATTAAGATCAGTGAAGAATTTAATGTTGAAATTTACAGGAATTTCTAAGTTTCAGAAACAAAATTAATATTTAACCCTCTAAGTGGTTTTGATGAGATATCTTTTCGTCCTTAAAATCTGACCTATTTTGCTAATGGTAAGATACCTTGTCGAGACAACCACCAGGAGATTTAAGAATCACTCGACATAAAGTAGAGTAAGGAAGATTAATATATATATTTTACTATCAGAAAAATCATCCGACTATGGATGGCGACAAACATTTGAGAGAACGTTTGTTTTATATCAATCAAATAAATTCTTACTTTATCTCTCAAATGTTTTGTCTTCCCACCACCCGGAAAATCTCTGGTTCTCGATTCAACAGTCTCTAGATTTAAATACTGGACAGACCATGGAAGTTCGTGGTGGTTCGGAATCCACTTTAAGCCATGGTCCCAGTATAATTAGTCCTTGTGAAGCAGAAAGTGACCTATAGAGAAAAATCAACCAAGCACCTGCAACATGGGTCAAAACAAAACATTTTTCAGCATGCTTGTTTTACAAACTAAAATCTATAATTTTAGTTTATCGTGGAGAATATAACACAAGTTGGTTTCGTAAATAAAATTAATATTAGTATTTTCAAATTTCAGAATTTTTAACGTAAATTTGTGAGATATTTTTTTGTTTTACTCATAGTAAAATCATTGAAAGATGATGGTAAAACAATTACGCTTAATTTGTTAGTTTTTCTGTTAACTTAACCAAGTCAAGTTTGCACTAAATAAATAATTTAATAATAGTAATAATTAATAGTAATTTTCAAATAAAGTTCAATTTCGTACTTTTTATAGTGAGAAATACAGTAAGAACGTTTCTACTGGTAGGAAATCTACACGTTGCTTGGGTTTTATGGCCCATGGGCCATATTTGCTTATGGTCCATACGTGATAGACATACACACATCAAGTGATAGACATGCACACATCAAGTGATAGACATACACACATCAAGTGATAGACATGCACACATCAAGTGATAGACATACACACATCAAGTGATAGACATACACACATCAAGTGATGGACATACACACACATGGAAAGTTTCACTGACACAAGAGAGATGTACCTCCAGGGAGTAATCGAATCTGCTCCGCTTACAATCACAGGTTGCTAGCGCACTGGGCATGCCCCAGTGGGACCCCACAAGCTGTCGGTAAG
This sequence comes from Meta bourneti, assembly GCA_933210815.1. NCBI lineage: Eukaryota > Metazoa > Arthropoda > Arachnida > Araneae > Tetragnathidae > Meta > Meta bourneti. Next base: position 71,688,559 of record OW119929.1, on the reverse strand, counting down.
CAACATAAGAATACCGTTATGCGAACTATTTTAATTTAAAATCTTTTCTAGTGGTTATATTCTTCTGCCCTACAATAAAGAGCCACTCTGATAACAAAACTTAAAATTCAACTGATTGTTCAAGTTTTAAGAAATATTATAGGTCTATTTTATAGGTATCATGGATATACAGGGTGCATAGTAAAACCCAAGTAACTGTTGAATGCAGATAGCTACAATTATGAAAGTGATGTATAGGTATAGTTAAGTGACTATTCACTGCAAAATGAAACCGCTTTCAGCACCCTTGGCAGTAAAAATTGGAAATAAGCTCTCGTATCTCGAAAATTATGTGAGATCATAGACGTGAAATATAAGTAGACTGATCATTACTATTTGGAGGAGCTTCAAAAAGTGTAACCAACTTGTTGACTAGTAGTCACGTGACTGTTCTATGAAAAATTGACTTGCTTGACCAATTTGACATTTTATCGACTCGATTGTTGACAGAGTCGATGTGTGAATGCGCATTTCTATAGAGTGGTTACAAAAGTGGTGAAGTCGACAGTCTACTACTAAGTCTCGTGGACCAATCAGACGATGAATCAATGGAGAGGAGTCTTCTCCTATCCCGTCAACCAATCAGATGATGGATGTTCGTTTCCACCCGAAAGTACTCTAATGGTCGTGTTATTACTAGTTTTAGTCACATGATGCGGGATACATAAAAAAATTACCATTGTTCACTCTACTTTTTTATATTTATTTCCCCCATGTGCGAGATAAGGAGAAAAGGTAATTTTCAAAGTTGTAGAGATTTATCAATTTAGTGCGAAATGACACCCTGCCTACATGATTAGCGTGATCAGAAAACGTGAAAGCTAATTTCCCAGTAGCCAATGCTTCTTCACTACTTAAGTTAAAAAGCAGAAAATTGTGAAATGCGTTCTCTGGTCGTCTAGCATCTCACAAAGAAGGTATATCAGACTAGACCAACAACTATGCATTATGTACAACATCGCATTTCCGATACCTGAACCAGCATGATGCCTGATATGCTGCTAAGCATGCAACCGGAAGCTCTGTCCTGGACAGAAATGTGTACTGTGGCAGAAGGTGGGCACATCGAGTAGTCAGTAAAATGTGCATTTCTCATGTGTTAATTCATGAATCAGCATGATGCCTGATATTCATTTCTCATGTGTATTTCCTGTCTTTGCGCTGCATCCATTACTGTGTATAGTATATTGTGCATCGATCATACATATCAGGTTCTGCACTCTCACCTGACTATTTCTATAGACGTGAAATATAAGTAGACGGAGGATTACTATTGAAGGGAGCTCAAAAAGTGTGACCAACATGTCGACTAGTAGTCATATGACTGCTCTGTGGAAAATGCACTTGGTTGGGTCGATTTGGCATCTTATCGCCTCGTTTGGTGATATAACATATGAGAAAGTAGGTGTGTTAATGCGCATTTCTATAGAATGGCTACAAAATTGGTGAAATCGCCAAATTCTACTATTGTGTCGTGCGGACCAATCAGATGATGAATAAATGGATGAGCGTCTTCTGTCCCGTCGACCAATCAGATTAGGAATGTTCGTTTCCACTTGTCAGACGAAAGTAGTGTAGGAATCACGTTACTACTAGTTTTGGTCATGATCCTGGGCACATAAATAGGTGACCATTGCTCACTCTACTTTTATATTTCCTCTATGCCTATTTCTCACAATTGACTGATCTGTGATGCAAGTAGTGACGTAGCATTGACGGGAATCGAATAAAGACAAATTTGCATTTCATGCTATTCATGTAAGTAGGGTGTCATTTCGTACTAAATCAGTGATGCTTTACCGCTATGAAAATGATCTTTTTCCGTATCCTGCATAGTTTTTGAGATAGGAGCGCTAATTACCAATTTTTACCCCTAGGAGTGCTGCGAGCGGTCCATCTTGTAGCGAATAATCACTTTACTATACCTATACATCACTTACATAACTATGGCTATCTGCGTTCAACAGTTGCGTGGGTGTATAACGGCTTTACTATGCACCTTGAATAACTAACCATTCACATTATAAAATACGCACTTTTCTTTTTTACACACATAATATTAATCTTTGGACTTTGTTAATTGCATATAAAATTGTATAAAGACTGTAATGGAATGCATAATTGGAATTTCAACTCATTATAGTAATAAGTCATGTAAAAAAAGACATGTAAAGAAAGTTCTAACGACAATAAAATTTTATTTTTCGATTTCGCAATATTGAGTAATCGATGATTTTTTAACCTTTTATAATAAAAAGACATAATCTATACTATCTGTCACAATTCTTCAATTCGAACACGTTTAAAAGAGGCTTTCAAAAGCCTTTTCATACTTTAGTACAAATTTAAAAACATCGAAATACGACTAATGCAGATTAAAAACATATAAGAAATGGTCGGTAGCTATTTCGGTGGAGCAAAACATCCACCATCATCAAGACAGAAGTAAACAACGAGAGGAAAGCGCTAATTTATCTAGGGATAATATTGCCACAACTCGCTTTCTAGACCACGTGTTATTGTGGAGAATTACTAGTGTCAAATACTCAAACGTTTTGCACCACCGAAATAGCTATTGACCTTTTTTTTATGTTTTAATTTTTATGTCATATTTTGAATTTTTAAATTTTTACTGCCAATTTGACTGAGGTTTTCATCTGTTTATCTTCATTTTCATGTTATGCATTTTCTGTTACATTTATGTTGATTCTTCGAATGATATACTTTTCGTAGCCTCAGATATTCGCCGTTAATTTAAAGCTACAGCTTAAAAGTCCTGACATAAAAGATTAAACGCACTGCTTCTTATAATAATTGCATTTGAATTATATATATCATCGAGACACAGAAAAACTACGAATTTTCATTTGCTGTCACAGAAATGCATTTTCAAGGAATTTATTCGAACAAACGCTCAATAACGATTCTTAGAAAAATATAAGTTATCTAAGTTGTTGCCTACACTTTCAATGTAACTCAATTGTTCCATACATCAAACCATAATGGCGTAATTCCGACGACAAAATGACGATTAACCTAATTTATAGAAGCAGACTGCGTTGCATTCATAACGTACTGTTTTTCACTTCTGTTATTTATTCAAAAAGTGCATGATTACACTTTAAATACTTCAAATTGACGGAGGAAATTCCGGTGAAATAATTATTTTGATCCACAAAACATCGAAAGTTCTAAGTACTTAATGTAGATGGCACCACGTATAGAATATCGAATTTTGAAGAAGTCGTTTGTATCTAGGTGATCAAATTTTGACAGATTTGACTGCTATGGGTTTTTGACAATAAGTGCATCACATATTTTTAGAAAAATAAAAGGGCAAACATAAAATGGTATTATATAGAAAGATACAATACTTTTACAACGCTAATGTGGAGAAACGGCTTTACAAGTTAATACCACATTTGAGATGTACATTCAATTCAGAAACCATATTATAGCACTTCTATAATCTGAATTTTTGTTTTATGGAAATTAAGATGTATGAAGCATATCTTATTACAGGTACATGAAGCATCGTCTTATATTGTATAGATTATTTCTCAAATGATGCAGAAAGACACAAAAGATATTTGTACTTAGTTTTGATTTTTTTAAATTTATCTATTAAACAAAACAAGAGTTTCACATATTTATTGAATTATTTGAACTGTTCTGTTTCAACAGATTTCAGCACGTATGAATAGAAAATGGGTTAAATCAAGATTTCTTTAAATGCCGTAAGATGGCAGCAGGAGACGAACACTCGTTAAACTTTTAATAAATCCTTTTACAGGCTTCGTTGAAAGGGAACCCTACGATTTTTTTCGGGGGGCTTTCCTTCTGTGCACACCCATTTACTTGACGTTGTTTGGCGAGGATTGGCTACATGTGGCCCTTGCGCCAATAAATTCAACCCACCCAACCTTTTCACAACACATGATTTTAAATATAATTCAATATGAGTCAGTCTGAATCTAGCGTGTTAATATTGATCACCATTTATATCTTAAACCAGTACTGTGAATGGCCTAGATTAGTTTCTAGTGCAGTAGCAATTGCTATACTTTTTAATTCAAATTCTCTTTTCCATGGGATCTCATCAAGATAGGCACAGTCAACTAGATGCGTTATTTGTTATATGAATGGTAAAGATCCTTTTCATTTTGTATATAAAATAAATACAATGAAAAGGGCCTGAAAATCCCCACAAAAATATTCATTTTTTATCATTCTGTGAAGTAAAGAGAAAATACGTAAAACATTTTCAGAAAACAAAATGCTTCCCTTGAAAAACCCAAAATTAATAAATATTTATGGAATGCCACCCCTCTAAACATTGGACACTGGGTCGCTGACCCTACTGAACTCCTTAGCCATGCATCTGCTATGACCTGCAGTGCCTACATAAAGTGTTTATTCATCATAATTTTTTTGTTATAACTTAAATGCATAAAAACAGCAAGTGATTACGTTTAATGCAGTTTTACATCACAAAGTATAATGGATTTGATAAAAATGCAATAAAATACGAATGTTTTATTACATAAAATTAAAAAATTAAGACAAAAATGTATTTGCACGTAAACATACATAAGAAATGTATCTATATTTAATGCATACAGCCACTGATATTTTCTAAGCTTGACATTCGCATCGATTGCAGCTTTTAAGTGCCTGGATATTAAATTTAAATTTTCAGAAACAGTAAGGAAACTTGGGACACTCCACAATAAGTACAAGCTTAAGGTGAGAATTACAATAATTATTTCTTCCTGTTTGCGAGCCAGCAAATACCATAAATGTTCTAGGTTTAAGAACTGGATATATTGGAAAGGGGTGTAAAATCTCTTTCATAAGTAATATAGCAACCGCAATTTAAAAAGATGACAAGTGTTTAGAATAAATCCTGTTAAACATGTATCTATATCAGACATAATTTTGCAGTACTTTGGGTCAAAATGTCTCACCTCAATATTAGAACAAGCTATCATTTTCTCTTCTATGAAAAAATAATTAACAGTTGTACCATGCAAGCACAAAACAAGCGGTATTTTAATGGTAGCCCTCACAGTTTAGAACGTGAAGGACAGAACTTCAATTAAATTTTTTACCATCTCCTTTGACAATGCTGTCTTATCAGAAAACTTTACTCTTTACAAGAATTCCAGTGGCTTCTTGGTGTATATTGTAACAAATTCAATCCTCTTTCGTACCGGTAAATGAATGCTTTGAGGTTTTTCTCGTCATTCATCTTTTCAGAGGTGACTAAAATGTCCTTGGACCGGCAGAAGTCACTTCACTGGTAAATGGGGACTGAGGTTTTTAATTTGATCCTCTTTTATCAGACACGACGAAAATGTATTTGGACCCCACAGAAGTCACTTCACAGGTATATGGATGCTTCTAGTGATTTCTCTTCTTAGGCACGAAGAGAATGTTCTTAGACCCCGTGGAAATCACTTCACTGGTAAATGAATGCGTTGAGATTTTTCTTGAGAATTCTCTTTCCAGACGTGACTAAAATGTCCTTAGACCCCGTTGAAGTCAATGCACTGGTAAATGGAACATGTTAATGCAGGTGAAAATCCGAAGCATACGTTGGATCGGAGGTACACGACGGGCTATTGGTGACGGTCCTGGATCAATGCCGATGGGAAAGATTCGAAGATAACATATTGTACTTTTGAACCACGGTAAGATGACGAGGTCAATACCTGAGGTGGCACCCTACACTTCAAATTTTCACACCACGCAACGTGAAGACATTTGAGGCCACGACAGATTTAACGTGATCAGTCCCCACCTACACGACGATCTTTGGTTGAATCTAGTCTCGAACACGCAACCCTGTGGTTGCTAATCCGCGACTCTATCGAATGGGCAACCGTGGTCCATTTTCTTTCCAATGTCTTCATTAAGACGTACTGAATATATGACTATATTCCGATCAATAGTTTTTACTGTAGAGTGCTTAGAACAGGTGAACTTTGATTATATACTGTATTATAGGAGAAACAGTAAACTGTCCTGATCTTCGATTATAAGTTTAAAGGAGAGAATCGTTCCTGATGTGAGGACGGGCCTCTTAATCTCCAGCGTGGTTCAAAATTACGTGGTGTTGTCCTCGGATCTTTCCCTTTGGGATTGATCCCGGACCGTCACCAATAGCCCATTGTGTTGCTCCAGTGTGACGTTAATTGAAATACCCCCCCCCCCTCTTAATCTCCAGAGTTCTGTAGTAAATCAAATTCTGTGGTATGTCAAAAGTATGTAAATTACCATGTAGGAATACGAATAAAAATGTGAACACAACCAACCTAGTGTTGATTTTTATGTAATCTTACACGCTTTATAATTAAACTAGCCGACGTCTGTAAGAGTGCACAAAACAGCTGAATTTTAGCATAAAAACCTGAGTTAATATCTTCGAATGATACGCAAAAATAAAACAAAGACTTAATAAAAGTCAAGACTGAAGTGTAATTAACACAGTAAATAATATAATTTCTGTAATCTGAATCTATATACACATCGCCGCTCATGGTACTGATTTCATCTTTGCATGTAGTAGTGGGAATACAGCATAACCGAGTAATTATTTTATTCTAATATATCATTAATATGAACCTATGTACAAAGCCCAAATCACACTACTGATTGCATCTTTGAATGAGGTATGTGGGTACATAGAACCGAGTATAAAAATTTTATGCTGTTATTTTGTTTCTAGATTTTCTCTATAAACACCATTGTATATTTCAGAAGTTGGACACAACAGATACCGAGTCAAAAGAACGTACTCTAGATAGACCAACATATAATTGACCATAGCTAAAAACTAACTTTGATAAAGCTAGACATATTTTTTCAAAAGTTTGTCCCTGAGATTTATTAATTGTCATCGAAAAAGCTAATCGAATAGGAAAGTGTTTACGCTTAAACTTAAAAGGCGTATTAGGATCTGAGGAATTAGCTGTATTTGAGGTATGAGGATTGTTTCATTAACATTGTCATCAACTCTTTTTGCTTCAATGATATTTTGTTGCACGTTAGAAATTGTAAGCTTGTGCCATTGCACAAACCTTTAGAAGGGGCTAAATTTCTAAGCAACATTATTATGGCTCCTTGCTTAATTTTTAGTTTATGTGGTGGCATACCTGTTGGCGTTAAACTATTTAGGAATTCCTCGGGGTATGCAATTTGATGTTGAGGATCATCAGTTGTGATTTTATCTACACTTTCATAAATTACTTCAGATCCAGGTGTACAATTTAAAACTTGGTGATTGATTTCAATGGACAATTCATTAGTAACTGTAAGAATGGCTCGCCCTTTAAGATGTTGAGGTGTGACTTTTGTTAAATCTAAATCATTGTATAGTTGTCAAACAGGGTCTTGGATAGGAGGATAGCATACTGAGGGCAATTGAACTTTGTCTCCATATTTGCATTCTCCAATTTCAAGGAGCCAACATGCAAACTCTCTTTAGTAGCAAGAGCACACGTATTTTTTTAAGCTGGAGAACGTGAAATTTAGACCAGTCTTTTTTTAATGCAACTTATAACGGTTAAATAGCGTGACCCTCTTAATATCACAGGTAATACTAGTCGGAAATCTCCACCGAGTAAAACAACCTTTCCACCAAATGGTTCATGGTAATTTGATGTCTTGAAGAAGTTGGTCAACAGCTAAAAAGGCATGCACATGTGTCATTGGAGCTTCATCCCATAATATGAGTTTAGTTTTCAATATTAATTTTGCTTCTGGTGTATTGGTTTCAAATTACACGTTGAATTTCCATTCAGAATGAGAGGAATTTTAAAAACCGAGTGAGCGGTTCTCCCCATCTAACAAAGTGGCTGCTATTCCTGTTGATGCAACAGGTGTAGCATGATTCCCTCTTCCTCTGATTGCGTGCAACAATGTTGAATACACAAAAGTTTTCCCTGTTCCTGCAGGTTCATCTAAAAAGAAACGTTTTGGAAGATTTTCTTGATCTGCATATATTGCATTTAGTACGGTTTGAACAACTAATATTTGTTCAGCATTCAGCTTTTCCATGTTTATTCGAGCTTTGGTTTGCTCCTGTAAAACATCGCAGGAAGATAGAAACATTTCAATAGGAAAAGTTAAACATGGTCATTTAAGCTTCTCCAGACTGAAACCATAAGCTTTGAGAAGTTCATTGATTTCAGCAAGAGCATACTGAGGCCCAGTTTCTTCGGATTATCTGTGTACCAAGTCTCACACATGGAGTTTTTATGTGTTGAGTCCAAAGTTCAGAAACATTTTCAACCTCCCCGAACCCACATATTATAGCAAACAACGCTCGTTAACGATTTGGCATTTGTGTCTTTGCTGCATCAGCAAGGGTATCATGTCAATGCTGATCTTCTTCAAGAAAACCGAGCTCCTTATATGCTTGTTGGAAACTGTCACATACTATCCCACGAACAGTTTTCAAATCATCAAAATTCACTGCACCAGATTTTCGCAGCAGTAACATTCGAAGATAGTACCTTTCAGTGTCTTGCACACTAATCATTGGCATTCTTCCGATAATGTTCTGTCCTCCTCGTTGCCTTTTCTTCCAGCTTGTTTCATTTTTGTGAAACACATAATTATGTGGGATGTCAGAGCAATTGAAGTTATGTGCGTCTGTATCAGTACGGTTCAATTGAAACATTAGTTATGCAGTTAAAGTCATTTGCTTTACAGATACCCGAGCAATAGCTTCATTCTCTTGACCTTCTTGATAGAAAACTTGCTGCTGTTCGGGCAGATGAACTGCTAGACTCATAACAACATGGGGTTTGTCAGACATACTGAACACATTAAACGCCACATAACTTCGAGAGCACTAACGTACCTACCATCAAGGAAGGTCAAAATTTCGTCATGATGATAACACCATCATCTTTGCAGTTTAATAGATGCAGTATCTCATGCCCTTTATACACATATTTATAAAGATATTTAACGCTCTTTACTGAAGCACATACTTCAACGTTAACATGAGCATTAAATTTCTTTAACAACAAGGATTGTATGGTACAACCCATCTGTTCATACTGACCAATTCCACTGGCTGTATGGATCTTCTTCTATATCTTCTTCTATCCACAGGGTACCCATTTATATTTTCGTCTGTTACCTCTTTGGTCTCTTTGGGAAATTGTTTGCAGCATACACTGGAATCCTTCATACATGGAGAATTTTTATTTAACGTACCACAGGGGCCATGGATCATACACTTTAAAACAATTTCAAATAACCTTGGATTGATATGAATGTCTGGCAACTGCACCAACAAATTTATCGATATCGTCTTTTGTTCGAATCTTTGACCTTGAATATAAGATCAATAATATGTGCTCGTGAGGTAAACCACGCTTTTGAAATTCACCCTGACATTACCAGAGATCAATAAATATCTGGTGACGTTACCAGAGATCGATAAATATCTGGTAACGTTACCAATAAATATCGGGTAGCGTTACCAACATTACCAGAGGTAACCAATAAATATCCACGGGTCAATTGATGAGCATGGAAGGTGTTAGAATAATTTAGACGCTTGTAGACTTGTTTCAAAAGGTTTTATTGTGTATATCTTGTAACGAAATCTCTGGGTAGCGTGGTAGATTCAAATCTACAGAGAACAGTCTAGCTTAAATAATAAACATTAATTTTATTGAGAATAGTTTCTTGATTATAGGTGAATCTATATGCAAAGCACTTTCACGAATTCGATGCCTCTGCTAACTGAATGCGACAGGTTGTCGAAATCTCAGGCACGTGCGAAAGTCTCTGAGTGGAAGAAAAGTCTCTCAATGGTCTCGGGGTGAGACTCTACTCGTCGGGTGACGATTACACAAGATCAGCACCGGATACTCACGGGATGACGGATCAGTTCAGTTCCCTGCCGGACGAGAAGTCGGCACAATCAGGGATCGGCTCCACTGGGGTCGTCGGGTCAGCACAAGACAGCACGGCTCCGCTGGGGTCGTCGGATCAGCACAAGACACGCACGGCTCCGCTGGGGTCGTCGGTTCAGCACAAGACAAGCACGGCTCCGCTGGGGTCGTCGGATCAGCACAAGACACACACGGTTCCGCTGGGGTCGTCGGAGCAGCACAAGACACGCACGGCTCCGCTGGGGTCGTCGGTTCAGCACAAGACAAGCACGGCTCCGCTGGGGTCGTCGGATCAGCACAAGACAAGCACCGCTCCGCTGGGGTCGTCGGTTCAGCACAAGACAAGCACGGCTCCGCTGGGGTCGTCGGATCAGCACAAGACACGCACGGCTCCGCTGGGGTCGTCGGTTCAGCACAAGACAAGCACGGCTCCGCTGGGGTCGTCGGATCAGCACAAGACAAGCACGGCTCCGCTGGGGTCGTCGGTTCAGCACAAGACACGCACGGCTCCGCTGGGGTCGTCGGTTCAGCACAAGACAAGCACGGCTCCGCTGGGGTCGTCGGTTCAGCACAAGACAAGCACGGCTCCGCTGGGGTCGTCGGATCAGCACAAGACAAGCACGGCTCCGCTGGGGTCGTCGGATCAGCACAAGACACGCACGGCTCCGCTGGGGTCGTCGGATCAGCACAAGACACGCACGGCTCCGCTGGGGTCGTCGGTTCAGCACAAGACAAGCACGGCTCCGCTGGGGTCGTCGGATCAGCACAAGACAAGCACGGCTCCGCTGGGGTCGTCGGTTCAGCACAAGACAAGCACGGCTCCGATGGGGTCGTCGGATCAGCACAAGACATGCACGGCTCCGCTGGGGTCGTCGGTTCAGCACAAGACAAGCACGGCTCCGCTGGGGTCGTCGGATCAGCACAAGACAATCACGGCTCCGCTGGGGTCGTCGGTTCAGCACAAGACAAGCACGGCTCCGCTGGGGTCGTCGGATCAGCACAAGACAAGCACGGCTCCGCTGGGGTCGTCGGTTCAGCACAAGACAAGCACGGCTCCGCTGGGGTCGTCGGATCAGCACAAGACAAGCACGGCTCCGCTGGGGTCGTCGGATCAGCACAAGACAAGCACGGCTCCGCTGGGGTCGTCGGTTCAGCACAAGACAAGCACGGCTCCGCTGGGGTCGTCGGATCAGCACAAGACAAGCACGGCTCCGCTGGGGTCGTCGGATCAGCACAAGACACGTACGGCTCCGCTGGGGTCGTCGATTCAGCAGAAGACAAGCACGGCTCCGCTGGGGTCGTCGGTTCAGCACAAGACAAGCACGGCTCCGCTTGGGTCGTCGGATCAGCACAAGACACGCACGGCTCCGCTGGGGTCGTCGGTTCAGCACAAGACAAGCACGGCTCCGTTGGGGTCGTCGGATCAGCACAAGACAAGCACGGCTCCGCTGGGGTCGTCGGTTCAGCACAAGACAAGCACGGCCCCGCTGGGGTCGTCGGATCAGCACAAGACAAGCACGGCTCCGCTGGGGTCGTCGGTTCAGCACAAGACAAGCACGGCTCCGCTGGGGTCGTCGGTTCAGCACAAGACACGCACGGCTCCGCTGGGGTCGTCGGATCAGCACAAGACAAGCACGGCTCCGCTGGGGTCGTCGGTTCAGCACAAGACACGCACGGCTCCGTTGGGGTCGTCGATTCAGCAGAAGACAAGCACGGCTCCGCTGGGGTCGTCGGTTCAGCACAAGACACGCACGGCTCCGCTGGGGTCGTCGGATCAGCACAAGACACGCACGGCTCCGCTGGGGTCGTCGGATCAGCACAAGACAAGCACGGCTCCGCTGGGGTCGTCGGATCAGCACAAGGCAGGCACGGCTCCGCTGGGGTCGCTGGTTCGATTCTCTCGAACGATAACAAAGCAGGAACTCGAGATAGGCAGCCTACGCCAGGCTACAAGAACGCGTACTCTCAGGTTGAGAGAACCTTCTTCCAAATTAATAAGAGCTTAATGGGGTTGACCGCTCAAAGGGTCGCTGAGCTAAGCCGCTCGCTCGAGAACACAAGCAAGACTCGAGATGGGCAGCCTACGCCAGGCTACAAGAACGCGTACTCTCGGTGTGAGAGAACCGTCTCTTAACAATGCTTTTCTCCCTAAGGAGTGACCGTTCAAAGGGTCGCTGAGTCAAGCTGCTCCCACGAGCACACAGGCAAGAACTGTCGATTCGACTCCCTTCTTTTCCTTTTGAAACCTCGCAGTCTTTGTTCGCTGGTGGTTCTTTTGATTGGCTCGTTCTTGATTGGTTCTTACTTTTAATTGGTTCGTTTTTACTTTGTTCGTTTTTGAGGTTGCTGATTCGGTAGAGACTGTCTGACGTAAAATGGGATCAGCTACTTAGCGCAGGTGGGCTTGATTACCTAGCAGGTGGACTTAATCACCTGGCAGGTGCACTCCTAAACACCTGGGCGCTTTTCGGAACGAATTCTCTTTTGTCAGTCTTTGATCCAAGTCCCGACCGTCTGGCGCCAGAGAGATGGAAACGTATTGTCCGGTTCTTTTACGACTCTGTCGGCGAGTTTGCCTTTGGAGGGTTAATTGAGAGGTCCATCAATGAATCCTCACAACCTCTTTTCATAAAAAGGAATTCAACAACTACGTGTACAAGTGTTACCCTCTTTGTATCATCTGTCCCATATATTCAGAAATTATTTATAATTTGCAAAGAAAAAATACGATTGAAATTTACATTCTATAAAAATGATGTATGGAAAAATAATTGCTTTTCTAGTAGTACTGGTAAAACAACCTGGTTTTCAAACACACATTTATATCACAGCTTCTTCACGTTAAGGTTGATTCAAGAATGGTAAAGGGTATGAGTAAGCCGTTTTAGTGTGAAACACATGCATAAAATGTTTGTTTTACTTCTTTTCATACAAAGGAATTCTACAACCATGTGTGTACCAAACAAGGACGTTTGAGGAAAGTTGGTCAAAATGTACATATGCCATCCAGAAATGAACATACGTCTTTACCAATAATGGACCTAAAATAACTAATTTCTGCTAAGCTTTAGTCTCTGTACATCATCAATCCCAAATATTCGAAAATTATTTGTATTTCGAAAAGAAAAAAATAAGTTCAAAATAACTTTCGTAATAAGTTAATTAGTAGCTGGAAGAAATAACATGAAGCTGCAGGCACATGCTCCGTCTATTTCATTTTAAGGTCGATGCTCCCAAACTAGCAAATTACGGTTGATTTATAAGAATGGGAATTACCTATTTTAAGGTGAAACTTACGTAAATATGCAAGGAATAGAAATTCAGTATTCAGTAAGTTAAAATATGCAAATACTTTAAATACTTTAATAATTTATGATAATATAATTAATTACTTTTATGTGGTGTTTGCACAAAAACACAGAAAGACATAAACGGAAAACAGACCGACGCAGTGAAGTACAATAACTAATTTCCTGCGAAGATTCACAGTATATCAAGTTTCATGAAAATATACACCGACGTGCCAAAGGTCATGGGATAGCAGTATGCAAATTTGCAAGTGGCGCTTTCATCGCGTTAAAAAGGTATAAATTGTCAGATGGTATCAGTGCTGTCTGTTAGACTTGAAAGTCTTGTAAAACGTTTAATAATGTGGTAATGGCTAGCCGACGAGAATTAACCGAGTTTGAACGTGTAATGATAGTTGGAGCTCGACGCATAAGGCAAGTTGTTGAGACTTTTAAGATTCCTCTCTCCACAGTGTCAAGGGTGTTTCGAGAGTACCTCATGGAAGGCATCATCTTCCACAAGGTACAGCTCAGTGGCCGGCCACGTCTGCTGAATAATCGAGACCAGCGATATCCGAGCAGAAGCGTCCGTGCCAACAGACGAACGACACTGCTTGAACTGACTGCCACTTTCAATGAGGGACACACTAGAGGCATGTCTGTGAGGACCGTACAGTCAAATTTGGCGTTGATGGGATATGGCAGCAGAAGACAGACTCGATTGCCTTTACTCACAGCACATCATCGGCTTCAGCGCCACACCTGGGTTCACGAACACGTGCATTGGACCCTAGGTGACTGGAAGAAGGTATCGTGGTCCAATGACTCACGTTTCCAGTTGGTACGAGCTGATAGTCGAGTTCGGGTGTGACGCAAACTCCTTGAGGCTATGGATCCAACTTGTCAATAAGGCATTATGCAAGCTTGTTGTGGTTCCATAATAGCGTGAGAAGTGTTTACCTGGCATTAATGAGGTCCTCTGGTCAAATTGAATCAGTCGTTGACAGGAAATCGCTAGGTTCAGCTGCTTGGTGACTATTTGCAACCCTTTATGGACTTCACTTACCCCAATAACGATGGGATGTTCCAGGATGATAATGCTCCGTGTCACTCAGCCCATTTTGTTCCCGATTCGCTTGAGGAGCATTCTGGACAATTCCAGCACATGATTTAGCCACCTAGATCGCCAGACATGAACCCCGTGGAGCATATCTGGGATATGATCGAAAGAGCCATTCGTGCACAAGATCCAGCATCCACAACCACGCAATTATGGGCGGCTATCGAGACAGCATGGCTGAACATGTCTCCTGGCGGCTTCCACCGACTAGTTGAGTTTATGCCACGTCGAGTTGCTGCACTTCGCGGAGATAAAGGAGGCACCACACTATATTAAGAGTGGTATCCCATGACTTTTGTCTCTTCAGGTATATCTAGGCGTATGGATACAGAGCAGACACACGCATATCGACAAACACAGATACGAAACGAGGAAGCCACTGATTTTGCATTAAAATGGCACAAAATGGAGGATATAAATCATTTGAAATGGGACAAAAATATTTAAAGAACACTCCATTTTTATTTATAAGGGAGATTGTTGTACCAAACATTACTGAGCGAATTCTTAAAATTAAGCTTAATTTTGTTCACAATAAGATTAAAGCGTATATTCTTATATACTATTAATATTATAATTTTACAAGTTAAGAGCCTTTTGATTTTGATTAATAAATAAGAATTTGTGAATAATGTTTCTCGGAACTGTCTTCACTAATCCTTAATGCGAACTGTTAAAGTTTTATAATCTATTTAACAAAGATCTAAATATTTCACTCCCTATATGAAGTGAAGAGGTTTCACCCGAAACCACACTTTAAAAATTCCCACGCTTATTGCAAAATGGTTTTGGGGTAATCATTCGACAGATGCTCTACAGTACCGCCATCTGCCGATCAATAGTGTAAAATTAGTTTAAATGCAATCAAAGGCTAATCGAATAGAAATTTAGCCGGTTCTTCACCAACTATGACATTCTGTGTTTGAAGGGGTTAAGATGAAAAATAAGAATCACTATGGTTTATACATGCCCTATTTAATTTATAATATCGAAGTGTCCTCGAAAATTTTTATTTTTATGGGATCATTGGGTTGAAAAGTTTGGGAACCACTGCTCTACTGAAAGTCAGTGAAATAACCAAGGTTTCCCTATTGCTACCACCTTGATGCATAGAACATAATAGTTCTGCACCGAAAGTGTTAGTTTACGATAGTTAACTCTACAAATAAAATTAATTGAAAATGATTTTACATTTTTCGAGGACTGGAATTGAGTTTTATTCTTAAATTAAATACATAATTTGAAATGTTCATTTATATTTCGAAGTGAATATTTATTACAAATAATAATAGCAAATATTGTGAATGATTTTCTGCACTGACTGGACAATTTATTCATGTATTCACATATTGTAGGCTTAGGGTAGAAATTAATAAGCAAACTAAATTTCTATTGTAGAGCAATTTAAAAACTACGTATAAGTTTCAAGATCTAAAATTAAATTTATAAGTATTTTGATAGTGTCATATATCTTTCAAACAAATCACAAACTGACAATGTATTTCTCATAATCATGAAAATGAACATTTACCGTTTCTGAAAAAGATGTCAGTTAATGGGTTTCTGCTCTAAACCGACGATATCTAAGCAATCGTATCCCTCAATTGAGAGAGATAAAACGAGTAAGACGAATTTTCAGATGCAAGCTTGAGTATTTGCTTAATGCCTACTGATTATCTATTCTGTTGACTTAGTTGGGTCTATTAAGGCGCTAGGGTCAAATCTGGCCAACTTGTGCCAATAATTGTTTTCGATCATGTAAATGGACATACATACGCAGAAGAAAAGTTTTACCAGCTCAAAAGAGACAAATGCACCCAGGATCAAGCACTGGGAACTTCGGTATAAATAAAAAGAGTGATTAATAATATTTAATCTACTGGATAGATGGCAGCACATGTAAAAAGTAATTACTTTCAATCAGATTGTTTTGAATGCCGTTAGATGGCAGCATGGAGGGTAGAAAAGATAAAACACGCTTTTAAAACTTCTTATTCTTCAATTAACTTAATTAGATTTAAAGATATTCGAACTTCGTAGATACAACAACAGAAATAAACACAACCGAACTACTCTTTTTTATTTATAATTATTTTAAGTATAATTACTGACACAGAAGAGAGAAATACACTCACCCTTTAGAAAATATAAGATAAATGAAAAAAACCGGTGTGATTGATGGTTCTATCTCATGAAATGCAAAGTGGAATTACTAACCGGATTACTTTAAATGCCGTCAGATGGTAGTAGAAAATGTAGGTAAAATCGCTTTTAAAAGCATTCTTATTCTTGAATTCTTCGAATTACTAAATCAGATTTCAGGGAATTCAAACTTAGTAGTTACAGCAATAGAAAAAATACAACAGAATCCTCTTATTTTATATCGTATATACTATATTTCACTAGAGTACTTAGCACAAAAATCGACATTTTGTGTGTATTGGCCATCATCGACATTGTCATTCATCGACAATAAACGGGTATAAACAATATAAATCAACCGGTCTAATTTAGCCAATTCGTTTAAATGTGTTTGATTTGAGCTATGGAGATATGAAATGCAGTTTAAAGAGCAGAGCTAGCCGTTCTAATAAAGTTCTTCAGCTGTCTCATGACAGATGGCAATGAGGAATCTGGAAGATAGGAATCAGCGCAGAAAAGAAAATGTGAGGGAATGAGGAAGTAGATTAGATGTTAAATTATACCGAATCGCATTTCAAGTAAATGGGATGTAATTGAAGAGGACGTCCAGAAATTAATTGTCGCAACATAACTGAAATATGAACTTTTTGCCACGCGCGCCTGTAGAGGAAATAAAAATTAACCCTTGCACGAAGTACACGAATTGATGCTTTATATTTTTTGGCTAATTGTATTCCATTTGGAGTGAGTGCCATATCAATGCTTATATAAATTTTGAACGGATTAAAAAAAGCAAAAGTAAGTAACGGCACTGCCATCAATTGGAATAATTAGAAATTTCAGTGCAAATGCTCGTTGGGAAATGAGTCGCATTTCTCAACGCAATCATCCAAGTCAGTCACTAATTATAACATATTTTTGTAAATAGATTCATCTACAATAAATAAATTGAGCGGAGACTTCTAGTTATAATTATTTTGAACATAATGATGCATGAAAAGAGTGAATATCGAAATCAATTTTCCATTACTATCAAACTTTATTGAGATGCGCAATACCTCCTATAAAAAAAATATTTCTTCATTTATGTTATGACCTCAAACTGCTAGTTTACTCCATTTAAAACTTTGATCAAAGTAGATTTGAGTGCGCAATTTATTTATTGTAGATGAATCTATTTTTAAAAATATGTTATAATTTGTGGCTGACTGACTTGGATGATTACGTTGCGAAATCTGACTCTTGTTGGCTCTGAAGACGAGAATTTTGAATTGTTGAAAGTATGTATGTAATTTTAAATAGCTTGTGATCGTAAACAAGTCCCTGAATTTAGTTAGGAGAGAGAGAACCACCTTTATTCATCTTGAAGGATATACAATAAAATAAAATATAGATACGACAAAAGATTACAGAATTGATTCAAGTGAGGGATTTTAGATTATAATCATGCAGTGAGAAATAATTTTAAGAAACTATTATGGTCTATACTTAATTAATTTATAACCCTTTTACGTTAAAGGTCTTTGCTCAGCAATGGTACTGGAAGGAGGAGCTTCCTTTCAATAATTCTGTTTTCGTCACTACTGTGTGGTCCTTTTTTAGACCGAGACCTATAGAGTTCTTGATTCAAGGTACGCAAGAAGCCTAGTATCATAGAAATATACTAGTGTTATGAAGAGTTACAATTATTTTTTTTTATTAATTTCAAAATTGTATACACGTCATTAAATTTCTCATTATCATTAAGAAAAATATTTTTTACCAAAATTTATGTTTAACAGTACTCTAAACAGTAGAAGCATTCAGTGCAACAACGGTCTGCATTCTGCGATGTTCCAGGAACGATGCTACGGGTCTAGAGTGCACCACCCTAGACCCGTAACTTTTTGATTCATCGATAACCACGTTGCATCACAGGTCATACACCAATTCCAATTCTTTTCTCTTGAAGGCCTCATCCCACAGAAAGGTCACACATCCCATATGTAATGATGGGGTGATAATGTTTCAAATCATGGGATATTTACAAATATTTATTTATAAAAAACAACTTATATACAGGGTGAGTCTAAACTAATAATACAAACTTCAGGGGGTGATAGAACACAACGAAACAAACACTTTTCACCATAGACTGTATGGTCGCAAGTGCAGCGGTTGGCCGCTAGAGAGCGCTTTCCATCTCGGCACAAACGCACGGTCCGATGCAAGTTGGAAAGGAGAAGAGGCATGAAATATGGAAACAACGCTTTAATGTCAAATAAACATCAATAACTGCTTGACAAAACGAAATAATACAATTAGATTTGCATAAATTAAAGATAAGTACAAGGAACAACGGATAAGAAAGAAATGACATGTACAAAACATGAGAAACTTTTGAAACATGAAAATGAAACGACATATTCAAACATCAGTCGGTAAGTACAACGCAAATGCACAATTACAGAAAATGTTCAAAATGTCGACCACCACACCTGATGCCGACGTAACGCTTTTATACAAGCGTTTGACTGCGCTCTCTAGCGGCCAACCGCTGCACTTGCGACCATACATTCTATTGTGAAAAGTGTTTGTTTCGTTGTTGTTGAAAATATAAGCTATAAATTATGGTAAAGATATAAATAACGCTTAAAGACAGGCGCCGTATAGTTCCGATTTCAAACGATTTGTTGAAGCTAGGCGCCATAACTTCTCTTTCCGCCGCATACGATTGCTTGCGTAATCATTACAAGAACTTTAATACGATCTCAGAACGCAATGTACAATGCGTAGAGCTTGGCTGCTCATTTTTGTGTCTCAAGACTTGTACATACCTTGTATATATTTATATTAATGTTAATAAATTAGAATGCCTTTAAAAACATTGATACTTGGATGTATTTCTTCACTGTCCGGCCTGCTCACAACATTTTGTGAAGATATTAGAACATTCCATCGAAACGGAAACATTTGTGTTCTATCACCCCCTGAAGTTTGTATTATTAGCTTAGACTCACCCTGTATAAATACAGACATTTGTAGGTGTAGGGGAGGACTGCGTTATGGCAACAAGTCAGCGGTCCTTATCTTCAGAAGGTTAGTTACCTCAAATGCTAAAGTACAATTTTCTAAACATGTTTATTTAATTTTAACAAGAAAGTGGAACGAATAAACAAGTCGAATCAATTCATATCTCAAACTTGTGCTTATCGACATTCTAAAGAGAAAGGAAGCTATGCGTTCTGCAGTTCAGCAGTAGGAAGTTCAAGAATCAACATAA
This sequence comes from Meta bourneti, assembly GCA_933210815.1. Classification (NCBI taxonomy): domain Eukaryota; kingdom Metazoa; phylum Arthropoda; class Arachnida; order Araneae; family Tetragnathidae; genus Meta; species Meta bourneti. Next base: position 71,668,792 of record OW119929.1, on the reverse strand, counting down.
GTGTATCTGTTTCTGTACGGAAAACAATAATTTGTTACTTCAAATTCCTGTTTCCGCTAGTTGAAAAACTAGGTGGATAGTGAGAAGGACCCTGTTGCTACTATTTAAGATTTTCCCTACTGACATACTGGCTCCCTGCCCTGTAATTGACTGAAAATGTTTCTTTTTTTACAGCTCCTACCTATGCGTTTTTTCATTAGTATCAATAAAATTGCATTCAATTTTTGATTTAATTATTTTACATTTTAGTTAGATCCAATTCCCTTTCATTTTTTTAAAATGTCATTTTTAATATTTAGAATTTTAAAAACTTTTCAAATCAAATCACGAATTTACAATGTACAAGAAACAACATTTGTGAAAATATACTATCATCGGAAGAAAATAGAAAAAACACATTCTACCTTTTGAAAAAAGATTGTACTTTGGTGTTTTGTTCAGTACTGCACAAATTTGAAGTATGAACTTTTCGTGGCGCCATCTACATTAAAATAACCGAATAAATTTTCAATGTAAAAATAAGGAGTACATTATGTCTCTTAATCCTAGTTTTCAATACTGCACAAAAAAGAAATATTTGAGCTCTTCACAATGATTTTTTCAATTTAAAAAATTGGTATAATACTTTTCGCAGACTAATAGCTATAATAATTTTTTAATAAATAATATTTTTAAAACATTTTTAAAAGTTGATACGAAAGATTGAAAACTAAAACTGTATTCTAAAATTCATGAATCCAAGAATTTCTCCATATTTCGTATTTAAACAGAACATTTCGGACAATAGAGATATTTTACCTATATTTTCTTTATATTTTCCCGATATCTATACAATCTAAAGAATATGAAAGGAACAGCAGATTCAAAGTACTTTGTAATTATCTGAAGAACTAAGTTAAATAGAAAAAGCAATGGGAGTTTTAGATTTCATTATTAATATGCAATTTACAACAAAAGACGCAGATCTTGTTGAATAAATAAACTTGGATTAGTTAAAACAAATGGTATTGGGTAATGGTTAGATTAAATGGTAATTATTAGATTACAATTTAAAACAAATGGCATGATTCAGCTCACACGCTGAATTAAAAATATGGCAATGACGGCATAGATTTGTGTGATCTAATGTTCTCTATCACTTGAACTTACAACTTTAAAGCTCTCTCAACAAAGTCCCATAGATTTTAGAAGGCATTTAGACAAATTGGTGAAGATTCTCCTAATCCATATACTAAATACTTATCTCTTAAGACAATAGTTTTTCACAATTGCAGATGATGTATATGTGCTTTATCATAAATAAAAATAAAATTAGATTCGACTGTAGCTGCATATAGGAAGATCAAGTAAGCATAAAACTAAGTGATTCGGATGCTATACATATATATGCTGGAAAACTTGGAGGTAATATATAATTAATGCAGATTTTAAATACATAGTTAATGATAATTACCCCTTACTGGTACAACTCTTGGTTTGAACTTAAAAAAGTCTCGCACTTATAACTTAATTGACGTTGTATGTCTTGTGTTTGGCGCCGCTTGCCCACATATGGCCCTTGCGCCATAAACTCAACAACTCAAACTCTTATTACTGTTTAACAATAGTTAAAACATCTATATTCATATACATTTCATCAACGTACGTGGCTCAGGAATCGGCGCTATTTGTATAGAGGCGAATGATGTTAAACGGATATAATAAATTTAAAGTCAACCGCAACAAGATTTATTCGCCAAAATTTCGCCGCAAAATTTAAATATACTTGGTTTGAGCAAAGGGCTGCATAATATTACTGGAACTGCTCGGATGAGCTCTCGCCACTCTTATGGATTTCTTCTGCAATCTTGTTACAGAAGGCAATGAAAAATCTGGAAGGGAGAAATTAGCACAATCAGAGCCAACACAAGCATAGGTATAGAAGTCAATAGACCTTTGAACAATAAATAAGTTGTGATGGAAGAGGACGTTCAGAAGTTAGTTGTGGTAACTTGACTGAGATGCGAGCTTTTTACCAATCACTATTGGAAATAAGAATTAACACCAATAAGAGTACTTTTGAAAAATGTAAATGTCGTTTTATGTTTTTGACTAATTTACTTCATTCGGAGGTATGAACACGCATATCTTTGCTCTTATTCATTATAAATGGATTTATATAAGGCATGCAATGTAAGTAACGACACTGCCATTAATAAATGTAAGCAATTAAGGAAGTTTAGTGCAGATGCTATGCGCGGGTCTGCTAGTACTCTTAAAAAGTTTAATATTATTTCCCGATTATTTTTCGAAAAAATTAAGTAAATTATTAGTTGCACACAACGGTGCGAGGTCAATGATACCAATTGTGTCAGTTGGGGTTTCAGAAGGATCAATAATCAATTAATTGATGCCTGGTTACAAAAGACCGAGAAAATAATTATGAGTCGTATGCATTAAAGAGCAGTTCGAGACTTTATCGCATGCATTTGTAAGGCGATTAGGAGTCACGGTAACCCAGCTGGTAGTCACGGATTAGTAGCCGAAGGGTTGCGAGTTCGAAACTCGATCCAACCAAAAACCATCATGTATGGGGGGACTGGTGCACGTCAAATCTTTCGTGGCCTCAAATGTCCTTACGTTGACGTTGAGTGGGAGTTTGCACAGTGGGGTGCCAGCTCAGGAGTTGATCTTGTCATCTGAAGGTGGTTCAAAGTTACGAGATGTTCTCGAATCTTTCCCTTCTGGATTGATCCCGGACCGTCGCCAATTGCTCCAGTGCAACATAAATTCAACTTCCAAATCTAACCTTATAAGGCACTTAATTTAAAAGTACGAAATTTGAATCGTAGTATAGTATTAAATAACAATTAAATTAGTGTTCATCACTAAAATTATTTTGAATTAGCAACATTTTCTCTTACTTTTTACATCGTATTTTAAGATTATATTATTTAACCCTCCAAAAGTTTGGATTTTGAATCTCCTTACCTGACCTCAGAAAAATCTAGAGGTAGAAGTCATTACGACATTCTATTGATTTCTCCTTGTTTATTTAAATAGTTTTAAATAACTTTTTCAAATTTTTCTGTCAGCTAAATCACATTCATTAAAGTACCAGAACAATTAATCTATTTTCGAAGTATTTATTAAATTAACTTCTCTCCGTTTTAAAAATACGAATTTGAAACTTCTCATCACATTTTTTTACTCTAAAATCCAGTGAAAAAGTTTATGTAATTTTTCCTGAGGATTTGAAGAGAGAGATGAATCACTTGATGCCTGACCTTGATTGTTGCCAAGCAACAAATGGGAATAATTCTTTTGCTTTTTCTCCTGAGTAAAGTTAGACAAATATAAAAAGATAATCTGCCCCCTCTTACTTATAAAAATATTTCATACATAATTTACATATTAGTTTTTATTTTTACTAGTAGATGGCAGCACCATAGAATTTCGCACTGATTTGAATTTGATATTGAAATTGAATCCATGATTATAAATACACTTGTCGGATACTATTATTATGATTTTAACATCTGACTAGCTATATTCAAAGTCTAAACGATTAAAATCCGCATTATCCATTTGTACATTTTTACAAATTGACAGTGAAGATTTTTCTGCTGCATTATTTCATTATTTGAAAATTTATTTTAATGAATCCTTTAATCTGATCAGATTCTGGTAATGAATAGTTTCATTTTTTTGTGAAATTCAGTTTGTTGTTACTGCAAGGAATTTTGACATTGTTATCACGAAAATGGAAGTAATGCCTTCCACAAATGAACTTATAAATACAATGTGACTTATCACTTGACCTAGATTCTTAGGTACTAAAAATCCTAAAATAGTTTTTTCAGACATATGATTTAAGTTTTTATAGGTTTTTAAACCTCCGTTTTTATTTATTATAAGTTTTAACATAAAGCTGCACTTTAGATTATTAGATAAGTTTATAGAAATTTTTTACAATGATAGTTTCGAGTATTATCTACCACTGCAATAGTTAACTTAGTAATACAGAGCTGTTTCGAACAGCAATAATAAATTGTTTCTTTAGATTAATGTTCTCTGTATTATTAGCATAATCAGCTTTAAAGCAATAAACGACCACAGAGCAATCCCCCCCCCCCAAAAAAAAAGTATGTACGTGTTATATTAAACTGGAAATCAACGTAATTTCTTACAAGTGCAATGCTAGATGAACTTCTGCCAGTTACGCCAAATGGCATTCTCCACAATAGGTCAAACATATTTTTCAGTGTTAAAAATCGCCAAAATGCAACATTTTTATCACAATTTTGAGGTCAAAAACTCAGGATTTATAATGACAAATTGAAATTTTCGTACTTTAGTGAGTTCTTATAACAAAGCAGATGGGAATTTATTTTGTAAATTAACTAATTATATGAAAAGAATATGGTAAAGGAAACATGACTGAGAGTTATTTTAAAACTCAGGTCCGTATTTTAGCTGCCAATAGTGACACTTTTACTAGAACAAAACTTTTGGTTCAACGACTGGAATATATAGAAGACAGATTTAGAATTTCTCCTCAGCAGACTGTTAAATATTTGACCAAGGTTTACCTATCACTGTTCCTCTGAATTGGTGAAAAGTTAACAGTTCCTTTTCTCAATGATTAGCTTTATAAGAACAGATTTAATTTTACAAATTTGCGTAAAAGCAAATGCAACAATAAATTCTCAGAGGCAAAAATTTCTTCCAGTTTTCAAAATGAATAACTTGAGTCGTGAAGAAAGTGTGCAACAAGAGCACGTGATGTCAAGGGGGAAATCTATAGAAGAAATTTCGTAACTTGAACCACCTAGGGTTATTCTCCACTAAGTGTATAACTTCTTATTTTAAAATGACCAATAACGTTACAATGAAATCACTTTAAAATTCGATAGGTTGAGTTAGACTAAAACAGGTAGCCATACATTCCAGTTTAAAAGATATTTTAAATTTTGACGTAGATTTTCCTGACATGACGATTAAAATCAATTAAATTTGCATTTGTTTTTCATGCTTTATGGGTAGTATTGAAAGCTGTACTCCATAATCAAATAATTTATTATTCTAAATAGGTACGGTTTCCATATAAAAACTGAATCTCTCAATTGAAAAAGTATCATTAAGATTCGATTTAAGACAATGTCTGTTGGAGCAAAATAAATTTTAAATAAGACTTTGCTGATCTTGACATATCACAGTTAGGAAGTATTTGAACTATGACTTGAAGATTTAAATTTTTCCTTAAGTGACAGAAGGTTGAGGTTGCTTACTTTACAAGTTTAAATGCTCTTATGCAACTTAGAAACCTGTGAAACATTTGTTGAAAGCAGTGATTTTTCTAAAAGCGCTGTAAAATCGACCTTCTGTCTTTTGAAAAATTGTAATCGATTGAGTTTGCTTTGTCTACACTGTTGACATTTATTTTTTTTTAAAACAAACTCCGTTATTCCTCGCATAGCTGAATTTATTTTTCTGGGAAAGTGTATTTGCTTTAAAACAAACTAATCATTAATACCATAACAATTTAATTTGCCATCCTCTTATAATGACGATGAAATTAGAAAACGAGCAGCTATGGTGCAAGAGTGCCACACGTCAAAAATATTGCAAGGAAAACAAAGTGCAAGGCCATACGCCGGAAGTTCGCCCCTTTTACTGAAAATGAACCTACGAGGCATTCGTAATTATTCCAAAACTCAAAATCGACTTCTGTAGTAATCACCTTGGTATAAACTTGTATAGTCCGTCTTACAGCAATAGCGCGATGAATGTGAAATAGATTATATGGATAGATGTGTATATATTTCCTTTCGAAGTACATTATAGAAGCTATTAAAAAGTTAAAACGATGGTAAAAATTATTTTCCGTACACTTAAATGATGCTTGCATTTTTCAACCAAACATAAGTGATAGTCTGATCCCTTTTCAATCAACATTTAACCAATTCAACCAGAGAAACGCCGGGTAATTCTGCTAGTATATAAAATCGACAGTTAAGGGATTCATTCGCTAATTTCGCCGTTTAGTTTATATGCATTTAATATGTGCTACGGAGCTGCATAATGTTGCTAAAATTACACGGAAGAGCACGAAACTCAAATGAAATTCTTCAGAAGTCTGATTGAAGAAAGTAATGAGAATTCTGGGAGATAGAAATCAGTGTAGGAAAGAAAGTATAAGTGGAAATAGGTTTAGCATAGAAAAAAATTAATTGCTTTGAACAAGTTAATGGGATGAAATTGAAGTAGACTTTCAGGATCTATTTGTGGTAAAATGACTGAAGTGTGCTTTTTGCCATGCATTTTATTGGAAATAAGAATTAACGCTTAATGCTGTTATTTATTTTGGAATAATTTGCCATCAATAGATATAAGCAGTAAAGAAACTTTAGCAGATGCTATGCTAAAGTCAGCTAGTACTAAATAATACTCAGTTAAAAAATACCAATAAAAATTAATACTATACAGTTAATAAATTATAATACTACTAGCAGAATTACCCGGCGATGCTCGGGTTGAATTGGTTAAATGTTGATTCTAAATCATAGAAAAATGCAAGTATCATTTATGTGTACAGAAGATATTTTTTAACATCGTTTTAACTTTTTCATAGCTTCTACAATTTACTTCGGACGCAAATATGTATACATACTATATCCATCCATATAATCCATTTCATATTGATCACACTCTTGCTGTAAGACAAACTACAAAAACTTTTTCTGAGATGACTTCTTCAGAAGTCGATTTTGAGTTTTGAAATGATTACGAATGCCAATTACGTTCATTTTCAGTAAAAATGAGGAACTTTCAGCTTATAGTCTTGCACTCAGTTTTCCAATCAGTATTTATTATTTGTGGTACCCTTGCACCATGGATTCGATGTTTTCGAATTATGTTATCATTGTGAGAGGATGGCAAATTAAACTGTTACGGATTCATGGTTAATTTATTTCGAAGAATACATTTTTTTCTTGAAAATTTTATTCAGACGCACGTGGAATAACGGAGCTTGTTTTTAAAACAAATGTCATCAGTGTAGACAAAGCAAACTCAATCGATTACACTTTTTACAAAATCACTGCTTTCAATGAATGTTTTACAGGTACCTAAGTTGTATATGAACAATTTCAACTTCAAGTAAGCAAACGTCGACCTTCTGCTACTTAAGACAAAAAATTTCTATTTTTCAACAGTCCTAGTTTATATACTTCCTTACTGTGATATTATTCCAAGATCAGCAGTCTTATTTAAAATTCGCTTTCCTCCAACAGAAAAATTTAGTTTTAAATTTAATCCTTAAGGTACTTCTTCAAATACCTATTTTTAATGATAGATGTAGTTACTTGACTATAGAGTACAGCTTTCAATAATACCCATGAAACATGAAAAACAAATGTAAATTAAATTGATTTTAATCGTCTTGTACTGAAAATATGTCTAAATTTAGAAATATCTTTGAACTACAACGTATAGCTACCCCGTTTTGATTTAACATAACATATCTTATTCTAGAATAACTTTATTTAACTTTACCAGTCATTTTAAAATAAGAGGTTATACACCTTACTTTAAAAGGTTTCCATTTATTTTTATGAAACAGAATTCTACAAACTATAACGTATTTAACCAAAGACTTAAGGAAAGTTCCTCAAAATCTACATATACCACCAAGAAATTACCCATGTTAGTGGTTTTTGGCAGGAAATAAAAATAATTCATTACAATTTAACTCCTAAATAATATATCTGTAATATGGAAGTATGTAAATTAAAAAATAATGGAACACATAAATACAAACAGAAACAAAATTCTGGTCATTGAAAAATGTAGAATTCTGAAAAACGAAAGATCTGAGCAAGTGTGTCGGATTTCGACGTCATGAGAATATTCTAAAATAGAGAAATTCGAAAAAGACGCTTAAAAATATTGAGACAATAATGAATTATTTACAAAAAGAACACAAATTTACAAAATTTAGAAATGCTCAAATATGACCGCAACATTTCTGTCTTAACGCAAATACACAAACACGGAATTCTAAATTTAATTTATAAAACAAAATCTAATTTATAAAACAAAATCTAATTTATAAAACATTAATTCTGGCGTTGCCAGATACCGAATTGCAAAATTACTCTTTTATGATCAATGAGTTTTTGTTTTGACTTTTCGTGTTCAATTACAAAATGCAAGTTGTGTAAAATTAAGTATTTTAAATATCCCTTTTTCATTATTCAAATATTCCTAAATTATTTATATTGTGGAAATCAATAAAAAATCAGTTCAAACATAATTAGAATTTTAAATTGTTTAAATATAACGTTTCGGAAAATATTGCTTTTCGAGCAATACTGGTTAAACAATTTTATTAGAAAATTTGATTTTCGATCAATACTGGTAAAACAAACTGAGTTGCGTACCGCAATCGTTTTATTCTCAATGTTTTTCCTACGGCAATTTCGAATTGATTTAGCCCCCTCTGCACACATAGGTTAAAGAGAACGGGGTATATGTATCTTGCGTTACTCGCAGGGTTCCAAAGTATAAGTGTACTAAATCTGGCGTGGATTGCTCCAATGGTGTAGATTTGTGCAGAGAACTTACAGACAGACGCCAACTCTGCTTTATATGTATAAATTTAGAAAAGGGAGAAGAGACAAAGCACCAAAACTTTCTTTTGACAAATATCTGAAGGGCACAAAGCAAGGTAGGGGGTGCTTTTTCTTGCTTCCGAAACCCATTAAGGGAGGCATTATCAAAGCTCTTTTTTAATATTCATAAAAACTAACCTTTTGTTTAGTTTTCTGAACATTCAAGAAAAATCTAATTTTGAAATCGGTAATTTTTCAACAAATATGATACTAATCAGTATATTTTACTCATGCTAATTGTTTTGACAGTAAACTTAATCATCATCCTAAATAGCAAGTTTTGTTTTGCACAGATGGCTGCATCAACCTCATTTCCTCCCAAACCCACAAATTTTAGCTTCACTTCGTATTATTCGAGTGTAGTTAAAAATGACCTTAAAGCAACGAACCTTCTTAGCAGGACGGCATCTAACTTACTGAACACGACTGTGCTCACAAACACAAAGGAGTCTGTCATCTATTGAGGGAGATCTGTCACATTGCTTGTCAAGGATTAAGAACAGTGAAAAATATCAAATTTACATTTAACCTATTATTCGTAGGATCGACTTAATCCAGGCGACGCAATCACGTGACATTCCCGCCCTGATCACGTGATGTAACGAGACTTCCCAGATCACTTTCACTTCAGAGCAAACTATCCCAGATCTGTCACATCGGCATTCAAAGATTAAGGACAGTTAAAATGTCAAATTTACATTTAGATAACTCCTCGTAGGATCTACTCAATTCAGGCGAGGCAAACACGTGACATTCACACCCCGATCACGTGATGTAACGAAACTTCAAAACACCGTTACTTTACAGCTCATTCATTTTGCATAAAATTTTTAGTGACATTTCTAATCAAGAAATTTTGACCCATTTTATACAGAAACAAAATATTTTTATAATATACGTATAGTCCCGTTTCCGCGTGAAGGCGGGTTCTTCTAAACCTATTCAAAAATCGACTGACCCAAAGTAGGCGTCTCCTCGTCGGGGCACCTTGAAACACCAGCGTCAATCACATTTTCACAAATACTTCAAATAAAATGCGATTCCAGCACACAGCCTGTATTTTTTGTTTTCTGGTTGGGTTCTGAGTAAACAGTAAGGTTAAAAACAAATAATGAAAATATAATATTCCATTGGAGGCTTACACACGTTATGATCCATGAATTTCATCATTCGAAACACATGATATTGGCTCTGATATTCCTATTCCTGACAGTTATTGAGGAACAAACTAAACATTAAAAGTAAAGTAGTTTTTGCTAATCCCTCAAACTATTTTTTAACGTCTTTTCTTTAGATGTATTAAATTTTTAATACACAGTTGCGTGTGTTTTGTTATTTTTATATGAAGTGCATTAAAAAAATTGCTCATTTTGTTGTCCAAATAACGCGGTATCGTATCATCTCTTCATCTTGCATAAAATCGGACACAAAATATCTCAAAAAAGGTTTTTTTTGTAGGTTTCACAAATTATTTTTGGTTTTTGTAGATTTCAAAAATCATTTTTTTTTAGTTAATAAAGCCGTTTTAGGTTTTCATAGATCGTAAACCACAAAGTAGGAATTTTTAGGTGGTAAAATATTTAGATTTATTATTCAGGAGGTAGCAAGTCTTAAAAATATGCTAACAAATTTGAAATATGGTATGTAGAAGCAAATAGCCGGGTATGAAAAAATATGATTTAAAAAATCACAAAAATCAGATTTAATTGATTTAAATCAGATTTTTTTATTTAAATCGTATTTTTATGATTTAAATTAATTTCTTTGTCCGTACCAGTTCAAACGTTGGCCACGAGGTATGCAAATCACAAATTAGTTTCTATATAGTTTTTATTTGTGTTAAGCATTGATATTCATTGGTGATGATTTACCCTTTTATATTTCTAATGCATCAATGTTATTCATTCATGATGAATAACATTTATGCATTAGAAATATAAAAGGGAAAATTTTTGAAAGATTAAAACGTGATACAGTAATTAGAAAAGTTAATCATATGATGAAGTAAATGGAACAGCACAACAAATGAATACTATGTATAAGCGATGTTTTCCCATCTGGTTCTCGAGTGTTTTAGATTAGTTTGATTGTAATCCACAATCAGTGGCATGAAATTGTTTGGACCTAATAAATAAGGTTGCCAGGATACAAATAACTATATTATTAATTTTTGAAAAAAGTAATATAAAATCAGACAAATTTCAGAATTTTTTTGCATTATATATTTATTATATCTGAATGAAATGTATAGAATTTCTTTAATTATTTTTATATCAAGTAACTAATTGGTTAAAGACTTGTTTTTGAGAAAAAATCATGACACCTATAGAAAATGAAATATAAGGAACTTGCAACAAAATTCATGAAAAAAATTCCTACTTCTCATTAATATTTAGCTTTCAAAAAGTACTTATTTGTGAAAAAAATGTTATTTGTAAGTAAACAGTAAAAAAATGAGACAAGACATGAAAATATACATAAATTGAACTCAAATATGTCTATTTTTCAAATTTTCTCTGAGCATTAATAAGTTATAATCCAAGCACATAAAAAGGGAAAGAATCTTTTCTCTATGAACAGTATAGAATACGTGTAATAGATAATTCCTCCAGAATATGCCAATTGAGTGGAATTTTCATCTTGCAATTAAAAAGTCCTCATAATCATTGAAATAACTTTCCATTTCAATCCATAATCTGTTTGTTAGCATACTCAATCAATTATCATATGGGCGAATTAGCTCTTTTACATTCCAAATTTCAATTTCATAATACCGAATATTTATGCTAGCAGTGTAAAGAATTCCTGGGGATGAATGCATAACACATTTCCAAATTTAAATAAAAATTAACCAACATATTACACAAAACTGAATAAAAATATTAAAATTCCCAATTATAAAGATTCCCAAGTTATATTCAAAATTATATTCTAATACCAATTTAATGCAAGCTGATTTAAATCGGCATACCCCGGTAAATATTAAATATGAGAAAACATAAGAATCTGGGGCCTTCTCATTACTAATTAGTCATGTAAACAACAATTCAACACCCTAAATTGCATAAAATTACTCATATAAGATTTTTTTATTTACATAATAAATTCCAGTTAATATTTATGTTGAAAAAGTTTCAAAAATAAACTCAACGAGATTAAAGCTTAGAAAAATAATACGTATCGATTTTACATGAGTGTAAAAAACAATGAATAGAAGTTAGTCATTTCATTTTACAAATAATGGATAAAAATTGTGATTATTAAATTTGCAATCATAGTTACCATGCATACCACCAAAGCTTTCCAAAGTTTCTATTCATATATTTTAAACAGTAATTTCATAATGCTAAGTATACACTATAAAATTGTCTTCAAAAAGGAAACATTATATAGATTTGGTTTTCATTTGTTAATAGTAACGGGTTAAAAAATTGACTTGATAGAAATATGATTTCGGACGTATGAATATGTCTGGGAAACTAATTTAGCCATAGCTCCAAGCTTTCCACTTATAATCCCGAAATAACTACACAAAATAACTTGAAAGTTTGATATTTTGGTATTCGATGTTACATTTAATAGATTCTTTCAAAATTCAGGTTGAATGTTGGCTTTTGATATTACATTACATCTTGATTCATAAGTCCGGCCTAAAGAACGACGATTTCACTGTCTTCTAGAAACCAGAGAAAAAATATACAGAAAATAAACATTAGAAAAAGCATTAAAATGAATCACAAATTTTCCTTAAGAGAATTCTAAAAATGTTCTCTCCGGTGCAGTTGAAAAGATATGCTCCAAAGTCACTTAATTTTGTGATAGAAAACCCCTATTTATGTTAAAAATTTTAAATAAAATATATTATACTTGATCCCTTAAATATACGTTATGCATATTAATAGATGTTATTCCTTGTTGAAAGGGAGCTTTAAATTTGTTTTGCACCGAGTTATGCACGAATAAGAGTTCTTTTCGAATACGATGTTCTTTTTTACTGCAGCCTGTACTTTACAGCCTGTAAAATTACAAACGAAAAAATTATTGGGAAGACTTTTATCAATGTCATACCGTTAAATTATATTGAAATGCCATGAAGATAAATCAAATAAAGAATTGGAGATATATTTGTTAAATCAATTCACTTGACCTCAGTATATTTTTACTTGTAAAATACTCGATTGTCATGGTTTTTGTCACGAGATGGCAGCACCACTTCATTGACAAATTTTGATCCGAACAAATATCGAACGCAGAAGGAAAATAAAAGTTGGAAGCGTGCGATTAGATTAAACTAATGCGTTCCGCTCCAATAAGGGTTCAAAACAACCAGGATGTGATTTACCTGGTGGTAAGTTTTCATTTTTATCTCCTCCTTGCTTCTGTTTGCCTATCAGTCGCTAACTGCAGATTAAATTAGGTATGCAAATTGAAGGGAAAAGATTCGGCGGCAAAATTGCTCATCTGTTGCAATTTAATTAAACATTTCGATAAGGTAGCATTAAATATAAGGGGAAAATGAAAAGTTATGAAACCATTGCATAGGTATGCTGTAAGTATCAGTAAGATCCAAAATAAATAATTTAATATTTGGTTATTTTTATAGCAGGTAATGCTGATCGCCAGGTTCTTCGAATATCAAGTTTATAGATAAGGTTTTCAGTTCTCCTTTCTAATAATTAAAATAAGGAATTGATAATTAAATATATAATTTAGTGTAAAGAGAGAACATGTTTTTTCCACTCATCTATGATTAATAAAATGAATTAATAATTATATTCGTATTTTCATCATTCGAGTCAAGAATATGTAACCAAAGTGATTTTATTAATAGATAGTTTTTCAAGTATTATCATCCATGCATATTTTATTAACTTTAAAGAGAGAACAGGTTTTTCATCATTAGTGATTAATGAAATAAATTAATAATTTATTCAAAATTTTAACATTCGATTAAGGAATATATAACCAAACTAATTTTATCAATACATTTTTTCAAGGTTCTATGAAAAATTTATACACATGCGTTCATATTGTCTTGACGGTTTACAAATTTCTGATATGATTGGTTTAGTTCGATATGTCACTTATAACTTAATTTCTTTTAATTAATGAAAGGCAAACTTCTCTTTATATCTCGATTATGTTTTAATTATATTTTTAAATACCATATAAAGAGGGTAATGCCACTTCTTCAGATCTTGAATGGAAAATAAGGCATGGATATATTAAATGTTGCACATTCTAAAGTCGAACTTTACTTTTTTAAATTCTACGTTCTGCATATCTTTCTAAGCACATTTCTTATGAGAGAAAATAATAAGAATAATCGGGCATATTTTAAAATTACTTTTGTGATTTCTTAGTAATAATCTGAAAGAATTTGAACCTGCGTTTGCACTGTCAATTTATTCCTCTAACACAATTTGAGTTATTTTTTGAGCCCTAAATGGAGCAAAAACTCCATAAATACCTCCAAAACATTGTGTTGCGGCAAAATATTAGGCTTAAAATTTACTTTGATTCAACATTTCAAACTGAGCTGATTTATTATCAATACTGCTTTCATCACACTGTACACTGGATAAACATTCAGTACATGCTTTACAAATGCAATGTATTTGTGCTTTAAAACATAACAAATTTATACTTTATTTTCATTATTTTCAGAAACAAAGCACATTAATTACTTAAATTACTAATTCTATATTTTAACGAGATATCTCCAGAATTCAGCACAGTGTGTCTACAAAAAAAGTATAAAATTATAGATACTTTTCTGTTATTTTTCGTTCATTATTTCACTTGCATTTGGATATACTCCATATCGTCAGCATAAAGTAGAAACATTAACTGACGAAACAAAATTATTACTGTACACCTGTTGAAGAACTAAATATTAGTTTTAGGTAGAAAAATAAAAAGAATTATAAGCATATTGGAAGCGTAATACTTGTATATCTTTTAAACAGTTTACAATGCGATGATATGTTTCATATCATGAAAATAAGCATTTAGTGTCACCAAAAAAGTATGAGGATGAGTTTGCTCTAAGCCGACTATGTACTTATATGAGCTGTTGGATACATACATGATGCTTGATGTTATTTGGCGCATCTTAGTCAACTATGGCCCTTGCGCCATAAAAAGCAACCCAACCAAACACCCATGCATGATGCTAGTCCATGAAGAGTTTAAGGTTTGAAATTATGATTAAAAAAGGATGTATTTAAAGAATAAAACGACGTTAAATATAAAAGAGAAATAGTACTGCAAGTTTGAACTATGCCCCTCCTATTTTCAGTTGAGTGAAATGAGGTTATTTAAGGCATATATGTTAATGTTTCCCCTCAGTTTATCAGCCTTATGTCCCTTTTGAGTTCCCCTTAGATAGGTGAAATGCGAAAATTAGCCATAAACCAAATCAGACTTCAGCTGATAATTATTTTATAAAAATGTTGAAACACTTTTTAACCTTTATTAACGAGAAATATCTTGTAATATTATTTTATTTCGCATGCTTTTCTTTTGTACAAGGAATTCATTCACCTTAAGCGACGGAAAATAAAATCACAACCCATTACATGAATTATAAAGAAATTATAGACTATTTACAGACTTCATTTTACCGCCCACTTAACGTGCATTCAGACAACGTAGGCGAAACGTTTAAGCTTGGTGCTTAGAAAATAAAACTGACAAAAGTTACGGTATACGTTATTTTGCTCAGATCAAAAACACAACTTTAAGTAACAGTAATACATAACACACTATTATAATATAATGTAACAGTATATACATAACACACTGTGACATACTATTTAAATTATTATTACACAAATCTGTGACACACCTTGATTTCACAAAATTAGAGACAGATTTGTATATTATTTTAAAGAAATGTAAGACATCGTGTATACAAATGACTGGGATCTTTCACTCTAATAAAATATATCGTCGACTTAGATCACACACTTATTAACTGACAAAACAAGTTCTTTTAACATACAGCTGATTAAAAACTAACTTTAATTTTTAGATAAAAAAATAATTTTCTAAGCATTTGATAGTGTTATTTCTTTCAAACAGATTAAAACATGACTGTATCATCATGAAAATAAGCATTTATTATCTCCAAAGAAATTAGTTGAATATATGGGGTAAGTGCACTTAATATAGTAGAACAGCATGTTATATGGAACTCTGCAATATCTCAATAAAATATATCGGAATTTTTATAAAATGTTTTTGTTAGAAGAATGCACCCATTTTCTGTATTGAGCAATTGGGAATCCGTTTTTTCTAATAGTAGCATTTATGTACTTTAAGTGCTGAAAAGAGTTGAGACTCATTTAGATGCCGATTACTTTAGGGAAAATAAATTTTAAAATACTTTGAATGCATAATTTATTATAAAATGTGTCTGAATATTCAATAGTAATTTTTCTTTAAGTTTGCTTTTTCTTAAGACAAGGACGGTTATTCCGTCCTTGTCTTGTGAAAAAGTAATTTAAGAAAAAGTAAAGTAAAGTAGTAAGAGAGAGAGAGAGAGAGAGAGAAAAGTAATTAATTAATTAAAGTAAAAGTAAGAGTAAAGTTAAAGTCTTAAGTAAAAGTTAAATTAATTAATAAAGTAAGCAGTAAAGTAATAAAAGTAAAAGTAAGTGTTCCATACTACGTACATGTGTACTTAATATGGAACACCTTGATTGCACGCATTATGGAACACGTTTCATGTTGCCTGCACTTATTTTCTATGGGAAATTGGTATTTTTAAGAGAGTAGTGTTTAGAGTTTAATGAAAGATTTTTTAAAAGTAAGAGTTTAATCCTATTTTGATTAATATACATATAATGGCTATGCTGCGCTGAACACAAGGCAGACAATGTCAAGTAATGGACATACGCACAAAGTTTCACTGACAGATGAGAAAAATACACCACAGAAGAATCAAACCTACCCCACCTACTAAGGTTTTATAAATCTAGTAATTCCTAATCAAAAACTACAGATAAAGATATTCATCAGCAACGCAACTTAATGAAATACCATAGTTTAATTTCAATATCTTATACCCGACATACAAGCATTCAAAGCAAATTTTCATGTCTTTATTTGTACAACTACCACTACTTATTTCATGCTTCAAATTTTTAAAAGTTTCTCCCCCACATTATGAATACAAAGTGTCCAGTTAACGTCAAAGCAAGGAAAACCACCCGCAAATAAAAACACATCTCTCCCCAAACACTTTCCGGCACGCAGCGGAAACGACCAAACGCTGCACGACAAACGAAATTCAATTCAAATGCACTTGAAAAATCTAATCAAGAAGCTTTCTCCTCCCACCAGGAGCCGATCGGCAGCAACTGCAAGATCTCAGACGCACTGCAAAAAGGACTCGCTCCAAGTGTTTTTAACAAGTTCCGACAGTTAAGAGCGAGCAGTAAAACCGTAACAACCGGGAAAAGGGGGATAAAAACCCAAGAAACGGGAAAACACAAACGAGCAGGGGTTGGGGCGGAGGATAAAAATGTATCTCTTAAGAAAAGTCAGACGGAAACTTTAGTTTTAAGCCGAAAGAGTGGTTAAGTATAAAATGTGATTGATGTAATAAAGCGATGTCGCGAGGCAGGAGAAAAATGCTTTCAGACTTAATCCTGTGCTGCTCTCTCTTAATGTTCCCGATTTTGTGTGTTTGGAGGGGAAGTGTTTTTATTGGGAAGCAGAAGGGAGGCTTCATTTCGAGGCTTTGGGGAATAAATGTTTTTATTTTGTACATGAGTAATTCGACTTTTGTTTCTTACTAACAGTTGTTATTCAGAGATTGACTCAGATTTTCATGTTCTTAAGATAATACAGTAGAACCTCGATTAACCGTGCTCCTATAAACCAAGTGTCCGTGCTATCCGAAACAAGTTTTTTAAGATTTAAATACAGCTTCAAGCGCGAGTGTCATTGATCTGGTTTAGCGGAAAGTGGTTGGTTTGGGATCTATGGTTTACTATCTTGAACTGGAGTTGTGTTGCTCCAGTGCAACGTTAATTAACTACCTACCTATTTAACTGGATTAATTCATAGACGTGAAATATAAGTAGACTGAGCATTGCTATTGGTTGGTTTGGGTGCAAGGGCTATATTTGGACATGCTTCGCCAGACACAAGACATACAACATCAAGTAATAGACACACACAATGAAAGTTTTACTGACATAGAAGGAGAGAAATACACCGAGGGAGGAGTGAACAGTGGACATGCCCACTGAGCCACGACGGCCCCAAGAGAATTACTATTGAGAGGAGCTTCAAAAAGTGTATATGTATAAAACTGGGAGTAGCAGAGGCTAAGTAGGTTTACCCAACCTGCAACCTAGCAACCTGTAAATTGTGGGAGGCGCAGGTTCGATTTCTCTCTGGGGTTCTCTGTTCGGTGTCAATAATACGTTCCTTGTGTGTCCATTTACTTGACGTTTGGGGCAGTTTGGCCCTTGTACCATAAAACCAAACCAACCAACCATATAAAACTGATTCAATTTGAGCATTTTGGGAAATTGTGATTTTACATGTATCAAAAATCATTGAAGCAAACATCAAACTTCATTTAAAAAAAGCCGTTTACCTAATATACTGGTCATAGCATTTGTCTCAGACGTGAAATATAAGTAGACTGAGCAATTTTATTGAGAGGAGCTTCAAAAGTGTGACCGACATGTCGACTAGTAGTCACGTGACTGCTTTGTGAAAAATTTATTTGGTCAGTCGATTTGGCATCTTATCACCTCGTTTGGCGATGTAACATCTTATGGCTGAGTAGGTGTGTGAAAATGCATTTCTATAAAGTGGGTGACAGAAATGGTGAAATCGCTAAACTCTACTGCTATATCACGTGTACCAATCAGGTAATGAATCAATCGATAGGCGTCTTCTCCCGTCCCGTGAACCAATCAGATGATGAATGTTTGTTCCAACCATCAGTTGAAAGTGATCTAAGGGTTAAGTTACAACTAGTTTTGATCACATGATCCTGGGCACATAAGAAGGTTACCATCACCCAGGCTACTTTTATATTTCCACTATGATATACCCTTCACATGAAGTTCGATTCCTTCCTGGATGTATTTCTCCCTCTTCTGAGTCAGAAAGACTTTCCTTGTGTGTGTATGTCCATTTACTTGAAGTTGCTTTTTAAAAAATTGTTTGAATATCTTGTAATTTACAATACATATAGTTAAGTTCAATTGATTTGTTCCACGAACTTTTGTCTCTGTGTGCAAAATTCAAATTCAAAATATAATCATATAATACAAATCTCACACATAAGATTGAAGATGCAGGAATATTTCAGAATCAAATGCTCACGGAGAATTTCCACACATTTTATTCATAAAATCTCTTTTTACATTATATTTTCTGAGCAAACTCGATGTTTATAAATATTTCCCAACGTGCAATAGGTTTGAATTTTTACTGTGTAAGAGTATTTTAACAAGTTTGAAGATTCATTTTTATAACTATGCATTTAAGATGGAAATACGAACTTCTTTTATATATAATATTAATGAACTAGACTATTTCTTTATAATTTAAGTGAAGAAGTGTGTTTCTGAGTTGTTCGAATAAGTATGATACTGTTTTTTCAATAACAGACTTATTTGGTTATAGTTTCTATTTGTTTTAGTTTCTATACATCTACTGAGCTTTCCTAGACCTTTTCATTCTTCAAATCATTTCACAATTGCTTCACTTTAAATTCTCTTTCTTGTACGCAGCACTAGATTTATTTTGTTTTTATTTCACCTTTCGTGTTCCTTCGATCATTGGAATTGCTATATTTTGCCGTGAATGTATCTTATTCATCAATTATTAGTCCAAAAAACTAGTTCCGAAAGAACAACAGCCAAATCATCGATTGCACAAAGTAGGTTTTTATAGGTCCACTATTTCCAAGATTCCTTTTATTGTATTTTTATATCTTTATATCTCTTTTATTCTTTACCTAAAAGGATTTTGATAGAATATATCGAAGGGAAATCTTGTTTTACATAAAAAGGGATTCAAATTTTGTATTTTCAAAAAGAGATGTAAAATCGGATCTGTAGGGTTAATATAATGCAGTCTATGAATGAAATTTATTTTCAATTCTTGGAAACTAGTTGGGTTTCTAATTACATCAAAATAATATTTCACTGTAAAGACTTTTCCCCTCAAAAATGTATTAAATGAAAAAAGCCTCGACGAGGACCTCGTAAAATATGTTTTTGTGCTAAGTTACGTTATTATATACGTTAAGTATTAAGCTGACAGACGTTATTCTATGATTTATCGTTGCAGATGTATAAAACTCCAAGGTGGAACGTTTGTATTTAATGGACATTGGACAAAAACAAAATAATGTTAAATGAACATATAGTGAAAATAATGTACAATATCAATAATTACAAGATCAAGAGTATTACAGTTATTTTTATAGAATGAATACAATTCACTTGTTCTACTTTCATGTATATTATATGTGATTTATATTTAAAACATACATAGAAAACATAACTATGAAGATCATAGTTACGAAAGAAATGTAAGGATAGTATATTCGGAAATCTCTCAGAGGGTTAACTAAAAACAATGAGAACTCTTTAATTTTAGGGACAGTTTAATAGCATATTTTTCAACTATGCACTTCTTTACTTAACTTCCCCGCTTTCATTTCACGTTTCAACGAAACTTAAACAAGCAAAAGCCCTCAAGACTACACACGACAAGCGGAATCTGCGCCATTTCAAAATATCGCATAAAAAGTCTTATAAGCAACGTGATATTTAAGCTCCAACCAACGTCGACAACCACTACGCGGCTTGCACTCAAACCCCCTCTCCTCACGCCCCGACCTCCATCCCTTTCATCCGATTATGAAATCCGTGCAATCCCCAACTTCATGGCTCCATTAAAAGGGCCTTTCGCATTGGCTCCAAGCCCCGACATCCTCCAAGGTTTGGGTGCACTGGTAATTAAATTTTGGCTTTAAATCCTCCTCCACTGGTACATCGCTGATGCAGAGATTATTCTAAGAGCAAATATTGATTCTTATGTCGTCGGCAATTAGCATTGGAGTTCCATTTTCAAGCCCCCCGAATGTTTATTTGTAAGTATTATGGGGTCTTTTGCGAGTATTGTTATTCGGTTGTCAGAGCTCGTTGTTGGGGACGGTCTGTTTGCGCAGGACGGCCTTGTTTGAAGATGAGGTTCGTCCAAGATACGTCCTCCTGATGGACGGGGTTCCGCTGGCGACATTATGGGGATATTGCGGCTGTGATTCGCATTTCGATGCTGGGGAATGATTGTTACCGGGAGTTTAATGATGACTAATTGGAGATAAGCATCTACGGTGGAGTGCTGTGCGTGAGGGATTGAAGGTGGTTCAATTCTGAGAGGAATGTACCACCTATTGTAGTTATCTAATGGCCACCAAAATAGCGTAGGCAGGATTTCGTTTCGAAAGAGGCACGATCTTAATGAAAGGTTAAAATAACGATAAACAAATCAAACATTAAAATCTTTGTTTAAATTCACTTTTTTGTTTCTTGTTTCGTAACGAATAATCTAAAACAATTAAAAAATTTTATGTAAAGAATAATATTTTGTGCATTCTAACATTAAATTTGTAGATTTATAAGAAACCAAGGCATTCGGGGGAGGAACCAGAATCTCTTCCTGGATACTTCACTGATGACCACTATACCCTTGTCAGGAAGACAAGGGATAGAAAATGCTCGCTCTTTAAAGGAATGTATGATCTACTGTGGTAGCTATTTATAGATAACTGCTCTTGTGAGGCATAGAAGGAATTGAAAGTTGATCAATCTTTAGTATGTATCATTATTGTCGTAGCTATTTAAGTTCTCTATTCTTGTCAGGCATACGAGGAATTGAAAATTTTTCAATCTTTAGATGAATGTATCATTATTGTCGTAGGTATTTAATGATCTCTATGCACTTGTCAGGCATATAAGAGATTGAAAATTGTTCAGTCTTTAGAGAAATGTATCATAATTGTAACTATTTATAGATCACTATTCCTTTGTCATGCAGACAAGGTTTAATGAACTATAAACTTCGATGGGGTCTGAATATTTTTACATATAATATCGATTTACACATCATGTTGTGATTGCATTTTGGGGTAACAATTTTCATAAGGCACTGCAGATCAAACAAATAGTCATTTTTAGATTATTTACATGGCTTACAGGCCGTAATATTAGTTTTGAGTAATGCATGCCCTTGCGATAACTGAAGAGTCCATCTTAAGCCTTTATAGAACGGTAAGAAGAGGAAACCTTCCATCTTCTGGCAAAGGATAGATAAAAACAAAGCAATTATCAATATTAAAAAAATTAATACAGATCATTCTCTGACGCACCATTTTGATCTCACTTCAAAACATTTAATTTATTTTTCTTTTACCTCCTGTTGATCCACTACGGTTATGAATCATTCCCTGCATTAGAATGAAAATATACTATAATAACAAGTTAAATAATTATTGGGCTAAAAAATAACGAATCTTTACGCAATACCCTTAAATTATTATAAACTGTAATTTAAAGTGAAGTATTTTTAATCTACCATTGTTTTAATTTTTGGTATAAACATAATATTGACCACATTTGGAACACATATGAATAAAATTATTTTAAATAAGTAATTTGAATCTTTGCTTTTGCTGTACAGATTATACACTTTTCAATTATACAATTTATAGCAAGAGATATGTTTTCCAAGTGTTTAAGTTTAAAATCAACGCTTAATGATATATGTTTAGATTGAATACTCGGTCTGCTGTTTTTATTATTGTATTTCGCATACAAATCTGTATAAATGGTCAAAGATCAAATAACTATAAAGTTATTCAAATGTTCTTTCGAAGTTAAATTATTTGTTTATGATAGATCCTATCGCTTTATAATAGCCCTTTGTATTATTTTAGTGTGAAGTTAATTAACTACCTATCTACCTATCGTTTTCTTTAAGTTAGTTGCTTTGACTGGTATTAATTAAATGTTTGAAAGGAAGTTTATTAAAATAGGGTATTAACGGTCGAAGATCAAATCACTATGGGGATGTTCAAATGTTCTCCAACTGTGTCCACTCTAATTATGTGTAAGAATAAAAGAACATTGTGAATACCTTCAAATCTATAAAAATCTTGGAATTTAAATCTGAATAAGCTCACCACATAACTTAGAATGACATGTTTTTCAAATAAATGACACTTCTAGATGTATTATGGTACCTACGAAATTTCGACATTTGCCCTTGAGGAGATAAATTTACTGATTGTAGAACATGCAAATACGAGCTTTGCTTAATGCGTCAGAAGATTGTTCAGTGAATCAATCGAATAAATATTTATTTCAAACTTATGTCTCTCTCTGGGAGAGCATTTCAAAAGATTTCTTAGAGCTCAGCTGAAAAGAAAACTTAAATAATCTCAGGAAGCTTATATCAGATATACGGTACTATGTTTCGTTCACCGTTCGTGTCAAAAGTCACTGCGATTAACTCGATATCATCTCTGAATCTGAGAGAAAAATATAAATTATTCTTCAGATTTCATCACGATTACATTTCCAAAATTTTAGACATTCTCCACTATTCAAAGAAATTCCTTTTACTTTCACGAATAATTACACAAGCATGATGGTCGTTGGTACGTAGGTTTGTGGTTGGTTGAATTAACTTCTCACTGGAGCAACACAACGGACTATTGCTGACTGTCCGAGATCAATCCCGATGGAATAGATCCAAGGACATCTCGTAATTTTGAACCATGGTCAGATGACGAGGTCAACACCTAACCAACAACACCCGATTGCTAATCAGTCACTCTTTCAACCGGGCTATTGAGGCCCTCAAGCACGAAGGAAAATTAATATTGTTTCACTCTGTGAAACCCAATGAATTGTTTCCCTTAGCAATTAAAGCTACAAATATTGAATTAATATTTTGTAAAGCATGCAATGATTTAGATTAATTGCAATAGGTCTTTAAAATTCCGACGAATTTTTAAAATTTGTTCCTATTTTAAATGTTAGTTAACTGCGTTTCCGATATTATTAAGCTACAAACTGAGGGTCAGACATTTAGATAATTCTATTCTGCTTTATCTTTCTCAAATTTATGCTTTAACTTTTCTCATCTTATTTAAGTGTATAACATTAATTAAGGCCGTTCCTGATTACTTAGTCAAGAAAACAGAGGCCATAAGATAAGGTCAAAAGATGCATCCAACATGCGAAGGTGACCAACTTTGAGCAAAGATTAAAAGTTTTAAACAGACCCTAATTTAAGCAGAACCTTAAAGTCTTTACCAGACCCTTAATCAAAAAATCCCTTGTACCATAAAACCCGAAAACATCCAACCAGATCCTTAACCATCCACGTAGTTTCGACGAGATATCTCGTCCATTGATATGTGACCAATTTTACTAATAACGAGTTACCTCGTCATCAAGGCATTGCCGATTTTTTGATGAGGACAAGATTAAGATCTGGTCCGTTTTCTTTTAATGATTGTGATCATGTTTTCTTCTAATGAGGAGATACCTCGTCCAACAAGATCTGGTCAGTTTTGGTAATGACGAGATACCTCGTCGAGACAACCACCAGGAGGGTTAAGATCTTTTCAGACAAAGTAATTACACTTTTCACACAGATTTTATTAAAATTACCAAAAACAACTGATAGAAATTAATTTTGTGCATCGTGTTTTGAAAAGAAGGGGTGGTTTGCTGAGGTTTGCATGTGGGTGGTCAGTATTTTAAAGAGGGCCTTGGCATTGTTATGAGTAATCACTGGATATATATGTAGGGTTGAGGTCGCACCTCAGTATATACTGATATTTGCATTGATTGCACGACATCATAGGACGATATCTGCCAGGTACCAACCAAGAACTGATGCAGAATTTTCAAGTCGGTTATGCATCAGTTCCAATCATCCATTCCATCAAGATACCAATCATCCAGCGTCTTGTGTCTGAATCGTTGACGCAGAAGTTAGGAATACAGAAACTGGACTCTATCCTTCGAGAAAAATGTTGCCGATTCGTTTAAAAAGCTGATTCTCGTCAAAACAGTAGCGTTACTTGGTACATGAACAACTTTAGGGAAAAGGACAAATTCGGCGTCAGTTGTATCATGGTATGATCATGTTGAATGGTCATAGACTGCATACTTCCGACAGACATTATACGATTTTATGCTTATAATATAATAATTACCATTACAAAATTATACCAATAAGGCTCAGAAAGAGACCAGATAATAGGAAATGCAATCCTATCAGGACATAATTGTTGAAAATTTTCTCCGAAGTGAAGATAGGGCAGCGGTAGCCCAGTTAGAAGAGTAACGGATTAGCAACCGGAGGGTTGCGAGTTCGGATCCAACCAAAGACCGTCGTGTACAAAGGGGGCTGATGCACGTTAAATCTGTCATGGCCTCACGTTGGCATGGTGTGGCAGTTCGGAGAGTGGGGTGCCAGCTCAGGTGTGTCCCCGTCATCTAACCGTGGTTCAAAACTACGTGGTGTTGTCTTTGGATCTTTCCCTTCGGGTTTGATTCCGGACCATCACCAATAGCCCGTTGTGCTGCTCCAGTGCAACGTTAATTAAAATACCTACCTACCGAAGTGAAGGTATCCAGCTCATGAAGGGCTTAGCAAGGTTCAGGTAAGGGAATTCAGTAGAGAATGGTAGATTTACTCGGAAGACAAATTGCATCCGGTCAAATAAACCCTTCCATTCTGAAGTGGTGATCTTATATATAAAAGCAGAAATCTTTTTGCTCTTAAGTACTTAAAATCTCCAAATCTGAGCTCTCATGAAATTTGCACAGCCTATTTCTAGAATATCAACGTTTCTAGCCAATTCAACTATTTTCTGTTAACCACGTTGTTTCCTTACAACCATAGAAGTAAAATTTAGAGTAAAACATTACTCAAGAAGAGACCAATCAACTCAAAACGTCAAAAGCTGTCGCTAGCTGATCTATTGGAAGACAAAAGAACCCAATCACGTGAAGTGGATAAGGCTCGAAAAGGTGTCTGACGACGCAACGAAACTGCTGAGGAAACAGGCACGACGGTTTGTCTAAAGCATCAAAATCTCTCAGGTGAAGTCGGGTAGTAAAGCTAGTAGACCATAAAGCTCATTGGTAGCTTGATATGAAGCACATAAACTCGACATGAGACTGGCAGACTTCAAAGCGTGACAGCTATCTATAAATCGCCAACGCGCCAACTCACTTTTAAGTTCTCAAAATGAAAATTTCACTTATTAATATTACTGAATTTCATGCATACAATATTTTTCAGTTACTGTTTTGATGCTTTGACGAGACAAATAGTGAATGCATAACGTAGTTTCGTACCATTCGGATTTCTGGTTTGTGCAACGTTCTCAATATTGATGATTTACACTTTGAATAAAACTAGTGACAAACATTTAATTGAATAAAGCTTCTACTCATTAAATGCTAAAATACCTAAGATAAGATCTTAGGTATTTATGTTAGATATTAGGTAAAATATGTTGCTTTCCTACTTAGATATTAATTTATAGCTCTCTCTTTTCAGTAACTATTTTAGTCATTTTTAATTGGTTCTTTTTGAAATGAAATATTGCATACCGGAATATATTGAGTACCGAGTTTGTACGAGCTTCTTGTTGAGAAGAATAAAACAGTTGAATTAAAAACTTAACTTTTAAGGAATTAGAGGAATTGAACATTTTAATCCGTATTTTTTATTTTCTAATTTTAAATAGTAATTAGTTGAAATAAGACTATTTATGATTATAATTAGAATGATGATGTTATGTTAAATGTATAGTTAAAGTTTTTACTGTTAATATTTTAAGAATTTACATTAGCAATCAATGCTTTGATAACGGATTGAAAGGGTTTGTGATAATTCTAAAACAATTAACTTTTATTGTTTCATAAACGGGATAATTTTGAATTTTTTACTTATAGGAGAAAAATTTTGAATCTAATGGAATATTCTTTTATATTTTGGCGCTTTATAACTACTATTTTCCTATTCAAGAATTCCATGCATTGATTTACAAGGAATGATTTTTTGGTCTACTGATTTGAATGAACATTATTTTCCGTACGTAAAATTAATGTTTTTGATGAAGCCAATATGAATATGAATTTCTTTGACTAAAATTGCTTGACTTATTCAGGAATAAAACAATAACTCGTTGTGAAATTTCCTTGGTGTTTCATGTGAAAATAACCATTTAGTTATTAAAATATGATTAATTTAAAAGGTTTGATTGTCTGTGAAAGGGATTTTCAGTGTAAACAAACAAACCAGACGAAAAACAGATTTTACTTCAGATGCCCAAATGCTCTTGCATGTTACCAAATTGGCCTTCTTTAAAATATAGTTTATCACCGTTTCGTTCAAGTTTGGTGTTTAATCTAAATGACGTTGACCAATTATCATCAATTCGGAATTTGGTTTTTGGAATTCTTATTGGCGACATGTTGGAATCGCATTCGAAAAACAAGACTAATGATGTCACGTCCAGAATACGTACAGGAAGTACGTTCCTTTGCAAAAACACTACCACGTACTGCATCTAGCTTGTTTGGGGTTTAATGGCTCAAGGGCCATATTTGGCCATTCTCGCCAGACACACAATATCAAGTAATAGACAGATACACAATGAAAGTTTTACTGGCACAGAAGAGAGAAATATACCCAGGAAGGAATGCACCTGACAGGAATCGAACTTGTGCTGCCTACAACTCGAAGTTTGAGCCATGACGGCCCCTTCTAGCTTGTCAGAAAATGCCTCTCATTGTATGAGAGGGCAATATTTTTTCTACTTTGAATAAATGTGTTTTTGAAGAAACTCCAACAAGGATTTAAATTTCCTTGCCTAAAAAATCGTTAACATAATCTGGATTAAAACAATTTTTGTTGCCATGGCAACGGGACTCGTTCCATGATACTCATTTGATGTTTTTATGTGGAATTAACTTGTTCTGTACTTTTGTAAAAATATATATAGTTTAAAATCTTAATCTCTACTCATAGAAATACGCAACATAATATTTTTTATGTAGAAGAGTATAAATTAAGTACTCTTTGCAAAGGATTGTACTTTTTTCGAAGGATGTAAGTATACTGTTTCTCTTTATGGGAAAGTGTTTTGTTTCGCAGGCTTTTTTTAGAGATGCATTTTTTTTTTAAAAATTCTTCGGCAATTTAACCGAAATAGAGAACTGAAGTTAAAAATCACGTATTACTTAATGAAAAACTATGAATTTAAATCTGATTTCTGTTAGAGAGAAAAGGCGGTAAAAATGAGTTACTTTTCGTTTAATTAAAAAAATTCAAATACAAATTGTTTATTAAATCCTCTTAGACTATTCTATTAATTAAAATAATTTATATATCGAAAAAAATATTTGTTTCAATCAAATGCGTGTGCTTTTTTTCAGCACAGGTTCTCTATTAATAAAACATTTTAGTCAGAATAGATATGAAAACTTCTTTCAATGGGAAGTTTTTTGTAGAACTAAATTAAGATGGCACTAGTATTTCTGTTGTAGATTGTACTCGTGTGCGCATTCCGTATTGGGAAACAGGAAGTAAAATCCCCGTTTTTTGGTATTTGATTTGCACTAAAACTCCGTCTCATAACAATTACTAATTTTTATGGTTCGTGATGGTAAAAATTTATTTTATTTAACAAGTTGTTTCTTTGCCACTATAACATTCTGTGTTGTTATTGCTTGAATAATAAATGTGTTTAAGAAGCCACCTTATGAAAAATAGGTTTTGTAATAATTGAGACGACTATCAAATTTTAAACCTCTGAGCATTACGAGATTTCCAATTAGTGTAGTATTGCTTTTCTCCACAATATACATACAGACCATGTCTATTGGTTGAAAGAATCCTATGAAAGAGTCTATTAGCAAGGCGGTCAAAACTAACTAAGAAGTCATGCAAGGAAGACTGCAGGTTGTAGAACGGATATATATATATATATATATATATGTATATATATATATATGTATATATATATATATATATATATCCGAACCCTCAGAGGGTTAATATGGGTTGTAAAAAATGGGTTATGCGATCTAGAAAAGAATATCTGCGCTGTTCTTTTTATTTCATTAACGTTTGCTTTCTAATTTAAAATCTTAGTTGCTTTTTTATTGTAGTGTTTTTATCTTGCAACACGCGGGAAAAACGAGATATCAGCAACATTTCTAATCGAACAAGTAAATATAAATACATTTGGTGCCAAATCAGATATAAATATTTAATGCTTGACACAAATTACTTTTAAGTGATACTTAATTTCAAATAATCATCCGTAGGAAGCTCCAGAAGCACAATAGCAGAATTTAAAAATACTTCCCTGGAGCAAAGTAAAGGCATTCAAATTCAATTCTGTCGAATTATAAGTTTTGAAGTTATATGTGGCAAGGTAGGTTCTTAAATATTTACATCAAGCAGTCTCTAAATGCAAGCTATGCAAGTACAAATATCAGCATAAAGGAAAACCGTCGATTTATTTATTTATTTTAAATTGTTATTTCTATATATAAATATCCAATTATGTAAAACAAAAAGTGTATTACTCAAAAAATGTAAGAGACAGATGAAATACGGTTAGATCAGAGATAAAACAAAATATTTCAGAGAAGCACATTACTTATTGAATTGAAACCATTAAAAAATAAATTAACCTCCTAGAAAAAAGTATTCAGTTTAAAAATCTGTTTGTAGCAAAATTGTTGCATATTTTCTTTTTTTAAATGTTTAACAAAAATAATCGAGTTTCTTGTGATATATTTAGGGTTCATAAAATCAATATAAGAAATTAGAAAGGGCGAATCAATTTTATCATGTAGGATGTTGTAAGAGATGTATAATTTTATCAAATTGATTAGAAAATTTTAAGATCTTAAGTTAATATAAATAGTTTCAGTAGTATTCCTAAAGAATGCATTTAACGAGTAGTATCAATAATGGTAATTTCGGCTTTTCAAAATTAGTTATAATTTTTTTTCTGAGTTGTATCGCTATGTGATTGTACATTCTCGCCTTTCCTTTCAACTGGAATCGAGCTTTCCGATTAGTTTCGAGAATGGTTATTTAGATTTCCAAAATTATTTATAATTATTTTCCGACTTGCTTTTCTATATAGTCTTTTATTCACGTCTTTGTTTTCCTCTGGAATTGAGCATGGCATAATCGCATGTCTGTAGTTTAAAAAATATCGTCCTTAGAGTCACATAAGCAAGTTGTCCTAGTTCAAAAATTACCATTAAAGTAAAATGTCGCCTAATTTTATCAAATCGTATAGGCTTTAAAATTTTAAGGTGGAATAAAGATTTTCTGTATTGGTTCTAAAGGATGCCTTTAACGAGTAGTTTCGAGAATGATTATTTAGATTTCCAAAATTATTTATAATTTTTTTCGAATTGCTTCGCTATATTCCCTTTTATTTCCGTCTTTCTTTTCACCTGGAAGTGAGCTTTCCGGCATAATTCCATGTCTGAGTCTGTAAATTTTTAAATATTTACCCTCAAGAATTATAGAAACAAGCTGTCCAAGTACAAAAATTACTATTAAGGGAAAATGTAGCTTAATTTTATCAAATTGATTAGGCTTTAAAATCTTAACCCTCCTGGTGGTTGTTTCGACAAGGTATCCCGTCATTAGCAAAATTGATCAGATCTTGATGGACAAGATATCTCTTCGAAACTACTTGGAAGGTCAAGCTGGAATAAAGAATTCCTGTATTGTTCCTAAAGGATGCCTTTAACGAGTAGTTTCGAGAATGGTTATTCGGATTTCCAAAATTATTCATAATCTTTTTCCCGAGTTGCTTCGCTACATGCTCTTTGATTTCCGTCTTTCTTTCCACCTGGAATCGAGCTTTTCTGCATAATCCCACGTCTGAGAAGTGTCTGGCCGTCAATCCATCCCGACAAACTGACGACAGACACACAACACAGGCGCGGCAGAGCGGAGCAAATCACGTTGCCAAATGCTCACGCAAAGCTAAACACTCGCCTGACAAGATTGCAGCAGCAATTTCTAGCGTTTCAAATCATCCGCCGATGGAAGACAAGTCCAAGATTAGGGGGAAAACAACACCTAAAAAATAACTACCGTACCGCTCCGGCGAGGGAAAGGGATGATTTCTCTCAACCTGCCCCCCCTCAAATTGTTTGCTGAATCTAATTACTCGGCGTTTTAGATGAGCCAAGAGTAATTTTCCCTGTGTCGGAAAAATCAATTTAATCCCTGCTTTAAGGTTTCCAGTGCTAAAATCCCTCAAGCACCGTAGTATAAAGAACTATTTTTCTTCATTTTTGCTCGGTGCAGGGGAAGGTGCGTGAGGACAAAACTTTAGTAGAATGTCTTCTTTATATTCGACGTCTCTTACCTGTATTCCCATCCGGTAATTTGCCACTCCAACCCCCTCCCCTGTATCGTCTGTCTTTTTCACGGGGGATAGTGTTTGCCATATGTTGGGAGGTTACAGAGTAATTGGTGCTGAGCTTTGTTGGAAAATTAATTGTCTCCCGTGGCGTCGGACTTTTGTGTCTTGAGAATTCAATTCAATCGGGATTTGATGCTTATGAGGGGCATTTTCTGTCAAGTTAAATATGGGTGGTGGTAGTGTTTCTGCGGCGACATATGTTTCCTGTACGTGACTTCAGTTGGTTTCTTTTTTGAATACGATGTCAACACTTCACTGATAAAAGTTCCAAAGAATGAATTCCGAATTGATATATCATCTGCTTAGAGCAGAAACCGATTAACTTTGTTTTACTCTACAGCTGTTTAATCCTCTATGTGGTTTCGACTAGGTATCTCGTCCATCAAGATCTGACCAATTTTGATAAGATACATCTTGTCATCAATATATTCCCGATTTCTTTATGATGACGAAATCAAAAACTGGTCAGTTTTCTTCCAATGACGAGATATCTCAATGGCGTCCATCGAGATATGATCAGTTTTGCTGACGAGATGCTTTGTCAAGACAACCACAGGGAGGCTTAAACACTATTAGTTACTACATCAAACAATAAAAATTTATAAGCATTTTGATAGTATCATATATCTTAAACGGATCGCAATAAGGCAATTTATTTCTCATTATCATAAAACAAGCATTTAGTGTCTACGAAAAATTTTTGTTAATGTGTTTCTACTCTAACCTCCGATGTGATAGTTAAATGGTCGACACCAGTTATATTAAACGCCAAGCGTTGCCTAAATGGCGATAAACTGCATTTCAAGATAACCCCGATATGCATTATACGAAAGCATTTGGACAGCAGAAGTAAAATATTTGCAGACCCTTTGGTTTGTTTACACTGAAAATCACTTTCATAGCATTTGGAAAGTAATGATTTCTTTCGAAAAATTTCCGGTTGAAAATTGGCATTTTGAAAATTAGCAATGAAATTAATGAAAAATGAAAATACATCTAAGAATATTAGGTTAGAATGTTTTATTGGAAGCTTTTATGGGAACACTCTCTTACTGACAACTACAATGTACTCTTCTAATTATTTCAACTAATGGTTGGTTGATTTCTTTATTTCGAAAGGGCCAGATATGGCCAAGTTGTTGGTCTGGCTTTTTACATCAAGTAAATGACTGACATAAATAGAGAAATACACCAAGGGTTGTTACAGGAATCAAACCCGCGCCATCTAATTTGCAGGCTGGAATTCTACTTATGAAATACTTGTGTTATAAATATAATCTGTTTGCTTATTGTCTAAGAAAAAATAATTGAATTTGGGGATTTTCTAATGATAAATGTATCTCAAAATTTTCATTTTGTGATTAGAATTCGGTTTTGGAGTGAGATTTAAAGCAATATTGATCGTGAGAGAGGAATGTCTATACTGAATATGCTATTCAACCTGTGTCACAACCATTATACAAGCTACCACATTGGACAGTGCTCTTACTGGTATAATCTTCTCAAGGACATTGTAGCAAATAGGAAGTCTCATTAGATTATGCAAGAAATCGAAAAAAAATTATAGTCATTAATTCATACACTTTGTATTTAAATTTATTCCTTTAATTTGTTTCTTGTATGTATCTATCACTTGAAGACGACTTATTACATATCGGAGATCAAGAGCAATAGTTAGTGACATCTGCATTAAAACAAATCAGTATTTAAGCAGTAAACCTATAATGAAATTGTACATTTAACTCAAAATGCTCCAAATTGTTTTGAACCCATGAGAAAAGGATTTTATGAGCAATCTTGGCATCCCAAATAGAATATAGAAATTTCGAATATAGAAATTAATATTTTTTGTTGGGCTTTTGATAGTAAAACGTCATTAATAAGGAAAAGCCAATCAAGTTTACAAGTTTTTCATATTTTAGTTATTCCTGAAAATGTTGTTAATCGCTAAAAATAAATTAGTCAGTAATGAAAATTCAATGCAATTAACAATATGGGTAAAAGTATTATGCAAGGTGTGTGATGCAGTTTGATGTTACACTATATTACACACCTTGCATAGTAACTAAATTGTTTGAACAAAAGTAAAAGCCTTTCTAGCTTTAAATAACTTCTAATCTGAAAACCTGAAAGCCCGATAGCACCACCGATAAAATTGCACTGCCTGATACGACATATTGGGAAATTCTTGCTGAGTTGCTCATGAAAGTGGTACAACGACCAAAAGCGACTGTATCTTTATGGTGAAATTAGCCACCACGGTAAAAATTTACTTACAATACAGTGGTATACATAGCAATGTAATCCAACTCCACCATGAAGTACTTTTCGTCAGATAAAAAGTTGCACCGTCTTTCACACGTCCTGTTAAAACACACTAACAGACAAACGTTTAAATGTAATATGTGGGAAATAGCAGATATTACTTTAAATATGTCAGTGTTGCAAGCAATCATTCATCCCTACATATTAAATCAAAAGCGAGTCGAGTCACTGGAACAGAAGCCACTGAACAGGTCAGCCTTCGTTACGCAGCAGACAGAGCCCCCGAAGTGAAAGAAGAAAGAAATAATTACAAACACAAGCAACGGACAATCTGCATTCATAACAATGAAGAACTGTGTGGAAATTATTACACTGCGACGTTTCTCTGCGGTTGGGGGCATCATGCAACGAAACTTCGCCCGCACTATTTGAACAGTGTGCACCGTCCACATGTAAGGGGCAGCTGAAGCCTCATTTACATAGGATACGCTCAGTCTTTTGCTTGTGGTTCGTTAGTTCCCGGAACCTCGCCTTAATTTTCCTTCAAACGGAATAGCCGGGAAAGTTGGAGCGGACGGAAATTGGGGACGACTCGCTGCTGGAAAGGGGGCTCTTCTAAGTTCATTAAAAAGATTGCAGAGACTGTGCAATCGAAAAATGCAACAGAATCGTTAACATTCCAAAGAATAGCCCAATCAACAGATGCAACTTAGAACGGATGGGGGAAAGGGATAAGAAGCAAACCCCCATAAGTCGAGCAGTTTTCCTTATTTTGGACATTTCTGTTGATTGGTTTTCGAGATCATTCCTCTTCTGCTCAGGCTGTTTTACGAACTGAAGAGCTTTCGGCAACAGTGGGGTATCCCACATTTTATAAAAACGGATAAAATGAACCGTTACGATCATCGGAGACACACATGCAAGGATAGACCGGAAATTCTTTATGGATAGACATTGGATTAGCCCATTTTTCTGAGACTCGAAGGGAGCGTAAAAATTCATCCATTTCCAAAAATATAACATTTGTGAAGTCTTCAATTGTGAGCTTGATTGTTAAGACTGTTTTGTGAAAATGAAATATAATGAGTACGCAAAAGTAATGAGTAAATGTGTTAAAGTAGTAATGAAAATAAATAAGAAATGAGCTCCCGAAATCTCAACTTAATTTTCCTTCAAACAGAATGGCAGTGAAAGTTGAATCAAACTGAAATTGGAGACGACTCGCCTGACTGAAGGGGCCTCTTCTAAGTTCATACCTAAGATTTCGATTTCTTTACGAAATGAAGGGCTTATGGTAATAGTGGAATAACCCGCATTTTGTTAAAATGGATAAAATGAACTGCAGATATCATCAGGACACACATACAGGAATAGACCGAATGGAAGGATATTCCAATCCTTAATTAATGAATATGTTTGTGGATAGACATTGGGTTAGCCACATTTTGTGACTCAATTTTCTCTCGAAAGGAATAACAGGGAAAGCTGAAGCAAGCTGAATTTGGGAGTGACTAGCTGACGAGTTTTCGATAATTTTTATTACATATAAAGACTTTAGAAAAAATTCATAATTTTTGATATTTTAGGCAGAAAAATGTAATTTTTAAGATTAGTTTGAAGTCAACTTGAAGTTTATTGTGTGAATAAGTATTTTAAAACACTTTTTCTCCTTTAGTCACGTTGGCGTGGTGTGGGAATTTGGAGAGTGGGGTACTAGCTAAGGTGTGATCTCGTCTTCTGGCCATGGTTCAAAATTACATGGTGTTGTCCTCGAATCTTTCCCTTCGTGGGTTGATCCCGGAGCGTCGCAAATGGCCCGTTGTATTGCTCCAGTGCGACGTTAATTAAAAATTCCAAATTACAACGCAAAACGTCAAAGGTTACGAGCCGAGCTATCGGAACGAAAGTTTTTGACCAAGCAAAGAAACTGTTGAGGAAATGGAAACACGATTTGGTTTGTCTGAAGCAATAGATCCTAAGTTCTTTTCCTTTGGGTATGATCCTGGACTGTCGCCAATAGACCGTTGTGTTTCTCTAGTGCGACGTTAATTAAATACCTACTTACCTACCTTTTTCCTTTGCGTGCGACCTTCTCACTCTCCCCTACATTCTGATTTTTCCAAAAATTTGTTGGAATGACAAAGTTTGGAGATGAATCGTACTTAAAATATATATGATATAAGATACAGTCGCTAAAGTTTTTACGTTTAAGGTCAAGTGATCTTTTTAAATGTACTGACATAAATAAAAATAATTAATTGTTGAATAATTCAAAAATATTATAGTGTTTGATTCATACTGCTGTATTTTTAATAAACAAAGAGGTAAAATTTGTGTTTAACATGCAACTCCGAAGTTTAATTATAGTTATTAAAACTTGTAGTGACAAACTAAATTATAAATTAGTAAACTTTCATTAAGTGTGCTGCAAGTTTCGAGAATATATACTTGAGTAAGTGATGACAGAATGCATTCAAATGAACATATTTATTTTCTAAACCCATAAAAGCTTATTTATAATCATTCCTTCTTTATCTATAATGTAGGAAACCAATAGTTTACATTTATTCTTTGTAGTGTAATCACTCATCTGTGTGACTTACTGTTGAAAGTCAAATACATGTACAAGAACAGGTATTATTCAAATACGCGAGTAAGTCTTTCGGTCATTGCACACAATCTATCAAAGTGAAAAACTATGTTATACACTAATTCATCCCCGACTTTTGTACTTCAAATAATCACAGAA
This sequence comes from Meta bourneti, assembly GCA_933210815.1. Lineage (NCBI taxonomy): Eukaryota > Metazoa > Arthropoda > Arachnida > Araneae > Tetragnathidae > Meta > Meta bourneti. The sequence goes on along the minus strand of OW119929.1, from coordinate 71,632,578 downwards.
TTTGCTATCTTTGATATTTATCCTAAAGAACAACAGGATTCGGATATAGACATTGTGAAGATAAATTAAAATCTATACATAACATAAATTAAATAGAATCATATATGTTAAGTAAGGTAGGTAGGTAGTTGAGTTTACATCGCAATGGAGCAACACAACAGGCTAGTTAACGGTCAGGCATGCATCCTAGAGGGGAAGATTCGAGGTCTCGTAATTTTGAACCACGGTCAGATTACGGGGTCAACACCTGAGATGCCACCCCACTTTCCAAATGTCCACAACATGCCAAGTTGGTTGGTTGGTTTTGAGGTTTTATGGCGCAAGGGCCATATTTGGTCATGCTGCGCCAGACACAATACAATATCAAGTAATTGACACAAGACATACAATATCAAGTAATTGATACAAGACATACAATATCAAGTGATTGATACAAGACATACAATATCAAGTAATTGACACATTCACAGTGAGAGCTTTACTGACACAGAAGAGAGAAATGCACCCAGGGAGGAATGCATCTGGCAGGAATCGAACGTGCGCAGCCTACAACTCGAAGGTTGTTAGCGCAGTGGGCATTCCCACTGAGTCACTACGGCCCCCAACATACCAAGAGAACAATTGAGTTCACGGAAAAATAACATGCACCAGCCCCCACTTACACAACGGTCTTTGGTTGAATCGAGTTTTAAACTCGCAACCCTCCGATTACTAATCCGATATGTTAAGCAGAAAACATGTCTGAAACAGAAAAAGCTCTCGAAAGCTGAGGTCTGGCTTCATGAAATTTGCACGGCATATTATTCTGGAATTTCTATGTTGAGCAAACTATTTTCAGCTAGCTACATCTTTCCCTTACAACCATACAAGTAAAATTTAATGTCGAATATTTCGGAGACTAATTTTTAATCAAACTCGAATCAAGGCAAAATGTCAAAAGCTCTTACGAGTCGAACCAGCTAAATGTAGCTCGTGGAGCGGACAAAGCTCGAAAGGATTTTCGACCACGCAACGAAACTGTTGTGAAAATAGAAACACGATTTGTTTGTCTCAAGCAACAAGAATTCTCTGTAGAAGCTAGGAAGTAAAGCTGGTTGAATGTAAAATTTTTACCAGTATCCATTCTAGCTTCAGAGGAATCAAAAGGGAAAAGAACACAAGAATGTGAAGCGGATGAAGTTTAAAAAGTTGTTCAATGACGCAACGAAACTGCAGAGGAAACAAAGGCTCGACTTTGTCTGGAGCAGCAAAAAGGTTAAGACGATTAAAAAAGTTAGTCGTTTATAAATTGAAAAAAATCTTTATTTTGAGTTTCACTTTTCACGGGTATGGCTAAATAGAATTTATAGGTCTCATAATATTTCCAGCTTCTGACTCAGTCGGAATTCTATACTTTGAGTAATTAAGAATGGAATTAATTATATTTTCTTCTGTCTAAAACGCAGGAAATTCTGGATTAATTTCCTGTGAGAACTGCTATACGAGGCAAATTAAATGTACAAATAGAATTTAAAGACCCGAACAGTTTTTCAATGTCTCATTCATTACATTCCCATGCACTTTCGATTCATACTTAGATGAATTCAGGCTGACTATACATGAAACAGTCGACCCACGGGAATGAAATAATAGGCTTTAATTGACTCACAAACACGAATATTCAAACCAAAAAAATTAGTTTATGTAAGGAATCATTCGACCCAGTTCGAATGCAATAAAAAAACCCTTTGTTCCTCTGCAACGGGGAAAAGGAAAAAACCAGAGCGGTGAACGAAAACGGGAATAAAACAAACGTTCCATTAAAAAACTTTTCGCTAGTCATTCTCCCGAAGTTTTCGGGAGAAATGTGCTTCCCCTCCCCTACTAATTCCACACCAGCCAAAAATTAACAGATAGAAGTTTTTCTCGCATCAGCGTACTTTTTGCAGAAAAACTTTGGGACACAAAAAAAGGGAAGACTAACAGTCGAGTAGCAATTTTTTTCCCACCGAGTGCAGGAAAAAATTCAGGAAAAAAAAGGAAGAAGCTTCCGTGGAGCGGACATTTCGAGAACAGAAATTAAATGCAGAATTAGGCAACATGGCAAAACAGAAGGCCTGTGTTTTTCCATTCGTTTTGATGAAGTCAAAGGGAAGTTTTTTTATCTAACCATTCCTGGAAGATGAAGTTTTTTATCATTCAATTTTTTTCTCGTTTTTCTCTGGTGGAAAAAGTCATTGAATCGCAGTTGATGTGGAAAGCGTTGAATTAAAGCGAATTTTACGTAAAATTCTGCCGGCGCTTTGACGGGCATTTTCTTCTACTCGGGCCTTCCAGCTATATTGTTCAAGTAAGAAGGGGACTTACATTAATCAAAATATGTTACCCATTTAAACTAATGTGCAAGCTCTCTATACAATTTAACATATTCAATCTCGGAATTCTTTGTATTTAGTGATATTTCTGCCAAATAAATGACGAAAATAAACCTCGAACAATGTTAACACCGTAAAACTGACATTAGGGTCCCCCATTGCACAAAGGGTTTGCCCATTGAGCTAGCAACCTGCGAGTTGTAGGTGGCGCCAGTTCGATTCCTGTGACTTACGGATGTATTTTTCTCTTCTGTATCAGTAAAACTTCCCTTGCAGGGGTACGTCCATTGCGTGACGTTATCTGCCTTGTGTTTGACACAGCTTGGCAAAATATAGCCTTCTTTGCCATGAAAACCAAAACAAACTAAAACTGACTGAAATGAGTTGGTTACTTTCTAGATACGAAATTTCAATGTTTCCTAAAAAAGATATTTTCAAAAATTTATACACATATTGTTGTTTTTCATTCACAAACCTGCAATTGCTATACTATATATATATCAAATTTAAAAGTTACTTAACCTGATGGAGCAATTGAATATAATGATTAAATAAGTTTGAGGCAGCTTCTTGGTTTCTTTTTAGAGTGACATTTTCATTAATATCGTAGAAGGAATATATACATGGAAAGTAGGTAGTTCATTAACGTCGCACAGGATCAACACAACGGCCTATTGGCGATTGTCCGGGATCAATCCCGAAGGGAAAGATCCAAGCTGCATGGAAGATGTGAGTTTATAGTGTACTGTTTGCATCAGCAAGAGGTAAGCAGATTATACTTCATTCTTACGAGGCTCTAATTCGATGTCTCTGCACGGATTCCTTTTCGTCGAGTTTTGTCTTTCCGGTTATTTAACAGATTATACAAGTGAAAATAAAAAGGAATCTAATAACCCCCTTATTAAAGAACAGAGACATCTTTAAGTATTATATTTCTAATTAAGACTCAAAATGTTGTTTACAAGTACTGCCATCATTATAGTAAAGTTACTTTTGATATGGGAGTAAACTAAGAGATTGAATCTTGATTACTCTAATACAGCTAATCGTCATTTGACCGTGTTTCAAAATTACGTCTTTTGTCCTCGGATCTTTCCTTTCGGGTTTGATCCCGGACCGTCGTCAATAGTAGTGTTGTGTAGCTCCAGGGGGGCGTTAAAATACCTATCTACCTAATACAGATAAACTGCATGGTGGACAGAAAATTGATACGTGAATCTATGGACACCAAGAATCTCAAACTTTGGTGATGGTAACATGATATTCTGCTTAACTCTGTAAAGACTTTCGTTTACGTTGATTGGTTTGGATTTATGACTCATGGGGCCATATTTGTCCAAACTGCCCCAAACAAAAGACAGACAACGTCAAGTAATTCTAATACGCACAAGGAAAGTTTTACTAATACAGAAGAGAGATGTATATCCAAGGTAAAATACAGGAATTGAACCTGAGCCACCTGTAACTCGCAGATTGATGACATAGGGGTGAAATATAAGTAGACTGACTATTGACTGTCAAGAGAAGCTTCAAAAAGTGTGACCAACATGAAAACTAGTAGTCACGTGACTGTTCTGTGAAAAATTGACTGGGGTGGTCGATTTGGCATCTTATCGCCTCTTTTGGCGATATGACATCTAGTGGCAGGGTAGATGTGTGAATGTGCACTCCTATAGAGTGACGACCGAAGTGTGAAATTGCCTAAGTCTACTACTATGTCGCGCGGACCAATCAGATGATGAATCAATGGATGTGGATCTTCTCCCATCCGTAAACCAATCAGATAATGAAGGTTCTTTTCCACCAGGCAGGCGAAAGTAGTCTAAGGATCATGTTGCTACTAGTTTTGGTCACATGATCATGGGCACATAAAAAGGTTACATTTGCATACTCTATTTTATATTTCCTTCTTTGGTTGCTATGGCAAACCCACTGAACCACTGCCAACCCCCTCAAGCCACATGAACTATTGTCATCAACTCAAATTAAATGGACTTCAAAACACCCATAAATCCTTTAAATGTTTCCTTGATCACTGGATAGTGGTTTAGTGGTTAATCAGTCACACACACACACATATGTAGTTAATATGTGAAATTTCTTGAATATATATGTAACTTTATAATATTTACTGGTGACTACCACTTTTTCTTGACATAGCATAAACCTTAATAATCAGAGCTCGGATTAACCGAGTTCCCATATAATCCGAGCTGAATTTGATACAGTTTATAAAATTTATATGTAGGACTTCGAGCATATATTACACACTTTCTCCAAAGATAAGAGAAAGTACTGCGAAAAAGAAGGCTTTCCCAAGCGAGTTGAAACGACAAACAACTCACGTCCAAGCAAAAGTCACGTTATTGCAAAATTATCACAATACATAAATGCTGTAATATAAATCTGAGTTTATATTTTTCTTGATACTAGCTTTAAGGACTTTTCAGTAGCAGTAGTAATAACATGCATTTCAGAAAAACTTTTCTGTATTTCGCATTGGCTGTTTTGTGTCACTATGTCCGTATTATTCGAATTTCTGGTTATCCGAGTTCTACGGCACTATTTTAATAACAAAAGATTGTGAAGGGATGCCCAAGAAATATTTAATATACTCCAGAATATTTATTAGTATAAGAGTGTCAGATTGCTCACATTTTGATGACCTGAAGTCAGAAAGAAACGCTGGCACCTAGTTATGAGGTAAGAGACCTTTCGAAAATACTTTTAAGCACAAAAATAACTAATTAAGCTCAACCTCCCTGAAACAGTTGTATTAGCGTCCAAAATTGTGCTGGCACATGCTTTAAAAATATTTATGGATAAGTAAATGTCGTTATAAAAACTTTAACCGTTAACCCTCTGAAGAACACTTTGTGTTGTTCTGCGAAGTTAATTAAACTACCTGCCTACTTTTAACCTTCTGAGCACGATATTTCCGAGTAGTGTAGTATTGCTTTTCCCCAAACAACAGATATGACTAAACAACCAAATCTGTAAATTGAAGAAATCTGTATTCTTTCAACATTTAGAAAGATTCTATTGGTCCTTTCCTTGGAATAGAATCCATTTCAAAGATTCTATTTACTCCTTTTAGAATAGAATTACTTGACCCTTCTGGTCGTTGTTTCGAAGAGATGTTTCGTCATAAGAAAAACTGATCAGATCTTTATAAACGAGATATGTCGTCATTAGAAGAAAACTGACCAGACCTTGATCTGCTCATCCTAAAAAAATCGGCAATATCTTGATGACGAGGTATCTCGTGATTAGCAAAATTGGTCAGATCTTGATGGACGAGATATCTCGTCGAAATCACATGGAGTGTTAAGACTTCACTGATGCTTTTCTCAGAATATAATCCTCTGAAAAAATTCTATTGGCATTTCCTTCGAATAGAATCCATGGAAATAATTTTATAAGTGTTATTAAGTAATGAGTGCATAGGTTTATAAGTGTAAGCGAATAAAAAGAGAGGTTCGGTCCTTTCGATGGATGCAGGTTTTTACATTTAGAGGGGGCATTAATTTATTTATTTCGAAGTCTAGTTCTAATATTCCATGATGCATTTTGAACCTAAAGAAATATACGTATGGTCCCTAAGCTTTTCTTCGAAAGGGGAAAAAACAAATATGAAGCACGTTTCCCTAAGTTCTTTAGTTGGATCAGAATTATGCTACCGTAAAAATTCATTCACCACTGTTTTGATCTTCGAAACGTTTTTACCGTAATGAATTTAAGATTTTTGCCCGTAGGCAATTTCTTTTTTTCCGTTTGAGTCGGTGCTATATTCGTGGAAAAACAATTCCTATTCGCCCACACATAAAGAAATACTGCAGTTTGATTGGCTGAAGAACGCAAATTAAATGAGGGTAAAATGTTTATATTCGCAGAAGGGGGTACACCCCTTTGCCCCGGTATGAAAAAACACCGTGGAATTAATGCAGTCTCTCAAAATAAACTAACCGCGTCGTTTTTTCTTTCGTTTTATTAAAATTATAATTAAATATTTTAAGAAAAGGGAATATGAATTCATTTTTGGAGCTGAAATTTTGTTTTCAAATAAAAAGTTTCTTGTACAGTTTGCTTAGGCAAATTATTATTATGAAAAAGTTCCACATCTCCATATTTGCTCGACCAAAATGTTTGAACGAGTTTTCTTTTTTTGTCAACAGGGGAAATTAACTTTTCAGTGAAAAAGTTCTGATTATTAAATAAAGGTTATTAAGACTTCATTCGAAATGAAAACAAGGAAAATTAAAAATTTGTTTAAAAGAGATAAATCCAAGCTAATGAATTCGAAAATGATCAACCAATAAATTTGTTTTTTCTTTGCCGATCACAAATTCTTTAATTACTTTCATCACTTCTGATGGCAGTTTTTTATTTAAAAAAATTATGTTTCTCTTATTATAAAGCATACTTAGTGGACTGTTTTCTTGCCTAAAAGTACTTATAAATTTAAATGTTTGCTTCTGTCTATAAAATGCTCTATTGAGTGTTTAAAATTTCTATTTTTCAAAACTTTCAATTAGGCATACTTAATGAATCAATTCAATTAAAAAACTTAATTGAACTAATGAGAGAACTATTTATTGTTATAAAAACGATGTAACTTTGATAAATTTCAACAATTTCTTCTTTTATATCGTATTTTCTAACGTAAATGGGATGGCAACATTTGTTTTTATTCTTTTTGAGTTATCTTCAAAGGTAGTGCAAAAACTACAACTACCATTAATATTTCTACAAAGATCTTAAATAAGGATTTTGTGTGTCAATCAGAAGATATTAGAAATTTAATAAAATTAATAAATTTACTAGTTCACTAAATTTTTCTCATTCTTTGTCCCTTTTGATAATTTATCTGAATTATTAACATATTTAAATGTAATATATGATTTGATTGACTGAGAAACATAGATTAGAATGCACTAGTATTCTTATTGTCACAATAAGAATGATGTTTACATCCAAATCAGTAGTATTCTATATTTGAAAACTTCCTAAAAGAAGTTTTAACTCTTTTATTTAATCTCATATATACAATTCAAAGTATCCTGATTACTTAAGAAGTAAAAATTTGATCAAAATGGAATAATAATTTGTCTCGTATTTTAATTGCTTTCGTCTAATATAACATACGTAAGCCGGTCTATTCTGAATTTTTTAAATATTACGTACGAAAAGATAGGTTTATGCACTTTTGAAATAGTTTTTTCGATGGTAACTATGTCTATTACGAAGTATGCTTGCATTAAGATATCATGTACTTTGAAGTACTCTTAAAATGCTTCATTTTTGTACCTAAACCTTGAATAATTAATACAAGACACATCATGTGTGTGTTTATACTGAGAGTTTTAGCGTAGTGAAAAATGTTATTTATATCATTAGGATACTTAAATAAAACATTACGATTTTTAAAACTTTAAGCATTGTATACCTGAATATTTATAGATATGCACGGATTTTATTTTAGGGGTCTTATATATGTTTTGAATTATTTGTATCAATATATTATATCTAGGTTGAGCAAGAGCGATCAATGCATCATTATGCAATAAACACAATATTCTTTAGTAGAATAAACAGATTTATTTTTACATCTAAATATAAATATTTTTTAATCAATTACATATTGATAAAAAATTTAAACTATAATATGAAGTCCAATCACAGAAATTAGTAATATTAACTAATTGTTTAATTTAGTGAAATTCACTTCATTCATCAAACCCTAACTACAAATTCTCTGGAATAAAAAGTATTTGAGTTACTCGATAATAAAGATCCTTCCTAATAAGAAGTGATATTCCCGAGCTATAATGTCGAATAGTACTGAAGAACCTTGGTTTTTGAAACATGGCATATCATGAAATATGTATCGATATAATTTTTGATACTTCTATAATAAAAACGACCTTAAATTATTCATACTTATTTCTCAGCACAAAAATAAATACTTAAATATTAAAAACTTCAACACAAATCAAGTAAATAAATATGCCTAGATGCATTTTATGCACCTTAAATTTACCAATTTTGTAATAAAGACATCAATTAAAACCTGATTTTAACAAAAAGGTATCAATTACGATGCAAACTTGAGAAAATGAAATCATACCCTTTATTAAATTATTTCCTTTCATATAATCGTTCAAATTCCGTGAAGCATGCACCAAATCAATTACATCAAATTTTAATTGTAATCAGATTTATTGCAGGTAATATAAGTTATTTAAAGTAATTTTGCTCGAAGTAGCTTCATACATTACGTGCAAAACGAATATATATTTTTTCTTGATCCATTAGTTATGATTACTTTAGAAATTCTTAGTTATTTTGTTTAATTGAAGGTTATGATTTAAATAAATTCATATTAAACAGCGAATTGTTTTGTTGCATCGTTGTTTTATTTATTTTTCAATAAAAATAATTTGATGTGATATTTTTCTCTATATAACTTTAAACTATTCTAATGTATAACTCTTAACACTTATATTCGAAAATCAATCTGAATTTTGGAACATTTTAATGTAAATGTACATTTGGACAGTTTAAAATGTTTTATACATAGCAAAATCTTCTTTACCTTTTACTATCCTTAGGAAGATAAATACCATATACAAATATATTGGACTTTTGATATTTCGTATTATATATTTTTTTTATTCTTGTATTTAACTACATCTTTTAACACTGGGTAATATATTAGAGTTGACAAGAAAACAGCTGCATCAAACAAGAATTCTGTCTCAGAAGATGAATATCTAAAAATATTTAGACGAGTGATTTTTTGACAGAAAGAGTTAAAAAGAAACAGGATTTAAAAACAACAGTAAACATCTCTGGTCGTTTTAGAGTGCAATTTGGAAAAGTGGTTACCAATTGATCGTGTTCTTCAAATGCAATAATTTGCAACTCGTGAATAGACGAACAGTTCGTCTCACGAAAGTTCACAACTCGTGAATGACGATAGTTTAAGTTGTAGGGAAATTGACAATATCTCACAGCAATTTAAAATAGTCAGATTTATTTTAGCTTTAATAGCATTTACGTTCTGCAGTTGTCGAAAATTTAGCTTTAAAATTGACAATCGAAAAAGTAAACACGTTGTTTTCTTGTTATTCTCTGCGTCTAAAAATAGTTTTTTGGAGAGGTTTTTAATTTAAGATATTTCTGTGAGGTAACTTTCACATATTGTACGATTGTGAAAAATAATGCTCCTGATCTAGATTTGATTTTAAACGATTAGTCTGTTTCTATGCAAACTACAATCGAAATATTAATTCTATAAACTTATTTCTTTTCGTGGAAAAACATTAAACCATGCATTCTTTTGCTTATTAACAACGTTGCAAAAGTAGAAAAGCTGTCGAAAAATGATTTAAGATATTTCATTATACTTTATTTTGATATAAGTTCTCTAGAAGAATGTGGCCTATTTTTAAGATTCGCTTTATTTCATTAATTAAATAATAAAAGATAATAAAGAGAGTGTATATCATTAAATGTTCATACGATGAGAGAAAATGACTCCTTAACGTTTTTATTACGATATATAATGTTTGAAACAAATATAAAGTTACATAAAATACACTCTCTATTTCAGTTTTCAAAGTAGCTTCCAAACATGCATTTATTTATTCAATACATTGGATTGTCACTATTTAAAATCAACTATTGTTTTACATTCCACATATTTTAAATGCTGTCGAAAAATTATTTTTAACTGCTCTTTCATTCAGTAGTAGAAAAACAATATTCTAGTGGAATAAAGTTGTGTTTATTGTATCATGAGAAAATTATTAAGATGGCTAAAATGTTACAATATGTAATCCTTATTACTTTATTGAAAAATCTACAATTCCTTTCTTATTTTTTTGTACTTCAGGTGCAATATTTTTCGCTAACCACGATACCATTTTATTGGTAATGATAATTTTTTCGAAACAAAATATACGTAAATTCCTTTTGTCGTAGTGAAGAGATTTGAGATTAAGTATGAATCGTATCCGTAACACGTAAAAACGATAATTTCTAATTTAATACATAATTATCCAAACAAATGAATATGCGAATGAAATTCTTGTACTTTTAAGGTAGATTCGTTTAAGTTAATATATTTCTTTGGTCTTATGGCACAAAAGCCATATTTAGCCATATACGTATATATATATATATATATATATATATATATATATATATTTCAGCATGATCATTACCTACTTTAAGAGTATGGACAGTTTCCAGGTTTCGTGGTAATCTTTATAATCATCCCATACTTCTGTGTCAACTTGTAAAAATTCATTTGGGAGACTTGATTTTTCAAATAACTTTTAATTTTTTTGATACATCCTCCATGAAAGTATTAAGATCAATCATTTTGCGCTCTATGGAATCTCTTGCTTTGAATGAATATGAATCTTTTCTGCATAGCCCTTATAAGTATTTTTGAGCTGTTTGACACGTTCTTGTAAAAAAGTGCTGGTGTGACAAGATTCGCTGGCAAGTATCAAAGATGATTTGATAGCCTCTGTGATGCAACTTTTGACACATGCGAATCTATATTTGAATAACACAATGGAGATTGAAATAAAGTAAAATCATTATAAAGTAACACTTTGTGTTTCACTGGACTAACAAGATCTTATTTTCAGTAATTTTAATAAGTCAACTATAACATTGATTGCACTTGTAGGAAACTAAACAATGGAGAACTGCTAGCTTGTTCCTACAAAGTGTAGCGAAAGGAAAGTCATGCATTCTCATATACTGCAATGTCAGGAACAATAGCCTCATTGATCTACATTTAACTATTCTGGCTCAAATTTGTCCAGAGTTATTTTCTAGCATATTGGAACAAAATTAGAGGTTTTCTTAAGGGGGAAATGTAAGAAAATGACAATAAAGGACTAAATATATTAAATATATATTCATAATATGAATTTATATTATTTATTCATAATATATTTCAAAAGTGTGTTATTGAAAATAAGAAACACGTACATGTCTTAGAAGCTATAAAAATATTCCGATACAATAGATTAAGAACAGAATTAAAACATAATCTCAAAGATACTCCGAAAACTGAAAAAAATGCAAAACACTCAATCTCCGCAGCGCAAGATATAAAATATAAATAGAAAGGATCACTTATGCTAACGCCTATCGCTAAGTCTATCCTATTTCGTGATAGTGTTAGTTAGCATCTTTGGTAAACTCGTCAATCAATCAATTTGTCAGGTTTATTGAAAATAAGAAACACGTACGTGTACTTAACTACACGAACTTGTGCCAGTAAAAAAATCCCGATATCGCAGATTAAATACAGATTTGAAATATGATCCCAAAGATACTCCAAAAACTGAAAGAATAAAACAACAAAACTCTCAATCTCCGCATCGCAAGGTATAGAATTTGAATAGAATAGATCCCTTATGCGAACACCTATCGCTCAGTCTCTCCTATTTGCATACCTAATGCGTGAGCTTCTCATAAGACGAGATGACACCGGCAACTTGATACGCTTCCCTCTACATGTCAATTCCCATCCCTCCGATATGCACACCGCCGCGTAACTTCAAAATCAACAATGCAATTTAGGATCGCGCTGTGTGCTCACAGAGCGCCGGGACACCTGCGACCCCCGCTTCACGGCATTGACGCCGGGGCGGACGGGGAAGCAGCGCCGGACGCCCGCCGCTTTGTTGACCTACGGATGTCGTTTTGGAACATGTCTGCATATCCGTGGCATGACAGGCACGAAAATGCACGTCGGCAGCGATTGATCTAGTTTGGCTTTATCTATAACACTACTATGCTACTGACACTTATGGTAGTCAAACGTAGCGATTGTGTCGCTAGAATGGAAATTTGCTTCTTACGGATGGTGAAACGTTTTGAATTGGCTTGAAACGGCTTGAGTTTACAAATAATTTCAAGTGGTACCCGTACAAATAAGCTTGATAATTGTTTTTTATTACAAAATGTAATGAACAAATTGCTTCAATAATTTTTTTAACCACTTGAGAGCAAAAAGCGGAGGTTGTGTTTTTTTTTTTTGAAAAACAATCAAAATTATTTCTATTATTTTTATCAGATTGGTAAAAAAACATAATACATTTTTGGTGCTCCACAGAATTTTAGTAGTTTATGTGTGACCATGAGATAAAAAGGTTGAAAATCGCTACTCTACTGAATCTAATAGGTTTGACAGTCTAAAGTTGGGATGTATACAACAGTTTGGATTAAACAATTCCCGTCGGCTTACAAGTGAAACACACTAAATCCAAATTTTCGAGATAAAAGATTTTTAACTTTTCTAATTCAGAATGTAGTGATATTTATACGTAATAAAGCCAAGTTACTTTTACTTTGCATGTAGATTAGATTTCTTCTTGAGAAACTTACACTTAGTGAATATAATTTGTTCCCCTTCGTTTTCTCTGAACTATGTATTTTGACTTAGTGTGTTTCACTTGTAAACCGAGGAAATTAACATTGGCGTACTGCCAAAGTAATTAATTGTATTTTAAAACGGGTTAATGAGACAATTTAGGGTTGAATATCTATGCTTTATTAGCTTTTTTATCATTTGGAAACAATTTCTTTTAATAGTCGTACCATGACAGGCTGAAGAGCACGAAAATTGATAGCGGTTTAGCTTGTTTATCTTTATCTGAATCATGCTACTGATACTGTATTGAATATATTTCTTTTATTAAAGTTTAAAAGTTGGGATATACACCACATAGTTTCGACTAAAACAATTCTAAATCGTCATCTTACAAGTGACACACCAAGTCAACATTTTCAAGATATACGTTTTTTAGTTTTTCGAGACCAGAATGGGGTGATATTTAGACTGGTCAAGTCCACTAAGTTACTTTTTATTTGCATGAAGGTTCGATTTCTTCTTGAGAAATGCACTTAGTTAAGCTTAAGGAGCCATTTTGATACACATTGTCACTGTTTGACACACTCTTCAGTCTATCTACATGGTTGCATGATAGGCGGAAGATTTCAAAAACATACTATAGTGATATATCTTGTTTAGATTTTATCTGTACTAGGATGCTGATACTTTTGATACTAAATTGAATCTACTGCTTTTGTTAGACTATTGGTTGTGACACATCACATAGTTTCGATTAAGACAATTCCAAATTAACATTGACGGTGACGTTCGATGGTATTTTATTGAAGCGATGACCTATGGTTTGTTAGCTTTTATGACATTTTGGAATATTGCATAGTCGTAGTATGACATACTATGGAGCATGAAACTGCTTCGATAGTGTTTTGTCTCATGAAGCCTTGCCTGTTTCAAGGGTATTATTGAGCTACTGATATAGTAGATACTACTGTTTTTATTGATCTAAATATTTAAATATACAGTCTATCTCTTAGAGAAAAGATTATTAACATGCTTACGGTTTGTGGCACCCTTGAGAATGAAATTAGAATCTTTGCTGACACATCTACACATCGTTATTAGAACGCTTAAAAAATAGTTTTCTTTTAAAATTGTTTAATTTTAAATTATAGTGGAATATTTAACACAAATATGTCGAATTTATTTTTAAAAACTACGTACTCCATTATTTATTTTGCTTAAAATCTATGAATGACAAAGATAGGATGGGTTTAGAATAACCTTAGAAGTCACATTGCAGTAAGTATATAATTATAGATGACTATAGAGAGAGAGAGAGAGAGAGAGAGTGGGGAAATATTCCCAATTAACATCTAAGCAAGCATTCGGTTTTACTTTAAAATGGGTTAATGAGAAAATTTTGTGTTGAAGACCTACGGTTTCCTAGTTTTTATATCACTTTGAAAGACGCTGTCTTTGCATAGTCGTAACATATCCGCTTTTTTATGATCTTAAGCACGTTGCTAAATAATTTTGTGAAGGAAATATTTAGCAGATCATAATCTGTAAGATATATTTTATCCGAAACTTCGACTTGTTTATGGATCTCATACCTCAGTCATACCCATGAATGTTGATATTTCTTACCACTTCTATTTCTTCTCTTACATCGCTTGAAAACAAAACTTACATTTCTCATTGGCTTTATCACTTCGCTAGGAGAAAATAAAATCATTTTGATGTTAAATAATACGTGTCCTTTCTTAATTTTTAAAAAATACTTGAAATTTATTATTTTATTTTTTTGTTTTTAAAGACCAAAAATAATATAGACTAAGCTATTTATGCAATTATATTCATTAAATTTAGTTATTATATTAAGTAAAATTATTTATTACATTAAATAAAATTATTTATTACATTAAATAAAATTATTTATTGTATTAAATAAAACACTATTAACATTCTTGGAGAGTGAGAATAGATAATACGAAAAAATGTTTGCTTAAAGAATGATAGATCAATTTTTGAAGTTATTTTTAATGTGAAAATATTTCAATTTTCTTTTATTGAAAAGGGAGAGAAATGATGTCAATAGGGATAAATTCCACTAAATTGAGAAACGGATAAATTCATATTTAATAACTGATATTAAAAACGTTATATATAAGAATTTCAGAATAAAAATTTCAGTATTCGATAGTTATTCATGTTATGACAGTTATTACATAAATCTTATCACATGACATTAAGAAAAGGTCTGAAGTTATAATAAACGTCTTTACGTAGAAATAATAAAACTTTTGATCATGAACAACACCGTCATTACTTGAAAAATAAAACAACCTTTTAATTTTAGTTATGACGGTCAAATATGTAAAGAGCAATACTACATAAATTTCAATGTCTAACAATTAAATTAATTCATGCATGATATCCACATGAATTGCATTGTACTTTAATTGATTTTCATTGCATTTAAATCAAAACAAAGTTGTATTTGAATTAAAATAAAGTCATATATCAAACGAAACAAATTTGTATTTGAATTAAAATAAAGTTATATTTCAATCAAAGTTGTATTTAACTTAAAATAGTTATATTTCAATCAAATAGAATTGTATTTAATTGGAAATAGAATTGTATTTGAAAGAATTACATTTCAATTCATTCAAATACAATTTTATTAACTGCATTTTAATTCATTCAAATGCAATTTTATTAATTGTATTTCACTTTATACAAATACAGTTAATTCTAATTTTAAACAAAAGTATATTTCCTTAAAAATTAAATTGAATTTAAATTCAAATAAAAACATGTTAAAGTATTATGGATTTTATATTTCATAAAAACGATTAAATAAATCTAAAAAATAAACCTGTGCTTCCAATTAAAATAAAATTGTGTAAACATTGAAAAATAGTTGCATTTCAATTAAAAGATAGTTATTTTACAATATAAATAAAATTTTTGTGAATTAATTATCAATTAATTAAAATACAATTATTTCAAATCATAAATAAAATTGTATTTCAATAAAAAGTAAAATTAAATTTCAATTGAAAATGAAATTGAACTTCTATTAAAATAGACATACAAGTAGCATGGACTTTCATATTTAAAAATAAGAGTGGAATAAGAAAAGAGAAGCTTGTACTTTCAACTAAAATACAATTGTATTTCAATTAAAATAGAATTGCATTTCGCTTAAAAAATTAAACTGAATATTAATTAAAATAGCATAAACTTGGCATTTCAAAACAATGATGGAATAAATATGGAAAAAACTTGCACTTTCAGTTAAAATAATCTCGAATTTCAATTTAAGCCGTTTTATTTCAATTAAACAACAAAATTGAATTTCAATTAAATAAATACGCATTCAAGTAAAAAGAACTTTATGTTTCATGATAATGATGGAA
This sequence comes from Meta bourneti, assembly GCA_933210815.1. Lineage (NCBI taxonomy): Eukaryota > Metazoa > Arthropoda > Arachnida > Araneae > Tetragnathidae > Meta > Meta bourneti. The sequence continues at coordinate 71,616,418 of OW119929.1, read as the reverse complement.
TACATATTAAAAAAGGAACTTTAGCTTTCAATATAAAGTTGTATATATATTTAAAAAATTGTTATTCTCTTCTATGGACTTTATGTTCCAAAACAAGAATGAAATAAATATGAAAAAAAGAAATATACTTCTGTTTTCACTAGATTAAAATCTTTTAGTGAAAAACATTATCGAAAAAATGAAGAAATTGAAAAAAATCTGAACGCCATATTCATATTCAATTAAGAAAAACAATTTCTGGAGACAGCGTATCCAGTGAAATCCCAAAAAAGCGCTCCACGCCTCAATCTGGACCATCCCCCCTTTGATCCCTGCAACCCCACTCGACTCGGGTTCAAAATGGAAAGTGTACACATTGCCATTCACTGCGAAAACTTCCACGGGAAAGAGACAGCGGAGCACACACGGGCCCGCACAACAAGGTTTGCCCGGACGGGCTACTTTGAAAGAGCTGGTGCGCGGGACAGAGTGTAGATCCATGCCAGGGGGACGAGGCAATTTAATTACTTGCTCTTCAACGTCTGCAAATTTGAGCTGGAGACAAATTCAATTTGCGATTGTGTCCTCTCTCTCTCTCGATATTGCGATGGGTAAAAGATGCACGGCGGGGAGGGGTGGAATAATGAGGTTGTGACGCAAGAGATGACCCGGCTGTAGGGAGGATACGGGTGACTAGAGGTGTACAATGTGTCATTTTGTCACGGGAATTTTTCCTGCAAATATGGGTTTGGGAGTTGAGGTCTACGTATCCGGGTGGAGAGTTTGCTGTGAGATTGCGAGATGGGAGGACTGGGTATCTTTTTTTGTTTTATTAAATTCCGAGCACACACACAGAATTCACTTCGTATATTCAGTGATGTCTCCTGTGTCAGATCGAGTGTCTGTCAGGAAAAGCATCAATGCAGATGTAAAATTTTAGTCGTTTTTCCAGAGTCGTCTCAATGTGGCAGAGGACGATGTTCGTACTGATGATTTAGTTTTATATCCCAGAGGATCGGAAAAGTAAGCACCGGTAGGATTTCCATCGGTGTGTCGTGGCACACTAATATACCATACCACAATGTTACTGATGCATTTTTACGGATGGTTAAATGGTTTAAATTGTGTAGAGTTTATTCCATTTCAACGGCTTAGTTTTGAACTTTTGACTAGTGTGTTTACAAATAATTTATATCATCTCACTGAGTTTCAAAATCATGAACTAATGTCCTAGAATCTTTCCCTTTGGGATTGATCTCAGACCGTCGCAACAGCTCATTGCGTTTCTCCAGTGCGACATAAATTCAACAACTACCAAATACACACCGCAAATAATTTCACTTAATACCTACACAGATAGTTTTGAGGACTATTTTTTATTTATAAAGTAAAAATAAAATTGTTTAAAAATACATTTTAAAACCTTACTTTAAAGGAAAATGGGTGAGTAATTACCATTTTCTCTAATAAATCAAGCAAAATTATGTAATTTTTTTATCAGATTTGTTAATATGAATTTATATTGGTGTATTGTATAATTTTAGTAATTAGTTTATGTGTGCGATGAGATGAGAAAGGTTGAAAATTAATGTCCTAGAGTAATCCTGAAAACAGTATCAGTTTTTTGAATTTTTAAGAGAGGGTTTTTCTGTCTGATCTCTGTACAGTAAAACCTGTTGTATCACGTTTTGATAAATCACGCATTCTGCATACATCGCTCAATGAATTTTTGGTTGGTGAGCAGAAGAAAACATCTCAACTTGCTTCCTTAGAATTGAGCTCTCAAAAGTCAGTAGATGAGAAGAAATAAGTTTTCGAAAACTTTCTTCAGTATTATTTAAAAAGGTTCTACCATCAATTTTGTGTTTAGCGTATATAATTGAAATAGAAACGAGTTTATTTACTCTAGATTGGTAAGGTACGTAAAATTTGTGCACAATACACACTTTTATAACGTTACCTAATAAACAAATTGGGTTAACCCCATAACCAATCTAGGGGGCAATACATAATTTTTTCTTTTTCTTCTAGTATACAAATTTTTCTCGGCGCTCTTGATATATCGCACCCCTCTGTATAATTTTTTGTCCCCACAGCACGATACATCGAGGTTTTACTGCATATTATAACAGTAACTTTACAGTCTAATACATTACAATTTGTTGAAGATTAAATGTTTACAATTGTTTTGTTATCCAAGTAACTATGAAAAAATTGTTAAAGATTCGCACACACACATTTTTCTAATTACATATTACATTTCTTTCTAATTCAATGATAAATGTATATGCAATTAAAAAATGATTATGCACAATGTACTATTATATATATATTCTATTTTTCTAAGTTTAACCCAGTACAGATGGTGATTAATGCAAAGTTACTCTCTCTTAAATGTTGAGGTAAGTGAATCAGAAGTCATTTAAACCTTCCTGGTAGTCGTCTCGATGAGGAAACTCGTCATTAGCAAAACTGACCAGTTCTTGATGGACGAGATATCTCGTCATTAGAAGAAAGCTAACCAGATCTTGATCTAATCATAAAAAAATCAGCAATATCTTAATGACGCGATATCTCGTCATTAGCAAAATTGATCAGATCGTGATAGACGAGATATCTCGTCGAAACCACTTGGAGGGCTAAGCCAGTTAATGTCGGAATTTATTTTTCTTGGATACAGTTTCTTATTATGATGTGATTGTAAAGATGCTAGAATGTGTAGTAGAAGAAACTTTCAGTCATGGATTAAAGTTTTAGCTAAAAACACTTAGTAATGTTTCATTGAATTATTTATCATATTTTTATTTTTTATTGCTTTCTCTGCGCCATGGTACCACTGTGCTGTCCCCTGTTGATTGTCAAAAAGCATTTTTTTTAAGTTTAATGCAGTATTTTACATATATTTCCTGCAACAAATAATAATGAAACGGAATAGATTGACAATATTATAAACATTTTACAGAAATTAGCATTTACTATGCTCCCTTACATGTTTCAATTTCATATTACTCTACTTATACATTTTTATTACTTTCATTAATTTAATATGTAAATAATTTATGATAATTTTGTGAGAAAAGAACCGACAGAAGAAAGCTGCCTTTTAAAAATCAATCGTGCCTTATCCTTACAATGAATGCTCTTATAAATAAAAATTAAATCAAGTAAATTTTATAACAAATTTACAAAATGTTTCCATTTAGATCCAGGTATTTTTATTAATTCTAATTTAGTAATTAAGAAGAAACTGCTTCACTAATGAAAGATTTGTAACAAAAATTCTCAATTAGACAGTAAATATATGAATGAGAACTGCCTCACATTTTAAAGTGTTTTTAGTATTGAAATATGTATGTGATTTGAAATTGCTTGCATTTTGCTAATCATGTGCTTTGTAATATTCATCATAAATTCTTTAGTGCTTAAGGGCACATAAGGCCTTCAATCTAAATCGCCAAAGTTTCCTGTCCGATGCAGCAAGTCAAGCTTCATATCAGCTCGCCCATCCAGCCTCACTTCTCTCTTGTTCCATCATACGTCGCCAAGTCAAACGGGGACGTCCACGCTTTCTCTTTCCATCAGGGGTCCAGGTCAATGCTATATTAGGAATACTGTCCCTGTTCATTCTAAAAATGTGTCCTGTAAACTTCCAACGTCTAAATTTAATTTCAATTCCTATTTCATTAAATTGTGCTTTATTGAATAATTCTTCATTTGAAATGTAGTATCGCCAAAAAATCTTTAAAATAATTCTTAAACAGCTTTGTAATATTGAATGGAAAAAAATATTCGATGAAATAAAAATGGCGAAACAAAAATTCTGAAAAATAAGTTAAGTTTTGGAATTAGTTTAGAACTCATATGCTTATTTCAAAATAAAGTTATTTTTTACTCTAAATTTCTTTTACTAATGCTATTTAGTATTTTGAGAAAAGCTGTAGCTGTAAAATATTTGAAATATCCATTTATAGCTTGCGAAATAAACCAAAAACAATTCCAACTGTCAGTAATTCTCGAATTCATCAGGATGATGTGCCAGGAAATCCTCCTGATATTGTAAATAGTGCAGACGACTGAAACGGAAACAGCTTACACACCGAATCTGGCAATTGCCCACTCCAATCCGTGTATCAAAAGAGCGGCCCCCTGCCGACGAGCAAACAGCGATCGGATATTAAAGCGATCTGCAAACATGACGCTCGACTAACTCACTAACCTTGAAAGTGTCAAATGTGGCGCCATGGAACCTTCCACAAACATTTCTTACAAATGAAACGTCTGGGATGCCACGGATAAAGAAGGCAGAGGGAGTAGGCTGCAGTGGTGCTGCCCTACAACAATCGGAGAAAAAAAGCTACAATGTAATGGTATGAATGGCTGTCTTGGCGAGCCGCGGTGTGTGAATGCAGCGGAAGAATCAATTTGCTTTTAGTCGAGTTGCTGGAATGGTTGAAAAGTGTGAATGAAGGGGATTATGGCATGGCTAATTCTTATAACATAGGAGACATGCTCTTGACACAATCAGTTATCAGCTGTTTTAAATGCTAGTTTAAATCGTGAGGTGAATGCAACACAAAAATATCTCATACCTGCCAACCTCCAAGAAACAAAATCTCGAAGATTTTTACGACAAAAAATTCCAGGATTGAAAAATGCCAAACATTTATTCTTAATTCTCCTGTTGATGTCCTGCCGAGGTATCTCCTGATTAGCAAAATTGACTAGATCTTGATAGATGGACATGATATCTCGTCGTTAGAAGAATACTGGCCAGATTTTGACTTCGCCATCATTAAAAAACCTGCAAATTCTTGTTGACGTGATAACAAATCATTTGGTAGGTAACTGACTTAACGTCGCACTGAAGTAACACAACGAGCAACTAGCGATTCCCCGGGATCAATCTCGAAAGGTAGGAGCACAGATGACAACGCATCGTAATTTTGAACCACAATAGAAACATTAGCAAAATTGGTCAAATCTTAATGGACGAGATATCTCGTTTAAACCACTTTGAGGGGTAAAATAATCAAAAGCACCAGTTTAGACATTAATTGCATCAAACTAGACATTTTCAAAGTAATTAAAAGCAGTAAAATTAACCCTGCTCTCTACTATAGTGCGACTCTAATACGAAGGCAGTCTACCTTGGGTTAGTTGATTGTTGAATAGGTGTGAAAACACGATTGGACAAAGCTACCATCCGCAAAAGCTTGAACACGATCGCTGTGGATGTTTTCCTTTTGCCAACTTGTTCTCAATTCTATCCCTTTTCTTCGCCGAACGATAAACTTAGAATCAGAATTCACGCTAAAGACACCAATTGTAGAAGGGATTTGTTTAAGCTACCATCAGTCTTAATTGAATTGATAGACTCGTTCAAAAACACATGACACAATTTCCTTCTCCAGGGAGCCACATTACACATTTTACGGATAATTCGAACTCGGGAAAACCGATTTGGCAATATTTTGCTCAAAGTGATGCCAAATGTATGCAAAAATGAGTAATTAAACTTTTCTTGAGTGTTTTAGAGGTATATTTATTGGTTATTCTAAAAGTTGGTGCCCCTCCCACAAAAAAGAAGGTTTTTAAGACAATCTCAATCATTTTGAACCAAATCTTCAAAATTGGTGCCATTTGAAAATGCTTCGAATTTTCCGAAATTTTTTTCCACAGAAAAATTCGGAAAATATTTTCTCCGCTTTTTCTGTATTTTTTCGGAAGACCAAGAAACCAAGGTTTTTCCTGAAAACTTCCAGAAGATATGGAAAAGATGATAGGTATGGAATCCTAACATCAGACATTGGAAAATGTTTCTAGAATGCCTTACCATAAATTCTAGCAGCTTTTACACAAAAGTTTATGTTAGCTGAAGACATAACTGATGCGAGCTTTGAGGTACTATGGAGAGTTTTGAATATAACAGCAGGGTCACTGAGAGGACGGGCAGTAGGGGCTTAAACCCCTGCCCTTTTTCACAATAACAAATCAAAAACGCCCTTTTGCAAAAATATCTTGGTCATTAAATTCGAAGAAAAATTTCACAAAGTTCATTTATTCAGGAATAAGTTCTTTGTAAATTGATACTGGAATCTTCGATTGTAAACACTGTCCCTAAAACAGTTAGCTTGTTACAAGTAGCATTGGTATTTGCTTTACAAGTAACAAAGGTAATCTAATAAAATTATAAACATAGTTGCATATAATTGCTTGAATAATTATTTAAAATGAGCTTTCTTATATTTATAAATTACGATTGATTGTATGCGGGGAGCGTGCACCAAAAACTTATTCCACAATATTTCCTCTCCTCCAAAAAAAGATTTACTATTTTATCATTTCAGCACCTGCCTCTAATGGGTTCTCTGTGGGTTCTAGTGTATTGCACAGTTTGTTTGCACTAACCTGGCTAGAATTTGGTGATGTAGTTGATGATCATGAAAATTTTCAAGTGTTGATTTCATTATTTTTTACCCACGATTTTAATTTTACCTTTCATTTCGAGATTCAAGTAAAATATTTTGTTAGCTACATAAATTACAATTTTTTACGCAAGTTTAATACTGTTCTTAAAAACTCAAAATTATACTTTCACGACTCCCACTTTTCTTGTAACATTGTTTTAAATCTTCAAATTTCTCTTACTCATTTGTTTTTCTCTTTCAGAAGCTACTAAACGTATTCTAAGCATCTCGCTTAAGTAGTAAGAAACCAAGATCTTTCTTCATTGTGATCCAAAAAACAGTTTGAACAGTTCGTGGAAACCAAAAGATCTACTTAAAGATAGTTCTCTGCTATTATAGTTTATTACAAGATTTTTAACAATTTTACCTATATTTAAAAACGTATCATATTTAAAGGTCATAACATATGCTGCTGTACTGACCCTACATTACAGGCTTATAAAATGTCTTAGAAATTGCTACACCAGTTCTTTTGTGTTCTTTTGTCCTAAATTTTTGTAGACAGATATAAATTTAAACTTCATTGTAAAAGTAATGAAATTAATGCTGTGTATTCTATATTTTTATGATTCATTTTGTGGTACTCATATCTAGAACGGGAGAAACCTGATAAAAATAAAATTTTATTTCTATCTTTGTATTTAATCAATTTTTTTCGTTTATGCTTTGAAATGATTTGAGTTTAATATTTCAGTGAATTACATATGAACTATGAGGAACTACCACCGAAGTGTCATGAGTCACATAACTCTTGCTCCTTTGGAGATTACAGTAATGCTTTGTTCTTGCGTAGAAGCCATTGGTTGGATTTCTCAAGTCAGAAAAATTCGTTGAAAGAATTTTGACGCAAACTATGCGAAATTTGTAGACACGTACTTAGTATGTGTCGCACAAAGTGTATCAGTGTGGTATAGCCTTTGAAAGGTGATTATGAAAGTTTTTTGTGATCCATGAGCACAGTCCTCTCAGACTATTCACAACAAGCAAAAGTTCAAACAATGGCGAACTTGTGAGCATAATTCTGAAATTCTGCACCTTGTGCTTAGCATCTACATCAAACAATCTTATCCTCATTTCACTCATCTCTAATACGAAAAAAGTCACATTCTAAAATGAAGCAAAACAATTCTACTGGTCTGAGAAGTTTGTATTGAATGATTCTGGGATTTTACGCCTGATGTTTGGCATCTTCAAGAGACAAGTATGTAATTATTTTTGATTGCATTAATTACTACAGAATTAACGATGATACTAAAATTTACTAGCATGAAAAGGAATTCATGTGGTTCCAAGACGACACAGAATAATTCTTATGCTCTAAGCAATTTTCTTAGTGTTATTCTGAAATTCGTCATCAGGAAACTTCACCACACCTCCGGAATCCAACAAACAAAACCCTTACACTGGATTCCCAAATTACTTAGAGTGAAATATTAACTCAGAGAAATTTACTTAAAATGATTCTGGTATTTTACTCCTGGTTTTTGGCATCTTGAAGTGGCAAATATCATTAATTTCGGTTGCATTAATTACTACAAAATTAACAACCAAACGACAAAATACTAAAACTAACAAGCATGAAAAGAAACTCACGTCGTTCCAAGATGAGGCAGAATAATTCTAATGCTCTGAGTAATTTTCTTAGTGTTATTCTGAAAATTGTCATCAGAAAACTTCACAGCACATTCGGAATCTAACAAACAAAATCCTGTCACCAAATTACTAGTAACCAAAACCCAAAATCCTCCGTGTCATTCCACGACGATAGAACCCATACAAGTCAACTAAAATAAAGATCAAAATGAGTTGTTGCAAAAGTGTATTTTTACAGCGTAGTAATCAAGTTCGATTATAATAAAAGCGGATTGAAGAGACATCTCCAAGAAACAAACCCTTTATTAATTTTGCGTTACTTTAAGTACTACTAAACTAACGACTAAATGCTGCAACTTACAGACACTATAAAGAATCCATGTCATTCCAAGACGAGGCAAAATAGGTCTAATACTCTGAATAATTTGGATAAGGGAAAGCCAATTTAAATAAAAGTTATTTAAATCAAGTGATTTTTATTTAAAAAATCATGATTTAAATCAAACAAAATTTTCCTTTTTTTTTTAATAAAAGTTCAATAATATTGGAAAAGAAATAACCTGGGATAAATGCATGTTAAATAAGTTAAAAAGTTTGCTTATACTCAGTAACACCCGAAGAATGGTCCTTTTTTTAACTGAAAATATCCGGCTTCCCTACTTTAAGGACACTAAAGTGGAAAATATTGATTTGGATATAGTTGATGTTAAATTATTGAAGGCCTAAGTAAAATACCATTTGCTTCATATATAAGTATTTTGGAACTCTAGTTTTTTATGTTAATGATTACTGATATTATTAGTATATTTGCAAATTTATTCTCACATTAGATGGGGCGAGACCCCAACTATAATAATATTATGACCCATGCGATTTGGGTCCCTAGAATTTAGTAGGTGTATTTTTAAACAACTTGTTTGGTTTCTCACTGGAAATATGTACTTCTTCAGTTTGGAGAGGTTTCTAATGCTCTGAGTAATTTGCTTAGAGTCATTCCGAAATTCGTCTTCAGGCAACTTTGCCACACCTCCGTAATCCAACGAACAAAAGCCTGTAACCGAAATCCTCTTGCTTCAAAATCACCAGAAGCCAAAATCCACCGTGTCCACAACGAGAGACAGCCCATGCAAGTCACCCAAAATGAAAAATCGAAATGGGTTGTTGCAACAAGTGTATTATTCCAGCGAAATAATCGAGTCCGATCTTAATGAAAACGAATACAACAGTTATCTCCAAGAAACAAATTTTGTGTTGCTTTAATTAATACTAAATACTGAAACTACCAAACGCGAAAAAGAATTCACATTGTTCCCAAGATGGGCATAATATTTCTAAAGCTCTGAGTAATTTGCTTAGAATTATTCTGAAATTCGTCTTCAGGAAATTTCACCACACCTCCGTAATCCAACAAACAAAAGCCTGTCACCGACCGAAATCCCCTTGCTTCAAAATTACCAGAAGCCAAAATCCTCCGTGTCATTCCACAACGAGAGACAGCCCATACAAGTCATCCAAAAAGAAAGATCGAAATGGGTTGTTGCAACAAGTGTATTATTACAGCGAAATAATCGAGTCCGATCTTAATAAAAACGGATACAGCAGATTGAAAAACGAAAATAGGAGGGAGGGGTGTTTGAGCACGTTCTCCCACCAGAGTTCCCCCTCGTCTCACAACTGACACTTGCCACATCTATTAGATAGCCCGTCCTTCCTATGAACCATTAACGTTGTCAGTGCGAAGAAGTCCACGGGGTGTGATGGTGCAGAAAATGAGGGGGCCCCACCTCTCAATGCGTGTTCCCGTGCCGTCCCCCCTCAACCTTTCGTGCCATTTAAGCCACGCATACAAACGGCGCGTCCATCCAGAAGACATTGCCGCCTCTTCAATCCTTCCAAGTGACAAGTCTCGCTCGAGTTTGACAGGTTTGCACTCAGATCTCCGAATGGTAAAATAGACCGGGATGGGAGGAAATTATAGGTCTTCTGGCACGAACTTACCCGTGCCTTGCCTTCTCGTTTCAGTGGTCAATCCAGATTGGATCATTCCACCGCAGTATCTGAGAGTTTGAGGAATTCGCTTTTTTTTGTGATTTTTCATGTCCCCTTTCTCCGTCTCTATTTTACGCTTGGATGCCATTTGTCAGGGGATTTTGAATGGCAACCAATGGAAGTGAGCACGAGCTTTGATGGACAAATTACCGGAGAATTATGCAGGAGTTTTTTTCCTTGTACGTGTTTCTTATATTGTGTTTCAAGGCTGCCTGTGGGAGATGTTGTTTCTGTCAGGTGATAGGAGTGCAGATACTTGGACGGAATTTAGTTCGCCAAAATAGAAGTTTTGTGCAGACAAAAGCTTTGGTACTTTTAAATGGAATTGTGTCTTATTTCGTATTTGTGAAATTTAACAAAATTACTTAGGACTTGCAAAATCCGTTTTCGCATATAAATATTTTCCTTTCAAAATAATTTCAAATAAAAATAAATGCACGTAAACTTTTTCCTTGTGGTACCTTCTGAAAAAATCTTGAAATAAAAATACTTAGAGGAATCTGTCAAATGATATATCAATTCATAATGTAACCAGTGATCAAAATATCGGAATTTTAACTCTTTTTTTAAATAGAATGACTCAAAAAGAGATTATATTCCTTTTTCATGTATCACAATCCACATTTTGTTTACCAGCAAACTATTTATTCTTTTATAATTTTTCTATTACAAACATATAGTGTTAAGTACTTGAATTTTTAAGAATCCTCCATTTTTCTTAAACCTATATTAATGATTTTTAACGTTGGTTTTAAACAGACCATTTACATTATGTTTAAAAGAAAAGTATTTCTTCTTTTAGAATTTTTATGTTCCTAAACATATAGTTAAACAGTTGAATTATTTTTAAGATATTATTTTTCTTAACCCTCTTGGCGTCTGCCTTCACGAAATATCTCGGCATTGGCAAAGCTGACCAAAACGTGATGGACGAGATATTTCGTCAATAGAAGAAAACTGACCAGAGATCTTGATTGCGTCATCATAAAAAATCGGCAATATTTTGATGACGAGATATCTCGTCATCATCAAAATTGATTGGATCTTGATGGACGAGATATCTCGTTCAAACCACTTGGAAGGTTAAACCCATATTAATGATTAAAAACATTGTTTTGACAAAGATTCAAACCATAAATATAACTGGATAGCTATTAAAAAGTAAAAATTGTTTTATATTTTCAGTAGCATTTAAAAGTTATTAGTCAGAAGCACATTAAAAGTAATACTTATTCTTCAGACTATGCATACTGTACTAAGATATTAATAGTGTAGAAATGAATGTAACTCAACAATACAAAATACATATTAAAACTAAGAAATTTTGTACAAGAACATTTGTATTAAAAATAACAGTCAATAAATAAAATTGTCCTACAACAGATAAAATTGCTGAGATCAAAGAATAATGTACTCACTTTATGGCATTTAATTTTGGTAGGGCATGTGCCCAGGTTTGAAGGAATTGTTCAGGACTACAAATAAACATGAGTAGAAATCTCGAGTTTATAAATAAAAAAAATATAGGCGCTCTCGCTTGTTCTATGGCATCATTCACCCACTATCGCTGGAGACCAAAAATATAATGAACGGAAAACTGAAGTTATTAAATTAGATTTTAATTTTCCTCTTTTATATATATATATATATATATGATAGGAAAATTAAAATCTAATTTAATAACTTCAGTCATTTCAACTTTATAATGTAATTATACAAATAATTACATTATAAAGTTATAATTATATTATATTATATACAATCACATTATAAAGTATAACTCCAATGAAATAGTCATAGACCCTTCATAAACTGTTTTCAATAATTGTAAGAATTGATTAAACAAATTTATGCACCTATATAATTATGGATTAAAAATTGATACCACTAATAAATTTATCCTCAAAGAATAATTTTATCCATACATAAGGAGTGCCTTCATGCAAAATATAGGATTAAATAGTTTTTTCTACTTCTGGTTGTTACAAATACTTTTGAATTAGAGTTAAAGGGGGTTTTGAATGGAAGTTGGACAACCATAAAGATAAGTTACTTTTCAAATTTTTCGGGAGAGTAATTTTCAAATTTTAAAAATTCCAAAGTAATAGTTTGTTCATTATTCAAGAGGTCATGTTATCACAAACTTTGAAGTATTAAGCACTCATTCAAACAAACAAAAAAATTATATTAAATATTTTACTTTTACTTTTTCATAACGAAACTTTATTTCTGTGACTTATGTTGTCTAGAGCCCATCAATTGAAATTTGTTTTGAAATTGTAGTACGTTATCAGTTTGTAAACAGATTACTTTTTTAATTCATACTGGAATTAATTGCCCATGATGTATTTCTATTCAGATGTTACATATCAACAAATGTTTTTTGTAGAGCAAATCGTGCTAAACAACGAAGAAAGTTGTATGCAAACACATTTATCTTATAATATAGAGAAGTAAGTACAAATACTCAACAAGTCAATCAATAGTTTTCAAGATAATTTCTTTTACCTTTATAAATTATTAGTAACCCTTTCAAATTTAAAATAAGTCTTCGTATTTTTTATAAGTTTTGTGAGAATTTGGACTACTGACATTTACGACATGATTCAATACTTTTTTGCCACAAACACATTTAACTATAGACAAGAAAAATTAAAATGTTTTTGATTTTTAAATCTAGTATAACTTTCATAATAAATGTTAATCGTATAATTAAAAAGGATAATCCCTTTACTTCAGAAAAAGCCTGCTCGCAGTCTATTAGAAAATAGTTTAAAACCTTAAATTAGCATTTCGATTTGTTTCGAAATTTCATGAGTGAGACCTTTACTTAAAACTCTCCCACACATCTGTTGAATATTCATTTTGAAATTTACATCTACAACGAATCATTAATGTAATCATCACCTTTAGAAAATTACTCAATTTCCATTCACAAGGGTGGCTGATATTATGGATTTTATGTAAATTATACGGTGGTGAATGCTTTTGAGTTCAATATGCTTTCTAGGAATATTGAAAAGCATCATTAAAGTTTTAACATCTTAATTGTCTTTCTAAGTTAAAACAATTAAAAACATGGAATGGAGTGTAGTGAAACACCTTGCTTGAGGTTTAGGTTACAAGCTTCATGAAGTTGCATAAAATGTCGTAAGTTACCATCTGATAAATAAAATCAATTTTCATCTAAAATTCAAAGATAATTCTAAAATGGAAGCCACGCGTTGTCAACAAAGCTTATGTGTATTCTAAGCAACGAATATTTCTTGATCGTATTCAAATTTTGATACTGAATGATGCTTCACGATTCAGCTTTAAAATCATTCATGTAGCAGCTATTTTAAAGACGCGATATCTTATTAAAAATATATTATGCATTTAGATGGATTTGTTTGGATCTCATAGTAACCACATTATTTTAAGGATTATTTCTGTACCAAATATGGTACAGATGTTTTATTGCAGATAAGGTAATTTAATGCAGAAAAATAAATGTCTGTTGTTAAATAAAACACTAAGAAGTTACAAAATGATGTTTATTAGATACATAACGCATTACAAATTTTACATGCACTGAATGGGGAATTCTCTGTAATGTCTCAATATATTTGGTAGCTCAGTGGGTTTTGCACTGTTCTAGTAGCCTGTGATCTGTAGAGGTGAATATTCGATTCATGCAAATATCCTGGATTTGTTTCTCTGAGATTTTAATCATTTGCATTTCCCTCAATAAATTACCCGTTTCCTAAATGTCCGGTTGAGCCAACAACTCTTTCTTTGTGTTGAATTTTCAATGAGCAACAGTACGTGAAAAATTTAAATAATAAAATAAAAAACAACATTTTGCAGGCTTAGTTCCATGATAGTTATGTAGAAAATTCCTAATTTCGTATTCGTATAATAAATTGAAATAAGGGATTAAATCATGATGTAATTCTAATTTGTGTGGAAAGAATTAACAATTACGAAAACAATGCAATTAGTACAGTAGCATTTAAAGAGTTTGTTTTATGGTAGTGGAATAATTTTTCATTGCCTTAATTTCAATACTTACTCAATTCCTTAAGTTCTCTAATAAAAACGACATTGAATGCGCTATTGTATACTCTTGTACGGTTTCAAAGAAAAGAAAAGAAATCAAATCAAAGAAAATAAATGATTCGGGAATTCAAAAAATCTATCTTTGTAAATGTTGGTATTCTATCCCTAGTTACATATAATGGATTCAGTTCCTGCACATATACATAACAGTTTTAAAAGCAATTTTTAGTTCTTTTATCCTCCTTATCGTTTTTAAAACTTCTTTTATATAATTGCAGGATCTTTAAAATATTTATTCAGTTAATATACGATGTGCTTTGGATTTTTAAACAGATTTCAACATTTAAATCCCTTGGCCCAGAATATTAAATCCCAAAAAACATTAAACCCTGAGGCGTAGGAAGAATTTAATTTTCTTTCCGTTCACTTCTGTTATGTTCCAACTCTAACTTGACTTTAATTCGTAACTAATGCTATTTTTACAATAAAATTTCTTTAAAGGAAATTAACGACTAATCAGTTGCTGTGATAAAAGAGAACAAAGAGTTTATAACCGGTAAATCCCATCCAGAAAAATACTTCTAATCCCACAAACATAAAACTCATTCCTCTCTCCCAAATCCCCTCTTTTGTTTGCCCGACAACATATAAAGCAACACAAAACATCATTACAGGATTTAAGATTTCGCGAAACATATTGTTTACGATAGATCGAAAATCGTTCCTCCCATCAGATTTTTTCCCACCGATCGAATTTCTCCTCGGGACTTGATCGCAGACGGGTACTGCCGCTTAAGGAGTCCCATCCCCCTCCTCGATAAATAAATCCACCGATTTCCCAGGGGACAGATTAACCAGACCATCTCGGAAGCACGAAAGAAAACAAGGCACAACCTGAGGACTCCCGTCTTAAAAACAAACTACTTAATACCAGAAATCCGCTTATCTCCTCGGTACGGAACATAAACACTGGAAATCATCTAATGCGGGGGGATCTTGGAAGGAAATGAAGATTTCTCTGCTTGAAATAAGAAAACGAGTACACACACAACAAAAAAGAGGTTTTGTTTGTGCTCCTGTGTTTTAAATGTTAATGCTCTCATAATAAACGCCTACCGAGGAATCCGTGCGCGCCTGCGAAATCCATTTGGATTACGGGTAGGGGGAGGTACGCATAAATGATGCGGACGCGGAGAGGCAAAGAGGATTTGGAGGGATCCCTCGCTCTGGAGCGTCTTCTTGTCTGACTGCAGCAGATGGGTCAAAAGGTCGTTAATGGGGCCGGCTATTAGCGACGTGCGTCGGAAAGGTAGGAGCCATGGAGGCAGGTATTTTTCTTCGCTTTCTCGACCGGGATGGGGGATTTGGCTTCGCGCCGGAAACGGAGAAACGGGGGTCGGGATCAAAATTCATTACGGCGAGGATGGAGAAGATGCGTCACTATTTGTTCTTTACTCGTTCCCTGAAGTCACGTGCTCAGTGGTCCAAGCCTCCTCCCCTAAAAATGTTTCTTCTCTACTTTTTTATATACAAATTAATTTACTGTAAATATATTTGTAATAATTATGGTTGTTATAACACTCTTCAACCCTTCAAGTTGTTTTGACGAAATACCTCGTCCATCAAGATCTGACCAATTTCGCAAACTGCCAGATATCTCGTTATCAAGAAATTGCTGATTTGTTTATTGTAACGAGGTTGCGATCTGGTTAATTTTCTTCTAATGACGCGATGTCTCGTTCATCAAGATCTAGTCGGTTTTGCTAATGACGAAATACCTCGTTTTTGTTAATTGCTAATTTTGGTAATTGCGAGGTATCCCGTTATCATGAGATTGCCGATTTCTTTATAACAAGATCAAGATCTGGTCAGTTTCCCTCTAATGACGAGATGTCTCATCCATCAAGATCTGGTCATTTTTGCTTACGACGCGATACCTCGAACAGACAACCACCAGGAGGGTTCACCCTTTGATTTCCAAGAACTGTAGTTGCTTTCACCCACACAATGACTAAATAACCACATCAATTAGTTGAAAGAATCCTTGGACAGATTACACTGGTCTACATTGGCTCGACAACCCAGTGTGGGTCTTGGCCTTCTTGATGATTTTGTTCCATCGTGACCTGTTATTGACAAAAGTTATCCAGTTCCTTGTTTTGAAAATTTCAAAATCCTTGTCTACACAGTCAAACCATCTAAGCTTTCGTCTTCCTCTAGGCCTAACTCCAATTGGCCTGGCCTGAAATGTTTTCTTTTGCGTTCATTTAATCGTGCATTGGAATGATGTGCCAAGCCCATTTTAATATCTGTTTTATACATTTAACAAAATCTGATTCTTTGTATAGGTGGTATAATTCTTCGCCACTCCATTTGTATGCAGGCCACTAAATATGCTTTCTAAAATCTTTCTCTCAATGGTCTGAAATGCATTTTTGACACTCAATGTCGTAGTCCAAGTTGCTAAAGCAGGTCAAATTGGTTAGAAGTCACGAAGAGAAGTTGCACGAAGAGAAATGCGTGTAAGTCCCTCCCAGGGTGAAATACAATAACACTTTTTTAATAATTATGCACTAGAAAATATAAAAGTATGAAGATTGTGTATTTGTTTCTGTCACTGACAAAACTGTATGTCGCTATTAACGTATCTCAAATCGCATAAATGTTTTAAAAGTGATCAAAAGGAAAAGCTAATTTTGAAAATAATATTTGAATATTCACTTGGTGAAAGTTATTGTCCTTCTAAACATTGGTTAGCCCTTTCTTGAACATAAAAACTAAATTTACTCCCTAATGAATTTCTGACCATGCTAATAACGCGTACTCAATGATGAATGTAATAGCTTTAGATATTGATACTCAGCAACCTACAATACACCGCAAACACTCGAATCCACATTGCTGCTCTAAAAGGGGGAAATGCTTGCTTAGAGGCAATGTAGTCATAACGAACAGTTCTTTTCAGTGTCCACAAAATACAGCGAACAAGACACAACAAGCGTGTCTTGCTGAGATACCTTTGTGCTGCCTTGTTCGTCCCCCAAACCTGTAACCTACCTGTCAGACAGCTTCGAACATTACAAGCTCGCGGATCCTGTTTGATAAACGCTTTAGTAAATCTGGTTACATTACATGTTACGGTTCAATAAAGATTACTTGACACTTCATATGTATACACTCACTCATGTTCGTCACCTAGCCATATCATGAGTTTGCAAAACCATTCTTTTACAGAAACACAAGTTTAAACCGGAGTCCTCACGCGTATATCCGTTCTGTAATCTCGTCTTCCCTGCATGACTTCTAACCAGTTAGAACCTTCTTGACCAATAGAATCTTTCCTAGGATTCTTTCAATCGATAGATGTGATTAATTTGTCATTATGTGTGTGTTGGGAAAAATACTGCTACACTACTTGGAAATTTCGTGACGAGGGTTACGTGTCATATTTGAGTGAATGCAAAGCATAAGGTTATAGACTCTTAAGAAGACATCTTTTTTACACTCCGATACAAAGTACATTTTTTAAATTGAATTTTGTTCCACAAGGTTGCGGTTATTTAGCGTGGTTAGTCATTAAGTGTGTTGTGGATAAAGGTAACCTACACTACTCGGAAATCTTGTGACATTCAGGGGGTTCAAGATTCAACACTGCAGGAAAAAAGTTTTGTGTGGAAGTTACTGTATCAATTTAGGATGTATAGGACAAGAATTAGAAGTTGTGTCTGGCATAGTATAAAATATCGACTAATTCTTAAAAATATGTTGGTAAAAACACAAAAATTGCAGATTCGTGGTTTTGGCGTGGTGCCGACGATATAGTTTATATAGAGGGTATAAAAGTACATGTCATAATTTAATTTTTAAATAATAGTTCTATTCCCAAGTCACTCGCTTTAAAACTAAAATTGCAGTAATTTCTATCATAACGATATGAGAAGGAAAACAAAGATTTTACTTCCGCTACCCAAATGATGTATGACACATATTATGAAGGTTACCTTAACATGTAGCTTTTAACCGTTTTGACAACGTTTGGTATATAATCTAACTTATGTTGACCAACCATCAGATATCAATTCGTTATCAAATATCAATTCAGATAACGAAACGAAACCAAATCAGTTGAATATGAGACATCCTAATCTAAAAAGTAACTAGTGATAAAGTTTTAAACAAAAATAGCAAAAGTTTATTAACTTAACTTATCAATAACCATCAAATATCTTGTATTGAAGTTTAAACATTTGTTTGATTCTAATTACACCTTTCTGTTAAAACAGTACGGAAATGACTTCAAATCAATTTCTGTGTTTCACCTTAATTGAACTAAGTATTCTTTTTGTTAAAACAGTTTGACACACAATGAACTTTCTGTTAAAACAGTACGGAAATACGACTTCAAATCAGTTTCTGTTTTTCACCTTAATTGAACTAAGTTATAAGTAAAATTTGAGTATGTATTTAGGTTGGTTCGATAATGGCTTTCTGTCAAAATCGTAAGCGGTGTTTTCAAAAACTTCTATTGTTTCCGAAAGGTCTTAAGATCTAACTTTTAACGTGTCAACTTCCTAAAATGACTTAAAGTGGTTTAAAGGTCTTGTCATATACAGACGCAATGCATCTGCCCTATTTTATTATTTCCACTTGTTGGTTATTTATTCATAACTCACGATCGCCAATAAGTAATTCGTGAAAAACAGTTTTGCAATTTACTAATTAACTGTCTTTTTACTCCATTTCCATTTAATCTGTCATAAATGACATACTAAGAGGTAATTAACATACTGACGTTTACATGTGTGTGTCTCTTGCTTGTTTACAAAGACAGACTCTCAATCCACAAAGAGATATCTGCAGGAAAGAACTTGAATGTTTTATTGAGGAATGAAGTTCGTATCTCGTAGGTTCCTTACTCCTGTAAAAGTCGCTTGCTTTCGACTTCTTACCGGGTATAACTACCTACAAAGACAATTTTAATCTATTTGAATAGCAAGATAAGCCATCTTCCCTCTTTATAAACTAGTCGAAATGACTGAAGACACCTCAAGGACTGCCCTAAAATTCCTGACAATAGAATCGTAAATACTGTTGAAAGTGGTTTTAAGCCACATTTTTTCGGGCTGCTCGTCGAATAAAGGCAGAGAAGCCGGAGACGTGCGTAGGACAAAAAAAAACATATGGTCATATAAAATTCTGAAACATTTATTCGTATAATACATTTTAAAGCAATAAGTTTAATTCAAGTAAACTGCTTTTTCTAATGTTAACCAGTCATATATCATATTTGTTTTTGTGTAAAACACAATCATGAAATAATTAAGCGGGTGGCTTGTCTCATTTTTTGTGACTTGTGCTTCCCATTTTTAAACTTTAATAATATCATAACTGTATTTTTAAATACCATATAGCTCGGGATTTGATTCCAGAAAACTTAACCGGTATACTTTTACATTTCAGAATGAATGGTATTCGCTTCTTAAGGGCCGGCCCACCATGACTCAGGGGGTTATCTTAATTTTCTAACAACCTGAGAGTTATAATCAGAGAAAATTCGATTCCTGTAGCTTACCCTGAATGGGCTTCTCTGTTTTGTATCAGTAAAACTTTCCTTAGGTATGTCGTTGTCTGTAACGTTTGGTGCAGTTTGGCCAAATATGGCGCTTGCGCCATATGACCCAAACCAACCAGTCAACCTTAAGCGCCCACTTGAGTGTACTAAATATGAAACTTCCATGGAATATAAAACATCACTAAAACTTTCTTCGTAAGCAGTGCATATTTTCGTTTATCTAATAACCTCAAATTCTTCTTTGAACAAACTGCAAAGTAGAAAAATAAAATCTTGAGTTATAAAATGATTGAAAAAATTCATTAAAATCAAATTGAACAAAATCTTAATAAATCCAGATATAAGAGATATTCGGAGTTTTCAAAATTAAACCTACGCGTCATACATTATTAATTCGTGTAAACCGTTCTAAATGTTTCGTTTGAGTAAACTGAAATGCCACTTGATTTGAATTGTCTTCTGGTGATGTCAATACAAATAGTCCAAGAAATTGAACATTATTGAACAAGCTGAAGTTTCGGAAATCTGGAAAACGTTGATGTATAAATATTATAAAATGCAATGTGTTTGCGTGTGTGCATTAAATGACTAGACTTTGTGATGTTCGTTATGAAGTCCTTATAGTCGTGATCTTAGTGGAGAAACGCTAATTTTTAAACGGTGAGATACTTAATACGCCATTAGCAATTATCCTTTTAAATACCTTCGGGATTGATCCCACCAATAGCAGTTGTGTTGCTCCAGTGCAATGTTCAATCAACTACCAACCTTTTAAATACAGCGATCTCAAGCATCATGTTAGATAAGGTAATTGAATTAACGTTGCACTGGGGAGAACACAATGGGCTATTGGCGACTGTCCGGTATCGATGCCGAAGGGCAAGATCCAAGGGCAACACCTCATAATTTTGAACCACGGTCAGATGATGAGGTCAACACCAGAGCTGTGTGTGGCACCCACTCTCCGAACTTCCAAACCATGCCAATGTGAGGCCACGATAGATTTAACGTGCACCAGCGCCCACGTCTTTGGTTGGGTAAAAGGTTTCGAACTCACAACCCCCAGTTGAAAACCCGCAACTCTACCAAGTGGGCTAAATATTTAAAAAGGCACTGTAAGAACGATTTGTTTAGAAAAATAAAACGTTTTTTTATTGAGGTTTCTACGCGGAAATTCCACGCCTCTTTAATGAACATATATAAATTTGTATATATATGTATATATAAATGAGGCAACCAAAAGCTTGAATGCGGTTTTCGGTTGAGTTCATTGATTGAGTTGATGCTCATTTTCATCGCGTAGTGGTTTGTAGAAGGCAATTTTTTAAGATATGTCGTCAGGCAGATACGCATCAGTCAATAAGTATGCTCTGACATGGTATGTACACGTTTCTTGTGACTTTGAACCCTTTTAAAATTCCACTTGAATTTGACTTACTTCCAGCTTGTTTGATTTACGAATTTAAACTGGGTTTAAAGATTGCTGAAGATATGTGCGGTATTTGGAAAAGATGCGGTTACAGAACGCATTGCGCAAAAATAGTTTTAAAATGAGTTGCTAGCGATGAAGCACTTGATTTCATCGCGTTTGGAAATATCTCCCATTACTGATAATGAAGTACACTGCTGGCCACCCAAATTGCAACACCAAGAAAGACAAGAGATATCACAACAAAATTTATTTTGTAGATAACATGTTGACCAAGTATCAAATGATTAAATTTATAGACTTCTGTGAAGTGTGGTTCCTGTCAAAATCAGTAGCCAGAGTAGCCGCCATTGTTGGAGATTACCGCTGCCACACGCCTCGGCATTGATTCAAAGAGACTTTGGATGTGTTCTTGGGGTACAGCAGACCAAGCAACTTCCACACGTTGCCAAAGTTGATCTGGTGTGGCAGCTGGGGATGTATTCTGGTTCAATCGTTGAGCAACAATGGACCACATGTTTTCTATCGGCGAAAGATCCGGAGAGCGAGCTGGCCAGGGAAACAATTCAATCTGGCGATTGACGAAGAACCCTTGGACAATGCGTGCCACGTGTGGTCGCGCATTATCCTGTTGAAATATGGCTGTGGGCAAGCCCTGAAGGTAAGGAAGGACAACTGGCTCCAACACCTCGGAGATGTAGCGCTGGCTGTTTAAAGTACCGGCAATGCGTACTAGAGGAGTGCGAGAGTGATATCCAATACCGCCCCATACCATAATACCCGGTGCAGGACCAGTGTGGCGGTGCATAACGCAGCTGTTCAGCATCCTCTCTCCACGGTGTCTCCAGACTCGAATCCGACCATCGTGGTGTTGCAGACAGAAGCGTGACTCGTCAGTAAAGACAATTTCATTCCATTCTGCCGTCCACATCCTTTTTTCATCGCACCATTGGCGGCGGAAACGTCTGTGGTTCTGCGTCAAGGGTAGACGAAGCAATGGACGTCTTGCGGACAGGCCAGTCTGCTGTAAACGGCGTCGAATGGTACGCGCAGACACTGGATGATGCGATACAGACTGAATGTGCTGTGCTATGGTTCGTGATGTGGCTGAGCGATCCGTCACTGCCATACGCACAATATGCCTGTCATCACGTGAAGTGGTGCACTGAGGTGGATGCGATCGAACACGTCGGTCCGTCGTACCGTCTTGCATCCAACGATCACATATCCGCATTACAGTTGTTTGATTTCGTCCAACACGACTACCGATTTCCCTGAAAGATAATCCACAATCTCGGTAGGCCACTATCCTTCCTCTGTCGAACTCGGATACTTGATCAAAAGATGATCGCTGTTTTCTAATAGGCATAATTGATCGTTATTTTTGAAAAAACCACAAGAAAAACACAATTGCCGTACTTGAAATCGTCGAAATCTCCAAGCCTTAAATAGCGCTTTGAAGTGGCGCCACAGGCGCGCGTGATGTGCGTCTGCGCTGAAATTCTAATCATTTGCATATCTCACCTCCGCTAATGCATGTTGTAAATTGCATATTATTTGCATGCTTCCTTCAGGGTGTTGCATTTACGGTGGCCAGCAGTGTATTATAGAAATTAATGGAAATCGAATAAAAATAAAACAATTTCGAATGTGACCCAGTCTTTTCTATCTCCCGGTTCTCTATTCCAATCTTGGGGCAGTAGAGGCTCAATGGATTTGCCCACAGACGTGAAATATATGGGTAGGTAGGTTGAATTAACGTCGCACTGGATCAACAAACACAACGGGATATATGCGATGGTCCGGGATCAATCCCGAAGTGAAATATCCGAGGACAACACCTCGTAATTTAGAACCACGTGAAATTTTAGTAGACTGGGCATTGCTATTGAGAGAAGCTTTACAAAAAGTGTGATCAACATGTCGAGTAGTAGTAACTTGGCATACAATGTAAGGCAACTTTTTCTTAGTCTTCCTAACGTGACTTATGTAGGTGATAGAAGGGGTGATCTGGTGAGTGAGTACATTTCTATTGCTCTTGTCACACGGGGTAGCACTGATCACCAAACCTCGCGCGACGATTGACTACTTGTGTCTCAACAGGGACTTACAAATCGCGTCACCTCATCAACTTGTTTCTTAGGTAGACGGACGGGTGGACCTAGACATACGGAAGTGACCTGGGCAGCGCGACCCGGGTTCGCTTTTTCTTCCTACCAGACAGGGTGATGGGCTGAACCGATCGCGAGCCAAGTCTCAACAAGAAGTAGCGCGACCCGGGTTGCGCTTCACTAGTCATCCCGTCTGTCACCAGCCTTAGATTAAGATCTATTGTCGCTGCCTGAGAATCGATGAAAAAATACAACGTTGTTTTCGGGATCCGTCTCGCCTTCATCCGCAGAAAGTGTAAAAGTTCATGCAGCAATTTGCGTAACTTCCTGATTGAGCTTTATAGCTATGGCAGTAACGTATCTATCTGTGATGATATTCGTAATATTAGTGATAATAATCTCATTGAATTTGCACGCAAATTACGTGATGGCGTTCCTGTTGCGCGTCAATCTCTTCATCAAAGCTATCGCAACTGCAGGTTAACGGAGTTAAAATTTGTGTGTGGTCCCCAGAATGAACCGCAAATATCTCTGAGTGTTTCATGTTTTACTTGTTATTCGCCTTGTCGCGGGAACGCCACTTTTAAGCTCCAATAGCTGCCAACCTGCTCCTCGCAGCGAGCATTAATGGATTTCAGAAAATCTCCCCGCCATTATTCTTTATTATTATTGTTCCACCCCCTCTCACTTCACTTCCCTTCAGTTTCTTTTCTCCACCACCGTCTTTTCACTTTGATTTTACTTTTCCCCGCTCGGCTCGAGCTTTCGCGCGAAATATTATGTTTGCGGATGACATTAGTTATATCTCCTTTGTTTGTTTTCGAAACTCACTTTCTTGAGAGAGTACTTTACTCCGCTTCTTTTCTTCCTGCGTTCGACTGCGATTTCTGATTGGATATCCCTCTTTAATAATAGCTCCTCAATCCACGGGGTTTTGATACGACGTTAAGGTAAGCGGATCTCTGGTACCGAGAGCTACGGATCCCGGATGTGGGATCCGAGAACATGGATGGCATCATTTGTGTACCTTTCTTTTCTTTTCGCTCCTTTCTTTTTTCCTTTCCGAGGATATTCTCCGCGCTTTCGTTATTTTCCCATCTCGCTTGGCTGAACCGATTCGGAAAGAGTTGTAATTGGTGAACGGCGCCGGTGTTGTCTCGTTCCCGAGACATTGTCGGTTATGAAAAGTGCGTTTGCTTCGTTAGCAGAGGAGGGATTTGGTTTTCTTTTGACCCAGTTCTGGGTGTGTGAAAAGGAGACCTGGTGATCTATTTTTGCCCTTTTCAAATTCTTTAGGGGCTCGTTGGGAAGTCGGTTTTGATTCGATTGTGCTCGTTGCAGGTGGTGATGTCTGTCTGGTTAATTGTATGTCATTGATGGATTGAACTAACCAACGATGATCTAAAAATAAGTTGGGATTATTAATAGTTTTGACGAGTTTATAGTCTCATAGAGATTAATATAATAGAATTATATATGAATGGGAAAAGTAATTGGAATAAACACAGTTATTTGACTCTTTTGATGGCAAAATTAGCATAAAATTAGAGCACAGTAGCACATCAGTTTGATATGAATTACGAAAAGAAAATGTCTTTCTTCTTTCATTAACGGAACATTTTTGAATAATACATTTCATGTCATGTCTCACCTGCTGTAGTATTTTTAAAGTAAAACTTGCTTTTTGTTAGCGGTTTTCGAAATAGCTGTTGACCTGGTTGGGGTCAAGTAGCATTCATAAAATCCCGTATCGTTAAGATAAAGGACTGTACGGCTACAGGTAAGGGATTTTTGCGAATAGGTTTACACGGACCGCCAACCACATATGGCCTTCCGAATAGGTGTCCCAGACTCGCAGATGTGTTAATAAATTTTAATGAAAAAATTATTTTCAAAGAAAAGAAATTAAAAAATGCGTTTGTGGGTACTTATTCACAAAAAATATTGTTTTAAAGAGCAAAGCGTAGTGTTATTTCAAAAATAGCTACGTTGAAACTTTAACAATCGGATTTTCATACATTCTTGTTTTATTTATTTTTGTTTTACAAAGAATGCTAATCGAACTGATTTTCTTTTAGCATTTGATTCTTCTTAATAATTTAATATATTAATTAAATAATCGTAACTTGTATAATGTAAAGCATTAACTGCATAAAATATTTCAATCCTAAATAATGTGCACTTTTACTATTTTGTGTTGTTAAACATTATAATGAGCTTAAAGATCGAGATATGCTTTAAGATGAAGTTAGAAACTGCAGCCGTAGACTTTTTTTATTGTGAATACAAATGTGAGAATCATTTATCATCCTCCCCCAGAAGTATATAAATTCTTTACATTTCTCACCATACAAACTTAAAAAAAATAAAAAGATAGTTTTAGTTACATAGAATTCCAGGTATGAACTCTGATCTCTTCGACCAAAACAGTACTGTTTTATAAGTCAGGTTCTGATTATTTTATTATGCTCTAGCCTTAATATCGATTCTAAACTTAAAGTTGGCTGAACTAATAATTGCAATTCATCAATAACTGATTTAAAAAATTATTGAAGTTCGTTAAGATCTCAAATGTTATATGTAATCAATAACAATTCAGAAAAATGAATGAACTTTTAACTTAAAGTTGCAAAAGTATCATGTCATTTTGCAAAAAAAGTCAATGAACTACTTCCTAATTAGTTTTAAAAAGTTAACGTGAATGCAAGTCTTGTGCTAATTTGTCGGGAAACAATATTTCTAAGCAGAAAATATATAATTACTTGTATCATATGGCAAAATTACATTGATAGTTCTTGTTTCATGGTTTCACTACGCCGCTGTTACGTGATAAATAAAACAAATTTATTAAAGATTGTTTGTTCAAAACAATAAATAAAGGTTACGAATAATTGTTTTAAATAACATTAAACGTTTCAAATAGTTGTTTAAAGTTGGCTTTCAAGTCGTTTTGAAGCGAACCGTTTAACAGTTATCAGATCTTGGGCACAGTTATTTTAATATAAGATTCATTGTTTCACAGAATTTAACATAATCGGATGATATAAAAAGTACTTTAATTTTTCAGTTCCATGCTTTACTTTTTATTTAAAATATATATCTTTTGTTTTTGAGGTTCAAAAGCAGCAACTGACCGAAACATTTTTTGTTAAATTTTAACATTTTTTTAAAAGAAAAATAATATTTGCAGGATGATGTTTATATCCCGTAGTCTCATCACTGGGAACATCTGTTTGAGATGGCTATGTTATGCTATAGCTCCTCAAAAATTCTGACAGAAACAAAGCACTTAATAGCTCATGTTGTTCATCTTACATTAGTCATCACTAGATGGCAGTAGCATCAGTTCTTTCTATCAATTATGACTAACATTTCTAAGTTTTTCTTCCGAGTTATCTGCGTTTGAGATAGAATGCAAAGCACCCGGAGACCTAAAGTTAACTCTGCCACCGTAGCCGATAGACTATTTTTAGTCAACTCTTATCGATTGGCAGCTTATGAACCCAGCCAGATCGAGATGCTTTCTCATCTCCAGTGTCTTAAATTACTTGATCTATTTCATTAAGAAATCCATTTTTCGAAAAGTGTTAATAGTCAATCTAAACACGTGAAAAGTGTCTAGACCAATAAAAAAACATCCGTACTCTTTTGCATATTTGAGGAATAGATATTTACCATAAAAGAATACTAAACAATGGAAATTGAAGTTTTCCACGCATAAGGCAATCCATACACAATCGTTATGCATTTGCTTAATGATCTCATTTTCTATGAAAATATTTTTTCCAAATGTTCAAAATAAAGATAAAAATTACATAAATTTGACACGATGTAACTAAATCGTGTTGATTAAAGAAATATTGTAATTTTTAGGTCAGAGCTCACACATAAAAAAAACTGATGATGATCGTATTCGAATCTATTACCCGTGTAATGAATGTCTTGATGCTTAGTGCAATTTCCGTCTGTGAAGTATAATGTTCTTTGGACATACAAACGAATGAATGACATATAATTCCTGTTTATTGGTGCCTCGGTAGCCCGGTTGGAAGAGTAGCGGATTAGCAACCAGAGGGTTGCGAGTTCGAAACTCGATCCAACCAAAGATCGTCGTGTACATTGGGGCTGGTGGACGTTGAATCTGCCGTCCTCCTGGATCAAAGTTGCGAGGTGTCCTCGATCTTTCCCTTCGGGATTGATTCCGGGCCGTCGCCATTATCCCGTTGTGCTGCCTCCAGTGAAACATTAATTAATTTACCTTATCTTGCTTGTGTATAAAAGGAGTATTATTCAGAAATAATATTTATTACAAAGAAATGCTCAAATTGGCCATATTTTTTTAATTAAGCCAATGGAAACGGAATAATTGATCAAAGACTGAACTGTGAGCGCTTCCCCAATAGGCGAGTATCAAATCGTCAGCTCTGTGAAACCGAACATTTTATGTTAGCAGGCATGATGTGGGTCGACCGAGAGGTTTGAGTACTCTAGAACGAAACGAGTCTATTTTAGGTCGAGAGAAGTTCGGGCACGAGCGCGCGAAATGTTGCGTAGCCTAGGTGTGGGTCAATCCATCGTATGGACGGTTCTAGCACGAGCAGGAATTGCATCCCTTTAATTTACACTCAAATGTTTGTTAAACGTTCAAATGTTTGACTCTTTTAGCAGCTCTTACATTTCCTGCAGAAACGTAAGAGTACTATTACTATATACGCAAAGCAGTGTTGCGCTTCACTCCGGGAAACTTCGATTCACACTGTATAGTTTAAGAAGTGATATGTGGCTCTGAATCAGGGAATATTTGAGTACAATATTCTTTATATTTTGATAGGTAGGTAATTTGGATTGATTTCGCAATGGAGCAACATAAAGGTTATTGGCGATGGTTCGGGATCAACCTCGAAGGGAAAGATACAATGATAATGCCTTGTAATGTTGAACCACGGTCAAATGACGAGGTGAACATCTGAGCTGGCACCTCACTCACATCAATTTGAGGACATTTGAGGCCACAACGGATTTAACGTGCTCAAGCCCCAACGTATACGAGGGTCTATTGTTGGATCAAGATTTGAAGTCGCAACCCTCCTGTTGCAAATCATAAACTCTACTAGCTGAGCTGTCACGGCTTCTATATTATGGAAAGTTTTTTAATATCAAGGACATGAATTTCACTTCAATGAAATATATCAAGTAATGTGAATAAAAAAAATCAAAGGTTATTATGTATCTCAAAATGATTAGTTAGTTCTTGTTATGTGTGATACGTAAAAGTAAATTGGATACTAGTCAATCTATTCAGGCAAAAACTTCTAGTATCTTACAAGTTAAAAGTATTTAAAATAAAATTTTATTTAGGTCTTAAGTTTGCATAAAGGTTGAAAGCAACTAATTAAAAATTATTTTCAGATACATTTTCAATGTATCTTGTTTGTTGTGTCCAATCAACTGAATTATCCACCTTAAAGTTGGATTTTGCAATGGTTCTTTGATTCTGATTTTACTCTTTAAAAATCTATAAATTGAACAACTAACATTTAAAAGTCGACATTAAAATCTACATTTAAAGCACTAATAATGAAACATATACCATCAATATTTTCTGTAAAAGTTGTTACACTAAAAAGTTTAGGATAAGAAGGAAATAAGAGATAGATATCTTAAATATATAAAGTGTACCCAAATATAAAATATACCTTTACCCTCAGCATATATACATACATACATATATATATATATATATATATATACACCGAAAAAAATTCAAGGAGAATGTATCATATATAAAATAATTTTAAAGAATATTATAATTCCGAAGTGTTCTTCAGAATGAAATTAGTAGCCTGTGCCTACTCTTAGAAGATGAAATATGTAACATAAAACTAATATTTCGAAGTATTAAAAGATTTCAAATTTTGCAGGCCAATGTAAATCAGGAATTTATTGATGGAAATCGTGAAAACAGGTTTCCCTTTTCAATGAACATTACTTTTGTTAAAATATCTTTCCGAATGTATTCATTAACACCATTAAAAGTGTAGTTTATATCACTTCTTCGATGACATAAGAAAATAAACTTTTGAGAAGCGTCCTTCACACATTCTCCTTTCCCGACACCTCACTTCCTTGATCTATCAAATTTGAATCCAGCCTTTCTGACCTCTCGATTTAAAAGGGCTCTAAAGCTATCTTTCTTTGAATCCAAATAAGGATGCGAGTAGGAAAAATTGCATCCCGTCACTATTTGCAAACAAATTGAAACGACGATGTTGAAATTCATTTCAGGGTTACACACTCCATAAGCTTGTACTATCACAAAATCTGCTAGAAATATTTGTAATTTGATTATATTTCAGACTCTGTTACGAGATACTTATGTAAACATTTCTGATACTCTTAGCATTTTTTATCCTATGACAGTCTCCAGCCTGTCGGCCATCAATCGACGAGCAACCCAATAGAGTTCTGAAGTGAAAAAATATGACTTTAAAGCACTACCTACAGTATTTGTAATTCTGTTGCCAGGAATTTTAGGGCAGTCCTTGAGGTGATCTTCAGCCATTTCGTCCATTTCGTAAAGTGGACAAATAGCTGATCTCGCTATTCCAATACGGTGTAAATGTTTTTGTTGGTAGTCATGTCCGGTAAGAAGTCGAAAGAAAGCAACTCCTAAAGCTCTGGACAAGGAACCTGGGATGCGAGCTTTATTCCTCAATGAAGCACCCCACTTCTTTCCTGTAGATATATCTGTAGATTGATAATCTATTAGTCTTTAAAGATGAGCATATAATCCTCTTGATTTTATATAGAAATAAAGGGGTTTTAGATTGGGGCAACTGTGCATAGACCCTTAGTAAATGACCATTACTATCCATAGCACTTTCAACTACGAAAGGGTTTTTCAGTGGAAACAAATCAGATGTAATACGAAGGTTTTGCTACCAAATTGCTCTCGCGTGATATACATAGGGGTTACCTTAAAATATAATTTATCTCCGTTTTGGCAGCGTTTTTTAATCTAATTAAAGTTGATCAATCAACTATCATACATCAAATCGGTATTTATAATTAGGAATTTTTATTGGCAAAATGCTGAAATCGTATTAAATGTACCAGTTAAGTGATATCGTGTTTGGAATACGAACAGAAAATGCATTCCTCAGCAGAAGCACTAACGCCACCTACATTTAGTTTGTCAAAAAAGTCTCTTAGTTAAACGGTTGAATCATGGTTAACAGCAACGCATTTCAGCACTCAAATTGAAATACTGCTGTACCATATACTAAGAGACTTATAAACCTTTTGGATGAAGTTGTTAAAATTGTCTCTGAAATGCACATATTTTCAGACATGGGATGAATAAATAGCGAATGCATGCAGCTTCTGAAATTCTAAGGTTTTTCGAAATACACTTTTAATTGTCAGATGATTTCAAAATATCTCCTCTGCTCAATTTATATCCATGACAATAAGGCTAATAATTTCATCTTGAAGACTGCTTCAAAATGGGGTTTGTTGTGCGCGTGGCTTTTGTATTTCATCACTTTAAGCAGTTGAAGCCTTATTTCACATGAAAAGGGTATCAGCATGATTAATATTCATGATAAAGTAACGTGTAAAAGATAGGTAAAATTAGATTAAAACTAACCAGCTTTTTGATCTTACCTGATTCAAAATCTAGAAAGAGTATTTAAACTTTTAGAACAGCTAAAAATATTTTTATTACCCAGAAACATGAATTAAAAGGATCGGAACTTTTTTGTACACGAAATTTATAAGAAGCCTTTCCTTAAAATATAGACATGTAGCGGAGTACTTGAGTCAAGAAGACGCAGCTTTATGTAAATTCTATTGACCGAGTATAAAATAAATTGTTACACTTTGAACTCTCTTTTTTCAGTCTTTAGGGCCGCGGTGGCCCTGCTGGAAGAGTAACGGACTAGCAACCGAAGGGTTGCGAGTTCGAATCCAGCCAAACACCGTCGTGTACAAAGGGGGCTGGTGCACGTTAAATCTGTCCTGGCTTCAAATGTCCTCACGTTGGCGTGGTGTGGAAGTTTGGAGAGTGGGGTACCAGCTCAGGTGTTGTGATATCTGACCGTGGTACAAAATTACGTGGTGTTGTCCTTGGATCTTTCCCTGGGGGATTAATCCCGGACCGTCGCCAATAGCCAGCTGCTATAGTGCGACATTAATTAAATACCTACATACCTACCTTTTCAGTCTTTGCTCGAGTGGGCATTCACTGCTTATTGTAATCAACTGGTAAGACTTTTTGTCTTTGTATTATTTAATTGTTGATTTTATACATTTTATAGTTTTTATTAAAAGTTAATATTTTTAAGATGCATTTCCTTCTTTCAATCGCTCCAACCAGGTTACATCTGTATCTCTGATACAAGCGGAAACAGAAAGTGAATAGGTGAGAAGAGTGAAGTGTTGTACAGATAGTATGAAATAAATTATAAGTTATCAAATAAAAAACCGAATTTCGTCCATCATATAAACTATTAATTAATAAAACTGTAAAAGCTATATAACAGTATAAAATTAAGCCTTCGTGTTAGTTTTATAGGTTTTTAAATTGTTTTTCAGAGAACTTGTTTGAAAAGTCGCATTTTTTAAAACAAGATAATAAAAAAAACACAAGCTATATCACATGTCCTTAAAACATACACGTCAGTTTGCCACTTTTATTTCAAACATATCGTCGTCAAACATATAAGTAGAAACTCACTAACAGCGAAAAGAATTTACAGTATTCTTTATGCAAGTTATTAGTTTTAATTTCTCACATGCACATTACAGTCAAACAATGTATTTCTCATCATCATGAAAATAAGCACTTAGTGTCAAAAAATGCATTTCCTTAAAAGGTTTAACGAGTTTCTTTACTTCTTTTATCATAACGATATTATGATAAAAAAAGTGTTCTATTGATATTATGTAGTTAAGAATTAACCCCTAAGCGTCACGTGATTTAATAGCAGTGTAGTATTGTTTTTCGTCACAACACTCACGTAATGACTAAATAACCAGATCTATCATTTTCGTTCTCTCGAGTCGATCTCATTTAACCCTCTGAGTGCCACGAAATTTCTGAGTAGTGTAGCAATGTTTTCCCCACAACACACCCATGATGACAAATTAACCACATCTATCGGTAGAAAGAATTCCAGGAAAGATATATTGGTCAAGAATGACAAACTGTTTAGAGGTCATGCAAGAATTCCAGGAAAGATATATTGGTCAAGAATGTCAAAACTGTTTAGAAGTCATGCAGGGAAGATTGCAGGTTGTAAATGGATATATGCTTGTAAACACCTCAGACGGTTAAAGAGCATGTATTTCAGAAGTAATAAGGAACTGAGACACAAAACTTAATTTTTAAAATTTATTTTGTATTGTAATATAAAAAAGATGTCTTTTAAGAGTTTGTAATCTTATACCTTTCATTCACTCGATTATGACCTTTAACCTTCTGAGCTTCATGAAATTTCTGAGTAGTGTAGCAATGCTTTTTCCCACAATACACACATAATGACAAATTAACCACATCTATCGGTTGAAAGAATCAGAGGATGGATTATATTGGTCAAGAAGGTCATAACTGGTTAGAAGTCCTGCAGGGAAGACTGCAGGTTGAAGAATGGATGGATGAGTGTGAACCCCTCAGAGGGTTAAGGATCATGGATTTCGCGAGTAATAAGATGCTGTGAAACAAAACTCCATTTTATAATTTACTTTGTATGGAATATAAAAAAAATGTCTTTTAAAAGTTTAAAACCTTACGCTTTTCATCCACTGGAGTATGACACTTAAAATACATTAATTAAATCTACGAAAGCTTCAGAGTGGAGAAGAGATTACTATTAACAGAATTACATGCCATTCGAACGCGATTAAAGCGGCGGAATTCCTCGTACTCAGAGCCGCGCGAATTAACGACGAAAGCTAATACCATAATGAACATCACAGATTATGACTGGGAGCGGGCAGGTTTTGCAAAATGGCTCTTGAATGAAGTAAACGAATTACACGTCGAGATTAAAGAGACTGAATTTCCGCCCCTCCTCTAAGCAGATCAAGAGATCACTAGCCAACGAAAGGAAACACTTTCGGAGGCGCAATCTAATCATTTCTTTTAATATTTTCCTTCTCTTCTCCACTGGCGGAGATAGTCCGAAAAATCACTTTAATTCCCTCTTTCAGCGAGCGCTGCAGATCAGAGACGGAGAGTTGAGTGACGTATGGGATAACGGGGGACGTCTAACCGTTGCTGTTGGTTATTTGGTGATGGGTTTGGGCTTGAAAAGTTCACGCTTTCAGGTGGAGAGCTTCGGATTTATGTCACTTAATTCAAACAGAAAAGAGAGGAAAATTTTCGATGAAATGGTTGGTGTTGGAAAATGGCGGTGGTTTGGCCTCTAGGCCATAAGACCACGTGATCCCTAATATTTTACAATAGAACAAAGCAACCCACTAGAGTAGGCCACTCATTCAAATGTTCACCAAACATAGGCTGTTTAAGAAACACGAATTACATCCTATTGAATCAGTAAGTCCTATTCGGTAGATATGGGACTTGTGACGTACTCAGTCAAAAACATATAGTAACGTACAAATTCTTTATTGAATTATGTAAAAAAGTGTATACGACGCAACATAAGGATTTAAAAATTTTAAATTACATATTTTCAAATGTTCAGTCATTTCTCTTCAGAAGCAAAAAGATGGCGCTCACTTCTTAATCTCGTCTCCCTCTTTCTTCTTCGTTTCGTCCCCATCCCCTCACATGAATCTTACCCCCTTGCTTTTGTTCGATCAAAAAGTATTCAAGATCTTACCAGGCACAATCACCGTGGTCAAGAGTTTAAAACAAGGTGTACCTGGCGATTCTCGGAAAGTATTTCTTTCAGAATTAGTCTTACTTCGACGAAGAAAAGTGGTGTGAGCATACACACGAAATAAGGATCCTTATCTCTCCTCAAAGGTTGTGAGAAGTCCGGGGAGCAAAAGGGGAAGAAATGTTCTCACGTTCCATAGAAAAACGGGGAGTTAAGTAATGAAGCGGTCAAGGCTGCTGGCCCACCTGGAGAGTCGGACAATGTCACAGTCCGAAAGCAGTCTTCGTCAGTAGTCTGAACCTAGCCACCACTTCCCGTCAAGGAGAATTTGGGGCAACAGAAATACCATTGAAGAGGAGGCTCCAAGACTTTCCTTTAGAGGCAGTGTGAGACTACACCCATCAAATTCTTTAATATACATCAGTTATACTTCAGTTAACTATAAAAACGTGACCATTAAATATAATTAAAATCGGTATTTTGTAAACGTGGTTAAAAATAATGTGAAAAAGCAAAAAGAAAAAGGAATAAAGAGGGTGACTCAATAAGTCAGATAAAATAGGGGGTGAAGTGTTAAAAGATCAAAGGGTAAAAATTCTTAAGACGGGAACAAGAAGTTCAAATATGATGTTTGGTATAAGCTTGTTGGCAATGGAAACGGAGAATTGAGATGGAGTTTGTTTATGTAATTTTGAAGCAAAACAATTTTTTTTTGGTTTGTCGCTTTACGATCGTATTTCGCTATATGAGGGCTAGTTAGACCGGTAAATAAGACTTAAAGTGGATTCCGAACCACTAAGAACATCAATGCCTAATTTCGTGGATATGGATGAAACTCATTTGATACCGTACCATCCACTAACTGACATTGCAGCCCATTATGCTTAACATTCTGTTGCCAGCATAGACTTGATAGACGAGTGGTTAGCATTTTTATCCTGGATTCAAATCCCAATCTGCAATAGCGTATAACTGAGGATGGCGAGATAGAATTTGATCTACTATGAGAGATGCGTAAATAAAAGGGGATATTTCGATTTTTTTTCATAGCTGTGCATCTAGTCTGACAGGGAAACCTGTACCATGATAACACTCGATAGCAATATGACAATGTGATCACTCAAACTTATTGAGTGTTTTCCAACTGCCTTCTAACGCTATGAGGCTTTTTTACGCAGTAATTATACAATTATTACCCTTTAAGACCAAACTTGGAGATGCCTTCTACACTTTCATGGCAGTGTATAATTTCTATAAAATTCTGCACAAGAAAGCCCTACTAATAGCTGAATGGACCTACAAATTCATGTGTATTGTAGACTCCAGTGAATGTACCCTCCTAACGTACTTCCGCTATTTCCTTGGACTGGTTAACCTCACGCGGCCACCTATACAATGTAGATAAACCGATAAAAATCTTAGCCAAATCGGTAGTAAAAGATGTAAAACTTAAACAGAAATACTAATAATAAATATTAAAAATTTCAGAAGAAATCGTTAATGGCCATTTCTGTGGTGCAAGACGCCTATTATCATCTGGACAGAATTCGCATCTGTCCATTTTTATATGTTGCTGTTTTGAAGAGTTTTATATTTTTCACTACTTATACAATGTATAAACGGGTCTTTGATTTCAAAACAGTTTTGAACAAGTAAAAAATATTAATGAAGAAAAACAATAATCCCAACTGCTTTTTTCGTAAGAGTGTTGCAAAGATATGTATAATCTTGTTATGGGAAGCATTTTCAATCAAGTTAAATGTAAGTGGCGGTAGTGCTTCTGTGGTGGAACATATCGTCAGTACACATTCCAAACGTGGCGTCACTTGGTTTGGTTTACTAATACGATTTCAGTATTTCGCCAATAAAATCCCCAAATGTGTTCTGAATTGATGTATGAAAGTTGATTGGCCAATGCCAATTAAATTAAACACAAAACATTGCCAAAACGGCGATAAACAACATTTTAAGATAATCCCGATATATATAATTGCGAGAACATTTGGATAGAAAAATCTTCGCATTCATCCTGATTTGTTTGTTTACATTGAAAACCCCTTTGTTGAATGTGCTATGCTATGATAGTCATGATCATTTGCTAAGAGTCTGCAGCACAGTTGCCCCGACCTAAATCCCCTTTACCTCTACGTAACATAAAGAGGCGTAAATGCTCATCTATAAATACTAATGGACTCTCAGTGTACAAAGAGATGTCTACAAAATTTTGTGTCAACTTCATCTAAAAATAAAGCTTGTACTAACTGAAAAGAAAGTTGTTAATTTTTCGTAATGGGTTATCTGGTAACCAAATACACCTTGTTTGGTGTTTTGTTAATTGATAATGTAATAGCCAATCAAATAGCCCGCTGTAGATAGAAAATGGGTGTCGTTGACATCCAATATGCAAACAGAGAAGTCTAAGTTGGTTTGTCATTGATTACATCACAAACAGCGGATAGGATGGATTTGAAATTTCTACACTTATTTTGCAAGGACGCGAGTTGCTAATAAAAGGAGCTATGTAAACTTGTTTATTGAGATTGTTTAAAAGTCAGGTTTGCAATATTTGTGTAGACATAAGTTTAAAATGTAATTTGTTTGAATATTCTTGAACAAGTTACTTGTTTCAAATAAGAGATACGTTCAGGAACGTATTTTACAAGCTTAAGCATATTTTGTTAAAAATGTTATGGAATTTTTGAGCTTAGATGGAAAATAAACTCTGATACTATATTTTTGATGTATCACTAAATAATATGAATACAATACTACAATTTTATTTTATGGCTCAAGGGCCAAATTTGGCCAAGCTGTGCCAAACAACAAGTGAATGGACATACACGAGGAAAGCTTTTCTGACCCAGAAAAGAGAAATGAGAAATACATACAGGGAGGAATTAAATCTGCACCTCGTACAACTCCGTAGATTGCTAACACAGTAGGCAAATTTACAGAGCCACCTAGAATTCTAATCTCAAAAATTTCAAAATTATAGTATTTTAGTGTTTGATACTATTAGTTAATAAAGAAAGGACGTAATATTGAATATAATCAAATAACTGTTGAGAATTTTCTTGCAGATTTG
This sequence comes from Meta bourneti, assembly GCA_933210815.1. NCBI lineage: Eukaryota > Metazoa > Arthropoda > Arachnida > Araneae > Tetragnathidae > Meta > Meta bourneti. The sequence continues at coordinate 71,579,245 of OW119929.1, read as the reverse complement.
ATACCTCGTCCAACCAAAATTACCTTAAGGTACGGTACAAATGCATTTTTTACAGATTTTCTCATTGAATAGATTTTTGTCGTTGAAATTAAGATCGTAATTTTCTAAGCTACTAATTGAGTACTAAATTATTTGGACGGGAAGAATCACCTTAAGCTTGCACTGCACCACTTGACCTCTAAATCAAAATTCTGAAATATTGTGAGCATAGAGAATTGAATATGTTTCAACTTTTTGAATAGCGTATCTCGCTAACACAGAGAACTCAAAGGTCTATGCATTATTTTATGCTTGAGGTAGAATGTTTAAAGCAGGAAACGAATTCAAAGTATTAAAAGAAATCCGAAAAGCATAACAGCCACAGAGATGAAACTTGAAAAATGTAAAGGTGACAGAATTAACTCAATCACTATAACACTAAGAGCAATACGAATATATACAATTCGAATAAAAAAATTTCGGCAAAAAATTACCTTGAATGGATCTTTTTTTTTAATCTAAACTTCTTGGATTTGTGTCTATGAAAGAGACCAATAGGTTGAAACACTTTATGTTGGGTGTAAAAAAATATTTAGAATATTACATATACAAACTTTCCAATTTCGCAACAGAAATTTAATATTTAAAAGGTATGGAAAAAAGAAGACTGATTTCTTATTTGTGTTTGGGGAAACAAACCAAGAACTAAGAACCATCGACCAACACTTTTTGTACTGAGAAAATTTAGACGTCAATTCCAGACTTCTCAAGATTCTCTAACAAGTTCTCATGTCAAAAAAACTGTGGGTCGAACTGGATTTGTCCGCTGTGTTTAAACGTAGTACAACATATGCCCTATTTTGTGTCTATGATAAGATAGGGAATAAAATACGAAGTCAGTGTTGGTAATATATTTATTTTCTGTGATATTACGTGTGTAGATCGGAATCATCGCTAGAATCTCTATCAGCAATTATTATGTTCAAGTATAATCGCGGCGTACAGTTCAGAAATAACTGTCCACTTCGGCTCGTAGTCCCAAACTGCTATTGATACGCCAGCGTCACTACTTAATCTACCTCCGATAACGCCGGATTCATAGTGAGTTGAAATCAGTCGCACAATCACTGCCCATCGATAATCTGCATGTCAAAATGACTCGAGAGCAACGATTTTCAACCTTTTGATCTCACGGCATATATTAACTAACTACTAAAATTCTGCCGCATATCAAAAATATATTAAATTTTTTTTTGCTGCTTCCTTCTTGCCAGAAGGATACTTTATACGAGATCTTAAACTCGTTAAACATTTACTCTCCACCGTTCAGAACAGACTCACACGAAGTCATAATTTGAAGCACTTTTAACCATGTATTACCAAATATTAAGCGTCCTTCGCACTTTGGATTTTTCTTTGCTCCCGATACTGCCAAAAGGATACTTTATACAAGACCTTAAATTAGATTACATTTACTCTCCACCGTTCACAACAGACTCACACGAAGTTATAATTTGAAGCACTTTTAACCATGTATTACCAAATACTAAGCGTCCTTCGCACTTTGGATTTTTCTTTACTCCCGATACTGCCAAAAGGATACTTAATACAAGACCTTAAATTAGTTTACATTTACTCACCACCGTTCACAACAGACTCACACGAAGTTATAATTTGAAGCACTTTTAACCATGTATTACCAAATACTAAGCGTCCTTCGCACTTTGGATTTTTCTTTACTCCCGATACTGCCAAAAGGATATTTAATACAAGACCTTAAATTAGTTTACATTTACTCTCCACCGTTCACAACAGACTCACACGAAGTTATAATTTGAAGCACTTTTAACCATGTATTACCAAATACTAAGCGTCCTTCGCACTTTGGATTTTTCTTTACTCCCGATACTGCCAAAAGGATACTTAATACAAGCCTTAAATTAGTTTACATTTACTCTCCACCGTTCACAACAGACTCACACGAAGTTATAATTTGAAGCACTTTTAACCATATATTACCAAATACTAAGCGTCCTTCGCACTTTGGATTTTTCTTTGCTCCCGATACTGCCAAAAGGATACTTAATACAAGACCTTAAATTAGTTTACATTTACTCACCACCGTTCACAACAGACTCACACGAAGTTATAATTTGAAGCACTTTTAACCATGTATTACCAAATACTAAGCGTCCTTCGCACTTTGGATTTTTCTTTACTCCCGATACTGCCAAAAGGATACTTAATACAAGACCTTAAATTAGTTTACATTTACTCTCCACCGTTCACAACAGACTCACACGAAGTTATAATTTGAAGCACTTTTAACCGTGTATTACCAAATACTAAGCGTCCTTCGCACTTTGGATTTTTCTTTACTCCCGATACTGCCAAAAGGATACTTAATACAAGACCTTAAATTAGTTTACATTTACTCACCACCGTTCGCAACAGACTCACACCAAATTACAATTGGAAGCACTTTAACTGTGTATTACAAAATTTGTCTTGAGTCCTTTGCAGGTCGACTTTTTATTTGCTTCCGATACCGCCAGGATACTTTATACAAGATCTTAAACTCGTTTAACATTCACTCTCCACCGTTGACAACAGACCGTACCTCACTTGTCACCTTTCATTAAAAAGGACAAAGGCAACGCGAGATGAGCGCACCACCCCCGAAAGCGCGAAAAAGAAAAGGCATAAATGCAGGTAGATTTAATATCGTGATGCATGGCGGCGGTCTGATGCTCTGGCAAACTATATTAAATTACGTTCGCTCATCCTCGGATCAAAAAGGAGCTTTGACTACAAAAAAGAAAGAGAAATAAAGGCAGGAGCACATAGTACATACACCAGACATTCTAGGGCAGTCACAGCCTGCCGTCCTAGATAGAAATGGCCTGTGGAACCACCGATGTTTCGGGTAGATCGAATTATCTTAAGAGATTGTACAATCACATCTCCTTTTACCCGAGCGATGAAAAAGCGGTATTTTTGATGTGCCGGAGAAAATGGTGCATTGAGAGAGTGGTAAAAAGGAGAACGGAGAAAAAAAGGGTGGGAGCTTTTTCTATGGCGTGGGTGTGAAAGTCCTTTATTTTAACGTTGTGTGTAATTTCAGTGGGGGCTATTTTGAAGCTGAGTGCGTCAAAATCCTCGTTTAACAAGCTAAAATAGATTACAGGAAGTTTAACATTGTAATCACGTCGAAACGATCGAAAAAGTTCGAAATGGATGGTGTAGTTTTGAAAGGAGAGCATACCACTATAAATGTCACTTTAAAAGTAGTAAAATTACTGTTTGTGATTAGAGTAGGAAATGCCAAATGCTGGAAATTCTTGGAGACCTTCAGATTAGTTTCACTGATAGAGTACTTCGATTTTCGTCAGGGCAGTGTCGCAAACCCAAAAAAGGGCATGGATGAAATGATGTACTATTGCCCCACTCACAATACAAGCAATCTCATTACAAGCAAGAAAACAGTCAATGGTATGCACTCATCCCCTCATGTGGGGCAAGGAAGACCCCACGAAATAGCATTAGTGAGTTGACCGACCAATCAGACTGGTCATCAGGGCTTCGAAAGGTTTCTGGTTTGAATCCGGTGTAAGGCATGGATGTTTTTCCATCTGGAGTGAGTGTGTGGCCTCTCTGTAAGCGGGTTCTACCATGGATGTATGGTATGTAAGTGAGATGCAATGTAAACCCACCCCAGTGGTGCACCAGAGTAATATCAAGTGGTTCACAATCCCGCCCTTGTAGTACCATGATAACTAAAGCGCTTCTAACAAGTTCAAATCGGCCAGGCATTAGTAAAAAAACATTGAAAAGTATTTCTTAAATATTATCAATGGTTAAGTTTAAGCAAATCAGAGTGTAAACTTATTAGTAAAAGGTCTGGGAGAGTGTGGTAAAATGTATGACACTTTAAAAACTACTGAGTTGGTTGATTTGTGTTTTATGGCGCAAGATCCAAAAGAGGATAAGCTGCGCCAAACACAAGACAGCAAAGTTAAATGTATTTAAAAGACTTTAAAATAACGTAACCAAATTAATATTAAAACAGAAATTCAATGAATAAAACCAAGTGATATGCATAAAAATTAAATATGAAGGTAAAATTCTAACCAAAAGAAATGTAAAACCTAATTTACTTTTTTAAAGAGAACTAAGATGGGGTATTCCCATCTTAGTAGACTGGATTACTGGGACAGAGTAGTAATTGACTCAATATGAACTATGAATATTTGGGTTTGAACTTGCGCCACCCCTCACTCATCAAAGAGGAGGGGTTGGCCTTACACAACTGCTCAGTTCAATCAAATTTCCAAAGGAAATAACCCTCCTGGTGGTCGCGTAGAAAACCACCCTGTAGTGGCCAGCTTCTGATGCAAAAATCTGTACCAAACTGTCACTGCAATTTGTTTTTCCTACTTGAATTTTTATTCCCTCTTGGAGTAATTGGGCAGTTTTATCTCGACGAAATACATCTTCATTAGCAAAACTGACTAGATCTTGGACGAGATTTCTCGTCGAAAACACTTGAAGGTTTAAGATGCTGAGTTTGGAGCAATTAATATTCATGTCGGTAGTCAAGTTAGGCAACTTATCGAGCAATTGTGTTTTAGGTCCCCCGTCAACTTTGTCTCCACAGCAATCACCCGATTACTTAATAGGCAAGCTCTTAAAGAGGCCAATCTGCCACACCGATGCTTAAGTGGAAGCAATATTCAATCCGAAACAACCCATGGGCCCCATCTCCGCCTAATGACACCGGAATTAAGGACGGACACGGCGTGTTGAGCCGATATTCGCACCTGCGGAGGTGTTAACGCCCTGCAACCGAACTGATACTAAACGAAACGAATCGCGACTGCGGGGGGCTAATCATCTGCCGAGTGAGAAATAAATCAAACACGTTGTTGCCACTCCCGACTGTGAAATCTCGGGAATAAAAAAGGAGCACGGTGAGGTTGATTGCGATGGCTATTGATTATTTTTGGAAAGGACTGGTCGGCATCTCGAGGATTGTATGTGGATATCGTGGAGAGGCAATAAAAGAAACAATGTTCTTTTGAGTGTGTTTTTCTGGTGGAGCAGGTGGAGAACGTGAGGAAGATGTAGTGGTTTGGTCGATTTTTCGATACTATTTTGCATGCTAAATCGTTAGCTGTTCGCTTTTTACTTTGTTTTTCTAATTGGTACAGACAAGCAAACACCTGTTCAGTAAAAGATTGTCTGGTACGATAAAGAATGAAGATTTTGTATTCTAAAAGAGCGTACTTTTCATAATGTGCAATTTATTAAATTTGAAGCGAAGATACATTTTTAATTTATCAAGAAACATCCAAAAAATTTGTGTAACCGAAAGGAAATTCAACGTTTATTTCATACATATAATTATGCAGTCATTTTCAAAATAAAACTTCAAATAGATTACACATACGAAAAAGTTAACTGGTACACAAAATTTATAAGCTTACAGGTGATAAAAATGCCGAAGCATGTGCCACCACCATTGTTTATTTTTAGGACAAAAATAAACAATGAGAGGAAAAAGGTGAATTTAAATATGCTATAGATTAGTGTTGCCCCCACTCGCAATCTTAAATTAAGCGCTTCTAAGCAGCGTGCAAAAGCGAGGAAGTGCTATTAGTATCATTCACTAGTGATGTTAGATGAAGTAAAAATAAACTCAACGATAAGGTAGCATTACGAAACAACATTAACATTATACAAATAATATAAGGCACAAGGATAAAATGACTGAAATTACAGCTTCGTTCGACTTGCGAAACGCGACTTCCACGCTTTGCCAAAGTTAATCTGGCGTAACGGCGGATAATCAGTAGTGTGCCAGTCGTTGGGCGATCACCGACATGACGTGCTCGCTTGGTGACAGATCTAGTGAATGGACGAGCCATGGAAAAAGTGAAACCTGGTGGACATTGAGGAATTGTTTCCATGAGTGGTCGCGTTGATGGAAACTGGCCGCAGACAAGCATTGAAGATAATGGGGGTCAACAGACTCCAAAACTTCAGAGATGTAGTGGTGTACTAAGAGGAATGAAGTCCAATGGCGCCTCATACCATAACTCCAGGTGATAGACACTTATCATGTAGCCTGTCATCGGGGTGTCGTTAGACTCGGATGCGACCATCGTGGTACTGTAGACAGAAGAGTTTAGCCTGGAAAGACGATGTCATGGTATTCGTTTGTCCATGTGCAGCGTTCTACGCACCATTGCAACCGCAGACACTTATGGTATCGAGTCAAATATAGTGCAGCAATGGACGCCTTGAAAAATTCCTCACTGCTGCAAATGAACTCGAATAGTACATTCTAACACAGGTTTTGTAATGCATTCTAATTCTTGAGCTTGGGTTCTTGATGCAGTACGAATCGTAATTGCCATGCGCAGATATCTCTCCTCGGTGGTGTGACGAGACTGCTGCAATAGTTCACATCGGTCAGTTCGTCCTTCATGCATCTACCGGTTCCATATTAGCATTACTGTGGCTTGATTTCGTCCAACACGATCACCGATTTCTCGGAAGGATAATTCGCAGTCTCGATAAACTACCATTCTTCCTGTCAAACTCAACTCAGAAACGTGCTTGTACGACTGCCATATTTTTGATGAGGCATAATTAAGCTTCTTAAACACAGGAACAGCGAGAAAACACAATTCCAATACTTAAAATTGACTCTGTTCGCCCTTTTTCATACTACTTGCAGGAAGCGATATTTTCATAAAAGATTTGCATATACGCTCCCCTGCATTTCTAATTATTTGCATATCCTTCCATGATCTAGGCATCGTGTAAATTTCAAGGCTATTTATGCTTCCTTCATGGTGTTGTATTTTCGATGATCAGCAGTGTAGAGTGCGAATCTGGACGGAGATATAACATTTTACTAAGGTTAAGATGTCAAGCTGCCCATCAAACATCATTCTGTCACGAATTCATACCTGTGCATGCAAAAAAATATGAGATGAAAACTATGCTTTTGAGTTCTGAAGAGTAATAGTCAAGTAATGTATCGGAATAGAAGATGAAAAATTCCAGTATGCAGTAAGACGGCGGATCCTTCGAATGACTTATTAAGACAAAGGTAAGAATGGACAATTACATCTAAGAAAGGTCACTCCTTATATAAGAATTTGTCAAAAAGCCTAGATTTTTATCGACATCCTTCAGGTCGATTGCACAAGTACATCAGTAGCGAACATTTGGTAATGATAAAGCAAAATAGTTTTTAATCTAAAGTGTACTCTACCAATTCACTTATCTGTGACATTGATTACCCTAATATATTTAATAAACTATTTTAAAACATAAAGAAAATATAATAAATTAAGAAGAGGGAGAAATTTCTACGATTGTAACGTACATGGTGTGATATAAACTTTCGGGGACAGATTTTATTTTCCTTACTATGTTAAACAACCTTAAAAATATTTTCTTGTAAATACTCGTAGATTTGAGAAACACTTATGTATAATGCGGTCATGAATGTCAACCGAGGCTAGCGATACTTCTCACTGATGTACACAAAATGCGCTGCAAGTATTTTACAACTATCCGATTATCCAGATTTGTGTCTTGATTTTTCTCTTACGACTTAACGGCTATTCCAAGAAATTCAAATCTACCTAGGATTGAAAATTCAAAGAAAACTGCATTAAACAGAATACGGAGGCCGACGTGGCTCAGTGGGTATGCCCACTGCCAAATATGAACCCTGCGCCATAAAACCCCCCAAAACCAACCAAAGCAGAATACGAGATAACAATTATTAGCATTAGTTACGTATCTTTATCAAGATAGAAAAAACGCATCCAAAATTTTTAATCGTGCCTTGCAGATGTATTCATATACATATCAACATTGCAATTACATGCACATATATAGTTGTGATTTAAAAGTTTCTAGTGTGAAAGATACCTAAATCATAAGTATAGGCGTGTCATTGCTTCCATTTGAAGATATGATAGCAAAGCTGTTCTTGAAGTAATCATTTCACATATTGAAAAAGAGCTACGATAAATGACTCAGTATTTCAAAACACAAATGAAAGAAGGTGCGACATCATAACACCAGATAGTGATCCAGAAATGAAATTTGTCTTCTTGATGAGTTTTAGGAGGGTCTCGCTTTTTTTATAATGCCTTACCGCAGCCTATCATATTGCTCTGAAGGATATTCCACTCCTTTTACACCACCTACAGAGTCCCATCAATGCCTAGGTGGAAAGATCTTGATTCCTTTGTTATTAATGGACGTAAAGAAATTGATAAAACACTCGCTTTGAAAGCACTTAATGCCGACTGCGACTAAAGGATCCAATTAAAACAATACTAGATCAGTGTTGAAATCGAAGCAGTTTCAGAACGAAAGCGAATTTCGTCACTGTGGAGATAGTCATGACCGTAATGCTGGAATGTCAGTTGAAAGTTGCTAAATTCAAACAATGGAGTTTCTAAACATAGTTAGCCTTTATTTTATTTTCTTGTTACAAAAAAGCGTAGTATTTATTCAGAATTTCTCAAACTAATATATTTGTTCTGTTATATTTTTTTGTTTAGTTATCAAACTTAAGTTCTATAATATCAATATTGCATTACTTACATGAGATGTATAATAAATATTTCCGAATAAAATTTCCACTTACACCATTCAAACTGTCTCTATTACTTATCAAATAAAAAAAATTTCTAACACGATGCAAAGCTCATTTAATCATTTCATTATAACGGTTTTAATAATTACTGTAAAAAACTATTTATTATTTAATTATTTTGAAAACGGAATAAAATGCGTAAAACATAAAAATGTGTCCACAAAACTTTTTAAATGTTTAAAGTTTCCTAATTTACTCGAACGTAATTTTTTTATTGTACCCTCATCAAATGTACGTTCATTATCTATCTGTATATAAAAACAGTAATAGTTTTTATCAAATGTAAAATAGACAACACACATATTTTAATAACCACTTTCATTGTTTAAAAGTAAATAAATAGCTAAGGTAAAAATTTAAATGTTAAAAAGTACGACTACTTCAAATAAATAAATATTTAAAAACATTTTTTCTAACTATACGGATACCCCCATTTAAAATGTAATATTGCTACAATATGATCGTAAATAGTTGTTGACAGAAATAAAAATATTCGAAACTATGTTTGAGAGAAGTATTATGTATAAGAGTAGCCTCAGAAAAACATTTTTCATAAATTTATTCTTCCATAGAATGAACAGTGAACTAAATAATATAAAATAATGCTTCATTGACAACTTATTTATCAATTAAAAACTAACAATAAAAGAAACGTACTTGTGCCGTGTTAAAATACGTTTCACCACCAACTCAATCAATTCTTACAGAAATTGCTTCTTTGCTATTACAGAAGTAAACTCTTATTTGTTCTCTAACGGAGACAATGTTAGATTACTTAATCTGTTCTACAAAAGAAAATTTCTGTAAGCGAGTTCTCTAGAAAAAGAAAAACTCTCTAGAGTATTGATGGCATATTTTATGCGCAATCTGACAACCACCCAGTGACCAACCACCTCATAAGCTGAGAACTTGTGTGGGCCAGCAGGAGGTACTACAATGTATCATTAATGGAACATTCGTACTGATTTTCTTTCAAACGGTAGTGCTTGAGGAAAGAAACACCACTTATGTGTGATACGTGTTGCATACAGCAACGAAATGTATTCAAGAGGGCTTTGCTCAAAGTGGCAAAAGGTGTTAATGCTACTGAAAATAATCATGCATTTGAAAGAGCAATCACAAAAGACTCTGCTCGTTGGAAGTTAGTGAGTGGTTTAAATGTAGGTGTTTTTCTTTCTACTACAAAATAGTCTCACCTCATTAAGACGAATTTTACTGGACCGTAAAAAAATCTTATTAACCGTAGTTCGTGTGATCTGAATTCAGAAAAAAGGCAAATTATTAATGTATTTACAATACAAGAAAACAAATTATTAATGTATTTACATTACTTACTATACAATTCTTGGTTTGCAGATAAATGGCATTCATTAGAAGGATTACACAGATGATTTCTGATAATACAGATTATTCCTGATTACACAAATAATTCCTGATTACACTCAATGTTTTGTCATGAAATAGTTGTTATATCGATTTTTGTGTTGTTTTCAAAGGCAGTTTTGTTGAGAAAATCTTCTATGCGGTCAGCGTTGTTTAATTGGGCATATTAATTTTCACTGCCAAAGAAAAGGCCTTACTGCCTTACTATTATTCACTCTATTTTTACATCATCTATTTTTAGTACGTCTCAATGTAGAAAACTACATTCTTTTCAGCAGCAAATTGGCAAATCTCTAAATTCAATACTGGACCTCTAGATGGTAAAAACTTTTTACAGTATGCTAGATATTTTCACAGTGAAAATGTTCGGCCCGTTTTATTTCAAAATGGGATTTTTTTTAGTTGTGCCATAGTTGCAGCCCACGAACGACATATTAAATAAGAAATCAATAGTTATTGATCTTTTATGTGCAGAAAATTTTGTATCCACCTTTTAAATGTAAAATTTTGTGTGTGCATTCGGCATTGTATTGCATTTAGTATATTTGAAATTCAATGAAACATCCTGTGTGTCTTTTGAAGGGAGAGGGATTGAAGGGCGAATATTGTACATTTATCATATTTTTAAAGTACAAACTTATTTCATGTAGTATAATAATGTGCTTTCAAATAGCAGCGATTACACTGGAAAAATTCATAAGTAAATTTCAATTGAATAACATTTTTAAGTCAAGATAATTGGAAAATATTTTTAGTTCGAGTAAAAACCAAATGACAACTTTTACAACAGTATTACTGTTATGTATCTGTAAACACTATACACGTAAATTACAGATTATGAAAAGAAAGAAGAACGCAATTCAAGGAGAAAATTAAAATTTTCATCGTCAATTCTCTAGTTACAAATTATAGATTTTTGTTGTATGTCAATGCCTGAAAAGTGTTTCATAGACAAGATAAATAAACTCCAGGATTTTAGCTTTCAAGGACAATTATCTAAGACATTACTTTAATCAATAAATCTAGCTTCAAGCAATGGAGATAAAAGCATTTTTTAAATTAAATGTTTTATATCATTGATGAATCTATACTTTGTATTTTTTATTATATATTTAGATTAAGTGATAACAATTATTATTTTTATCACATATAAGTATATTTCTGGTTTAAATTTAGATTTAATTAAATGGTTGACGAAGTTTTAATATACGGCGATAATCATTTGATACTATTTGGTCATTATGCTGGTAGGATTCTCTCTTATTTTTGTAGTCATTACTGTATAGATCAAAAGGCAAGCTTACTCCAGACAGTACCCTGCAAATTTGATCTAAATTATGTAGCTTATTTCTGAAAGAACAGACACACAAAACGCCAAAAGCATAACCTATTCTTCTCCATCATCACCTACTGAAGAATGAACTACATCTCAGACATTTAATGTGACAGCAATTCATCATTTTGAAACAATGAGCCCCAAAGGAACTATTTTTAATCTTTTAAAAACCACAGCCACGTTCCCTCGGAGAATTCAATCACGGGATTATAAACCCCGGAACCGAAAAGCGTTTCTCTTCCCCTTCTCAAACGAGGATGAAAAGGTTAGAATGCAAAAAAAGTTGACAATGACAACTCATCAGCAGACTTCCCAAGCGATTCCGAAGCATAAATAATCATCCACAGAAAGACCATCCTTTTGAATTGGGCTGATTCGAAACGATCAACAGACATTCGCTGGGCATTTCAGGCCTATTAGCCATCTCTGGTTGGAATCCAATTGATTAATATACCCGAAGACCTAACCTCTGGGACCGAGGTTAAGAAAATAAAAGAACAAAGAAAAAACACACTAGCGACGATTGTACCCTCGACCACAGTGACATGGAAAAGGGTCTTCCAATCGAAACGGAGAAAGAACATTACGCAACGCTTAAAAGCGATCTGTCTTAACCTAGATGGATTATTTCTGGTGTCAAACCAACATCATCTATCATAGCGCCATGAGATCCTTTTAAACACCACAACTGGCCCCGTTGTCCATTAGATACAATAACAACAGAAAGAGATGGTGCATAAAACAGGTCTGTGGCTTTATGTTTGTCCTCAATTTGGTGGCACCCTGCTGCTTGTAATGGACAGGTTCGTCCGCAAATTTAGTTGCTTTGTTCTTTGTGGTGGTGTTTCTTTTGAGGGTGATAAGTGTCAGGAAGTGTGAAAGGAGAAACGATCACACAACTCATTACGATGCTGAAACAATTGATGAAAGCATTTAAACCGTTCCAAAATTTTAATACCCAGAACAGTTAAAAGCAATTGCGTATGGAAAGCCAATAAAGACGTTTATATGTTCATTATTGTAATGTTGTGTTTTATTTCTGAAATTTTTATTGCGAAATAAGACAAAATTCGTTTGTTAAGCTATTCGCTCGACATATTTATAGACTAAGTTTAATTTGCCTATGAAAATTGGCAAAGTGTTTAAGTTCGGCCGTACACTGGAGCAGAATGACGAAACATGCGACGTGCGCATGCTCATTTCTTTTCTGTACAGAAAATATGTTGGTACGCATACGTATTTCAGCCAATTCAAACTGATGTTGGACCAATGTGTGATGACCAATGTTGCAATTATTTCACCTTTTATTATATAAAATTGTATATGCAGAAATTGTGTAACAAAATTTAATTCTACCTTTGGTCTTTCAGGTTTACCATCCTCACCAATTTTGGCTGAAAGGAGAAATCATTTTACATATCAATCTCCCTTTGGCACTTTTGATTGATTTCGATGCTCAAATAACTCGATAAGAATGTTTGTATGCGTTGTATTCGTTGATGGAGGTCTCTACGGTTAAAAGGATCCATTCCAGAAACTATTACTCTTCAACCACCTTGTCTACATTGTTCAAGTCGGATTTCCATATTTCTATATCACTAATGGACTCACTTGCATCGAAGTATTATGTCATTATACAGTCAGGTCAGATGATCGACTCCCAGTTCTAATAGCTGATGTTTTGAAGACAACAATATGAAGGATGTGAAAAAATACTATTCGGCTACTAGAAATATATTTTCTTCGATGTAAGGAATAGTATTCGTTTATACAGCCATAGTAAAATCAGATGTGGACAATTCCAAGATAAAATTGTCAGATTTATGGTTGTAATTCATGCATCGAAAGATTAACATATATGAAATAATATTTCTTTTGTGCTTGGAATGTTTTCTCAATTTTCCATAGCTCTCGTTCAGCATCGAAATCCTGAAAACTCATCAAAGAAAAATAAAACATTCAACCATTCTGGAAATATAACATAACCTTAATTAAACTGTCTATATCTTACGACATTGGATATTTTTGTCTACGTAGTACTGCATGATAATTTATTCTTTAAGCAAAAATTATTATGATTAAAATGTTTCGAAAATCTCTGCATCTTGGCAGTTTAAATAAATATTAAAATATGTAGAGTTTTTTGGTTTCATTTTAATAATTGAATACGTTTAAGAAAACTGGTGCGCACCTACGGGCAACCTACCTATACCATTTATCTATAGACTATGGAGGCTTAGATATCCTCCAAGACTTAACGAAAATTAAAAATAACCTTTTTCAATTAATCGATCTTTAAAATCGAATATGCTGCTTTTGATGTTTTCTATTTGGATTCAATCAAGAAATATATAAAGAATAAATATCACTTATTTACAGAAATTGGACGAAATAATGTACATTTTCAAAACATTTTATAGTTTTTACGAATAAGATAGTTTCGCCAATTTTGCCTTCAATGCAACTTCTATCCGTTTGCTATAAATTCACTCTAAAGAGTTTTAGTAGCACCACTAAAACTATTCTATATTTCAGACATTTAAAAATAATTAACTACTTTTAGGGTTTGCATGGGTCAACGTTTAAATTAGTTGAAATTCCAGCCTTCCTACAAACTAAGTATATGCGCTAAAAAAATCAAGCGATAAAATGTAGATACCCAGGTTGATATCCTGGTGCGTCCATGTAAAAATTTAAAATTCGGTGAAAAAATTAGAATTGTTAAAGCTAGCCTCAAAATCGGATGGAAAGGGGAAGGATTTGTGTTGAAGGAACCCATTGCGCATGACAAACAACATTGGCCAATCATAATAAGAAACCATTTGAAGCTGAAATGATCGGGCGTGCGCAATCCTTGGTTGGATTCGTCTGGTTGACGTCTCATTCAGCTTTACGCGAAAAAAGTATCTCTGAAGTATTGTGAATTAATTCTGAAACGTTGCGAATCATTCATAATTAGGAAACTGAACAAGCTAACAATAGCTTTCTTAATATATTGCGGTTAATATAGTAATTCTGTGGCGATTTCTATCTGTATTCTTTATGAAAAGTATTATCGTTTCAAGCTCATAATTTTTTTTCTCATTGGATGCTAAACATGAAACTGTCCGAATAGCGTTTTTCTGCTTAAAACAAGGAGTATTTAGTGTCACACAAAAGATATTTAAAATTTTCACCCGGAGAAAATCAATTTTTTAATTAGCAACTGGTATTATGAAATTTTAATAGTAAACGCTAATTAAAATTTGACAGATTTTGAAGTATCCAAGAAATTGAAATCGAACAACATAAATTAGTTTACTTTAAAAAATATGGCTACTATTCAACTGATACCGAGAGAGAAATCTCTGTATCAAATCTCTGTTCCTTTAAGTTTGTTTTTGAAAAACACAGGGATATTTTCACAGGAAAATATAAACACAGGAGGTTTAAGTTTTGTCTTCAAACTTTTGAATAATTATGTTGACTCTCCAAAACAACAATCCAACATTCAATGCTATACCAATATTCGCACTTTAAGATTAAAAGTTTTATTTAACATTCCTTTTATTCTTTACAATTATACTAAAAACATATTCTAGGATAGAACTTTTAACATATTTTATTATTTATGTAGCTTTTCAAATCCCTTTAATCTATTACATAATTCACTATCATTGTTCTAAAGAATACGTTTGAATATCTTATAAATGCGCTATCTGTACCTTTCTGTTTCCTATTCATCAAGGATACTGCAATTCGATTCTATCTGTAGTGCCATTGATGAAATAAATAAGCATTTTCTTTAAATTTCAGTAGTGGGTGATTATTACAAAAGACCTGACTATAAAATCAAACAACAGAACAAATAAAAGCAAAGGCAACAGAAAAAAAATCTATGGTCCCATTCAATCCCTCGTTTCCTAGTATCTCTCCCACATTGAAATAGAACAGAGCGTAGGACATCGAAACAGGTGTGCACGGTCCATATCCACCTGAAGATCTTAGAGCGTGTGAAAAGGATTGTTTTGTTTAGACAAGCTGTGCAGGTGTTTAGCAAGGTATTCCTGATCTATGGCAAAGCGGAATTTCCCAAAGGTTTAAATAATTTAGTCTCAAAAATGCTACCATGAAGATGTAGATCTACGTTGCACCCAAAATAAATAAATGTTAAAATTCGTTGTGACATTTTTTATCAGAGTCCGTATAGTGAAAGTTACAAAAATGGTGTTTACAAGAAAAAAATTTATTTACTAAGCAAGCTGCACAGTGGTCCAACATGAGTGCTACAACATTAAATTAGCTGAAATACGCATGCGTACCAACATGTTTTCTGTACAGAAACGAAGTACTCGTGCGCATGTCGAATGTGCTCCAACTTGTGTAATAGAGATGTTAAGCGAATCACAGAACTGCTACTCATTCACCGATATTTTTGAACCACAGTTCTTACTTGCTATTGAATTATCAAAACAACATTGGTTTGGTAGCAGTGATTACTGGAACAATGATTGGGAATATCTGTGATTCGGTAGCAGTGATTGAAGGCTAAGTGATATCAGCTGATATCGTTCAACCCTGATACTACGACTGCGACTGCGATTCGGTAGCAGTGATTCAGAGCTAAGGGATATCAGCTGATATCTGTTAACCTCTATCTGTGATTGCAATCGATGACTGTGACTGTATTGGTGATTCGGTAGTAGTTCAAACTGCGACTAAATATCAGTGATTTGGTAACCCTAATCGGGGATTTGGTGGAGTGATGTATACTTATGTGGGATTTGGTTATGGAGCTTATTTGCGCTTTCCTAGGGGAATAGGATTTTCAACCAGGGTGCTGCACAAAATTAAAGGGGTTCAATGACACACCAAGGTGCCGTATTTTTTTGGTATTAAGCTTTTTCCAAAAAGCTTAGAGCGCTGACTAAGTAAATAAGCTCTACAGTTGAAAGGTGATGTCAGAAGAAAACGTTTTTAAAATTTGCTATTTTAAAGGACATCTTAATTATTGGCATTCCACTTTTCTTAATTATCAATTTTTTGTATTATGAACACATGAGCTATTAAATTTGGTTATTTTATCGTTCTTTTTTTTTCAGTTTAGTTAAACATAAAACTTTTCTTTTTATTTCTCTCTCTTCTAAACTGTTTTCAATTATAAAATAATACATTATGTCGTACAAATGGGATAAGGTTGAAATAAGTACTGCTGAAAGATTTTATGAATTGAATTAGACTAAATCAAGGCCATCAGATAATTATTTGGATTTCTTAGTGAATTGAACAAGAACATGGATGTACGCTGTTATTTTTACTTTGAAAAATTATTTTATTCTGTGAGACAATTTCTTCAGTTTTGCCTACATTTCGTTGTTACTTTAAAATCCCAGGATGAATTAAGGACGTAAGAAAAAGGAAGAATTTTGGAAGTGGGTGAAGGTTATGTGTTTGAAATGCAATAATATTAATTTTGAAAATGTCATTTTTCATGTTTACAAAATTTTCATAACATATTGTAACGATATTTCATTTAAGAGAGCTCTATTGAACAATCAACTCCTTATTTTCATGCAAAACATTTTTTTCAGAAGCAAGATATGAAATGTATAAAAGTGTGCAAAAAAGCTAATAAAGGTACAGGCAAAGGGTCCCTATCACACTCTGGATCCGCTGCCGCATTTGCCTTTTATTTTCTGGTTATATAATGTCTACAGCATTTTTTATCGTTTTACGAATTTCTGCATTCTCTTAAAGTTGAGTCTTAAAAAGAAGCAATTTTAGGGGGTAGAACCAACGCAACGATGTAAATAGGGGTAATGAATATATTCTATAATATCGTAAGGTAAGTGAAATTTTTGTGACTGAATGTTTTATTTTTTAAAGAGAGCGTGTAATTTGATTGCTTCAATCATAAAATTTCAATACTTATTTTTTGGAATTTCTTGTCAGTCAATGTATGTTTTTTAAATAGAAATTTTACACTTTGGTTTCTAAAATAAATAATATACTTTCCCACAGCTTATGAATTTCTCGTTTCTAGACAAAATCTCTACAAACATACCTTGATTAGTATCTTAGAAAATTTTTATAAATTATGAATTAAACTATGGGACAGAAAATGTTGAAAAAATCAAGTCAATGGGAAAATGATAACAATTTGGCAATGATTGGGAAATGAGATAAAATTAGGAAATGGGAAGAAGTTAGAAAGGATAACTGAAGCAATTTAGAAGTTAATTCTAGTTTCGGGAGCTAGGGCAGCATGGAGGATACAAATGTCAAATCTGAAGTCAGGAAAGAAAAAAGGATAGTATTAGTTTATTGGAGAAAAAGAGTTATCTTTTTATATGGAAAGGAATAACAGCCTTAAAAATATCTCATCGGCTGGGATGAAAAAAGTTTGAAACTTTGTTTAAATTGCATGTTTATTAAGTGTTGTTGTTGTTAGAATAAATACAATTTTTTAAAAAGATACTTCAGTTGCTGTGGATAAACATATGAGGGGTTCAAACAGAGCTCTTCGGCGCTGTACGCCGCGACGTTAGCGACTCAGCCGTAGGGTGCTTCTGGTGTAGGCTACAAAATATCTTAAATGACAAAAACCAGCATCTCCTTCCAACCAATCAGATTCAGTCACAGTTTAGAATCACAATCAGTTTAGAATCACAATCACAGTTTAGAATCACAATCACAGTTTAGAATCACAATCACAGTTTAGAATCACAATCACAGTTTAGAATCACAGATATTCTTCGGTAGCAGTCACAGAACTGTCACTGTAAAATCATTCTTAGTAACATCCCTAGTATGTAGTGAATCTTCAAACACAATCCGTAACTCAACGGTATCTAAGCAGTGCGCATGTCCATCGAAAAGTGGACAAGTTTATATTCGAGCAGTAAGTGTAATATGTGTTTATGGGTGGAGTTTAAAACGTTGATTGTGCTCAAGATTTATAGAATAGAGTATAGGTTTAATGTTCCATTAACTTTGGATTGTGCCAATCTTCTAGGGTTTACCTCGCGCCATTTTTAACATTGCTTGCTGCAGTTTCTGGTACTAGATTTTAAGGTAGGTAGGTATTATAATTAACGTAACACTGTAGTAACACAATGGGCTATTGGTGACGGTCCGGGATCAATCCCAAAGGGAAAGATCCGAGGAAAACACCACATAATTTTGAACTACGGTCAGATGACGAGACAACACCTGAGCTGGCACCCCACTCTCCAAACTTCCACACCACGTCAACGTGAGGACATTTGAGGCCACGACGAATTTAACGTGCACCAGCCCTCTCTATACACGACGGCCTTTGGTTTAATTCGAATTCGCACTAGATTTTAAGATGCTGCACCAATGAACAGAAAGAAAAACGTCTCGCATATCCCGAATCCACGTGTATATATACGGATTATGGTTCTGATTGCGAGTTTCACTCAAAGACATCCCTTCAAAAAAGTGCATTTTAGACTGATGGGTCATTCCGTGTGCCGATCACTCTCCCATAGTTACGGATTGGTTTAGACGGTCCAGTCCATTGTGCGACAAGACTTAGACACACAAATACTTTCCACATGTGGTACTAAATGAACGTAACTTTTATACGAGCATCCTATAATAAACAAAAATCGTTTAACTTTAAACAGTACAAGTAAAATTCCTTCGCGTCAAAGAAACAAAATTCTTCTCGCGTTATTTCAATACGATCTAAGCCAAGAATCGCCCGAAGCTCCACAATTTCTACGAAGAAGGCTCTTTCATCGCGGCTTTTCTTTTCTGCTCTGAGTTTCGGCGTTCATATAAAGCGACAGATCCCTTCGAAGAAACCAGATGACATCCAGCAAGAAAAGAATCATTGCAAAATGAAGTTGTCCGAAATGAATCACGCCTAAAATAGAGCAATCAAATCGTTGATGAATTCTAAAAAAAACCCTCCCTTCCACACAATGTGGACTGAGAAAAAAATGGGAAACATCTCCGTGCATACAATGTATTCACAAAAGTGGACAGCCGAGTTAATGTTTGAAAGAGCAAATGAATGGTCCAGTGAAGTGTTATATTTAGACGTAATACTCAGTGATGTGTAATGTAAAAATAAAAATAGTACAATGTGCCTTTTATAACAGTTTTAAGAGGTTAATAAAATGGAAATAAACTATTTGCACTTTTCTCTATCATATTCGTAATTTAGTTCTTTAAACTCACGTATAATTGATTTGTTCGTAGCTTCTCATTATGCAGATCTTTTCATCATTATGCTGTGCTTATGGAGGATATGATTTTTTCGTATTAGTTTTTTTATTATATGATCGTGTTTAACGTAATTATATGAAGAAATGTTGCAATTAAATGTTATGCTATATGGTATTGAAGCTCACATTTATGATTAAATATTTTTACATGTATGGGGGGCTTTGATTTTTGACAATAAAAAATATTAGAAGCACTCTTTAAAAAGCATACTTTAATTCAAAATGCTCTAATAAATTAAAATATTTTTTTTCAAAAATCCGACAATTTTCATGCACGTATCGCTAAAAATAAATGTTTGGGAGCAAATTTTAATTAAATTTTATTATTTTGAAACTCATGGAATATTCGATACATTGACAAATGATTCATAGTAAATTTCAGATCTTCCAAGACCATTGGAAGACGATGATGGGGATATATAAGTTGAAATTTTAGTATTTAAGGAAATGAGTGACGTCTATGCTTTTAATTTTAGTCATGTAATGAAAAATCTTTTGGGTATTAAAGAAAATCCATTTCCTACATTTTAGTGCAATTTGAAATAAAAGCGAGTTTTTTCACAACAGTTTTCTAAATATACTTTTATTTCATATTTTTAATCTGAAAATTTTCACTTTGATATGCTTAACATCTTTCGTCCAACACATAAGCCGAGTTTTGCCATGTCGTACTTTACATCTCTGGACACAGGTGCACCCTCGTTAAAGAAGATTAAAAATATTTAAATGCTAATTATCATATTAATTAAATAAGATAACAGAATCTCACTGTTATAAGTGCATTTTCAAAAATATTCATAAGGCTGCATGTTATAAATACCAAATGTATTTTTTAAAATGCGTGGCATCCGTGTGTGTGTGAATTTGCTATAGATATTGCTATCCGATATATTGTAAGCCTGCATTTAAAAATCATATTGCACCGCTTACGCTCTCCTTGTTTGGCTTGTTTCAAATTGCAATTAAACATCATTCATAAGATTCTGTGTCTATAGATAAGTGAGGCAGAGATACCGCACTTTCAAGAAACCTATTTTCAACTCCTGTGAATTCAAAAAACAATAACTTCGCCTTAAGGTAAGATAGCGCACTTTTGAAAACTCGTACTATGAATAAATAATATAAATTTGAATGAAATGATGAACCTATATTAAATTTTTTTCCTTTACTGTCCTTACTTTTTCCCTCGACCATTACAATTATATCATGTAACGTGCAACGTTCATGGAGTTATAATTTGTTTGTATGTACAATACAATAACTACTTTTATAGTACAACTATAATCTTCCTAGCATTCTGCATAACTGTTATAGTTATCTGTAAAGTAGTTTTTGTAGGTTCTTGGTTCAACTTAAATTATCATAATTTCCATTTTTTTTCAATCATAGGTCTGGGATGAATGGTTGTTTCAAACCACAAGCTTTCTGCAAACTGGAACTCAATCTTCTTAACTGTCTTCTCATCTAGGTCAAATTTTATTTCTGCAGATTTTTTTACAGAATCGACAGGTCAGTTTTCATTCTCATCTTCCAAGACACAACGAAAAAGCCCTGGGTAACTTGGAATACTTCCGAGAATAAATCGGTGGTATGATCAAATTGACTTAACAAAGTAGGAAATTTAATTATTTAGAAAGTTTAAAATTTGTTTACAGAAGTCTGACAAAATATATCACCCAAATAATTATTTTTGAGCAATCGAATGTGACAACAGAAATACCAAAATAAGTGTTTCTTTGAAAAATAAAACAAACATCAGTGATCATCAGAACACTAGATCTTATACGGACAGTAGGTGCGTCATCTCACTCAAATGTTAAGAAAAGACGATGCACATCCATTTGATTACGAAAGTTTCAATATGATAGACATTGCACCAATTTGCCTCTAAACGTACCTAACAATTCTTGAACATCAACAATTTAAATAAAGACTCGTAAAGATGTGCTCAATGTGTTTTAAAATTACAATAAGAACTTTTTTAACTTACTATTCTTCAAACTGTGATAGCAGTTGTGACTTAGGTAAAAACTCAACACAACTTTCACTATTAAATCTTCTGAAGGTACTAAATGTAAGTAAAAAAGATTTTCGACAATTGCTCATGCAACACAACGATTTTTGTCTTTTACAAAGGCTGGAAAGTGAAAGAGAACAGGATGAGAATGACATTCCATGAGCAAGGGCCAATTGCTCATTTTACCTAGATTTCCTACTTCCTGGAATTCCTACTGAGGCATGCTAGCTTCAGTAGGAAGGTTGGGGTAAGGCAGAAGGTATCCATTGCGGATGGCAAACTCCATTAACCAATCACAGTAAGATACCATTTTAGAGTAAAAGCATTCAAAAATTCAACTAGGCATTCAACAACTGCATTCCCTAGTTGAATTTTTTGCAGTGAAAATCAAGAACATTAAAACAGAAACTGACGTCTCGCTCAGATTTACGTTACAACTTCATCGTTTTAGCTTCAGGTTTTGTCAGCTTTTGTTTGCAACCAAATTTTTCCGAATTTAAAGTTTTAAATTCAGAACAGGGCTTCCATGGACGCTGCACCTCTGGTACAACAATGATGCATGTATTTATTAAATTAATTTACTTATATATTTGTCCAGTTTCATGTCCGTGTTCGCTTCATAATAGAAATGATAGATATTTTGTATTCTCCGCAAAGTGTCCAGAGCATAAAAAAGAGATAGGATCCAATTTCACAGATAAGACATTTATTGATCGATATTACAGCAATAAAACACGTTACAAAAGTAATAACGAAATGAAGTCCTCTTTCTTGTTCTTGATCATTTCACCTATGCCCACGCAGAGCGATTCATCCTAGGAATCACATTAACGTAAGAAAGTTTGAAGAGTTCAGTCTGGATGCAATGGCCTTATTAATGGCCTTATTAATAGCCTTATTATTTGCGGCAGAACCTTGTGCACGGGACTTGGCCGGCCATCCCACATGACAATCAGAGTTTTCGAAGTTGATGAATTCGCTAACCGCATTTTGGCTTTAATATTTATTTATGTTTATCACTTGCTACACTTAATATTTTTATTTGATTTGGGGGCCGCGGTAGCTCTGTTGGAAGAGTAACGGACTAGCAACCGGGGGTTGCGAGTTCTAATCCAACCATAGACCGTCGAGTACAGAGGGGGCTGGTGCACGTTAAATCTGTCATGGCCTCAAATTTCCTCACGGTGGCGTGATGTGGAAGTTTGGAGAGTAGGTGCCAGCTCATCTGACAATGGTTCAAAATTACGTGGTGTTGTCCTCTGATCTTCGCCTTCGGGGATTGATCCCGGACCTCGTTTTCTTGCCCGTCGTGTTGCTCCAATGCGACGTTAATTAAATACCTGCCTACCTTTACTTGATTTGTGCTACTAACAACTGAAAATGAAATGCATAAAACTGTCCAGGCATGTTTGGATATTTCTAAATGCTTAGTATTAAGAGATAATGTTTCGTGTATCTCAATACTTCAAATAAGCAATAGAAATTTCTGGTTAGAATTTTGCGTGCGTATGTATAGCAAAGGCTGTTTTGGTTGGTTGTGTTTACTGGCCTAAAGGCAATATTTGGCTAAGCTGTGCTAATCATATGATAGACGTCAAGTAATGGTATAATATACATAACACGTACATACAATAATATACATACGCACGAGAAAATTTTAAAGCTGCCTTGGAAATACCTTGTCATGGATATTGATTTGATTTTCTTCCTTAAGTACTGTGGTCCGTTTGTGGACCTTGTGCCATAAAACCCCAAATTCCATTCCAATCTTTCTTAAGTAATGAGTTTAAAATACTTGAATTCCGTGTTGTGAAAATTTACACACATGCACATTGATTGCATACTAATTGCCAAACACTTAGTATAAGCACACAAGTGTCAAATACTGTCAACACAACCTGAAGGGCACCTAAAAAGTAGAGGACAATACCAAGCGTCCTTAAATCCATTTTTTGCTCACACCACTAGGAGACTGTGGCGAACCATTGGTACCGTGGCAGATCCTATGTAGAGGAGCATGCCAAGTCGCCACGAATGACTGCTGATACCTAATTTTAGTTTCCACATCCGTGGAAAACTAATCCTGTTTACGCTTGTCGGCATTCACTGCGTGAAAATCTTGAGCACTTTCCCAACAGCTTAACTTTGCGACATTTTTACTAAATTTAAATATTTAAGCGGCTGTACCTTTTAATTTTACTATAATATTTCAATCTAAAGATCCTATAAATTTTCATTCTAATAGAAAAAAAATTGACTTTTCCCTAGACGCATATTTTTCCATCTCATGATTCTTAAAACATTCACCCTTTAAAGCTGAAAGGAAAGAAACAAAACTGATACACTTCCCTATACTACTTCCAAACATTAAAATGTAAAAAAATCTATGTATACTCGTTTATTCTTTTGAAACATTTAAACGATACTTTCCGAAAAGCAGACTACTTTTCCTAAAATTTTGTTCCATCCCGTTTTCTTTCTTTCGAATTCTCTTTTCTAAAAGGATTCAGACAAGAGATACCCTTTGCTTACTGATTTCAAGAATGCTTTAAGCTATAATACTTAATACTACCGAAGAGGAGATTGTTCATATTTGGCTAGAGGTTATAACTGCAAGAAATGCGATATGAGCTAGCACTTAAACAATCGATTTCTCGGTTACTTATTGCTGCGATCTATGTCTGTGAGTAATGGGTTGATGTTGGTTATCTCTAATGGATATATTTGCTCACACCCTGCTCTGCACGCGGTGCTTTCACACGTTCCCTCACGGCTTATTTGAACTTCCTTTTCAATGAGGTCACAACCGAGAAGAGATTGATTCCAAGTATCACTTCAGAGTTTCTTATTGTTTTGCTAGATGTTTCAATGTGGTCTTCGAAATTTAAATTCTGGATGTAAGAAATCTGCAAATTTAGGTTTGACATTTTATACCGTTAGTGATGTTGGTAATTTTCAATAAATTTACGCGGCATAAGGAAAACATCCCATGCATAAGTACGTCGCCTCCCTATTCAATTGCATAAAATTAGACTATCAGACCCATTCATAGCATCTGCGTTAAACTTTGTCAATTGCTTATATCTATTGATGGCACAGTGTCGGTACTCGCATATATATTATTTAAATCCATTTATAAGGAATACAGCATTCATATTCACACATGAAAGGATTTCACATCTCCAAATTAATTAATAATATCCAAAACTGTGTAACAGCTTTTTGTTTACTTTTACTGGTGTTAATTCGTATTTCAAATAAAATGCATGGCAAAACCCCCTCTTCAGTCATGTTACCATAGTTAGATTCTAAAGATGTATTTCAATTTCATCCCATTCATTTATTCAAAGGCGATTTGAATGAATCTGATGATTTGATGAATCTGATTTATAAGGAATACAGCATTCATATTCACACATGAAAGGATTTCACATCTCCAAATTAATTAATAATATCCAAAACTGTGTAACAGCTTTTTGTTTACTTTTACTGGTGTTAATTCGTATTTCAAATAAAATGCATGGCAAAACCCCCTCTTCAGTCATGTTACCATAGTTAGATTCTAAAGATGTATTTCAATTTCATCCCATTCACTTATTCAAAGGCGATTTGAATGAATCTGATGATTTGATGAATCTGATGCTAAAATATTTTCGTTCATACTTTCTCTTTGAGCTGATTTCTATCTATCAGATTTCTTATTGCTTTCTCTAATCAGACTGTTGAAGAATTCAATATAGACTGGCGAGCTCTTCCGTGTAGCTATTGCAATATTATGCAACTCGACTGATCAAATCAGTGTTTTTATTGTTTGATCTTGCACTTGACGCATCTTGTCAGTCTTTGGACCTTGCGCTAAAAAAACATGAACCAACCAACCAAACCACGGATCAAATCAAGCACTTCTAAAGTAAGATGCAAAATTGAAGAAAGAATGCCATAATGGTTGGTTTTATATTGCTTATATTGGGGTGTTGCCATTCGACAATAAACAAATAACGTCAATCTGTTGCTACTTGAGTCAGTGAAAGAATTGTATAAAGAAGATTTGTAAAAATGTTGTTTAATGTAGTTATTTAATTTAACGGAATTTATGTAAACTAGCGTGCTCGTGCGAGAATTCTCGCATGAACAATTCCACCCCCCACCCCCATCCGTTGTAAGGATGAAAGATGTAAGTGAATTTTTTATATCCGAAATATCAAAAAAGTTTATTCAATCATTATTTACAACACTTCCTCCTTGAGATTACTGTTAGCGTTGTTCCAACCATTATTGTAAAGCACGTAATTCTTCCGCCAAAAGGCTAATAAGGTTATCTTAACTCTCTAGAATTCACAAAATTGTTAAGTTCTATATTTTGAATTTTCTTTCTTCAAATTTTAACCTCGCGTGGAACATGCGTCGTTTAATATCCTTATATCATCAAATCACATATTCATAAATTATTGATATTATGGAAAGAAATGAAAAACCAGTTCAATACATAAATAAATAATTCGTCGCGTGTAAGAGGCGTAAAAGGATCTATACTATAGAAATAATATAGATGATGATGAAAAAAATTGTTTTCTAATTAATACTGGTAAAACAATTTTGTTGGAAAAGTTGTTTTTCCATCAATACTGGTAAAACAAACTGGTTTTCCGAGTAATACTGGTAAAAATTTTATTGGAAAAGTTGTTTTTCCATCTATACTGGTAAAACAAACTGAGTTGCGAACCGCAATCGTTTTACACTCAATGTTATTCCTATGGGGATATCGAATTGTTTTTAGCCCCTCCCTCCTCTGCACACCTTGGAGAAATAGAACGGATTCGTGAGTGCTCCTGGAAATTCTTTCTTTTGATACCTCACTTGTTAAGATTCGTCGCGTGTAAGAAGCGTAAAAGGGAAATATTATAGATGATGATGGGTTTTCTCGTCTCAGAAAAAATATTAATACCCTAAAACCGAAAATCAAGTTTGTCCTGTTTGTCCTACACCATGAACCAAAGGTGCATGGAAAAAAACACAATCCACTACCAATACGAATTTATACCACGTTATCTGTAATTAAACTGAGCACTATACATGGGATGGAAGACATATAGATGGAAGTACAATAGATGAGAATACAAATATAGAAATGCAACATTTTTATAAATTGTTTTCACATCTACTATCATACATCTTTACACAATGTTAATATAAGCTATTACTTTCATTTGCTTCTATTTTTCAAAGAGAGATTATGCTTCGTAAGTATCAAAAGTGCACCCAAAAATTATAATGTAACGGGCATAGATAAATTTATTCACATAAAATCATTTACCTCACTAATCATTATTTTTTAATATATTTACCTCATAAATTCTTTAATGCTCTTTTGGTTCATACAAAAAAGCTTTCCAAATAGTGTATTAAAATTTGTATCATGGACACGATCTTTATGAAAATCAAGCTTGCTTATAATTTAAAGGAGATAAGGAAAAGTACTTTTATCGCAAAGCATTGATTATCTTCTGTAACGTGGTAAAAATTGATTAGTAAAGGTAGAACTTGGTACCCTAATATCCGTAATTCACAGATTGCTAGACAAGTTAGCTTCAGAAACTTTATAACAGCATCAACTTACAGAATCATCTTACTATCCTTACAGAATCGGAAAAAAAAATCCTTTTTTTTCATGCAAACGGCAAAAGCTATACAAACCAGTTGGAAGCACATTGTCAATTTGCATTCGAGCATCGAAATGGATTAATTTAATTTTGTCACGAACATTGTTATTAAAATTTTGTCTTGCAGGAAAATCGTAGAATAACGCTTTTTATGTATAAAAGACCCGAGCAAGATTACTCTGTCTCTCAAATTGAATTGGTTAACTGCAGATAGAAAAAAGACCAGAGATTAATTAGTCTTTATTATTCATAGAAAAATGCAAATTCGTTTAAGTGTCTGAAAAATGTTTTAACACCGTTTCGACATTTTTATAATTTCTATAACTTACTTTGGATTCAAATTGTGAATCCATGCTTTTCCATCCGCATTACCCATTTTACAAGCATCGAACCTCTGTTGTAAAACAAAACCACAAAACATGGTACTAAGTTCAATTAAAAATTGATTTTAGAGTTTTGGAAGAGATTAAGAATGCTCTTTCTTAAATTCTTTCCCTAATATTGACATAATTTAAATCATAAAAATGACGAATCTTAGTGCAATAAACTTGCACTCAAACCAAAGCTACACGAAAGCTTTACATCGATATTTTTTAGCTTATCAAGACTCCCTCTTGCATCAGGGAATTCACATTGCGAATTTTATAATCATTGTGGTAATTATACCGAGTTGATATGATACGATATTCATGATTAAATTTTGTAAAACAATCATATTTTTTCAAGCAAACTGCTATAAATTTAAGAAAGACGTGATTTTTATTCAAGAAGAGTTAACAGGCTTCATGGCATTGCTATTATTATATTTTTACGAATTGCTTTTCCTCTTTTAAATCCCAGGATTCCCAAGCGATCTTTCTGTACCATCCTTTCTTTTCAGTCTCTTTCCACATTTCGCATTTTCACTTAACATTGTCAGTCCTGTGTTTGGCGCAGCTTGGCCAAATATAGCCCTTGCGACAAAAAATCCAAAACCAACCAACCACTTTTAAATTTTGGAAGTCACAAGAAGAGGAAGAAAAATAAATTTTGCTGCGTCAAAATTTTGTCGAAATACTATTCAGCTGAATAGTGTCGTGCTTTATTACATACGTAAAGTTAGATTTCATTTTTGGAACCTGATTTTTCACATGTACTGAAGTAAGCCCTTTTACTTATGAATAAAGCCGATTTTACGAAGTGATGAATATCTCTCAGCGCATCCTTATTCTCCCCAGACTGTATCGAATCGGTGCATGCGTCCCATCGTACATAATCCTTTCAAATAGAAGGTTTCTACCCCACGAAACAACATCCATTATGGCACGCGGAACTATATTTCAAAGATCCTAAACCCTACCTTAAATTGTGTCGTGATGGAAGGGGACAGGGAAACGAAACAAAAAATAGTTCGCAGAAAAGATCCGACTCCTATTGCGAAACTACAATTGATTTTGAATGACAAGGAATTCGCGCATTTTTTTCTCCTATCACTGGATGGAATGGAAATCGCATTGACGACAGCCTGCCGGTGCTCATCCATCATGTGAAGAAATCCTCCACGCGCAATAAAATAGTGCGAAGGTCAAAGGAATTATTCCTCATTCAACGAGACGCCCAAGGTTCTTGTTCACCTGACGTCACATTTGTTTCTTCCCGAAAAGAATTCCGAGAAAGTTTAGTTTCTCCCCATCTCTCTTCATTTCTTATTCCTCACCCGAATTTGAAATTCAGACTTGAGGCCATGTTTTTGCAAGATTTGGTTGCGAATTGAACGCTGGTGGAGAGAGAGGGTAGCGTGCTTTTCCATGATAGCGAGGGATGTTTCGGATTTTCCTTTCCAGGAAGTGTTTACCTTGTCAGTTTTGACGAAAGGTAGTTTTTCTGAGAACTGTTGGATTCGTGCCACCAAAGTGATGCATTGAAATGAAATCAGGAAGTATGCGAGTTCTTAATTAACATTGTCTTTCATTCTAACTCGATTTAAAATTTATCATTTTTTAATTTCACAATAATAGACGTGATAAAATTATAAATTGAAAGAAATTAATGATTCAAATATCCTTCCATATTCACTGAAGGATATTTGAATTTTCAATCTTTCTCATTTGTTTTTTCAGTGTCTTGCTCCTTTGAGACTGAACTTTTTTCTTCGTAAATTTCATCTGATGTGTTTATTGGTTCTCACAAATTTAACCCTTGAGTCACGAGATTTCCTAGTTGTGTCGCATTACCTTTTCTCCACTACACACCTAATGACTAAATAATCACATCTATTGGTTGAAGTAATCGTAGGAAAGATTTCATTGGTCAAGAAGGTCAAAACTGGTTTAAGTTCACTCAGGGAAAACCGCAGGTTACAAGTGTGTAAACTTCTCAGATAGAAAAAACAAATCCTACCGGACCCACACATTTGTGAGGATTAGGCTTAAAATGCTTCAAATTGTTTTCCAGCCAAGTTAATTATACTCTAATTTGAGAAAAAAATTATGCTAAAAATTTGCCCTCATAAAACAGTTTTAAGTTTGGAAGTAGGTAGGTATTTTAATTAACGTCACACTGGAGAAACACAACGGGCTATTGGTGACGGTCCGAGATCAATCCCAAAGAAAAAACCGAATTCAAAACCACGTAATTTTGAACCACGGTCAGATGACGAGGCAACACCTGAGCTAGTACCCCACTCTTTAAGTTTGGAATATAATTAATAAGTGTCATATTTTGCCATCCGTATGATTTTAACCGAATTGAGTGTAGCAGGGATAAAATCACAAATTGCAAGAAAAATATACGCATATCCTTTTCAATCCCTTTTTTATTCGCTCTTTTAGTAAATCAATCAACTTTAAGACTGAACTTTCCCTCGTACATTTCATGCTATATGTTTATTGGTTCAGAAATTGAAAGATCAAAAGCAAATCCTGCCAAGCCCTCTTGTGAGGATAAGGGCAAAACAATACTTCAAATTGTTTTATCACCAATTTACTTTAACACTCATTTGAGAAAAAAAACCTCTGTTAAAAACTTGTGCCCTTAAAACAGTTTTAAGTTAACTTATCGCAATTTATCTTATAAAACATTTATACAAATCAGAATAAAATTACCTCTTCATCTTTGACCATACGTATAACTTTAACTGAATATAATCAAATATTCTTGAATATTGGCTAATTCTTTGATACACTTATTTTCTAGAGACAATTTTTTATTCAGGGGATTTGAAGGCGAATTCCAGAAGCTAAAATTAAATTTCTGAGTTTTCTTAGATGAATAAGATTGAGTAGTGGGAAGACTAAATTTCATTTCTTAATTTTTTCTTAGATTTATTCTGGCCTGGAAAAGATAACCTAGTATACTGGGTAGCAGTAGCGTTGCTTAACACTAATAACTAGGGATGCCCAGTTTGGATCAAAAGCAAAAAAAATCTAATTGTTAGACAGCCTGATAAGTCACCTAGATTCGTCGTTGTTTCTTTTCCTGAGACAATAAATACAAATAATTTTAATCCTAGGTTAAAGGGAGCCTCAAAGGTGCTATTTCACCAAATTCTGGCAACTCTGTGTCCAAGTGCTGCCCTAGAGCCTCGTGGAACCCAGCAAGATGAAAATCGTCTGACTTCGTGAGTGGTTGAGAAATTTTCGATTATATCGAATTAGAACTGTCCTGTGGGCATGATTTCTCGCCAGCCTCTAGCTTGCCAATCTTGAATCGCCAAAGCATAGAGCCATTTTTTAAAATTTCATTTGCATTTCAATTTCATTTGCATTTCAATTTTAAAATTTCATTTGCATTTCAATTTCATTTGCATTTCAATTTTAAAATTTCATTTGCATTTCAATTTCATTTGCATTTCAATTTTAAAATTTCATTTGCATTTCAATTTCATTTGCATTTCAATTTTAAAATTTCATTTGCATTTCAATTTCATGAAAGAAGCGAAGCACATGGAAGAATAGGGATGGTAAATGAAATTCTAAAAAATTGTTCTCTCCAGACGATTTTCACCTCGCTGCATTACACGAGCTAGTCTGTCTTATAGCTTGAGGTAGTCCTTTACAAAATCAGGAAAATGAGAGAACAGAAAGAGAAAGATAAACTGCGCAAGAACCCACTGCGCATATTGTGTGGACTGGCTGAAAGCCTGAGCAGGAAGCACAAGATAAGGGAGAAGAGTCTGCTGAAAGTACTGAGTGCTCATGACAACCACTTTTAATCATCATAGTAAGAAACCATTGGAGGTTGAAAGCAAGGGCATCAGCAGTCCCTTGTTAGTTCATTACGGTGAAACTGTGACATTAAAATAGACATTGATACCTCCCTCATATTTTCGCGAAAAAAAATCCTCGTTTGGGGGTATCTTCGGGTCTCATAAAATTTTTGTTACTTTTGTCACTGAATTTTAATTTATTAATCAAAGGATGACAGACTTCCAGGCGTATATAAAGATGGGCCGAAAAATCAAACTTCGCCGAAACAAATTCTGATAGCGAAGAAATGTTTGTTAGTCCATATTTCCGCCTCCTATTTATTCAAGAACCCAAGTATCCTTCAAAGTTTGTAAGTGTACTGTATTGCTAAATTGTGCATAGAAAAGTACACTGCTGGCCACCGTAACTGCAACACCCTGAAGGAAGCATGCAAATAATATGAAATTTACAACATGCATTAGCGGAGGTGAGATATGCAAATGATTGGAATTTCAGCGCAGACGCACATCACGCGCGCCTGTGGCGCCACTTCAAAGCGCTATTTAAGGCTTGGAGATTTCGACGATTTCAAGTACGGCAATTGTGTTTTTCTTGTGGTTTTTTCAAAAAACCGATCAATTATGCCTCGTAGAAAACAGCGATCATCTTTTGATCAAGTATCCGAGTTCGACAGAGGAAGGATAGTGGCCTACCGAGATTGTGGATTATCTTTCAGGGAAATTGGTAGTCGTGTTGGATGAAACCAAACAACTGTAATGCGGATATGTGATCGTTGGATGCAGGATGGTACGACGGACCGACGTGTTCGATCGCATCCACCTCAGTGCACCACTTCACGTGATGACAGGCATATTGTGCGTATGGCAGTGACGGATCGCTCAGCCACATCACGAACCATAGCACAGCACATTCAGTCTGTACCGCATCATCCAGTGTCTGCGCGTACCATTCGATGCCGTTTACAGCAGAGTGGTCTGTCCGCAAGACGTCCATTGCTTCGTCTACCCTTGACGCAGAACCACAGACGTTTCCGCCGCCAATGGTGCGATGAAAGAAGGATGTGGACGGCAGAATGGAATGAAATTGTCTTTACTGACGAGTCACGCTTCTGTCTGCAACACCACGATGGTCGGATTCGAGTCTGGAGACACCGTGGAGAGAGGATGCTGAACAGCTGCGTTATGCACCGCCACACTGGTCCTGCACCGGGTAATATGGTATGGGGCGGTATTGGATATCACTCTCGCACTCCTCTAGTACGCATTGCCGGTACTTTAAACAGCCAGCGCTACATCTCCGAGGTGTTGGAGCCAGTTGTCCTTCCTTACCTTCAGGGTTTGCCCACAGCCATATTTCAACAGGATAATGCGCGACCACACGTGGCACGCATTGTCCAAGGGTTCTTCGTCAATCGCCAGATTGAATTGCTTCCCTGGCCAGCTCGCTCTCCGGATCTTTCGCCGATAGAAAACATGTGGTCCATGGTTGCTCAACGATTGACCCAGAATACATCCCCAGCTGCCACACCAGATCAACTTTGGCAACGTGTGGAAGCTGCTTGGTCTGCTGTATCCCAAGAACACATCCAAAGTCTCTTTGAATCAATGCCGAGGCGTGTGGCAGCGGTGATCTCCAACAATGGCGGCTACTCTGGCTACTGATTTTGGCAGGAACCACACTTCACAGAAGTCTATAAATTTAATCATTTGATACTTGGTCAACATGTTATCTACAAAATAAATTTTGTTGTGATATCTCTTGTCTTTCTTGGTGTTGCAATTTGGGTGGCCAGCAGTGTATTTATGGAATTAAAATTGCATCTAAAAAATTTATTACGATTGCATATTTACATGACACCATTGAACTGACGATTCCAATCTGAAACTAGCACTTTTCAAATCAGAATTTCAATTCCGGTTGAAGTTGGAATCAAAATTGTGCGAGAAAGTTGGGCAAATGATAAATACGAAAATGAAAGTAAATTGGCACATCGAATCGGATTTCGAATTCGCACGCTCCAACAACCCACCTCATATGAACCTATCTGTTATTTTTCCGTCATTAAAAATATCTGTGTTGAGACGGGCAGTTAAAGTTTTAGAGTTCTAGCGTTTTACAGTCTCACAAGACGCCACCTGAAATCGCTCCAGCCAAGGTTTTCTTACACATGGGCCGTCGTTTTCCTTCAAGTTTTATAGGTTACTAGCTGAATTACCCGGCGTTGCTCGGGTTGAAATGGTTAAATGTTGCTTGAAAATTGAATTAGAATAAGCACTTTTCTTTCACAGAAAATGCTATCATTTAAGTTGTACGAAAAATACGTTTTAACTTTTTAATAGCTTCTACAATATACTTCGGACGCAAATACATGCATTTAATTCCTGCATATAATAATATTGCATAATATTGCAATATGTAAAAGATTAAGACATAAAGACAAACAGAAACGAAATTCCGACGAAAAAATGCAAAATTCTAAAAAACGAAAGATGCGCAAAGTGCAGTTTCAACTACTGTTTAAATACTCTCGCAATCAAGTCGTGGCGCTCACTGGGTAATTGATTGATAAGAACCTCCTTGATCTCCGTCCAAATCGGATTGCAGGTGAAGGTGATAAATAAGACAGGTCTCCCGTACGTCTTCATGTACGTCATAGCATCTTGTGTGTATTCGTGCATGTGTCTGGTGACTGCAACTCATCTCCAGTAAATGTAGCTGGTAGTACGACTAAGGCACCGAGGTTTTCAACGTTCCCGTCATTTGCCACAGCATCTCTCAGGTGTATATCAACTTTCAGTTTACGTTGATTTAGACGAATGTAAAGGAGACGCTCACTCTCGACTTTAGCGTACATATCGACGATGAACTGATGAAACAATTGCCTGCAGTTCAATACGTGGTTCTGCTCAGTATCTCGAACCATTAATCTGTACGCATTGAAATCCTTCGCTGAAACTTTCTTGCTGGTTGTTTCACCTGTTCTTGGGTTGATCTGCCTCAGATTAAAATGATATCCATCTTCACCATGGGGGAATATCACTGGGTACTGCAGAGCATCATAAGATCGATGTGTTTCCGAAATACGCTGCAATGATTCACCTCGTCATTGAATAACGATATCCCGTTGATGAAACTCATCTCCTGATATAACCACCGCGACTTCATCTGCTTGAGGAGAGTTAAAGCGCCGCTCGTGTTCACCTGCTGGTCTTCGGTCTGCTCTTATGACTACTTTAAATTCATCTGTTGGCATACGTTCCAATGCTGTTTCAAAGGTTTTAATAAGATTATTGTGCTCATGAAACATCCTCTGTAAGTTTAACACAATCTGACGTCTTGTTCCCGAGATGTAGGCGCACTTCTGATCAGTTTCCATTTGTTCGTTTTGAATAAAATATAGTTATAGAAATTTTGGTGGTTGATCTGGCAGCGGAAGCAACGATCCACTCTATGGTAAATCTGCCCTTGCACCTAGAATGTCGACGGAAATCCGGGCTGTCCAACAACTCATGAGGCACCGAATGATGTCATTTGGAAACATGAGTTGTATTTTCTGATGTTACTAAGAAAATGCTTCGAATCTGACGTATCTCCTGATGTGTAAGTCAAAAGTTCTTGTGGTGGTGGTTCCAGTTGGCAGAGTTTAACTTTTCCATTTTTACAGCAAATACCAGTAGACTCTGATTTAAACTTTTTGGCTTGACAGTAACTACAAACCATTTCCATTTTCCCGATGGTAACACTTGCATGCAGCGAGTAGTTTTTATGTGAATGGTAGTGGAATTCTTCCTATGCTAAGCTAAAATGGTGCGCAGTCCGTGATCGTTTGGCTCTATCTCTCTTATCCTGTAGTCGGGCCTCACGCTGCTGTGCCGTCTCTGTTGCTCTAGATGTAGTAGCACTATCCCTCTTATCCTGAAGTCGGGACTCACGCTGCTGTGCCGTCTCTGTTGCTCTAGATGTAGTAGCTCTCTCGCAATCGCAAGTCTTCTATTCCTCTCCTCGGAAGTTTCTTGTCTACGCTCAACTTTCATCATTTTAGCCGTTAACTGCACTTGGCCGATCGCCTTCCGCTTCCTTGGAGGCATTGCTCAGCAAAGAAATCTGTCAATGAATATAAAGAAATGCTATTTCATAAAATAAGCAAAAGGCACACTCTCACTGAGCAATGAAATCGATTACAGAATACAATAAAAATAAAAAGCTAATATAAACTGAATGGTAAGACAAATTTAAAATTGCGAAGTACTTACATCAGTTTAGGAATATCAAATTTTTAACACAAATAAAAAATATTAATGCCTTACTTAAAAGCTGTCAATCAAAATACTCAAACACAGAATTCTAAATCATACTAAAAAATAAACTTTTATTCTGGTTTTAAAAAAAGCATTAATTCTGATCCCCCATTAAACTTATTTAAAAAATTAAGCAAAAGGCATACTCTCAATGAGCAATGAAATCTATTATAGAATATAATACAAAGCTAAAATTAACGAAAAAACGAATTTAAAATTATGTAGTACTTACATCAGTTTAGAAATATAAATCCAAAATGTACACTATCACTGTCGAATAAAGTAGGAAACACTATACAATCAACTAAAAGAGCGAAATAAAACTGCCAGATTCACTGAAAGATGATAAACTGGAAGACTTACCGAGCTAGCTTCCTCTAAATACGACCAGCTAAGAATCGAGTGAGTACTGGAATGTTCTCCACCATGAGTCCAAGGAAGTTTCCGTTTCCCCAACTTTCTAGAAAGTTCTACAAAGTTTTATAAAAAAAGTAAACATTAATTCTGGTGCTGCCAGATACCGAGTAGCAAAATTACGCTTTTATGATCATTGAGTTTTTCGTTTGTGCTTTTCGGAATAACGGTGCTTGTTAGAAATAAATGTAATCGGTGTAGACAACTTAAACTGAATAGATAAAAATTTTTCAAAAAGCAGAAGGTCGATTTTACAGAATTTTTCAGAAAGAAAATCACTGCTTTCAACGGAGGATTTACATGTATCTATTCCGGACATTTTAAAATAAGTTACACGCCTTACCTAAAAAGCCTTGTGAAACAGAATTCTACAAATCATTACGTGTTCAATAAATTATTTAAGGAAAGTTGGTCGAAATATACACCAACTTTCCTTGAAAATAATCCTTGAACTCCTGAAAACCTTTCCTTGAATTTCCTTGCAAGCATAAATATTTTAAAACATTCTTTCCCTTCATCAATAAAATATCTATAATTTATTTACATCATGGGAAGAACTAAAAAGTCAGTTCAAACATAAATACTGTAATTTAATTTGTTTCGTAAAAAATTGTTTTTCGATCAACAGTGGTAAAGCAACCATCGCTGCCTAAAGCAATTAATCTATGCTCAATGTTATTTCTATGGCGATTTCGAATAGTTTTTAGTCCCCCAGGGCCAATAGAACGGGGGTTAAGAGTTAGCCTATGCTGACCGCAGTGTTCTAAAGTATAAGTGTACCACATTTGGTGTGAATTTGTCAAACGGTGTAGATTTGTATAGAAAATATACACACATACATACACACACACACATATACACACATCCTATTTTATATATATAGATTATTTTTGTTCTGGTGGGTCGATGAAAACGAACTTCACCGAACCAAATTCCAGTAACGAAGAAAAGTTCGTTAGTCTACCTCAGGTGAAGATGTCTGGTAATTATTCCGAAAAAAATACCTTAGTGTTGAGACGGTCAGTTAAAGTTCTAGTCATAGCGTTTTGGCAGTTCCACAAGAAAACCCACCACCTGAAATCGCTCCAGCCAAGTTATTTTTTCACATGGACCGTCGTATGTGCTTCAAGTTTTATTGGTTATTTTTGTTTTGCCTTCGAATTTTAATTTTTTTATTAGAGGATCCCGGGTTTCCCTGGACGCTATGCCACTACTGGATAGCGCACAAGGATACGATCGAGGTTAACGAGAACCCTAATGAGAAATCAACGTCAATGTTTTAGGTCTTTTCACACCTCGACAAATGTTACTGCATGAGACAAGGTTTCATTGAAAGCGATTCAGACCTGCATCGCAAAACAATTACAGGGAGAGCGATGCCAGGGGGTGGAGGACCGTGCGGTCTGAGTTAAATGGATGTAAGAGCCTAAAAGTGGGGGGGGGGCTGACAGGGAGCGTGTCCCTGTGTGAACGGCAGCACGTGCTGACGGTTCACCCCTGCACGCGACACCACTTTGTGTACATTTCACGGAAATCTGATTTGGATATGGAGTGGATGTTCTCTAGTCCATAGCACTCCCCTTAAGCGCAGGATTTGGCGACAGTGTGAATAGTCGCCATGAACTGTTCGGATGTAGTGTAGCAGTTGACTGCTTTTTTCAAGTTCTCATTTTTGTTAAAGACCAATGCGGTTTTTAAAGGGTTCATATCTCTTCTCGCTGATAGGAGCAAACTCACACCCATTAGAAGTTCTAGCGCAGGTTTAATTTTTCAGCATTTTCCTTTTTAACATACGTTGATGTGTATTAGCTATTTCGTATTTCAAAACTATCTGCCATGTTCTGTGAATTTAAATACCGACTTATCGAAATTTAATACTAATAAATTTAATGCTTACGTTTTATTGCATTTTTAATCCTTCACGCACCTATCTTTCTCATTCACTTTAACCCCTGAGGAGTTCATACACATATATCCTTTCTGCAACTTGCAACCTTCCCTGCATTACCTCTAACCGGTTTTGACCTCTTCCTAGAATTCTTTGAATCAACAGATTTGGTTATTTACTCATTATGTGTAAAAGCCACTTCTACTGGAAATCTCGTGATTCTCAGAGGGTTAACAGCTAATATATGTAATACGCATAAGAATTTTTGGCAATAGGCATAAACGGCATCTATTTTGTGGCTTTATTGAGAAATTAGAAGCAATATTATCATTACTTGGACTTTCAAAAAAGGACGTCTTAAATTGAGGTGTTCAGCGCATTTAAAGTGAGACAATGTGTCATTAGAGTTTAGACACCAGAGGCATGAGAGTTTAGACACCAACAAATATGTCACTAAAAAGACACATGCTCTTCAGCAGTACTGGAACTTTTCATTACATGTAAATCGTTATACTACAGTTTCTTCCAGGCAGATCTCTGCACATTCTACAGTCCCACCAGTAGCATGAATTTCAAGACAAACTGAAGATTCAATGCAACTAGATATATATTTCTATTCTTCTCATACGGGAAATGTAAGTGTTCGTCCTTTCAGTTTACTATTACTTAAGCGATATGATGGTAAAATAAATGACGTTTAATTCATAGCTTAAGACCTTTTCTCTTTGAAAACAGAGGGTTAAGAGCAATTAACCTCGTTTATTTTCTCATTAGTAAGAATATAAGTGTCCATTCTCTCAATCCTGTTTATAAATTCAAAATAATTATTATCATTGAAATAAAATGTTAGTAAAATATATCACAATTGTTTAATTCGCAGTTACTACGGGATGAAGTCTTCATCAAAGCATAGCGCTCCTGCTACAAATGTGCCAGAACTCAAAAAGTAAGCTTTTCCAGGTGAAATTTTAAAAGTTTTAGACATTGAATGCTAGATTGTTAGTCGCCATAGATTCGACATTTTCACGATTTGAGTTAAGATAGTCTTACAGGAGACGAACTGAAGATATGGCATTCAAATACTCAAAAGCGACTTTTCTTGAATTATGACACTTGCAGAGGGGTTGAGATATTTTTTAAGGCGCGCTTAGTACAATTAAAAGAAGCTTACAGTTTCAGTGTCTTCACTTTTCTGGGGCACTTTTCAACAAACTCTGGCGACTCTTTTGGCGCGGTGTCTAACAGCAACCCGCCACTGGAAAGGGGCAAGCGAACCCTTGTCATGAGCCATTGATTAGACACATGAGACCGGTCGCTTAATAAGCGGGTGCCGGGACCCCTAAGTATAGCCTACCCCTCCTTCATGCTCGGCCAGTCTCTCCTCCCGCATGTTGACAGAATTCAATTGCAGCTCAGTTAATAGATTCCCCCTCCTTCCCCGTGATGATCGGGCTGTGGTGTGAATTTAAAAGACCCTGACCTCTCTGCGTGGGGATGGGAATGTGCGGATGCCGCACTGAATCAAACCCTTTGCCAGACAATGTATAGACCTCATAACAATAAGCACTTTCGTTCGAGAGAGCAAAAAATAAATAGGGTTATGCTTTTGCCTTTCACACTCCATATCTCACGTTCTCAAGAAAAGTTGCATAACTAAAAAGTACACCTCATAACAATAAGTATTTTCTTTCTTGAAAGAACAAAAATGTAACCAAATAGGGTTATGCTTATGCTTTAAAGCACGCTCCATATTGCAAGTTCCTAAGAAAAGAGACACAACTAAAAAGTACACCTCATGACTTTGTTCTTGAAAGAGCAAAAAATGTAACCAAATAGGGTTATGCTTATATCTTTCACACTCCTTATAACACGTTCTCAAAAAAAGTGACTCAACTAAAAATTATACCTCATGACAATAAGCACTTTCGATATTGAAAGAACAAAAATGTCAAGTTATAGTTATCTCTTTCACACTCCGTATCTCACGTTCTCAAAAAAAGTGATACAACTAAAAATTAAACCTCATGACACAATAACGCACTTTCGTTCTTGAAAGAGCAAACAATGTAGGGTTATAGTTATATCTTTCACACTCCGCATCATACGTTCTCAAGAAAAGTGATATAACTATAAAGTATACCTCCTGACAATGAGCCTTTTCGTTCTGAAAGAGTAAAAAAATGTAAATAAATAGTGATACTTATATCTCTCTCAGTCCAAATCGCATCTTTTAAGAAAGACACAACTCTAAAAAGTACAAATAATAATAATCACTCCCGTTCTTGAAAGAGCAAAAATGGTCTCCAAATAGAGTACTTATATCTTACACAGTCATTATCGCATCTTCTCAAGAAAACTGGTACGATTCTAAGGTGAAATTTCATAGAAGAGCACAAATATAGAGCCAAAATATGCTTAAATTGAATATATTTAAGCATATTTCAAATAGAGAAGCAAAATATGCTTAAATTGAATATATTTAAGCATATTTTGCTTCTCAATTTGAAATTTTTGAAATGCCGTATTGTTTGTATACCAAATAATTTCTGTTTGAGATTATATGTATTTTGTTTCTCGGAATTATGGTCAGTTTGTATTATAGTTCATTTTTTTTAATTAGGTGCAGTTGTGGCAATATTTTTGGAACTTTACATCGACCTCCATGTGTATATACTAACTCTTATTTATAGCATATATCCCGATTTGATTTCCAGTTTCCCTGTACGCAGAAGAATTCTATGATAATTGAAAGAATAAAATGTTAATTTTTAATTCAGTCAGTTTCCTGTGAATATGCATTTCTTATTTCCATATGGATTCTAGTGTTCCGATAATGTTCACCTGTATACAAAATTTATGTATCAACTAGATGTTATAAAACAGAACTTTTGAGCAATTACCGTTTAATTAGACAATGAATTCGTTTTGTACCGATATATGTGCTTACCCAGCCTGTTGCTTTCATTAATAGCTAGCAGAATTACTCGACCTTACTCGGGATGAATTGGTTAACTGCAGATTACAAAAAATGACTAGGAATAATCACTTTTCTCTCTTTCCTAGAAAAATTCCAACATCATTTAAGTGTCAGTAAAATATTTTTTTAAATTTCTTTTAGATAATTTTATAATTTGTACAACGAAAATCGTATACATGTGTATCCATCCAATATATTTCACATACATCGCATCCCTGTTTTATGAAAAACTACGAAAGGTGACTTTGAGGTGTTGATTACTAAAAAAGTCGATTTTGAGTTGGATTTTTTTAGGTGGATTAATAACGTCTCTACTTAAATTCGTTTCCTGTAAAATTCCTTAATTCAATTCGTAAAAATGACGAATCTACAGCGAATACTCTAGCACTCGTTGTTTTTGTACCAATTTTTTTGGGGGGGAGTGGCACTTTTACACCAGGGATGCAAAATTTTCGAATTTCACCATCTTTAAGGGAAGGAGGAAAATTCAATTTGTTAAGATAATCCTGAGTAATTTTTCTAACACAAATACGCTTTTTCTTGAAAATTTCATTTAGTGGCACGTGCAATAACAAAAGTACTTGCTTTAAAATAGAATGTCTTCAGCATAGACAGAGCAAAGGAAAGAAAATCACTTCTTACAACAAATTTTTAACAGGTACAATAAATTACCTAAATATGGCTTAAACTCATCAACTAAGCCACATTGACATTCCCTCACCACTAGAAAGAATTTTTAATACTTCAAAAGTCCTAATTCGGTGATTTTTTTAACATTAATAGTCTTTCAATATCGACGAAGTTCTATTTGAAATTTGTTTTACCCTAAATTGCAAGCAATTTCAAATCGAATCCTTAGTGGGGTTGTTGCGAGTGATGAATTGGAATTACAGTTTATTAAAAAATTAGTAGTTATTAAACTTACAACCACCAGAGAAAACAGCGAAATAAAGCTTAAGTTGGAAAAAAAGTTGTTTTCAAGGTTCGTGTTTATTTTTAAACACGCGATCTCGCATAGTTGCCACAACTTACAAACAGAAATGGAATAAAATTTTTAAATGTGAAATTAATTTCGATCGGAAAAAAATAATAATACTGCACTGGGTCAACTAACACGAGTTTTGGTTTTGATGAGCACTCACTATACCTTAAAACACACTTTTTTCAATTCAGAGATTTAGGTTTGAATGGGAACCATGTACCTGTTAATAAAGAGATTGATGGTCTCACTTGCCTATTGAGAGCAACTTTCAATAAAATTAAGTAATTTTACTAGAAACAGAAAAGAAATAAAAGTTTCAATTAGTTTAATCGTTTTGTAAAGGAAACCTGTCAAAATTTTAAAACTCTGAATAAATTCGATTCCTGGTCCTGGTTCAAAAGGTTTTGTGCTATATGCTTTACTTCTTTTCATAAAACTACAACCACGTGTGTTAAACCAAGGACTTTTGAGGAAAGTTGGTCGAAATGTACCAATGCCGTCCAGAAAATGATACACGTCTTTAGCAATATTGGACATAAAATAGCTAATTTATCTCTTACTCTAGTGCAAAATTGAATGTTTTGTTCTCTTTATATCATTTCTCCCAAGAATTCGAAAATTTAGTTTTTTCAAAGAAAAAATAAAGCTCAAAATAAGTAAAAAAATTTAATTATGTTTAAATTCTGTAAAAATAATTCAATAAAGGTTGATTTAAGTATGAGTATTCAACTGTTTCATCAAAAACCTTGCCTGAAAATGTAGAAAAGGAAATGTATGTAATGTATTTTCCAAAATGATATCATTACCACCATACCAAAGGCACCAATCTGCATTTTATCGATTTTCACCTAACTGCATTTTTCGAGTCACCATTTCATGTTTTGTACCATGACAAGGCCACGAATCGGTTGGTTGGTTTGGAGGTTTAATGGCGCAAGGACCATATTTGGCCATGCTGCGCCGACGCAATACAATATCAAGTAACTGACACAGTACATACAATATCAAGTAATTGCACAACACACACAGTGAAAGCTGTACTGATACAGAAGAGAGAAATACACCGAGGAAGGAATACATCTGGCGACAAAGCCACGAATCATCTTGATTCTTAGTGGAAATGCCGATTTTCATGAGAAAGCCTTTCTTTTCTTAACTCGATTTTTCCCGATGTATCAATTCTTTGAAAGCGTTTTCGTAGAAACGTCAATTTTGCAGATATGCGCCTTTGACGAGGTGGTAACGGTATATGTTTAATGAAATATTTAACATTATGCGAAATTTTATTGAATAAAATTTATGTGGTATTTGCACAAACACACAAAGATGAAACGCAATGACAGACTGACGCAATGTTCAGTCACCCCCAAACATGAAAACCACACTGATTTTTCATTAGAATGACCCAAACGGGATGAATAAGTTGAAATGGGACGAAATTATTTAATGTACAAACACTATTTTTATTTATTTAGATCAGTTGTTATTTACACGGTTTTAAATTAAATTGTCTTGTTTTTACTATTTTCCTTCAAATTAAATTTATTCAAATTAATT
This sequence comes from Meta bourneti, assembly GCA_933210815.1. Classification (NCBI taxonomy): domain Eukaryota; kingdom Metazoa; phylum Arthropoda; class Arachnida; order Araneae; family Tetragnathidae; genus Meta; species Meta bourneti. Next base: position 71,535,641 of record OW119929.1, on the reverse strand, counting down.
GCATATAGAAGTTGATAATCGCTCAAATTTTAAGCTGAGATTGGAGTAGGATCGAAAAAGACTAGTATTATCAGGTGAGCAATGTCACTAAGAAAGAAACTGTTTCAAATAAGTTGAAATATTAGAATTCGATACAGAATTTGAACTGATTAGCACATTCAGGAACAAATTGAGATTTTATGCATTTCTATTTAATTTTTAGTCATATCTCATTAAAGGAGTTCTGAGATGAAGAAAGATCAATGCCCTGTGTGACATGAATAGAAAGTTATCAATATACGCTTACTGAGCCGTTTTCAAATAATTTACATCTCCAAAATTTCACAATTTAATAGAATTTTTACTTTAACTCACTATTACATAGTTTGAAAAAAAATCATGCCATTTGTTGATGCAGTTGAGCTGTCTATATTGAAAAATAACTTTACTTAATTCTTGATTAAGTTCTAGATTCATTTTGCATTTCAAATATTTTTAAACACTTATAATAAATTCAAGTATAATGTATTCCATTTATTGAGTGTTTTTTATTTTTATATAAGTGAATAATTTTCTAACCCATAGCATAATAAAAAAAATTTAATAGATTTACTTATCTCTTCTAAAAACAGCATCACTTCATGTGATAATAATTTTGCGTAGGAAACTTCACACAACACAAATTTTTTGCAAGCAAAATTTATCATATATTATATGGAATCAATTGGGTGGAATATGAATTTGTTGTAAAGCACTTGAATTTGAAGGCTGCAAATAAATTGGAATCTTGAAATTGATTATTTTGAGCATTTAATAGCGAGCATAATGAATCATACACAGTAACTTTGCAAGTTTTATATTGTTATAAATTAACGATACATTAAAGCAACGATTTTAAACCGGTGTATAACATTGATGAGTCTTACGATTGTGAAACGGCTTAAAAAAATTGCGCAAGATTTGCTTCATTTCAAATATAGTTATAAACTTTTGTCAAGTGTATCACAAATAATTTCGAGCAATACCCGTATAAATAATTTTTAGCATTATTTGTTATTACAAAATATCACAAATAAATTGTTTCAAAAATATTTTTAAAGCCACACTATGGAGCAGAAAGGGTAAATAAATATTATATTATTTTTGGTGTGCCACAGAATTTTAGTTAATAGTTTGGGTGCTATGAGATAAAAAATATAGAAAATCACTGCACTCTTAAATGATGTTAGTAAAATATGATATTATGGCTATGCATAAAAATCTATTTTATTCCAAAAATAAAAAGAACCTTGCACAGTTCTTGAATTCTTTTATTTTTGTGAAGCTGTTTTCACATTACTTTTCTTTACATCATTAACACCACTCAAAACGCACGACACGTGAACTCAATCAATCAATATGTATCCATCAAACTTTTCCGAGATTATTTCTTTCAGAAAACGCGAATTTGATGCACTTAAACTTTTAAACTTTTAATTTAAAAGCATTCTAATGCTCAATTGTACCTAAACGTTTCCCCTCAGCAGACAGTAAATTTATTCCCTCTATTCTTCCGTGTGGCTCATAGGGTTGGTATGTTGCATGTGTTGCGTGAGTCATCGCGCAGTTAAATAATAATGCGTGCTACCCACGTCCGGGCAAGAAAGTTTATCCGATGAGAATATTGCAGGGAAAAGCAAATCCGAACCTGCAATCAGAGACAGAGATGCGGCTCATTTCCAGCAGCACAAGACGTCCCTTTTTTGCAGGGTTGCCGCTTGCCGCCACTTACAACGCCAACAAACCCAATATAGGGCTTTACTTCTACCTACGCCTGAGGTCTGTGAAACGACATAAAATCAATTCTAAAAAATGAATTCAAGAACATTTTTTGTAAAACTTAAGAAATGGAATGACTTTCCTAGCTGTGAACAGGCCTCGGTAGCCCGGTTGGAAGAGTACCGGGCGAGCAACCGGAGGGTTACGAGTTCAACCCAACCAAAGATCGTCGTGTATACTGGAGATGGTGCACGTTATAAACTCAAGTGTCCTCACGTTGGCATGGTGGGGGAGTTTGTAGAGTGGGGCGGCAGCTCAGGTGTGGACCTAGTCGAAAGGTTTACCGTGGTGTTGATCGTGTTCGAAATTATGAGGTGTTGTCCTCGGACCTCTCCCTTCGGGATGGATTCCGGTCGTTTACCAATAGCCCATTGTGTTACTTCAGTGCGTCTTTGATTCAACTACCCCTAGCAATTAACTTTTCATTGCATAATAGAAAAACTCTAGCAAAGTACTGTATAAGGTTCAAATAATTAGAATCGAGGTTCTAAACGTAGTTTGATGCATCTGGAATCAATTTGTAAACGGTATATTAAGAAAAAGTGCCATCTGTCTGGTATAGTATTCATCGCGTTTGTATGCTGAGTAGTAGGTCCTTGATTCGAATCCCTGTTTGTATGCTGAGTAGTAGGTCCTTGATTCGAATCCCTGTTTGTATTCTGAGTAGTAGGTCCTTGATTCGAATCCCTGTTTGTATGCTGAGTAGTAAGTCCTTGATTCGAATCCCTGTTTGTAAGCACATGGATGTCGGTGATTGTCCTTGTTAGGAACAAACGGCAGCTTATCCAATGGGTGCTCCCTCACAAATGATTGCCAATTCCTTCCTTGTAGTGCCAAAGGCATAAGAAGTCTGTGGTTTGGCATGAAAAATTTAAAAAGATAACAGTAAAATCTTTTCATTCAACTACTAAATGAGAAAAAACTCAAAACTGAATCAAAATTGAATCGTGAAAGTTTCTATTCGTCATCTAATTTGAATTAGTTTTGTGAAGGCATTTTAAAATTGAAGCTAATTAAATTGTGTGTGAAATTAAAAACGTTTATTACAAACACGAATATGGATTTCATTGAGAGATTCAAAGTTGGGTCTAATGAAATACTGCTACAAGGTCTATTGTTGTTTTTTATCCTACTTGGTCTAGACAAACTAAACCACTTCGGGGAGTGCATACATCTTCAAAAAGTTCAAGACGATTATAGGATTAAAATACAAATCCTCTTTGGACAGGTACAGACAAACAAGGAGGTAGGTGACCAAGAGAGGCTTACTCCATATTGCATTTCCAATAGGTCTGGAAAACCTCTAAACCATGATCAAATGAAATTGATTTCAAATGTCCACTGGCAAGTCTAGAGATGTCAGTTTGCTGACCTCCATAATCGTCGAATTTGAAGGCACTTCAATAATGTTTTCTCGTACCATTTACAAGTGAGAGGAATTTTCCAAGAGATATTGTTCTAAAGTTTCTTTTTCACATAAATGTCATAATAAGTATTTGAAATAATTATTTACAATGACTCTGACTAATACTATTTTGAATTTGTCAGATTATTCTGACTAATGCTATTTTGAATTTTTCTCAGTATTCAATATTATGAATTTAAAGGGATATCATCTCTCTCTCAATTTAATAACCCGTTTTTCATTAATTTATAAATTTATGTACCCTTTCCTCAAAACTATACTTTCATGTGTTATTGGGGGTCATGAAATATTTGGATGTAATGAAGTGAGGTATGGTGTAAAAAAGGTTAAAAACAGTTGGTATAAAAGAATAAACGTGTGTAGGTATTTGAGTATTTTTTTAATAATAAGCTGTATAAGTGTGCAATATATTAAATCGTTTCGTTGTAACTTTACTTAAGCCTAGTTAATAATTTGTCGCCTAATTAACTAATATCTGTAATATATTTTAAGAATTGAAAACTTGTAGCTATTAGTGTCTCGAATTCGCACTATCTTTGCAACAGCACTTTTTCTTTAGAGTAGTGAGTAAGTAATAAGTATTTTTTACTCCCGATAACTTGTTTAAAACTCTAATCGCACACACACGCACCAGTTTCAAACATTGATCTAAGTTCATTAAGAATTAAATAGCGAAAAGAAATTCTTCCGAAACTTTAATAAGTCAAATGTCGATATTTGTCAACGACTTGAGTATGTTCGTTATTATTTTGCTACAACATAGGATCATTGTATAACTAATTTTATAACCCATGAATTTAATTGCGTAAGCGAAATTTGAAAAATATATTTTTTTATTCTGAAGATCAAGTCTAATTTTTGAACTGGAAATGTATCTAGTTTAGTTAAAATGGTTGGTGGTCATTTTCCAGCTGATAAAGTTTCATCGCTTAAACGTGATTATATATTACTTATCAAATGACTGAATATTTAAATTTAAATAAAATTACAAATTATATGACTTAAAGTATCAACATCTAACACTTTGACGTTATGATGTTTAAGACGTAACAATAAAATAATCAATGAATTTAGCACTTTTTTCAAAAATAGAACCTTTGATTCCACCCTAGTTCCAAGTGAAGAAAACTGCTATTTTCATATGACGCCAAAGTAGCAATGAATGAGATAAAGAGGTAAACTCCGTAACAGGAAACATGTTGCGAGATACATAATTTGAAAACAGGCTACATTTTCGGGAGATCACATATCTTTTCAGGAACAAGCATCCCCATAATTTTGAGCAATTTCAAAGATCTTAAAAGAGTGATTTATTTTGGAAAGAAGTTGGTGGCGATGTTTTGACATAGGGAGCAAAAGTATTTCAAAATATTGCGTCAAATTGTTTTCTTTGTTCGAAAGCGTTTAAAATGACCTCAACTTGATTTCACAATCAAAAGATATTAAAATTCCACATTTCCAATAGCATACATTGTTTTACATATTTTATCATCTCTTTCATAAGTTACATTCCTTTTATGTTTTTATAGTTTATTCTTTATATTTTAGATATTGCGTTTTTTATCACCTACTTAATAAATTGTATATTTTATCAACTATTGATTATCTCCGATCTATCAAGATTATTTTTAACATTAACTAGAGAACTCTACCCCTGTTAGCTACAGCTAACTAACCCCCAAAGATTACTAATTACATCACTGGTTCGCTGAACGAGCTATACTCGCAATGCGTTCTAAAAACAAAACATCCAGTCATTGCTTTGTTTAATACCAAGTATGAGTTTATCAACAATTGCCTAACTGTAAACAAAAACATAAATTACAAAATTTCAACTGATATAGATATACATGAAGATTGGTAGGCTTGGTTTGGATCATTTCATATATCAGAAACAGTATGGCTCTATTCCAGGACAAATCTATAGTTAAAAGGGATATCAGTATTATATTCCATGTAATTTAGTTGATGACTTTTTGATAACTTTTTCAAATTTCCCAATCAGTCACATTGAACTTATTAAAACATAAGGGCAGCTCAGTTATTTCAAAAGCACTATCACATGTCACAGAACTTCGTGTAGTTAAAAAAAATTATGTAAATTCAACACCGAGCTTGGCAAAATTCTCAAAACCCATAAAAGTTTCGAGTTTAAAGACTTCATTTCACCAGATGCCACGCATACTTTTGTCTTCTTCATTAACCCTCTTTCTGTTCTCTCTTTTCGTCTTTCTCAACTTTCCACTTGCAGATTTATTTTCAAATTGAATACGCTTTCGTTCGCTCTGAATATCGACTTGATAGTACAACCTCAATTTATTTTTTGAATGCTTGAAATCACTCATCCCATTTATTGTCCAGGTGATTGATTTAGGTAACGTTTAGGCGTAGTACTCCCCGATCAAAATAAAGATTACAGGAGAAATGTCTGTACACACAAACACGTGTGTCTATGTGCGCGTGCACTGATATCTTGTCTCGCACGGTAAATTAGTACTCCCCGATCAAAATAAAGATTACAGGAGAAATGTCTGTACACACAAACACGTGTGTCTATGTGCGCGTGCACTGATATCTTGTCTCGCACGGTAAATTAGTACTCCCCGATCAAAATAAAGATTACAGGAGAAATGTCTGTACACACAAACACGTGTGTCTATGTGCGCGTGCACTGATATCTTGTCTCGCACGGTAAATTAGTACTCCCCGATCAAAATAAAGATTACAGGAGAAATGTCTGTACACACAAACACGTGTGTCTATGTGCGCGTGCACTGATATCTTGTCTCGCACGATAAATTAACGTACTGAGTTTATATTTTCAATTCACTTCGTTTTTATTCCTTAAACGCGAGTTGCGGCAACGCTTTGTATTTACAAATTCTCAGTCAAATTCTTACTTTTTATTAAGATGGAAGAATTGTCAAATTTTAGCTCGGCGCTATTTTACTTATGGACTCGAGGAAGTGCTCCGACCATAAGAGCCCCATTTCACCTTTCCTAAGTTTAAAGGTAGATAGGTAGGTATGTAGTTAATTAACGCCACACTGGAGCAACACAATGAGTTATTGGCGACTGTCCGAGATCAACTCCGAAGGGAAAGATCCGAGCACAACATCTCGGATCTTTTGTAATTTCAAACCACAGTCAGATGACGAGGTCAGCACCTGAGCTGGTACTCCACTCTCCAAGCCCCCACACCACGCCAAAGCGAGGGCATTTGAGGCCACGAAATATTTAACGTGCACCAACCCCCACGTACACGACGGTCTTTGATTGGATCGAGTTTTGAACTTGCAAACCTTCGGTTGCTAATCCGCGACACTTCCAACCGGGCTACTGCAGCCCTTCCCGAGTTTAAAAAGTATGCCGAGATCCTTTCGAACCAGAATAAGACTAGAAATTCAGGCATTGTCGCATTTAATCCCGTAGTCAGATCTCGGTAGGGGATATTCAGGTGTTTCCAAATTACAAAACAGATGTTGATATTGCCTGCTGTATTTATAGAGAAAAATATCCAATTCGTAGAGCTACATTTGTGAAGTCAAACTCAACACCAAAGAAATCTTGGAAATTGAAGAAGAAACCGTCAGTCAAGAGTACAAAGAGTACAAGACAATCCTAAAAGAAGATTTTTATTCAAGCCTGGCCACGGAAGACTTCAACTATAAATCCTCAGTCCATTGTGTAAAGTTGCTAATCAACGATATTGGAAGGTAGGTTGATATGTAGTTAATTAACGTCATACTGAAGCAACACAATGAGCTATTGGTGACAGTCCGGGATCAATCCGGAATTGAAAGATTCGAGGGTAACACCTCGTAGTTTTGAACTACGGTCAGATGACGAGGTCAACACTTAAGCTGGCACCCCACTCTCCAAACTTCCATACGCCAACATGAGAACATTTGAGGTGCACCATCCCCCGTGTATGCTACAGTCTTTGTTTGAATCGAGTTCTGAACCCGCAACCCTCCAGTTGCTAATCCGTTACTCTTCCAACTGACTCCGCGTTCCCCTCGATATTGGAGGAGTAGAGGTTGAACCTCGAATGATACGGTCTTTGCGACACACGAATTTAAACGCTGTAGAGTTTACCAAAGCACATTCAGCTATCACATCCCGCTGTACCATAGACTGACATTAAGCAATCCACAAATTAATTTAATAAACATGGCTCCCATGGATACCTTTGTATCAGCGTTAAACGATCAAATGTTTTAATATTTAATTTTTTTCCTCATTATCAATTACTTTATTTTGTTTTCATGGAATAAAATTTTACGAATCAATTAAAAATTTCTGTTGAAAAAATCGTTAAAAACATTATCTTTCTATAAATATTTAATTTAAGTGGTTTGCATATTAATTGCTACATTAAAGGGAAAAGACATTATTTTATTTTACAACCTGTGGGAACATTTTTTACCTAAGCAGATTTTATTCTAGAGCAAATTACATAATTCTCGATGATCTAGTCACTGATAAAGTAGTCAAAAAGGTTCTTTTTTCATGCCAAGTAAGACAAATGTATACGCATAGAAATTGTTGTAAATCTTAAAAATTGTTGCATTCTTATTTGATTCAAATAATGATGTAGTGAAATAAATATTGGATTAAAATATATTAACTATTTTTTAGGGAATATTCATCGTAACTCATCTAAAAGTATTTTTATGCAAATTCTGTTTTTTTCGGATAAAATAACATTCTATGATTTTTATTTATTTATGCATGTATTCATAAATAAGAGAGAACTCGAAGGAAATGTACTACATTTCAAAAGTTTAAATTCTGCATTGTTTAAGAGAAAAGAGAATAAGGTACTAATATAAAATCTGAAATAATTCATTAAAAATTAAATTTAAATTCAAATTTGACACGTTCTCTTGCGAAATTACAAAATGTCCACATTCTGTTGTATTCAAATTTCTATCTCAAATTCTTAATTGGCAAAGCAGTTTTGCTTAACAAAATCATTTACGAATTTCTTCGTTGTCTTACAAAGAATTAAAATCGATAAAAGATTTTCATAAAGCACTTTTTATCACTAGTGCATTATTTTCCTGTAAGATTAGTGCAAGGAGAAGTACTCATGATTTGTCGATTTAGATTCTTACAATTAAAAAAACATTGAGTTAAATAGCAATAGAAGAATAAAAATTCAACAGAAAAAATGAAACCTATACCATAAGAAATAAAATTTTCAACAAAAAAATTGAAGTGTTAATGAAATTGGCTTTTACAGGATTTCATCTAAAATCCATTTGCTTTTTAAAACCTAAGAGATATATTGAAGATAACTTTAAGAACATAAAACACTTTTTTGCAATGATAATTAGGAGAGATGTTTTATCTTGAAACTAATCCTACGTATAATCGATTTACGAATCAAAAGCTTTTTAAAACCTTCGATAGCTGAGCAAATTTTGTTATGGAGGGTAACTAAGAAATAAGACCCACTCTAAATCAAAGCTCGGATTTCTTAAAAGGTATTTTTTTTTCATAAATGAAAAAAGCATCAGTGATTGATTTTTTTCACTTATGTTACTCAATGCTTTTATTTGGCTTATTTGATTCTTTTTCCCTTTTGGGAGAGAGTACCCATTAGCTCTTGGGGGTTTTAGGATTAGAGATGACATTAACGATTGCATCCAAGCACCTCTAATTTTACGTTCTTTTGTCATCTCTTACACTTTTTCTATCTTTTCTTTTTAATCTTCCATTGCTCTTATAATCACTTTCCCCTCCCCTTTTCTTCTTTTCTTGGCAACATTGAAAAACTTTTTCTCCATCTTTTTACTATGGGCACGTGCACAAATTTTGAAAAGTGTACTTGTCGGTAGTTCCGCCAGAAATGAACGGAAGTTACGTTTAAAGGATTTTGTGATTCGAGGCTAAGAAATGAATTATGGTTTCACACAAACTTAGAAATGAGAACCGATAAACTATTTTGATGTGGTATTTGTTTTAACTTCAATCCATATAACTGAGGTAAATGAGGTTCTGTGGGTTTACCCAATACTCTAGCAACCTGCAAATTGTGGGTGGTGCGGATTCTATTCTTACCTGGGTATATTTCTCTCTTCTATGTCAGTAAAGCTTTCCTTATGTATCTATTTACTTGACGTTGATTGGCGCAGCTCGGTCCTCGTGCCATAAAACCCAACCGACCATATAAAACTAATTTAATCTGAACAATTGCTCACAATTTTGAGAAATTGTAATTTTACGTGTCACAAAATTCATGGACACAGACAAAACTTTCTTTAAAGAAAAGGGCTCTTACCTGGTGTAGTGGTTACAGCGTTTATCCCATAGACGTGAAATATAAGTTGATTGAGCATTCGTATTGAGAGGAGCTTCAAAAGTGTGACCAACACGTTGACTAATAGTCACTTGACCTTTTTGTAAAAAATTGAAATGGTTACAGATTGGCATTTTATCGCCTCGTTTGGCGAAATAACATGTTATAACAAGGTAGATATGTGAATGCGCATTTCTTTAGTGGAGACAAAAATGGTGATATTGCAAAAGTCCACTACTATGTTGCGCGTACCAATCAGATGATAAATGAATGGACGGTCGTCTTCTCCCGTCGCATGGACTAATCAGGTGGACTGCTCGTTTCCTCCCGGCAGGCGAAAGTAGTCAAAGGATCACGTTTTTACTAGTTTCAGTCACATGATCCTGGGCATAGAAAACCATTACCATCACTCTACTCTATCTCATCCATGGTTTACCTGCTATCCAATAGGTTCTAGGTTTAAATTCCTGTTTGTAAGCTCACGGATGTTGGTGATTGATATTAGCAACGGCGTCTTCCTCATTGGGTGCTCCCTAACAAACAGCCGTCAGTTTGCCCCTTCTAATGATGAAGAGGTCAGTGGACGAACATTTAAAAAAAATACACATGATAACCATTCTTTAAAAAAAAATGAAACTAAGCAACTCACTTATTGAGAGAAGCAATATTATAGTGTAATGTATTGAGAGAAATAATCTCGAATCACTTTTTTCATTCCTACGGATTTTCCTTCGATGAACAGCTGTATGCCTTGTGTTTGATGCAGCTTGACCATATATGGCCCTTGTGCCATATTTTTCGACTTTCTAATGAAATAGACGGAATATGTGCTCGCAGCTTTATATTATTTCTTACGGTCGGTCGACTTCAAGATCTGTCACTCGATTGAGAAAAAGCATTGATCCTAAATTAGTGATTGGCTAAACTGATTATCTACAATGATCACAAAAACAGTAGTCTGCTCTTCGATAGCCAATCGGTTAAGTCGATTCGTAAGCCCACGTTATTTACTCTTTAGAGATTGTACGCGTCTCCGCCTACATGCTCTTGCTTTGTCTATTTCATTAGAAGGTTGACGTTTCCATATATGACACGAATGTTGTGTTGGTAAACAAATAGAACCCATGGCAAATGCTCCTGTTGTTTGTTCAGTTAGAGCTAAGCCAACATGAATGTAGATTGCGTTTCAAAGAAAAATTCTCTTATTGACTTTTCTGATAAAGGGATTTTTCTGGTAAGTCAACGACATAGATAGTATCAGTTGTTAAACTTGAGCGGGTTGGGTCTTGTTGAGTCATTTATTTTATCAGGCCATCCGAGCACTTATCTGTTCACTGTTGTCAAACAGAGAAACGAATTTTGAAATTCATCATCATCGTTTATACGATTAATCATATGAAATAAACTGTCACTCAGCCCAAGCAAACGACCTTGTGAATCATAACTAAAATGGTGCTAAAGATTCGATTTAACCACTTATTCTCGATCGAAGCATCAAGCGAATGAAGGTAGGTTATAGGTAGTGAATTTACGTCACACTTGGGTAACACAGCGAACTATTGGCAACGGTTCGGGATCAATTCCGAAGGAAAAGATCCTATGACAATTTCCCGTAATTTTGAACCACGGTCAGATGGCGAAGTCAACACCTGAACTCACACCCACTCTCCAAACTTCCACCACACCATGCCAACGTGATCAAGTGAATGAAATTTAGAAGTATTAGACAAGCAAGAAATGGGTTTTGGAGCATTAAATTGTATAGAAATGTCAAATAAAAATCCAGTGAATTTTATTAAAAACGTTTTCAGTTCACTAGGAAGATTAACAATTTAATTCAATAATAGCAAGTATATGACATATGCGACGTTTTTTTACACTTAAAATTTTGAATTCAATAAAGGTAATCTAACTTAAAGCTTGGACTATTTCTAAAAGTTCACACCCAAACAGACTCTAGACTTACATTTATAAGAAACAAATGTTAGTTATTTTTCCTATTCTAAACCTCTATTCTTATGTTAATTCGATCACATATTCTTTCTCTCTTTTGACCAACCTTTATTCAACACCGAGAACAACCTTTCAATAGAAGTATTTTGTAGTGAAATTTTTTTTTAAATTTGTAATGCTAATATATGATTTGTGAAATGATTTAGTTCTCAGTTTTCCAAGTAACACGGGATAGAAAATCAAACTACTTTGAGTCATCACCTCAGACAAGGCATTCAAGTTAATTGCAAAATTACCAATGGTTTCGTTAATCCTTTTGTAGTTAATATTTCAATTTTTGAGCAAGCATTATTTTTGAATTATCCTAATCACACCTTCTGTTCCTATAAAACTCTACAGCAGTTTAGAAGGAAAGTAAAATTTTCTGTTTTCCTTTTGACCGGGACAAAATGATTGACGGCCGGGACCCTGAGGCTTGCCTTTCTAACCAGTACAATCCAAAGGGGCACATGGTAACCCTATTAATTTATTATAAGATGCCTCTTTGCCCCTAAAGCACACAATGCGCCACCTATTCCTAACACAGGTGTCTGTTTCATTTTCTTACTGGTCGTCTCCTAAGCCTCTCATCTCTTCAGATTCCGTTTGCACGACACTGGCCAGTGTGCTTGAATATAAGGGAGCCCAGATCATTGCACATTTCCCTACCCCCTCACCCAAAGATTCTAAGCCAATGTTTCAACACCATAGCACAAAACAAAGGGGCCCAACAACGGCTTACTAAGCTCGTCCACTTCTTGCACCTTAAGGAAGAAAATCTGTTTGAGTAGGATCTATTGGGTCCTCTCCTTAGGAGCATCTTTTTCAACCCTCTCACCCTGATGGGGCTTACCTGAAACTGTTTCTACCACACTCTGCTGGTTTAATAGTCGTAAATCTTCCAAAGGTCTGCTCCGCAGGGTGGTTGTTGTATTTCACTGTAAAGACAAAACAAACCTGTTCTTTGTGTGTGTTGCTGTTACGTTCTTAAGATCTATCTAAACATCTAGACCAAGTCCATGCGTCCGAACACTAAAAAGTTCCAACACTGGATCAGGATTTCCAAAGAGATCTTCCCTTGCCAGGCTATCGCAGGCCAGAAGAGGACTTGAGGAGGCTTATTCAGTGTAACATTTTGGGCAAGATGGAAAAGGTCTGTGGTCCTGAATGAAGGATAGAGATCTGATGCGCTCACTCACAAGTATAAAAATGGCAATTTGATATTTTCTGTCACCCGTATTTACGAATGAGGCTCCAGGGTGGACTTTGCAATACCAGATATGAGCTGCCGAGGTTCAATATTATTTGAGCACTTTAAAGCGAACAACTGATGGGTTATTGTGTAGGGTACGTAAAAAGGCTCGGCCTTGACCTCCTTGACAAGTCTATCTGCAATTCATTAAATTCCATGTCTACATGAGATGAAATCCATTGGATATGAATATATATGTGATTGGAGCATGCCTTAAGTCTCTTAGGAGTTCACACATATACATCCGTCCTGCAACCTGCAGTTGATGCTGTATGACTTCTAATCAGTTTCGACTTTCTTGACTAACGTATTTTTTTCTGATTCTTTCAGCCAATATATTTGGTTATTTTGTCATTATGTGTACTGTGGGGAAAAGCAATACCATGCTATTCGGAAATCTCGCTATGCTCAAAGAGTTAAGTTTGTTCAAAATGTCCTCTTCAGCTTTGTGTCTAGTTTTCCTCCAACGACTAAGATACTGTATGGAGCTACGAAAATTTGAAAGGGTCTATGACAGTCAAAGGAAATGATCAAGCTTAAACCTGTTCTATAAAGCCATCAAAGGTATGATCTTACAAAAACCAAAAAAAAAGAAAAGGACTTATTGACTGATATTGTGCATTTCAACTATAATCCTTGCTAATTAACCAACCTTTCCAGGAAAACAAACCAGTTTCGACTGAGTCATAAATTTTTCTTCACAATGTGGCCTCAAGAGTGCCTCTCAACTGCAAAGCATCCCTATCGTTCCACAAATGCACCGAGACTCTCTCCTGTCACGCAAGACTCGCGACCGCATCCAGAAATGGATGAGAGGAGCCTAGACCCTGCTGTGAGAGAAATGCTCCAAAAAAAGGAGATAGATGAATCGCACGGCAATCGACCCCGGATACGATATCACTTATCCTTTTTTTTTCGTTCTGGCTTTTTTTTCGTGAAAGGTGTTAGAGGTACGGCTAGCACTGACAGTGAATGTGTATGATAGCTGAGTAAGGAATGAAAGATTGAAAAGCTCTTTTCTTATGCTAAAGAGTTTCATTGTTTTCTAAAGGGTTCGCTGAAAGTCAGGCAGTCAGATTTTGTGCAGGAAAGCTTACGTTGAGGATCTGATAGCAAGTTGGCTTGTGTAGGTTGAACATTATGTTGCTTCATTTTTATGGAAAGTTGGTTACATTTCTGAGTGTTATTTATGCTATTTACTCTAAAAATGGATTGAACGGTAGTCGGGGCTTGTATAGGTTAAACATTATGTTGCTTCATTTTTATGGAAAGTTGGTTACATTTCTGAGTGTTATTTATGTTATTTACACTAAAAATGGTTTGAACGGTATTTGGGGAACCGTAAGTCAGTTCCAAACCCCTGTCCTGTCAAAAGCTACAGGATTTTTATTAAATTTCAAATATGGGTCATTCCATGTCAAACCGCAGTCCATAACCCGACCATCTCCGATTTTTTTAAACTTGGCTAATTTATTACCCATTTCTCAATAAGAAATTCTGGAAATTTTTAGCTTTCAATTTGCAATAGTTTTTTTATGTATATCAATTTAAGTTTCAAAAATTGAGCAATTTGTTATGATTTTAGTCTCACTAAATCTCCCGTACGTATATATAGACCTAATTGTCCAATCATACTGAAAGAGAGCTTATATTGTAGAAAAATGTACAACCTTTCTAATGACGTATGATATGACTTTTAAGTGACCTTTTTAGTTTCAGTCATTCAATTTGACCTTTGTCCTACAATTACAAAAAAATGTATTTTTATTTTTTTCTAAAAGAATTATGTTAAAGATAAACTGTTGATCTTTGCTTTCTGAAGGTTTCTTATTGGGACACGCTTGAGTTCATGGTTAAAAGAAGTAAATAGAAGCATGTAATCAGTACCCATAAACACCTGTATTTTTTTTTATCTGTTTGTCCAAACAAGATGAAAAAGAGCTTATTTATAGAAAAAGTATAACCTTTCTGATGATATATTACATGATACTATAAGTGACCTTTCTAATTTTAAGGTAACTCATAGTATCATGTAATATATCAGATAAAATGCCCAATTTTTCAAATTTAAATTCAAATACATAAAAATTTATTGCAAATTGGAAGCTAAAAATTTCTAGAATTTCTTATATAGGCTGGGAAACAAATTAGCCGAGTTTTAAAAAATCGGAGGGGGTCGGGTCGAAAATGACTTTTCTGTGCGGTTTCACGTGGAATAACCAATATACGAAATGAAGGTAAGAAATACATACGAGGTTTGTCTAAAAAGTATCCGACCTTGAATTTTCCTGCTTACGGTAATGATGCTAGAGCGGCGCCACTGTGCACAATGGAAGAAGACAACTTAATGCGTATGCTTGAATTTTTTCTCCGTGTTCGAGTGTGTCAGTCGCTGCCTGCTGGCCGCTGAGTAAGGTGCTGTTATAAGTGTTCGTCGGATTTTTGATTTCTCTCAAAATGAATGAACGAGTTGAGCAAAGATACTGCATCAAATTTTGTCAAAAGCTTGGTGATTCTCAAAACGAAACAATTCGTAAGATTCAGCAAGTTTTTGGAGACGATGCTATGGGGGTAACACAAGTGAAGGAATGGTTTAACCGATTCAAAAATGGCCGCACATCGGTGGCAAGTGATCAGCGTCCTGGGAGGCCTCAAACCGCTCGGAATGCAGCCGTTGTTGAGAGGGTGGAAAATCTGGTAAAGGGAGATCGTCGTTTGACCGTACGAGAGATTGCCGAAGAGGTTGGGATCAGTAAAGATTCCGCACATGCAATTTTTCGTGATGATTTGAACATGCGCAGAGTGGCTGCAAAATTTGTGCCCAAGCTGCTGTCGGCACAACAAAAAGAACTCCGTATTGAGATTGCACAGGACCTTCTGGACACTACCAACACTGATCCTCAGTTTCTGAACACTGTGATTACTGGGGATGAGTCATGGGTATACGGGTACGACCCAGAAACAAAAGCACAGTCGTCGCAATGGAAGCATCCCTAGTCTCCAAGGCCGAGAAAAGCGCGACAGGTGCGAAGCAAAATCAAGGTGATGCTAACTGTGTTCTTTGATATCTGTGCAATTGTGCATCACGAATACGCACCGGAAGGACAAACAGTGACAAAAGAGTACTATCAACAAGTTCTACGCCGACTCAGAGATGCTGTTCGGCGCAAAAGACCACACCTCTGGACGACGAAAAACTGGCAGTTGCATCATGACAATGCTCCGGCTCATTTGTCACACCTGATCCAGACTTTCTTGGCGAAACACGGAATTCCAGTCGTCTCCCAACCTCCCTACTCTCCAGATATGGCTCCTTGCGACTTCTGGTTGTTTCCGAAATTGAAGATGCCGTTGAAAGGATCCCGTTTTGAGTAGATAATGCAGAACGCGACAACGGAGATGAACACCATTCCAAAAGAAGCCTTCCAGGAGTGTTTTCGGCAGTGGAAGGATCGGTGGGCTAAGTGTGTGAAGGCGCAAGGGGCCTACTTTGAAGGGGATTAGGGTCCCAATTTCCTCACTTAAGTAATATATTTTTCCTGGCCAAAGGTCGGATACTTTTTAGACAGCCCTCGTATATACACAAAACACGAAATAAGACAAAAATGAATGTGTGTGATAGCTGAGTAAGGAATGAAAGATTGAAAAGCTCTTTTCTTATACTAAAGGGTGCCATTGTTTCCTCAGGGGTTCGCAGAAAGTGAAGTGATCTGGTTTGGGGTTGAACAGCTTGGCTAATATTTAGGCAAGCTACAAAAACACGAAACTCAATGTCTATAAGATTTTGTTTTACAATTTGTCTTACTTCTATTTCGCAAGCTATAAAATAATACAGAACCATGGAATTATTACTATATGGATCCTAAATTTTGCGTTGAGCATACGTAAGTGGTCTCAACTAATGAAGCTTCTAGAACCGCATCTAAATGAAAAAGCAAACCAATCGATGCGGTATCTCTAGATTACAATCATTGTTTAATCTGTTGCATATCGCATGTAATGTATTTGGATATAGATTGATCAGTGTTGTTATCGGGATTGATTTTTTTTTATCAGTATGTGTCTTATCTAAGAATTCAATGCTTTGCGTGTATCTGAGTCTGGTTTTACTAAATCAGTTGGATAAGCATCCAATCAGTTTCATATCATTAGCAAGTAAGTAACAAAGGGTATGCTGTTTTCGTTTCGGATTCCAATCGAAATTCGACAACAGGTTCTAGAAATGTAAGAGAAAATTAAAGTGCATTATATTGTACTAATGGGAAAACAAACTCGTCATAATGAAGTTGTAAATTGCTGATATTCAGTTTCTATTTACAACAAATTTTACCTTGTGTTCCTCTTATCGAATAAAGCGGAACAAGTTGGGCAATTTAGCAGAACATATGAAAAGGGAGATTAACATTTATTAACATTTTATTTTTCTTGTGACTGACAGAAAATGTTTGGAAGATTGCTTTGAATTAATTTCTGAAAGATCTGTTATTTAAAAGCTTTGATAATATGATATGCTTTCGCTTCACTAACAGTTTCTTCAAGTGAAAGGAAAATTCTGATGGTTTATTTAGTTAAATTTTGGAAGTGGTAGAATTTGGATCTTGTAGGTAGGTAGTTGAATTTACGTTGCACTGAAACAACACAACGGGTTATTGGCGAAGATCCGGGATCAATCCGAAAGGTAAAGATTCGAGAACAAATCTCGTAACTTTGATCCATAGTTCGATGATGAGGTCAACACCTGAGCTGGAACTTCACTCTCCAAACTTCCACATCGCACCAATGGGATTTTATCTTGTAACTAGGCAGTTTTTAGAAGGAATTCTTTTCCAGTGTCCGGCCAATTGAACATTAAACATCAATGGCATTATAAGGGCGAAATAATAGGAAATATAAGGGTGGAGCACTTGGAGTTACTTTCTTGCACCCCGGGGAGTGGATTCACTTTACACCACACATATTCGAGGCACAACCCGCTTACAGAGAGGTTACACATTAACTCCATACAGAAAAATTCCATGTCATACCCCTGATTCGAACCAGAAACCTTTCGATCCAAAAGCCAGAACCTTGAGAGGAATATGTCCTTCATCCTCCTTAAAATGTCCTCTCTTTTTTAATTAAAACAGCAGCATAATTTCTTTACAATAAACGTATATTTAACCTTAATATCTATACGAAGATTAACTATTACTATTACTCTTAACCGGAACCAGAAATAATTTAAATTCACATATTCCATACGTAAAGAAAATATTCCTTAAATATCATTTTTAATGTTTCTAAATATGTATATAGTATTGCATTATTATTTTAATATCAATTTTTCAATAATACTCAACAAACTGAAATGTGTAATGTTTAATTGTTATTTTTTATTGAACAAAAGCAAACTGACATAACAATAAACCACAAGATGAAAATTCAAATTGCACAGATTTATCTCCATTGTGACTATCTTCCCGCTAAGATTTTTGAAAAAATACTTCGTGTAAATTTCTTATTTGGGATTATATATACCGTGATATAGAAGAAAAGAGTGAATTGGAGCAAATTGAATTGGTGAATTGGTTCCAGTACGACGTGAGTTCAACTACTAGCAAACCTCTTCAAAACTTGTATGGTTACATAAACAAATTACATAGTTGGTAAATTTTCTTATATAAGATCTCATGCAATTTTGTCTGGTTTAATACTTTGTGTGTCCCGAAACTTTTACTCCTGACAGCTTTTCACATTTTGATTCGTCACTTCATGCATAATGTTTTACATTAAATATTACTTCTTTGGCTCTAAGGGAACTACGTAGAGAGCTGAAAATAGTTACGTTTACCTAAATTCCAGACATAATAAGCTGTCAAATTTTCTTGACTCCAGTGTTCAGGATTCGAGAGCTTTTGCTGCTTCAGACAAATGGATTTTCTGCTTTATAATGTATAAAATGTCTAATTAAATGATATGATTGTTAACGCACACAGTAGATGTAAAAGAAGCTTCAAATTATACTAAACTACATATATATTACTTTATATTCATTTATACATTATTGTTTGCTAATTTATATTTTTTATTTTTTATTACTTATTACTTTAGATTGTTTTATTTATTGTTACTTATTACTTCATATTTTCTTTATAATTCCTTTAATTATTTTCTTTTTCTTTATTACTTTTCTTTACATTTTCATACGCAAACAAAGAAAAACCCAGCGATTTCAGCTATGAAAAACTCAATTTGGAAAGACAAACACAAAATGGTTAGTTCTGAACCTTGCAGAAAACTAAATTGACAACAATCGGGGCTTTCGGAAGATTATCGAATCAGGTACAATGGAGAGCATCCACCCTTCCAAAAGGGTCAACCCAGACTTCCTGAGGGTGGTCGCTGTCCATCAATGCAGGCTCCAGACGGACAGCGAATCCACTTTTGTACGGAAGCGCTACCTCATATTCCAGGTACAAGGTATTGTTGACAGTTAATTAAGCGAATATAAACAGACAACAACGGGACGTTTCAAAGCGTTTGCTGAAGACCTTTCGTATTGACAGGGACACAGGAGGTCATCAAATCGCGGAACAACGAGACAATTGTCGGAAAAGGGAGACGGTGTCTTTTACTTTAGATATGAGTTCCTGATCCCCTAACAGAACTTAAACTCAAATATAATAACTGTCTTTGTTGTTCATCTGGACATAAGCTTTTGAAATTTGTTTATAGTCGTTGCCATATAAACGTAAGTTTTGTTGTATATATAATTAATTATGTATACATATATATCTTAATTACTAAATATAGAACCTTCGATTGGAATTTAAAGTTTGACGGTTGGTTGGTTTCGGTTTTTATGTTGTAAGAGCCGTATTTGGCCAAGCTGTGCCAAACCACATCAAGTAAATGGACACACACAAGACGAATATAAATCGACAAGAAAGGGACGTTTCAAAGCGTTTGCTGAAGCTTTTTCGTATAAACAAGGACACAGGAGGTAGTCAAACTATGGAACAAGGAGACAAGACAGTTGTCTGAAATTGGAGGCGGTGTCTTTTGCTTTGGCTATGGGTTTTTGATCTAACAGAGCTGGAATTTAAATATAAGTGTCTTTATTGTTCAGCTCACCTTAAGCTTTCTAACTACCTTTTTAAACTTTTTATATAGTCATTACAATATAAACGTATGGTTGGCTGCACGCATAATTAATTATGTGAACAAGAGTTAATTCATCTTTTCTTAAAATAGAACTTTCAATTGGAAATTATCGTTATAAGATTTGATTTAGTAAAACATTATTTATTCCTTTTTATCTTATTTCATAACGCTATATTTAGTGCATCACTCATAGAACCTATGTGAGGCTTTTTTTCAAAACTAAATGTAGGTTGCTGTAGAACGTGTTTCCTGTATGTATTCCGAAAGTGAGGTCCCTTGGTTTGCTTTTCGAATGCGATTTTAGAACGTTGTCAATAAAAACTGCAAAAATTGAATTCCGAATCAATATAATGATAGTTGATCAATGTCAATTAGATTAAACGCCAAACGTCAACAAATTGGCAATAAACAACATTTTAAGGTAACCTCAATACGTATCATGTGAGAGTATTAAGGTAACAGAAAGTTAACTCTCTGTTTTCCATCTGGTTCATTTGTTTACACTGAAAATCTATCTTATATGTATATTTCTGTCTTAAAAATCAGTTAATAATTATTCTTCATAAAATCTGACTCCTATTAAAAAATTACATCTGAAGGTGGTAATTAATTAACTTCGCACTGGATCAACACCAATGGGCTATTCTGTAGATAATAAGATTAATAATTATTTCAGCAAGCTGTGTAAAACACTTTCTATTTTAAATGTTTGTATTTTTCTTAAATAGAGAACTTCTGTAACCTTTTAAATTTATATAATTTTATAAACAAAAGTAGGCCATTTTTTTGGACGAATAACAAATGTTCTTAACATTAACTCTGAATTTTTGAGCTATTAATTTTATAAATTAACCTGAAATTCTACACTTCTAAACAAGTATATAAATATTTTGCTAAGTAAAATGGATCTTACTCTGTCCCAAAAATTTACTCTTTGTGATAGTCGCAAAAATACAAAACAAGGCCTGCTCTATTCTCATTCATGGTATCCCTCAAAGTGCCCTGGAGCCCTGGATTGTCATTGCTTTTTAAGGGTTTAAGACTGGACAAAATTGCTCTGGCAAGATCTTGAAGCGGGTACTCAAGATACATGACATTTGTGAAATGAGTTGAGAATTATCCAACTTTTCCATGCCCCACAACCCTAATTCCTTCCCATACTTTAGAATGTATTGGTATCTTTTCAAGACCGCTCCTGGATTGTCAGGAGTTGCCTGATGTGCAACGTGTACAACAGGGTCTTTTGGACTTGGTTTATGATCTTGACCAATGGTATTAGTAACAACAACGATATTTTGCTACTTATTGCTGGTGTTGGTCTTTAAATTCAAATAGAATCTCAAAAATTTCAATAATTATATTAAAAAATACCGTATTATTTAAAATTAATATTTATGCTTGTATAAACATACTTTGATTCGATATTATTGCATATTTTAGATAAATATTTACTTTATATTGCGCATCAATTTCTTTTAACCCTCCAAGTGGTTTCGACGAGATATCTCGCTCATCACGATATAACCAATTTTACTAATGACGAGACAAATCGTCATCAAGATATTGCCATTTTTTATGATCAAGATTTTGTCAGTTTTCTTCTAAAGACGAGATATCTCGTCCATCAAGATCTGCAAATGGTTTTGACGGTTGTCAAGAAAACCACCAGAACGGTCAACATGTTAAAGGTATGTTTTTCACTCTGTTCTCTGTTTACAAGGATAAATCGAAAGAAAGCAAGCAGCACAAAAAGCTAACTATCGTCACACAAATTATTTCGAAAATAGCATTTTATTCAGAGCACGCGCTTTTGAACCTTTTATCCGCTTACCACCGTTATCGTCATAAATATCTCTTCAGTTCAGGTAGCAAAGGCTCCCTCACCACCCAGCCGTCTCATGCCCACAAAAGCACCTTTCTTCCTGCCGCTCTCGAAACATGAGACAAATTTGACCCGTATGCAGGCCAAACCACACCAAAACCCTCCTTTGTCACCAAAACCTTCCCCCGTCTCCAGAAAAGAATCGTTGTTTTTGAAGAGATACTTGAGCAAAAAATAAGAAGCCAAGGAGCCACAAAAAATGGCGAACATCACAGCGTACTTGTGGCTTCTCAATTCAACAAAGAGAAGAAGACGGGCAAGTATCAACTGAAGTCAATGATGTAGAATAATCGGTTTTTCTTTACTGGGCCTTTAGCGGATTGTGCGGGGTTGTTGCAACAGTGGTCTTCTGCGCGTCTTTGTTCCAGTGGGGGTCCTCTTTCCGCTTGTTCGATGTCCAATGGGGTGTGTGCGACTGATAGAATGCCTCATTACTCTTGTATGAGGTTCTCTGGGCGCTCTGACTTATGGATCTACCTACAGCGTAGAAGAAGGGGAGCGTTTGGGGGATGCGGTGGGATCATCGAATTGCATCAATGTCGATTTGAATCTGTGTTTGAAAAAGAGAGTACGCGACTCGACGGGAATAAATTTCGAAGAATTGTTAAGAAGCATTTGATAAAATCGGGCGTTACTATTCTACAATGTACCGTCGTTACTCACTTGGAAATTTAAATCAATGATAGTACTTTAATAATTTAAATCAATGATAGTACTTTAATAGTTTAAATCAATGATAGTACTTTAATAATAGTTGTTCGACTCAGAGGATCTTCCTCTTTGATATGAATAAGAATACCGTATTTGTGAAGATATTTATAACCTCTAAATGAGAAGTATGTATCGTCAGCTTACAAGTGATGTAATTCAAGCCAAAATTTACATAATACGGGTTTACTCTATACCATAATGTGTTGATCTTTGCATTGGTAGAGTCCACTAAGTCGTATTTTCTTCGAATGAAAGTTAGATTTTTTCTTGAGAAACAAACTTAGCTAGTAGAATTTTTTTTCCTTTTTGCTTTCTCCGAACTATGCTTGTTGACTCTGTTCCACTCGTAGGCCAACGTTATACACCTTGATAATGTTTCCAGCTGTTGATAGAAAGCGATAGAAAGCATTAAACTTTATTCGTGTAAATTTAAAATTTCATTCAAAACATTGGAAAATAACTTCCACTTGCTTGATAAGATTTCTGATGACTTATTTTGAATTAAACAACATTCCCATACTTTTATCTTAATTTTGTCAACTTTGTAAGGTTGGTTAGCTTTTAAGACTTTAAAGTGCAAGAGCCATATTTGGCCAAGCTATTCCAGACAACGTCAAATAAATGAACATACACACTAAGAAAGCATTACTGATAAAGAGAGAAATACATTCAGGGCGGAACCGAATCTGAGCCGCCCACAACTCGTAGTTTAGTATCTGTAGTTTAGTATCTGTTTTACACATTCAAATATAAGTCTTTGAACTGATGATCAATCACATTTTGGGCCTTAGCTTGAATGTCGTTGTGTTTTGCTTTATTATATCTGTTTTTACATCCGTTTAAGGCAATTAATGATATATAGGATCAAAATAAGCAAATTGGTGCTAGTGAATCAAGTACAAACAGGTTAATAAAGAGAAAATATTTCACATTTGGCTTATAAATTTCTGACATAAGTTTAGAAATACTTCGCAGGAACAGTTCACGAAAATAATCAGAAGATAATTCTTTATTTACTTCTAAGTGTATTTGAATTTCGCAATAGTGAATTTCGAATTTTTTCTCTTTCTTAAATAACACGGTGGGGCTCTACTAATTGTAAAATTTTTATTTTTAGAACTACTTACATTAATCTAAAAAATGAGCCACAAAAAGCAATTTGTGTACATAATTATCTAATGCTGCTCTACAGAAAGACCTTCGGAATTGGTCCCCGACCAATAGCCCTTTCTGTTGCTCCAATGCGACGTAAATTCAAGAACCAAGCAACCAAACAAGACCTAATTTCTATGTGTATTTGGCAAAGACTTAATCAAGGTCACGTACAAGGTCAAAAGTATCAAGTCTGCTGGCGGAAAGTAGACAAACTTTTTCGTCAAATCTGATTTTGATCAAAACTGATGCGATGACTGGTTTTAAAAATGTACTTTAAAAATGGATTCATTTGTGTTGTCAGGAACGAAGGCCTGATCAATGAGCTGATGAACCATTAAAGGAAGATTTGAAAGGAAAAGGATTATAGAACCAAGTTAACTGTAAAGATAAAAGGGATGACATATGCGATTGACGAAACTGCTGACGTCAAAATATAATATCTGCTTGAACTTCACTGAATAAAAAGAGTGTGGATGAGAAAGAAACGAATTTTTTTAAATGACACGAAGTGGCTGTCGTCATAGGAAAGTTCTTCCAAAATTACGGGATTTCCCTTACGTTTAATACAATCAAATTCATCAAAAAATCAGCAGCAAAATGTAAGGGAGTACGTAATGTGCTACGGTTTTTACTTCATAGGTTTCAAAACCAAGATACCTCCTATACTTTTCTATGGCTCTTCATAAATTTCAAAACTGAAATATCTCCTATGCTGTTCAACGGCTTTTACGTCATTGGTTTCAATACCGAAATATATCCTATGCTGTGTTACAGCTTTTACTTCATAGGTTTCAAAACCTAGATATCTCCTATCCGATCTGGCCATGCTTTTTGTGGATAAATGGTTAGATCCGCCCCACACTTAGAAGTCTTCAATCATGTCTTCAAACCAGCCTTAAATGTATAAACAAAGGGCTTCGAAAATATACTGATAAGCCGCTTTTCAAAATTTTCAGCCTACCAATTTTCAAGTTTTAAGAAATTCCACAATTATAATGGTTTATTCTCGATTTAAATCCATTAAAATTATTTTTATTATTTATCTGAAAAGAGGATGATTGCTTCAGTTCCATAAACTAAATACTAAAATAAATGCAATGATAGGAGATAAAATATAGGCTATAGAATCGGATGTAACTAGAATCTATTGCTTCAATCTATTAGCCTAGAATCTAAAACCTTCAGATTCTAATAGAACAGAATCTAAAATAATCGTTAGATTAAAATATAATATAATCTTCAGAAATTTAAATTTTGTATTGTTTTAATATTTGTGAACTCTACTTCAGAGTTATACTATAAGCAGTTTCATTACTTATCTAAAAATAGAACGATCAATTCAGTTTCATGAACTAAATACTGAAATAAGTGCAAAGTTAAGAAATGAAATAAAGGAAATAGAATCATACAAACTACGATTCTTGAACCAAGCAGATAATCTCAAATCGAATAGAAATTAGTCAGCGAAAAGAAGGACAGTACAACTAATTACTTTTTAACAGAGAAATGTGTTTTTCTTTAAATCCATTCACAATTTCTGGGCAATAGAATCTTCTAGGCAATAGAATCAAATAGAATTATATACACTACGATTCTTGAACCAAGCAAATCGAATAGAGATTAGTCAACTGGAAGAAAGGCGGTATTATGTCTTTAATGTCTTATAACTATTATGTCTTTCTAACTGAGAAAGGTGCTTTTCTTTAATTCCATTCTCAATTTCTTGTCCCACAAGGTTCTTTCACACGCAACAGCAATTACGCATCATCGTGCTTCATTTTATATAGAGATCCCAGGCTGAAAAGGAAAATGTCCATGTGGGCCGCTAATAAGAAACGCAAATTGTTACACCGATTCCCGCAAATTGCCTCAGCACCAAACTCAATTCCATCCCAAGCTATCTCTATACCCCAGACGAAATGACACAACCAGCGTTTTTATGAAGCTATCAGTCACTCTGGAGTCCAGAGTAGATGAAGTGGCGAAGATTAATTGAGTTTTTTTCCTACCTCTAGTTTTATTTTAATTCATTTTCTTCGTTCCCCTCTTGACTTCGGATGGACTTTAACGCTAACGTCGCTATGCGAAAGCTGGCTCCATTCTACGACGCTTCAACCATTCACTGCGCGTTGTTAACAATGAGGAAATTACGCCGAATCTGATGGCGATATGCGGGATGAAAAAGCGACGCGTCTCAGAATGATTTGACACATGAAATATGATTGCGAGTGAAAGAGAAACCCGTGACTTTCGTGAGTGTCCATACGACCTTTAAATGAATAGATCTTGTAAATTAAAATGCGTTTGAAAGGACGAATAGGGAGGAAAGGAGAGCTAGGAAGTAAGTGATAGTGAGTATCGTTTCTTAAGAAAGGAGAGGCGGTGAAATGAATTCATTCATTCGATGGGTGTGAAATTTGAAGAAAAATAATTTGACCTGACATGAACACGCATTCACTTTGACTTGTATGAATGAATCAGGTTATTTTTCTTTTTTCTTGACATAACTCTCTTCACGTTTCGTCCCACGAATCTAAGAGGCTACAGATTTGGGTAAAAATGATACTAACGCAAACTAACTATATGGTATTTTTAAATTATATCAATAGAATTTTAAAACTTATTTGGTATATAATTGAACTAACATCGCACTGCAGCAACACAACGGGCTATTCTCCTGGATCAATCCCGAAGGGAAGATCCGAGAATAACACCGCCTATTGTACCACAGATTAGATGTCGAGGTCAATACTTGATCTGGCATCCCACTCTCTAAACTTCCACACCACACCAACGTGATTTCATCTTGTATCAAGGTAAATTATGTATATAAAAAGTAAGCAACATTCCTTCGTCTTCAGTAGGAATTGTTTTCCAGTGCACTCTACACTACTCCAACGTGCGGACATTTGAGATCACGACAGATTTAACGTGAACTAGCCCCCATGTACACGACTGTCTTTGGTTTGATATAGTTTGAACACGCAACCCCCCGAATACCAATCCGCTCCTCTAACAACCGGGCTACCGGGACGCTAAAACTGATTTGGAGATTTTCAACTCGAATCTCAACGAAATAAATTTATCTGAAAAATAATCCATTGAAATATTTATCTATGTCACACTTTACTAGTATCTTGCATTACCCAAATCAAACTTGGTCACTTAATCGGTACTGATTATGCAAATTTTAGAGCTGTAATCTCATTGCTAGTGAAGGAGTGCGTTTATCTAAATAAAGATTCTTTTTTTAAGTTTTGGGTAGATAAAATGTACCAAAATCAAGACTGGAAGCTAGCTTAAAAATTGATATCTTATGAACATGCAAAACATTTAAATTTCGATTTTTTTATAAAAGCAGATTTTGAATAATTAACAAGCATCAATGTAAGTTAAATAATTTAATTATAATAAAAACGTGAAAAACCATTTATCTATCGACTGTTTTAAGCGGTTTTTATACTTATATACCAACCAATCTATCATTCCCCATTCACGTTTTTATTTGGTTTTGATTTTAATCATAATTGAAATAATTAATAATTTGAATTTATTCTGAAAATTCTTAAAAACTTTGTAAAGTCGTATTTTTGGAGGATAGACTGTCTCACGACATATAAATGGTTTTATTAAGAATGTGTAATATTTTCTTAATTAACACACAACAATACATTTCAGATTAAAACACGTTTAATATCCAGCATTTGAAATACAAATTCATCTACCCTTTTACTTGTACTTTGTCGTATTATAGATTTCATATTATTTATAATTGTATGAATATTTTTTGTAAGTCGAGTGAAGCTGCATATGACAAGAGAAACCGTTCTTTCATACAGCTGTATAACTCTTTATATCTGTATGAACTAATCTCTTTTCCCTCTTCTCTATCTCTATCTTTGTGTATCTAGATTTCATTAACTTCTTTCCCAGAACTGAAACTCTATGAATAAGAATAGATATAATACCTGTCTTCCTTACAACCTAACTTTTTTGCTTGAAGTTAAAAAGGTTAGATCATACTTATAAATTGATGTCATTGAAGTCCGGTGACTAATAAAATATCTACATTTTATTCATTTTTATCCCATGTAATAAAAAAAATCTGTTTAATAAAATGACCCTTCAAACACGACTGAAACAAATTTCTGAAATTAAATCTGTCGGGTGTTTATATTTTAGTGAAATCGGAAAAATAAGCTTCCTTATATGTGGATATTGTCAAAATTAGCAACCAATAAAATGAATTAAGTTCTTTCCCCTAATGCCTGCTTATGAACCGATAATCCCTCAAGCATTACTTGGCAGTCTCTGCTTATACCCTGGAGCATCATGGGAGATGCTGACGAAATAAAATATTTCGATTTATTTAAGAACATACAGGATATATATTAGAAAACAAGCATCCTCAAAAAGACGCATGAAACCCAACTGAGATAATCTGCAAAAACTAAGACTCCTCTCCAAGTATAACTCATAACAAAGGAAACACTACCTCATAAGTCGGATATTCTTTTCCGCTTTCTCCGAAGCATCAAGTTTTCCTGTTGTATTCAAGAGCGAGAGTAATATAGTTATGAATATGCAACACTTGAATAGATTCTTTTTTGAAGTAACACATCCATATAGCTTTACCTTTGAATAAATATGTTTCGAAATACTGTTGCTGATGTCTTACAGCTTCAATAACATTCCCGGAAATAAATAAGAAAAGACTAAATTCATCAAATAATAAGGAAAGTTTCATATGGAACTAAACACGACAGAGTGTTTCAATTTTCATTTCAAATACACTGTTATTTTTCCGGCACTTCAATATGAGCATGTTATGCTGATTCCTAAAGTTTATTTTAAATATGAAATTTCCTTTCCATTCAAGCTTGAGTATTTTTAACACCACACTAAAAATTATCTTAAATAGTTTTAAAGTAAAATAATTGAAAAATTAATGAAATCTTTCAAAATTATAAGAAATAATTTTAAAGTAAAATAGTTGAAAAAATTAATGAAGTATTTCAAAATTATATGAAATGGTTTTAAAGTAAAATGCTGAAAAATTAATAAAATAGTTCCAAATTACCTAAAATAGTTTTAAAGTGTAATGGCAAAAATATAACCATTCCATATTCAGTTAGGGAAAGAATAAAGTTTAAAAAAGCATACTGTGCTGTAATTTAAATTTATATTCATAAAGGAATATGGAATATTTATAAAATATTATAATGTAATATTTCGTTACCAACTATTAGATATTTATCGAGTACTTGATTTGAAAGAGCAAATCTAGAATGGGATACATCTACATTGAACTTGCAACACATTATTTTGCCGAATGGACCTCTTTTAGAGAAATGTAAGGTTTATTTGGTTATTTCTCTACTGTCATTGCTATATGAGAGCAAATTAGACCGAAACCTACAGAGAAATGTTATATATTAAGTCGATTGTGAAGGTAAATTAAAAGTTTTACCCAACAGTAAAAATCTCTAAAGTTTCTGAAAACAGTTTTAGAAACCCAAATGGCTTCTAAAAATTGAAAATATACGCAGATATATGGCACCATACTAATATAAGCTATTTTAATTCATATAAATTTCTTATTGGAATAAAGAAAATAAACTAGGGGTGAATCCATTCAAATCCAGGTAAGCTGTTCACTTCACCATCTTCGAATCGAATGATATTTTGCATGCAGGTACACTTCGGGCCACCTTGAATCAACATATTTTTTATAATCGCGAAAAAAAATTTCTTCGATATATAGGGTGACGGCACAAATTAAAATTTATTTTTCTTAGTGTACATCTACACTGCTGGCCACCGTAAATGCAACACCCTGAAGGAAGCATGCAAATAATATGAAATTTACAACATGCATTAGCGGAGGTGAGATATGCAAATGATTAGAATTTCAGCGCAGACGCACATCACGTGCGCTTGTGGCGCCACTTCAAAGCGCTATTTAAGGCTTGGAGATTTCGACGATTTCAAGTACGGCAATTGTGTTTTTCTTATGGTTTTTTCAAAAACACGATCAATTATGCCTCGTAGAAAACAGCGATCATCTTTTGATCAAGTATCCGAGTTCGACAGAGGAAGGATAGTGGCCTACCGAGACTGTGGATTATCTTTCAGGGAAATCGGTAGTCGTGTTGGACGAAACCAACAACTGTAATGCGGATACGTGATCGTTGGATGCAGGAGGGTACGACGGACCGACGTGTTCGATCGCATCCACCTCAGTGCACCACTTCACGTGATGACAGGCATATTGTACGTATGGCAGTGACGGATCACTCAGCCACATCACGAACCATAGCACAGCACATTCAGTCTGTACCGCATCATCCAGTGTCTGCGCGTACCATTCGACGCCGTTTACAGCAGAGTGGTCTGTCCGCAAGACGTCCATTGCTTCGTCTACCCTTGACGCAGAACCACAGACGTTTCCGCCGCCAATGGTGCGATGAAAGAAGGATGTGGACGGCAGAATGGAATGAAATTGTCTTTACTGACGAGTCACGCTTCTGTCTGCAACACCACGATGGTCGGATTCGAGTCTGGAGACACCGTGGAGAGAGGATGCTGAACAGCTGCGTTATGCACCACCACACTGGTCCTGCACCGGGTATTATGGTATGGGGCGGTATTGGATATCACTCTCGCACTCCTCTAGTACGCATTGCCGGTACTTTAAACAGCCAGCGCTACATCTCCGAGGTGTTGGAGCCAGTTGTCCTTCCTTACATTCAGGGCTTGCCCACAGCCATATTTCAACAGGATAATGCGCGACCACACGTGGCACGCATTGTCCAAGGGTTCTTCGTCAATC
The DNA here is from genome assembly GCA_933210815.1 of Meta bourneti. Classification (NCBI taxonomy): domain Eukaryota; kingdom Metazoa; phylum Arthropoda; class Arachnida; order Araneae; family Tetragnathidae; genus Meta; species Meta bourneti. Next base: position 71,505,144 of record OW119929.1, on the reverse strand, counting down.
GCCAGATTGAATTGCTTCCCTGGCCAGCTCGCTCTCCGGATCTTTCGCCGATAGAAAACATGTGGTCCATGGTTGCTCAACGATTGACCCAGAATACATCCCCAGCTGCCACACCAGATCAACTTTGGCAACGAGTGGAAGCTGCTTGGTCTGCTGTACCCCAAGAACGCATCCTAAGTCTCTTTGAATCAATGCCGAGGCGTGTGGCAGCGGTGATCTCCAACAATGGCGGCTACTCTGGCTACTGATTTTGGCAGGAACCACACTTCACAGAAGTCTATAAATTTAATTATTTGATACTTGGTCAACATGTTATCTACAAAATAAATTTTGTTGTGATATCTCTTGTCTTTTTTGGTGTTGCAATTTGGGTGGCCAGCAGTGTAGTTAAAAATCGCATATCTCCTAAAGTATTTACGATAATCCAATTTTGTTTTTTTCCAAAACAAATGTAAGATTTTAGAGCAACTATTGATACTAATTTCATTGGTAATACGTAAATAGTATTAAAAATATGAATTTTTCATTTCGATCAATTTTAAATTCATTTTTCTCTAAAAGCCATCTTTTAAAAATTTGATTCTTTTTCTAAATTCCTATATAAATATGGTATCAAAGTGTTTGAGCACGTTTTGCAGTTTTTGAATAGTTAAGCTTAAATAGATTATTTTGTGTAATGACCATCGGAAAACCCAACGCGATCAGAAAAAATAATGAAATGCCTTCAAATTCCCTTTCGAAGAACGAAAAATCCCTAAGTATATGTCAAATTCCCCATAAAAGGACGAAAAGGTTTTCGAAATCCCTAAATTGAATCGGGATTCCCTTTCAACCAGTGGGAACTACGCTTTCTCTATTTGCTTAAAAATACTTTTTTACTCAGCGTTAACCGAATAATATAAATAATAATTTACAGTATTTACTTAATTTGAATAAATTATCTATCACAAAATTATATCCTAAACATGTACACAGAACACAAACACCATAATTTTGCTGTTCATATCACTGCAAACCCAAATTTTTAAAAAATACACTAATTGTTTTGATAAAAAGGGGCAGAGTAATAAACTACATATTTAAAATATTGATAAATTCCTATAACTGTATTAAAATATTTGAACAGTATTGAAACTAGAAGCACAAAACTCATTACCCTATAAATCCTTAGAAAACAGCTCTAAAACTGGATAGATAAGGAAGATGTTTAAGCTCAGTAATATTTAGCATAGCAGATAAAATAATGATATAAATTTTTATTTATTTAAAACCATAAGAAAAGTTGTTAATTTGAATATTAGTTACGTTTGATAAAATATTAATTAAAATAAATTGAGAGGTTTGTTAAATTCAGCGAAAGTGTTTAATCTGTCCTTTCTGCCACATAAAACTACAAGAAAGCTTTTAACGGATACTTCAATAAATGAATATTTCAATGTTGAACTTCACGAATGCAATTCATAACTAAATACAGCTTCATAAATTAATAAACTTACTTTCAATCATCTTCGATTCTTGAAAAGTTGCACTGTCATATCAAACTTGGAGATCGGATTTTTGTGTATGACAAGAGGCCGACTTTGTCATATGAACGCACCATTGTAAGACTTCCCACAAGAGTGAACTTGTTAGTTATTTAAAAACTACTTTTTGATGTTGCAGAAAAATTTTCCATGTGCCTTCCTCTATAAAAAGACACAATTAAATTTATTTGTCTCTTCTGAATCCATGAAATTGCTTTTACTTACTATATAGATTTGTTTTAGAGATAAATTTCACAAAATCGCAGAATGATTTGTACCCAAATCCAAGAATGAATTAAGAGTAAATGAGTATTATACACTAAACGGTTTAAAATGTATAGGAACAAGCTTTAATCAGACAAAGGTAATGATGATTGGTACATTAAAAAGCTGCTCTTTCACTATATAAATAATCGTCCCATGTGATCAGCTGGATGGATAAAAAAGCAGCTGTTTATAGAACATAAATAATCAACACTCCTAGAGCCCTCAGAATAGTATATCTTGTAACTTTATAATTTGTTGCCAGCAGGTACTCCATTATTACCAAATGAAAATTTGAATGCAAACAAAGCCCTGAAGCATATGTAGCCCAAACATTTCCCCGGTAAATAATTAGAAGTAGGGTTTTTTTGCTTGATTTATTTTTTAAAACTATTAACAGTGGAATTAAAGGATCATCGAAAATCTTAGTTCCATACACTTTATCGGTATATGTATAGAAATAATGAATCATGTTGAAATATCGCATCGAAAAAGGTGTTTGAGCTGCTGGTTGGGAGATTCGAGCTCTTACTAAGTAGTGGAGGAATACCGTTGGCTCCACTCGTTGAGCGCGCGTTAGCGGTTGAAACTTCGATGATATCTTACGTTGAAGGTTCTTAAAATCAATCCTTGAGGAACTTCATTAGCTATATAGGATACTACATTAACAATATTCTAATGAACTTATACAAAAAGTCTCAAAAATTTTAAGATGGCTTTTTTTATTAAATCTTAACCAAACTTTAGCAAGTTCCGTGCCAAATTGTTAAAAAACTAATCAAATTTTAAAAGATATTTTTACTCATTATTATTACAAACAGTACATTTAAGTATCACTAGCAAAAACAAAACAAGTTTATCTCTAATAGTTTAAACGTAGCGTTTAATTTTAAGTGATACGTGACATTCTTGAAAAGTAAAATTGAATATTTTGACAGCCTTTTAAAGGGTCTTATTTCCATGAAAAAAAATTATTTTGCAAAAAATAAACATGGCATAGTTTAAACAACATACGCCATAAGCAAACATACGCCATTGCCCACCATATACTAAGTTTTTGAAAAAATCGAAGGTGGTGAGGTGAACATTTTATTTTTTTATTGCCTGAATTTGAATGGATTCACCCTTAGACTCATCATTCTCTCGGTATTCGTGCAAAAAAAGTGAGCAGGTTTATCATTAGTGTTAAAAATGTGGAGTGATTGCCTATCACCAGTTCAAAAGTAAAATATGATTTCTTTTCTAAACACTTATACAAAAATGATGGCCCGTCTAATTAGCTCTCGTGTAGCAAAAAAAGAGGGCAACGAACCAAGATGAACTAATCAAAAATTATAGAGTCATGGTCAAGTATGATGTATCATACACCTGATCATGATCCTGAGGGTATGTAAATGATTGGTTTGATATGTTGCTCTACAGTCATTTTTTGCTACACGATGGCTAATTAGACCAGGATTTGCGGCTTAAAGTGAATTCCGAGCCTCAATGAACAGTTTTGCCTTTACCGGAATTCAAACCCAGAGTCTGTTGAACCGAGGACCAGAGCAGGATTTGTTTATGAATTTTTATTTGCAAGATCTGCTTTTTAAAAATTTCATAAAATAAAAATGAAACCATGGCATACTTTAAATTATAACATATTTATTATAGCATCCATTCAAAAAATTCACTAGTATGTAGAAGATTTATTTAAATATATAAACTAACATATTTTTATTTACATAACAAAACTGCAAGACAATTCATATTTTTCAGCTTGAAGCTTCAAAGATATTTAGTACATATTTTATATACATGAAAATCTGATTTATAATTTAAAGCAAATTAATCCTTTGTCTATTTTTTGTTAAAGCATTTGTAGTGGATATGAATTACTGGAAATGCGTAAATATATTAGTGTTAGATTTAATTGTAAATTATCGTTGAGTTTTGATAGTGAAGTAGAATTCTTTAATATCATAACTGTGCAAATCTTCTCATGATTAAGTTATATATTAATTCAATCATGCATTGCCGAATTCTAAGTTTTCTTTGCTTTGTAAAAATTTTATTTTCATGTTGCAACATTAAAAAAAATGTTATTTTTACGAAAAAATTGTTATCTGTTTAAGCAATATTTAAAAAATTGAAGTTAGAATGATCAATTTGTTTATTCTTTTGTGAGATATAAGGGTCAAAATCAAAATATTTTACGGATGTAATATTCAAATATTTTTTTATCACAGACATCCTTTAGAGTACAGATTTACTAATTTTAAAAGGAAATGCAATTGTTATTTCAACAAGTGGAAAAACTTTCTCTATCATGTCTTATAAAACCTCCATTGTTGATTAGATAAATTATAATGTAATCCAAATGTTTTTACACATTATAGAGTATTTGAATTCAATTATATTTTTGTACACCTTTACATTTAGCTGCATTGTTGTTCTGACTATAAATTAAAGGTAATTAAAATTGAAATCTATTAGGTGTACTTAAGTTTGTTAAACTGGTGGATCTTATTTGGTGTGAATAGCTATTTGTAGAACCACATATGCATTTTGTAAAAGTGTATTTGTGTAACTACAAATTAAAATAGTTTTGGACGAAATTTGTTAATCTAGACACAAAAAGCCTGCCGTTCTTCAATCAACTGAAGAACGCTTTAAGAAAAATATTATCAGTTTTATGTTACATAATTTCCAAACTCAAACACAAAAATTTCAAAAACATACTTCCGCTTAATAGTATAAAAATCTTTCCATTTCTGAGAAAGGATGTTTCTTTTAATGAACGAAAGCGAGAAATTCAATAGAAAAGTACTCAACATTACAATAAAGATAAGCAAATATTTCATCTATACACACACTGCAACATCGCTCATTTGGATATTCAAGTCAAAACAGTCACACAGATATAGTCACCATATAATTATAATACATATAAACAAAATCTTAATTGGGATGAGTATGTCTGGAAAAGAAGACACTGTATCATCTCTCACGGTTTGTCAATTGCACTTCAAATGCACAGAAATGTCTTGGGTAGACAGTGTCACATTGACTCTGATTGATGAACATTTGTTATTCTACTTGAGTCCGTCTAAAGAGTGTAATTAGAAATATCTAATTAAACACCAATCTAAAGAAGTCGGTCAAAAAACTTGATCGCTAATTGCTTTTCGCCTGAGACTGATCTTAAAACAACAAGAGATGACAGGTTGATGGGTGTCTGTTTGAGTGTTAAATCACTTCTATTCGATTCGATGCTACAAGTTGTTTGCTTAATGAACTCAGATGGTATATGTAGTAATGACTACTTGTAAAAAACGATGCACCCAATCATATGTTGTCTATTGTTTCATCATGTAAGTTATATTTCAGAAATAAAATTCTGATTGAAGTTTATTTCGATGACCATTTTTTTGTCCTACTTCACGTTTGATACTTGGTTGTTTTACGTCTGACGATGTGAGATGTTAAAATACTAGAGGACATTTAGTGGGTTTATTTTCAAACGAAATGGACATACCTCCGATTACTATATTTAAAGGGCTCAGGGAAACAGTAATTAGCTTCAAAAATATGTTCCGTAATGAAAAAAATTCAAAACAAAATATTTAAGATGATCAAACGAATTTTTGATTGATGAGTGAGTAGTACTTTTTTGTGCGTGGGAAAATTTAAAATAGCAAAACCTCTTCAAGAGTGGATAGACCATTATAATTTTTAGTTCTTTAAAACTTGAAAAATGTCTTGAAAATTTTTTTAAAGTGGCTATCTTTATGTTGCCCGAAGCCCTTCAATTTATACTATGCTATTTACTCTTATTTTCATAAACTTTATATGCAATTAAAAGTATATAGAAATCACTTTATTTGCATGAATGAGTGTCTTTTTTTGTTGGAAATATTCCATTAGTTGAAAATATTCCATATTCTTTTGCTGAGTAAATGCATAGTTTAATTATTTACATCTAAGCATTTTTCTAACACAATAATATTCAACATGAAAACGACTTAAATAAAAGCATCTTCTTGTGCCTGAGGTTAAGAAACATAAGATGATTTCACGCAAGTCATTTTCATTTTATGATAATTCTAGCACAATTAGTTATTGTTTCTTTATGGAAATGATAGTGAATTTGATACTAACGAACTACTGAAATGCCTTACTCTTATTGTGGAAAAAAATTAGTTTGTAACTAATTCCTCTAGAGGTGTTCGATTTTTCCTGTTTAGAATAATTCTATTTAAATAACTTCAAGACTTGAAACATCGGTTCAATAGAGCAAAAGAACTATACATCAAATTATTTTCTATTGATAACTCGACCGTCTGAGCAAAACGTAGTCACTTTGTGACTTATGTTTTAGAAATTATTGACTTGCGTATCATTGCTTTTTTAGAAGTTATTGACTCATTGCATTCTACTTAAGTAATTTAAAAACCCGAGACATCGTTGTAATAGAGCAAAAGCGCAATCATTGATTTCTATTGAAGACTTGATTATTTGAGTGAAACGTAGTCACGTTTGTAACTAATTTCTTAGAAGATATCGACTTTCATGTTCCGACTCGTATATATTCTACTTAAAATACTCAAAAACTTGAAACGTAGTTGCGCAATAGACCAAAAGAGCAATATTACAACTTGAGATGTCTATTGATAACTTGTCCACATGAGGAAAATGTCATCTCTTCCGCCTCAAACACCTACAACAGCGATTATGTATTCGGCGAACCGTCACCCGGCGGAAACCGAGACACAATCCGGCCCTCGAGATAGAACCTTAAAGTTTTGCATGGCCACTAGGCACATAGTCTAAAAGTCAATCGATTGCACATTCTATTGCGGATAGGCCAGAAGCTTGGAAATCCTGAAGACCCTTGCTCCAGTGATGGCAAGTCCATCCCTCAGACATGAGGGTGCCTATCCCTGTGCAGTATGGAAGCCAGGGGGTCGTGCCTGTGGTGGCTGAGGTTGAGGCTCTGCCGCTGCTCGTGGTGGTGCAGATGGCGGTGGCGAGGGGAGGGTGTCCGGCTGGAGTCGGAGGTGGTGGACACTGGGGCCGGACTTAGGCAGCGGGGGGACCCTGGCGAGCTTCCCCCGTCGAAGGAGCCGAAGCTGCCGTTGGTGTTCTCGTCGGTCGTCTCCCCGGGCCCCCCTCGGATGTGGTCGGAGGAGGAAGAGGAGAGTCGGTGGTGGAGGGGCGCACTGCCGTTGTGGACCCCCTGGGACCCAGGGTGGTGGGTGATGGGCCCGCGTGACGACGCCGATGTGGAGTGCTGATGGTGGGACAGCTGCTGTTGCTGCATCTGCTGCTGGAGGAGCCTGGAAGAAGAGGAGAATAAGTACATTGTGGCATTGAGCAATATGAACTGGTTAATTTACCTGCTGGATTACGATTGAGTTTGATTGACACATGGGTCTACCAATCGTAGATTTTTATAGAATAATTTGTGCATTATAATTATAATAACCACGGGAATTCCAATACAATGCGTAAACCAGCTATTTTCAGCCGGTGTGCCGCAAGAATGGCACTGATGGGTATTGCGAATGGTGAAGCGGCTTAAATTGTGTAAGATTTATTTCAATTCAACGATTTAGTTTTAAACTTTTTGTCAAGTGTGTTGACAAATAATTTCAAGTAATACCCGTATAAGTAATTATCAAAATTATATTATTACAAAATATTATAAATGATTGCTTTAAAAAAATTTTAAGTCACTTTGGAGCAGAAAGAGGGGGTAGGTAATAACTATAGTTTTTTATAAATCAATCCAAATTATATATATTTTGTCAGATCGGCCAAAAAACATAATATTTTTTGGTATGACATAAAATTTTAGAAATTAGTTTGTGCCATGGGATGAAAAAAGTTGAAAATCGCTGGTGTAAATCAATAATATTGCGATAGTTCACAATTAGTTATTTCGTAACAGTTTTTCAAGGAAAGGGATCGGAGTTAAAATTGTCTTTCATCCATTTTGCGTCTATGTTGCGTTTTTGAGTAGTGTGGGAGTATTTTTGATTTGAATAAAATAATTTAAAAAGAACTTCTATAGAAAATCTCTGTAATCGTTTTTAAGAATTGAACTCCTTTGAAAACTATACAGGACTCAAAAAATTTTTATTGGTTTCATGTGCTACTTCAAGATAACAATATTAAATCATAACTATAATGTTGAAAAATCTGCTCCATCAAATTTGATAAGATATTTAAAATGGATTTTGTATGGAAATGTTTTATTGAATTCCATGTGTAAGTAGCTTGTCCTGCTTTGGACTTTGAGGCACAAAATACAAAATTCAATCCATGTCTAAATATTAATTGTAAATATTGAACTATAAATACGATTATGTTTCAATTGATTTGAAGGAGAATGCATTAACGAAAATCTGGGATACATATAAATGTTTCATAGGTATAAAATTTAAAAACAGTTAATGAGTTCCTATATACATGCCATCTGCAAAAAATGCAAGAAGCAATTACAAGACGTTTTGCTGCGCTCAAGTTCGCTTATTTTCTCATATCAAAGTACTTGAAACCAGCTGCCAATATTTTTCTGACATAAATATTTATAAAATAATGAATTTTTTGGTCTCTTGCTAATTATGATTTTCAGAATTTTGGGGTTACTTTATTTTTACATTCTTGTTACAAATGAAAGACCTATAAAACCGTTACCTTGGAAGTAAATCACCGAAATTTTCTTGAGTGAAAAGAAAATACCATATAATCAATCAGTTTTTAAAATATGAGAAACATTAATGCTATTTCATACTCATACCTTTATGTACAGCGTTTCAAATAATTCAAATCGAGTTCTCAAACCATTTACACAAAATTGCTTAACAATTTCGTAACTATTATTTTTCACTTATTCAATATTTATCACTTAATTCTTATAGGCATTTCTTTGCTTCATTCGCTCTGCAAAGGATAAATGGAATTTCGAACTTCTGGTAACTTATGAGGTAATAAGATAAACTACCATTTCCGGTAATGCAACATAAATTGGTTTAGTATACTTCGAATGGTCTTATGGCACTTTTCTTTCTTCCAGATAAAAAGATAAATTACACTGCAATACGAATGAATATGATCAATGAATTCTCCAAATTATAAGTTAGACTTGCGCCTTTATGGTGTACATATTATCCAGCGAGAACAATTTGCTCTTTCTTTAAGCGTCGACATTGTTTGACTATCGTATTCGGAGCTAAGTCTTTTAACACACATAACACTGATTGTACTCTAATGCGTACGTTACCCGTTTATCACAATTGCTGGAAACACGCATATTTTCCACGGCGCAGTCGATTGTTACGAAAATACAAACTTACATACTGCTAAGGGAATGTCTAATAACAAAAACACAATAGGGGGCAGAGTGGTGTTCTGCAAACTGATGAATTAGCTTGAAATATAAATCCCCCATTGTGTGCCTCGATCATTGTGTTCCCCATTGATTGAGTTGCGTGCTCATTTTGCAGAAAGAGAGTAAAAAAAGGAAGTAAAAGTTGTTTATAATCGGCCGATGTATACAATGAAGTGAGCGATACGGCGAAAAGAACTGAAGTAATAATGATAGCTCATCACGTCATCTACCTCTGCGCGGCAAATTTGTTTGAATTGTTCACCGGCCGTTTTTTTGGGAATCAAAGATCTGACACTTAAAATCATAATCGTGGCTGTATCTGACATGGCACTCTGCGATGCTTATCGATATATTTTCCCGCGAACGAAACACAGTTCCAATAAAATGCAAATGGTTGGTTTTTAACTCTCCAAGTGTTTCGACGAGATATCACGTCCAAAATCTGGTCAATTTCGCTAAGGACGAGATATCACGTCCAAAATCTGGTCAATTTCGCTAAGGACGAGATATCACGTCCAAAATCTGATGAATTTCTGATGAATCGTTTTTCCTCGACGAGATATCTCGTCGAGGAAAAACCTTGACCTATTACTCCAAGGGGAATGAAGATCAAAGTAAGAAAAATAAATTGTCCCTTCCCCAGAACTGGTGACTGGGAACAGGTTATTGCACCAGAGGCTGGCCACTACAGGGCAGTTTTCGATACGAAGATAAATCACAAGGAGGGCTAGATTTGACAAGCAGCTCAGGGATCAGATCTGACCAAGCTGCGCCAAACAGTATGTTTTTTTCGTCAAGTAAGGGGACATAAGAATTTTAACAGAAATCACAAGGTATTGGAGTGTAAAATCTTTACTCACTGGGGGAAACTTGCTCATCAGATTACTTACATTATTTGTCTTCGTACATGCTTCGTCCAGCATTTCTTTGTATGTATGTTGTTTTCTAACATCACGATGTTATGAATCACGTTTTATCTGAATTGGCACACACGAGTTCTATTTGCTTTCAGTGGATGCCATCTCATGCTGACTTATATGGTAATGCGACGACTGATTTGCTGGAAAAAAGAGGATTGTAAGCAGTGCGGTGAGTCAGCATTGCTTTTTCTTCTCGACCATTGTATTTCAGACACGATCAGGTGAAATGATGATAAAAGTCGAATGAACTCGGGAAAAGGTAATCAAATCCTCCAACTGTTGAACAAAGACTAACGTCGAGTTTTGTATCTTCGAGTATTTATCAATTTCGAAAACTTTGAATGCGGAGATTCGATATAAAGCAAAAAATTGGTTTAGACAACCGATAAGTCAGCTCCATTCGCAGAAGTTTCTTTCCCGAAAAGACAGCACAATATAAATCATTTTTAACCCTAAGTTAAAAGAAGAGCCCAAAACTCACAATTACCGTCAAATTTAGCAACTCTATATGGATGATTCAAGATCTGTTTTAGACAAGCCGCATATTGGTCCAACATCAGTCCTTCGACACTAAATAGACATCGCTACCGACATGATTTCTGCACAGAAGCGGAGTATGCATGAGCATGTATTTCTAGTCACATGCTGCTCCAGCGTGTGGCCGGGCTTAGAGCCTGAAAGCAGTCGTTTACAAAGGCGGAAAAGTGAAAAAAGAGGAGTACGCCATGGGGTAAGGACCCACTGTCCACATTATATGGACAGGATGCTAGCCTGAATAAAAAACACAGGGGAGAGGAGAAGAGTATGGATTGAAGGAAACTATTGGTATGACAAACAGTTTTAACAAAACAGTAAGAAACCATTTGAGAATGAAAGGATCGAGCGCTGCAATTGACTTTTTGCAGTAGTAAACAAGGACGTCAAAACAGAAACAGACGTCTCACACATATTTACAAAAAAGATAATCGACATATTTGTTTCCGGTTTTATGGATTTTTATTTTTACTATAAAATTTTTGAGAAGAAAATGTTACTCTGAAATGATTTATACACTTTAATTTCCCTATTGAAGCTTGTCTATTGATCCCTTTCAATTCCTTCGATCCGATTAGACCATATACTGAAAAAACCCACACTGAAATGCATATTTCGGGTTGTGGTTCGTATTCTGAGTGAAATTTCTCATCACCCGCAGTCTTCCTCGGCTTTATTATTTTGTTCAGCTGTTTGAGCTTGTCTTTCAGCAAAATCTTCTGGTAATGGTAATTAATTAAAATCGCACTAGAGCAACATAACGGGCTATTGACGACGGTCCGGGAACAATCCCGAAGGGAAAGATCCGACACCACGTAATTTTGAACCACTGTCAGATGACGAGGCAATAACCTGAGCTGGCCCCCCACACCACGCCAATGTGGGAACATTTGTGGCCACGACAGATTTAACGTGCACCAGCCCCCTTTGTACACGACGGTCTTTTGGTTAGATTCGAACGCGCAACCCCCCGGTTGCTAGTCCTTTTCTCTTTCAGACGGGCCACCGCGGCCCTCGAAATCTTCTGGAGTCGGGATATACAGAGGCGGGTCGAATCAATTTGAGGTCACATACACAGATATACCTCTCCTTGATTGTTCACAAGTTTGTTGAGAAATATACATTTCGATAATTTCATTAAAAAACGTGAACTAAGTCTCTATGATTACATAAAGTATCAAAAACTGTTCATAATAATTATTGTATATAATTAACAGAGTATACTAAATGAAACTTAGCATGGATTTATATAGAAAGTTTCTGAAAAATGCTTATTAATCATCACTATTTTCCGGTTTTTAGGCCTTTCCATGCCAAAAAATTTTAGGCGCACGCCTACTGCACCTAGTGGGTGATCCGCCACTGGATATATCATCACATGACCTGTCAACAAAATATACCCCTGGGAACTACAATTCGGATAATAAAGAGTAAATTAAAAGAGGCATAAATCCAGAGTGCCTAATAATACAAAACATGAAAAGGGAGGGGGAGACCATTAGTGACATCCCTGCCGGCTCTCGCTATATAGCGGAGGTGGCTTTTAGGTTATTGACGGTATGATTGCCTGGCCAAGCATTTGTATTATTTTGACGTCTATGGTAGCCCGAAATGTGTTCTGCTCAGAGGGAAGGCTGACACGGACTGTGACTACCCTTTGGAATGTTCGGCTTTAACAGAAGAAGGCGTTCAGGCACGGTATTGGAAGGCTCAAGAACTTTTCAAGAAGCTGGAATTGTGATATTTTTCTACCTTTCTTTTGCTGTATGCTCTAACTTTTGTGTCATATAGTGACACACGGGTGTTAATAGATTTACTTGTATAAGTGCCGCTTCAATAAAAAAGTATCATCACATTAGGTGCCTAGTTTCCAAACTAAAATTTACTGATTAACTCAGCAAGTTTATGAGTATATATCAAATCCCCAGTCATGACAGATACCCGGGGGAAATTCCAGATCTATCCTTGATTTACAAAGGGGAAAGAATGACCCTAACGGCTCTGTCTATTGAGAGATGAGCACCTTAGGACCATGAAATTAGTGAATGGTCAGAAATCTTTCCAATTTATCTGCTAGGTGGAACACGCATCTAGTAAACACATTCTTTCCTGAATTAAACTGAGCCATTCATACTTATTCCAGAATCCTGATGACACAATGAATTCTTTAAGAGTGAATGACTTGTTGAACTTGGTCTAGCAGGTGGCTAGACTAAAACGAATAAGCAACAAGTTTATATGTCATCTCTGACTTTTGACGGATAAAATAAAATTTAGTTTTGAATGAATTGAAAAGAGGAAGGCGAAATATAATGAATTAGCAAATCTTACTCCTAAAACTCGTGTTGTACTAGTAATAAGCGAGTAGTATCCCGCAATGTCGAACCAACCACTTAATTCTTATCTCCTACCGACGCTCGTGTTCTCATTAAATCAGAACTCGCGATAAGCGGGTTGAACTCGATAAATAACTGTACTTAATAATGTACTTAGACAAATACTTTTGCTGCAAATTCGCAACAACGTAAAACACGAGGGGAGAAAACGAAACGTTCCTTTCCTCAATCTGAAACTTAACTGACAAATAAGATACCGTTAATCACACGAGAATTTAAAAAAAGCAAGCTCCCCCAGCGCTACTTTTTCGATCGCCTAATTACGCCACCGCCAAAGTAAACGGAAAACGTTACCGGGTGTCAAAACGCATTCGAGTATCGATTTCTTAATGAGGCGAGGGTAAGTATAGCCTTACAGCATCATAATCAACGTATCACCAGGAAACCGAGGCACGTAAGAATTTGATGGGAGTTTCAGACCAACCTAATTTGTGTAACCAATACGTGATTGAAAGTGATGATCGCTGCACACATCCTCAAAATCCCGCATTCGCATAATAAGTGGGAGGATGCTGCGAACGCAATTACACGGGGTGCAGGCATGAGTCCGATTCAGAGTAATTTAAATTGAAGTTTTCCGCCAAGTTCTGATGGCGGTGACGGGAATATGAATTTTGGTTATGCTGCACTTCCATCTCTGCCCCGGGGTTAGTGGATGGCTAGGGTAATAAGGGGGAAGACGCGGACGCAAAGAATTGTGGCGATGGCACGGGCCTTGATTTCATCGGAAAAATTAGTTTTATAACTCAGCTTATGGAGGGCTTCATTGTTCGCCGGTCTAATCGCGTTAGAGTGGAAATTCATTTTGTGTTTATTTATTTAATTGGAGGGGGTGGTGGAGTTGTGCTTGGATTTGTTTGTCGTGTTGGTTGCGCTCTCGATTTCTGGTTTGATCGAGCGGTTTGCACGTATGTGGTTTTAATTGAATAAAAGTGAAAGGTGGTTGACTGATTTCTCTCATCTACTTCGGCTTCATGTATTTTGTAAGTATAACGGCTGTAGATTCAAAATGCGTAGAGAACGAGAAACATTTCATTGAATATTTTAAACTGGTAACATTTCAAAGCAATACAATAAAACTACATGTAATTCGAAGGCGTTGAATTATATACACATTAAATAGTTTCTAGTTAATTTCGTCTATGTAAGCTGTGTCTGATACTGAAATTTGCAATGAAATTATAAATAAAATTTTTTGATTGGACATATTTTCTTATTTATATCTAGAAATTATTTACTTTGACAATGCTCTCATCTTGTATCAAACTAGAAAATTCTGTACCTATATCTCTACAACCTATAAGTATTTCCAGTGTCTATTTTGCTTACTATGTTAACAAACTAGCACTAATAAGAGGATAAAAGTAGTTATATACATAAAAAGAAATAAATCAAATATGTCACAGAGAATAACACATCCTTATTTCGTATCGTATTAAAAATGTTTGACAAATAACGATATAAAACTAACTTTCTTACCTAGGATCCAATGTTATGTTCTCTCTATGAAAGGGATTCTCCGTTTTTAGGAACCAAAGACAGGAAGTTTAGGATTTTACTTCCTGTTACCCAATACTTTTGCTCTGTAGTTAATGAAGTTACCTTAAAATGTAGCCAAGTGACGTGACTTCCGGAATGCGAACAGGAAACACGTACTACCACAAAAACACTACCGCCATCTACATTTACAGAAAAAAAAAGCCCCTCATATAATATTTTTACTCCAGTCAAGTCTTTTATTTTCCTACACAGATCAATGAAGATGTTTAGTTAATTTATTTCATTAAAGATATTTCATTGTCATTCGTATTTCAGAATTTCCTATGCAGAGTACTTCGTTCTTTTAATCTGATATGAGTTCAAATGAACTCAAATTTATACGTTTTGTACTAAAACAATTTGTTCAATTAGATTTTAATTGACTATGTTCAATATGTGTGATACTTTTACAGGTACAATATTAGCTCTCTAATATTTATAGTACTAATAATTTACTTTTTATTAATCACAGAATAGAACTATCTAGTCAAGGTAATTAACCAACATATTGTAGCAGCAAAAGAGAAAATGTTGACACCGGTGTCAAAATTTGACAAAAATGGACAACACAGGTCTATGCTGTCTATTTGGCAGTAAAACGGGTTTTAATCTACCTATATGTTCTAAAAGGCCAAAGCGATAAATCGATTTTCAGTAGTTTTGTAAATAGATTATCTGTTTGTTACCTTTCGCTACTGTAAAAATATTGGAGATTTATTTTGATGTGAAACGAAATCGCAAAATTTAGACACATATTGTGAGTGGGTTAATACTTTATTAAATTATAATAAAGACGTTTTAATACCAGTTTCATTAATTTTTACGCAAACATATACAGTATAATGTTATTAGTCAAAAATAAAATAAATGAAAAACGAAATTTTTTCGGAAATGAAATAAAATAAATGTTACACAAAATATAAAATAAAATAAAATACGCACATTACATTTTAGCATGGAATTTATGTAACGTAAGAGGTTTAGTTTATACACCCGATTCCCACTTTTAGATCTGAATTTTAGTTCAAAATTCTAATAAGTATGGAAAATTATGATTAAATAATTGATTGGTTGGAAGTAGAATTTGCGTCACACTGGACACAACGGGTTAGTGGTGACAGTCCTGGACCCATCCTGAAGGGGAAATCAGAACATGGTTGAAAGAGTGGTGCTATCATGCAGATTAGTTGGTTAGATTTTATGGTGGTCAAATATGAGTAGAGTCATATTTGACCAAACACAAGACAGACGATGTGAAGTAAATGGATATACACACACGCATAATGGAAATTTTTACTGACACAGAAGAGAAAAGTACTCCCAGGGTACGGAATGATACTTGCGTCGCTTACAACACAAAAGATGCTAACACAGTGAGCTAACCCACTGAGCCACGGTAACCCTGTCACGTAAATTGAAACAAAATCGTTATGAAATTATTTTCTCATTTTAGTTTTCGTTTGAATGTTGCCAGAAAAACTCAATGAATACATGTCCTTTTTGAAGACAGACAAGCAACATTACTTAAAATCAATGTTGCAATTTTTTAACTAGAAAAGCAACCCAAACTATACATATTCGGAGGCCCCATAACTATTACAGAATTCCTTCCAGACACTCTTCCCAGACAGCACGCACTTCTACCAACATCTGGTTACATCTCCCGACCCCAACCATGACGTCACAACCGCAACACGCGCAAAAAGACAAACTACAGTACTTAGCAGCAGCACTCAACAACTATTCAAAGCACACCCGGGAATCAATAGCGGTGCCATTGATTCAGCGGGAATCTGCCTGCCCTCGCATGACCATTCGGAAATCAATAATCACAGGAGAAAGTGGACAACTGTTTAATAGTAATTACAACAGACGAGTGAGAAGTGGTGCCAAACAAAAGGCTCAAATCTTCCGACAACAATCGATAAATTGGAAGCCCGGCCTGCTTTACTTGGAGGCCTGCACCTCTCTCGCACTTTTGTGTGCACAAAATGCAACTTATCGAATGTACAATGGGGGTAAATAGATAGCGTGGAAGTTATGAGATACCAGAGGTCGAATAAATAACAGGGTGCTAAAAGGTATTGTTCGGGGAGAATGGGTAATAATTTCGGGGTTGGGGAGACGTAAATGCCTCTGCCGGGAGAACTGGGAATTCGGAGGACGTATTGAGCACAGAATGTTATTTTTGTTGTTTATCTTGGGTTCCTTTTTCATTTCCTCATGTGTGGAAGGTTATGGGTGTCCTTTGTGTCCTTTAACATACAGTCGAAGATTGCATTCACTACTAGAGTAGCATTTCGATTCAATTTATTTCCACTCAATTTATTAGAAACTTCTTATCTTAATTTAAAGTATTATTTTTACATTTGTGAATGAAAAATTATTTTAAAAATACCTGTGTTTAGACATTATTTAATACGAATGAAATGCATAACTCTACTCAGTTTGTGTTTGATTCATTTAAAAACCACTTCATTTGAAAAGCTTAAGATAAAATTTAACGATATTTGATAAACTTACTAGCTTTAATACACGGAATCGTATGGGAGTTTTTGCTGCTTCAGACAAACCAAGACCTGGTTCAGCAGTTTAGTTGCGTCGTCGAACAGCTGTTTTGAACTTTTTCAGTTTCACGTGCTTGTGTTCTTTCTTCTTCCGATGGCTCGGCTAGTGACTCCTGTTGACGTTTTCGAGTTTCGAGTGATTCGAGTTTGATTAAAAATTGGTCTCTTCTTGCGTAAGTTTATACTTAATTTTTACCTTTATGGTTCTAAAGAACGACGTAGCGAGCTGAAAGTAATTTCGTTCACCTGAAATTCTAAAAAAATAAGTTGTGCAAATTTCCTGATTCCAGAGCTTAGCTTTTGAGAGCTTTTGCTATTTCAGACAGATTTCTGCTTTATATATAAGTTTTAGTAAATATAGTTATACTAATACAAGCCATTCGAGGTAAAATAGTATATTTTACTCATTATTCCAAGGAAGTCATGTAGTGTTCTTCAATAGATTGTACTTCCTTAATAGAACAGAACTGGTATGTATTGAGATGTTAAATTACTTCTCTATACTATAACTTTGCTGGGAAGTAATCACATTTAAAAAAATTCCTAAGCGGAAACTTGTTTTACAGTTTCAAAACCATTTTCAATTATGTAAGGAAGCGATATGAATCATAATGGGGCTATGTGGCATATACAAATATCTAGATTTGACTGACACCACATTATACAGAATATTTTAAACATAAAGTATATCAATTTCGAACGTTGAAATTAGTAATTGCATTGAACTGCAACAATGTCCTCACGTTGGCGTGGTGTGGAAGTTTGGAGAGTGGGGTGCCAGCTCAGGTGTTGCCTCGTCATCTGACCGTGGTTCAAAATTACGTGGTGTTGTCCTCGGATCTTTCCCTTTGGGATTGATCCCGGACCGTCACCAATAGCCCGTTGTGTTGCTCCAGTGTGACGTTAATTGAAATAACAATAACAAACAATAACAAGAACTGCAACAAAACACGTAATATTGACATTCTTGCTCATTGACACCATTACCCAATGACAAACAGATGCTATTCACACAAACCGATCCGGTATAATGTTAAAATGACGACTTTTTACTGTGGATGATTTTTGCAATAAGGAATTTATTGAGGTAGATAGGTATATTAATTAACTTCGCACTGGAGCAAGACAACGAGCTATTGGTGACGGTCCGAGATCAAACCCGAAAAGAAAGATCCGTGGACAATACCAAGTAATTTTGAACCACGATCAGATGACGAGGTCACATCCGAGCTGCCACCCCACTCTCCAAACAATTTATTGAAAGCAACAGACAAATCACGATATATAAATATTTTTAATTTGGATATTACGAACACCATTCAAAAGGTGTTTATACTAAATTATATTTCACCGAGTTCTATTCAATAAGCACTAATAACTTATGGATTTGGATTTTTATGACACAAGGGCCGCATTTGGCCAAGCTGGGCTAAACACAAGACAGAGAACATCAAGTAAATGGACATACATACAATGGAAGTTTTACTGATACAGAAGAGAGAAATACAACCAGGAGGAATCAAACCTTCCCCACCTAAATAAGAATTGGAAGTACTTTAAAACCATTTAATCATCTTTATTGGAGAGAAAATTGATAAAGATTATTGATGGTAGAAATTTTCACACAGAATATGCGTCCCTAAAAGCATTTGCAATGAAGCTTATTTATTTTCACTGACCTTCTGGGAAGTCAGACGCATATATCCGTTCTGCAACCTGCAGTCTTCCCTACGTGATTTAAACCAGTTTTGATCTACCTTGACCAATAGAATCTTTTCTATCGGATTGTTTCAACCAATAGAAGTGATAATTTAGTCATTATGTGTGTTGTGGGAAAAAGCTACTTGGAACTACTCTACTCGGAAATCTCGTGATGCTGAAAGCATTAGTCTTCTGTCACAATATTTTATTCACTTCGGCTCGACGCTCTATCGAAAATAGAAAATTTAACCAGATTTTTGGACAGGAAGTATGTACTGTACAAACTCTACCGATGTTTTTTGTACAATAATGAAAATTCAATTTTAAAAATAGCCCTTTTTAAAATAAAGGTCTAGAAGTAAAGAAAAACGAGCGCGGAAAAACCTTTGAAAACTATGCATAGGTATCGATAAGGAAATGTTCTTATTGCTGAAGCATATCTTGGAGTTATATCTATTTGCGTTAATTTTTAAGTCAGTTTAATATTCCTATCAAAGCTATTCTTATTAATACTTTATAGAATTTAGGCCAGTTGTCTCACACTCTACATAGCACTGTTATTATCCCTTTCGCTTATTCGTTTTTAAGTTTACTCTCTATCACTTCTTAATTCTACCGAATAACAAACGCCAACAAAGTGAAATGCAAATACTTTTCGCTTGAGAGTTCTCAGTATTGAGACGTGAATAGATTACGGGCTTTTTCTTTTCAAAGTAATTGATGTCTGTTAAATAAAATCACCAGACCGAAGCGCATAATGTAGAGTACTGTGTGCTAAGACGGTATCTGTGTTGTGAAAAACCTGGAATGTGATTATAAAAACACGTTTCATCCCTTTTGTACCAAGTATAAGAACGAGAGATGTATCAAGTATAAGAAAGGAACTGATCTGTAAAGTAATTCTAATCTTAAAGCTCCTATTTATTCTTTACTCTGTAGATACAAAGTTGGGAGATCTGAGGCATAAAACTAGCTTATTTCAGTATGCTTACTTGAAAAACATCCATGAATCATTCTTCAAGGTGTTTCAACGAGATGCACAGCTGCTGCAAAAGATCGAACTATGTATCTTAATCCATGTATTAGAGTAGACGAATTCAAAGGTATAAATCGATAGGAAATGATGTCTATAAATTTATATACTTAAAATTTGCACATGGGCCCGTATTCATATTAACAACACACACAATATCCCCAATTTCAAATTCAAACCAAAAGGTAACTTCGGGTCAAAATTTTTTCTTTTGGTACAGCCTTTTGGTAGATTATGAATATGGAAAGTTTGGAAATTCTGTTCTAGATTAATTCCCCAGACTTTTAATAGTATATTACAATGATCTTCAATCATTCTTCTATTTTTATATGTTTCTATTAAAGAATCCAAGTAGAATCACTCTCAAAATGCTTAAGTTTAACCAAAAGAGAAGCTCACATTAAATGGTGCAAATCCCGGAGTTACAGTGGTGTTCATCGGCATCTTTTTCCTTTTCAACAGGAGCAGACCTTATGTAATTAAAAAAATTCCAAGAAAATTTGCCACTTTTGATGCCAAAGATAGAATACGCCATAGTGTTACTCGGGCTATTTGCACAGATTCCCACCTTGCTGGTTCAGATATCTTGTTTGCCAAAAGCCCGTTGCTTTCTCCAGTGCGACGTAAATTCTACTAACTACCCACCCAATTATCTATCGAATGGGATCTTTGAATTTCGTCTAAGAACGATAATGGGTCCAATCAATCGGATCATTCACTAGGTGATCCGACTCAGCCTATGATAAGAGCATCAAAATGGAAAATATTGCTGTTAAATAAGACCTTTTCATAACATTTCCAGCAAAATAGAAAATTTAAGCTCTATTTTTAGTAGAAATTTAACAGAAATCCTCCACAGAGAATTTCATCTGTGTTTAAGTTGACCATTTTACCCTACAAAAGTAGACTTCGATTCAATCAGTTCTAGAGCAGCAAAATAAGACAATAGAATTAGAAACCAAATGCATCCTAGAAAAACTAAATAAGACTATTTTCTCCGTGATAAAAGACTACTTGTTTAGACAATATGCTCTGCCTAAAGCTTTCAATGATTGTATCAGACATGTTTAACTAACATATTCCTGGTTCAATCGAAACCGAATAGGTACAACGAGAAGATTTCTCGGTTTCTCATACCCATCTGGAACTCTCCACCCAAACGTGTGTTGTCACATTTCACCGAAAGGACGGAACGCTTCAATTATCAACACGCATCAACATCAACCATCAACAGAACGCGAGGACCTCCCGTGCAAATCGAAAAAGGTATTCAACTTATTTGCGCAAATTCAATTTCCAACCCCCACGACTCATTAACTCACAAAAGCACCCCATAAAAAGAGACAATGGTGCAACGATGAAGGGCGAGAGGGACCACCACCGGAAAAGCGGAAGGGAGGACGAAATAAAAAACACTGTAACCGTCAGCTGTTGAGATAAATGAAACTCTAAACAGTAACTAGGACAGGTGATTATTGGGTTAAAATCCAATTGGGAGTCGGGCCCTTTCTCCCCCACTGGCTCCCGGTACACAGTGGAATTGGTGAGATGCGATATTCAATCCAATTTGTCCCACGACATTGTGTGCCATCAGAAGAGAAGTTTCATTTGGTGCACCCCCAAATACACAACTGGGTACCTCCGGGATGGGGAAAAACAATGTGATAGAACGCCGCTTTTTCGGTGTTTGGATTTCGGCTTTGGGATCGTCCGTTCGGAGTGTAGAGGTTTGTGAGGAGAACGTAATACGCTGTATCGTTTCGGCTTGGAGTACGAGTCGGAGGAGGAGGTGAAGTGGCGAAAGAAAACGCAACAAGTGGGTCCGTTTTCTAAGAGTCTTCGAACTTAATTCGTGTGGTGAAAGGGAATTACCGTACTAGCGAGATGAAGCTTACTTTTATTGGTTAACCCTACTGGTGGTTTATCTTCGCGTTAAAAACAGCCCTAGTGGCCAGTCTCTGGTGCAAAAGCTGTTCCAAACTGTTGCCAGTTCTGTGCAAGGGACAATTTGTTTTTCCTATTTGGATCTTCATTCCCTTGGAGTGATAGGGAAGTTTTGTATCGACGAAATATCTCGTCCTTAGCAAAATTGATCAGATCTTGGACGAGGTATCTCGTCGAAACATTTGGCCAGTAGTTGTGCAAAATCCTGTTCTAAACTGTCACTAGTTCTGGGCAAGGGACAATTTGTTTTTCCTACTTGGATCTTCATTTCCCCCTTGCAGTGATAAAGAAGTTTTCTATCGACGAAATATCTCGTCCTTAGCAAAATTGACCAGATCTTGGACGAGGTATCTCATCGAAACATTTGGAAGTTTAAAATAGGTTGGCTGGGTTTATGAGTCAAGGGTCTTGCCCAGGGTTGTCTGTCTTGCATTTGGCTAAGCTGTGCCAAATGAAAGACCGACAACGTCAAGTAATGGTCATACACACACAAGGAGAGATGCACTGACACGAAAGAGAAAAATATACCCATGGTAAGTTATAGGAATCGAACCTGCGTAGCCAACAACTTTGCTAGAACAGTGAGGTTAAAATAGTAGAGAACAAATGGCGAATATACCAAGTCATCACCATGACTGTAACAACTTTCGACGAGCTACTCAAACATCGTTAGCGTATTATTTTAAATAGAGGTAGTAGCTGCATTTAGTTTTATTAAAATGCGCAACCCTTATAGAACTAACTACATCATCCAAGATATCCTTTTTCGTCCTGTTCAAATTATATTCTGAATACTCAGATAAAAATATAGTTTTAATCTTTATTTAAATCTTCACACATGAAATAAATACCCGTCTTAAAAAAGAATAACCATTTTAAAGCAAAAATAAATTGTGGCAATGTCAACGAAAAAGCTTATATACTTAAATCGTAGTAACTGAAAACTACTCAATTACCGCTTTTGTTATGGATATGATTCATGAGCTAATATGCAGGTTTTTTTTAATATTACAACCTATTAATAAGGTTCTGTCTATTAGGACACATATTTCATAGGAGCAGAACATGTTTGTTTAAACGATTCTTTATAAAATCATTTCATAATTTATATCTATTGAAACTTTTTACTAAACAGCTATAATTAATACAATATGAAAAATACAAGAATTTCGCATTCATTTTCATTAAGAATTCAACAAAACGAATTCGTGAAAGCTATTTTTGTACAAAGCGTTACATGTGTTTGATGATGTTTTTCATAAATACAGTGTATTCTTAATAAGCATACCTAAGATTACATTAAAATCGTGAATACATCCGGGTTTACTGTTCAAAACCTTGATGGAAAAAGAAACACAATTATCATTTCCGATCAAAATAATATTACATATAAACCTCTTAAAAATTTCCTTCACGAATTCAAAACATCAAAAATTCGTAATCATACTTTACGTTTTATTTCTTTAAAGTTTGCAACATGAAGAATACAGTAATTGAATTTTGGTTTTTGTATAACATAAAGCAAAGTAAATTGGACATTATAATCTGTCTAAATGCCGGAAGAACGTCAAAGTACTTACTAAGCATAGCAACGAGACACTATAATTGAAAAGATAGTAACAGCCTCAAGGGAATGAGAAATGATTCCGAAAAGATTTATTTATCAAGGCATCGGTATTTTTATACGCCCTTTTTATTGTATTAATATCTAAAGACTTATTTCATTTTAAAAAGAAAGCATCTCTTGTGATTCAGGAACTCTTATTAACTGCATTTTCTCTCTCACTTTGCATTTTTGCCGCAAAATGTGAATTATATATTGAGTAAGAAATGTAAAGCTCTTAGAGATAATCATTTCTTTGATTAGTTTTCCCACGGAAAATTGCTGCGATCATTAACTGAGTAATTTGAGATTTCCAAAAGATTTTTAAATCAAAAGTGATAAACATTTACACAAATAATTTAAAACCCAGAATGAGGGAACAGGATTTTTTAATAAAATGTGTATTTTTACACTAGAGTGTAGATTTATCGGTCATGCGGTAAAATTTTATTCTGCTCTTAAAATATATAATTTTTTGTGTTGAAATAGTAAAATTTATGCTTTCATTCATATTATGAAATTTGATTAATGTCCTCTTGTGGTGATGTTTCAGATACACATTGGATCATATTTAGTCCTAGAGGGTTGCAAAGTACCCTCGGATATAAAAGATACGGGAACATAAGTTTATTGAGGAACACTTATTAATTGCATTTTCGTACTCACTTCGCATCTTTGCCACAAAATGTGAGTTACACATTAAAAATGTGCCACAAAATGTTAGTACGCAATGTAAAGCTCTTAGAGATAATCATTTCTTAGATTACTTTTCCCACAGAAAAATACTACACTTATCTGAGAGAAGTTTATAATCACCAAAAGTTCTTTAAATCAGAAATAATATACATTTACTCAAACCATTTTAGACACTATTAACCACACAAACATAACAGGTTTTTTAATGTGCATTTTTTTACATTGGAGTAGAACATTTTTGGAGTAGAACATTTACTGGTACGAACATTTTCTACTAAAGGCAAATACGGAGTTTCTGAAGTAAACGCAGCGATGCAGTAAAGTTTTATTTCAAAATTAAAGTATTGTTTTTTGTGTTGAAGTAGTAAAATTTATGTTTGCGTACAAAGCATGAAATGTGATTAATGTCACATCGGTCTGAAGTTTGATTTACATCTTATTACATGAGTCTTGCGCATTAATGCCAATTTCACGATGCCTTCTATAAACCAGCGAAGCAATAAGCATAAAATGAACATTAGAAAAAAACAGTAAGAATAGAAGATAAATTACACAGATTTTCTTTAAGATAATTAATGCCAATTTCACGATGCCTTCTATAAACCAGCGAAGCAATAAGCATAAAATGAACATTAGAAAAAAACAGTAAGAATAGAAGATAAATTACACAGATTTTCTTTAAGATAATTCCGAAAATACTACCTCCAGTGCAGTCGAACAAGATATGCTCCAAAGTTTCTTCCCCATCAAGGCAAATAAGGCACTTGTTGGAGTCAGCGAGGTGAAAACGATTCAAGTAGGCCTGAGTTACAGTGTGGCCTATACTGACTTTAGCAGAAAGTTTGAGATTGAGAGTACGATTGTTTTTGATTGATCCCATAATAAAACAAAGCAACTTCATGTATAGAGTATTATAACAACAGGTCCTATGATTGATTAAAATTGTGGAAGGATAAGACCTATAAGAGAATGCATTTGTCTTGGGCTCTGTTACATCTATCACAGGGCCTATAAGAGAATGCATTTGTCTTGGGCTCTGTTACTCAAGAGGCCTGATGTAGGTTTATCGCTCTTGTTCATGCTGCATGAATGCTACCAACGAATACCGGGACATACGACTTAAAATGGATTTTGAGACACTACGATTATCTATGATGTACCGGAATTCGAGCCTTGATCCTTTTAAGCTAAAGCGCATGTTCCATTGCTCCCTGAGTGTATTTCTCTCTTTTGTGTCATCGAACCTTTCATTGTGTGTGTTTGTCCATTACTTGATGTTGCCTGTCTTGTTTGGCGCAGCTTGGCTAAATATGGCCCTTCCATAAAATTCAACGCAACCTAGCAACCAACTTGTGCTTAACGTTCTGCTTCGGGACTGGCAAATGTATGTGAGTTTACATGAGCATTGATTTTTAACAGGGTTCAAGATCAGCAACTCACTTTTGTAATTCGCTTATGTCGATATCTGTATTTGGTAGGAAAAGGGCCAATGCCTAAATTCGCTGATTTTGAGTTATGTCCATAAATCACTAAGGAAATTAAAGTTACAATAGAAAAAGTGTAAATGTCCTCTTGTCATAAGCATGTGGTATAATTCAATAAGTTATGCCACATGCTTGTCAATACAAGTACTAAAACATTATAAAGAATTTTTTATTCGCCGTATTAAGAATAAAAATAATAAAATTTACTAAATAAGCTGGAACCAGATACTTAAAAAATGGACATTTGGCCTTTTTGCAAGGTGATAATAAGATGTAATAAACATAAGATATTTTCAATTTGTAAGAAACACAACGCTAATATCAATCCTTCAATAGTCACTAGTCTTTTTTAACAAATGAGATTGCTGTGCATCTGTGAGATGCTCGACGTTTTCTTCTCTTAACAGACGCATTAACTATTACATTTTTTTCGAACACATCGTATATTTTACGACATTCTAAAAAATAAATAACGGCAAAAATGTGCTATTTAAATTTAATAATGAAGCATTTTTTATTTATTCTCTTCATTGAATAACATTGAAAAATAGTGAAATAAAAAAGTTACAGTTCACCTTTAAGTAAGACTAATGGAGTGTTGAGCGAAAAGAACCTTCCAACCGAATAATACACGTGCCCTCAAACTTCAAGGAAACTACAAAAAGAATCGTTTGGAAGAGCACTTCCTCCTTGAAATAAATCCAAAGTATTATTTCCATCCCTCACCAATTCCCCTTTCTTTTCCACGGCAGAAGATATCGTTGTTTGATCAAATTACCACAGCGATCTGAGCTAAGCTCACCAGAGCCAAAATCTCTCCATAAATCATCACTCATCAGAGCTCCAATCCAAACACCACTCGGCATTGATCTTTTTAGTGACAAATTTTATGCCGCCTCGGAAAAGAAATTAATCGTCTCGGAAACATAAATAACCGCCAACCATTAATTTCTCCCTAGAACAATGCTGAGAGAAGCAAAGAAAACAACACTTAAGCACTACGCGGAAAGTCTCGGAATCCATAGCGAATCGGGACTAAGCAAATTAATTTATCATCTCAGTGTTTGACAATGATAAATGTAATTTTGCTTCGGATCCTCGCCGAGGCCCTCCTGCATTGTGTAGGGGTAGCCCTTGGGGGATGCTCAGCTGGATCAAAGGTACCGACTCGTGTGTGATGACAGATTCTCTATGCGGAAGGGCAGAGGCAGGTAAAAAACTGAGAAACAAGACTGGAGCGATTGCTTGTCCTTTGACTCGCGCTGGATTCTTCAGGTAGCAATAGACACTTTGTAAGAAAAATCGGGGTTAAGTTAATTACCTCGCAGCATTCATCCCCTCTCTGATATAATGAAGTCGTATTTAGGGGGAATTAATCAAGACTCCAGTGCCGGGAAGTGAGAAAAAGTTATTAAGTAATTGTGTGAGGTTATTTATATAAATTGGGGATGATTCGGTCTGTAAAAGGAAATCTTTTCAGTGCCTTCCTGACAAATGTTGATTTCATGTTGAGAGCGTGTTTCTCAAACGCCGTCTGTCAGATATAGCGTCTTAATAAAGGCGATACTTCAAATGAAATCTTGTTTTGGGGACTACAAGAATGCAGCTGAATTATAATTGGATTTTAAAAAATGGATGCATCTGGTATTTTGTAGGATTTTGAAGAGAATATTAAACAATTTTTCTACCCGTTGTGAATATTATCATATAATATTTCCAGAAGATAATCGATTTCGAATCATTCTTAATATTGGGTTATCCCATAAGTAATGCGATTCTCTTTTCTTATTGGTCAAAATGAATGATGCTTTACAGTTATTGCGTTATCATACAATGTATATAATACTGGAATGTATGTAACATTTTCAGTGTTTTAAGTAATTGGAGTCGGTTTAATATTTCGCAAGTGAATTTAAGAGTGAAAAAATAAACTTTATCATTCTATCAAACGTTATCTACAATATGATCTGCTTTACGAAAATCAAACCATCTATAAAGAGCTGCATCGTGATACTGCTAAAGCTATCTATTGATGAAAAGACCAATACTAATTAACTAAAAGGATGTAAAAAATCACACAAATTTTCGAAAAAAAAATGATTTTTTTTTATTTTGGAAGATGATGTCCGAAGAGAGCTCGATTCGCGAGAATTGGATTAAAACAAGAGAGAATTTAATCACCGGGGAATTTAAAATTAAGATGGGTAGGTAGGTATTTTAATTAACGCCGCACTGGAGAAACAAAACGGGCCATCGGCGACGGTCCGAGATCAATCCCGAAGGGAAAGATGCAAGGACAACACCACGCAATTTTAAGCCGAGGTCAGATGACGAGGCAACAAAAATTAAGATGTGAACAAGTTGTAAATAATAACGACTAATATATATTAGATTAAAGCTGTATGTTTTTCTGTTTTATTTTAAAACATTTTTCAAAAATAGGGCAGTACTTTTGGGATGTCTCAATACATTTACATTCATCTAGAACCGACTTTAACAAACGTAATACTGGAAACATGTTCTTGTGAAATTAAGTGTGTAGTTGTGCAGTTCGATTTTATAAAAACAATTATTACCATCTAATTTGTCAATTTCAAATATTTTGTCACTGTCAGCTGATATTGCTTCTCTTTTGGAATGATTTTTTGGAGAAAGCTTGATTACTAAAAGCAAAAATAATTGGTTTATTCTTTTAATTCAACACTTTAATAATTTTTATAATCTATCTAGATATAAAATCTGTGTGAAAAAAAGCGATTTATTGCATCATATCAATTTTTTTTCAAGCATCTTCTTTGAAGTGATGTTAAGCAGTGCTGTAATTCCTGTAGAATATCTCAAAATGTTCCCTTCTATTAAGTTATTGCTGATTTGTCTTAGAGCTAATTACGAACAAGGTTGATTAAAAGCACCTTTTACCATAACTTAATACATAATTTAAATTCTCAACGCTTTTTAGCGGCGAAGAGATGAAATTAGTTTTTAACATTTTCTTTACTGAATTGCTAAAATCATTAAACGATCTATTTTACAATCAAACGTCAAATGATTGATTAGATAATACGGTTTAAGCGGATAAACTGAATATTTCTGAATTTAAAATAACATTGGATGTATACCGGATGTAAAACTGCATGTTAGTATGTGCAAATGAGTAAATTTTTATCTTTAATTTCATCTAAATCAACAAACGAGGGGCTGATAATTCTACTTTGGTATTCATCTAAACATACTAAGAAAATATGTTTTAGGCACTTCCAATGATCTAAGTAAATTAAACGAAAATGCATTAATATGTTTTAATTTGAATTTTCTTGTAAAAGACTTAGATTTTGGCATTTATTATTCTAGCTAAAGTTTTCCAGCTAAGGTGATCGGAATTCTCACTGAACTCCATTATTATTTTGGAGATATAGTTTTACAAATAACTGGAGCAAACTAATTCTCCACAGCGATTAGTAAAGTTAGTTTGAAAGGATTCGAACCAGAGAATTTTTCCTTGTGTTTTTCGTATGATATTGTTCAGAGGTTACTAACTTCGCAAATGTATGCAAACTACCTTATTCACAAGTTGTTTATGAAAAGTGCTACAAAAATAGACTATTTTTCTTTAAAAAAGGTATTTTAAATTCGGGTACTGCAATTATTGTGGTTCACGCTCTTTCAATGCATCTATATTTACTTTTTGATTTGTATACAAACAATTCATATCTAAATACATACAAGGCAGTTTTGGTAATAGCGAAGGTAACATTTTAAATTGAATAATAATTTTGTCTTCTAAACAACAAATTGATAGAAAAACCTTTATTAAAAATATTAACTGATTATTTTTTAAAGAAATATCATGATACAAATGATTCAGCTGCCAAACATTTTATCAGAATTTTAAAACATCTGCATTAAATAAACCCTGATTTTCACGGGTTACTAAGAGAATTCTGAGAATAGTTACATTTTGAAACTGATCTGTAAATAAATTCATTTTTATGGATTCTATTAATATTTAAATGAAATAAGTTTATACACATAAGAACGGTACCAAAGCCATAAAATCAAGCGATTTCAATCACTGCCACTGGAAGGACGGTTAGTCTTCGAGGCAATGAATGTTTCAATACAATTGTATTTTTTTAGAATATTTTTAATTTATATTTTTTGCTTCTCATCATAGACTTTTCCATCTTATGTAGTTTGTGTACCACGCAATACAAAATAAATGCGTGTTATTAAATGACTGGCAATACTGAAAGTGTAATTGAATTTTCCGACCATCAGTTGTTTGTTTGAATTAAATATTAGACGACAAGGAAATCAAATGTTAAACAGGACATACAAGGAATGAATATAAAATTAAAATTTGGTGTCAGCCTAGGTTTTGGCATCCTGATGATTTTCATGGGATTTAAATATATTAAAGATTATAATGAGTTGTTTAGAGTATGTGAGCATATGAATCAAGAGATAAATGCTCATGATAAGAAATAGGGAATTTGTATTCAGACACAAAAAAGCGTTTCGTAAAATATGTCGATAATTATGCTGATTATTTCAATTCATATCGAATATAATCGAGCTAGAGTAACACTGTAATTCAACTGATTTTGTATGCAAAATTATTTATGTATCACAATATACTTAACTATGTTATCGTTAAATATAGAATATTTTGACTCTGGTGTAAGTATATTGGAGGAATTCTGACTGGATTGTCATCAAGAAATTACTGATATGCTACGAAAAAATCCTAATTTTTCATAAATCGTTTTTATTTGATTGTTATTTTTTATGATATTTTTTTATTTAAAAAATGCGCTATACCCCCCTAATAGCATTTTCCGTTCTATGTTCTTTGGAATGTTTAAGTTTAATGAAACTGTTTAGAATTCAGGGAAAAAAGTTAGAAAATGTGTTCCGTTTATCTATATACCTTGAATTTAGAATATAACATGCAAGCACTTACTTTTTTACTAGTTCAAATGTAGTTTGCAATTCAAAATTAATGTTACTTTTTAGGAACTGAAATAATGAGTATCAATTGCAGTCTGTAAAGCTAACGAGTGTTTATCTTAAATCCCATGGCGAAAAGTTAAAAGAAATTACCTAAACTAATTAAACCGTTTAAATTTCTCAAACGATCGCCTTTTCTCTCTCTTTGTTTTGCTGGTCTTTTGAACAGTTTGATCCAGAGAAAACGGCATTTTTCTTAGCCAAAGATTTTTCTTATTTCTTTTTCTTCCGTTTCCGTTTTTTTTTCTTATGTAGGTACTTTCTTTTTTTACTTCGAATTCGAGTTGACCTTTCATATACCCTTTATTCTCTCTTTCATCGTATGAGTGCGTAGTATGTTAATCCTTTTTTTCTGTTTTCAGTCGAACTTATATTAGGAATAGATTTAGAACACGTTAGAATAAATACATCTTTAAATAAATAGTCATTTGTAAAATAATCTTCATTCATTCGTTAAATATTTTTAATGTGTATCCTACAAATAATTTCAGATCACAGTGATATATGAAGTGGAGTTGGTAGTTGAAATTACGCGCACTGGAGCAACATACGGGTTATTGGTGACTGTCTGGGATCAATCCCGAAGGGAAAGATCAAGGACACCTAGAATTTTGAATCACCAGTGATATATGATCACAGTGGTACAAGAAATTGGTCATTATTGGGATAAAAAAGGTGTGTAACTGCTTAGATAAGATAAAAATTAGATATGAAGTTGGGAGTAATTTGGAATTCATTTTAGCCAGGAATCCGTGAAACGTCAATATGGTCTCTACCGGAAAACGTCTATCAGAAGATATTTGTAGAGGTATACTGTGATACAGATATTTTACACAATTTATACATGTTTGCTTTGTACAAAAAATAAATTTAACATGAAAATAAACTACACCATTTAAAATACCACAAAAAAGCTGATACCTATATTAAAGCAAGTTGTATAGAACTATTTAAGAATCATCCAATATGTAGTAAAAAATTCAAAACGCATGATAAATAGCAATTATGCTAAAATATCACATTACATACGTAACAAAAACATAATTTGAAATATTTTAATAAATTTCACCAAAAATTAATATAAATTTTTAAAAATGCAGACTTCAATGAAAAGACAATACAAATTAGAATTCGTTTTTCCTACACTAAAATTTTTTTCAATTCCCGAAATTAGTTTATTACGGTAATTAGAACAATTCCCAATACACATATATGTAAAAAGTACTAATTACTAAAAGCATCAAGTACTAAAAGTACTCAAGCACTCGAAAGAATTATTTTAAGATGACCTCGTTCAAACCTTTCAAGGGTGGTGAGACCTCTGGACTTAATCGAAATATTCAAAGCTAGGTATGTAAGTATTCTAGATGTATTAAACCAATGAGGGGCTCACACGCATATATCCGTCCTGTAACCAGCAGTTTTCCCTGCATGACTTCTAACTAGTCTTGATTAACAGAATGCTTCAAGGGATTTCTTCAATCAATGGGGATGCTGTAGCCCGGTTGGTAGAGTAGCGGATGAGCAACCGAAGGGTTACGAGTTCGAAACTCGATTCAATCAAAGACCAT
The DNA here is from genome assembly GCA_933210815.1 of Meta bourneti. Lineage (NCBI taxonomy): Eukaryota > Metazoa > Arthropoda > Arachnida > Araneae > Tetragnathidae > Meta > Meta bourneti. Next base: position 71,472,984 of record OW119929.1, on the reverse strand, counting down.
CGTGTACGTAGGAGCTGGAGAGCGTTAAATCTATCATGGCCTCAAATATCCACAGTTGGAGGGATGTGGAAATTCGAAGAGTGGGATGCCAGTTTAGGTGTTGACCTCGACATCCGAGCGCGGTTCAAAATTACGTGGTATTGTTCTCGGGTCTTCCCTTTTGGGATTGATCCCGGAATATAATCAGTAACCCATTGTGTTGCTCCGTTACGCAACGTTAGTTCAACTACCTACCTACTGAATTCAATCAATAGATGTGGTAAGTTTGCAATATGTGTTGTGAGAAAAAGCAATACTGGTCCAATCGGAAATCTCGTGACGTTCAGAGGATTGGTTGAATGGATTGGGTCTTATAGCGCAAGGCCAAACTGTGACAAAAAAAATGTCAAGTAAATAGACATACACACAAGAAAAGCTTCACTGGCCCAGAAGAAAGAAATACACCCAGGGAGGAATCTGACCAGACATGAATAGAGCCTGTGCCACCTTCAACTCGAACAGAGTTAAGGAGCTAGAGTGTATAAAGCTTCTGGTTTGATATTCTTATGTCTAGGAATACTCTTCGTCCATAAAGTATTTTTTAATCACCTTTTTCGGGATAGTCCCTATTCATATATCATTCATTCATACATCCAAAAATTTTCTTAACCCTCCAAGTGGTCTCGACGAGATATCTCGTCCATCAAGGTCTGACCAATTTTGGTAATTACGAGATATCTCGGCATCAAGATATTGCCAATTTTTTATGCTGACGAGATCAAGATCTGGTCAGTTTTCTTCTAATGACGAGAGACGACGAGATGTGATCAACGAGATATCTCGTCCATCAAGATCTGGTCAATTTTAATAATGACGAGATATCTCGTCGTGACAACCACCAGGAGTGTTAATTGCGTAATCTCAGGACACCCGGAATGAAAAACCATTTAATTTCTCATCACCCTCACCATCACATCAGCACAGACCAACCCGAACTCAAAAACACGCCAGCACTCCGGAAATTATTAGCGAACCCTCAACCCCCTCTGAGGCATCTGCTCCCGAGCAATTTTACTCCAACGCAAGGGGGCGGGGGTGACGAACCATCCCCGAAACAACCACCACACCGCACGAGGAAATTAATAAAAAAAGAACCGAAATCCCTAAACAACTTTCAATGACATCAAAAACCCAAGTGAGCAGAAAATGGTCTTGGAGCACTGCAACCAGATTAGGCATACCCGTTGGGAAATCAGAGCACCAGTTACTGGTATTAATTGAGGGATGTTGCTAGGGCCGCCGGGGGCGCAAGGATGTTGTGGGGAGACATCCCTTGCGGTTGAATTTTGAGGGGGAGGGAGTCTCTAGGGTCAAAGGGAACGCCCCCGTCGACCAATCATTTAGGCTCCCATTTGAAACCCCTTTTGAATCAATCCCCACTTCATTTCCTGAGTTATCCTACTTTCCACTTTATCACCCTGTGCCCCTTTCTTTTGTTTGGGTAAGGCAAGAGCTTCATGTGGGTATGCAGAAGTCTGCATTTGTTCTGCATCGTAGTCTGTATTTTTGGCTATACTATGAGCGTTGTTTGTAGTGAAGAGGAATTGCTTTTTGGGCGGCTTCGAAGCTTTGGCCAACATGCTTCTGTTTTGACCCTCTAAGTGTTTTAGACGAGATATCTCGTCTATCAAGATCTGACTATTTTCTAATAACGATATACCTCATCTTCAAGATATTGCCGATTTTTTTGGTTACAGGATCAAGATCTGATCATATTTCCCCAAGCGATCGTGTTTTCTTCTGATGAGGAGATATCTCGACCAACAAGATCTGGTTTGGAAATGACGAGACGCCTCGCCGAGAAAACCATTAGCAGGGTTAGCCCGTAAGAGTAGGTTTGTTTTCACATCGAAATATCAGGTGACATTTTTTTGTTCTAAAAAATTTACGGAGTGGAACTGAAAAATGAAATGTCGGATCCATGATGTTTATTATACAGTCTGAAGGGATATTGTCGATTTTGGTTACAAAAATTTGTTTTGTTAGACGAAAACTAATTTTACTAGAAAGCTAAAGATCTTGCTATAGAAAGATTCTTTGAAGCAATTTTTAGTTTCGATTCGATTAACCAAACGTGTTTCATACGCATTCACAACACCTAAAGTCCTTTCAAAAAAGGGAGCCGTGGTAGCCCAGTTGGTATATTCGCAAATTAGTAATCGGAGGATTGAGAGTTTGACCAACCAAAGACTCGTTAAATCTGCGTGGTCTCAAATGTCGTCACGTTGCCGTGGTGTGTAAATTTAGAGAGTGGGTGCCAGCTCAGGTGTGACCTCGTCATCTGACCGTGGTTCAAAATTACGCGGTGTTCTCGGATCTTTCCCTTCTGGGGTTGATCCTGGACCGTCGCCAGTAGCCCGTTGTGTTGCTCCAGTGCGACGTTAATTAAAAATACCATACCATACCATAAATGATAGATTAAAGTAAGCATACATGTTATCAGCTGATCTCGAGAATGGTTAAATGCAATAATAATGCATTCAATGATAACATCCTTAGCATTTTAACGAAAATATGAATAAATATGAAGAATTTTAGACTATCTGACTAATAGAAAATATTAACATTCTTGTTTATTTAGAGATACAATAAAAAACTATTACCTCTAATAATTTGTAAAAAAATTGTCAGTTAAAATATTCAGAGCTTTTATAACTTTTTTGTGGGTAGATATTTTTGATACTTATGGGGCAGAAGTACTAAGAACTGAATTAGAGACATACATAAATTCTAACAAGTTGTTGTCACCCGACCCTGGTTCAAAATTATGAGATGTTGTCCTCGGATCTTTCCCGTCGGGATTGATCATTGATCAATCCCGACGATCGGACCATTGCCAGTAGGCCCTTGTGTTGCTCTCTGCAGTACGACGTAAATTCAAATGTTAACCTACCTTTTTAAAAGGAGACTAATGTTTTAGTTCTGAGTATGAAATGATATCTCTCGAAGCTTTTTTCTTTTGTCTTAATGAATAATTTTACTTAAATTTATTCACTTATGTTATAAGTCCGTGTATCTGCAGTTTGAATCACATTAATATTTTAACTGTTTTTGTCGAATCACAAGAAAAACGATATTTAGATAGTCTTTAGTTTGTTTCTAATATAATAATTATATTCATATTTATATTCTTCGTAATTTCTCATAAAAACGTCTAAAATTTTTTTTAAAACATGGATAAAACTTTTATTTATTTTATTGCAGATATTTAGCCATTTCTTATTTTATTAACTTGTGCTTTCTGTAACATATATACTTTAATGGATGCATTTTATTACACTATCTTTAATGGATATAAACCCGTAGATTTTTTCAAAAATGTTGTTTCATGATCAAATAATACTGGGGAAATTGAAACAGTGTGGCACAAACAATTTCGTAATATTTAAACACCAACTATTTGTTCCAATCCCCTTTATAATACGTATGCATTACCAAATCTATTCAATAACCAAATAGATGAGATGTAAATTATTTATTTTATTGTTCGAAATCGGAAATTAAAATGTCTGTTGTTTCTCTGGAGTCGAATTTTGATAAATCTTTTCTTTGGTAATTTTTCTTAGTAAAGTTAACTATTTAGTGTTACCATTAGCTTTTCCAATCAGTAATAATCACATTGTTCTTGACGTGATACAAGATAAATGGATCTTTCAGGCTAAACACTGATAAAAGAAAAATGATCATTTTGGCAAAAGTAACAAATATTTGGATGGATGAATTAAGAGTCAACTAAATGAAATATCATATCAATTCTATATTGAAAGCAATTTCTCTCTTTCGCCTTCTTGTTATTTCCATTCCGATTTTTCATTTTTATATATTTTTAACGTTATATATTTTTAACGTTATATATTTTTAACGTTATATATTCAACGTTAAACTGTCCTGTTTTAGAAATATTTCGAAGAAGCGTTGTATGTAAGAAAGTTATTTAAGTAAGAAATGTATTTAAGTAAGAGTAGGAGATCAGAAGGACTATTTCTTATTCTTAAAGTTCACTAAATGAATGAAAATATCATCATTTAACCCCAACCAACAGGAGGGTCGAAAAGTAATTGATTGAACATAGATTCAATTTCAATAACAATTAACAGTCCTAAACTCGCAAATTAAGTAAATATTTTTAATTTTTCCATTTCAAAATTAGTGACCACATCTTTGTATGAGAGTGCTAATCACACGGCTACCAGGCCGACTTTGTTTTAAAATTGATGCGATTTTATGTAAAATTACTTTAAAGATATCAAATGAAATTTGTTTCGTTAAAATATAGTATGCAATAATTTAAACTAGTTTTAAGGTCTGACTACTGAAAATGTTGAAATATTTCACTTTGTCAAAGATAATCAATTACTATTCCCAATAACAATATGGCCGTAAATGCAACAGGTTGATAACTTTGTTACAGACAGATATACATTATACTTTCTTGTATTCAGTTTCTAACGAGTCTATCAGTCATTTTTATTTATTTACGAATAACGCTTTTAAATCACAAAGATTTTATAAACTGAAATATTTTCCAATGGAAATGCCATGTTATTTCAATTATTGGAGATAACAAATGCTTTTACTGCTTAAACGTTCTATAAATTATCGTCTGCATCGGAAACTTGCAAAACAATGCTTTAAATGCCTTTTAAAGAACACTAAAATAAATATAAACATTGTTGTTTAAACTGTATGTTTGAAACTTTCACCCAATAAGTTAATACTTACGAAAAATCGAATTTTCAATTATTAAAAGAAATTAAATTACTTGACTCAATTTACAAATATACTTGAGTTTTGGGGTGGTCAAGTTACGAAAACTGAACTTTGGATATAAATTTGATTTCATGAACTTAGGTTAACAAATGTAGTGCATTTCATAGAGACAAGAACTGATTGAATATTGGATGAGCAAATTAATGTTACTTTATCTGGGAAGTAAAAGCAGAACGAATAGTTAAATTCTTTTAATTAGGAATAACTTTTAAAAATATAAGCAGCACATAAAAATTTTGTGCTAACAGAAAACTTTAAATTCCAGCTTAGCATTTAAATGGTATTTGATTCAAACTGTAACTATTTCCCACTGATTTGAAATACTCAAAAACTCTCAATTTTGATAAGAAAACAGAATATTTGATTCAAAATTAAAACAAATACCTTTCAGTTTTGAAATGTGACAATATACATAATTAAAAAATACATGTTACTAAATAGCACAGATAAATAACTACAACGAATATATGAGAGCTAGTTGTGTCATCTGTTTCATTACGAAGCTTGTTTCGTGTATTTTCTAACCATAAACATTAACAATGGCTGCATTTGGTGTAAATAAACCTTTAAAACATCGAACCTACCACACACAGGTTCCTATAAATATTTGGAGATTGCAATTAAAAATGTTTTGGTACTTAACATCATAAAAAAAGTTTTTATTGTCGCTTTTATGTTTCACGTATTGAATTTGTTTTGGAATATTTTCCACTTTTGTCAAAATGTGAATCACATATTAATGCATAAAAATGAACACCAAATGGATTTCTCTTATGCTACACTGTTTTCCACCCATGTGATTTTTAAATTGATTGTAAACTCGTGCTTGTACTGAACGACGATACAAATTGAAAAAACATAATTTTTGATCTACAGTAATGGCACAGATTTAAAATGAATCATACATGTAAAAGATTTACATCAAATTAATATATGTTATATCAATACAGCGTGTAATATGATAAACAGAAGCTGATCTTTTCGCAATTCGTTAAGAGTATTGCTTTTATGTTTCACGTGCTGGAATCGCCGTTAAATATTTTCTACTTTTATCAGAATATGAGTCATCATGTTAATGTATAAAAATTAACATCAGATGAAAGTTCTATGATGGTACACGATTTTCCACATTTATGATTTTTAAATGGGCTGCAAACTCTTCGGCAAGAAGCGGAAGGGATAATCTTCCGTCTCCTCGCATCGGATGAAAAAAACGTTATGTGATATTTGATCAACGGAGCAGGCACAGATTTTAAACATACAAATAAAAGATATACATGAAATCAATCATTATATCAACACAGAATGCAAATATTAAACACAAACTCATTTCATCGCAATTCATTACGTTTACGCTATACACCAAATACACTCTAGTACTGTGTCTAATTATTCGAGAGTATATAGTAGAGATTCTTACCTATTTTTCGCCGCCGCTGCCCGATCCCTCTGCCGCCTGTTCTTGAACCAGTTCCCGACCTGAGTCGGAGTCAACCCGGTCGCTTGTGCCAGCTCCCTCTTCTTCGTCGGGTTCGGATACGGGTCCTGCAGATACCACTCTCTCAACAAGCTCCTAGTCCTCTCCTTGAAACAGTGCGTCTTCTGCTCGCCGTCCCAGATGGTCCTGGGCAGGGGGTACTTCTTCCTCACCCGGTACTTGTCCACGGGGCCCAGAGGCCTGCCCCGCAATTTCTCTGCCTCCTGGTAGTGGGCTTCCAACCACATGGCCTGGAGTTTGGAGTGGGACACCTTGGTGAAGCGATGGCTCTCCAGGATGTTGTACAGGTCCCGGAAGCTGCCCGTGTGAAAGGCCACCAGTGCCCGGGCCCTCAGGACCGACTCGTTCTTGTTGAGCTCGGCGCAGTTGGGGTGGGCGACCGGGAGCGACCAGAGGAAGCGACCGAGTCGCTCGATGTCCCCGCTCTCCTCCAGAGTCTCGCAAACCGCCGCCACCTGGCTGATCGAGAAGTTGAGCGTGGGTAAGAACAGCACGGGGTTGTAACCCGGCAAGGGAGTTGGCTGACTCAGTCCCAGAGCCATCGGATTTCGGTATTTCATAGGGGAATATCAAGAATCAAGAGTACATTAAGTAAATCTCACGGACACAGCGTCTATGTCTGTCATCAACTGGGAAATCTGATGGCGTCTTCGCTTCGGGATGTCATAGTCAAAGGAAAACGTCGGATTATAGTCCTTTAATTCGCCTCTATCAGGAATTTGGAACTACGAACCGCTTCATCTGATGACAGTTCGATCCAAGTTTCCAAACAGTCGTAATGTTAGAGAAAATTAAATTCTCCAGATATGCTGTATATCAATACTCTCCTTGAATGTTCATAAGAAAACAGACCAGTTTCAATTCAGTAGCCAGTTGGTGTAAACGAGAAGCTTTCGTGGACAAGGCAGAAATATAACGCGCTTCGAAATGCAACCTATATATATGACGCGCTTGACGAACTCAAACAAAAATTTAAAAAAAACTTCAGTCCTGACATCAATAGCAAGTTCAACGCGCCGTGGTCATTTCGATTTTTAAAAAGCAACTCCTACCTGCTTGCATGGAGACGTCAACGAAAACGGCAGTACAAAGAACAAAAAAGCAAAGCACCCTCTCGAGTATTATTCAACACGTAGAGAGAGCGAGCATCCTCCTGTGTGAGAACACCCCAAACAACTGCAATCTCGCAAGTAAACGAGCTATCAAAATTCAGGTCTCGCTTGCGTCACGGAAACGAGTGAATGTGGGTTTCCCTCGTCGAGGAGTGGTAAGTGAGGAATCCAGTGATCCCTTATAGGTTACGAAGTCTTCGACAACGCTATTAGCCATAAGCGAAAAGGGGGAGGAGGAGCCAGCAGTCGTATCCATGGCCGAGCGCGTAACGTGATCTCATTTGCTGGCATCAGATGCTAGGAGCGATACGATTGGCCCGGGAAGGACGCCAATCAATGTCTCCATGCCAATCACTGCGTTATGGAGATGGCATCGGTTCTTGACATGGTGGAGTTTTGTTGTAAGAGTTAGGAGGGAGTTTTTGTTTTTGGACGTTCCCGCGCGCTGGTTTTGTGTGAGAAAGGGTTCGGATTTCGACGGGCTTTTTAAATGGGCAGATGTATCACTGATCCCTACAAAGGATCATGCGCTCGAATATTTCTTTTTATTGAGTGTTTTTTTTCTTCATGTTTTCATTTAAATTTCTGTTCCCCTGGTTTTGTGCTTTCCCACCTACTTTTTTGTGCATATGTTTCAGCGTTCGTTAGGTATCGTTTCGGAACTTAATATTCGACATGGCATTGACGTTGTATATTTTAAATGAAACAAAATTCCGTCGTCTAATTATTTTTCTGTTTGTACGTTCTTGCATGCAGATGTATTTTAATTCCATTTATCAAATTAACGTATTGTACTTTATTAGCTTGAAACTATAAATGAAAATAAATTTTTTTTTAGCATTAGCTGTGCTTTAAAAAGTTTCTGTTATTGAAAGTAATATTGGTACGAAAGGCTCACAAATCAAATTTTATGATTAATTTACGATAACCAAGTTAAAGTTCGGTTTGGTGTATTTTCTGTAGGTTGACACTACTTTTATTTGTTAAATTTTCAAAACGGATTTTTTTGTAGATGCTTTTAGAACTTGTATACATTGTTTATAAACTCTCAAATATTCTTGATAATAGCTTCATTATTAAACACGCAAAATTGGTGTGAACAAATGCAAAAATGTTTTCTTAAGATATTTTGTTCATTTAATTAAGAGTTCCAATGCAGTAAATTTTTATTAATATTCTCTATTTTAATAAACATTTTATATTCACCTCTAGATATTGGAATAATTCCAATACCGTATATAGTTATTAATTCTCTCTGTCATATACTTTAACCAATATTTTATATTCGGCATTAGATATCGGAACTTTGAAGTCCTAAATAAAGAGATTACATTAAATTCAATGCTAATTCTAAACGAATTTTTAATAGGTTACTCTGTTGAAGAGATTAATGCTTCTTATTTTGGAATTTTTAAGGGAATTAACAATCTTCATCGTCTTCAGTGGCTTTGTTGGATTATAGTGTAACTGCACGTAATATGGAACCCCTAACTCAATATCTCTACAGATAATTATCAAAACCTATCGAAATTACCATAAAAAGCTTCTATGTAAGTGGACACCCTATTCTGGTTTTAGCCAAATCCATTTTTTAACAGCTGCATTTTAGTATTTTGAAGTGATGGAAACATTTTGAAGTCTCATTTGGAAAGTAAATTTAAATCAAACAAGTTCACAAGTATATTTATTGCTTGATTTATCATATAAGAATGTTAAGTACCAGTTTTTCTGTTAAATTTATTTGTTCTTACAAGTGTAACCTGTTCGTCGAAGTGCATATGTATATAATGCGGAACACCTCGATTGAACACAATATGGAACATGTTCCAAGTTGCGTGCATTCCCATGTTCTGAAACATTTTTTTGCAAATGATAAAATTTTCATGCCTAAACTCGAAGAAAATCTCAAATTACGTCCAGTAGTCTCTTTTATGAACACTCATTGTATTTCAATACACATTCTACTATAAATTATTCAATTATAAAGTAGTATGTGTTTTAGAGTGTTACTATTATCATGGTTTGCAGAAGCTCAAACTGCTCTTGTAAAAGGAAATCCATGAGACGAAGTATGATTGCCCAACGCTTGATAAGATGGGACGGGGAAATTGAGCAATCAAAATATGTAGATATGTCATTGTAAGAAACATTGCCTGAGATTTTATATACCAAACTGATTGGTATAAGAGTTTTTAATTTGATAGGTGTAAGAGTAACATTGATAGGTATAAGAGTAACATTGTTATGGTATAAGAGTAACATTGATAGGTATAAGAGTAACATTGATAGGTATAAGAGTTTTTATTTTGAGGAAGAATGATTTATTGTAAGAGTGGTGGATCGAAAATTTTCTGAACATTTCCCAATGTGTAAAATAATTTTATGTGTAATTAAAGTAAACGGCACTTGAAAAACTAGTGAAAACCAACTCAATCCTTTTTTAAGTACAACTCAAAACAATTTTATAAATTAACTATTCACGTATTAAACTTAAATAATTTTATTACGATTTGTCGTTTGAGTCATTCAAGAAAACTGCATGACTCAAATGCCGACGCATCAGAATCGGATTATTTCATAGTCCTGGGGCCAGTGAAACATGGAAAGTTTTGACGGTTTGAAAAGTTAAATCTTCGCTATATTTATAATAATAAAATTTGGTTCGGTTGCTCTACGGTCATTTTTTGTTACACGAAGGATAATTAGACCGATAAATAATACAGTTATGAAGTATGTAAAGGAATAGATAAAAACTATTATACAACAGTGCAAATTAACACTCTAAGTGGTTTCTACGAGATATCTAGTTCATCAAGATCTGACCAATTCCTCTCATGACGAGATAACTCGTCATCAATATATTACCGATTTTTTTTATGTGATGACAAGATTAAGATCTATTCAGTTTTCTTCTAATAACGAGGTGTCTAGATCAGTTTTTCCAATGAAGAGATAGCTCATCGAGACAATCACGATGAGGGTTAATGTTTGAGATATATACAAGCAGTTTGTTCATGAGGATCGCACAGTCCCAACCTTATAGTAAAGATAACTCTGGAGTCAAAGACACTAAGATAAATAACTCGTATGAGCAGGGGATTATTTTGTACCTGCGGATCTCAAGCCATTGCGGAATCTCGGAAAATGCATGCAACGATCAGTTGACGAAAGAGAGCAGTAACATGCTCCATAACGAGAAACCTGTAATTTACCAGCAAGTTAATGTGGTATTATTCAATGCAATTAATTTAAATGTAAAGAATGAATGAATATCAGGTACATAGGTAGATGAATTAACGTAATTCGTGAATTTTAATTTCACATAAGGAGGTTCGGGCTCCTGGACTTGGTTGGAAGTACATAGATATAAAATGATAACAAATTGCGGACTACGGATTCAGTAGCGAGACATCCGAGTTGCATTAAATCTAAAATCAGAAAAGAGAAATAGCCATCTGACAGTGATTAAAGATTACGAGGTGTTGTCCTCGAATCTTTCCCTTTGGGATTGATCCCGGATCGTTGACAATAGTCGTTGCTCCAATGTGACGTAAATTCAACTACCTACCTACCAGAAGAGAGATAGGTGTGAATGAAGTTACAGGCAGAGTGTAGGGGGATGTTGTAAGGTCTTCAATTTCAGAGGTTAGGTCACAGGCTTGTGGACAAGAATGCCAATGCGACTATGAATTTCGTATAATGTCCATGAAAAACTCGATCGGGAAATGATGAGATAGGTAGTTGAATTCACGTCACACTGGAGCAACATAACAGCCTCTATAAAAAACAAGAGTTTCAGGATTTCATCACATGCATTACAACTTGCGAATAACAGGCTATTGGTCATGGTCTGGGATCGATCCCGAAGTGAAAGGTCCAAGGACAACACCTCGCAATTTTGAGCCACGGTCAGATGACGAGGTAATACCTGAGCTGGCATCCCACTCTCCAAACTTCCACACCACGCCAACGTGAGGACATTTGAGGCAACGAGAGGTTTAAAGTTCAATAGCTCCCAAGTACACGACAATCTTTGCATGGATCGAGTTTCGAACTCGGTTGCTAATCATCCGTGACTCAAACAAATGGGCTATCACGCCTCAATAAAAACAAGAGTTTCAGGATTTCATCACATGCATTATAACTTGCGAATAAACAGAATTTCAAGATAAAATTAAATTTTAGGTAAGGACAATCTAAATTCTTTGGTCTCAAATAGCTTGAAAAAGTTTGGGTAATGTTTATCGCAACTTTTAGGGAAAGCTAATCAGTGTTAACTCTACACTTATTATTTGATTAACATATCGAACTGGGTTTTATCAACATTTAACAGTTCCTATCGCCAGGTTGTTTTTCACCGTTTTTACTTCCACAAGGGGTTATAATCATTGTTTTCTATTTAAGTTGTCTCTTATCAAGATCATTCTAAACTTAGTCAAGCAAATAGCGCACTTAAGACTAGTGTAAGTTTTTGATGTTTGTTCATTGTCTGGGTTTTGTGTGTGTTTAAGATAACCTTTGAGCGTGGCTTCGTGCGAGTACCTTTACAGAAAATCTCAAAAGAAACCCATACTTCGGATAGCATTAAGTTTTTACAGAAAAATTAAATAAACGCATGGAACGACGGATTAGTGACCCCTATCTAAAACAGATAATTTGAAGTTTGAACATGCAAAATACGTGAATGTTTGCTTTCAATAACGAACCGTTTCCATGAAATGTATTCTGCGAGTTGTATGTGGTGCAGTTCGATTCTTGCAAATTTCCCTGGGTATATTTCTCTCTTCTGTGCCAGTAAAACTTTTTTGTATGTGTTTGTCCATTGCTTGAAATTTTCTGCCTTGTGTTTGACTGAGCTTGGCCTGCCAAATATGGCCCTTGCGCCGTGAAACCCCGACCAACCAAGGAAACATTATTTATAGATACCTCATTGTATAGGTCGGTAGTTGAATTAAGTCGCACTGGAGCAACACAACAGACTATTACCTCATTGTCTAACTCACATGTATGTGATATACTTTATTTCCATTTAAACTTTCTTAACACCAATGAATTACTAATATATGTATATAAATATGAAGCAAATCAAAATTTCTGAACTCAGATGGGATCGCAGTAGCTCAATTGGTAGTTGGCAGAGTCGCTGGTTAGAATCCTGAGGGTTGCGAGCTTGAAGCTCGGCCCAACAAAAGACCACCATGTTCGGGGGTCTGGTGCACGTTAAATCTCTTGTGGTCTCAAATATCCTCACATTGGTGGGGTGCCAGCTAAGGTGCTGTTCTCGACATATGACCGTGGTTCAAATTTACGAGGCGTTGTATTTGGATCTTTCCTTTCTGGATTGATCCCGGACCGTCGCCAATAGCCTGGTTGCTGCACTGCGACATAAATTCAACTGCTTACCTGAATTCAGAGTACTGTATATTTTTTTAACTTATTCAATCCTCCGGTTGGGGTTGGCAGCGATTTACAGGCATATATCCGCTCTGAAACAAGCTGTTCTCCCTGCAAGACTTATAGCCAGTTTTGACCTTCTTGACTAACAGAATCTTTCCTAGGAAGCTTTCTGGCAAAATATATGGTTATTTTGTCATTATGTGTGTGTTATGGTTTAAAAGCAACACTACTAGGAAATCTCGTGACGCTCAAAGAGTTAAAGCACAGAAGCATTTTGAAATAGCTTGTTATATTCTTTCAACATTATAATACTTTTTAGAATGCATGACAAAAATATAAGACCCTTTTAATGAAATGTAAGCAATTTAAAGTTACAGTAATTATTTATTTCGGTAGATATTTTATATAACGTCTCACAAGAGCAACACAACGGGCTATTGGCAATGGTCCGAGGTTAAACCCGAAGGGAAAAATCCGAAGACAACACCACGTGATTTTGAAAAACGGTCAGATGACATATTCATTTCGGAAGTGCGTATAATATAAAAGTTAATCTATATGTTGATAAATAAGCATATACTGAATTGTTGCAATATTGCAGGAGTAGGATTGAAATTGTTACTTTTTAAGTTTGAAATAGAAAAATTTTAGGCTACGTTTTGACTTTAATCAAACCAAAATGATATTTGTAAATGGCCTAATATGTATAAATACATCTCAATCCAACTGATAATTGTGAAGTTATTGAGTATGAGGAGAATAAAAAGTAAGAAAAACATTTGTTCAGTCTTTTCGCCTTTGGGAAAACCGGAATATTTTTAATCAAACAGACTTACTTTTTATAATTTAAAGAGAGAATTATTTTCATTATAATATTAATCATTCAAGCTAAACGTTTATTTATCAAACACCTCCTATTTACACTCCTCAATAGTCACTAGAAGATCAAGAAAGGAAATATTTCTAGATACCATTGAAAGAAAGTACAGACGTCTTAACTGCAGAAAACCCCAATCTACTATAAGAGGTAAGAGTAATTTGTACAATCGAAGCATTCGGAAAAAGTCTGAATCTTTTATCGATAGCGCTATTATGAACAAAATATCAAGCTTCTCTTGATGCGAATTTAACTGTAAGAATTCAATGCTATGGAATGTAAAAGCTATCACCTCACATTTTGAGACGAAAGAAATAAACGTGTTATATACCTATACTACGTATTCAACAGAGTTAATGCCTAGCTATATATTCACTATGTGTTTGCTATATACTCAATATATGTATGTTATATTTAATACATAAATGTTTTTTTAATATATGTTATGTATTCCACAGATAGACGGTCCATATATATAGGTATGACAGACGGTCCATATGCATGTTATGTATTCCACAGAGATTAAAAGTATCGAAAAAACACTGCAAACAAAATTGTAATCTGGTTTCTAAATAAACACTGCGAGTCTAAAATGAATAAATATTTTTTTGTATAATTTTTAACCTATTAAAAAAATTGTTGGTATAAAGAAAGATGGTTGCTTTTTCATGGCAAGCAGTATTTTGTCCGTGTGTCAAGTAAATGGACATACTTAAAGGAAGTTTTTACTGCAAGAGAGAAATACACCCTGGGTAGTAACAGGAATCTACAGCTTGCAGGTTGCTGTGCGATAGGTAAACCCGCTAAGTCAATACCGTCACATATATAAACTTAACATCGGAGAAGCTTTTACAGGAGATCATAGTCCCAGTCAGAAAGTCCTAGCAACATCGTTTTGTAATGAAGATTTAAGTTAGTATGCATTTACTAATATCCAACCTTTAATCCTGAGTGCTAGCACTCCAAATATTTATTTCAAATCCGAACCCAGAACGGAGAATCTTCTACAGAAGATCACGGTCCCAGCCATGAAACCCTAACCCTGTCCTCCCCAAACCGACCCTCGATGGGGACATGCACAATGGCAGAAACTCCATAGAAGGAGTGGGCAAATAATAGGTGTTCGTGAAAGGAACGTGTCAAATTAGGAACACATTTTGTCAAGGCAGGCATTAGCAACAAAGGGGTTTGTCCAACAGCGAGAACTCTGCAGGAACCCATTTCATCGCTCTATTAACTGGATGGGAGTTCAGCAGAGTGAAGTGCGAGTTCCTTTCACTTAAGTGGCAGAAAAGTGCAAGTGAAAGGAGGTAGGAAAAGAAAGGAAGGGTGGGATCTCTAGAGCTTCCAGGAAAGCGATACGTTTTCCGACTGAGGCTGAAAGCGTGAAACTCGACAAAGGGGAAGATTCCTTTAAAAAGGCCGAGGATTAGAGGACAAAATATATTCTTATCCCAGTAATGGCAGATGTGTTTTTCTTGTGGAAGAGATTGTAACATAACGTGGCACGTGTTGTGGGTTTTAGTCATCCGATTGCTAATGAAAGCTGATGATTTTTAAGAGGATTCAAATTATTGCTTCTATATTTCATTTATGGAGTTTCTTTATTGGGTTCTGTTTACATGTTCTTTTCTTCTGAATAAATTTGTCTTTAAATAATTTATTTGTAGTCTACAAGCATGAAGTTAAGTAAAAGTATATTGAGCCTTTCAACGGGGATGTAGTATAACTCATGATTATTTGGGTTCAATGCTGTAAGGGTAATGTAACTCATATTCTCGTATTCATTAAGTTGATCTTTAATCCTCCAAGTGGTTTCAACGAGATATCTTGTCCATCAAGATCTGACCAATTTTGTCAATGACGAGAAATAGTGTCTCACCAAGATATTGCCGAAATTTTTATGATGACGACATAAAGATCTGGTAAGTTTTCTTCTAATGACGATGTATCACGTCCATCAATATCTACTTATGGTTTTGCTAATGACGAGATACCTCATCGTGACAACCACCAGGAGGGTTAAAGAATGGTATTTTGACCATAACATACTTTCCAATTTTCTTCGATACTCCCTGAAAAATTTTATCGATTGGTCACTAATTTGCAATCAAAAACCAGGACAAATAAACATGTTGACCACAGAAATATCTTTTCGTTATCAGCTCCATATCAGAGATTAAACGAGTTGACTTCTTTCTCCAGTTTATAGGGCAGCAAACTGTAATTCAGGGGCATGCACTCCTGCGTGTTATTCAAAACAACTTTTTTCTACATCAAGCAAACGATATCGATAAACTGTTTTCACAACAAGTTCTTCAGTTGAAATAAAGAAACGACTGACTCTAGAAAGGATTACGCAACAAAACAGAAATTACTATGGGAGTTAGAATTTTCTAGAGTGCGCATTTCTCAAATTTTATTCATTTTTGTCACAACATGATAAATTATTTTTGTTAATAAACTCAAAGAAACTTGGTTTTTTTTAACCTTCTGAAGGGTTTAAACTCATATATATGTTCTGTAGTCTTCTCTGTATTATTTCTAACCAGTTTTATCTTTATCAGCAGAATCTTTCCTTGAATTCTTTCAACCAATCAATGTGGTCATTTAGTCATTGTGTGTTATAGGGAAAAAGCAATTACACCACTCGGAAATCTTCTGACGCTCAGAGTTATATAAGGGAGTCTATACTATTAAGTATTTTTATAGTCATCCATGACTATCAATGGATTTAATTTCGCGTTACACCATCTATACAAAGAACCACATTTTTCAACACATAAAAATACAGAGAATGGGATGGGATGGCCATTTTATTGACCGATGAAATGAGAAAAAAAAATTGTGGAAAGGCCAATTGGAGTTAGGCCTAGAGGAAGACAGCTTAGATGGACTGACTGTGTAGACCAGGACTTTGGCATTTACAAAACTAAAAAATGGAGAAAAATACAGAACTATTGACTGTAACAGGTCAAGATGTAACAGAATCATCTAGGATGCTCAACACTGGATTCTCGAGCCAGTGGAAAAGCTATTAATCTTGTGAGCTTCAAGAGATTTCCGAGTTGGGTAGTATTCCTTTTTCACTTCAACACATAACTAAACAACCACATCGACTGGATGAAAGAATCATAGGGAAGATTATATTGGCCGACAAAGCCAAAACTGGAATTCATTCAAGGAAAATTACAGTTTCAGAACGGATATATGCGTTCGAATCCCTCAGAGGGTTTATGAAAACAAAAACTTCCATATAGGACATTCCTCCCAAAAGAAAGTTCATGAGACTGGGAAGTTAGTTTGACTCACAAACATGGATGCCTATGCTCCCCAGACAAGGCAATAGCAACAATAAACGCTCCAAATGTATGTATTCTTCAAAATACAAAATGCGGAAGTGAGAAATAATATAAACTGGTTTATTCTTTCAACCCATTCTCCATCTCCAGTCGCATAGCAACTGCTAAGCCTTTCGCTGAAACCACCAGTAGTTTTCGGAAAAAAAAGATAAATAGTTAGATAAAAGGTCGACGTTTGAATTCTCCAGAATGCACGTTGCCTAACCCTTTTCGAAAATGGACTAAGCACCCCCCATGAGTGCATTGTCGGGTATCCCGTTGCAACCAAAAGTACTGCTATCACAAAGCTTTTGTGGAACGCAGAAACCCCCCATGGTCTCAAAGAAGAGAATGGATATTTTCCCAAAAACTCTTTGGCGCTCTACACACTTTGTGCGTTTTCACTATGCCTCCATTGGTGAAGTAATGGTCGAGAGTTTATTGTGGATGTGTAATTCGAATGCTCACTTATCTGTGGTGTAGAGCGATGGAGCGTTAACTTTAGAAAAGGGTTCTGGAACAGGTTTTATGAAAATGGATGCAAGTGCTTATGTCGTGTGACACGCGAATTATTTCCCGAAAGTATACGTAAAAGGTCACATTTTTACTTTGACTTGGAACTGACAGTCCGTTTATGGAAGATTTGCGACTGCGTTTGGTCAGTCTTCTAAATTCTGTGCTAGAAGTAATACACTCTACAGCTTACTTTATGTAAAAAATTTTCGTATTTAAAGTACGTAATATTCAACATAAAGACTAATATTAGGTTGGTTTGTTGGGGTTTTATGGCGCAAGGGCCATATTTGGTCAGATTAATATTAAGAAAATCGTTGAATGAAAAGTAACAATCATGTCATATTAAGAATTAAATGTATTTAAAATTATTTTTTATGTAAACAAAATTCTAGTAGCATTGTAAATTTCTCTTGGGGGCTCTCATTTACTATCTTGAGGGCTTAAATTACTTTCACGATTGTGAATATGAAACAAATATTTAGTACTTCTGATAAACTAAAAACTAGTTTATTAAGAATTAAATTACTAGATGCCGTCATATTTCATGAATTTTGATGTTAAATGTTATACCATTTGGAGCATAAACAATTTATCGAAGAAAAAATGTGTAAATGTTTTCAATATTTTGTATTTGACTGTTTTTGACAAAAACAGAAGGGGAATTTATACCTTAAGAAGAGAAGAAGCATTCGTTTGACCCTCTCTCTTTGAGCGTTACTAGATTTCCGAGTAATGTAGTATGACTTTTATCCCAGAATACCTTACAACAATATATCGATAGATAAATAACATCATCTATTAGTTGAACGAATCCTAGAAAAGATCTTTGATCAAGAAAATCAAAACTAATTATAATCCATGCAGGGAAGACTGCAGGTTACCGAACGGATATAAGCGTGTGAACCCCTCAAAGAGTTAAGATAACTATTAATCAAAAGTCTGATTTACATTGATGGTAGCTTCCTTTTAATACATTTGGAAATTTAAGAGTTCGAATTTGTTTTCTAATAGAAACTTTTACAAATCTTAGCTTTATTCTATAAATATATAGTCAAATCAAAAATCTAAACTACAGCATATATCGTGGGTTTGGGGTTTGTCTTTTGATAAGTATTCGGATATTGTATTCCGAAAACGCAAGTTTAAAAGTTCAAGTCTCTTCAATCGGGACAATTTTCCTGTGATCTAAATCATTCATTTCAAAAGTGATTTTAGAGGGGAGTATAACTTTGAAATATCGCTGAATATATTTTTTTCGAAACCACAATACATGTTTCCAAGTTTTATAAACTTGCTTTCTAATAATAGTTTTCAGGAGCTCCCTTGTACATAAACTTTTTTGTCTCATTATGTGTCATCCCTGTACACTTCTACTTAATCCACTTCAAAGTAATTGTTGATGTAATGAAATTGTTAATAAAAGCTGGCCCGTTTAACAGTAGGGGATGGCAATTAAAATGATAATTCGATGCAGAGATGTTTCACAAACACTCTTTAACAATCAACACCTTGCCGGCTGCCGGAGGCCATGTTTGGATTAGTGTCACTGAATCTGACATCACCTCATCAAGGTATGTTTTGGAACTAATAATGCAATAATTGCGTGACGCCTTCATTAGGCATAGTTTTGGACGTGTTGTGCATAGGAAATCATACGATTGTGAAAGAAGTGTGGTCTTACCTAGCAGCCACATGATGAGGTGTGAGCAGCTGCCACTTCGACCAAAATCTCATTCATCCGTGTTCCCAGAATAGAAGGGGACTTTAATGGATGGAAGAAAGTGACAGGCATCCCCGATGCTTCAGATAGGCGTGTGCGAGGACAATGACAATTCTTGTTGGTTGAAGCATTGACGGCAGTTGGGCTGGTGAAGAAGTGGTCAAATCTGGACAGAGCAAACATCGTACGATGTGGTGAAGTTACTTTTGAGATGTGCTTTTGTGAAGAAAGTATTTATGGGGCAGCAAGAGAAGTCACTTGAGTTTGACACAGTTGTTGATGAAAAAATAAACTCGAACACAACTTGGATGTTTGGATATTTTGGAAAGTTATAGAGCACATGGCCCCGAAGAGTATTGAATCTCCGGTATTGATAATGAAGCTGAATGAATGGAAGAATGCCATGAATTTGGAAGTAAATATTTAAAAGTTAAGAAATGCTGATTTGAAAGGATTTCTATTGATTTTAATTAGTTATGGTGGAGGTGGGTTAGTCACACACACAGTAATGGCTAAGATTGCATCTATTGGGGATTGGACCTGACGTAGTTTAACTAGTAATAGACTCCTCCGACTGATCGAAAAAAGAAGTTGTATTTGATGGAGCCCATTGCCTCTCAGGGGCCTTAATCTCTAGTATGACAGATGAATGGCTTGAAATTGTGCTGTCCTGTTATAGTGCAGTATAGTTGTTTAAAATACTATTGAAAAGGATAATTTGAATGCTACTCTTGGCTATTCGAACACAACTTATGGTGAATGCGAATTTATATTTAATATTTATGGTGCTCTTGAAGTTTGACAGAAGTTTCATCGTATATGCCAACAATGAATATTGTGAAGCTTTATCCGCATGTGGATCAAAATGTTTGGGATTCGAAGAAACATTCAATGAGAAACTCGAGCGTAAAAACAGCACTCATGCTTTATTTGTGATAAAACGATGTTGGTTGGTTAGTTGGATATTATGACACAAGTGCAATATTTGACAAAATTGCGTCAAACACGTCAAGTAATAACAGGCATACACACAGATACCCGATGTAGGCTTTGAGTGTATTCCTCAAAACTTTAGTAATATATACAATTCAAAATGGTAATAGAATCATGCATCATTAGGTTTCGTACTTAAGATTAATTTAAAATAATATTTTGGCCAATAACACGGTATTATAAGAACTTAAACAAATCAGGATCTACTAAGATAAGTAATTTATGTAAGGACTTTAAATCTTGTTCTTGCCTATTTTTGAATTTCAAAAACTATTTTCAAATATTTAGTGAGACATTTATAATTTACACAATCCACAACCGCTTAAGAAAGACTGCTTGAATTTTAATGAAATTGAGATCAAAACCGGGACAATTTATAGTTGTACTTAGGTAAATCGCGAGTTTTCGTTGAAATAACTCAACTAAAAATGCAGATTACATTTTATCTCTAGCATTTATACTGAAAACTGCTTTCTGAATTTTGAACATGTAAAGCTACTTAATTCGTTGCAGTAGTGCGATTTTAATGATTCTTTCATAGTTGGTTTGTTATGGTGCAAGGGTCATATCTGGCTAAGCTGCGCCAAGCAATGCTTATTTTTCCGCCATATAACTGAATTGGTACTAAAAATATTGCATTTTCGTGCCTAAATAAACATGGCAAATTTTAAATAAATATTTTAATATTTAATTTGATTCATTAGAAGATTGTTTGTATAAAGAAAGATGATTGGTTTTATGGCGCAAGGGCCAGATCTAACCAAGCAATATTTTGTCCGTCAAGTACACATACACAAGCAAAGTTTTTTTACTTATACAGAAGAGAGAAATACAACCAGGAATCGAACCTGCGCTGCCTACACCTTGCAGGTTGATAACACAGTGAGCAAACTCACTGATGTATGACGGGCCCGGTTCTGCCATAATTGTACTCTAACGATCCCTGTGTCAATAACATTTGTTGAGTCAGTAAAAGTCCTTGAGTTTCTTTCATCCAGTTAAGGATAGTCAAAATCTTCTTAGGCACAATACATTAGGATCACAAATGAAGAAAGCAATCCGAGAAAAATCAAGTTTCAACTCATCTTTAAACAACTAAGCGAAACTAAAAAAACACACACGCAGATACATATGTTTCCTAATGAATGGAAAAGCCTGGGAAAACAGAATTTAAGTAACAAAAGTAAAGTAAACAGACATTGATATTTATAATTAGAAATTATTGTTTACATAATCATACCAACTGTTTAAGAAACATTCATTCAAATCTAATGAAATTGAAATCTAAATCAAAAAGGTCTACAGTGATAATTAGATACGTTACGAGTTTTATTAATTTTTCTATCATTCAGACTTAAAATTGCTTTTCTAAATTTTGAACTTGTAACATTAAAAGTACTTAATTCCAGTTACCAATAATGCATCGTTTCAATGATCCTGCTGTGATTACATTAATGATTCCTGTTTCAATAACATTTTTTGAATCATCGAATTAAGGAGTCAAAATATTTTTAAGCATGATACTTTGGGGTAGCATACGAAGAAAGTAATCCTAAAAGGATCTTACTCCGACACATCTTTAAAAAACAAAACGAAATTAAAAACCAGCGACCACAGACAAGATAGCTGCGTCGTTTCTATGATTCTGCCGTGATTATGCTAATGATTCCTCCGTCAATAATATTTTTTCCGTCTGTAAAAGTCCTTAAATCTCCTTTTATTTTTTTAAAAGTAGACAAAATATTCTTAAGAACGATACATGGGGATCACAAACGAAGAAAGCGATCCTAAAAGAATTAAGCTCCTGCACAACTTCAAACAATAAAACGAAACCACAAAAACAGCGACCCACAGACAAGATAGCTGTTACCTAATGACTGAAAAAAGACTGGGAAAACGGAATCTAAATAACAAAAAGCAAAGTAAATAGACATTGGCACCTTGTACTCCCATCTCCCACCAACCAAACAAAAAACGAGGACTCTGCGGGAAAGGTAAGTACAAATAGGTGCTGCGCATAAAAGCTATGATCCCGACTAAAGTGCTGTTTGTAAAAGTAGGCTGGAAGTGTTGGACCGAAGAGCTCTCCACGATATATTTTTTGCACTCTTTTTCTCCTGTGTGCTTTTGAATAGAAGTGGTGATATAATAGATTGTAATGTATATGGGGTCTTTTTGAAGCAGGCGGCTGTATTTACATAGCGATTGGGAGACTTTTTTCCCGTCTGGACATTTTTATTCCTGCTTTCATTCGAACGTGGTGTTCGGTTGGATCGGTTTCCTTGTTATTGGACACGAGTAAAACGAAACCTCCCTGGATTCTGCTCAGCATTTTAGATTCTATAGCTATCCTGCAATTACGGAAACCCCTCCAGGGTAGGATAAATGGATAAATGAGGGTTTAAAGTCTAGTTATAAAAAAGCACTGAAGGCTGTCCTAGGATAAGCTATTCATGCTCGCTGCGAGGGTTTTGTACCTGTGGTTAAAGATTGAATATCAGCTTCAAGCGAGCGTTGTAAAATGTACTGCTGCTTAAGTTTTTTTATATTAAATTCTGAGGGCAGACCAAGGAGTTTTGTTTTTATCTGATTTATGGATATATTTTCAAGAGTTGGTTAATATCAAGCCAAAGTTAATATACTTTGACACTTAGACTCTTTTGTCTATTTTATTGAAAAGATTATACTTTTTCTATTATAGTACAAATACAGATTATTAATTTGATTTAACGAAAATGGTTGCTGAATGCTAAACAAACGACTAAGCCCGAACCTATTTACAGACATAGTTGAACTTATTGATATTTTTGTATGAAGAAAAATTTTGTGTCACTGAAAGATTTATTACAAAATTTGATTGCGTAAAATCAATGTTTTTTAACAGTAAAAATCATGATTTCTGTTAATAATTAGTGTGTAAATAAAATCAACGTTTTTCTAAAAGCAAACAGAAAAGACGAACGAAGTTTTATGAAACGTAGCATACTTGGAAAATGCAGAATTCTTATTGTGTGACATTGAAATAGATGGTAATCAAATTAAGGCATAATGAAACTGAAATTCATTGTTTATAAATAAAATATGTGAATTGAAATGCTTTAAATTATGAGCTATATTTAGCTTAAAGAATGTGTACATAAAATATTAAGGACTTTACATGCTTAACTAATTTTATTATAATAAAATAATATTTGTGGGGCCTCTTTTCAAAAGCCAATATTTCGTCACTTTCATTTTCAATTTTAGACCTATGTGTGTTTTTTAAAAAGTCGAATGGGATAATTGGCTACTAATTCAGGTGACCAAAAATTAACTTTTCAATGATTTTCATTTGTAATTGAAAGAATAAATTTTGGAGTAATATGATTTGTGAAAAAGATCACATTTAAAAAATTTCTAAAAGCAAATTGCGAAAACTAAGAATTCTTTTCCACCATTATGAAAATTAGCAATTACTTTTCATTTTTCAATATTCACGAAAAGATGTGTGTGTTTGAACATATAATAATTAAAACAAACTACTTACACCACGTTACCTATAAATATCCTTTTCTAAGGGACCACATTTGTTGATTGCTTTAGGTCATCAACCCTAAAGATTTCTATCAGCAATCGTTATTGGTTAACTGAGCGAAAGATGATTGCAATGAGTTCTAGCATAGAAATAATTTACCTTCATTTTCTTAAATTTAAAATACCGATTTAACGAATATGATTTGATTAATATAGAAAGAAACATCTGTTTTACATTTAGAACTTCGAGATACATTTGTAGACTAGGATTTGTGATGATTAATCTGGCCATACTTTATAACCAGAAACAGTGTAATCAGTTTCTAGGGAGGAACCTATGAAGTAAAAACCGTAACATCATTTTCTTTCCCTAGCCAAAATAGAGGACTTTTAAGAAAAACCTTCATTGTTTTCTCATATTCTTTTCTGGGCCGCGTCAGCGCAGTTGGAAGAGCAACGGATTAGCAACCGGAGGGTTGCGATTTCGAAACTCCCCGTGTACCCGACGGTCCATCCAAAGACCATCGGGTACACGGTGGCTGGTGCATGTTCAATCTGTTGTGCCTCAACTATCCTCACGTTGGCGTAGTTTTTGGAGAGTGGGTTGCCAACTCAGGAGTTGTTCTCGTCATCTAACCGTAGTTCAAAACTACGAGGCGTTGTCTTGAATCTTTCCCTTGGGGATTATCCCGGACCGTCACGAATAGTCTGTTGTGTTGCTCCAGTGCGGCGTTAAATAATTACCATTACTGAGGATCCATTTGACTACCCTTATATTTATTATGAATGCAACAACTGACAACACTACTGAAATTCATTTCTAAGATACGAACTTGAAATCACTCATTATTCCATTTGTTTTGTATTAAATCCGGTGTTAATGTTCAATTAAACCTTTCTAGTCTACGTACAGCAGCGGGTGTTTCGTGCAAAAAAATTATTTCTGTGAGCTGTCTGAAAGAACACCTTAATTCAGGCACAAAACAAAGTCAGCAATTTTCAGAATGTTTACGAGAGATTTTTCACACAAGAACACATTAAACAAGTTTTAAAAGTACACAACTCAACTACTTAGTACTTGAAGTCCAGGTAAGCCAAAATTCAAGCATGTTAAATTCAGACCACTCTATTCCACAATCAAAACAGGAAGCAAGTACGGACCATTCTATACGAAACTAAGTGCAATTTGTCGCTGGCGATTTCCGATCCCTCGCCTTTCCCCAGAACCCCGTAGTGGAAACAAGTCTGCCCCAACCTATACGATTACCAAATCCGAGCCCACTAAGATGTCATTAGCCAAGCAGAACCCGACAGATGCCCCGACAGAGCAAAAACGAAAGGGACTCCATTGTGCTGCGTGCGAGTGAGTATTAAAGATCGCTGAAAGGAGGGATTAGCACCTCTTGTGGTATTCATTACACGCGGTCTGTCGCCTGCAGCCAACAAGTGAGGCATCACAACCAACACTGGGGCTGGTGCCTTAAGCCTTAACGGTCATTGGATTACAATGGTCATTCACCATCGGGATCGAGATATCCTTTACAAATGGGAGGGATTATGACGAGAGGTTGGGGGAATTGTGGACCGGCAAAGTAAACTCGGGTTTTCAGAAGGATTTATCTGGGGAAAAGGTGGGTATGTTTAAATGTTCACTATTTCCGCGCCTTGGATATGTATGGGCTTAAGCTCTTCCGAGAAGGCGGTGTAAAGTACACCACCAGATGACTAGTTTATACCAAAAAGCATGCATTGTTGTGCTGAACTGCCCCTTAATGCTAGTAGAGATCACGACAGGCCTAAAGTATTTTAGAGAGGATGGTTACACGTGAGCTTAACCTTTGTAGGGTCCGGCAGAATATCGGTCTATGTGCAAATTTTTCAAAAATGGGATTTTAATGAAATAATGTATGTAGCATTAGACATCTACATTGGGTTTGGCTCAAGCTCTTCCGAGACGGGGATGTAAAGCCGAGCTACAAATTACTACTTTATTATTATACCAAAGAGCGAGCAGTGTTGCACTGAACAGCCTCTTAAGGCTAGCAAAAATTAAGACAGGTCAAAATGTATTTTTTTACAAAGTATGGTTAGAAATGACGTTAACAATTGAATCTGGTCTGCACAAATTTTCGAAAATGAGATTTTAATGGAATAATGGTCTATGCAGCATTAGACATCTACACTGGGTTTGGCCTAAGCTCTTCGAGCTTAGGCTAAACCCAATATAAGCCCTTCTAAGCTCCAAGAAGGAGGTGTAAAGCTCTGCACCAGATGACTAGTTTATACCAAAGAGCGTAGTGTTACACTGAACTACCTCTTAACACTAGAAAGAGAGGAAATTGCCTATTACCTAGAAAGACGGAGATTGCCAGTGGCCCCATATTTCTTTTGGGCAGATTATATTGGACATTGTATATAGTTGGGCAGATTAGGTAATTAGGTAATTAGGTAATTAGATGGTAGATTCGAATTCAAAATTTATATCACATTGACTATATATTCCTGTTCAATGGGTCACGAGAGGGATTGGGAGACTAAAGTGCCAGATATTCCAAAAGTTTAGAAAACTATTACTATTCATACGACAAGCTACCACCAAGAAACAATGTTCACTGTCTATGCTCAAGGCTGGAGAGGGGAACAACGTTTGTAAACAGAATACAAAGGAGAGAAAACAATGTGAAGCTACTTTGAATTTCATTGCTAGGTGATAATCGTTCCCTAACGGGTAGAATTTAGCGGTATCATTGCGAAATACTTTAGGGGCACTCTGGCCCCACCCGTCTTCCTGGGTATGTGGTCCTGCATCTCAGGTTCTATGACCGGCTAAGCCAAAATAATTAAGTTCACAAGTGTGAACCAAATACTTACAAGTCAGAATAACCACATATTCAATTGATTAGTGAATTACAGGCTGGCAAAGTTCGAAAAATAAATATATAAATGTATTTCTTACAGAGGACGGTTAGAGATGAGGTTAACAATTATCGGTCTATGAGCAAAACTTTTTAATGATATTTAATGGAATAATGGTCTATGTAGAATTCGACATCGATTCCTACATTTGTTTACAAAAGAAACTACTGGATGGTGTGTTGTAGATAAACATCTAATATCATGAAATCCCACCCTCGGGTGTGGAACAACGGCCTATGTGGCGACACCCACCTTGCTCTACTGCTGTATTCGTGTTTGTTTACGGGGAAGCTTACGGAATCGCTGAATCTCGAGTTTGTTGAGGTTTGGTAGTCTAATTCTTTGCTTTACATTAAGATATACGTATTTCACTACTATGGAAGGAGAGAAAAAAGGAGACGATTGACTTCACATGTGAAGTCACTTGGCTCAACAAGCGTAGCTAAGTTTACAATGCGATGAATGGAATAAGAGTCCATGAGGCATTTAGCCATGTAATATTGACATCCGAAATATTATTGAGCTTTTTTCTCCTCGTGTAATATTAGTGGTATGTAACAGATCGTAATTCACTGGGGTGCTTCAATTATTAACGAGTCCATGCTCTCGAAGTATAGTAGAATAAAAAAAGGCATGTGACACCTCTGTCCATTTAGCGTTACACGTATACAAAATCCAATATTTGTAAACTGGTTCTCTTTTACTGTTTTATAAAGTTCTTTGAAATTCAAGTAAGCGTTATATTTTTTATTCATTCAAAAACTTCAAATATAAATAAGCTTCACCAAAATTGTGGATAGTATTTACATCAGACAATTTACCGTTCATTATAAATTCTATAAAATAGGACCTATAAATTTAAAGCCTGCCTATGAATAATTTTAAAGTTTGTGCTTCGATATTTTTATCTTTTTAACCACCCTCAAATAATATTTCAAAAATTATATTCCGACCACATGCAAGATAACTGAAAAAAGATGAAAAAGTCAAGACCGTTACTGCTCACATTGTTAAACGTTAGGCAATCGTTGGTAGAGTTTTGATAGAACTGATCATTCACTATTCAAACATTTGCTAACAATCGGTACGATTTCGTTTTATCCTCTGATAGAATCCTTCCCTTATTTTCTGTGTGCTTTGTGATCTCCGTTCCAGAATGGAGTACGCAAAAGATAATAAAGAACAATACCACTTCCCTGCCTATGGGAAAGGGGGCAATAACAATGAAACGCTTCAAAGGCCTCACCCGATTGGGTACCAATGAACATAATGTAGCACATATTTAAGTGGAACAGTGAAGGATGTTTGAGATTTGTATTGTTTATATTTACATAGTGGTATTTTGCATCTTACCACGCTTGGCAATGGATCCGAAGTGGATTTATCCGACTAGATTTATGTGAAAAAGATTATGACTGAAGTTAATTTTTCGATGGTTTTAGGTAGTACTCAATAACTTTCACAATTTTGATGAATTTTCATAAAGCTGAAAGGGCCTATGAAATAAATTATTGCTGTCAAAAATTTAAGAACTTCAAAATATGATTAACAAAGATTAAACGGTTGAAAAAGTGATCAATAGCTATTTCGTTGGAGTAAACCACCATCTTCCAAGACAGAAAATTGAGGTATAAGACTTTTCTGTCCTGGACATTTTCCTCTACCGCATAGCTATTGACCAATTTTTCATCCTATTCGGTCTTTATTAGTCATATTTAAAAAATTTTAAATTTTTGATTACCAATTAGAATACGTTTCATCTAGTGTTTCTACAAATTTTAGCATTAAAAGACTAGATGCAGTAATTGAAATGCCCGAATAAAGAGAGAATTGGAAGACTATTTTTCATTTTCATACCAATTCATGAAGCAAATATGACACTATAGTCCGGCTCTGATGAGTCGACATTTGAGCTACATGGTTCTGAACGAGCTCATTCATTAAACTAGAGGAAGGTTGAATATAAGCAATACGTTCCCTCAATTGAAGAATGGGGTGCCAGCTCAAGTGTTGACCTCGACATCTGACCGTGACTCAAAATTACAAGGTGTTATCTTGGATCTTTCCATTCGGGGTTGACCCCAGACAATCACCAAATAGCCCGTTGCGTTACTCCAGTGTGGCGTTAATTTAACTACTTACCTACCCACAATCGGCATATTTGGTTTGGTTTCTTGCTCCGTGTTTATTGTTAGGTGCCGGAAGCGATAGCGGCGAGTAAAATCTATAGCGAAACAAATAACCACCTAGGGCAATCGCCATACAATATTTTTTACAGCACCCTTTCTCCTGATAAGCTTATCACCTTTCTTGAAATGGACTCCTCTAAGATCATCTGCTTTCTCACCAGGGCCGCACTATGCTCGTGCGTATGTCAACTTGATATTTGGAGGATGTGTTTAATGTGAGCCTTCCTTGGAATTCAAAATCGGCTCATATATTTCCTTACGTTTGAGGTAATCGGGAGTTGCATACACCAAATGCAAAATATACGCAGAAACTTGTTCTGACATATTCAGAATATTTAGAAAAAAGATAAGCCCACCAGAAAATATCTTTGAAATTATTCGTTTTATAATCTAAAGAATCTTTTGTCGAAACGATTATTTCCCTGTTGTTCATTAGTTTGTTATTTATATCTATAAAATCAAAAATATTGTGAGAAAATATTCATCTTTACTCGGAGGGTGTTGTAAATCTGAATCTTATTGAAATTGCTGCCATTTTTTGAAACTTTTCTTGTGAACGAAATTGTATGCATTTCTTGTTAAGCCAGATGTTATAAAAACTAATCAATGCTTAATCAACAGAGAAAATTGATTTCAACCGCAAATTTTTTTATCCTTCATTACCATTGTAAGACATTCCTTATTTGTGTATATCCATTGCTTGACGCTATCTATCGACCAAATAAATGTTGGGCCAAATAAAGGTGACCCAGATGAGCCTTGAATACCATTATAAAGAGCACATAGAACCTAAAATACCATTATAAATAGCACATTTAGGTAAACCCAGAAGAGATTTTTTGTTGTTTTGACACTAAATTCAAGTTATTGGGACAATTTTTTATGCAAGTTTTCCATATTAAATTGTTACTGATAATTAGGATTAAATATATTTATCAGCCTAATAAAATATTGCAATATTTTTAGTTTAAATTTGTATTATGCCTCCTCCATTCTGTCCCAGATATGTTCAAGTCTTCAGTAAGTCCTCAAGTTTGAAGTCGGAAGGGAAAAAAAATCCCAGCATGACTGTTGCGCAAAGTACGATCATATCTCATCTGCTATTACCTCCTTAAATATACACATATCGAACCCTTGTCCCCTTCTGCGAGCTGTTGTAGGTGCATAAAGAAGGATCACCGAATAGCTCAGTGGGAGGGCCGTATATAATATCCCCGCAACACGTATCCTGCTGTTAACTGTGAAACGCGCCGGTCAACGGATACGGTTCTTTCCCAGAGAAAATAACATGCACATGCCTGCCCTCCATTATGTCAGGATGAAAGAGCTATTTTTGAAAATCAGAGCGCATGTGCCGTTCGATTCGTTTTTATACAATCCACTTCAGCTACGGTTGACTTAATCTTAAGTCCTCTTGCGATTTTATGAATATTTGGATCCTATCTTTTAATATGTATGAGGTGGGGATCGCGCAATGGAAGAGAACAATGTGGACTGATGTATGCGCGCATGGATTCCGTGGTCGGTCGTTACAGTCGCAGCCAATCCTCTGATTGGTATAATGTGGCTCTGGTAGGGACTCAGCTGCGTAATAGAGTGATGAATGTCCTAGCAAATCAGGGCGTATGCTGGTAAATTATGATTCAGTCTTCAAAAGAGATGACTTGGTATTTATGCAGGGATTTTTGGGGAAAATGCATTTTTTTGTATACAAAATAGTACAGTTCAGCTCCTCCTTCCATGCATTCCACACTTCGGATCCCAGTGTTAGGTTAGGCAATGAACCTCAATAACCTTGCCGCGACACGACGTTATATAATGAATCTCAATACAATGTTACTTGATGGACCTCAATACAAGTTTCGTGACAGATCCAACTATCAGATGAGATGATGAACCTCAATACAAGGTCAGAGTCAAATCTCAGAACCAGATGAGATGATGGTACTCAATACAAGGTTAGATATAAAAAAAACCAGAACAAGACGAAATGACGGGGTTACACGACGGACCGAGTACCAGATGTGACGATGAACCTTAATATAATATTAAATACACTTCAGAACCAGACGAGATGATGGACTTCAATACAAGGTTAGAGATAAACTCGAGTATCAGATGATATGGTGGACCTCATTACAATGATAAATGATGGGGCCCTTGTGAAATATAAATATGCATTCTAAAACCAAATTGTTTAACTTAATCACTGTATACATTTTTCTATTCCCTTCCTCTATTCAGCTTTATTTTAATCAATACAATAAACGCATTTATTCATTGCATTTATGAAATGAAAGCTGCTTTGAAAACAGACTGCTGGCTGCACTATTCCATTCTCGCATATCTCACCATCGGAACCTGTTACTGGCCACCCTCCCTACATGAAGTGGAGGGTTGCAAATTAACCTTCAGTTATTAAGGGTACTTTTACTTCATATACATGGCAACGCTTGTTTGCACCACTGCATCCCCTTTCAGAGGGAAATTTTAATTTTTTTTTCATTAACTCTACCTTTCAAAGGAAAAATCCAAGCACTTATTAAAAATAAGCACGTGTTTCATATTTCTGATACATAAATATATAAATTTCGAATTCATTAAAGGTTCATTATTATAATTTGTAAATGAATAAAACACATTTTAAATTACCATTTTCTCCTTTTCTTATTGTATCTGCTACGCAAAATTACTTTAATTGTTCTTGAGAAATTTTTATTTTTATGTAAGTTAAGATCTTTAACTCAGCTTTGAAAAAATGAAAGGAAATAATTGTTTAATAACTTTTATCTGTTCTTGGCCTTAAAATAAATATTAGTTTAGTACAGGGTCGTCCATGCTCATCAACAATAAATATAGCCTGTGTTCTTCAACAACCTCAATTTAATACGAAACACATTAAAGCTTTAAAAGTGTGATTTGTCTTTGCTTAGATAAATTATTGTTTTGTTAAAATACACATCAGTATCAGAAAAATGTATTTTGTTTCAATTTAGTTACTTATACATAACATAGCATGAATATATTTTAAATATATTAATGCCTGGCAACAGCTATGTATAACTAAAGATTCAGAAAAACATAATTAAACCGTTATGTTAATATTTTTTAAAAAAGGCAACTCTACTTACAAGAGCATTTATATTGAACAAACATTTGTTCACAACTTAAACCAAATGAAGGAATTTTGCTAATGTGCTTGCTTACACAAATAAATAAAAATCAATACCGTTTCAAATAAAACAAATGAATATTTTTAAGTGACTTAAAATTAAAGTAACTACAATAAAAGCAAATGTTAAAATTAATTAGAATTTTAATTGTGAGATTAAAGTAAAAAATGATATTCGAAAGTTGCTCAAACTGTCTTCAATAAACATTAATTGAGTAATAAATTAACTATTCTCTTAAATTAAATAAAGAACACTCAAAAACATCTTTAAAATCGCTTTTAAAATCCCCTCCAGTTATTTAACTTAAATAATTTCTCTGAATTGCTCGATCAACAAAACACTTTGGATAATGAATTATTCACACAGATGTGCTTTCCTCTCAATCGATGCACTGAATACATTCATCCGATTGTTTCTTCAAATAAAAACCACTCCACACAAATCAAATTTTTTCCTCTAATTTTTCTACCGCAATTTCTTCGATCAAAGTGGCAAAATATTTGGTCATCCACCTCAGATATTTGCCAAGACAACCACCGAAATCTTATTAACTTATTATGGCGCTCGGCAAAAAATATATTAGTTTCAAAGCATAAAAATGGAGACGCAATTGCTTATATCAACATAACGGTTCCGTAATAAGAACTCTCTAGCACACCCCAATGAAAATAACGCTACTTCCTCCCCCAAATAATAACATTCCAAACAAACATATCTAATGAAGAGGTCTTGACGTAATAAATATGCATCGAGCAACGCTCCAATTAGGGCTCGTGACACTTTTTATTGAAATTCTTAATTTTTTCCACCTCCTTGAAAACCCCATTACCATTGTCATTAAAAATATCTTTTTTGTTCACCCTTTTATTGGATTGGGAAGATAATCACTTTGTTTTTTACGCCACCAACTCCATTTCGGGTTGATTAGTAAACAGTGAAAGAAGCAGCTTTTCAGTTTCAATTATTTTAAGGTCGGCCACTGTTTCCTGGCTCGCGGTTAATTTTCTAATTTTCTCGGGACCTTTTTTCTTTCTTTTCTTCCTTCCCCTGTCCTCTTTCTTTTAGAAAGATCCAGATTCGAAATGAGATATCCAGAGAGAATTTATTAGGCGTCGGTTGAATTAGCTTTGTTGCCGGCGAAGAGAGGAATTTGGGATTAATTAAAAAGCTGAATGGACTCGAAGAATGGCTCCGAAGCGTTATTTCCTCAAGAAGTGGGATCTGAAATGGGAAAACAGAAGTAGTTGTAAAAAGTTAAAGGGACGGGTCAAAAATTAGATTCCGATTAAATGGTGATTGTTTGACAATAACCAATGGCCGCGAAAGGGTTAGCTGTTCGTTCTGGTACGTTCCCTGTATAATAGAATACAGAATCTTTATTTGTACTAAACACCACCATAAAGGCGTTTTTTTACATTGTGGGGTTTTATGGCGCAATGGCCATATTTAACCAAGCTGAACCAACACAAGACAGACAACGTCAAGCAATGGACATACGAACACAAGAAAAGCCTTAATGACACAGAAGAGAGAAATACACCCAAAAAAGATTACGGGAATTGAAATTGCTTTTACCTATATACACATTTGTAAAATAAACGATGTACAGCAATATTGCGTTCACCGATACAAACCAATACAATAACCTAGTTATAACTCGGTTATAACCTGGCAATAGTTTACACACTGCTATATATAGTACTGTATTGTAAATTAAATTTTTTAGCGGTCACTAAGCTCACCATAATTTTTTGAGTGCCATTATCATACAGAAACTTCGCAAGCCACTGTTTTAATTATTTCCACTTTAAATTACTTTAACATGCTTTTTTTTAATTTTATAGACGTTATATTAATAAAAAAATATCTTTATTACCACTATAAAAATCTATTTATTGCAGCTAAAATACTATGAAAGTTTTCAAAATCAGCGGTAGTTTAAATACTACCAATAATGAAAACAGCAGCGGGTTCTTTGAAATACCTGTAGGCGAAAGCACGTGATTTGAAGGGCAATCTTTCTTGGATATAGCCTACAGCTCCTTTCAAAACTTGTGCGCATCACAAATTTAAAAAAATATTAGCATAGAATTTTATCATCATACATTAATGCCGAATATGTAAGCTAGGCATATAAATCTTGTAGTTGCTGTTATAGGCTAAGCAGGATATATCTGTAAAAAATGTGCTGAAAAAAACTGCACGACAAATTTATAGAATGTTCTTTCTGTGTCTTTTTCCCTCTGATAGTGTTACCCAGTAAAGTGTTCATGTCTCTAATTCACTACTGACACCATTGATCCTTAAAAACCTGACTCGAACACTAATTCTCTAAAAATAGATTAGGAAAATAGAAAACAACTTTAATTCTTATTCCATTTTCAGACAAAACTTTTTGGTTAATTTTGTGAATGTATTATCATTCAACCCTTTGAGGGATTCACAAGCATATATCCGTCTGGCTAGCTGCGGTTTTCATTGCATGACTCCTGATCGGTTTTGGCCTTCTAGACCAAAAGAATATTTCTTAATATTCGTAATATGTGTGTTGTGAAGGAAAAACACTGCTCGAAATTCTCGTGATGCTCAGAGGGTTCAGTGGAAAATTATTTCGAAATCCTTCTACAAATAAGAGTGGAAGGGATCGATCTTCTGATCCAAACATAATTCCCATTTTTCATTTCCGTCGTGGAAATATTATGCTTTGTTACGTAGCAAGTCATTTACTCTTCTCGAATCACTCAATTGTCGAGTAACTTACCCGCCGAGTCACTTTCTTGCCGAGTCACTTTCTTGCCGAGTCATTTACCCATCTTGTCACTTACTCGTCGCAAGTCACTTAATCGTCACAGTTACGAACTCGTCGAATCAATTACTTGTCGCAAGTCACTTTATTCGACGAGTCATTTACTCATAGAGTCACTTACTCATAGAGTCACTTACTCATCTAGTTATTTACTCATCAAGTCACTTACTTGTCGAGTCACTTACGCGTAGAGTCCCATTACCTGTCGAGTCTTTTACTCGTTGCAAATCACTTATCGAGTTGCAAGTTTACTCCCATTCTTTCCACATTGAATTTTCATTTTAATTTAGTTTCACACTAATTTCTTCAGATTTTTAAATTCAAGGTTTGTTTATTCACTCTCCAAATACTACATGTTATATAAAAAACTATGGACTGTATCTATTTAGGGATAAATTGAGATAAATAAGGTAGATCGGTAGGTATTTAATTAACGTCGCACTGGAGCAACACAACGGACTATTGGCGACGATCCGGGATCAATCTCGAGATAAATATGGATTTAAAAACAAACAGGGAAGTTCTAATCCCCGATACAATCCTATTAACAGTATTTATTTAATATTTCAGCACTATCCATCTAACCAAGAACACCAAAAAATGAAGTTACACAAAATTACTTTAAAGACAATGCCGCGAAAAAAAAGAAACACAAAAACAATTACCAAAACTAAAAAAGTAATCACCTTTTTTGTATCTTCTCTTACAACCAGCAAAAATCCTGTACCTGTCGATATCGAACCGACCACACGAATAAAGAGATACAGCGACCCTTAAAAAATAAAGCTACTCCATTCTAGTGCTAATCACATTTTTAGCCAGAGTAATGAAATTAAGGTGGGGAGAAGACTCAACGGGCACGAGAGGGAGATTGACTTTTAATTTCCGTAGCTATCACAAAATGTAAAGTAAGGAATCAGATTTTGATAGACGAAGCAGGGAAGGAAAAAAAGATCGCGAGTTCTAAAAAGTTCATTCGCGTATTTGCTGTAATTGAAATATCGGGGGAATTATTGTTTTTATGGCTAATGTGAAACAATGTACGAATTACCGTGTTGAGGAATAAAGAAATATTTCCCTCTTAAATGCACTTTTTGTAGAGGAATTATTCAGCTAAGTGGGAAAGAGAAAGCTTTTTCGTTTCTGCAAAGAGCAATGCTAATTTCATCAAGATAAGTTGGAACATTGTTCCGATTGTTGAGATTTCTTTGTCATGGATTGTCCACTCTTAATGAATGTTAGTGGGAATTATCCTTGCTATAATTGAGTCGTATAGTAACGCTGAGGGCGAAACTATTATCACACAAAAACAAAGCATAATTTATACAGTTTCCTAATAGACCTTGTAAAATGTTGCCAAAGAGAGCGATGAATAGTAAATATGACATCTGCTTATATCTAATATTCATGCACATGCCTATAAGGCCTGGAGTGGTCTAGTAGGCCTGCGCATGGATATCTCGTTAAACGGGACCTAAGTTTGATCCCGTGTGCTGTTCACTGAAACGCCTTAGTATGGTTATATGTGCAGGCTAAATTAGGTCGGTAAGTCTTGATTGATGGATGAGGGTCTATAGCGCTGCACCTGTTAGCCTCGATCAAATTTGAGTATGCATGCCTATGTAATCGAGTAAAGAGGTATACTTGAGTAAATTTTTCAAAAATGTAGGTATTTTTCCTATGAAAAATGTATGCACACATTCAACAAAACATGTGCGATTTCCCATTTTGGGAGGTGGGATTCGGTACCCCTGTTAGAGGAGTAGCGGTTAAGGAACCAGAGAATTGCGAGTTCAAAACTCGATCCAACCAAAGATTGTCGTGTATATGGGGTGGGTGCTAGTTAAATCTGCCGTGGCCTCAAATGTCCTCACGTTGGCGTGGTATGGAAGTTTGGAGAGTGCAGTGCCAGCTCAGCGTGGTTCAAAATTACGTGGTGTTGATCTCGGATCTTTCCCTTTGGGTTTGTTCCCGGTCCGTGACCAATTTCCCGTTGTGTTGCTCCAGTCGACTTTAATACAACTACCTATCTACTCATAAATAAAGTTGTGTTTCCTACCATGGAGAGTTCTTAAATTTCATTTACTAGTAATAATAGGACTGTAAAAGTAAAATTGAAAGTAAAACCTTACAAAAAATTGGTATTAAAGTAATCCTCCAAACAATTTAGTTTCAGTTTCTTATTTGAATCGAGATGTTACCGAAAAAGATCTTATTGAAAAGCTCGGAATCGCATGTTATATTCATCTCCTCATTCACTGCTCAAAATTCGTTTCTTAGAAACGTTGGCACTCTTTTAATAAAAAAATATCTCCAATAAATACATAATCCCATTCACAAGACCACTTTATGATCAATGACCAGATATTTTTTCACGTGCAACCCCAATTCAAACCATAATCCTCCCTGAGTGAAATGGGAAATCAAATAACACCGAGAAACTGAAATAATATTAAAACCTTTAAACGACGGTTTTTTCCCTCCAAAGAAAACTCAATAAATCCCTCATAAAAACCTTTATTCAATGCAATTCCGAATCGGCAGAATTCTGCACTTAAATAGCGTTCTACATCGTGCGATTTAATATTATTTTACGGAGCAGCCTCCTTACCATCGAGATTCGTGGATGGGTCGCCTAAAAGCTATATCGCAGTCTTTATTACTCTCTCCCGAAGAGTGGAGGCTCTGAATGTCTGCTTTTAGGGGGTCCATTAAACATTATTGTCGGCAAGTGCCAGATCCCGACTTGTGTAATGAAGTTAACACGGGATGGCATCATAGAAAGCCAGATTATCAGATTACCTTCGGACGCTCTTGCACGGATTGGAACTCTCAGTCTGCCGTGCACTGCCATCTGGTGAGAAATGGATGAACCGATGGTTTATGATCGTATAGACTAATCCAGTGGTTCCCAAAATATGGCCCGTGGACCCAAGTATTCCGCGACAATATTTCAGAGTGATCGTGAAAATTTCACTATCCAAAACAGAGAACTTCTAAGAAACATAAAACGTTCCATTGTTTTCTCCGATTCTTTCTATGTTCAAAAATCTAAATTTTTGAATCTAAAACTATAAGTAGGAAATTCCAACAATTATTGATTTGAAAAAGCCTTGAAGTTGAGAATGACTTAATATTGAAATTATCTAACATTAGTCAGATGATCAGGAGTCCACGATGAGGTTTCAGGGGGCCGCAGAAATTTCACTAGCCAAAATAGAGGACCTTTTAAGAAAAAAATAAAACTTTCATTGTTTTCTCATATTCTTTCCTGGGCCACTCTATCCCAATTGGAAGAGCAACGGATTAGCAACCGGAAGGTTGCCAGTTCGGATCCAGCCAAAGAGCGTCGTGTACACGGTGTTGGTGAACATTGAATCTGTCCTGGCCTCAAATGTCCACATGTTGGCATGGTGTGGAAGTTGATAGAGTGGGGTGCCAGCTCAGGTGTTGCCTCGTCATCTGACCGTGGTTCAAAATTACGTGGTGTTGTCCTCGGATCTTTCCCTTTGGGATTGATACCGGACAGTCACCAATAGCCTGTTGTGTTACTCCAGTGCAACATTAATTAATTACCTACCGATTCTTTTCTATGTTCTAAAATCTAAGTTTTTGTATCTGAAACAAGTAGGAAATTCCGACATTTATTGATTTGAAAAAGTCTTGAAATTGTGAAGTTATCTGACATTAGTCAGATGAACAGGAGTCCGCAACAAAGTTTCAAGGGGCTCGCTGAAAGTTCACTAGCCAAAATAAAGAACTCTAAGATAAATAAAACATTCTGTTTTGTCCGACTTTTCTATGTTCTACAATATAAGTTTTAAAACATGAAACAATTAGGAGATTCCAGCATTTATTGATTTGAAATAGTCTTGAAGTTGTGAATAAGAGAATGACTTAATCTTGAAAATATCTGACATTAAACGAAACATTGTTGAGTTAACTAATAGAAAGCAGCTTCACTGTTCACATTAAGGTAAATGCAACATCATGAAGGAAGTAGCTTTGAAATTCGCATGGTACATAATAGATCATGGAAGGGCATGCAAATGACTAGCATAGCGTCGTATATGCAAGTTATGTGTGCCAGTAATGCCTCCTGTAAACAGTATAAAAAGAACAGAGTACCGATTTTCATTATTGGAATTGTATTTCCTCGCTGCTCCTGTGTATTAGAAGCTAAGTAACGCATCTTCGAAAAATACGACAGTCATACAAGCAACCACGTTTCTGAATTTGACAAAGAGAAAGCTGTGGCTTATCATTCCGAGAAATCGATACTCATGTTAGACGAAATCAAGCGACATGACATCGTGTTTTCAGACGAATCTCGATTCTGTCTACAGCACTACGATGGTCGTATCCAAGTTTGACTGCACCGCGGCGAAAGACTCCATGACTCTTGCATTATGCATCGTCATATATGTTAGTCACCTGACGTTATGGTATGTGCGCCATTGGATTCCACTCTCACATACGCCTAGTATGCATTGCCAGTATACTCAACAGCCACCGCTACATATCTGAAGTGTAGTAGCCTGCAGTAGTCTTCGCTTATTTCCAATACTTGCCTCAAACCAGCAGGACAATGTGGGATCTCACATCTCATGCGATGTACATTTCCTCAATGTCTGTCAGGTTTTGCTTTTCCATGGCCATTATAATGGATATGAGCATCGTTATGCACATTTCATAAGTCGCTTCTTTCATGGCCATTGTGTTGTTGTTGCTAATCTACACGTCTAGCTCCAGCTAAACAAAATTCACAAGTCCATTCACCCGCAGAAAGTTATACACCAAAAGAGGTTCAGAAAACTGGTCGTCTTGAGACAACTCCAGGTACTCAAGAATGTGTGCAGGACAGGACAGGTCCGACATGGCCATTGGAATGGATATTAGTATAGTTATACACATTACATAAGTCTAACATTGAAATAAAATTAGTCAAAATATGAAACGAAATTTTGTTTATATTTTTGGTAAATACTCTTATTGGTGTTAATTCTAATTTCCAATAAAATGCATGGCAAAAAAGCACACCTCAGTCATGTTATCCCAATTATATTTCCTTTTTTGTGCTGATATTTAGCGCAGTAGTTTTAGAAACATCATGCAGCTCCACAACTCAAATCAAGCAAACTTTTAAGTAAGCGGAAAAATTGGCGAATGGATGCCCGTAACGGTCGATTTTATATCGTTCATATCCTCTATTGCCATTCGACAACGAACAAATAACGTCGAATTCTGTGCACGTACATTAGTGAAATATATACAGAGATAATATTTAAAAATGTTCCTTGAAAGGGAAGAAAAGAAGATTAAATCATATCGATAAAATATAATCGAAAATTAAAGGTATAGGATATCGAAAATATTTAATTTTTAATCCAGAAATTTGAAGTGAGGTTCAAAGTTATTAAAGAGGTTTATAATGGATTTAACTCTCTGAGTGTCATGAGATTTTTTTTCTAGTAGTGTAGTATTGTTTTTATTTTACATAACATTTAATGACAAATAACCACATCTATATATTGAAATAAACCTACGAAATATTCTATTGGTCGAGAATGTCAAAACTGATTGAAAGTCATTCTAAAAAGACTGCTGGTTGCTGAACGGATATATGCGTGTGAACCCATCAGAGGAGTTATTCCAAAAATATTAAAAATGGTTGTAGTTTAATTTACGGGGAATTCAGAGACAAAAAATTGATAACATTGGACAAGTTGTTTGACCATGCATTTCAGAATTTTTGGTCATTTCATTGTCTTATATAAGTTAAGTCAAACCGCGCGCCGTTTAAGTATTACCCCTGTGGTTCTTAGACTTTCAGCAACTGAATGGGCTGAAAGAATTTTGTATTCAAATTCTAAATTATTGTCAAAATATCGGCAGGAAAGATTTAAAAGAATAAGACTAATGCTTCCCTTAAAAATTGAAGATCTAACTAAAATAAAATAATAATTTTTGTATAGGCGAAAGTAATTTGATACCACGTTCAAAGCGGTGGTTAATAGCTTTTAAATCTTGGGGGGGGGGCTTGAACAAAGAAACGAAATTTTGACGTATTTGGTCTGTTTAAAGCATAAATTTGTTCTAATACTTGATAAATTTGGATATCATCCATTTAAATGCGAGTTTGTATATTGTCCATTTTAAACTGTCCTTCATACAGGAGGCGGAAGAAAACTAGTCAAATGGCTCTAGAATTTAAATTTTACATTTTAATAAACGGACACGGCCATTTTTTCTAAAAAAAATTTACAGAATACGTTGAGTCTCGAAATAGAATTCAAGCACCAGTTTTCCTTTTTCTTAGTTTATCTTTTTCTATCGCATGTGGGGTGACAATGATTTGAACAAAACTACCTTTCGTTTATGAATTAAAAGATCTTAAAATTAGAAAGAAATGACATTCATTTTATGAAATATAACAAATCGGAACTATTCCTTCTTTATAAATAGTAGTTTGCACTCATTCAACATAAAATATTCGGTTGTTTAACATTGCAAAAACATCTATATATAGAGTTACATGCTTCAGCACTGGTAGTCTTATCTTAACCCTATCTATAAATATAAAACAAAGTTGGCATCTGTCTGTCCTTTACATAAATCTACAACGTTTGACCAATCTATACCAAATTTAGCACACTTATTCTTTAAAAGTAGGGTAGCATAGGCTACATGTTAATTACCGCTCTAATCGTCCTAGGCGTGCAGGAGCTAAAAACAATTCGACAATTCGAAATCCTCATAGGAATAACATTGAGTGTTATTACGTATGCAACTCAAATTGCTTTACCAGTATTGCTGGAAAAAAAATTATTTCCCCATAACATTATATTTAAATAATTTAAATTCTAATACTTATGCTTGATCTTAGTTTTTTATTTCTTTCCAAAATATCAATAATCTATAAATATTTGACTAATCTTTTGAAATTATTAAAATTGTTCAATTTTGTATAATTATATATGTAACCATTGTAAAACGAAGTTTAGTTTATTACACAAATAAAATGTACGTAAATATCTGAAAACTTTTAAAGTGTAACTAAACAATATTCATTTCGTATTGCGGTCATTTTATTGGTATAGAAAACAGGAAAAGAAGACTGGCACTTATTTTCTGAGTACGTGCTTAAGAGAACTACGAAACATTGAACTTAAGAAACACGAAGTATTTTTAAGTGATAAAAATAACAATCAAAAACACACATTGAAGCTAATTTAATCAGCTTAAATCGAAATTTCGTTTATCGCACAGATAAAATGCACTTAAACGTGTTTGAAAACATTCAAGGTATCGCTAAACAAAGTTCATTTCACTTTGCGGTCTTTTGGTTGGTATAATAAATCGTGAGAGATTGTCACTTATTTTGGGAATACGTGCCTACAAAGAACTGGAAAACATTAAAACTCAGAAATACGAAATATTTTAATAGAAAAAATAACAATGAAAATACACAGTGAAGCTAATTTAAACAGCGTAAATCGAAGGTTTATCGCACAAATAAAATGCACGTAAAAATGTCTGAAAACATTCAAAGTATTAAACAGTGTTCATTTCGCTTTGCGGCCTTTCGATTGATATAGAAAACCTGGAAAAAATTGGTACTTATTTCCTGGATACGAACCTACAAAAAACCACGAAACATTCTAACACAGAAGCATGAAATATTTTGTTATAAAAACAACAATTGAAAATACACACTGAAGCTAATTAAATCAGCTTAAACCGAATATTCGTTCATCACACAGGTAAAATATACGTAAATATGTCTCTGAAAGCATGTAAAGTATCACTAAACAATGTTCATTTTGCTTTGCTGCATTTTGATTGGTATAGAAAACCGGAGCAAAAGAGTGACACTTATTTCTGAATACGTGCCTACAAAGAACTAAGAAAGGCTGTAACCCAAGCACAGAGCGAAAGATTCGTACATTGTCTCGTACCTTAAACGCAGAAGGTAAAGAGACCCTATCCCTAACCATATTGCTTTCAAATGCATGGGCGCATACGGTATTCGAAGAAACACACACATATTGAATATATGCATTCGGGAGAAAAAAGGGAAAACGGGAAAGCTCTCCCGAGTGGAGAAGGAATTCAAAAAAGGAGTTATAAATTCCCGGTGCTTTCAATCCATCCCTTGAAAAGCGTCGGTAGCGACAAAATGACATTTTTTTCCCCGCCTATGCTCGGATTCCGATACAAAAAGTACCTTATAAATCAATAGACATGCGCATATAGAGTTCACTGCATAGCGCCTTTATCCCTGCTTTCTTCCCTAAGCTGCGGGAAGGGGCGGCAGGGAAGAATGGGAGAAAAGAGGCACAAAATCTTTTCCGGAGTAAAGGTGAAAACGGGAAAAAAAGGAAAAGAGACATAGTGTGATATAGGAAATATCTGGATTTCTTTCCCGTTCCTCTTCATGTGTCAGCGCGTCTAAAGGGAAAGGAGAGGATGTTAAGAAGAGGTTTATTGAGTCTGGAGAGGTATTTCTTGTCGTAATTACATTATTCTTGGGCGGGGAATTCTTTCTAGGGGAGACGATGGTTGGGGAAAGATGTCTTTATTTTTTCCCCTTTTATTGTGAGAGGGGGACGCGTTTTCGATAAGGACTCGTAATTTCATATTAGATACTTTTTTCGGAAGCTACATTGTGTTTCGATTTATTTTGAATTTAATTAAAATATTTGCGAAATAATCGGGGATACAGAATGTGAGGGGAGACTGTACGTGTCTTGTAAAGCCTGTGCCGTTAAATCATTTTTGCCGTAATGCTTTAAGATTTTATAGAAATGGGAGCTGCAGCAATAACAAATTTTCGTTTAAAATTGTATTCCTGGTTAATAATCATAGCGTCGGATTACAGTTAAGCCCATAAGATCAAAATTTTCAAGATGTGAATTTTTTAGCTTTTCGAAACCAAAATTTAGTGATCTGTAAACTGGTGAAGTCCACTGAAACATTTTTTCTTTGCAGGAAGTTCTAATTCCTTCATGATAAACACACTCAGTGAGTTTAGCAAAGGAGTAGAGTTTTACCCCTGTGTTTTTAGCTCATTGATCTAGGTAAGTACGTAGCCCTCTCGTAATTTTCAACCACGATGATGATGACGATACCACTTTCAAAAATTGCATTTAGTGTAGTAGCTAGTAGACCATACCATATAGCTAGTAACTATCCTTCGAGAAGCAATTTTTCTGTTTTGTATAAAAATCTATTATAATTTTCTTACAATTGAAAAATATGCTTCTACTTCTTAATAATGTAAAAGTAAAAAACATTTGTGGCAGCAAAATAAATCATTAGTTAAACTGATCGTCGATTGCTAATTATCAATCTCCACTGTTGGGATGAAACAACACAGAAAAATTTGGTATCAGGTTCAAAATTGAAGCTGTCTCGGAGACTATACCTAGCACTCTACATTATATGGTTGATTTCACTATACAGCTCCAGTTCAGATTTACCTTCTGGGGAACTTATTAGGCAGATGACTCCAAGAAATCCAGTCTAGAGGTTTTGCATTGACCCATGATTATGATCCATGGTCAAAACTTTGTCTCTAAATTTTACTACTTCACGTCTATGAGTGTTACCAAATGTTTTCCACTGCCAAATTTAATGTTACTTTGACCTGCATATTTATTGGAATAGGGATTTAAATAATTAATTTTCGAATTTTGCTCTACTTAAAGCACTTCAGTTCAATACCTCCAACATAATTGAGTGTATTATACTACGAGAAGTCCAATAACATGATTCACTAGTCTGCCACCAACATAAAGTTTTATTCCGTAGACCAAATACATTTTTGATCGAAGGATATCTTTACATTGGTTTTCATAGTATTTCTTTGACACATAGATCTGAAGTGTTCCTTCACAAAGTTAAAGCCAAAGTTTTAGAAATGCTTGACCTGTGTACGAACGATGTTATAAATGGCGCTTTCTATGCCATCCCTAACTGGCACCATTAATAAGTTGTTTGTGGAATAGCTGCCTATAAAAAAACATTCTTAAAAACAAGTGCACACGCTTATT
This sequence comes from Meta bourneti, assembly GCA_933210815.1. Taxonomy (NCBI): domain Eukaryota; kingdom Metazoa; phylum Arthropoda; class Arachnida; order Araneae; family Tetragnathidae; genus Meta; species Meta bourneti. Next base: position 71,428,069 of record OW119929.1, on the reverse strand, counting down.
CGTCATTCACGTTAGAAACACAGTTCATCAAAATTTCCGCTCTTACGATGCAAGCATACTTTCACAGTAGTCATTCACGTTTAAAACACAGTTCATCAAAATTTCCGCTCTTACGATGCAAGCATACTTTCACAGTAGTCGTTCACTTTTTCTTACCCTAGACATTTGCTCCATTGATCCTTATGACCGAACATCGTTCAGTTGAATATATACAACTACTTGTACCTGCAGACAGCTTAGTTTCATTCATCATTACATCACTTTCAACAATACAGATACTCTAGACAATGATGACCAAACATGGTTTAGTGGGATATATACGTATATTTACTTTACTTACACACAACACCGTTTTCCACCACTTTCGACAGTATTGATGCTCCATATACCCTGTTAAAAAGCATTGTTTAATGGAATATATGTATCATACAGCTTAGTATCATCCATCATCACGTACCTTTCGACACTATAGATGTTTCATGGACCCTAATGACCAAGCATCATTAAATTTTAACGTATAAGATATAGTATATACAACTACTTGTATACCACAGACATAATTTTATTTATTATTGCATCACTTTTGACAACATGATGACCAAAGTTCGTTCAGTGGAATATATGCGACTTGTACCTGCAGACAACATAGTTTCATGCATCATTGCATCACTTTTGACAATATAGATACACAAAGCTTGTTTTTGAGCATATTAAGACGTATTCTTAAGTTAGTATGTTGGATTTTTATGATATAATTACCAATTCTATCCAAACTGCGCCGAAAACACTGGCTATTGTCGAGTGATATATATATTTCTATGACGTGAATTGAGGGTCTTGCAAAGAAGGACGAAAATTTGCTATGAAAGGTTCATTTACTGTGATGATGAAATTACACTATCCAGAGAATGATGGAATTACGCTATACAAAGATATATCCAGTGCAACCAGGAAAAAAATACAATGTTCTATGCACATTGTCCTCACTTGTGCAACCTGTTGTACCACTCTGTACTTTCTTTTCTTACCTTATTGCCCAAACTGTCCCCTTTTGGCTGGCTGGGTCCCCACGTGCCCCTTGTGGGTAAAAGTGGAGTGAAACTTAGAAACACTGGATGTATTTAATCACAAACTAACTTACTTTTGGATGGCAGAAAAAATATCTCTGAAAATAAAAGTTCATCTTTAGCCAACTTTAAATACCCATCCCCTTGGAAAATAAGTATCGAAGACAACGCAATTTCATTGGGTGAATATTATGTTCGATATCACGGCTCCCGCTTCCAGTTCCTTAAAATATGCAAATATAATGAGAGAAATAGAAACCAACCTCCAAACGCCTTTTCTAATCGCGACAAAAATCGGACTAGGGAATTGCCTTCCGACCCCTTCAGCGAAGACAAAAAAGATACACCGGACGCAGGAAAAAGCCCCGAAGTCGAAAATGCAGGGGGAGGGGGCTCTTCTGTTTTCCAGCACCCCCTCGCGGAAAATAATAGAAATAAAAAAAATAAAAAAGGAATTCAGAAATAAAAACCCACCACCAAAAACACAAAAAGGAATGGAGATAGAAACGAAGAGTGAAAAAAAGAGAGAGGGGATGGAAAAAACCCCAAGCCAGCCGAAATCGCCTCTCTCATTTGCATAACAATAACCTCTCCACATCGAGACGTTGACGTTAGGCGACAACTCTTCAATCTGGTGGCTTCACCTTGGTTACTTAACGAGGTTACGCGGCTACGCCATGCCCAGGAGGTAAAGAATATATCACTATCCCAGTATCTCCCGTGGCTGCGGGCGCAGCACATTGAAACCTATCAAAGCGCTATTCAAGGGATAATTTGCAATCAGAATCCCTGGGCCCAGATATATGTGCGATATATATTTCCCCCACTCTTTTTTCCCTTTTCCCTATTTCGCTTTCTGATGTCGCCTGGAGGGGGCGAGGAGAACCTAGGTGGCGCTATGGGTTCTTCCTGGGAAGGGTGTCCCGCAATTTGTCGTGTTTTAAAAGCAATTGGAAGCGTCCCCTACGCGCTAAACCCAATTTGTAACGTAGCGCGGTTCTCGTTTTTCGAGTTTTTGGTGCGTTTGAGAGGGCTCGGAAATGCCATCACCGGCGTCAATTCGCATTTACATTTGCGAAACATTCGTTTAGCGTGCACGTTGGGGAGGGGCCGCTCATAAACTGAGATCCGCTGCTCTGGGGATTTTGGTCTTTTTCGGCTTTAGCGCACTAGGTTGGGATTCGATTGGATGGGCGATTTCCGATCGTTCATTGTGAAAGGAATCCAACTTGTTGAAATCAATTGCCTGAGTGTAGAAGATAAATAAAGTCTCAAAAATTAAACATTACTCTTTGTTCCTCAGTTAGACACTCGATTGTCTTTTTAGACGTCATTCAAGTCGCATGCAACATTAGCTTGGCGTGTGCGGTGTGAAAGAGCCGCTCATAAACTGAGGTCCGCTGCTCTGTGGATTTTGGTCTTTTTCGGCTTTAGCGCACTAGGTTTGGATTCGATTGGATGGGCGATTTCCGATCGTTCATGGTGTAAGGAATTCAACTTGTTGAAATCAATTGCCTGAGTGTAGAAGATAAATAAAGTCTCAAAAATTAAACATTACTCTTTGTTCCTCAGTTAGACACTCGATTGTCTTTTTAGACATCATTCAAGTCGCATGCAACATTAGCTTGGTGTGTGCGGTGTGAAAGAGCCGCTCATAAACTGAGGTCCGCTGCTCTGGGGATTTTGGTCTTTTTCGGCTTTAGCGCACTAGGTTGGGATTCGATTGGATGGGCGATTTCCGATCGTTCATTGTGTAAGGAATCCAACTTGTTGAAATCAATTGCCTGAGTGTAGAAGATAAATAAAGTCTCAAAAATTAAACATTACTCTTTGTTCCTCAGTTAGACACTCGATTGTCTTTTCAGACATCATTCAAGTCGCATGCAACATTAGCTTGGCGTGTGCGGTGTGAAAGAGCCGCTCATAAACTGAGGTCCGCTGCTCTGGGGATTTTGGTCTTTTTCGGCTTTAGCGCGCTAGGTTGGGATTCGATTGGATGGGCGATTTCCGATCGTTCATTGTGTAAGGAATCCAATTTGTTGAAATCAATTGCCTGAGTGTAGAAGATAAATAAAGTCTCAAAAATTAAACATTACTCTTTGTTCCTCAGTTAGACACTCGATTGTCTTTTCAGACATCATTCAAGTCGCATGCAACATTAGCTTGGCGTGTGCGGTGTGAAAGAGCCGCTCATAAACTGAGGTCCGCTGCTCTGGGGATTTTGGTCTTTTTCGGCTTTAGCGCGCTAGGTTGGGATTCGATTGGATGGGCGATTTCCGATCGTTCATTGTGTAAGGAATCCAACTTGTTGAAATCAATTGCCTGAGTGTAGAAGATAAATAAAGTCTCAAAAATTAAACATTACTCTTTGTTCCTCAGTTAGACACTCGATTGTCTTTTCAGACGTCATTCAAGTCGCATGCAACATTCGCTTGGCGTGTGCGGTGTGAAAGAGCCGCTCATAAACTGAGGTCAGCTACTCTGGGAGTTTTGGTCTTTTTTGGCTAGTGCGCTGGGTTGTAATTCGATCGGATGGGTGATTTCCGATCTTGTAAGGAATCCAACTTGTTGAAACCGATTGCTGGATGTAGAAGATAAATAAAGTGTCCCAAAAATTAAATATTCCTCTTTATTCATCAGTTAGACGACTCGCTTGTCTTTTCAGACATTATGAGTTCATTTAAGTAATCAAATATATGTTTGACGCGTACGTTGAGAAAGGGCCGCTCACAAACTGAGGTCCGTTACTCTAGGCACTTTTGTCTTTTTGGCTAGTATGCCAGGTTGAGATTCGATTGGATGGACGTTTTCAGATTCTTCGTTTTCAGACAGCAAATGGAAGAGAAATTTAAGACAGAAAATGAGAGAAAGGAATATAAACGAGTTCTTAAATATTTCGGTTTTGTTTTATTTGGGTCTTATGTTCGTCGGGCACAGACCCCAAAATAATAAATATTTTGGATATCTTGCCTCGTATTTTATAAGTTTGGTTGTTTTGGGGGCTTTATATACCAAGGGCCATATTTGGCCAATCTACGCCAAACACAAGACAGACACCGTCAAGTAGTGGAATACACACACAAGTGGTACTGATACATCCAGGGTAAGTTACAGGATTGAACCTGCGCCGCCTACAACTCAGGTATTTATTGTGTTAGGATCCAACCTGGTTGAAACCGGTTATCAAAGTAAGAAAATAAATAAATGAGTCCCAAAAATTAAACATCGATCTTTGTTCATCAGTTGGAGCACTTGATTGCCTTTTGAGACATACTGACATTTACGTCAATTTTTGTGTTTGTACAAGTATCACATAGATCATACACTACAAGTATCATATGAATTTTATTCAATATATTTTAATAAAATTGTACATATTTTATCAAATATATTTTAATTTAGTTAATACGCTATTTTAATCTCCTTTGCTTACATATTTAAACAAGTTTCTTGTAAAAACATCTGGTAACTATACTTAAATCAACTATAATTTGGTAGTTTTGGAGAATGTATATTGAGCTCAATATACAGGAATGCATATTGAGTATTGCGATTACTTGGATTGTTTTACCAGTACTTCTGAAAAAAACAATTATTTTCCAAAAATTATTTTTAAGGAATTTGAACTTTGATACTTTATTTTGAGCCTTACTTTTCTTTGCGACATATAAACTATCTCCGATTGTTTGGGGACAGACGATATTTTGCAACGAACAAAAACGAAATGGAAACTCGTGTTCGTTGAACTCGTGCAGTGATATTATTTTCTGTTTACTTTTCGCTCGGAATTAATTGCGTATTTTAAAATTTTGTCCAATTTTTAGTTGTAAATTGTGGCAACTATGCGAGATCTTGAGGAAAAAAGAACCGCGAATTAATATCTTCCGAACAAATCTACTTTAACTTTATTTCGCTGTTTCGTGTTGTAAATTTATTGAATATTTATTTTTTAATAAATTGTAAATCCTTTTTTCATCACACTCAACGTTATCATAAAGTATTCGATTTAAAGTGGCATGTAAGTCAGAATACAGAAAGCAAATTTTAAGTAGAATTTGGCCGTTATTGAGAGAATATTAATGTTAAAAAATCCAAACTTGAACTTTTGGAATATTAAAAATTCTTTGTCATAGTGACAAGAAGTAAAGGTGGATTATTTTGCGAATTGAAGCTGTATTTAAACAACTTATTATATATGCTAAAAGTTTGTTAAAAATAGAGATTTTCTTTAAAAAATGCTGTCAAATCGATTTACCAATTTTTTAGAAATGGTAATGGGTGGTTACCTTTGCTTTGTCGATACTGAGGACATGCAATTTTAAAGCAAGTTGTTTTACTATTGAACTTGCCACAAAATGGAGTTAAAAAAATGTATCCCTTTAAAAAAAGTAATGAATATCTTATCAAATTAATTTGCCATACTTCCCTTAAAGATGGTGAAATTCGATAATGTCGCATGACTGGTGCAAAAATGCCAGAAGTCAAAAAATATTGATAGGATGATTATTTGGAATTATTCTTCGAAAGAGAAAAGTGATTATTGTGGTCACTTCAATCTATAGCTAACCAATTCAACCAGAGTATGGTCGGGTACATTTGCTAGTATAAAGTTTCAATTTGGGATTTCTTACAAAACGTTTCAGTCTAATGAAGCAATTGAACGGGGCTTCGTCAACCCATACACCTTGAAAACATCTAACCACACGAGAAACAATAAAATCATAAAAGACACTTTTCCTTGAGCAGGCACACAATTTCGCATACTAAAAAAAGAAAAATAAATTTTTATTTGATGTAGTGTTTGCATAGAGATATAGAAATATTTTTAAATGTTGGCAAAATCGATTTTACAACTTTCTTAGAAAGTAACTAATGAGAGTAAGGAATCGTAAGCAGTCTGAGTATTCTTTGCCTTAAAAATTAACTGTACAATCGGTGCTTTAGGTCTTGATTTTCCGTTGAAACATTGCTTTTTAAGCGTAAAAATTTACATTCAAAACACTCTTACCCTTTTGAGGGTAATGCATGCATTATTCCACCATGCAACCGGCAGTTTTCCCGGCATGGACCACCAGCTTTAGACTTCTTGACTAGTCATTATATGTATATTGCAGGAAAAAAACCGGAGTATACTACTTGAATATCTCGTTAATCTCACAGGAATAGAAGAAACAATGGAGAGGTTAGTGGGGTAACGTTCCTTTAAAGACAAAGAAGTAATGAATATAACAGAGATGGATTTGATGGATGAAAAGTCGAGAATTGAATCAGATGCAGAAATTTATGTTAAATACATAAAAATTGTGAACTTCGAAAAAGTAGATTTAGGAATCATGTATAAAAAATTTAGAGGAGATTTAGGAAAGCAATGGTATGTAAAACGAAATAAGATTTGAATGGGGATTTTCTCTAATCAAATCTTTTAAATTTAGAATTGCACTTTTGAAAAATCTAATACGATGATGATTGACAGAAGGATAGACAATTAAAATATGATGAATAAATACTAAAGGGAATGACTCATGATTGGCATAGAGGGAAACTGTCTCCCTAAAAAGATGAAGGTGAGTGAATCGTGTATGTCCAATGCGAAGGCGGATCAGTTTGTAAACAGTCTTTCGCATTGGTGAACATGCCATTCTGAAATACAGAGGGTGAAAACCATAGAAGAAATATAAAAGTAGGGTGAGCAATGGTAACCTTTGTATACGCCCAGGATCATTTGACCAAAACTAGTAATAGCGTGACCCTTAGACTACTTTTGTCTTGCCGGGTGGAAACGAACATTATCTGATTAGTCCACGTGATATGTTAGTAGACTTTGATTTCACCACTTTTATCGCCACTCTATAGAAATGCGCATTCAAGCATCTACCTTGTCTGATTAGTCCACGTGATATGTTAGTAGATTTTGATTTCACCACTTTTATCGCCACTCTATAGAAATGCGCATTCAAGCATCTACCTTGTCTGATTAGTCCACGTGATATGTTAGTAGACTTTGATTTCACCACTTTTATCGCCACTCTATAGAAATGCGCATTCAAGCATCTACCTTGTCTGATTAGTCCACGTGATATGTTAGTAGACTTTGATTTCACCACTTTTATCGCCACTCTATAGAAATGCGCATTCAAGCATCTACCTTGTCTGATTAGTCCACGTGATATGTTAGTAGATTTTGATTTCACCACTTTTATCGCCACTCTATAGAAATGCGCATTCAAGCATCTACCTTGTCTGATTAGTCCACGTGATATGTTAGTAGATTTTGATTTCACCACTTTTATCGCCACTCTATAGAAATGCGCATTCAAGCATCTACCTTGTCTGATTAGTCCACGTGATATGTTAGTAGATTTTGATTTCACCACTTTTATCGCCACTCTATAGAAATGCGCATTCAAGCATCTACCTTGTCTGATTAGTCCACGTGATATGTTAGTAGACTTTGATTTCACCACTTTTATCGCCACTCTATAGAAATGCGCATTCAAGCATCTACCTTGTCTGATTAGTCCACGTGATATGTTAGTAGACTTTGATTTCACCACTTTTATCGCCACTCTATAGAAATGCGCATTCAAGCATCTACCTTGTCTCATTAGTCCACGTGATATGTTAGTAGACTTTGATTTCACCACTTTTATCGCCACTCTATAGAAATGCGCATTCAAGCATCTACCTTGTCTGATTAGTCCACGTGATATGTTAGTAGACTTTGATTTCACCACTTTTATCGCCACTCTATAGAAATGCGCATTCAAGCATCTACCTTGTCTGATTAGTCCACGTGATATGTTAGTAGACTTTGATTTCACCACTTTTATCGCCACTCTATAGAAATACGCATTCAAGCATCTACCTTGTCTGATTAGTCCACGTGATATGTTAGTAGATTTTGATTTCACCACTTTTATCGCCACTGTTGGAATCGGTCTCAAACCTCCAATTATAGTGCCGTGTGGGGCACATAAATTTGAAGAATGTAAATCTTTGAATGTATAAAAGTGAAGAAAGATTGGGGATCATGATCTGATCAGACTTCTTGTATGTTTTTAAACCATAAGACTTGGCTACGTAATAAAATTTATTTTTAAAGTATAAAACTCTGTCTTCAATCGATAAAACCCAACAATTGGTTATGGGCCACAGACCTTAAGCTGAACCTGAATTCTGCCACTACCGGTTTCCAGTATGATGGGTATTCAAGAAATGTCCATGTTTTCCTTCCCGAAGTTATCGGATTTCAACTATGCCACGTGGAAGACGGACATGAAGGTATTGCTAATGGACCGGAACTGCTGGGATTTTATCACTAAAACGGAACCTCTATTATTGGAAGATGCTCCAGAAAAAGAAAAAAGAGACTATCATTATAGGAAGCAGAGGACATATACAACTATCTACCAGGGCATAGACAGAAAATATCAAGTCTTAATTTCATCTACTGAAGACGGTAAGGAAGCCTGGGATATATTAAAGACCAACTTTGAACCAGCATCTAGAGCACGATTGGCAGGCCTTGTGGACGAGTTCTTTTCAATCCGCTATCAGCCGGAGGACGAATCCATTGGACTCTTCTGCAAACGAGTGCATGAGAAGCTGTTACAGATAAAAGAATGTGGATTCGAAATCCCAGACCTTTTAGTTTGCTTTCAACTAATAAGACATTTGCCTCACGAATACGATAATCTGGTACAATTGCTATACAGGATGGATGACAACGAGTTCACGCTAGACAATTTGTCTAAACATTTAATAACAGAATCCAGCCGAATCGAGCTGAAGCGGAAGGACGAAGACACAAAATTAAGTATCGTGGCCGATGCTTATGCTACAAGAAACAAGTCATCTAGATACAAGGAGACACGGGCGTCTACTCCTGATCACAGCAGATGCGTACTGGACCCTGAATTAATTCCTTCAAGCCCAAGAAAGTCGACAGTTTGTCGTATGGGGCCGCGACCATTCTGCAACTACTGCAAAAAGTCGGGACATTACGAATCGAAGTGCTTCAAGAAATGCAATCGGCAGAAACCTGGTGGTGAATTATTTTATATGGAGGACAATCCAAAAACTGATCTTCAACGTGCCTATGCAGTTTCAAATTTTCCAAATGAAAGACCGAGGGAATTTCTCATTGATTCTGCTGCAACTGCTCACTTCTGTAAAGAACGTGATATGTTTACGACATTCAGAAAACTACCACCACAGAAGATCCTAGTCGGAGACAAGGACAGCACCTCGGAAGTATTAGGTATGGGTGATATTCAATTTACAGTTTTAGATAGAAACAGAAATTATGATATAACTTTAAAAGATGTGTTATACTCGCCTAATATGAGAAGAAATTTAATTAGTGGTGCTCGTATTGACCTTGTGGGAAACCAAATTAAATGGGGAAATAACAAAATGATTATTTATAATAGTTATAATAAATATTTGTTTACTGTTCCCAGAATTGGAAAATTGTATATCTTAAAAGGTTATCCCAAGATTAAAAATTATACATATGTAACTGGTTTAGATCTAGAAAAAGCCCACCGTAGGTTTTGTCATGTTAACATGCCCTTAATTGAAAATATGAGTAAAATTAATTGTGTAAAAGGAATTGAAAAACTTAATTGTAAGAATATAGATAAAAATTGTAAGATCTGTGCTATTGCTAAATCCACTAGAATATCCTTAAAAAGAAACTATATGTACGAAAGGAAAACTAAAAATGTTTTGGAAAGGATCCATATGGATTTGTGGGGTCCTGCTCCAGTTAACTCTCTAGGTGGAAACAAATACTTTTTATCTATTATTGATGATTTTTCACGTAAAGTAACTGTTTATATTATTCGAAATAAGAATGAAGTTTTTGATTACTTTAAAAAATACTTGGTTAAAGCTGAAAGACAGCTAAATGTTAAGTTAAAATGTGTCCGAACTGACAATGGTTTAGAATTTTGTCACAAAGAATTTAAAAAGTTTTTAAATGATATAGGAATAAAAATCGAAAGAACTTCAACTTATACCCCTGAACAAAATGGCATTGCAGCAAGGTTCGATAGAACAGCCATGGATTGTGTCAGAGCTATGCTTCAAGACAGTGGTTTACAACCACAATTTTGGTCAGAAGCACTTTTAACATTTATTCATACTAAAAATAGATGCGAACACAAATTAACTGAGGGTATATCTCCTAACGAAATTTGGACTGGTTTCAAACCATCGGTAAAACATTTTAGAATTTTTGGCTCTTTGGCATATGTTCATATTCCTAAAATACAGAGAAATAAATTACAACCCAGAGCAAAACTTGGTATTTTGACAGGATATGGTTTGAAAACTAAAGGTTACAGAATATATATCCCAAACGAGAAGAGAATAGTTGAAACAGTCCATGTTCATATCGACGAAAGTAAGAAAGCTGTTGATGTACTATTTGGTAAAAACTTTGAGTACGTTTCTTTCGATCTTAATTCTAATATTCCTATTTATCAATCAAATGAAAATATAAAAGTAAAATCGGAAAGTGAAACCCAAGTTTTAGATTCTAAAGATTTAGATAAAACTGAGAACTTAAAAAGTCTTAACATTTCAAATTGGCGAAGAATCGAAAAACCTAGAAATAAAAGCAATAGGATAGATGTATACTATTATTCTCCTGAAAATTTGAGAATGAGATCTTTAAATGATATTAAAAAGTACTGTACTAAAAATAAGATTAGGTTTGATCCTGTAAATTTCAATTTTAAGCCAGAAACTGAACATCCTAATGTGGATATTTCTAATGTGCCATCTACTTCTAGTGATGAATCTAATTTTTTAGACCAACAGATGTACGACATGTATGATCAGTGTTACAATGTCGAAATCCCCAAAAGTTATGAAGAAACGCAAGCAAGTAAGGATAAAATTAAATGGAATACTGCCATGAATGAAGAAATTCAGATAATGAAGGATAGGCAAGTATGGAAATTAGTGGACACACCCCCAAATACAACCATAATTGGAAGTAAGTGGGTGTACAGCATAAAAATAGACGAAAACAATATACCTAAAAGGTATAAAGCTTGTCTTGTTGCTCAAGGTTTTAAGCAAAAACCCGGCATTGATTTTAAAGATATTTTTTCACCAGTTGTGAATTTTTCTATTGTTAGATTATTGTTTGTACTATTGATTTCTATGTTGGGTTGGTATCACTGTCAAGTTGACGTGAAAAGTGCATATTTATATGGACACCTTAAGGATACTATATACATGAAACAGCCAAAAGGATTTGTGCTGAAAGGATCCGAAAACAAAGTATGTCTATTGGAAAAGGCTATATATGGTCTGCATCAAAGTGGTAGAGAATGGAATTTGGAATTAGACGGTATTTTAACTAAATTAGGATTTTCTCAGTTAAATTGGTGTAATTGTGTCTACAAATTTAAAGATGTAATTTTAATTGTTTATGTAGATGATATGGTTTTGTTTTCAAAAAGGGAACATTTGATAAATGACGTAATCGAATTATTGGACAAAAAATTGGATCTTACAGTCCTAGGTAAAACTAAATATTTGTTAGGCGTAAACTTTCAAGAGATTGAAAATTCGATTTATTTACATCAAATTACCTACATTGAAAAATTAATGTCAAAATTCAAAGATCTTCCTAAAAGTTTTGTGAATTTACCTTTTAAAATTGGTTGTAACTTACCTGATAAGGTTAAAGAGGAAGAAATAATTGAAAATGATTTAATGAGGAAATTTCCCTATCGTTCCTTAATAGGATGTTTATCGTTTTTGTCAGATAGATCCAGACCAGATATTGCATTTGCTGTTAATATAATGTCTCAGTTTTGTAATGGTTATACTTACAAACACTGGTCTTACGTTGTTGATATTATGAACTATGTTTTTCTTACAAAGGATTTTAAAATTAATCTTTCCAATGTAGAAAGTTCAAATTTGATTGCTTTTTCTGATGCAAATTGGGGATGTGGTCTCACAAACAGACATTCAAGCAGTGGCTATTTAATTTATTTTGGTAACATCCCAATATCATGGAAATCTTCTAAACAAAAGTGCATAGCTCTTAGCTCAATGGAATCTGAATTTATTGCACTAACCGATTGCACTAAAGAAGTTATTTGGTTTAGTAGAATTATAAATGAATTAAGTTTGTGTGATTACATAAGACCCCAAGTTTATTGTGATAATCAATCTGCTATCTATTTTTCAAAAAATAGTCAGGAAAATCAGAAAACTAAACATATTGATATCAAGTACAAATTTATTCGTAAATTAATAAAAGATGAACTATTTAACGTAAATTATATTTCATCGGAAAATAATTTGGCTGACTTTTTAACAAAGCCTTTATTGTTAAATAAATTTAAAAATATTATTAGAAAAATATTTTGTTAGATTTATATATATGTATATATATATATTGAATTGTAATACATCTGCTGAGGTTTTACAACCGATGGGGCCGCATGTTGGAATCGGTCTCAAACCTCCAATTATAGTGCCGTGTGGGGCACATAAATTTGAAGAATGTAAATCTTTGAATGTATAAAAGTGAAGAAAGATTGGGGATCATGATCTGATCAGACTTCTTGTATGTTTTTAAACCATAAGACTTGGCTACGTAATAAAATTTATTTTTAAAGTATAAAACTCTGTCTTCAATCGATAAAACCCAACAGCCACTCTATAGAAATGCGCATTCAAGCATCTACCTTGTCTGATTAGTCCACGTGATATGTTAGTAGATTTTGATTTCACCACTTTTATCACCACTCTATAGAAATGCGCATTCAAGCATCTACCTTGTCTGATTAGTCCACGTGATATGTTAGTAGACTTTCATTTCACCACTTTTATCGCCACTCTATAGAAATGCGCATTCAAGCATCTACCTTGTCATTTGATGCGTCTTTGATGTTATATCTCTAAACGATGCAATACGTCGTCAAATCGACCAATCGTCAATCAAGTGACTTCTAGTTGACATGTTGCTCACACCTTTTGAAGCTCATCTCCATAGCAGTGCTCAGTCTACTTATATCTCACTGTCTATAGTTAAAACTTGTCTCAATCATATTTGTTATAATCATGATTGTTGTAAATAGATTGAATATAAATATATTCAATTGATTATTGAATAAATATTTTACTTCCTATCTCCATCCCAGAAATAGAAACTACTTTTACCCCATTTCATTAATAATATAGGTTGGAACATCAATAAGAACATTTCCTAAGCCTCGAACAATATCCACGTAAGCTACGATCCCACCCCCAACCTTACCTCTCCCATGCAAAATACACCGAAGCAGGCAAAGAGGAGGGCGGCAGAAAGCGACCGGGGAGGCAGACGATACAGAAACGCAGACGATATCGCGGGAGAGAAGACATCGCGGAAGGCTGTACTCTCATTGGCGGTGACAGCCGCGAGCAGCTAAAAGCATCCTTAAGGATATTTCCCCATCCACAACGCCTCTTCCGAAGAGGGCACGGGGCCTAACTCCATCTGACGTCACGAGGTTTTTAGAGGGGGCCCCTTCTCTCACCCCCTTCGCTCCAGTCAGGGGGAGGTTTTTAAAGCGAATAAATGGAGTGTGACACGGTTTTTTCCCCCGGTGTCGTCTTTTTCTTTAAGCTGTATCCGTGCGTGTCTGCCGCTTTCGGTCGTTTGACTTAGGGTAAAAAACGGGGTTTTATCGATGAAGCTTTTTTTTTCATTGATGTTGATGAAAATAATGAATAAAAAATGGCCCTGACTCGCATCATGAGTGCTAAGTGTGCGGGAAACGCTGAAGACGAAGGTGGGGATTGACTTTTTGTTTGGAAAAATGAGTTTAGCGAGGATGGAAGGTGAATGTTTTAAGAGTTTTTTTCTGAACCTAAATGCTGCTTTATTCTACTCTCTCTGTTCTTAAGTAGTTTTACACAGGGAATCGACAACTTCTTTTGCTGATTTTTTCGTGGTTTTTCTCGATCGAGTGAAAAATATTCTTTGGTGGAAAGTCACTACACGTGTTTTTGGTAAAATGTCCAAAGAATTGTTTTTAAAATATTGACTATTTATTTCGGTTTTTGACAAAAATAACTGTATGAGCAGTTGCGGGTAAATTTTAAGGAACTTATAATTTACAACAATCATTTCTTTTCCGCAAAGACAACGTAATGCAAAATCACCTTTTACATACAAAATTCAAAATTGTCCTAAAAGATGCATCGCTCTCAATCATGGCAACTCTATATGGGTCATCCAACCTCTGTTGTGAGCACGTGCAAACGCTTATAATCTGTGAATTTAATTTTTATTACGTGGCAACTGCTGTTAGAGTATTATTGTTTCGTGGATACTATATTTATTTAACAAGTGCAAACTATAATATTAGTAAATGCATTTCTACCCATGCACGTGCAAATTGTAACCATGATATGGAATGTGATAAAAAAAACTAATTTGGAACTTAGAAGAATTGGAGACGAAGTGTAAATTATAGTCAATCCGTGTTCTTGGTAGTTTTGTGTAGTTCTCAGCTTTTAAATAAATGTTTAGATTTTTTAACAAGTGTTCGTTTCCATGTGTGCGACCGAAAAGTTAATCTAGAACTGTTTAATGCAATATAACTGATAATCTGATCACCTTAAATCATTTTGGGAATGTTGAATACCACCGATGTCACCTTTAGATGTCGGGAGATAGGGTGGTGATCCTATAGATGTGAAATATAAGTAGACTGAACGTTGTTATTGAAAGGAACTTCAAAAAGTGTGACCAAAATGTCGACTATTAGTAGCATGACTGTTCTGTGAAAACTTGACTTGGTTGGCCGATTTGGTATCTCATCGCCTCGTTTGGCGATGTAGCATTTTATGACAGGGTAGGTGCGTGAATCCGTATTTCTATGGAGTAGGGCAAAAGTGGTAAAATCGCTAATGTCTACTACTGTCATATGATCAATCAATGGGCCAATCAGATGATGAATTTATGGAAGGGCGTCTTCTCCAGTTCCGTGCACTAATCGTATGACGAATGCTATTTTCCACTTAACAGACAAAAGTAGTCTAAAGATCACGTTACTACTAGTTTTGGTCACATGATCCTGGGCACATAAAAAGGTTATCATTTCTCAATCTACTTTTAT
The DNA here is from genome assembly GCA_933210815.1 of Meta bourneti. NCBI lineage: Eukaryota > Metazoa > Arthropoda > Arachnida > Araneae > Tetragnathidae > Meta > Meta bourneti. The sequence goes on along the minus strand of OW119929.1, from coordinate 71,412,861 downwards.
ATTTCCTCTATATACCGAGTCGGCCCCTTATTCACCTGAAGATGAAGACGCTTTTCGCCCTCACCGATTGGACATCCGTATTCCCTGGTTGGCTTCGGTGTGAAAATAAAAGATGTTAAAATAGAAACTGATGTCTCATCCAGATTTACGTTAAAAAATTGTTGCTTTTGCTTCAGGTTTTATCGATTTTTAGACTTTTGCCACTGTATTACAAATGTTGTTATTAGGGAATGCCAGGACTTTCTGGAACTTTCATGGAACCCTCCGCCACTACATGAGATTCCAAAAAGATTTTTCATGGATAGTACCTCACTTACTGTTTCACACTTAACCGCTAACTTGCATTCGTACAATTTCGGAAGTAAAGTTCTTAATATTGTTAGCATTTAAGTGTAGGCATTCAGAAAGGTTTCACAACATTAAAAAGAACCGCATGCAAAAGATCCTTAGATAGAGATCGGTATCTATGTTTAACCCTTCCTTTATACATCGTTACCTGCCAGACAGTAGCAGGTCAAACACTTTCGATGGTGAGTTTACAAGAAAGATTAAATTTTGACAGTAAATTGTTTGTAGCAGCATATCGTATTGGATTAGCCTCATTCCTTCTTAGGGATCGCAGTTCAGCTTCTAGGATGAAATGACACATGAAACTGTTTCGCAACGTGCATAAACCCAGAGTTTAATTATTTCATTCATTTCTGAACTTTAACTGTCGGATTATTCTCAATGAATAGAAATGTTTTTAAAGAAAAGAAAAACATACCTACTTAACTATAATTTTTTAAGTCTACTTTGCAACTGCGTTTGTAGGATTTCCTACCTTACACGAAACGAAATATCTTAAAAACAAATAGCTTTAAGAATAATTTAATTTATGAGTACGCAATGTGGGTATAAAAAATTATATTCTTTGAAAAGCTTTTGAGAAAATTCCGTTAAGTGTCTCAAACTATATTTTGTATTAAATTCAAATGCAAATTAAAATTCATCTCACAAGAAAAGCAAGTGTCATGTATTTTCACGTCAAAGTTTATATGTTCGATTTTCAAACATAGTTCTAAGTAAACATAGTAAACGTACCACTAAGTGTGTTTTTTGACGTGAATACGTCTTGAAAATAAAACCAATGCAATCAGTACTAGGTGGCCAGTACGGAAAGTTCATCTCTAAGAAAGAATATGCATCGATTTCGGTCTAATAATTTCTATATTATCAACGTGAACCAAACCAACCTAGTGTCATTCGATTGTTGAGGGAACAAAGATTGGTTAGTAACCTTGAGTTCGTGACGATAAATGGAAGGGATATAAAAGGACGGTGTTTTGGGGACTTTCTGCTTCCCAAGCAATCCTCAAATTAGTATAACTCGGAACTTCAAAACGCTATGATGTCAAAATTGGTTTCAAACGAAAGCTAACGTCGAGATCAGTCGATTTAAGACATTAGAAATTAAATCAAAGCGTTGGTTATGAAATTTCGGATCGCATTTGAATTTTTTTTAAATTTCACAATTTCAGCATATACGATAAACACTGAATTGACTGCTAAATTTGTCTTTCTTTCATTAACTACACCAACAAAAACTATTCACGTAAAACCTTTCGTCTCCGACACAGCATACCCGATTCCTTATTTTTGTTGAATATGTATCGATCTTTTTTCTTATCTGTAAAAGAGATTTTCAGTGTAAATATAAATGAACTGCAGGAGATGGAGAGAGTAGGCAAGTATTTTAATTAACGTCACTCTGGAGCAACACAATGGGCTATTGACGACGGTCCGGGATCAAACCCGAAGGGAAAGATACGAGAACACCTTTTAATTTTGAACCACGATCAGATGACGAGGTCACACCTGAGCTGGCACACCACTCTCCAAACTTCCACACCATGCCAACGTGAGGACATTTGAGGCCACGACAGATTTTATGTGAACCAGCCCCCTTTGTACACGATGTCTTTGGTTAGATTCGAACTCGCAACCCTCCAGTTGCTAATCCGTTTCTCTATTAACCGGACTACCACGGCCCGGAGAGGGGAAGGAAAGATACTTCTAGTTAATATCTAATTTGATTTATCGTTTTGATTATGTTTGGTAGTAGTTTTTATTATAAGCTACACGGTGAAATTGTGTACGAGTTACAAGCCAAATTACGCTCTACCACTTACATAAACACTAGTGTCTTCTATATATTTAGCGCTTCACAGAAAAATTCTATAACATCTGGAGGGTATTTAAACTGGGCTTTTTTCAGTGTTAGGGTTACCTCGTATTTCAACCCAAAAGCCGTATGTCTTGAACAGATAGGTTGGGTTATTGCGGCTCATCTTTTTTAAAATCAAAATGAGAAACAATTTTATCATCGTACAATTCAAATCACTTTTTAATGCTAATTTATATAAAATGAATGTCAGAGTTTTTTGAGTTGTAATTATATTTTTCTAACGATTTACCTTAGAAACACCATTTCTATACAATTTTGCATAACACCCCAGAATGTCAGCTACAACGCTCTAGTAAGCAGCACTATTTGTATTCTGTTTCTCGTGCGAGGACATAATCAAAGTCAATTTGAACGTGTCCGCACTTGTTAGCTAATATCACTTACAGTTATCATCGTACAACAACACAACTGTACAAGAACATTGTATATACAAGATAAAGTCACTCTTAATAGAATATAAGTTTTTCGTTTTTGTTACTTCAGTGAGAATGCATGACAATAATCATGTGACAAACGATAAGACAAAAGGAGTGTATTCAAATAGGTTAGGTAGGTAGTTGAATTAACGTCAAACTGGATCAACACAACAGGCTATTGGCAACGGTCCGGGATCAATCCCCAAGGGAAAGATGCGGGGGACCCCATTCTGCAAACTTCAACACCATGACAACGTGAATACATTTGAGGCAACGATAGATTTAACGTGCTCCAGCCCCCAAATAGGGATAAGAATAACAAAATAGGGGTACGAATGAATAAGGGTAATATAATAAAGTTAATTCCAACAATATCAGTTCAACGGTTAAAAGCCGCTATTGTCGATTCAGAATTATTTTTTAATTTTTGTTAAAAGAATGTCTTACTGATATTCTTTATTAAATATTTTTTTGAAAATTGAGTGTGGTTTTATAAAACAACCAAGAGAAAAATGTTATAATTTTATCACACAATTTTTAATAGGATAGATTTTAAGGAAAAGATTGTGGACTGAAATACATTTAAGATTCAAATACTTGGAAACTTGAATGTAAGGTACTAGCTTCTATTCATAAATGAGCAACACTAATATATGTATTCTGTATAGTTTCTAAATTCTTGTTTAAAATCTATCCTAATTACTAATTACATCTAAAACACACTGGAAATAAACTATCTGTGTTACTTTTTTATGGAATTAATGAAATTCATCAATTTTTTTATTATGTTGCAACAACTTGTTAGAATTTATGTATCTTTAATTCAGTTCTTAGTACTTCTGCCCCATAAGTATCAAAAATGTCTACCCACAGAAAAGTTATAAAAGCTCTGAATATTTTAACTGAAAATTTTTTTACAAATTATTAGAGGTAATAGTTTTTTATCGTATCTCTAAATAAACAAGAATGTTAATATTTTCTATTAGTTAAATAGTCTAAAATTCTTCAGATTTATTCATATTTTCGTTAAAATGCTAAGGATGTTATCATTGAAGACATTATGATTGCATTTAACTATTCTCTAGATCAGCTGATAACATGTATGCTTACTTTAATATATCATTTATGGTATGGTATGGTATTTTTAATTAACGTCACACTGGAGCAACACAACGGGCTACTGGCGACGGTCCAGGATCAACCTCCGAAGGGAAAGATCCGAGAACACCGCGTAATTTTGAACCACGGTCAGATGACGAGGTCACACCTGAACTGACACCCCACTTTCCAAACTTCCACACCACGCCAACGTGAGGACATTTGAGGCCACGACAGATTTAACGTGCACCAGCCCCCTTTGTACACGACGGTCTTTGGTTGAATTCGAACTCTATCATATATGATTTGCTTAACTTACCATAACATTAAATTTGTTCTTTATTTGCAAATAATACTTAAGTTTTATGGCGCAAGGTCATTATAAGTACGAAATCTATTAATGTGAATATGGATACTATAGTCATTATAAATAAACTGAAATAAGATATGAAATATGAATAACGATACCTTGCCACCAATAGATATAAGCAATTAAGAAAGTTAGCGCTAGTTATAAATATTATAACTATTAGACTATTTGGCGAACATTAACCACTGTTAATGTTGTTTCTGTACTCGTATAAACATTGGACGCGTCACAATTTGTGTAATGATCAAAATGGTAAAAATTTCATTAAGTTCATTTCTTTATTCGGTGTGCATAAAAGTAATTGTATTTATAACTTTGGATCCCCTCCGAAATGAAATCCGCTGGAAATAAGGCTTTGTATAATTCAAATCAAATATCAATTGTACTTTCAATTACAAACCTTATACATTTATACAATACCACATAGAGCATTTAATCCATAGGGGAACTGAAACTAACTGTCAATACTATTTTATAAACAGTTAGATTTCAGCTCAAATTAATTCTTTTTCAGCTTACATGTGCATTTTAGTTTTAATTTCTTAATACTAATTTTAAATTCTTAATATTTTTTATTAATATTAATTTTATTTTGTTAATTTAAATAGCTTTATTGATTTTGCAACTTTTATATTTATTTCATATGTTTTATATTTATTTCATATCACAGAGTGAATGTAGAAATTATGGTCAGCCTCACGTCAATTTACTTAACGATAGTAAAATGACGACGCATTGAGATAAAAAAATTGCCACTCTGAAACAACGATGCCAATTCTGTTCAGTCATGTTACCGCAATTAGATTTTAAACGTCTATTTAAATTTCGTCCCATTCCCTTGTTCAAAGGCGATTCGACTTTTTTCGATGCTAATCCATTTTGGGGCTGTTTTGTATCGTCCAGATTTCTGTAATCAGACGGCCAAAGAATTACACAGAATACTGTACTCTTGCGTGTAGTTTTAGCAATATGCAGATTCATAGCTCACATGAAGCATATTTAAACTAAGTGGCAAAATTGACGAATTAATCCAGCAACGCTCGATTTTATATTGTTTATATGTATTCGTTGATGCTATTCGACAATAAACAAATCTGAACATGAATAACACAAAACAAATGTTCAAATTTTGTTCCGCGGAATTCGCTTTTTATCTTTTGTTATTTTTGAAGCGTCAATGCGATATGCGAATGTGCGAAATAGTTATAAGAAAATACATATGTCTTCATACACTTTTTGTTCTGAATTATTGAATTAATGGAATGTTAATCTTTTATTTCCGATTTTTAAGAACACAGACAAAAGTTTTAGTGATATGTTTCCACAAACATTTGAAAAACAACAGCTTCGGGGAAACCACGTGCCCCAATAACTCCCCCCCCCCCCACTACCTATTACAATCCTCGTGTTCAATGTAGTAGGCTGCCCTCTATTATCAGATTTCGTAAGCAGATGGCAGTTGTAATAGTTCCAGTTCACAACGATGGATGGTAGGCAATCACCACAAATTATGTTACTTAATACAACGTAACTTAACTAAACCATGGATATTAATAACCATGGAATTTAAATAATTGAAAATAACCAATATTTTAACAAGGTGAAAAAATCTTTATTCTTTGAGTGTATTGTGAAAACGAAAAAAGGGTTTAATTATCAACTTAGAGAATTATGATTCTAAACAAGCACGTATGATGTGTAACTGAATAAAAAAATGTATATAAAATAAGAACCAGCACAAACGAAACATACTGAAAGCCGAGAAATATTTTTTTGTTATCCGTATGAGTACTTGTATATTTTAAATACCTGATACCTCGATGATCTGCTGGTGTCGTACGTAGTTTGTCAAATGTGGAAAAGAGAAAATAGATCCTGTATCGCATGTTGTTCTCTACTAACATGATGACAGTTCTACCACCTATTGAAACTTATAGAAAAGAAAAATAATATATATTTTTAAAAACTTAATTTTGATTAGTGTGTTATTGAGAGTTAGATAAAGTAAGCTTAAAATGTAGCTTTCGAAATTTTAAGGAAACCAACAAGTTTATAATATAAGTAAAATGTGCATTTTGCCAAGATTTTAAAAATTCCTACAGTACTACCAGACAGAAATTTTATAAATGAGTGTAAATTATTCAATAGTAATATTTTCACCAAAACTTAAACATACATGAAAAGAAAACTTATCGATGAGGGTTTCAAGATCATAAATTTCAAATGGCTGCATTCTCGAAACAGTTTTATCAGGGAGATACTAAATATGACACTAAATACACAATGGATAAAAATTCACAGGAGGGTGAATAGATGTATTACAGTAGAAAAGTTTGCACTTAAGCATTTAATTTGATTTAGACAAATACCAACAACTATATTGCAATTATTTAGATATCTAAATAAAAATGTAATTTTAAAAAATTGTACTCGCAGAATATTAAAGAAACCAATACGACGCATATAACGAAAAAAATTTTTTCTTGATATTATTTTTCCTACATATAAGTGCAATCCTCATAAATATATCCCTCTCCTTAGATAATATTAAATTCACTTTCCCAGAACCATCATTAAAACACGCACTTGAAAGTGATATTTACACCTTTTTCGCTCCCAAGGTGGCACCACTGTCTACCAACCACGCCAAAGGGAGAGAGACTCCTTGACCACGGAGAGGGTGAGTTTATAAATCACTAGTTGAATTTACCCGGCGTTGCTAGGGTTTAATTGGTTAAACTTCGATTGAAAGTGATCTAAACAATCACCTTTCCGTCTTAGAAAATGCAAATGCAGAGAAAAAATAAGCGAGCGCAAAATAATTTTTAAAACTGAGATTTTTACAATTTACTTTAGATCCATTAAACATACTTTAAGTAAGACAAACCTACCAAAACTGATACCGAGATGACTGTATACAAAAGTCGACTTTGAGTTTTGGAGTGATTTTGAATGCTCTTTAAGTTCATTTTCTAAAAAAAATGACATACATCGTATTATTGCGGTAAGTGTTTTCTAATCAATATTTTTTATTTGTAGCACCTTGCACCAGGAATGCAAATTTCGGAATTCACCATCATTATGAAAGGTTTACAAATCATATTGATACGATATCATGATCAACGTTTCAAGCAATTACACTTTATGCTTGAAAATTCCATCCCGCATTTTACAGACGAGATACATAAACAATATTATACTGAGCGATTTTCAACGCAACCACAGCCATCTGCAATTGCACCATACTCTAAGATTATAAAAAAAACTCCAAGGTCATCTTGAGAGGCGACTCCTGTAGATGTTAACTCTGACGTCATCTGCACAGCCAGGCCGGAAGAGAGCGCCCCCCTAGTAAGTGCTCTGTACAGGATGACGGGACGTTACACCCCTCTGACACCCAAGACAAATAGAACGGGGTTAATATGTAGCCTAAGTTACATGGAGGGTTCCAAAGAATAAGTGTACCAAATTTGGTGTGGATTGGTCAAACGGTATAAATTCGTATAGAGAACAGACAGACGCCAACTTTGTTTTATATTTATAGATAGGGTTAAGATAAGACTACCAGTACTAAAGCCTGTTCCCCTTGTAATGCTAATAGTGTTGATCAAAAAAGTAAAACTTACAATGTTTTTAATGCTACTATTATAATAATGGAAATTTTAATTTTATGCATATTTATACAATATTACAATTAACTGTAATTAATTTTATTAATCCTCTCAGAATCATGAGGTTTCCGAGTAGTGTAGGATTGCATTAACCCTACAACTCACGTAATGGCAAACTATCCACATTGATTGGTTGAAAGGATCCTAGAAAAGATTCAATTGGTCGAGAAAGTCGATACTGGTTAGACGTCATGCTGGGAAGTCTGCAGGTTTCAGAACGGATATGCACGTGTGAACCTCTCCTGCCCATTGCTAGTCAAAAAGACAGTATTTCCAAGTTCGATTTTTCGAGTTGACGATTGTTATCTGCTGCGTATTAAGTTACTTTCTTCTGTGTAATAAGTAACGAGATTCCCCATTCACTGTAAAACTAAAGATGATCACATGCATCACATATCTAAGATAAAACTGGACTGTGACATTGAAAAGAACATGAGAACTATATTCCTCCGACATATTTTTGAAGCTTTTTGAAACTTTTTGAGATAAATTATATTTACTAAATTAACTGGATCTTTGACATAAAATAGTTATCCGTATACAATCCGAATACTGGATGAGTTTGACTTTAGTCGTCTAGTTAAATAGTTTTTCCCAGTTCAGTAAAAATTAGTTATTAAATCAGTATACATCTGAAAGCCAAGAATATATGCTTCCCATATAAAAAAGAGCTCCCATCGATATTACTAATCTGTATTGGTTCTATTCCATTGCAGTTATTCAGCAGATAGTTTCTTTAAGGGGTTGGATGTTAAATACTTCATTAAATTTTGTGGCAGACCACCATTTCTAAGGCGTTCGTCTAATTTGATGCCACCCATCGTTCCCTGATCTGGAAATCTACTGAAATAGATTCCATCTTTCTAAAGATAATATTCGCAGGTATCCAACTTTTAAAATTTTGGCACTTATCGGAAAAGCGTTCTAGAGTATCTTCAGTGACCAAATGAGAGTGCTTTGTTTAAACTGGTATTGGGTTCCGCGTGTGAATGCGTAGAGAAATATTTATTTAACCAAAAATTATCACCAACACAGAGCTGGTAGTTGGTTTCAATCTTTGAAGAGCACTATTCTAAAAAGGTTCTTAATGCAATAAAATTCAACTTTATTTCGTGATTCCAGAGCTCCAACCATCTATTTCATGGTGTCGTCCTGTCCTATATGCATGAAATTGCATAAGGTCATAGCATAAGAATTGGATAAATTAGAAAAGTAAATCCTGATTCCTAGTGGTACTCCTGGACAGCTGTTTGTGAACTAAATATCAGCAGAAGCTGCTCATTCTGAATCCAGCTCTTCTATATATTATGAAAGTTTCTTTGAAAAAAAACTTTTGTGAGAAGAACTATCAACATATATGAATTTATTTTACAGTTACGCAAAGCAAAAATTTAGATTCCTCAGATTTTTAAAAGCCTCATATCTCCCAATTATGTAACACTCTTAGACATAAGAATATCAGATAAGAGGATATTTATGAACCTTAGCAGTCTTAATATACCTAGAATATTTTTATATCTAGCATTAACCATTTCAAAACATCCCTAAAAAGGTAGTTATAAAATTGCAATTCAATCAATTAGCGAATGTTTCGTTTGGAAACATGAACATTTTATATTTATTTGTTGGATGTAAGAAAACCTCTCTTAATTGGAAGTTTCTTGGTATAGGATCAGTATAAAAAGTATATAAAATTTAGTATTCTTATGCATCTATGACCTCTTTTTAAACAAATGATGCATCCAAACTCTACACGCGATTTGAAAACTTTATTGTTTAAAATTTGTTTCTGTGATATACAGTTAAAAGCATAGATTCTGAATTACAGTTTGTATGTACACAACTTAATACAGATTGAGTCCTTCTTTCTTTAACCGAATATAGAATAACAAACGTTTTATACTCCTCCAAAGATTAAGAACACCACTATCCGATGTGATGAAAAAAATCATGAATCTATCATGCGCATCAAAACACTGCCAAAGGGATATCAGTTTCTCCATCTGTTGATAGTTTTAGCGTTCTTCATTCCCAGTAGTGTTACTTTTCTCGAAAAATAGAAATAAATCACCGATCTGTCAACAGATGGCGACACCAAAAACGGTTCCTCATTTATTCCCCTTCACATCATATATCATTTTATGTAGTCATGCTCATTAATTCTGTCATGTACGGCGCAGTAAAAGAGATTTACGAATAATGTATAAGAACTAGAAAACATGAAGCGAACAGCTTATTATTGTGTTCTCGAGCTCATTACTTGAATAAATAGACCCAAAGTGAACCAGAAATAGCGAAATAAATCAAATTAGATAACGAAGGCAGCATTTGAAAAGTTGCAACACTGTAATGAAGGGCTCTCTGTTCATTTCTATAATTTTTTACTGTGGAAATATATTACATTATTCCTAGTACTTTCTAACATTTCATTAGTTTAACTACTCAGTATTATTAATCCTCTTCATCTTAAACCATCAACTTATTCAACATCTCACCGCATAAATCATAAATATTACTCAATTCATTAGAAGAAATTTTGTTTTTTGCTTGTTTAAAAGCAATCGTTGATTGCAGCCGTTTCTTCGCATCATATTTGTTTATTTTTTGTTAGAAAATTTATTAGTGAAACCTTCGCCACATTTGTTCAGAAATTCAACCCATGATATTTTATTAGCATACTTGCTGGCAGTTCGTCAAACGTGTGATCAAACTTTGGTTTATGTATTTTTAATTAGGAAAATTAGAATTAAATTACAGTACTTTTATTTTCTGCATTTTTTAGCAGGTTAATATCGCTTAAATTCATCCAATAACAAAAATAACAAATATTGTTAAACTTCCTTTGTCTACTATTGCTGTGCAAGTAACATAAAATTGGTTAATTTTCCCCCTCGAAAAGTATTTAAAGGCTGATTATGTATTTTCAGTTTACATTATAAAAAAGTTAATACTTTACCATATGAATGAAATTGGACAATGTCAAATCTATGAAATATTTTACAAACAGTACATTAAATACTTAATATTCTGGGAATATTAAGTATTTAATGAAAATTAGTATCTGCACAAACGAATACTCATTTTCAGAATCGTGTGTATTTACTGTCACTTGTCAAATTATCTATGAAAGCAAATAGTTGAAATGGAAGTAACAGGAAGACACTTTATTTAAGACGTAGTTGAAGTATCTTCAGGTTAAATTTCAGAATATGAATAGTTGAAGTATGTGGTTTTTGACAGAAAATCTTTCAGTACATCCCCATTATTTAAGAAAAAGTTGAGATTTGAAAAGATAAATGCAAGACAAATTTTAAAGGTATTTTTAAAATGTGAATATAAGAATTGTTCTTGCACTTTTTTGCAGGAATGCCGATGATAAATAAAGGAAAGTCTGAGATTCACGTTAGTAATAGTAACAGAGGAAGCACTCATTTAATATTCCAGAAAGTCTTGATTTATCTTCCTTTCACAATACTTGAATCATAGAGAAACTTAATAAACAAGTTTCCATTTCAATACTTAACACATATTACATTTAAAAATATTTTGTTAACATTTTTAACTTTTATTACATTTCTCCTGTATAGTCTGGTTTGTTAATCTTTTCCTAACCTTTGATATTTGCTTTCGATTATGGTTTCACACAATACACAAGGTGTAAGAAAACTAAATATATACATTGAAATTAGTTAAAATAGCCTTTTATTAAAAATAAAAGGTTTATTTTTGTTTAGAGATAATTCTATTGCCGTTAATTGTGTATGTAATAAAAAACATATAACTAAACCATTAAAAAACTTAGGTTATAAACGAGTCAAATTAAAAATAGGATTTAAGAATGCCTGAAAATTTCTTGCTTGCCCACATAAAATGTTTCATATGACAATTCTTGAGTTATGGGAAAATATGCTTTCACATTTGCAAACCTTACTCGTTCTTTTATACTCAAGATAAAATTCTAAAGCATTAAAACTGAAATTTTTTTTATCATGATTTTAAGAACTTGATTTTCATTGATGTTTCCCTAACGTATCAGTTTCTTGCATGTGGTCTAAAACAGCTAATACAATGGTCGTTCGTAAGATCATACGAATCTCGAACTTCATTAAAATTATTACTTGCGTTTCAAATTTAGATTGAAGTATTTATAAATTATACCATTTACAATCTCAACGGAAATACAAACATTTTTCATTTTCTTTAGAGGTCTGGAAAATGTATATGTTGTATTGAAAGAAATGAAAATCTCATAAATCAGAATAAACTTTTATCAATATGAATTAACTCTAGAAGTAGTTTCGATGAGATATCTCGTTTATCAAGATCTGTCAATTTTACTAATGACAAGATACCTCCGAGACAAAATTGCTGTATTACTACAAGGGCGAATGAAAATTAAAGTAGGATAAACAAATTGTCCCTCTCCCAGAACTGGGGATAATTTCAAACAGATTTTTGCATCAAAGGCTGGTCACTACAGGGTAGCTTTAGGCTCGAAGATAAACCATCAAGAGGATTAAAAAATCAATTGATAAATAAATTATTTAAAATAACATTGCACAAGAAATAAATTGAAAAACAACAGATCTCAAACATTTCATTTCCAAGTCCACTTCAATCCACAAGCCCCTTAAAATTTTAAATGGAGGATCATTTTCAAGGATCTTAACCCAATCTAATCTCTAAAAGCATAAAACACATTTGAAATTATACTTTAGCCACAGATAATTTATCAGTAATTGGGATTTTTAAAAACGGTTCATACACTTTTATTTCACGTTTATTTGTACGTTATTAACGTTTTGTTTTCAGTCTCAGGAAAGACCGATACCAAAGTAGGAAGCGTCGATTTTACTAGTTTGCATGGTATATTCCCAAAGAATGTGAAAGAAAAGAAATAATAAATAATCTATAACTTCATGTGACACATGGGGTTAATAGATGTATTTTTCTGTGCCTTTTTTGCAATAAAGAAAGTCCAAACATTGAATTTTGTTATGATGGAAACAGAAGCATAGTTGTATGGCTATTATACTGTGATAAGTTTTAAGATTGTTCTGTTTTGCAAATGAAAATTCGGTGAACATATTTTAATTCGTTGAGTTTGCATACTTTTTCAAAGGCGGTTTTATTTCCTTAAGATAAAGATTTTTGAGGTTTAAATACATAAAACATTGTCGAGGCCCCTTATGATCCTTAAGCGCTCTTTAAGAAGGGCGCTCTACAGTTGGAGAATCGCTTTTCTACACAATATTTTTACAGACAAGAGCGATGTTTATGTAGGGATATGCACATGCATTCTGAAAATTCAAGGAACGCGTTGCAGATTTAAAATGTCATCCCTGAAATAACAAACGAAAAAATCGGCGGCTCTCGTTTCGAAGCATACTTTTTATGTCAGTAAGTGGATCTGTAAGAGATCATTAAAACTGGGAAGGATAAGTAATGGCATCATTCAGGAAATCGAGAAGAGGAGAAAAAATATAATAAGCTAACAGTAGTGAGTTGATCTTCCGCCATTTTTTTCACCAGCAAAATGGAGTGTAGCGACATGCTTGCGTTGCTCTTACTTTTTTCCAGTTGCTGAATACTTTTCTTTCGGCAGATATATAATTGAATAAGCATTGTGTTCCAATTTCAAGTATCAATTTAAAAATTTAAATGTCTTTATTCGTAAATAATTTTTATCTCACTGATGTATTGGATTGTATTCAAAGATATTCAGATTTGGTGTTTTCAAACTAGTACAAAATTTGGATTTGCTATACTTTTGATGTAATCTACTTCTAACTCATATTGTTGTCGATAGATGGCGCTGCAGTACTTGATACGAAATGCTAAGTTTTTAAGGAGAAATAGATGAAAGATTTAAATATTTAGTTTTACAACTTTTATATTATAATTTGTATGGGCTATGATTGATGAAACTTGTGATTAATTTGGCACAGATAAAACACAAATTCAACTATCACATCTTTCTATTTAATAAAAACCGAAGTTATATCTCATTAAATCAAAATACCTTAAAAGAATTAAGTGCACTTGGAATATGAGAAAAAATACATACAAACACGATTTATTTTTGCGAAAAGTGTAATCGATTTAATTACAATCAAATCTTTGCTTCGGCAGCTATAAAAGCGATTCACCCAAGAAAGTTTACTTGTATCATTAAAGATCATTACTTTAAAGGTTGTAAAATATAGAACAATATTTGGGTAGACACTTCAAATTTCAAATGCAGATTCATAATTAATTTTAAAATTTACTTTAGGGAAAACTGACCTTTTATGATATCGGATGATGAAACAAATTAGGACAAAAGTTTTTGATGTACCACCCATTTTATATCAACTCTCAGTAACGTATTTTTCTAACACCTGAATCTTGGAATTCTAATTATGAAGTTTGCATAAATATGACCAGGTCAAAGATTTCATGAAATGTGAAAGAGGTCTGATAAAAATTTGATATGCGAAAAGTATTAGTTACAGAGAAATTGAATGACGTGTTGGAAAGCAGAAACAACTCACTTAATTTGTGAAGTTTTATACTCCATGAGTGTAAGGAGGACCAGAAATATAAAGAAAGAGGTGGGGTTGTGAGTGATGTTCTTAGACCAGAAAAGTTCAATCTGATATTTCAGTTCTACTGACATAATCCATATAAACTTTCCCGAATGCCGTCAAACACGATTTTCAATAATTTTGGAGCTTTCAACTAATTTGGTATAAAATTTGGCATTTATGTCTTTTGTTAACCGGGATTCATCAACACTTCAAAAATGTTTCATGCCTATAACCTAATTTGAAAATTATTTCCTGCTATAAATGCTACGTCATGAAGATAATTTCATTCATTGACCTGAACATATCTTAAGTTATTGCCAATATTAAATTTATTTTACTTCGTTCCAAGTGTTATCCATGATTGTTCAAAAGTAATCTTCACTCATAACTTTATCTTTTCAGCTACTAATATTCTAATCTATATAAGACAGTATCTCGAAGTTTCCCCTTTAGAGTTAAAAGTTGTTATCCCGCTACATATATGAGGATTTGATATTTCCATATCACTGAATAATAGTATCCCTCAACCATTTGCTGATTAAGCACTCTTATGTTTACCCATTGGAGTTAAAGTTGTTCTGTTAACATTACATATCTGATATCTTATACAGCAAGATCTTAGCCATTTGCTGATTAAGTGCTCTTACAAGTTTACACATAAAAGTTAAAGATTGTTAACAGGCTACATGTATAAGGATCTGGTATCTCATGCCGCTAGATAATAGTATTTCTCAATCATTTGTTGATTAAGTGTTCTTATCCACAAGAGTTAAACATTGATAGAGAATGTTACATGTTGAATTACTAAAACTCCACTGCGAATTGAAACAACAATCGTCACAAAGATTATCAAAAGGAAAACATTTATTTTACATCAACAACGAGGAAGTATTCCAATCTAAATCTCTAGCACCCGGAATGGCTTCAATTCTCAAATTATTATACAATTTCTTACAATTATTTTTCCGAACATAGCTATCTTTTCATCAAAGAGCATCACCATTGTGGCTTCATAAGCTGGATAAAGTTTATAGTTCGTGTTCCAATACCACATACCTCTAGATAATAGTACCGCTCAACCAGTTATTGATGAAGTGCTCTTACTGTTTCCTAGCGTTGTGAGGGGCCGTCATGGCTTAGTGGGTATGCTCACTGCCCTAGCAATATTCGAGTTGTAGGTGGAACAGGTTCGATTCCTTCGTGTGCATTTCTCTTTGGGTGTATTTCACTCTTTTATGTCAGTAAAACTTTCATTGTGTTTGTGTCTATTACTTGATATTGTATGTCTTGTACCTGGCGCAACATGGCCAAATATATCCCTTGCTCCATAAAATCCCCCTGCCAACCAATATGAGGTATCAGATACTTATGCAAGGTGCTTCAAACCTTTCTGTACAAACGTTAAGGGGAGGAAGTGAATACAAAATTAAACCGTATTCACATAGAGATGCATGTCCAGAAGCGCCATCTGGATTTGCTACAGGGCATTGTTTTAGCAGCGCGTCAGTAGGCCAATTTGTCCGGCAATGGAGTATTGCGTCGGCACTGTCAGGAGTACATTACTGTTGGAGATCGCAACTTTGAGCACCTATTATCAAACTGTAAGTGTTCAACTACTGTCAAACAAAAATTAAAGCTAATGGAAATGCTGTTCACGTACTTGCTGTCTTTCATTTCTGCACATAGTGTTAATCCGTAGCTGGTTTGTTGGGGTTTTATGGAGCAAGGGCCATATCTGGCCATGCTGCGCCAGACACAAGATATACAATATCAAGTAATAGACAGACACACAATGAAAGTTTTACTGACACAGAAGAGAGAAATACACAGAGGGAAGAATGCACCTGTCAGGAATCGGACCTGCGCCGCCTACAACTCGAAGGTTGCTAGCTCAGTTGCTAATTTGTAGCACTCCGTATGACGATTGTGGACATAACATCTTTATATGAATACGGTTTAATTTTGTGTTGCCTACCTCCCTATAAAGCCTGTGCGTTTGTACAGGAGAGTTTGAAACAACCTTCCTGTACAAACCTTTGATTTCTTGACCAGCATGGTAGCCTTAAGGCTCATATTTTCCACGAAATAAGTAATCATTCAAATATTCTACTTAATCACCTTAAGCCATTTACATTTGTACATCAATCCAAATCCACTATCCGTCAAACCAATGAGCAACGAGAACGGGATAGGAATGAATCTATCAATTCCCTACCTATTCCCTTTATTGTCGAGAGCGGAAAAGTATCAGATTAACAACCGGAGGGTTACGAGTTCAAATCTCGAGTCAACCAAAGCACCGTCATGTACGTGAGGTTGTTGGACGTTAAATCTGTGATGGCATAAAATGTCCTCACGTTGGCGTGGTATGGAAGTTTGGAAAGTGGGAGTGCCAGCTCTGGTGTGAACCTCGTCATCTGACCATGATTCAAAACTACGAGGCGTTATTCTCGGATCTTTCCCTTCGGGATTGATCCCCGATCATCACCAATAGCCCGCTGTTTCGCTCCATGGAACGTTGATTCGACCACCTAACCTTAATTGTCGCTCATTCGATGGATCCCGGATTCGGATTGAAGTATAAGTCTAAACGATACTTGAGATCCTGAAGCAACAGCGCATTGCTCAAAAATGGCGCTTTAAAACTGCATCGCACAAAGAAAGCACATCTGAGAAACACAGAGATAAAAACCTCAAATCGCGTCTGAAATTCCCCAAAGCAGGAATCAACAGGAATCAAATCCACACAAAACAAGATTTCGCACGCACTGCCACCCAAAGAAGCCACCTCTGCCAATTACGAGAACGAAAAGGGGGCAACCCTTTTTAGCGCAATAATGCTCCGTCCACCTTCCATATTCCATTATCAGTGGTGGCTGTCATCGGGTCTGCTGGAGAGAGTGGCGAAATTCAATCCCTGGTGAGCGCTTCCCTTCAATTTCCGGAATAATAGTTTCGGATGTCTCCGGGATATCGGATGTCTCGGGACCGATCGAGCCGACATGCGCTCGCAGAAAAGTACCAGAGCGCACGTCTTGCGTCTGGGAGGACTTTTATGATGGGAGAGATGATGCGACTGATTGATACAGATTTGTTTCCTGTTGTTTAATTTCACTGGAGGGTGGATCGAGATGGATATTGGAGGGTGTGATAATGTAAATAAAGATCGTATTCATTATTTTTTTTGGAATAATTCCGATAAGTTAAGTAACTTTGAGATAAGTAATAAAATATAAGTAATATTAAAAATAGTCGAATCGAGTTGGAATCAAATTACTTCAGAAATCCCAAGTTATTTAGAAATTTGGGAGGGGGATATTGGCCAAATTAGAGTAGAGATTTTAAAATGATGAATGGGAATAGGCTCTCATGTGAGAAAATTATAGAAAGTATTATAGAAAGTCTGATTTTCATACAAATATGATTTTTGCAGTTTAATTTCACAGGAAAAAGAGAATCTATGGCACAGGATCGAAATAGTACGATGATTATTAGATGGTATAGTAATGTAAATAAAGAGAGAGAGATCACGTTAATTATTTTTGTAAAGATTTATATAAATTGCATAATTTTGAGATAAATCCTTTTCAGGACGTTCTCTGTGCTGGACGTGCTCTTGCACGTAGAAAATAGAGTAAGACAGACGCAGTTTGTCTCTAATTTTTTGAATAAACGTACTCAGACAATACTTTTTCCGATATTATTAATTCTATACTTATACTTTGTGGGTTCTTTTTGCAATTGTATGAAAGATATCCGGGAATATGCATATTTTGTTATTAATTTGGATTAGAATTTTCAAAAAGCACTCATCAGGAGCAAAGATGTATCCACGGAGAGTGTCCACGGGTCTCGAATTCAAAACAATGCTTGAAAGTCATCTGTCAGTGGAACCTTTGTATTCTAAGAAGCAGATTCGGCACTGTACTTAATTTCCTGAGTTTATTGCATTAAAAATAAAGCTTGTATTTGCTTGGATCATTACAATAACAAAAATTACGAATTCCCACTTTTTTGAATTAAAAAGAATTAGTTCAGTTGTGAAGTGTTAGAATTAAAGTTATCTGGGTGAAAGATTTAAAATTACTAAACAGTATATTTTAAAAGTGAACGAATTTTTTTCAAGTTTTTTAAGTACTAATTTTATTTACATTATTAAACTCTAACATATAAGTATAAATATTATGTATATTATATTGTTTTATATGCTCAAATCTGTAGTTTTGCATTTTACTAAACTGAAAACAACCCCGAAGAAATTTTAAAACGAATTCATATAACCATGCAATCCATTTTCCTGTTAAGTGAGTTTTTGAATGAGATTAATCTTTTTTGATACCGGATCTAAAAGAAGCAGTTCTACTTAACAAAACTTTCATTAAGCATGGGAGATTTCATTGATTTGTTAAGTACTTTTTCTTAGATGTTTTTATGCACCAGAAGCTTTTGAGTGAACTTTCATCATGTATATAAGTCTAGAAAACTCGAGAAACTGAACAATTGAAATGTTCATACTGATTTTAGGGATCAGTATGATAAATAGTCACATGCAAACAATAAAACTACGAAAGTTCGATACATTTATTGTGAAATATTCTTCAACCTTCCAAGTGGTTTCAACAAGATATCTCCATGAAGATCTAGTCAATTTCGACAATGGCGAGATAGCTTGTCATCAAGGTTTTGATCTCTGAATTTGTTATGATAATGAGACCAAGATCTGATCAGTTTCGCTAATAAAGAGATACCTGGTCAAGACAGTCACCAAAAGGGCTAAAATAAATGAATTTGAGACAAAATGATGAAACTGAATCACCCATCGAAAGGTATTTTAAATGATGATGAACATTGTAAACGAGCTTTTAATAAATACCACTTATCAACGGGCTCAAATTTCGTCTTAGAAATGATTGCTGAATGTCTGCAGGAGAGACAAATCCCTTATACGAAAATTACATGGCTACGCAGTTCGGTGCTTGGTTCTTTCTTGGTTGAACAGTTCTACCAGACTAGCTGTGGGTGGTCTCCTAATCCAATAGAATAAAGCGGACTAAAATCTTTAGAGGATGCTTTCATCCCAGTCTTTCATGAATACAAGTCCGATGCCTGGTACCGGACAGTTCCTGTTACACGGTGCTCAAATCAAAAGTTTGCCTACCTCCACATCGGGGATATTGAATTACACAGAACATTTCCAGTATGTAGGAAGGGGCATTGAATTCACAGATCCAGGTTAGATTTCATATTTTGGGGGAATTGATCAGCACGATGACTTGATACCAGTTTTAGCTTGTTCTCAAACAATAAAGCATTGTAGTATTGAATACTAGACTTGAATTATGAGTCATCGATGTTTAAAAGGAGTTTTCTTTCCGATGCTAAGTAATAAGATTCGCGTGGTATTAGTGAGATGATAGTATAAAACAGATAGTGCAGTTTTTATGCATAAAAATGTGACATTTCTTTAAAAAACTGAACCATTCAAAACGAATTCATTTCTTATTGCCACTTAACTGGTATAGTAGTCATAACGTTTTTCTGCCCCCAGTAGGTCCCGGGTTCGAATCTTAATTTGTAAGTGCACGGATGTTGGCAATTGTCCCTCTTAGAAGTAAAGGCAGCTTACCAATTGGGTGCTCTTTCACAAAATAGCCGTCAGTTCGCCCCTTGTAGTACCGAAGGCCAAAGAGGTTAGTGGTCGGGCATTAACCCTCCAAGTGGTTTCGACAAGATATCTCGTCGATAAAGATCTGACAAACTTTGCTTGGGACGAGATATCAAGTCATCACGATATTGCCAACTCTTTGGTGAAGACGGGATCAAGATCTGGTTAGTTTTGTTAATGACGAGATACCTCGTACAGACTTTCTTTTTTAACCATCAGGACGGTTAAAAAAGATTCTTATTGTTACATTTAATCATTTGATTTTGGGTTGTACAACCCAACAATCCATTTACTTATGTCCTAAGACGTCTTAACTGTAAAGAAGGTCCCCAAAGAGCCAAAATAAATTAGAATATTGGTGCGAGTTCCCCACTTCGTTGAATCACACGTTATCAGACTAAGCCATTCTTTCCAAACTCTGAGAACACTCATTTAATGTGAGTGTATGTCCTCAATGTCTAATGTCTGAACACAAGTTTATTTAATGTGAGTGTATGTTATCCGTCTAATGTTTGAACACAGGCTCAATTAATGAGTGTTTGTTCTCCCATAGAGTGAACTTTTTTATTGAAGCAATAAACCGATCTCCCATTAGTTTAAGACATTTGCGGACAACATTGACTATATGGATTTATTAACCTTTAAATGCCCAAGTCTATTGCACTAATACCGAAATATGAGGAATTTGGTATTCAATTAACGTGTCTATTTCGAAGTAAAAGTCAACTTCTGATTTAATCTGTCTACCCTAAGGGGTTCAGAAGTTATATTAATAATTTTTTGAAAATAACATTATCATTGCTTAATTCCAACTAACAGTTTGTTTTCAACTATCAATAAAAGTCACAGCTGCAGATATTTAATTCTCTTACAAAACTATATTTTATGACTGCTTTGCCTTCAGCCAAACCACCCCTAAAACCGCTTATCAGTGTAGTTGTCGCTGAATCTAGACACTTGTCAAAATGCGTGTTCACTGAGCTGAGAAAATATCTATCCGCTATAATATTGCTTCATCATTTTTTTTCCCTTATGATTCGACGAAGACCATCGGAAGACATTGATGAATTACGTGACGCTTCATAGTGGTACTGATTTTTATCTACTGTGCCACCCATGTGTTGGAAAATGGTCTTTCTTGCTTATTTAGTTTTAGATTTCCGACCAACTACTCTGCCTGTGGAGGTCAATGGTTCGATCCGTTATTCTTTAAAAATGAGGAAAACGAAGAATAAAAAAAATGAGAGGGCTTTTTAGTTACTTTGGGTCGTTCTAAGGAATGAAACGCGTGTATCCTTGTTGAAATAGTAAGTTTCTATTTAAAGTTTTTACTTAAAGCCATTGCGTATTTGTACAGTTTGTTTTGATACAATTGGTTAAAGTCGTTAGGTTAATATTTGGTAGATTCGTAGGGGTACCTTAATCGTTTCGGTGGTTGTCTCGACGACGTTTCTTGTCATCAGAAAAAACTGTCTACATCTTGATGGACGAGATATCTCTCGACATTAGAAAAAACTGACTAGATCTTGATCTCATTATCATCAGAAGATCGGCAATATCTTGTTGACGAGATACCTCATATAGTAACTAAGTTCTTGATTATGAGCTATCTGTTCGTACGGACGTACTTAATCCTCTAAGCGTCATTTACAAGTAATGCAATATTGCTTAGACCCCCAGAGTACCTCAAAATACACATATTGAATAAATAGCCGCATCTATTGGTTGAAATAATCACGTATTGGTCGAGAAGAACAAAACTGGTTAGAAGTCACGCGGGGAAGATGGAAGGTTGCCCAACGAATATTACCCCTTCAGATGAGTAAGTCCCTGGGGAGTTCAACCATTTCTTCACATTCCTTTTCAGTAAGTACATTGAAATAAAAACATCGAATCACCACAAAATAATCTGGATTCAAAGCTCGGGTCCAAAGAGGTTATAACCGAAATTCTGGAAAAATTCCTCCATGGCACGAACCGACAAAGCGGAACACTTCCACCCAAAAGAAGTGGACATACTTATAAAAGGAGCGGAAATAGATCCCCGCGCCCTATTCCAAACGGCCCAAAGTGTTTTCTCTTGCATGTCGGGGGTAGCCCTTCTTCCTGCGTTCAAGTGTCATTGGAGCCGTGTACCTCCAGTCTTTCAGAACCCCCTTTTTACGAGAAGTCGAAAGGCCTTGTTGAAAGGAGTTAAGCCACAATGGTTATGGATTTGGAGGGGTGGTCACGCTCACACCCAGGGAATAAAAGTAGGGGTCAGTGGAGGCGTTCGTTTTCTTTAGGGAAGTAAAGGACGGAGTATCTCAGCAGTCAATTTCTGTGTTGACCGGTGGTCGAAATATTTGTCTGACGCTAAAGAAGAATGATTTGGTGTTCAAAGGGATCCGAGGTCATATTTTATTCCAAACCTATACAACTCCGTTTAGAATGCATCCCCATCTTGTTTTCTTATTCCCAGTCTTCTTTTTAGTTTATCAAAGAAGAATTTGGAGGGTATGTGAAGATCAATTTGATTTTCAATAAGTTTTAAAATATGAGATAAATTTAGAAAAAATAAGGTTGCATGTTATAATTCTCTCTTATTTAAAAAATCTTTATTTTCAATTGTAGCATTTCTAATGGAGTAATTTTTAGCCACAAACAGGAATACAAGACTAGTTAAGATGCTTACTCTTCTTTTAAACGTCTGAGGGATTCACATGCATATAACAGTTCTGGAACCTACAGTATTCCCTGCATGCATTAGTTTTGACCTTCTTGACCAATAGAGTCTTTTTGTGAATTCTTTCAATCGATAGATTGGGCTATTTAGTCATTATGTGTGTTCTAGGATAAATGCTACGCTACACTACTTGAAAATCTCCGGACGCTTAGAAGGTTAAAAGAAACAATGGTAATTGGTTGTCCCTATGGTGAAAACTTACAATACATAGTACTGTGACATATCCTCTCAATGAAGTCCTTTTTGGTAGACAACATTGCACTGTCTTTCACATGTCTTGTAAAATCCTATTATATGTTCCTAATACGATGATTTTAAGAATTATAACTGATCATAAAGTCGAGAAAGGGATTGGCTATTTCTGTCTTCAAGCCCTCTAAAAATTAAACATAACATTGAAAATAAATCCCTAATTTTAGAAATTTTGTCACAATTGTAAATTTAAGGGTTCATTAAAATGTGAGAACCGGGATAAGTAGCACTGCTTTCCCTTTAGAAGTTCCAATTGGGTAGCAGATTAATTTTCATCTATTAAATTGTTCACAGAAATTTAATTGCAATTCATTTAATAGTGTTACAAAATACTATATTCATTACATGTATTACTGTTCTGCAACCAAATTAAGATTTGCAGTATCAATTCTTATCTTGAAGTAAGTAGAAACTGATATCTGTTATTAATGCTTTTACGCATTGGAAACCAGTGATAAGGATGCCATAATGGGGAAAGGCAGGGATAGAAATGATATTGGTAATGACCGTTTCTGGATGAAGTGTAGAAGGGCAACTCATTTCTTTAAGTGATTAATATGGGGTTTCAAATTATCGGGTGTGTTTTTTTAACAAGGGATTTTTAAAATAATTTTAAGATTCAACTAAAAAGAAGCTGTAGCTAAAAAGGAAATGACACTCTCATTCAGGGTGAGCAAACACATGTTTCTGTAGACAAAGAATGAAACAGCAGTACTGCAGGAAATAGCATCTGAATATAATGAGAGTTCGTCTCTGAGCATATTTCCACAGATATCTTCTTGGTTGAAAAACTCCAAAATTTGGGTGCAGTTTGCAAAAGCGTATCGTAAATGAGCTATGTACACGTTAATGGGAAAGAACAAGTATGAAGTAGACAACATTGAAGTGATAGATCCCCGTTTTGCCCAAGTTGCTTAATCTCCGCACTCCTAATACATCTATGTGTTGTAAGTTTTAAAAAAGTATTTACCACGTATGATATTTATAATATACATAAAAATAACTATCAGTAATATAGTAAAACTTTTCAATTGTCCCTTAATTCTGATACTAAAGCGTAATATACATAATTCTCTAATCAAATCTAGGAAATATTTAGAAACTATGGCCAGAGACAGACTTATCCAGTTGTCGCATTTTAAGGGCACGCATTGGTCTAACATCAATCTGCGACACTAAATAGGCTGGAATACGCATGCGCACCAACATGTTTTCTGTACATAAACAGTACGCATGCATATATAGTATGTTTTGTCGTATGTTCAATCCAATGTGTGGCTAGACGGCGGGTAACCTAAAACTCACACCTACCACTTCGAATCTGACTCCGTTTGACCAAACATGGCCATTGTGCCATAAAAACCAACCAAACTGAATATCATACCAGTATACTGAGATGTATCTTGAATTTTCGACAAGCCGTGTTCATCTACTAAATAACTTATTGTTATGGGTCTTATATTTTATTAGATGTTATCTCAATGTCAGGTCAAGTGTAATTTTAGTATAAATTAAAAGTTTAAAAATCACAGCATAAAGCCTTACATTTTGCCACCCTTATATCTGCTATTCAAGTCTACATCATGTTTAGAAATGCGACACAAGCACCATCTCAGTCACCAGCCACCACTAAACTAAGATGTGACTTGATTTTGTGAAAAGCTGCGATCATCTTCTAAATTACTTATTGTTATGGGTTTTATGTTTTAATTAAATGTGATCGTAATGTCGGGTAATGTGTAATTTCAGAACACATAAAAAGTTTAAAAATGACTACATAAAGCCTTATATCTGCAACTCAAGGCTGCAGACTATCACCATATTTAGAAATGCGGCACAGACATCAGTCAATAAACTAAGGTGTGTCTTTTGAAAAGCCGTGTTCACCTACTATATTACTTATTGTTATGGATCTTATGTTTTTGCTAGATGTGATCGTAATGTCAGGCACACACACAATGTGTAATATTGATACATATAAAAAAATTTAAAAATCACTGCATAATGCCTTACATTTTGCTGGCCTTATCTCTGCCACTCAAGGGTGCAGCCTACCATCATATTTAAAAATGCGGCACAGACATCACCTATCACCACTAAACTAAGATGTGTCTTGATTTAGTGAAAGCCGTATTCACCTACGAAATTACTTATTGTTATGGGTTTTATATTTTATTAGATGTGATCACAATGACAGGTAATGTATAATTTTGGTACACATATGAAGCAATTTAAAAATCACTGCATAAAGCCTTACATTTTGCTGGCCTTATCTCTGCCACTCAAGGGTGCAGCCTACCATCATATTTAAAAATGCGGCACAGACATCACCTATCACCACTAAACTAAGATGTGTCTTGATTTAGTGAAAGCCGTATTCACCTACGAAATTACTTATTGTTATGGGTTTTATATTTTATTAGATGTGATCACAATGACAGGTAATGTATAATTTTGGTACACATATGAAGCAATTTAAAAATCACTGCATAAAGCCTTACATTTTGCCGCCCTTATATCTGCCACTCAAGGCAGCAGCCAACCCTTTATATTTAGAAAATCGCTACAGACACCACTAATCTAAGAGGTGTCTTGAATTTGGGAAGGCATGTTCATCTACTAAATTACTTATTGTTATGGGTCATCTGCTTTTATTATACGTGATCACAATGTCAAGTAATGTGTAATGTTGGTACACATAAAAAGTTTAAAAATCACTGCATAAAGCCTTACATTTTACCGCCCTTATATCTGCCACTCAAGGCTGCATTTAACTCATCGCATTTAGAAATGTGGCAGACACCACCTCAGTCACCACTCTCATCTGACCTTTACGTCCCGAGCGAAGAAACCAACTCCCAATTCCGTCTTCAAGGGACCGAAACGAATCGTCCCTAAATTGGACAAATAGCAACGCTCATCGCCACTTGGGACTCGTTAGGTGTTACGCCAGACAGAGACTCCCAATCGAATTACACCACAAAACACAGCATCCATCACAAGCTCCCGCCACTGTAAATAAGGTACACGACGGTACATTAGGCGTAAGGGAAAGGGGGTTCATCTCAAGATGCAACAAAAAAACAACAATAAAAGGGAGGTGGAGTTGCCTTGCGGTTGTTCCCCGTCGTTTTCTCCATCAATTCCATGCCTGTCGGATCCGCTTTTGAAGCCAGTAACAACTGCAACATCATAAATCAACTCGAACAAGGGGCCTTAGGTGTCAAGCTTCCCTTGTGGTCTACCTGGATACCCACTAAAATACCCACAAAAAAGACGAGAGGCTCTCCATTCAGATGTGGCTGGTGGTACAAAAGTTGCTCAATATCGGGGCTGGATCCGGAGTTTCGTCTGAAAAGGCGTCTTTTTCGGGGGAGGAGGGTCAGGGCGTGAAAGTACGAAGCGATCCTCTAGAGAACAGATGCGGGTGATTTAATGTTCTTTAACTGTTTTATTGTGTCCGAGGAGGCTGGAGAAATTTAAGGTTCTTGTTGAGGTTGGGTGGACGATTGAAGCGTTGTTTACTTGGAAAATGGGTACGTCAGTTGGAATGCTACTGTATTTTTGAGTGTAACTTAGACTAGGAATACTTTCTACCGCAACTGTGTTATAATTCATAAACTTTTTGAGTTTCCAATGATCTTTTTAACGATGCTGTTTCTTCTAATTTTTTAGATCTGCCGACTACCTGGTATAGTGGTCATAGAGTTTTTCTGCCATCCGGTTGGTCTCGTGTGCGATTAACTGTTTATAAAAGTGCAGGGATTGTTGGTGGTTGTTCTTATTTTAGGAGAATGGGTGAGTGGTGGTATTCACTGGATGCTCTCTCAAATAACCTCCAGCTCATCCCTCTTGCAGTGACGAAAAGGTCAGTGGCCGTGCATAAAAAAATATGATTTTATTCATTTTATGGTTTTGAAATTTTATTATTGCTGATGTTATAATCATCTTCTCTATATATCTGTGCAGAAGCCACCTGACTGGTATAGTGGTCGTAGCATTTGCCTGCCATCCACTAGGTCGGGGTTCGAAACACGGTTTGTAAACGCATGGATGTTGGGGATAGTTCCTGTTAGGAGTAGCAGCGGCTCACCATAGGGTATTACTTCACAAGTACTTCCTTCACACAGTTCACCCCTTGTAGTGTCGAAGGTCTAAGAGGTCAGTGATCGATCATTAGGAAAAAATATCTGTGTTGAATTATTTATATTTTAATTGCAAATTTTTCTCGTTCATTGAAAGGAATATTTTTGTTTGGAAACAGAATGGTTTTACGATATGTTTATCTTTCCATTGCTATTCCATTAAATAACTTTATAAACTTTTCTCTTATTCTACTTTTACATATCGTTTCACAATCATCCGTTACCAAAAACTCGGCTCATAATAGAGTTCCAACATGCTTTTGAGATCTATGGATTTTTTAAAAAACTGAGAGATTGTTTACCCTCTGAATTTGTGTAGTGTAGTTTATAAAATCATTAAAGAGTAAGAAACAAGAGCCATAATAACTACCCACTGCTTATAATTTCTATGATGCTATTTAAAATTCAGATATATCCACGTGGGAATAGTATCCGATATGATCACAATTCTACAATAAATTAACTCATTGGTGTTATTAGTTGATTATAACCGGGACAACTTCTATTCGAACTGGGTTAAACGTATTCAAAACACAGGAAAGTCCAAATGTCACCTTGGTGAACTTGGGGGAAGCCGGCTAGTATTTGTCATTCTCTCTCTAGCATCTCTAGTAGTATCTCTTGAAGAAACCAGTAAGCTCCAATTTGACTTCCGTACCTGAAAGGTTGGAACTCAGTCAAACGCTTCAAAATACCTCAGACCAAAAGGGTGCTCTGACCACTTGGTCACTGCGCTGTCTACTTTCCAGATCTTCCTTTTTATATTTATATCCCATTTTTAAAATCTAAGTTATTTGCTACAAAATCTATATTTCCCCCTTTTTCATCCCACATCATGTCAACTTCACACAAATCACTGATAAATACCTTCCTTTCATCCTTTTCTGTAGTATCTTCATCGCTTTAAACTCAAAAGCATCCCTCACTTTCCCTGTGGAGAGCTTGGCGAAGCAGATCATTACCTATTCTAAAGTGTAAACTAACTAGCAAATACCATTTAAATAAACAATCACCAAACAAAATCCAACGGCTAACAAACGTTAACAGAAAAATTATCTTCCTTTTCCCCCTGCTACTCAAAATTGCTGATGGTTCTGGGCGACCTATACTTTGTTTTAAGGTGGAAGTCTTGCCTCCATTTTTTTACTTGAATTAAGTTCTCTTCTTCAGCTGGTTACCATTATAGTAAATTAAGTTGGGCAAGGATCTACTGGCCATTGAAAATGGTATGCGTTTTTGAAGTGGATAGGCGCTTAAAATGGAACAGTACTGGAGGTCATGAATGAAAAGTCGAGAGTTACAAAAAGGCATTACAACTGTTTTGTCTTATGATTTCAGAACTAGAGGAAACATTCAGAAGATAAATATAGCATCGTGTAGACAAAGGATATCCATACCTGGCATGACCTTCGTATCGAGTCTCAAGCCCACCGAGTGCTTGGAGGGGTCCGCAATATGTCGAAATTCTACTGTGCTGGCAAGCTTTGGACCAGTGTAACTTTAGATTACATGGAGTGAGGACAGCGCAAGTGGTGTCAATCGAAAGCTACCGAACTACGCTACAATTAGACATTTAATCAATAAAATTATCCTTCAATATTGCTATCAAACTGCACTTAAATCGCTCAAAATGTAAATTAATTGTTGAATATTCACAATGAACAATCGTTCAAACTTCCTGTGCCTGGTTCATTCATTCCACAATCCAACATCAGTCCCGAGTATTCGCGTCAAAACTACGGCCTGTGTCCTCAACACAACTTACTAATTCCCCCTTCTCCTCCCCTACTGGTGGTCTAATCCTTTTTGGTTGAGTCGTCTGGAGTGGGTCATGTATGTGATACCACCATGAACTTGCAAAACTTCAAAACGCTCAAAGGCAATGTTACTTGCAAAGATGCAGACATTGCCTCACCTCCATAAAATAAGCAGGACACGAAATAAAAAGAACGGCTCTCAAGACAGACATTTTAGGAAGACATCTCTTGTCCTCCCGCCGTATAAAATAAACTGCTCCCGCTCCGGTTACACTTCTGAAGAGAGAGAGAGAGGTCTGTCGTAAATGGGTTTATTGTGCGTGAACCTCTCCCCGTAGAGTCAGTTGAATGGCCACTCTGCCTTCCCGTTGCGAGCGGGCATCAAACAAAAATGGCGTCGATGACTTTTTGAAATCGAGAGGACGGCGCTTGGGGATTTTTTGTTGGCCCAACAGGGAACGGTGTAGAATGGAAGGGTCCGGGATATGAGAGTATAGGATGACGAAGTTATGAAATGATACGAAAATCGGTGGCTTTTAGAGGCTTTTGAAGGCACGCTTTTAAAAGCTTTCTTAATGTACGATCACAAATGGATATCAGATGTGGATTTGATTTAGAGAAGCGCGTTTTGTAATGAAATGGCAAAGAAATTCAATAGCAAGTATAAGAAGAAAGCTTCGTTGATGGGGAATGCCAATGAAAAACTATAATAGGTGTAATTTGATGATATAATGATATTCGAATTCGATAACTCTCCGCTCTCAATCGGTGCATTCCTCCCTGGGTGTATTTATCTCTTCTGTGTGAGTAAAACTTTAATTGTGTGTGTCTATTTCTTAATATTGTATGTCTTGTGTCTGGCTCAGCACGGCCAAATATGGCCATTGCGACATAAACCCCCAAACCAACCGACCCCGCACTTAATCCAAGAAAGTCTAATGAGAAAATTTCGTTATTGGGTAATATAAATGAAAAGAGTATAAAAATTGTGGGTAGGGAAAATAGCTGAATTTATGTCGCATTGGAACACAATGGGCTATTGACGGTCCGGTATTCATCCCGACAACACCTCATAATTTTGAACCACCGTCAGATGACGAGGACAGCACCTGAGCTGGCACCCACTCTCCAAATTTCCACACCACGACAAAGTGAGAACATTTGAGGTCACGAAAGATTTAAGGTTCACCAGACGTACAAGACGGTCTTTGGTTGGATCAAGTCTCGAATTCGCAACCGGAAGGTTGCGAATTCGTGACTATCAACTGGGCTAACACAAACCTCTCTAAAAGCTGTGATTTGATTACGTAATGATATACGAGTTTGATAAGTCCCAGTTAAAAAGATGCTTTCAGTCTGATAACGTGAAAAGTGCTAGATATTATACAGTAGTAATAAATATAGCATTTTATTTTTTTAAGCTAAAGTTAAAAAAATTCAATTTTCTTTTTATGGTTTCGATGTCATCCATTAAAAAGGCATAATAAGATTTAAATAAGAAAATAAAATTATGTTGAATTTTACCGTTTACCGATAAAGTTTATCTATTTTTATTCATATTACTTTGGCACATTCTTTTCATGCCCTCAAGGATGAGTACTAAAGTATAAAAAAAATATCACCGATAAAGTGACAAAGGTAAAAACATCCCTCTTTGGTAGTTTTTTTTTATAAATTTTTATAGCATAATTACAATGAAATTTTTAAAATAAATAATTTGTTAATTATTGGATCAGGTTGCGAATATGACCAAGTTATTCTTGGAATAACCCCTACCTTCATATAATTTTATTTAATTAACCTCTTTTCGTATTCTGCAAATATGGACAACACAATAAAAAGAAGTTAGCTTTAATAAAAATTTTAATAGCAAACTGGTAATTTATTATAATTTGTGGACTGTATTTAATAATAGTTTTCTATTCAATTAAATGATACTTGCTATTAAAGTATGTATGTTATTTGTACTAATTAGAACTAAGGAAAAACACTCCTTGACCCTCTAGCCGCAGGCAACATTCATATTTTTCTGTACAAAATTGGGGCTAAATTTATATCTTTATACAATTTCAACTTGATGCAATAACAACGTGGCCTAACGAAATTAACAGGATTAGAATGCGATTTCAGCGTTGTTCACGGCTGGATGTTTAAAAGAGTAATATTTTTTTTCAATTCTTTGGCCTCAGTTCTTTTGGAGTTGACTAGAATGGACGAGATACCTCGTCATTAACAAAATTAGTCTGATCTTGATGACCGAGATATCTTGTCGACGCCACTTGGAAAGTTAAATAAATAATCAAATAAAAAAAATTTCAGTACAAAAGAAAGCTCTCGGCTATTGCTATACCATAATAGTTAGATCAAATCAGCATACAGTCGGATCATTTGAATTCAACAACACAAAAAAATGCCCAGTCTGTATAGAAGGGTGTAACGGAAACCAGGAACAATCTCACTACGCCGTGCTATCAAATGTAATAGCTCGGTGCAAGCCGACCTGCCATAAGACAATTGAAAAGCGACGCCACTCCAGATATAGCTGGCAATTATTCACTTCACTGTAACTGTAACAGACAGGAAATGTGCGTAAATGGCCACCACGCCCGAATTTTCTGACGCATGCAAATCACTCCGCGCGGCTCATTTGTCTTCTACAAGTGAGCTGTTATACGAACATTTCTAACTGCCGATTGGCTTTAGCACCTGCGTCGAATTGTTTTCGAGAAGAAAAAAAGTGCTATCCAATTATGCAGGTAACTCCCTGAAGTTTTGTCCGCCTCTCAAGGGTGTAATGGCCGCCATTCCAATCACTGAAGTGCTGTACTTGCCGATGTGATAAAGAACTTTATCTCGATTATCCGTTTAAGGCATGTTTTTGTGATTGTTTATTTTTAATCTTTTGCTCCTTCTTTTAAATGGCATTGAGTTAAAACATAGGGTAAGGTATGTATCCTTTTTATTTGTTGTCTAGGACCAATGGCGTAGTGTAACATTGATAACTGGGATCGCCGAAATTCCATAGAAGGCAAAACAGTAAATGCTATGATGTGATAGACGCTTTATCTCGATTGTCATTTCAAGGCAAGTTTTTGCGATTGTTTTTAATCGTTTACTCGTTCTTTTAAATGGAGTTAAGTTGAAACGAGGGGAAAGTATGTACCCTCTTTACTTGATGTCTAGGTTCAGTAGCGTAAAGTAACATTGATAATTGCGAATACCGAGATTGGATAGAAGGTAAAACAACAAATGTTATGATGTGATAAAAGGCTTTATCTCTATAGTCTGTTCAAAGCCTGTTTTTGTCATTGTTTATTTTTAATCGTTTACTCGTTCTTTTAAATGACAGTGAGCTAAGACCTAATATGTACCCTCTTTATTTGGTGTCTAGGTCCAGTAGCGTAGAGTAACATTGATAACTGGGAATGCCGCGATTCGACAGAAAGCAAAACAACAAATGTGAATCGAATTCATCATTTGACACTTCATTGGAAAAATGGGTGTCATTGCCACGTTAATCTCCTTGAAATCGGACCTGAAGTTTGTTCAAAGTTCTTACGAACCAGGGAAGATGTGGTCAGACTTCTCTCCTTCTAAAGGCATGAAAATTAACAGCGATGGAGCCAGAACATATAGACACTGTAACAATTATCTTGGCATTGAACTTATATTCTCATATTCATATTCACTCTAATCACATATTCACCTGCCCTGCAATACTCGCTGCTCTTCGAAACATCGACTACCATCTCGAAGATCAGCTATACCGCGAGAAAATAATAGCCAAAGTTATGCAAAATGCAAACGACATCTGATTCACAAATGGACACGCCAACAACTAATGCCATGATTAATATTAGACAACATTGTGAGTCGACTCCATTCGTTTCAATTTGCTCCATTTCTTTTCCACGATGACAAATCAATACAAATCATTTTTAGCCCTAAGTTAGAAAAGGAGTACAAAAGACGAAATTATAGGCAACTCTATGGATGATCCAAACACTGTCTCTGAGAAGCCACACATCAGTCCAGCGACATTGAATTGGCTGAAATACGCATGCATGACGACATGTTTTCTGCACAGAAACGGAGTAAGTATGCGCATATTGTATGTCTTGTCGCATGCTCTCCAACGTATGGTCGGGTTTAGAGCTTGATATCAGTCTTTTAGAAAGGCAGAGAAAAGAGGAGAGAATAAGCGCAATGTATGAACTGGATGTTAGTTTCAATAAGAAGAATGGATTATGGGAGAAGATTCTGTGATTAAGGTACTGGATGCCTCGTAATGGGTCCCGTCAGTTTACTTGGTATTATATTCTTGAGAATTATTCTGGTTCGCTTAGCCTTCTTAAGATTCGAACTGTCGTTCGCTTGTATTGGATCATCCATTTAAAAAAGTCGTGTTTTTGCATTTAATGAACCGTCTTGTTTGAAAAAGACCAATTCGGTTATTTGAAGTGTCTTTTTAATGTTGGTTTTGTGCTCTGTAAGTCAAGACTTGATTTCTGTGAGACTGATGCTAGTTTCTCACCGTAGTCACTACTCGATTTCATCTCTGTGTTCAGGATTCGTGGTAAGTAGGTAGTTAATTAACATCGCACTGGAGCAACACAACGAGCTATTAGAGACAGTCCAAGATCAACGCCTCGTAATTTTTAATCATGGTCAGATGACGAGAACAACACCTGAGCTGGCACCCCACTCTCCAAACTTCCATACCATGTCAATGTGAGGACATTTGAGGCCATGACAGATTTAACGTGCACCAGCCCCCATGTACAAGGTGGTCTATGACTGGACTGGGTTTGGAACTCGCAACCCTCCTTTTTGCTAATGCGCTGCTCTTTCTACTGTGCTACAGCTGCCCTCAGGATTCGTGAGTGCAAGCTTGCAAAACACACCACCCTGTCTTCTACAGTACAACCAAAGGGTGAAAAAGGTGGCAAAATTGACAAAATAGACACCGAAACTTCGAGTTATATTTTTTGAACTGGACGATTCAAATATAACAGCATGCTCACATTGTTTCCTACTCTCGGCATCATTATACACCAGTAAACATTCTACCGTAAAACACTGTAGTCAAATTTGATTTTTAAAAGCTTAAACCTTGGAGAGACCTTAAAGAGCAAAAGCAGCATTTTTTGTATAGAATAGCTTCTCCTTAAAGTCTGTCATATAGGTTATACAATTCATCTTGGTCAAAGTTGTAAGAAAAATCGAAAACCATTCTCAATGACCTAAATTACAGTTTTTGAGGTGAATAATGACCATGTTCACGGACTCATTTTGTTCGTTTCATTTCAAAACAATTTAAGGCCTT
Source organism: Meta bourneti (assembly GCA_933210815.1). Taxonomy (NCBI): domain Eukaryota; kingdom Metazoa; phylum Arthropoda; class Arachnida; order Araneae; family Tetragnathidae; genus Meta; species Meta bourneti. The sequence continues at coordinate 71,378,640 of OW119929.1, read as the reverse complement.
TCTTTTAAACCACCACTTTGGAAATCCTGGTACGGTTGACTTACTCGGGAACTCTGTCCTCTTCGGAGTTTCGCCATCTTATATACACGACGTTCCGCAACACACGTTACGTGTCACACAAGTGACGTTTCACACACCGCAATATGGCTGTCAACCGAGTTGGTCAGAGTGGCAATTTTATGCCCATGATCAGCGAAGCAGCGCAGGAGCGATGAAAGATAACACTGTAGCAGCCAGTATCGTGCTTCCTCGATGGGATGAAAATAACACCCCACTTAGATTTCATTCGCTGGCAACTTTTGATATGAGGGAAGTCATTGGCTCCCAAGAGCCAACCATGATTCGACGGGATCATTATCGTCCTAGCGTGACCAGAGAATAGGAGATTAGTTGTAGCGTGCTTCCTGCTCGGATCACGAATTAGATGAACGCGGCGATGATGAAAAAGCAAAAAAAAATGGGTATTCGGAGGCTGGGAAAACAAGCGGCGGCCATTCAATTTGAATTTCGGGTCAGCGCAGCGAAATTGGTCAGATTCGTGGTTTGTGGCCCGTTTTCTCGAATAATGGGACAATAGCCGAGGCTTTTTAATGAAGTTGACATAGTATTGTGGTGTAAAATGTCACTTTGGGAGAGATGGCAGATAAAAGGGGGAAATTGTCTTTGCTCGAACGGGCAAGCTTTGGAAGCTATGAAACATGCTAGTGAAAAGAATGTTTTATCGCTCATTTTATCTGGTAGTTTCCAAAGAAATACCTGCTTCATTTTCTAACGATGTTCTTATATAAAATGTACTTCACAGAATACACGCAGTAAGAGACAAATTTTGGTGTGTCCCAGTTTCCTTTTTCGTGTATTTCTATCCCTATAGAATTGTCATAATGCTAAATAACATATTTATTTTTAGTTGTTTACCGATATAACCATGCATTTACCCATATACTTATAAGGGGATGCGGTAGCCAGATTGGTAAAGGGTTGCGAGTTTCAAACTCGATCCAACCAATGCCCATCGTGTACGTGGATGGTTTTGCATGTTAAATCTATAGTGGCCTCAAATGTTCTCAAGCTGGCGTGATATGGAAGTTCGGAGAATTGAATGCCAGCTCAGGTGACCTCATCATCTGACCGTGATTCACTCGGATCTTCCCATCGGGATTGATCCCTACAGCCGCTTAAATTCCGTTGTGTTCTTCCAATGCTATGCAAATTCAACTACCTAATTAATGAAACTTATTTAACTAATGAAACTTATTTAACTAATGAAATTTATTTTCATTAGAAGTAAATCAAAGTTCGACGTTAAAACCAATTTTAGAATTTTTGATAGTTTGTTGCAGAAACAAAAATATTTTGGTGAGGTCTAAGGGCTCTGTGGCGAACACCATAAATTCGCCCATGCTCCATAGGCGACAGTTGAAATAAAGGACATTTTAAATTAATTTACAAAAAAAATGTCTTACTTATTTACTTAATAACGGAGTTGTTTTTGTTATCAATGGAGTGAAAGCTGTACTTTATGTATGTGATAAACTATAATTTCCGTATAGTGTATTTGCAGATTTATTGGAGTCGACATGTTACAAAGAAGACTACATTGTCTGCTGCACACATGTAACGTTGTTATTAGCCGAATGTCAGGATGTATCTTAAAATATCAAGAAAATATTTTAGCCTCTTACACTAACAGATTAATAGGGCAAAAGGGGATAATATACACAAATGACACACACTTGCACGCACATGAATGTTATTACACTAATGTCAGGATGAATCTTACGAAATCAAAAGAAGAATTTTATTAAAAAAAATAATGTTTTCAAAACACGATTATTTCACATATTTGGATGAACCCTATTGTCTCTGCTTCGCTCTCTACAAATATATTTTCTGAGGTTTGATCTATATATTTCTTCAACTTTCATTAGAGAGATACGCTTATATCAACCATGAGGTTAAGGGGCCGTTGTGGCTCATTGGGTATGCTTACTGCGCTACCAACCTTCGAGTTGTAGGCGGCGCAGATTCGATTCCTGACAGGTGTATTCCTCCCTGGGTGCATGTCTCCTCTGTGTCAGTAAAACTTTCTTTGTGTGTCTGTCTATTACTTGATATACTAGGTTCCCCCTCCTACCATTAAATGCTCTAAACCTCACGGTGAGTAGGTAGGAGGTGGGTCTACTACTAGATATGCTAGTATGTCTTGTGTTTGGCGCAGCTTGGCCAAATATGGTCCTTGCGCCATAAAACCCCAAACCAACCATGAGGTTAAAAATTTCAAAAATCAAATGTTTCGTTTCTACATAAAACACACGAATCGTTATTAGAACATCTTATACTTTGCAGAACATGCTTAAAAAGTCTAGTATCAGGTCTGAAAAGATAACATCTTAATAACTTCCTATCACAACACAAGAAGTAGTCTTCACCCAGATCAAACGCAACGAAAGATCTTCCAAAACAGAAAAAGAGAAGAGCAGCGGCGGAGGGAAAAAAGAGAGGAATAAAACATTTCGAAAACTAGCAAAGGAGGCTAAAAGCACTAACAGATTAAGAGGGTGAAGGGGGATAAGTTACGGGGTATCAGGTGTCGCACGATGACACGTGCATCAAAAAATCGTCCCCACCGTCCTTTCAGGAGTAGCTGACAACACTTGTTTCAGATAAATTTTCTCTCCCATCCCTCACCCAAGTATCAAAAGCGGTTAAGTTGAAAGGCACGATGGGTGGAATCTCCGGCTAGGCGTCGGTTTATTTTTGGGTGCAGGAAATACGGTTTGAGGGATAATTAACGATAATTATGTTTTGATATTTTTTTCGCGGTGGTTTGGTTTTATTTTCGCGGTGTACTGAGATGTTTAGGGAGGCCAAAACTTATTGCACGCGAGCCTCGAAGTAAACTTGAGGAATGAGCGCTGGTTTGTTTTGTTTCAGTTAGCGTTTATGGGGAAGAGTCCTCGATTTGTTTAAGTAGAAAGTTGTTTAATAAAACAATTTGAGTAAATATTACTTGAATAAATAGCATGCGTTAAAACGGTTGAGTTATTTTTAGGATATTGTAAATTAATAGTTTGGAGGGTCTGTCCGGGAGGTTTCAGTTTATTTCTGAAGAGTATAATTCGGATAGAATTGATACGTGTACTCTTTATTTAAAAAACAATAAATGTCCTGATGGATATCAAATAAACTCAAAAATACATGTGCATTTAGATTAAAAAATTAGATAATTTTTTTTCGATGTGGAGTTTGAAAAATATGCTACTCCTTCAATTGGATCAGAAGGTAAAATGCACGTTCTTGTATAAAATCTTAATCGGGATGATGTTTGGCAAATGCTCTAGCAGGATAAGTGTGTCCACTGAATATAAAAAGTGTGTGATTAAGATAGGGGGCTGCCACCTGTTGGAAATGTTTGTAGATGGCCTACGGATTAAGGGGATGCACTCCGAGAGAGTTTGAAATTCGACATGGAATTTGTACAGACCAAAGATGGGTAGAAATGAAATAATATGCTCTTTCCTTCACTGCAAACAAGAAAAATCCATGGTAAGCACTTGCATCATCATGTGGGGCAATAGCGACCCCACGAAATAGAAGTTTTTAATTATAGCAATAGTAAGTTTAAACAAATCAGTGCAAATGTATTAGTAAAAAGTCTGGGGTGAAAGCACGACATTTAAAAAAAAATACTGGAACAGAGTAGTAATTGGTTCAATATGAACATTGAAGATTTGAGTTCGCACTTTCCCCACCTTACCCTATATGACTGCTTCCTCAACATCTTTTATCCAAACCGCGGTTTACATAACTTTGCGTCTTCAGCAATGCCTTTAAACCAACCGCGTTTCACATGATTTTCATGCCACCAATAATGTTATCTTTTTCTCCTCCACGACGACTAGGATCGAAGCCTAAAACAGAAACCAAACCACGCCGTGCATGAGACCGAACCCGAAACAACGCCGCATACACCACACCTGACAGTTCCAGCTTCCCAGGAATGAATGTACCTGGCATCCGAAGCGCCAGTCGGGAGCAGATCAACAAACGACGACTGTTTTCCCCGACAATGCCGAACAAAACGCATTTAACACGGCGTGAAATCATAATCGCTTGTCTCCACTGGGATCTCTGCTCTAAAAGAAGCAGTCTCTTTCTCTGCTGCCGCGGTTCTTTTTTGTCCTCTTCGTTTTCTTCCCCTTCAAGAGGGGCAACGCATACGAATGGATTCTCGATGCTGACATTAATGTATAGGGCCCGAACGACAGGGCCTGACAACAAGGAACTCGTTTAGCACTCTTCGGTTAACCTTACATTGATACTAAACGCGGAAAAAACACCATTAATAACCTGCCTAGTTTCACTGAGTCTTTGCGCCACTTTGTGCTGTTCGATGGGTTTCGGAAGGGTGCAGAGAGTGTCCTTTTTGACCCTTTGGGTTAGATGGATGGATCGTATGGGACAGGATGGTGTGTTGTTGGGTTTGCACGATGAAGGGAAGTAAAGTATTGATCAATAGCATAGCCAGGATTTCAATAATAGAAAAGAGACTATCTGCGAATTTCATGTTCAATTTCCAAAACAACACTATCACAGTAACTGTCACAACACTCACTGACATTAAACTGTCATGTCAAAATATATATATAACTATTACTCCTATTTTAAAAAAATTTGCCGTACTTGTACAAAGGTGAAAGTAAGAATAATTTGAAAAATAAAAATTAGCTTTTGTTTAGTTTACTTATGTAGGGTTTTGTATGGATAAAATCTGTCATAGCAGGTGTTTTAGTACAGTGGATTTAATGCTCTCCTCATGCTTCTCTTCATTCTCTTGCTCCTCTTTCATTTATCTTAATCTCATTTTTTTTATTCCAATTAATTTATTGTTTGTATCTTATTTGACGGGCCACAAAACTATATATATATTGGTTGGTCAGTCCTGCTTATACTGATTTATAACAGGTAAATATGGATCCCATTTAATGATATTTTATTTTCAGGAAAACCAGAAATAATAAATACGAACGATAAATATAGACTAAAACAAGAAATGATAATGGTAATTAATTAACATCGCATTAGGGCAACACAATGGCCTATTGCCGACGGTACGGCTTAGGAATCCATCCTGAAGGAAACGATAAATTAACTATTATCTTTGACCAAGCATTTGTCTTCAAATACATGCGCTTTGGATGGTCTGCCTTAATCTAAAATTGCACGAAGAAAAATATACTTGTATATTATTTATTCGTATACATATTAATTAATAGTTGGGACATGTCAACGTGCATCTATATGTTATATCATCTTCAGCTATTATACAGGATTTCCTAATTTTAAAATTATATATTAATTATACAATGTAAAAATTAGTTTTTGACGAGTATTTATAATTACTGTTTAAATCTTCGAACCAACTTTTTACAATTTAAAAATTTTAATACTTTATTTTTAGCTAATAGTTAGAGTAATTAGGGTTGAACAATATTTAACGAGAATTCATCAACCGTTATAATGTTGATAACAGATTATTTTTGCATATGTCATTCGAATAATATATCAGAAAGTTTCTCCACGGAACAGTAAAGAAAACCATGTACGCTCGGTCATTGACAAAACATTCGACACGGGCATGCGCACTCCGTTCCTGCGCAGAAAACGTGTCACTACGCATGCGAATGTCAGCCTATTTAGTGCCGCAAGACTAATGTTGGACCCATGTGTGGCGTGCCTTTCCACTTTGTCCCTCACGTACAAAAGTCAGGTGGAATCTAAACTTTATTGTCACAACTATTCGCACAGCATTAATAAAAAGTGTTTTTAGTGCCCAAAAATTGATCTCTTTGGCCTTCGGCACTACAAGGGGTGAACTGCTTGCTATTTCTGAAAGCTATTCTACACAGTGGGAAAGCCTCCGTTACTTGTAAGTCCAGCCACACACTGAGCAGCATGCGACAAAACATGCGATAAGCGCATGTGCACTTCGTTTTTGTACTGAAAACACGTCAGTATGCATGCGTACTGCAGCCACTTAGTGTCACGGGACTGATGTTGGACCAATATTCGTCTTGCCTAACAGGAACAATCACCAACATCCATGCAGTTACAAACCGAGATCTATTGGGTGGCAAGTAAACGGTTTAACCATTATACCAGTTAGGCGACAACATTAATAAAGTACCGAGTTCAATATTAAAATGATATGTGACCTACTTGATGAATAAAGACAAAAAAACATAAATTTAGGGACAGATTAAATATAAATCCAATGACGTTTCCACACCGTTAATTAAGGGTAGTGGTACTCATTGACTACTACCTGTAATTACTACCGAACCCCCTCTTCTGAGCGCGAGACAAACCCAAGTCGTCAGAAGGAGGGAGAGGAGATAAGGAAAGGCAAAAGAAAAGCATTCTCAAAGATTTTATCCTCCAGACAAGAAGCTTCTGTGCCAAAGCTTCGCCTCGTCAAAGAGGGTTCCTGTTCAGGCAGTCTCTCTGTCCCTGGATAGGAGGAATTCTGGGATACATTCTCAACGCTCCCGGCCGAAACCCGATAGCCTTCAGGAACGAACTGTTTGCCATGCAAAACGGATATTGCCTTTCTTTAAACATTTCTTTTGCTTTATTTAGTTTTCCCTCACTTCGTTTTTTGGGGGGTCGCTTTTGGTTTTGCTGTTTCTTTCCTCCTTTCCACCCCTGCTTTTCGAAATGTGCCGTTGCATTCCGCCCCATCGTGGATCCGTTTCCCCTTTTTTTCCTCCGGTCCGAGTGAAAGTTAGATGAACTAAATTGGGTTAGCGATATTTGCTTTTTTCTGTGTATTATTCACCGCATGACATTTTAGTCATTTCGCAGTTTCCTATCTTGCTTTTGGAGAGGATATAAGCACTTTCTCTATTTTTCAGTTCAAATTTTTTCAGATGTTTCTCAGCCATAAAATAGCGCTTTATCCAAAAATAGCCATTTTGGAATCCATACTACATCTATCTTCACCCTTTCCCAAAATGTTCTCGTCATCTGACCGTGGTTCAAAATTACGTGTTGTTTTTTTCGGATCTTTCCCTTTGGGTTTGATCCCAGACCATAGCCAATAGCCCGTTTAGTTGCTTCAGTGCGACGTTAATTAAAATTCCTACCATACCATCCCAAAATGTTGATTTCGCAATGACTTGAAGTTTATTGAGAATTATTCTTTTAACCCTAATTGGCTTTTAGAATTCTCCTCGGATCTACAGCAGAATCTCATTAAATGACAAAATTTGTTTTTACTTTTCAACTATTTTAAAACTAAATATTACTTTTGGGTCAAAAATATAAATTATAAGCATTTTGGTGATGTTATGTTTTACGCAAATTATAATTTGACTATGCATTATTTCTCATCATCATAAAAAAACCGTAAAGATGACACCATAAGGAAAATCAACCATTTTGTGTGTGGAATTCCTACTACATATATCTTCACCCGTTTCCGAAATGTTGATTTCACACGACCTGAAAGTAATAAAAAAATTCTAACTCTAGTTGGCTTTTAGAATTCTCCTCGGCTTAGAGCAGAAACTCATTTAAACTGACAAAATTTATTTTTACTTTACAACTACTTAAAAACTAACTTTTTGTTTTGGGGTCAAAAAGATAAATTATAAGCATTTTGGTTGTATTAATCTTTAAAACTGATTATAATATGGCTATGTAATATTTCTCATCATCATGAAAATAATTATTTAGTGTCTCCGAAACAATGTCAGTTAATGAGTTTCTGCTCCAAACCGACAATTTGGAAACATTTGCACTCATTTCGATACATTTCTCTAGTATAACGTATTTAGCACGACGTGTGAAAGACTGCACCTTTGTCTACCAAAAAGTACTTCATAGTGGAGATGGGTTACCCTGCAATATATAGTATTATATTGTAAGTTATTTTTGACCCTCCCAGCCACTCCTTGTCCGACCTGAAGCCCTTGTTGGTAGGATGGGTAGTATGGGCCATAAAAAAAGTTAATTTTTGTAGTGCCAAGTTCATCACAATACTCCCCTCCAGAATTTTAACAATGGCTGAATTCGAAAGATGCTACCACTAGTTCATCGATTGCATGAGTCCGTGAGAACTGTATTAAGATCATGGTTGGATAAATTCAGTATACGTGGTAATAATGGATGATTGAAATAGTGGGTTGTCTTGTGTAGCTTTATCATTCAAGTATGAGATTCCATGTTAAGAGAAACCTGTGTCAACCAAGAGTGAATCTGTAATAGGAATAGAAGCAGCGTCTGTTATTACTGGGCTTCAGACAGTTGTTGGAAGTGATCGGCATCGCATTTGCAATTAACTATACACCAAAGAACATCCACCGAAGTGTGAGTCAATTGTTGAGAGAGCCATCGGGAATTACTCAGAAACGCCATTCCACTTGTTTTTTTAATGCGCATGTTCATAATCACATCCGTCGGTCACCGATTTAGTAAGACGTGTGAATAACAGTGCAACTTTGTCCACCGAAAAATTCTTCTTGGTGAAAATAGGTTACACTTCTATATATATATTACTGTATACATATATTACATTATAAAGTACATTGAAACGATAAATTTGGCTCTCGTTTAATTTTTATTGTTTTATCGATCATAAAATTTTACTAGTGTAAAGAAATTGTTTGAAATGTTTTGAAAATAAAATTAACTGATGATGTGCAGTTTTTAATCAAATCGCAGCTCATAGTTTAATACTTCCTATCTCAAATGTGCATGTATGAAACAAGGTTGCATGAACACATTCATTATATGAACCGTGTTAGTAATAGTGAGAAAACTATCAATAGTAATATTTTATTTTCCAAATATCAGACCAAAAGTAATAAAAATTCTAAGGGATTTCCATCTTTCCGATAGATTGTAGAGAAAATTAAACGAATTATCTTGAAATATACAATCAATAGTTAATCTTGAAATATACAATCTTTAAAATTAAAATTTTATATTTTCAAACTTTAAAATCTTTCCGAACCTCCAATAGCTGCCGACCTGCTGCTACTAAAGGCTCTTTACTAAAAATGGATGATTAATAAATATTTAAACATTTTACTCTATCCTTATTTATTTTACATGTCAACACATTACTTCACTGAAAACTTGTTTATAGTCGACAGTACGTTTTTCTTGAATATTTTCCGTCAGAGATAAACGTTGAGTTGAAAAACATAATAAACACTTCAAGAGAAATAACAAACTTTAGTGTAAAGTCCAAGAAAAACAAAAATACACCAGTAAGTTTAGCTACATCTATATTTACTTATGATGAATTTTTCTCATTTTAACCTGGGATGTAATTTTTCGATCTTATTAAAAGGGGATTTAATCAAGACTACAGAATTTGAAATTTTGATAAAATCATCTGCAGGTTAAAATCTATAGGATAAGATAATTTGGAACACCTATATTTTTAAAAGATTGTTAAAAATATGTATGGTTTTTTAAATAAATCAAGCACCAAATCACGATCGAATTAACCAAGATTCATATTTGAGTGGATAATTTATCAAACTTAAAAAATAAATTCATGCGAAAACTATTTTGATACTGTTTAGTATAAATTATTTTTTTCAAAAGCGTTGATATGAAAAAATGGTATCTAATTCGGAACACCCAAAGAATTTGTCATCATCACTCGAATATTTTTATGCAAAACATTTATATTTAATAAGTGCTAAAATTCAAAGAAATAAATATGTTCTTCATGTGTTTATTACACACTTCAAAAACATAAACTTCTTTTTAAAAATTGGGAAAGGTTCAGAATATTTTCGATACTCCATTCGCAACAAATATTTCCTCCTCAACACAAAAACGCTTATCCATATCAATGCTACTCTCGATCAACTTAGGTAATAACTCAAACAACACTTAATCTACACTCAATCAACTTTATATTTTTCATAAGGTTTCTTTCCTAATTGATCAATCTGTGCATTTACCATTCTTAACTGTTCAATTTTCCCACCCGATCTTAGCCATCATTGGGGCAATCATACATCGTCTGTTAACCATTTACATAGCAACACAGCAATAACATTTTTTGTTACTAACTACATAATATATCGTCGGCTTACCCGAATGGAATATACTAAATCCAAAAACAGCTCTGAGAAAACAAAGAGGATTCTACTGACTATGCCTTTACTATATGTGTTTCTCAAGAAGAAATCTAACTTTCGAGCAAAGGAAAAATACCTGATTGGACTTCACCAATCTCAGGATCACAATATTATGGTTAAGAAAAGTTAAAAACTTATCTTGAAAATTTTGACCTAGTGTGTTTCACTTGCAAGCCGAAGATATAGTTTAATATGTTTAGTAGAATCTATATCATTGAAAGACAATATATATCTGTGTGTAGTCAATGGAAGAATTTACTAGGCTTCCATGGATGTCAAAGTGGATTCTTCAAGTTTAATTGTAAAATACTGATTAATTATTTTTCAAGCAATCTCCAAAGATGTAATTTTGTTATGAATACTAAAATTTTATCATTCCGGGTGAGTATAGTTGTTACCTTACCGTGATAAATTGAGAAAGATGGTTTCTCAAATGATGATTCATTTTTTTTGTATGAACATATCGTCGGCTTACAAGTGACACTAAGTCAAAATTTTCAAATATGAATTTTTCAGTTTTCTAAACCAGAATGGTTATCCTTAGATTGGTGTAGTCCCCTAAGATATTTTTCTTTGCATGAAGGTTAGATTTCTTCTTCAGAGACATACTTAGTGGGTAGAATTTTCTCCCTTCGTTTTCAGAGAACTGTTTTTTGGCTTAGTGTATTTCACTTGTAAGCCGACGATATTGTGATCAGTTGAATCCGCATACCTTTTGTCAAAGGTAGTTCTGTTTTCCTAAGACAATAATATTATTAAGGTTTTAAGTCTTAAAATACTGTCACTCCCTTGTGACCCTTCTGCAGCCCCCAGGAGAGGTCGCCCCACAGTTTGAGAACCTCCAGATTATACCATCACTTCCTTTTTTTCTGGCCATTTTAACTTCCATTTTTGCCCTTCAAAGCTTACTGTGTATTCCTCGTGCCATCAATGTCTGCAGATGTAAGATGTCAGGGAAACTCGCGTCAGTACTTTAGTCAGTTCTCATCACTAGTTCTTACATTCGTTAGCTAATTCGAAAGTGGATTTCGTCACTGATTAAATCACGCCTCCTCTCACTTAAGCATTCGTACGTCATCATTATTGCTTTCATTATTTCATGCAGAAAGTGTAACGCGAATTATCTTGGTATCCTCTCTTCGATTGATATTAAAATCACTTGACAGTTACATATTTAGATGCAACGATTCTACTTTTACAGTAATCATTGATTAAACACAATATCGTTTGCAAATATTAATGTTATTAACATTTCTCAACGAGTGAAGATGTTAGAATTAATACTCTAAGCTTGTTTTCAGTCTCATTTTGAGCTGATTATGATTTTATATCCACCCTCTTGGCGGTTTATCTCAGCGTCCAAAACTACCCTGTTGTGGTCAGCTTATGGTGCAAAACCCTGTTCTAAACTGTCACCAGTTCTGAGCAAGGGACAATTTGTTTCTTTTACTTGGATCTTCATTCCCTTGGAGTAATGGGAAGCTTTGTCTTGATGAGGTATCTCGTCATTAGTAAAACTGGCGAAGTCCTCTTTTGGACGAGATATCTCGTTGATACCACTTGGAGGGTTAAAAATTAGTATACCTCATTAAGTTGGTCGGAGAAATATTTTAATTAGAACTTTCTCAGGTTCACTATGCATCTGAACCTTGAAAGTGCTTCCTACTTATTAAGACTTAGTTTAATGAAAGTTTAGTGATGATAACGTAATATTTAATACACATGGAGAACAACGGTACAATATAAAGTCGCTAATAAAGTTTTTGTTTGATAGAACTATGGAAATAAGATATTGTTATAGTAAAGTGACCGTGCTCCTTCTGATGATTGTAACGGCAGCGCTTCTAGCGACGAAACGAATTTGGAACTCCAACATCAAAAACTATGACGCATACGGACAAATCCATCCAGAAAGTTGCAGAGGAGCAACAAATTAACAAGACAGGATATTTTTAGAAAGAAGCGAATGGTTTAAATATTAAGATCTAGACGTTACTGCGAATACAAATGATGGGTTTGCTGTCAGCTCCCTCCTGCAAATAAAACCTTCAGAAGGAATTTGTAAGCGATTATTGGTCAATAGATGTGTGCCATGCTTGCTTGTATTTGATGACTTGCAAACACTCCATCTGAATTTTATAACTGTCAACCTCTTATATTCCAAGTGAAGTTTAGGTACGCTCGTCTATAACCTAGATGCCTAGCACATGTCATGGCCATATATTAGTGAAATTGAGAAACTAAATGAATTCAGCAGAAAAACAGAGGTGACAGGTGTAAAGTTAGGGAGAAATGAAGTACTCTTAAGTGTATGTACTCTATACACCTACCTATGCTTCCTAACTGGGCAATATAAAGGCAACAGGACAATATTACTATTTTTACTAGTCAGTACTGCTTCTCTTGCGACTCAAGTTAAGTCAACCAGACAAGGATACACCATTACTGGTGAAAGTAGCTGGGTGCAACAAAGGCAACAGGACAATATTACTATTTTTTATCAGTCTGTACTTTTTCTTACTACTAAGTAAAGTCAACGAGCCAGCAATAGCACCAAATACACAACTACCACCTCTGGTGAAGGTAGCTGGGCACAACAAATGCAGAAAGATAGTATAACATTTTAAAAAGTGAGTACTTCTCTTACTACTCCAGTATAGTCGACTAGCTAACATTAGCACCAAATACACCACCACTACTGGTGAAGCTAGGTGGGCACGAGAAAGACATCAGGACAATACTAGCACCAAATACACCTCTGGTGAAGGTAACTGGGCACGACAAATACAAGACAATATAACTATTTTTAAAAGTGAGTTCCGCTTATCTTGCGACTCAAGTGTAGTTAACCATCCAACAATAGCACCAAATACACCATACAAGGGTATATGAACACGACAAAAGCAACAAGACATAACTATTTTACCAATCAATACAGTTTTTCTTACGACTTAAGTATAGTCAACAGCAATAGCACTAACTACACCATCTCTGGTGAAGGTAGGTGGGCACAACGGCAGTAAGACACTATTATTATTTTTACCAGTCGTACTGCTTCTTTTAAGACTCAAGTATGCCAACAAGTACATCAAACAACCAACGATAGTACCAAGTACACTACCGCCACCACTGGTGAGGGTGTTGATATTTTTCACTGAAACTTAACTTTACGTGCATTTTTTGGTATTCCACTTCACAAGCGCCGTGCACTTATGCTCACAGCAAGAACAACGACGCAGATAAATTGTCATCCCTGCCGCAGTGCAGCCGCACAAAGGCGCCCTTGTCCTTACGGGCCACGCCGTCAACGGCATTTCATTCAACACAACAAGCCCGATTCTATGTTACGAAACCCTTTTTTCCCGACTCGCTGTCTCACACTGTAGCTGATGGCTATCATACGTCAGCTGTTTAATTTTAGAAAGCGGACTACTGAGCCTTCAATTACACGTTCGCAGTCTGTGATTTCTTGGGTAGCGCTGGGAAGACCGTCTCCCGCTGAGAATAGAAAGACTGTGTGAACCCGAGACAGAGACTGAGTTGTCACGTTCAAAATGGAGCGATAAACGGCATCAGAGGCATAATTCTGATCCGTATCGGATGGGGACAAAAAACACCGGGACCACAAAGTGCCTTTCAGTAGCTGGAGTGATTTCATCGCTTGGTGGCATAATTAAGTCGATGCTACTACTACAACAGTTTTGATAAGGAGCAAAAAGATTATGAGAGTTTTGCTATTAAATTCCAGCGAAAAGATTGTTTTATGTAATTGTATACCGAAGGCGATATAATCCCTTGTAATACCAAATAGAATTCCATTCTATCAAAAAGAAAGTTGGGTTTTTCTTGTAATGAACTCTGAGCTTGTAGGTCTCAGATAATTTGGTCGGAGTTGTAGGCGGAAAAGATTCAATTACTGTAGCTTACCCTGGGTGCATTTCTCCCTTTTGAGTCCGTGGTTCAAAATTACGTGGTGTTGTCTTCGCATCTTTCCCTTCAGGTTTGATCCCGGACAGTCACCATTAGCCCGTTGTGTTGTTCCAGTGCAACGTTAATTAAAATACCTCCCTCCCTTTTGAGTCAGTAAAACTTTCCTTGTGTGTGTATGTCCATTTCTTGACGTTGTCTGTCTTGTGCTTCGAGTAACTTCGCCAAACTTCACCTTTGCACCATAAGACTCAAATAACTAACCCAGACTAATTGTTCCTCTTGCAGCAAAGAATGACAACTATAACAAACCAACTCAACAACACCCAAGGTTGCTTTCACACATTTGATATAAGAAAATTACTGAGTCGCAATATCTACAAATAAAACATTTCAAATGTTAGATTATTTAACTCAGCTGAGATAAATTAGTTATGTCGCTAGTGCGAATGTTGGGGAATGCAATTAATCAACATGACATGGGTACATAAATTTTAAAGCAGCATTAAAATATTCTGAAAATTTGTATGCAAATTATTGTAAAACAGTTAACAATTCTTGCAAAAAACAAAATGAAACTAACTTTCATTATTTCGAATGCATATTGGTCAAACTTATAAAGTATTAACCTTTTTATGAATCTATAAAATGATGCATAAACTTTTTGTGAGGAACCGCTTATAGTATAATTTAATCAAACAAATATGATGGGAAAATGAATAAAGTTATAAGGTATAAAAAATACTTTTAAATATTTAATAATTTGAAGTTTCAAATATATACAGATTCAATACAATTTCATAAATTGTAGTTTTTAACCAGAAACAATGATTTCCTAAAACCTTCAAATGAAGGGCTTCGAGCAAAAGAAAATGCCATTTTTCAAACTTTTCAGGAGCAAAAGCTTTAAGTTCCCTATTCAAGAGATCATGTTGTCTTAACCACTTAACGCATTTACCCGTGTCTGACGCGGGCGAAAGTTACCGGCAAATTTGCACAAGCCCGTGTCTCACACGGGCGCTCTTGTATCTCGCGTTATTTTATTTCTAATGCCCCCCACAACTGAAATTGCAAAAAATAACTTACACTATACCTATATATTCATTTTTTGTCAAAAAAAAAAACTCGATCCTTTTTTACCAGTTTTTCCGAAAAAAACTCGTGCTTTAAGTGGTTAAACTTTCAAGTATTAAACACTCATTCAAACAATAAAAATTCTTGAGTATATATTTCTGTGGGTTATCACTGTATTGCCAGATAGGTAGGTAAGTAGTTGAATATACATCGCACTATATATAGAGCAACACAAGTTATTGGAAACGATCTTGGAATCATCAAGCTGGAAAAGATCTCAGGTGAACCTCGTAATTTTGAACTACGGTCAGAAGAGAGGCCAACACCTGAGCTCGCACTCTCCAAATTTCCACACCACGCCAACGTGAGGACATTTGAGGCCACCACAAATTTAATGTGCGCCAGCCCCCATATACACGACGGTCTTTGGTTGGATCTAGTTTCGAACTCGCAACCCTCCAGTTGTTCGTCTGCGACTCTATTTCACGTTGGCGTGGTGTGGAAATTTGGAGAGTGGGGTGCCAGCTCAGGTGTGACCTCGTCTTCTGACCATGGTTAAGAATTACGTGGTGTCCTAGGATCTTTCACTTGGGGGTTGATCCCGGACCGTCGCCACTAACCCATTATGTTGCTCCAGAACGACGTTAATTAAGTACCTACCTACTTACATGCGACTCTACCACTGTGCTAACGTCGTCCCTATAATCCTCGGAATCCTTAAATTGTATTTATATGCATCAATATTTTGAAATACACAGATGTGTATGTGCTCACGAAAATGAGTAAGCACAAAAAAATAGAAAGAAAACATTTCGTGTTTCTTTTCATTCTAATCTACATAGCAAAACCCAATTTCACACACACGTAAATATGGACTTCTATGTATAATCCAAACTCCAAAACCCCAATGCACAATCGGGAGCATTTGTTCCCTTCGGAACTGCCGTGAGAAGTACGATCGCAGTTTGTCATTCTTATTTCCATTCCAAGAACGCATCCCGAGCTTCCGCTGAACGTAGATGAACGTCTACAACCCACAGAGAAATAGAGGCGTGCTCAATTTTATTTCCATGCCCCATTTAAAAGCCGAAATACATTCACACAAAAGTGCAGGATGACGAAAATGGGAAATTGCTCGTGCCAACAGAACCCAAGACAGGCTCCTGATAGAGAAGCGTGCCGAAATCAGCCACTGCTTCGAGAGAGAAGCAATTCTAAAGCGTCTTCTTAATAAATAGAAGAGTAATCCCCGACCGTAACCGTAACAAGGGCGCGTGTGGAACAATCGTCCGAGTAACCAAAATTGTTTCAACAACTCATTCCGTATTCATCAGGGAATAATACAGGAGTAATAATTTTGAGCCGGGAATTGAAATGTTCAGCTGGTGCTATCCCAACGCTGCAATCAGCGTGCTACGGGAGGTTTGAAATGGAGGATGCATTTTCTACCCGGACAAATTACGTTTTAATGGTATTGAAATGTGGGTTTGGAGTGATAAAATCACGCCATGCGCGGTTTGGGGCGGGCTGCTTGCTTAAGAGAACGGTTGTTTGGTGAGATTGGGTGGATTTATTGGAGCATGTTTGCAAGTCATTGCTTACGTTTTCTTAGAAACGGAACGATTGTAT
This sequence comes from Meta bourneti, assembly GCA_933210815.1. NCBI lineage: Eukaryota > Metazoa > Arthropoda > Arachnida > Araneae > Tetragnathidae > Meta > Meta bourneti. Next base: position 71,361,847 of record OW119929.1, on the reverse strand, counting down.
CTCGGTGAAAACCATACTTCGTAAAAAGATTTAACTAATAGTTTTGAAATTTTATTTCTTGTAACTCCAGCGAAGATACTGAAATATTTGAATACATCAATTCAGTTCAATACATACTTATATTGAGGAATCAAAAAGCGTCTTTCCTTGAAATTAATGTTTTTTATTATTAAAAAACACTGAAAGTTACATTACTTAGTAAGAACTATTAGCAGGCCCGCGCTGAGGTTTCTTAAGCTATTTAACATCGTTTTCTACATCTATAAATGTCCGTGTCGTTACTCATATTTCATAACTTATCGAAATTCAATTATAATCCTGAGATATGCACATTTCCTAACGTCAAATGACTAAAAATAGTCAAAATTATAAAACAGCATTTCACGCACTTACTAGTGTTTACTCTTATTTTCAACAATTTGCACGATATAAAGTTCACAGCTTAGTCATATTACAACAATTAGTTTCTGTACGTTCCTTTCAATTGCATTCTACACGTTATAAAATACCCAATCTATAAAGGCGGTTGGGTATTTTATAACGTCTAAGCCTATTTTGGCGCTCGCTCACATTTTAATGCTAATTTTCATTTTCTAGATTTCTCATTACCTTCTATCATCAGACTGCTGAAGAGTTTTACTAAAACGGCTAGCTCTTTCATGTAGTATAAGTAATATTATGTAACTCCATAGCTCAAATGAAACATATTTAAGGTGAGCAGCAAAATTGCAGCACATGTGCTATGGCCTTACCATAACACATGTGCTTTCATATAAGAAAATTCAAATTTCGGTTTCTATCTATCAATTTTTGATTGCCTTAACCCCCTTGATTGTCTATCTGCGTGTCGAAAAGTCCAACCTTTGGTGCAAAAACCTGTTACAAACTGTCACCAGTTCTGCTTAAGGCACAATTTGTTTTTCCTACTCGAATCTTCATTCTCCATGGAGTAAGTAATAAGGCAATTTTGTCTCGACGAGATATCTTGTCCTTAGCAAAATTAACCAGATCTTGGAACGAAATATCTAGTGGAACATATTTAAGAACTTTCTTTGAAAACTTTATTAAATTACTTTTTTAAATACTTTCCGTGCAAAGTATTCGCACGAATTTCAACTAATCATATTTTATCCCTTGGAGAGTTAAAGCGAATTGAGTCTTTCGACTGAACATTTCATTTTACATTTTCTTCCTTTTAGTGCTTGGAATTTCTGCACTTTTGTAAAGCCGTTAACTATTTTACACCTTCTCAAAAACTCATAAAACTCTAAGTACAGAATAAAAACCTTTTCTTAAAATCTGCGACTCCAGCTTCTATACTTCCCAGAATGATTTTAGAAATATCAGCCACAGAAAAGTAAAGTATTCCTTGCGTTATAGTAACGGCACAATGAGTGACTTTAAAAATGGCGTCTTGTTATAATATATATATTTCGTTCTTTATATATATGCATCGTATAGCCAAAAAAAAAATCAAATACGGTAACGGGGAAAGTGTAAACAACATTTAGAAGTTACCCTTGCAGATTATTTTTTGCAAACCCAAGAAACAATCCCATTCTTCAAAAGTCTAAAAGAAACTTTTTCCAAAAGAAATAAATTACATACACAAACGAAAAAGAATCCCACAAAAAACTTCCAAAAAAAAACCCTACACGTATCCCCAAAAAAATCCACATTTCTTCTAATGAATACACTCCAAAAAACGAGAGATCGAAACCACAATCGAACTCAAGTAACTCCTGTTGCCCACATACAGGCACTTGGTACGATGCCGTGTAACGTCATTTTCGGAAGCATTGAATGGATGGGCGCAGAATGATTGAATGAATGCTTGAATGGGCTGGAAAGAGGACGTGGATCTAGGGGGCTGGATACGGGTAATTCTCCCACCACTAGGACCCTATAGTCACACCACAAACAGCTTCATCAGTCCCCTATTGTAGGTCCCTGCCTCCAGTGAACAGGGGCGCGAGCTAGCAACAGCAGTTTCACGGATAACCTTTTATTTGTGGGACACTGTAAACATTGTCGACGCGATTACACACAGGACTTAGTGAAAGAGAAGAAACGGTGAATGTATTTATACGTGTATATGCTTGAAGTGGGATAAAAAAAAGAAAGGGAAAGAGATCTGAACGTGTTGGGAAAAGGTTAATCTGGACTTGTATTGGTGGAAAAGCCACCTTGAGAACTGAAAGTGATCAGTGCAGAACTAGGTCTGCTACTTGTGAATGGAAAGGATTTTGGTGATCGGTCCAGAGGCGGGTCCAAGGGGTGAAGTTTATGTGACCGGTAGCAGGTGTAGTAGAAAAGTCGGCTGAAAGTTACTCAAGCGAACAGTTATGGAGTCAAACCTTGCTACTCTCAAGTTCACGTAGTAAGACTGTTTAAGTAAGCTACCACTAAGATGGACTTATTTCTATGAAGGTATGAGTATGTACTTTCTGATCGGCTATATCAAATTGTATATCAGACTGATACTAGAATTTGTTTTGAAGATTAAATGTTTTGAACATTTGAGAGTTTTAAGAATTATTTTTATATTTAGTGTATTAAGAATACATAAAATATGACGTTTCATCCACATTACTTCTACGTTGTATATTTCTGCAATGGAAATGTTTCAATAGATGCAGACCTGGACACATTCGGGGTAACTATTTTTTATCTTACGAAATACCAACGAATTTCGAAGAATAATTGTACTTAATCCATGTACTTGGAGTAATAAATTGAAGAACTAAAGAAAACAGAGCACCTACACAGAAAAATGCATTAATGAAAGCAAATTTCGATATACACTGTGCTTTACTATTCGATTTCTTAATTTATTCATAACTGTGATCATACTCACTAATGTACATTTGAATTGGTTATTGATCATAAATATACATCGTCGTTTTGCTGTCAAAACCTCCTGAGTCCAATTTGTTGGTTTTAGATATTCTAATATTGTTTGGTTTCATATATACTTACTAAACTTATTTCGATAGCTCTAAGTCTACATCAGTTATAAAGCAATATCGGTGAATCTAATCGTCGTATCTTTACAATTTGATATCTAGTTTTTTTTATCCTCCATGGGAAATTAATTCCAATATTTACGAGGTTCGATAGTAAAACAATGATATATTCCAAAATATATTAATATTATTTTGGAAAACTTCCTAGACTTGTGGAAAGAACAAACCTTTCTGTTTGAAAATATTTTTCCACAAACTACGTTTAATTGTCTCAACATTACAGAGTACTTGTGTTGCTATTTATCTCATTTAAAATAAATAAACAAAGTTAAGTCTGAGCCCGTGAAAATTGAGGCCCTCTAATACCATTTCAAGGTGGTGGACTGAGAGTGAGGGGTGAGCAGAGGCAGGATTTGATTTAATTTGGGTCTCTTATGGCTCTTAAGATCCGAAAACCAACAGGCCATGCTAGAACAGATGATGTGCTCCAGCAGGCCTGAGCATCCTTTGTAGGTAATAATTTGAGCTAATAATTGAATCTTTCTACTAAATTCCTAAGGAACTTAAACTTTCATTTCAAATCCATCTGACCGTTGTTCAAAATTATGATGTGTTATCCTCGAACCTTTCCCTCCGGGATTGATCCCGGAACCTCACCAATTGCCCGTTGTGTTGCTCCACTTCGACGTAAATTCAACTACCTACATATCAAACCCTTGTGGCTTTTAAGGCTTGACTGTAGGGTTTACTGACACTACCCAGAAAATTGCTTGAACATAATTCTGCAGATAGATAGACACGCCATAACATTTATGCCCAATCTCTTGTAACTCGATAAAGCTATCATGTCGATCTCGACCAGTTTAATGGCTCTCAGTTTTGATAGCTTCGCTGCATGATACGCACACCAATTTCCCCTTTAACATCCATCCCTAATTCATAACCCTGCACCGTCCCCCCCCCATAACGCGCACATGAGAACCCCCTATTTTGTCATGGAGGGCCACTACAGCGGGCTGCAAAATGGGTAGAGTGCACACACACAGGGCGTGCGTCTTTTGTTGGGCCTGAAGTGGCATGGGATGAGAAGCCATTGTGGTCGAGTCCCCTCCCTCTTTTTGATAATGTCCCGACCTACTGCACCGTGAAGCGCCCCCTTGAATGGGTCTCCCCCATTCACTCAAATGAGCGATGGGCCTTGTTGATAAGAGGCACCAACAACAAATTTTCGGCTGAGAGTTTTATGTCCGCTTTCCGCAAATTTTCTGGCAGCGGCGGCTACGCGGAAGCCTCGTCGATGACAAGGGAAGTGGAGTGAAGTGAGGACAGGGAGTTGGGAGAGCAGGTTAAGGTTTTGCTGTTTTGTGAGACACGAAGGTGATAAGGATCGGAAACTGGAATTGCGATTCGGAAAAGCAAAGGGTAGGAAAGGAGGTTTAAAGGTCAGCTGATATACAGATTGTTTAAATTTATCCCAATGAGGAAATCTTTACTTTTTATTTCAAATTTCCGACTACAGGCCTCTTTGACTGTCTGCAATACGAGGGGAGAACTGCAGGCTATTTGGGAAGGAGTACCTAATGGGTTCGCTGCAATCACTCCTAACAGAAATAATCACCAACATCCATGCGCTTACAAACGAAGATTCGAACCCGGGACATATTGGATGGTAGGCAAATGCTGTTACCAGTATAACCGATGAGAAAAATAAAATCACACAAATTGGAAATTGTGTATAATCAATCTATTACACCCAGCTTAGGTATTATTTTAGAAGTGAAATACACGCGTAAAATAAATAAACATGTGAACAAAATATTACATTTTGAGCTGAATTTATGTATTTCCCATTCACACACATACATTTGACCTAACTAAAGTATAGTGTTTGACTTCAATTGGATTTAAGGTTAAAATGTCTAAAAAGAATATAAAGGAATTAGCCTTTTTCGTTAATAAGCATGTCACCTGTATAAGATACACAAATGGAATAGTTTCCTTTTCGGTAGTTTGATCAAACCGAAACATCTTCAAACTTTTCAATAAACATGCATTGATTAGATTACTTTCATCTGTTTCCAGTCAATAATTTAACCTCTTCATTCCATTTAACAGTAATTGGTATTGATTCAATTTGTTGTTTAGATGATTGAAAGATCTTAAATCTCCGATTGTTCAATAAAATCAAAGAAGGCAAATTCAAACAAAAAAGAACATTTATTAAAGACTAGTTTAGTGAATAAATGTTAAAATGATACATAAAAGAGTCCCCCAAAAAAGGGAATTTTTGACATGGCTTGTCCATTTCTGGACCTCGTGCCTTAAAACCCCAACATACTCCTAAAGAATTTAGGTGTTCAGAAGGTATAGAAATATAGGATCAAAATTTAATAATTTAAGTTTTGACAAAGAAAAATTCATCATCGAGTTAGTTTTAAAAATCAGAATTATTACAGCATTCCAGATTACTTGATATCAAACCTTTGATGTACTATACATTTGAAATCTATTCTTAAAAAAATCATTATAAACGTAATTTAATTTATATATTTTACAAACTGAACATATGTATAATAAAATCAGTATCTCATTTAATGAAGTGTAAATAACTAAAAGAGATGAACAAAGGAAAAATATATTTCGTGCCTTTCATTCAAATCCAAAGCATGTCTCCCACCCCATTCAAACAGTTCAACACAAATACACCAACCAATTACTAGAATATCTACCATCGTAAAGTCATACACAAGTCCACCGGTACAAGGTGTCGCATAAGCGATACCCCGTGTCCAATTTCATTGCTCGAAACAGGATCCAGCAGGCACTTTTGCCTACAATAACTCTCTAACTCGCGCGTCACAATGAAGAGTCAAAAGCCTCGCAACCTGAAGTAAAAGTCCCCCTTCGCGTTATCCCCCCATCGGATATCCGCAGACGGAAGATGCTCTCTGCGTAATGATTTTGGGGGTCCTGAAAAGACAACCCCTCTGTGGAGGAAATTCTAGACGTGCCACAAGCAAGACGGTGGACGCCTTTGGAGAGCGGAGAGGATTAGCACCTGAAAAAACAGGCTGGAAGCTGTCATAGGACAGCCCTCATAATCTCTGTGACAGGGGAACTGATGTGTGTTTAGCGACCCGTTCGGACTTTTAGCAGAGATGGCCTTTCCGGACAAAGAGAGTTTGCTCCCCTTATTGCTCTGACTATCGACTCATACATGAGCCAATTTTATTTCTAACTGAAATGCCCCGGCCAATCGGTCTAGGGGCCAAGGTGCTGGCATCTAGATCAAAAGGTTGTTCGAATTTGGGGTAAGGCAACGTAGGTAGATTGGTGAATTAACGTCGCAATGGTGCAGCACCATGGGCTATTGGTGACGGTCCAGGTTCAATCCTGAAGGGAAAGACCCGAGGAAACACCTCGTCGTTTTGAACCACGGTCTGATGACCAAGGTAAACACTTGAGTAGGTACCCCACTTTCCAAGCTTCCACGCCCTACCAACGTGAAGGCATTTGAGGTTACGACAGATTTAACGTGCACCAGCCCTCACATACACGACGGTCTTTGGCTGGATCTAGTTTCGAACTAGCAACCCTTCAGTTGCCAATCCGTCACTTTTCCAACCGTGCTACCGTGGCCCTAGTGTATGTATGCAAGTATGTTCGTCCGTATGGAATGAATATGTGGCCTCTCAATAAACGGGTTGTGCCCAGAACGTGTAGGTATGTGAGGTGTAAAGTGAACCTACCCCCGTGAGTACTTGGGTAGCGCAAAGTGGTTGATAAATCCGCCCTCGTAGTGCCATAATGAGAAATATTCAATAAAGCGGACATTAGGAAAAACCATTTTTAAATATATTTGAATTAGTGTTAATGGAATTATTTTAAATAATTTAATCAAAAAAGTTTTTCGACTTCGAAATACATACTTCGTTTATACATTTTCATTCATTTCATCGAAACATTTTATTTATTTAGTGTTGATTCGTTTATTGTAATAATTAAACGTATCACAGAAGAGACGAGAAATATTTTAAGGACGATCTTGTCGGCTTACAAACGGAACTTACTAGGTCCAAATTTTCAAGAAATTAGTTTTCCATTTGTTCTAGACCAGAATGGGGTGATCTTTAGAATGGTAAAGTGTGTGGGTTCACTAAGCCAATTTTTCTTTGCATGAATGTCCGTTTTTTTCCTTGAGAAACACACTAAGTGAGTTTAGCTAGTAAGGGGAATTTTTTCCATTTGTTTTCTCAGAACTGTTTTTGATAGTGTGTTTCACTTGTAAGACAAGAATCCATTTAATCTGAAATTAAAAAAAAGAAAGAAAACGAAGCATTTAGCACCTAAATAATTAAATAAAAAATTACTTCTATTCCCAAACCAACATCTTTTTGTAAATCGAGCATAAATACTGGAGCATATTAAAAGCTGTGTGACACAAAATATGAGTTTTTTACATTCACACTATAAAAATCGGTTGATAATTACAGTTACACATTTTCAACTTATAAGCTTTATTTGGAATACATTCTCCTAGCAGTTGGTTACTTATAGTTTTTATCACTATTAATAGACTTCAAGAAGAAAACTTCATATTTATTTTACGTTCATTTTTTAGTTATTAATTCAAAATATTTATTTTACATAACGTTTTCTAGCTGAAAGGCACTCTTAAGCCTTGTAATCGTAAACTGTAGTCTCATGTTATGAATTAAACACTTTTGTCAATGACTCAATATAAATGCAAACATATTTTTCAATATCATTTGGAAACTATCGCTCCATATTTGATTCGAAGTTTTTGAACAAACCACGTGTAAGTGCAAAACATTCCAGTATGAAATTATTTTTTCCGTACATTTCCTTCATTCCTGTTTTAATAAATAAATGAAAAAAAATCGAGTTCCAACAATGAAAACACACCCAAACATGAAGGAATAAAGGTTGGGAGGGGATTGGTAAAGCGCGCTCGACAACAATTTGAAAAAGGCCCCGACGTAGATTTGATCTCTAAATCCGGCACCTAATCTTCCTATAGAAAAATCTTGTAAAACGTTAACTCCCAACCACGCATTGAGGAAGGAGAGAAAAAAAAGTACATATAGACGGATTTGTATGTTGCTTTTCTCTGTAACAGATGTTGGCAGTGGAGAAGATCCTATCCTGTGATAAGGTGTTGCTGCGCCCTTTCATGGTATATACGGCTAGTGGATAAGCCTATGCAGGACATATTGTGATGCAATAGCGCCCTAAAACATCTGGGGTTGCGTTGGGAAACTTGCTGGATACTGACTGAAATATGTTTGAGGTTTGATATTAAATAAGATATATGAGAGAAACCTAGATTGGCGTCAATTATTGATCCTTGGAAATTTTCTTTGTATTGTTTGTCTAGGTTTGTTTCGCGCGGCGAAAATAAATTACTTTCTCCCATGAATTCGAGTAGACGATTCGGATGGAAACTGGAAGTTATGGATTGATTTAGTTTGCTCTCTTCTGCGGATCAATTAAGATAGTTATATATGGCATAGTATCTAATATTCAGAAATAATTTTTTATCACTCTATTCAGACTTAAGGTATCTTGAAAATAATTAAAAATAGTGTCGTCAAAAAAGCACACTCTGTCACTACTAGCCGATACAAGAGCACAAAAAGCTACAAAAATCTTCCGTTTATTGACACAGACTCGCACTGATAGTGGTCATGTTATGATTCGTTCTTTTTCTCTACTGCTACAGAAAAAACTTGTGAAGTGATCTAAAGACAACGGACATCACGAGCATATACTCACAGTCGTAGCAATATTTCTGACGTCCTTGGAAAATACTTACAATAGCGTACCGTTCCAACTTAATATTTTTATGTAATAGAAAGACGAGGCACGTAGTGTAAGAAATAATTTTATTATAAAAAATATTTATTCTAGAAAAATGCAGCTTCAAAATGAACCATTCAAAATACTATAGTACAACTTCAAAATAAACCATTCAAAATACAATAGCTGTCATCTAATCTAATTGTGCTGAACTTACTTTTCCTCACAAATATCACAATTCAAGACAACAATACACGTAACACAGATTTGATTTTATCCTTTTTACATTATGAACAAAGGGCGATCGTTTATGTGTGAATAAATATTTGACATTCTACCATAAACTGGGATTTGCAGCGTTTTCTAGGACTTGCCAGACTGGTGATCTGGCAAATCCTAGAAACCAATGGTGCCCATCATAGGTCGTGTCCTTGGAACCTGTTCCATTGCCTGTGCGCTGCTATGACTACATATACCTCAATAATATATACATTACAGTTAAATTCAATCTACAAATTGGGCCATTTAGTAAATGACTAACCAAAGACAAACGACCTCTATCACTCAACGGTCACCCATCTCTTCTTACAATGAATTAAATTGAACGACACTCAAAGCTAACATCGAGGGGAACGGTCTCTTCGATATAGGCAGTCTGTTAACCCTCTACAACTGTGCGATCAAACACGCACCGAAAATCTACAGCTACTGCAATTCCTTCTCCAGAGGAGTCTGGCACTACCACTCGTCAAGAAGAGTGCAAAATTAACGCTCCAAAACCCCTCCCGCTATTGACACAAGTAAAAGACTCGCACCGATAGTGGTCATGTTAAGAGATGTTCTTTTTCCCCCTGCTCCAGAACAAGCATGAGAAGCGACCCAAAGACAACGAACGCCACTTGCCACCGAGGATGGAGAGGGGACCCCAGCTGCGATGGTTTCGAATTTCCTCCCTCCGACTAACAATAACCTCTGGGTTACCCTATCCGCCTAATACAGGGGGAGGGCCTGCAGAGGAAGTCACCCCCGCGTCGGTGTCGGGCGAGGACGGTCCTCTGGAGAACGGTTTGCAGAGTTTCTGGGGTCAACTGATGATTGGGAGATGTCGTCACCTACACGTTGTGAGTGCCTCTCTCGCGCTGCTTTGGAGTGATGTGGTGGCGCTGTAGAGGATTATCGCTGCCATCGTGGTTTTTGGGAAAGTGGCTCATTGTGGTGTTGATGTGGTGTTGGATTGCAGGTTTCGGGTTGGAAAGGGCTTCTTATCAATTAATTGAGACGCAGTTAGAATCTCTTATTGATAGCACAATAAAAAAACTTATGATCAATTTTCTGACTTAAATATTATTTTTAAAGGGCTATTCAAGATATAAAAAGACAGTAGTATAACATAATTTTTATACTGACTTTTCATTTATGAATAAATCCTGTTTATTCTTTTAAAATGTGTTTTATTTATTGCTGCTGTTTTATGGAGTACGATTATATTAGTACGATTTTTTTCTTTGTGTGAGGTTCAACCGTTGAATACAAGAACATATTGCTAACATTCTTAAAGGTTCGCTTAGGAGTGAGATTGTGGTGCTGTAGGAGTTATCGCTGCCATTGTGGTTTCTGGGAAAGTGGCTCATTGTGGGGTTGGATTGCAGGTTTTGGAGTTGGAAAAACTTCTTATCTAGCAATGAATTACAATGCAGTTAGTCTTCTATTGATAACAGCGACAAAAAAATTGAGTAATATTCTGACTTAATCAAGGGCTATTCTAGATATAGAAAGTCATTTTACATCTTGAGTCATATACGAAAAATGTCTTTTTATATAATTTTTGCACTAAATTTGTCTTTACTAAATAAATCCTATATCATATTATCCTTTTATAATGTGCTTCATTTATTGTTGCTTTTTAGGGCACTCTATATTAGTACAATTTTCTTCTTTGTGCGTGCTTCAACCGTTAAATACGGGAACATTTGTTGCTTACATTTTTAAAGGTTTGGTATATTTTAAAAATAAATAGGTAAAATATATTCTTGGTGAGAGGTTCAGAGTTAAATTAATTGTTTTCTTTTTTTATAAGTATATAGACGAATTTTATTCCAGGATTCAATAATTATTCAAAAATAATAAGTTAAAAAAATTTGTAAGGTTCCTTTTCGGAATGATTTGGAAAAAGTTGCATAAACACATTTCTTCACTTTGTATTGAACCTTTCATTTGTATTATTTATGTACGAAACTCACATATTATTATAGTACCCCTTTGAAATGAAACTTATCTATCTCAAACAAACCGTTTCACATTATTTTCGCGTTTATTGACTCACGACACTGTTTTTCAAAGCCACAACTTGTTATTAGGTTTTAAAAAGATGCGATTTTTACGATACGGTCGGGCAAGCTGAAAGCACTCGCACGGATCCGGCGTTGAAAAGATCGCAGACTTTCCCGCAACTACAAAAATTGCGCTCTTAATCCAAAATCTTTGAGGAGAAGCAATCACTGTCCGTCACGCGAAGTTAACTGACCACACACCATCACGCGTGACAATCGTGAGTGAGTAAATGGATGTTGGATGTAGTGAAAGAGAATGGGAAAACATCGGTCTCTACACCCCTTCAAAGAGCGGGAAGAGTGGTAAACAAATAGAATAGCCAGTCAAGCCTTTTAGGCATATTGATTCGCCAAATCGTGGGATGATTGTGAGGGACCGACTCCATAATAAAACCAGAGCAAACAACCAGTCCAGTAATGGGATTATGGATTCTTGTATTTTAATTCTCAATTCAGATTACGAAGATTTTTCTTTCGCGATACCAGTTCTTTAGATTATTTCGTGTGCACAATCATAATTTCACCGTTTACTGTCGTCATGATCCCCAGTGGCGCAAATAGGGCAGGACCGTTCTTAAGGTATGAACTGCCCACCTGCAAACCTCAGCAAACTGCCCCTTCTCAAAAACTTTTGATACCTTAAGAGAATGTCCTTCATAAAGCTCGTATTCAGAAAATATTTTCGGATGGCCCAGTCTTCTTTCTTGTTAATGTCAAATGAGCATTGCGTTTGTGGTGGCATCGGTTTGCGTATGAAAATTAGTCACTCGGTTGTGGCAACGGATCAAAGCAGATTAGCTTTTTCTTTCAGTCATGCTGCTCGAGCTGGCTGTGATTTAAATATCTTTAGAATGCTGCGAAAAAGGACGATTGTGACATATTAACAACCATGCTAAGACTTGATTCTGAGGAAAGACACTTCAATTAAATAAACTTCAAATAAATTCAATAGGCCTAATAGGCTGGCAGATTAGTCAGCATATTAAGTTTATTAAATTTTCGATGAATTTTGTTTCTTTACATTTTTTACTTGTCTCGTCATTCATTGTACCAGTCGACATCTTCATATAGCTGAGAATTAACACCTACTTAGCCAACGTTTAATTATTTTGTTGAGATTGTTTTCAGTCCATTGATAAATTCGGAAGAGTTTTTCACCAGTAATATACAAAACAGAGTTTCCTTGAGATACCTGAGCATGTGTTTTTGATAGCTTTTTAATTCCGAAATCATTTCTGGAAGGATTCGAGCGCCGTGGGCTCTCAACCTTCGAAAGTGCGTTTTGGATGTATTAATGTGCAAAATATACAGATTCTAAAGTACATGCTAGTACAATCGCAAAAAGAATCCCGATGACCGAATAAGTATAAAAGTAATACATCAGAAAATCTGTTGCTGGGCATATTTATTTAAAGTTGGGGGCGTACTGCGGGGTCTGTATCCCACCCTTACTTTCTGATTACGGGTACGTGCACATTCAACACAGCCCTACCCATAGCCCAACGGCTAGGGGTAGGGTAACCCCTTCACATATTGCAAATATGTGAAGGGGTTACATTTCTTGAACATTAAAAATTGTGTGGTTTTTCTATGAAAAATATTTTATAGTTTTCCATGTCAGAATTATTTTTCAGTACTATGCTTGTGAAGTGAATGCTTTCAAGTACTCCATCTTAAGAACACAACGCTTAAAATTCAGTCCTTCCTTTTAATCCTAATTTCAAGGTTTGACAACGCTTGTTTCAAAGACTTCAATGTTCACCGAATTTATTTTTTACTAAAATTGAATTTTAAGGCTCTGAACCCTTTCATAATCCAATATGTATCCTTTGTGCTGCCATGCTGCATCCGGAGTAACGGGATATTTACACTCTTGCCGCTTCAAAGGTTAATTGCTTAGTGAAATAAATGTTCCGCGAATTTAAATAATCGTTTATTAAGCTGAATTAATAAGTATCGAGTTTTAAAAACAAAACTCCAAATTATATATAGGATCAGCATATCTATTTAATCTCTAAATAATTATGAATTATTTTATTATAGAACATGAAAATATCTAAGCATTTCTTTGTGGTTCAGTAAAATGTAATACAAATTTCTGTAAGCTAGAATAAGAAACCACAAACTATTAATGATTTAATTTCTGTGGTTTTATAGTACTCTGAATCAATCTTCTAGTAATAAAATCTGCGCTTTAAGTTGTTTTTGTACTTATTCATATATGCATTAAACTCGTATTGCCATACATACCAGTTACTATTCTCTAAAAATATATAGTTAAACTATTAATTCATTTATACCAAATAAAAGCATGAAAATATTTTGAATTTACGTTAGATGATTCAGCAGAAACATTTTCAATTTTTATGTGCTCATTCAAAGAGATTACATAGATTTAACCAAACTCTGTTAAATAACAATTTGATTTTTCTCCGAAGTAATGAAAAAATAAGTCGATTCAAAAAGGAATTTTTAATCACATTTACAAAAAATTCATTTGATATACCTTGAAAATTAAGAATATTTTACGAATCGTATTAAATAATTTACAAACACTTAAGTATGGATTTCAAAAAGCATGGAATTCTTCATGCTTAGAAGTTGTTAGAAGTTTTGAATGCGAAACTAGCTTAATTGATTTTAAATAAGTCAAAAAAGAAAGCATTTTGACAAAGATTAATGTACGTTTAGTATCTTTTTATGTTTTAATACGAAATTACAGAAGTCATTATACATGTAATTTTGTAATTTTATTTTCTGTTGTTTACATGAAACAATGAGAATGTGCTTTATGCAAAGGTCCTGCATTATAAAGGATAGATGAAGGTTCTTCACGATTGTTGATGTAATAGATTGTGTAGACAATGCAAAAATTCGTCTCTTCAAGGTGAAAAAATTCCAAAAAGGGAGATTTATTCACATCTTAGACAAGCACTGATTTGTTTAACTTGTTTACGGTTTTTAACTCACTTCACTTCCTTGTGTATAATGAAGATTGATTTTAATCATAGGATGAGGTTATTGTTTTCTAGTAGATAAAAAATAAAGTAAAAAGTCAATCATTTTAAAAAGCTACTTCCTTCTTTTGCTTGAATTTTGTATTTAAATGATTTTCAAGGAAAAGAAAATCAGTCAAAATATAATCTGAAAAAAAGAAGCTACTGGAATAACGAGCAAATCATTTATTACAACTATGACATCTGTATGGCCTCAAAACATTTTAAAAACTCAAGAGAAAACTTTTTAAATACGATCTACATTTTTAAATCTAAAAACAGATTTTGTTTTAAAAAATTGATGCAATTTTTGTTTATGTATGAAAATGCAAGCATCATTGTTGAAGATATACCTTTTCTCCAAGTAATTAACTTCTAATATTATGCTGCCAATATAAAATCAACAGCACAACAATATATAAACTTTAAAATTTATGCATAGAAAAATATCTACTTAGGTATATATAAATTAGTGACAAATGAACGAAATTTTTATGTATCAAAGTTATTTTCAAAATAATTACCTAACATTTTCTCATATTTAATAGTAAATTCTAAAAATTTTACTACTACATTCATATGAAGTAATATATATATAGCATGGCTTCTCCGTTCATATTATCTGGTTATTGTATATTTCTTATGTTTAATTTAATTATAAATGTTCAATAAGATTATATTCATTCCATAATTAAATCAAAATCTGAAAATCCATTATAATTTTTTGAGTTTATAAACATTTTTTCCTAACCCTTTTTTAAATGTAGTTAACATGGCATTATTTAAAGGTACAAAATATGCTAATCGAAAAATTATTTTTCGAACTTATTTGGTATAATTTAATCATGAGGTACCATTACATTCAGCAAGTATTATAGTTAACAAGTTTGTTAAAAAAACAAAAAACATGCAATGTGGAAGAATTTATAATTGCTTTTGCCAGGCTAAAAATAAAATAATTCACCACTTAAGAATCTTCATTTTATCATTGAAAAGCAAGTTATAAAATTCCACTTTACTATCAAACATATTGTAATTTATAAAAAATTGTTACAAAATAATAGTTATATAATGTAAATACCGAAAGTATTTTAAATTGACCAAAGACCAAACGTTTTAGTATTAGACCAAGTATTAGAGTTTATATTTATTAACTATTGTATGTGTTTTGAAAGATTTATAGTACATCGATGAGAATGTAAGACGGATTTCGTACTTCGTAATTCACATCTAAATCGTATACTATAGTGATAAGATTCCAATTAACACTTTTGGAAGGATTACGGTAATATGACCTGCTGCGTAAAGTTGAAATAGAAATATGTACCCTTTTGATTTTATATTTATGACATCTACAGTTTGTTTGCCTCATTATTATTGTTTGCTTTAAGTGAGATAATATAAGTTTACAAACTAAATGTAGATGGTTGTAAGAAGCAAATTTTAAGTCTTAGAAATCAATTGTGCAAATCATATTTTCTATATAATCTTATTTGCATTGCACTCAGATGAATTGAGTTGATAACTGATGAATATGCCAATCAATTAATTCATTTTAAATTAAAGGACTACAAATTGGAAAAAATTTGATGGTATTCGCGTAAAACTTTTGGATTTATCGAAAGAAATGCGAACTATATCTTTCTTCGCATAAAGTAAGCAATGCTACCAAATTAGTCTTCAATTAGAACAATGTCAAAAATGAAAATTTAGCTGATCACTGTTAAACGTATCAAATTAATTTCATAAGTGATGTATTTTTGTTAGATGTATATAATTCGCAAATAACCTGGGTAATAATTACCATTTAGTAGATTTAATGTCGAAAAGTCGATAAACATTAATAATGATTGACTTTTCTTTACGTGTCTAATTCTTTTATTTCCTTGATATTCTGAAATTGGTTTTTAAAATTTTCTATTTTATTCATTTAAGAATAACATTTTATTTTCAATTATTATTTCAATCCAAATTAGAATGCGGAACTAAAATCATTTACAAATTCACGAAGAAACGATTCCTTCTCTCTTAAAGAGCAGTTCGGAAGTAGAAAAGATACCTCCCGAATGACTCCCCTACTTAAGATCTTTAACCTTCAGAAATTGAGTCGAAAACTAAAGAATAGAATGATTAAATAAATATTTCCTTACACCGGATCCTACATTACTCTCATCTCAAAGCAAAGCGCCAGGAGGAAAGAGAGGAATAAAAAAAGCAAACAGAAACCACATCTTGCGGTTAACAATCCAAGCAACTAGCCGGTGGGCGGAGCATCTAGTTGGTTTGATTGGCAGCGTCGTCATGGCAACGCCCCAGTCTGCCATCGCTACCGTCAGCCAATAAACGGCCAGAAAATCCCTTCCCATAACAAAACTGAAGCGCTGATGGTAAACGATAACATCAATTTGAATCAGCTGCTGGTAGACTTCAACCGCAGCGACTTTCACAGAAGCACTCTCCGCGGAGTAGGGAAAAAGACTGCTGCTGCTGTGCTCTGGCGACAGGCTTTTTACGGCGATTGCTGTGGAAGACGTGTCTGCCGGTCAAACAACTTTCTGCTCGTCATAAAGAGAGCGGTAGCGGTGGATTGGTTTCGTTTAGTGGTGAGACGTTTTAACCGAAATCCAGTTTTGATGTGATTGGAAGGCTGCTTATTCGACAGTCTGTTTCTTAGGACAAAATACTAAGGACACGTGTTGTATGAAATCAAAGATTTTTAAAGTCCTCTCAACAGATATAGACAGTTAATTCATATAATACTTAATAGAGGCATTTCGAGAGATTTTGAAAAATCAGTTGATAAACTCTACTACTACTTAAAGCTATAGAATAGACGGCAAGGTGCAGTTCACCACGGGGACTACATAATCCATATCTCTCATGGCTAGCTGGTGCGGCAATGTTTCCCAACCAGTGCTCGATCGTGTCAATGTAATGCGTTACTTGGTTCATTAAACTCAGTTATCCGAACTTCCTTCCGGACTACTACAGTGAAGACTATTATGTCGTTTGTTAGTGGCATGAAGAATGGCTAAAAGCAAATAGAACCTGCACTGTCTGTCACTCGTCAAGCTGGCTTCCCGCTTCTTACTGCGTCCAGTCTGCGCCCTGCAGGACCGTGACTGGGACCGGGTCAACTACTGCCACCACCACCATTCGACTCTCACCCCGGGAGGTGGCGGCGTGACCCCGGGCACCGGACACTTGGTGGACGACGCAAAAGCTTCAGACCTGATGATCGTGAGCCACATGGCCGAGTCCGCGGCCCTGGCTGCTGCCCAGCTGCCCTCCATGGCCGGCATGATCCCGGCCCCGAGCCCCTGCGCGACGTCCGTGAACCCGGCGAGCCCCAGCACCATGCTGCCCTCGTTCGGGTTCACGCAGGAACAGGTGGCGTGCGTCTGCGAGGTCCTGCAGCAGTCCGGCAACATCGAGAGACTCGGCAGGTTCCTGTGGTCCCTGCCGGCCTGCGAGCACCTCCAGAAGAACGAGTCTGTCCTGAAGGCGAAATCCCTGGTGGCCTTCCACCGGGGCAACTTCAAGGAACTGTACCGGATCCTGGAGAGCCACAACTTCTCCCCGGCGTCCCACCCCAAGCTGCAAGCCCTGTGGTTGAAGGCCCACTACATAGAGGCCGAGCGGCTGAGGGGTCGGCCTCTGGGGGCGGTCGGGAAGTACCGGATCCGGAGGAAGTTCCCTCTCCCACGGACGATATGGGACGGCGAAGAGACCAGCTACTGCTTCAAGGAGAAGTCTAGAAACATCTTGAGGGAGTGGTACGCTCATAACCCGTACCCGTCTCCTCGGGAGAAGAGAGAACTGGCCGAGGCCACAGGACTGACCACCACTCAAGTTAGCAATTGGTTCAAAAACAGGAGGCAGAGGGACCGAGCTGCGGAAGCCAAAGACAGGTAAGTCACAAATTAGTCCTTGTTTACCTCTTTGATTGTCAACCCTCTGATGGGCACACGTGCATATATCCGTACTTGCAGTCTTCCCTATGTAACTTCTAACCAGCCTTGACCTTCTTTCCCATGATTATTTCTACGAGTTGTAGGCGGATCAGGTTCGATTTCTCCCTGGGTGTATTTCTCTCTTCTGCTTCAGTATAACTTTCATTGTGTGAATATGTCAGCTTACTTGATGTTATCTGTCTTGTGTTTGAAGCAGATTGGCCAAACATAGTCCTTGCGCAATTAAAATCAGTTCAACCAACCTATGATTATTTCAACCATTATATGTGGTTCAGTCATTATGTGTGTTTGGGGAAAAAACCAATACTACACTACTCGGAAATCTCATGAAGCTCAGGGTAAGAGAAATTAACTCTGAAGGGTTCATACGCATATATTCGTCCCTGTATAACTTCTAACTAGTTTTGATCTTCTTGACCAATAGAATACTTTCTGGGATTCTTTTAACCTATAGGTGTTGCTTAGTCATTATGTGTGCTATGGGGTAAAAGTTACATTACACGACTCCAAAATCAACAATCTTACGACGATCAGAGAATTAATTCCCCAAAAGAGTGAATCAATGTAGGCATTACATTCATATTGCCTATCAGCATTAAGATTGATGTACCGGTTTTCTATCTAGCATCTCAACTTTACATATTGATGGGGCGAAATTAAAACATCGGTTTACAAGTGCAATACACTAAGTCAAAGAGTCATAGAACTGAGAAAACGAAGGGGAAAAAGTTCTACTCACTAAGCTTTGCTCACCAAAAGTGTTTCTAAAGAAGAAATATAACATTCGCACGAAGAAAAATGTTATGAACCACCAGTCTAGAGATCATCACATTGTGATCTAGAAAAATCTGTCTTAAAATTTTTGACGGTGTGTTTCACATGTAAGTCGACGAAAAAAGCGAGTATAAGTAGAATAAACATATGTAATTTGGAAATTTCTTTTTCTGAGTGCTGATTTTCCTTCTTAAAAACAAACTAGACAATTAGAATAATTTCCTGTGTAGTATAATGTCTAATATAATTTAACTGCTTCTCGAGTTGCAATAATTGATTACAAGTTGGGATAGCACAGACTAAAATTTTTTGACAACTAAATGCATGAAGTTAATGTTAAGAACAAGGTGTATTATTATTCAAATAACTATGGTCTTAAAAAATATAAATTAAAACCTGCTTGGATGGATCAACGACATTTTAAGATTTGTTTTCATCCATATTGAGTCTTTAGAAAATGAAAACTGGTTTTGAAAGAAATAGCTTTCCTATATTTGCATCAATTTATTTTGTTCCAGTTACCCTCTTTGATGTTCTTAGTTAGAATGAAGATATCAGCATTGTGTGAAATTGTTTATTTAGATTCTTAAAAATTATTTAAGCTCGATTATGTTATCTTTTAAGAATAGTAAACACATCTTTCATAAATACGTAATGTGAACTCATATCAATTTATAAATCCACTTTGAAACACTAATATGTAATATTATTTTACTTATTAATTAACTGTAAAGCCTCTTTTTCAATACCTTCCCATGGCTTGTCAAAAAGTTAAATTTTTCTTCTATTTTTGAGATGCCAGCATGCATTAACTTTTCGTGGCAGATGTCTTTTATGTGTTATTATAATGTAATGCATACTTGTGTCTGTGCATTGTTTATAATTATATGCTATTAAAAACAAAAAGTAAAGTTTTAGGATATGATTAAAAATGTTTGTTTATATGGGACTTCTCGTTCATGTCTAACAGATAAAAAATTGAAGTCTTTAACATAATATGTACATTCAGACAGTGGAAGATTTGTGTGTGTTATTTAACATTCATATGTTCCCCAAAATAAAGTAGAAAATTTATTTTCTTGATAAATGCCAAGTTTTAAAGGACTGAAAGGTTTGAAATATATATCTATAATAAGCAAAATAGGGGAAGCTACGCAATCAAGTCACAAACAATGAGGTATTTAATTTTAATGGAATGAAATTGCGCAGTTTTGATATGTTTCGATAGAAAAGGAATGTAAAATCCCGTTTCCATAAAATCTAATATTTCTCTCTTATATTTCCATTATGGTACTGATGAATTATATATGAATCGTATACTCTGATCTAGTTCTGATCACTTAGTTTTGCTATATTTCTCGTTTATCTCAAGTCTAGTGTGATTGATAAGTGATCTTTGGATTTATGAGAATGATGGAATTAAATATGAAATTATCATATTGTTTAAAATATTCGCAGTGCTTATAATTATACAACCTTATATTGAATCTGAAAATATACAAATTTGATTCAAAATATTTTCTTTTACAATAGAATTAACTATAAAAAGATTAATTCCATAAACCTTTGATATTCGTATTAGACCAAATAATAAAAGTTCAGTAATTATGTTCTGTAATGTAAATTTCAGATCAATCATCTTTTGTTTGCCGATTAAGGAGGCCACTATTGAATTTTAGATGACGAATGTGTTATTTCTAGAATTAGCACTCAACCTGAATAGTTACATATAAACTTTGAAAAGCATTTTAAAATAAAGAATTTATCTCTCCAAGTACTCATGTTTTATAAGATTGTTTACATACGAAATGCAAATTTCTGTTCACAAATATTTTACTTGGTAACACAATTACTCAATAAAGCCATTAACTAAATGTTGATTATTATACATCTGGTAATCATTTGGTCATGTATGGTACAAAGTTATGTCTTATAACATGGTCTGGTATGAAGTTTTTGTTCATTCACAAATTAGCTTATAGTAATTTGCAAAATGGAAGGTATAACGAATGTAATATAATGTGTGAAAGGTATTACAATACTTTAAAATCGAGAAGTCACAAATATACTCGATATTTATAGTTGTCTTACAAATCTATCTTACGTAACACGAACACTTCTCTTTGAAATAAGAAAGAAGCTAATTTATTAAAGAGTATATTTTGTAGAAAGAGTATATTTGGACTTACTGAAGCTATATAAAATTTTAAAAGAATATGAAGAAAATTGTTCATGTCAATAAGAATAATCTTTGCATTCATTTCTTATATACTTATATTACTGTGAATTCCTTAAGAGTTACTCTCCACGCATGAAACCTATATCAAAAGTTCCCTTCTTCAATTGTACAGCACCTCTAAAATGTATTGCAGTTCCTAAAAATAGCCTTAAAAGATGAAAATACTACCTTAAATTTGTAGGAAAATGATCTAATACTCTTTGCCATTATATTGTCAAAAATATAAATTCATCTTACGCAGTTCTCAAATTAGAATTTTGTTCTTTTCTCTATAAAATGCACTATAAAGTTTTAAAAGAAAGCAGATAGCCATTACATAAATTAAAACAATCTGTATTCTAATCACTGCAAGAACATCAGAGTTACACTGATTAAACAGATAAAATGAAACCATATGCTACCTGAACCAGCTCTTATATATCTTGCGAAGCTTCTTTAAACATTTTCATATTTCAAACGTTTCAAAGGAAATAAATCAGCTTGTGAGTAATTCTTTGATTTAAAATATTTTTGCCTCTACAGTTAAGATTAGAAATCTCTTTCTATGTGTGAAATTCTGTGGGGTCTTTTACAAAATATAGATCCTCTTTGCAACAATAGTGCGTTTATCATACTCTGCCTTTTCTACTGTTTCATATTCTTCAATGTATTCAATTGCATCAATAAGTGAGATTTTCTTCTTGATCTTGTTTTCTAAGATTTTAATAGTAGTAGAATGTAAAATGTTGGAGTTATAAAATTTCTGTGCTAAAGATACTTGTATTTCTCCTAAGCCATTTGTAGTAAATTTTATAATCTCAAAACTATCAAAAATAAATTAAAACCTTCAACCTTGTTCCTAACGTATTACTACCGGCTTAATTGAACAGAGTAGCCAAAATAAGCTAATTTTGAAAGCTTCAAGCGGCAGTTCTTTTTATAGTGCTGAAATTTGTGAGGAAATCAAAATACAGAAGTCTTGAAATTTCAAAACTTAGAGAAAACGTAACAATGTTAGAAAATCATTTTTTTTCCGAAAGTATAAAAATATGTCCCTAAATCTTAAAATATATCAAGCTGAAATGAGATTTCCCCATAAAAGAAAAATTGTAAAATTTGCAAATGGTTGTCAAAACCTGCGTAATGTAAGTTAATTTTATACATTCATAACTTCTTTAAGCCTCGTGTAGTGAGTACATTTTTTGTGAACGAAGAAATGCCTTTGATTATTATAAAACTCATGCTTGATCTGCTTAGTAGAAGTTTTCCTTTCATTAACGTTGAAAATTTTTACTTCCCCTTCTAGCATGAAGGAAATAAGTACTTCTTTAACTGTTACTTCAACTTGTACTCTTCTTGTTTAATATAAAAATCTTGAGTGGTTGAACAGCAATTTGTGGTATCTATTTAATAAAATGTGCATTTCATTACCATTGATTCAAATGTAGATTCATTCATCTAGCTATATTTCATTGTTTACTGTTGAATTATTTATTATTCCTGGGATACAATATAGACATTTCTTTTGTGGAAAAATTGGATGTACAAATTTAAAAACCCACTTTAGAAAGTTTTCATTACTATATATCCTAAAGAACAACAGTTAACATCAAATTGTGCATTTATTCATATAATGTCCATCTTCGATATGTAACACACCAAATAACGTTAGATGTATACCAACAACCACAGTAAACTTTATTTCAAGAGTCATCCATACAATAGGTTTGGTTTGTCACTCTACTGTCATGTTTTACCACATGGGGCTTATTCGACCGCCACACAATGAGAAATGAGATAAAAAAGTTATTCTGGAAAGCTCAATTTCTAATTCTTCTGAAGATATCTCAATAGAATATATATAGTTTTAAGGCACAAATGAAGTCAACTTAACTATGGAGGAAAAGTAGAACTCTAAAATTTTAGAGGTTAGGCATTCACTCCCGTGAACGGACTAGTTTTTCTACTTTCAAATAGGAAATTAAATCAAGGATCCATGTTGTACCTTAATGGGCCTTTGATCGTTAAGGTAAAACTCATCGTTTGATGCAGTTTTACTTTTGGGGATTCATTTAAATGCATACTACATACTTTGGAAAACTATGCATGAGGAATGTATGCTATTTTATTTCTTTAAAAATGAACATGATTTGAGACACAATGAAATAATAAATTATTTATTTTTCATTCAATCACACTACTTTGATTAGATTTATTGGGAGATTATGAATATTTCTCTCAATTATCAAATGATAGAGTACATTATTTGGGTGGCTTCGTTAGTTTAAATTCGGTACTTTTAGGAAATAATGGGTTGTATGAAATATTTTACGGACAGCATGAAAATGAATAAAGATTTAATAGTAAAAGAACTTACATCTCTTCGTTGGCCTTGAATACAAAGAGACAACGTATTAAAATATAATCTTCTGTTAAACAATTTTTTACTGAATACCCCATAATCAGATTTATTACTGAAACATCAACTTACATTCGAAGATAGACTAATTTGTGTTTTATATTATATTGAAATTGATGTGTAGTCGTATCAAATCTATCCGAATCAAACAGCATGACTATTTCATCAGAAATCATACAATATTGATCGATATAAGATTAGAGTTTCAATGTATTGCACACTTTTTACTATTGGACACGCTCTTTTTTCACTTACTCAATCTCTTTTCATGTGTTTTGTTTTCTCGTTCTCTTATTTCCTACCTCAAAGCAGCAGAGAGATAGTCTTAAGTCAAAGCGGGATCTAAATACGTAGCCGACTTAACGAGCAAACTTTTTCCTCTCGGTGTTGGCGCAAAACCAGAAGTTAAGAAGCAAACCGTCCAACTCAATTAATTAGATTATCTTTTTCAAACATTTAGCACTTACGATTGTTCTATTTAGAGCATACCAAAACGTCTGTCAAATTGAGAAGTGCGACGCGGAAGAATTTACCCTGAAATTTGAGAGAATTTTGACAAAATTTCGTCGATTGCGAACGATCTGACAAAACGGTGGCTGTGAACCATCTGTGCTTCATTATCCATCAATGAGAAAGATTTGCAATTTCATTAGTAAAAGATATTTTCATTCGAAATTAATAGAATTCTTACATAAAATCTTGACATGAAATTTTAATATACTGTAATACTTTTGCTGTTTAATCCTCTGTGAGGTTCGTATTCATAAATCTGTTCTGCAACCTGCAGTCTTCCCTGCATGATTTCTAACCAGTTTTGACCTCCTTGAGAAATAGAATCGTTTCTAGTATTATATGTACTTTTTTATACATTATGTTTTTCGTGGGGTAAAACCAACACTATACTACTCGTAACTAAGTAAACGATATTACTAAGGAAGGTCGGGTGACGTTCAGAGGGTTAGAATAAAACAAATATTATTCACAAAGCTTACAACATAATAAAACTGGAAAAGGCATGTGAACTGAGATAAAATTTTAATCCATCAGAAATTCCATTCCTTCTTTATCTACAAGTTACTTCTGAATTAATATAGAACATTAAATTTATTATGAAAAACATTAATTAATTTGAAAATCGTATTCTTTACATAGGCACCTAAAACATCTATAATTCATAAACGATAATGAAATTTAAAGTAATTTCGTAACTATTTTAATTCATTGAATGGGATATTATTACTATATTTATAAAATATATTTCATGCTTTATTCTATTGATATTTTATAAACGGAAATTTATCTTCCTGCCATTATATCAAATAATTGATATCTATGAAGAGGAACTGGTTTGTGATAATTTTAAATCTTTCTTTTTAATAGTCCTTTCATGCCAAAAAATAGTATTGTATACTAAATTGTATTAACTATTGCAGTCTAAAACAAATAATAATTTCTTAGATTGCCTTGGGAGGTTTTCATAAGAGTTTGTATAGTTGGGAGTTTCCCTAACACTAATTCAGAACAAAGAAAAGGTTGTCTAGTGACAAATTTTTTACTGAAGCTCGTTACTTTACTGCATAAATAATCAACAGATTTTTTAGAAAGATTACTGCTTCAGACTTTTCAAAATAAAATTAAAATAAAACAGCTCTTTAATCTAAATGTGACGTTGCTACCAAAATTAATCGTCATTTAACTCACGATAGTTACATTTCTATTGAATAACGGAGTTTTACTGCAGATTTTCTAGTACAGGGTGATTATAATTAAGAGCATTGTATATTGAACCAAATTCAAACAAATTTTTGGTGTGAACACTTTCGGGACCATGGGATTTTATTCTCGAATCCTTTTCTGAGAATCAATAATTTTCTTAAAACTAACATTAAAAAAACCTTTTCAAAATGACTTTGAAGGTCGATATATTTTGAGACAACTCTGTCATATTGCTGCATCTCTTATAAAGTTTAAAATATGTTCAACAAGGTAATTTGAGCACATGATCTTGGAAATCTAAATTAACAGAAGATATTCCAGCCCTTAACCTGCTCGAAATTTCCATAATGTAAGAAACAGGCATGTTGAAGTGACATTAGCATCAAATTTCCTCTAACGGGAAGTTTTTGAACTAATATATGTAAGAAATCAATTTCTCCTGATTGCGAAAGTAATCACTCCAAATTTGGCAGAATCTTGTCTATTACCACTTTCTACACAAGGCTTTAAACATATCCTCTTTAATCAGAACGAAAAGGTTGCCTATTGACAAGTTTTTACTGAAGCACGTTATTTTACTGCATAAATAATTTTTTGTAAAGATTACTGCTTGAGATTTCAAAATGAAATTGAAATAAAACAGCTCTTTAATCTAAATGTAACTTTGCTAACTAAATTAATCGTCATCAAACTCACGATAGTACAATTTTATTGAATGACAGATTTTTCTATAGATTTTTAGTATAGGGTAATTATAATTAAAAGAGCATTGTGTGTATTCCTGTGTAAAACAAGATATTTCTTATAAAATATTCTTCCTAATGGTTGACATTTTTCCAAAGTGTCATTTTGATGACAGTTACTTTAGCATGTAAATATATACTCAGAAAACAGTTCCAGGGATGGTCTAATTCTCTCTAGTATTTACTTATTCCAAGAGCATTACCGAAATATTAATTAAACATTGTATTTAATGAATTTTTGGAACGCATTCAAGAATGTTAAAGTATCTATTCATTGTTCTTTAAGCACCAACAATGTTTCAGGCATACCTCGAGCCTATAAGCCCTTCCCTGAACACGTCCATAAGTCTCTGAAACATGGACGTGTAGGGAGAGGGCTACAGGGCCTAACTGTAATAGTGTTGAAGGATAAAACCCCTGATCTTTTTCTCTTTGGGTCAAAAAGGCCTTTTTGCAAGAATATCTTGATGACCAATGTCGCCAGTTCCATTCAATTAATTACATTGCGTTCTCATCTAAGAAACGGATGCTGTCTTTTTCTGTCATGGAAATTTTAGCGAGGCAAATCGCTGTAACTCCCATTGTAATGATGTGGGAAGCCGTCACTAACGACAACCAGTCCTTTCTAGTAGTTGTACGAGGTAGTTTGAAAGCAGGACGATATGGTCCAACTGATCCTATAACCTGTTTTGACTTCCATGTTATGTGTCCAAGGGGCTATTTACCAGCTCGATAACACCCAGCCACTCACGGCTCGCTTCGCCCAGGAGTGACTTCGTGGTGCTTAAACCCTTCCTTGGACAGAGATATTCCCAGATCTGTCTCTCATTGAGCCTGTGTGAAATATAGTTTGTATGAAACCGGGGGATGACAATTGTACATCCCCGGTTCGTAAGGGATCAGGAGTGGCAGGTTCAGAATGCTTGGCTTAATTTGCTACAGGATAACATAAGGGTTTTGTTTGACTCCATGTAACGCCGTACTTCTGAACGCATTTCCTCTTAAAGAAATGCGTTCAGAAAAAAATTTTTTGTTAAAACTGCGAAATAACTACAACCCAAGAAACTCCTTCAGCTTACTAATTTCTTACGTTCTGACGTAGGTCTACAGAAAAAACTGTCCTCGAGATTTGATATTGTGATAATTTTTTATCTCTTCTTGTATCACACATGCTAAGTTTCATTCCTATCGAACACTGGTGTGGGTTATTTCGATTTTTTTTAAGCATAATTTATTTCGAAAAATGATTCAAATTTTCTTGTTAATGTCTCGTAAACCCCAATGTATTTATAGAAAGTGTTCACGAAACACTTAGAGTCTTTTGTTTCCTCAAAAACAAAATCCCTTGCCCTTTTCAATCATTTTACTCCTACAAACTAGCTCTCTGCAAAATAGTGCTCTTAACTGTCTCTCCTACATTTTGTTTCAGATAAAAATTCTTACACACGCGCACTGAAAGTGTAAGCAGAACTTCACATCCAAACCGCCGAGGCATCTCCGTTCCAACAAGCGACGTTTAAATAAAAGATCATCGCCCTCCGCCAGTGTAACTCGACTCAACAGTGCACTTCTTGTGCTTAGATAAAATACTTACTCGTTTGAAATTTATTAAGCCGGAGGAATATTACTTTAAATAAAGATAATCGCTTCACAGAACATTACCTCCGGCAGATAAGGACTGGGGTCCGACAATCTGGGAGCTCTTTTCGGCTGAGTAATTATTCTTATTCCGGGAGAGGGAAAAAAAGGGGAGGGGGGAGGGTGCGAGATACCTTTCCGAAAATAGTTTCCTGGAAATTAGCCGTCGCCTCGAGAAGGTGCTTAAGTAATGCTTCAAGCGAACTAGGTGCGATGGCGGCAATGAAGGTTGAAGAAGATACGAAAGGGGATATAAGTAGGTGTTTAGACGGGGGAAACGATGAACCAAATAAATAGGACGGTGTGGTTAATTACGCTCTCCTTCTGTCGATGGGGAGACCCCTCGTTTAGATGGATCTCAAAGTGAAGATGTGATTTTCATAATGTTGGCTGACGAATTTGTTTTCATTTTAACCCTCCAAGTGCTTTTTGACAAGATATCTCGTAATCAAGATCTGAATAATCTTTCTAGCGACGATATATCTCGTCATCAAGACCTGACTAGTTTTGCTAACAACGATATATCTCGTGATCAAGATAGTGCCGAGTTCATTACGATGACGAGATCAAGATCGGGCCAATTTTCTTCTAACGACGAGATATCTCGTCAATCAAGATCTGGTCTGTTTTGCTAGTGACGAGATACCTCGTCGAGACAACTACCAGGAGAGTTACACACGCACACACAAGGAAAGCCTTAACTGACACAGAAGAGACGTGGTTCAAAATTATGTGGTTTTGTCCTCAGTTTTTTTCCCTTTGGGATTGATCCCGGAACGTCACCAATAACCCGCTGTGTTGCTCCAGTATGACGTGGGCCGCGGTGGCCCGGTTGGAAGAGTAACGGACTAGCAACCGAGGGTTGCGAGTTCGAATCCAGCCAAACACCGTCGTGTACAAAGGGGGCTGGTGCACGTTAAATCTGTCGTGGCCTCAAATGTCCTCACGTTGGCGTGGTGTGGAAGTTTGGAGAGTGGGGTGCCAGCTCAGGTGTTGCCTCGTCATCTGACCGTGGTTCAAAATTACGTGGTGTTGTCCTCGGATCTTTCCCTTTGGGATTGATCCCGGACCGTCACCAATAGCCCATTGTGTTGCTCCAGTGTGACGTTAATTGAAATACCCCCCCCAGTATGACGTTAATTAAAATATCTACCTACCTACAAATACCTACCACAGAAGAAAAATACAACCAAAGTAGTGACAGGAATCGAACCTGCTTTCTCTAAGGGCCACAGGCAGTGAACAATCGTGCTGGGCCACGATTACTCCTAAAAAATATTAGAAATTTTGTCTGATATCGATTATCTTAAAAATGTGCATTTACTTTGAAATAGAATAGGAGTAAAGGGTAAATTTGTTAATTTTATATTAATTAGCACTAATCACAGCATTGCTCAGACTTTCTTTAGTATTAATTGCATGAAACATTATTTTAATTAATCTAACTTGTGTTTAATGATATAATGTGGGTTGTGGGAAATTTGTTTTCATTTTTTAACTTTGAACGTCGCAAACCATCGCCATTTTACAGTGGTTCAAAATTACGAGGTGTTGTCCTCGGTTCTTTTCCTCCGGGATTGATCCCGAATCGTTGCCAATAGCCCGTTGTGTTGTTTCAGTGCGACGTAAATTCAACTACCTACCTAAACGTCACGAAATTTCCGAGAGGTGTAGTATTACCTTTTCCCTACGGAACACTTAATGATTAAATAACCACAGCTATTGATTAAAAGAATCCTCGGAAATCCCCTATTGGTTCAAAAGGTTAGAAGTCATGCAAGGAAGACTCACATTGCAGAACTGATATGTGCGTATGAACACCTCAGAGGGTCAAGGTCGATTGAGAGAATGTTTTTCATTTTAAGTCCCTGGCACTACTTACCGAATAGTATAAGGCAAGATTACAAGCGTCTACCAGGAGGTTAGAAGTCTTAGGGAATTACCAAGTTATAATGCAAACTTGTTAATTTCCTAAAAAAGTTAGCACTAGTTCAAAATTTAATTTGAAATGCGAGCTAAAATTTAAAATTACATTAGTCTTAGGTAAAATATCTTTCCGGTTAAACTCAATATATGTAATTGTCATTAAAGTATTTTGTAACTAAATACGTTTAAATACTATTTCCAATTAAGTACGCTTAAATGTTTCATGCTGGGTTAAACATTTTTCACTCAGATTGTTAATTTTGAAAATAAGTCTTAAAACACTCAACTATAAATCTGAATCTCAATCAAAAGTGATTAATCATGAATAAAAAGGTGCATTTATAAGTGCTATTCTTGCTATATATTCTACTACAAATTTTAATTTTTTGTTTCCGAATGTTTTATAACAGCACTATTAAAGCAAAAGAAAGCAAAGAACAAAATGGACCTCCTATATCTAATACTACATGGTACATGTCAAAATGTAGAAATAATGACGTTTAAGATTGCTTGATCTAAAACCGTCTCTTATAGTATCATTATGTGACTAGTAACTGGTACATGAACGAAAGACCTAATTCAATAAATTGCACCTTTCCCAAGAGAACGATATTAATTCTCCCTTAAGTTTTCTATAGGTAATTTTCATTGCTGGTGCCATTAGCTTCATAGGTGGGTATGGGGTCCACAAATTGCTTCGGCTGAAACGGAAGCTGGAAATTAAGCTTCCATCGCATCATTGTGGTCGGCTAACTCAAACAATGGTTTTACGGGGCCGAGCCTTTTCTCCGGGGCTGATTGTTTTCTCAGACCTGTCATCATGGATTGCTGTTAACTTCTTTCCTTTCGCGCATTATTACGGCACTCAGGAAACGGTTGGTGGGCGGGACTTGCTCGTCACTCAAGCTGTCTCGCCAATAAAATCCAGCCTATTCTCTTCGATGCCATTATTAGGATGCTTTTAAAAACAAAGAATGGGTTTGTGGGAGAGTATCCGAGGGTCATGATAAACCGACGTTGTAATCTGTAATTGCGACTGTCGCAACCACTTTTATGGCTTGAAACGCCAGACTGAGTTTTATTCCAAGTTTCATTCAATCTCTCTTATATTAATTAGCGTCTCACAGATGAGAATTTATGGAACGAAAAGCGGACTCAGTAGTATTTTAATATGTTAAGTTCAAACGACTTATTAT
The DNA here is from genome assembly GCA_933210815.1 of Meta bourneti. Classification (NCBI taxonomy): domain Eukaryota; kingdom Metazoa; phylum Arthropoda; class Arachnida; order Araneae; family Tetragnathidae; genus Meta; species Meta bourneti. Next base: position 71,331,131 of record OW119929.1, on the reverse strand, counting down.
TTCTTCAATTTACAATTTCCATGCATTGCAATGGTTTAAAAAGATTCATAGCTATGAATCAAGCCAAAAATTATCGAATTGCTTTGCTGTGACAATTCTATGAAAAATATACCGCCATCAAGTTGATATTACTTCTTGAATTCGAGAAAAAAATTTATAAATTATCTAAATAGATTCGTAGCTAAGAATCAAACTAAGAATAATTTAATTACTGATAAAATAATAATTTGATCTGATGTCAACCATGATGAGTGTAAGCTGTCAGTTTCATCCACTAGTTTTTAAGTATAGAATCTTTCCTTTTTGTCTAAACTGTTAAGCGAACAGAGAGTAATGATAATATCCATGAGTACGATTTCTATTGTCATAAGTGCCGTATTACATGGAAAAGAATCGCAAAATATTTTTAGAGTAATTCTACTAATACCTCCATGAGCTTAAGAGACTACTAAAGAATTACAGTGAATTAATCTCAAAATGTAATTCAGAATTTCTCTAGCCTTAAAAAATTATAATTTTCTTTTGTTAAGACATCAAAAACACTTGTTAAAAGGAAACAGTTACAGTCTGATTCAAAAATTATTCTCAATTATTAAACTGATAGCAATCTAAGAAATACTTCACAATTTTGCTTCATGATAGTTTCTTTAAACAACTGATATTTTGTTCAAAATTTTCTTAGATTAAGCTTTCAATAAATGAGATTTTACATAGTTAGCTACATTTTGTCAAAGGCTTGTAGTTGGGAAAGTAATGTTTTCTAAGTTCTTATAAATATGTATAACAAGTTATATTTTTATATAATTATTATTTTCCTATTTGATCATTAAAATATCAAACAACAATGTCATTAAAATAATATAGGTCTTAAAAATTCATATAATTGACTTTGAATTCAGAAAATTTGGTCTTTAAAGCAATAAAATATGTTGCATCAATTCAGAAGGGGGAAAGAATTGTTTCCTTGCAAAGGCGAGGATATAGCAGGAAAGACTGTTGTACAGAACAGGAATCCTAAGTCTGTCTTTTCTAATAAATTATTTTGAGGCAATAAAATTTTACGATTATTTTCTTCAATCTGGTATTTCTGTCTTTAGCTGAATTCAAATTCTCGCAAACATTTTCCTGTTTTAGAAATCAATATTGTATTTTTCAGAATTATATTATCAATTAATTTTTTTATAAAACCCAGTTGTATCAATATAAACAAAACAAAAACATGGAAGACACCATTAAAACAATTTTTTAACACGTTATTAATTTAATTCTTAAGAGTCTTAGTAACGTTATGATCAGGGTTAATTAATATAAAATCAACGAACCTATCATGAACTCCTATACTGTTCAAAGTAACTGCACAAATTGTTAAGAAAATTCATATTTGACAAAATTTCTTACATTATTTAAGAGGAAACCGTAGCCCAGTGTGTTTGCTCACTGTTCTAGTAACCTGTGACCCGTGGTGGCACAAGTGTTCGATTCCTGTGATTATTCTAGGTGTATTTCTCTCTTCTATGTCCGTAAAATCTTTCATTGTGCGTGCGTGTGTATTTGACGGAAAAATCATTAGTTGGCCCTTGCATCGTAAAGAAACCTAATCAACTTTACACTTTAAAGAGTATTAGGTTTCAATTGAAAAATTATCCATGAATTGTATTAAAAATGTATATACTTCATACAGATAGGTTATGCAGGGATTTGTAAAACGCAATTAAAATGGGAAACTGTAAAATTAGGAATAAAAATAAAAACAAAAAAGGTCAACACGTTCCACAACAAAATCGTCTTTTCTCGTTCAAAATGCGAAGAATATGAAATTCCAAATGCGAAAGCACACTTGAATCCACGATGCCGTGTTCCAGAACACGTATGGTGGAGACGAGCGTCGTTTTTTGAGAGGCTTGTTCATTTATATCAGACACACCTTCCTGCAAATGACGGGGTGTAAGAAATGGCGTTAACAGCTGTTGTGGAAAGACATTACAGAGGTTTCTCTTCTCTGTTCTGCAGATATGATTTATTTCTGAAGCAACCTTTCGGTACTGTTTATACTCCAAGACCAATCCATTATCTAAAGCATGATCTCTTGAGCAGATAACAATTCCTGGTGATGAATCGCCACCTGAGAAAGACACAAAACTGGGAACCTCGTTGGAGATTGAGGAACAGATAAAGAACGTGGCTTCTGTACTACTGTGCGAAATGTCCCACAGACCGTGGATTTGCTTGCTGTAGATTGTATCACTGAAAGGAAGATTTAAGTGACTTCATGCATTATTTTCTGTAAGCAGTTAAGTAGACCTATCCCTAGGTTAAAGCTTTTTCTAAATCAGTTGTGGTTAAAAGATCTCTAAGTACCTTGATTTTTTAGAGCAGATATAATTATCAGTGATAACAATCATTTCACACGTCGCAGTTTGATATCGTCGGCTTAGAGCAGAAACTTATAAATGGACATTTTTGCAGACGGATACATGCTTATTTTCGTGGTGATGCGAAATGCATTGTACTATTGTAATGTGTTCAAAAGACATATAGCACTATCGAAATGCTTGTAGTTTTCATCTATTGACTAAAAACTAATAATTAGTGTTTAACTTGCTGTAAAGTAAAATATTCTCTATATCAGTTAATGAGTTTCTACTCTAAGATGATGATATTATCTTTTCATTTGTACAAAAGCAAAATGTGGTAACCTCTTGATGTATAGCTCTTCTTGGGGAACAAAAAATACAGCATACCGAGGGAAATGATGTATCGAGGACCGAGAAAAACTTGCCCGCTAGAAATAAAAAATCACTACTTATGCATTAAATTAACGCGGGTTTTGTTAACCCTCTAACCGTATAGAGATTTGGAAGCAGTGTAGTTTTACTTTGACCCCACAACATATATGACTAAATAACCACATCTATTGGTTTAAAGAATGATAAGAAAGATTATATAGGTCAAGATGAAAACTGTTTAAAGGCACTCAGGGGAAGACTACACGTTTTAGAACGGATATATACGTGTGAACCCCTCAGAGTGTTAAAGTACATAAAACTAGAAATTAAGTACAATAGATTCCAAATTTAAAAAAATATGTTTTAAATGTTCGTAAACAGAAAATCCTTCTTATTTAGGTTTACGAGTCACCGAAATATTTTTAGTCAATACAGTTTAGGTTTGGTTTGTCAGTCTACTGTCCCTGTTTGCTACACAAGGGTTAATTGAACTGGGACTTACCCCAATTTCGGTTAACTGATTGAAGAAGACTTTTGAGCTTCTAAAACTCAAAATTCATAGGGTACAAGTAAAAAAGATCGATTTAACGGATGCACTATGTAACGTTACTGTTTATAAAAACATACTACTTTATTGCAAAACTAATAATTTATATACTATTTTAGTTCAAGTATTATTTAGTTTCAAACTTACTAAAGTAGGAGCCAACATAATCAAAATAAAATCGTTTTAATAAGAGTTGGTTAATGAAAACGGCAGGGGGTTGAAAAGTCTAAATTATTACGTGATGGCAAACAATCTCCAGTGAATTATAAAACTTTACTTACTTGAGCATTAATACAAATATTTGTTTTTAAATTTATTATCAAAACCAATTTTATCTTACGAAAGGGTCATTCCATGTCAATTAAACACAGCACTTAACTTTGACATCTTCAATTTCAACAAAAATTGGTGAGAAGGTACTCTTTTGGTAGTAATTTATAAATGCGTTTTTGAAACAATCGTTTGATTCGTTGAAAAGATAACGCAAATAGAAAATTTGAATTTATGTGTATTTTTAAACTTTTGGAACAGTTCTACTTTTAATATATTGCCATATACCTGTTATAAAGCTGAATTTGGTGTTGATTGAAATTGGGTTCAGTATTTTGCGCAGCTTGGACAAATATTTTTCTGAAAAAAATTAAATTAAATTTTTCAAAAACCTACATTCAAAAAATTCTGAAAATGGTTTTATACGCGTTCAAACTATAAAAGTTTCAAGTTGGAACACTAAGAACATTTTAAGATAGTAATTTTAAACTTGATAAACATCAGGATTTGGGTCACATTAGGTAGTTAATTAATGGAGCAACACAATGGGCTATTGGTGACGGTCCGGGATCGATCCCGAAGGGAATGAACCAAGGACATCACCTCGTAATTTTGATCCCCGATCAGATGATGGTTGATTGGTTACATTGGGAACGAATTAATATTTTATGGTTCAACTTCTTGTTTATTGTTTACCAAACCTTTACTAGTCAACCTGAAAAAGAAAATATGAATTAGCTCTAAATCAATAAGAGTTCCAACTCCACATTTACAGAACATGTTAAGCATTCATAGGCCTAATATATATTCCCAAATTTTGAAATGTAGGTTTGAAACAAAGGAAAAAGGATAGACCCAGGGAAAAAAAGTGGCATGACTTTGAAACCCTTTTCTATATTCGTATCAAAATATTTAATTCTATAAAATGTCATGATTCTAGCATATCAATTAGAATTTGAACTTTCCGTACTGGCTACCTAGTACTGTCTGATTTTAAAGACGTATTCACGTCAAAAACAAGCCAGGGGAATTGACGTCCGGTATGCATACACGAAGCACGTTCCGCCACAAAAATAGTACCACCACCTACATTTAGCTTGACAAGAAAAACCTCTCGTTGATGCTGAGATGTGAATCACAAGGGATTGTAAGAATATTATCCAAATTTAAAACTTTAGTGCAAGAACAAAAGTCCTTGCAAATACCGCTATTTCGATACGCATATACCAGTGCCGTAGTATTTCCCAAAAGAAAATTACCCTGATGTGCAATTACAAGCAATTTCTACTGTCAGCTAAAACATTATCCGACAGAGGACATGTATAATGTTTTCCAAGGAATTCGGCATCGTCTCCAAACATCCCAAAACAACTTCAAAGAGAGCCGCATGAATGGTTTGCAACAGGACAAACAGTGTCACCCTCCATTGTTCGCAGGCAGCCGTACAATTTCCTCAATTATCCCGATGCGTGTGACGCTTTGCTACACACACTCCTCCAGTAGTTCACTGATCATCGCCGAGCTCCTTTCGTGACGTCGGGGCGACTCAGTTATTTCTGCGGTGACGTGTCACTTACAGCGAGTGACAGGTCACGGAGGCGCGTCACGGAGCTGACAATGCGTGCAAGTGTCATCGAAGAAATCTGTGTGCTTAAACGCGGGAAAAAGTTTGATTAAAAATTGGCTTTCGTCGACTCACGCGAGGTGAACACACGCTGGTGATGGAGCGGGTTTTTGCGTGTGTGCCATATTAAAAAGGCACACACAAGCGAGTTGTGTTGTTTGTAACACCCCGACTTCACACCTTGGGACGATGCAAGGTGCAATTTCCGTTTGAGAGGGAAATTGGTGTTGGAGAACCCACTGCGTTTCTTTGTCGCTTTAAGTAGTCTAACCGATAACTATCGTTAGACCCCCAAGAGAATATCTCATTTCCATAGAAAAGTCTTATCATCTGATGTCCGTTCAAAATTACGAGGTGTTGTCCTCTGTTCTTTCCCTTCGGGATTGATCTCGGACCATCGCCAATAGCCCTTTGTGTTTGTTACTTCAGTCGAACGTTAATTACCTAACATTACTATAGGAAAGAAGGTGGGTTATTCTTACTATTGAGCAGGTTGGTTAGTTTGTAAGGCGCAAAGACCAGATCTGGTCAAGTTGGGCCAACTAATACTTTTTCTTTCAAGTAAATGGCCATACGTGCACAAGGAAAGTTTTAGTGGCACAGAAGAGAGAAATACACCCAGTCTAGTTATAGAAATCGAACCTGCGCAGTCTATCATTGGTAGGTTAGGTAGTTGAATCAACGTCGCACTGGAACAACACAACGGACTAATGCGACAGTCTGGGATCAATCCTGAATGGAAAGATCCGTGGACAACACCTCGTAATTTTAAACCACTCTCAGATGACGAGGTCAACTCCTGAGCTGGCACCCCACTCTCCAAACTTCCACACCACGCCAATGTGAGGACATTGAGGCCATGACAGATTTAACGCACCTCAGTACCTACGTACAAGAAAGTCTTTGGTTGGATGGACTTTCGAACTCGCAAACCTCCGGTTACTAATCCACGACTCCAAAATCGTTGTGCCCTTTTGTTTGAAGGGCACAGCGATAAATTTTTTAATAACTTCATGGGTGATGACCTATAACCCTATATGAATGCATTTTACATATGACTAAAATTTAGTGCATTTAATTTATATTAGGGAAGGTGGGACACACTATACGTTTGAAAGATCATCCCGGAAGCACTCCCATACAACCCAATATCAAATTTGAGAATATTCATAAACCTTAGTCTACCTATCCTTAAACCTTTCAATTATTTGCAATGCCGGAGGCCCAAGCACCCTTGAAAAGGCAAAAAAATTGCAATTCGGCCAGACTCAGAAAATGAATTATATTTTTTTAAATCTTTATTTCTTCACAGTTTCGTTATGACAAAAACAATAATTTCACGCACACAAAATCAATGCAATCGCCTTATCCACACACAAAAAATGACCATTTCCATAGAAAAAAAGAAATCCAATCAATTCTTCATTCATTAGAAGCAGTACCTTCAGCCACCACCCTGAGAAAAAAAAATCAAATTAACCTAAAACAAGCCCCCAGGAAAAGCAATTAAGCATCGTCTAAACATCCCCACCAAGTCTTGACTCGAGCACAAAGGACTCTCCAAGGATGACGTGATCTCGTGCAAATCAAACATTTATAGAGCCTGATTCGAATTTGGAGTGATGATAGTTGCGAAAATACTTCCCCCATTAGTTTAAGGCTGCAGGAGGTGTTGCCTCCTTAAGTTTTAAAGAGCTTCAGGAGGAGGGGATGACGTTTCGTTTTTCCCTCCTCTCGCACCTTTGCGTGACAGCAGATAGCTCGGGGAGAGTTTAAGGGCCAGAATTATCCATAATATTGGAAGGCAGTGCTCTTTTTTATCTTCCTTATTTTTTCGTTTCCTCAACAGGGATCAATTACAAATTAATGTTAAGAATTTGTTCATATTTCTTGTTTCCAGATTTCATGTCAGATATTTTTCGTGCTTTGAATCTCCCAATCAAAATAAGTTTTTCTCGGATAAATATTGGAAAGAGAAAGGAAATGAAGCGAGTGGTAAAGATGGAATCTCATTCTAACTCTTTACATTGGATCACTATGCTACAGAAGAATGTTCACGTTAAGTGTCTGGGTTTCTGGAAGTCTACTTTGTTAGTAAACTGATGAAAATCTTTGTCAAATTGGTATTAAAATCTCAAAAGTTCAAAACAACGACTAGTAAAGATTAAAAACGACTAATAAAGACAAAAAATTATCAATGGCCATTTCGGTGGTGCAAGACGTCCACCATCATCTGGTCGAAAGAGAGCACCTACGGTGACACTTCTGTCTTGACAATGGTGTACGCCTTGCTCAACGAAGTGGCCACTGATTTTAAGGCCACCTTTTTTATAAGTCGTTGTTTTGAAGTTGCATGTTTCACCGTCCTCTTGGCTGTTTTAGTTATGAAGATGGGGGGTTGGGTAGGTAGGTATTTTTAATTAACATCGCACTGGAGCAACACAACGGGTGATCAATCCCAAAGGGGAATTTGAGGACAACACCACGCAATTTTGATCCACGGTCAGATGACGAGGCAACATCTGAGCTGGCACTGCACTCTCCTAACTTCTACACCACACCAACGTTACATGGTGGGTTTTATGCCTCAAGGTACATATTTGACAAAGCTAGAAAAATTTCATTGAAGTTTGTCCCATTGGACAAATGTAAAATGTATTTGTCATGACTTGCACTTATTGCGCAAGATTAAAACAATTATATCTTTCCGCCATCAACATTCAGTCAAAATAAAATAAAAATATGACGTCGAGTTTTATGTATCCAAAATGAACGAGCCCTGTTGCTATAGTAACCACTAGCATCTAGACTTGGGAGTGGGAGGAGTCTAGTATTAGACAAACAATACAGTTTATGGCCATGTATTCTTTGTTGCGTTTCGACTGTTTTGGTAGTTTCTTTTGTTTATCCATTCTGACCACCAACGGAATTTTAAAAAGAATTCAATTTCTTCATGCATTAAAATGGTTGGTGAAATGTAGAGATAAGTCATTATATGGGCTTAGTCTTATATATATTTAAATATGTAGTACCAGGAAATCTACACTTAGGCACAATTTACAGGAACAGTACCTTTCTACTAAATTAGTATCAATGAAAAGTAAAAGCTGAAATTAATAAGCATGAAAACGGTTATACTTCACTTGAATTTCTTGAAACAAAGCACTGGATACATACAATATATGAATGGCGTGTTTAATTAAGTCTAAAGAAAGGATTACGAATAGTATATTTCTTTCATCCTAAGGTTTAATTTTTTATTTGGATTTGTTTCTCCATGTAGATTTTTCTACTCCAGCATGTAAATAAAGGGTTTTTAACTCCAGAACAATAACAAACATATAATTAACAATATAATTATCTCCTGTATACAATCTATATTTTATCATCATTCTATCTCAGAAACTGTCTTTGTTATGTTGTAGTCTATCTTCTCGTCTTCATAAAAAGCAACTTATACTCCATCCCCAGAAAACCGTCCTCATAAATAAAAACATTAATCACACCAGCATTCTTAAATAGTGATAAAAAAAACGAAAGACCAAATCAGCGTATTACATAAGGTCGACAGTATTTTTTTTCAGCCCCACAAGCAGAGGGAGATCACAGCGCTAAATCAAGCGTGGAAATTAATTAAACTCCAACCAATCACAGGTGTTAAGCGAACAGATGGATCTGATTGGACGAATGTGGCAATTGCGTGCCTATGTTATTGACCGAATAACAGGAAAGTAAGGGGGAATCGGGAATTTTATTGGGGGCGATGTGAAAGGCCATTGAAAATACCATACGGAAGGCGGATAAATTCACACGCGAGTGACATAGACCGTATGCGGATGATTTATTGTTTACCACTCTTGAGATTCGCGGGTCTTGATTTTTTTTCAAGCTTATTTATTTACAACTAGGAAACCCCGATTTGATAAATAAGTTTTTTAAGAGCCGTTTAAGGCATGGGTGTTTTACTAGGATCATCAAGGATGGGTTTCTGCGGTTCCTCATTATTCATCAGGACCACCCAATCGATCTTAAGGAAATACTCCAGAAGTGGGAAAAGGAAGGTTTTAGCCTTTATCTTTCTATTGTAATGTGTTTCCAGAGGGTGTTTTTGTTTAGCGTGAATGTAAATGGTTTTTGTTTTTAAATCAAAGATCTTATAACAAACAGTTTTGCTTGAACATCGTGATTGCTGAGGTTTATAACTATCCACTATTTTTGTAGTCATCGAGTAGATGACAGAAATTTGAATAGACTTTCGCAGATCATTCTTGATTAATAATATAGAAACTTGTGAGCTTTAGACAACCATCACGGGCTGGGTTTTATGTACCCCTATCCCTTTATTTACCTTATCCTTACATCTGAGTTATTCTCAGATCTGAATTTTCGACGTACACCTACAAAATTGAATATTCTCACACGACTACAATTTGCTGTTGTTTACAACGCTACAACCTACTTCACGAAAGCTTACATTGGTACCTCAATTTCATTCACTACGGATACTTATATAGTTTAATAAACAGATCAATTTTGAACCCAGGTTTTAATCTACATTCGCTACAAGAAGTGCACTTTTATTAGCCAAGTAAAATTTTATACATAACCTGCTCCGCTTTCTATCGATTCAGTTTCATGAAAAATGCAAGTAACCTGATGTACAGGAAAGATTACATTGTTTAAACCTAAAAATCAATACTCCTTTTACTCTCTTTCAGTTACAGATTCTTAGAAAAAAGAGCTACTTCCAGTTATCAAAGTACAAAACCTACCATTTCATTCCCGTTATATACATTAACGCTTCATAGTTCATATTTATTTATAATCTGTACTTCTCAAGCATCAGAGAATTTAAAAGAGTAGGCTCATAAATTTGGGAATATATTTCTATTCATTGGAACAATAAATGTATACATATTTTAGGGATTAAAATCAGGTGGTCTATGTTAAAAATCGCATTTTATAAGGTCCTGATACTATGAATCTTAAGGGTATGTATCATATAGTGTAACATTAATCAAAAAGTACCACCATTATTTCTTTATATTAACTGATCGTTAAGCTAAACTATTAATATGAGAAGACAAGGTCAAACACACTTTGCCGTACAATTATCTCAAAATTGTTGGAATGTTACTGAGTGTAGTAGGCTAGGGAGGGGCTGAAAGTCCAATTAAATGCCAAACCATGTTAATCTTCAATGTTGAATCACATGATCTGTTTTAAACTCGAAAACTTTTAATCTGTATTAAAATTATCGAGATAAATTTTTTAAAACTGACTCACGTCTTTTATGATCAGTGATAAATTTTTCGAATAATTTCACTAATGTAGTTTTTCTACGAGCAAGCAACATGCTCACAGAATTCACTTGTTCACCACAACTGGATGAAGTATTTATTACCACTCTAATATAAATAAAAAATTATGTAACAAGGGTTATAAAATTAACCCGAATAATGCATCATTGATAGTCAACTTTCAATGAATGATTGATTTCTTCCTCTTCATTAACTCGACAGTATAGTGTGGGCTTTGGCCTTCTTGATGATTCTCTTCCATCTTGATCTTTTATTGACAATAGTTTTCTAGTTCTTAGTTTTGCAAATGTCAAAGTCCTTGACAGCGCAGTCAATCCATCTAAGCTTCAGACTTCCTCTAGGTCTTACTCTAATTGGCCTGACCAGAAATATTTTTGTACTCATTTCATCAGGCATTCGAATGATATTCCCAGCCCATCTCATTCTCTGTATTTTTAATATATTTAACAATATCTGGTTCTTTGTATAGATGGTATTACTCAAAATTGAACTTTTTCGTCACTCTCAATTCGTCTGCATGCCACCAAATAAGCTTTTTAACCCTCTGAGCATCACGAGATTTCCGGTACATTTACCTGACAACACAAAATTATTAACTACATCTACTGGTTAAAAGAATTCTAAGAAAGATTTTATTGGTCAAGAAGGTTAAAAAATTAGTTGTCATGCAGGGAAAGCTGCAGGTTACAGAACGGATATATGCTTGCGAACTCCTCAGGGAGTTAAAATCCTTTTCTCAAAGGTCTGCATTACAGCACGCATGGTCATAGGCCATGTTTCCGTGGCATAAGAGAGCATAGATCTAATTAAAACTGTGTTTTTGCAATTTGTCGTCTTTTAATCAGATCTGACTTTAATTGATTTCCTCGGTAGCAATTATTTTGAGGTTTTGGTAATGAAATTAGTTAACCCCCTTCACAGTTTTTGAGCCTCTACGACCCTGATATTACAAGAACCGCTCTTGTCGCCAACCACCAACATCCAAATCTCCCGCAACCATCCAGATTGCTTTCTACTGTTCTCAAGCCTGAATTATGCATTAAATTAATGAAATAGTTGAAATCCCTCCATAGTAAACCTCCCACAACATCCAGATTGCTGAGTTCCACAGTTCCCAAACCTAAATTTTGCATTGATTAATGAAACTAGTAGAACCCCTCCATAGTTTTTGAACCTCTACGCTCTTGTAATACGAACCAGTCTGGTTCTCAATCACCAACGTGAAACCTCCCACAACATCCAGATTGCTGACTTCCATAGTTCCCAAGCCTGAAAGAATTATGCGTTGAATTAATAAAACTAGTTGAACCCCCTTCATAGCAAACCTCCAACAACATAAAGATTGCTGAGATCTACATATCCCAAGCTTGAATTATGCATTCGTTAATGAACCTAGTAGAGCCCCTCCATAATTTTTGAGCCTCTACGCCCCTGATGTTACACAGACCTCAACTCTGGTCCTCAACCACCAACGTGCAAACCTCCCACAACATCCAAATCGCTGAGTTCTACACTTCCCAAGCTTGAATTAACGTTTAGACTACAGGTAGTACAACAGTCATACCGTATTCAAGTAGCGGAATAAAAGCGCCGTAGTGTAAAGGTTAAGCCTTCATTAATGAAACTAGTTGAAAGCCCTCCATAATTTCTGAACCTCTCCTCTTCTAATGTTACACGAACCACTCTGGTCCTCACCCATCAACGTGCAAACCTCCCACAACATGCAAATTGCTGAGTTCTACAGTTCCCAAGCCTGAATTATGCTGGACCATTTTATCATCAGCAAGACGCGTATATTTAGCATCCCGTATCTTCCCAGATATCGTATTTTTAGGTCTTCCTGATTATTCAAACGATTCGTTTCGGTGAGATTGAAGGGTACACGGCGAGAACCGCCGTGTAATTACAAACTCAAATCTTAATTTTCTGGCAGCAGGGCTCTTCGTGCGCACCTGTCAGCGAAAAGGACAAAATACACCCACAATACATTACACTCCATCGTACTTCGCGACGTCTCGCTACATACGATACGTCCCAGCATCTTGGCACAAATTTAATCTCCAGTACAAAACAGAGCGCCGAAATCCGGAACCCTACACCTCGTGCTGAATCGGCAAGACCCCCCCGCGTGCACCCACCCCTCCTAACAAGAACGAAAAAGAAGGGAGGGGTAGAATTTAAGAATGAAAAAAATCGCGAAGAGAAAGCGAGGAGGAAACGATTTTTTTCGGAAGGGACCGAGAAAAGTTGAATGGTGGAAATAGAAGTGAAGTGTAATCGTGTATTTTTCTCTTGCTAGAGAGGATCGTAAACTAGCTGAAGACATTGAATTATCTACTCATAATGTTGAAATCACATTAATTTATAGGTAGTCTTTATGCCTTCAACTTTACCTCTCTTAAGGATGTTTTTGAGTCCTAGTTTTTGAGAAATTTTGTTAAATTACCGATAATTTTGGAACGTTTCAATTTTCTGTCTATTTTTAATAAAAATTTATTAGGGATTATTAGCATCCCTCTGAATTGCATTAATGAATCCAAGATTGAGTACATATTAGCAAATGTTGCCCTCGTTGGTACACAAATAATTCTGACTTTAAAATTGAAGAAAATATTAATATTTGAAGAAAAAATGTGCAAATGTGTATTTTGGGATAGAGGAAGTACAATAATTTTCATTAAGCCACAAACCTTATAAAACAAAATTAAACGTTAAGTTAATTTGAGCAGTTTAAAACATGCCACGATCGCCTTTATGTAATTTTATTGAAAAGTTTTATATGCACACAAGTGAAGGCAATAATAAAATTCAAAGAAATGGGTGTAACAAAATCTTTTATTCATTAGAAAATACTTTTCCTCTAATTATAGTAAAAGCTAAAGTTAGATTTGGTTGAAAATTGTGATGTAAAAGTTTAGCTACCTAAGTTTATTTTCCCTGGAGTTTTTGCTGATTTTGCAAGCTCAAACAAAATACTTTTCAGGATTTGAGAAACTTGTATACAATTTATTAAAATATGGTATCTAAAATCTATTTTTTCTATCATCAAAATCGTTGTGTTGCTCCAATGCGACGTTAATTAAAATACCTACCATACATATCTACCTATCATGAAAATATGTATCTTATTAATGATATCAAAGTAATAGAGCATTGCTACGAATTAGTATCAACTCAGTTACAGAGAACAGGGAAAAGCTTAATCACTGATTTATGTTAAAAAGTAAGCGATCTGAAGATTTTTAACGAAATATTAAAAAAGGACTGAAAAAGCCACTTCATGTTAATTTCAGAAACAATTTAGTCAACTTGCGCGAACACTTTCGGCATAAATTGTTCAATGTAAGCAATCAATCAGAAAGGTATTTGCAAAATTCGTGTAATGCGGAATCTTGTAGAAATCTGAATCAGAGCAACATAAAAATCTTAAAGACAATTCTGGTAGATGTAAGTGAAAAATATAAAGCAATGAAGTAAAAGTAAAGAAACTGTAAATCAAATCATTTCGTAGTTCAAATTTTAGCTTTACTCTCTTGATATCAGTTCAGTTATTTTCAAGTGTAACAATAAATGGCCTCGCTACATGAATTCCTTAAACTCTCCTGAACCATTAAAATACGGATAAATATGTTTGACATAGACTTAATCCACTCTTCATCATTCAACGACCTCTTTTAAGATCTTGTGGTAAGTTGACGTGAGAAGATTGGCAGCGCTTTTATCTGCTAATTGCTAACAACAGTTTAAAGCGCATTGGTGGAGTTGATGTGCATCACGTGCCATTTATTTAAAACCTTTTCTTTTTCATTTCTTAATGCTTTTATGGAACTATTCATTGATAGAACGCTTTCATTTTTTCATGTAATACTCCAAATTGTCTATCAAAGCCTTCTAAACAAGATGTCAGTTAATATGATCATAAATGGGGTAAGGTAATATTCAGGAAGGAAGACAACCAGGTTTTCAAAAGCTGCGAAGGTAGCTTCTGTCATATCAATAATCTTTAGAATTGCCTAGATCCTTTTAAATTGGAGTGTTACCTTCTGATAAGAAATACGTTGAATATGCATTTATTGGGCAGTTTTTTTTATTCCATCAACGTTAAAAATGTTTAATATAAAATAAATGTTTCCTTTAACATTTGTGATATTTTTTCTATGTTGTTATTGCTTCTTCAAACTGGTTTGTTATTTTATGTGCACTGTCGTATTATTAACTTCCCCTTATCTAGTTCTCATACAACAGCTAATTTATTACTTCTTTTACAATCTGTTTACCTATGTAAGATTATGGAACAAAGTATTACATATAAAAATAAATATTTTCGCAAAATATCGTCTCTTAAAAACAGACTGCACTCCTACAAAATTCGTTAAGAAATATTTAGAATGCACATTTTGTATAATATACAATATACATAAAATATATGATATATTTAAAACATTAATGCAACTAAAATATGATGTGTGTTGAGAACTTATAGTATTGGAAAAACTGTTTCAAAAAAGGAAACATTACATCCAATTAAATACAAAACTAACCTCATTTAGAAAGTAAAATAAAATATAAAAACTTAAAAAGCATGGAATATTGCACAAAAAGTGAAATAATTTGCTTTCTTTTTTCATATTCTGAAAAACAAAACTTTGTTTTAAGAACGTATTTGCCTGTTTCAAATTAATAGTACGTTTTAAATTATAATGGTAGGATCTCTTATGTCAAAATTATTTAGTAGATAAGTCTTACTTAAAAGATGTATAAACAGAAAATATATATACACATAAAATGTATTAAAGAAAATCTGAAAATTTATGATATTTATTGAATATACTTGTCGGTATTAAAATAATGTAAAATTAAATGCAAATTATATGTATTTTTTATGCGTAGAAATTTTCACTTCTACACTACTGACTGAAATTGTAAGCTGTTATGAGATTTTGATGGAATAGTTAATTGTTATCTTATAGATTTCAAACTTATAAATTTTAGTAAACGGGTGATAAACGCCATTACAAGAAAATATTAATGTTAAGAAATATAAGGAAATTAAAAAATACAATAACTATATATTCATTATTTTATATTTAATTTTTTTATAATTTTCCAATTGGTGCTCATTTTATTTATAAAATTCGTAAAATAACTTAATTTACTGTCTTCAACAAGTTATTGAGCTCGGTAGCTTTTTTATTTATTATAAATTTTATTCCGTCTCTTTTATAAATAGTGCTAAACTAAACATCTAGAAAACATTCCAATGATCCTCACAAGTGTCCTTAAACTATAACCCTTTGGAGTAAAATTAAATTTTATTTATAACATTTCATTCAGTCAGGTAATATATTCCTAATTAACCTAAAATACCTAACATTCTCCAAAATATTAAACCAATTTTTTACATGATGTGTTAAGTTGGCTATGTGGGCATCAGATTTACCTACAATTTGCGCTCAATTTGTTTAAATATGACGAGTAATAAATATAATTTTCAGGTATAACAAAAAGTTAAAAAGTAATAAATAAACTTTTTTCACATCACTATATCTTTAATTATTTTCTTCAAAACCAATTTTTAAGTCTGGTACTTCAGTACTTGCTAAGGATGTGTTATAATTAATTATAAGTAAAATATAATTTTCAATTTGATGAATTTATATATATATATATATATATATATATATATATATAATTTCGAAAAGCTACTAAACGTGGAAAATTAAATTTATTTATTTCATATTCTTTTAAACTTAGGTTTAAGATATTCCAAACATCACAATGTAAAATATTAAACATTGTAAAGATTATAAGTAGATTTACTCATTTTCTAACTTGTAATAGCTTTTAAAAAATAGCGGCTATTTAAAATCTTATTTAATGAGGTGTATAATATTAAATATCCTTTACTAAAACTGAAGATATTCGAGTAAATTCTATTATTAATAAGGAACCTAAGTTTAGTTTACTTTATTCATTATTCTAAATTTTAAAACATAAAAGTATTATGAATTACTTTATCATCTTTATATTAGAGGGATTTTCAGTTTAAACAAAGGAACGGAAGATAGATTTTATTTCCTGTAAACAAAATTCTCTCAATTAATAGGTATCAGGTTACCTTAAAATGTACTTTATCGCCGTTACGTTTGGCGTTTATTTTGGAATTGACCAATCAACTATCATAATTTCAATTCGGAATTCATTCTTTTGAATTTTTATTGCCCAAGTACTTAAATCATATTCGAAATATAAGAAAAGTAAATTCAGGCCATTGATAATACGTACACGAGACATGTTCCACCACAGAAACACTACCTACACCTACATTTAGTTGACAGAAGCCTCTCATATATTTTACTTACTACATGGCACAGAAATTGCTATGATTTGTGTATTGACGAATGGTAAAAAATAAATATATAAACATTATAAAATAAACCGATGCAGGATTCATTTGCCGATTTTTGCGCCGTTTAGTTTAAATACGCTTGATTTGAAAACTTCAAAACGCGAAGCTTCACAATATCGTTAAAATGGCGTGGAAGAGTTCGCCGGTCAAATGAAATTATTCAGCGGTCTGATCATAGAAAGCCCAATGGCATCTAGAAGATAAAGATCAGCGCAAAAAAGAAAATGTGATCGAACGCGAAAATAGGCTTAGACGTCAAACGTACCGAATCGTCTTTGAACAAGTGAATGAGATGCAATTGAAGTGGATGTGCAGAAGCTAATTGCTGTAACATGACTGAGATGTGCACTTTTTGTCACGCCCTTTTTCGAAATAATTACTCCCAGTAAGAAGTACACGAAATGCTGCTGTATGTTTGACTAATATTATTTCATTGGAGATATGAAATGTACATACTGCTTATATTTATTAAAAATGGATTTAAAGGACGAAATGTGAGTAACGACACTGCCATCAATCAATGCAAGCAATTAGAAACTTCGGCGCAGATGATATGCGCCGGTCTGCTAGGTTCATATATAAAACCTTTCTCGTTATTTTTAAGAGTTTATTCATTTATAACGTCAGAACCCAGTGTTCATATATAGCTCAATAAATTCGTTGTTCAATGTGCTAGAGTATATCTTTCTACAGTTCCTAAATTGTCTTAAAATGTTTTGAAGTTGAATCTATGTATTATGAGAGATTATTGCTAAAAAGTGCAATTATTTTCTATAGATTTTCCTCTTTATTCACCGAAGAAATGTCATGAAATAAATTACTGTCATAATGTATTGGTTTAGAGAAAGATTTTTTAACACTTCTACTTTTAATATAAAAGCATTTTCTTTAAAAAATAAAATTATTTGCTTAAATCTGGAAAAATCTTCCCAAACTTTGATCAAAATCTTTATTTATAAATTTATTACCGCAAAGTTATAGTTTATTGAGTGAAATACTAGACTAATCTTAGAAATAGTAATTCTAAATTAATTCCTAAAATGTTTTATATCAGTGCTTAGTCAATTTTCAAAACATTTCCTTCATTATATTTTTAATGTCATTCATGACTTGACTGATATCTGTGCTAGTAAATTTCATAGAAGTAAAGTACATTTAGTATATCTAGTAAATTTCTATGATCAGTGAAAGATTTAAAGGAAAATTAAATTAGAATGAACACATGCTTATCAATGTTTTTTGAAACAGTTCCCTTTAGATCCAATATTTAAAAGGATGCATAATCGGTTTAAAATGAAACACAGTTCTGAAAAAACGTAGGGTAAATCTTAATTTTCAAGCGATATAAAAATTGTAATTTTTCACTTATACAATTATTTATAACAGTTTGTATTAACTCAATTTATCAATTATATTCAGAGATTACTTCCTGGGATTATGTATTGCTATAGCAACTTATTAAGTAAACTATAATAAATTGTGTACATTTATTTACATTTCCTTAAGTGTTTCTCTAAGTGTGTTTCTCACGAAGAAATCTACCCTTCATGAAAAGAAAAATGACTTAAAGGACTTCACCATTTTAAAGGGGGTAGTTATTCTGGTTTTGTAAACTCATATTGAACAATTTAGGCTTAGTGTGTTTCACTTATAAATCGATGATATGCCTTCCATTATAAATACTAATAAATTGATTGAATTCCTCGTTGTAAGATTCATCATACAATTCCAAAATCCTCATTTCGTAGAATTGCTTAAAAGTAGAGAATAAAGCAAAACCTTTTTCGTGCGACCGTCATGCAAGAAACTATATTATTTTTAATCATGCCCCGAATTCAGAAGTTAGTTGTAAGATTCACCATTCAATTCCAAAATCCTCACTTCGTGGAATAGTTTAAGAAATCGGAAATAAACTAAAAACGTTTTCAAGCAAGAAACGATAGTGTTTTTAATCATACCCCAAGTTCAGAAGTTAGATTCCCCATACAATTAAAAAGTCTTGGCTTCTTGGAATTGTCTAAAATCGAGAATAAACTAAAAAACTTTTTCGTACAGCCGTCATGCAAGAAACGATGGTGTTTTTAACCATACACACAGTTCAAGAGTTTGTTGTAAGTCATTATACAATTAAAAAATTCTCACTGTAGAATTGTTTAAAAATCGAGAATAAACTGAAATTTTTTCGTGGATCACGGTCATGCAAGAAACGATAGTATTTTTAATCATACCCGAGTTCAGAAGTGAAACAGTCGGTGCCTCAAACCCTCCTCAAGCAAAAATCAATTTAACCCAACACAAACTCACGTACCTCCTTATTAGATCGCGCTTACCTTCCGAACCGATAGCAGACCATTCATACCACGCCATAATAGCTCTTCTCAACAGCACAGAGGGGCAGAAGTGGGGACAAAATAAAAATGATCCCTCTCCTCACGTGAAACAATTTTCGATCCGCCTAAATAATCGAGCCTCTCATTTCACTGCTGCACATAATTTAGAAGAGGGTTCGCACTTCGCGTGTGAGATGGTAGCAGGGATGGAGTAATGGTCTGTCCGACGGTGAACTGTGTGGTGGTAACAGGAAACAATCCCCCTCTGAAAATAACTCCCAGAAATAAATGAAAAAGCGCGGTATTACTTACCTCTCTTCAGGATGGGAAGGATGCAATGCATATCATCGAGGAATTTTGAGGCTTGTTGGGGGAAAGGGCACCATCTTTGTCCTGGAGCACTCAGTGTGTGGACTCGCAAGTGATAAACAAAATGGCTGCAGTGCTTTCCATTATAATGTATCGGTTGTAAAAATGTGTCATCTAAATTCGTCTTTCACACTGCAGCTTTCAATTTATTATGCAACTGTGACGATTCTACTGGAGAGAATGTTTGTGTTTCAATAATTCTTAAAGATGAGACGTTAACTCACAGAAGATAATCCTTCTTTTTTAAGTTCAAACAGTTCTGGTATATTATTCTTAGTTTTAACACAATTTTAAAATCAATTACACCTTAAAGTTTGATTATCAATTAAAAGCTGTATGAGAATTCAATGACACTTCTATAAATGCATAATAGTTCTATCAAAGGTTCATCACGTGAGCTAATAAAAACTATTTACTAGTATTTAAACCCCAACTAAAAGAACTTAACTTCGCAAATTAATAATAAACAAACATTAAAATTGTAGAATATTATGTTTATATTCCTGTAGCAATATAATAAAAATGGATAAATTAGTCATTTTATTACTAAAATTGTATGCTTGAGTTACGAATATTTTATATTTGTAGAGACTTATTTAAAAAAAATATATATACTTTATGCAGCTACAATTCTAATATATATCTAAAATTCTCAAATTAAAGCACGTATTAAAAATCATTCCAAGAATCTAAAATATTTACAACAGACTGATATCTTAATGGTCTTCACTATGTTTTTGAACGATATGTTCCCGGTTATATAATACACATTAATAAGTTTTTTAACGACCTAAACCTTTTAACTGCCTACCAACCAAAGGGTTAATGCCGGGAAGGGGAAATGCAAGGATTAGCATGATACATAAAAGACAATACATGTGAAACAAAAGATCCTACAAAAGAAACAGTAGCCGGAATACAAATTCTTCATGCTTATGATAAAAATCACGTAAATCTTGGTAAACAACTACCTTGCACTAGACATAAATAAAGCATCGGGGAAAATACAATAAAGTGGGAATTCGTAAAAGTTTTTGTACAAAAAGAAAAAAATATTTACATATAAGATATTAAAAGTATAAACCCAATATAAAACACATTAAACGCATATACTCAAGCATTTACGAGTTTAAAATTTTTATTCTGATTCTGGAGTTCTTTTAAAATAATATAAGTAATACAACACAATATAATATAATTTTACACAAATCTGACCACCTAAAAGGGTATAAACATTTATAAAAAAAACTATAATTTTAAATAGTTTAATGTACATTTTTAAACAGTTAGCAAATATTAAGTACTTTCTGTACCAATTTAATAACAGAGAAAACTTACATAGTATTTAAAATAAGTTAACAACAGAATGTCTTTAGTATTTTTAATTCATTGTGTTAAGAAACAAATACCATTTTTTCTCAACAAAAAAATCCGTTCAAAAATGGCGGTATGAATTACAATACTCATTAACGAGTTTAAGAATTAGATCTTAGTTATTTTACAATATAAAAATTAATGCAGTACAATATAACATAATTTTACAAAAAAAAGTTAAACATCCAACAAGATATAAACGCTTTAAAAGCCCTGTGTTAAAAAGTATTTTTCAAAAATTAAACGTGCACAACATATAAAATGATAAATAAATAATGCAATGTATTTAATAATTTTTAATCCATTGCATCAGGAAACAAACATTTTTTCTCGTTCAAAAATGGAGAAGAGCTTCCTAGAGCGAGCAGACTGAAATAATTAGCGAAATAATATTACTTATACTGATAAATAAGCAACACAATGCATTTATTTTTTAATCCACCGCACCAGGAAACAAACACCATTTTCTCTCGTTCAAAAATGGAGGACTGTTTCTCAATCTGCTTCCTAGCACGAGCAGACTGAAATAATTAGGGAAATAATATTACTTATACTGATAAATAAACAACATAATGTATATATTGTTTTTAATCCACTGCACCAGGAAACAAACACCATTTTCTCTCATTCAAAAATGGCGGACCCCATCCGCCTCCTAGCACGAGCGGAGACTGAAATAATTACCTGACACATTCTTTTACGAAACACATTGTTATTCCGAAGTCAGGAAAACAAAAGCGAATCAGCAAGCAAACAAAAGAAAAAAATTAGACAAATAGACACCGATACCACGTTTGTGTGCGAGCGAACGAGACGAAGGAGAGGAGGCGCAAAAAAACAATCAACAAAACCGAGTTCTCATATACACCTCTCGAAAATCGTGGGCTATAGTTAATGAATCCTCGCCCCTGACTCGATGTTAATAGTTTTGAGTTGTAATTGCGTTTTAAAAGAGCGCGTGAAATTGAACGGCACCGAAAGAGAGAAGTACGAAATGATTTATTTAGAAAGAAAACTTTAACCGATGTCTAATTAGAAAATCGCCTAACCTGGTTTAGGGGACGATTTATCGTCCCTGTAACTGGGGGTCCCCACAGAATCGTGTCAGGTTACAACGGGTCTTTTGTTGGTGTTCGGGACTGTGTTTCAATTCGTCATGCAAAAGAGAATATTTTGGTCACGATCTGGGCGACCATGAATCAGTTTTAATGACTGCAGTGAGCGGACTTCGCTTTAAAACAATAAACATCGTTAGTTTTCAAATCTTATTCCGAATCGAATGGATGGTTTTTTTCTGTGCGCTAATTATCAATTTGTGGATAATAAATGAGCGGTGGTGCACGATATTACCGCAGTACCATATGGCGGTTAATGAAGTCTAATGCAGTATTTCTCACTTTGTGACCTCATTATGATCTTTTCAATTATCATTTGTTTTCCGTTTGAATGTTAATAGGCATAGGAATCGATGTGTTATTTGGTTGAGCGTTTTCAATACATTTTTTGGAAGCTAAGCTAAGAAACCGTGTTAGGATTTCGTTTAGTTTATAAATGTGAATAAAGATAAGTATTTTTCAGTGCATCTAATAAAAACAACAATTTTAAATATCTAAGTATCATAATGATTTGAAATTTAGATATTTAAAGTATATCAAAAGGCAAACCACATCTTATATTTCGAAAAAAGTCACACTTTAAAGTTATTGAAGGCTTACTGCTTTCAATACTATTAAATCCTATTTATCATAATAAACATAGTTTTATGTTATTCTTTATTTATGTGTAAAAGTATCTCCTATGCTTTGGTCGGAAATTGAAAAAACTAATGGAATCGTTACATTTTTGAAAAAAGTAAGTGTCGAATAAATATTTGTGTCAAAATGGCATTAAGTCAATTTTGAGTATTAAAAATTAATAAAATTCATGTTAGTGTGCATCAAAACCCTAGTATCTGTGAAATAAATCGTTTCTTCACTTCAATTTGCTTCATACTACCATAAATTATCTACTTTTCAATTATGATATAATTTTCATAAATGGTATCAATAATAACAAAACAGATTATATTACAGTTTATAATTTCTCTTAAATATTTAATGCACTTAGATTTTTTGAGGTTTGTAACTGTGACTACTTTTAATGCGCAGGTTTATAACAATGTAAGAAAAATAGTAACATAAATTGAAACTAATTTTCAACTGGAAAGTTTTGTTTTATTAGCAACTATTAGTTTACATATTCGTATAAAAATTGGTCACAAACGTTCGGGATATTGCAAAAAATTATGGAAACGGTTGTCTAAAGCTAAAACTGATAATGATAAGCATTTAGTAAGATTTTTGGAGAAATTATAAAGATTGTGTTTAGGAAATCACTACTTAATTTCTGAAATGACATTTGTTACCATGTGAAAGAATAGCACAAACAATGGAACCAATTTACTACCTCTTTTATATATTTAAACATGACTTTGTATCTTTGATGCATATTTTATGACATAATTTAGTAATACCTACGGCAACTGGCACTATGATTTGTGTAAAAAGACACGGAACTCTCAATGCATTGTATAATACTTGAGCTTCGATGCCCCAAGGCAAATCCTCCCAAATTTTTTTCAATCTGGTATACGTCAGATATTTGAAAGAACTTAGAATATCAAAATCTTCAATTTCCAGAACAATTTTTGTATGATGACTAATTGGGTTATTGTCCAGAATGTAGAAACCATGACCTATGCCATCGTGAAAAATGTCAATGACTCTCAAATTAATATAACTTGATACACTGAAGAGTTCATGTTTCCTTGACAAAAGTAGAAATTTATACGTCCGTCAAAAAAATGTCTACTCCCACCAGGACTGTTTCTCAGGCATTGGTAATCCAAGTGCAAATCTTAATTAACCTCCCCTCTCCACAGAAACATTATATTTTCCAAGCACAATTGTCTTTGCTGAATATTATTTGAATATTCTGATGTAAATTCACCACTCTATTAACAACTTTTTTCTCTTTTACGACATTTTTTACTTGACGTTGGTCTGCCTCTTGTCAGTTTTGTCAAATTTGATCCCTGCTCCGTAAACCCAGAAACAACCAACCAAATCTACTGTAAATTAAAAATAAAATGGGCTGAGTATATTTCATTCCAATAGCAAAAAACCTAAAAATATTGACGAATAAAATTTGAAAACTAAAAAAATATCTGAAAATTTATTGTTGGCATTTTTATTTAAAGTTGGAGGAAAAGCTTGACCCTCTTTCGCTCCCCCTATTTCTCTGACGACGTGCAAGTAAACGTCCAGCACACGACTCAGAAACTGCCCTGGCTCTCATTATAAAAACTGGGTGAAATATAGATGCACAAACTATTCTAAATGAGCCTCCATGTTTGCATCAACGAAAAGCAAAACCCCTCTAAAAGAAGTGCACCATGCCTTTCTCCTCTTCATGCTTAGATTACCGAGTCTAAGCATATCTTTTTCACAACGGTGAGTTAATGTAAATTCAATAGTTCAATGTTTTAAGAACCGCCAGGCTCTTTACCAGTAATGATATCGCCGGTTTCGTAGTCTATGCATAAACTTTTACATCCACAAAAAATCGTAATGATTCCTGAAGTCGTGCTTGGATTCTTTTGAGCTCTTAATGTTAGATACTAGTCTTCTTTGTGGTTGCTCTCTTCGATGACTACTCCTTTTTGACCCTTTAACCTTCTCAGTTGAATAAAATATCTCTATGTAGTTGACTATTTACACTTTGAGTAACCCCAATCAGCCCAAGCCTGTTCGTAGAATTCCTTCAGTTCTATATTCGTTCTGCCATGCTTAGTGTTGATCAGATGTTGTTTCGAGCAGTACTTACAAAAAATCTAACAATTGTTCACGAGTAATTTTACAATGAATACTTTCTCCCTTTTCAGCGCTGCTTATAAAACAGCCAAAAATGTGCGTAATTTTTCTTTAGTAGAGAAACCTTGTACACGTCAAGGTGGTATAAACGAGAGTCAATCGCATTGCATTCCCGAATGTATGAAGTGCTACTCTTTCTAGTAAAAATTATATCATCAATCTAATAACATTGATAAGTTATATTATTATGTTGAAAAGTAAAACAGAGAGCTTATTTCAGGCATATTTTTTAATGCAATCAATAATTAAGATATATTTTAGGCAAGTATTTAAATCTCTGAAGGGTTCACACGCATGCATCCATCCTGGAACCTACAGTCTTCCATGCAAGACTTATGTTCAATTTTGACCTTCTTGACCAATAAGATGTTCTCAGGATTCTTTCAACCATGAGAAGTGATTATTTAGTCATATGTGTTACGAGAAAAAAGCAATACAACACTATTCGGAAATCTCGCGACGCTCAGAGGGTTGAAGCATCGACCTTCTAATGAAATAGCATGTGGACGGAGTCGCTGTCGCAAGTTCCCGGAAAGGTAAGTCACCGATCGGCTATCGAAACGCAGACTAGTACTTTTTCTCACGCAGAATAATCACTTTAACCAATATGCTTTGTTCCACATTAGGATTCATGATTTTCCCACAACCACGTGACAGATTTTCAAACCGAGCGATCCGTAAAAATAACACGAAGCTGCGTGAACATGCTACGTCTATGTCATTAGAAGGTCGATGAGTTAAAGAGGATGCAAACACACAATTTAACGGTGCTGGAGGACAGATTCCTCATCATATATTATGGAATCGGTTCTGAGTGCAAGGATCTTTTCCAGGATCCTAAATACTTCCTCAGACTGGGAAGATTCACAACTTCAATCAACCAACCGTTTATACCTATTCCATTTATTACCCGGCGTGCTAATTATACATCCCGGGGCTAGTGAGCGGGAAATGTAGCGATTTTGGGCCTCCCTCAGTGCTCAAGCCTTCTCGCCTAATCCCCGGGTTTTCTTAAAAGCTGTCTGTCAATCGCTGTGACATTGAGCACGGGAAGAGACAGTGAGCTTTAGGAGGCTGTTCCTGTTGAAAAGGGAAGCTTTTTTCCGCTCGTCCTGTTCAGAGATGAAAGATACGGAGATTGAAGAGGTTTTAGAAAGAGAAAGTGAAGAAAAATCGTAAAATGAGGATCGATTCGGCTCTTTAGAGGTCTATTTCTGGGTAATGAGCCTGGTTTTTTTTTGTCTTGAACTTTGACAAAGATTTATTAGCTTCGATTAGGAATTAGGTTTGACGACAGTGATTACAAATCTTATTGGTTTGGAAGGAAGAGTAGTATTTCGTTCAATGAAACAGTTTCGTTCGAGTCATATCAATCTAAAATACGAGTAAATTGAAAATTAGCGAAAAAATTTATAGAAGGCTTTACTATTACAATTGAAGCCAATTAAAGATTTTTATCACGAAGAAAAAAGTAACACGTTATCTTGGTAAAAAATTATCATTCAGTTATTTTCGACTCATAAAAAATTTAAATTAAAAAGTAGGCACTTGTAATGTATACTTCGGTGAATAAATTTTGTCTTATTCACTTTTTCAAAGGTATGGTTTCGTGTGAGATAAATACGTTCTCCTTTTATAATCGATTCTTCAGAAGGGGTTATCGTTTTGTTGCATTTGCTATATTCATAACTGTCTCGTAATTTTGGTGTTTCTTTAATTAAACATGTTAGCTCTTGATATTGTTTAATCTAAAAATGACTTCCTCATTTTTTGACATAATACAATTTGCATTATTTATTCAAAAATAAAAATGTTACGTGAGGAAAACTTATATATTCAGGAAGGAAAACTTATATATATAAATCAGACTTTTTTTATCATATAAAAATGCATGCACATACATTGTTTACAGATCCATTTTTAAGAATGGGGCACATTAAAGATTAAAACAGCTGCAGATCAAAATTATACCAAAATTTATTTGGGTTTCTTCGATTATACCGAGGTTTCAAGACCCGCCGCCTCCCAACTCGCCTAGAAGGCTTCGAGTTTTGTGCATGGGAGGCGGGGGGAGGGGGGTAATACCGAGGTTTGTTGATGTTTTTATGTATACTATGACATTTGCATTTTCTAAGATGTAGAAGTATTTAAAACATTTAAAAGTGATAATTTGTTAAAGCCAAGCATCAATACCAATAACTTCGGTATTTTTCAGAGTAAATTCTACATTGAGGACTCTTTCAAAGGACTTGAATTTATAAAATTTTAGTTAATTATCCCGCAAAGGGTGTATCTTCTTACTTTCTAATAAACAATTTCTAATGACTAAATCCTAAAATTGATACATGTATACTCTAAGCAATCGAAAGTAATACGCTCAGCTAAGATGAATGAAATTGGACGCATGAATCACTTCCATGGCTTGATTGCTTTTGATGCAGAAATGAATAGCGTAGCATAACATTGATAACTGGGGATACCGAAATTCAATAGAAAGCAAAACAACAAATCTTATGCTTTGTTGCAACCTTATAAGTTAACTTCATTCGTCGTTGTTTCTTTTCCGCAAGGTCAATATACAATACAAATAGTTTTAATTCTTTTTAAGGGAGCATTGATTATTATTAAGCGGGAAAATGAAGAGAGAATAGTAGACTATGCTTTATTACTTTTTTACACGAACTTTTTTTATTAGGGGATATCGTGTTTAAGGCTTATTTGGATGCTACGTCAATGCATAATATTTCTGTCTACTACGAGATGTGTTTGAATCATTTAGTTAGATCTTATTCATAAAAGTTATATTGGATTTTTGTTTTCTTCTTGCTGCTTAGTTTGTTTTGTGTTACCGGAACATACCTGTGTTTTGAATTTTAAAACATACCTGTGTTTTGAATTTTAAAAAATTCTTAAATAAATTACAACTTTGCAAATAAATTCTAAAGGTAAAATGTGTTGAAATATTTAGTTTGGAATGATATATACCCCAACTATATATAAATTTGAATGAGCATTCTACCATATTGGAAAATATTATGTGATTTCTAAATGTTATCTTACATTCAGATGCTTTTTGAATGAAGACTCTTCATCAAATTTCATGACTATACCATAGTGATCCGGTTACTCTCTTCCTAGTTATAAAAACGGTATTTACGAACAGAACTCTGTTTAGATTTAAACACCATTCTGCTTACTTAAGTCAGCTATTTTCAGCTTTTTTCATCCATGGTACACAAATTATGCCGCACTCTATTATACTTATATATTATACTTTTTGTGGATCTGATAAAAAATAAATATAATATTTCTTGATTTACAAAAAGCAAATAATAGTAATTACTTATCCTTCTTGCTCCAAAGTGGATTTTAAAAATATTTTGAAACAATTTACTTATGATACTTTGTAATAAAAAATTGCTTAAGATTATTTGAACGGTTATTATTTCAAATTATTGGTGAACACGCTTGTCAAAAGTTCAAAACTAAAACGTTGAAATGAAATAAATCTTACAAGGTTTAAACCGCTTCATCATTCGTAAGGCACACCGGTTGAAAATCACTACTCTAAGTGATTCTTAGTGTTCCTTCTTGGCTGTATTTCCTTATGAACTACCAAAAGCACATACCGTGCATATAATTAAAGATTCACTGCAAATATCGAGTTCCTCTCGCCTACTACCAGTAGTTCACTGCTGCTGATGCAGATTCTGGTACCACACAAAGGCTACAAGAAAACGACTGTTACATGCCTCGTTATGCTCGAATTTCAACTTGGACGCCAAGCGTGTTGGTGAAAACGAATATTCCGAGACTAAACAAACAATGCTTATGTCCCGAAACTGTTTCGAAAAAAGCGCCCAAGAAGAAACAAGAACTTGTCTTTGCGGTTGCGGACCCATGCCAGGAAAAAACCCCGTCACCCAAAGTTTACACAAAGCGCCATCCTTCTTTTGCTTCACATGGGGCAGAGACAGCACCTCTTTGACAATCAAACTGAATCGAAAAAGAAATCGCAAATAAAGGACAGCTGTTTCACTCCCTCCAAGGTCTGCAAGTGGCGTTTGCCGGGCGGCATCAACAAAAACGTTGTCTCGGCGGCGAGCTAAGATAAATTCGCCAAATGAAGTCGACGCGATGCAGCCGTATTCGGCATCACAACTCATTACGCAGCAATGTAAACAGTCCCACTGTCAGCAGCATCAGCATGTCTCTGGAGACGATTCCGGACAGCGAAAGGGATCCCTTTTTGGATCGGAGTCAGGAGAGAGAGGACTGTCAGGGGACATGCGTGAATTAATGATCGCCGGATTCCAGAAATGAAAAATATCATGCATGTAGAGGGAAATGTATTACAAAACTGGTTTTTCCCACTATCAGGCGACAGATCAGTTTTGCACTCATTTGTAATCGTTCCGATTGCTCAGAGTGATCCGGAGACAAATATCTAAAGTGTAGAAAAGAGGTACGCTTTTAAGATCCCCAAAATTCTTCACCTGGAGAGGAAATTTCTTGGTAGAGAATAACTGAACTTAAAATGTCATTCTTAGCTAAATACTTTTTCTTATATTCAAGTATATATCTATACATTCATAAATGTCCTAATTGCTCAATTTGTTCAGGCGACAAATATGTAAACGTGTGGAAAAGTGATTGACACAAGCTTCCCGAAACACTTCACCTGAAGATGAAATCTCTTGATGGAGAATAGCTGAACTTATTTCTCGTTTAATATTTATCTTATATTCAAGTATATATCTATACATTTGTAAACGTTAAAATTGCTCAATTTGTTCTGGCGACAAATATCTAAACGCGTAGAAAAGTGGTAGACTTAAACTTCCCACGATTCTTCACCTGAAGAGCAAGCCTATTGAAGGAGAATAACTGAAGTTGAAGGGTTATTCTTCTCTAAATATTCCTCTTATATTCAAATATATCTACACATTTGTAAACGTCCCAACTGCTCAATTTGTTTTGGTGGCAAATATTTAAAGGTATAGAAAAGTAGTATCTATTTATGCTCATGTTTGTCCCAACTTCTTTAGCTGAAGATAAAATCTTTTTGAGATTGATTATTCGACTGATGAAAATTTATTCTATATTATGTTTCTCTATATATCAAAGTATCTGTGTATTAGTACGAGTTCTATAACCAGTATAAGATAAGTCAGTAGAAGATATAAGTTAAGCCAATAGAAGATATTAAGTCGGTGCGTTACAAAGAAGTATTACTTTCTGCAATTTTGGTTTCCAAAGCTTCATAACTTGTATACACTCATCTTAAATGGAGAAATTAAATTCATTTCTGAATTCAAAATTTTCTATATTATTCTGAGTAATACTTAAAATTCAACTTTTTAAATTCAAGGAGAGGCTTTTTCTGTAAAGCTAAATGGTAGATGGCTCTTGTGTTTTTGTGGAAGAACGTTTCCTATACGTTATTCCGGAAGTGACGCCTGTTGCTTACATTTTAAGTTAACTCTGTAATGAATAGAGAGCACTAAATATCAGAAAGTAGAATCCTCATCTTCCTGATATTTAGTGATCTCTGTTCATTACGGAGTTAACTTAAAATGTAAGCAACAGGCGTCACTTCCGGAATATAACTACAGGAAGTAGAATCCTCATCTTCCTGTGATTTGTTTATTTACACTGAAAATCCATTTCATACATTCATTGCTTTATTTTTTTAAACTTTGCCACGAACTTCTTTTGGATCAGCATATATTTATTGTACTTCTATCTTACTTTTTATTCAAACAGGAGAGAAAGTATATGTGTAACAAATCTTTCTGCAGATGTAGACAATAAGTCTCCACTTAAGTAATCTACTTTTTGTTTAGTAAATAAATTGTTGCGTGTGTTTCTAATACTTAAAATATTGCTGTAATATACGATTTAATGGATAATTTAATATGTTGTAGCCTGCGGTAATGTATTGCGAATATAATAGAAGCGTAAGTAAATTTATGTTCATTAAACAAAATGTGTAACTAGAAGAACTTGATTTTTTCATAGAAGTCATGTCAGTTTTGAAAATAGAATCTTTAAATATATAACCATCAAAAGATAGGATATCTTGTATGTATTGTCAATGATGATAAAATTGGGATTTAAAATTCACAACTGTGGAAATCTTTTCGTATTCTTAGATGTAAGAATGTACTTCCATGAAACAACTTATTTGTAATTAATAAAACAACATTATCTCCTTTTATTTATAATTTTCTTCAATGGTAATAGGACTTATAGTTTGACCTTTAAACTAGTATATATTCTGCTATTCATTAAGTCGTAGGTTCCAATCAAATTAGAGTAGCTCAGTGGGTTTGACCGATGCGCTAGCAACCTGTGAGTTGTAGGCGGCATTCGATCCCTGTAATTGTGTATTTTCTCTTCTGTGTCAGTAAAACTTTCCTTGTATGCCCATTACTTGATGCTGTCTGTTTTGTGTTTGGCGCAGCAGCTTGACCAAGTTCGACCTTTTCTCAATAAATCCCAATCAACCAACTAATCGAATTAGCCCTCGTATAGCAAACAAAAATGACATAGAGCGAGACCAAACCATTCATTTAGTGAAATTGAATACAATTTTAAGCATCTTTGAAACTGAAATTTAATGTTTTGTTTTGTTTCTTTCAATAGGGAGCCCGGTGACAAGCCCAAAACGCCCAATTCCACAGGCAGCACCAAACAAGACAGCAGCCCTTCGGACAAGAATGACCGCCGCCCGTCCTCCTCGGACAACCACCACGGAGGCCAGCACGGCGGTCACCACCCCCTCAACCTGGACTCGGACACAGCTCCCCTGGGATGTTGCAGCAGCGACAGCTCCAACGGCATGTTCAGCAGCTCCGAGATCACGAAGCTCAGTCCGACGCACCCGGCCTTCGTAGCGGCGGGGCCGACGCAGGGCTCCGGCGGCGGTTCGACCGGGCACTCCGCCGCGGCCCTGGCGGCGGCCGCAGCGGCAGGCTTCCGCCTCGGCCCTATGGGCGACCTGTCGGTGGCGCTGCCGAACAACTTCATCTCCAACCACCTGAACGACCTCAGTCTAGGCCTAACGGCACCGGGGGGCGACTACCACCAACCGTTATGACAACAAACCGCCGGTGGAGGGGCGAGTGCATTGGCGCACCACCAGGTGACCAGTGCAGTGACCACCGCCGGCAGTACCACCAATCCAATGTGCGTGATAGTGACCAGTGAGGGACTATTACCCTACAGGAACTCTCTGGCCACACAGCCGAGCCTGGTGATGCAGAAATATGGTGAAACGTCGCCGTTTATATCGAACTATTTATGAAGTGCAAAACTGTTTGATAGAGAGCGATAAACGTTTTTATTATGTCCGTTACTTAGCGAACAGTGTAAAAAAATTAAAACGAAGAGAAACGCGAGTGTCTCCATTTTGTGAATATTTTCCAGTTTATGTGTTTCTTGCTAAGAATTCAAATTTATCAGCACTCTAGAAAACGTGTGGCTTTGAATCAGATGTTATCAGAGTCATGCCCCTTCATATTCTCATATTCAGACAGGAGAGAGCAACATAAAACTAGAACTTCATGCATTTTCTTACACTCTCAACAATCCGAAAGTTTTTTTTCTTAGGGCTACTCTTATTATGTTGCGTATTACAACATAGTAATTGAATGTGTTTACCACTCTTTCCTATAAAAAGTCAAACTTAACTTTCTAAAAATTATTTTATTCATAGGTTTACAATATTTATAAATTAAATTTTTTTGACATTTTATTTTTAACCCATTTAACCATCCTCGGACCAAAAATTTTAAGAAAAATTAGCATCCTAAAGAAGTTATATTGATAGTTATTTATTACAGAAAACTTAATTTTATAATGTATATGGCTTGTATTCTCTCAGTCCATAAATACACAAAATTCTTTTACAAATTATTCAGAAATGTATATATTATGCTGTTCATTGAAACAGTAATGCAATATCATAAATTAGTATTAACTAAAAGAACGAAACGGTGTACAAAAATATTAATTTTATTTTTTCAGTTAAAATGTTCAAACTAATCATACAACTAAAATGGGGATAATTGTTCACCACCTCCAAAGAGTCTTTAAAATCAAGTATCAGTTACACTGTTGTTTATTTCTTTGTTTTAAATAATTCTTAACCGTTTAATAATATAAAAGAAGTCAAAACTTTAAGTTCCATAATTATGTATTTATTTTGATTGCTAGAAGTAACTTTATATTTATATAAAGTTAAATTAATTGTATTAATTTCTAAGAAAAATATTTGAGAATTCATTCGTGTTATAAAAATTATCCTTCATCGAAAACTAGAGTTTCCCTATATTAATCTGAGGATGAAATTAATCACCTTGATTTCTTTTCTCGGGTTACAAGATAATACTCCTACCCTCATCTTTTGTATACTTTGATACATAAACATGTAATTGGGTAATAACAGCTCAAAATACGTAATGATTCAATTTTAGACACAGCCTCCATTTTATAATTATAATAGGTAGAAGCAAATAATTGGTAGAATCGTGGAAACTATTTCACGAACTTACAAGCATTTAATTCTATCTAAATTGACATTTCGTATTTTTTAAAACTTTTATATTAAAATGACGAAAGCAATTTTTAAAACTTTTCATTTATGACATAAAAGTTGGGAAAGTACAGTTCTAATTAAACATATCAAAAGAAATATTTGCATGTATTACATTTTTTCTTTTTCATTTTTTAAGCCTTTTAACATTACTTTTCTTTTCTTAAGGGGTATTTTTGGGAATGATTAAATACATTAAATATTTTGAAATTCTGTCATTTCAAATTCAAACTTTACATAGAATTATCGTTACAATTTAATGTATTTTAATTATCATTACAGTTTAAATACATATTGATATAAATTCTTTAATATTAAATCACTTTAATTTGTCTTCATCTTGGAACGTTGACTTTTAGTGCATATTTATTTATCTTAGGAATATTCAAGTTTTGGTAATGTTTTGAATTACACTGGAAGTAAATAAGCGTTTAAGTTCAGCAAAAAAAATTCAACCTTTTAAAAATTTCAGAACGACGCATAACTTTTTAATCAATAAAAACTACTAAAACGTTTCAACTGAAAACAAATCCAAGCTTCTAGAATGAAATCAGGTTTAAAACTCCCTAAAATAACTCATCTTTGATCAATAGTTCTTTCAATGCTTATCTTATTGACTGTCAGCGCTTCTTTATAAATGAAATACGCCAGGCACAAATATAGAAGAATCGAGCTACCACAAATACTTATTTCCAACGTTACAGTATTTTAAAAAGATCCTTTAACGGTCATCTATTGCAAATCATTTGATGCTGTTTTGGCATCTGGTAGTCTTCATACTTGCCGTTATCCAACTTTACCCGGGTACGTACTGGCAACTTACCAAACGAGTATGGAAAGTTTATCGTTTGGTATAAACCATTTTGTAATCCGTCCAATAATAGGAGAGGAAAATACGACACCGTCCTTATTCATGACTGTTCAATGGGTTGGGGAAATTCTTTTTTAAAGAAAATAACTTAAAGAGATGAGTTAAAATTTTGGGGTATAATATCGTTTATTTTTGATGAAGCTTATTTAATTCATTGAGCTTCCATTTGATCGTTAAGTGGTTTTTTATTTTGGGTTGACATGCAATAATTTTTCTTTAATCTTTGTTATCTCTTATTTAAATAATCGTGGTATGTGGCCAAACTATTAAATTCAAAGTTAAATTGCAGAAACGCATAAAAGTTTCAATTGTGCTTTTAATGATGTGGATTAAATGTTTGAGACAAATTAAGGGATTTTTCACGTGCTGTCGCAATTAATTTTACTTTTTTAATTTTCGTTCTCTTTTTAAAATTGATTTTTTATAGAGTTATGTTCAACAGATTTTCAAAAAGACATATTTTCAGTTTTCACTCACACATACATCTATGTGTACGTATAAATATGCCTACCACACATATATATACATGCGTAATTTCTAAACATATTTCTTTAATAGTGCACAAAAAGAAAATGGACAGCTAAATTACGCAAAAAAATTGATCCTTGTGTAATAAAGTGATCGTTGAGTGACAAACCAAACCTACATAAAAGAATCTAAAAGAGAATTTTCTTGAAAATTTTAATAAATAATTATAAATTTTCAAGTACTAGACAAATTCTCCAAGAAAGACGATATGTACTTTTTAGTTTATCTTTCATTGATAAAATATTTAAAACATTATTAATTAGAAGACATAGACTCCATTGTTTTAATAGTGTTTTAAAGAATTTCTACGCAATCATTACGTATTTAGTAGCTGATATCACGTAGACTTGAATTAAGTTCATGTTTTATCCCTTTCAAAGCTTATAAGTAATTAAAAATTTTGAATTTCAAGATATAGATTCCCCTCATCGAAGTTTTGCTTTCCCCTATTTAGAAGCGAACAGATAATAGAGTTTTTCAATTCTCAGAAATCGAAAGACTCAAGCCAATATTCTTCGCTTGGGTGTTTTCTTGTTACATTCCAAACATTGCAAAATAAATGAAGATACTGATTGTGTGTATAGCTAGTCACTGCAATCTACATGGAGTTGGAATGCACGAGAATTCAGTTCGTATGTGATAACAAGTTCAGATGAAATATGTATCATGTAATTGTAAAAAAGTGATGAAATAAATTCATGATAGTATGTATTTGACTCGTCATTTCTTTTATTTGTAAGGTATAGTACTATATTATTTTTGATTTTGTGTACAAAAATTTATTTATTTGAAATGCTCAATCATCCCACCAAAACACCAGGAACATGTGAAGTGAGAT
Organism: Meta bourneti; assembly: GCA_933210815.1. Classification (NCBI taxonomy): domain Eukaryota; kingdom Metazoa; phylum Arthropoda; class Arachnida; order Araneae; family Tetragnathidae; genus Meta; species Meta bourneti. The sequence goes on along the minus strand of OW119929.1, from coordinate 71,295,414 downwards.
AAGATGCATATCATCTGTAGGATTTAGTATTCTTGGTAGTAAAAAAAATTGAACGCCTTTCTAGATGAAAAAATCCAGTTTACTTTCCTGATATATAAAAAACGGGGCTTTTTATGTTGTCTAAATAATGCTTATTAGATATGAGTCATTATTTTATCATTTGAATAATGATAAAGGCTTTTTATGATGTGTGTATCAAAGCTTGCCTTTCAAATTTTCTAAACTCTTCTGAATAGAATTATTTACACTTTGAAATTTTTTTATTGCAAAGGCACTTAGACAAAATATATATTAACCTCTCTGTGTCACTATGTGGCACATAAAGTTAGAACATAGAACAAAAAGAAAGGTAGAAAAGAGATTAACAAGATTCCAGCTGTTTCAAAAGTTCACGAACCTTCCAATAGCGTGCATGGAAGCCTTCCCTGATAATGCCGAACATTCCAGAAGGTGATCACAGCCCATGTCAGTAATCCCTCTGCACAGGACACACTTTGGATACCATAGATTCCAAAACGATGCACTTTCAAAGAAAATATTGTTTAAAAGTTCAAGATCTCATAATGCATTTTTTCAGTATTACATGTACATGGGACAAAAAGTCACTAAACCATTTAAAAAGGGAATAACTCTTTAATGTATTAAATTCACGTATTTTAAATGTACATTAAATGTTCACGTAAATTTAATGTATTAAATTCATATTTATTCACGTTTACTATTTTATAAACAATAAATACTTTTTGGAAATTATTTTTAACTAGTTTTGTAAATTATGTCCTTCAAATGGCCACCATTTTGTTCTTGACAGTGGCGGGCTCTTTCTAAAGTGTGCTCCATCACCTCTCGTATGTTTACTGACATGCCTTCAATTTCTTCACGGATGTTGGCCTTCAATTGCTGGATGGTCCGAGGTTTGTTACGGTATAACATTTCTTTTAGATATCCCACAAGAAAAAGTACGGAGCTGTAAGGTCAGGTGAGCGGTTACGCCAGTTGAATTCAGAGTTTCACGAAATTATCCTTCGTCCAAAAATTTGCCTTACAGCTTCATCGTCGGACGATCTGTATGGGAAGTAGCCCCATCTTACTGCCACCATACCTCTGGTGTGTTCTTAACTGCCGAATGACGAATGTAAGCTCTTTGGGTTAGCACAATGGACATTTGATTTTGTAGATAAAATTGGATTATTTTTACTAGTTGCTCTGTCGTGAATTTCTCCATAACTATTTTCCAAGGATTACATATAAATAATCTGACAAAAATATTTAAAAATTAACACGTAGCTAGAAAGTTATATTTTAAAATGGTCTAGTGACTTTTGGACCACCCTGTACAAGCAATCTTAATTTGCAATGATAAAGTACTTGTGAACATTTTCATGTAATTTGTTTTACAGTGGCCTAGAAAACGCGCACATTACACGCGCATTTCGTGAGTTAATTATAATACATATAAAAAGGATAGTTAAAAAATTGTTCAATTGACACATTTAGGGCTACCATAGATGCCAAAACGATGCACTTTTGAAGAAGATATTGTTTAAAATTCTAGATTTTTTAAAGCATTTTTCAGTACTGAATGCACAAACAATATTTTGCAATGAAAACGTATTTTTGAACACTTTCAGGTAATTTATGTTTAACATTGGTGTAGAAAACACATACCCATTTTGTGAACTAGTTATAACAAATTTAAAAAGGATATTTAAAAATTCTTCTGGTTTAACATTTTTCTATTGAGTTTGTATAATGAAAAAAAATTGGAATTTTACTAACGAATAAACGTTCAGTTGTTACTATTTGTTTATAAGAGGTTTATTGCAGAATTTTCTGTTGTATACCAGTGGGGGTGAGAATAATATCCTAGAAATGTAAAGCAGTAATTACTACATATTGAAAAATCGGTGATATCGAAATAAAATGATATTATACTTTATGCGGTCTTCTGTTATTATTTGTTACTCCACTTGACCATATTTTTGAATTGGGTAGAAAATTTTCATTTGTTCAATATAACTTCTTTCTGTCATGAAAATAGCGTTGACTCTTTCGTTCCAAAGCCACATAGAGAAATATGCCCTTGAAGAAATTTACTTGTCCTGATAAGTGTTTTTTGTTCTACAAAGTATGAACTATTTTGTTAACTCAGGAGTCATCTGTATGAACTATACTAAAAGAGAATACTTTACCAAGTATGAAACTGACAAATGCATAGATTAAACTAGTAATTAATTGTTAGTTATATGATTAAAGAGACAAGCACTTATTTACTTTATTTACAAGTAATTTTAACCGTAAGTATTTCTTATGAGCGGAACATCTGCTTAAAAATTAAAAGATAATGGATTTTGTTCGTAGAAGTAGCAAAAACGAAACAAAAATTTAACTTCAAAAATTCATTAGAGTTTTAACTTAAATGCACATTTTGAGAAGCATCTTAATATATTTGCTAAGAAGGTTTTTCTTTTAAAACATACATTTTCCTCTTATTCACAACCTCAAATAGATTTTCTTGGGAAAAACGGATCATCTTTTGATTGAACACTTCAAGAAAACATTAATTCATTTCATTACAATACGAATAAATAACAATCACTATATAGATTTTAAAAGGAAAAATTCCAAGAAATTATAAATTAAAATGAAATATTTAAAAGTTTGAAATAATCAAAAGCTATCGGTCACTTTTTTATTTAAAATGTTAGGCATGCTTCAATTTTAAAAAGGAGTGCTTAACTATATTGAGCTCATTAGTTCATTAAAGGTAAATATTTCTGTTAGAGATTTAAAATGTATATTGTAATGAATTGGTAATTGTCAGAAAGTTATATCATGTTTTTCCATTTAGTTTCGTTTTCTTTTATTCTTTTTATATATGTTAAAATAATCTTACAAAGCAATTATTGATAAATATATATTTATGCTTTTTGCAGTTGAACTTATATAATTTTAATAAATCACATACTGAAACTCTATTTACACAAAAACAGACAGTTAAATTTTAAAATAAAGTTCATTTACATTTTTTAAAGCCATTAGTTTAAGAAATTTATTATTATTTATTAAGAAAAACGTTAATTGTGCTAAGGCAATAAAAACTTTTATAAATTTCTTCCTTCATTTCTAAGATCAAACCAAAACATATTGCGTTTATTTCCTGGAAACATTCAAACGAAAATATATTTACTTAGATATTTTAACGCATTATTAGGAGTCCCTAAAACTGAAGTTTAGAAGTTTTCCTTGTGTTTTGCAGCTGACAAAAGAAATAACTGCGTAGGAAAGTGGAAATTGTTGAAGGAGGATAACCGAGACCAAAGAAATTTAAAAACAAGTGAAATGTGTCGATTTATTTCTTCGCAGTCATTCTGTTTTAAGAAACAAATACAAGAAAACTGTCTATCATTCTTTTGTATTTATTCTTTCATAATACAAACGCTTTTGTATCACATGAACAATAAATAGATAGGATCTGAAAGTCATACTTGTCGGTGGTGTAATTACGTATGCAATAAAAGCGAAAAAGGTTTTAAAACTAAAATAAATTGAGAAATGTGAGTAAAATTAACTAAATTATCAAATTCCATGATACATATTTGAAATAAAATTTACAAAATTTGCATAACTTTCAGTTGCTAATTTTTTGTATCTTCTATCACTTATAGTTTCAATCTGATAGAAACTGACATGTTGGTTCGTAAGCAATTGAAATTTATGAGCTCGAAAGAGCAATGAAACAGGAAAAATACCAAGCATCTGACTCACTTGGAGTACAAATATACCGAAAGGTACCGAGGATCTGGACTTACCTGGTATAGCAATATGGCGAAAAATAACGTAAGAAAATGAAATTATATCAACTCGTCATTGCTTTCTATAGGATTTAAAGAGGCATAAAACGTATTCGTCTACTTTAAACATCTGTTTATATACATTCGCAGATGACTTTGAGATGCAGTATTTGTTGATGTTAGGGGGTCATCAATTAATTAAAGACTAATGAATTTTCTTACCTAAACTAATTCCTAGCCGCTATATTTACTTGCTAGAGAAAAGGTTGGTTGTGGTATTTATGACATACGGGCCAGATTTGGCCAATCAAATTATTTTTCGGTCAAGTAAATGGAAATAAACACCTGCAAGGAAGGTTTTATTGATACATAAGTGAGAATACTCCCAGGGTAGTTGCAGGAATCAAACCTGCACCGCCTACAGCTCACAGGCTACTAGCGCAGTGGTAGGTAGATATTTTAATTAACGTTGGTACTGGAGCCACGCAACAGGTAGTGGCGACGGTCCGTGATCGATCCCGAAATGAAAGATCCGAGGACACGTAATTTTGAACAACGGTCAAAATGACGAGGTCACATCGGAGCTGGCACCCCACTCCCCAAACTTCTATACCACACCAACGTGAGGACATTTGAGGCCACGACAGGTTTAACGCGCACCATCCCCCTGTTTACACGACGGTCTTTGTTTGGATTCGCTCGCAACCCTCCGGTTGCTAATCCGTTACTCTTCCAACCGAGCTACCGCGGCCCGCTAGCGCAGTGGGTAAAGCCACTAAGCCAAGGTAGCCCCGCTAGAAAAATGATGCTTTATTATTATAGCAAATTAATCGTTAGTTTATACAGTGTGAAAAGCATAAACGCTTAAAAACCTAAGTTATGATGCGTAAATGAAATGATTCACCTAATTTTTGTGAGGCTGGAAAAATATTTACGCTTCAGACAGGATGGGTGTTTTGGGACAACGAATACGATAAAGTGAAATTTCTGGAATACTTTTTATAAGCCTGGTTCATTATATTTGATTGGATGTTTAATGAAATCCCTTTTGAGGTTAACGTGGTATTATATGAACTAACGCATTAATATTACACAATTTCGGCATTAACGCAAGGGAAATTATAAAAATGTAGATTCATTTCGAAGTCCATTTCACATAACTTTCCCTTTTTCAAGTTCATCCATCCGTGGCATCCAAACTTCCACACATCAGTTTCAACCGACATCATCAAATACATCATATCTTTCTGCACTCCTTAAATATATACAAAATAATGTACGATATGATTGTTTTAACCCTCTGATGTTACACACGCATAGCAGGGAACTGTTTAGAAGTGTTGCAGGGAATATTGCAGGTCGCACGTTCAGCACCCTGCAGTCTTCCCCTTAGCACTTCTAAACAGTTTTGACATTCTTGACAAATAGAATCCGTTAGTTTTATCAACCAATTATTATACTAACCGGTTATTTAATAGTGTGTGGTTGTTCCTATTGTTATGGTAATCAGCAGATGTGGTTTTGCATATTGTGTAGTTCAGAGCTGAAGGTTCAATGAAATAACTACATGTAGATGTGGTTATTTCATTTTACCTTTTAGACCAATAGAATCTATATTGGCTTTATCAACCTTTTATTCTATCAACCAATAGATATAGTTTTTTTTATATCGTGTGGTTACTTATATTGTTGTGGTATCAGTATATATCAGTCGAAAGTCCAATGAAATAAGTACATGAAGATGTGGTTATTTCATTTTACCTTTTAGACCAATAGAATCTATATTGGCTTTATCAACCTTTGATTCTATCAACCAATAGATATAGTTTTTTATATCGTGTGGTTACTTATATTGTTGTGGTATCAGTATATATCAGTCGAAGGTTCAATGAAATAACTACATGTAGATGTGGTTATTTCATTTTACCTTTTAGACCAATAGAATCTATATTGGCTTTATCAACCTTTGATTCTATCAACCAATAGATATAGTTTTTTATATCGTGTGGTTACTTATATTGTTGTGGTATCAGTATATATCAGTCGAAGGTCCAATGAAATAAGTACATGAAGATGTGGTTATTTCATTTTACCTTCTTGATCAATAGAATCTATATTGGTTCAATCAACCAATTATTCTATAAACCAATAAATGTGGCTGCTTAGTCGTTACGTGTGTGGGTGGAAAACAGCAATACTACACTACTCTAGAAAATCTCCTGACGCTTTAAGGGTTAAAGCGATTTAACCCTATTTTATGTTTCAAAACAGATGTGAATCTTTCCGCCGGCTCTCCGATCCTCTTACGTACGATCACGAGGCGAGTCCCACGGCCTGGCACAGAATTAGATCTTTATACTTGAAAAGCGTCCATCCTCAGCAGAGGTTGGAGGAGAAAATTCGACAGTTGAAGACTATATCACCGTCGACATCTGAAAGAGATCCCGGCCCCGATACGAAAAGGAACAGTAGCTTCTTAAAAAGCCATCCAAGACAAAGCCGTATCTTTAAACGGAAGCTTCACCCACGATCAGCATTGGACTCGGAGTAGGTGGAACAAAGAAAGCTAGCAACATTTGGGTCTTGGTTTGGTTTGGTAAGGTCATTTTTATGGGTTTACTCGGAGTCAGTGGTGTAGCCAGAGGGGAGCTCAGTTCTTTCATGATTTCAATAAAATAAATTTACTTCGGGCTGGAATTTACCTAGTGCCAATCTTTTCAATACCAAAAATCAAACTTTAAAATACCAGAAACTCTCAATATTCATTTTGTACCTTTCTAAATCTATCTTCCAAATTATAATGACCCCCAAATACCAAGGCAGGCCCATTTATTAATTGTATATCCCACTTATTAACCATACATCCCATTATTTAATGTTCCCAAATCCCATTATTAATTTATTAAATAATGTTCCCATAATCCCATTATTAATTTATTTAACCATATATCCCATTTATTATACTGTCAATGCCGCAGATTCTCCATCAACCACCACGTTGACAGCATTACTGGCAGCACTGACAGCATTACTCAATCTCCCTTAAATTGTGTTTTTTACTCATCCCTTCATAAACAACATGTTATAACTGCAAATTCGTGTGTAATATAATTTACTCCTCTGAGCGTTACGAGATTTGGGGTAGAGTAATATTGTTTTTCCCTCATAACCCATATAATGATCAAATAACCACATCGATTGGTTGAAATAATCCTTTCGTGTACAAAGGGGGCTGGTGCACGTTAAATCTGTCGTGGCCTCAAATGTCCTCACGTTGGCGTGGTGTGGAAGTTTGGAGAGTGGGGTGCCAGCTCAGGTGTTGCCTCGTCATCTGACCGTGGTTCAAAATTACGTGGTGTTGTCCTCGGTTCTTTCCCTCTGGGATTGATCCCGGACCGTCACCAATAGCCCGTTGTGTTGCTCCAGTGTGACGTTAATTGAAAAAAAAAAAAAAAAAAAATAATAATAATCCTTGGAACATTCTACTGCCCAAGAAGGTCAAAACTGGCTAGAAGTCACACAAGGAAGACTGCAGGTTAAAGAACGGCCATAGGCGTTTGCACTCCTCCGATTAAATAACAGTTATACATATATTAAATTAATCCTTCAATACGAAATATGAAAGTAGAAAGATGAAGTCACACAAGGAAGATTGCAGGTTAAAGAACGGCCATAGGCGTTTGCACTCCTCCGATTAAATAACAGTTATACATATATTAAATTAATCCTTCAATACGAAATATGAAAGTAGAAAGATGAAGTCACACAAGGAAGACTGCAGGTTAAAGAACGGCCATAGGCGTTTGCACTCCTCAGATTAAATAACAGTTATACATATATTAAATTAATCCTTCAATACGAAATATGAAAGTAGAAAGATGAAGTCACACAAGGAAGACTGCAGGTTAAAGAACGGCCATAGGCGTTTGCACTCCTCCGATTAAATAACAGTTATACATATATTAAATTAATCCTTCAATACGAAATATGAAAGTAGAAAGATGAAGTCACACAAGGAAGATTGCAGGTTAAAGAACGGCCATAGGCGTTTGCACTCCTCCGATTAAATAACAGTTATACATATATTAAATTAATCCTTCAATACGAAATATGAAAGTAGAAAGATGAAGTCACACAAGGAAGACTGCAGGTTAAAGAACGGCCATAGGCGTTTGCACTCCTCAGATTAAATAACAGTTATACATATATTAAATTAATCCTTCAATACGAAATATGAAAGTAGAAAGATGAAGTCACACAAGGAAGACTGCAGGTTAAAGAACGGCCATAGGCGTTTGCACTCCTCCGATTAAATAACAGTTATACATATATTAAATTAATCCTTCAATACGAAATATGAAAGTAGAAAGATGAAGTCACACAAGGAAGATTGCAGGTTAAAGAACGGCCATAGGCGTTTGCACTCCTCCGATTAAATAACAGTTATACATATATTAAATTAATCCTTCAATACGAAATATGAAAGTAGAAAGATGAAGTCACACAAGGAAGACTGCAGGTTAAAGAACGGCCATAGGCGTTTGCACTCCTCAGATTAAATAACAGTTATACATATATTAAATTAATCCTTCAATACGAAATATGAAAGTAGAAAGATGAAGTCACACAAGGAAGACTGCAGGTTAAAGAACGGCCATAGGCGTTTGCACTCCTCCGATTAAATAACAGTTATACATATATTAAATTAATCCTTCAATACGAAATATGAAAGTAGAAAGATGAAGTCACACAAGGAAGATTGCAGGTTAAAGAACGGCCATAGGCGTTTGCACTCCTCCGATTAAATAACAGTTATACATATATTAAATTAATCCTTCAATACGAAATATGAAAGTAGAAAGATGAAGTCACACAAGGAAGACTGCAGGTTAAAGAACGGCCATAGGCGTTTGCACTCCTCAGATTAAATAACAGTTATACATATATTAAATTAATCCTTCAATACGAAATATGAAAGTAGAAAGATGATGAATGTCTTTTTTCAATGGTGTTTCATACCAATTTACTTATTTGTATATCTCTAGCTATTGTATCAAAGCTTCCAAAATGGCATACAAGTAAAAAGCAAATTTTGAGCAACAAAATTTGAATAGTTGCTTATGTCATTTAATTGTCATTATACATATTTGGCACAAAAAACGTATTATAAATTGGTAACAATGCCAGATCAACAAGGATATTTGTTATATAACTGACACTCAAATTTGACCTGGTTACCAAATGCAAGACAAAAATACTTTTAATATACGGCTAAGTAGGTATAAACTCTCAGTCATATGAAGATGTCTATTGGTTCAATGAATAACGAGGCAGGTAAAAAATTTAAAGTAACTTTAATAAAAATTCATTAAATATTCAATAAGACTGGCTAGTCTATCCTTTCTTCAAAACAAAAATCTTAACATAAAAGCTAGTATGTGCCATTTAATCCTTTATTTTTATAATTATTTTAATAATTATTTTATATTTATTTTAATCCTTAAGCATTCTGAAGATATTTTAATTTTGCAGCCAGCTCGACTAAAAGAAAAAGCTAATTTACTTTGATCTATTGCCAGAGCCCCGTGACTAATTTTCATACGTAGACCGATGACACCACAGATCTAAAGAGCGCAGATCTTAATTTGACAAAAAAATGTATTTTGAACTAGGCCCCTCCAAAATGAAACCTCGGCTGCACTACTGCTCAGAGTCCCGACGTTCCGGAATATTCTAGGAAAACAGGAACGTCAATGAATCAATCATGTGGTCGAGGACCCGTCCCTTGTTTGCTGGAGCAAAAGGGTTAATGAAGGAAGGTCCGACGTGGGACTATATATAACGGCTAATTGAAAGGTCGGTTCGGGTTTTATGAGGGGGTGGTTGATGTCGGAGCCGTAAATTTACCCTGGTGTCGTAAAATGGTAATTTCGGGGATGATGCCTTTCGTGTTACGGAGATGGGAAGCGGTGGCCGTGTTTTAATGTGGGCTTGAAACCCATTTGCTGTCAATCTCGGTGAAGATTCTATTTGTGGATTGTATAGTTCTGCACTTTGATGTTATCTTATATGAATCGACCGATACATTTACAAGTGAGATTAAAGACGGCATAAATCAAGATTGTGGCATTAAGTTTAATTGATTTTATTTTTTAAGAGAACAGGCTTTCATATGTATCAGGTTTTTTTTCATGTTTTGAACTGCGACTGTTTCATTTTAATCTACTACTCGCTAAATTTAATAAATTATTTAAAATCATAAATGAATAAATTTCCAAAAAAATCTAATTCTGTAAAATAGTGAACAAAATTCGAAAAAGTTGAAGCCTTTTTTATTTTTCGAATTGATATTACTTTTTCGCATCAGTTAATATCAAAATAATAGGATGTAAAGCCTTGTTCTTTCAACCACAGAAATAAATTCTACGATTCGATTCTACAGGAACAAGCACTACTATAAGTCGTTGCAAGAAATGCTTTATGAAATTATTGGTACATCAGATATAACAGCAATGGTGGAATAGTTCGCTTGTACATAATTTTAAATAATTAAATTAAGATAAAAATAATTTACATTAGACATTTCAAATTGCAATCATTGTATGAACTTTAACATTTATTTTTAAAAATGATATTTCCCAAAAATGAAGTTTCGCATTTTCTTAACAGTCAATAGTTAATAATTACATACAGTTAAAAAATTTCCCCTGAATTGATAGTGTTTATAAATTAATTCGTAAAATATAGATATTTTTAATCAATGTTGAGAATTTTGAGTGCATAACATATTTGTTTTGTAAAAAGGAGGCATTTAAATGTACACTGCTGGCCACCCAAATTGCAACACCAAGAAAGACAAGAGATATCACAACAAAATTTATTTTGTAGATAACATGTTGACCAAGTATCAAATGATTAAATTTATAGACTTCTGTGAAGTGTGGTTCCTGCCAAAATCAGTAGCCAGAGTAGCCGCCATTGTTGGAGATCACCGCTGCCACACGCCTCGGCATTGATTCAAAGAGACTTTGGATGTGTTCTTGGGGTACAGCAGACCAAGCAGCTTCCACACGTTGCCAAAGTTGATCTGGTGTGGCAGCTGGGGATGTATTCTGGGTCAATCGTTGAGCAACCATGGACCACATGTTTTCTATCGGCGAAAGATCCGGAGAGCGAGCTGGCCAGGGAAGCAATTCAATCTGGCGATTGACGAAGAACCCTTGGACAATGCGTGCCACGTGTGGTCGCGCATTATCCTATTGAAATATGGCTGTGGGCAAGCCCTGAAGGTAAGGAAGGACAACTGGCTCCAACACCTCGGAGATATAGCGCTGGCTGTTTAGAGTACCGGCAATGCGTACTAGAGGAGTGCGAGAGTGATATCCAATACCGCCCCATACCATAATACCCGGTGCAGGACCAGTGTGGCGGTACATAACGCAGCTGTTCAGCATCCTCTCTCCACGGGGTGTCTCCAGACTCGAATCCGACCATCGTGGTGTTGCAGACAGAAGCGTGACTCGTCAGTAAAGACAATTTCATTCCATTCTGCCGTCCACATCCTTCTTTCATCGCACCATTGGCGGCGGAAACGTCTGTGGTTCTGCGTCAAGGGTAGACGAAGCAATGGACGTCTTGCGGACAGACCACTCTGCTGTAAACGGCGTCGAATGGTACGCGCAGACACTGGATGATGCGGTACAGACTGAATGTGCTGTGCTATGGTTCGTGATGTGGCTGAGCGATCCGTCACTGCCATACGCACAATATGCCTGTCATCACGTGAAGTGGTGCACTGAGGTGGATGCGATCGAACACGTCGGTCCGTCGTACCCTCCTGCATCCAACGATCACATATCCGCATTACAGTTGTTTGGTTTCGTCCAACACGACTACCGATTTCCCTGAAAGATAATCCACAATCTCGGTAGGCCACTATCCTTCCTCTGTCGAACTCGGATACTTGATCAAAAGATGATCGCTGTTTTCTACGAGGCATAATTGATCGTTTTTTTGAAAAAACCACAAGAAAAACACAATTGCCGTACTTGAAATCGTCGAAATCTCCAAGCCTTAAATAGCGCTTTGAAGTGGCGCCACAGGCGCGCGTGATGTGCGTCTGCGCTGAAATTCTAATCATTTGCATATCTCACCTCCGCTAATGCATATTGTAAATTTCATATTATTTGCATGCTTCCTTCAGGGTGTTGCATTTACGGTGGCCAGCAGTGTATTTAAACTCAAATTTTTCTGAACTGTGAAGATTCTTTAATGCTCAAAATTATAAATTTTCATTTTATGATTACATTGGTAATATTACTGGTGTAGCAATATTTATATTGGTTATGCATATTTGTTTTCCATGTGAAATGTAAGAGGAAACATTTAAATATTTAATCATTAGACCTCATATAGTGATGGTAGATTCAAATTCATATGTAGATTCCAAATATCTATTAGATTATATACGAATTATATTATATACGAATATTATATTATTACGAATATTATATATTATAATAATAATATAATTATTATATCTATCTATTAGATTATATACGAATTATATTATATACGAATACGGATATTATATACGAATAAGGACTCCTCTGGTAGCGTTTTGTGTAGTGTATTCATAACCGCTGTCATTCACCAAACACAAATAAAGATTTATGTGATGTGCCCTAAGGAATAAATACTCAGTGTCGTAAATATAGGAACTCCCAAAGACAGTGTTCAATTCGATTAATACTTATGTTTGATGCACATGAAGAGATAAACGAATGATCAAAATATTAAATCCAAAAAACTCTTTTATTACTGCAGAATTATATCACAAAGATCATAAATTACTGTAGAAAGTAAAGCCCCTTTCGCGTCGATACATGCCGATATACAGCGTGGCAAATTAAGTCGAGCACATTATGCAGCTGCTGCTAACGGTCCTTTATATTCCGGGATGGTACAATTGGCGGCCTCCCATAATCCAGGCATATTCATAGACAGATCTGGAGATTTTTCTGGTCAATGAAAGGTTTCAAAACCAAGGAAGCCCTCGTGGGAGAGGTGGGCCGTTTGTGCCAACCAACGTTTCCATACTTGGATGGTTATTTGGGTGCTATGGCGTAAGGGCCATATTCGGCCACGCTGTGCCAATCAAAAGACAGACAACGTTAATTAATAGACAAACGCACACAAAGAAAGTTTTACTGACACAGAAGAGATAAAAACACGCAGGGAGGAATTGAACCTGCGCTGCCTGCAACTCGCAAGATTGAGAAAACCCACTGAGCCATTACGACTTCGTTACAATGTTGGTAAACAGCCCCTTGAACATGTAATATGAAAGTCTAAACTATAGGTTGTAGTACTTGCTGAACATATCATTTTGCTGTCAAACTGCCTCGTACCAATCGTTTTGCTATTACTAGGGGGACCGTCTGTCGTAAGTGATGGTAGGTTGGTATTTTAATTAACATCGCACTAGAGCTATCGCAACGGGCTATTGGCGAAAGTCCGGATCAATCCCAAAAGGAAGGATCCGAGAACACCATCACGTAATTTTGAACCACGGTCAGATGACGAGGTCACACCTGAGCTGTCCCCCATTCTCCAAACTTCCACACCACATCAACATGAAGATATTTGAGCCCACGACATATTTAACGTGCACCAGCCACCTTTGGTTGTAAGTGATGATTTCCCATAGTATTACACTAGAAGTTACAACAGACATTTACAGTAAACTAAACATTTCCTTAAAACATTTTTTATCAACGCCCTGTAAATTTAACCTTGTTAAGAGAAGTGCTTTATTCATCATGGCACTATGAGGGTAGAATTGTGAACCACTTGGCGTTACCCTGGTGCACCATGGGGGTTGAGCTCATGTTGCACCTCACACACTACCATACATTCAAGGCACAATTACGATTTCAGAGGCCACACATTCACTCCAGATGGGCAAACATCCGCGCCTTACCCCGAATTAAAACCAGGAAACTTTCGACATTGAAGCCAGCACCCTGACCCGATTGGTCGGTCTTTCCTTGAAACAAAAAGACAACATCCGTTTCTCTTATGAGAAAGGCAATGTAATCAATTGAATCAAACTGACGAAAAGGTAGTTTCTTTTTGTTTTCACTTGCCGTGGTGTGGAAGCTTGAAGAGTGGAGTGCCAGCTCAGGTGTTGACCTCGTCATCCGACAGTGGCTCAAAATTAAGAGGTGTTGTCCTCGGATGTTTCCCTTCGGAATTAATCCCGGACGTCACCGATAGCCCGTTGTGTTCCTCCAGTGCTACGTTAAAACAACAACTTACCTACCTACCTTAAGGTTTTCAAATTTATCATTGTTGCAAATTAAATACGTCGCTATAAACTTTAAAAAGAATAACAGTAATTCAAGATTTTGGTTATGGTTGATTGGGTCTTATGGTACAAGATCCAAAAGAGGATAGGGCCCTCGTAGTGGTTCAGTGGGTATGTCCACTGCGTTAACAATCTGCGAAATGTAGATGAGCAGGCTCAATTCTTCCCCGGGTGTATTTTTCTCTGAGTCAGTAAAACTTCCCTTGCGTGTGTATGCCCATTACTTGGCGTTGTTTGTCTTGCGATTGGCGCAGCATGGCCAAATATGGGCCTCAATTCTTCCCCGGGTGTATTTTTCTCTGAGTCAGTAAAACTTCCCTTGCGTGTGTATGCCCATTACTTGGCGTTGTTTGTCTTGCGATTGGCGCAGCATGGCCAAATATGGGCCTTGCGCTATAAAACCCAATCAACCACCCAACCAAAAATGGGTACGTTGCGCCAAACGCAAGATATTAATTTCCAATAAAAGTAAATTTAACAACACCAAAATACAATGAGGGAATTCTTTTAAAGGAAGTAAGTGCAATTAAAAATGGCATAGATACCAACAGGAGCACTGAAAGAAAACAGCTCAATTCCGTCCTATCTGCAACTCTCAACAAATGCCCATGGATTTTCTTCACTTTACTTTGCCCACAAACCCTCAACCCAGCTCCGTTGCACTGAAAAGTGTGGGCGACATTTACGAGCAGTTAGCGAAGTCTAATTTTCGCCATTTTCGATGTTACTCCGGCAGTTGTTAAGTAACCGGAGAACTACTTTTATAGGGACGGAAGCACAAAGTTTTCAGAAACCACGACAGCCTCGGGTTTCGGGACGGGCTGCTTTTATTACCGTGAGGAAAATTTAGTGGTCGTATTTTGTTCCTCCACCTCCAAACGAGACGGCCCTCGACTGTAAAAGACATATACTGTGTCGAGTTTTATTAGTTCGAGGGTTTTTCTATAGTTTAAAATTTCTAATCCGCAATTTGCGGAACGGTTTTCTTGCGTATTTGTTACGACCGTGATATGGCAAATAAGAGTAATATTTTGTGTTTAAAAGTTGCGATATTATTTTAATTGGATGTATTCATGTCTTCATACAATTTTAGTATATTTTGAGTTCTAGAAAAACCGTTCTGAGACTGATGTGATATGAACGAAAGTGGATTGTTAGCTCGAAGTGTTTCTTACGACTTTTGTTGGTAATCCCCGGCCGATTCAACTTAATCATTATGGCTCTACAAAGGTGGATTTACGAACCACTTACCTGTACCCTGGTGCACCACGGGGGATGGGTTTCAGGGTAATGTTAATTGCACACCTCACATACAACCCAGTTTATAGATGCCGCAAATTCTTTCTAGACAGCCAAGCCATATCCCCGAATTAGAACCTGAAACCTTTCACTTCAGAATACAGTACCCTGACCACTTAGAAGCAATATAAGAGTATAATGAGCAATGGTAATCATTTTATGTGCTCTGCATCATGTGACCAAAACTAGTAGTAATATGACCCTTAGATTACTTTCGACTGCTGGGAGGACACGAACATTCATCTGATTGGTTCACGTGACGGGAGAATACGGCCATTCATTTCATGTCCATTCGAAAAAAGGTTTACATCACATGTTGTTTCAACAAGATGAAGGAACATGTCATACATCTCGTGCAACCTTGCTAAGCTTAAAGGATTCCTTGACTAATAATGTCAAAACCTGGCGATGTCGATTGGCCCCCTCGTTCCCTTGATATGATCGTGTCGGATTTTTTTGAGGCTACTTAAAGGAACAAATATACGCTAACAAGTCTGCAATGATTCAATAACGTAAGCAAAACATTCGCGAAGAATTTGAACAAATAACGCCGAAAATGTGCTCAAACGTAATGGAGAATGTAATCGACAGATCTCATATGTTTGAGCGGCCAGAGACGATCATTTGTTTGATGTCACATTCCATAAACAATGTCATTATTTGAATAAACAATGTGTAAGAAAATTTAATAGAAAAAGGTTTTATTTAAAATTATTCCAAAAGAAAATGTCCTTACATAAAAATCACCCTGTATATGATCTTGAAAAGTAGGAAAACTTTGAGTTTTTAAATATTTTTTCTAATAAAAAGGCTCATCAAAATTAAATTTTTACTTATGAAGGTATTAAAATACTTATTTCAAGGTCTGAATTGTAAAAAAATTAAATACAAAGACAGTTCTCCTTTGGATAGAGGACATTTTTAAATGGATTGCTCTAAAGAATAGGCAGGTAAACATTCGTAATAGTGTTGGGATTTAAGAGAAATACACTGCAGATATTAAAATTGTTAGTTTAACCTACATATGTAAAGCAAACTCTGAAATTAAAATTATGCTTATTCAATTCCTTCTACGAATGTAACCTGTCTAATTTTCGTTTATCTAACTTCTCAGGAGCTTTACCAAAAAAAGATAAACATCTTTTATCCTAATCTCTAAGAAAACATTAATGATACTGAGCTATAACATGTGTCGAAACTATTATCCCCAATCATCTTCGAAAAAGGTGTGAATTACTTCCGGGGTCGATCCAGCAGCATTCTGAAGCCGTCTGTCCATGAGCTGCTAATATGACAGTATAGGAGATACGGCTGCTCCCACATTTATGCAAAGTGGATGCAATTCTCGTATTCCGTGTCAATCACGTTGCAGGAGGAAACGATGTGAGATGGTTGGCATGCTGTACCGTGCTATTTGATCCTCTAATTCATGTAACAGAAAGCAGGCACAGTGGTAGTGAATGGTTCTTAAGAGAAAGACGGGTTTTTGAAAAGATGACGGGTAGGCATTAGTTGCCATTCTGCACGTGTCTTGCGTTTGACGGGGAGAAAACTCTGGGAGGGTTTTAAATCGCAGGGAAAAGTGAAAAGGTGAGGAAATGAAGGACGGGCGACTCAGTGAGTTTAATTACTTGACATAATATGTGTGTTAGATGTTGAAAACAGCAATCATGTTAAGGTGAAAGAAAATCAAATTTATTCATTATGGAATCAATGCACGGATTTGTAGATCGAGATAGAAAAATAATTTGAAGTAAAATTGGTATAGAAAGGAATTACTCGGCACTTGCTTAAATTATCCAGTCGGCTAATCGGTCTAATTATCAGGGTGCTGGCTTCTGGATCGAAAGGTTCTGGTTTGAATTCTGGGTAAGGCATGAATGTTATCTATCTGGAATTTATGTATGGCCACTCCATAAACGGGTTGTGCCTAGAATGTATGGTATGTATGTGAACGTGAAACCTCCCCGTGGGGCACCAGAGTAAAGTAGTTCATGAATCCGTCCTTGTAGTGCCGTTCAATTGGCTGGATATTAGAACGAAACATTTAAACCATTCATTAACTACTAAATATGATAATCAACGCTCTAATAGTTTAAGCAGTTTTCAAGTAATATTGCATGAAAAACTGCTCTTCAAAACTATATTTTAGTATTCGAAGACAAAAAAATAAATTCCACTGGTTCTTTTTTAGCTTAACCTTAATATAGAATGTTATGAGTTTTGTCCATTCCCGGTCAATTGAACATTAATCGTCATGGTAGTCAACACCCTAACCAATAGACCAATTGGTCGGCATGTTTTATGAGTAAAATTCTGTTTTTGTTTACTTGATACAAAACTTAGTTGGTTAGTAAAAAGTCTTGTGATTGTGTGATGCCTTGTCAATTATATCCTTAAATACCAATGTTTATTAAAAAATAATTTCACAGAGTAGTAATAATTACAGAGTAGTATTAATTAATTATTAGTAATGTTGACAAAGTATTTTGTATCCAAAGTACATGCCTCTTCTTTCGGAAAATACAAGTGCAACTTTAACGTTATTAAACGACATTAATAAATGTATGGTCAGGGCACACTTTAGAATATTGTCATTGGAGTCTACTTTCAATTTACAAACTATCCGATACTACCTTAGAAGTAAAGTACAGAACTAGCATTTGGCATTGCGCCATTTGGCCTCTCAAGACTCATACCAAATAGTTTATGCATGCCCAAATGGTCCATGTTAAAGATCACAAATACACTGAGGTCTGCAAATTCATTATATCAATCTTCTAATGGAATAAATTGAGCATGTGCGCATACCTTCATAACATTTCTCCCAATCGCTCGGTTTGAAGATCTTCGTGTGAAAACTACGTGATTTGGAAGAACACATACGTTTGAGACATAAACGGGAAGTGTGGAATGTCGTAGGAACTTATCTTTAAATGTAAAGGGTTTTGTTGCGTGTTGTAGGAGGCGCAGATTCGGTTCCAATAACTTACCCTTGGCATATTTTTCTTTTCTGTGTCAGTAAAAATTTCTTTGTGTGTATGTGTACATTACTTGCCGTCGTTAATCGTGTCAAAATGTGTGCGCTTGGCCAAATATGATCCATGTGCCACAAAGTCCAACCAACCAAATAGTTTTTAAAATTTTAGAGCAAATAATCTATCGCATAGTTTTTCAAATTATTTTTACTCAACATCTCTTTCCAAAGACTATTTTTTCGGCATCCCCTCTGAAAAACTATCTCAATTAATAATACATTGCAAGTTTAAAGTATAGCTGTGCCTATAACTTTTAAATTTGACCCAATTTTTTATGGAGCTGTGTGTGTAACTTAGAATTTCAAAAAGCTAGTTTAGAAATAAAACAGTTTGTAACTGAAATTATAAAACTATTTATTGAAATATAGGATTAACAAAAAATTAATTACTCATAAACACACTAGATTTATCGTTATTTATTAGTAATTAATATCAAATTAAAGCAGTAAAATTAAAAATAATCACCAATGAGAAAGATGAGCCTGGTGTTATGATACAAATTTGACTATTTAAGGCTCTATTATTGTCAGCAGCACCTTTAAATCTCTACAGTCAACACTAATTGTAGTCAGCTAAAAAGTGCTGTATTAAGAACTTTTAAAAAAAAGCTCTATTAAGCTAAAAAAATCTATGACAATGCATCACTGTGGTGAGTGTGTCTGTACGGTATGTGGATAAGGGTTTGCTTAAAACATTTTCAAGCTATAAATCTTTTTAGCATCTTCTTATGATCCACACTTGCTCCTCAAATGCTCTATACTGTCAGCTTAGAGCATCAACTAGTAAGTAACAAAACGAGTTTTTTACTATACAGCTGTTTAAAGACTAGCTATTAGTGTTTAGGTCAAAAAATCAAAATCATAATCATTTTGATAGTATTCTTTTAAATAGATTGCGATATGACTATGTATATCTCATCGTCATGAAAATAAACATTTAGTGTCTTCCAAAAAATGTCAGTTAATGAAATGTTAAATGTCATCAGTTTCTGCTCTAAGCAGACCATATGTCTCCAGAGTCCAGAATTAACGCAGAAGATTCCTTCAGCACCCACTTTGGGAAACTGTGATCTATCGCATTGACAGTATCAATGAAGAATTATTATAAGAGCTACACGAGAGGATTTTAACAATTTGTCATAATTTCTATACAAAGCGCCGCACTTCACATACGACAAAACACATCCATCATTTGCTTCAATTCTCACTCATCGGAATTTCAGAGATGCATTCTCGACGTGTCACTTCGCTTTTCGGACAGACAACAGAGTACGCCATTGAACCTTTACAAGATCCCCTTCTTCCAAACCAGCAATCGACGGTTTCTCACAAGGGTCGGACACGGACTGAGACAGCAGTTCTCAGCTTCAGGATAAAAAGAAAAGAGGCATCGAAGACACCGACACCACAATCGCTCACCGAAAAGAACGAAATGTCACACTCAAATTCCACCGCTGAACACTAGGAAATGTAAAAATAACTGATCGGCGGAGATGAACATTGGAAGAAGGAACAAACAGTCGCACTCCAGGGGTTTAAGGTTTCGGAACGGGGTTTAAAAATATATTTTTTCGCTTCGATACAAACAAACGAGTTCTTCCTTTGTTTCCACATCACTTGCACGAGGAAGGGGACAAATATTATTTCAAGCAAAAAAACCCATCTGATACGGGATCGTTGGCAAGACCTGTCTTTTTTGCCTGTCACGAAGAAGAAAGTGGTGTATTTTTAGTTCGGCAGTGTTTTTGAACTGTCACCATCTGCAAACCTGGGTTTTTTTTCACTAAATACAAATAACAACAGGTATAGAGAGTAGGTTTTGTTTACTTTTCGTCCAAAAGTTGTCTCAATATTATGAATTTGAATTATCATTTTTAAGATCAATGCTCAACAAATTACAACACCATGGAGTTAGAACCATCCAACAGGAAGGGACCACAAAGTTTTTACAGATGAATCTAAAATGATAATTTAGTATAACTCTAGAGTCGGTTGAGTATTTGTTACATTCCAAACTCAGTTAAAATTTATTCTCAATTTAATTCGTATAATACTAGTTTATGAAGCAGAATTTTAGGGGGTCTTAGAAGCGCCTTGACTAATATGCAATCTGCATATACTGAGATTACAATTTATATATGCTTTGTCAGTCTTAGATATGATTGAAACAGCCACACTGAATCAACACCTTGTTAAAGAATTAAAGACCTCATAATGGTTGGTTGGTTTGGAGGGTTTTATGGAGCAAGGGCTATATTTGGCAATGTTGGTCATATCAAGAAATATACATACACGATGAAAGTTTTACTGACATAGAAGATAGAAATACATACAGGGTAATGGTAATTAGCGTCGCAATAGAGCAACACAGGCTGTTGACTACAACATACAGGGATGAATGCACCTGACAGGAATTAAACCGGCGCCACCTACAACTCGCGTGTTGCTAGAGCATTGGGCATACCCACTGAGCCGCCTCAAACCTCATACTAAATACTTCTAAAAGAAAAGCTAAAATTTTTGGATTAAAAGTTATATTGGAGTAGAAGTGACTGAAAGAATCATTACAAAAGATTCACCGATATCCTAGGAAAGCTTACTCCTATGCAGATGATTATGAAAGATTACTCCTATGCTTTCTATAAAGACATCATAAGAAAGGAATTTAACATAGGATGGCTAAGTCGCTGGAAAAAAAGTAGAAAAGGAAGATATACTCACAACCTTATCCAAAACTTAATTAGATTTTCCAATTAAGTAGATTTTTGCCGTGTGTTTTGGGAACCATTGAACACACAATAATTTTTTCAAACTATGGAAACACAATAGGTTAGGACTTCAAAAGTTTTATAGATACACCAATTTTAGAACTGATCAAAAATAAAACAAATAGAGAACATATCAAACATTTATACATAGGGTGATGCAGATTGTTTTTGAAAATAGTGGGTAGTGCAATTTATCATTTCTTGTTTATGTGTATATATTTTTAATTCAATAAAAACCTTGTGTTTTAATGCTTTCAATTCAATTAAATAAAATATAAGTTCTGACGGGACAGGAATTTGAAATATTTATTACATTAAAAGGTTCCTATTGTGAAATTTTTAAAAAATCGCCAAGTTTACTAATTTTCCAAAGCAATTGCACTAACATTTTAGACAGCATATATTAAAAAGTAATTGCAATACAAATGTTTAGCTTTCAAACATGTATAAGTTTATGTAACCCACTACGTAAATAGTCAGGTATTGTTTTTATTTAAAAGCCCTGATTTCTTTTTGGCACAAAACAGAAAAACGTAGAACAGTACCTATAGCAAAAAAATGAATAATTTAAAAGTGCTACTATTTTCTCCGGTTTTGATTAAAACAATAGTAGATCATATAACTTATGTTGTAGAACTTATATTTATTTTCTCGGTTTATAGTGCATAAGAATCTGGCGTTGACAACATTTTATTTCTCGCAGCAAAATGATTTGAGAAAAAGTAAAGATGATTTGAGAAAAACTAATTATATTTCTCAGTTTAAACTCAAATTAATTTATTCATTCCATGCTAAATTTGTGCGTGCAATATTAGTTGAGTGGGTTTTTATGGTGCAAGAACCATATCTGGTAAAAGGGCGCCAAACGCTAGATAGTCTAAGTGAAGTAATGGACACACAAGGATTACCAACCAGAGGGTTGCGAGTCCGAAACTCGATCCAACTAAAGACCGACACGTACATGGGGACTAGAGCACGCTAAATCCGTCTCAAATGGACTCAAATGCCCCTCACATTGGCGTGTGCGGAAGTTTGGAGAGAGGGGTGCCATCTCATTTGTTGACTTTGTCACCTGACCATGGTTCAAAATTACGAGGTGTTGTCCTCGGATCTTTCAATTCCGAAATGATCCCGGACCGTCGTTAATAGCCAGTTGTGTTGCTCCAGTGCAACGTTAATTAACTACGTACTACCTACCTTACGGTGTTTACGAGTAGATGCTCAAAGTTGTGGCCACCAATCTGCCCACCTGAAAGAGTCAACCCAACCGCACGCTACCGAGCAGCGCCAGCTAGCAAATCAGGGTGGCGCCTACGGACATAAATCCCTACGCAAACACGATTATTTTGTGTTCCCTACCTCCCCTTAAAGTTTTGAAACACACTGTAATAAATCCCTCGGCGGTACACCGTCTTTACGTGTGTACGGGCTTTACGACAACGAGGTACCCTAGTTATTTACTATTTTCCCATGGGGTTTGGTCTCTGGTAAACATGAGGGTCAGAACCAGAATGCCCAAGCGATCTTCCTCTCTCTTCTCCTCTCCATCCTTTCTTTTCACAATTACTTGACATTGTCTGTCTTGTGTTTGGCGCAGCTTGGCCAAATATGGGATTTGCGCCATAAAACCCCAAACCAACCCAGTAGTACAAAAGCATGTTTATGGAACGTGGATCTCAATGACGGTTCAACTTGACCAAAGAAGGAAAAAGTTAAGAACTGTTAGGTTAGTTAACTCGTATTACTAACCTCTGTCGTTTTTCGTACTGCTCTAACACCATTAAAAACTTCATTAATCACCTCCACATTAAATTCATATTTTTAAAATGAGTTTTAAACATCTTTTTATTTCAGCATTTACACCATTTTCATTTGAAAGCAGATTTCGATCCTATCCATATAATCCAACTCACCATTCTCAGAGATCCGTTTTTAAAACGGATGAAAAAATAGAGGGAACACCCAACGAGAATAATTTGCTTATAACTCCAACTGCGAGTGCAGCAGAGCGAAGCCGCACCCCATTTGCAATAAATCCCATACCCTAACCTTGTTTAGGAGATACGGTAATTTTTTTCTCACCCTTTATTTTTTCACTGCAATGATATGTTTAAATTTCACCCCTATTCCCTAACGGTTCGGGTGCTCGAGGTATATCTGGCTTTTTGCCTTTTCTTTTATACTTACGACTTATTATAACGGCCGCAATAAAGGCGGATGTTTGTCATAAATAAAACTCAAACAAAACAGAACGGGTAAAAAACAGAATCGTGTTAATAACGTAAGAGGCAATATGTTGTGAATTATGTTTGCAGATTAGTGTTTCGTGTGGTACCTCCATTACAGGGGTATACGTATTCTATCAAGCTTTGTTTTTTGTTTCCACATCCAATTTCTTGGGAGTGGGAATGTTTCCTTGAAATTTATTGTTCAAAAGTAATGCTTCGGTAGTCTTGCCTACTTGCAGTTTGTATTCCCTGTTCTTTTTCACCTAATCATAATTTAAAGGAATATATGAAACAACAAAAAGAAGCAGCGTTTCCACTCTAAAGGTCTTAAAGGCTGCGTTTTCAAGGTATTATTCCTGTGTAATTTGATTTTCTTCATTGGTGTGCGTTAAAAATTAAAATCGCATAGGAAAACGATAGTTACCAAAAAGGGTTTTAAAACAAAAATGAGTTTCCATTATACTGAAACCTGTGTCGTCTCGTTTACGGATATTTAAATACTTTGATAGCATGGGTTCCAAAATTTTAATCGAAAATAAAGAGAAACGTAACTTATTTAACACCTATTCTTATAAAACATGAAAGTTTAAATTCAAACAAATAAAATGTTCTACTTTAAAGTATCCCAAATTAATTTTTGAGGTTAAATTTAAAGATAAACTGTCTTTTGTGTCATTAAAACTTTCTTTGTGTGTATGTCCATTACTGGACGGAAAATACAATGTTTTGCTCAGCTTGGCCAGCTCAAATGCGCTGTATGACCTTCTACTATAAAAGACCAACCAAAAATTATTATATCCACTATTTAAGGAATTTTGAGACACAGAAATGATACATAAAATATTTTTTTGAAAAAAAAATGGGGAATCAGGATGTAAATGTACCCAAATGGCTACATACCCTCTTAAATCAGAACATTAGGATTTGCAGATTAGTGTTTCGTGTGGTACCTCCATTACAGGGGTACACGTAATTTAATTACTACTATCCGAATAGGAATAGTAGTAATTAATGAATATACGACAACATTTTGAAAGCATGAAAGCTATTATTTTAATGTGCCCAAACTAGTACTCTAGAAATGGTTAATAAATGAGTTAATAGAGATATCAATAAAATTGTTTAGGATAATTTGAATGAAATTGTAGGTCAAAATACCTCAGATCCATAAGTATCATCGCAGCACAAAGCAAACAAAAAATATTTCGAGGGCCGTGACTGCTCGGCGGGCCTGAAAAATCTATTTGGGGGCCGTATCTGCTCTGCGGTTGAGTTAAGATCTGGCCTTCTAGTCGGTTAAACCTATTCTGAGGGCCGTATCCAGTCTGCGGGACTGGTAAACCTACCCGGAGAGTCATGTCTGGAATGCTCGAGAAAATTGGGCTGACATAATTGACGACAAGATTGTAAGTCTATTAACAAGGACAGGGATTACCACGTGTAGACAATTGACAACACCCCCTATCGCCTCTCAATCTACAAAGAGATGTCTACATTGAAGAACTGGAATATTTTATTGATTAATAAAGCTCGTATCTCAGGTTCCTTGCCCAGAGCTGTAGGAGTCGCTAACTTTCTTCATCTTACCGGACATGACTACCTACAAAGACACTTACACAGTAGTAGAGTTGCGAGATCAGCTATCTGTCCCCTTTGCGAACTGGATGAAATGAGTGGAGACAATCTCAAGGACTACCCTAAAATTCCTGACAATAGAATTACAAATACTGTAGATGGTTCTTTTAAGCCATATTTTTTACGTCAGAACTGTATTGGGCTTCACGTCGATTGATGACCGATAGTCCGGAGACGGGCTTAAGATTAAAAAAAATATATATATGGTCTGAGTGTCGGGTAACCCTATTCGTAAACAACTCCTTTATCTTGTGTGCATGGATTTTTGTGGACGCTACCTGACCCCAACTAGGACAACTATATTGAAAATAGCTAGAAAAATGTTGCCTTTCACAACTTTCAAATGTCCTGCTAATTTGTTGATAAGTATATTAACATTGTCCAGTAATATTTTAGTTCATTACAACTTAATTCTAAAAAAGTTGACCTTATCATTGAAGCCGCCTTTTAATTACTTAATCCTCCTGGTGGTTGTCTAGACGAGATATCAAGTCATTAGAAAAATTGGTCAGATTTTAAAGGACGAAATATCTCGTCGAAACTATTTGGAGGGTCAAGTTGGCCTCCCCTATTGTTTCCTGTCTACGTGCAAGAGCAGACCTCTCAGGAACGTCCCTGGCAATAACAATCCTGCAAACTTCATCTGGCTTGAAGGTCGACAAAAATTTCGTGATCGCATTAATTTGTTATTTTTTTCCCTGTCTGAACCGAGCAAATTAAATTGCCATCAAAGCCTGAGCATTCACAAGCGTCTTCCACTCTGAAAGGAGCCATTTACGCTCACATCCTGAGCTCTCCACTCGAGACCATTGCCTCAACCTCCGGGAGAAACTGATGGCAGCAGGTGCCCATATCCCCCTGCCAAGCTCATCGTGTCAACGAGGGTAACATTTGGTTAACATGCTTCCTCAGTTTCCACAGAGGAGAGCTCTCGTTAGAATTTCGAGTAATGAGACCGACCCTTCGCCTTGGAATCTCTGAGACGGGGTTTTGACGTCTGGCTGTCATTGCAGAAGACGCGCTCTTATTTGTTTTGACTTCTGGAGTTAATGTGGAGAGCCGTTTGTGAGTTGGATTCTTGTAATGGAAAACTGGGGTGGAAGGGGAGAAGAAATGAAGTTGATGGGTAGCGAGAAGAAATGTGGAAATGACTCATTCTGAATCTGCAGCAATTAAGGAAAACAAGGTTTCGTTCGCAGCCTGCTAATTGGCTCCTTTATTCGGGTACGCTATACAACGATCAAATATAAATAAAAGTCCCCAAACCTACCTTTGCTGTCGGTTTGTTTAATGTTAAGTTAGAGTTTTTGAAAATCTATCCAGTTAATATTGTTGTTTGTGCGTGTAAGCAAGCAACTCAAATGGCTAAATGGCTCAGAGTAAAAACACGTTAGCTTAAATTTTTCTGATACTAGATACTACTTTTCATGATGAGAAATACAGTCATATTAAATAAAAATAATAAAATCGAAAGTATTTTTATTGTGTGATATATCTGCTTAAAAGATGTATCACATAATCAAATACTCATATACTTTATTTTTTATTTAAAAAATAATAGTCAATCGTTAAACATCTGTACAATAGAAATTATTTTGTCAGTAAATGTTTCTGCTCTAAACTAACGACACAAGCAATTAAAAATATAGCTTCAAAAGAGTCATTATTGAGTTAACCAAGAACTTCATTTCTGTTTCGAATACGTTGTTACTTTTCTTGCTGGAAATTTGAAGTGCATCAAAAATTAAAAATATCTGTAGCAATTAGTTTTGTTTGTCGCTTTACGGTAATTCTTTGCTATACGATGGCTAATTAGATAATTAGGCAGCAATGTGAGTAAAAGTTTAATTGATCATTGTGTTACAAAAATGGCCACAGAACGGCAAAACAAACCCTCGGGTAAAAGGTATTTTCTCTCATATAGTGGTCACCTGGATATAACGCTTCATACAATTGTTTTTTGCATGATTTTAACAGAATATAGGTGAAATATTGTAAGTCGGAATTTTCAAAATATGAATTTTTTAGCTTTTCTAGACCAAAATTTGATGATCTTTAAACAGGTGAAGTCCACCAAGTCATGCACGAAAGTCAGATTTCTTCTTGAGAAACACACTTAGTGAGTTTAGCTTAGTCAGTATAGAATTTTCCCCTTTGTTTTCTCAGAACTATATTTTTTGACTTAATGCCGTTCACCAGCAAGCCGTCGATAGATTTCATTGGTATCCTCAATTGAAATTATACTGAATATCATCAGCTTACAAGTGGTACAGTACCAAGTCAAAATCAGTTCTGAGAAAACGAAGGAAGAAAATTCTATACGCACTAAACTAAACTCAGTAAGAGTGTTTCTCGAGCAGATATCTTACACTCATGCAAAAAATGACTTAATAGACTTCAACAATCTAGAGAACACCACATTCTAGTTTAAAAAAGCTAAAAAACTCATCTTGAAAATAAGACATACATTCACTTGTAAACCGAATACAAAAATGTAATATAAAAATAAGCATTCAAAAATTATATCAAAAACAAAAAGTAATAATGTAAATTATAATATATTTTTTTGAAATCCCAGACATGTGTGTTCCTGAATCAACCCCACAAGCGACCAATACCAAAATTAAACTCCTCCCTACCTCGCTCTTTTTCCGTTGACTCTAATATTATTCAAACAAGAAGTGGGCAGTTTTTCTCCCCGGAGTGTGAGTGTTACCAAATTTATGGGCTTCGCCTGTGCTGTTTCGCCTCTCCGTTCCCCCTTTCGCACCCCATTACCCACGAGGAGCGAGAGTAATTATGAACGACTGCACCGGGAACAAAGACGCTCTTTATCTCCACAAAACGATGGCCATAGATTTCTTCCGGCGATTGTTATGCGCCTCCAGATAACTTCGCACCACATTTCTATTCACTTTTATGAGTAGCTACACAACCCTCTCCCAGACCTTGCCTCTTCTTTATCTTTTCGGATACGTTGTGGGCTCTGTGTCATCTCGGGGGAGAAGATTTCATGGAGAAGAGTTCGGAAAAGGGAGTTAGGCAAGGTGTTACCAAGACTTGAATCACAGGACAAATTTATCAATCAAAAAGTACTTATTGGTTAAGATAGGATACATTTTGCTATGTTATCTACTCCACTGCAAGTTAACCCTCCAAGAGGTTTCGACAAGATATCTCGTCCACAAGCGTAGGTAGGTAGGCAGTTGAATTAACGCCGCACTGGAGCAACGCAATGGACTAGTATCGCCGTTATGTTGCTCCAATAAATTCCGAATCCGTTCGGGATAAATTCCGAAGTAAAAGATCCGAGGATATAATCGTCATTGTGAACCACGTTCAGATGACAACACCAGAGCTGGCACCTCACTCTCCAAACTTCCATACCACTCCAACGCAAGAACATTAGATGCCACGATAGAATTAACATGCTCTAGCCCCGTGTACACGACGGTCTTTGGTTGGATTGAGTCTCGAACTCGCAACTCTCCAGTTGCCAATCCGATACTCTTCCAACCGCTGCTAGCTGCCGCCTCGTCTATCATCTGACCAATTTATCTAATGACGAGATATCTTGTCAGTACGATATTGCCTACTTCTTAATAACTGTATAAGATCTGATCAATTTTCTTCTAATGATGAGATATCTCGTCCATCAAGAGCTCTTCAGTTTTCCTAATGGAGAGATACCTTGTCGATACAACCACCAAAAGGGTTAATTTTTGCAGTGGTGGCTAAGTTCATTATAACACTTCCCCTCCAGAATGTAGCAGTCACTGAATTCGATAGATGTTACCACTAGTTGATGGATTGCCAGTTGCGTGAGAGCTGTATTAAGATCACCGGTGTACTTCCATATGCGTGGTCACGCAATGGATGATTGTGACCGTGGATTGTCCTGTGTCGCCTTTAGGTAGCCGAGTGTAAGATGCCGTGTGAAGAGAAGGCAGAGTGAGTGAAAACGAAGAGTTAAACCGTGATAGGAATATCTGCCGTGCCTGTTACCACAGGGATTCAGACAGTTGTTGACACAGTGTTGACAGAGTTATCTCTTTTAGAATAGATAACTTTTTTGAGATGGTAGAATAGTTAAGTTAAATTCAGTGCTTACAAAAATACAAACATTTCAAAAATCGAAGTTTTGAAAGACTAATTTTTATTTAGTTTAGTTCACAAATTTTTTGATCATGTATTCTCACTTTATTTATTTTCTGTATAAATGATTAACCCTAAAAATTCTCATGTGGCTTATCTTCAAAGTTATGCAGTTTTCTCTTGTTTGAATAATTAACTATTTTAGATGGTAGAATAATTGAGTTAAACTTAGTGCTTAGTAAAATATAAACATCTCAAAAATCAGAATTTTGGTAAGATCTATATTCTAAGATCAATGTTTCGTTCGATAAGATTTTTTTATTGCGTCTTCGATTATTTTATTTTCTGTGAAAATGATTAAACGTAAAAACTCCCATGCCAGTTATTACATTCAACCATTCCGAGAAAAGGTTTTTCCAAAAATGTAATATTCAAAACATTGTTCAACCTTTACACACTATAAACAAATAAAACTTGCCATAAATAATAGTTTTATTTATGGCAAGTCTAAATTAATTTATTTGCTAGACCTCAATTTTTAATAATTTTTATGTAAAAAATATGTAACCAAGTCTCAAATCAAAAGTATTTTACAACTTTTTGCCCGAAGTAAGGGTAAATAAATATTTTATATTTTATGCAACTGATATATTGTGCCTGAGTGTAAGGGTGGGTAGAGATGCACTTACAGATGGTTAATCTAATATCCTTAATAAATAGTTTGGTGTATGCTTGAGTTCATCTATTATAGATTATAATCCGGCTCTCGTGAGTAAACATTTAAGTTACTTTGACTTGAATGAGCTCTATTCGTTAAATTAAGTAACATTTTAAACTTGAACGATGCGTTTTTCCAATTGGCACATGGAAGTTTGGAGAGTGCCAGCTCAGGTTTTGATCACGTCATCTGATCGTGGTTCAAAATTACGAGACGTTGTCCTTGGATCTTTCGCTTCGGGATTGATCCCTGACCGTCGCCAACAGCCTTTTGTGTTACTTCATTGATTAATTATCTACCTACCGATTGGCATCTTTAATGCGAATTTTGGCTCTGAAATTATTGTTCGGTGCCAAAAGCGATAGCAGGAACGATCGCCATACGTTTTTGCGAACGGCAGTAGTAATAGTTTTAAACTTCTCCAAACCTAAAAAATTCCTTAGAGGAAAATCTTAAACAAAGAAATTATTGTATAATATTACTATTTTTATTGTGGGCATCATTGTTTTAAACATGAAGTATTAAAAGAATCTGAGTGAAAAATCACTCACATAGCTTCTCGCATTGTTTTATCTACATCTAACTCAAGCCAGCGGCACATAACAGAAGCTTTCAAAATATCACCGAAACGTTTCCATTGCGATCTATAAATAAAGACAGTTTGGTCGTTAGACTTCAGAAAATGCCGGCTCCTTGTGATAAAAGAATTTTAATAATAAAATAAGAAAACTATCTTCAGAGAAACACCCCCCACCTTCTTAACATCTCTTTTCTTCGGCGACAGAGCTTTGGCAAGTTGCTTGCTTTTCTTTCCAAAGTTATTCTTTTTTCTCTTTACAACTTGAGTTTCAGAAATCTCGATAATGTGGATGCGCTCAGAGTGTTCAAACAGTTTTTGTTAATACTTTTTTCTCTAGCAGGTCGCTTATAAAATCAACTGCCGTCATTGTTTGCTGTTCAATGAAGTTAACTAAAATACTCATGCTGCCCCAAAAAAGGAAAT
This sequence comes from Meta bourneti, assembly GCA_933210815.1. NCBI lineage: Eukaryota > Metazoa > Arthropoda > Arachnida > Araneae > Tetragnathidae > Meta > Meta bourneti. Next base: position 71,264,468 of record OW119929.1, on the reverse strand, counting down.
CAGACAATGAAATCACAAAAAACACCACAACAAAATGGATATTGCGTTCTTCGAGGAAAATCTGAACACCGGATTATTTCTATACAAGTGGTGTAGTGTCCATGGAAACCAAAAAACCCAATTTCAAGTAAATTAATTAAAATCAGATGCGCAGGGAACATTTTAAAATTAGAAGAATGTCGAAAAATCTCAATCGAAGAACACGTTTTACTAGTAGACTTTACTATACTTGTCTACTATATCTTTATTTTTGTCTGTGTACCAGTCAAAATTTACCGCAATTGGAGGAATTATTTTTGCTATCCACCGAGTTATATATAAACTAATTTTTAATGTTAAAATTAATTTTGGCGATTTTGAAAGTCCACTGTCCCCTTAAAAAGTAGTTACACTGCTTAAATAAAATATTAAATTTAAAAGAAGAGCAGTGCGTAAGAACAGTAAATTATTTTTAATATTTTTATTCGTTTTAAGTCCTTCTCATTTAAACTCAAATATAATTACTGTATGAGTAGTTACTAAATATCTGTATCGTAACCCAGAGAATTCAAGAATTTAAACAAAAAAATTAAACGCACTTTAATTGAGTTTAAATCACACCCTGAAAGGTTAGAAACATTAAAATAAAGACTTATGAAAATTCTGGTTTTTAAATATTAATTAAAAAAGAAAATATTATTTTAAAAGTAAAAGATGCAATAGAGTTGTAACCATAAAGGAAACAAAATATTACTCAAGTTTTACAAAAAATCCAGAAGAGGTCAACTTGTAATACTATAGCTCTTCTCTATAGATAAGTTATTTGCATGATTTACCAAGAGCAATCGATGCATCGCTACTGAATCTGAAGTCAAGACCATGTAGGAAACAACATCAATCATTAGATTTTCCTGTCTCCTCTGATTTCAATAAATATTAAATAACAGCGATATACGATTGCTCTTCCTTATCAGTAAAGGGTAATGCTACCACTTAATATACATTTCATTATGCTTTTCGTCTCTCATTGCTTATTCTTTTAATCAAGTTCATCTTGAGAATTCAAACGTATTTGTAATTCTACAGATTTTTCTGTTAAGCCCTGATTCAATTAAATTGTAATGTTTATTTATGTGACCAGACTGCAGATTTAATTTTCGTTGATCAATAAAATTTTATTTAAGAACAGTAAACGCTTTGTGACTTATAAAATAAAAAAAGTAGTGAACATTTAATTTCTGATGTAGCATTTGAAAAATTTATCCTAATATTTTATTTCTCGGAAACAGACTTATATTAAATTTGTTTTCGAGTAGCATGGGTTTCAATTTAAGAAACGAATTGAGGAAAAAAGTAAAGAAATAGTCATTCTTGTGGGTGTTCTTTCTCCAAGTGGTTTCGACGATATATCCCGTCCAAGACTTGGTCAATTTTGCTAATGACGAGATATCTCGTCGAGACAATCCGCCAATTACTCCAAAGGTGAATGAAGATTCAAGTAGGAAAACAAATTGTCCCTTGCCTAGAACTGGTGACAGTTTGGAACACGTTCCTGCATCAGACTGGTTACTACTGGGTGGTTTACGGACACAAAGATGATCCACGAGCAGGGTTTAAATCAGATGATAATGAGCGGAAATATTAAAAGTATTGAGTCATAATCAAAACATTATTGTAATTTAAGACAAACGAAGGACAAATTTCTATGTTTATACGTCAAAAATAAAAGTATTAAAATGGACGTTTTTTTACTCAATTTTAATTAAAAGTATTGATGTTTTACTGTTATGAAATTATCAATGTATCAATTCTAAATTTTGAGATTTTGAAGTTTTTAAGATTGTTTAAGTGGAATAACAGGTAACAGTACTTATTCAAGTTACAAAAATGACGTGAATCTTACACATTTTGTTTTCGAATTGAGAATTTGGTTTTAAAATTAGAGTACAAATTGCTGCTTTCATGTCATAAAATATATCAAATTCAACACATATTTTATAATATTGTGAGATATGTGCTGTACTTTAAATCTCTGTAAAAATGTATTGTCACAGGATATAACGATACGAATCAAATAAAGGACAGTTTGCTTGATAAAGTTTGAGTGTTCTTTATTTTTTAGCTCTTGCGGAATCATAAATTAGTGATGCACAATATAAACGATGAGAATAATACAGTGCAATACACAATACTCTTAAGTCAAACTAATAATAATGAAACTTAAAAATGTTTTAAAAGTAATTTGACTACATATTTTTGCTATAGAAGGCAACTAAAAATTTGTTACGTCATTTTGTGCCATAATTAGTTACTAAGCGCGTAAGAATCTTTATTGATATCTTTCAGAATTCTTAAAACACCGACCTTGATTACTTAGTATAAATCTGAAAGATTAGTGAAAAATACTTTCATCAGCATTTATACTGTACATATTTGTAAAAATCCCTTTTTTATTCCTTATCAAATACATATGATGTTAAAACGACTAATTTTCACAGTATAGATATGGAATAGTCAAAGAAGTTAATAGTATGATATTCTTTAAATTAAACTATTTTCTAAATGGCTTAGAGTTATGCTTACTATTTAAGCATAAATCTAAGCCATTTAGTTGCAGGTACAACGTCCTTTGGTTTAAATCCCAATTTAGTTACAGAAAATTGAAAATTAATTTTTTTAGTTTTGAGAAATCAAAGGTTTTAATTTAACCCTCCTGGTGGTTGTTTCAACTAGGTATCGAGGTATTAACGAAATTGACCAGATCTTGATGGATGAAATATCTCGTCATTAGCAAAATTAGTCAAATTTTGATGGACTAGATATTTCGTCAAAACCACTTGAAGGGTTAAAAATTTAAAGGTTTTGAGAAATCAAATGTTGATCACTTCCCCAGCTGTCATTTGAATAAATCTGTATTACAATGCAACTAAGCATCCAGATTGAAAAACGAATACTGGCTGTAACTTTTATCGCCAAATCTGCCATAAATATTCTCTCTCGTTCCTCCCAGCGTACAAGCACTGACAATAATCATGTTAACGTGCCCAACGGACCACACATCCACATCTTTCCTGACGTCACGAGGTCACGTGTGTAATGGTGGGGGAGGGAAGCCATTTGTAATGCTAATCAACCTGCCCCGTATCAAATTCCAATAATCCCACTTAAGCTGGTGATAAGAGCCCGGGGTTATACCATCACAATCCTCTTACTTTAGGGGTTTGATCTCGATATTCTAAAGGTCTCTTCTCCTATCCTATAAATCGGGGTAGTGTTTCCGTTGTGATGCTTAGCATTCTTTGTTAGATAAATGAAAAAGGAGTACGCAGATTGTTTTTAAATTTCTGTATTTTCCTAAGAGATTTGTATAGATCTCCTGATTCCTCTTCATGTTATTTATTTTTGTGTTCAACATTTCCACGGCCACGGTGGCCCGGCATCGAAGCTGTAATCAACGAGTGCGACTTTGGAGATCTCTGGATCCTATCGGACAGTCGAAGCGCCCTTCAACACCTACACAATTGGAATAAAGTTGGAGACAAAACAAGCATCTCCATCCTTCTTAAACTTCAACTTATTTCAAAGCGCCACGACGTTCATTTTCAGTGGATACCATCCCACGTTGACATTTTTGGCAATGAGCAAGCGGATCGCTTAGCCAAGGAGGGCTGTAGTCACTCGACACCTTCCTCTTCAGCCCTTACCTACTCAGAGCATCAGTCCAAAATCAAATGTCATCTTTCAAAAAAGTGGAAGATCCCTCCTTCTCACCACTGGTATGCGGCCAAGGAACCGGGCTCTTCACTTGTTCTTTCAGGTGATAGAGCGTCTCGAACAGCAATTTCCAGATTGACAAGTGGACACACGAAGAGTCTCTCGTACTTTGAGGGTAGAAAAACTTTTGCAGTCTGCTCCAAATGTGAAGCTCAGCAGGCCTCTGCCGAACATATCCTGGACTGCTTGGGTCTTTCCAAAGAGGACCTTTACGCTACCCCACTTCTGGTCATCGACTTTTTAAGGGTCAACAATTTATTGGATCTTGTCTGACTTCGTCAGACAAGTGTAGGATAAGGAACAACAACAACAACAACAACAATTTATAAAGTTTCACTGCAGTTTTTCAAATGCTTCTAGTTGAATATATATTAATATGCACATTTATTTAAATGCATGCTTTATTCTTAAGGAACGCATATTAAGGGGCAACAAACTAGGATATAATTTTTTAATTCTTTCATTTTGGCATCCATAAAATCTAAAATGTAACTCAATTTGTTTGATATTGAATAGAATCGGGTAAAACTCAAGAACTCAGTACCAGCCCAAATTGGCGACTCAAATTTTAAAATTCGACAAACGGCTATTTGGATAGACACCATATTGAATGCCTATTATTTTCACGCAAGTGGAAGTGATTCTAACAAACGTTCCACCATGTTTCCAACTTATCATTAATCGGGGTGTTAATTATTGCCTATTTGGGATTGTGTTCTTGAGTTTAACCTAGAATCATATTTTCTAATAAATTCTGCATTGTGCATAATTAATTGAATCGTATCATTTAAAGTTCACAATCTAGAATTCTATTATGTTATGTTTAAAGCACTATGATTAAAAATAAAGCTAATAAACTTATTTTCGTTAACTTAAACCAAATATGATTACGTTAGTCTGTCACCCAGATATCAGCATTCCGAAATCAGAGATCCTTCAAAATATAACAAGCAATACAATTTCATCCACGAAATAGCTGTTAAACAAGCAATGGTTGATATGGTTTTTATGGTGCAAGAGGCCATATTTGTCCAAGCCTCGCTAAGCACAAGACAGACAACGTCAAGTAACTAAGCGAACAATGATCTTGGGTACTTAAGTTCAATGTCTTCATCCACCAAATCTGCCGAGTTGTTTACACAACCAACACTGGCCAAGTTATTCTCCGAATAAGCAAAGTGAGAATCCAATTTGTCAGGCATGAGCAGTACACCATTAATCACCAACACTTTTATATGAATCGAAATGATGAATTATCCGCAACCAGGAAAAGATCTGGAAGATTCTTTGATCTCGCCTCTGCCGCGGTATTCTCTTCCACAACCACCCCAGCAGCACTATGATACCAAGCCTCGCATTCTGAAACTGCCCCACTTGTACTTGCAAGAAGATTCGAATGGAAAAAACGTAAACTCCGAAAATATAAAAAGAATAAAATCGCGGTATCCCCGTCTTCTTTTCTTTCGAAAGAGAATAATTCCGAAACGGGCATGGAATAATAGAATAGGTGCAACAAAGGGGGGGGGGCTTCTTTTCATATCATCCTTTGGAATGAGCAAGCACACAATATAGCGTAGACGGGGGATGCTTCAAACGATAATGATGGTTTTGGGAGTGTGTATGCTGGGTTTTTTTTACGTTCGATCCTATAGAACGTTGTAAAGGGAAGATTCCACTATCTGTTGAATCCAGAGACATGATACACAAAGGGATAATTTCCGATGATTGATGGTGAAGATGATACAAAAATTTTTGTCGGATGTATTTTTTGGCTCGGCTTTCCCTTACTCTGTTGTATTTTTAATTAAAATACAATCCATACTGGTGATTAGATTCTACTTCAATTTTGAAATAGGATTTGTTTTACAATTCATTGAAGTACATATATCTGTATTGGAATGATGCATAAAACAACGATCGATTTTTGCTGCTTATAAATTTAGTGCAACATGTTTATTCAGGTATTCAAGATCAGAGCACAAGAAACTTTCAGTCATTAGTTGGGATTGGACGACTTATTTAGAAATGTTTTTCGGAGTGTAAAGGGTATTGAAATACATGAAACACTGTCAGATGATTAACTCACATTTTTACTAATGGTTAGTTAGTTGGGTTGGGTCTTTATAGCACAAGGGCCATATACTGTACCAAACACATAACAGACAACGTCAAGTAATGAACACATGCACACAAGGAAAATTTTACTGAAACAGAAGATAAAAGTAAACTCAGTGTGGGTTACAGGAATTGAACATGCACGGCCTACAACTCGCAGGGTTCTAGAGTAGTGGGTAAACCCAATGAACAACAACGGCACCTTTTTGAAAATGGAAATTTTTTTATCGTGAAAGTATGACATTTTTAGTTTAAGCCTATTGCCAATGCATATGGTATAATATTAAGTTGGTTAGATATATTATAACAGTTTTTTTTTAATACAAACTTGGGCAAAATAAACACTTCTATGTAATTTAAAAGCAGATAGCTTAAAATTGCGTATTAGCTCATTTGAGTTTATTAACTTGATTCGATAAGATAAAACAATTAATGTATTGAACAGTTAATGTGTGCTAGTGGGTATACCTACTGAGCATACTACCGCATTAAATGGATGATATTCAGAATAATTCAGTCATAATGGAACGAAAGGTTAACCCATTTAAATTCACATCAAAGAAAACTAAATCAAACATATCGTCGGCATAGTGCAGAAACTCATTAACTGCAATTTGTGGGAAGTGCGTTTTCTGACACTAAATTCTCGTTTTTATGATAATGAATACATTGTCACATTGTAATCTAAACAAAATAGAACACTACCAAAATGCTGAGAATTTTTATTTTTGCCTTAAAAGTTATGGTTAAACTTTTAACGTCTGAACTGTAAATTTCATTTCTTGTCAATTAATGAGTTTCTGCTTAAATCGACAATAAGATGATTTCACGAATTTCATCTCTTCAGGAAAATTTATCTAAGAAAAATATACTTCTAAATCATTGTTGTTTGTGTCTCAGCATTTTATAAAATTAACTAAAACGACGAGTAAAGGTTTGCATACACCACATCAAGAAAAACATACATAAAAAATTCACCTAAGTAGAAAATACTATTTTAACACTATCTTTTTGCCTTATGTATTTGAATTCTATGATTAATAATCCAATGCTTTTTATATATCATAGATATATTTATATATTCATGAACGAAATCATAAAATGTTTGAGATTGTCAGGCAAGCAGGGCCGCTGTAGCTTGTTTGGAAGTGTAGCGGATTTGTAACTTGAGGGTTACGATTTCAAACCAGACTCGATCCAGCCAAATACCGTCGTGTGTGGGGACTAGTTCACGTTAAATCCATCATGGCTTCAGATGCCCTCACATTGGTGTGGTATGGAGGTGGGGAGTGCTAGCTCAGGTGTTGACTTCATAATCTGACCGTGGTTCAAAATTACGAGATGTTGTCCTTGGATAATTCCCTTCGTGATTGATCCCGGACCGTCGCCAATAGTCCGTCGTGTTATTCTAGTGCAGTGGTTCTTAACCTGGGGTGTGTACACCCCTGGGAGTGCGAAAGAAGTCTCGATGAACGACTGCGATTTAATAAAAGACGATCTTATTGAAATATGAGCCAATGCATGGAATGGGATTTTCATCACTTTTGCTCATAGAAACAAAAGCCAGATATCGCTTAAATGTAATGATGACTTACGCGTGGTTCTTTCAAAAAAGGAGCCTCGCTTCAAAATACACAACGAATACACAACATAACCATTAAAAATTGAGATATTGTTTTGTATGTATATGTAAATGTATGTGTTTATTTTTCAAAAAATAAACACATACATTCTGTGCTTATTTTTCAAAAAATAAATTATCTTGCAAGTAATTTCCTAAATAAAGGAACAGAAACACATTTTTCAAGAGGGTGCGAGAACTAATTTTTAGATTCAAGGGGGTAGTGCCTAGCACCAAAAAGGTTAAGAACCATTGCTCTAGTGCACAACCGTTAATTCAACTACCAATCTGCCTACCTCATCAGGCTAGCATAAATTCAATTTAGATTCATTTAGTAAATCGAACTTCAATTTTCAATAATTTAAAATCAATCACGAGATATGAGAATAGATTTAGAAATTATTCTTTTCGTAAAATGTTGTCATTTATTGAAACAATTGTCATTCAGGAAGTGCCATCCAAAGCAAAAACAAAACATAGCAACAAAATTTTAAAATACGTCAAATACTTACGCACACGCATTCGTGTTAGATACCGAAGATACCGAATCGACATTTTACGAAACTCACCTCCTTGCTGCACCCCGGGAAACGATTCCGGGCCATGTTTCAGGTATAGTTACAAAAACATTTTTATATCCTCTCCGCTTGCAAATCAAATAACGTCTGGAAAACTATAACAACGGGAAACGGGATTTGAAAAACATTTGAGCGCACGGAACTTACCCGAAATAATAAATAAATAAATAAATAAAAAACCGGGAAAGGAATCCGGTAAGCATACGGAATATGAAATTTGTTCACTCCCATTTCTTACCCTAAAATGTATATAGCAGTCTTCATTCCTTTTTCTTTGTGTAAAATAGGATACAGCCTGGGGAACGCTAATGCTTCCATCTGTGGTAGGGGAAATCCATTTCGAAAGAGTTTCTTTCAAGTGCTACGTACAATATTTGTGGGCGTGGGAAATATGAGCTGTTGAACAACGAAAACAATTTTGGGTCTCACAGACACTGTTTTGCAACATCGGAATGGATATTTTGATGTTTATCTTTTCCGTGAGATTAAATTCGAGCGAAATCTATCATATATACATATGTTGCAATACTTATATTAAACATTAACAGTTAAGTTTATAGTTGCTAAAAATTCACAATTAAGTTTAGTTTATAACCAATTTCAAGTGAAACAAATTCTACTTTAAATTTAAAGCGTATATCAAACATTAAGCTGTCATTTCAAGTTTCAGTAAGTCATAGCTAAAATAAACTATGTATGAACTTAAAATAATATCATCTTTACCACCACAAAATCATCTCTCAAAATTTACCCTAAGAAATACAATTTGAGCTGTTGAAAAGTGAAAACAGTTTTGGGACTCAAATACCATTTTGTTACCCAGGAATGAATATCATGATGTTTATCCTTTCTGTAGGTTAAATTAGAATGAAACGGATTATATATGTATGTTGCAAAACTTATTTTGAAGATTAGGGTTGGTATATTTAAAATTTAAAAACAACTCCAAGTGAAACAAATTCTACTTTGAAGAAGGAATCACATTAGGAGCAAAATTAAACATTTTTAAGAACTAAAAGCAGATATTTCAAAAAAACTAAAGCGCATACTGAATATTAGGATGTCATTTTTGAGTTCCAGTAAAAGTCATAGTTGAAACAAAACATGTCTGCAACCCAAAGTAATACCATCTTTACCACCATAATATTATATATAAAATTTTATCTTAAGAAATAAAATTTGATCTATCGAACTGTGAAAACTATTTTGGGTTTCAAACACCATTTTTCAACCCAGAAATGGATATCCTAAGGTTTAACTTTTGTGTGAGATTAAATTCGAATTAAACCGATCATATATCTATGTTGCAACACTTATATTAAAAATTAAGGTTGGTATAGTTAACAATTCAACAACTTCAAGTGAAACTAATTCTACTTTGAAGAAAGGAAACAAAAATTATCAAAAATCAAATTCGTTCATACGTTAAAGGTAGATATTTAAAAATATTAAAGCATGTACTCAACATTCGATTGTCATTTGTGAGTATGAGAAAAAGTTAGAAACAAAATGCGTTACTGCATAAAAAAATGCAAAGAAACTTAATAAAGACTATGAGTAAGTGGGCACTTAAAAAAACTGATTGATCGTTAAACAATTGTATAATTATCTGCTTATAATCCTCATCTGTACCAGTGAAACTTCCTTTGTGTGTGTATGATCATTACTTAACGTTGCCTGTCAAGTGCCAACTGTGGTCCTTGAGCCATAAAGCCCAACCAACCAACTGCTTATGTTGTTTACGGAATTAAAATGTTTTCAGTATTTATCAAATGCTCTATATTAAATTTTAGAGAGCAAAAAATGAATTTTTTCATGAAAATATTAAAACTCAGGTAATTACATAATTCAATATCCTCTTTATCAACATAAAATTATCTCTATGAAAATTTATTCTAAGAAATCAAATTGTTGCAAAGCCATATCACTTAAAAATCATTGACTTATGTTGGGTTTTATGGTGCAAGAGCCATATTTGGCCAAGTGAGCCAAACATAGAACAGACAACGTCTCAAGTAATGGACATACACACTCAATGAAAGTTTTACTGACACAGAAGAGAGTAATACACCCAGGGTAAGTATTAATTCACGAGTAACCTTTTGGGGTTAAATGAAAAATCACTTCCTAAGGATTAACATTCCTCCACTTATTTCTCAGTAACACAATTCGTAGTAGCACGATTTGTTGCTTTCCCAGCAGAAGTAACTAAGCTGTTTTAGGAATTACAAAGCGATTTCAACCTCATTCGTAGAATAGCTATAGGGACGAACTGGTTATGTAGAGGTTGTGGAATATTTCAAATGGGCCGGGATATACGGAGAACTTGTGGAATGGTCGAAACGTGTGGAATAGTGGAGGGCTGTCAGAAAATTTACAACGTTGATAAACAATTTATAGAAACAGGGAAAACAGATTGTTTTCCCTGTTTCTATAAATTATTAAAAATTCTGTTTCTATATTTTATATAAATGTTGCTCCATCGAATTGAAAGCAATTATTCTTTAGCTTAAGAAACTACCGATATAAACTCCAAAATCTTATAAATGTATTGACTCCAAACGCTCAAAAAGGGCCGGTTCGTCCCTTCTATCTATAAGATCTATCCGGTCTACAACTGCATAAATAACAAATATGAATTAGTTAAGATGGTTAGTTGTTCTTTATGGGCGCAAGGGCCAGATTTGACCTAGCGGCCCCAAGTAATATTTCCGTCAAGTAAGTGAACATACTCATTTGAAAAGTTGTACTGACACAGATGAGAGAAATACACCAGGGTAGTTACAGGAATCGAACGACAATTAGTTAAGAAATCTCACCTAGGCAAGGATACATTACAACAAAAACTCAAACCATCTTTTTCCAATCAGCAAATAATAACTAGAAAATGGAAACGTATAATTCTTCTGCATATATGTAGGCATGACACCATGTCCATTTTTTCCAAACAAACATTTTAAAATAATCATGTTTTACAAACTTTTGCTGAGAAGTAGAAAACAAAATTCTCCCTGAAAAAAACTGCTCTTCAAAAAAAATTAATTTATAACAAACGTCTTATGCCTCCAAGGTACAGATACATAAAGTGATTGGTTAAAACTTTATAATTAAACCAATAATAGATATATTAAATATTAAATGAAAATAAAAAATAAATTTAAGACAAGCCGTGTTCACACAAACAATTCTCACGGTAAATTTTGGAAGCAGATCTGCTCCTTGACAGCCATAAGAAAATAGGATGCTACAAAATTTTTACGTTACGTGGAAAATGATGCACTATAAAGCATTATTAGCATCTGTTTGTAACTAGAAATTAGTATTTTAAAGAATGCTAAATAATTAACGGTCAGTTTGTGAGGGTAAGATTTTATTTGTGATTCCTGGGTGCAGTATTTCTCAAAACGAATTCAAGCGTATGTTCTATAAACTGGTAGCAAATTATTTTAATCTAAAAGTGATAATTGCTAGAGAAACATTTTGTAATAAAATGGTGTCAAATTTGGGGATTGAAAAGTAATTGGTTAGGGTTATTATTTGGATAAAAGTGTCATTTCTGAGAAATGAAACACAGAAAATTCTCTAAAACAAAAGGAAAATCCCGCAACCTTTTCCATGAGTTGGAAAGTAGTGCGATCGTTTTAAGATAGGGGATTTTGTGATGTAAAGTTTTCGAGGGTATTAATCTAAAATGGATTGAACACTGTCTAAGTATTTAATACATTTTGCAATTTCCTGAAAAAATTCAATTATTTCCAACCTAGATGAATTTAGTAAGATAATTATCTACATGAAATCACGAAAGACGAAGTAACACTATTAGAATACTATTAAAGTTTAATTGATTAACCACCATAGAAAAAGTCACACATTTAAGAAGAAACTACGTAATAAGCCTTTCCAGATACTTTATAAAAAGCCAAACCATTTTTCACAATTTCTCGATAACTGTACACAATTTTTCCCAACAAAACTATTTTCCCATCCAAAATTTCGACAAAAACCAAGATAATTAAAGAGATTAAGTAAAACAGTTTGAACGGTCAGGGAAAAAACGACCTTTTTTCTCTCTCCACTGAAAAAAAATCCGTTATCTGCGATGAAACCAAAAAAAAGTTCTCACTAATTGACATTCAAAATATCACCAGTGAAAAAAGTTACGATGTAGCCCATCCCAGGCCTTTAGTCATACAGAAAACGCATGCGTAAGTAATACCGCCGCGATCACAAGAGAGGTGGGGGTATCATAATATCGATTGAAGTTTTCGATATTTCCACCAACCACGGAATCTGGCAACTGCTATGCTGCAAGAAAGTGCCCCCTATTGGCTGAAGAGGAGTCATTACACGAACGTATTATTACCACTTCTCCAGTGCGTGCGCTACGGTGGATACTTTTTAAAAGTCTGTGATACGATTTTCACTTGCTAACGAGTCTACACGGTTTTTTTCTCGCGATTCCTCATTATCTTTTCCTACTTTAATGAACTTTTTAATAACGCGAAGGGAAAGTTTTTACCAGATGTTCCATTGGTCCATTTTTTAAATTTATCTAAGATAAAATAACTGAAAAAACTGACAGCCTTCGAATACTTTTTTTATTGCAAAGGCATTAAGACCAATACATCTATTAACCCCCATGTGTCACATATTGAACATGAAGTTAGAGCATAGAATGAAATGCAAAGGATCTCCTGCCTTTGGTATTTATGGAAATGATATAGAGGACCAACTGGATAAAAAGGGGACTCATTGAATTTTTCATACCCGTCGACATGATGTACCTCTTGGAACTGCAGTCAGACTATTCAAAAATAAATTAAAAGACAGGCATAAATTCAGGTAGGTATTTTAATTAACGCCGCACTGGGGCAACACAAAGGGCTATTGGCGATGGTCCGGGATCAAACCCGAAGGGAAAGATCAGAGGACAACGCAACGTAATTTTGAACCACGGACATAAATTCAGAGTTGCTGATAACTGAGAATATAAGAGAGTTCGAGTATTCAGGTGCGCTTGAACGCTGTCTGAATTTTTTAAAAATCAATACCAGCTTACGCCTATGTCCTGGTATGGTGACTTTTATGTAAATTATTTTAAAAAATACGAATATTAATCATCCGCTAATTTTTTAATCGAGGTAATCAAAGCATTTCTTCGCATTTCACAGAGTATAGCCCAAGGCTTGCCAATACACATACAAATCGCATATTGAATCGAATGTGACACATGTTGCTTGTACATTTAATATTCAATAGAGGTCTTGTATTTTCTGCTAACGTTTTATCAAGCTTGAAGCCTTATAATCACTATCATTGCAATTTTGCGAACAGACACATCTCAACTCAACTAATGTTTTATGACAGAGAAATATATTTATTAATCTAGTGTACCAGTTGTTACTGTTTGGGAAGTTATTAGTGTTCGAAAATTTCTTGGGCATCTTTAATGATTTTTATTTGATTCTAAAAGTATATGTAAAACTTTGAAACATTGTTGTATTGCAGGTTTAAGCTTGAAAAAGTTTATCACTGTCGGTGTGTCAAATTTGATACAACAATAAAATTGCATTTGAGAATGTTTTTTCAAAGTTTAACGTTCTTTAAAAATTCTGTGGTTTGCATGTGAACCTGTAAAGCTAATAAATAACTTTTTGTTTGAACTTAAAAGTATGTAGTAAAGCATTAGGGTTTAGCTTGGAATTTAAGGTTTGTAATTCAAATTTTGGTTATTAAAACGTGAGATGTAAAACACATAATTGGAAAACACGACAAAAGCGGGCTAAACAACCATTGGTAAAACAGAGAAAAGTACATATATTCCAATAAAGTATGGCAACATATTCCAATAATACAAGCATATGCACAATAATACAACATATTCCAATAATACATATACAATAATACAACATATTCCGATAATACAAACATATGTACAATAATACAACATATTCCAATAATACAAACATATATACAATAATACAACATATTCCAATAATACAGGGCCGCGGTAGCACGGCTGGAAGAGTAACGGACTAGCAACCGGAGGGTTTCGAGTTCTAATCCAACCAAAGACCGTCGTGTACAAAGGGGGCTGGTTCACGTTAAATCTGTCGTGGCCTCAAATGTCCTGAGAAATGTTTTCATGGTCTGGAAGTTTGGACAGTGGGGTACCAGCTCAGGTGTGACCTCGTCATCTGACCGTGGTTCATAGTTACGTGGTGTTGTCCTTGGATCTTTCCTTTCGAGTTTGATCGTGGACCGTCGCCAATAGCCCGTTGTGTTGCTACAGTGAGAAGTTAATTAAATACTTACATACCAATAATACAACATATTCCAAAAATACAACATATTCCAAAAAATACAACATATTCCAAAAATACAACATATTCCAATAATACACATATTATTTGATACATATATACAATATAAAATATTCCATTAGATACTCAGTGATAACATTGTGTTAATCTACTACACAAGACAAATAAGGTACGTAATAACTTATCCATTTCCTCCAATATAACATTAGTGGGGTCATCCGTTGAAGATTTCCGTTCAATTAGATTTAGAAGCAGTGAATTCTAAAGATAGGTTAAACCCTATCAACTCTCGAAGTCAATGCATTCTCATAACGTGATCACAACTGCAGAAAGCGGATGTAATGAAGTAGAAAGTAGCAATGAAAAACAATAGCCTTTACAGAGATCGCTACAACAAATCACAAGAAACATTTCCCATTTGCTTGGCTACATGATAAATTACGTAATTTAAAATTCTAAAGTTTTGTTAAAACACTCTGCCATCTATACACAAAGAAAAAGCACAGCATCACAGTTTTCCAGTCGCACCAGCTGTTTCGAAGTGCTCTAAATTTCTGAATACTACCAGCTGTTCGGCTTCATGTAATTTCATTCTTTCTGTGAATCTAGTGGAGAGAAAAACTTTGCAGTTAGGTACAAGCCGCGTCTAAATAAAACCTCCGTAAAGAAGTTAATCGCTTTCAGGTAGAACAGGGGCATATATTTTCAGTGAAATGATTTCTGACACCAAGCACATGTTGCAGTTCAAGTCATTCGTGGAAGATTTCGTTTCTTTCTTTAAGAGATTGCCTGGGAGTTTAAAGAGTGCTTTCCATTTATAGATTACCTAATAAGTTAAAAATTCTACTCAAAGAAGCTTTTAAAAGCAGATATCTGGAGAGAAATGGGTGAGTATTTTTTTATTCACTCGTATTAGCATAAAATTTTTCATTTTTTTTTTAAATCAGCGATTTTCAACCTTTTTAATCCATGGCACAAGTAAACTAATTGCTAAAAATATTAACCAAAAATATTTTTCCACTTTTTAATGACCTGACAAAACAACTAGGAACTTTGATTTACAAAAATTATAGCAATTACCAACCTTTTTTGCTCCAAAGTGGCTTTTTTTAATATTTGTGAAACAATTTATATATGATTCTTGCTAATACAAAAATAATACTCAAAATTTTATTTATTGCGGTAATTTTAAAAATACATACATTACTAGAAATTACTTCTGAAAACACTTGTCATAAATTCAAAACTGAACCGTTGAGATGAAATAAATCTTACACAATTTAAACAATTTCAAAATCCGTAAGGCGCACCAGTGCCATTCTTGCTGCATATTGTTTGAAAACCCCTGTTCTAAATTTATCATCATTTGAGTACTGCCGATAGTTAAATTGATCCAAATGCTGTTATTGTCTTTGAAACTCTCAATGATAGTAATTAAACTATTCTTGATCAGATTTCACTAATTTCTCGTTTTATTTTATAAAAAAAATATAACATCAACTCTTCGTTGAAGAATGCTCAAAAACAAGTTGACATTTTTGCTAAAAAGTACAATTAATTCATATTGCAAGTTCATATTGTTTTTTAAATGGAAAATCTAGTGCCTTTATCAAAGTTTAATTACCAATTTGGTATTAAGAGTTCTCCCACAGAAACATGCTTTCACCAGTAGTCCTCCTAAAACAGATCAAATATGTTTTATAACAGATTATTTTAGAAATTTGAATTATTAAATTTAAATTTAAGAGTATTCGTATCCCCTATTAGGGTTTCGCTTTTATTCAGATTCCAACCGAGAATCACAGAAGAAACTTTGCAGCAAATTTTAGATCGGTGACAGTTTACGACTGTTTGCATGCACATCTAAATAATATCAGTATAAAGGGCACTGCATCCTGTCTGCTCTGCAACTCCAATGCAATTACGAAGGCCGATCATTTAAAAGACAGAGAAGTTATCTACTGTTGCTGAGATCATCACTTCTACGAATGCTGCTACAAACAAATACCTCTACTGGACGACAAGAAGAGAAATGGATAACATTATGTCTTCTGACATAGGATAAAAAACGTTTTCTAAAATTCTTAGAAAAGCAGTTTTCGAAAAGAAATTAAAAGGTATTCTTGAAACCTATTATTTTATTCGTGTTATGATATAATTAGTATACACGCATGTGATGTACTTCATATGTTCTTGAGCTTGTTTTCCAGGTCCTCTCGTCTGGCATAATAAAACTGTTTATTTCTATACATTTTATAAAAATATTTGTATTTAGGGTTGAAAAAAATCAAATATTTGTATTTTTGGTTGTAAAAATTGTGCTACGTGCATATCAATTATAAATTCACACACTTTTGTTTAGTATGTCATGTGTGAATTAACTGCACATAAATCAAAAACATTTTATGACAGAATTTGTTAACTCGCAGTTTTTAATTTTCGTTCTTTTCTGGACAAATTTGTAGAATGAGAAGTCTCCTCTCCAGCCAACATCCTAATATTGCACGCGAAAGAAATCACAACTCATACATTTTCCTGAAACAGGCAGGGGAAAAAATCCATCCAAGAAACTTCCCTGATTACGCGACGACGAAAACGAAAATTCCTCAAGCCCAGGCTAATAGCACACACACAGCAATAAAAAATTCTTTTAAAAACATTTCACCAGCATGCTATAATGCAGATAGATTAACTTCACCTCCTTTCCCTTCACATACCCATAAACTGAGATGATGAATCCAGGGGTTACGTGCTGAAAATGCTTTGCGGCGAGTAATCCGTCCCTCTTTTTTACAGGAGGCTTCGTAAAAGGGAAGAGATTCACCTACTTGTGGAAAGTTTCATGAATTCAAACCCCCTTCTGGCTAAAATGGCACGCATTATGTCGCCCCAAGCTCCCTTCATATTTGCTCTGGAGATGGTTTATATGACCACTCGGAGGTCTTTTAGCCGAATCTCGCGACATCGCGTGCAGGTACAAGGGGGGTACATGGCACGTGCACGCGGCGGAATGTCGCTGGTGGCACGCGATACCATCCTGGCACATCAAGCCCATCTGCCTCGGTTGCGTTTATGGGTGCCCGCATGCGATCAGAGAACATTGGACGGTCACTTATACTCTTCTGATATGGAGGTGTTTCTGATATCCCTGTGGATTGGTTTGGGGGACCGGGGACAAAAGTCTGGTGTGATTGCGATTGCTTGGCGGGCGTCGAGTTTCGCTAGACTTGAGTGACGTTCTGAACTCCTATTGTAAGCTGTCGAGAAAGGCGCGCGTAATTCATAAATTAAATTCATATACAAATTTTGGATAGACAACGTTGAGGCATTTGCTTTGAAATCAACTGAAATCAGCAATCGTCCTTCACTCAATCCACAATTATTAGCAAATCAACAGTAATGCTTTCAACTCGATGAATGCTTAGTTTTTAAGGGAAAGGGTTGGCTGAAACCAATCAGTCACCTTTTGGATCCGCCACTGCATATCTTTATTGAAAACGTGAAGCATTTTCCAGTATTAGAAAGTTTTAATTATAAAAATGTTTTTCGAGAAAATTAAGTTTGGGAAATCTGCGATTAATAAGGAACAAAAGCATCGATCAGAAAGACACTGAACAAATTCTTTTCTTGTTTTGAACATAAGGAATGTTAAGGTACTTAAATAGAATTTAAATTGCTACTTCCTCTGCCATTGAAAGCTCTGTATCAGTTGGCTGGCACATAACAATGATTTTTACCTAGATTCTTGAGATACAACAGCAAACAAATTGGGGTACATACGTATATAAAAACTCAAAGTGTATCAGCGTTTTATTGAATTTACATTTTAGCAATAAAATGTCCACAAAATGTTCAGTTTGTATGATTTAATTTATTTACCCAGTTATATGGAAAACTCATTTCTGTTTTCGAAATTTTTAATGTATAAGTTTAGCAATGTTGAATTTTGTCTTGATTAATAAACATCTGGTATAAAAAAGACGTATCCCTATAATTTAAATGTAGTAACTTATTGATTAATTTAATTTGGTAGCATTTTTGCATTTTAAGTTCATCTGACGGTACACTCACAGAAGTGTCAACGTTTAATCCAAATAAAATATTTTATATGCGATAATAATATGAATATTTGCATCAGGAACTTCATAAGTAGCAAGTAATAATCTTGATTTCGACACTGGATTATTCTTACTTCACAACTTTAAATATAAATTAATTTTCTTTGATTGAAGGTGACGTGTTTTTTGTTTTCTAGTAATCTTTTGCAGAAGTCATTTAAGTACCTCTTTTGCGTTGAGCATTTTTCCGTTTTCATCAATTCGTATTAATTTTATTTGTTGACAAAGAAACCATTATATTTATATATAATTAAAAAGTACCTTTGTGGTTAATTACAAAACCAAACCCAATATATACCTTACATCTAGGCCCACAATCACTCCCAAATCCATTTCTGTGGTTGGTTGGGTTTTACGGAGTAAGAGTCATATTTGGTAAATATGAACCAAACACAAGACATACAATGTCACGTAATGGACACAAGATGAAAGTTTTACGAACACAGAAAGAAGGAATATGCCTAGGGTAAGTTACAGGAGTCGAACCTGCAACACCTACAACTCGAAAAAATCCATTTTGAAATTGAATCCCCCGACAACAACACTCCCCCTCGCAATATAAGAATGCCCCCTCCTCACACTATCGGACATTTTAATAGAACACGGATTGCGAATAGGAAAGATCTGGATTCCCCTTCCCGAAAAACGCACTCACCCTGTTTGGGAAACAATAAAAACGGAACGAATTCCCGAAAAAAGTAATCATATAGGGCGCCATTTTTGGCAACTACGATTTCAGCCCTAAGTGAATTCTTACCCAGAGACTTTTCCAAAGTTACACAGGGATAGGGAACTCTGCGTGTGGGGGTGTATATAATATATAATATCGGAATCAGGCACCTAAGGGCGTGTGTGGGAGGGCGGCTCTCCCTCCTTCCTCTCGCCATCTGATGAGAGTTTCTCGTGATCCCGCCTTGCCTGGCCATGAGAGTCAGAACACTTGGGACCCTCTCACATTGGGAGAATGTGCACTGTGCCGAGGGAGGTTTTAAAACAATCAGGCTCTCCGGATATGTCTGGCTCTGATGGAGAGTTTGGGTTTGGCTGCGATGCGAGGAAACTATTTTTTAACGAATTGTGGGACTGGAAGAGACGCCGGGATTCCATTTGGGGACCTTTCCCTTTTTCTTTTAAGTCTTTGTCTTTTTTTAATGCATGGTTGGGGTGGAAAATGTTCCTCTTAAGAAGGTGCGAATGGAGAGTGAAGACTGTCGAAATTGAATTTTTCATTTACTGACGTCATTTGGATTTTAAAGGTCATAAAATAGGACGGAACTTGCCATTTTCTGTCTGCGCATCACAAACTTGACACCATTGTTGTTCGAACTTGGTTAAACAACTATTGGGTGGAGGTTAGTTAGATATATGAAAAGTTTAGTCAATGAAATGTGATTAAACTATCTGTAAAAAAATACGTCACGGATAAAACTGTTACGGCCAATGAGAATTTAAGCTAAAGAGGGCGCTGTGCGCGCCTCTGAAGAAGTTAATTGTGTAGTGATTTTCCGGCTCTGTTCTGAAAGAGAACAGAGGATGATGAAATAAGTTAACTGTAAATATGTCTCAATGTCTGTTTTTGTTCTTGTCCTTGTTTTGTGAAAATAAATGTTGTGGCTGTAAAATTCGAATGCTGATCTTTCCAAATGAATCCACATCAAATAATAATTTGAGAAGACGTCAATTTTGGAGCGTCACAAAAACCAAGCTCTTCATTGAAAAATTGCTCATAATTCCAAACTTTGTCTTTTTTCAATGTGTGTTTGAGGTGGAAAACGTTCCTCTTAAAAATGTGCGAATGTATAAGAGTGAGAGAAGCCTGTCGAAATTGAATTTTTTATTAACTGACGGTATTTGAATTTTAAAGGTCACAAAATAGGAAGGAAATTATAATTTTCGAGTCTGCCCAGATTTCACACATGTCCAAAAATTAGGGTTCACACTGAATTCGTATCAAGCAAGTTCACCTGATATCAATCCAATAGAGTATGCCTGTGATATTTTCGTACGTCTTATTACAGCTTATACAACACCCAGGACCCCAAAAGAACAAAGTTGTGCTTTAGTGCATGTGAGACTACATGTCACAGAAACTCTTTGATAGCCCTGTGGAAAGCATGTCTTCACGTTGTGACGCCTGAATCAGGGTCAGAGGTCACAAAATTCTCTATAAGGTTGTTTATAACAGAGCAAAAAAGTGTTCTTATCGCAATAACTAGGCGCGCATGTGGGTGCTCTTATTTCATTTCACATAACTTATGGGGTGTTCATTTGTGCTTTGAGGTACTTCAGTGCAGGTACTTGGCACATGATTCATCTCGTTATCTATAATTTTTGGATTGTACTTAAATTTTAGACATGTATTTATATGAAAAGCCTAATCAATGAAATATTTTGATTAAAACTCAAAAATTACGCCATGAATCAATCACAAGATCATTGAAAAATTGCAATCAGATTTTCGTATACTCAACAAAAATGAGTGTAAAAGCCTGCCAATTTCTGAGGGTGATTAGATTTTAGCTGAAGGGGAGATGAAAAGGAAAAATGCTTTCGAAAAACATCGCAAAGCGCTTAAACACATTGGTTGATCAAAAAATATTTATTGAAAATAAAACTGATTAAGCGATCTATTTAGTATCGGAATCTGTAAGCTGGTTGATTCACTTTTTTTCGATGAACTGCAATTGTTTTCTCTGTGCTTACATTAATGTCGGATTTTAGTATTTGCACTTACATCCTGTGGCTTCAAAACTTAGAAACGAGTACACAGAACTCCTACCCATATTTGATAGTATCAATGTATCTGTGGGACAGTGTCCCTGGATGTAAAGGAGTTGGTCGTTGTGAGACAAAAAACGTCGTCTTTTGAATTAGGTTTAGGTTATACCTTGACCAAATTCTGGTTGAACAATCCTGCTTTTTTGTTAGACTTGAATATCTCCCCTGGTGGTAACTGCCACTTTCCCGAACGAATCCAACGTCCACGAAAAATGAACTGTGTTACTACAAATGCATTATCACTGGCATTTGGTATAATCAATAAATGAGAATTGTACGTATGCATATCGCTCTTCAGTATCGTATGCTTCAGAATAGATTCAATTTTTTACCCCTGATTACCCAGCTGCACACGAGTTCGAGACACACAAGTCATTAATTACACTTCCTCACAACTCGAACGCGTTTCTCATTTGGCATATTGAAACTTCGCTGACACCAACACGAGAGGGAAGAATTTCGAAAGAAGCCAGCGCAAACCAAAGAGAAAGAGGCAAAAACTTCATTTTTCACCGTTGAGTCGAGAGAACGCCCACATCTGACAATCTGCGAGGCATCTTGGAGCGATGAATATAGAAACCCGCTTCTCGTTCTCTCCAAGCTTATCGTGTTTCAGAGATTCATTGCTGGAGCTGTGGAAGAGAGGGCCAATAACATCAGTTCCAGAGGATACGGTTTCACCTCTTAGGCAGGGGAATGTCAGGAGATTATTCATTTGGTTGCGGAAGAATTCAAATTAGCTTGGTTTAAATTTGAACTCTGGAGAGGTCTCGTGTTGTTAGTCTCAACTAGTGATAAATTAGAAAACGGCATAGTGGGAACCGGGGTTATTTTGCTGCTTTTTTGTAGTCTATGGAGATAAGTAACTACTAAATGCGTCCTGTTTCATTTATAAACTGTTTTCCAGATATTTTTTGAGGATGAAGGCTGTAAGAGTTTTCTTTGAGATAGAACAAGTTAAATTGCGAATTTAATATTAAAATTTAGTATTCAAGGTAACATGTAGTTTTGATGAGAATTTCCAAATCCGAGTTATATATTCAGAAGCCTTTATGAGGTTAGATTTATACCTTTTTACGGTGGTATATGAATTTGTTACATATTATTACACAGTTGTGTCTATATATAAGATTTAATTACGATACAAATAAATGTTTATAAAATATTTCGCTAATTTTTATTGCCATTAAAAACCTGGAAAACAAATTTTGGGTATTGCGATTTTTCTTCTTAAAATTGGACGGAAAATGATAAATTTTTATTGATTCCATTTTTTATATATATTGAAAATGTTTTTTGTTATACTGATTTTGTTTCAATTTTTGTAACATTGATTTAGTTGAACACACAAACACAAATATGTAAAAGTTGTCATAAAAGTCGGGAAACAGTATATATATCATTGAATTTAGTTTTGTTGTAGGAATTATATTTCTGTATTGTGTTCGTAATTTTATGTGAAAGTCTGCTTCAATAAAAACTATATTAATTGAATTTATTGAAAATGTACCAGATATAACATTTTATATTGCCAAACGAGGATTGGGTAGAAAGGCTTGTGACAGAGGTAGATGTGTGAATGCGAATTTCTATAGAATGGTGACAAATATGGTGGAAACGCCAAAGTTTACTATCTCACGCTGACCAATCAGATGCTGAATCAATGGATGGGCGTCTTCTTCCGTCCCGTGTACCAATCATATGATGAATGTTTTCTTCCACCAGGTAGATAAAAATTGCCTAAGGGCAACGTTACTACTAGTTTTGGTCACTTGTGTCTGGGCACATAAAAAGGTTACTATTGCTCACTGTACTTTTATATTTCCTCTATGATCTCACCTGCGCGTTGTATTTGGCGTAGGTGTATTCCCTGGGTGTATTTCTCTGTTCTATATCAGTAAAACTTTCTGTGTGTGTGCATGTCCATTATTTGACGTTGTCTGTCTTGTGTTTGGCGAAGCATAGCCAAATATGACCCTAGTACTACCATAAAAACCATCCAACCAAATGCCATCTTTTATGTTACCCCAAAACGGAGGAAACTATTCTGAAACCGGCTTATGCATGCAGGAGGGAAACCTGTAAGACGATGCTCCTTAAATTTTCCACACCTCGGAACAAGTGAACTATAAATTGCCGAAGTCATCCTCAATCCAACGCGCTCTGTTTGAAAAATTACTTCACCAGACACAGCGCATTTCGGGAAACCTTTAAACCTAAACAACCGTGAAGTCTCGTGTTTACGTTAAACACGTCGAGAAGAAGAGCGAATCCCGTTCCTCTTCTCCGAGGTACAGATGGAAAGAAAACAGCAAGAAAAAGTCACCCGGAGGATGGCGACTCGGGTAAATTCCCCGAATTCTCTTTGCATCAGCGGAAAGTTGAAATGCGGCTAGGAAGTAAACTTAGCAAGATAAATCGCGAAACACCGGAAAGGCACTGAAAAGAGCAATTTAGGGCTCCTCTTCCTAAAACCGTTTCTTTTCGGCCTACCCAACCTCGTTTATCCGGCAGAAATGTGTGTTCGCCTAGCAGATAAGGGTGCATTCTTTGGGCGAATGGAGATATCAAGGAACATGGGTACTTGTAGGTACGTCGGGTTGAGAGGGTTCAAGTGTGAACAGCGTTTAGTGCACAATACGAGAGTTACGCTTGCTCATTCACTGGAAGAAAACGAATAAGTCAGGTAGACATTTGAACATATGTACCAGACTTGAAAAATATTTTCTTGCTTGGCGAAAAGAATTTACTGGAAGATAATGAATAAGTTGGGTATGCAAGGGAACATCTGTACCAGACTTAAGAATTTCTTGTACTGCGAAAAGAACTGATCCGTAAATCCAAGTCGTGCAGTAACATTTTCTATTGTACATCTAAATACTGTTTGAAAGACATCGTTGAGTACATAGGCACAAGAGAGGTGAAGAGAACTTTTTGTAACAATCAAGGAATTTGCTTCCGACCCATGGGTATAGAAAAAACAGTCCAAAATATTCTGTGGTAATATGAAAGAAAATTTTAAGCCAAACCGATATTGTGAATATCGGTTTGTGAACAAAACTTACTTATGGTTGGAAAACAAGTTACTAATACCAGTGTTGGGCAAAGTTTAAACTGACTAATGGTTGAAAACTAGTGACTAAAAAAATTAACCAGGACTGATGAGTAATGATTTGTTTGTATAGTTGACTAGTTTAATTCATTCAACGTTAAATAATGATTGATTTAGTTTTAATCAAGTAATCATGACCACAAATTATGATTGATACTGTGCCTTCTTCCAAAGGGAAATTACAATAAAATGAAGATAACACGATTAAAATATTTATTGATTTTTATTTTACAGCGTAACAAAATTTAAGTAATACAACAAAATATGAATCAAATGGATAACATATGTCTGTTAAATTAGTTTGTTTCAAAGAAATAAAATTCTTGAGATTTTCTGAAGAGAATTTTGCATGATTTTCTAAGAGAAACTCATGCAAATTGAGAATAAAAATATCTTCAAAGTAATTTTGCATTTCTCTACTGTAGGAATTTATACTGAACTAGATATGCCACTTACGAAGCACCTGTATAAAAATAAATAAGCAGTAGTATGTGGAACAGCTATTGCTCAATTTGTTTTGTACACAAACAAGTATGCATTCAAGTTCATCCTCTTAACCCTCCTAATGATTGCCTTGAAGAGGTATCTTGTTATTAGCAAATCTGACCAAATCTTGATGGACGAGATATCTCGTCATTGGAAGAAAACTGATCAGATCTTGATCTCGTCATTGTAAAAAAATATTGGAAAAATCTTGATGGATGAGATATCTCGTAGAAACCACTTGGTGATTTAATGAATTATAGTTGCAAATATGCTTGATTGAAAATTTGTTTACATTTAACCTAAAAATGGTAAACTATTGTATAAAGGAATTCATTAAACAATATGAATACATGGCAAATGCATACATACTGGTCATTATAAAGCAATAATTCAAAAATGTTATTTTAATATTGAAGAACATTCGTACATGTCATCACTGTGTTCATTTTCCCTTTCGTCACTTATGTCTCTTTTAACTTTCTTTCAAAGGCAGATGGAAGGATGATATTTAAACAAAAAAATTAAATCAAGGAAATCACTGCATTCTATATAACAGACACGAACCAATGTTTTAATCAGAGATGAAAGATGTATTACGGCCATGCATCTAAAACATCCTATTAATCCTAAATGGCAATTACCAGCAATAATTTCACCCATCCATCCAAATAAATGGGGAAAAAAGAACGAGTTGAATACTAGTGGACTCAAGAACTTTTAGAAGGGTTGAATGAGTTTCGCCTCCAGAAAACACAATCACTCAACCCAACGGTAAAATATAATTCTCATCTTATTATTCCGTATCAGTTCCCACACGTCACAGCAGCATTAAAAAGGGTGTCGTGATACTGGATAATCCATTTGTTGTCCTCCACCCAGCACCTGGAGAGAGGCAGGGGCAAAAATAAATTGTTATTTCTCTTTGCATTTCTCGAAGTTGAAAAGCCGATAAAAAGAAGCATCATTAGCCATCTCCATCACAAGAAACGAACATTAATTACGAACAGAAACCCCCCATCGAGAGCGTTAATGGTGGGTACCAGAAGTCAAGAAAATACCTTGTTGAGATATTATCCTATCCGATGAAATAAATGGATGATCGGAGGAGAAAACAAAAAAGAGAAACACGTCTACATTTATACGTCCAAAGAGTGATGACGCTTAAGTGTGAAGTGCAAATAAAAACACGAGATAGGGTGTTGTCCAATAGGAGGGCGTCATTGGAGGTATTGTTGGTGGCGCTTGTAATTGGTGCTCGCTTCATCGGTAAATGATGCTCCATGATGATCATGGTGGAAGCGAATGCTGCCATAGAGGGAAGGGAGGCAAATTAAAGGGGGAAATTCTCGGATGCAGTCGAATCTCATATTAGACATTGAACAGACATAGGAACAAAAGTCGTGAGACTTTTGGATAATTCTTAAACTTTTCTCTACAAAATTATTCATCTTATGCGTTTTGATTAAGAGTTCTTCAAGAAATAGAATATAATATTGGATATAATGCATGTATAAAGTTTACTTTGTCTTTTTTTTATCTGTAGTTGAATTCTTATTATTCAATCGTACATATTTGTGAACAATTAAATAATACTTCCATAAACATTATATTTTGTAAGGTAAATGAATCATATCTTCGGAATTATTTTTTTATATTGAAGGACTTAAAAATTCTTTCTAAATCTAATATCCGCGGCTCAGAATAGTATCTAAGATTGATTGGTTTATATAGCGAAAGGATCGGATCTGGAAAAACTACACAAAGCAACACTATTTTCGTCAAGCAAATGAACATAGACATACAAGTTAAATATTACGAACACAGAAAAGAAAAATACTTTCAGGATAGTGAAAGGAATCGAACCAATAGACAAGTACTCTAAGACAAAGTACAAAATCCTGCTCCAAGTTAAAATGGTTTTACAATTCAAACAAGACAATAAAAAGAGACAAAAATAATCATTCAGATCCGATATCAGTTCATTAATCCACAAATGAATAAACACAAGCTTGATTGAATTAGTCTCAAAACCAGTTAATCTATATTTTTAGCCATGCAAATGCCAAACCCCGCTATAACCAACCCTAAAAAGAAGTCTCTCCAACACAACCACACTTCCCCATGTTCGCGGGAAACAAACAATGCTCCCTGAACCATTCTGCTTTTTACTTTCTTTTCCTCCTTCTTTATTCTTATGTTTGGTACAGCTTGGCCAAATACGGCCATTGCGCCATAAGACCCCAAACCAACCAAACTTAAACCATCTACACACCGAACCCCATGCGAATTGGTATACAATCCCCCTCAATCCAGAATTAAACTCAAAAATTAAGAAATTCAAATTAAAAAGTTATGGGAAACTTAGTAATCTTTTCCTTTGCACAACTTAAATTTGTGGTTTAAGTAACATAATATAAATAAAGCTGAATCTTCGAAATTATTTCTAAGTCTCTCCACAACACAACCATAGGCGCGGAACCCACAATGTTCTCTGAACCATCTGCACACCGATCCCTGTGCGAATCGGTATATAATACTCTGCCATCACAGAATTAAACTCAAGAATAAAAAAAATCAAATTAAAGTTATAAGAAACTTAGCGGTCTTTCGTTGCACAGCTTAAATTTGTGATATAAGTAACCTACAATATAAATAAAGCTGAATCTTTATAATTATTTCTACAAGTCTCTCCAACACAATCATGCCCATGATGAACTAACCCTAACCATCTGCACAAAGAACCCGAAGCAAATCGGGGTATACAATCCTCTATAATCACAGAATTAAAATCAAGAATTAAAAACAAATCAAATTAAAAAGTTATGAGAAACTTGTCAGTCTTTTATTGCACTACTTAATTTTTTTGGTTTAAGGAACTTACAATATAAATAAAGCTGAATTCTTCGAATATTTCTGTCTCTCCAACACAACCATACCAGCGATGAACGAACAATGTTCTCTGAACCATCTGCACGGCGAACCCAGCGCGAATCGGTATACAATCCCCCGCAATCACAGAATTAAACTCCCAAGTCTTCAGAACTGCGTGCTAAGGGTTAATATATCTCATCCATTTGATCCCCCATTAGGGGGATCTGGGCCTGTCTTTCCCAGGAAGGGGAAGGCTTGGCATTAATCCCAAACGATATTCATTAATTAAACATCGCCTATGAAAAGGCGGGTGGTGAGAGGTTACACCCTAAAGGCCGAGAACGGATATTATGTGCCTGGGGAAAAGGAGATCATTCCGACCATCACTCCTAGCAGCAAAACTTTTCTGCGCGTCTTCCAATTAATTGAACAAGATCCACTGGAGGCTCTTTGTTCCAGGCAGACGGGATGCAAAATAACAATTTATAATCAAGTGTTATTTTGACGTGTGGTTCCCGCTGGAAGAGGAAATCTGGTGTTGGAAGGCATTGACAGACGTTTTAATCGCATTTCCATCGACCTGTCTAGAATGGAAGTATTGAATAATTTCAAATGATTTTCGGGAATAGATTTTGGATGTTTTGCTTTTGTCTGGTTGTTTTACACTGGATTCACCTTGCTCAGTATTCGAATTTGTTTTCATAGAAGATCTCTGAGAGGGATTTTCAATGTAAACAAACAATTCAGACTGAATGCGATTTTACTCCCATTACCCAAGTGCAACGTTAAAATGTTATTTATCGCCGTTTTGCAATGTTTGGCGCTTAATCTGATTGGCGTTGACTGATCAAATATCATATATTGGAAATCACAGACAGCTTTGTCAATATTCAGAAGTGGCTATACTAACACTCAAATTTCAATATAGACATAAAATGTTTGTCCTAAATACACAAACTTACAGGCTTCCCTGGCTCACATGGTTTTGCGTGTTGGTTTGGATTCTTATGACCTTTTTAAGAATCCTTTGATGGTTCTGGACTTTTTAAAGACGAGTGGTTTCATACACTTGGTCTAGCATGTGCTGTGGACCAAGAGGAATTAGAAAAACTACACTATAGTATATCAATTCGGAATTTATTCTTTGAAATTTTTTTTGGCGATGTGCTTAAATTATATTCGAAAAACAAGACATGTTCATATTACGAATAGAAAACAAGTTCTGCCGCAGAAATACTACCAGCTCCTATATTTAGCTTGACAGAAAATTCCTCTCATAGAGAGATGGGAAAACTGCGATCTCTGCATAAGTACGTCCACTGAATGTATTGCAGAGTACTCGAAGGAGTAGTAAAAATGTAAAACGTCAAAATATGACTATTAAAAATTAAAAACCTGTGAACTATTGTCAACGATCATTTTGATCGTGCAAAAACATCCACCATCATCAGATGGTAATTGTAATGGTAATTAATTAACGTCGCA
Organism: Meta bourneti; assembly: GCA_933210815.1. Taxonomy (NCBI): domain Eukaryota; kingdom Metazoa; phylum Arthropoda; class Arachnida; order Araneae; family Tetragnathidae; genus Meta; species Meta bourneti. The sequence goes on along the minus strand of OW119929.1, from coordinate 71,235,228 downwards.
CTGAAGCAACACAACGGGCTAATGCACTATCATCAGGAAGGTAGGTATTTAATTAGCGTCACACCGGAACAACACAACGGGCTATTAGCGATGGTCCTGGATCAATCCCGAGGAGAACCACCTTCATCAGGAAAGAAGTAAGCAACGAGAGGAAAAAGTTTAAATATGTTGTTCTATAGAGAGGTTTAACCACAAACTAACATTTTTAACTTAATCTTCCAGGCCGCGTGTAATGGTGGGAAAGCGCTAGAATCATTCACTATTGTGTTCAACAACGTAAAAATAGTTAAAACTTCTCTGTTGTTCAATAGATCTCGGAGATTGGACCACTTTCACGTTTTTGAAATAAACTGGTGAGGTAAGTAGGTATGTACACTGCTGGCCACCCAAATTGCAACACCAAGAAAGACAAGAGATATCACAACAAAATTTATTTTGTAGATAACATGTTGACCAAGTATCAAATGATTAAATTTATAGACTTCTGTGAAGTGTGGTTCCTGCCAAAATCAGTAGCCAGAGTAGCCGCCATTGTTGGAGATCAGCGCTGCCACACGCCTCGGCACTGATTCAAAGAGACTTTGGATGTGTTCTTGGGGTACAGCAGACCAAGCAGCTTCCACACGTTGCCAAAGTTGATCTGGTGTGGCAACTGGGGATGCATTCTGGGTCAATCGTTGAGCAACCATGGACCACATGTTTTCTATCGGCGAAAGATCCGGAGAGCGAGCTGGCCAGGGAAGCAATTCAATCTGGCGATTGACGAAGAACCCTTGGACAATGCGTGCCACGTGTGGTCGCGCATTATCCTGTTGAAATATGGCTGTGGGCAAGCCCTGAAGGTAAGAAAGGACAACTGGCTCCAACATCTCGGAGATGTAGCGCTGGCTGTTTAAAGTACCGGCAATGCGTACTAGAGGAGTGCGAGAGTGATATCCAATACCGCCCCATACCATAATACCCGGTGCAGGACCAGTGTGGCGGTGCATAACGCAGCTGTTCAGCATCCTCTCTCCACGGTGTCTCCAGACTCGAATCCGACCATCGTGGTGTTGCAGACAGAAGCGTGACTCGTCAGTAAAGACAATTTCATTCCATTCTGCCGTCCACATCCTTCTTTCATCGCACCATTGGCGGCGGAAACGTCTGTGGTTCTGCGTCAAGGGTAGACGAAGCAATGGACGTCTTGCGGACAGACCACTCTGCTGTAAACGGCGTCGAATGGTACGCGCAGACACTGGATGATGCGGTACAGACTGAATGTGCTGTGCTATGGTTCGTGATGTGGCTGAGCGATCCGTCACTGCCATACGCACAATATGCCTGTCATCACGTGAAGTGGTGCACTGAGGTGGATGCGATCGAACACGTCGGTCCGTCGTACCCTCCTGCATCCAACGATCACATATCCGCATTACAGTTGTTTGGTTTTGTCCAACACGACTACCGATTTCCCTGAAAGATAATCCACAATCTCGGTAGGCCACTATCCTTCCTCTGTCGAACTCGGATACTTGATCAAAAGATGATCGCTGTTTTCTACGAGGCATAATTGATCGTTTTTTTTGCAAAAACCACAAGAAAAACACAATTGCCATACTTGAAATCGTCGAAATCTCCAAGCCTTAAATAGCGCTTTGAAGTGGCGCCACAGGCGCGCGTGATGTGCGTCTGCACTGAAATTCTAATCATTTGCATATCTCACCTCCGCTAATGCATGTTGTAAATTTCATATTATTTGCATGCTTCCTTCAGGGTGTTGCATTTACGGTGGCCAGCAGTGTATTTTAATTAACGTCACACTGGAGCAACACAACGAGCTATCAGTGACGGTCCGGGATCCATCCCAATGGGAAAGTCCGAGGACAATACCACGTAATTTTGAACCCCTTGGTAAGATGACGAGGCAACACCTGAGCTGGCACCCCACTCTCCAAACTTCCACAACAGTCCAACGTGATCAAACTGGTGAGAAAATCCCCAACAATGCTGGTTGCGTTGCTCCAGTGCGACGTTAATTCAACTATCTGCCCAACAGTGTTGCCTGATTACAGATTTGTTGATTTCTTTATTTTTCTATTCAGAGAGAGCAAAAGAGGTTGCACTAAATATGATTCATATACAGGAAATATTTTTCGAATAAGTTAAAACTCTTAATTTTTATCCCGGCCAAATACTGGAGCAGCAAACGACAACATGCAACTTGCGCATGTGTACTCCGTTTCTATACTGAAAATTTGTCGATACGCATGAGCATTTCAGCATTTATCGATTCGGAAGACCGATACAAAATTGCCCAATCACTCCAAGGAAGATCCAAGCAGGAAAAACAAGTTGTCCTTTGCCCAAAGCTGACAGTTTGGAACATTTTTTTTGCACCAGAGACTGGCCACTACGGGGCAGCTTTCGTAGCAAAAATAAACCACCAGGAGGGTTAACATAACGCACGATCAATTTCACATCGCCTACACCAAATCCATGCGTGAACTGAACACCCATAGCTATAATTACCTACAAAATTACCAGGAAATTCCAGCTATCAGTAACGAACAAACACAACGTCTAAATTGAAATACACCCCGGCAAATAACATGGAACCGGGGACAATAAACCCCTCATTCTTACACCCCGCTCATATACCGTAAACGCCCATGAAAAAGTTTCATCAATCACTGAAAGGAGGGAAACAACAATTAGGGGTGGGAAAAAATGAGAATATAATGAAGCAAAGGGGGTGTCTCGGAAGGATATGTATGAGTGTCATACCACAAAAACGCCCCATCCCATCTTCTCCCAACCCCCTAATGTTCGTCCTATTGATTCAAGGGGGTGGGAGGTTATATCCTTAGTTCTTATACTGTTACCCTCACCCCTTTTCCCGCTTTGTGTTGCACTTTTCATAGGAATACGCCCTTTCGTCACTTTGGTTGTATTTTTTTTGCTTGAGTATCTCAGTTGAATATCTTTGACGAGTCATTTTTCTGTTTATTATAGAGTATTGTATGAAGTTCCCCAGATTCATATAATGGACGGCTGGAGCATTTTTTCGTTAATTACATACTTAAAAACGAATTAAATTAATATTGATATAATTATATTTCTCTAAAATTAGCAGGCAGGTTTTGAGGAAAAATATTATCCGAGAAAGTAATATTTGAGTGCATAATACGTATTATCTTATTCAGTGATATAGAAGACACTTTTAAATTTTTGCTTTATGCCATACCAATTATGCCATAACACAAGCTGTTTCTGATTATACTTTTGTAATCAAGAGTACAAGTTGATATATAACAAAAGAAATTGTTACAGAGAATATATAAAAATTATGATATCTCATAAATTTATTGTGATTTTTGAGTCGTTGGAACGTGTAACGTAAACTCCTACTACATATTTTTGATACTTAACATTAGTTTAGCAGTCACCAGCATTGTATATTCAATGCAATAGTTTAGTATCTCTAATGTTAATTTATTATATTTCATTATGTTGAAGGTTTTCATGGGACTTCATAGTCTAATGCATAGTTTCTCAAACTCTTTGATTCAACGCCCCCTTTTCAAAGACAAATTTTCATCTCCCCTCTGTAAAAATATCTTCACTAATAATTAATTGCAAGTGTAGCTGTGTAACTTAAGAATTTCAAAAGCTACTTTGAAAGTAAAACAATTTGGAATTGAAATTATAAAGTTATTTATTAAAACGAAATAACAAAAAAATAAGTTTAGTTGCATATTAACACACTAGATTGATCACTATTATTAGAAATTAGTATCAATCAAATTAGTTAGATAAAAAATAATCACTAATGAAACGAATGAGCCTGCAGTTGTGCTAACAATTTATTCGTCATATGCATCCTTAAATCTCCAGTCAATTATTTGAAGTCAGTTTCTCTTTTTAATTAAAAGAATCAGTGCACCACTGTAATGAATGTCTGTATAGTTACGTTTATAAGTGCTTTCTTAAAACATTTTTAGAAAGCAAACTTTTTAGCATCTTTTTATTTCTTACTCTTGCACCTCAATGCCCCTATTTCCACGAGACCAGCATTTTCTCTAAGATTCCTTCACCTTCCACATTGGTCTGTAGGGTACACTTTGGGAAAATATGGTATGGAGTTATTTTAGTCATTAAAAAATTCCATTTTATTTGTTAACTCAAGACGGTTTTTTAAGCACCGATGATTGAACACTGTGTGAAGCAAACCTTCTCTACGGCAAGTGCTATTGTAATTTTTCAAGCTTTAGATACGCTTGAAATTTTCGCGTTTCCATATTTCATTCGCATGAGTCCAACAAGGAACATAAAAACGCACACTCTGACAAGTCAAAAACATTTTAAAACAAGGGAGGAACAAAAAAAGTACCGATCTCTCCAAGTTAAATTCCTCCATGGACCAAAACTTTCCCATAATCTCGTGACGATACACTGAACAAGAAGGGAAAAAAATATTTTCCCAAAGCTACTTATGGATTTTTCTGCGAAAATGGGAAATGACACAGTACATCAGACGCACTGAAAAGGAAGAGAGAAATAGAGAGGAAGAGAAAAAAGAATGTCATTACTCCAACCAACCATTAGTCTCAGAAAGCACACACACACCACAAAACTGTGGGGAGAGATCCGTTCCAATGGCTGGTAAAAAAACACGAAAATATCGGTCTCATCCGTTCGGCCCCCTGCCGATCACCACTGCAGGGATCATTAGAAGCAAGCGGAAGGATGCCCAAGAGGAAAAAGATGCTGGCGCAAGAGAAAGTAATGTGCTTTCCATTCTCTGTGACGACAGTTTCGCTTTTCAGAAGTTTTCCAGCTGGCTTTTGAGAGGAGGACCACCCTACTGTGATAGCGGAATGCAGAATAGTTTCCTTGGTGAATGGGACTATTATTGTCCTGCATCTTTTGCCTGATCGAATGGGTATTTCAAGTTGCATATCGCTTTTTATTCTATTCTTTAAAGTTTGGTGTAGTAATTTTTTACATGATTCTTTTTGGGTGTGAGTGCAAAATGTCGGCTGGATACACTTTAAAACCATTTCTCTAAACTCTCGACAGACCACGGTGTTGAAGAATCTGGATATTTTTCAATCTAGAGCTTGAAAATACGAGTTGGAATTCTGAAAAATAGAGAGCTTTTGATTTTGAAAACGTACTTCCGATGTTCTTTATGTTCATCTGGCACCTAATAATCAATATGAAAGATGCAACCATGTTCTTTGGGCCATTCCACACTCTCTTATTGAACATCACAGATTATAGTCATGAAAATGGCTGAATATTCAATTGTTCTTTATTAATAATTTTTTTTACCTAAATTATCTTCCGCTCAGATAAGCTTATCCCAAATTTTTGGATATATCCAACATTTTTTTCTACATAAAAAGAGCTAATATCAAGCCTTCAAGGGATATCTCTTGTCATGTTGAGTTTTCCATACATGGTGGTATAACCCCTTGTGTTGCTCCAGTGTGACGTTAATTAAAATACCTACCTACATACCTACCATACATGGTGGCTTTATAGCTCTTTTTTGCATGGAAAAATGGCATGTAAACCAAAAATTTAGGATAAGCTTACTTGAAAAAATGATAGCTTAAGTTCAAAAATGTTTTTTGATTAATAAAGAAAAGTTGAACGCTCGTGCAACTATTTCCATGACTAAAATCTGTATGTTTCATAAGTAACAGAGGGATGCCTCTTTTAAGCTAGAAAGTATGTAATAACTAGTTTACAACTACTTGCGAAAAGGGTAATAAAATTCATATTATATTGATGAATGTTAACCAATTCATTTAATAGCTCATTACAAACCAGTAAGGGATAAAAAGTAAGGGTTTGTACATAAAATGACTAATTTACTGATGTACAGATAAAGTTTTTGCTGTTTATTGGTTTAAAAGAAAGAGGCATTTCGATAAATATTTAGGTTTCTACGGAGAATGGCAGCGGAACCTAGTTTATAAAACGAATTTTACAGCATGATCAAGGAATACGTCTATTTCCAGCGTTGAGTTTGTGGTCCTTTCACTTTCTCAAACAGGAGTAAGCCGACACCCCTAAGTGAATATTTTTAACATACCGGTGAACTTTTGTCCAGAATCCAATCCTAATGTCCCGTTCTTCTCGCACAAGAAATTTACTGGATTACTTTCGCTAGGAATTGGTGGAAAATTTAATTTAATTTCTTGTTCAAATTTTTGTGCATTACATTTTTATAACTATAATGTTAGTTCTCAAATCACATTTTATGTGAATTATTTGTAGATGCAGTGCGTCAGAACCATTCATAATAAATGCAGTTTCTTCGATTTAAATGTTGCAAAACAAGAATTTTAAAATGGGCCATTTACTAAAAGTGATTTTTTAAATAATTAAAAAAAAGTAAATATTAAGGACAGGAAAATGCTTTGTTGTTGTTCCTAATGGCAAATGTAGTCAGCTCGTCATTTTATCTGGAATCCCAATAGAGTTTAGAGAGGTGCCGGACCTGTTGTATTGAGAAGTTTAGGTCCAGGCAGACTAGGAGGTGATGCCATCCATTCTGGAACTGGAAAGTTCTTCAAATTGTGCCTTCCCTGGAGGATTATATCCCGATTCTCTCCAGATGTGCTACAAGGCAAAAATGACAGTTCTAAATCTGAAAAAAGTATCACTTCTTTTCTTGTTTTATTGTCCTGCCATATTTTTTTAATATTGTTTCATTTCTTATGCTTTAATTTAGAGTGGCTTTTTATCATCTTGGATGCTTCTTCTGGTCAAATGCCTTTTAACCGTCCTAGTGGTTGTCTCGACGAGGTATCTCGTCATTAGCAAAACCGAACAGATATTAATGGACGAGATATGTCATCAATAGAAAAATTGACCAGATCTCCATCTCGTCATCATAAAAAGATCGTGAATAGCAAGGTGATCTTGATGGACACGATATCTTGTCGAAACTACTTGAAGGTTAATCGCATCTGTAGAATCTGTAGAAGGTGGCTTCTCATTTATTTCGATTTCAGTACATATTTCTGCCAATCTGTCTGACCCAATTCTTTACATATAATCTGAAAAGATGTACGTCGCTTAGAATATCTCTGAGAAAATCTTATTAGAAATATGTTTTGAGGTATAATAATCTATGGAAAAATTGGGTCTCTCTAACTCATAAACAAGACCACGATTAGACATGAACCATGTAACTGTGGGGAAAATAGGTCTTATGATGTGAGTTGGACAATGTTACGGCTCCGAATGAAACACCAATGCTTTCTCTCACATTCAAAAGTTTTTGTCTGCAAACCTTTCTCAAGATCCATCCCCTTTTGTCTCTCCTCAGATCTAGGATATTTCGTCTTTCCGAAGAGAGCCCTCTACGTCTACGCAATCGGTGACGGTAAACCGATACCCTAAGTGCATTTTTGTAGCGTACCGTCGAGCTTTTGTCCCGGAATTCGATCTCGATGTCACGTACCTCTCGCGTAGGAAAGAAAACGGAACCGGAGCGGGATCGTGGGGGAAAGGAGATATGCCGGCGAAGCGGCGATCCATCGAGACACCACAAAGAGATCTAAATTTCATTTGGAAAGCTGGACGGAGCAACACTAAACCCGAAACCTCCATTGAATCGCGTTTGCAAAAAGATGGCGGGGGTGGAGATTGCTTTTTGTGCATCAGATTTAATATTGCTTCCTATTAGCATGGATTGTAATGGATATCTGCTTATGAGAGCTGAATTGTTTGAGTTTTATCTTGTTTCGAAATATCGATTAACATTTGTTTCTATATCCAACAAAATATTTGCGTTCGTACAATCGATAATGATACTTTAATTTCATTGTGAGAGGGGTTTTCAAAGAAAACAGACTATGGGAGAAGCAAAAATACTTAAAACAATGAGTAACGATACTTTAAATTTCATTTCGAGCGGGGTCTTCAATGGAAACATAAACTATCGGAGAAGAAAAACTTCCGGTTAGGAACTAATTTGATTTACCACAGTTTTTGGCGATGTTTGTCGGTATGTTAAAATTAGCGACATGTTATTCGAGCAACATGCCAAACAAAGCCAGACATTATAAAAGAGGTTGCCAAACACTAGCTTCCTCTGTACTTTAGCTTTTTGTAACTTTAACTAACTAGCTTTACTTAAAGAACACTTTTATATCACGCATCACCGAAACATTATATTGAATGTATCATTTTACTTCTAATCAAAAACATAATGATCGTCAATTTTTAACCAATGGATATATCTAAAAAGCTGCGTTGTCATTCACTTCAAATAAATCTACTAAATGTTTGCAATATCCATTAAACAAATGTAGTCGAAAACAGTTCATCTATATGATACAAAAGAAGTGTTTATCTAAAGTATAAATATCAACCTGATGCTTATGGTTTCAGTTTCTTAGAAATGGAAAATTTTGTAGCATTGAAAAGGAAGCAACATTATTGTAGAAATTATGTAACATATATATATACATCTGATCATAATCATGCATTGCTTATAATTAAGGATTTCAACCATTTTCAAGATAATCATCCAATATCACTATTTTATTCCACGCTTTGAATCGCATCTTTGAAATACAATGATTAAAATCACATTATAGATTTTTAATTTGGATCTATAAAAATATTATAAAAACACAAAAACGAGTGATAAGTAACATGAAAACTAAACTTAAATACTATTGCCTGGATACTATACTAAAATGTTACTACCAGGATACTATACTAAAATTTTACTATCTAGATACTGTTCGAAAATTCCAATTTTGATGGTGAAGTTTTCATGTTTGCATCTAAGAAATATTGCCAGAACCACATTATGTATGTTTAATTTGGAGTCTCTAAGAAACAAATTATTATAAAAACAACAACTAAGAGATAAGTAACATTTTGTATAGAAAACTATACTAAAATGTTACGTCCTGGATACTACGCTGAATAGTATTGTCTGCATACTATACAAAAATTTCAATTTTAATAAGGACTTCTTCATGTTTGCGTCTAAGCAATATAACCAGAACCACATTATAGATCGTAAATTTGGAATCTCTAGAAAACAAATTATTCCAAAAAAAACTCAAAACCAAGAGGCCTTAGTTCCTTAAAACACTACAAATATGGAACACATAAAAAGTAAGCAAAAAACAAGAAACCTTCGAGATCAATTGTCTGCGGCATAACATGGCAGGGATCCAATCACAACACAAACTTTCGTCACCAAGCAACGGTTAATATTTTAAAAGGACTAACCAATGGCGACGTAGGGGAAGTGGAATCGATTTAATATTCATGCCCTGTTTCTGCTCAACTGAAAGGGGATCAGTGAGGGGGTCAGTAAATGAATGGAGGGGAGACGGGGAAACACATAGGTATCAATTCAAAACTCGCACGAAATGTGTGAAGAGCCAATGAGATGGCTTTTAATGGTGTATATCCGATGGTTTGTTTTAAACGAGATTTCGATTCACAGCATTCCCCCGTTAGGGGCTGGGGTTTATTGAGAATAATAAGATCGAGGGCTCTCTTGTTTTGAGAAATTTTCCGTACTAATTCACAAAAATTCTTCGTGTTTCCCAATTTTGCGAAGCCTTCAAAAAAAACTTTTTCGATGGGCTGTGAAATACTACCTAGAACAGACAGTCACCATAAATTCCAAAAGCGAGGGAAGTTCTAATCTTCAAGATTGACATGGAGCTGAGAAATTGAAAGTTTTCTTTAATTTGACTCGAGCTTTTCTTCAAAATTTGTTTTTATCCATATTGTATACTAATATTAGAAAATGACTAGCTTTTGAACCCTTTTGTATGCATTTATTGAACGCGTATTTTCGTTCATTGTGCATTTTTATATCCTAATTTGCAGACAGTTTGTATCTTATTTCATCTCTTCTACTCTGAAAATTTTGCAAATTTTGTAATCCTTTCCTGACGTCATTGTATGTATTTGCGCGTCCATGTTTTGTCCTTGACTTGTCTTTAATTCTTTAAATAATGCTCTTTTTTGTTTGTTAAATGTTTTATATGTATTGCAGATTCCTTTGTCCCTCCCTTATCCTTGAAACTCTTCTGTAAGGCAGACTATACATCTGAGGTAAGTAAATATTTTAATTAAAGTGTATGTATACACTAGAAATCACGAAAATTGACCAAAATATCGATCTATTTTTTAATAATTCAAAATATTATTCAACCTCTTAGCTTTCAAACGATATCAAGACCTTGTAAATATTCGAAATAGTATTCAAGTTACAAGGATTTGGGCTAGGTACTGTCACCATAGACAAACACGTTTCCAAAACTTTAAACTCGATTTCTGAAGAACTATGTTTTTGCAATAGGATGTTTCTTTCGAACAGGATAACTCAACAATGAATTTATCTATTATAATTACTTTTGTGTCATTATAATCTAAATAATACAGTGGATGTTTTGACCCTCAGTCGAAGTTATTGGTTAAGAAATGAATTTTTAGTTGATTTTTAAATGTTGAAATTCCTGAAAAAATCTTGATTTTTTAGACTTCCTTCGTGAAAAAAATTCTAAAAAAGAACGTGTACCCTCTAGCAAATTGATGGAGGGTCTAGACAAAGAATACTATTAGGAGTAATTTCCAACAGGAATTGTCTTTCTGAACACATTAGAATTTGAGATATCACTGTTAAAAAAACATGCTAATTAGCTAATTATACCTAAATTAGATAATTAATGAGTAGCTTAATCAAAAATTTTCACATTAAAATGAGTTTAAGCATAAACCAATGACCTATTGTGAAGAAACTGGATTTTTAAAGTCAAAATTTAAAAAATGTTCTAGTGTATACGTACATCTTAACGTCACATGAGACTATACAGCTGAAAGCCACACAGGTAAAACAGTGTCCGCCTAAAGCGTCTAATCTAATCCAAACAGTTATAAACATCTTTGGCTTTTTCTGTCGTACAACATTTAAGTATTACAGTAACCCAAGTTATATCGTGTTCCAATACATCGCGTATCCGTCAATATTGCTCTTCCTTTGCTTTTCCCCTCATGAATTTTTGATTTGTGAACAGAAAATCTCAATCTATTTCTCTAGAATTTAGAGCTCAAGTCTTGTTTCATCAGTTATCCTAATTTTTTTATCCTATACCTGTCTCCGTCCTCTCGGTCATCATCAAATCGAGTTCTGAAGTTGGAAAATATGGCTTAGAACACAATATACAGTATTATTAGCAATAGTCAGGGTAGTTCTTGAAGTGGTCTCCAGTCATTTCGTCCAGTTTGCAAAGGAAATCTGATCTCGCTACATCAATACGGTATAAATGCTATTGCAAGTAGTGTAATCATCAAGTACTGTTACTGTACCAGTAACGTGCTCTTTTATTCCTATTTTAAAACGTTTTCCTAGGTTAATTAACTATTTGAACATTATAGATTTATATAGAATTCTTATAGATTTTTCTGGATGCACCAACACAAACCACTAATTAACTATTTTTAAAAGTATATTTTGTTCTTTTCAGGTTTAATTTATGTTTACTTTATTTTAAGCGTATCGTTAAAGTACACTTCGTCTGTTAAATTTCCAAACTGATTTGCTATTGGATGTTCAGAATGAGAAAAAAAGAATGTTATAGGATTATTTCTTCGCAACTAAGTTTCGCTTTGTTTTTTCAAGTTAGTTACTTTTGAAAGGTTTTATTAAAGAAACTTATTTTTTTCTAAAAAATCTATGCAATTTTCAAACTGTTTACCATAGAATTTAGATTACAAATTTTCAAAAAATTGAAAATTTATGTTTAGACATTTGATCTTAAGGCTAAGTTGAAATTTATATAAGGGGATTCTCAAGTGTATAACTCAATAGTAGTTCATGTGGATGTAGGATAACAGTTTTCTAAACAGAGAACTTTAGCATTCAATAAAAGCAGCTATATAAAAAGAGACAAAATGTCAAGTTTAGCTTCCTGGTCTTTAAAACTCCTGAAACGCTGTCTGGAGAGAAGAATCCAGAGCCTAATGCTTAATAACAAATATATCAGCTTAGGAAGGATTCAAGCACATGATGGAAACGAAGAAGCAAAAATTAGTATAAGAGGCAATGATGATGGAAGATATAATCAAAGATCTGAACCAGCAAGAATCAGCAAAAAAGAAACAGCTGACAACTTAGTTAGCAAAACGGGATGAAACAGGTAAGACGGATCTCACAAAATTGCTGTCTAATTGAACGCAGCAGGTTGGATCGGAAAAAGGATACATTTTTACATGGTTGGGAGCCCATTTGCATACATCCTAAAGAATTAAGAAAAACTCTTTTTAATGCCCGACCACTGACCTCTTCGGCCTTCGGCACTACAAGGGGTGAACTGGTGGCTATTTGCGAGAGAAAAACCAGGGGCAGACGTCGTAACTCTTAAAAGGAACAATCACCAACATTCATACGCTTACAAACCGAGATTAGAACCAGGAACCTAATTAGACTATCAAATAGGTGGAAAAAATTGAGAAAATAAATCTTGATATGTATTCTTGTAGCCAATTTGTACCACTCTTGCACTCACTTTATCATTGTGCGTGTGTCACCCTTTAAAGTATCATAGCATATCGAAGTAGAAACAGCACACCAAATGAAAATCGTGAATTCCGGAACAGCAGATTCGAGGATTAGGATCATTAATGTAACAAAACTTATTGAATTTAATCATGATTATCCAAAGAAATTACTTATGACTCACATAGACATTAACTTCTGAAATCATAGAACCGAAAACAACTTCTACAGGGCATTTAACCCTCTCGCTGCGCATCCCGCGATTTCCGCGGGCAACGTAGAAGTAGCAAAATTTGCGCAGCCCGCGATTTCCACGGGGGTGCATTTTTGCCGTCTATTTAACTGTGCAACCCGCTCTTTCCCCATTCATGGTTTCGTTTCGGCTTTTCTGTAATGTTTAATTGTTTATTCAAATCTGGGTTAACAGATGGCTTTAGATGTCCACATTTCTGCGAAATATACAAGCATTTTTTGCAGCATTTTGCGCGCTCTTTTCAAAGCTCAAAGATGTCTGGCAGGAAGCGTTTAGCGAGTGATAAAACCTACATTCCTGACAATATTTCCGACACTGATAGCAGTTCTGACTCTGATATCAAGTATATTGAAGATAGTTATAGCGAAACTGATGAGAATTTCTCGGATTTCTCTGCGGATAGTGATTTCTAATAATTCTTCATTTTTAATAAATGTTTTGTAAGTATTTTGCATATTTTCATTAGTATATACGTTTTACCTTTGTATTTCAAAAAATAAATCATAATTTAACCAAGATTAATTTTCAAAATTTTGCTTTTATATGATTATTCTTCAATTTCAATATTCCGACAACCTTTTTTTATGATCTAATTCTATATAGAAAAAAAACTCTTTTACAAAAATTTTTTGTATATTTTAACTCTAAAATATATGTAGATTTGAAATATGTAATAAAAAAATACGCAATTTTTGAACCTATTTTGATAAAAAAAAATTACGCAGCGAGAGGGTTAAAGAAAGCAAACAAGAACATGTATAACCCACCTTTGAGTAAGTGTTAATAGTAATGAAGTTTTAATTCCTCTTCAGAATTGTTGGTTTCACAAATTTGTGGGTTCGAAAGTTGAGAGAGATAACGATTCTAGTCGAAAACGTACAATTCCTTTTCCTTTTTTCACGATGCACTAGTACACTGTTTCACGATAATAGGAATTATAGTATTTTCTAGTGCTTGTGATTAATTGCTTTAATTTTAAAAACACAGAAAATTTTAAAAACCCGAAAATCGAGGACGAGCTTACTGTTGTTTCATCAGCAATCCATGATTGAAACCCTGTTAGGTTCGATTTATCTCTGGGTGCATTTCTCGCTTCTGTGTCAGTAAAAATTTCCCCTGTACTTGTTGGTTAATTGACGTTGTCTGTTTTGTGTTTGAGTTTGTTTTGACACTTGGTCAAATATGTTCCTTGTGTAAAAAAAAAACCTGGGCCCTGGTAGCCCAGTTGGTAGAGTCGCGAATTAGCAACAGGTGGATTGAGAATTAAATGCATGTTAAATCTGTCGCGGCCTCAAATGTTCTCACGTTGGCGTGGTGTGGAAGTTTGGAGAGTGGGGTGCCAGTTCAGTCATCAGCTCGGTCACCTCGTCAGTTGACTGTAGTTCAAAATTTTGAGGTGTTGTCCACTTTGGGATTGATTCCAGACATTCGGCAATAGTCCGTTGTGTTGCTTCAGTGCGATGTAAATTTCCGAATCTACCTCCCATAAAAACCCAACCAACCGTAATTGAATTCCAGTAAAAACACTCATTGCTGGAAACAAGATTTTATGAATACATAACCGTTATCTTTTGAATATTCTAATGGCGTTCTCTGATAATCAGAATCACAGCACGGAAAATAAAATATATACTGTCAAGGCACTAAACGCAGATGGACTAATGAAACCCAAATGGATCTCTCACAAATCGCTCACCCCTACCTCTAACAACCCGAGAAAAAATGACTCCAGTCAACAATTCATACTTGACATTTCAGATTTGCTTTGCTGAATCCATTCCAGCCCACGCGCGAGCCCCAATCGACCATGCGTGACCTCCACCACGATCGTCATTGGACGCAGAGCGAAAGTTTCTCAGTTTCTGAGAAATCCTGCGATTACTCAGACGGACAGAAAACTGAATCCATTAGGGGGTGATGAATAATAAACTTGGGCACCAGCGCGAGTGACGGAACTGGTGAGCATGGACACAGGGGATATATCTAATGATATACAGGGGCTCGGCCATGTGCGTCTGATGAGCGAGAGAAGTTTTCATTGGATGGATTGGCTCCGCGAAACGTGACCATCAGAAGTCCGCCGTGAAATATATCAGAGAGAAAGAGTTGGATAATTAAAATGGAAGTGACCAGTGGCGTTCATGCTCAGAGGGTTTTCCTGTGGAAAGGGGAAATGGCAATGGGCGGGATGTCCGATTTGATGTTGGCTGCTTTAAGTGTGAATTAAATGAGTAGATTTTGGAATCAGCTCTTTGCACCTCAATGCACTCGGATGGGAGGTATAGTACGTGTAACTCCATTATAAAAATAATTGTAATACACATTTGATATAAGCAGAATCACCAGATAAATGATTTTTGAAGAGTATACCAGAACCCTGATTGTCCGGGGTAATGCGGATCGAGGCCATCTCAGATAACTAGAAACTCGGTAGGTAAGTAGTTAATTAACTTCGCACTGACGAAACACAACGGGGTATTGGCGAGGGCATCCTAGTATTGAACCACTGTCAGATGACGAGGTCAACACCTGAGCTGGCACCCCACTCTCCAAATTTCCGCTGCACGCCAACGTGAGGACATTTGAGGCCACGACGGATTTAAAATGCACTAGCCTCCAAGTACACGACGGTCTTTGGTTGGACCGAGTTTCGAAACTCACAACCCTCCGGTTGCAAATCCGTTACTCTTCCAACTGGGCTACAGCAGCCCTCAATGCATTCAGATGGGAGGTACAGTATGTGTAATTCCATTATAAATATAACTGTAATGCATTTGATATATGCATAATTACCAGATAAATGATTTTTAAAGGGTATGGTAGAACCTTGATTACTCGGGATAATGTGGACCGGGACCCACGGATAACCAGAAACTCGGATAATACGGACATAGTAACACAAAAGAGCTTATGAGAGAAATTTTCATTGTAATAAACAAACCAGACGGAATGCGAAGATTTTACTTCCGTTATCCAAATACTCTCGTCTGACACATATTGCGGTTACCTTAAAATATAGTTTATCACCGTTTTGGCAACGTTTCGTGTTAAATCCCGTTGACCAATTAACTATCATATCTCAATTCGGAATTCATATTTTAGAATTTAGATTAGCGACGAACTGAAATCGAATTCGAAAAGCCAACTGACGTCATGTTCGGAATACGTACAGGAATCACGTTCTGCCGCAGAAACACTAACACCAACTACCCATTTTACCTTGACAGAAAAAGCCTCTCATGCAAAATGCAGAAATAACTGATTGTGCTATTTGTTACTAATGCTGCTACTGAAAAATTCATAAAGCTAGGATTAAGAATTAGCTATACTCGGATTTGCAACAGTATATATTTATTCTGATAATTTTAAAATAAATCTGTGTGAGTTACTTGCATTTTAAACTCTTGAAAGTCTGTCCATGGCTTTCCGTTTTGCAGCACTTTCACTCACGCACGCAAGCTGCATCGTTTCATCTTTCATATCAATGCATTACAAACCGTATTGCATATTTTCATGTTGATGAGTTGTTCTTAATATATTTACTTTTTCATACCTTAGAAGTTTTTATTTCGTTTTCATTTTTACTTTAATGTTTTATCGTAATCTTAATGTTGGTCTGGTTGTTAATATGATACTTAAAAACTTATTGAATTTTTTGTCTAGCCTATCTATTTTTGGATCTTGCACCATAAAAGTCAAAACATCCAAACATCTACCAGCCAAATCAGAGTAAGTAATTTAGATTGCAAATAATTTTGTCTTTAATTATGCATCAGCGTGACTAATATCTTCTCTCCCAGTTAGTGACACTTTTACATGTAATGTATGTGTTTCTTTTATTGCCGTCCAGAGAAACTGATAAATATAGACGCCTTCCCTTATGTATAGAAGTGCTTTTTTACATACAACGTATAAGTGACTCGTCACATCAAACAATTTCTCTCTTCTGTGTTGGCAAAGCATTTGTCTGTGTCCATTGTGCTGTGTGTATGACCATTTACTTGACGTTGTTTGGAGCAGCTTGGCCGAATAAGGCTTTTAAATTTATTTATTTTTTAAGTTTACCTTTTAAGATTACTGTTAATAATTAAAGTCTGACGCCATAAAAACCCAACCAGTCAATCTGGGAACATGAGAAGATAAACTTTTCCTAGTAAAGGCGCAGTAAAGCACAATTGGATTACTATGCAAAAGCATAACCCAAACAGAATTGCAGATACTATATTCATGTGCAAAAATCGTCACAGTCTGTCTAAAAATTTCAAGTTCAAAAGGGCTCGGAACTAGTCATTCTTCTGATATCCTAACTAAAATTGCATAGCACTCTGGGACCATCAAAAGTTATTAAACGGTGAGAAGTGGCAGAAGTTTGGCTTGCCGTCTTTACTGTCAATTTTAGCTATAGAAGGATCAATTAGACAGGGACTAGGGCTTAAAATGGGTTCCGAACCACTACGAGCATAGCTAACAGAAGTAAAATAAAATAATTAAAGTTTGGGTCGATTACTGTATAGTGTGGCTCCGGTAAGAAGCCCATTTGAAGAAAGGTACAAGGGGAGTTCACAGGGAAAAGGTATGCTATACACATTTTCGGTAGAGATTATTGTGAGACTGACGAGAAGGCAGTCAACTTTGGGTCAGCCGGTTTTTGAACAGGTGTTAAAAGTCTTTAGGAGAAAGACTGCCAGAAGCAAAATCATTAATGACGATCGTCAAGGGTGGTTTTCACCCCTGAAAACTTGTTATGCTTGCTATCGCTTTTGACGCCGAGAGATAAACTTAGAACCAGAATCCGTGCTAAAGATTCCAGTGGTGGAGGCGCTTTGTTTACGTTACCACCAGTTCCCTAATTCAAAGAATAGACTCGTCAAAAACCACGTGACTCGACTGCCAACTCGCAGGAGCCGGTCGAAATTACTGCTATAGCTTTTGGCATCGAACAATAATCTCGGATCCAGAAACCACGCCAAGGACGCCAATTGTGGGAACACGTTGTTAATGTTTAAACTGCCCCAAATTTAAATAGACTCGTCCAAAACTACTCAACTCGAATGCCAACTCACCGGAGCCGGACTTTTAAACTACTTAAATCAGATTTTGTGTATCAATAATAGCAAATTTATCTCAGTCATAATGGTTTACTAATAGGCAAAATGTTATCAACAGTCCTGTTTAAAGTATCCAGTACTGTGTGGTCCGACTCTTGCCACAGCACCAGTTGTGTTGTTAATTTGTATAAAGCGATTGTCCCGCTGATTGAGGCAGAAATATCTCCAACGCATATTAAAGTATTATTCATCCGGAACAAGAAGAGCTGAAGGGTGCATTGCATATGACCATCCCTAATGATCCAATCCCATCTGAGGGATCGCTCTGGAAAGAGACTTATCGGGACTCGGCAGATAAGTGCCACGGAGTTATTTAAAAATTAAAAAAGGAAAAGATCATTTCCCCACATGGGAAGCAGATATAACAGCTCATTTGAGTGTACACCGTATCGGGGGTGTTGTCTCATTGACTCGACAATTTCACCACCTCAGGTGATTTTTATTTCAGGTGAGAACCTTATCTGCTCTTTCTCTCCTTTGGACTTAATGATCGAGGTTCGCTCTGAGGGGAATTGGACAAATTACGGAATGAGTATGTCTGGTAAATGTTCTCATGATGAGTTTTGAATCTCAATTGGCCATATACTATTGCCTTTCTAGCGCGTTACACTGTGTACAATTTTTAACTTTCAGAGTGCATACGAATATATGTGTTCTGCAATTTGCAGACTTTTCTGTATGACTTTTAACCAGTTTTGACCCTCGTTACTAATAGAATGTTTCCTGTGATCATTCGTAGGTCCCGATACAGAAGTATGTAAACACCATTTTTCCTAGACCAAATTTTACAGTTGGACAGTAGTTGTATGCTTACAGTTTCACAGTAGGTGCTCAAATTTGCATCCCTCAAAAGCAATGTTGACAGCGCATGGATTGCCGTACTAACTGAACAAATTTCCTGACGAGCGGTGTCCTCCAGTAAATCCAGATGGCGCTTGTGGACATTCATCACTATGTGAATACGGTTTAATTTACGATTTAATCCTGTCTCCTTTTTACAGTTTGTGAATTAAGTTTTGAAACACTCTATAGGATTCAAAAATTGTGCAACTGAGACAAATCTTGCATTTTAATATTCTTTGAAAAAAAAAAATGCGTTTCCAAAAAAAACCATCACAAAATCCATCTATTATTTTGATTTCTTAGTTTATATTTTGTAAAGTTAGAGGTCGTTTGTGACAAAAAATTTCTGTTCCTAAATCAGCATTAGACGATTACCACAATGATATTCTTTTCAAGGGGATTACTCCAGTAATGAATGTGCCAAGGTCTCAGAGACTAACAATTGGCTCAATGATACTTCAAAAATTCTTAAGATAATGTTACGACCTAAACTAAGAAAAGTAAGAAGCAGAGTCTACACGAGTCAACTTTTCTTTGTTTTTGCGAAATGATAACCGCTATATTTTAAAAGGATATTACTTCAGTAATGAATCTTAGAAGGTCTCAGATTTGGGCTCAACGCTACTTCAACAAATCTCTCAGGTCAGCGACACGACCAAAATTTAGAAAGGCATGTAGCAGAGTCTATATGAGTCAATCTTTAAAAATGTTTTTGTGGGACGAGTAATCGCAGAAGTCATCCGGTAGTTTGATTTGTTGATCATTATGTTATGTATTTAGTATGGTCAAGAAATTTTGACCATGCTAGCTATATAAAATAATTTTGTTATATATTATTGATTCTTTTCAAAGGAAATCCTCCAGTAATGAATCCAACAAATTATCAGATACTAGCATTTGGGCTCAACGCTACTTCAACAAATCTCTCAGGTCAGCGACACGACCAAAATTTAGAAAGGCATGTAGCAGAGTCTATATGAGTCAATCTTTAAAAATGTTTTTGTGGGACGAGTAATCGCAGAAGTCATCCGGTAGTTTGATTTGTTGATCATTATGTTATGTATTTAGTATGGTCAAGAAATTTTGACCATGCTAGCTATATAAAATAATTTTGTTATATATTATTGATTCTTTTCAAAGGAAATCCTCCAGTAATGAATCCAACAAATTATCAGATACTAGCATTTGGGCTCAACGCTACTTCAACAAATCTCTCAGGTCAGCGACACGACCAAAATTTAGAAAGGCATGTAGCAGAGTCTATATGAGTCAATCTTTAAAAATGTTTTTGTGGGACGAGTAATCGCAGAAGTCATCCGGTAGTTTGATTTGTTGATCATTATGTTATGTATTTAGTATGGTCAAGAAATTTTGACCATGCTAGCTATATAAAATAATTTTGTTATATATTATTGATTCTTTTCAAAGGAAATCCTCCAGTAATGAATCCAACAAATTATCAGATACTAGCATTTGGGCTCAACGCTACTTCAGGAAACCTCAGGCGTGTCACAACCAAAACTAAGAAACGCAAGACGCGAAGCCTGCACGAGCCAAATTTCTTTGAAAACCACTTGTGCAAAATCGGAAATCGCAGAATCCATTTGTTATTTTGATTTATATTTTGTAAGTCACAGTAAATTTTTGACAAATAATTTCGGTTCCTACATGAGTATCAGACGAGTGCCGCTACTCTACTTTCAAGGAGTCATTCAGTCTCAGATGAATGACTCCTTGAAAGTAGAGTATATGCATAAAGGATGAATTCTACTTCATCAAATCTATGTATCTCTTTATCATCATCTTTGTCAGGACCAAAACAAAGAGACGCAAGGAACAAAACCTACACGAGTCATCACTCGAGTCAATTTTCTCTGAAAAACTCTTTTGCGAAATTTGGAACGGCCGAATCCATCTGTTATTTTGAAATGTTGATTTACATTTTGCAAGCTAGATTAATTTGTGATAAAGGTAGGTAGTTAAATTAACTTTTCACTGGAGCAACACAACGGGCTATTGGCATCAGTCCTAGTCCTGGATCAATCACACAGAGAAAGATACGAGGGCAACACCTCTTTATTTTGAACCAGGGTCAGAATATTCAAAAGATAACGGTTATATATTCATAAAATATTGTTCATAGCAATCAGTGTTTGTACTGGAATTCAGTTACGATTGGCTGGTTGGGTTTTTATGGTAGGTAGGTAGTTTGGAGGTCGTTCTGGAGTAACACAACGATCTATTGGGATCAATACCGAAGGGAAAGATCCGAGGACAACACCTCGCGATTTCGAACTCAGCCAGATGACGAGGGCAGCACCTCCCTAAACTTACGCACCACGCAAACGTGAGGACATTTGAGACAATGACAGATTTTACGTGGCTCAGCCTCTACGTACGCGACTGTCTTTGCCGGATCAAGTTTCAAGCTCGCAACCTTCCGATAGCTAATCAGCTACTATTCCAACCAGCTTGTGATGAAGGTTGGTATTTTAATTAGCCCGGCTATTGGTGACGGTCCGGGATTAAACCCAAAGTGAAAGAACCGAGGACAACACCACGTAATTTTGAATCATGATCAGATCAAGGTCACACCTGAGCTGGCATTCCCACTCTCCAAACTTCCGCACCATGCCAACCTGAGGACATTTGATGCCACGAAAGTTTTAATGCGCACCAGCCTCTATACAAGACGGTCTCTGGTTGGATTTGAACCACGGCCCCTTGTGATAAAGGATTTTGGTTCCTGTATCAGCATCAAACGAGTACCACTATGGTATTCTTTCGAAGGAGAATTTTCCAAGGTCTCAGATTGTTACATTTCGCCTCGATGACACTTCAACAAATCTCAGGACATTGTCACGACCCAAAACCAAGAAGCGCAAGACGCATAGCCAACCCGAGCGAACAGAGCGCGACAAGAAAGATACTTAAAATTTCACCACCCAGTCCCCTGGGGGAAACCCAACCATAATTGCCTTCCGCAGATTTGATTTAGGAGTTGTGAAAACTTTTATCATTCCCACTATCTTCCGAGTCGGAGCTGAGAACGTCTCAATTAGAAAGTGGAATGAAGGATCGCGTTTTGTTAAAAGGATTGAAGAGGGTCGCGATAGCATCTTTTAAAAGCCCGATAAAGAAGGCACCGGGGCCGCGCTGGTGTGGGGGCCCCCGGTCACGTGACGCAAGTCATAATTCAACTCGGTGGGCCGCGATGGCTGTAATGAACGCGTTTCATTAGCTGGTGGGAATATTGATGTGCGGATTGGAATGACAGCTGGAATTACATATTGCAGCCGCTGCAGTGTGTGATAATGGATTTCGCTGTTCGAGTCGGTGTGCTTAGCAGCAAAAACGCTTTTAGTTTGAGTGGAGATACGCTGCACATGTAATTATAAATCACGTGGTGAGGGACTTAAATCATTGTGTGATTTATTCTTAAGACAGTGCTGTCTTTTGAGAACGAGTGTGGATTTTAAATGTGTGAAGCTTTGTTGTCTTGTTACCATTGTTGTGTGCGATTTCGATAGTGCTGGAAATTATAACTGATCCACTAGAATGGCTTTGGTTTGGTTTTTGCTGTCTTCCATATCTACGGTCAGTTTTCACAATCTATGGTTTAAAATGGAATCTATTATGGTACTAAAGTGGTATCACTACAAACCTTTCTTTCTATTACAAAGACATTTATACAAATACATATATTTTCCCCATGTGCCACTACGTGAAACTGGTTGGTGGGAATATAGATGTGCGCGCGCGCGGCCATAACTTTTCCATATGCTATAACTTCATGTGTCACTATGTGACACATGAAGTTATAGCTTAGAACAAAGAGAAAAGGGTAGAAAAATATTAAGATTCCAGTTGCTTCAGAAGTTCTCGTGTCTTGGAGATCTTACCCTGTCAATGTCGAGCATTCCAAAAAGTGGTCACAGTACCCTCTCCACAGACATCCCTCTTCATGTGATACATTTCGAGCTACCATAGATGCGAAAACGATGCAGATGTTTGACTAATAGTCTAGACCTGGATTTGAACCTAGAGCATGTTAAGCCACTCGGCAAGGGCGCTAATCACTGTCTGTCTACTACGAGAACTGTCCCAGACACGGTCTGTCCCTTCTGCTGCAGTAGAAACGGACATTATCCTATTTTCCATTGGGTATACTTTAAAAATGTATTAAAGTTTGTCGCATTAGTGCATCCTTAAATTTTCTCTGAAAATTAGTGTTTTTATGGACGAACGCGCTTCCGGTAATTATTCCGGAAGTGAGGTCCATTGACTACATTTTAAGGTAACTTTGTTATCTGATGAACAAGAACATTGGATAACCCGAAGTAAATTCCTTGTCTAAAGATAGTTTACTTAAACTGAAAATCCCCCTCCTACAAATCAAAAAAGGTAAGAACAAAGGAAATTAAAAGGTAACATTAGGCCCCATAAGATGACTTGCTTCCCAATAACGGGCTTCTATCGAGGTTTTACACAGAACGGTGCAACTGAAGAGATTATGTCCATCAATCCAGAAAGGATTCGGGAAAATTTACAGACGAAGGCAATAAGATCCGAGGTAATCGTGTCGTGTGTTAACACAGATAAAGTTTAACAAACATACATAAATTTGAGTAAACATAAAAATAAATAAATTAACTAAATTAGAAGAAAGAAAACTAAATATATGTATATAATCAAGTCGATCGTTATTCCAGAGATGATTTCCGGATGAGATAGGTTGTCGAATTTCTTAAAATCCCAAATTTTCCCAACTTCCCAAAAATCCCAACTTTTGATTTCCTCTTGAAATTCAAATGCAATTTCTATTATATTACTGAACTCAATTCTTTTAATCTCCCAAGAACAATCAAGAAAATTCGAAAGATGGAAATTTTAAGTGCATGAATTACGCTTTTTTTTTTTTGGAAATATTCAAATGCCTTCAGCAGGTATGACCTGTGTAGTAAAAGGACATGACAGCTCATTAATCTTTAAGGGAGTAGAAAAAGTGAAACAAAAACGTATGTAAAGAGGTCGTAACTTTTAAGAAAAATAGAAAGTTCATAGCATAGTTCATGTCATTTGATATTTAACTTCAATAGTTTTTCTGTTAAAGAAGTAATTCAAATGAAAATTAAATTCGTCCGTGTTTTGAAAATTATAATAATTTTAATTTACAAATTTGTTTAAAATTAGGTAATCCAGCGCAATATTTGATCAGGAGTTCAATGTTTATTGGTGGTAGTTTTCACAATCTGAGTGAAGATATAATCCAGTATAAATGCAGAACTTTAATATGTATCTGGGAGATTCACATCCCGTACGCTATGTCCACAAGAAGACATGAATTCCACATGAAGACTGATGAAAATAATGACTAGTAGAAAAAATATAAATTAATCAAAATCCAATAACCATAAATGCTGGAAAGTCTAGCAGCTCGTGTCCACAAATAAAGGACAGATAAATTAGGCGATTGTAGTTTTTTAAGTTTAGTTTAGAACAGAGATTCAGAGTGGAATGTGGGATGTCTGTAAACAGCACACTATGTATATAATAAAATATTTATGGCAAGATTGCGTTTCTGTGTTCACCACAGTAGTAGAAAAACGCTCGAACAGATCTGTTACAGTATCCTCAATCATACATATTCAGATATTTATAAAAAAATTTTAAATAGTAACCACATTGATTTTCATATAAAGCATTTCAGAAAAGATCCACTCACTATTCGTACATTCAGTAACGCTAACATAGAATATCAATACGTAATATGAAGATCACTAGAATTCATAAATATAATCTAATTTTTAGGTATAGTGATTATTCTAGACGATATATAAATAGAAATTGTAGTATTGAGGAATTAAGTTAATTCATCTTCTCTATGAATAAATGGTAAATTATTTGCTTGTTCCTCTTTCGGATGCAAAGTATACCTATATCAAAATAGTTTTTGAGCTGACTTTTCTTTCAATAATTTCGTAGATCTCTTTTGAACAATACATACCAATTTCAAAGAAATATTTTCAGACAATATTACACGCTTGTGACCACAATAACGAAAAAATTAGCAACTTCAAAGCCTTTATAATCTGTAAATATTTATAATACGTACCAATTGAAACCACGCACACACATCGACTGATTTTTTCAATCATACTCAAATCGCTTAGATGGTTCAGTGGGTTTTCCCGCTGAGTTAGTAACCTGTAGTTGTAAGATGCACAGATTAGATTCCTGTAAATTAACCTGGCTGCCTTTCCCTCTTATATATCAATTAAACTTTACTTGCGTGTGTCATTTGGGTTTTAACTTTTCAAGTCTACCATCGTTAAAATCAAAGAAAAAATTTGTATTTATACATTTTCCAGTATGTAAACATGTTTATTCTAGTTTGAATCCTCTTAGAGGTTTGCACGCAAATACACATTCTGCAATCTGCCCAGTTTCCCCTGCATGTGTTCTAATAGTTTTGACCTTATTGGCTAATATCTTTCCTAGGATTCTTTCAACCAATAAATGTAGCTATTTAGTCATGTGGTGTTGTGGGGTAAAATCCATACTGAAATACAGAAATACAGGTACAGAAATCTCGTACCCTAAAAGGTTAAATCCTATTCTGCAATTAAAATAAATTGTGACTAAACGCTTAATGGACGCAACATTCTACAGAAGCTAGCGAGCGCTCTAAGAAAGGAAGTGGCTTTTAGTTTTTAAGGAGTTAATTAATTGACTAAAGCATATAACCATTACATTGTTACATTATTTTAAAGCATATTGTCAGGTTATTGTCGAACCGCATCTAGATTACTGCGATGGACGCAGAGAGAGAAGCCAGAAATCGTTTATCTTACAAATATATACTTGTACAATAAGCTGCATATATGGAGACATCATACCGTCCAGCGTGAACCTAGGTCCTAAATCCTAAAGAAAGACAAACACCTTCAGAGCAGCGGAGCACATTCCTATTCAACCTTGCGATCTAGTCTCCTCTCTAGACTACAACGTCTAGTTTTTCTCTATATATCCTGATATCCTTGAGGTCCCTTGGCCGAGTCCTATAGACTCATGAGGATTTCTTGTAATGGAAAGTGGATTAAAATCTCACACATATCTCCCAGGAATTGAAATTGTCTCGTGATTCAAAATAACGAGGTATTGTCCACGGATTCATCGGGATTAACCGAGCAATAGCCCGTTGCGTTGTTCCAGTGTGACGCAAATTCAACAATCAACTACCTGAAATTGTCTCATGCATTATAAACTAAAAATACCCGTATTAACATTAGAAGCTAAAAACAAAACGCAAGTTGGAAGCTACATATAGCTTTTTCAAAGCCTATCAACATCAGATTTTAAGATTCTAATTTCAAAATGTTTTCGTAGAAAGAAATTATTTTTTAGATACGGTAAAAAGAAAACATTTACTAACTATCAACGACAGTGGGTAAGGCAATCAACGAAACTCCCGTTATGTATGTGTATGTCAAGCGTCTACGAAATACGAAACTGGCCGCATCAAAGAATAGGATGATATATTTCACGACCAAATAAATCCCGGTATCCCATTCACTTTCGAATACACGTCTTACTAATTGGAAACAAGCTCGTACACCTGACAAAAGTCACATCGAAGGAAGATGAAAGAAGAAGAGCGAGCGAAGCCTACTACGGAGAGACAAAATGCCAATTTGTCTATGGCTTGTTGTGTCAGTGGCGGTGACCCTCTCGAGTTGGGGCGGCGACCCTCCTCCCGGCACCCCGGACCGTTTTTCGCACTTCTCTCCGAACCGATAGCAACCGAATGCTCAATTCATCATGGTCTTCTGTCAAGGGAGTTGACCCCGGGAGCAGGCTATTTCGTTTCCAGGTGCGCTTTCCAGGGGAGGATTATTTATTGAAATGCTTTTCATGGAAAAGTTTTTCGGCTTCTTATTTACATGCGCGGTGGGTGATTGGTCAAATAATTGATGATTAGCAGAAGATATGAAATATCCGAGTGCAGAGGACGAAATATGCATGTTCTATAAACGGTATGTTCCGCAAGTGAGATCTTACGTTTGACAGGAGCTCAGTTCGTCTATTTAGAACTGCAAATGCAAAATTTTGTTAGACAGAAGGGATTTTTGGATTTTTGTTTGTTAATAGTAAGACACAGATGTTTGTCCGCCTTGAATAAAGGGGCGTGGTAGCCCAATTGAAGAGCAACGGATTAGCAACCGGAAGGTTGCGAGTTCGAAACTTGTTCTAACCAAAGACCGTAGTGTGTGGGGGTCTGGTGTACGTCAAATCGGCGTGGTGTGGAAATTTGGAGAGTGTGGTGTCAGCTCAAGTGTTGATCTCGTCATCTGACCGTGGTTCAAAATTACGAGGTGTTGTCCAGTTGTGTTGCTCCAGTGCGACGTTAGTTAACTACCTACCATCTGGAATGAATGTATGGCCTCTCTATAAACGGGCTTTGCCGAGAATGTGTGGTATGTAATTGAGGTATATATAGTGAATGCGCCCTTCGTAGTGCACAAGAGTAACGCAGTACTTCGCGAATCCTTTCTTGTAGTGTTATAATGAGTAATGTTCAATTGGGGGAGCATTAGAAAACGTTTGTTTTGTTTTAATTAATTCTTTTGTGGCGTAAGTTTTTTCTACAATCAATAAAGTATTATCCAACAATTCGTGATCATGAATATTCTTATCCGAAGCATTATAGTGCGGCTCTGGCAATTTCGCATTTGTGTAATATGGGTTTGAACGCATCCATTCCTTTAAGTTAAGAGAGAGTGTTAAAGGTGAACAATGCTTTCCCACAATTGTAGTCTTAAGGGGGATTCTGGCTGCGAATTTATGGTTAAGCCTCACTAGAAAAGCATTTTCAAACAATAGTTGGTTTAGTTATACTGTTATCTAATGCTGTTTAGAGAATTATATAGTTATACTACTCAGCATCTCGTGAAACCCAACCTGGAGGTATTGTATTTTCGATTGGCACGAGTGTACTTTCGCTATCCAAATGCTCTCACATAACATCGGGGTAACCTCTCACATAACAAAGTGTGTAAAAAGTAGACACCCTATTTTCCTTCAAATATTCCTAATATACATCTGAGCACGGAAAATTCCTAGTTCCTTCACAAAAACCCATGCTGGCTACCTTTCCATGACCATCCCTAATTGAATACCAAACACCAAGACAGATCTTTTTACCTTTCTTCTACAGGTACACCGCCAATCCCAAAAAACGTCGCCGTTGCGCACGCATCACGACCATTTTATGCGTCCCAATGAGCCAAAAATCTCAGGTGTTCGTGTTCGCTAGCCGCGGGACGTCTCGGGCGAGGGTGTGAAACAGGTAAAACAAACTGTAGGAGTTCCGTCTTACCGCGGCGGGGTTCCACACCCCCACGGCTGCCCCAGAAGCAGCGGGGTACCGCATCTAATCCTGCAAACATTTTGCGAGATGACCCGACACTGAAATAGCTTTTTAACACGGTGCGAGGAATGGGGAGGGTTTTTTCTGTGTTCTCCTAAGTCCTCCCTGGGGATTTTTTTTATAAAGAAAACCGCTGGATATCTCATCTTACTCATTTGACCTTATACTGTGTTTTTAGTGGGAGGGCTTTGGGTTTTGTTTCGCTTTGTTTGTTTCGTTCTGCGGTGAGAAGGATGAGTTATTAGCTCTTTCGGTTGACTGTGAGATATTACGCGTATAGGTTTACTCCACCCCGTTAGTAATTTGGTCGTTTCTCTACCCCCGGGTGTACCTGCACTGCGAAATACTATCCAACAAATTGAATCCTAAAGGTGGTTGGGCTCAAAACAAGAATGTTGTTTGACTCGTACATAAAATGTAATGAGAGAATTTTGATCTATCATTTATTTTACTCCAGAGAAAAACATAACAATTGCATGAACTTTTTCTTATCCCGGATCAAAATATGATGTCCTTCCTACGAAAAATGTCCAAAGAATGTCTTAGATCATCACAAATGTCCTTCCATGACACCCCAAAGCATTGTAATAATTGACCAGGAATAGTCATGCTATTCCACCGAGCTTTGGTGTGACCAGTTCTAAACCTATCATTGAGAGTGTGAAGGTTGCACCTGCTGTCAATCAGAAGAGGCGGATAATTTTCTGCAGTAGTATGACTTTGCCTATAAGAATGGCCGTTACTAACATAAAAAACAATCGCAAGGTTTGGATCAGAGTTTACCTTTCCTAGATATCTCACTTTGTCTGACCCGTAACCCACGAAGACCTGCCCAACTTGGGAGACCCTACTGGTAGTAAACTACAGCCAGTATATATCTCGAATTGCCGGGCCAGCAGCTCCTTCCCCAACAAAGTGGAGATATTGTGAAACAACTGCATGAATCGATGCATAATATAATTCTATTCTGTTTATACTAATACGATTCTATCCTCAAAGGCTATTTATCTATAGCTTATGGACTGCGATAGTGGCCCAACTCAAAATATCACGTTTTCATGTAAAATGGTAGTTAGTTGAATTAACATCGCACTGGGAGCAACACAACGAGCTATTGGCGACGGTCCGGGATCGATCCCCGAGAGCAAGATCCGAGGCAGTAACTGTTAATTTTGAACCACGATCAGATAACGAGGTCACCACCTGAGCTGGCACTCCACTCTCTAAAGTTCCACACTACGCCAATGTGCGGACATATGAGGTGACAGTTTTAATACGCATCAGCTCATCTGAACAGGACGGTCCTTAGCTGGATCGAGTTTAGAACAAGCAACTCTCCGGTTGCTAATCCGCTACCCTTCCATCCGGGCTACCACGGCCCTTGAAGTAGGTAATCAATTAGCGTCAAACTGGAGCAACACAACGGGCTATCGGTGACGGTCAGGGATCGATCCCGAAGGGAAAGAACCGTGTAAACGTCTCATAATTTTGAACCAAAATCGCGAGGTCCTTGAGACAAAATGGATTTAAGGCTTTCAATTTTAAAATACATAGAGCATGCTGTAAAACACTTTTGCATCCAGCGGTCCAGTAATGAATTTAGAAATTGATAGGTTTGTTGTTGGAAAGAACGTAGTGTCTTCACTTCTACTGCCCATGAGCGATATTTACATAATATCGTTTTAGTACATTTCTATTTTGGTAACATTTGTTAGCTTTTTCTCGTGCACTTTTACTATCAAACCGAGAAAAATGCGATTTTGATCTCTTCATTATGTAAAGAACAAGCTTCCAGTCCAAACTTCCAGAACAAGATACTTCAGAAGAGACAAATACATTTAGGGTAAGTTAACCCAATTGAAGGGCTCTAAGTAACGGTGATTAACTACTTTTAAAATTTTTCTGGCTAGCAATTTGTAAATTTCAAAAAATTACAAAATTATAATGGATTATCCAATAATCAAAAGGTCATGTTATCTTAAACTTTAAAGTTTTTCGCAGTCATTCAAACAATCCAAAATTCTTTTTATACTCTTGAATATTTTGTTTTTCATCTTTTTCACTACGGAATTTTAATTTTGTAATTCGTTTATCACTATGCTGCTCTGAGCCCATAAATTAATATGCATGAATATTGCATTAATTAATTGTCGAAGGGCCAGAAATATGGATACTTTTGTAATAGCATTGATAATAAAACACCAGATAAACTACGTAATGAAAACTGTAATGAATTACACATAAAACTTTTTTAAAACATAACTAGACGTAATTTTTATTTTTATTTCCTAAAGCTGAGAAACTTGTTTTTTAAATACGGATATAATTATACATAAAACGAGTAACAAAAACTATCTCAATACAATTAGCATTGTCGATGTAATTTAACGTGGAATAAATGATGAATTTTTATACATTATACTAGTACCTACTTACGAACAAATATAAAAAATAAATTTGAATATTATTCTCATGAATGTATGCTCCCTTTGCATCACCTATACCAATAAAAACACTATTTTATTATCAGAGGAACACCCTCTAAGATAAAAGCGATCTATAAACAGTACTTTATATAATTCTAAAATTTCATTCCACATTGCTTAGAAGTATGGTACGAGTTCTGAAATACGGTAATGTAGACCTCTGAAATTGTACTAAACGAACAGATGCACTCCGTGGTTACTCCACATGTTAAACATCGTCATCTTGCAGGTCATCCAGTAACCAATCCGATCATCCACCTACCATGAGTATTCAACAAACACCTTGTTTTAAAGTTCTAGATCTTGAGTTGGCTATACGCTTTACAAAGAATTTGCTTGATAAACTAAGGCCCATGATGTGCAATTAAAGTAAAATCACCAACTTGATAAAGATAAGTGAGTTTTAAGTAAACTGTTCTCTTTAGTGTCTAATTTCTCTGTCTTGAAAGGATGGAGACAACACTTTGGAGAACATTCAATGCTCTTTTATTTTTAGCTGCCTAGATTAGAGCCTCCTTTTTACTCTACCCTTCCAATTCGAACAAAATTTGTATTTATGTTAATGCATATTCATGTTTAAATCTTAGATAGAGAAGAATCTTAGAGTTAAAATTAATACGATGCTAGTATACAAAAAATGAAGATAAACTTTTTGGTGGTAAAACCGCATTGTCGTGTGCCCAAATGGTCACTTATCTCAGCTAAAGTAAAGATCAAATGCAATTAAATGTGTTTTTCATATACGCATGTTACGATAAATAGTATAAAATTCTGAAATAAAAGTTGTAATGATAAAGTTGGGTTTGTCGCGCTATACGGTCATTTTTGCTACACTACGCCTACACTCAAAGTGGGTTCCGTACCACTACGAACATCCATAACATAACCGGGTTGGAACCAAGAGCTTGTTGAACAGAGAGCCAAAGCGGCTAACCACATGGCTATCAGGTCGATATCACTCAGATGAGGTACCTTTTGGAGGCAATAATGGAGGTACTATGATGCAACACAGTAAAAAAAATTTAATGTACTTTAGTCTTTTTATCCAAGCATTTATGGACCTAACACCATCATAAACCAGTGCTTAGTGTCGTCAGACACTGTATCAGTTATCTATTAGTGTGGTTAGGATGAATAGAGCATATTACATCAATACATTAATTACATCTATACATCATACTATATATACTGCATATACAACATGCATATATAAGTCAATTTCTTAATTAAGGATTATTAAGTCTTAATGAATCTATGAATCTCACCACGCCAATAATTTTGACCATTTTTGTATGTTCCTGAATCATGCGATTTTAAGATAGTCGGAAGATGTCCTCATAGCATTTATGAAACCGTAACATTATTTCTAAAGAAAAGCGCCAACTAGGCATCAGAGGCATGATTAAGGCAAACAATAGCATTCATGACTGCGGTTACTATTGCCAATGTCTAAAGATGTGGCATTTTAGAAACATTTAATTGAAAGTCTTGTGGGTTTTTGAAAAATGTTTAATTTTAAGCACAACTTTTTCCTTGTCACAAGAGAATTTTCCAGAGCCATGACTGTAAAGTAAATGCTTTCCTGAACTCCATCTTTAAATTATAAAGCTTAAGAGTCAATTCTTTCATGTAGTCTTGCATTCGTATTACTATTCACAAACGAGAGAGGAAACAAAGCAATGATAGGCAGGCAGTTGAATTAACGTCACAATGGAGAAACACAACGGACCATTGGTAACGGTTCGGGATCAATCCCGAATAGAAAGGTCCCAGGACAACACGTAGTCATTTTGAACCACTGTCAGATGACGAGGTCAACACCTGAGCTGACATCCCATTCTCCAAATTTCCACACCTCGTCAACACGGACAAAGCAATGAAATTCTTTTCTCATAAATGTCTGGAGAGAGACAAGGGACGCCTTTTCTTATTTCCTTAGTTAATTGTAATCAAAAATTAATATTATAAACAATAATTGATTAACAAAAGTTATTATGATGCAAATTAAAATATTATATTCTCATTATTTAAGTTATAATCATACTTAATCTTCTGCCCTTTTAAGACTTGACTTGTATGCGGATACTATCCTTCGTTCAGGGCCATAAGGCATTTCCAATTTGACTAAAATGTAGCACTGAACAATTGAACAAGCCTCCCCAAGTCATCTTCTGGCCTAGTTTAGTCTTGCAATAGAACATCTTTATATACGTCCTGATCTACTGTTGAATTTTTCGAGCGTGTTCGGATTCATGGGCTTGATCTAGCTGTTTAGCATATCCTCAAGATTTAAGTAACAACATACTTTATCTTCCTTTCAAATAAGTAAATTTTTCTTTGGACAGAGAACGGCATCAGGCTCATTAGCCATATATTATAAAAAGTACAGCCTTGCCTTTGATACACACATCCTGGGGTCCTCAAATCCCTCTCTACAAACAAAACTCATCACAAAAACCCAACCCACAAACAAAAGCACACACGATAGCCGTATGCCATCTCATCCAACGTCCACCTTATTAATGGATCGGGCCAGGCATGAAAGATTAACCCAAACTAGGAACTCCTATAAATGTTTCTGTGTGACCACAAGGGGTCAGTGTAAATTTTTATCTTAACAAGATCTCTTTTCGGCACACAAAGCCAGTTCCGTGTTCCCGGGCTGTGTGGGAGAGGTTCCGCCCTTACAGGTATCGCCTAACGGAATTGTTACTATTAAGGAGGGTGTAAGTAAGCGGATACTATTTTTTACGGCCTCCATTAGTTCAGAGCAGGCGCTGAAATCGACACATTTCCCCGTCATTAGAAACTGGACAGGCATTCCTTGTTAAACGAGACAGGGGTGGTACGAGCCAAGGAACGGCCGGTGGGTGGGGATTGATGAAAGAATAGAAGGTATTTAGATTCAAGGAGGGGCCGCTGTGGAGGAACGAGAACAGTGTAATTGCAATTCGCTTAACTGACACGAGGAGGTATTTAGTACATCAAACAAGATGAAGCGGGTGGATGAAAACGAAAGGATATCTAAAGACGTTTGGCACTTAACCATTTAAGCTGATACTATTTTTATAGCATTCAGGCAAACATACGCTATTAAATCAGAAATTTCAGAATCAATTAGCAAATAGGTCTTTAGCCCTCCTGGTGGTTGTCTCGTATCTTGTCATAAGCAAAACTGACCAGAAGATGAACGAGATATTTCGTCATTACAAAAAACAAAACCAGATCTCGATCTTCTCATCATCAAAAAATCGGTAATATCTTGATCTCGTCATTAGCAAAGTTAGATCTTGATGGACAAGATATCTCATCAAAAACACTTGGAGGCAAAAAGGTAAGATGTGAAATGTGAAGACAGAAAGAAGTTAACTTAAAATGCAAAATGTTTGTGTATCCGATACTGTAACGATATTAATATAGAAACATGATTTGGTGTGAACTTTGTGGTGTTTGCTGCTGGTTTTATGCAATTTTTTCTGAAATTACACAAAATATAGTACCATGTAGTAAAGTACTTTCCAAAATAACATTCACACATTCCGTTGATTGTAACTATGCAACAGTAAAATATGAATGAGTAATTTGATAAAATCGCTCATAGATGAAAGCTTCGAGATTGATCCCGGACCATCGCCAATAGCCCGTTGTGCTGCTCCAGTGCGACATAAATTCAACTATCTACCTCATCTATATAATAAATAAAACCTGTCAGAGGTCAATAAATATACACTATTGTCCATTAGTTTGGGAACACCCTGCACATTTCTAAAATACTCAATGTCCGTCATTCTAAAAATTTTTGGTATTTAATTATGCTTGGGGAATAAAAAGAGATTGTATTACAATAGTTAATAATATTTATTTGTCTGACACGTAAAAAAGTTAAATGTTAATAACAAATTTTTACTATATGCCCTACATACCGGAAGTCAGTATCGTTTTGATACCTTGTTCGAAAGATCTCTTCGCGCATCACATTCAAATCTAATTGCATACCGTAAGATGATTGATTGGTTGGGTTTTATGGCACATGGGCGATATTTGACCAAGCTATGCCAAACATACGACAGACGACATCAAGTAAATGAACATGCACGCTAATGGAAAATTCTACTGACACAGAAGATAGAAATACACCCAGGGTGTATTTCTATCTTTCCAGGGTGTCTTTCTTTTTACAGGAATAAAACCTGCACCGTCTAGAACTTGTAAATTGCTGGAACAATGGGCAAACCCAGTGAGCCACGTCAACCCCGTATACCGTAAGTATCGAAAAATATAAACAAGACCACATAAATTCTATTATATTAGAGGTATTTTTAGTGTAAAAAAAACAAATTGGACGGAAAGCGAGGATTTTATTTCAACAAAGCAAATACTCTAGAATGATATGTATAGGGGTTGCCTTGGATTGTAATTTGTAGCCTTTTTGGTGGTTAACCTAACTATCTTTAACATTCAACTATCTTAAATTAATTCAACGATCATTATTAATCGGATTTCTTTTATCCTACGCCAGTCTCGGGTCTATCGACTATCAATTAACGAACAGCCCAATAGAGTTCTAAAGTGAAAAAGGGCCGCGGTGGCCCGGTTGGAAGAGTAACGAACTAGCAACCGAAAGGTTGCGAGTTCGAATCCAGCCAAACACCGTCGTGTACAAAGGGGGCTGGTGCACGTTAAATCTGTCGTGGCCTCAAATGTCCTCACGTTGGCGTGGTGTGGAAGTTTGGAGAGTGGGGTGCCAGCTCAGGTGTTGCCTCGTCATCTGACCGTGGTTCAAAATTACGTGGTGTTGTCCTCGGATCTTTCCCTTTGGGATTGATCCCGGACCGTCACCAATAGCCCATTGTGTTGCTCCAGTGTGACGTTAATTGAAACACCCTACCCTACCCTACCCTAAAGTGAAAAATTATGTCTTAAAAACATTATCTACAGTATTTGCAATTCTATAGTCCGGGATTTTAGGTCAGTCCGTAAGGTGGTCTACAGTTATTTCGGCCAGTTCGCAAAGGGAACAGATAGTTTATCTCATTTTTCCAATACGGTGTAAGTGTTTTTGTAGGTAGTCATGTCCGGTAAGAAATCGAAAGCAAGCGACTTCTATAGCTCTGGGCAAGAAACCTGATATACGAGCTTTATTCCTCAGGGGGTGATGTCAGTCGCCTGTGGTGTACCCTGTCTTCTCTAAATGACTGGCTATTTTGTTGCCATTTGTGGCTAACTAAAATCAACTACCATTAATTCGGAATTCAAACTTTCGAATTTTTATTAGCGAAGTGTTGAAATCGTTTTCGAAAAACAAGTCAAGTGGCATCACGTTCAGTCATGTTGACGCTTTCCACCTCAGACACGCTAACGCCACCAATATTTAGCTAGACAGAAAAAGTCTCTCATATAGACATGGTGACAATCACATTGAATCATGACAGCTCTTCAACTTAATACGCCCATCTCTGAATCGAATTAAATAACATCGAATGTATGACATTTCCCTAACACAATACGCGCAACCAATCAGCACAAAAACTTTTTTCCAAAACCTCGCACCGCACAACGAATTCAATAACAAATGCAAACACCAAAACAAATTTTCACGCTCATTTTCACACATCACCGAAATTCATCAATCTAACCCGCGAACGAAAAACGAATTTCAAATTAGCAACTAGCGAAGCACAAGGGAGCGAAACGCTTGAAACAAAACCAGATAGAAACGTAAAAACAAACGAAACAAAGTGAAAAGATCGGGGGACCACAAGTAATTCCAGACCTACGCATTCCATGCCTCATTAATCAGAGACGGCGCGTTTTGATTAATACGTTTCACTGACAACTCATTTCCTTCCCCGCAACATCCAGAGATTTCTGATTGGAAACGGACTCTGCCGTACAACTTCACCTCCCCGAATACATTCCAGGTGAGCTCTGGGGGTGGAGCGCATTTTCGCCTTTTTTTCCGGCTCTGGTATTTATTTATTCGATTCGAGAGGCCTTCGATTTGTCATGATTTAATCGGAAATGGGTGTTTTCCTCGATTGTGAGGCTTGTTAAGTGTTGGTATGTGCGCGTAATTTTCGAAAACAGACTGTCGTTAATACTCACTATGGAGTATTGACCGTTGCGCCTGGTAGAAATATTGGCCTTCTCAATGCTTTTACGAGGGAGACTACAAGCTTCAGACATGAACTATATTAGTAAGAAAGAAAAAATTCAAAACTACGACTAATGAAGATTAAAGAAAATATCGACACTGGCCATTTCGGTGGAATAAGACGTCCACCATCACAAGGACAAATGATGTCCTGATGATAGCGGACGCCAGTGTCTTCCTCGATTGGAAGGATTATTAAGTATTGGTATGTGCGCATAATTTTCGAAAACTGTTTGTCTCTTATACCCACTAAGGATTATTTACCGTTGCCTCTAATAAAAATATTGCTCTTCTCAATGCTTTTACGAGAGAGACTACAAGCTTCAGACATGAACTATATTAGTAAGGAAGGAAAAATTCAAAACTGCGACTAATGAAGATTAAAGAAAATATCGACACTGGCCATTTCGGTGGAATAAGACGTCCACCATCACAAGGACAAATGATGTCCTGATGATAGCGGACGACAGTGTCTTCCTCGATTGGAAGGATTATTAAGTGTTGGTATGTGCGCATAATTTTCGAAAACAGTTTGTCTCTTATACCCACTAAGGATTATTTACCGTTGCCTCTAATAAAAATATTGGTCAATGTATTCTCAAATATTTCTCAATGCTTTTAAAAAAAGACTGCAAAATTCAGACATGAACTGTATTAGTAAAAAAGACAATACTTCAAAACAACGATTAATAAAGATTAAAGAAATTATAGTGAATGACCATTTGGTGGAGCAAGATGTCCATCACCAGGACAAAAGGGATGTCCTCTTCTATTGTGATGATGTGGACGAAATGGCCATTGACGATATTTTCTTTGATCTTTATTAGCGTTGTTTTGAAGTTTTGCATTTTAACTACCAATTTGATTAAAGGTTTCATCAATTTTTAAACTATATCATTAGTATTTATTCAAAAAAAATGTAATTTTAATAAAAACAATCAATAATGTTGTAAACTCTTAAATTACGACTTTTCCTTCTGAAAGAGCACACCTCTACAAAGTCTTGTCTTCTCAACAAACACATATCAGTAATCCAGTTCTCAATTCAATTCAGTTCTTTTAAAGTCACTTCATCAAACGCACGTGTTCCGTGCAACTTTCCTCGCGTACTTTTTTACCAAAATTATCTTTTGGAAATCCATTAAGTATCAAGTATACTACTCACTGACAGTTGCCTGTGCACGTGTATTCAATTTTATACTTCGACTAGTTTTAGTAATAACTTCGCCCGAGAGCTTTTGCTGTCTCAAGTAAACCCAATCGCGCCTGTTTCTTCATCAGTTTCGTTCCGTATTTGAACAGCTTTTTGAGCTTTATACGCTTTCCATGCCTGTGTTCTTTCTTTTTTAGATTGCTCGGCTTGTAACAGCTTTAGACGATTAGTGTTTAGTTGAGTTTTATTAAAAATTGGGCTCTTCTTGCGGAATGTTCTTCGAACATTTGAGTTCACGACATGTTTAACGTGTAACAGCCCTCATGAACACTTGGTTGAATCTAGTTTTAAACTATCGCATTGCTAATCCGTGATTCTACCAACTCGGCTACCACTGCCCTTTGAATTCTAGAGGAGTCAAAGGTGAAAAAATTATTGAAATAGTCAAGGAATTGAAATAAGTTAGAAATCATGGGGCTCAATTACCTGCAAAAGTTCAGTAATTGTGTTGGGTATAAATAAAAGTTCAGGTTTGACCGATTCACTTTAATCCAATTATGTTGGGATAACTCTGGTTAGTGTTTATATTTACTTTGAAATCTTGGAGGATCTAGAGTACCACTTCCAGTTCTGATCTTTCTGCCAAAGGCCACAGATATATCAAGAATTCTGGATTGAGGGTTGAGTTGGTTGTGTATTATGGCTCAGGGTTATTTGGCCAAGCTACGTCAAATACAAGACAACGTCAAGTAATGGGTACACACAAAATTCTGAATAGATTTAAATCCTCTCCACGAGACTTCTTAGCTTGTCTAGTTTCTAGTTTTCGTCAATGAATTACTTCGCATGGAGGTGTGGCACTATTTAGACTCTAATAACACAATACAACTCCCTCGATCAAATATTTTTCGGCCGAAAACTTTCATGAATCTCTTTTGTACACTTTGCCAACTTTCTTTATTGATGGACAGACATCACTTCCTAAGTTTCATTGCTCTACATTAAACCTCGATAGAAACCCGTTACTGGGAATCGAGACGTCTAATGGCTAATTCGGTGCTTTCCCCCTTGGTTCTTAACTTTTTTGTATTCTTGTACTCAAATCCTTGTAATCATTTGCCATTGGAAATAAAAATAAGCTTTCAGTTCTTGACTACAAACTGCTAAGTGTAATATGAAGATATGATTTCGACGTCTACTTTCTTTCGTGAAACGCATTTTACTCTCGTTAAAACTTAAGATATAATTAGAACTGACTACCATATACGGCGAATTCTGCCATATATGATAGTAGCTCCAAGGTTAGTCAGTTTGCGTTGACTCTGGTTACATGATGTGTGCATAAATATATGATACTTAACAGCAAAATGTGGATACCAATATGATCATTAAGATCAGGATTTTATTTGAGCTCTTCGTGGACAATAAGATCAGGATTTTATTTTGTTAGCTCTTTGTGGACAATAGTCGTTTAGATAGAAATTCCGTTTACGTTCTCCTGATTCTAGATACAAACGGATTTTAGGACATTTTTAATTGATTTGATTCAGTTTTAGGTCATTTTTGAGATTTTCTCTGCCTTTTTTTGGTCATTTTGAAGTTCTTATCTTTGTATATTCAAGATTTCATTTTCACTACAAAATATATTACAAATGATTCATCTGTCAGTTTGTGGCGTAAGAAAATCTGTGATCCATCCTTCGCTGCGAAACGAAACCTTTCTAGACTTTTCTATTGGTGGGTGAATCATCGGCACCGGAAAAGGGTGAAGGCTAGTACTAGGGGGAAATCTTTTGTCTTGTGAGCAGACAAAAGATCACATTTTGTTTTTGGTTCGTAGAAATGTTAATCGAAACGCAAAAAATGCAAAAGAGAATTCATCAAATAATTCGAAAGACAAAACATTTAAAGCTGTTTCCTCAATTGTGTTTCTCGGGGAGAGGCTAATTCCAAAACAAAAACTACCAATGCTCAGAAAATATTACATTTTTTAAACAAATGACTGTCAGCTTCTAGCGCCAAAATGTCCGTGATTTAAGCTCGAAACCAAAGCTCTTTTGGTCTGTTATCGGAATTTCAAATCGCATTCTGGGACCGCGGTAGTTCAGTTGCTAGAATCGTGGATTAGCAACCGGAGGCTTGCGAATTCGATACTCGATCCAACCAAAGACCATGAGGGTGGTGCACGTTAAATCTGTAGTGACCTCAAATGTTCTCATGTTAGCGTGGAATGGAAGTTTGGGGAGCAGGCTACCAGCTCAGGTGTTGACCTCGTCATCTCGCAGTGATTAAAAATTACGAGGTGTTTTCCTCGAATCTTTCCCATCGGGATAGATCCAGTACCATCGTCAATAACCCGTTGAGTTGCTCTAGTGCGATGTAATTGTACCTACATACCAAATTGCACTCTTGCCCTATAAAATTAACTTTGGGGTCCTGAAAATTTTGATTGGACTCTCAAGACGAGTATTCAAACTTGTAGGAAAATCATTTGATTATTGCTACTTTATTAATTAATGCTTTGATAAGAAATACGAATTTTATTTACATACTATTTGTCTGTAGCAGAAAATATTTTACTAATCGAAAGCTTATAACTTAATTTTACGTCTTTACATATTTTAGGTCAACAAAATCCACCATATCACTTAATCATATATTTATTGAGGAATGTTCTTACTTGTGTTTCGATATAATATAAAAGGAAAAGTTTCCCATAAAGCTCTCTTAACAAACCACAGATGTATATAAAGCAACGATTTTAAAATGAAATTCGTTTATTTATAAACCTTTTTAAAATGTTCATTAATATTTTTATACTACTTATGAATAAACTAGCTGAAAGAAATGCCATTTAATTAAGTTTTGAAGTTTTATTTATTTTGTTTTTGGGGCTAATTAATTTATTACAAATTACTGAAACATAAAATATAGTTCACTCTTAAAGTATGAAAATTCCCAATAATACTCTTGTAAAATGTCTTAACAGTTTTAAACACTTAAAAACAGTAATCTTACCACAATGGTATTAAAACAAAATTTAACGATGCTCTTCACGCAATGTATGGAGTAACCAACAGTACATAATAATTCTTTTGTTAAAATTTCGATAGTTATATGCGTTTTCACATTCGATATTTTTAGACCTATTTGATTACTTTTCAGAGCTGTGAAGTTATTCAATTTTTCGCAGTTCTTTAGTGCAAACTCTCTTCGAGTTGTCTCGAGAAGTCGACTATCTATCTACCAAACTTCAGGTAACTTTTTGATTAACGTTTGGAAACGATGGCGTCTCGTCTTGAAACGGTTGTCTAGGAGAATGTACAAGCACACTTATCTGTCTCAATGTTTTTATTTCAGTAAGGATTATTTATTAGTTTTCCTACAAATAAAAAATTATATTAAAAGTAGGGTTAGTGATTAATCTTAAAACTTATAACTAGGAAACCATGTCAAAGAAGTAAAATATTAAAATGTGTCTGCTGTTTAACCTTCCGTCTCTGTTAAATATTTTATTGCTTTGAATATAATAGAATAGAATTTTGTCAATTGAAATGATTTAAATAATTCTTTTATTTTTATTGCTTTGATTATAATATAATATAATAGAATTTTGTCAATTGAAATGATTTAATTAAATTCTTTTATTTTTATTAATGAACTCATAATGGTTGTACTTTTGTTTGTTCAATACATGTGAAATGTTTAAAATACAATTACATTTATGGTACAGATTTGAATTCCTCCACCGCCGAACATAATTTACACAATTAGAATAACTCCTAAACTCTTCGATCTCGGTATATAAAACATATAAAATATATATTATATATTTTAATCCCTTTATGTTAAAGATAATTATTGTTCAATGACAACTTTATTTTTTAACAGAAATATCTAACACAGATGAATTCGGAAGTATTTAGGAAAACGCAGGTAAGGTAATTTCTTTCAATTATCCATTGGACACATGAATCCAAGTACTATAATTAAAACGCATAGGCTTAAATTGCGAAAGTTTCGATATTCGTTCTATCTAAAAAAATAGACTTGAATTATGACTAGGTAGATAAATATTCTAAGGCATTAAAAGTGCTATATATCTATATATCTCTCTCTCTATATATAGATAGATAGATAACAAAGAAAATGAGAATATATATATATATATATATATATATATATAGATAGATAGATAGATAGATAGATAGAGATATATATAGATATATATAGATATATATAGATATAGATATATATATATATATATATATATATATATATATATATATAGATAGATAGATAGATATAGATAGATATAGATATAGATATAGATATAGATATAGATAGATATAGATATAGATATATATAGATAGATAGATAGATATAGATATTCTCATTTTCTTTGTGATGTCCAAGAGAGAATGCTCTAGATGAGTAGTGAAATATTTGGGATCTTCTCTCCACTACCCCTTAAAACTAAATTTTTGCTATGTGCAACATACATTAGACGAGTCTTCACCTAAAATGGTTTTTGTTAATTTTTTGGAGGTTACAAATTAAAGAAACCCTTTTTACTATTCAAAAAAATTTTATAAATATTTTTAAAGAACTTAAAAAAATTTTCCTTAGCATAGGCCTTTAAAAGTTTAAATATTGCAATTTTATATGAAAACTGACATCTGCATATTTCTTCAAGAGTCAATGGTCACAACTGAATGATACAAATATATTCAAGTATTGTTTA
Source organism: Meta bourneti (assembly GCA_933210815.1). Taxonomy (NCBI): domain Eukaryota; kingdom Metazoa; phylum Arthropoda; class Arachnida; order Araneae; family Tetragnathidae; genus Meta; species Meta bourneti. Next base: position 71,192,522 of record OW119929.1, on the reverse strand, counting down.
AGTATGCTTATTTACAGATCAGACAAAGTATCAGGCAACAACTACCGATAAAACGTTTTCTTCTTGCTGACGAATCATTCCCTTTAGAAAAACCTAGGTAATCCTAGCAACTTATTAACAATAATCCACTTAAACTCTTCCATCTTAATAAATGTAATTAACATCTCCACACCGGAACGGATCGAGCCCACTCATTGACGCACGATCACCACCAACACAAGCAGAAAAAAACAAACACAACTCCCCATTCTTTAGAAAAGTAAAATAAACGACAAGCACGCACATCTATATATTTAGCAGAAAATTGATAGAATAGATCAACGTGAATGTTGCCAATGAATCATATCATACGCACCAAACGGTGGAAAAAAGAATAGACCATAGGAGCGAGATAGAAAAAAAATTGGGTAGAAGGGGGATCGTAACAAAAATGAAAATTCTTCGTGTAATCTATATCCGTAGAATGGAGAAGGGAGTCAACACGCTAAATCAAGTTCCCTTAGTTGTAGCGCCGCCTTTTAGTTTTGGGGGATAAGAAATAGTAGACATATATTTTCTTGATTTATAGAACCAGTGAAATGGCGAAGTGATTTCGTGCTTCTTTGGAGATCGGAGTTGCGGTTGGAATTTGGTCTATTAGTTGCGCTTGCAAGGAGATACAGAGAAGTCTCCGGTTAATGCTATTTAGAAAACATCGATTTGAATTTTAGAGAGAAGCTCAATGAAATAAATATATATATAGACTGATAATTGGTTGAAGTACAGAAATTAAACACTTCTATGTTTGGATTTTGTGAATAAATATGTATTTGAAAATATTTTACTAATAATATTATTATGTAGCATTTTATTCAAATTATTATACAAACTTATACTGAACCCTCACAATCGGTAGGTTTTAATTCTCACCAAATTGTTGTACCAAACCTTCACAATCGATAGGTTTTGTTCTCACCGAATTGATATTCAACCCTGATACCGAAAACTCGCAATCGGTAGGGTTTCTTATCGGATTGTTATACAACCTAAAATCCGAACCCTTGCAATCCGTAGGTTTGCTTCTCACCGAATTGTTATACAACCCTTATACCAAACCCTCACAATCGGAAAAGTTTGTTTCTCTACCGTTCAGTTTGTAAGAATCCATAAACACATATGAATGAAACCGACGAGGAAAAGATGCAAAAGATACATTAAAAGTGCATTATAATAATTTCTGATAAATTAAGATGAAACACATTTCTCCCAACATATGCTTCTTTTTTACAGAACTATAAAGTGTAATTGGTTATTTCTTTTATCGGTAAAATTAATCAATACCAGATTCCTGTCTCATGACTAATATTTTCAACCACAGGATTCTACCCCAGTGCTGCAAAACATTTATGTGTGTAATGTTTTATTTTTTCTTTTCGAGTAAAAATTTTTATAATCAAAATGAACGATTGTTGAAATACTATTACGATTGATCACTAAAATACAATTGATAGAAGTGTTTATTAGCTCTATTTGCAGTTAGCTTGCCTACAGTTTTTTTTTTTTAATTTTGAAAAGTAGTTTCTAACCATTCAGTTTATTTTCATTAGTTTCTAAATTATGTAGTAGAAAAAGGTCTTGATGATTTCCAGACAATTTTTCGAAATTGTTTAATTCGTCAAGCATTGTTTTGACGCGTAAAAAAGAAATTAAGCATTAAGTGAGTTTTTAATGTTGTTTAGAATAAAAAAATATTTTTATCAGATGTTTATTTCCCATATTTGAGAGATTTGAAATTATATAACCTGAAAAAAAGATTGTAACTTGCATAATAAAATTTATTTTCAACTGTTGGCCTTTTTTCTCGATTTAGCAATTAAAATTCTTTGATCACTTCCTTTAATGAAAAGTAAATTACTGTTTTTAATTAAAAAATAATTAGTTTTAATCACTGCTAGTAATTGTTAATGAGTACTAGCAATGATTTGGGTAGGAAGAACTTGATCATCCAGAGTTATTAATTACAAGAGTGTTAAATGTATACAGTTAACGAAAAATCACTCGTTTTAATTGCCATTTTGCTTCTTTTTTTGCCTCATTAAATGTTTCGGAGATTAATATCGGTCATTTGTTGAAAGCACCGCGTAATGTACGCTGTCAACAAAAAATGGTATCCCAAATCAAATAACAATTAAATGATAGAAAGGAAGTAAAAAAAACCGAATGACTCAGATTAAGAAACCATTAAAATACGAATTCAACAGTACATGCAATATCCGAAAATCATTAGAATTTTTTTACCTCATTTTCGCTTGATTACAAAACGAAGGAGAAAGGAGATGAAAAAACAGAAAATCGTACTGTTTTACGTATTTCTTTTTCTCCTGCACAACATAAGAATATAGAAAAAAATTTAGAGAAATTATTTGCCTCGATCATAATAGCAGCTAGGGAAAGCACTGCAAACACCCCCGTTTTAGATAGGAGAGAAAAAACATATTGGTGATCTAAATGCGATTTTGAAAATTTCCATGCCTTAATTACGACCCCGAAAATGTGGTCGAAAAAGATTCCCAACTCGAGCGAGCGAGAACTGCCCGGCGAATGAATATGTCTGCAAAAAGAAGCAGCAGCAGGCAAACAAGAAAATGTAATTATTGGTAAAATGATTTTCCCCTGCTGCCAAAAGCGTCAAAAGAATTCCGTCGTCATTAGCTGCAAGAAAAGCCCTCTTTCGCGAGGAAGATTCTTTTTCTTCCTCATCATCTTCCGGCCTTCATCATAATCGGAATCGTTATGCACCTTTCTTTTTGATTGAAATAAAAGGGTGAGAAGAAACGGGCACACAATAAGCGCGGAAACCTTTCCCGACTGCGTCCAACAACTAAGTTTTCTTTTCGATGCTGGAATCGGGGAAGATTAGCTGTTTTTCCCTGCGGGTCTTTTTTATCCCCATTTCTCAACCATCTTTTCCCTGATTAGTTTTTAATGGTCGAACGGATATGAATTAACGTGATGAGAGCGGGATATAAATCTTCCCTCTATAAAATAAGCTCGGTTCGAATAGGGGAAAACTCTCTCTCTCTCTCTTGGTGAGAGTGATCTCCTTTTTTCAGTAATTTTTCTTCTTTGAGTGAATGCAATAGTATTGGAAACCGATCCATTAAACGCAATTACCATTTTGAGTAATGACGTACTTTGTTTTGGAAAAGTTCAGATTTGAATTACACTTTTGAGGGAATTAAAGAGATGATAGCGCAATCAGGGTAAAAGTACGCGTAATTACCTCATTTAAATTGTTTGATACATTTGCGAGTTTCCCCGACGCTCGTTTCGGGAATTAAAGTATAATGGATTTTTCTTGCTTCTTCCAAACAACATTTTTCGGAATCAACAGATAAAATGCGGTGTTTTTCAATCTCACGTCGTCTGCAAATTGCTAGCCTGTTGTCCTTATTGAGTGGATGAGAATCAGAGTGGTTCATGTCACAAAATCACAAACTTTATGAAACCTTGCAATGCATCGTAAGAGCATTTAGTATTCAAAACACTAGTTTGAGGGAAAATAATACGATTTCATTGCCCCATAAAGGTATTCCGAACTAAACTCTTATGAGAATCGGATAAATTAACTGTGCTTTTAAAACCTTAAATCTGATGGAATTTTGCATAAACTCATCTTCAAGCACTCAATTAAAGGACCATAATTACTTTTGATGTTGTACTCCCACAACCGAGGTCATTCTAATTAGCCCTCGTGTAGCAAAACATTACTGTACAAATGAAACAAAACCCAGTTAGAGGTTCGAGTATTAGTCGGTTAGCTTTCATGCATGAAATAATAACTAGAATATATCGTCAGCTTATACGTGAAATACATCGTCAAAAAATATGATTCTGAGGAAATGAAAGAAGAAAAATTCTTCTCACTAAGTGTGTTTCTCAAGAAGAAATATAATTTTCATTCAAAGAAAAAATAAATAAATCAGTGGATTTCAAACGAAGTAAAAGTTCACCGCATTCTTATTAAGAAATACTACAAAACTCATATCTTGAAAATTTCGACTTAGTGATTTTGACTTGTAAGTCGACAATATTGTGTAGTAAAATTAAGAGAAACCATATTGTAGAATAGCAGCAATAACTATTTTAGAAAATCTTTTGAGAGTAAGAATATATTTGGCAATAAATTCTAGTTATAAATTAAACACTTCTGTATAAGACTATTTTTCCTATTTCATGCTGTAGACCACTATTTAATTACCTCTTTTGAAGCAAAAAGGGGCAGTAGTTCGTTCTGAAACAAATCCAATTAGTAGCTGTTCTAATTAATAGGTGATACGGAATGTAGGTTTCATTATTCAAGATTGCCTTCCAAGGGGGGACTTCCAAGCTACAAGAAATCTAAAGTCAGAATAGAGAAATTTTACGCATTCTGAAGGACTTTGTTTTCAAAATACTTTTCCTGAAAAGTTCAATTCATTACGTAACACGTCTCGTTACGCCTAGCTGAAAACCAGAAAACACTCGTATGTGAAAGTTCTAAAGCGATACTTAACAGAGAAAGAAATGCGGAAATATTTACTGAAAGAAACGAATGTGAATGACGATTCAGCCGGTGAGTGGACACACCTGCTAATTTGAACGCAAAGAAACGCTAAATGTCTCGCTTTGACCTTAGCGCAAAAAGAAAAAGCTGCAACGTCGCAGATCAGAAAACGAAGGAAAGAAATATATCGAATCCAACAAACCGCAATTCCTCTGTCTTCAATTAAGTGGAGTCAACTTCTAGCACTTGGAAACTATCTTGACAGCTCGTACAATCTAATACGCAGTCAAGGAAACTGAGTAGTAACACCTGTGGCTCCTGGAGGTCAGGGTAGTTGTCGACCCAAACACTTATTGGCCATGATGCCAGGTTCGTCAACTTTTCTCAGCATGTCATGGTGGATTGTGGCAGTTTTTGACACCTCAAAGCTGAATACTTCGCGTTCGGCGATCCAATGTAATGGGGTGTAATATTTCTGTCATTTAACCACTAGAGTACTCTGTCAACTGAAAATCCTTTACAGGATGCTCCTGGTGGTATGTCAACTACTAAAAAAAGTTCAGTTTTTGATCTCTTTTTTGCTATTCACTCATTAACAAGAGTTTGCTTTGGTTTTTTTTAAATTAGAACTTCAGATGAATGATGTTTTCTTGTGAAAGTATGAAAAAATATAAAAAGCGCACCTTATATAAGTCACTATTTATGTATTGTTTCAGTAGAGCAATTGAAACAATATGAGTAACAAGAAAGGTTTTGTATTTAAATTCTTAACGTGTTTTTGGCTTACATATTTCCTTCACTATTTTTTAAGTATTGGTGATAATTTTGAGCTTATAACTTATTAAAAGTTAGAGTAACTTTTATAAATTTTCTCTGAAAAAGTTCCCCGTTTATTGTTTTTTAATAATTAACTTATAAACTCTTAAATCAGTTTATAAGAATCAGATTTCTAACATGAAACTTAATTCAAAGTGCAGATCGAAATAAAAGTTAACGAGAATTCTAATAATTAAATTGGCATCAAGCAGTTTTCCAATGTATGAATCCGAAAGCCCGCAAGAAATATTTAAACCAGAAAGAAACGCGAAACTTTAAATATATTACATATGAAACAAATATAGTTATAATTGGAGCTCATTTGGAGTATATCTTCATACCATTTTATGCGTTTCCTCCTATCTGGTATAGTGGTCAAAGCATTCGTGTGCCTTACTGTAGGTCCCGGGTTGGAAACTTGGTTTGTAAGCGCATGGTTATTGGTATTGTCCCTGTTAGAAGTAACGGCGGTTGCCCACTGGATGTTCCCTCACAAATGACCAACAATTCACTTCTTACAATGCCGTAGATCGAAGAGGTGAGCGGTCGGGTATCATTACAATATATAAAAATTATATCAAGTTTGTTTTAAAAGTTAATATCGTTTTTAATCTTCTTAATGGAATAATTTTAAGTCTTAGATTCTAACGTCTTTATAACTTTCGTTTCCTTTTTGCATTTAAATCACTTCACAATTCTTTACACTTTATGTGCAGTAAACAATAAATAAAATCGTGAAACTATACAAAAGTAGCTGTTAATTGTGAACCGCTCTTTATAACGTATGTGACTTTTCTTTCCAAAATGAAAAAAAATATTAAGCAATTCATTTAATTTTTTTCATGAAAATGAAAGACTTTTGTAGGGCATACTGATTGAAACTATCATTGCGGCAATACTAGACTAACACAACACACGATACTCATCATCAATGAAACCAGATTTCGTTTAAGACCTCATCCCATTCTATGAGGACATTAAACCAGTCAATCCGTGTCTCATGTGCCATTGTCAGAAATGGCACCCTATCCCTCAAGAGAATAATGAGCTCGCTCTGTGACTGTGAGATATTCCGAGGCTGCTTTTCGAATAACTCGTAGAGGATTCCATGATTAATCGAACATCGTTGGAGGCTCGCTCGGGATATTTATTCGAATCTCAGAAATCATTCACGATCTGTAAAAATCCCACCTCTCCTCATAATTCTTGCTAGCCGGCCTTAATCCTGTCATTCTTGCACAAAGGAAAGATGGATGCTGAGGTCATTTGGGATGCTAGGGGAATATTCGTTTCTGGATTTCTTGGGTGTTCGGGCATAACTCTTCAGCAAGAGAACCATCTTGGCTATATGAGCGCTTACTTTCACGGCATCCATATCTCAAACTGTACCATAACAGACATCTGTATTGAACTTACAGTGGGTTTCTAAACTACAGGGTTTTTCTAATACCTGTTCGAACTCTAAGGGTAGGTAGGAACACATAATTGAACCGTACTCACATAGAGCTATAGTCAGTAAGCGCCATTCAGACATGGTACAGAGCACTGTTCGGCAGTTGACCAGTTTATGAGGATTTTCAGATAATGCAAAGCAGGCAGAAAACGAAAATTTTGCTTTCTGTTACATTCCAACTCCGGCGCGTTGGAATAGGTCACGTGGTTTTTGAATTAGCCTATTCTTTAAATTAGGTGATAGATTGGAAAGTAAACAAATGGCTTCTACAGCCTTTAGCTCGGATTCTGATTCTAAGTTGCATTTTTCGATATCAAAAGCGATAATGATAGCGAATTAGCAGATAGAAAACTATTCACGACGATCGCCCTTTATGCTTTTACGTATGGCAACCTCCTCCTATCCAGCTTTTACGCTTTTTTAAAAATTGACGGACCCAAGGCTCTTCGGAAGCCGCAGTATGTATCAATGATATCCCCCGATGTTAAGGTAACCTCAATGGTAATAATATTCTCGCATGATACACATCAGGTTCATCTTAAAATGTACATTATTATTGTTTTGTCGAAGTTTGGCGTTTAATCTAATTGACGCTGACCAATTCATTATCGTACATCGATTCTGAATTCATTCTTTGGAATTTTTATTGGTGAAGTGATAAAAACGCATTCGAAAAACAACCCGAGTGACAGCATGCCAGGAATATGTACAGGAAGCATGTTCCGCTGAAAAAACACCACCAACAAATAAATTTAGCTTGACATAAAAAGAATATCATAAGGCAATACATGCACTGACGTTGTCAAGCTTGCATTACTGTTGATGGTAGTAACTTTGATTATATACTAGGAAACAGGAATGCAATTACTGAGTGCCAAACTGTAAAATTTATGCTAATGGAAACGTTGTTCACATGCTTGCTGTTTTCCATTTCTGGGGCTAGTGCTCCTACTTTTGTGGATGGTGTCCTTCTTGCAGACATATGCATCCCTTGAGAATAAGCTTTAATTTTGTGTCCACTTTCTCCTTTCATAGTTTGCACAGGAAATTTTGAAATTCCAACTCTAATGATAGGGGATTAAATATTGGCAATGACTGAAATTTTTATTTATAACCATTATATTCGGAATTCGAATTTCTTGAGCTTTTTTAGTGGTAACTTTTCATCAACATGATTGTCAACAAATGCAACTTTTTAGAGAAATCTATTAAAAATTTTAGAACTATGGTTACGTTCATATCCCAACCTGAGCACTTGATATGGAAATCTTCTGAATTGTCATAGTCAAAATATTAATAATTAAGTATTTATGTCCCAGAATAAGTATGCAAGTAGAAGCAGATAGTTTCAATCCTTACAAGCTACCATAGGTTTATTTCTCTTTTATGTGAGTAAAGGCTCTTCACTGTGTTCATTTCTTACGAGTGACCATTACTTGGCGACTTATAAGTGGATCCAAAAGATAGTAACTTGAATAATTTGAACATGGAATCTCTAAATAACTCGCTCTTTGCTTCTATCACACGATACGAATGACCCACTTCACAGTTTGATGTACGGTTATACGCTTAATTATTTTCGTTAACCCTGTCGAAACATAGTAATTGCAAATTTCAAAATGTCTCTTTCATAGAACATCAAAATAACCTCAATTTTAAAATCACTCGTGGTTTTGATTTCAATCCCAATTATTCTTCTACAAAACTTTTAACATTAGTAATTTTATTTTAATTTCAATTCTCTTTCAAAGAGAAGAGAAACATTTGTAGTCATACTTACTCTATTAATATAGTCGTATATAAGATTAATTAAAATTCAGGTTTAGTTTTTATGATCACAAATCCAGCATTTTAAGCTTTCCAAATGATCAATTATTGTTGTCATGTCTGCTTTATTTTTCAAGATCATGTTATTTCACTTTTGTTACATTATATATCCGTCTAGTTAACTCTCGTCTAGCACAAATATGACCATAGATTGACAAACAAAACCAATAAACAATATGCATTGAAAATTGCACATTATTACATAATATTCGTTACACCATTTCCAATTCTCATATTATAATTGAAGGGCTTCTGGCAACATAAAAATAAGCCACTCCAAATTTTTCAGGAGAGCAATTTTCAAGTTCTAAATAAATAAATAATTACATTAGTTTATAAACTATTCAAGAGGTCATGTTAAACTTGCAAGTATTAAATACTCATTTAAACAATCATAAATTCATTTCATTCTCTTGAATAGTTTGCTTTTAACTTTTTTCATTAAGGAACATATTTATGTATCTTATCATTACGTTGTCTAGAGCACATCAGTTGAAAGTATTATTAAACTTTCCCAAATAATTCTAATTAAGATTTCAATCCATTCAACTGAGTCACTCAATGGAATGTAATAAGGTCTGGTCAAAAGTTCAGAACCATTTCTGTAGTAAATGTAATCAATATCTTCATTAATAACTAAGAGTAAATCCATAGTTTTTGATATAGGTAAGAATCAACATTTTATTTTCCTTTTTTCCATAACAGAACATATATTTCTGTGGATTATCATTATGTTGCCCAGAGTCCTTCAATTGAAAATATTACTTTCCAATAATTTTTAAAATTAAGATTTTTTTAGCCACTCAATTGTGTCACACTTAATATAAATTAATCATGTCTATACAAAAGTTCAGGACCATTTCTGTAGTCGATATAATCAATAGCTTCTCATTATTACTAATAGTAGTAAATCCGTAGCTTCTTTAAGAGAGGTAAGAATCAGCACAGATCGAAATTTCTTTTAACTCCCTCACTGCGATACAAGTTTAATTCAACCATAATTCATCCTCGATGCCAAACAGAACCCAACCCAAGCTCTCATGGCTCCACAAAGGGCGAAGGAATCAGTCTGGACGTAAGCTCGCACAAGACCCAAAAAATGTGCACAAAGCCAGTGTGAAAATTTATGGCCACAATCCTTCAAAGAATATTGAAGATGGTAGGAAAAGAATGATATGACACAAGAAGAACGGTTCGCAAAACGCGAATTCTTTGTTATTCAGAAATCGTTCTGTAGTTGATTTTTTATTCCATGCTCCCTCCCCTCTTCAATAGATGGCGTGGTTTCCTATTCTGAGCCCGTTGATCAATTGATGATGCCGCATTTGTTGATTTCCGTCATAACGTCAAGATATACGAATTGGTAAAAAGATGTATCTGAAATTTTTATGAAGACAAGTTTTCATGTTTTGTTGCATAGAAAGGCCTTTTTCCCTTGTTAAACATGCAGAATTTTAGAATGTGCTCAACACACGTCAATGACAAAAAGAAATCTCGCATTCTGATGGTAGAAAAAATGATACATAAAAGAAACATCTTCGCTGTTGCGAATCTCTTTTCTTAGAAAATTCTTCGATTTAAATGTTATTTAAATATAAGGCATTCAAATCTTGATACAACACACATCAAAGCTTTTTCTATACAAAAATGTCTATCTTCTTTTCATCCTCAGATGGCCATAACGCTGTAAACATTTTTGTCGGGGTAAATACAGAATCGAGGGTAAAACCTCGGAGTTTCTTCAAGACGGCAACTATAAAACTTTGAAAGATATTTCAAAATAAGTTTAAATATAAAACTAGTCTTTTAATATTTTAGCCTAATATTAATTTTTTTCAAAACTTTTCACTAGATAAGTTGAAACATTTCTAGTTACTTTATTTAGTCTATTCGTTTTACAAGCTTGAGCATCAATTGACTGAAAGAAAGTTTGTAATTCCTTTAACTTTTAATTAATACGTTTCTTCATACTTATAAAATTGGAACATAACTGAAATATGTAGCTCCTTTTATTATTTATTTCTAACCAAAATATCTTCTATCTATTTATTCCTTAACCGTAAAATGCTAGCAAAGAAAATATCACTCGCAAGTACTCTATGACTTTCTTTCTAATCTACAAAATTTCCATGAATTTTTCCAATAAATTTGGATAATTGCAAATATATAAATTAAGGGTTCAGAGATAGAAAATAAAACGTATACCCTATCACCGACTCATTAATGTCTTGCATAAAAACGAAATTAGAATATAAATCTGAAGACCAGAAAAGAACATTTGTTTTTCACAACATGATTCTATCCTAAAATAGCTGTCATTAATTGAATAATATAATAGCAAGGTCTCTTTACATTTAATGCAGATAGGTTGCTACAGAAATTAGTTAATCAGTATGTTGTAATGTCAGAGGGTGTTCATGTAAACACAAATGGCATTCCCTACAATACAAACATTCGGGGAAATTATATACGTTATAAGGTGCTTTTAAAGTGTTTGGTCACTTTGTATAAGTCAGATTTTTCGAATAAGATCATGCGTCAGAGATCATGATAACATCAGAATTTTGGACTGATTCATTTGATGACTTTAAGTACATGTACATGACACTACATCTAAATATGTTTGTTAAATCGAATTTAGATGGGTGAACACGCCAAGTTTATCCGATGACATCTATCACTATGTTTCTCCAGTGTAGTTTTAAAATAATCTGTAAACTGGACGTATTACAAATATATCATTTGTTTTTAAATGCATGAAAAACATATTATAACCGAGTTGAGAAAACTAAACCGTTCATCAATATAAATCTATTGAATCTATGTGTCTTCATCCAAAACTACCCCAGAGCTTTCTCGTTATTACAACTCCGTTTCTGCATATCTAGTTGAAATATTTTATACAAAAAGCATTGTCTTTTTTTAACTTCAGTCAACCTTTCATGGATGGAAACTTATTATACTGAACCAAAAACGAATAAGATAGGTCAACTGTTCATTAAGATTTGTTCAGTGAACATGTAGATAGAAGTTGATTGCTTAATTTAAAGAATTTCGATTACCTCTTAGATGACATAGTACGTTTTATCTATTGGTACATCATCATTTTACTCGTGTGAACACTCTTCTTACGCTCAAATCAATTTAAAATCTTACAAACAGGGTCTCATCTCTTTAACAAAAGCTTATGACTTCATTTTAGCATCTCTCATTGTTTGGACTGAGCTAAATGTAATTTGCCCGTTCTTCTATCCATACACAATTGAAAAAAACGATGCCCATTCATCTCAATTAGCTTCACACCTGACGAAAATGCCCCGAACAATAGATCTAGATACATAATTGAACGTAACCTCTGCCGAAATTCTCACACCCATTCTAGTAACAGAACAGGAAACCGTGTAATTTGAAGTGCAAGAAAAACAGAATTGAATGAACGAACCAAATTTATCCGACGACATCTCGCACTACGGTTGCGACAGGATAATTAAAAAAATGTCAGGTTCCTAATTATCCGTCACCTGCGTTCGAGGTTACGGACACTGCGCATGCGCTAAGAGTGCGTCACAGTTTTTAACTTCGGACTTCTCAACTCGCAGCGGTGAAAAAACACCGGGATTAAATTAACGCCGATATTAAGATTACTAGATTGTCAAGAACTCAGATAATATCTCTCAGATCCTGCCATTTCCAATTCCAATTGGTTGTGGCGGAGGAATAAGAGGCTGTTAGTGTAAGAGTGGTAGAAACTAGATGAAAAGTGGCAGAGGGAAATTATGACAAGTCAGAAGCAGGTAGAAATGTAGAGGGGAAAGTAGAGGGGTAGATGCTTGAAAACCTATTCCTCTTCTGCTAACACGGATGATAATTGCAGTTTTTGGCATAGGGTGTGTCCACTTTCTCACATTTGAGATGGACTAGAGGTGTTTGGATTCAAAAGACCGCCACACAAAAAAGGGACTGTATAAGTGCGAAATTTGGTGGGCGTTTAAGCACCATTGTATACGAAAATGTATACTTTTACTCACAGAACTCATTCAAAATTTTCACCTGGTACATTTTTCTGGTAGCGAAATTTTAAAAAAGCTAATTTTCCGAAAATTCTGACGGTTAGATTTTTAGATATATAATATCTTTCAATACCTGATATCTAATCATCTAATGTATACTTTCATTCACAGAACAATTTTAAATTTTCATCTGGTAAATTTGGCATTCTTTCACAAAACTATTTTAAACTTTTCCTGATACATTTCTCGTAATGAAATTTAGAAAAAGCATATTTTTCAAATTTTCTGGGTTTAGATAATTGATTTTATGTATGCAATATCTTTAAATACCCGATATTTGATCACCTATTTATCTCTTGCCAAATGCTTTAAATAATTAAATATCCCACTTTAGGCTATATCGCTCTTGAATGTCCTACGATTAATTTAAAGTTTGCAAACAGCTCAGAAGGAATCTCAAACGATGTTGTCCCGTGTAATGTAGTAGGTTCAAATAAGTGGACTGCATAATTAAAACTTATTTATTTACAAAATTCTATTTACATTAACAGAAATCGTGGCTCTAAAAGAATGATTTCAGGATGAGCGCTTCCATGCGTCTGTACAAAATTTGCGCTAAAGCATAAAGTTAAATTGGCATACAGCTAGTCAAAGAATTCTTAACACGAACTGTTCTGAATACTAACATAAATTTTAAATATATATACAGTAAGTAAAAAAAATTCCGTACGCATTTACTATTTGAAATAAATGGCTTTATTATTTGCAGAATATAATTATTGAAGAGATAAAAATGGAAAAACTGATGAGTATAATTGCATAGAAAGTTTCTATTGCATTTAAACAAAAAATATTAATATAATTTAACTCATAATTCACAATAACACACATATATAGTTTCACACATTCTTTATAGAACGTTGCTGTGTGTTTTGTATCTTTATCCTATTGAAAGATAAATGGTCTTCCCAGAGACAGTTTCGTAGCACTAGCAAGGACATTTGTTTCAAAATGTCCAGGTACACATAGTTATCCATGTTACCTTCAACAAATCATAAATTATGCATACCCAGAGAACTCATGCAATCCCATACCTTTCCATTTCCTCCGCCGTGTTTTTCAGTTCTACATAAGTTTTTTTGTTTGTATTTGATGTTTTGGTTTTCTTCATGCCATAACTCGTCCATCTGAACCATAGAGACAAAATTTTGATTCATCCCTGAAAAGTACAGAATCCCAGAAAGTTAAAGGCTTACTTACATGATGTTTTGCAAACTCAAGAAGCTTTCTTCTGTTAAGTTTGCTAATGAATGGCTTCTTACGTGCAACATACCCATTGTAGCCACTTTTTTATTACTTTTCTTACACTCTGAAGTTAGATTTCAAGATTGTAATCAGTTTTCAACAAGGATGCAATTTGTGGTGCACTAATTCGTGGATTAACGAGAACCTTTCTCAGAATATTCCTCGTGTATATGGCTCACTTTTTAAGGTCTTCTGGATCGGTTCCTATTTTCCAGTTTCTACCAAATTATATCTTTCAATGATTTAGATAGATTACCATAGATTTAGATTTGTTTGCGATTTCACCAATATTTTCCTCATTGATAAACCGTCATTTCTCACCTTTATCACCAACACGCGAAAACTGTCGGAATTCCCATTTTAAGTGATCCACTGGTATAAAAATAGTTTTAAATGATTACTTGCACTATACTCAAGTTCTTTTTCATTCGATAGTTATAATAATTGAATGGGGGACAGCTAGACTACGTTCTAATCAATTTGCATAGTGCGTACGGAATTTTTTTTCTGCCTTTCATTTTGTATGTTTTTCTCAAAGTTTTAATTATTTAATTTTTATTAGTGAAAATTGAGGAACTTTCGTTGCGAGCGCATTCTCTATCAAATAAGTTTCTTGTGCAATTTCTGAATCTTTGGAGAGATTTGTATAGAAATTATAATAATTTATACTTCGACTTCGTTTCCGTACAAAAACTTTCTTTATTCACTGTATATTTTTAATATTGTCACAACTAGCATTTAAAAAATAAAAACTGCAAACGAATCTTAATTCTTTGCGAGCGAAGATATCAATGCGTGCAAAAGATTATAATTTGGCATTTGCACAAACGATAATTATCCGGCACGCATACACAAACAGATGTTTTTGTAATAGTTATAAACTGAAATGGTAAAAGATATGGGTGTTTCAAAAGCGATGATGGAGGAAGAATTTCTGTTTTCGATTATATTCTACCATATTTTGTATTATTTTAAGACGTTTTAACATCAATTTTGTATTTAACTTACTTATATAATCATAAATAAAAGCGTATCTTTGATCAATGTAATGTAATTTATTATTTAATTTAATGTAAAATTTGTACAGTTTTATGTTGTATAAGTAAACTTTTTTCGACCCTTAGTATATCGCGCATTTTTCTTCTCTCCAAGATGAGAAATATTTAGAGAATTTACTGCAAGAGAACAAGTTACTGCATATTGAATCGTTACTTTTAATAAATGAACTAAAATTTTATCCGTGAAAATAATTTTTGCACGTGATATGTCCTTTAAAAGTCTTTATTTTTATTTTAAATCAGTAGTTATTAATACGGATTAACACAAAGGGCTATAAATTATGGGTGGAAAAGAATTAATCACCTTAACGCCTGAATATAACTATTATTTGAACAATAGTGTTATAAAGTACTTGTTCACACGAAATTTGAATTGTTTAATATAATTATACGTATAATGATTCGTAGAATTCTGACAAAGCAATAGGCACTGTGGAAATAGTAGCATAAATGTTTTTAAAAATAGTAGCAAAAAAAGTCTCTACTTAAAACCTACTTTAGAAGCAATTTTAGTTGCTCAGATACAAAATGTACCGGCTAAAACACGTAATGTGCTAATTAAGTATGAAATAGACGTTGAAGATCTAACCAAGAAATTTAAATTTTGAAATTAAAGAAACAAATATTTTCTTGATAAGGTTTTCATGGCAATCTAGTAACCTATTCCTATGTGACAGATTCCTATGTTTTTATATCATGGTTACCACGGCTTGGCGCCAAAACTTCGAAATTGGATTCTCCCTAAAGAAATATCCGAAAAATATTTTTCCGTCCCCATTTAGTTCCAAAAAGATAGTCTAATTTTTCGTTGACCTTTGATGAATTTTCAAAAGGGTCGTCAAAATTTTGAAAATAGTTTTTGGGTCGATTTTGCTTAAAAAGATATCTCTAGTCGGCAAGGTTTAAAAATAGTAATGAAAATTCGCCTTTTAGTCGATTGTAGTAGCCCTGTGATTATGACTTAAATATAATTAATTCCCCCCTGATCTCATAATGTAAAATTTATCACAAAAATAAGGAATTCAACGAAAATTACGCGATAAAAGAATCAAAAAGGTTTTTCTGAAATATTTTTATCTTTTTACAGTCGAGTATTTCTTACCACAAAAAGCCAAACCCTCAAACAGAAATTAAAGCAATCTCCTTTTTCTGGCAATCATATTATCTATGTGAATGCCAAATAATTTTTAATTTTTTTCATTAAAAACATCAAGATGAATCTTCAAAACAGATAACAAACTGACATCAAAATCACCTTTCTTGTAGTCTACAATAGAATCCCTTTGAGTTTGTTTCGCTACGTAACTCCTCTCACGTTCACATTGATACTCCTGGAAGGTACGTTGATTTTATGCCTTTTCTTAGTACTCAATTATAGCAATTAAATTGTAAAATTATTCAATGACTTTATATAATTTTTAATTTCTCTGAAAAAGAAATTATGGATAATTACTGTTAAATTGTTATGGATTTTTTCTTAATTTATCAACTATTATAGATACTTAGGTATGAAACCAGTAAAAACCTTTCTTAATTCTTTTTTTAAGAACCTGATCGCCCAGCCTACCCAGAGGGTGTAAAGATACAAAACAGGTGGTCGGAGTTTCATGATTCTTAAAATGGTAACGTTTCTGGTTTTAATATAATCCACAAATTTCTAAAATTCAATCATAAAATGAACGATTGAATACTGCGTTTAACCATTCAAAACAACCCCCTGAAACTCATTCAAACCGTAAATATATGTGTTTAAGTTATAAAGGTTATTAAGTTCGTATATTACAAGAACTTTTATAATTCCAACATCTTTAGGAATCATCTGATTAACTGCCTTTTGGTTTTGCGACAAAGAAAACGAAAAGAAATTTAGCTTAATTCTGAAACTTTATTTTTAAAATATCTCGCAAAATGAGTAACATATTTTGCGTTTGGCAAAAATTAGAATTTTTACTTTTAAACTAACTTCGATTAGCAAAAAGATTTTTCTCATAGTATAACACATCCTATTGAGCAAAATTTCCAGAAGGTACTGACACAGAATGAATGAGAAATCTCAAGACCCAATATAGGAGAAACTTTAGAAGAAAGATGAAGCCTCGCTTAGAACTTTAGGGGGAAACCAAATCCCATTTCGCTGGACGTAAGAAGAAGCTAATTACGGTGCAAGTTCATAACAGGTGTTGTTACTTTGACACCTAATGTGTCATTCTAAGCGTGTTTTGAGGCCCCTAATTATCGTGACATGCGCGTTGAAGGCATTCACAATGGCCGTTTGATGGCTAACAAGCATTGTTACGGCCGCAATTAAGTGACTTCAATTTTCACTCTCAACGAAAGGCCTCAGACGTCAAATTTCTTTTTTCTATATTGCGCTCCTTTCTTTTCAAGTTTTCAATTTCGTTTGTTATTTATAGCGTTTTATTTTCCGCCTAGTAACCAGATGTTACAATCGCTGCACGGTATAATATTGTTGTGTGAAAGTGATTTATATTCCCAGAACCTTTCTATAATGTCAAGCTGTTTTATTTTTTGTATCCATCTGCATTGAAAAAACAGAAACACTTATTTGACAAATTGCAGACGGATAGAATTGACCCTCCGCTTTTATACGTATTCTTTAAGATGCAAAATTAGTTTTTAATTGTAGTTAAAATAAATACTTAAAATGTCGTTCGAATCAAACGGAATTTTTGTGAGGTTTTCCTGGTTGCAATTCACAATTTTCTTCATTGTGAGTTTTGTTTCACTAATAATTGTAATTTTTTTAATAATACTTAATAATATTAATTTTTAATACTATGGTTTGAAAACAAAACTGTAAAATCTAATTGAATGCATTCAAATAAAAATATTTATATCAAATCTTATGGGGGATTCTAATCTTAGATTTTTTTATCGGGAATTTTAAATTTAAAGAGGAATTTTTAATAATTAAGAGTAGTACTAATTTTCACACATTATTTTTAAATTTTGAAGTTCACATTGGTATTCCTAACAATAAATAATGCTTTTATGGAGATGTCAAAGCATAAAATAATTTTATATTATAATTTTCCCTCCTAATCTCTTAATTTTAAAGCCTGGTTATATTTTAAAATTTGATCAATCCAACTTTTACTGACACTTTATTATTTAGCTCAATTCATTTTTTCATTTACATTTTATTTTTATTATTTAACTTAAGCAAAACCTTCAAGAGGCAGCATTTATATATTTTTCACAATTCAATCATTTTCAGTAAATATTTTTTAAAGTTTTTTTTCAGGTGGAAAATCGTCAGGTATCATTTTAACAAAACTGTATTTCACCTCAGTAGAATATTTCAGTTTCAATTTTTTTTTTGTCTTTTCTCCCAAAGATATTTTAGGGATCTTAAAAAAGTAATGAGAATTATCTGTAGATATCCATGTAAACTAATAGTTCTTTCGCAGGGATATTTAAATATTGATGTTATCAAGATGAAGCATTACTTATTGTCGACAATACAATTTCATTCATCCTGTCTTGATCGCCATTTTTATCAACATTTCCCCCTTTATTCTTAAATTGTTATAAACACTTATCAAAAGCGCATAATAGATTATAATAGTAATCAATATCATAACAACCCTATTTATAATTCAGGTCGTTAAGAGCAAAAGCTGAAAAAAAAAATTATCCTGCTTTGGAAGATGGCAAAAGTTCTAGAATTATTATGCATGCATCTTCCACACATACAATCAATCGTAGCTCATAAAAGAACAAAACTGGAACTTTGATTCTTTTTCAAATAAATATATCGTCGACTTAGAGCAGAAACTCATTAAGTAACAACTTTTTGGTAACACTAAATGCTTATTTTCATGAGAAATACATAGTTATATTGCAATCTGTTTTAAAAATATATAACACAATGAAGATTCTTAAAATTTTATTTTTTGACCAAAAAACTAAGTCTTAAAACAAATGTACAATAAAAAAGTTTTGTCACTTAATCTAGTTTGTTCTAAACAGACGAGTAGTTATATTTGAAGGAAAGAGTACCCTACCCCAAAACTGCTTTAAAAGCTAAGAAAGAATATTAAGACTGTGAGCGCATGCAAGCTATCCGTGAATTTGATTTTTATTGCACGCGTGCAACTGTTACCATAATATTTGCAAACTTTGTTGCGTATTGATATTATATTTATTAAGCACGTGCAAACTATAACATTAATAAATGTATTTTCAATTATGCACATGCAAACTGTAACTATGATATGGAATATGATAAAAATTAATTTAGGATTTAGAAGAATTAGAGACTGAAAATAGTATTGATCTGGGCATTCTATGTAGTTTTGTATAGTCCTTAGCTTTTCTTTAATAAATGTCTACATTTTTTAACAAGTGTTCGTCTCCATGTTGTGCGACCGAAAGTTAATCTACAACTCTAGTGCAATCTTGCTGATACTTAGATCATTCGAAAAGTGACCGGAGTCTTCATCTCCAAGGTGAATTAGGAGTCACTTGGACCAACAGGCTATAACCCATCATTAAATTGTAGCAGAGGTGGGAAAACAATTCCTGACACTGTTTACATTCCGATTCCAATATGTGCTCCATCTTTGCAAAGAACTTCAACAAGGCTTAAAATAAACGAATTCTGTGGTATAAGGCTTTTAAACAAAAACTATCACGAGATATTTCTTTAAATCATCTAAAGTTTGTCATCAAGTTTCATGATGAAGTTCATACTTGCAAAAGGGCACAATCTACTCTTATCCGAAAGATCAGGACATGTTACCCTCTCAGTTCTGCATTCTTGTATTTTTGTAATAGGAACAATGTGGGCCGTCAATTATGAGCAAAAGTAAGTCATGAATCAATAAATACAAATAAAGTAAATATTTTCGAACTTTTACTTTATTTGCATATACCTATTCATGACTTATTCCAAATATATTGAATTACGTTTTAATATATTATTAATTTTAGTTCGTTCACGCTATAGAACGCGAAGGTAAAACTTTTTAATTTTTAAAATTATGAACACTGATTTACATGTTCTATGTATTTATACCTAAATACTATAAAAATTCTGATAATATAACAATAAATATAAATTAATTTTGCAAAGCATGGAAAGAACGTGGCCATCACTTTTACTCAATAAATTATAATGTTGGTAATAAACAGTCATTCAGGGGAAATCTAAAAAACAGCACATTAATTTAAGCAATATCAAGCTCCCACAGGATAATTTAATTCAACTTCCCAGGACAGTAGAAGATAAAACCCCGAGGAAGTGTATAACAGACAAGGAGAAGCGTGAACAACGTAACCTGGGGGTTTTAAAAGACGTCTTGACGTCCGTATCCTGGCAATGTCATAGGTTACAGCAATGATAATAATCGCACGCCGGAAGCTTTAGTTACATTGTACCGGCATCATTAATTTACCCGTTAACCGACTGTTACTCAGCAAGGGTATGGGAATCAACAACGAGTTTTCTCTCTTCGCCTATTATGGGGTTTTTTTCAGTGAATCATGAAGAAGTAAAAGCAATTATGTAAGAAGCGTCTGAGCTGAATTTAATTTTTCGAACTCAAATAAATGTATTTTCAGAGCATAGTTTCTTATGTTGATTCGTCCGTTAGATGTGGTACAGTGCAAGTATTTCTTTCTTTCATTTCATACTCACGAATGCTATATTATCTACAAAAATTATTCTACACGACAAATATGCCATTTGCTTTTCTTGCCTAATTTACAAAGAATACAAAAATGCTTCCTGTCCTAAGCAGAGGCACAGATGGACTTTTCGGGATCAGCGGTAAATGAGGCTGATGCCGCTGTACCTAAAATAAAATGTACATGCTTAACCCTCCTAGTGGTTCATCCTTTTGTTCATCTTCGTGGTGTCGAAAACTGCCCTGCAGTATCCAGCCTATGGTGAAAAACCTGATCCAAACTGTCACCATTTCTGGGCATGGGACAATTTTTTTTACTTTCTTGGATCTTCATTCCTCTTGAAGTAATAGGTCAGTTTTGTCTCGACGAAATATCTCGTCCTTAGCAAAATTTACCAGATATTGGACGAGATATCTCGTCAAAACACTTAGACAAAACAGATAGGGTTGAAATGAAAATTTTCGGATAGAATATATTAATTCATATAAATTAATTTGTTAAAATATTAATGTTCCCAATTTTATTTTTAAAATTAATTATAGGATATGAAAGGCCAGCAAAAGGCCGAGCTTTGTTAATGGTTTCTGTTACAGTGTCTCTCGAACATAGTTCCTTACTGCGTCCTATAGTTTTGTACTTTGCAGACGCTAGTGGGAGGATAATTGTAATGCTTTATCTCTTCTCTTTTTTCTAAATACCAATACGATTAGAGGGCATATAAAAAATAATAATAATGAAAGAATGAACTTTTAAGCCTTGTGTTCGCTAAAATTGGAGTATATGAAATCCATTCACTTCACATGCATGATACTGAAACATTTTGAAAAGGACAAAGTTGTGCTTAAAAGCATAATATTTTTTTTAATTTTCCAAGAAAATAACTTCAATAAATATTTTTGAAATGCCACCCATTTAGACATTTGCGTAGGGGACCTTTGTCCCTCCTACAAGCTACGGTGTCACTGGACCTGTAGAATTCTGTAGTACTGAAGTGTCTGAACTGTATTGCTGAATCACATTTTTTGGAACACAAATAAATATATTTTAAGGGTTAAATAAAACGTGGTCAGAAATTTTGATAAATTGGTAAAACTTTGTAGGTCCCATGCGCATTAATTTTCCATGTATTGTAAAAATTGTAATTCACTTAATAGTTTGTATACATATAAATCAAATTAACTCCATTTGGGAAGAGTATAGCTCTATAGTAGAGAATTAAAAAAAATTGTACTTAAACTCTTAAATTTTTTGGGAAGAAGCATAGAAAAAGCATAGATTAATGAATTTTTCATTTTCACTTAAATATATACAACATATTACAATTGTCCAAAAAGATTTCTAGTAAATCAAAACGAGATGCGCAGGAAACATTTTGAAATCTGAAGAATGTCAAAAATCTCAATCGGAGATAAAATAGTTTTGTTGTATACTTACTATACTTATCTACCATATTTTTGATGTTGCATATGTAAGACGGTCAAAAATGATTTTAATTGAAAAATTATTTTTGCTATCCACAGAATTTGATATCAATTCATTCTTAACGCTAAAATTAAAAATAAATTCGATTTTTTCGATCGATCAATTTTGATGATTTTGAAAGTCCACTGTCCCCTTAAAGCATAGTTTTTATGCTGATTTGTTCATAAGATGAGGTACAACACAATTATTTCTTTCTTTGATTTCACACCCACGAATGCTATATTATCTACAAAAATTATTTTACGCGACAAACATGGCCAACTGCTTTTCTTGCCTAATATACACAACATTATATTCCTAATATATTCAAAGATGCTTTCTGTTCTGTAGAAATCTGTAGCACCAATAATTCTTATAGTTCTTAAAGTATTGTTTTAATCCAGATAGAAGCAATAAATTCAAAACCATTCGATAAAGTCTCCAAGCCAAATCTGGAACAAATAAAAGAGTTCGACATTATTTTAAACTCTAAGAGAAATTCTTGCGTCAGGTTATATAAGTATATTTGTATAATATAGGAATACATAAGAAAAATTATAATAAAGAGTATACTTACTGACAGCCGTGTCTCCATCCAATATCTAAAGAGCTGGAACAAAATAGGATTAGAATTGATATTTTAGGTAAGCATGGGCAATTGTCGGTGTTCCATGAGATACATTTACAATGCATCTTTTCTCATGTGGACCTCAGCTGAAATTAAATGGCAGAATAATGAAATCAATGTGCTAAAATAAAACTAAACAAATATATAAAACATAAAACTAAAAATAGTTTTAAAACTTGTTATGGATATCCAATTTGAGGATCGAACATCATTTAGAACAATAAGAGAAAGGCGATAACATTTAATACATTACCTTTTTTATTCTTACCTCATCTAATTTTACTTGTATCGCAAGTGTTTTAACATTTAAAATGACGGATTGCTTTTTGATGTAACTGTCTCAGACACCAAGTACTTTCTAGTCACAAGGTACTAATTATGCTTCAATAGGATTTGCTTTAGGGACAATACAAAAATTACGTTTACTCAGACGTGAATCTATTGATACAAGCTACTTGGAATTTTAATTGTATTATTACATTGTATGAAGCAAATTGAATTACTTTATGTACATCAAGATATCAAAATTAAAGTATTTTAACCCCTTGAGAGAAAATTTCTGAAATTGAAAGTTTAAGAAAGAAAACGAAACGTGTCTCAACACTGCTTACAGCAACAGTTCCACAGTAAAAACACGAAAACTTAAATACAAAATTATATGACAATAAATTGTATATTAAAGAATAGTAAAGAATGTGTTAATTATTCCAGTGTTCGATGAGTTTCAGTGTACAATGAAATGAAAATGATATTGACATATAAAACGAAAATGTATCATTCTTGTTCTTTCTCTTCTTCGAGTGGTGGTTCAAAATTATTAGGTGTTTTCTCTGGTCTTTCCTCTTTGGGATTGATCCCCTACTGTCACCAATAGTCGTTGTGTCGCTCCAGTGCTACGTTACCTACCTCTTCTTCGAGTGAAAATGGTTGCGAGCTCTGTTTTCAGGATAGTGTTTGAAAACGTAACCCGTCTGAGCTTGCAATGAATTATCTCCATCTATTAAAAATCTTCAATATTCCATTGTCATCCTTAAAAATATATGGATATAGACTTTTCAAGGAAAACCGGTAGTTAAAGTTGCCTTTAAGTCAACTTCGAAATATTCTTTATTTTAACGTTATTTTAAATGGCAAAAGAAATTAAAGTAAAAGAAATTCATTTAGGGAACTTCATTTAAGGTATAAACATAACGAGTATTTCCATAAGTTTTGAATAAAAATTTGGACTAGTGAATAATAAACTTAGCACGTAAGAAAACTCAAAAGTGATCCTTGGTATGCATGAAGATCCTTTTGAGAAACGGTTGAGTCAAGATTCAATAAAATCCATCCAGCCAGAAAAGTTTGGAAAAGGTGCAGAATCTCCCAAACAAAAAGGAATGATCTTTGTAAGTTCGTGAAATGATTGTTGAATGATTGTTTCGTTAATGTCAATAATTTCAAAAATGAAAGCTTTGTTGTCCAAAGTAAGATGGCTAAAAATTTTAAGATATTTTAACTCTTTCTAAACAGACTTGATACTGAGTTGCTTACTAACAATGGCGAAGTTCAAAGCTCCAAAATGATGGGTACGATGTTTTTTTGCAACAGTCATCCGGGAATTTAAAAAATTGAAGGTCAAGACAAAACCGAGGAAAATCATACATATCTTATATGAAGGGAAATGTTTAATAATTTCAAATAATTTTTAAAGCATATAAATTGTTTCGAGTTAAATTATATTCATTTAACCTTTCATTAGATGTTCGATTTCTTGTATCAGGGAGGAATTTAACGGTATTTTTCTTCTAAGTTTTAAATTGGAAAATAAACGAAGCTCATCAGAGAAACTGAAAACAAATACTTATTGGATCTTACTTTGTTTGGAATAAAAAGCATTTTCAAAATTACGAAATTAAGAAGGCAATATATGCATATATCATTGAAAATTTATTCGTCAAATCATTTCTCAAACCTTTGTGTGTTACAGATCGAAGTGAAATGAATCCACTGTTCCTTAAACTGCAAAAGTTAAAGAACATCAATCTTTTATAATATGCATTCCTTTTAAATATTGTACGGAATTCTCAGATTTACTTGTCTCTGAAAAACACAGATTTGTAAATATCTTTAAAGTTAAACCAAATAATTAAATTATAGTACACTCTTAGTTGTAAATATTTACAAAATGCACTAGTATATTGTAATTTACTTGAAGATCTTAAATGAGTTTTGCTAAAGGTGATTATCTAAATAATTTGATAAATTTTATGTGTAAAGTAGTCCAGTGGATAAAAAAAGTTTCCGTACTGAGATGAATACGGTGTATAAATTATTATAATTTCTAAAGAAATCTCACCAAAGATTTAGAAACTGTACAAAAAACTTATTTCATACTAGAGAATGTGTTGGCAACAAAAATTACTTAATTTTCACAAATAAAAAGCTATCGAACAAAAAAGAACTTCAGTATAGTGTAAGTGATCATTTCAAACTATTTTTATACCAGTGGATCACCTAAAATGGAAATTCCGAGAGCTATTCGCGTGTTGGTGATAAAGTAGAGAAATGACGGTTTATCAATGAGGAAAATATTGGCAAACTAGCAAACAAATCTAAATCTAGGGTAAAAATTATTAAAAGATATAATTTGGTAGAAACTGGAAAATAGGAATCGATCCGGAATACCTTAAAAATTGAGCTATATACACGAGGAATATTCTGAGAAAGGTTCTCGATAATCCACGAATTAGTGAACCATAACTTGCATCCTTGTTGAAAACTGATTACAATCTTGAAATATAACCTCAGACTGTAAGGAAAGTAATAAAAAAAGTTTGCTTTTATGGGCATGTTCCACGTAAGAAGCCATTCATTAGCAAATTTAACAAAAGAAAGCGTCTTGAGTTTGCAAAAAAACATGTAAGCCCTTAACTTTTTGGTATTCTGTACTTTTCAGGCATGAATTAAAATTTTGTCTATGGTTCAGATGGACGAGTTATAGCATGGAGAAAACCCAAACATCAAATGCAAGCAAAAAACTTATGTAAAACTTTAAATCACGGCGGAGGAAATTTAAAGGTACTGGGTTGCATGAATTATTCTGGTGTGGATAATTCATGTTTTGTTGAAGGTAACATGGATAGCTATGTGTACCTAGATATTTTGAAACAAAATGTCCTTGCTAGGGATAAGAAACTATCTCTTGGAAGACCATTTATCTTCCAAAAGGACAACGATTCAAAACACCCTACAACATTCTGTAAAGAATGATGCTTTTACTATATGTCACAGCAACTTCACACACAACCAGTCCCCTGATTTAAACCCCATGGAACACTTATGGGAAGAAATCGGTCGTGAACTGAAAAATTATGATACCAGCAGCAAAGATAAACTGAAAAGCGCCATTATGGACGTGGGGAACAAAATTATTTCAGAAACAACAAAAAAAACTTGTGGTAGTCATGCCTAAACTTCTGATAGAGGTCATTAAAGCAAAAAGCAAGTTCAACTGACCATTAAATGATGAAACATGTTTGGGGAAATAACATTTAATGAAATATTTTTCACAGTACGGAGACTTTTGCTTTATATTTGGCACGTTTTTGTGTTATTGTGAATTATGCGTTGTTATATTAATATTTTTTGTTTAAATGCGATAGAAACTTTCAATGCAATTCTGCTCATCTGTTTTTCTATTTTTATTTTTTCAATATTTATATTCTACAAATAATAAAGCTATTTATTTCAAATAGTGCGTACGGAAACTTTTTATACTCACTGTGCATAAAATGATCTTTCCATTTTCTATAAAATAAAATATTTTCAACCCTTGCTTACATATAGTGTATCAAAGGCTATATATGTTTTGAGAAGATAATTTGATCTAATTTTTACGGCTTAACTATCATTTAGTTTATTTCTAAAATTCTGAACGAGTTAACCAATGCATAAAGTAGTTATCAACATTTCTTCGTATGCATGATTTAGTTCAAAAGTGGGTGCTTAAATTTTCATTTGAATAACTAAGTAACACATGGTTATAATCACCGCGATGTAAGACAAAACTATTATCAACTACTAAAAGGATAAATTCTCAGTTCATATTTATATTATGTTCGATTAAATATCACCTAAATTCGGTGAACAAATTAAACATATCTTTGGAACTGCTCTCACGAGAAAATATATCCAATTAATTGATTATTTAATCCGTGCTTCAAAGCTACGAAAATCACAAAACAACGCGTTCTTTCCTTGTAAATATATATTTTCTTATTATAAAACTAATTTATTGTACAATAATATCGCTAAAGGTACGTTTATGAAACGATACTAACACGAAGCACAGAATGCTTTTGAAAATTTAAACTTAGATTTAATATTTTAAATTATAAAATTAAAGCTTTTATATTTGTAAATATTCTGATGCTCTCTCTTGTATCGTACGTTCAAGAATAATATTTCCTCATAATATTTTAATTTTAAAATAATATTTCTGTCTATGATAGGGATAAACCAAACGGTCTACGAAGATTTTACTTCTGCTGTCCATATGCTCTTGCACGATATATATCGGGGTTGCCTTAAAATGTACTTTTTGACAATGTTTGACGTTTAATCTAATTGGTAATGACCATTCAACTATCATAAATCAAATCTGATCATATTCTTTGGATTTTTTATTGACGAAGTTCTGAAATCGTATTCGATAAACAAGCCAACTACGTCACGTTTAGAAATACGTACAGAAAACACATCGCCGTAGAAACATTACCACTACCTATATTTAACTTGACAGAAAATACCTCTCATAAAGCGATAAGCGAGTTTCATTATCTTAAGAATTTTGATTTTTATGACTTTTTCAGCCTTACAAATCGCTCAGTGAATCAAATCAAACTTACCTCGAAAAATTCAAACCATTTATAAACAGATAAAATCTTTTACGAAGCAAGTAAAACGAGAAACTGGCAAAAGTTTCAAAGTTTAATCCACTCTTAGACTTAAATCAACTATAAAGTGACAACTATTTCAATCCGTTATACATCCCTACAAATCGCTTATTAAATCAAATCAAACTTTTTCACAAAAAATCAAGCTCGTTATACATATATTTAATTTCTTACAAATCGCTCAGTAAATGAAAAAAATTTCCCCCAAAATTCAATCTCTTTTTAAAAACTAAATCTTTTAAATGAAACAAGAAAACTGATAGAACTCCTTGAATTTAATCCGCTCTAAGCTGGTCTTAAATCAAATGTAAGACGACAACCCCTTTTTTAATCCACTATACATCCTTTCCCCACGTATCACACAAAGGAAAAGATTACTTAAAAACAACCCTTCATTTTAACCGAAAAAAAGCATTCAGAAAAACCATTCATGACACAAATGCGTGAAATATTTAAGCAATGCATCCAACATCCAAATAGTAGGTGACAAGAAAATTTACTACTCGCACTTAAATCTACTCCCGTTTCACACCTAGGTGCATGGCCCTGCATCCAAAACAATCCGACCACAACCAGAGCTGGATTCCACTCACAAACGAATGAATGCCCGATCGTATATTATTTAGTTACCAATCCCCGCTTTTAGGTTGATTCAACTTGATCCTTGAACTCGGACTATTCCTTCAAAACCTGTCAGACCATACGCCTATCTCATCGGTGGACTGAAAGAATCAGCCGGAGCAGTTACCGAATAAGCTGATTGCATTTATTTTTGCTACTTTCGTTCATTCTCGATACAGAGTTCAAATTTTTTTATGGCATTTCTTGAAAGATTTACAATATCAGTAGATTGCACAGTGCACATTTTAATTACTCCTTTTTCTTACATCTTCATTGGGTACTTTTGAGTCGGATGTAGCAATATCGTTGAGGGAATGTCACGGATAAAGGGACTGGTTGTTAAAATTCTGAAGAGATAATGTTGCTCATCTAAGATAATCCATTTTCTTCTGGATAAGACTTGATGCTTGTGCGTGTTCTCAAAAAAAATTGTTGTTTGCCTCGATTTGTCTGTTTTATATTTTGGAGTCTCGGATGTTTTGATACTGCACATCTCTTTAATAGGTTATATGGTAGATAAGAGTTGTTACAGAGGTAAATTTAAGCACTTATGTTTTATCTTCCATTCGTCTTTTTTCCATTAGTATTCCATGTTAACGAATTTCTTGTTTTCATAATTAGGCATTGTGTTGATTTACTGTTCCAAATAAAAGTGAAACATTATACAAAGGATTTTGTTTCGAAATAGTTGTCATATGTGTAAAAAAGGATAGAAACGAAAAAGATTTAATAGTAATTTAAACGGTTTATTTTTCTAACGTGTTTAAATATTATATATTAAGACAGTATTTGACATAATATAGCTTCATGATTAGAATCAACATTACATAGATTGGGATTTTCGCTTCTCAATTTTTCTTTTCTGATCTGTACAATCTTGTCGGCATTACTTACAGTTGACATCATTACACTTTCCATATATGTTTGCAATGCTAAAATATGTTTTCTAACTTTAAATGTTTTCAAGCAAGTGTACTTTAAAAAGTTCCTTTTTCGATTTTTTTACCAGCCTTTTTTTATAATAATAAAAACGATCGAGTGGGATTCTTAAGTTGTTGCCTTATACCGTTTACAAACGTCCTTGCTGATATAATTCATTACAAAATTGGAAAATCCATTAATATTCAAAATAAAATGTACAAATGTAACACTTATTTGAGGGGAGGAGGATTACATTGTATCTACAAGCAACATCTAAATATGGAATATTGTCTGTCTAATTGGAATAAGTTTGATTGTTGAAATGGTAGAAATATGGTATTACTAGCCTATATAATTTTACATGAAACGATTGATAAATATATCACCAAAGACATATTTCCAACAATTGAAAAAACCGAAACATGTACGGTAAGATACATTAAAGGATAAACAAGTGTGTTACAAAAGACTGACCTAAAAAAAAAGAATTTTCAAAGTCAAATTTATTTTTTCCTATTTGTGCCAAAATTATCTAAAAATTTCCTTATTTAGAAAATTGTAAACAGTATTTACAATTCATTAAAACAATTAATAACATGTAACATAGTGTACATACACACACAACATTGCACCAACAACTAAACTTAAGAAAAATCAATTCTCATGATTAATCTATATTGGATGGTCTATTTTAAACATTTTTTAACCTTATTGATCTGTTCTATTCTTGTTATTTTGTAATAATTAAACACATTTGAAAATATGTATCCAACTTAAAAATTTAATTTGAATATTTGAATAAATATTTGAATATTTGAATAAATATTTGAATATTTGAATAAATATTTGAATATTTGAATAAATATTTGAATATTTGAATAAAATTTGAATATGATTGTATATATTTTATGACAGTCTGAAAAACTTTATCGTTTGCTTGTTTTATCCACATTATTCTAAAATATGTGAATAAATTTAAAGACACGAATCATTCTGAAGTAGTATTTAATAAGAGTACAGAATTCTGAATTCCATCTAATTCAACTGTTTTAATGGAAAATATGCGTCTTAAATATTTAAAATACGATATTGAATACGATTAATATCGAAATTAATAACATTAATAACTTCATATAGTACAATAAAAGAGAATACTTATATTTCGTTTAACTAAACTGCAGTTACTTACAGATAGAACTGAGAAGTTTATTTCAGCCGATTTGGATTCCCTCTTTTATTATCGACATCGCCGATAGGTCGTTGTGTCAATAATAAAGGAGGTCAATCAGTGTCATGTCAATAATAAATTAAAGGCCATGTCAATAATACAAACCAATTTATTCACAATATATCTATCTTCTTAAATACATCCTGTTTTTAAATAATCTGAACTGAGAAATGCATATTTTAAATATTGTTCATGATCCGGTAAAATTGCCCATTTCACTCAAACAAATAAAACATTACCTTAATGGAGTATATTATTACGCTTAATTTTAGGTCTTAGTGAAGTTATGCTCTATAAAAATCAGTTTTTTGTTAAGATTTCAGCAGTTTCTATAAAATGGAATATTTTCATTGGATAAGTGTTAAATATAGACATTTGCGCATCAAAAATTGTATGAAAAACAAAAATACTAAAATATGAATACATTTTTTTGAAAATTATTTTCAATATTGATTAAGAACACTCCATCTTACAACTCAAATGTGCAAAATTAGCGACTGTTAATGAATCCTCCAGATGAGAAGGTTACGTGTTCGAATCAAGTCCAGATCGCCAGTTGTAGTTTGCTTGTTTTGAGCTTCTATATTGACTTCACATCAATCAGAATTAAAGCAACGTACCGACGGTAGAAAAGCTATTTTATTTTTACAAATAATTTAATTTCATAAAGTGAAATTTCACAAGAGCATAAGTAATAATTGGTATTAATGTGCACAAGTAATAAAATTGGAATAGATATCAAAAATTCAATCGCATAAAATTTTATGAGCTTATTAGAATCAATCATCATCCTACTGGAACATCATTGAGTGGTATTTATATAGCTTGGGACAAAAACATATACTTTAAAAACATAAAATAAACTGCTACTTGTAGATACAAATTTGTATGCGAAAATTAGAATAACTACTGTCCCAAGGCGTTGTCAACTACTCGTTACAAAGACATGATAAAATTGAAGTGTATGTCAATTATTCTTTTAAAAAAGTCGTAGTGTTTAACCCTCCAAGTGGTTTTGATGAGAATCTCGTCCATCAAGGTCTGATGAATTTTGTTGATGACGAGATATCTCGTCATAAAGATATTGTCAGTTTTATTATGACGAGATAACGATCTGGTCAATTTTCTAATGACGAGGTTTCTCATTCATCGAGATCTGGTCAATTTTCTTCTAATGACGAGGTTTCTCATTCATCGAGATCTGGTCAATTTTCTTCTAATGACGAGGTTTCTCATTCATCGAGATCTGGTCAATTTTCTTCTAATGACGAGGTTTCTCATTCATCGAGATCTGGTCAGTTTTGCTAATGACGGGATGCCTCGTCGAGACAACCACCAGAGGGTTTATACTTGAGTGGGTCAATTCCAATGCTCAATCAACAATATCCTAGTTATAAATACTCATGCAATACAATCCATTATCAATAGTATTATAAGCAAATATGAAGTCTTAAAGCGTGGTAACGAAGAATGAATCATGTAAACAAATTACATTTTATGATGATGACGTAATCAAGATCTGGTCAGTTTTCTTCTAATATCGTGGTATCTCGTCCATCGAGATCTGGTCAGTTTTGCTAATGACAGGATACCTCGCCGAGACAACCACCAGGAGGGTTAATACTCATACGGATCAATTCTAATGCCCAATCAATAATTTCAGAGTTAAAAATACTCAATCCATAGTCAATAGTATGTGAGCATCGTAAAAACAGGAAACCTTAAAATGCAGATACATGAAGATTGAAGTATATAAACAAGTTATATCTGTAGGAATGGTACTAGAACCAACGAAAAGCAATATTTACGGACCAGTAAGCGTTGCAAATCGGCATGATAGTAGCCTATCCATGACACATAAAGTCACAAAGGCTTCCTGCAGCGCAAAATCTTCAAGCTAGTGATGAACCGTTGTTCAACTCTCGCTCTTTTTTGATCTCGTGAACCCGCTGTACAACTACTTAAACACAGGTGGAGTTCAGTTTTCCGAAAATTTATATACCATTTTTTTTCTCGTTCTCACTCTGAAAAGTCATAAATTTATCCGTCTGGATTTGGTAGGTGGTGTAAATTGGATTGGATAACGAAGACAAACGGCCGTGTAAGTGATTGTATACTGTTTTCTACGGACAGTTCACTACTGAAATATTAGAGAGTATAAATCGTGCCCAATAAAAAATTGAAACTCTAGACCTTATGACTAGTCTTTTTTTCTAGTTAAATACACTAGTTTAAAAATAAGAATGAGATAGAACACTCGTTTTTACTTGGCGTTTTTATAAGTATGTCCTTTAGTTCAAAATGTAACCAAACAAATAGCAAGCATTCTTTTTCATCCTCATACGTTATTGAATATGATTTTCATCTTATAAAGCAGAAAATCCGTCTGTCTGAAGCAGCAAAAACTATCAAAAAATGAGCTCTGGGTCTTGAAATTTGCTTAACTAATTCTTTTTGGAATTTCTATGTCAATGCAATTATTTTCAGCTTGCTTTGTGGTTCCCTTAGAATCATAGAAGTAAAATTTAATATACAACATTTCGCAAGAACCGACCAATTTTTAATCACACTCAAAAAAACACAAAATGTCAAAAACTGTAAAGAGCCAAGCAATCGGAAGAGGAAAGAACACGAAGCGGACAAAGCTCAAAAAGCTTTTCGACGATGCAACGACAGAAGCGTGTCTTGCTTTGTCCGAAGTAGGAAAAACTCTTGGGCGAAACTGAGTACTAAAGCTAGATTACTATAATTTTTGCTCCTCGTAATATCAAACACTTGGCTAGTGTTAATATTAGTGGATATATGAATAAGTATATTATACTAGAATTGAATCTAGTTCTAATCGTTCATTTCTAAAATTTATAAGGCTCTAACAACCTCAAAAATTCAAATCCCTATCACATCATTGTATTAAACTGACTTCCCTTTGAAATTTAAGTATTGCTACACCAGAAATTTTGTACTTTTCCCCTAGACATGTACTTTTATTTTCCTCGGATAATTGTAACAGTTTTCATTTCCCTAAACTTCAGCAGCAATGGGATAAAGTTTCCGACTGGCTTTAAGAAATCATCTTTTTCAATAAGTTAGCTCCCATGAATGAAAAACTAAGTAGCCATTGGCAATCCACTTGCATATAATCATTGATATGATATTTCTTAACAGCCTCTCAGAAGTTGTCATGTCATTAACACTGTCACATACTTCGATGCCGTAACTGTATCATTTACATCAAAACTGCGACGTTGCATGTGTTTCGCTTATTGAATCCGTCCGAAAGTCCGTTTTAGTAACACCTAGTGCTCATAAAAAACTGTTACCACCAGGTGGTAATGATACGCCGTACCTGGTCATCTTTAAAACATGAAACCTTCACTTTTCAGAGCGTTTGCAATAACTTGACACTAATAGTCATTGAATAATAATCTTTGAGATAAGTGACAAAGAGGAAGATGGCTGTCCAAGACAAGGCGCTGATATGATATCACATCCTTGAATCTTGTCTAACACTTTAATTGATACCTTTGCCTGTGAATCCGACCACTGAATGTGAATGGTGAAAAGGTGGCCTTTTGACGATGGGACAGTTGCTGAATACGTATGTGTGCCCACACGTGTTATCCACACCTTTCGGACACTAATCTACGCAAAGGGATGATGCTGCCAGCTCTTGGCGACGCAGCGTTTCCGAAATCGTGTATTGACGCCAGAGAAATTAATAACAGCTACAAGCGCCAAAGAATATATGTCAACTCACCTGTAGGTTGTTTTTATTCATATTTAGGACTATAGGTATTAATTGAGCTCATTCCAATGATTTAAAAAGACCAGGCCAATGCTACACAAGCGGGACGCATGAGACCCGGAATGTCATTTTTTACGATCCAACCTCGTCACATTTCACCATGAAAAAAATAAAAGGTAAAATAAATTTGAAATAATAATTAAACAAAGATAAATGTAATAAAATACCAATACTCTACCTCGAGAACTTAAAAGTACAAAAAAGTCGAAATACGTAAATCAAAACAGATTCTATTTTTAAATTTATCATTCGTATTGCTATCATTGACTGCGAAAGCCCATTTGGTAGAGTCGTGGATTAGCAACCGGAGGGTTGCAAGTTCGAAACACATTCCAAAGACCGTCGTATACGAAAGGGCTGGTGCAAGTAAAATCTGTCATGGCCTCAAATATCCTCACTTTGGCGTGGTGTGGAAGTTTGGAGAGTGGGGTGCCAACTCAGGTGTTGACTTCGTCATCTGACTGTGGTTCAAAGTGACGAGGGGGTGTGTGTGTGTGTGTGTGTGTGTGTGTGTGTGTGTGTGTGTGTGTGTGTGTGTGTGTGTGTGTGTGTGTGTGTGTGTGTGTGTGTGTGTGTGTGTGTGTGTGTGTGTGTGTGTGTGTGTGTGTGTGTGTGTGTGTGTGTGTGTGTGTGTGTGTCCTCGGATATTTCTCTTCGGGATTGATACCAAACCGTTGTCAATAGCCGGTTACCTTGCTCCAGTGAGACGTTAATTCAACTACCTGACTCCTGACTATTTCTTGTGTGTGTCCATTTAGTTAACGAAAAAACATTGTTTGGCGCAGCTTGACCACATCCGGTCCACATCCAGTCCTTGCGACATAAAAAGCAGTCAATCCACCTTATTCCTAATGTATGAAAATGTGTTCATTTGATACGATGATATGGTCACAGTGCGACAGTTGTGTTTATTTCTGCATCTGCATTAGTAATAATTTGTCTTTTTAATGTACAGCAATAAATGTTTCAATAAATAATAATAATTTAACTTTCGGCATTTTTCTGATTGTGCAACTATAAACATTTCTTGATTAGTACCCGTTTATACATTGCAATGTATTGAATTTTGAAAATCACTTTCCAGTTATAATCGTTATATAATAGAGCATGAAAAATCATAAATATATCTAATTAGATTAATTTTAAATTGATAACTTTTCAGACTCTTCATTAAGAGCTTTTATTGAAAATTCTTACTTTTAAACTTTATTTAATATTATCATAAATTATGCTGAATTCTATAATCAAAATATCAGCAATATATCAAACTGCACGCAGGCTCTTATATGAGTATCATTAAGTACATTAGTTGAAGCTTTTGAAATACAAGCTTCATTTTTTAAAGTATCAAAATGAATATGGTGAAATATCACTGAGTTAATTTCTTATATATTACATCTATAAATGTCTTATTAATCAATAATCAATCAATAGAAAATATAAATTGAAACTTTCACAAACTATGACCACGCGAATATAAAGTAGATTAATCATACCATTGAAATGTCTGCATATTCAGAAAGTGATAAAATCTTCTATATAAATAAAAATATAACCTTCCTTAACCTTTAATCAGTAAAAATTATGTTTTCGGATATTTAAAAAAATTACTTTCGATCGATTCTAAAACAACTAATATTCTATGAGGATTAATAATACAAATTATTACAATCTATAATACAATTTTACAAAAATGCAGGACTAAACGAATATAAATTTTAAAGCATAATAAAAAAATTCTATTCTTTATTTGTTATTAAAGCACATTAAAGTTAATATAAGCCACATGGTATTCGTAAAATCGAATTTTCTTAAAATAATCAGCAGTGGCTGGTATAGGTGAACCCTAAAGAGAGTTAAAGAACAACTATTTGCTTTTAATCGAAATTTACTTTTTTAAAGTATGCTATTACAACTTAACTATTAATAAATCTTTAGTGTTATACCCTTTCAAGCTACATTTTGCGAAATTTTGGAAACTTTTTCTTAAGAAACAATTTGAAAATGAAATTTATGACTGCTACTTGGCGCATCCTTGGCACGGAAATTTGGCTACATGTAACACAAAATGAAGTAACTGATACTCATTGAGAATACTCCCCTCTGTGCTGGAAATGACTACCATTACTTCGCCAATATGATTAGTTGATTATAGGGTAGAGCGGTAGAGCAATATCTTGTTCCCTGTGTTCAGGACTGCTGATTAAATTTCATTGCGGTCGTGCGCACCTTTAAGTAGATAGCTGTCACTGGAATGACTGGTGCACTTACTTCTTTTATGTTTTGACTTTCCGTCACCAATTACTTTTTTATTTGTGAGAATTTTATTTGAACTCCTCAGATAAGAAAATGTCTTTCATTTCGTGTATCCGTCAATCATGTAACACAAAATCAAACCGAGAAGAAAAAATATCGATTTTGAATCAGTCGAATAAAATGTAATAATATTTAAGAACATATAATTAACTATCTTTTTCCATCTAGATTTAGAAAGAGTAGTTTTTTCACAAAATCTAATCTTACGACGATACTAAGATTTTATTCTATAGAATCATAGTATCGTCGTAAGATTAGATTTTGTGAAAAAACTACTTTAACTTAAGATTTTATTCTATAGAATCATATCTTATAGATCCATACATTTGGATAACTCACATCTATACTGCATACATTTCTATATGTGATGTACATTTTTATACGTTATGTAATCCTTACCAATTTTCCAAACATATCATAACAAAATAAAACTTTAATTAACATACTTCATAAAATAAAATATAAGATCATGCAGTCATTACCACAATGAGTTTCATGGTTATTTAATACGTGCAATCCAAACCATGTGAGGATGATGGCATGTATTTTTTTATACAATAAACCCATACAGGAGATTCCTTTATATCCCTTTAAACAACAAAACAAAACTAACAAAGGAATTCCAATCTAGCCCTCTCCTCAACCATCAAGTCTCAAATCTAATCCGGTAGTAAAAATCAGGACTGGAAACTTTCCAAAACAAAGAACTTAATTCTTTAACTGCAGGGATACATTTATAACCGCTATCATGTTTCTTGACAAGTACTAAAAAAGATACGGCAAAATGTGCGAGAACTAGACATAAACCATCCCACACATTTTTTTAAATCGGATATTACGATCGTCTGCGGCTGCTGAGTTGTTTCCCTGCTTCACCGGGAAGAAGAACAAAAAATAACTTCGGAATCTTTCAGCGAAAGAACATTCTTTAACCCTGGAGTTGGGAAACGAATTAAGCAGCCAGTTGTATCGTTTTCGAGTATCTTTTTAAAGCCAGTGTACGTTTTCTGTTAATTAGAAATTCTCGGCACGCAAGTAATTCGAAGAGCTTCACGTGCTCGCACGCTTTTCTGAGGGGAAGACGTTTCTGTTGCATACGTTACTCCCACCCGTCACCTGCGAATAGCCTTCTTTTATAATGCCATTTATTTTGCTCTTTTACCTGGGAACCTCGGGCAGATGATAAAGAGAAACAAGAGGGGGCATACGAGAGATGAGAGGAAGAACTTTCGAATGAAGCGAGGAAATTCGAAGATAAAAATCGCATCTGGGGAAGGGCACGTTTTCCAGTGGAAACAAACTATTGCTGTGCTGGTTGTAATTTTAAGTCGAAAGTCAAAGAAATAGTTTGCCACGAGTTAGCCTTTGATCTATTTTTACAGCTTTTAACAGTATTAAGGATTGGTTGGTTGGGTTTTATTGCATACGGGCCATATTTGACAACAGCGTCACAGACACGACATACAGCTTCAAGTAATGGGCATAAACAAAGAAAGTTTTGCTGATACAGAAGAGAGAAATACTCCCAGAGTAAGTTACACGTTTAGGATTAGATTTGGGTTTTATGGTGCAAGTGCCATATTTGGCCAAGCTGCGCCAAACACAAGACAGAAAGCGTCAAATAATGGACATAAACAAAAAAGTTTTACTGACATGGGAGAGAGAAATACACTCAGAGTATGTTACATGTTTAGGATTGGATTTTGGGTTTCATGGCGCAAAGTACAAAAACGGACAAACTAAGCCAACCGCAAGATTGTAAAAATGAAACAATCAAAAGCTGCTTAAAGCTAAAAATGAAAAATATTATATAGAAGAATAGACAGTCGAACGAAACTGATTTACATGCATAAGAATTTTAAAAAAGCAGACTTTGAATTTTAAAAAATTCAATGAGATTTAAAATATCAATGGTGCAAAAATACGAAAATATTTTAATGGGATTTCCCAATGAAATATAACAGCAGATACAAATTGAATTATCGTTGTCTCACTTTTTCACCCGAAAATGATGAAATTTATCACTTTTTATTTCATGTATTTTGTTAATATTTATTGTATATTTTCATTAGTTTAATTGTGATTATATTTTTATTTATTAGTTTTATTTCTTTATAAGTACATTTATTATAACTATACCATTTTAAATTTTGCAATATTTCACCAGCCTTTGTCCAATAGCAACCATAAACGATAAAAAAAAATTTTATTTATTTACATTAAAACGCACAATGAAGAAATAAATTATATGGAACTTTAAAAAGGCAAAAGTAGCACACACATTCAATAACTATTCACAATAAAGCTGAATAGCCTGAATTTATATGCATTTGAGGATCATAAGCAGCTGAACGAATCTCTAGAAGAAAATTCAAACTACTCTGAAATATAATGAAATATAGTAAAATCATAATAAAAGTTTAGACATAAGTTTTTATGGAATATGATTATAAAATTTATAGTACTATGTAGTATATGAATGTACTATTGTAATAAGTCTCAGAGAATGGTCTTCTTAGACAATGTAATGCAAAAGCTATTATAAGAAATTCGTGATGAAATCACGATATATATTTATCAACTTTTAGAACTATGGTAAATACATTCTTATCATGCACTTGAAAGTGTATATGTATTTGAGCAATTATTTGCAATTCGAAGTCGTAACAAACCAAGAAAAATTAAAGTATCATTGAAAGAATTAAAATAAAGTGTTAAATACACAACAATCTAATTTAAAAGTATTTAAATTATTTCTAAGCCTGGAGGAAAAGTATTAAATTTGAAATATGAAGTGAAGTAAAAACGAATTATTCTAATTTATAATTGAATAATCATGCGTGTATATATAATGCAATTTTAAGAAATAAATATTTCAAAAAAGTCATTTCTAACACTAGCCAACAATTTTAAATGTGTACATTCATTTTTTTCAACGAGGAGCTAATTTGACCTATTGCCGAAAGAGTAATAAACACACAGCAACTTAAATATATCTACTGATATCAGTTTGCTATAAAAATTCGCTTGCAAATAATATATTGCAAAGAAATGGTCTTAAAGAAGGATTCTCTTTATTTATAATCTTTTTTATTAATCTGTTAATTATACATATGTTTTGACACATTTTATTCATACATCTTGTTTATTTACATTTAAAAGTTAATTTACAATCAGTATTTTTATGATTTCAGATACACTGTAGAAATTTCAGAATTCCATAAACATATATATATATATACTTGCAGCGAAAGTTTTCAGCAGCAAGGTTAAATTCCCTTCATAAAATCCGAAATAAGGTTTACTAATTCATTGATATACTCCTAAACATTGAAATGTGATAAACTGTTGATATTTTGCCATTAAAATATCAACCTCAAAACACGTTGATACAACTGAGTGCTTAACCCTCCAAATGTTTCAACGAGATATCTCATGCAAGATCTGGTCAATTTTGCTAAGCACAAGATACCTCGTTCTTCTATATGTGGTCAGTTTTGCTAATACATCATCGACAAAACTACCCCATTATTCCAAGGGGTAATAAAGATCCAAGTAGGAAAAAGAAATTTCTTCTTGCCTAGAACTGATGACAGTTTGAAACGAGTTTAGACACCAGAGGCTGGTCTCTACAGGGCACTTTTCGAAGCGAAGATAAACCATCAAGAAGGTTAAACATTTTCCTAAACATTTGTAGCATCAAAATATTCCCTTTTCCTCCCAAACAGAACGTATCCGAGTATTACAGAACTGTATTGTTGTCACTAATTTCAATGGTCAATGTATAACCTATACCACGTCCAGAAGAAAATGTTGTACAAGTCAACTCATGATCACCCAGAAGCTGTCCCACAGAGAACGAAAGAATTTTAGAACGAAATATTCTAAAATATGGATAGGAGTTGAAGGGGATTACAGAACTGCAAAATACGCTACACACTTAGGGCACGTGCCCCATCTGAAGCGGGCAGGCAAAACCCTCGGCGCAACCACAGGGGGTGATATCTGTCACGTTTGTAATAAGGATTCTGCCCAAGATGGCAGCCGAAGATAGTTTTCATTTGCTTTCTATGATTGATAATCATCGCCCCTATTTTATGCAGTAATTAAAGCGCCCGCCCTCAGGAGTGTTAATTGAACCGGTGCTGGGTTACTACACTCGCCTGTCACTACTAACCAGCTCTCGGATTTATTTCTGCGCTTTTCTTTGTTTGTGTTTGAGAGGAAGGAATTTCCTCGCAAAACTGTTTGATGAAAGATTCGATTCGATGCTTTGGACATTGCTTAGTTAGTATTGAGCTGTAAAGGATGCATATAAGACTAATGAAAATTGTTTGGTAAAATTTAAGCTTAAGGCGTTGATTTTCCTCTTATATCAACTGAAGTGATTAAGAATTCTGGGTTAAATCATTTTTCCATCAATATGAGGGGTTACTCCGCTCTCACCTGTCACTACTAACCAGCTCTCGGATTTATTTCTGCGATTTTCTTTGTTTGTGTTTGAGAGGAAGGAATTTTCTCGCAAAACTGTTCGATGAGCGATTTGATTCGACGCTTTGGACATTGCTTAATAAGTATTGAGTTGCAAAGAAAGATGGATACGACTAATGGAGATATGGATTAAAAACCGTTAAAATGCAAACTTGAGATCGAATTTGATCTTACATCAACTGTGGAGATTAAGAATACTCGTTTAAATCATGTTTCCATTAATTTCAATGGAGCAACTAATTGGTAGTTAGATGGGTGAGATCATCCACCTATTTAGATTTTAACTCTCTAGGAACCTCATTCATTTTCTACAAAAAAAATTGCTTATTTAGACATCATTTGTATTCGAAGTGATATTCGTGAAAAGGAACATTTTCATCAAATATTACATGTTTTTTTTAATTGTTCAGAAAAGGAAAAGTTGCATGTTTCATTTACCACTTCAAAATTTGAAAACATTTATTTGCAAATTCTATGTATTCCTATTTATTATACTATATTTTATTCGATAATTTGACAATATTTTCAGTACCTTTGTAACAAGGGTTTTTATCATTATATTTCTGACATATTGCATTCATTAAACTTGTAAATTAATGAATTTAAGTTTACTATTTAAAGAGAGATACATGTGTGTATTTAAAAAAACAATTACTAATGAAGAGCCTTTATTGTGATTTTATATTTGCCTGCAATTTTGACTAGTTGCGCCATTGATCATCAATTATTTTTGTTTCGAATTTTAAGCAAACTTTGATTTGACTCAGCAATAATTGACGAAATCTATTAATTATGATAATTTTATGACACGAATAAAGTTAACCTGCAAGACTTTCTTTTCTTTATGTAATTTAGTTTTCCAGTGCTCATAATGTTTATTTTTAATTTATATGTTTATATACATCAATTATGTGCTTGTATAATATCAAAATTATTTTAAGACAAAAAATGTGTTAGTTTACTGAAATTTTATTGTTCAGTTTAACTTTATTTTCATTTTCTACGTGTTATAAAAATTGTAAAATTTTGTTAATCCAAATTGTTGATTCTCAGTAAATTTTAACCCCCCCCCCCCGTCACACTTTGCTATATTCACACAAATCGGTAAGTGGGCCGGCCCAGGTTAAGAAAGCTTTAGGCTCTATATATCATGATATCTCGATATGTTACATCTTAAGGTAAAGTAGTAAGAAAATGTCAATATTTATCACCATATGCTGAAACAGTGGCACAACTCAAAAAATCATATTTTGAGACTAAAGGGGCTTGAAGTTTTAATAACTATGAAAATACGCAGCATGTTGTAAAACACTTCTGTCATCTAGTGTTTCAGTATTGAATACAAAGATTTTTCAGATTGCTGCTGGACAGAATTTAGTTTTACACATTGAGACATGTACTTACAAGAAAAATCATATTTTTAAGTTGAGCCACTATTGATGACTATGAGCAACATATTTGTGCCTGATCAAACCATTTCTTATTTTTAAAGATTAGTGCACTTAAACCTAAAATTTGAGATAAATTTTTTAAAACTCAATTTAAAAGTCGATAAAAATTTGTACTTAAAACTTTACAGGAAAACTCCTTATAAATCTCCGAAGAAAAGTGTTTTTTATCAAATATTGTTGATTTGTGATTCTACTGTTATTTTTTTGGTATACGAGAGCTAATTAGGTTCTCACAGATAGGGGTTCCTCAGTTTGTTCTCCAGACTTAGGATTTAGGATTGTTAGGGTTTGGCAGAACATTGATTGAGAATCATGGAATTCAAACTGAGAGCTTCTTGCAGAAATCATATTGTACAACGAAAAATAAAAATATTTCTTCAATAATTAATATGCAGTTGATAATTTTGATTGATTGACAGTACTTCCCATTCAT
The DNA here is from genome assembly GCA_933210815.1 of Meta bourneti. Classification (NCBI taxonomy): domain Eukaryota; kingdom Metazoa; phylum Arthropoda; class Arachnida; order Araneae; family Tetragnathidae; genus Meta; species Meta bourneti. The sequence continues at coordinate 71,149,584 of OW119929.1, read as the reverse complement.
GAAATGGCAAATGATTTGTCCTTGGTATGTAATAACGTGTCAAACATCGAATGATTTTATAAGAAATTGCCTTCATCTGTTACCATCTGATTCGAATTTCTTTTCAAAATTACGTTTTCCCATTCGAATGCAAAGTGTTTCAGTAAATATTATAGCATTTATATTCGATATTCTATATTTTTAGGTAACGTTAATATGCAGAAACTTAATGAATATAAAATCAAAGTTAATAATACTTTTTCATATCTTTTAAACCAAAAATAAGGCATTTAGTTCGAGATTTTTTTCAAAACTTTAATATTCTTTTTCATCCAAACAAATAGTAAACTTGACAGCTGAATTCAATAATTATGAATCATTAATATTTACTCAAGATGAGATATTCAAGGTTCAGCGTAAACCTTGAATATCTGATCTGCTTCAAAAATAGAATGCTTGATTACATGTTTCTGTTCCCCCGATAAATTGACAGAAATTTCATTCAGAGAATTATTTGTAATCCTTACACCATCAATTATGTGATGGTGTGTGTAGTAGGAATTATTTTTAATCGCACCCGCGTTTACATTCGGTAGCACAATCGATAATTTCCTTTATTTAATTTTTCCTTGTGCTTTTGAACGAGATGCATTCTTCCATTCTTCGTGATTGTTTTTACAGAAATCGATTATACATTCATAAAGAGTTGGTCCCTCCTCATTATCAGTAAAAAGTTGTTCGATAGCTTATAAAACAAGATATATATTTGGTTAAGACATTTCACATTTGTTCATTCAAATTGAATTTTAGATATAATCTTTAGAAATCGAATGAATAGCATGTTCCTTTAGAGTAGCGATTTTCTACCGGTGTACCGCAACGGTTTAAGTAGTGTTTGATTTATTTAATTTCAGTAGTTTAGTTCTGTGTTCACAAATAATTTCAAGCAAGTAATACCAGTATTCTTAATACACGTATAATATTTTTTATTAGGAAGTATCGTAAATAAATTGTTTCCACAAGATTTTTTAAAAGACATTTTGGTGTAAAAAGATTACGATTATTATTTTGTAAATCAATCAAATTTAAACAAAAATTCTTGTCTGATCGGCAAAAATTTATTATATTTTTTGGTGAGCCTCAGAATTTTTGTTAACTTATGTGCTCTGGATATAGAAAAAGTTGAAAATCATTGCTTTAGATGAATGAACAGAACAAAGCGGTTTCTTAACTCAAGCAGTATTATATTTTGAATTAGCGTGGTGTGGAAGTTTGGAGAGTGGGGTACCAGTTCATGTATTGACCTCGTCATCTGACCATGGTTCAAAATTATATGGTGTTGTCCTCCGATCTTTCCCTTGGGGATTGATCCCGGACCGTCACCAATAGCCCGTTGTGTTGCTCCATTACGATGTTAATTAATTATCATTACCATTATATTTTGGAGTTATACGTATTCTAAGAACATTTCTCACACGTAACAATCGTTTAAGGCAATTTCTAAATGAAATGGAGTAATAAATGCTGGGAAGTACTTTTTTTCAATTTGGATTTTAGTGACGAAAAAGATTTTTAAAATAACGCAAGAATGAAACAGAATAAAAAGAAAATAACTGAAGATTCTCCCTTTCAACCTTACCGAAATGCTCAAATAACGTCTTGACATTTTTTGCTCTCAGATTTGTCATTGGCGTGAAAACAATCAGCGCCATCTATGAGTCAAAAGATTTTTATTAAGATAAAGAAAGGACCGACGGATAACTGCAACCGTCAAAAAGGACAGATGGCATACGTGATAAAAGGTTCTGTAATATCTTCCGTTCACTTACACTCATTTTTTCTTGCCTCTCCCCCTTTTAATTTCCTCAATGTCTGTGCAGCCGCTCCGTAATTTCTTCTCACGATTTTTTACACTTAAAACCACGGCATATGGTGTTCATGGCTGTAACCACTGATAAAAATGACACAGTTTCAGCATCGATATTTAATCTTTCTTTTTCGCTTTAGTACACGTCAATGCATGCAACCTGTAGACTGACTTCATATCCGGTGATTAAATGGAGAAAAAGTCATTATTGTGTGATGTGAGTCTCTTTTTGACTTAGCGTGATTAAAGCGTAATTGAAAATAACCACTCTTTGTACGTAATGAATTATTTTTCTTAATTTTATTTATATAAATAAACACATCTTTTTTAATGTTAATGGCTTCTTTCGTTCAAATGTGTGGAGCTACAAAATATTACATACCTCACTACGAACACCAGTATTGAGTTAGATCAGCGATTATCGACCGATGTGCTGCGGCACACCAATGTGCCGCAAGAATGGCACTGATGTGCCTTAAGGATGAAGAGGCTTCAATTGCGTAGTTTTATTTCATTTCAGCGTTTTTGTGTTTTGAACTTTTGACAAGTAATGTTCACAAATAATTTCAAGTATCTAATACCCGTATGAATAATTTGGAGTATTATTTTTTATTACACAGTATCAAATTAATTATTTCAAAAAGATTTTTTAGAAAGCCCCTTTGAATCAAAAAATGTTATTCATTACTATTATTTTGTATATATTAATGAAAAACTATCTATTTTTTTGTCTCTAGTGCGACACCTAGCTACTACTTACCTTAAGACCTTGAACTGAAGCACAAAACTTTGCTTCAATAACTGTTTTACAGCGTCAACCTTCTAATGAACTCATCAACCTTCTAATGAAATAGGCAGACCATGTGGGCGGAGTCGCTGTCGTAAGATCTCTGAAAGATAACTCACGTGGGCTTACGAATCGACTTAGCCAATTGGCTATCGAAGCCCAGACTAGTATTTTTGATCACGGTGGATAACCACTTCAACCATCAGTCAATAATTTAGGATTCATATTTTTCCCCACAACCACCTGACATCTTCAAATCGAGCGACCGAAAGAAATAACATGAAGCGGGTGCACATGCTTCGTCAATTTCATTAGAAGGTTGATGCATAAACTGTATAATAGCAATCGCGTTCGATTTACAAGAAATGTAATACTGTTTGATTTATGAGCACCTGCTTGTATGCGGTCCGAATGATCACTATTCTTTGCATTAGCGAATATTTGAAAACTAGTCTATAAAAAATCTCATTTCTTAATTCAAAATATTCTTTAATATGGATAGATATTAACCTTTAAAGTGCACTTAATTTAAATTAGACATGCATGAAAATTAAAGCCTTTTTTTCAAAATGAGGAATGATTCAAGTACCCAAATCAATTAATTTGAAACAATATTATGTGAAAACGCTGGAGTTACTCAAATGCAGTACTTCAACTTTATCATCACAGTTATAATCTAAAAAATATATTGGAATATAGTAATAAAATTCTCTCTTCGCGCGTGTCCGGATATTTAAGGTGTACATATACACTAGAAGATATTTTTTAATTTTGACTTTAAAATTTAATTTTTTACAATAGGTTATTGGTTTGTGCTTAAACTCATATGAGTGTGAAAATTTCAGATTAAGCTATTCATTAATTATATAATTTAGACATAATGAGCTGATTAGCATGTTTTTTGAGCAGTGATATCTCAAATTCTAATTTGTTCAGAAAGATAATTCATGTTGGAAACTATTCCTAATATTATTATTCTTCATGCTTTAACACTCCGTCAGGTTGCTGGAAAGAATAGGATTTTTGACAATTTTTTTCACCAAGAATTTCGACATTTAAAAATCAAATAGAAATTCATTTCTTAACTAATAACTTTGATTGAGGGTCCAAACATCCATCCATTATATAAATTATAATGATACAAAAATAATTATAATAGATCAATTCATTATTGAGTTATCACTGTTTGAACAAAGCATCTTATTGCAAAAACACAGTTCTTCAGAAATTGAATTTAAAGTTTTGGAAACATATTTGTATGTGGTGACAGTACCGAACGAAAACCCTTGTAACTAGAAAACTGTTTAGAATATTTATAAGATCTTGGTATCGTTTGAAAGCTAAGTAGTTATAAAATATTTTGAATTAATAAAACAAATATTGATATTCTGGTCGATTTTCGTGATTTCTAGTGTATATATACACCTTAAAAATAGGAATTTGATAAAAATGAATCATCACTTCCCTTTTGTAATCAACTTTATCAATCTTGAATCAAATTAACAGACACTTTGTGGGTGGTCACTATGTTGCGCAAAAAAGCTTTAGTTAAATCTGTTCATCTGGTTTGAATAATTGTCGACTTCTCAAATAGGAATTGCTTCAGTACCATTTTCAAATGCTCAGTAAAAATATCATTACTTTCACATGATTCTTTAAAAAGTACACAATTTTGTGGCATGGCATCATTCTATCAAGATTGATTTTGTTCCGTCTGTGTGTTCGAGCGATATTTCTTTCAATTGTAACTTTATATTTGGAATATATTAAGAAATTCTTGATTCATTCTCTGATGCATAAAGTTCCAATTCTAAGCGATCATTAAATACATTGCTTCCTTCCTCAAATGTCATTGCAATACTGTTACAGATCGTGTTTCTAAATGGAATTTATTATTTGTTTTATAAAAGGTATCGTATTTTAGGCCTATTGAAAAGAATTATATTTCTCTACTTTCGTAACATGTCTGACTGATAACGGTCTGCTTTTCTATGCGCAATTCAATCTTCTATATTCGTCTTCAATTTGTGTCTCATCTATTTTATTTTGAAATGTATAGCAGCCTTTTTCGCACGCTACTTTTTAAAATTACACCAAATGAAATGTTAATATGGAAAAGAATATTTATGGTTTCTGAAATATGCTTACTGGTCTTAAGATATTTGTGTCTGTGGTCAAAGTGACACAATTCTCATCAATCTGTCCCCTGACAGCATGGTGGCATATTAAAACACCTATCGATCCCCTTAAAAGCCTATCACTCCAGAATATCAACACTAAAAGGCTCGAGGGTTAAGATTATTGATATAAAATTTATGGAGTTTCAGGATCATCATCCAAACGAATTGAGAACTGGATGAATTCGCTTGGCTAGATCTGGAAGTGCCATAAAAACTAACCAACTCGTCTATCAAATCTGACCAATTTTGCTAATGACGAGATATCTCGTCCATCAAGGTGTGCTAATGGTTTTGCTAATGACAAGATACTTCATCAAGATTCGTATCGTTTTACTTTCACTCGTATTACTCGTATTGCCCTCATCGTATTACTTTTCTTACTGAATACCTGTCTGTTTTTCTTTTAATTGTGGCACTAAATATTACCCACCAATAATTTCTCCAAGTTTGAGCCACTGAGAAGAGCAACAGAGCTATTTTAACAAAAATTAAACTGTAATGACCAACTGGAGAGCATTTCCAAAATGCAATGGTTTGGAACTTCGCTCAGCCTTCGTTACAATATCCTTTAAAAATAGTTCGTGGAGGGAAAATTTCAAATCGTCGATACGATGCGAGACAACAATGGTTCATCGACGCGAGACGACAGTGTATCTCGCACAATTCAATGTAATATAAAGGATACTTTGTTGCAATTCATTGTAAATTAAACGCCAGTGTCGGAAGTAATGTATTATTATAAAAAATACATTGAAACCTGCTGAGATGGGGCACGCGAAGATCAAAAATGTTTGTTAACAGTCGCCTAGTCTGATGAATCCAGTTCGTTTTGTATGTGATTAGCGCTTTTGCCCAAGGTTCAACATAGGTTGTGGATTCGAATTTCGGTTGGAGTATAAAAGTTGATAGTGGTTTAGAATCCACGGTCTAACTAGTCCTCGAATAGCAAAAATGGCCATAGAGTGAATGACCAATCAACCAACTCTTGCTGCAAATGGATGGACAGACCGTTGTATTATTTGACCTTATTTATTATTTATAATTTTTTGACCTTATTTAACTGTTGAAACATTTTTTTCATATTAATATTTTTTAAGTACTGATAATAAATAGGTTGGTTTGTAGGGTTTTCATGGCGCAAGAGCCATATTTGGCCATGCTGCGCCAGACACAAAACTTGCAATATCAAATAATACACATACACTTACAAAGAAAGTTTCACTAACACGGAAGAGAGAAATACACACAGGGAGGAATCGAATTAATTTTAATGGAAAATTAGAGGATTGTACAAAAAAATGATACCTGTTTAATGATCAATGATGACTTCAAAAAGTATTTTAAATTTATGTAAAATGTAGTGTCAGTAATTAATTTGTTGTTTCTTACCATGTACCTTGCCGATAATCAATGAGTTGTCACGTCTTTGAATTAGTACTCAAAAAGACATCACACAAGTAATATAAATGTGTTGAAGACGATAAGCCCTGAGGACCTTAATTCAGATGAATTATTTCCGTGTTATTCAAGGCCGTGCAAATGAAGACTTCTGATTGTATCAATTTGGGCATGATTTGGTTTCGTTTCTTACAGAGTAGACAGGCTTACAAAGTTTACTGTGTAAAATTTGTTTACAGCTCAACTTATATGGTTATTCCATATGTCCACAATCCAAAACCTGACCCTCTCATATTCTTTTTAAACTTGACTAATGTGTCACCCAACCACATATAAGAAAGTCTGGAAAATCTTAACTTTCTTCTTGCAATAGTTTTTTATTTATATATAAATTTTAAATTTGAAAAATTTGGTAATTTTTCATCTTTCTAGAATTACTAATTCGCACGTATCTCTGGATCTAATTGTTCCATTGGACTAAATTATAACTTATTTTGTAGCCTATAACCGTTCTAGTAATATACAACATAACCTTCTGAGTGTCCTTTCTAGTATGAAGGCCATTCATTTTTACCTTTAACCTTGAATTATAAAAAATCTGTATTTTTTATTTGTTCTTTTAAAAATATATATGTTAAAGGTACATTATTTATCTTTGCTTTCTGAAAGTTTCAAGGTGGGACACGAATGGTTTCATAATTAAAAAAAAGATTCGAAGTAAATATGATATAATCATAATACAAAAAATTATATAATCAGTACCCATAAACGCCAAATATATATTTTTTTCCAATGTCAATTTATGGATCGTGTGACTCTTCAATCACAAATTGGTGAGAATGTGGGAGTTTCTGGGTTCATGGGAGGTACTGTCACACACACCGACCTTGAACTGGGTGTGACATGCCTGACTTTGCGGAATATGGCCACATTTACATGTCTTGAGAAGACCAGGAAATTTCAAGCAGCCAACCTGACTTCGAAACATAGGAGATTCGAACTCGCAACCAAGCGTTTTCAGTCCTCAAGTTTCTTAAGAGTGATCCCTTAGCCGTTCAACCACTGGTAAGCTTTAATTTATACATATAAAAATTACGGCGCCTATAATGTATTCAAAATTTGTTTAATCTGTTTTCATTTTCACTGTGTAGTACTAATAGATCGTGGTGGATTGGCTAAATAGAAGGGATGGAAAATTCCTAATGGGTTGGTATGTTTGTGGGTAGGATAGTAGAACGGCATCCTGGGAATTACAGAAGATTTTCAAGTTAAAATTTTAAATCCAATCAAAGACATTAAGAAAACCGATGGTTCAGCTATCTATCGCAATGTGACTGGTCCTTCTATTGAGTCTATTGGTCTTATCCAATGCTCTATCATAATTATACAATATTATAAAAACTATAAGAATTACAAAAATTATCAACATTTGCAATGCTTTTACAATCTACACAAAAAATATCAAGAAAGCGATGGGTTCAGTTTTGGGCTCAAAAAAAACTACAGAAAAAGTGCCTTAAAAATTAAGAAAAATCACCAAAACATCGAAAACCTGGAAAAATGTAATTTTTTTGAGAAAATTACAAAAAATGCATGGCAATGCCCCAACAAAGACACTTAAATCAGCTTTTTTTCTTTACAAAGCACATGTCTGTACTTGAATAATGTTTCAGTCTTACCAAAGAAAGGGATGCAAAGTTATCAAAATCCTAACACTAGTAATGACACTCAAACGCGCTATTTTATGTTAGAATCCTAAACTTAATAATGACACTCAAATGCTATCGTACAATAAAATCCTTTCAATCCTCCATAACTTCATTCTGCAATTCTAAATCTCCAGAGCTAGCAAACCCGTTCTTCTTACGAGTTCACAGCTCATACGAACTCGCTAATTCGATTAACCTACTCTGCTGTGTCGCGTCGACGCGGAGCAGGAAAAAAACTTATGAACGAAAGACAATGAATGAATGAATGTGTAACTCAGGTGGTGTGGTGTGTCCTCGGTGTCACATTTCAGGGCGGCGCAGAGCTGAAGGAAGCGATCGGGTGGGCTGACATGTCACAGAGCGATCAAGCGTCAAACGCGCTCCGATAGCGTTGCTGTTGGCCTGGACCCGTCATCGCTTAAAAATGTCGATTGTCTTCTGGCCTGTTCAACCAATAACTTGGCAATCGTTTATCCGAACGCTCTACCTACCTGGGTGTCGATCTGGTTTAGGCTCGAGAGAAAAGGGCAGGGGAACGAAAAAGTACCCTTTGTGTTTTTTTTCAAACAACCAATAGATTTCAACTAAAATGGAGTCAGAGAAAGTGATTTTTAAATAAAGATTTATCTCCTTGTAATACCTGATTTAAGCTCGAGAGGTAGGTAGTTAATTAACATCGCACTTTAGCAACACAACCGGCTATTTTTAAGCTCGAGGGAAAAGGTCAAGGTAACGAAAAAGTACCCCTTGTTTTTTCAATCAACTAATACAGATTTCAACTAAAATGGTATCAGAAAGAGAAATTGATTTTTAAATAAAGATTTGTCTCATTTTAATGATATCTGATTGTTAATCTGGTTTAAGCTCGAGAGAAAAGGGCAGAGGAACGAAAAGATATCTTGTTTTTTTAATCTACCAATACGAATCGAGGTAAGTCTCGAGCCCGCCATAGCTCAGGGTTCACGCACTGCGAGTTGTAGGCGACGCAGATTCGATTCCTGTAACTTACCCTGGGTGAAGTTACAGGAATCGAGGTGTGTGTCCATTGCTTGATATGCTTGGCACAACATGTCTTATGCTTGGCGCAATTTGGCGCAGCAAATATGGTCCTTGTGCCATAAAACCCAACGAATCCTTACTACAAATTTGCCTACTTTAATTTTTAAAGTAGTTGTGTTCCGCGGCTGAAAAGAAAAAGACCTAATTAAAAAAATATTTTTCGATAATAAAAGTTTCAACTCGGCAATTTATTTTTAAAACAGATAAACCTATAATTTCTTTAAAATTTGCGGAACTTTTGTGAAATATTTACTGGACATTTTAATGACATTTTGAGGATATCCACTAAAATATCCAATCCTGATTTCTCTACGCGTATACAAATTCATAAATATCTCACCAACATGCCCTTTTTCTCATTTCTTGTATTGTATATATGTACTAGCAGAATTACCCTACGATGCTCGGGTTGAATTGGTTAAATGTTGATTCTATTTCATAGAAAAATGCAAGCATCATTTAAGTGCATCGAAAATATTTTTAGTGTCTTTTTAACTTTTTCATAGCTTCTACAATTTACTTCGGACGCAAATATGTATACATAATATATCCATTTCATATTCATCACACTCTTGCTGTAAGACAAACTACAAAAGCTTTTTTTGGGATGACTTCAGAAGTCAATTTTGAGGTTTAGAGTGATTACGAATGCCAATTAAGTTCATTTTCAGTAAAAATGAGGAACTTTCAGCATATAATCTTGCACTCAGTTTTCTAATCAATATTTATTATTTATGGTACCCTTGCACCATGGAATCGATGTTTTCGAATTACATTATCATTGTGAGAGGATGGCAAATTAAACTGTTACGGAATTCGTGGTTGATTTATTTTGAAGCACACATTTTTTTCTTGAAAATTCTATTCAGACGCACGTGGAATAACGGAGCTTGTTTGTAAACCAAATGTCATCAGTAGTAGACAAGCAAACTCAATCGATTACACTTTTTACAAAATCACTGCTTTCAATGAATGTTTCACAGGTACCTAAGTTGTATACGAACAGTTTCAACTTCAAGTAAGGAACCTCGACCTTCTGCCACTTAAGACTAAAAATTTCTATTTTTCAACAGTCCTAGTTTACATACTTCCTTACTATATTATTCCAAAATCAGAAAAGTCCTATTTAAAATTCGCTTTCCTCCAACAGAAAAATTTAGTTTTAAATCGAATCCTTAAGGTACTTTTTTCAATTGAGAGACTTAGTTTCTATATGGAAATCACGTACCTATTTAGAATGATAGATGTAGTTACTTGAATATGTAGTTCAGCTTTCAATAATACCCATGAAACATGAAAAACAAATGTAAATTAAATTGATTTTAATCGTCTTGTAATGAAAATATATCAAAATTTAGAAATAGCTTTGAACTACAACGTATGGCTACACGTTTTGATTTCGTAATATATCTTATTTTAGAATAACTTTATTTTAACTTTACCAGTCATTTTAAAATAAGAAGTTATACACCTTACTTAAAAAGGTTTCTGTTTATTTTTATAAACAGAATTCTACAAACTATAACGTATTTAACCAAAGACTTAAGGATAAGTTCGTCGAAATATACATATATAACCAAGAAATTACCCGTCTAGTGGTATTCGGCAGAAAATAAAAATAATTCATTACAATTTAACTCCTAAATAATACATCTGTAATATGGAAAGTAATTGAACGCATAAATACAAATAGAAATGAAATTCTGGTAATTGAAAAATGTAGAATTCTGGAAAACGAAAGAACTGAGCAAGCGTGTCGAATTTCGATGGCATGAGAATATTCTGAAATAGAGAAATTCGAAAAAGGCGCTTGAAAAATATTGATAGACAATAATAAATTATTTACAAAAAGAACACAAATTTACAAAACTTAGAAATGCTCAAATATGACAGCAATGTGTCTTAACTCAAATACACAAACACGGAATTCTAAATCTAATTTATAAAATAAAACATTAATTCTGGCGTTGCCAGATACCGAATTGCAAAATTACGATTTTATGATGAATGAGTTTTTTGTTTTGGCTTTTCGTGTTCCATTACAAAATGCAAGTTGTGTAAAATTAAGTATTTAAATATCCATTTTCATCATTCAAATATTCCTAAATTATTTTTATTCTGGAAAGAAATAAAAAATTGATTCAAACATAATTACAATTTTAAATTGTTTAAATATAACGTTTCGGGGGGTATTTCAATTAACGTCACACTGGAGCAACACAATGGGCTATTGGTGACGGTCCGGGATCAATCCCAAAGGGAAAGATCCGAGGACAACACCACGTAATTTTGAACCACGGTCAGATGACGAGGCAACACCTGAGCTGGCACCCCACTCTCCAAACTTCCACACCACGCCAACGTGAGGCCATTTGAGGCCACGACAGATTTAACGTGCACCAGCCCCCTTTGTACACGACGGTGTTTGGCTGGATTCGAACTCGCAACCCTTCGGTTGCTAGTCCGTTACTCTTCCAACCGGGCCACCGCGGCCCTTTCACTATAACGTTTCGGAAAAAATTGTTTTCCGAGCTATACCGGTAAAATAATTTTATTAGAAAATTTGATTTTCGATCAATACTGGTAAAATGAACTGAGTTCCATACCGCAATCGTTTTGTGCTCAATGTTTTTCCTATGGCAATTTCGAATTGATTTAGCCCTCTGCACACCTAGTTTAAATAGAACGGAGGTTAATATGTAGCTTGCTTTACTCGTAGGATTCCAAAATATAAGTGTACCAAATTTGGTGTGGATTGGTCAAAAATGGTGTAGATTTGTATAGAGAACATACAGACGCCAACTCTGCTTTATATATATGTATAGATATTTTAAAATTAAATAAAAATCCGTGTATGCCTTTTGATGAACATGGATTTTTAAATGGTCACTCCGCAATTTACACTTATTTTGGTTCTTAATTTTAAAAGTTGCTCATAAGGAAATGTCCTTAGAAAGATGCTTAACGTTTTCTGGGTAGATCCCATCAAAATTTTAAACTTACCCTTTTCCGAGCTTTTGCAGAAATCAATTGAGAATTTTTTTTTATTTTGACCTGAGATGTGATCATTTATCTCATATGATATTGAAGATCAATTATCTCCAATTAGAGTTCGATTCATACCTATTCCGAGAAACGCCGGCTCCTAGTTCTAAAATATGAAACGGCTATCTCAAATATATCATATAACGACCTGTCTATGTGTTAGGACTCAGCTCCACTTTCTCTTATTCCAACGATACTCTTACGTCTGGATTTCATAAAATTTAGCTCACTAACTAAAAGACTCATTAAAAAATTAAATTAATTTTCTCTAGTCTACTGTTAATAGATCTAAGACCTTCGTGAGCAGTAATAATTTGTCTAAGTTCCTTTCTCCAGGCAGGGGTACACAAAATAGGATCAATTAAGACATACTACAAATAGGAGATTGAAGAATGTACTGTGAAATTATTTTTAAACATTTTTCCTACTTTATTTCACCAAATAATGTACTTTTCATTTATTTATAATAAAAATAGTCACCTCACATTAAGTATGTGCATTAAAACACTCGCTATAACCTGTCTGGTAGGTAGGTATTTTAATTAACGTCGCACTTTAGCAACACTACGGGCTATTTGCGACGGTCCGGGATCAATCCCAAAGGGAAAGATCCGAGGACAACACCATGTAATTTTGTACCACGGTCAGATGACGAGGTCACCCCACTCTCAAACTATAACCTGTCTGAAATCTATAACTATTTTATAAACAATAATGCACAAATTTATTCCTAATGTTCCCACTTATATTTTAATGTGTTCACGGGTGTATCTAGTATTTGAATGCTCTGACATTTCTAGTTGTGCTGTAGAATTAAGAGGATAAGAGAGAAAGTAGTTTTATCAAAGTTTTTTGCAAAAAATATAGAATATATACTCATTAATAAAATGAAAATCAAACTTGTTGAAGCTGCGATAGATCAAATGAATTCTTAACGAGCAGTACCTTTATTCCACCGATAATTTCTACGTGTTTACACTGAAAATCCCCTCATTTGTTCAGAGGAGTAGCTAGACTTTTTGACTGGTGCGAAAAATATCATAAATTCCCTTTTCTGGTTGAAATCCTTTACATCTCCGCCCCTTAAGTACAGAGAGGTAAAGGGTTTGGAACAGAACAGAGCTAAACATGAACGGAGTTATCAGTAAACATTATTACTCTAAAAATTACACAAATATTCCTTTAATCTAATGGCAAAATGCAATGTCAAATTTTTTAACAAAATTTCACAATTGGGGCATATCATATTTTACTATCTGAGCAGATTTAATATTCAATGATCTATGGCAATAATGTTTATAGACACAGACTTTTTAAAGAAAAGGAAACTCATAAAAAATTAAGCTTATTATACAATTAAAGCTTACCTTTTTGCCCAAGAAGCAAAGTGAATAAAAAAGTTGTATTCTTAAAATTAAGCGTTCGACTGAAGAAAACTACTATTAGTGAAGCTGAACTCGATTAGAAGACTCTCTATTGTACTAATAGGAGAAATAGCTTGGATAATCTACAGGATAATCCTCCTTTTTATGTGGAGAATCTTTTGAAATTTCTAAAGTATATTCTGAGCTGATAAATAGCTATTAACTTATCAATCTCGATAACAAAATAATACAATGGTTTAGATTTAGTTTCAAACATAGTAATCGTTACTATATCTTTTAGATCGAATTCTCCTTTGTAATGTATTTTATACTAATGAGTCACCATCTTTGTGCATGTGATTTTCAATTAATGCTGCCATTAACTACAGTAGGAATCTTTGGATGGTTGATAAACAAAATTACCATACCTCCCATCTCAGATTAAAATATTTAAAATCTTCCTAAACTAGCCCATTCTTATAGTAATGGAATCTGAGAGTTAGCCCCTGACAAGTTAGATAAATGAAACACAATGGAAGGTTGTCCTCGTGGATATTTCCCTTTACGATTAAATTTCTTTCTCTTATCTAAATAGACTTGAACGATGAGAGTTCGTGCTCTTATCTAAAGACTTGAATGATTATGAAAATGACTTACTAACACTAATAAAACTGTTCTGAAGTCAAAAGAGAAGACGCAAAACAATTTTCAAGAAAATCAAGACTTTAATATTTCTGAAATGTCGCCCTTTATACATTGACACCCCAAGGCCGTTTCCCCCTCTACCCATTTAGCTACGCCTCTGCATATGTTAATACTGGACTAAACTAAAAATCCAAATTATCATTTTGTTCAAATGTTTCCTTCTTTCCCCCTTAGATGGCGTCACGTGGCAAATGTATCTTCTCTGTTTAAAAAAAAATGAAGTGAATGGATCATTTCAATGTAAACATTTGTTTATTTATATTTACGAACAAGGAGAGCTATGGATTTCGCTAGTTAACGTTGAAGTTATTAATCGGAAAACAGAAGGGACAATGACCATGTCCACACATGAAGCGAAATCCCAGCTTGCAACGACCGACAAAAAAACAATTTAATGGAATATTTGCCATAAATTTTTGCCATGTTCTGAAATTCTTCCAATCTATTTACAGAATATCCGAAGAACGTGAGATGAGTTTTTAAATTTCCCAAAACATTTATTCAACTATCTTGCCAATATTATTTTGATCATTTTGTTTCAATATGCCTTTTTGACAAATTTGGAACTAATAGCACTAAAGATTTAATTACCACCTCAGTAGAACATGTGTAATTTCATTTGTAAAATGTTATAGTTATTGTGAGAGCGGTCATAATTGAAGTAATAGGTCATTGAATTAAACTTTAATTGCCTTGTCATGTGAAAAATTTACACTGCAATGTATTTGTTCTAGTTTTTAAATAAGTGTTGATTGTATCTATTTGTAATGTTAATTTCTTGATTCTAGGTAGTCACAATAATGTCTACATCTTCTAATCCTCCATCCAAGAAAAGTTTGAAACCTAAAAATCCAAAGAAAACTGGAAAACCATCCAGTGCTAGAAGCTATGGTCATAGAAGTGGAGAATCTTCTAAAGCAGGTAACTAATTTTAGTAATAAGAAATTGCTGAATTTTAGGTACTGTTTGTATATACTTTTTGTCGTTATTATTAAATCATGTGTGACAAAAACAATCATTTTATACTTTTATTTAAATTAAACGTAGTGACATTTAATGTAAACGAAACATTGACTGACAATTTTTTTCATCTATCTTGATTTAGAATTTCATTTTTATACAGTGAGTCAAAGTAAAAACCGAACACCAAAGAAAATGAAAGGAATTTGTACGTAGTCTGAACAAACACAAACATTTTAAAGTTATATATATATTAAAAGTACATTAAGTGTTTTATTACACAAATTTTAAAATCTGTAGTTAAGGTAATTTTTAGTTTAATGAAATGATAAATAAAGGTATGGACATTGTAATCTCAAAATGAAAACAGAACACATACATTTAACAAGCAAATTTCTTTTACAAAATTACAAAAATTTTATTGCTAATATTTTGTATGCATCCCTTTGCTTTCTTTGACAGCTCTGAGCTGTCTTGGCATGGACTGCACTAGTTTTTTGCAAAATGTCATGTCAATTTTATTCCATTCTTCTATTAAAGCATTCTCTAGATCTTTTTTATTTGAAATGGGATGTTCACTTACTTTTTCAGTAAATAGTTCCAAATGTTCTCAATGACATTGAGATCTGGTGACTGGAGGTGTTTCCATGACATGAGGACAGTTATACAACAACCAGCACCTTACATTCCATGCTTTGTGCTTGGGGGTCATTGTCTTGACAGAAATGAAAATCGTTTTCAATGCCTAATTTTTGCATGCTTTCTTTCACATTTGCCTTTAGTATGTCAATATATTTATATTGATCCATAATGCCATCCATAAAATGCAGTTTTCTAACTCGGAAGCAGACACGCAACCCGAAACCATTACTGACCTACCTCCATGTTTAACTGGATTTTGAATTTTTCAAATTTAACTCTTGATTTGGCTTTCTCCAGACTTTCCCGTCAGATCCAAAAAAGTTAAATTTGCTTTCATCTGTAAACAGTACTTTATTCCAAAATAGGTCATCTTTTTTATCATGCAATTTCGCAAATTTTAAGCGCTTTAACCTATTCACTTTGCTGATGTACGGTTTGCGTTGTGCAATTCTACCATTCAATCCATTTTTCTTAGTATAATTTTAATACACTTCTGGCCACCGTAAATGCAACACCCTGAAGGAAGCATGCAAATAATATGAAATTTACAACATGCATTAGCAGAGGTGAGATATGCAAATGATTAGAATTTCAGCGCAGATGCACATCACGCGCGCCTGTGGCGCCACTTCAAAGCGCTATTTAAGGCTTGGAGATTTCGACGATTTCAAGTACGGCAATTGTGTTTTTCTTGTGGTTTTTTCAAAAAAAACGATCAATTATGCCTCGTAGAAAACAGCGATCATCTTTTGATCAAGTATCCGAGTTCGACAGAGGAAGGATAGTGGCCTACCGAGATTGTGGATTATCTTTCAGGGAAATCGGTAGTCGTGTTGGACGAAACCAAACAACTGTAATGCAGATATGTGATCATTGGATGCAGGAGGGTACGACGGACCGACATGTTCGATCGCATCCACCTCAGTGCACCACTTCACGTGATGACAGGCATATTGTGCGTATGGCAGTGACGGATCGCTCAGCCACATCACGAACCATAGCACAGCCCATTCAGTCTGTACCGCATCATCCAGTGTCTGCGCGTACCATTCGACGCCATTTACAGCAGAGTGGTCTGTCTGCAAGACGTCCATTGCTTCGTCTACCCTTGACGCAGAACCACAGACGTTTCCGCCGCCAATGGTGCGATGAAAGAAGGATGTGGACGGCAGAATGGAATGAAATTGTCTTTACTGACGAGTCACGCTTCTGTCTGCAACACCACGATGGTCGGATTCGAGTCTGGAGACACCCCGTGGAGAGAGGATGCTGAACAGCTGCGTTATGCACCGCCACACTGGTCCTGCACCGGGTATTATGGTATGGGGCGGTATTGGATATCACTCTCGCACTCCTCTAGTACGCATTGCCGGTACTTTAAACAGCCAGCGCTATATCTCCGAGGTGTTGGAGCCAGTTGTCCTTCCTTACCTTCAGGGCTTGCCCACAGCCATATTTCAACAGGATGATGCGCGACCACACGTGGCACGCATTGTCCAAGGGTTCTTCGTCAATCGCCAGATTGAATTGCTTCCCTGGCCAGCTCGCTCTCCGGATCTTTCGCCGATAGAAAACATGTGGTCCATGGTTGCTCAACGATTGACCCAGAATACATCCCCAGCTGCCACACCAGATCAACTTTGGCAACGTGTGGAAGCTGCTTGGTCTGCTGTACCCCAAGAACACATCCAAAGTCTCTTTGAATCAATGCCGAGGCGTGTGGCAGCGGTGATCTCCAACAATGGCGGCTACTCTGGCTACTGATTTTGGCAGGAACCACACTTCACAGAAGTCTATAAATTTAATCATTTGATACTTGGTCACATGTTATCTACAAAATAAATTTTGTTGTGATATCTCTTGTCTTTCTTGGTGTTGCAATTTGGGTGGCCAGCAGTGTAGTTTCAGGATTGGCTTTTTTCCCAAGGTATTTTAAAACCTCCTCAGTTAATTTTAGTGCACTGAACATAGGGTTTTGCTTTACTCTTCTTACAATCCAGCGTTCATCTGAGTCATTAAAATTTTTTCTTTTATTTTTCTTGGGCAATTTTTCTACACTTTTGGATGTTTTAAACCATTTAATTACACCAAATACAGTCGAAGAGCTTCGACAAACTGTATTACTGATTTCTCAAACCCTTTTCCAGATTTATAGTGATAAATAATCAACTTATGAATGTCAATGCTCATATGGCGACCCATTGCATTTAACGAAAAGAAAACTAAGCAAAAATTTATAATTGATAAATAATTTTGATATAATATTTACCAAAAAACATCGAATGACAAGTATTCTTCCATGTAACGTTGCCAAAACATGAATTTAGATGTCTAAGTAAGCCAAAAATATAAAGAATTCTAAAAAGCAGACGATTGTTTATGTTTTCATTTTGAGATTTATTTTACCAATGTTTTCTGTTTGACACTTCAAACGATCAAATAAAAATATTTTGTAATTTATATCGAGGGATTTTGATAGCAAGGCCTTCATTTTCAGGTGTAATGAATTAATAAGCACATTTATTTTGATTGCTTCAAACAAATGTATTAAAAAATATCATCTATTCGGTTTTTACTTTGACTCACTGTATGTTGAGGATTGGGCCAAAAGCAAAATTCCCTTGAACAATTTCTAATAGCAAAGACAGTTTGACCTACCACCTCAGTAGAATGTGTGTATTTGATTTTTCAAAATTAAATATCTTACTGAAGGGACTAGTAATTGGAAGTTCTCAAATTCTGACATTATGACTTTTCCACACGATACCATCATCTCCAGCCATGGCACTTTTCACACAAGCATTGTTAAAGTGACTTAGAAAAATGAATTTACTATGAAAACTCCTAGAACACGTTAGGAAGTCTTATTCATATCAAAAATTTAAATAAAAATTACAGCCCAGTTTTCTAATAAATGGCCACGTACCAAGAATTTGCCTTACAGGAATAATAATGGGGTACTTTTACGTTATAGCCATACCAGTAAACTTCTGTGCCAATTTGATGCATTCTTGCTTTTATTTCTTGGTGCATTTTTGCTTAATTCTTGGTGCATTTTTGCTTAATTCTTGGTGCTATTTGTTTCCATATCAGCTTTTTGTTTTTTTAGTACCATTTTAGCTTATTCCTTTGTTAGTGCAATGGATTTCATGATTTGGGATTAGCCAAGAGATGAACAAGTGGAAATACTATTTCTTCAAGAAAGAAATATTCTTCACAATGAAAGATTGTGTTCAAACCACCTAATAAATTGACTTGAAGCCAAAATGGTTATGCAACCTTCGTTCATGCCAGGAAGAAAAAGGTGTCCGAACAAAAATGTAGTTAACTGAATCCTGCATTCCTTTCATTACTACAGTATGATTCATTTCGTTACTGCAGTACGATTCATTTATTTATGGTGTCAAGAGTTATCCATTGAATTCTGTGAATTACAGCTTCAAATGAATCACAATACAACATTAGATTGGAATAATTATATGCAAGACATATGTCAATTCTTTGTTATTGCTGTGGTGTGGCTTTAACGGAAGTGTACCAATAATGTGTCTATGCTAGTTTCTACAATTTTTTTCAAGGTGCGAACTATGTTATGTGCAATATGCCATTCTGTCTTGTTTATGTGGAACTCAGAGAGATGGCTGCGCGTTTAGATCCACACTTTCTCTCGTCTATCTGTGGAATATGTTTAGCATGTGAGAGGTTTGTAGTATAATTTGGAATTTTGGGCATACTTATGAAACAAGATTGTATCTTATGTACCCACCCCTGTTAAGTTCTCCACAGCATTCTGCAGAGCCTTGATACAAGTATTCCACATTTTTGTGTGATAAGGAAAGTTTGGAAAAGTATAGTCAAGAGTACTTACTATTTTTGGAAAATCATAGATATCAAAAGCAATTTTCATTCAATCAATAAACTCATAATGAGTTCTAGGAATTTATTATTTATACAGGGGATTTTTTTTTTTTGAAACCCTACTTGGTTGCACTTGTTTCTATGGCTAACAGGATTTGATTTAACCCATTGCTACCTAGATTTTTCTGGATAGCAGATGCAATCCTAATTTTCTGATTTCAATGCTCTTGTAAGTCATTCTGAAGATAGTTTTTTGGTTGTTCCCAAAATGAGTTTCTCCTGATCATAGAGTCAATGGTAATACTCAAGAAGATGGAGGAACCCACTTAGATGGATCAACAAACTCTTGTATCCTTGCATGTTGGCAATCTTAAAATTGAACTGTACCACAGTTTAAATTGTGAGGATGTATGTTACAAAATTATTGGTTCTTACAATCACAAATAGGATATGCTTTTTTTCATCATGATTTAAATCAGCTGATTTAAACAATCATTGATTGAAATTGATAATTTTAATTTTTTTATCTGTTAATTTACTAATGAAATCGGAAAAACTTGGAACAGGATGGGTATGTTTTATCCAAATAAGTTTAAACATTTTCTTGTACACCCAAGTATAATCCTTTAATTCAACTGAAAATCATCTACTTCCCTTTGAAAACACTCCTAAGAAATCATATTCATGGATTAAGATAACAATGACATCTAACAAACAATTAATTCCCTCCTTTGTCCATTGACCAATAAATGTTACTCACAAATACTTTCATCAACAACTGTATTTTGTACACATAGACATTGTGCAACAAGTTTTGAGCATATTTTGCTGGTGATTTTGAGCTGGTGGTTTTTTAAGGTTACACAATGAAAAGAATAACTTAAAATTGTATTGTTTAAGTTTAAACAATACATTTTCTTTAGTTATTTGTTTCTTAGTATGTCCTAAAATATACTGTGTATTTTTTAAATGAATAATTTATACATGTGTAACTAAGAAAGAAAATGTTGTGAACCTCACAAATCCAGGGACTAATGGAGGGTTAATAGCTCCTGTTAATAGGTCTCCAGGATGAAGTAAAAAATGGTTCCCTTGTCCTCTTTCTTGCTCTCCATATTTCTGAGAAGAGTATTTTAATGAACTTTGTCTGTTTTCTGAATAGGGGTTCATGAAAATAATTGACTTTTAAGTATTGTATTCCTAAGAATGTAGAACTTGTAAGCACTGGAAAGTATTTCTGTGACAAGAACAAGGTTGTACTTTAAACTATAGCATTTTTAAAGACATTTTCCTAGAAAAAGCACTTTTTAAACAATAATTCTGAAATGCACTGAAATTCTTTAGACACTGGTGCTTGGGCTTCCACCCCTGTCATCCCCTTTATTACACCACTGTCAGATGCTCCTCACATTTCCTGATAAATCTTTCCATTGTGTCCTTTGTTTGAAGCCCTCATGGGCACATCTCCTTCAGGTGTGCACTGGCTTCATGGACCCAAAGTACTTAAGTGATCTTTTCTTTTCCTATGGGGTTTACTGTCTTTAGTAAACATGAGTGTTGTGGTCCTGGAAAACTCAAGTGATCTTTTTCTGCTTTCATTTCATTATTCTATTCCTGAATCTTTTTTTTCAATTTCACCACATTTTTTGCTTAAAGTTGTCTGTCTTGTGTTTGGCGTAGCTTGACCAAATACAACCCTTGTGCTATACAACCTCTAACAAACATGTGTTAGGAATTTTTCCATCAATACTAATATATCATATGCCCATTTCTACATCTTCTAATAATCCCTCTGCCATATTGCACACTAAATAGTAATATCTCGGAGAACATCCAGTAGAAAATTGCATAGATGCATTATTAGACCTCGTAGGTGCTCCTAGTGATGCATTATTAGACCTCTTAGGCAAACTCTTGGTGCATAGGCATTTAAACAGAAATTTGCCCAATTTTGGTTTTAATGTTTGACAAGAATTTGACTACTTAAAATGTTTTAGGAATTTCTACTAGTAAAAATTTTCAAATTAAAATAATTAATTCAATTATGTGTATAAAGTTCTACAAAATTTCCAATTGTTGAATTATCACACAGAAACTAAAAGTACATGTTTAAACTATTATTCTTCTCTGCTAGAACTGCTATGAAAATTTTGGTGTGAAAAATCAGCAATTAAAAGAGTAAGTAACATAGAAGCATGTATCAGATATGCTAAAAAATTAGCTTTCAGAGATGAAAAGTGCTTAGAATAACCTTGAATTATGTTCTGGTCTCATTGGGATGGGGGTTATTGAACAAAACATGCATTGTCTATTCCATTTTTTTATTCTTGAAACTGTTTCTCACAAATAACTTTAAAATGCTTATGTATGTTACAATGTATGTTTTCAGTTTATGTTAGCCTATTTATTGACAGAAACCTTTTGCTGTTTCTGAATTTCAGCCAAACAAGCAGATTCTTCTACTGCTGAAGCTGGAGGCAGTGGTGCTGATGGCAAATCTACTGGCAAGTATGTATATATTTCAGTTGAAAGTTTAGGGGGAAATGAATCAGAATACCTCAAAATTATGGATATGAAAATACCCATAGGACCTGTAGTGTTTCTAAACAGGTATGAAAAGTATTAGTTAAGTGGAATCATCAGGTGACACAAAATGACTGCCTTCAAAATGTCTTTCTGCAAAAATATATTATGCACTTAATATATATTGTATATGCACACACGGCTTTGACTAACAAATTTCACTATCCTAGCTTTCATGTACTGTATCAATATACTATAATTCTAGAGCTAAAATTCTGCTTTTGAACCTTTTGTTTGCATACCTTCTGGTCAGAGTTGTTTTTACTGTCCAATTGCAATGATGGCTGGAATCATAATTTTATCTGCATGCATTACAATCATACTCTGACTTTTGATATATGATACTTTTATTGACAATGGTACTTTTATGATACTTTTTACTGACAATGATACTTTTATTGTTGCTGATTTTGTTAAATTCCCTTATATTGTTGCTATAATACTAAGGTGATAAGTATATGAGAGCCTTATCAATAATTTTGGGGAACAAAGTAGTAATCAGGTATGAAAAAAAAATTTTAATATCGAAATTGGATTTATTTTTATTTGAATCAGATTTTTATGATTCAGTAAATTTGTTGCACCCATGTTTATACCTGTTAGACGAAACATGCAAATCACTGTATAGTTTCTAAATAGTACTGATTTATACTAAAGGTTAATCCTCTGACATTCAAAATGGCTCAGTCATCCCCACTCTACAAACGATTCTCAGACATCCCTTTCTCCTTGTCACCTGAAACATTGTTAAATGATCCTCATGTGTTAGGTGGTCAATTTCTAACTATGTACATCTGTTTATTCAGTCTGTCTGCAGATTGGATAACAGCATGTGAGAATTTTTTACATGAGCTAGAATATACAAAAGACCAATGTTGCTGCTTGTGTAAATCAAAGACTGAGTGAAAAATTGAGTTTGTAAGTCAGCTTCTCATATGCAAAATCACTTCTCTTAACTGGTAGCCAGAAATGATTAGAACAGCAGTCGTGTGGGGAATGCCCTAACCCTATACTCAAAAGAACAAAATTCTAAGAATGCATACCATAAGTATGGGGTGACCTTGTTAGTAGCTGACTTTTACATTTTCCCTCATCTGAAAAACTAGTTTCAGTCCCCTTTGCTCTTTTAGAATGGGAGTCCACGAATTTCTAATGAAAGGGTAGGAAGTATCCCACGCTTTTTCGGCTGTATATTTGAACTCAAACCAAGTGATACTTTAAGGATCTACAACTGATGTGTCTTGGTGTCACTCAGGTAGCTGATGTTCATCTGCTCTTTAGCGTTAAAAATCATTTTCAAACCTTTCGGTATTTCAGAATGGGGTTCTCACAAATGTATAGCAATAGAAGAAACTATCTTGCACTGCTTTTTGTATGATACATACTTGGCCATTGCTTTCAACACATTTGACTGAAGCACATGTTTCGCTTGTCTTTTTATGTGAAATTTAATTCTATGATATTTTTTTGAGATTACACATGTATAATAGTAGCTGAAAAAGATATATTGTGTAAAGAATAGTTCTAAAATTGAACTAGAATCTAGAAATGCTGATTTTGAAATTTATTAGTGGCAGTAGGGTGATAGTAATAATGTGTTACTTTTATATCTAATAAGCAAGTTTTTCTTGCCTGTCGCCTCTTAGGGGGTCAGGGGCAGTTTCTTTTCTTTCATGGTTTCCTGACAAGTTTGAAGAATGCTATGTAATCGATGTAAAAAATCAGCAAGCAGGAACATATCATAATTCTAAATTTGACTTATAAATTGAAAAGAGCACTTTATGTACAACTCCTCATCAAAATAAGCAGAGTTTTCGAACCCGGTCTAGGGTCCCAGATGAGGTGTAAAATAAGTTGGAAAGAAGGGGAAGAAATAGTAATAATGATATTTCTTCCCCTTTTCAACTTATTTTACAACTATGTTACAACTTTTACAACTTTATTTATCAACTTATGGTCTTCAGATATGTATGGATGTCAGAAGGTTAATGTATAGGAGGGAATAGAAAATATTGCAGGGCAAATTTTTTGGATTAAAATTATTCTTGGGCCTATTCTTCTGGCCTGACTGCAAAAACCTTTAAAGATAATTACATAGTAAAAATGAGACCTGCACTGAAAGCATCCATTACAAAGGTTTCTGTACAAACCAACATACATAAAGAGGATATTGTACTCAAATTTCTTCCTGTTCCACCAAATAAAGTCCCTATTTTGAAAATATGCTCCTGGTAACCTGAATAACTTAACTCGAGAACTGCTAAACTTGGTGGAACTTTCATATCAGCCTTCTGTTAAACTTTACACCAGTATTCCTATTATGATTCACCCTTTTATATAGGCATAGCCAAAATTGAATAACAGGATGAGGAGCAGCACTGTGAAGAGGAATGGATTATACAAAATAGAAATACTATACTGTCTTATCAAAGTTTGATTTATACTACAGACAGTTTTAAGAATATATCCAAATTTCATTAATTCAGAAATTGATTCGAAGCATTTAAAATTGTGTTTGAATTGATTAAAATTAAAACTTTTTTCTTTTATGTGGCATAAAAGTTGTACACAAATTCTAGCATCTGTTTATGTTACAGGAGAGAGATCAGCATTCGAGTTATTGATGACTGTAAAACTCTGGAAGAAACCTTTTCCTGCCCTTATGATATCCTAGTCAGCAGAATGCCTTACTTCAAAGATTGCCTAGATGTTGAACCAGAAGGAGAATTGACAATATCAGTTCATTGTGACATTGTTGTATTCAGGAAGATAATGGATTACATATTAGCTGACTCTGTAGCTGGAAGTAAAAAATTTAAATTTGGTAAATATACTTTCAACACTAGTTTATTCATTAAAACGTTCTAATGACTAACATGCATGATTTAAATTTGTTTAAAATTGCAAAAAGGATTCAGAACTGAAATAAGATTTTATAAAGCAGAAAAATCTCAAAAGTGAAATTAACACTTATCCATTTGTAATGTATAAACATGCAAGAGTAGTGATCTTCAAACTGGTATAAGCATACTCCTGATTTGAATTAAGGGTGTTCAAAGGTATTCAACAAAATGTTTTATTTGACATTTTATTTTAAACATTAATTGAGTTCGTTTAATATAAAGTACACTATTATTTGTGCAAACTAATATTTAAAGTGATATTTCTACACTTATTAAAATAATGTTTTCTAAGTATTGTTTCAACAAAACTTTGTAATGGATGTTTATCTTATAATAAACACAAATATTTTAGTCCATAGGAGAACTGTAAATTCGTGTTTGAAATCTCAGTTAATGTATTACTTTTGTAATCTAGTTCTAAACATTAAGACTTTTTTACCTACATCTTTAGGGAATATAATGATTGTAAGCATAATGTTCTTACTTTGTGTAAGGTGTTATTCATCATATATAAATATTAATGTTTAATGTGAATCAAAACTATCTAGAAACTACACTAATTTGAGTGTCACATGTCCAACGAGTTTAAACTTGTATGGACAAGGAATTCATTACAATTATGAAAATCCTATTTAAATTAAAAAACCTGATAAATGCAATTTAATAAAAACATTTTTAATTATGATTCTTTCATACCCTGGTTTATTATGTTTATCATCAGGTGTACTGTACCTAAGTGTATTTTATTTTAAAATCTTGATTGAATAAAATGCTGGATTTTTTTTAGAAAACTTAAGAAATTGAAAAGAAAAACAAAATATGATCAGTAGATATATTAATTCCTTTCCTTTTCAGATCCAAAATATGCTATACATCTACTTGTATCAGCAGACTTTTTACAAATGACTCCTCTGGTGGATGAATGCTTGAACTATTGTCACCGACATATGAATAGTGTGATTGAAAATAATTGCCCAATTGGTGCATTAAATGATGATCTCCTGACAAGGTAAATTTATGCGGAAATATGTTATTTCTTTTTAGAAAAAAACAGTGAAAGTACTTGCTTATTTTAATATTTCACTATTTTACAGACTTGCCCTTCTATTCAATCACAGAGAAGTAGAATCCTTAAAAGATCCCAGTGGGAGAATCAAAGAGTACGTATCCATATATATTTCCCTAATGTTGAGTATTTCAGGAATCAAAGTTATTTATATATTGTCAAATGGCAGCAAACAAATGTAAACAAAAATGTTGAAACAGTTTATATTTTAAAATCATGCAACTTGCCTATCCCCAGCATGTCACATTTTACTGTTTACTTTCTTGGAATTACGTGATAAGGCTCTTGATTACATCAGTGCATATTATAAGTTAACTGTATGTAAGAAAAATACTGCTCCACGTACCTTGAGATGTTTACCCTGAAAACTATTGGATCTATTTATCAGAAACTATCGACTATTTGCATCACTTAGATTGTTACGTAGTGGGCCGGGTGGTGTGCCAATGAACACAATGAAACAGCCTAAATTATAAATAGGCTTATGCTTTTTTACAATAATGATATGTACAATATTTACAATAGGGATTTGTATCCCTAGGTCGTGAGTGCTGCAAAAAAGGATCTACTCAATGGCCTTGGCCCCAAAACAAATACTACCATACAAAACAAACCTCTGCTCAGCTCCACCTCTCTGACAGTTCTTTTTTGTGTCACCAGAATTTTCAAGGAAAACAGTTCAAATCACCTGCACCCCCTAAAAATCATCTGGACTGCCCCGACACAGATGTTACGGGAAATTTCGGCCAGAGGTCAGTGGTGTTACGGACTTCACAAAATATCATCAACTGAGCTTTTGCTGCTGCACCTAGGGGGTTAACTTTCTTTAAGTAAACATGGGCATCACAATTCAGAGGTACCCTAGTGATCTGTCCTCCCTTTAGTTTTATCCTCTCCTGCCCTTTTTTATCTCCCCCGTTGATCACTTGATGTTGTCTTTAGTGTTTGGTTCTGCTTGCCTAAATATGCCCCTTGGGCCTTAAAACCTAAAACAACCAACCTTACTGTCCACTCTAATTCTTTAGAAGTAATGGATAGAAATCGATAGAGAGCCTTCCACTGACTTTCTAAGGTACCTAAGTATTAGGAGGCAAAATAACTTTCTGATATTTTTTGTTTCTCAATGGTGTTATATTAGTTTTTTTATCTTTTTACTATCATCTCTCGTTTAAATTTGGGTGTTATGCTGTAATCTTTCTCTTGTATTATGATTATGCAATGCCACTGTAGCCTGGTAGGTAGAGCAACAGATTGGAAACTGGAGGGTTTCAAGTTCGAATCTCAATCCAATCAAAGACCATCATGTATGTGAGGGCTGATGCACATTAAATCTGTTGTGGCCTTAAATATCATGTTGGTGTGGTATGGGTTTGGAGTGGGGTACCAGTTCAGGTGTTGTCCTCGTCATCTGACTATGGTTCAAAGTTATGAGATGTCATTAGATCTTTCCCTTCAGGATTGATCCCGGATCGTCGCCAACAGTCCGTTGTGTTGCTCCAGTGTGACATTAATTCAACTACCTACCTATGATTATGCCCTAGCCATTGGAAATATATATATTATAATTTTGAAGTTTAGAATTATTGGTAAATATACTAAATTACATACATCTAATGATTTTACTAACTTGTATCAGAACTGAAATGAAATTGATGCATTGTTAATTCTTCCGATTTTCAATAAAACAAAAACTGTCAAATGGTTCTACTAACTGTCTTTTTATTATCATTTTTCTGTTTGATACTCTTTGTGAATAGGTATCAGACATGTAAATTTCAGGCGTGTAGACAGAATATGGTGATGCAAAGTTTATCATTTAAGTTTTGGGCTTACAAATTTTACTGTTGGTAATTGTTACAGGAGGAAATATCCAAGGTGTGCATATTGATATTGCGCATGTTTAAGATAGTTCTCTCATTTGACATTGTTTATTTGATTTGTTTTAGGAAGCTGTATAAAATTTTATTGGACAGATTGCTGAAACCAGAAGCCAAACTGCCAAATCAAAGGATTATTCCAAAGCTAATGAAATGTAGTTTATGTGAGCAAGTATTTGCTACTAAATTGCAAGGACATGTTCCTTGCAAGTCTAAAAAGTAAGAAATGTTAAGAAACTTGCCTCCTTACTTAAAAAATGTTCACTTGTTATTCCTTGAAACACTTCATATATAATAGGTGTAAAAGTAATTACTTTTTATGTTTTATAAGACTTTGTATTCTATTCAAATATATTTCACCCTGGCTACCTCTGAATTTTTTTTAACACCTGTTTTCTGGCTTTCAGAAATCATATACCAACTCTATTATTTATCATCAGCTTTTTATTTCTCATCATCAAATGTTTAGACATCACTCAGCACACTGATGGATCAAAGTCTCTCAATCATATCGCCTATGGATTTGTTTGCACTGCTGACACTTAGCTTTTTACTCCCGTTTTTGTTTCTATTTTTATAACTGAATTTTTAGCCTTATTTAAAGCCCTAAAACATATTTTACAACATAGTGTTGATAATTTTATTCCATATACTTCTCCAGAGCTGTCAGTCATTAGCTTCACATTATCAAAGGTATCCTTATCGGGATATTTTAAAACAGTAAGCTCACCCGAGTTGGTTTCGGTATCAAATTTTGTTGGATACTAGGATAGGTCATACATGTTGGATACTGGGACAATGAATTGGTCGATGCTGCAGCAGAAAACGCTGTAACCTTTTAAAAGAGGAAGTTTTAGAGTGGACAAACAAATAAACTATTTAATATACATCCAACAATTTCACTCCTGTCTAATGTTAAGATGGTTTATAACTTGTATTTACATAGGCAATTTGAGAGGCACACATTGTCATCTTTTAGTGAGCGAAAACACTCCATCATGCCATCCTTTGCAACAACCTCTTACCATACGTCACATTTTAACTTCTTGCCCTGTCTTAAACATTTTTACCGATTTTTTAACAATTCATCGCCTATTTTATCAGATTTGTTGGTTCATCCTTCATACATATCGCCACTTTTCATCTTTTTACAATACTCAGGCTTTTTACCACTGTTATAACTCGTCTTTTAATCATATTGTAGTTTTAATTGTCAACTAAGATGGGGATAACCCATTTTAGTCACTGCTATTAGAGAAAATATTTAGCATTCAAAATTCATGATCAAACAACCCACTTGTTTTTATTCATACCATCCTGAATCATGCATTTTATGTAAGCTTAATCACATCCAATACATTTTCAACACTAAATATTATGCTTTTATGTTGATAAGATACTTTTAATACCTTTCATACTTTTGAAGCATTTATCCTTACTAGTGGTCGCCCAGTGGTCGAAATTCGACCATAATTCATTTAATTTTTAAGTTTGAACGTTAATAAGGTTCTTTTGTCAAAGAGTATACCTCTATATTCATTGCATATAATTTTTTGAATTTTGTTCTATTACGTAAGCTGCGAGCATGTACAAATACGTCATACGAAAAATGCGGTATAGCTTGGTTAAGCCATATCTAAAAAACAATAACGCGTTGTTTGACATTTCCTTGGGTTTTTTTATTGCTATACTGGCCACAGGTTTTGCCAAGGCTACACAGTTAATTTGCCTATCTTTTTCAAATTATATAAAATTTAAATAAAAAATAAATCCAAAAAATGAAATAAGGAATACTTGCTTCGTATTTTTTTAATATATTTTTTATTGAAACAAAAAAAACGGGTGGTTAATTGAGTTCTTTGAAAGTTAAATGGTAAAATAGTTCCGGAATATGTTAAATTTATATGTGGAATCAAAATTCTCCTATTACATGCGGTTCCAGTTAAAACTTCGCAATCAATAGTATTACGATGCATAAATTGGATGCGCATTCTTGTTCCATTGACTAATGCTTCCTTTGTATTTAAGTTTCTGATCAGCAAAACGATGCAATTAACTTTCAATACTAACTTATGTGGTGGCAAATTATGCCAAATCTCATACTCCGTGCGCGCAATGTGCTTAAAAAGGGATACAAAGCTTTTTCTTCACGTATTAATATATAGTGTCGTATTAGGGATTCAATCACCCTACAGATGGCGCTAAAAGCACCGTCAGAGTGTGTTACGATCGAAGAAGCAGATATTCGGATGATATGGTCATGGAGTGGTCGTGTAGGACGCTCCTTGGTAATTTGTAAATATTTTGTTATATAATAAATGTTTGTGCTGTCTGCATTGCCTGAGATTCGCTGATAACCCATTAAATAGAACCAGATACGACATATAGATTACAGTATATGAACGTAAACAATGAATGTTTTATTTTGTTTAATTTAATATATTTGTAACGCATATTATACATTAATTTTATCTTTCTGCACTCCTTCTCCATATGAACTTTAATTATGCCAAATCTCATACTCCTCCGTGCGCGCAATGTGCTTAAAAAGGGGTACAAAGCTTTTTCTTCATGTATTAATATATAGATGTTTTATCAGGATTTTAATGCTGTGGTCGAGGTTAATTTGATATTCTTCAAATATATTTATTTTGGAAATGATTTTGTCTTGTGTTTGGTGCAGCATATCCACTTTGGAATCTTGTGCCATGAAACTCAAATCAACCATCTACTCTATTGAACTTTTTCCTCTTTCTACTAAACTTTTTTTCTATAAATGTTTAGATTTTCTTTGAATGTCTTAATATTTTGAGTAACTAAAGAAAACATTTTGATTCATATGTAATATAATATGTGTGTAAATTAAGAGAGATGGAGCATTTATTTATATTTATTTTCTGAAAAAAATCACTTTCCAAACAGCTGCTTAATGTCCATTTACCTATTTCAAATTTGATGGTTAAAATATTTTACTGTTGTAGTGTCCCATCTTTTTCATTGGTGTATTCCATGACAGTTATTTTCATAAATTTTACCTCTAATGTTAACAAAATGGACCAGTAATGATCAAACTATCTGACAATAATATGATATTAATTAATATTGCTGTTATATAAAGTGTAGATTATAACAACAAATGTAGATTATAACAAAAATCAGTATAATAAAATGGTAAACAAATAGTGCATAAATTTGCAGTAAAAATTCATAATTTACATTTTTTATTGAATTGCATTTAGTTTATTTGTAATTAAAACTTAAGTTTTAAATTTAAATAACTTTTATGAAACATTTGACAAAGTTTAGTGCAATCCTTGAGTTTGTTTTCACTTGCATATTTTTTTAGATTTAATTGATGTAATTTATAGTAACTAATCTAGACATGCTTACTGTGCTATTAATTTTTATGAAGGGATAAAAGAAAGCCTCACCAGCTTTTATACATTATTAAATAGCAAAAGAAATTTGAACTTTTTATTAATCACTTTTATCTGCTATTACTCAAATGTACTGTAACCAAAAAAATGTATGCTCCTGTAGGAACTTATTACCAGAGGTTGAGAATTACTGTATCATTGGTTTAAAAATGACTTACTTAATTTATCTACTATTTTATCTTTCTCTTTAAAAGTTTAAATATCAATTGCATTGCAGCAAAAAGCCACATTTCTTAATGTAAATTAACAATTTAATTTTCTATATTTTGAACAATAAAATTGAAAGTAAAATATCAACTTTCATGATATCCTTAATATTGATTAATTGATATCAAAATTAACTTTTAGTAAGTTTAGTGAACATAAGGTTTATAAATAAAAAATATTTATTGCTAATGAAAATATTGTGACGTTTACAATGTATGGTGTGAAGATTTACAATCAACTGTTAAGTAATGTGCAAACCATGAGTTACAAAAAAGGAACGTCTGTGGGTACGTTATTTTTATTTGAAAGAACATGCTCTAGTGTTCTGGGAAGAATTTCTTATTCCAAGGAAAAAGGAGGTAGTCTGAAGATATAAACATGAGAAAATTATTTCAGAATTTTAATGAGATTTTTAAATATATTTGTTCAGTTTGATATGGTGTGAGTTAAGTTCAGAATATAGCTGTTGAATTTTAAAAATTCACCAATGAGTAGAAACTGCTTATACTGCAGAAGTAAAAACTGACAACTTAACTACTACAGCAAATCAGCAATTGCGTTAAGTTTCAGTATAAATTTATAGTATATTTGTCATCCTCGCTTTTTTCATTCTATATAATTACTAATGTTAAAATATTTGTCTTTTTCAGAGCTACTGTAGGACCCAGGGGTGAACTTATTTATATTCATAAAAGGTACGTTTGTAAACATTAAGTGAATTTTGCAGCTTTTTTAGTCTTCTAAAGAAATAAGCATTAAAATCACAATTGATTGTTGTCATAGCTGTTGTGTTGCTCAAGTGTGATGTTAATACACCTACCTAACCAATTGATTGTTTC
Source organism: Meta bourneti (assembly GCA_933210815.1). Lineage (NCBI taxonomy): Eukaryota > Metazoa > Arthropoda > Arachnida > Araneae > Tetragnathidae > Meta > Meta bourneti. Next base: position 71,117,119 of record OW119929.1, on the reverse strand, counting down.
ATTTAACAGGGACATGACTTGGAATCTGGATAGATACTTAGAAGATCAGTATCAAGCATGTCAGTCATGGAGAAAAATTTACTGGAGAGTTTGGGGTCTGATTAACAACTTAAACTGCACAACATGTGGAACTAATTTTTCATGCTGTGATTTTACTAGGTGCACTTATCATAAAGAGAATATTGTGTTTCCGGCCACTGAACAGTCAGAAAATGTTCACAAACCTGGTACTTTTCCTTGCTGTGGTACTAAAGCCTATAAATTTGATCCCATTGATCCTTTGTTTCTGTTTTCTGTGAGTATAATTTTTTAAAGCCCTTTATTATTTAATGAGACTTATTGAATCTATTTAGCTTTAAACAATTTCTTCATGTTATCTGAACTTGAATAATAAACAATGAACAGCAGAACTTTAGATTTCTGGATCACTTGTTCCATTTTCATAGTTTATTTAACTTTTGCATTTTGATGAAATAGTATTTTAGTTTGTATATATTGTCGGCTTAAAGCAGACTCATTCACTGACACAAAACAAAATTCTTGACAGTTGTTTAAAGACTGCATACTAGTGTTTTAGGTCAGAAAATAAAAATGAGACATTTTGATAATGTTATTTTTCTTTTCAACATTGTATTTCTGCTCTAAGGCGGAGAAAGGTAAGTTAATAAATGAATATAACATTGGAGAAGTCAAAACAAATATTTATACTAATGAAATGAAAAGTATAGTTGTCTAGAGTTGACCAGAAAAGATGGAGAATGACAACTTAAAATTCAGAAATTGGGAAAATTCCACTTATACAAGTCAGTATTACTGTCAAGTTTCCAGAATGTTTGTTTTGATAGAATGCAAACTGCACCTTCTGAACCTTGTCCTTTTTAATCTTGACTGTTGTAAGAAGCTTTTGGGCTCTTTTCTAACATGTTTCCCCTTGCCTGCCAACTCCAATGAATTTTCTGTAGTTTGTATGTTCTAAAGGCCAAATACAGTAATCTGTTAAAATAGAACTATAAAAATTTCTGGTTTGGGCATATGTGAAAGATCATTTTTCTCATTTCAAATTATTAATTAATGTTTATTGAAAAAAGAACAATGCGTGTGATCTTTTCACAATTCCATTCATAGAGTACTTGTTTCACATGTAAAGGAGACTCATAGCAAAAATTATACAACAGCACTGACTCTTTGGAAGTAGGAAACATTAACAAGTTTAGGTATAGATAATTAATATTCTCTGCACATGTACTTAGCATGTTTTTGCTTTCATATCAATATATCAATAGTAATCATGCTTCTTTACCAAACATTTGCTTTCAGGATAGTTTTTATTTTAGTTTTTTTAGAAATCACTACCAATTTTTTACTTGGATATATGATTTCAATTTTGAATACATATTTAAGTTTTAAGTGTGCTAAATATGTAAATTGTTAAAGAAAATAGACAATTTTTAACTCTATCTAAATTATCTTCAGATTTATTTATACTATGACCATTATGGTAGATGTTAGATATATTTTTTAAAATATAAAATGAAGTATTACTGCTACTACGAGGGTAAGTAAGGTTACAAGGTCGATATTCCTGGAGTTTCGTCTGTTATACAGAAATTGGTTGTGTGCGGTAATTCTAATACATGCGGTCGCTAACTGTGGAGAGTTTCACGTACCTGTGACCTACAGCGCTAGAAGGTTAACAGAAATGGCGACTCGTTTGGAAAACTGGTCTCGCCAAGAAATCCGCTCAGTTATTCGATTTTTGTGGGCAAAACATGTAAGCGCGGCTGAAATTCACCAGCAGTTGGTAGAGGTTTACGGAGAGACTGTAATGTCTTGTTAGCATGTCGCAGACTGGTGTCGAAAGTTTGCGGCCGGTAGAGAAAAGGTCACTGATGAGGATTGCAGTGGCCGACCCAGCACGGCAACAGCAGATTTGAACACAACTCGCATGGAGGAGCTGATTCAGGACAACAGGAGGATCATGATACGCCATATGTCGGAGGAATTGGGAATGTCGTTCAGAAGCGTTCGTCACATTGTTCACAATATTCTGCAGTACCAGAAAGTTTGTGCCCGATGGGTTCCACGACAGCTGTCCGATCAACACAAGGAGAAGCACTATCAGTTGGCTATATTGATTTTATGAAATAAAATGTATGCGTTTCATTGCAGGCTTTGTAACGTTACTTTTTGATTACCCCTCATATATATATATTACTACTTTGACCCATTTTTTAAACTTAAAACTATTAGACAAATAAAATATGTAAACTTTATAATTTTAAACTTTGCACTGTAAAAGACAACTTTTCTCTTTTTAAAATATAATTAAACTTGTGAAAAGATTTTTTTACTCAATATTTCCCATATTACAGGGATGTGCTTTTCGGAACCATACAGTAAATGCTGCAAAAAGATCTACTGATATTTTTCAAGACATGTTGACCTACTTTGACCTAATTTGCTTACCTCAGTCTGCAAAACCAACTCCTAATGAAAATGTTTGTTTGGATAGGATAACACCTTGCCACAGTGAGCGAGCTTTGTTTCAGTGGTTGAAAGCCTTCAAACCTAATAGTGCTGAATTGAAAAAAGTCAGTAAATTTCATTGTTTTGCTGAGTTAACATTAATTTATGTATACATCACAAACATATTGTACACTGAAGTGCCAGAAAAACTGGAACATCAGTCGATAACTTTGTAGGCACCCCACAGAAGTGTAGAACTGCAGAAATGTGATATTTACTCCATTACCTGGAGAAAATATTCTGCAGGCATTGAACACCACACTTCCTGCCTAGCTGCCCATAATTCTGCTGTGTTCTGAGGTGTAGGCATGATGTGTTCGAAATATTAAAGACCAAAGTGGAAATGGCAAAACCCCAAGCTACCATAATTTGACATGTCTGAACATATGAAGGTGCACTGTCCTGCTGGAAGAGGCCGAACCCAGATTGAATGCAGAATATGAGCAGGTTAACTTGTGAAAAAAGATTCATGCATACTGTTCACCTGTCAGAGTTATTTGTAGACATACCTAGTGTTCCATAGAATGCCAGCAAAACAAACCCCATATCATTATGGAGCTTCCACCAGCCTGTATGATCCCCTGTAGATATGCAGGATCTATGGCTTCGTGTGATTTTTTCCATACTTGGATCCTTCCATCTGCCTAAAACAGTTGGAAAGGCAGTCAGACCACCTCGTTTCCAGTCATCAAGTTTCCAGTGGTGGTGTTCCCAAGCCTAGGTGAGGAGTGTAGTTGGGTGTCACAACTCCTAAAGCGCATATCTTTAAAGGAAATGTACAATCCTCATGCTGATATTTGTTGAGTGCCCATTGTTGAATTACAATATCATTTGATACATGTTGCATACCTATCATGTGAAACGATTCTTGCCTGCTGATGCTGGTCAAGTTCACCCAGAGTCTTTTTTCAGCCACACTGTTGTCATAAGTTACAGGTTTTGCCACGATTCTTGTAGTCACAGTATACTCTTGAAATGGATGGTACGGGAAAATCCAAACTTGTCCTCTACCTCCGAAATGCTATGACCCATTCGCAAGCTCCAACTATTGAACCACATTGAAGATGACTTAAAGTGTGATAATTTGCCATTCTCATGACAGAAACGGTTCTAGGTGCTTCCACAGATCTGTCACTTTATATAACAACTTGCAGATGCAACCAATGACATGCATAGGTAGTGTCTAAAAATTGTGCATAAACTCATCTGTACTTGTTTTTCTAGCACTTCAGTGTATTCACAACCAACTCTTCTCACAACTACCTGCACTTGGGAAGCTATTGTGTTTAGTTATTTTACTATGTAAGACATGTTGGCAGACATTTTGATTGCTAACTTCACATAAACAAATTACTTCTAATAGCATACTTACTATTAGCCTTGACTTTAGTTCTTTTTTTTTTAAATTTATTTATCAAGCAACTGAGCCACCTTAAGAGACAATATATTGGCAATGCACAAAAAGTATACTACTTTGTTAAATCACTAACTGGTTATGAGAATGTGATTTGTGCCTACACTAGAATGCATATTTATAATCAACCTATAAATCATGAATTTACATAAAAACGAAACATACATTATTGCTTTGCACATATTATTTTTCAAAATTCTAGTCTATTTTGAACATATTGTTTGCAAAATATAATAGTAATTTATATATAAAAGTAATTTTTTTAAATTATCTCTACTATTGTAAAGGGAAGTGTTTGTGTGTGTGCAGTGTCCAGATGAATCTATACCACTTACAGCCATAAAATTCGGCGCACAGGTAGTCCTAAAGGTGACTGAATGTCCCTCGAAGCCCGAATTTTAAAATTTAATCTAGAAAAATGTTTAATTAATATTTTGTGCTGCTTGTGTAGTCCCTCCTCCACTATGACGTATCTGCGCAGACCGATCTGACAGATACTTATCGCATATGCTATCTCTTCATTAAAAACACCCCTCCTCACATTGAAATGATGGTGTAGTGGTTATAGTGACGCACTGAAATCGCGTTAAGTCACATCTTTGGAGGGACACTTCCAGAGTTCGAACCCGGCCAATGGGTAATTTTTATTTTTCGCCTCTATACTTTTTGAAAATAGTAAATATACTCTAATCCTTCCAATTTTTTCTGTACTTACTTTTACTTTATCCTTTTATTTTTTTAATTCAACACAATTATTTAAAAAAAATTAATTGATTTTATGCAGTTTTTTCGAATCTGAAACTGGTTTCTCTGTATTGTCCTTTTTCGTACCACCAATGAAAAGCAAACCACTAAAGCTCCACCACCCCTACATGTTTGACACCAAGTTCCTACCATCAAGAAATTTTCTGCAGCTCAGTTAATAAATTACATGAAATGTAGTAACAGTGTTTAATACTGTTAATTTGGTTTTGATTTCGCTGACATTGTGATTCATTTAGGTAGTTTGTCAGAATCAGTGAGGTGACATAATAAGACTTTTTAAAAGTATAGCATTATATTTAAAGATTCAATCACATTTTTATTTTAGTGGTTTTTTCATAACTTTTGAATTTGTATAATTTCTGTATTTGTATAATACAAATCTATCGACACTACTTGTGACTAAGATGAAGCTGTGAACTACACAACAGTTTTTAAACACATTGGAGCCATGTGGAGTACCCTCGCACATATTACAGCTAGAAATTGGGGCACCGATTATGCTTTTCAGAAATCTGCATCCATCTCACTCTGCTATGGAACAAGACTCTCTATCAAGAACTGACGCTGAATATATTGTCATGACTGGACATGCCGCAGGCAGACATATTCATTCCTAGGATCCCAATCATCCCTTTGGATCTCCCATTCCAATTTAAATGACTTCAGTTCCTTGTTTGTTTAAGTTTCGCCATAAGCATCAACAAGGCACAAGGGCAATCGCTGAAAGTTGTAGGACTCGATCTCATTAAACCATGTTTCTCCCACGGTCAACTGTATGTGGGTTGTTCAAGAGTTAGAAAAGCCGAGAATCTTTACATCCTAGCTCCAAATGGAAGAACATTCAACATAGTGTATCATGAAGCTCTCTAAGCAAGAATCAGTGAGGTGGAAGGAATGAGGCAACATGCCCGTGTCATGTCGGGTAGTGGTGAGATTCATTTTTAAAATTATTCTTTTCTTTTTAATGTTTTCAGAATTAGTGAGGACAAACAAGAATGATGTCACGGGCAACGCAGTGCAGGTACTGCTAGCATTACATAATATGATAAAGAAACTGACCTCAAAAATGTTTCTCCTACCCTTGCTACTTTAACATTAATTAATGGCATAATCTCATATAAATGGCATCTGCTCCTTCATTATGGTACTGTATTGTGAAATTAAATTATTACCTCTGGTATGTAGGTAGTTGAATTTGCATCACTCAGCACAGCGGGCTATTTACGATGGCCTGGGATCAATCCACGGACACCTCACAATTTAGAACCTCATCTGATCATGGTTCAAAGTTAAGTTAGAATTCAGGGCTCAAAATATGAGATACTTTAACTTAGTGATGATTTTAAGGCTAGAATATTTTTAGTATAAATTACTCAAATGTTACTATAATGTTTAATTCAACTTGTAGTACAAATGCACATTTCTTTTCGTACATTCTTTACAAGCCTCACTACTACAACATTGAAGAAGTGATATCAAACTAGTTTTTCTTAACAGTGATGTTTACTATGCACAAGCAAACTTTTTATTGTTGCCTAGTTTGAGAATTCAGATTTTAAGTAAGGTGCAAGGGCTTTGTTTAAGGTGAAAATACATTAAACCATAGCAAATGCTGTATGATTCAAAGGAAATTGTATGAAATAGTAAATCAATAATACTGCTCTGCATAAATGCTTCTAAGATATAAAAAATACATTACATTATCCAGAGGTTTTAAACATTTAAAATATAAGTCATCATTCAAGGGACCAAGAGATTTTGACAGCTTAAGCAGAGTGATGTCAATTTTAAATGTATCATGATATTCATAACAATAATAGAAATTAATGGAAGTACTAAAAATTATGGCAATGATAAAAGAACTTGTTACCTCTTGTGAGCTTGAATTGAAATTTTTTTAAGCTTTAATACTACTTTACATGCATAGTATTATAATGCCAAGTACTTGTCTAATTTTGACTGAATCAAACATCTGTCAATACCATTAAGTCATTTTTTGTTTACTGGCATTTGGGACCTTGCAAATACCTCATTTTTGGGTACTTGTTGCTTATGATATATTAAATTTTATTTGTATATTTTACTGATTAAGGCTAACCCAGTATGGAAGAAAATTAATTGTAATATTATTGCCGTATTTTCACTATGTCAGGCATAGTGTATCTATAACTTTATGCAGTTTGTAAATGCAGACCTTTTCCACCATATACTTGAATTTCTATCAAAATGTATACATTTTGTTTGCATTGCATTTGAGATTATACCCAAATAAAAAAAAATAAAATTATACCTCTTTTATACTTTCTCAAAAATAAGATTCAGTTGGATACCAGTGCAAAATTTAATTCTGACAAAAGAAGTAATTTAGTAAAAATCATTTTTAGAAATAGAATAGAAAGTAATTTTGGGGGATAGTAGAAAAAAATAACTGACATCAAACTTTATTGTTTTAAAAATGTTTAATAAATTGCTGGACTGCATCATACATAGCTATTAGACATCAATTTGTGAAAATTAAATAAATTTCACTCAAATGCACAACTTGAACTTTCAAAATTAACTTTCATTTTTATGCTTTTTGTATCCAAAGATTTAAACTTAAAATCTGATGAAATTCAATGTATAATAATCTAATGCTGGTACAGAGTTACCCTCTTCGAGCAAAAGAAAAATTAGGGCCGTGTTTCATTTTTAAGGCTACATTTCACACAGATCGCAGTAGAGTAACTTGTGAGTGTGCCGGTGCGAAATTCTCAAGTGCGATGTTGAGTCCCACATACCCAGTTTTAAAAACATCAATTTTCAGCTAACCTATTAAGATTATAACCTCAATTTTTAATGACAAACTTAAGCAAGTATCATTAACCTTGGTTTGTAATGCAAGGGAAATGAAATGTGCAGTATTCTTGTAAAAACTAATGCTGTTTTATTTTTTAAGGACTCGTCAAATATTAAGGTTTTTTAAGAGCCCTTAAAAGCTAAAAAGAAAAATGAGATCTTAAGACTTTTAAGGCCTATTAAAACCTTGTAATATACAACAAGAACTTTGTAAATGATTTATTCTGTCCTTTAAACAATACCCATTGAAGGGTGCTATGCTGAAAAATTTATAGATCAAAACATGCATTTTGCACTTCAAAAATTAAGTTTTCTAAGGGTTGGTAGCTCCCTTATGCCTCACCACCCATCTAGAGCCTTCTTAGACACCAAAATGTTATATGATAATACTTATATGCCTTAATATAGTTAAAATATTTATATATATTGCCTTAAACATTTCAAGGAAATGAGACATCAGATGTCCTCAATGTTGACAAGTGCTTTTTAAGTTAAGAACCATTACACATTAAAACATTTCCGAATAAAATTAAAACATCAGCTTTTTAAAATCACCTGAATTCTGAATTGTAAGAACATTAACATTTAAAAACCATGGTTTGAATTCATTGTTATATTAAAATTAAATAATTTGAATATTCCAAAACTTGGGAAAGCATTGATTCTTATTTTCTCATTTCTCTTATTCTGTTTTGTAAAATGAAAATCACAAATATAATATTGATATTTATTATAAATAAGTTGGGTGTTTAGATACATTGCAAATATATTTACATAAAAATAATTTGGCCTCTGAAACTTTTATATAGGTTGGATCAAAACTCAGTGTTTCTTCAGATGGCAGTAGTTCTGTTAACAGGTCAGCTGAAAGTCTTGCTAGTAAGTAAAACTTGAACTTGTATCTTTACTTTGTTATGTCTATTTATATTTGCTTTTCTAATATTGTTACTTTATATTTTATTAAGGAATTTTTATATTTCATTTCTTACTGAATGAATATATTACTGCATTGTTTCACATTACATATAGTGTATTTAAATGCATACAGTGAATGTGATAAAAATTACCTGTGATAAAATTTTGTTTAATTTAATTCATAACTATAGTTTTGAAAATCAAAATATTTTTCAAATCACTACTGCTTTCTTTTTTGCAATGAAAGGTATAATTTTATGTGTTTATGGTTGATATGTCAATTAGAACATTTTGAATAGCCAGGGAGAAAATAACAGGCTAAAATGTTTTAGAAAAAATAAGAGACCGTTGAGTTTTTCTAGTAAACACCTGAAAAAAATATATATTATTTAATATTGTTTACTTATCAGTTTCAATAAAAGCAGAAGTCAAAATCCTAGAATACATATGGTATTCTAATTTTTATATTGGAAAAACTCACATAATTTGATTTGTTATAAGATTTTAAATTGTACTTCAGAGAATACCTTCAAAATATCTCTAGAAATGGAAAAACTTAAGGAATTTAACTTTTTAAGTAATTTACCTAAGCATAGATCAGGATAAGGAAACTTTAAAAACGTACTGACCCTGAACTGTGTTATACTAGTAGGCATTTTTTATTATTTTACTGTCTAGTACATTTAATTTCCTGTAAATATTCACAGATGATTATCTGTAACTTATACATGTTTTTCTTTACTGTATAGTATTTTACTTTACTGTGCATACTTTTATTTTACTATGTAGTATATCTTGTATCCTGTAAATATTCACAGATGATTATCTGTAACTCTTATTCTGCATTTTTTTTCTATTCATGTTAATTAAGTCACTTGCTGTTTTCAAGGTAACAAGATGGTTTTTAACTTGGAACTCAATAATTGTTTAAAAAAAGTTTCGAATAAATAATACAAAACTAAATTATGCATAATTTTTCCTTTCATTTGATAAGATATATTTATCAAGAGGGTGTAAGAAAGTAATATTTTGTCATGAAAAGATCTGTTTGAATTATGATATTTAGGTCCTCAAACTCTAGAGTTAGGGCAAAAGTTTTTTGGCAATTCAACTGCTACCAACTTCCAACAGATCTCATGGAAAGTTTTTAGCCACTTTAATAATACATTAACTATTACTAATAACAATGATTTGGTTTTTTCATTTGTTGCTCTATGATAATTTTTCTTATAACAATGAAAGTGTTTTTCATTACTAGAAACAAGTGTATGATCTACCTGGAGTATTAAAATTGTTATGTGCTTACAAAAATGAGACATGATTCTGTATTTTAATTAAAAGTTCATTTTAAATTATGATTCTTTTGGAATATTTTTTAAAATTTGTTTTAAATTATTTTGTTGAATAATGGAGCAAAAACATTATTAACAAAAAAATACATTCTTTTACAATTTCTAGTTGGAATTTCTCGTAAAGAAGAGAAACAACAAACTGTTTTCACATCTTTATTATCATCTCTAGGGCAATCAGAAGGGTAAGCATTATGAACATTTTTATCAACTGTAACAAATTAAAATCTAGAATATTTGAGTTTATGAATCACTAGTCAAACAATTATAAAAATGATGAATGAATCCTAAAGTACATTTAACTAATCTACCCAAAGTATTTAACAATAATTATCTTTCGTTTCACATGTTTCTTTATAGGTTCATTTGGTTAATTGAATCCATAAAGCAACTTGTAATTATATATATTTTAATTATTTTCTTAATTGTATGCTGATTAAAATAAGTAATAATAAGCTGTAAAAATTTAGATGGGTATCTCTTACCATTTAAAATCATTGTCAGTATTTATTGTCATATTTTATTTTCCATATGAAATAGGGAAGTAGAACACTTGTTTTTACGAATTGCAGAAATTGTGCTTTTTTAATTTATTAAAATTCTGGGACAAAAGTAAGAATCGTTGTTTTATTTATTAAGAACTAAAAGTTTTATAGTAATAGTGAAATGTATTCCACAGTACTCTGGTGTATGATGCTTCACTTTAAATAGTAATATTTCGCATAAAAATAAGCTTAGTAATTTCTGTGTTCTCTAATCCTACAGAGCTCCAGATGTGAAACAGGTGTGGAAACCTGGTGGATCATTATGGCATAATCAAGATGCTGTTAGAGAGCATGGTATGGTTTTGTCTTTTGTTTTTCATTTATAGCTTAAAAATAAGTTTTATTATTCTTGGCAAGTAATCATTCTTAACCCTCTGAGCATCACAAGCTTTCCAAGTAGTGTAGTGTTGTCTTTTCCTCACAACACACATAATGATTAAATGCACACATCTATTGAGTGTAAGAATCCTTCGGGAAATTCGGAAATTCTATTGGTCAAGAAGGTTAAAACTGGTTAGAACTCAAGCGGGGAAGTCTGCAGGTTGTAGAATGGATATATGTGGGGGAATCCCAGAGGGTTAAGAATTATATGCTGAGAATAGAAAATTTAGCAAATATATTGTTTCCTGACTCCTTTTGATAAGTACACCATTAGAATTGTTATTTTCACTGTGCGTTGGATAATTGAAGTAAATTGAGCTAAATAAAGAATTTTGAAAAAGTATTGTGTGTTTATACTTAGAATAAAGTTCTTTCCACTCAATTTTTAAGAAAGAATCATTTGATAAGGTTAAATCTTTTATTTTAGTCAAAATTTAATATTTACACTTTATGTACACACGCTGCTGCCATTTCACCCTTAATCTACCCACGCTATCCTTTTCCCACCTTCTCTGGGTTCTAGGGGGGAGAAAATTGTCCCGCACCAAAACGACAGCTCCGCACTGATGGCGTGATGTCACACACACACACACATCTTTTCTAAACCTTACACGTTCCCCCTTGAAAGCTCATCATCACCTTAGAGACGATGCAGCTGAAAAGAGAATTAAACACAACAACAAATATAATGTAGGAGAGAGAAAAAGAAAAAATATGAGAGTATTGACAAAGTGGCTCTGAATATAATCACAAAAATATTATAAGCAAATACAAAACACAAATTCAGACACAAAAAGAAATAAAAAATCTACTTTTGATGCTGTATTGTTGATCCCAATGAGTCAGTTTGGCTCCTTGATGAACAGACTGTCATAAAGTCAACGGATTGTGGTCGAATATCATCTCATCCCTGGCCCCTCTTATCTAGATGTCGAACTTTAGCTGTTTTGATTACACAACGGCAATACCATCCGAACAATATGTTCTCCTTCCACTTGATCATCAGTCAAAGTCTCAGAAACTATTCTCAATTTTCTGCAATTCAAAGGAACAGTGTCCAAGAACGCCCTGGGCAGAATCTCACTCATGTTTCCTCCTTAGCAACTTTGGGTGACAGAAAAGAAGTGTTTTCCATCCCCTTCCCCGTTCTCGGGAATAACTTGGAATGTTCACTCGGACCATACCGACACCTGAACAGTCAGACGGGTCATCCACCTTGTTCTGCCCCTTTTGGTGACCTCCATTCACCATCTCTTGAACCACAAGGGCATTTTTCTCCATTTGCCCCTTAAATTTTTCCCTCTCAGTTTATTTGCCCAAGTATTTCGTTCTTTGTCCCACGTCTTGCGAAGTTTTTGCTTCACCCTTTAATAGGGGTACTACGATATTCAGTTGAGGTAGGGTCAGTTCTGTTTCCTGCCCTTTCCTCCTATCTGGTGTGAGATCTTCCCTTTTCTTCCCTGGGAAGTACAATTTCCGTTTCGTCTGTCCTTTCTATTCTTGTCCCATTTTGCATTTCTAAATCCTGCAATTTTGTTTCATAATCATACCTCCTCCATTTAGCTTCTTCCCAAGCCCCTTTCCGCCTCCCTTCGGCTACTTCTAGTTGCAATTTATCTAATATAAATTTGCATTCTTTCACTTTCCTTTCCTCCTTTCGCTCCTCCATAATAATTGATAATTGCCTTTCAGCAAAATCCTCGTCGTAATCATCGCTAGCCTTAATTAATATAATCAGATGTATTGACTTCATCCCATCCGTGACCATTCGACACAGTTCCTCAGCCAAAGCCTTCAAATCTTCCGTTTTAGCCTGATTCAAAAAAGCCATGATTCTCAAATTTAACTGTACAAGCTAAAAAAATAAAAAGGATCCTATACCTCTTTCTTATCTTCGAAAACATTTTTTTAAAAATCACTACATCTACTGATGTAACAATAATAGTGAAATGTCTAGCTTGCAATTCTTACATTCAGATATAGGGGAAAATTGTTTCACAAACAATACTAACTACTCAACTTAATACTACAAATATCAATCAATAACCCTTTTTAGTGTGGTACTCTAAACACAAACAATGATACTTCACAATGAATGAATCAATACTCTCAAAATAATACTCAAAAATCAAGCAATAACAATTGTCAATACTTAGAATTAATGACACAAGAATCACATGGCAATGATGCTTCACAGTGCTCGAATTAATACTCTTTTAAATTAATGCTCTAAAATTAAATCAAATACCTTGAATATTTATCACAACAGAACAATGATGTTCTCACACTTATATTCTAAGACACACAACAATTTCTTTGAGGTATAGATTTCAACAAGCACAAACACTTTATAATCTTCCAAATTAATTTCAAAGTAATCAATTTTTTATCAACTTCCATATATATTGAAGATTTGAATAACGTTTGATGCTCCCCACTGAAAATTTACAGTGAATTTCACTTTTAGTGAGCAGTGATGCTTTTATGGATGGCAATGACTTACACACTACAAACACAACATTCGCTCTTCGAAACTAAATGGAAGCTTGAAAGATTAATGGATAATCAGTGGTTGCTCTTTGTTTATAATGCACACAAAATTTTAAATATTCAACTCTGAGCAATGATGCCACTACAATAATACTTAAATAACAATACTACGGAGCAATGAAGCTCATTGATTTAGTTTTCTAACGAAACCAAAGCAATGATGCTCTATTCAGTTTTCACATTAAACTAGAGCAATGATGGTCTATTCAATTTTTTTCAAAACCCAGAGCAATGATGTTCTGTTCAATTTTCTCATAAACCAGAGTAATGATGCTCTAAAAATTGAATTTTAATAATATACCAGAGCAATGATGCTCTCTTCAATTTTAACAAATCCAGAGCAATGATGCTCTATCAAATCTCTCATAACCCCAGAGCAATGATGCTCTATTCAATTTTCACAAAAAAATCAGCAATAATGCTCTAAAAATTGAACTTTAATAATATACCAGAGCAATGAGGCTCCTGAAAATGGCAGAGAGATTTAATATTGATTAAAATGTAGTCCTTTCTACTTGCAATGATGCAAAGAGTGTGTATTCTGAAAACAATCATCACAATACCAACAAAAGAAACTGACGTTTCCATACTTTTAATACAAAATAGCTGTTACGGAAACACGAGAACCCTATGGCTTTCTCTCTCGTTTACAATATCATATAAAGAACAGAGCCACATTTATCAAAACTCTTACCTCTCATTCCCATCTCAATCCATCCATCGTTCAAGACTGCCAGTAAAGTTCTTTTCACTCAATTTTTAAGAAAGTATCATTTGATAAGGTTTAAACCTTTTATTTTAGTCAAAATTTAATATTTATACTTTATGTACACGGTTTGATGAAATATAGATAAGTTATTCTAAAGAGCAACACAGCAAACAACGCGCTGCTGCCATTTTACCCTTAATCTACTCACTCTATCCTTTTCCCGCCTTCTCTGGGTTCTAGGGGAGAAACTCCCACACAAAAATGACAGCTCCGCACTGATGGCGTGATGTCACATCTTGTCCAAACCTTACACTTAATAATTTTATTTTACAACCTTTTATCAGGAAATAGTAAAAATTTCCATCATTGATCACTTTCTAACAGAATTAACTTTAAACTGATTAGCAGAGTTCCAATTTGCTCTCTTCAGTTACAATGTTTACTCTTTTAAGCAATGACAAAAAATCATCTCCAAATATTACTATAACTCTGAGGAAATTTTTATATTTAAGCCTTTTGATAAAACTGAAACCTCAATTTCAAATGTAGCTTCTCCATCCATATTTCATCTTGTGAGTTCGAATCCAACCAAAGACTCGTAAACAACGGGGGGCTGGTGCATGTTAAATCTGTCGGGGCCTCAAATGTCCTCACGTTAGCATGGTGTGGAAGTTTGAAGAGAGGGATGCCAGCTCAGGTGTGACCTCGACATCTGACCATGGTTCAAAATTACGTGGTGGTGTTCTCATATCTTCCCCTTCGGGGTTGAACCCAGACCGTCGCCAATAGCCCGTTGTGTTACTCCAGTTCGACACTAAGTACCTACCTTATTTCATCAGTAACTGCATTTGGTATTGTGATATGTAGGCACATGTGTTTCCTGGCTGTACAAATGAAGATTGTTTATGAATAATTGGTAAATTATATTCAAATCAATGTTAATTGAGGTGCTTAGGAAAGAGATGAAACAATGTTTTGATAAAAATTGTTTAGACTAATCTTTTCCTGCACATCTTCGTTTTTACCATCTTAACTCATTTGTCTTGGTAACCAATTTTTCAGGATCAATAAACACCAGATACCAAATTGTAGACTAGTTATGAGATAACAGGTTTAAAAATTACCCAAAGAGGACTTTGTAACTGATGTAGACTTTGGAGAACTTAAAACAAGTTTAGTAAGAATATTGATAACTAAACAATGTTAAAATCTCATGAACCAAAAAAAATTGGATTTGAGATTTTAATAATAAAAGGAAGATACTCATTTAGCCATGCAAATACTATGTATGTAGAGTATACAGTCCTGTGCCAAAAAGGTATTGGTTAGCATTAAAAATGACTTGTATGCTTTATTAAACACACAAATTGCTCTTAAGAAATGGAGAAATTTGTTTCACTATATTTATATAGTAGTAAATTAAGTTGTTTTCATGAACTAATAACTTATTTTAGGATATGTATAAGTGTAAAAAATAACACAAATTGAACAGTATTATAGAGGTAGGGATGGGAAATACTGTTCTTTTTGGTGAACAGTTCTTTGCTGTTCTGCTCTTTTTAAAAGAACTGTTCTTTATAACATGCTCTTCTATTCACCACTGTTCTCAAATGTCTACTCGAAATGTGCAAGCCCTGTTCCTCCTAGACTATGTGGCGCCAGCAGTTTTTGCAATAGACAAACAGGAACCGAATTTTGTTGACATATCATCTTTGTTAGTACTTTGTAGGCATGCATTTTTATTGGTGAGTTTTTCTCTAGTTTTTTGACAGGAAGAAAACAAGATAAAATAATTTGGAGTCTTCAAATTGTTATATAATCGATTAATTGATATTTTTATGGCGCAAGAGGCATGTCTGTCCAAGCTGTGCCAAACTATTAGTAATTATGTAAAGACAATCAGAATACATCCGTAAATTTGAAAAAGTTGTAATAAATAGAAACGTTTAAATTTTCTCTGGGTCCTCAGTGGCAGCTAATAATGTCCCAATTCTAAATCATCTCAAGTATGGTTTCCCAAACAGATATAAGGTGCCTAGGACAAAACAAATTCGCAAACGAAAGTAATAAATTTTTTAGATTTTGATGTCATTTTTAGTTCGACAAAATCCAGGACCCGATAATCACTTGGAAGACTTCTAAGTATAGCTTTATGCAATAGGGTAGGTAATTAACGTCACACTGGAGCAACACAATGGGCTATTGGAACCGGTCTGTGATCCGTCCCGAAGGGAAAGAACCGAGGTCACCATATAATTTTGAATCACATTATACAAAAGGAGTTGCCCTTTTAAAGATTATAAAAAACGCATACCAGGATTACCTCTTGGAAAGTACAATTAGTTTGTCAAAAAAACAGGTTAATTTTTGTATAATTTATCTAAACAGATTTTAAACAAAAATCTGAGTAAGAAAATCACTCACTTTTCAACATATTAATTTTATGAGGGAGGCTTGTTTCCGAGATGTCTTTAAAACCATAATAGCTGACAAATGAGATCCCTTTTCAACTTATAGAGAGCATGACACCCAATCTGAATCTCCATCTTTAACAGTGAAATATGTCTACACATTTGAAATTTTGCTTTCCATTCCTTTGTAAAATTTGGTTTTAAAATAAAGTTAAAAGTATTGCAAATCCTTAGAACGAGTAGAGGCAACACCACCAGAGAGAAAGCTAGACAACAAAATCTTGATTAGTAATATTTAAAAAAAAATTAATTTGTTTAAAACTAAAAATTCATCACCATGTCATTGCCGCCAGTCTCATAAATTCATCAAACATCTGGGCTTGGTTCAGTCGAGAACAGATTGAGACAGCTCTGCGAGAACAGTCCAGTAAGATCAACTCCTCGAACAGAGAACGAGGTCAGAACAGTTTGAGAGCAGGGAGTTGTTTGTGGATAGAGAAGGGATGAGCAAATCAACAGGAACAGAGTCAAGAACTGTAGGATGAACAGCTAGCTGTGTTTCGGATTTAGCATAATTTAGAAAATACGAAAATTTTAGCAATCTTAGAAAATTCGAGAAAAGAGAAACTACTTTCTTTGCAAAATTCGCATTTTGACTCGAAAAATTAAAATCGAAGTAGAAAAAATTGCAATGTTTCTTTTAACAAAAAGAATAGGTTTTTGTGTAAAGTGGGAACATTCTGTTCCCATTCTTTTTGAAGAAGAGATGAAAAAGAACAGGTTGTTCTTTTTTCCCCATCCCTAAATGGAGGTCACATGGTTAGTTTGAGTAATATAAAATATTATATTTAGTAGATATTAACTAATGTGATGGTGGTGTTCTCAGTTCTTTCCCTTCTGGTTTGATCCTGGACCAATAGCCTGTTGTGTTACTCCAGAGTGTTAATTAAAAATACCTAAAATTAACAAATATGCATCGATATTGTGTAAAATCATCTTTACTTTATTTCAAAAAGGTTTGTCGCATATTGTAATAGATATAACTGATAATAATTCATAAACAAGAAAAATAATATGTGAAGCAAATACGAATGTGAAAGTGAAAAACAAATTAAAGCATCAAAGCAAAAATAAAATCCAAAATATTTTGAAAAACATCCCCAAGTTCCAAAGTAGTCTTCGTATTCCTTTTGGCTTAATAGTTTTATAGTGCAATTTTCGAAAACAGTCTACTATCCTATTGGTTTGGATTCATGCACAAGAGCTAAGCGCTTCTAACATGGTAGAACTATTCATATCTATCTAATTATGTTTAAAATACATGTTGACAAATTCCTCAAATGATACTGAAATTTTTCTTTCATCACTAATTTTATATATAGCACTTATTAGTAAGTGTTCCAATTAAAATTCAATTAATACCTTAATTTCAGTTGATATTTACTGTAACAATGAGAATTAAAATAGTTTGAAATTTTGTACAAGTACATTGCTTTATGTCAATAAAATGTCACTCTAAAAATGAAAAATTAATTTAAAAAATGATTGTTTCTATGAGTTACAATTATTTGTTTTTAATTATTTTTCCCTTACAGATGCTCGTCAAATGGAATTACTGATGCTTGAATTACAAAAAGTGCAATGCAATTACAGATCATCAAGGCATAGCTCCCCTGGGAAGCCTTAAAAGTAAAGTTTGCAGAATTTTAGCACTCATAAATAAGTGCTCAGGTTATTTGGCCCACTTTCTTTGTCACAATCTGAATTCTTTGTAGTCTTTTCATGGAAAGCCTGTTCGTCATTCACTGGGATTATTTAAGACTTATAGTGCTAAGTGACACATTTGTTTCCAAAAATTGAATTTCTAGTCGTAAAGCATTGATCTGTGATATTTAATTTGCTTTGTTATAGTATGGATATATATTGATTAATCACTTGAATTGCCATTGTGAATAATTTATTTTCTTTATTGTTAAAATTACGCCCTTCTAATATCTCTTATATAATAGTAGAAATATGTATATAAGACACAAACATAATATTTCAGGCATCTACCAAGAAGAATGTGTCCAGACTAGGACACCCTATAATGCAATGAATTATCAAAATTAGTGGTTAATTTTTTTTACTATGCTGGATTGATCAAAGTTAATCTATTTAATTAAATTTATTACTGGTAAGGTTTTCGATGTATATTTTGCATATCATTTGTTTATATATTCTATTTATTTTAGTATACTTTTGGGTAGCACAATTTTTATATATCTTAATTATTTATTTATTCCTTACACCTTATTTGCTTTTTTTATAATTTTGTGCTATTTTAACTTTGTTTAATCGATATTGTTAAATTATTTATTATTTTACAGTCATTTTGTTTTATTTTAGTTTACATTAGATCAGATTGTTATTTTTAGTTTCTGGAAGTTTGAAGAACTCTAAAAATGTAATATGGATAACTAAATAAATAAACTCAGAAACTATTTAGTGAGCACTAGAATTCTCTATCCATCACTAAATATAATTAAATATTATATTAATATAATTATATATAATTAAATAAATATTATACATGTAGTAATAAAATTAAATATTATACAGGGTTATTCAAAATGAATCATTCGATTTCAAAATGCTATATTTTCATAAATAAACGACACAGAATGATAAGTAATACATGAATACAAATTAAAAATATGGAAGTTTTTTACAAGTGTTCGATATAATTTCCTTTAGTTACACGTATAATGTCAAGACGGTATGTAAATTCCTACCAAACCTAAAGTGTCAGTGGTAATTGATTGTACAGCAGCAGAAATACATTGTTTAAGTTCACATAAATTTGTGGGTAATGGTGGGGCACATACACTTTTTCTTTTACAAACCCCAAAGGAAGAAATAGCATGGGGTCATATCAGGTGACCAGCTATGTAACACCTACTGCTCTCAAACTGATGATATCACCTTCGAATACTCTGAGCCGTAGGTGGATTAATTTGGTACTTTTTACGAAATTCGCGCTGAACAGTGATTACAGATCCACATCACGCAAACGACAGCACACAAAAAACTTTCTGCTCCACGGATCACTTCTGCCGCTGAAAAGCCTCTAAAACAGCTTTCGTGAAATAGCTTCAAGAAGAACACACGAGCGTCATCTATTCTTCACAATATAAAACTTCAATATTTTTCCTTTGTATTTCCTTCCTTTCCTATATAAAATACCTATCATTCTGTGTCGTTTATTTTTGAAAATATGGAATTTTGAAATTGGATGATTCATTTTGAATTACCCTGTACAATATGAATTCTTTCTAGTCTTTTCATGGAAACCCTGTTCGTCATTCACTAGGATTATTTAAGACTTATAGTGTTAAGTAACTCATTTGTTCCTACAAATTGAATTTCTAGTTGTAAAGCATTGATCTGTGATATTTAATTTGCTTTGTTATAGTATGGATATATATTGATTAATAACTTGAATTGCCATTGTGGATAATTCATTTCCTTTACTTTTTGTTATAATTATGCTCTGCTAATCTCTTATATAGTAGAAATATTGAAATATATATATAAAACACACGGAATATTTCAGGCATCTACCAATAACAATGCAATTTTGCTTGTCCCTGTATCCTGCCTGCTGGGTTACTTTAAATACTGTATGTCCCTATGCAATATAGATCTAACACATATACTTTAAATTTGATGTTGTCAAAGGTACATACCCTGAATTTTAACATTTGATTTTATTGATAGTATTGGCATTTACTATGTAAATTTTAAAATTTGAAACTGATTTTTTACCGATCATGAAAATATTGAATTATCAATATATTTTGTTATAAAAACATCAAAAGTATTCATCTGGAAACATTTGTTAAAAATTATTTTATTTAAAAATATGACTTATAATTGTTCTTGTATTTGAAACAAGGAACAATTTGCATTGTAATTCATACTTAATTTAATTGTGCTATTAAAATCTATATTAATTTAATATGGAGGTATTTAATTCATATTTAACTTATTAACCAAATGATTCAATAATTTCCAGTCTCAAATTCTGCATCAGATTTTTAAAAATACGATCTTTTGTTATTTGATATCATTTGTACAGAACAATTCAATTCTGGCTCCATTTTGCAAGGCATCGAATTGTATTCTTATTAAACTATGAAGTGATTATTATAGATCCAATACTTGTGAAAAAAATTATGTTAAAGGCGACTTCTGTGATTATGTATACATTAAATTATTTTTTATCTATAAAAGCATTTTCAAAATTTGTTTTTGTTCCTATGATCATAAGTGTGACTCTAGAATTATAGTCTATCTAAATAATATATATCTTTAATATATATATATATATAAACTGTTTTAATTGCATACTTAGAATACATTATACAAATTTTATTCATTTTTATTTCATCATCCAAACTCTAGGACGACCCTACAATGCAATGAATTATCAAAATTGGTTAATTTTTTTTACTACGCTGGATTGATCAAAGTTAATCTATTTAATTAAATGTATTACTGGTAAGGTTTTAGATGTATATGTTGCATATCATTTGTTTATATATTCTATTTATTTTAGTATACTTTTGGTAGCACAATTTTTATATATCTTAAATATTTATTTATTCCTTACACCTTATTTCTTTTTTATATAATTTTGTGCTATTTTAACTTTGTTTAATCGATATTATTAAATTTATTATTTTAAAATCATTTTGTATTATTTTAGTTTACATAAAATCAGATTGTTATTTTTAGTTTCTGGAAGTTTGAAGAACTCTTTAAAAATGTAATATGGTCAACTCTAAATAAACTCGGAAACTATTTAGTGTGCACTAGAATTCTCTATCCATCAATAAATAATTAAATATTATACATATAGTTATATATATATATGTACACTTTATTCATTAATGACTTATCAACATCCTCTGGTAAAATTATTAAAATGAAAATTTTTATGTTAACGAGTTTTAGTGTTACTTTCTATGTATGTTGAAAGAATTAAATATATTCTATAAAAATTATTCTGATACTTATCTTTTCAAACTGCAAAGTACACTGATATATGACTAAATAATCATAAATCAGAAAACATTTCCTATTTCTGAAATTTGTTTTAATTCCTTAAATTGAAATTATGACTAATATCAATTTCCTCTCAACTGAAATTATGAATTTCCAATCAACCTTTAATATATAGCCTGTTGTGTTGCTCCAATGCTACATAAGTTCAAATACCAACTAATTAACTTTTAATACCTGGTTAATATATTTTGGAATAATGGCTTGTGCTTTAATCTTAAATTTTCACAACAATGTTAAAAACTGATTTTCGTACGCTCACTTTTTTACTATCTTGATGAATTTTATGAGGTAGGTAGGTAGGTAATTAAGTTGCACTGGAGCAAACAACGGGCTGTTGGCGATGGTCTATGATCAACCCCGAAGGGAAAGATCCGAGGACAACACCTCGTAATGAACCACGGTCAGATGGTGAGGCCAACACCTGAGATTGCACCAAACTTCTACACCACGCCAACGTGAGGATATTTGAGGCCACTACAGATTCAACGTGCTCCAGCGACCGCGTACACGACGGTCTTTGGTTGGACCAAGTTTCGACCTTACAGTCCTCTGGTTGCAAATCATTTCTCTTCCTACTACCGCGGCCCCAATTTTATAAGAATGTAGTTAAAATTACGATTCAATATTTTACCTCGTAAATGCTGTCTTTCTATTTTAGCCTCCTATTAAAATTGAACAATTATTAAAATGGAATGTATATATAACCTATGAAAAATTAGTCATACAAAATTATCGGCCACCTATCGTAAAAAGTACCAAAACCGTAAAACTAAATGTGTATAAAATTGTTTTTGCAACTTTTCCAACACCTGATATTGCTTTTAAGTCTAAATTTCAAATTGCTTTGGTAATTAATGTAGTCAAACTGAACCGATTTCTATTCTGATTTCACTATTTTGATATAAAAAATATGTGATTTCCTCAGATTTTCTCATAAATGTAATGATAGGACAGAGATCTTAACACCGATCAGATTTTTTGTCGTTCAGATCTTTTATATGCCAACCACATCTGTGCTAAGCTCTGCGCTTGGGATTACTGTCAAGGTGGACCAAAATCTACTTTGATTCAAATTTACCATCAAAAAGTTCCAAATTTCTTTTTTTAAGATCGATATTATCGGCTTAGAGCAGAAACTCAACTAACGAAACAAGTTTTTTTACTGTATAACTGTTTTATATCCTTTAACCAGATTATAATGACTGTTTTTCATCATCCTCAGGGTCACATCTGTAGATGTGTACGGTCCCGAGGTACCCGAGTGATCTTTTCTTTTCCCATAGGGTTTACTGTCTGGTAACCACGGGGGTCGCGCTCCCAGGACACTCAAGCTATCTTTTTTGCTTTCAGCCCACTATTCTATTTCTCAATCCTCTTTCCTTTCGTTACATTTTTTACTTGACGTTGTCTTGTGTTTGGCGTAGCTTGCCCAAATATGGCCATTGTGCCCTAAAACACAAAAAATACCAACTATCATCATGAAAATAAGCATTTAATGTCTCCGGAAAAAATTCAGTTAATGAATCTGGCAGTGGCCATTAACCAAACTTTGATTTGAGCTTTTGAAGTGTTGACGATCAATTTTCAACGTTGAATTTATGTTCTTGGAAACTTGTAAACAAGAAAATTTAGTGAAACAAGCTCAAGTTACGATTCGGTCAATTTAATATATGTTCAACTGTCAAATTTAGAGATACTATGAAATGATCTGGGAGTGTATAATCAGCAGCTGGAGTCAATAAACTTAAAATTTTTGCTAGTACTAGGGTTCAATATGCATATATTTGATCTTTTGAAAGAAAATTTGAAACTTTGTGAGACCAGTCATAACGTCATTTGAGAGAAGATTCGTCAACTTTACCAACTGGATTAAAAATTTAAACAAAATATGTGAGAAAACGTGCTATTGTGAAGGGCCGAAATCGAAGGACATAAATTTAAAAGATGAAGCTTTCAGCTTTTTTATTGAACCTTGATGTCGATGATTGGGAAGAAGCTCAAGACATGTTGGAGCAGCAATTTTTAGAGTTCCTGAAGAAGACAACTACAATTTATTTCTTAAAATAACCTTGAAGGAAGGAGATAAATTCCAGGATTATTTTCGAAAAAAAAAAAGTAAATTTAGCCAGAAGAATCAGGTATCTCAGGAAATGCAGATGGAAGTGTTAAACAACAGTCCCCACAAAATTGAAAGAAATCCTCATTCCCAGACAGGAAACAACTAGGGAGTGGATAAACACCACCGCAAAAGTGTGGAATCAACAGAAGAAATATATATAACTTTCAATCAGCATTCTAGAGCGGAAAGGCAGAGGGTTTGTCTTCAATCCCAACCGAACAGATGTGAAGAACTTCCTTCATACCAACCCAGATTCCAGGATTATGTGCCGCAAAACAGAAATTGGGTGCCAAGAAGACCTTCTGGGAGTCCTCACTGAAGTCCTGGAGTACATTGCATGCGCCATAAAACCCCAAAACCAACCTAGAGTACATCAGTTGAACTGGAAGAACGGAATTGCACCGAGATCTTACCAAATTTCTCATGCCCAATATGGACAATTTGGTAGACATGTGAATCAACATTGCTACACCCTATGACTCATGGAAAGTGACTCAATTAAATAATTGAAGAATTAAATTCCAATGATTATAGACACCTGTTCCAACATCACTATAGTGCCCCATTCAATGATTAAAAATTTCTGGAATTACAAAATTATCGGTAATATCAAATTGCATTAAACATTTGGATACCTTAGTCACATCTTGATAGAGATGAGTGCTAGAGTCGCATTCATTACTAGAAAAATAAAATATGTTTAAAATATAAATATAATTATCAATGTTTGGTTGAAACAGAATTAAATTATGGCCTACTTGATTTGAATGAAAAAAGGTATTTAAATTGGAAATAAACTTTCCAAATTTTATTGTGTATCGAAGAAGTAAACGAGTTAATTACTATTGTAATGTGATTCCTATTCCTCAAAGTTTGCACATAAATGATCAATTTTTGAATAATAAAAGAGCCATAGAGAATACTGAGAATTTTAGTAAAAATAGGGAAATTTGTTCTAGATATGATATTTTAATGGAAAGATATGTTGATACTGCTGCATAGAATATCAAATATAGTGGACCTAGTAAAAGAACTTCTATTATGGAATCTTACCTACCCGGCTTCATATCAAGATAATTTACCTGAATATTTAGTTGAAGATAAGGCTAAATTAAGCAACCTTATTGCTAGTTAACTACACATTTTTGCCAAAAGTAAATGACATTGGATGTATTAGAACCACAGATAACATCTGAACTGTCAATTTCTGAGACCATACATAGCTTTAATGCATGGCAACATGAATATTAAATCACAGATAAATTATTAGTGGATAAAATCGTTAAACCCTCGCATAGTCCATTTTCATCTCCTGTTACTTTGGTTTATAAAAATGGTGAAGGTAAAACTCTTGTAAATTGACTGGAAAATTAAACGAAATTACAAAACTTATCCTGAGCCAGTTCCTAGAATTGATACTCTTAAAAGATTAACTCATGCTGAATATTTAACCACTTTGGATTTAGCATCTGGTTATTGGCATATTAAACTTGATGAATCTGATACTAGAAACTAGCTTTTACAACAAATGGTTTATATGAGTGGTTGAGATAACTCTTGGATGGAAAAGAATTTAAATCAAATAAATTTTGGGATAAATTACTTTGATTATATTATTTATTCTATTATGATGGACATTTGTAACATCTTGAGAAGATATTTTTGTTTTGCGAAAAAGAAAATCTTACTTAAATTTTCGAAACGCCACTTTGTTCAGACTAAAATTAATTTCTTATGTTGTGAGATTCAAAAAGGAAAATACTCCCCTAATAACGCTAACATTGAAATTATAAAGAAATTAATGCCGCCTAAAAATGTAAAAACTTAGGTTCAAACTCAAAAGATTCTTAGGGAGCATTAAAATTTACAAATTTATTCAAAATTACGCTAAAATAAGAACTCCATTAAATAAATTATTTAAAAATGGGCAATGGGTATGGACTCAAGAATGTCAGCAAGCATATTAAACATTAAAATGTTTAATATCGAAACCAATACTCGTCTTTGTATAACTATTCATGCCATGTATTTGTTGATTCATCGCAAACTCAATTGCAGCAGTTTTGAAACATGTTTCCTGACGAAACTATAACTTTTCATTCAAGACAATTAGCTAAATATAAAGTGAATTACGCAATCATAGAATTAGAATGTCTGGCAATTGTTGGTGCTCTTTATAAATAGCATGTCTATTTACATGGAGGTAGGTCGGTAATAAATTAACGTCGCACTGGAGCAAGACAATGAACTATTGGTGATGTTGGATCCCACCCCAAGGGAAAGTTCCGAGGATAAGACTTTGTAATTTTGAACCACGGTCAGATGACGAGGTCAATACCTGAGCTGGCACCCCACTCTCCTACTTCCACGCCAACGTGAGGACATTTGAGGCCACGACAGATTTCACATGCAACAACCCCCACGTACACGACTTTCTTTGGTGGGACCGAGTTTTGAACTCGCAACTCTTCCGTGGGATAATTAAACTCGGTTCCACAAACCTGTCGGTTTTCTGTATAAGAAATTTGTCTTAATTTTAAAGTATTCATTCGCACTAAAAATATAATCAATTTTATAAAAAGGTAATAAACGCTCTTTTAAAGTGCTTACACTTTACCCCTAATGGCTCTAATTTATGAAAAAATATGAAAACCAAGATTTGAAGAGTTCAGTTCGACATTCCTCTGCCGAATTTTCTTTATCTTAGGTACTAAAGAAGGAATTTTCCTGCATAAATAAATAACAAAACTACAAATAAGTGAATAAAAAAGCATCCAACTCGAATTAATCCTGGTGGTTGTCTCGACGCGATATATCCCCATCTGCAGACCTGATCAGATCTTGATGGACAAGATACCGTCATTAGAAGAAAACTGACCAGATTTTGATCTCGTCATAAAAAAATCGGCAATATCTTGATGACGAGATATCGTGCCATTAGCAAAATTGGTCAGATCTTGATGGGATATCTTGTCGAAACTACTTAGAGAGTTAAATTGATGTTTGTTTTGTATTTTTCATTCTACCAATGCGCCAAATACTGATCAACCCTAATCTACAACATAATTTTATGTTCTCGGTTTGGTTTGTCGCTCTACGATCATTTCTGATACAAGAGGGCTAATTAGACTGGGGACTACGGCTTAAAGTGGATTTCGAACCACCTAACAGACCGAGATTCGAAGCGAGGGATAAAGGACTAATCACTTGGCTGTCAGGCTAGCTTTTATGCCCTCGCTTGCAGCCTGTTATTTTATGTTCTCATTTAGCTCACAATACTAATTACTTACTATTTCATACAGTTCAAGGGGAGGGTCAGCTTACTCCCCCGTCGTCTATAATCCTTTCCCTATATTCCTTATTCATTTATTCTTATCTCGATTGAAATAGTTTCATATAAATTAAATTAATTATGTTGATGCATTCTGTTTATATGAAAAATTATACTTTTTAAATTCGCGTCCATTATCATGGGTATTACGTATCAATCACATCACCTTAATCCTTCTACAAAAATTTTTCGGAATTATCCATCTCTTTGACTTGCTTAGTTTATAGCTAATAATAAACAGTGTTCCGATTATTCGTGTCCAATTATCCGGAAATCGGCTTAACGGAAAATCCTTAAAATGACACTTATTTTTTAACATTGATAATATTGCTGGAGGATAAAATTTGTAACTGAATACTTTAAAAATAATATGCATAATGAAAATAATTAAGAAAATAAAATATGAAATAATTGTGATTTTTATAAAATATGTGGGATTGTAAAGAAATAAACAGAAAGCTTTCTTTAAACATTGTCTGTGAGCACTTTATTTGTTACAAAATATGTAGTGATTTAAATAATGAGTATTAGTAGTGACAAAATATGAAGTGGGTGATTTCCCAATCATCATGAGTGGGAGTTGGCTAAATTGCAATGTGGGAGTGCAATATGCATCAGCCTCTCGATTATCCGAAAATTCCAATGGAAACTTGATTAAAAGAGCTTCGATTCTGTGAATTTCGGATAATCGAGGTTTTCTATTGTACTTGCTTGCTAATTATTTTTTATGAAGACGCCCACTTCATATTTCTTTACAAATATGAAGTGGGTGATATCCCAAACGCAATGGGTATCCGATTGTCCGAAAATTCCCATGGAACCTGGATTATATGAAAGGTGCTTGAATTTCCATGAATTTTGTATAATCGAGGTTTCAATTGTATTTGCGTGCTTATTATTTTTATGAAGACACCGACTTCATATTTCTTTACAAATCACCCACTTCATATTTCTTTACAAAATATGAAGTGGGTGAATCCTAAGCATCATGAGTGGGAATTTGAATTGCAATGGGGAATGGGTATCGGCCTCTCGATTGTCCGAAAATTCCCATGGAATCAGGATTATTAGAAAATGCTTCAATTTCGGGCAATCGGGAGTTTCTATTTAACTTACTTATTTATTTTTGTAAGAGAATATAAAACAAGAGAGCAAAAGTTAGCTGTCTTAAAGAATTTTCATTAACGTTATTTCACGGTTCGTTTCATTTTACGTTAATATCCCAAACGCAATGGGTATCCGATTGTCCGAAAATTTCCATGGAACCTGGATTATATTAAAGGTGCTTGAATTTCCATGAATTTTGTATAATCGAGGTTTCAATTGTATTTGCTTTGCTTATTATTTTTATGAAGACACCGACTTCATATTTCTTTACAAATCATCCACTTCATATTTCTTTACAAAATATGAAGTGGGTGAATCCTAAGCATCATGAGTGGGAATTTGAATTGCAATGGGGAATGGGTATCGGCCTC
Organism: Meta bourneti; assembly: GCA_933210815.1. NCBI lineage: Eukaryota > Metazoa > Arthropoda > Arachnida > Araneae > Tetragnathidae > Meta > Meta bourneti. The sequence continues at coordinate 71,088,679 of OW119929.1, read as the reverse complement.
TCGATTGTCCGAAAATTCCCATGGAATCAGGATTATTAGAAAATGCTTCAATTTCGGGCAATCGGGAGTTTCTATTGAACTTACTTCCTTATTTTTGTAAGAGAATATAAAACAAGAGAGCAAAAGTTATCTGTCTTAAAGAATTTTCATTAACGTTATTTCACGGTTCGTTTCATTTCACGTTAATTCGGCCAGGTAAAGGCACGCGAACAGGACCGACGAAGATCGCTCCGCACTGTGCGTACGGTCCCCCTGGAAAACAAATCCCTGTCGAATGTAACCGGAGAGCATCCCGAGCAACAGGAATGATTAGGCTCAGGAAACCCGATCTCGTAATGACTGCAGGTTCTCGGAAACCGGAGAACGAACGATTTAATAACAGTCCGGGACCCGCTCTTTGTACGGCCCGGACTCCCAGACACAATCCAAAGCGCCGCGCTACGAAACGTTCTTTTTTTCCTTCCCTTCCTTTCCTTCGGTTTTTCTTTTTAACCGATCTCTCGAGCCCCTCGCGCGCTCTTCACTTTTCGTGGGGAAAGGGGCGAAGTTTTGGCGACGGATCGCCTTTTTTGAAAGCTCCACTCCAAAACGCCCAGCTCTGATCATCAGAGATAATATTCGAGGTAAAACATCGCCTGGGCACTAGCCTTCATTTGAGAGGAACTTTGTTTCCTTAAGTGAGATTAATATTTTTATTGCATAAAATGGGGGAGCTGACATTTGGGCAGTGGAGTCAGAACTCCGATGATGTGATAAATTACACAAACTTGAAAATTTGACCCGTTTTCGAAAGCTTCACTTCAAAACGCCCAGCTACTTTGTTCATCAAGACAGTTAATTAACGTCACACTAGAGCAACACAACGGGCTATTAGCAACAGTCCGGGATCCACGCCGAAGGGGGGGTATTTCAATTAACGTCACACTGGAGCTACACAATGGGCTATTGGTGACGGTCCGGGATCAATCCCAAAGGGAAAGATCCGAGGACAACACCTCGTTATTTTGAGCCACGGTCAGATGACGAGGTAATACCTAAGCTGGCACCTCACTCTCCAAACTTCCACACCACGCCAACGTGAGGACATTTGAGCCCACGACAGATTTCAAGTGCACCAGACCCCGCGTTCGTGACGGTCTTTGGTTGGACCTAGTTTCGAACTCGCAACCCTCCGATTGCTAATTCCGTTACTCTTCCAACTGGGCTACCGCGGGCCACTTTGATCATCAAAGAAAATACACAAGGTGAAAAACGTCGCTCTGTTTAGAAGTAATAAATTTAATGATTCTTCATAAGGTGATCTGATGAACTGACAAAACTTTTTTTGAATGAAATGTAATTTTTCTTCCCTCATTGTATAAAAATCACCTAATATTTGTATTTATGTTTGATTATGTAGTGGGCCACGGGTAACCTAGTTGGTAGAATCGCGGATTTAGCAATCGGAGGTTCGCGAGTCCGAGATTCGATATAACGAAAAACCGACGTGGGGAATGGTACGATAAATCTGTCGTAGCTTAAATGTCCTCACATTGGCGTTGCGTGGAAATTTGGAGAGAGGGTGCCAGCTCAAGCTCTGACCTCGTCATATGACAGTGGGTCGAATGTACTACTTGGCATTGTCATCGGATCGTCAACTTCTAGATTGATCCCGGACCGTCGTCAGTAGCCCGTTGTGTTGCTCCAATGCGAAGTAGATTCAACTAACCTCCCCCTCAAGTCGATATTTAAATGCAGGCCAAATTCCCAAGATCTTCGCAAAGGTAGCGTGACTGAATAGCCCGTTGTGTTGCTCCAGTGCGACGTTAATTAACTACCTACCGTGACAGTGGGTTTGCCCAGCGCTCTGCTGTGGGCGGCTTAAGTTCAATTCCTGTAACTGGCTCTGGGTGTTACTTATCTCTTCTGTGTCTAAAACTTTCCTTGTGTTCATTCCTTGGGGTTGCCTATCTTGTGTTTGGCGCGGTTTGACCAAATGTGGCTGTCGCCAATAGCCCGTTGTGTTGTTCCAGTGCGACGTTAATTAAAATACCTATCTAACTACCCTCTCCCCTCAAGTCGATCTGTAAATAAATGCAAGCCAAATTCCCCAATATCTTCACATCCCACTGTGTTGCTCCAGTGTGACGTTAATTAAAAAATACCAACTACCCAATATCTTCACAAAGGTATCGTGACAGTGGGTTTACGCACGTACTACTACTTGGCGCAAATTCGATTCCTGTAACTTGCCCTGGGTGTATTTCTCTCCTGTGCCAGTAAAACTTTCCTTGTGTGTATATCCATTCCTTGGCGTTGTCTATCTTGTGTTTGGCGCAGCTTGGCCAAATATGAAACTTGCACCTTGAAATCTGTTGTATAATGGAATCGCCCATAGAAGTCTTTGTATCTTTCTTTGTGCTGCTAGAGCTGAGTCACTCTACAGGCAGCATGTGTGAATGTTCTACAGCTTCCTTGGACGTCCGTCCATTTTAATGAATCTTATTGGTTGTGCTGCAATCCTATCCTATCTGTATATATATATGTGTTGTGTTTTCAATAAACTAGCCTTTTCCCCTTTTGCGATCCATATGGCCTGTGTCATTCCTTTCCTCTGAAGGAATCGTATTTAACAAAATGCAACCAACCTTCACCAAGGTATTTGAACCCCATGCATTTCGAAAACAATTTTAACCCGGCTCGAATAAAAATTCTTGAACCTACCAATCTTGGAAATATTAATAGGTTTTGCTTGGTGCCAAATTGGGATATTAATTTACGGTAAGAAGTCGGGTTAAGTTCAGTTCTCTCTGTTCAAGAGATCTGCCATCTTGGTCGCCGAGCACTCTGGCCCTCGATTCAATAGTCTGATTTCGAATCCCAGTATGGGCATGGATATTCGTTGTGGTTTCGAATCTACTTTTAGCTGTAGGCCCCAGCAGCAGTCAAGATGACATGTTGGTCCTGGTTTAATTTGACCTCCATTAATGACCAAAATGTGGCCAATGCTGGTGATAAGATTTTTCTTATTTATCAAAAGAAGTGGTTTTCGAAAAGCTACATTTCGAATTATACCTCTGTTTAAATAGCCAGTTGTGTTGCTCCAGTGCGACGTTAATTAATTACCATTACTTCTCTGTTTACAGAAATTAAAACTTTTTCCCAGCTATTTTACTTCTGTTTATTTCTCTGCGTGTATACAGCAGTGTATGATAATGTCTATGGCCATTTTTTGCTACATTAGGACTAATTAGACAGGAACCTATGGCTTAAAATAGATTCCGAACTACTACGATCATGTGTGTTTTTGACCAGGATTTGGCAGAGCTTGTTGAATTGTTTAACACACATTGTTGTAGTAGTATGTGGTAAACAATTTCGATTACATTCACCTCGCATCACTTAAAAATCGCAAATTCAATTTAGTCGGCAAAGGTTCCATTCCCTGGGTGCATTTCTCTTCTGCGTCAGTGAATCTTTCCTCATGTGTATAGTCATCCATCATGACGATTTATAAGCGGATCCTTAAGATCAAGACTGCACAAGTTGGAAAATATTTCGGCTTAAAATCTGTCCTCTTTATTTCAGCATAATTCATTTAGTATTATTTTTATTTCGCCTTTCGTTTACGCTCCTTTTGAACCCTCTCATTTTAATATTGCTGTCTCAGCGCCTAATTGTAAACACTTTCACAGACTCTCTTCGTTTACATTATCAGCCCCGTAGATATGTCGTGAAGATATATCTTCTCTGGCCGTGATCATCATGTAAGGAGCTCTGAGTCGAGCTGCCTCTAACGAGACGTGGACCCACAACTGGAATTAATTTATAATAAAGTTATCTAATTTAAATTTAAACATGTTTCCAAGCGTGATATATATATTATATATATGTGTGTACTCAATCGAATCAAAAATAAATTCCTTTTGCAATTATCAGATTATGTTTGATCTAAAAGTGTGAAAACCTGATCTTCAGTTACTTGCGTTAACGGATCTAACAAGCAACTATTAATAGGTAAACGCGTTCACCCAATGGATTGTAAAATTATACGCGTTCATCCTCTTAACTGCTTGCAAACAGATAACCTCCCCCGATACTCCCGAAGAGTAACCCGAGTTGCTTGTTTGAAATTCTAAACCTTTGGCGAGCAGCATTCTGTCGCCAAGACGATCCACCTAGGAAGGCAGCCAAGAGAACATCCAATCCTCCGCACTTCTGCTTGCTCTCGCTTTTTTTCAGCTCCCAAAGACTTGTCACCTTTCCCGAACACACCACCTTCTCCTCACTCGCCTTTATGCCACTTGTCAAAGGAGCATTTTTATCGCTGGGCATTGTTGTCGGGCTTGGAAGCGTTGGTTTGTGAATCAAACAGCTGAATGTCCATTTGGAGAGGGGAAGCGGTGAAAATGGCATATTGGGGAGCTAAGTTGTTGGGTTTTTTTACTCTAAACAGCGTCTATGGGCATAAAGACTTATGAACTTTGGAGAACTTAAAACGTTTCACTACTAAACACTATACTTATAAAAACAAGCATCGAATCCCTATTACACTGTCCAAACTGAAAACTACTATTTTTTAAGTCAGACCATTGATCTCTTTAACACAGCAAGGTGAGAACTGGCGGCTATTTGTGAGAGAAGCACCCAGAGAACTCCTAATAGGGAGAATCACCAACATCCGTGTTGAATCAGACTCTGATCCCTCTTGAGGCCTTTTTTATGAATGCAGAAATATCCGAAAATATGTAAAAATAGTTCTGGTGTCCTCTCTGATACACTATGAACGGCAGTAGCGGCATTAGGAATTACGGGGCTTGATTCAATCCTTAGGGTACAGCAAACTTCGGAATTGTAGTATGCTTCCATATAACAATCTGTATAAACTGCTTCTTTTACTGCTTTAAAGAAAGTTATTTTTGTTTCTCCATATAAAATTGGCTTCTCAATTCTCGTGTAATAAAGAACGAGCGGTTACTAAAGCTCAAGAAATTAGAGTTCCCATGGGTCTTTAGAAGGCCTGACTTTTCATTTTAGTTTTTAAAGGTCCTTAAAAACCTTAATATTTGATGAATGCCCTTAAAATTTTTAAAAGGTTTTTGAGCAACAACATTGCAAATTTCGCTTCACCTACATACAAAAACCAGTGTCAATGATACTCATTTAATGGTCATCAAAAATCGGCGCCATAATACTTATAGGTTTGCTGAAAAATTATGTTTTTAAATCTAAGTCCATGAGACCCAAATATTTCATCCTTGGAAAATTTTCTTCGCATATGCACTCTTGGGTTCTCATTGTTGTAATCTATATGAAATGTAGCCTTAACATGAAAAGTAGTCTTAAAAGTCCTTAACCAATAAATTTTCTTTAGCTTAGAGTGGGAAGTATATTAGGTGAGGCCCTTCTCTTTTAAAGTGTCCGTATAAAGGTCAATTTTCCCTCGACACATTGAAGTTTATCCACTCAACATTTCACTTTGTAAGCATTCAAAGTACAGTACTTTTACTAAAACACGTGATCTTGAAAAGGGTATATCTGTATTTCATGGAAACGTTTAAATAATATTATTCTTAACTTGATCACATTAAACTTTGACAATTTATTCTTATTCTTAAACAGAGCATTCTACAACCGAAACCATAAATGGTGGAACATTATAAATGAATATGTTGTCGCTTTGTGTGAATTAAACGTCTCTTACAAAAACTAAGCCCAAATTTAGGTAGTAATAAATATTTTCCCACTGTATTCCCCTTAGTGGTGCGGGACCCCATTTCAGGGAATCGGCTTAAGGCCGGCCCTGCTAAACGGATCACACTTAACTTATGTTACACATTAAACCTCCTGGTGGTGGTCTTGATCTCACCAAAAAATCGTCAATATCTTGACGAGGTATGTCATTTGCAAAATTGGTCAGATCTTAATGGACGTGATATCCCGTCGAAACCACCACGTCGAGGATTCATGGGGACAGTTCCTAATGAATTTTAAAGATACCAGGAGTCTGCAATGCAAATTTATCTCACAAGCAACATGTTTGTAGCAGCGTGGAAAGACAGTTCAACTTCTATCTACCAAAAGTACTTGGTTGAGATTAATTGCTATGTAATTGAGATTAATACTACTATATGGAATATATATACTTCTATGGAAAGTTAATTTTTGTAGTGATGGCTAAGTCAACCTCAGTATTTCCCTCTAAAATCAAGCAGTGACTGAAATCCATAGATGCTGCCACTAGTTGACCGATTGCCAGTTGCGTGAGAGCTGTATTTTACAAGAACTTGTATGCGTGGTCGTGCATTGAAAGATTATAGACTCACCTCCTCCCAATTCACCGAGGGGTTTAGAGTTTATAGTGGGAGGAGGGAATGATTGTCATGAGAATGGACATTACACATACAAGGAAAGTTTTTACTAACACAGAAGAGAGAAATGCCTCCAAGGGGGAATCGAACTTGCGCTTCCTACACGAGCCAATGGAGACTACATACTTCTACATGGAGAATTCATTTTTCAATGGTGGCTAAGTTTGCCACGAGTTCTTCACAACTTTAAGCGATACGCTTTCTCTCAAAGCGAGAAAATCCTATTTTACGAGCCCTCAAGGGCACATCGCCTTTAGGTGTGCACGAGTTTCACGAACTCGAGGTACTCTAGTGATCTTTCCCATTCTCATGGGATTTACTGTCTTTAGTAAACACGGCGGGCGCGCTCCCATTATACCCGAGATATCTTTTCCTACTTCCATCTGTTGGAGCGTGCGAATTCGAACTCGCGATTTGATATGCCAGTTTACTTTCATTTTCGTATTTATCATTTGCGCAACTTTCTCGCTCAAACTTGATACTAACTTCAACCAGAATTGGAATTATGATTCGAAAAATGATAAAATGGTCAGAATAGAATCTTTAATTCAACGGTTGGTGCCATGGAAATATGCAATAGTAATAAATGCTGTTTTTAAATGCAGTTTCCAATGTACTTCTACATGTTCAATTTAGCAATACAATCCACTTACGAACTTTGAAGGACACTTGAATCCTTGAATAGAATAGAAGGCGGAAACACCATCACTACTCTATTCCTCAATCCCTCTTTTTTCCCCTTTCACTGCATTTTTTACTTGACCTTGCCTTGTGTTTGGCGCAGCTTGGCCAAATATGGCCCTTGTGCCGCAAAACGTAAAAACAACCAATCTGTTCTACGAAGCACATGTACCTCTCAGACACGTGCAGCACGCGCTCCCGAAGTCTTTGTTTTTATCAACGCCATCCAGCAACGTACCGTGTTTCTTGCGACACGTTTCTGTCTCCGATTTCCGTTCCAGAAACGGTTCCCCTCCCCCGCAGCAGTACAACACTTCTCTACATTAAGCTCCGATTGCTCACCTTTTTAAGGCTCTAATCATAATGATCCGATCAATGTTTTTATATCTGGCGAGAGCAGACTCGCGGGATGATTTCCGGGCGATATGTGGTAATTTCGGCCTTCAAATTGGTTCGTTAGTCCTCGCGCGCAGGTGTCCGCTGACATCCCAGAGGATCCAGATTCCCCCTCTTCATTATCTCAATAGCAACACGAGATGGGGGGCCTTCCGCATAGTTTGACTGCACAGGCCTTCGACTGCGACTCATTTAGATGGACTCCGATTCGATTTTGTGGGATGCGCTGGAGTTATTTGCGGATAAACTGTCGCGGGCTGAGGTGTTTTTTTTTTCGCTTCTTTTCACGGACTTGGGGCGAAAGATTTTAAAGAATATCTCTGGGGAATTTTCAAAAATTTGTTCTCGTCTAAGAATGGTGCCGTGTTTCCAGAAGAGGAAGTAAAGTTTCCAGTAAAGTTAGACTTTTTGGAACCTTGGCATGATGCTGTCCTCTGTCCAAAACAGATTTTACGTATTTAAAATTTAAATAAAGTATACTCATTTACATAATTATGATAAAATATCGTCCTCTTATAAGTAAAACACTTTGTCAAGAAACAGTACTGAGAAAACGAAGGGTGAAAAATTCTACTCATGGTGTTTCTCAAGAGGAAATCTAGCCTTCATTCTAAGAAAAAATGAGTGGACACACATACTTCACCAGTCTAAAGATGACTACATTCTGGTCTAGAAAAACTAAAAGACTCATATTTGAAATTTTTGATTTAATGTGTTTCAAAGAACAGTTCTCACGAAACGAAGAGGTAAAAATTCTACTCCCTAGCTTTGCACACTAAGTGCGTTTCTTGAGAAGAAATATTTCCTTCGTCTAAAGAAAAAATGACTTTGTAGACTTCACCAGTGATCACTACATTCTGGTCTAGAAAAGCTAAAAATCTCATATCTTGAAAATTTAGTGTTTCACACTTGGAAATATACTAATTATTACTTTTCAATTTGTAAATAGGTTATTTTGCTCACACTACTAATTTTGTATTGTACTTAACCTTTTGAGCATCACGAGATTTTTGAGTAGTGTAGCATTGTTTTTCCCCCACAACACACATCATGACCACATATATTGTTTGCAAAAATCCTTGAAAAGATTTTATTGGTGAAGGTCAAAACAGATTTGAAGTCATTCAGGGAAGACCGTAAGTTACAGAACGACTAGATACGAGCGACATTTCCAGGTGGTTAATTACTGATTGCACTTAGAAACTTGGCAATAATCTGGACTGTTAATGGCTGTTGTTGGACCACCTCCATGGCGGAAGTGAGAAAAGGAGTCCCATATCTTATTTTGTGCTCTCCAGATGTTTGTGGCCCTCAGAGGCACATCTTTATGTGTGCACGGGCATCACAGCCCTGAAACAACGAACCAGACGTTTGTGAGAAGAGAATTATATTGCTTTGCCTTTTCTCTATTTTCCGAATAGATGGTGGGCCGTGGTAGCCCGGTTGGAAGAGTAACGGACTAGCAATCGGAGGGTTGCGAGTTCGAATTCAAATCTGTCGTTAAATCTGTCGTCGCCTCAAACGTCCTCGCGTGATGTCGAAGTTTGGAGAGTGGGATGCCAGCTCAGGTGTGACCTTGTCATCTGACCGTGGTTCAAAATTACGTGATGTTGTCCTCGGATCTTTCACTTCGGGTTTGATCCTGGACCGTCGCCAATAACCCGTTGTGTTGCTCCAGTGCGACGTTAATTAAATACCTACCTACCGAATAGATGGAGCGCATGAAAACCTGCACTTCACACGCATAGCACTGAAAAATATTTTTGTGACAAAGTAAAAAATTATGCTAAAAGTTATAAAACACTTTTTCCAAGAAAAAACACACAACCTTTAATAAATATTTCAGACATACCACCGCTTTAGATACTAACGCTTGAAGTCGCACAACATTATATCCCTACTGCGGAATTCTAAATAACCTAAAACGACAAAAATTGGAATTATTTAAGGCGAAACATAAGTACAGCAAGTACTTTTAAAAACTCTAATCCGAAACTTATTTAAAAACTACTAAAATTACAAATTCATTCATTACGATGTCTGACAAAAGCTGTAGGTCCGACCCAATATTTAGTAAAACTCGGTCAGAGTTAGATTAAATGGCAAAATTTAGTTTAGCCAACAAGTGGCAAAAGGACAAGTCCAATCATGATCTTGAATGTAAGTTATATTCTTTTGTTCTCTGTGACGCAATCTTTCAATGGAAACAAAACTGGACGATTTGTTTATTTGTATTGCTTTGATTTGTTTTCATCGTTTGTTTTTAATTTACATTTCTGTTAAAAAAATTGCCAATGGTCATCAATGGTTTTCAAATAACTAAGGATTTAAGGGTGAAAAGTTCTTTTGGTCGATCTTGTTCATTGCTGGAGACCAAACAATATTTTGTTTAGTTAGTAACTTTAGTCAGTTTGCCGTAAGTAGGTTATTTTAAACTATTTTATTTTAACTACAAAATGCTGTAATAATAAAATTTTATTCAATAGTTCACAATAAAAAGACCGAGGTACCCTACTGATTTTCATGTTCCCTCACCTACACTACAACTCTTTGTTTTCCTTCCTCATTGATTACTTGACATTGCCTTGTGTTTGGTTCAGCTTAGCCGAATATGACCCTTGCGCTAAAAGACCCAAAACAACCAACCACAATAAAAATAAACCAAGATAATAAGAAACAGTGGTACTCTTTTAGACTCGGATGGTTGATTGGTAGTTGAATTTACGTCGTACTGGAGCGAGCATCACAACGGCTATTGGCGACGGTCCGGGATCGATCCCAAAGGGAAAGATCCGAGGACACCTCGTAATTTTGATCCACGGGCCTAGGCTTGCACCAAACTTCCACACCATGCCAAATTGAGGACATTTGATGCCCTGAAAGATTTAGGGTGCACCATTCTCCAAATACACAACGGTCTTTGGCTTGTTCGAGTTTCGAACTCAACCCTCAGGTTGCTAATCCGGACTCAGTACTGGACATGAGTTCCTTGCCACACACCTGGATAGAATTCAAATATATTTCTCCAGGGAATACTCAATTTGTGCAACCTTAAATTCCAACATGGATGAGGATCACCTCCTAGTCTGTCCCCGAGTCTGGCCTCAACAACAAACCCGGAACCTCTTCATGATCTTTTGGTTTGGTTGTTTGGTTTGTGTTTTCATTGCGCAAAGACCTTATTTGGCTATGCTGCGTCAGACGCAAAACAGACAATATCAAGTAATGGACATACACACATAAGGAAAGCTTTACTAACACAGAGGATAGAAATACACCCAGGGAAGATTCGAGCAGTAGGTATTCCCACTAAGCCACGACGATCCCAAAATATCTTTTGGGTAGGCAAGTAATTAATTTTCGTTGCACTGGAGCGACACAACAGGCTATTGGCGACGGTCCGGGATCAATCCCGAGGACAACACCACTTAATTTTGAACCACGGTCAGATGACGTGGCAACACCTGAGCTGGCACCCCACTCTCCAAACTTCCACATCCCTCCAACGTGAGGACATTTGAGACCACGACAGTTTTAATGTGCACCAACCCCTGTATACACGACGGTCTTTGGCTGGACCGAATTTCGAACTCGCAACCTTCCATTTTCTAATCCAATGCTCTTCCAACTGGGCAACTGCGGCCCTAAAATCTTTTGGGATACCAGAGACAAAACGAGCTAAGCCTCTACATTCGCCATATGAACAGCTCACAATATGAAATAATAGCACTCCAAACGAAATAATTCTTGGTAAAACGAAATAAGAAATCACGCTATCGTGACTACATAATAGAGTAACTAGCACAAAAGCGATTAAACGAAAAAAAGTACTGAGATTGAGTATCGCACACACCCATCAAACTCCCCCTCCTTCGACCCCTCGAAGAATAATGAGGGGTGGCCGCTATACAATCCATCGTTTGCATTGAACAGATGGACTCAATTCATAAAGATTATAAAATATGATAAAATACTGGAGACCCTCATTTTGATCGATGGCGTTATGATCGATTCTCTCATTTCCTACGAAAGCTAACCTTGTTTTGTTTACTTTTGTAATCGTAAAATCAGTTTGATAACTTCGATTGTAAGCCGCCATATGTTGAATTACCCGGGTGACTTCAGTGCTGAAGAAATCACAGCTTTAGAAAGTCAAACTTTTCTGAGGTATCGTAATTTTATATTCATTATGTAAAGCAATTTAAGTTCTATAACAATGAGTGCATGCAACTATGACTTGAATTCAGTTAAAAACTACAATCTCTTTTGTATGAAAAGAACTTGTTTAATTTGTAACTTGACTAATTTGTAAGATAAAATTATCTGGGACAATTTGAGCATTATATAATATTTACTATTTTTTGGATGCCAGCAGTTGATGGTTATGTCATTTTGTTAACATTGCGCATCATTTCTCGTACGCTGTCAGTAAACCAGTTTGAAAATTACTCACAGATAGTTAATAGTTTGTTTTTTAAATGACTGAATCGTTACTTTTTCTAGGTTTCCAGATGAGAGGCGAGTCCGCGGTAGCCCGGTTTTAAAAGTAACGGATATGCAACCGGAGGGTCGCGAGTTCCAAATTCAATCCAACCAAAGACCGTCGTGTACACGAGGACTGGTGCACGTTAAATCTGCCGTGGCCTCAAATGTCCTCACGTTGGCATGATGTGGAAGTTGGAAGAATAAGGTGCCAGCTGAGGCGTCATCTGACCGTGGTTCAAAATCATGAGGCGTTTTGTCGTCATCTGGCGTGATTCAAAATCACGAGATTCTCGGATCTTTCCCTTCGAGATTGATCCCGGACCGTCACCAATAGCCCGTTGTGTTGTTCCAATGCGGAGTTAATTCAACTACTCTACCCCGGATGAGAGGTCTGTTTTGTCAAGATAAAAATGTAAGTGGCGGTACTGCTTTTGTGGTGGAACCTGTTTCCTGTATGTATATTTCAGACATAATGTTACTTGGCTTGTTTGTCGAATACGATTTTAACACGTCGCCAATACTCGTTTTATCGCAATTAACTTCTGAGGACCGCGGTAGCCCAGTTGGTAGAGGCAGGATTAGCAACCGAAGGGTTGCGATTTCGAAACTCGATCCAACCAAAGACCGTAGTTTAGGTTAGGTCTGGTGTACGTTAAATCTGTTAAGTCCTCACGTTAGCGTGGTGTGGAAGTTGGGATAATGGGGATTGAGATCAGGTACTGACCTCGTCATCTGACCGTGGTTCAAAATTACGAGGTGTTTTCTTCGGGGTTCAACCCGAACAGTCCCCAATAGCCCGTTGTGTTGATCGAGGGCATTAAGATAGAAATTGACGTCTCACTCAAATTTACGTTAAAAATCTTTTGCTTGTGGTTTTATCAATTTCTTTCGTTAGCGAATTTTTCAACATTTTAATTTTCTTTATGAGGTAGGTAGTTAATTAACTCACTGCAGCAACACAACGGGCTCTTTTCCTTATTCGGGAATTGCCGGGTTTTTGAGCTTACATGGATGCTACACTACTGGTTCCTAGTATAAAGAGAAAAAATTTTGGTGAGTACATAAATAAAAAATGCTATACCCCGTTGCTAAGAAAACTCGCAAAAAATAATGTAAATAAAAAGTCCCTAAAAATAATATAAATAAAAGATAGTACCAAAAACTATTCAAAAGAACGAATCACTAACCAATAATTGCTTTTTTTTAGCGAAATGGCAGTCTTTTCACGATCCTAACTTATTTTTTATATTCCCTCTGTCCTCCCTTTCATCTCTAAAATAGACTTCTATGGGCTTACTGGATGCAAGTAGTGAGAGTACATTAGTAAGACTATATAATAATGTAGCATTACTCGTCGATTATACACGAGTGTTACTATATAATCGATAATACCAGACTGTTCAACCGTCACGCATGATGCTCCTCCTACTTGAGTCAAAATGAACCGTTAAGAAATTCTAGGAATTTTACAATTCAGTTGCAATAAGTCTGACCAAAGAGATTGATCTAGGTATTCAATACTATAAATCGGATTTTTCGTTGTTCTCAATGTTCGTAACAGAAGCGTGCGTTATCATTATAAAATAACCTTTTTTTTCGTTTGAAGATCATGAACTAACCTGAACACCATTCTGAAGAAAGTATCCATAAAAAATGTGTATGGAGACTTTCTTCAGAATGGTTCATGTTCAGGTTGGTTCATGATCTTCAAACGAAAAAAAAAGGTTTTTCTATTGAATTTGATAGTTTTTAGCAGTATTGTATAATAGACTCAACCCATGTCCAAATTAGGCCCCCTTCATATGGGCTATCATGGAATCGAGTGCAAAGGATCCCGAGAAATTTGATTTCGTAATGTTTATTTTCTACGTTTAAAAATGTTAAAATTATTTACTGTATTTATAGTAAACAAAGCTGTGCAGGTATGGAAAGAAAAGGAAACATTTATTCATCTCTGCAAGTACTTAGTACTACTGATTAATTTATATTTCATTCGGGCCAGTCATCATTTCTAGTAATGGACCCGTATCACAGATGTAAGGAATGATCCTTTTTATGAACTGTGAGATATAGATGACACAGGTTCGACGCATGTAACTTACTCAGGGTATATTTCTCATCTGTGTAATGAGCCGTGTAGCCCGGTGGGAGGAGTAACAGATTAGCAACCGGAGGGTTGCTAGTTGGAATCCAACCAAAGACCGTCGTGTACAAAGGGTCTGGTGCACGTTAAATCTGTCGTCGCCTCAAACGTCCTCACGTTCGCGTGATGTGGAAGTTTGGAGAGTGGGGTGCCAGCTCAGGTGTGACCTCCTCATCTGACCGTGGTTCAAAATTAAGTGGTGTTGTCCTCGGATCTTTCCCCTTCGGGTTTGAACCCAGACCGTCGCTAATAGCCCGTTGTGTTGTTCCAGTGCAACGTTATTTAAAATAACTACCTACCTCATCTGTGTAATGAAAAAGTTCTTTGCGTGTATGTCCACTATTTGCTGTCTCTTGTTTTTGGCTCAACTTGGTCAAATATGTAAAACCAACAAATCTTCTTGTGGGTTCTTTTAGAAAGTGATTTAACACTAAATTTGCCAAGCGGGTCAAATAACCCGTTTTAAAATGTTGACTTAAAATTAATTTTTAAATTTTATCGCTTTTCCTCAATTGACTACTTTTCCTGCAATGTTTATAAAATTAATTTAGTAGAAAATATTTCTCATCACCTCTCCGTGCATCCGCCATTCATATGAAATATACTTTTTTTTACCTTAACAGGTTTAATATTTTATGTGGTTTTACAACATCCTCAACTCAAAAACCATTCCATACACACTGCTGTGCAAAATAATAAGTATACACAACCCAGAAAAAAAAGGACTAATATGGTAGCAAAATCGGAAAATTCAAACAAATTTACTTATGTAAAAAGGTCGAAACAAGATACTACCATGAAAATAAAGAAACTAAAATCTGCTCTGTGCAAGAAATGTTTAAAGAAAGTGTTTAGCAGAAATTTGCGTCTAAAAAATGAGGCAAATAAATCGGGATTTCGTGGAATACTCACAAAGAGTGAAATTACTAAATAAAAAGTTGAAATAATCTTACTTCTGATTATTGAATTTTTGTTATTTTGTTTTTTATTATTAAAGTATTATTTATAAATATAATTGTGTTTATTATTTCAAGTACTAATTCCACTGTTACTTGCATAAAAGTGGAAAATGGGTCATTTAACCCGTTTCGGTAAAAATAGGTATTTACAAAAGGTCGGCAAATTTAGCATTAAACCACTCTGGTTTTGTTTCCATTCGAAATTAATAAGATTGATGAAGTACACTGATGATTGCAAAAGTGAAGCGCAATTTTTCCTCGGAACAAATGATCAAATATGCGTGCATTAATTGAAAACGTTAACATTAATTAAAGTATACATTGGAAGCATAGTGAATAGAATACAAAACAGGAAGAGCTGTTCGGGACATACCGCCTGGATCGTTAAAAAGGGGACGGTTATGATAATTTAGACTCTCTAGTGATTGATTGTCGTGAGAAAGGCACAATAGGGGACACTGTGATATCTTTTTAACAGCTTCAAAAGAACCCCCTAGCGTGTCTGGGGCAACTCATCCCTAATCAGTTTTAAACGTTTTCTTCAGGCAGTGAAAACACTTGAAGAGCACATAAATCTTCATTGATTTAAATTTTTTTGTCATGTGTTTTGAAATGGCTTGGGGGATAAGTGAGGGTAATAAAGATAAGATCCCCGTTTAAAAAAGCTTCAGGAACGGAAACGACAATCTTCCTTTCACTACCGTACAGAAATTCTCCTCCTCTGAGTAGAGAAAGATTTCAGTACTAAACTGGTTCACAGAATAATGACTAGAAGGGCAGAATCTTCTGGGCCGTGATATGTACTTAGAATCTTCTGGCCCCTTCTAGAAACCTTGGGGCAGAATCGAGTACTTTTAAGAATCGAATACTTGGCATTCGAGTATTTTCAAATATCGAATAAGAGAGAATTCCAATGCATGTACAATAAACGAAAAATCAGTAATGAAAATCAGCCAACTGCGATATAAGACAATGAATACTTTTGTATATGGGTGAATATCCATTCAAATCCAGGAAGGCTGTTCGCCTCACAAACTTCGAAACGAATGATATTTTGCATACAGGTACATTTTTGGCCATTTTGAATCAACATATCGAAATCACTTGAAGAGCTAAGTACATATCAGGAAGATGGTCGATTCTTTTTTTTTATCGGTACCATACATGCCGTAATGTTAAATGAGCATTGTATTTTACGTTTTTTTCGGGCTATTGACGAATTCAGACAAATACTTTTACCTACAAAGAGTATGAAACTTAGATTTCCTTTAATTTAACGTGGCTTTTATGCCTTTTTAATTCCAAAATTATTTCGAGTATGGTTCGATTCCCGTGGACTCTCCCTTAAAACCCTTCACATAAGTGTTTTTGAATACACTTATATAAACAAAAAAAATATGCAGCAGATTCAGAAGAAAGCCTTTTATTACAATCGCAAAAAGAACCTACAATGACCGAGGTATAAAATTAATAATTATTGCTTATTATCATTGCTTGTTTGCATATTTAAAGTTGGAGGTATACTGTGCCGTCTTTCGGTCACCCCAATTTTTTCTGACTACGGGCATGTCCTGCACATAGAAACGGCACTGGTTAATTCTTATTTCCAATAAAAAAGCCTGACAGAGAATTCACACACTAGTCATGTTACCGAAATTAGTTCCTGAACGTCCACTTCAATTACCATAACCCCTCACGTGTTAACCCTCTAATGGTTTCGACCGACGAGATATCTCGTCCATCAAGATCTGACCGATTTTGCTAATGACGAGGTATCGCGTCCATCAAGATCTGACCGATTTTGCTAATGACGAGGTATCGCGTCCATCAAGATCTGATTAGTTTTGCAGATGATGAGATACCTTGTCGAGAGAAAACTGCCCTATTACTCAAAGTAGGAAAAACAAACTGCCCTTTTCCCAGAACTGGTGACAGTTTAGAAGAGGTTTTTTCATCAGAGTTTGGCCACTACAGGGAAGTTTCCGACGTGAAGATAAGCCACCAGGAGGATTAAAGCCGATTCAGAATTTTTTGACGACTAAACCATTTTCGCATTCACTCACATTTTCTGGTGCATGTTAAATCTGTCGTGGCCTCAAGTTGGAGTGATGTGGAGGTTCGGAGATTGGAGTGCCAGCTCAGTTGTAGACCTCGTCATTTGACTGTGATCCAAAATTACGATGTGTTGTCGGATCTTTCACTTCGCGATTGATCACGAATCGTCCGTTGTGTTGCTCCCAGTGCGATGTAAATACAAATACCTACCTGCCTACAACAATTAGCTTCTGAATGCTCACTTCAGCTGCATCTTTTGACATCTAGACCTACTTCGATTACTTACCAAGAGTTTTTACAACCAAAAACGTTTTCCATCCCTTCTTCCCAAGGTTGTCTCAAACCATTTGTGGTGAATCCTGCCCATAATCCTTTTAAGAGTGTTTAGAATCTAAAACGTTTCAATCCCTTCTTCCCAAGATTGTCTCAAATCATTTGTGGTGAATCCTGCTTACACACAATTCATTTACGAATTTTTACAACCTAAAACGTTTTCCATCCCTTCTTCCCTGGGTTGTCTCAAACCATTTGTGGTGAATCCTGCCCATAATCCTTTTAAGAGTGTTTAGAATCTAAAATGTTTCCATCCCTTCTTCCCAAGATTGTCTCAAATCATTTGTGGTGAATCCTGCTTACACACAATTCATTTACGAATTTTTACAACCTAAAACGTTTTCCATCCCTTCTTCCCAAGGTTGTCTCAAACCATTTGTGGTGAATCCTGCCCATAATCCTTTTAAGAGTGTTTAGAATCTAAAACGTTTCAATCCCTTCTTCCCAAGATTGTCTCAAATCATTTGTGGTGAATCCTGCCTACACACAATTCATTTATGAATTTTTACAACCTAAAACGTTTTCTATCCCTTCTTCCCAAGGTTGTCTCAAACCATTTGTGGTGAATCCTGCCCATAATCCTTTTAAGAGTGTTTAGAATCTAAAACGTTTCAATCCCTTCTTCCCAAGATTGTCTCAAATCATTTGTGGTGAATCCTGCCCATAATCCATTTAAGAGTTTTTACACCCTAAAACGTTTCCATCCTTTCTTCCCAAGGTCCTTTCAAACCATTTGTGGTGAATCCTGTCCACCTCGTGATCACCGACCAAATATAATAAGCCACCGAACAAAACATGAAAAACTATCGATTCATCGAGGCATAGGCACCCCGCGGGGCACACAAGGGACAAATTAAATGGATCTCCCCTTTTTATCCCTCTCTCTATTGAAAGGGGGTGGTTCACGTGCCCCTTATTAATACGTAAAGTGCAGAATCAAAAGATGAAGAGGGCAGGAACATCCGTCAGTGATTAGGGTGCCCACTCTGGTGAGAGGGGGGACGCAACAGGTATTTTCTGCGGCCGTCGGTTTCGAATGACTGGAGGGCTTTGTGCTGGAAAGGCGCAGCTATTAGGACTTATTAAAAGAAACTGAAAGGGATGGGGTCCACCTGGTTCGGAAACCATATAAAATCTGCCCAATTAGAGAGGAAAACATAGGTCTAAAGGGGTTAGTTGGTTCGTGTCTAGGCCGGTGTTTGGGGAATGTGCATTATGCCGAGGTTTATTGCATTTGCGTCGTGTTCCCCACGTTCGTCCTAGAATCTTTTGAGGTAGAAGAGTTTTCCATATAAAATGTAGTTTTAGCATCGAGAAACCCGAAATATAACCAGTTTATGAGAAAAAAAAGGAAGTTATATCATAAATCAAATTCAATACCGCCAATCTGTGGTGGGGGTAAATTTGCATTCATAATTAATTTTTTTTTATTTCTAATGGCAGGCAGGAAAACAAAATACACAATACAAAGGTTAGCGAAAGTACGTACGAACAATACATAAAATAGATAAAAAGACAAGAAAAATTAGCTGTTCATCCGTCCTAGGCCGTAGAGTTCCGACTCGAGAGCTCAGTACAAATTTGCATTTCTACATTTGCAAAAATCCATTTCTTGGGATTTAGAACAAATGGGGCAGCAAGGCCAACACGTGACCAATCAGAAGTTGGGTTATTGCCGCAACTTTTGACCTTGGGGCATCTGGTACATATGTGTGGTTAATAATCCAAGGTTTACTTGAGTTTCTTTTTATTAGTTCTTGGTAGAAGATTCTTTTCCTTGATGTACATTTTTATGGAATTACACGAGATGGGTCTGATTGTGAAATCTGAACAAGGGCAGTACCGCTCTTTGCCAAAGGATACACTTATTCATTACACTAGTAAACTCCACGGTATGTTGGGATCCCCAGTAACGCTTCTGGGCTCAAGAAAATTAAAAGAAGTTTGTCACTGGCGACCCTTAAATTACATTTTATAGACGTTTGTAACTGACGTTCATCAGTCAAAAAACAAAAGAAGTATATTCAAAAGAGTTCAAATTCAAAATATTTTTCCAAAAGTAGATTTCAAAACAATAAAAATGTAACATCATTTTTTTGTTCTCGATCCAATCTCGGCGTTAGCAATGCCATGCTACACTACCGAGTACTATACATTGAGACTGCATTAGAAAGTCTTTTTGTGTGTGTGTGTGTCGCAAAGGTATAAATATTTAGCATATTCGTCTACTTTCACGAAGATTTTGCGAATTAAAATTTCTCAGACAGTTTATAAGTGTTTAAAACGCAAAAAGTGCATTTGTGGCCCACCTTTTAATTGAAAAAGTAGAACATACCAGTATAATATCTGGTATCATTGATTTGATGCAAGTTCATTAATGAATTTTGAAGTAATAGCTTTCCATTCAAACTTGTCATCTGAAGAGATGTGTGTGATCTAAAATCTCGTTAATGTATTTATTAATTTCTTCCTACAACCTAAACTTTCATTTCCAAAATGAGATTGTGGCAATATCAATAAAATGAAAGATACTATTGGAATCTCTTTTTCAACCGGGCCGCGAAAACCCGGTTGAAAGAATAACGGATTAGTAATCGGAGGGTTACAAATTCGAAACTTGGTCCAACCAAAGACTGTCGTGCACCTGGGGGCTGGTGCACGTTAAATAAATCGTGGCTTCAAATGTTCGCACGTTTGTGTGGTGTGAAAGTTTGGAGAGTGGGGTGTCAGCTCAGGTGTTGACCTCGTTACGTGGTGTTGTCCTCGGATCTTTCCCTTGGGATTGATCCTGGACTGTCGAAAATAGTCCGTTGTGTTGTTCCAGTGCGATGTTATTTAATTACCATTACCTTTTCAGCCGTGTAACTGGAATAAATTAGCAAATTAATAACTAATATACTAAACACCGAATCGAAATTACGTCGCATTGAAGCAACACAACTGGCTTTTGGCGATTGTCCGGTATCAGTCCCGAAATGAAGGATCCAAGGACACCTCTTAATTTGGAACCATGGTCAGATGATGAGGTCAACACCTGAGCTGGCACCCTACTCTCCAAACTTCTACACTACGCCAACGTGGTCACGACAGATTAAACGTGCACCAGCTCCCTAGTACATGACGGTCTTTGGTTAGATCGAATTTCGAACCCTCCGCTTGTTTTAGACTGTTTCCGAATTGTGTGACCAACAGGCATTAGTTTGATACAGAGCTTCATAAATGTTTTGGTGAAATTCAAAAATCATAAGCACAGCTACACTTGAAATTTATTATTAGTTGAGATAAGAGTTTATCAGAGGGGGCGCTGAAAAAAATTATCTCTGACTAGGGGGCTTTGAGATAAAAAGTTTGGGAAACAATTATTTAGTCTTACTGTTTTCAGAAAATAAACTGCACATTTTCTTGAAACGCATATACATAGCATTATTTAATGGGATTAATTTTATGTCACAGGATGACAAGAAAGAGGCTCTTTCCTAATTGGAAGGATGCTCAATGAGCCATTCCTCTGTTGATTGACCGGAATAAGATGAATAAGGAATTAATTAAAAACGTCACCTTCTATTTAGACGATTCAGCGTTTCCCCCTTCCAAAAAAACTGGTTCTTAAATAAGTTATAGTGGAACGTTATTTTTCTGTTTATCAAAAGTCAAAAACAGAATCTGCAGTTTCGCTTTTACAATTTCGCTTTAAATACTCGTTTATTTAAACATTTAAGTTATTTCTTTTTGCTATTTTAAATACAGTTTAATATATTATGCGGAAAATTTGTTTTAAATTGATCATAGATTTCTCTATAGCACACATATTTGGTTTTGTAATTAAATGATACTGAGATTTGCTATGCAATTTTTTACTAGATATTAATAAAAACTCTTTATTGTGTGTTATGAGAGAAATATCGTACAAGATTGCATCTTTTATTCTTACATTACTTTTAAAGAGAAATTTCATTTTAATTCGCAAAAATACTTTTTACCGTGTTTTGTACCTGTTTTAAAGTTAAATACAAAAATGGAGATTATTGCAAGGATATTTAATTAATAACATGCAAAACGTATTAAATTGTGTATGGAGTCTCATAAAAACAAATAACACAGAAAACTGCATGTGCAATAGTAAAACTTTTAATTCTGTTGAATACAGGAGCACATTGTCAATTTCGGCATTCAGTAAAATAGTTGAGCTGTTCTTTGGCATATCAGCTGACATTTTTCTTTATGAAAATTAAAGAATATTGCACTTGTTACTTAATGTAAAAAATCAATATAAATACAACACAATGAAGCAAAACATATTCTCAACATAAAGTTTTCCTGATTGAACAGTACACAAGTGTTTTAAAACTCATTCCAGAGATTTCTGCTATAGTTAAAGCACTACATACAAATTCGTTTACTCTCAACCAAAAAATGTTTAGTTTGCTATTTTTCATCTTGAATGACATGTATAAAAAATCTTTTGCAAGGTCTGTCAATTTATATTCAGGGTAAACTTCTTCAAACAATTGACTTTTTATATTAAAACCAGTATCAGAGCTTCTATGCTCATAAATTAAGATTAAAAGCATAGTGATTATCGACATTTTCATTATCGCGACGCATCTTAATAATCGTATATCTTAGATGCGGTTACTATTAAATTCACAAGTTAATTATGGTTATGGCACTTGAACATCAGACAGGGCGAACCCCTAAAATTTACGAGCACCTAGAGCCTCTCCTAAAACACGTCTTTCGCAAAGGTGGTCATATCCAACTTAAATAAAAAAGAATATCGATTGATATTTATAGGGCTGCCACAGCTAAAGCACTTGTAAAATAGTAGCATAAACTTTTAAAAATAGTAGCAAAAAGCCTCCTCTTATTTTAGAAATAATTTTAGTTGCTCAGACACATAATGAATCGACTAAAAACAAAATGTGCTAATTAAGTATGAAACAGATTTTGAAGATCTAGCCAAGAAATTTAAATTTTAAAATAAAAAAACTATATATTTTCTTAATAATGTTCTCATTACTATCTAGCAACCACCGATTCCAATGTTTTTCTTTCATGGTTACCATTGCTTGGAGCCAAAACTTCGAAATTGCGGTCCTTGGAAAAAATGTTATCTACAAAAATATTTTTCCCTCTATTATTAGTTGAAAAAAGGGGGACTCAATTTCCGTTAACTTACAGTAAATTTTCAAAAAAAGTCGCCAAAATTTTGTAACTACACTGCTGGCCACCGTAAATGCAACACCCTGAAGGAAGCATGCAAATAATATGAAATTTACAACATGCATTAGCGGAGGTGAGATATGCAAATGATTAGAATTTCAGCGCAGACGCACATCACGCGCGCCTGTGGCGCCACTTCAAAGCGCTATTTAAGGCTTGGAGATTTCGACGATTTCAAGTACGACAATTGTGTTTTTCTTGTGTTTTTTTCAAAAAACCGATCAATTAGCCTCGTAGAAAACAGCGATCATCTTTTGATCAAGTATCCGAGTTCGACAGAGGAAGGATAGTGGCCTACCGAGATTGTGGATTATCTTTCAGGGAAATCGGTAGTCGTGTTGGACGAAACCAAACAACCGTAATGCGGATATGTGATCGTTGGATGCAGGAGGGTACGACGGACCGACGTGTTCGATCGCATCCACCTCAGTGCACCACTTCACGTGATGACAGGCATATTGTGAGTATGGCAGTGACGGATCGCTCAGCCACATCACGAACCATAGCACAGCACATTCAGTCTGTACCGCATCATCCAGTGTCTGCGCGTACCATTCGACGCCGTTTACAGCAGAGTGGTCTGTCCGCAAGACGTCCATTGCTTCGTCTACCCTTGACGCAGAACCACAGACGTTTCCGCCGCCAATGGTGCGATGAAAGAAGGATGTGGACGGCAGAATGGAATGAAATTGTCTTTACTGACGAGTCACGCTTCTGTCTGCAACACCACGATCGTCGGATTCGAGTCTGGAAACACCGTGGAGAGAGGATGCTGAACAGCTGCGTTATGCACCGCCACACTGGTCCTGCACCGGGTATTATGGTATGGGGCGGTATTGGATATCACTCTCGCACTCCTCTTGTACGCATTGCCGGTACTTTAAACAGCCAGCGCTACATCTCCGAGGTGTTGGAGCCAGTTGTCCTTCCTTACCTTCAGGGCTTGCCCACAGCCATATTTCAACAGGATAATGCGCGACCGCACGTGGCACGCATTGTCCAAGGGTTCTTCGTCAATCGCCAGATTGAATTGCTTCCCTGGCCAGCTCGCTCTCCGGATCTTTCGCCGATAGAAAACATGTGGTCCATGGTTGCTCAACGATTGACCCAGAATACATCCCCAGCTGCCACACCAGATCAACTTTGGCAACGTGTGGAAGCTGCTTGGTCTGCTGTACCCCAAGAACACATCCAAAGTCTCTTTGAATCAATGCCGAGGCGTGTGGCAGCGGTGATCTCCAACAATGGCGGCTACTCTGGCTACTGATTTTGGCAGGAACCACACTTCACAGAAGTCTATAAATTTAATCATTTGATACTTGGTCAACATGTTATCTACAAAATAAATTTTGTTGTGATATCTCTTGTCTTTCTTGGTGTTGCAATTTGGGTGGCCAGCAGTGTAGTAGCTTTTGAGATTTTGCTTAAAAAGATACCCCTAGTCGCCAAGGTTGTAAAATAGTAGCAAAAAAGTTAACTTCGTCTATGGCAGCCCTGTATTTGCGATGTAAAAACAGAAAATTTTAGACTCAAATTATGTATCAAGCACATTTCAATGCATTCAAAATAATCGAGACGCTATCAAAATTAAGTAAAAATGAAGCAGCAAGTTATTGATTAGCAACATTTATTCTTTCCCATGGCATGGTTTTAAAATCGCAATCAATGTTAAAAAGGAACCATTGAATGTAAATTGTGCTATCGTACACATAGTTTGAAGATTTGTGTTACATTTAGAAACGTATATACATTGGCTCCCAAAAGTGTTCGTACACTTTAAAAATTTGTAGAAAAAGCGCTGTAGCCTGGAATTGAATTCGAATATAAAAGTCCAATATTTTTTCATATCATCTCCATGTGATTCTGAATAAAACCTAATATTCTTTAAAAAATATTGACTCATTTTCTATTTATAAAAATGAAAATGCAAGGAGGCAGAGAAAGAACACGCCACAAAAGTGATAGTACACCGAAATATTTTCGGATAAATTCATAAATAAAACTATCGTTTATCGCTTTTTTTATTTTTGCATTGTGGTGACATTTAAAAAAATCGTTTGGCTTTAATCTTTGCTTGCTTACTTCGTAATATTATATTTATTATTTAAAAATGGCTCGTAGTCGTAAGGAAACAACGAACAGCATTCGAAAATTGATTATTTTTCATCATAGTAGTGGTAAATCAGTTCGGAATATCTCTAAATTAGTAAATTTATCCCATTCTACGGTGCAGTATGTGATAAAACGCTTTAAAGAAAATCGGATCAAAAACAATGTAAGGAAAGGTCGTCCGGTAAAGCTAACTCAACGTGATCAGAGATTTATAGTTTGAAAATTTGTGAAAAATCCACGTTTGAGTGCTGTAAAAATTTCTACAGAATTTACTGAAAAATTTTCTACTTCAATTTCATCTTAAATTGTTCGACGAGTGCTCATATCAGCTGGATTAAATGGGCGTTCTGCCCGAAGAAAATTTTTTGTAAGTACGAAAAATAGAAAGCTTAGGCTTTCCTTCCCAAAATCAATGATAAATAAGCCCGAAACGTATTGGAATCATGTCTTATTTGCAGATGAAAGCAAATTTAACATGTTTGGTTCCAATGGGCGTATAATTGTATGGAAAAGAAAAAATTATTAACTTAATCCCAAGAACTTAGCTGGAACAGTAAAGCATGGCTGTGAAGGTGTCCTTGTGTGGGGGTGCATGTCAGCATCAGAACTAGGTAATTTGGTATTTATTGATGGCATAATGAATCATGCTCTTTATTTAAATATTTTAAAAGACAATTTAAAATTATCAGCCCAAAATTTGGGTATTGGAAACAACTTTGTTTTTATCAAGATAACGATCCTAAGCACACGGCTCTCAACGTTCGCCTCTGGAGTCTATAATTGTCCACAAGTTCTGAAAACACCACCTCAATCGCCGGATTTAAACCCAATAGAACACATTTGGAGAGAACTGGAGGTTAGAGTACGAAGACACAGCATTAAAACAAAAAGCGAACTAAAAACAGTAATGGTTGAAGAATGGTGGAACATTGATGCAGAAATTACAAAAAAACTAGTGAACTTTATTCCCAGACGTTTAAAAGCTGTTGTGGATGCTATAGGATATCCTACTAAGTACTAATTTACCGAAATATTATAATATTTACTAATATGTAGAAATTTTTTTAAAGTGTACGAAGACTTTTGTGAGGTAAGTTTTTTGTTACTTTTTGATTATTGATTTTCCAAAAAAAAGTTTTACTATGTTTTTAAAATATTTTATGTAGTTTTGTTAAGAACAAGTTATAGATGTTATTAAAAAATTCCCATTCTGAAATATTAATTTTATTAATGGATAGAGCAGTATTTCTTTGAAATTCGTAAGTGTACGAACACTTTTGGGAGCCACTGTATGTACCGATGAAATATGTAATTGTGAAATATATCAAAAGTGAACTATTTTTTACAAACTTAAGTATTCTACATATGCGTTTCTTGAAACTTAATATGTCGAGGATTTAATGACCCACATTATTTTCATATAAAACAGCATCTTTCTCTAACCTAGATGGTAGAGCACTGAAATTGTTTTAGCACGATTTACCTTTTCACATTTGTTTCATAGGCGTGCGGACAGGTATGTTCAGGCACCAACATGTGAAAATTCTATTACACCGCTCTTATTCCAGTTTTAAACGTTCAACTTATGAACAAGTTGTCTGAGATAATGGAATGTGTTTTGCGAAGGAAATTGTGAGAAAAATAACATTTCCTTTTCCAAAATTTTCTGCCTGACGATATGAAAACTATTTCCTGAATTTCTTCCGATATCTAGCATGTTTGAAAACCTTTATTCCTTAATATGAAATTTGAACAGTCCTTAATCTAAATTTTGAGTTTCAATTTAGAACACAAGTTTGAAGTATAGTTAAATTAGCCTTTACTTTAGTGTGGCTATCACCATACTGTGGTATTACATTTCCCTTCATAACTAAAAATACTGAAGATGAATTTGTAAACTTTTAGAAATCTACAAAATCAAATTGTATTTAAAAAATAAGTAAAAAGGAGGATATTGAAACATTAAATAATATTATTCCATTGTCAGGCTAAAAATTGATTCTTCATTTTTGAAACTGAAAATTTCCCATTGCCAGAACTTGAAATGAAAACTGCAATGCTTGAATAGGACATGTTATCTATATATATTCTCAGTGTGCCTTCATTATTTAAAAGTTATCTGTACGTGACTAGATTTCACAGTGGCCCAGCCACACACTGGAGCAGCATGCGACGAAACATGCCACAAGCTCATGCGTACTCCATTTCTGTACGGAAAACAGGTCGGTACGCATGCATATTTCAGCCAATTAAGCATCGCAGGACCTGATGTTGGACCAATGTGTTACTTGCTTTAGTATGACCCGTACCGTCTCTAATAACAACCAATCGAGAAAAAAAAAGTAACTACGTTCCGAAGGGATATGTGTAGTGAACTATAAAATCAAATTCGGTTCCTTCAACATTTTCACTGGTGTTTAGAAAAATAAATAAAACTTTCGCTAGCTCAACTAAACGAAATGTCTGTCCACGCCTATGATTCTGCTTCAAGGTCCACAGTAAAATGTCAGTTCCTTCCCATGGTATCATAACCAATTACTTTGAGCATCAAACTCAGTGATCAATCACTTTAGGTGAGCAATCAATTGTCTCAAAATCAGGCGATTGTGCGGTTTTCACTACGAGTGGCTCATAGCCGCTGCATGCAAGTGTGACAAAGTCGCGGCGGCATCGTAGGCCGCCGTGTTTGTGGGGTAGACCAGGGCAGAAGGGTAGATTCCTGGCTCAGATTTGACCATTGCCATGACGGCCAGTTCATCCATGGGTTTGGAATGGTTGTAGTGGAATTCTCGGGCCATGTCGTCCCCGAAGTGATGGCCACAGAGGGTCGCTTGACTGGAGGCTGGAGAGGTCCGTGTCGTAGGCCCGTGTGGACCTGGTGACACCATGTGACTGTTTCCTACACATAAGTGTGGAGTCGTCGTCCTGGGGTGGTGACTGAGGGAACTGTCGCTGAAAAAGAAGATGTAAAGCCATAAATATTTCTCGTCAATGATTGTAGCATGAGCAAGTGCACAAAACATTTATTGCCAACGTACAAGTTAACCCTCCAAGTGGTTTCGACGAGATACTTCATCCATCGAAATATTGCTGATTTTTTTATGACGACAATATCAAGACCTAGTTAGTATTTTTCTAATGACGAGATATCTCGTCCAACAAGATTTAATCAGTTTTGTTAGTGACGAGATAGCTAGTCGTGACAATACTAGGGTTAACGACAATAGGAGGGTTAAACGACATATTGTACTCCCGTGGCTGAGTATTCCCTAGTTTTAAAAAATACAATTAACACTGAATCGATAAAAACCTGAAGCAAAAACGACGATGTTTTTAACGTAAATGTAAGTGAGACGTTAGATTTTATTTTACGTCCTTGATTTTCACCTCAATACGCCAACCAGGGAATAAAGACTCGACCATTTCAGCTTGGTGGTTGGGTGATGGTGTTTGTCAAGCGCAATGGGTATCTTCAGCACCGACTCTTTCTCTCTACTCTATGCCTCCGATGCCTTACATTCAATCGAGATAATAAACTAAATTGTTTCTTGCCTATCAATATCTCAATTTCCCTCCTTTGTAAAAGACTGCCCCGAGCTTTTTTGGTTGTGGCAGTGGGAATGTCATAACGTATAAGCCCGATTTCGGAGATCAGATCTACTTGTTAGTGCTCAGCAAGGAAAGCTTTTATCTACCATCAAAAGAGAGAAATTCAAAGACAGATTACTAGAACTACATTGCACGTGTTAATAATAATATTTGCAATCACACTTGTAAAATGTAATAGAGAATATCTTTAAAAATTTTGCCATTTGTATTTGAATAAATTTTCCTCTAAAAATTAATTAATACCTACCAATTTCACGGTAATTTAAATCTTTTTTTAATCAAAAAGAAATTACTTAGAACTGGCAGTTTAGAAAAACCTACCGCTTACATTAACACTCAAACAATTTCTAACACTTATAATATAGCTACAAATTGTTTGGAATGTTCCATCAAAATATAAATTTTTGTATCCGCATTTTAAAAACTTCCTAAGAACCACATCATCATAGACAAAATAAAGGCAAATTGCAGTTGTAAGGCAATAAAAGGCAAATTGTGGCCCATGATCTAAGGGCATCTGATAAAACAAAAAAAGTTATTTCTGATCAAGATTTCAGGAAGCCACTTCATTATTTTCACTTTAGATGATACGCATATTTTGTCTCTAAAATAAAAACCTAAACTTTCTTTCTAAGTGATTTATAAAACACATTACTCGAACATATGTCACTAGGAGAAACCGAAAACATATCACACAGATAACTGTTTTGATTTATTTACCGAGCCTGTAAATTATGGAAAGAGTATGCGGGATATATTCGATCGAATTCGGAGCTGTGGGTATTTTGCCCTTAAAACCTTACGATGATGAAACGGTTTAAATTGTTTAAGATTTATTTTATTTCAACAATTTACTTTTGAACTTTCGACAAGTGTGTTCACACACATAATTTCAAGTAATATCTATATAAATACTTTTGTTTATTATGATTTAATATTACAAAGTATCATAAACAAATTATTTCAAAAAGATTTTATAAAAAGATATTTTGGAGCAAATGGGATAGATAATTGCCTTTTTTTTAAAAAAAACAAATCAAAATTACACTAATTTTTTGTCATATCGCAGAAACATAATATATTTTTAGCCTGTCGCAGAATTTAATGTGTGTCATGAATGACTATGTATGCCATGAAAAAACTTTGAAAATCGCAGATATACACCAAAGGAAATCTCATCAAAAAGCTTTAATTCCGAAAATAGAATAAAGGTTTTTAGAAAAGTATGGGTAGAAATGATTTGTACGAATAAAGATATTGATACATTTATGGATAGATTTGTAAGTCAGGAGCTCTTGAAAATACATGCAGGGATTTACAAAATACATAGCAACTAACCTTTAAAATAGCTGAGTCCCACCGCACCATATAAAACCAACAGCTAATGGGGCTAAGTATTGAACCCGAACGGAAGTAATTTATTGGGCTGTTCTTTATGACAAGTACAGAAGGTTTTTATGTCAACCCCCCTCCGAGTGTCCCCTGCTGTCAAACGGGGTAGCGTTAAGTACCCGTCAAAATGGCCCACACATGTGTCTTGATGATCGTTAAGCATCTTGTTTTGGAAGGTCAGGTTTGGTATTTTCCCACAGTTTCCGCAAGTAAATACGTGTTTAGACCCCAGTTTGTAACTGCGGAAGTAGTTCTGCAACATATGTTCCACTAAGCGTCTTTCTAGTATGCCGGCACTTTTGGTGGATTTCATTACCTTGCGAAGAATAACATTAAAAAGAGCCCCAGATTAATTTAAGCCAATCAAGAACTGATGACACATGATGATTCGACTGAAGTGGCACCTCAGCCATCGGTAGGTAGATAGTATTTCTAATTACTTTTAAGCTGTACCACAGGATTTTCACTCAAGAGCAAGAGAAATTAGGGATTTTTTAACCCCTTGGTGGTGGTTGTCTCGAAGGGGCATCTCATATGTCATTAACAAAACTGACTAGACCTTGATGGACGAGATATCTTGTCGTTAGAAGAAAACTGACGAGATTCTGATCGTATCATCAAAAAAATCGGCAATATCTTGATGATGAGACAACTCATCATTATCGAATTTGGTCAGAACTTGACGGACGAGATATCTCGTCGAAACCACGTGGAGGGTTAAGGCTACATTTCACATAGATCACAATAGATTAACCTGTGAAGTGCACAGGTGAAAAAACTTTCACGAGTGCCAAGCTTGGGTTTCACTGACCCAGTTTTAAAAATATCAATGTTTAGCAATCCCATACATATTATGCCCTCAATTTTTGGTGACACGACCTTGTGCGAGTATTATTGACCTTGGCTTTTGAATGCAGTTGAAATAAATTGTGCAGTGTTGCTGTAAAAGAATATCTTGTAAAAATATTAAGGCTTTTAAAGACATTTTAAGGCCATTTAGTAAATATTAAATCTTTTGAGTAGTCTTAAAACTTAAAAAATCAGGCTCTCTTAAGGCTTTTTAAGACCCTGTGTCAAGAATGGTTTTGTTTGTTTCTCGATGGTCCTTTTTGATAGTTTGACCTGGTTCATGCGAGAATCGAGGTTTTAATAATTCAAGTGAGGGCTAGCGTTTTGAAGTTTAACATAAACCAACTTATAAGAAATCTAATACGATTTTAATTATGTTAATATGCAAAACTGTTCGGAACCCAGTGCCTTCATCTCACCGAGGTTCGAAATTATAAGGAGTTGTCCTCATATCTATCCCTTCGAGATTGATCCCGGATCGTTGCCAATAGTGCTGCTCCAGCGCAACATAAATTCAACTACCTACCTACATGGAACGCAACGTGGAGAGACCTGTCTGCACTATAATGAGGATACATTATCACAAAGTAGTGGAGGGCGTGAAATCAAGGACACTAAGTTGGTAGGTAGTTGAGGTTTTATGGCAAAAGGTCTAAAACGGACATGTGCCTAGGGTAACCTAGAGATCGGTGGTACTGTGACGATAGTAGAATTCATTGTTTCAAGCTCTGATGCGAAAAATTTAACAAATTTAAGAAACTAAGATCACTTACAGATTCAATTTTAATGCTAACTACTCTTATCTTAAAATGTTAATAACTTAAGCATATTTCAACCTATCTACCTGCTGAACTGTTTTAATTTGTCCAGCCATCAGAACTTTGTACATATCAAATTTACCACACCGTTTAAGGATAGAAAATTCAAGTATAATAAAAAGTGCAAATTATTTCAATTAAACTGTGTACTATTTAAATTATTTTTTATTTAAATAAACAAAATGAAATTATATTTAAATAGTTGCCCTCGAAAAGAGTTCATCAGTGAAATAATTCGTAATAACCTTCCATGTAGGCAGCAGCTATCAAGTACGCTTTACTTAGTACTTTTTAGCAAGCTTACAAATTCCGCTCGAATGTGTTTGAAGTTAATGTGTCTATCAAGCAGTCAAAGTGCAAAGACTGATTCAATGTCGTGGGAACGTACAAATACAGGATATAAATAATTCATCCATGAGTTGAGATCACGGAGATGTTCAACAAATGAGTTTCATCGAGACAGGAATACGCACTTATGCCCTCGATTATTTCGGCATAGTTATATTTCAATATTGTTTTCAACTGAAATATCACCTATAATTAAATAAAAGATTGGTAAAGATAGTAGTAATATTCTTAAAATTATTTTCTAGTACTCAAATTAAACAAATGTATTTCTTAAACCGAAATATACTAATGTTAGAGACAATAACTAACAGTTGTATACTTTTAAAAATTGTTATAAAATTTTCATTCCGTTTCAATTAAAATTTGTACAAGAAAGTTCTATAATGTGTATAATTGAATTATTGTACAACAGAATATAATGATAACACATTGTGTTATAAAACATCCCAATAATCTGTTTGGATACAATTGTCAAAACACAGTGAAGAATTGTTCGTGAATGCGTATCGCATCTTTAATTTAGATAGATTCTCCGGACAATAGGGGTGCAGCTTGGCCAAATATGACCCTTGCGCCATAAAACCACAAAACAACCAACTTACCCCGGACAATTAATTGCCAGGTTTATAAAATGAATGAAGACTATCAAACAACAAAAATATTTTGTTATGTTTTGCTAACTTAATATATACCTATAGAGTCAACAAACAAGTATATTAATATATAACAATATGTTTCATTCTATAAATATATAGCACTTCATAAATCTGTACCTTGGTAGAAAAGGGTCAATGTCCAGATTCGGTTAATTTGAGTTATGTTCAAAATCACTTCAAAGGTAAAGAAAATTATAATAAAAAAGGGCCAATACCCTCCTTGCGACATAAATTCAACTACCTACCTCGCTTTTTAAACTGACCGTATATTAAGGTGCCGTGAGAGAATTCTCGCATGAACAATTCCAACTCCCCCCCATCCGTTGTAAGGGTGAAAGATGTAAGCGACTTTTTTTTATATTCAAAATATCAAAAAAGTTTATTCAATCACTATTTACAACACTTCCTCCTTGAGATCACTGTTAGCGTTGTTCCAACCATTTGTACACTGATGGCCACCGTAAATGCAACACCCTGAAGGAAGCATGCAAATAATATGAAATTTACAACATGCATTAGCGGAGGTGAGATATGCAAATGATTAGAATTTCAGCGCAGACGCACATCACGCGCGCCTGTGGCGCCACTTCAAAGCGCTATTTAAGGCTTGGAGATTTCGACGATTTCAAGTACGGCAATTGTGTTTTTCTTGTGGTTTCTTCAAAAAAACGATCAATTATGCCTCGTAGAAAACAGCGATCATCTTTTGATCAAGTATCCGAGTTCGACAGAGGAAGGATAGTGGCCTACCGAGATTGTGGATTATCTTTCAGGGAAATCGGTAGTCGTGTTGGACGAAAGCAAACAACTGTAATGCGGATATGTGATCGTTGGATGCAGGAGGGTACGACGGACCGACGTGTTCGATCGCATCCACCTCAGTGCACCACTTCACGTGATGACAGGCATATTGTGCGTATGGCAGTGACGGATCGCTCAGCCACATCACGAACCATATCACAGCACATTCAGTCTGTACCGCATCATCCAGTGTCTGCGCGTACCATTCGACGCCGTTTACAGCAGAGTGGTCTGTCCGCAAGACGTCCATTGCTTCGTCTACCCTTGACGCAGAACCACAGACGTTTCCGCCGCCAATGGTGCGATGAAAGAAGGATGTGGACGGCAGAATGGAATGAAATTGTCTTTACTGACGAGTCACGCTTCTGTCTGCAACACCACGATGGTCGGATTCGAGTCTGGAGACACCGTGGAGAGAGGATGCTGAACAGCTGCGTTATGCACCGCCACACTGGTACTGCACCGGGTATTATGGTATGGGACGGTATTGGATATCACTCTCGCACTCCTCTAGTACGCATTGCCGGTACTTTAAACAGCCAGCGCTACATCTCCGAGGTGTTGGAGCCAGTTGTCCTTCCTTACCTTCAGGGCTTGCCCACAGCCATATTTCAACAGGATAATGCGCGACCACACGTGGCACGCATTGTCCAAGGGTTCTTCGTCAATCGCCAGATTGAATTGCTTCCCTGGCCAGCTCGCTCTCCGGATCTTTCGCCGATAGAAAACATGTGGTCCACGGTTGCTCAACGATTGACCCAGAATACATCCCCAGCTGCCACACCAGATCAACTTTGGCAACGTGTGGAAGCTGCTTGGTCTGCTGTACCCCAAGAACACATCCAAAGTTTCTTTGAATCAATGCCGAGGCGTGTGGCAGCGGTGATCTCCAACAATGGCGGCTACTCTGGCTACTGATTTTGGCAGGAACCACACTTCACAGAAGTCTATAAATTTAATCATTTGATACTTGGTCAACATGTTATCTACAAAATAAATTTTGTTGTGATATCTCTTGTCTTTCTTGGTGTTGCAATTTGGGTGGCCAGCAGTGTATAAAGCACGTAATTCTTCCGCCAAAAGGCTAATAAGGTTATCTTAATTCTCTAGAATTCATAAAAATTGTTAAGTTGTGTATTTTTAATTTTTTTTCTTCAAATTTTAACCTCGCGTGGAACATGCGTCGTTTAATATCCTTATATCATCAAATCACATATTCATAAATTATTGATCTTATGGAAAGAAATGAAAAACCAGTTCAAAACATAATAAATAATTCGTCGCGTGTAAGAGGCGAAAAAGGGATTTATACTATAGAAATAATAAGATGATGAAAAAAATTTGTTTTCCGAGTAATACTGGTAAAACAATTTTATTGGAAAAGTTGTTTTCCATCAATACTAGTAAAAACGAACTGAGTTGCGTACTGCAATCGTTTTACACGCATTGTTATTCCTATGGGGATTTCGAATTATTTTTAGCCCCCCTCTGCACACCTTAGAGAAATAGAACGGATTCGTCAGTGCTCCGGGAAATTCTCTTTCTTTTGATACCTCATTTGTTAAGATTCGTCGTGTAAAAATCGTAAAAGGGATCTATTTCATAGAAATAATATAGATGATGATTTATGGTTTTTTAATTTTACTAAATGCGTGCAGACTGCTACTATAATACTTACAAACAGCTAAGTATGATACTTTTAAATGTATTTTAAAATGTTTTTAAACTATAACTGTAATATGGACTGAGATACTTTACTTTTTAAAATAAAAATATATGGTATTTTCTTATTGAGTAGCTCGTTGGCACATACTTTTGTGTGTGATCCGTCTAAAATACTTCATGTAAAATTAATTTTGTAAATTGTTTATTTTACAACAGTGATTAAGAGATTTTTGTTTTAAAATAAGATAAGGGAGATATTTTCGAAAAAGCTTTCCAAACTAAAAGTAGCCTCACTTCTGTAAGCCCCGCGTTGTACTTCTGTGGTGCACGAGGAGTTTGCTTTTGTTCAATAAAAAACTAAAAGTAACATCTGCTGCTGCACGCTTTTGCAACACACAGCAAGTGCTTAAAATTCCGCTAAAATAGTTCAATTTCTCTATCATTCTCCTAACAACTAAACAAGCACTTTCGATTTAACGCTACGATCGGTACATTTGCTGTCA
Source organism: Meta bourneti (assembly GCA_933210815.1). Lineage (NCBI taxonomy): Eukaryota > Metazoa > Arthropoda > Arachnida > Araneae > Tetragnathidae > Meta > Meta bourneti. The sequence continues at coordinate 71,053,301 of OW119929.1, read as the reverse complement.
CTAATCAGAGTTAATATTCCATGAAGAGCGATGAAATTTGAATCCTGCACGCTTTTACATCCGTCAGTTTTGCTAGCTGTTTTTGCATTTGCTGATTGCATATCCTTTCCCATCCAAACCATTCCTAATTTGCATATAATTCTCCTTCCGCTTCGCGTCAGACGGTATCGAATATCGACCAAACAAACTAGCAAAGTATATGCGAGTTTACGGCCATGCTGCTAAATCGTGTGCAATCCTAATCGAAAGGAAATTCCGTCATTTTCCTCTGATTCTATTCTATAGAACAAAATTCTATGCAGCTAAATTTTAGCATCGCTCATTTTCACTAGCAGATACCCTAGAACAAAATAGTCGTTCAGACGTATTGCTATTAGTGTTATGTGCTATGCGCGAAAATATTTCGATAATGTGTTACATTTTTACCATGAGAGATTTTCAGTGTAAACAAGACAACCAGACGAAAAGTGAAGTTTTCGTTTCCGCTAACCAGATGTTCTTGTATGATACATATCGGGGTTACCTTAAAATGTTGTTTATTGCTAAATTTAACGGCGTTTGGTGATTAATCTAATAAGCGTTGACCAATTAATTTTATATCAATTAGCAATTCATTCCTTGGGATTTCTCTTGGCGACGTGCTGAAATCGTATTCGATTAAGAGTGACACGGAAATACTACTGCCATCTACATTTAGCTTGAAAGAAAATGCCTCTCCATATATATTTTTATTTATAATTATTTATAACATTAGGGTGAAGTGATTATTCATACTGTAATCTTAGACTTTTATTTTATAATTTAAACATAGTATATAAGTACAGAAGATCTTCAGACTTTTAATTGAGTTTGGTGAAAATCTAAAATACAAGTCAGAAAACCAATCACACGACATGTAAACGATGTGAATAGTTTCAAATAAAATACAACTTAGAATAAAATTATTAATAGAATTGAAAATATAAATATTTTAGGAATAGAATAATAAAGCTAAGTACTAATTATGAATGATTTTTAATATAATTTTTTATGGCGCAAGAGCCAGGTCTGGTCAAGCTGTGCCAAATAATTAGTAATTAAATAAAAGTACATCTGGATGGATTGATAAATTAAAAAAATGTACAAAAACACATTCAAATTTCAAATAAAATTATGAAAACCTACATCTCTGTTATAAAAAACAGGGTTGCAATCTCATTACAAAATTATGGAATTTTTTCCAGCTCTTCCCAAAATTTGATGACAAGCACTTTACCTTTTACAAAACCTTTTATTTTTCAAAATAAAGATTTTGTTTCGAACTTTTTTAATTATGTGTGTGTGACTCAACTTTGTTTTTTAATATAATTTCATCCCTGGTGAATTTAGGTTTTCAGGTAAAACATAAACCTCGTTTTTGTTTATAAAGCTAATTTGCCCCACACCTTTGATTCCTGAGTTTTGTATTGAAGTAGGGAAAATTGAAAACACTCATTTTTGTAATGCTGCAAGTGAATGTTAGTGGAATTCTCATTTAAACCTGGATTACACACAAAAAAATATTTTTCTGAACAATCGATGTAATTTACCACTCTAGTCTTCTATATTGGTGTAAAATAAATCAGATGCCGTTCCGTACGAGTGGACTGAAAATCTGATCTGTGAAAGGTGTTGAAAATTCCTCATGGAGTGGTATATTTGGGAGCCTAGTGGGCAGGTATACTTGAGGGCTGTCAGATTTATAAACTCTATAACTTTCCAATCAATAAAAACATGCTCTTTCCGAACCGTTGTACGCCAATCATTTAATTATTCATTAGTTTAGAAAATTATTATCACCTGGAGACAAACACAGCCCTACAAAATGTATTGTTTTTAATCAGTAGAAAAAAAAAACCGATTCGGTTCATCTATAATGTGGTCCCGGGGGTGAGAAGGCAGATGACCCTGGAGGAATCCATTTTTAGAGGTGGTTAAGCTCACTAGGGGAAAGGACTGCCGTACGCAAATTCGCGTATGACCGGTCGCCACAAATTATTTGTTTCGTCAACTCGATTCTGCTATTGCATACGACACCGACAGATAGACTCGAAGCCAGAAACCATGCTAAATACGCCAATTGTGGAAACACATTATTTATGGTTTAGCCTGCCCCTTAATTTAAAAATAGACTCGTTTGAAACCACGTAACTTGTATACCAACTCGCCGGAGCAGCACTATATCGATTCTATCCAGTCCTATTAGTTCTACTTGTCAACGATCACTTAAAACTAGCTTTCATAACAAAATAATAAATTTAAGAAACTAACACCTGCCACACAGGGCGGATATATTACACTAATTTCTAGAGATATTAAGAAAATGAATGGCCTGGTTCTTCAAATACTGTCCAGTCCATCCTTTAGTTCTATGTAACAAAAATTAAAAACAGCTTAATATCAATTTAAAAATTTATTTTAAATTAAAAACAGTGGTACACAATTAAACTAATTAGAAATTAAATAAGAAATGAAAAGAAACAATTTAATTTTTATGTAAACTTTAAGTTATGGGCCGTTCAAAAAATTTCTCAGCACATTTTTAACCCAGACAGTCTCTGGTATCTAATATAATAATTTAAATTGTAGTTATATCTGTATTGATAATATAGTAATACTTTTTATTACTATACTGTACTATAATAATTTAAATTCTACTTATATTTGAATAATGGGAGCTTGCATTACAGTTTTCACAAGATTGAGAGAGTTTTAATTAACGGGGATTCAATGAATGTAAAGTGATTATTAACATGGATAATAATGATTGATATTTTATACACTTTTTTAATCTTTGACGATTCAACGAATTTGAAATTGAGTTGTATTCTTTATTTTTAGAATGCTCCAAACATGAGTCAGATTTAATGATGTTTTATTCAAAATAATCGCTAAATTATGTGGCACAGAAATCGTCATTATTTTTTGGATGGTACAACAAACCTGTGTCACTAGACTAAGCTTTTAATTTAATACAAAGTAACAGATATCTATGAAAGGGCACTGTAATTGTAATACCGTGTTATTCGAGTATTGACGTAACTTCTACCGTGCTATTCGAGATTGCAATTCAAGTACCAATTTATTCGAGGATCACCTTTATTCAGCTATAAAAATTACATAGCTCTGATGCTAGGAATCAAAAAAGGCTATTATATGCTTTTATAAATATTTGACAAGCATCACTTTTGAAAAAAATATTTAAAAATTATTACTGAAATTATTAGTCCATAAATTAATTGTTACTGCAGCAATTCTACGCTATAAAATGTATTTATATTTTATCTTAGGCTTCAAAATATCTTAAGTGAGTTGCTTGCACTGTAATTGTTGTGAAGAAGTATCTATTTTAGTTTTAGTGAATTATATTTTTTCTTTTTTCTGATCTGTAGCGTTTGATAGGATAGAAAAATAAAGCTGATATTTTCTACAAGTTTACGGATTCTTAATAATATATGTTTTCGAAGGTTTAAATGTATTAAAATTCAATACACTAAATCATGGCGCTAACTAAGTCGTCATTGCCTTTGAAAGCTTAGTTTTGGCGCCAAAATATTTCAAATTTTTTTTAAGGAAAAATGAAATTCAATTACTTTTTGGCATCATTTCTACAGCTTTTTCGAGAGAAAAATTGGCAAATGAATTAGCATTTGTAATTTATTTCGGTGTTTTCCTAAAATACTAAGTTTTCAAACACAAAACACTACACAAATTAAGTGTGACAAAGTTGTCACAGAAATGGTTGATAAAGTATCGTACGTGGGACTACCACGTACCCTCTTTCCCTCTGGTCTCGAAAAAGAATACTGGTAAACGAATAAAACTTTTTCTAACTAAAAATGCTTGGTTCTTTTATGGTACAATGGCCAAGCAATATTTTTCCGTCAAATAATTGGACTTACCCAAGATCTTAAATAATATTTCATTTTACTTACACAGTAGAAATACACCCACGGGAATTACAGGGATCAAACTTGCTCCGCCTACAACTAGCACACTTCTAGCGCATGAGCATCAAATCCAATGAGCCGTGGCTCATTGGATTAACTAATGGCAATTAATCTCTAACTAATGACAATATTTATTAAAAATAGCATTCTGTTTCATCGTTTCATTAAGTTCAAATAAAATAATTCAGTAATAATATTGAAGCTCTTTCGAATTATTTTTGACCAAGAAATATGAACATGGAACTATGAAAAGGGGACGGGGTACTAGCAAATGGGGATAATAATTAGTTTTGCCAGCATATGCTATAATTTCTATAAATATCTCAAATTAAATATATTATAATTATTTAATTTCTTTTATCATGTCATTGCACATCGAATATTTTCACAAATCAAAGGTGGAATCTGATTTCTAAAAATATTCAATTATTTTTTTATTTACTTTTCATTTGATAGTTCCCGTATTATCTAAGAGCACAGACCCGAGGAAATAAATTTAAATATCACTGCAAATGTCAGCATTGAAAAGTTTATTGTGAGTGTTACATTTTTGAAGGATTTTTTTCTTTTCCGTTCAGTCTTTTTAGCATTATCAACGAGCGAATTCCATAGAAAGAAATGCATAAATGAAGGAAATGTCATAAATAATATTGTAAGTGTTTGATACTGAAATGGGAAGGGGGAAATGTCATCGCGCACTGTGATTTTTAAGAGTCCAGCTGGCACACTGCGCAGCTTCTATTTTAGGCGACTCACTCCTTTTTTTGGCGATGAAATGGTAAGTAAAGTGTATATTATAAAAGGAAGGGGGAAATTTATGTCATCGTTTTCAATCATCAAAGTTGTAATTCGGGATATATTCTTAACTTTCAACAGTTGATACTACTTAAGAACTCAAATGTCCTACAAATTTCTAAAGTGGACTATATTGCGAAATAGTGCATGCGGAAGCTAAACTGGAATTTAAAACTTCAAAACAAGTTCGTCAGTTTCAGAGCAGTCAGCGTCATGAAAAAATGCAGCTTTAATAAATGCCTTATTTGTGTGTTGTTTCGTATTTTTGAATTTCAGTGTAACTTTTGCATGCACTATTTCGCAATACAGTCCACTAAAATTGTAGGATACTTGGATCATTAGGTAGCATCAATGACGGACACATTGCTGGCTCTACGGAGCCGTAGCGTTGGTTCGATAGAGCTGCAGTGTTGAGAAAATCGGAATTAAGAGTTTTGTAGGATACTTGGATCCTACAGAATTGTATTATCGGTTGTGAATTTGAATTTTATCGGTGAGCTCCATCGTAAGAACTCTGAAGAATGGCTGATCAAAGAACATTGATCAGGAAACAGGTGCGAAGACGAAGAACGTCCGCCGTTGATTCTACGCAAAGATCCAAGTGTCCTAAAGTGGATTGTATTGCGAAAGTGCTACACTGGAATTCAAAACTACAAAATCAAACAAGATATTTATTAAAACTGCATATTTACATAACGCTGATTGCTCTGAAATTGACGAATTCTGTTATGAAAACTAACTTTATGTACTTCTAAGCCAGACTTTCAATTCTCATTAAAAATAAAATCAAAATACCCCCAAAAAATGAACGGGAAAAGTTACATGCGCAATAAATAATAAAATGCAAATAAATTGAAACACTAATCGAAAGTTCGAGCTCGCACACTCCAACAAATATCAATACCCAATGGGCGATTGATCTATTCATAAATCCTAAGTATCACAAATTGATAAAAACGAATTATTAGAAAAGGAATCGGGGAAAATTGACTCAAAAAATGTTCCATGCACGATCAGGACTGTTCCTGAGGTAAGAGTTATCCACGAGCAAACCTCGGCCATGCCTCTTCTCAAATGCATTTGATTCTCAATAAGAAAGCTCTTCATTAAGCTCGTATTCAGAAATTTGTTTCGAATGGTTTAACCTTCTTCCTAAATGCAGTCGTGTTATTTGAGCATTCAGTTTAATGATTTTTTCCGACTGTTTTCAGATGGTGACGAAGGTGAATAATTCAGATAAATGTTTTACCTGTGATGTGCAAAACTTCGATTTTCTTATGTATGTCGTATTATGTCGTATTTCTTATGTACACAAGCTTCAGCTTGTGTTTTTTATTGCTTTTTAATTTAAAAACCATTTCGGGAAGAATTCGAGTTTGTGGACTCCCTTCCTGAATACACACCTGCCCTTGATGAGTGTTTTTAGAATATACTGATGTAAATTAGGAACAGAGGACTGCCAGTCAAAACACTTGTGAAATAGTAGCTTTAGTAGCATAAATTCTTTAAACTGGTAGCAAAATTAGTCTTCTTTTAAAGCTTATTGTAGAAGTAAATTTAGTTACCCCGAGGAGCTACATCCTTGGAGAAAAGCCTTCAAAAACTCTGCGGAGTATAAGTAGGAAAAAACATTTCGCGAACTTAGAGATTAGTTAGCAATTCACGCTTTTAACAGAAAAATACTATAATATATAAGATCTGTTACACGGATGCCTCGTTGAAGCTATCAGAATTTGTATATTTATACCAAACGTTTTTGATACTATTGGAATACAAGTCAAGTATTGGAGTAGAAGTCAAAACATTTTGAACTGTAATGAAGTAGAAGGCATGAACTCGTGGCTGAAACAAAGGTCCCCACATCTGCACTCCGAGCTCCAATACCAAGTTAGGTACCTGTTTAGATGACGCTAGGCAAATAGTTGAATTTACGTCTCATTGATACAACACAACGGGCAATTTGCGACGGTCCGAGATCAATCCCAAAGGGAAGGATCGAGAACAGCACATCAGGTGACGAGGTCAACACCGAGATGGCTCCCCACTCTCCGAACTTCCACGCCACACCAACATAAGGACATTTGAGGCCTCGACAGATTTAACGTGCACCCTCACCCCAAGTACATGACGGGCCCCTCATGAAATAAAAATAAGTACTCAGTGTAACTTGACCAAAGTTATAACGACAAAAGAATAAATATTCCCTTTTTGTATAATTTCAGTTTCATAATTCTTGATATAGTGGTTATATTGTTTGTCTGCCACCCAATAGGTTCCGGGTTCGAATCCAGGTTTTGTTTGTCCTTAGAAAAAGGCATGGATGCTGGTGATTGTCCTTGTTAGGAGTAACAGTGGCTTATCCCTCATAAATATCCGCTTTGTCACATAGGTAGTTGAATTAACGTCGCACTGAAACAACACGACGGGCTATTGGCGGCGGTCCGAGATCAATCCCCAAGGGAAAGTCGCCTGAAGAATGACTTTGTCAGATAATTATGGAGTTACCATTGGGAGACACATTCCCTTCAGCGTGTTATAAATTAAATTATAACATTTTATTTCTGTCATCGTGTAACTAGTATGCTTTTTGTGAAGTACCATTGGCGAGAAGTGAAAGCGCTATCCATGGCAACCCCTGTGTACAACGCCAAAGTCGAGAGCTCCATTCTCGAAAGAAAAGCATCACTAAATGGTTTTCTTATCTCTTCCCTTGCGAGGAAAAACCTCAAAAGCGAATAACCAGCTATCTGCATCACTTAGAGCAGGGCATAAACAATTTCTTTTTATCCCCTCGAACCCGTTCAGATTAAAAGAGTTATAGCGGAAAATTTCAGAGCATTTTAGCGATGAGGACTTAAAAGTGCAAGTTGGAGAGAGCAAAAAAGTAAATGCTGCGAAATAAGAGAGCACAATACCTCTTTAAAACAAATCACATTTGGTTTATTTTGGAAAACATTAATGGAGAAGTTGAAAGTAAAAGGTTAGAAGGTAAGAATTTTGAGATGAAAGAAAATAATGGACTTTTCCGAAAAGTATAAAGCGAATAAAATGGGGGTGAATCAAAGAAAACATTCTCAAAGAACATTAACGAAACTAGCTCATTATACAAATTTAATGCAGAATTCTATAATCGAATATTTTACTTAAGTTACACATGCCTTAACAAATGTAGGTAGGTAGGTATTTTAATTAACGTCACACTGGAGCAACATAACAGGCTATTGGTGATGGTCCGGGATCAATCCCAAAGGGAAAGGTCGGAGGACAACACCACGTAATTTAGAATCAGGGTTAGATGACGAGGCAAAATCTGAGCTGGCACTCCACTCTCCAAACTCCACACCACGCCAACGTGAGGACATTTGAGACCATGACGGATATAACGTGCACCAGTCCCCTTTGTACACGACGGTATTTGGCTGGATTCGAACTCGCAGCCCTCCGGTTGCTAATCCGTTACTCTTCCAACAGGGCTACCGCGGCTAGCCTTAACGAAATAATAACCTTCAATAAAAATTTGTTATGAAATCACAGCAATCTAGATATGCCTAAAAAGCATTTCACGGGTTTATTAATTCTACTCAACTCAAATATTCATTAAACATTATAATTAATATTAAATATTTATTTTGTACAATTAACCTAAACTCAAATTACACAGAAAACTACAATTTTTACAACGCAAATATTTCGAACATTTACGATCCCTTTTTATAGTTCATATTTATTTACGATGCCATGCAAACAAGTTATTTTAGGTTGTCATTCCAATTGAACTGAAGTTTTTAATATAATTGTTGGCCACAATTACAAATTTATTTTAATTAATTCATTTATAAGCTATTTATAAAACTTAGTTCAATTGTTTACTTTTTATTAAATGATTATACTTGTAATTTAAATACACGCAATTAAATAAAGTATTTAGACATTCATAATCATAAATGAAGAAATAAGGGCGCGCATTAAAGAGAATATGTATTTGTTGGTGTGCTATGTTCCCCTTTTGCATCCACTCTACAAATTTAATTCTACATTATAACCGATTGCCTATTTTAATCTACGAACCTCATGTGCTGTGAGTTACGTACCATAAACAATTCATATTGCAGACGATATCGATTTGCAATGATGTAGAGAATAATTATGGAAAATACTTCTTTTATTCTGATACCCGTATTTCGGGGTTTGCATGTATCCTCTGATTGGACAGCTTTGTTTTGGATGGACAGTTTTTCTATATATTTATCAATGATTTTACGCTTTAGAAAAAGAATGTACTGTCGTTATCGCAATAAGTTTATATTTTGTAATCAAAATATATAGTAATTTAGTGCAAATTAGAATCTCAGTAGAAATTTCAAGAGAAAATACATTATTTTCCATCTCATACATCTATGACAGTACAGTTAGCTAAGTTCCATCACTTCAAAGGGAAAAAATAGGTCAGATGTATTATGCACATGGTCATAATTTGTCAGTCTACCACAAGAACTGCTCCCGACATCAAGCTTGGAATGTGTCGGTCGTTGTAGCAACAGAACTCGTTTATTTTGAGTAGGGGTGACTCTCGGGGATCATGTAATTATATTTTGTTTTAGGCAAATGTTGACGGTAGAAAGCTAGTTCACATTGCAAATCTCGGTGATAAATTAAAATCTTTCCAAATATATTTCCGAATTGCCCTTTGTGCGCAAATGTGACACACACAAATTTGAATACCTTTCTTTAAACATCCCCTAAGGCAACAGACAAGGGCAGACTTAGTGGTCTGGAGTAACTCCTGGTGGTAGACAGACAGTACCTCCTTTCCTAACTACTGCTTATTCCAACACAAAGAAACTTGGCTTAAAGGAAGCTTAATGTATAAAATTATGTATTTATACAGATAAAAATTGAAATGTGTACATTTCAATTAAAGTGTACGATTATTTCCATAGTACTTTTATAAAAGATAGTCATATTGGGAACACTATTTTCTTAATTATTTTAACTAAAATATTGGAATTTCCAATGTCCCTCTGAAAAACTAATAAAATTATATCACAACTTATGGACCTTCAATTTATTATAGACAAATAAATATATGCATACTAGCAAAACATGGAGCTTACAAACAATGTTTACATATTCTGCAGCAAATGTAAACTAGGTGCTGGATCTACTGAAGTAAATATAAATCAAGCATTATCTCAAACAGGATTTTGCTTAACTGCACTCAATTGCTTTTTTACAAATTAGACCATTTCGTAAGCTGCAGAAAGATCAAATCTATGAAGGAAATCACAGTGAAGCCATAGATTAACAAAACTCGGAAGTTTAGTTCGCATGAAAGCCTATTCAAGCATATTAATTGCAGGATATTGAACGCAACTGTACTTAATTTATTTTAAATTTAAGCTCATCATTAGCATAATTAAGTGACATATTAATGTTGAAAGCCGTGTTTCCATATTAAATTCCGTTTTAAATGTAGTTTTTTTCTGTGAATTATTTCATTTTAAACATATTTTTTGTTTTTAATTGTTTTGCAAATACGTCATGACATTGGAAATGGTGACTTGAGATAAGGCATATATTTACTTTCTGCTAAAGTTTTGTTATGATTTTACAACTTTTCACTAAGTTTTATCTTTGATTCTTATGTGTTACGCTAACATTTAATAACTTCAAAAGAATATTTATGAGATTACAACTCTAAAAATAGTAAAATATAGCAAATATAGCTAAATATAGCAAAAAATCTAGTAATTTTCCTACATAACAATAATAGAAAAGAAAGATTATTCAATATTTGCATTATAAACTATGTTGAAAAAAGTGCCCGGATGTCTGATTTGCAAAGGGAAAACGTAATTTCCCGTCATGTGATCTGTACTAATGGGGTGTAAGAAGAGCATTGTCTGAGAACAGGCCTCAGAAGGCATTGATACAAAAAATCAATGAACGTACTAAGTTAAAGGATTTTAAAAAAGGAGACCTTGGCTGCGATTTGAGTAACTTAACTTTGTGTACCATTGCGGCCAAATTACATCACTCTTGATAAATTGGGCAGGATGTAAATACTAAATGGGAATATCGCAGTCAAGAAACGGTAGGGTAGAATACAAAAATTGACTGAAAGTGATCGAAAATCACAGAAACGTGTGGTAGTCTCGTCATTTATTTGCTGATACCATTATTCAAACGTTTCAAAAGTCCACAGGTGGTAGTGTTTGCAGCCGGACGGTTCAGACGAAGTTGCATAAATTGAATATCTATAGTCGAGCAGCTGCATGCAAAACACTGATAACTCTCAAAATTCATAACAACGTCTAGCTGGTGCAAAGCTCATTAGAATTAATCTCTGGATCAATGGAAATAAATTTTATTGATTTAAGAATCATGTTTCAAATTGCTTCAAACCTACGGATTTTGCTGGGTATGGCAAATGCCTAGTAAAAGTTACTTGTTACAGTGTTTCGTCCATTCACAGAAGTTCGATTGTAGTAATGCGATGCTTAGGAGCTGGTGTATCAAGAGTATGAACTTGTGCCTTTGTTCGTATTACTGGTTACATTGATTCCAAAACGAACTTGGTCGTTCAAAACAATTCTACCGTACCAACACTGTTCTAGAACTAAGGGGAGGGTACATACGTCTATCAGTGGTTTCATGAATCGTGTGGAGAACATGCTGTCCTTTTCAGAGCCCCGACGACTTGAATATCAGATATTTGGAACGAATACAAACGTCAGTTGTATCGTTCCAAACCTCACCAACACATCCCACTTTGCTGTCGGAATTAATTACCATATTTGCTGTATTTCACAGTGTTACATAGATTATTAGTTAACAGTCTTTAGTTTGAGATCTTGTTTTTGAGGGAAATTTTGGAAAAAGTGACAAGTGGATACCTAAGGTGATCTGCTCCGATTTTGGAAACTCGAATATTACTTCCTTGGTTGTCAATCCACTAATACCAAGATCAACTTCGTCAAAGAAAGGTTCCACCCAACCCAGACATTCCTTTTGCCAACCCAAACATTTTTACATCAATGTTACAAGAGCCTACTCACCCACACCAGATACATTGGAGGTGGAACTTGGGACAGAACAATCTCAACTCAACCCACACTATTGGATACTTATTCAACTAAGCCAACTTTGCCAGTTTAGAGGATTACTGAAAAAAGGGTTTTTCACCATCACTGACGTTCAAAACGTGTTAGACGTCCATCGAAGAGTGTTTAGATAGCGTTGAACTTCTCTTTAGGGAGAGAGGAGTGTTGTAGAGTACTAGTTAAGTGTGGACATATTATTTAACTTGTCCAACCACTTAAGTTCACAGTAAAATAGTTGTTTAATAGTTTTTTAGTCTTGCTCTTATTGTGTTGTATGCATTTAATTACACTCTTATTTCGATATTACAAGACATAACAATGTTGAAGGACCAATGGTGCAAAATGCCAACCGCACTTTAACAAAAATTGATTCAAGTTATACCCATAACAGTGTAATGCAATAGCGGTAATAGGTCCTGAGGCACCTTATTGAAATTTAAATAAAAGCGACATTTTGGTGTTCAGAGACTTTTTTCACAACATCGTGTAAATCGTTACTGATTAAAATGCGTCAGAATAAAACCGTTAAATGAAATGAACAAACTTTAGTATTCACACTCAATGACATTTTGAATTATCAGGAATCAAACCCAATTGATTTCTTTTAATAACTTAGCGATTATAATTTAATTTTTAAATTAAGTTATTATCGTTAAGTGTATGATATCACAATTTTCATTTATAGATAAATCATTAAAAATAATGCTCATATCAAGTAATCAATATGTTTAGGCTTAAAGTTTAAAAGTTAAATAATTTTAATATAAAACTTAATTCAAACAGGTAATGACTGCCTAGGGAAAAACCTCGCATGGTAGTAAAACGATAACATAAATCCTCTAGGCTTCAGAGATAAAACCTTTCAGTTGCCTCTTAGCATGATGCGATCCCCTCTAGCCGTAGTGAGGAGGAGATACTTATCACTATTTTTGTTCGGAACAGAATAGCCTGTGTTAAAGTATAGCATTTCACATTCCTCATAAAAAAGAGAAACCTCTATATCAAACTGACCTCAGAAAGTTTGCTCTGTGGCTTCTCCATAGACTACAATTGGCTTAGTGAGATTGTTACAAAATATTTGCAAACTGAGAGGATTTCGTTTAGAAATAGGATTTTCGATGAAGGACCACCAATGAAGATAGGTGGTTCGCTCCCACTTGCTACGTATTCTATCATTAAAGGTATGATTATAACGGTAGTTTTTTTGTATAAAACTATTTCAAACATGGCAAAGTATCAGCGAAGAACAATTTGAGCTTTTATCCCTAGGAAACATCGCACACAGGATGTAGTTTTAAGTACGATAAAACATTGCATTATTGACATTTAGAGCTGCTAACCTTTTTCCAGTAATAAGCATTTATAGAAAGAATGATCAAAATACATGCAATCATACCGCTGGCTTAAACTATTAGATATATTCATTACATAGAGAGAAATTCTCTCTAAATTTAATAATTACCTATGACTTACGTTAGTTTGTACTGTCATCTAGTCATGACCAATCAAATTTTCAATTCGTTTTACATAAGATAAGCAACTCATTAAGTAACACGATAAATATAATCAATTGAAACCTGCTTATCATTAACATACGAGCTCAACAAAATAACATAATAGATGGATAAATGATGCAATATTGTTTTAATTAAATGCTAAAGCTTTTATTAAAATTCTAAAAATGGCTCTAATACGTTTCATAAAGTTTATTATTACTATCTGGATTTCTTTTATTCCTTCAATACATGAGCTCAAGAAAAGTTTAAGACGTAATTACTAAATTAAAAAAGATTGAAATTGTGTAATGATAATAAAGTTCAAATTAAATTATCGTATACTTTCAAAATTTTCTAGTCATCTGATCACTCCTTAAATTCGGAGGTTTTACTAACCACACCATTAATCGTTTTTAGGTATCATTTGATCACTTTGATTTGATATAGTTGTATTTGATTAGAAAGTAGAATTTTATTATGTTGCGTGATACAATTGCAAACATATCACCACTACTTATGGAAACAAACGATGGTGAACAAAAAACTTCCGATTCTAATGTTTATTGAATATGATAGATACTTTTTACTCTGTAGTCAAAGAAATAATGTTTAATTTTTACAACTTTCATTGGAAACAATAATTGAATAACTTTACGAGAGTTGATAGCGAATAGTTATAGGATTTAATTTAAATCTGACATCACATGATAAAAATTTTATGATAGTTTCAGTTAAGACTAACTAATATGGATTTTGTGAAAATCAAATTTATTTAAAGAAATTTATTTCAATTTTAATGATTGGTATTCTTATTCTTCGGAGGAAGGGCCTACTTATAAACAAATACGAGTAACAACATTTAGTTGAAATTTGTAAATAAACAAACCAAACAGTAGATTTTCAGAGTATGAGAGAGTAAGAAAGGTTTAAATAACAATAATTTTTCCCTATAAATAATACATTTTTATGAAGTGTTTATAATTTAAATCATTATAATTGAGAAAACTAAATAAAAATCCTAGAATGCACAGAATAGAGCAAAGAGAGAGTCAGCTTGGCCAGATCTGACTCTTATTGTCACAAAAAACCAACCATCAATCCTACATATTACACCACTAATTTTCTTAAAAATAAATTAGAATACATACACTTTAATTACACGTTTTATTCCTTCTTTCAAAACTCGCTAAAATGCAAATTCGACAATTCTCTTATTTCAAAAGAACAACCTATGGGTATAACATCGAAGTTCTAAGATAAATGTTTAATATTTTCTCCCACAATTAAAGCTAGTTATATATCTGAGAAAAATTTGGAGAATGAAAATTTCACGTTTCAAACTGGAATATATCAGTAACCTTCGAATACATGCATAATTTGCTAAGTATTCGCATACATTTCATCACAAAATAATCTGAACAAATCCTTTTTACACTTTGTGTGAATTTCCCCATAAAATAATATTTATCTTTATAATTCAGATTTAAATAAACCAATATCTGTGAAAGTAATGAAACCAATTAAGAACCAGATTAGAATCTAAGAATAAGATCAATTTTCCTGTGTAATGTGCTTAGTTACTAGTTAATTTCCAATTTGATTCAGTGTCATCAACCTTTTGTAAGTTGGCGGGGCACGCAGTTATTCGATCGTGAATTCCCAGAGTAATCTGGAATGCAGCTTTGCTTCCCCTTCCTGTCCAATAAAGGGTCAGAGGGACCATCCATTCTATTTTAATTCCCAACGGCTCCTAATTTAACTAATCCCATGTCCCCAGGGTGCTGCTTTCGCGACTACCGTGTTTAGATTTAAAACCTTTTCTTTCTATTTCTCATGTTTGTGCTTTTTTTAATAAAGAGGTTTGGAAACAACGCATTGCCTAGATAAGCAGGGGAAAAAAACTCCCTGGGGGCAGAGGTCACTTGAGTGAAACGGAGTGATTTAGGGGCTTTCCGTGCATAAAAATGCATTAGTTCGTTTTTTATAAAAATGGATCCCGTGTATCTTTTATTGTTGAAAAAAGTTTTAAATCCTGAGTAGAATAAATCTCAGAAGGAGGTTTGAAACTATACGCTTTTAAGGGAACAATGGCCTTTCAAAAAAATTTTTGCAGTTTTTACCCGATTGTTGTAAAATTTTCAGACTATTTTCTACTAAAAAGTCTATATATAAAGTTTGATCTAAAAGTATTAAGCTATTCGGAAGTTTTTACATTAAACGCGGGCAACATTTTTGATAAATTAACAAATAGATAGGTCAAATGTGCATTAGTCTTCCATGTATTGTCAAATTTTTAATTCGGATAATAGTATGTAATATATATCATATTAATTCTATTTGATAAGTGTATCACTCAACTGTATAGCAAAGAAAAAATCTTTTTGCAGAAAAATGTATGTTTAACAACATTTTAAACCAAAATTTCAAAATATGGAGGCATAAGGAATTTCTCTCATTTGCTCTTAGATATATACAACAGACTTCAAGGATTATCCAACAAATATTAAGTAAATCAATTAAAACCAAATATGTGCATCGAACATTTTGAAATCGGAAAAATGTCAAAAAATCTGAATCGGGAAAAAAAGCGCGTTTTTGTAGTAGACTTACTTTTCGTATCTACTATATCTCTGATGTTATTATAGCTCCGTCGAAAATGATCACAATAGAATTTTTTTTGCTACCCACAAAATTTAAACACTTTAAACAATTAATTTTTAATGCTGAAATTAAAAAAAAACGATTTTGTATTTCGAAAGTCCATTGTCACCTTAAGTATCTAAGAGCAATCTATATTACATATGTACAAAATCATTCTGAATACACTTTAGTTGGGTTTATATGGCGCAGGGGGCCATATTTGGCCAAGCTGCGCCAAACGTAAGGCAGACAACGTCAAATAATAGACATACACAAAAGGAAAGTTCTTACTGATACAGAATGTTTTGAAAATAGATTTGTGGGGTGTATTTGTGTGGGTGCACCTTCGAATTCTTAATTAGTTTAAAAATAAGCAAACACGGAATGGAAATGGACAAAATTTGCATCTACGTTGTGCTTGCTTTATACTGAGTTCTAGGATTTTTATTCTTTTTATAAATTAATAATTCTTTTAAATTATAAAAAGTCATATAAGTTATTTAATGTTGAAATTGTACCAAGAGAAAAATTGTTTTAATCATAACCTTTCATACTCTGAAAATCTACAGTTTGATTTGTTTGTTTACAAATTACAACTAACTGTTGTAACTCGTATTTTTTGGTAAGTAGGCCTCGAAGAATAAGTGTAGCAATCATACCACGAAATAAACATACTGCGTTAAAAAACTTGATTTACCACATCCATATTAGTTACATACAATTTTATACTTTTAAATTGTTAAATTAATTGTTAACTGTTTTATTTGTTTAAATTTGAATTGTTGAAAAGAACCTTGAACCAAAAATTATTAGTAATATTGAAAACGCTTGCTGTTATCTTAATTTACTTATAAATTAATATAAAACTCTTTTAAAACAAATCGAATATAATGATTTTCTAAGATATATCCAGATACACCTATATATTGAGTTTGCTGATTAAAAACATGGAGATGGGCTTTAAACAAATGTACTGTTAATATTTAGTAAGGGAAAAAGGGATCTAAAAACAGTCGAATTTGGATCATGTAAACAGCCTAAGCGTAAGAGATTTGTTGAAATCTGAATACAAACTATTGTTATTAATAATTTCAAATAACAATTTTGAAGTTCTTGAGATAAAGAAAATGTAATTTTGAAAAAAAACTTTAAAAATAAAATCATGTAGGTTAAACCCATGAAAGATTGAAATAAATTATAAAATTAGGAGGCCACACGTGTTTAATTAAGCGGTCTATATTTTGAGCTAACAATACTATAAAATATTTCGCAGTTTGTAACAATTACAAAATTAGTGTGTTAATGTCGGGAAGAGAGATTCTGCTTCATATTTTAGTTCAATACTTTATAAGTAACTTCTTTCAATTTAAAATAATTTTAAATTTTGTCTCAATTCTTTTTAACTTCTAAATTTATTCTGTAAAAGTTTGTTAGAGAGATAAATTTAAGTTATAATTGGTGATGAGACGACTATATATAAAGTTTTTAGATAGTTATCTGAAGAAACTGCAATTACATCACAAAACTAATTTTGATGTCCATAGCTACTTACAGCTGTACAGCTGAATTGTAAATAAATAAATGGAGGCTTTTCATAATTAAACTTAATAATATTGTGCAATAAATAGATGAATTGATGAGTATTTTGAGTAGCTACCATTTAACATTTGTAAGAACTTCTTTAACTCATTCTTTTCACTTGATGAAATCTTCCAGTAATAATATAGAGAATACTAGTGATATTGAATTTATGATAGTTTTTTAATTGATACTTTATAATAGTTATGTGTTAAATCAAACTTACATTTTATTAGTTAAAAAACATATAACTTGAATTAATCATTTAACGAATTTTTATTTGTTTAATATCAGTATTAAAATACTTAAATTCCAGGTAAAATAACTTTCAATATCTTTCAGGATGTATTCACATTGCTAATAGAATAAATAAATTCACAATTAAATATTAAAAAGGGATAGCTACCTTCGATAATGATGCGGCGTCCGATCCCTCTGCCTTCTATTCTTGAACCAATTGCTGACCTGCGTCAGCGTGAGGCCCGTTTTCTTGGCCAGTCCCCGTTTCTCATCCGGCGTCGGATATCTGTTCTGCTTGTAACAGTCCTTCAGCGCTATCCTGGACTTCTCCTTAAAACAGTAAATCGTCTCTTCACCGTCCCAAATGGTTTTGGGCAGAGGGAACTTTCGCCTCAGTCTGTACTTGTCCACCGCGCCCAGTGGCCTTCCCCGGATCTTCTCGGCCTCCCTGTAGTGGGCCTTGTACCACATCTGCTGCAGGTCGGTGTGGTACTGCTGGTCGAAGTTGTGGCTCTCCAGCAGTGCGTACAGGTCTTTGTAATTGCCCCTGTGGAAGGCCACCAGGGCTTGCCCCCTCAGCACGGACTCGTTGCCCCGCAGGAGTTCGCTGGGCGGCAGGGACCACAGGAACCTGGCCAGCCTGTCGATGTCCCCGGCCTGCTGGAGGGCCTCGCACATGCAGGCCACCTGTTCCGGAGAGAAAGTCAGATTCTGCTCGGTGAGCAGCTCGCCGAGTTTGAGATTCGGTGACTTGGAGCCACAGAACTCGGTCCGGTTGCTGGAGTTGTTGCCGTTGCTGGTGCTGCTGTAGTCGATGCCGCAGTTCTGGGATGGAGTGGCGCCATTGGTCGTGCCGTCGATGCCGGGGCGGATGGCACCGGAGTGGATTGCAGGGGCGGTGCGCCTCCCGGAGCCGTTACGGGAGACGGCGGCGATGTTGGCCGCAGAGATGCCGACGGAAGGCGCGTCGATGGCGTCGCCCTGGTACCGCAGGGGCGGTTGCCGGCTGGTGATCGCACTTCCGTAGCAGGAAGTGTTCTCCGCCTGTAGCGCTGACATTGATCCTCGAGTTGCAGTTATCCTTTCAGAAGTTGAAATCGCCGAGACAGTGGCAATACAGCTAATGTACACAATCTACATTGGTGAAAGTCCCACGATTCTCACTTTGAAAAGAAAATCCTCAAAACACAAATCAGATTCATAAAATACGTTCTTATTGATGCATATTGTCATCAACGAAACAAGATTGGAATTTCAATAACTTCTACCTGGAAAGCTACAGTAAAAATGTCGGTTCTATTCCAATATAATCCGACAAACGAAAAGTACTTTCTATTACATTTCCCACTCAACTTTCAGCACACACTCGGGTTATTAATTAGCAATTGAAAATACTTAGCGTCGGCACGGGGAAAAAATCAAATAATTTCCTCACAGAGTGAGAATTTTTATTATATTTCATCCAGCCATTAAAATCACAGGAAGTTGAGTATCAAATAAGGCATAATTCACTTAAATGATAAAAAAGACGCCACCTATGGCAAGAAAAGAAGGCAGCAACCAAACAAACAAAAGAGACAGCCTGCTTAAAGTCCACAACTTAAGGAGACGAACTTAAAAATCATCCAATTATCCCTGCAGCAACGTTTGTAAATAAATTTCGGAGGGAGCAGCGGCGAAGATGAGTGAGATCCGAGGCGAGCGAGCAGCGAAGTCATACTTTAATGATGTACCCCGTATCTGGTTAGAGATCTGGTTACGCGTAACACACGGGCGGGACGCGCGGCATTATAGCCTTCGCAAATGATGGACGTGTGAACGGGCGATCACTTTGGGAGGTTGCCGGCTCATTTGCGCTCGCCAATCGATTCTTGGCGGCTTTTCTGCAGCGCCAAGAAGCGGTCGTGTGGGGAAACCCGACACACAGGGGCAAGTTCGGGCGATCGTAGGTGGAGCAAAAAATAGACATTTCTTTTTACCAAGAAGGAAAGAGGATTTAGCCTGTTGTTTCAAAATAAATTCTTGAGGATGTTTAAAACATCGATGTAACGCATCTTTCATAAAATAAAAGTCAATTTTAATTTGATTCAAACAAATTTAACTTTCAAGTTGTATTGTTTTGTAATAGTCAGTTGTGTTGCTCCAACGTGACGTAAATTCAACTCCCTACCAATAGTGTTTTATAAATAATTTTTTATTTCCAATTCAGACGTCAGTGAACAAAGGTCCTTAAGCAGAGTACAGCTACGCAAAAATACAAACATAAATAATTTTTACATACATATTAAAGAACAAAATGAACTAAAATACGGAATTCCTCTTTTTAAATAAAACACAGATCATTTTTATTTTGAATTCTAATCTCTATTTTTGTTTAATTTATTATAAATCTTTTTACGAAAGAGTGATTCAAAAAATTAGGCCTGCCCAGTCCAAACTTTTAACGTCCTTAGAAAAGAAAAACGTAATCTTAAATAATTGAATTCGTTTTTACATAAACTACGATCGTGTTCCAAAAGTTTGGAAATTATAGATTGCGAAATTCTTTATAGCGGGTCAAAATCAGTCTTAAAATTGTTTTTAATTTTCGTCCACAAACAGAACTTCGAAACACTATGTAAAATTAATTTCCCCAAATTCATAGCAGTATTTTGTATATTTCTAAATTCATTTGGAAAATGTATTGAACTATTATACATTTCTAGTTTAAAATTTTTTAATAATAATTCTTAGATCCAGTGGCAAATTCCAGACTGTCCATTGAAACATTCATTAGATGTTATCCACTGACTGAAGATAAAGCTTCTTGCAAAATAAATGGAAATTTTAAAACATTGTCCTATTCAGGGGCTAACTCCTGAACTCATTTCAACCACTCATTTTAATATGCTATCTTCACCTAAAAACAAAGCCTGTGAACTATAAACTGTGCAGATTCGATTCCTCGTCTGCTATCCTGTCTATCTTTCTCTTCTGTATAAGTAAAATTTTTCTTATGGGTATGTATGACCATTTACTAGACGGGAAATATTGCGTAGTGCAGCTTGGACAGATCTGGCCCTTGTTCCATAAATAAACCGAGCGTAACATTAAAAAGGATAACAAGAAAAAGTAACGATTTCACTTAGTTGTACGCTTTTTCACATTTAATGTGATGTTATCAACTGGAAAGTCTTGCTTTTTGTAATGAAGCATACTATATATTTACTGATGTTAATTGCAACTAGATAGGTCAATACTTTACAATTATAATGTATCTAATATCATGTACTTAATTTAGCATTATTTATACTTGTCTTTTAATGTGAATGTCATGTACTAGGGCAATCTTTATAAGAATGTAATCTATTACGCCGTCTTGGGGAAATTATAGGATTGGAGAAAAGTTACGGTTCATATATGCTTGTTTTCGGAACAATTTATTTATATACATTTCATTGCAAACATTATGCGTCAATTTGTTACATTTACCCCTCGTGTTTGGAGAAGAAGTGTCAGGTGCCTATCGTATAAATATAAAGAGGTGCTTTTAGGGTTTCATGCCCTTGTCTTGATATGTCGGCAATACGACCTTATGAGTGGTTTCAACAGATTTCACGGTGGATAGATTTGACGTTCATCAACCCGCAAGTACTCAACGGTCTTTTGTTGGATCGAGCCTCGAACTAGCAACCCTCCTGTTGCTAATCAAAGACTATCAGCTGGGCTATCGCGGCCCCAGAAATATTGGGAGTTGACCAAACGCTTTATCGAGTGAATTCTTTAGCAGTGAATTCTAAAAGAAGATGGCTAGTTGTTCTTATGGAGATAAGTAGCAAATTAACGTCGCACTGGACTAACACAACGGGCGATGACGGTCCGGGATCAATCCCAAAGGTAAATATCTTTAACAGATTTGGAAAATTGAAAATTTTAATTTTTCAGTTTGAGTCGTACCACTTTTCTCGAGAAAGTTCGATGCATCGCTTCCGCCATCTGACCTCAAAAGTCATCAAAATCAAGACGGCCGCAAGATGCTACCACTGCTTAAAGTAGAAAATCGATAAACTGTAATATTATCATTCAAAGGGGCTTCTTCCTTTGTTCATTCCCACTCGTACTCTAAGAAATTGCTTAATAATGATCCTTTGCTTGATGTGCAAATCATGCTCTCTTCGCTTGATCTCAATGCGTTCTAGCATAAAAATAGTTGAGTTATTTTGTCAACTTTTTTTTAATGCCCAGTCAATTAATTGAAAATTTCCCCATTGTGGTACAACATGCACGGATTTACGAACTACTTTGAGTGATCCTGGTGCACCACGGGGGTGGGGTATGGTTCACGTTTTACCTCACATGCTTTCCACACATTCTAGACATAACCCGCTTATAGAGGCCACACATTCATTCAGGAAAAACAACCAAGTCTTATAGTGAGGTTCTCGGGAGTTCAATTAGGTGATTGGTGTTAACGAAAACAAAGCGCTTCTACAAGTGATGTCTTTAGCGCTGATTCTGGTTCTAAATTTATCATTCGGTAACGAATGCGATAGCAGGAATATAATGGACATAGGGAGAAAAATCGAAGGCAATTGCCACTTATGCTTTGCGTACGGCAGTCTCCTCCTGACGCTCTTTCACACCTATTCGAAAATCGACTGACCTAAGGTCAACTGCTTTCTCATCGGAACCGCACTATGCCTTAGATTGGAACATTGAATCTTTCGATCCAGAAGTCAAGTGATCACTAGACCGATTGTACCGCTTATTTTGTTTAATAGAAAGTATCAATTTAAGAAACTTTTGACTAAAGAGAAACTAAATGACTTTTAACATATACTGGGAGACTTGGACTTGCGAAGGATGATCTGTTCATACATCCGGAAACAGTATGGTCGATACCTGGGTAAACCTATGGAGGTAACAACATACTATTCCCTGAAATTTTGCTGAGAGTATTTTGATTTTTTTAAATTGTCTCGTTCAGCTAAATCAAATCTATTAAAATACCAGTACAATTCAATTATTTCAGTATTACTTCCCCGTTAGCTCTCACTGCTTCACGTAATTTGGAAAAATCTTGTAAATTATGCATCAGCTTTTCAAATTTCCTGGAAATCATGGGGCCACGGTGGCCTGGTTGGAAGAGTAACAGATTTGCAACCGGAGAGTTGCGAGTTCGAATCCAACCAAACACAGTTATGTACAAAGGAGCCTGGTGCACGTTAAATCTATCGTAGCCTCAAATCTCCTCACGTTGGCGTGGTGTGGAAGTTTGGAGAGTGGGGTGCAGAGTCAGGTGTCGCCTCGTCATCTGACCGTGGTTCAAAATTACGTGGTGTTGTCCTCAGACTTTTCCATTTGGGATTGATCCCGGACCGTCACCAATAGCCCCTTGTACCAATTGCTCCAGTGTGACGTTGATTGAAAAATACCTAAATACCTGGAAATCATGTTTGGAGTTGACTAACCAATATCGAACTGAAAGCACGCACCTGTTTGCCTTCTGCGTAAACTTACTGTTCTCTTTATCTTTCACCACACTCCTCTAATATATTTATTTTCTAATTGCCACTTAATTTGCCTTCGTTTGAAATGAAAGTAATACTTAACGATATAACTTGAAATTAATTTTTAAAATTCGAATTTGAAATCTCTCAATGCATACATCTTATTTTTAAATCCGGTAGAAAATTTTTCCGTAGGCACATTTGACTCTCGAGCGAAATTACGTGACACTTGATCTAGTCGTTGTCAAGTAACAAATACAAAGCGTGTCTGGTTTTCACGCCACGAAAGTTGGTAATTGAATTAACGTCGCACTGGAGCTTTTGACTGGAACTGGCTTTTGACTAGGCCCGAAGGAAAAGAACCGAGGACAACACTTCGTAATTTTAACCACGGTCAGATGACGAGGTCAACACCTCACTCTTCAAACTTATACACCACACCAACATGAGGATATTTGAGGCCACGACAAATTTATCGTGTAACCAACCCCACCTACGCGAGGATCTTTGGTTGACTCGAGTTTCGAACTCGTAGTCATACGGTTACTATTCCGCTACTCTTCCAACCGGGCTACCACGACCAATTCACGTCATAAAAGAGAAACATACATATAGAGTTACTTGGAAATGAATAAAAGCACGACTGCATTAAGCTTAATACACTGCTGGCCACCGTAAATGCAACACCCTGAAGGAAGCATGCAAATAATATGAAATTTACAACATGCATTAGCGGAGGTGAGATATGTAAATGATTAGAATTTCAGCGCAGACGCACATCACGCGCGCCTGTGGCGCCACTTCAAAGCGCTATTTAAGGCTTGGAGATTTCGACGATTTCAAGTACGGCAATTGTGTTTTTCTTGTGGTTTTTTCAAAAAAACGATCAATTATGCCTCGTAGAAAACAGCGATCATCTTTTGATCAAGTATCCGAGTTCGACAGAGGAAGGATAGTGGCCTACCGAGATTGTGGATTATCTTTCAGGGAAATCGGTAGTCGTGTTGGACGAAACCAAACAACTGTAATGCGGATATGTGATCGTTGGATGCAGGAGGGTACGACGGACCGACGTGTTCGATCGCATCCACCTCAGTGTACCACTTCACGTGATGACAGGCATATTGTGCGTATGGCAGTGACGGATCGCTCAGCCACATCACGAACCATAGCACAGCAGATTCAGTCTGTACCGCATCATCCAGTGTCTGCGCGTACCATTCGACGCCGTTTACAGCAGAGTGGTCTGTCCGCAAGACGTCCATTGCTTCGTCTACCCTTGACGCAGAACCACAGACGTTTCCGCCGCCAATGGTGCGATGAAAGAAGGATGTGGACGGCAGAATGGAATGAAATTGTCTTTACTGACGAGTCACGCTTCTGTCTGCAACACCACGATGGTCGGATTCGAGTCTGGAGACACCGTGGAGAGAGGATGCTGAACAGCTGCGTTATGCACCGCCACACTGGTCCTGCACCGGGTATTATGGTATGGGGCGGTATTGGATATCACTCTCGCACTCCTCTAGTACGCATTGCCGGTACTTTAAACAGCCAGCGCTACATCACTGAGGTGTTGGAACCAGTTGTCCTTCCTTACCTTCAGGGCTTGCCCACAGCCATATTTCAACAGGATAATGCGCGACCACACGTGGCACGCATTGTCCAAGGGTTCTTCGTCAATCGCCAGATTGAATTGCTTCCCTGGCCAGCTCGCTCTCCGGATCTTTCGCCGATAGAAAACATGTGGTCCATGGTTGCTCAACGATTGACCCAGAATACATCCCCAGCTGCCACACCAGATCAACTTTGGCAACGTGTGGAAGCTGCTTGGTCTGCTGTACCCCAAGAACACATCCAAAGTCTCTTTGAATCAATGTCGAGGCGTGTGGCAGCGGTGATCTCCAACAATGGCGGCTACTCTGGCTACTGATTTTGGCAGGAACCACACTTTCACAGAATCTATAAATTTAATCATTTGATACTTGGTCAACATGTTATCTACAAAATAAATTTTGTTGTGATATCTCTTGTCTTTCTTGGTGTTGCAATTTGGGTGGCCAGCAGTGTATGTTTAATGTTTTCTGAGTTGTGAGGAATGGAATCTGAGTTAACTTTTAATTTTCTTTAAGTTATCGAAAAAAAATTTCATGGGCGATTTGGAATATCAAATGGTTTTGCGAAAAAGAAGATTTCTATGATTTGTACGTCGATAGGAAATATATCTCAGGGCAACAGTGGTGGTTTGTCTGTTGAGGATGTGGAAAATTCCAAATGGGTGGGTATACTTGAGGGCTATCCGAAGATTTTCAAAATTCTTAATTTTTAATAACTAAAAACATTGTGAAAACAGATTATTTTCCGGCCTATTTAGCTTTTAAGTCCAAACTCCATTACTACATCAAATTAAAAATATTTATTCTTTAATTTTGGAAACTATTATCACTCAGATTGATATTAAACGCAGCATCGTAAAGCATATGGAATTTTCAAACTCCAAGAGAACTCCATTTTATGCTTCAAATTTCAAAAACCATAAATTGCCTCCGAATTCGCTAGTTTTCCAACCCATTTCAACAGGACTCAGTTCAAAATTTCAAGTAACTTTGATTTTGGATATTATATTTTTATACCTTAACATTTAATTGGTATAAATCATAACATATTGCTTTAAATTTCAATTTTTTGCATTTCATATTTAGCAATCTGAATTCGGAATCGTAGAGTATCCGAGAAGTCAACGTTTAGATCTGTCTTGCAAGGACTTCCACAATTTACTGTGGATAATTTTTCCAACGACCCATAATCCATCGATCAATACCATCTATCAATTTAATCCAACAGAAAATTCTTCATACATAAAATAATTATGCATTTGTTTAGGAACCTAACAAGCAAGAATATATTACTACAAAAACTCACAAATGTTATCATTTTCCCAGCAAGACGGTCCCTCAAGGTTGACTTCTAGGATGCTGTACCATTGATGAAGAATGTAAAATATCAAAGGAAAAAATCAAAATTTAATAAAATGTTGTTTTATACAATTAACTGTTCAGATGTAATAGTTAATCAGTAATATTTAAATAATAGGTAATATTTAAAATCAAAGTTATTTTGTAGGGGTAGGTAATTAACGTCGCACTGGAGCAACAAACACAACGGGCTATTGGCGAAGGTCCGAAATCAATCCCGAAGGGAAAGATCCAGGGACAACACCTCGTAATTTTGAACCACGGTCAGATGACAAGAACAACAACCAAGCTGGCACCCCACTCTCCAAATATCCACACTATGCCAACGTGAGAGCATTTGAGGCCACGACAGATTTAAAGCGCAACAACCCCCGTGTAAACGACGGTCTTTGACCGGGTTTCGAACTCGCAATGATTGCTAATCCGTTGCTCTTACAACTGGGCTTACCGAGGCCCCAAAGTTATTTGTAATTTTGAACTGTGAATTCTGTGAAATCAAGTTGAAAAAGTACCGAATTTAAAGGAAAAAACAATCTAGGCTTCTTGAAATTAAAAGTATATGAACTGGAATTCTCTTAGAGTTTGAGAGAAACTTTCAGAGCCATGCTTAGGATTCTTTTCCTTTTAATTTCATATATTTGACACTCACATTTCTCAAAAGCATGAAATGAACTAATGAATTTGCAATGTTTCTCTAAGTACTGTTTTACTAAATTCTAAACAATATTTCGCTTTCATTTAAGATGTGCGCTTATGTAAGAATAGACTATTTCAAATTTCGCAAATGAATCTTAAATCATTGAGTTGTGAAGAATGTATCGCAGAAGTATTGAACAATAAACAATTTAGTATTATTGATGCAAATTTTAGATGCTGAGATCATAAAAAAAATCGAAATTTCGATCTATATTTCGAATTTCACATTGTGATATTTTTAACTCCTCGTGCGTATATTCATTATTTTTATATTATTTTTTATTTCACCTCCATTATAAAATTGCAAACTTTGAAAGAGGCGATAAACAAGCCAAATCTGGTTACCTGGCTCCCC
Organism: Meta bourneti; assembly: GCA_933210815.1. Classification (NCBI taxonomy): domain Eukaryota; kingdom Metazoa; phylum Arthropoda; class Arachnida; order Araneae; family Tetragnathidae; genus Meta; species Meta bourneti. Next base: position 71,025,966 of record OW119929.1, on the reverse strand, counting down.
ACCTCTCGTCTCAACCTCAAGTCTCGATAACGCGTTCCCATTGGCGAGGAAATTCAATAATTCAGCCAATGGTGGATGGGTATCGTTTGTCTCACGTTCTCTCCTCTTATTCTCTTACACAGATGATGCTTTGATACCGGAAAATGTCTTTGTGGGTTTAATTTTTCGCAACGAGCAGTCGATTTAAAGATCATAATAGCCTCTAATAGTATCGTTTTCTTTTTATAAGTTTTTATTCTATAAATTGTCGTTTCTACATCTATATTTGGAGAGACACCAAAAAGTTAAGTGATACAATTATGAAGTTTATAACTGCGGCGCGCTGTTTTTGTTAGCTGCATGTGTACTTTTAGTCACGTGCTTCTAAATAAAAATAGGTTGGGCTATTTTGAAAGCAAAACGTGATTTATGTCACGTGTTTGTTTATCCTTCCTGTATTTCCTGGACGAGTGTTTGAAAGGTTTTGACTTTACAAAAATGTTTTTAAATTTTGAGTTTTTGTGTCATTTTGTAAAACAATACTAGGTGATATAGTATATTTAATGCAATAGTGCTACCTTCCAGTTAAAAACTTGCAGACAAAAAAATTCTTCGAATAATTACCTCTCGATACCAGAAGTATAGTACCTGATATAGTCATCACCGTTTGACTACCACCCAGTAGTTCCCAGGTTCGAATCCCGGTTTTTAAACGCATGGATGTTGGTATTTGGCTCTGTTAGGAGTAACGGTGGTGGTGGTTATGGTTGCTTCCCTCATAAATAACTGCTAGTTCGCCCGTTGTAGTGCAAAAGGCCGAAGAAGTCAGTCAGGTTTAAATCCTCCAAGTGGTTTCGACGAGATATCTCGTAAATCAAGATTTAATTAATTTTGCTACTGACGAGATATCTCGTCATCAAGTTACTGCTGATTTTTTAATGGTGATTAGATCGAGATCTGGTCAGTTTTCTTCTAATGACGAGATACCTTGTCGTGATAACCACCAGAAGGGTTAAATAAAATACTGAGTACATAGTAATGGGATTTTAGTAAGCTACTAATATCAGGAAATTCAGTTGTTCTTTCCATATTTTTCAAATGAATCAATTCTTTGACGAGAAAGATTTCATTAGAAAGTGCATTAAAACATCTAATCCACAAATCATTTAAAACTGAACTTATGTTTTAAGCCGAAGGTCCTTATCTAAATAGACCTCGAGTAGTAAAAAACGATAAGCCAACTAAACAATTTTTTTCTGTTAGGTTTAACGTCATCTGACCGTGGTTCAAAATTACGTGGTGTTGTCCTTGAATCTTTCTCTTTGAGATTGATCCCGGACAGTCACCAATAGCCCGTTGTGTTGCTACAGTGCGACGTTAATTAAAATACCTACCTACCTGTTAAGGTTTTATCTTACAATGAATGTTTTTCAATTTATTTTAACAAAAAATATAAATAGACATTTTGTTTTATTACTTTATTTCAAATTCTGCAGCTTTATTATTTCATTGTTTTCTTTTATCTTTAAATTCCTTTAATAGCTTAAAATGTGTAAAAATCTTTGGAAAATGAATTCTGAAGGTTATGAAAGACTTCTTTTGTTGTCTACAAAATTTTGGTATGAAAACTTCGAAGAAATGATAAAATTTTAATCGAATTTTTACCAATTCTAGTTTAGAGTGATTAAAATATGTGTAGTTAAGAGTATACTTGATCGGGTCGCCAAATTTTCTTATTGAAGGATTAAATCATTTTTCTTCGATACTTTTCAAAACCGTGATTAGCCACTCCGAACAATGAAAAGTAGATTCTAAAAGAAAATTTAGTAATTTATCTAAGTGCTGCATACGAAAATAGGATGAAATTTAATAAAGTACACTTAAATTTTTAGCTATGGTTGAATATTGTAAAGTATAGCTCGTTTAAATGAAAGCGTATAATAGATGACGCGAAAGTGCATATCGTTCCATGTGTACACATAGTTTGAAGATGTAATTAAACTTTAGTCAACTAACGTAGAATATTAAAGACTATAGTATTTAGTAATATAACTTTGAAGAACTTTTTCTAATAAATTAAGCAATATTAAGAGGAAAACTGAAAGCATAATTACGCAAGTAGACACGAAGAGGAAAAAACACATAATTTGTTTGGAAGTGGTATGATTGCAAGTAATTAATTCAAAATTGCCTGAAATTTAGATGGAATTGGTTTTGGGGGTTTTATGGCGCAAGGTCGAAACTTTAAATAGAGGTCCTTATTGTAGTTTGAATCGGTATAAACTATAAAAATCAGAAATTATATTTGTCTCCACCTGTAGTCTACGGTGAGTCTAAGGTCTCTGTGAATTAAAGAATCATATAGGTAGGTATTTTAATTAACATCACACTGGAGCAACACAACGGGCTATTAGTGACGGTCCGGGATTAATCCCAAAGGTAAAGATCCGAGAACTCATAATTTTGAACCACGAAGAATCATAGAAAAACATTTCTTAACCTTTAATTCGAATTTGCCAATATTTACAATTTCCGCAGACCCACGGTTCCCATGAGAAGACAATTGACCTTGGGTCAGTCGATTTTTAAAGAGGTGTGAAAATTCATTAGAAGGCTGCCGTACTCAAAAGCATTAATTGCAATTACTATGGATAGCTTTCTCTCCGCCAACTCACCATCGAGTCGTAGGCGGCGCAGGTTGGATTCCTGTCAAGTGCATTCCTCCCTGGGTGTATTTCTCTTCTTCTGTGTCACTAAAACTTTCATTGTGTGTGTCTGTTACTTGATATTGTATGTCTTGTGTCTGGCCAAATACGGCCCTTGCGCAATGAAACCCCAACCAACCAACTCTCCGCCAACTCATCACTGATATCGCTTACGGCAGCGAACAATATATTTGGAACCAGAATCCGCGCTAAATAGCCAATTGTGGAAGCGCTTTGCTTATGTTTCGACCTATCACTCAATTTAAAGAATAAATTGAGTCAAAACCACGCCAAATTTGGTCAAAACCACGCGACTCAAACGCCAACTCGCCGGAGACGGACTATAACTAAACATCGTTTTCTTTCATAAAACTCATCCAAAAGTATGGCCGTGGTGGACCAGTCGCTGGAGTCGCGGATTAGCAACCGGAGGATTGTGAGTTCGAAACTCGATCCAACCATAGACCGCGTGTACTTGGGCGCACGTTATATTTGTCGTGGCCCCAAATGTCCTCACGTTGGCGTGGTGTGGAAATTTGGAGTGGGGTGGTAGCTATGGCATTGATGTCGCCATCTGACAGCGGTTCAAAATGACGAGGCGTTGTCCTTGGCTTTCCCTTCAGGACTTATCCCGAACTTTCGCCAATAGCCAGCTATGTTGTACCAGAGCGACGTAAATTCAACTTCAACTACCTACTTCATCCAAAAGTAAATATTTTTAGCATTACCAAAGGCAGTGTAAGGATATTTTATTACTCCAGAGGACGGGGTGCGCAGTTTTTTAGAACTATTAAAAAGTATTGAATGTAGTTGGTGGATTCTGTAGCCTTCTACTAGTCACCTCCAAACTCTCGTAGCGCTGACGACTATGTTGGTATCTCACTCTTTAGTAATAACTCTTTGGGAGCTACGTTACGAGCCTCACCTTTCATTTTTCGCTCTACCACTCATACGCAAAAGCAAGACGCTCTGTCTCCTGTTCCCTTAATTAAAACAAGTTCGTCTTCGAATAATAATGCAACCTTTTTGTAAAATAAAGCTTTGTAAATTCATAGTTTAAGAGATATTAAAGTTAATTATTTAATGATAATGGATTGATCTGGAACTAACTTTGCATGTATAAATTACTATTGCGCGTGGATCGAACTGGGTCCGCGCGACCAGTAGTATTGAATAGGTGATTCTATATAGTATTGGATAGATGGTTCTATATAGTATTGGATAGATGGTTCTATATAGTATTGGATAAATGATTCTATATAGTATTGGATAGATCGTCCTATGTAGTATTGGATAGATGATTTATTAGTATTGAATAGATAGTTCTATGAAGTATTGGATAGATGCTTCTATGTGGTATTGAATAGATGTCAATTAGAAATTGACTAGGGTTGTCTTAACTTTGATTCAGTTGTTCCGAATGCATCTTATTGTATTATCATGCGATCGTTTATCAAGTAGTGTTAAGTTTCAGAAACGATTTCTTATTGAAATTGGTGGCAATGTTGATTTCATTTAATCATTGATATCGAAATATTCAGACTCTGAACCAAATATTGGATAACGCGCTCATTCTGGAACCTGGGAGTCACTTCACTTCACTCCAACAGAATCCGGATCAATCTGAATCCAAAGGAAATTGACTAACGTAGATTCGGGTGCTGGTCCGGATTCAGGCAATGTGAAAGGCTCTGACGAATAAGCTACTTCTGGGTACGGCTTTCCCGAATGTTCGTTAATCAGTTTCTAATGGATTCAGATTGATCTGGATTCTGTTAGTGTGAAGCGATCATTAGTGCCCAGAAGCGAAGTCAAGCTTCCTGGAACCGGTGGAAATGAAGCTGATGCTGTCCCTGTCCAAAACACAATTTTGATAATAAGCATAATATATATTCATGTACTATATCAATTTTGTAAATAAATTATTCATATTGATTTTTGAATGATATTAATTACTAACTACTACAATGCATAAAAATTAATTGGTGATGGTTCCCCGGGATTCCCGAAGGGAAGTATTTGAGGACAACACCTCGTAATTTTGTGCCACAGTTAGATGACGATATCAACACCTCACTCTTCAAACTTATACACCACGCCAACATGAGGATATTCGAGGCCACGACAAATTTATCGTGTACCAGCCCCGACAAATTTATCGTGTACCAGCCCCGACGAACACAACGATCTTTGGTAGGATTGAGTATCAAACTCGCAACCCTCCTGTACTAATCTGCGACTCTAACTGCTGGGTTACCGTGGCACTTGTGCTCTTGAGACGTTTGTTTAGAAGATAGTTTTATTGTTTTGTCCCTTCTCTTTTCCTTAATAGGAATAGGATTGTAGGGAGCTCATGAAGGTATGAATTCACTCTTTAAAGCATTGTATTCTAAAAATGGATATGGAAATTAAATTCTTTCGAGGTTACAACCTCGAAATCACAACGAAACAGTATGTGGCGATATGCATAACCAAGGGCGTGTTTGGAAGATAGTTGGTGCAAATTTTGGAATCGTGACACTAAAGGGTCTAACATAGGAATAGGTTCTGCTCCGCAGGCACTAATCCGCAACTTCATACTCTGCAAACGCAGTGCAAAGTTAGCATCAGTGCTCGAGGTGTTCATACAACCTACAAAGACCAATCTTCTATCGTTTCTTAGGATTACATAATTATCCTTGTTTCACGGCACCTGGTGCAGCGTCACAACTTCAATTCAAAGACCTTTTTACTGTTCTGTTCTTGTTATCGTTTTGTTTCTACTCATCGGTTCGGTAACTCGGAGTACTTTTTGTTTCATTTTCCCGCATTCAGTTCAGTTCACTGCAAAGTAGCAGCTGAAACCTTACTGTTCCTTAACCCTCCTGTTGATTTCCAGGACCAGGTATCTTTTCAATAGCAAACCTGACCAGATCTTGATGGACGAAATATCTCGTCAGAAGAAAAAACCTGACGAGATTTCGATCTCGTCATCATAAAAAAAAATCGGCAATACTTTTCTTGATGACCATACATCTCGTCATTAGCAAAATTGGTCGCATCTTGATGGACGAGATATCTCGTAGAAAGCACTTGGAGGGAGGGTTAAGTTTTGCTCGCCAGAGCACTCCTTTGACAAGGGCAAAATTGTGCTTTAAATTTTGACAAAAGCTTTTAAATTAATATTTTTTGAAATGCTGCCCCAATCACACCCTCCCCTGTTAGTACCTTTTTAGTTTCAGGCAAAAAACTTGACGAGACGAAACACACCTAATATTTTTCATTTGCAAGACGAAGGGATGGAAAAGGGGACCCATACTCCAAAAAAAAATGCACCCTATGTACTTCTCGGCAGTGCATTATACAGCGCTGAATGGATGCATGTAGTCATTGTTGTGGGCACAATGAGGTGCGAAGGCTTTTACGGTCAGGGGGGTTCCCACAATCACAACCCTAAAAGGACTCGCGGCACAATGCAAGGAGGACATTATGGCTCCGGGATGTTTGTGTAGACGGAAGCGCGCGTGCGAGCCCGAAGACTTCGACTACAGACTGACTGGAATACGTGTGGATGTGTATACCTTGATGGAAAGATTGCTGTGTTTGGCGATTTATTGCTCCTGAGAATCAAAAATTAAATAGACTTAATTCGTACATTACTCCTTTACTTAGCATTGACTGTGGGAGAGTTTTTCATGCATTTTTTAATTAAAGTAAGAGAATTCACGTGAGCTTTGAAGCACAAAACACTCCGTTTCTTCCTGGTATTCTTGATATCCAGCAAAGCTCCCTGGATTGTCATTGCATTTTAAAGGTTCAAGACTGCACTAAATTGCTTTTGCGAAACTTAGTAGCGGGCACAGAAGATATATATGATTTTCGTGAGAGGAGTTAAGATCTTTCCAACATGTCTAAGCTCCCAGCAAATCCTTCACAAATTTTAGATTACAGAGGCTGTTCGGACATTTTTTGAACGATTTTGATGAGCTGTAAAAAAATTGTATGCCCTACAAAAGAATTTTATTTTCACAGCAATTAAATAGTTAAAGTATAACTTATCGTCTGCTAACTCAGAGTTTTGTTTACTTTCAAAATGGCGCTTTTAAATAAGCAATGGATGCAAGGCTATATTTCCTCTCTTTCCGAAGAGAATTATGCTTATTCAATTATTAAAAAACGCTGTAAAAATCATGGTTTTTCGATATTTAAAGGTACGATAAGTAATATTAATGAGAAAGGAAAAAAGCGTAAAAGTGGAAAAATACTTCCAAAAAAGTATCCAAAAAAGAAAACATTTCTGAGAATATTTGTAAGGTAAGATTTTTAATTTTAAAAGAGAATCCGCCAAGTCAAAGGATATAGCAAAGTGAACGTGAGAACTTCCTCACGTTCACTTTGGACCACTGCCAGATGTTGTAGATGCCGCGTATGTACACCAAGGATATCGCAATGGGGAGGAGACTACATTAGTACTGCAAGCTCCCCATTTTAGGGTGTATACTCATTTCAGATGATTAAAACATCGATCCAAGATAACTATTAATAGGAACTCACGATTTTTATGTTTAAAATTTATTTCTTCTTTTTTTCATTTATTTATAGAGCAGTCAGTCTTCGGGTGTGATAAAAAAATAATTTTTGACTTATAACTCCAAGATGAATAGAAGTTGAATCAAAAGGAAAAGGGAGCCGAATCCCTTATTAAAGAAGAAATATAGATATTATTATTTCTCCAAAGTAAATGAAGCATGAGGCCCTTTTGTAAATGGGATATAAAGTAATGGACAACTATTTGTTGTTGAGGCAATGATAAAATGTTAAACATTACATTGTACACTATTTTTAAAGAGATCAAATAGGATAAGATGGGGCGAGTGCTAACTAAAGTTCTATAAAAGTTCATATTGAACCCATTACAACTCTACCAGTAATTAAAAAAACATTCTTAACACACATTCCCAGGCTCTTTACTTTTATATTTAAACTCTTATTTTTATGAAGTTCCATTGATTTAATTTTAAAAAAGTATTTTCCAATGCTGTTTCATGGGGTTGCACTTCCCTATATGACGGGCAAGTGCATAATCATGGACTGTTTTCTTGTTTATAATATGAGAGGGAAGGATCATATAATTTCATTCACTTCCATCTTTCGTCTGCGCAACTTCCCTACTGATATTCGAAGCTCTCTAGCAGTGAAACTAATCTATAGGTCTCCTTCAAGCATTCCAGCAGGTGGAAGCCCCTCCTTCAATTACACATTTTATATCCAGTGGAGACGTGGATGCACTTTCCCCAAATTCTAAAAGTGTCTTTTTGCTTTTTTAATGTGTGGCATTCTTAAGCCCCCACAGACCCCTACGTAGGTGCGCGTCCCCTGTGTGAACGATGTATCTGTAGGCCAATAAGTCCCAACTACTAGATTCTTGGAGCGTGTGCCGGTGTAGGGCTTGGTGTTTTGATTTTCTGGTTTCTACAAGTGGGTAAGCAAAGGCGAGCCAGCTTCCTACAAACTCTTCAGTAAAGCTTTTGGTTTCCTTGTGTTTCAGAAACGATTGAACCATTTAGAAGTTCTCCAGGTCTTACTAACCTAACTGAATTGGGTTGCAGTTCTGAATTTGCAGTTCATAATGTTAGTCTGCCATCTAATAGGTCCCGGGTACGCATCCAGATATGTAAGTGCATGGATGTTAGGGATTGTCCGTTAGGAGTAATGGATGCCTACCCATTAGGGTGCCCCTTCAGAAATAGATGCCAGTTCGCCCCTTGTAGTGCCTAAAACCGAAGAGGTCGGGCATTTAAAAAAATCTGATGTAGGTTCGGCGTGTTCTAATCACCCCTATTCAAAATGGGTAAATAGCACCCTCTCGAGAAATGCACATCATAAAATGGAGACAGGATCATTCCTTGAACATTGGCTCCCCACGTGGAGAACTCAAGAACATTCGATGTCTCAAACAAGCTGAACTTGCTCTAAATATTTTTAATAATTTAAATGAAACTCTGGAGATTAAAATACCCATAGATTCATAGTTACACATTGGTCCATTTGTTTAAACACGATAAGAACAAAACTATCGAATTTCCCAATTTCCTGATCTGCATGATTATTGGTAATGATGCAAGGATATTTTTTCACACTAGTCCTTGTGAGTTCCCGGTAATCAGGTTCGATTACTGCAACTTACCATGGACCAATTGGTGAGATCTTGATGGATTGATCTCTTCGAAACCCCTTGAAGGGTTAGCTAAATTTTACTTTAACTGTTGTTTAAATACTAACAATCAGCTTTTATAACGCTTCCAAAATGATTATAATTCGTAGTTTTGGAGCCAAAAGCTGATTGTATTTCTCGTCATCATGAAGTGAGTTTCTGTGCTATAAGCCAACGATTTTACTGCAGAATTATCTCAATCAGCTAAACACTTTGTTACACTTTTAAATATTATGCAATGGTTTCTCGACATTCTCCTCCCTAATTTGCAGTGTTTTCTGCTCAGTGCTAGTCGAAAAATCCCCAGTTCCTAGGCAAAAGAAGGATTACACTTGTGACTTAAAAAACACAGCCCGCTCGCGTACCAGTGCCAGAGCACTACAACCCTACCTACAAAATACACAGCAGCGGGACAATCGGTAATTCTATGGGGATATTTTCACAGGGAGCTACGTCTATGGGAGACGTATGGCGCAAAATGGGCAACAAATGGGTGAGCTGATCTTTTTGACAGAATACCTGGTTTGGGGCCCCCAGTAATTGAGGTTTAGAGCTGCAGGGGGCACCCATCGCAGCGGGGGACAGTTTTGTATTGCCACAAAATAAAATTTCACGATGCATGGGCGGACAATGTGGGGCGACATCTTGTCGCGGTCCCCGCTGAAGCAGAGGAGGAGAAAAACTGAGGTTTTTTATTCATAAAGTGACAGCATTTACGTTTACATTATCTGTGCGTCCTTTGTGCAAGGGCCAAAGTTTTCAGTGCGCTCATTTTTTTATTTGTTTCTTATTTTCATTCGCTTGGCAGTTTTATTTACGTACACACACGATGCTTTTCTTCTATAATATTCTTTCTTGGTTTTAAAGTGAAGTTATTGTTTTAAATAATGTATGAAATTTATTACTTTAACGTGGGATTAAATTTCTACAAAACATGTAAATTCAAAATTTCCATTTTGTTTTAGTGTTTGTGCTTTGCAATAGTTGTAACTTTTCCATATGAAACTGAAAAATGTTTTGAAAGTTATGTATAGTTTAGCTTTTTTTTTTTTGAAGACGAAGTTTGATGTGTGAACTTAACTTATCTTTGTGAAAGTGTTTAATTCTCTTATATTATGACAGAAACAGTCAGACTCAAAACACAGAAATTGCAACTATTTTGGTCTTCGTTCTAGTTCTTGAAATGTTTTCTGTTTTCGGCCTTCAAAATTCAACCGAACATGGCTTCTATTTAAAGGCATGTTCGATTGCATCGTTAGAAAAAAGCACATTTATTACGAGTCTTTATGAAATGAATCTTAAATTTATTTTTACAAGGATCTTAAAATTTATTCAAAAACATAGGTTTCGTTTTTTACCTGAATGGGCACATTTTTTGGTTGCTTTTAGCATGCATTTTAATTTTCTTATTTTCTTGGTTAGGCAGGCAGGTTGTAATAAATTGTTTTTTTTTTAACTTTATGTATGAGTGAAGATCTATCACCTTATATGAATGTACAGTAGAACCTTAATCACCCAAGCTCCGATTAACCGAATGTCCGTGTTATCCGAACCGAATTTGATACCAAGGTGGTTTTAGCTTTAAATAAAGCTTGAAGCAAGAGTATGGAACTTTGTCCAAAGAGGCGAGAGAGTGTTGTGGAACAAAAGTGTTGAAGACTTTTTCCAAGAGCGTAAAAGGGTACGTAACTCACGTCCAAATTTAATGTAAAATATCGCAATAAATACATACTGGAACACAAGTTCAAGTATAGATTATTCTTAATTCTAGATCTATGAATCTTTCAGTAGTTGTAGTAATATCTAGCACAGTAAACGTTTCTGTATTTCGTAAAGGCAGTTCTGAGTTACTGCGTCCATATTAACGAACCTTCTGGTTAACCGAGGTGTCTTCGGTCCACAATATCTCAAATAATCAAGGTCCTACTGTATTTTGCACAAGTAAAAATTTATTTTTTTAAAGTTTTTAAAGTGTGTGACATTTTACATTTCACCCCCCCCCCTGCGTTTTACGTTCGCTTTTTTACCTCTCTAAGATGATAACTGATATATGCCTGAGGGGTTCACACGTATATATCCGTTCTGAAGCCTGCAGTCTTCCCTGAATGACTTCTTACTAGTTTTGATTCATGACCAGTATAATCTTTACTAGGATTCTTCCAACCAATAGATGTGGTTGTTTTGTCATGTGTGAAGTAGGGAAAAAGCCCACTTCTCGGAAATCGTGCAACGATTAGAGGGGTTATCAAAGCATCCCACTCCATTTGTTAATGATTTCATTGGAATAGAAGAGGCATCCAATCCCATTTGTTAATTATTTAATTTGAACAGAAGAAAGATAGAATATCGATAGGTTTGTTTTGGTTTGTCTCTACGGTAACTTTTTGCTACACGAAGATATAATCTAAGAAATAAAGAAAAAAGGGTAACATGTTTAATTTGAAACCACAAAGATAAAGCGTCAACAACATTAAAAACTACTACCGAAAATACACGAAAATTTAATCTACGTCGAATGCCAAGAACATTACCTAGCGGAAGATCGATTCCGCGAAACGTTCATAAAAACGGAATAAAAGGAAGAGGGGGAGACTTGAGACCCATAGAATTTTAGTTTTGTAATTGGAAAACATGTTGAAGGAAAATGTCCCCGAACAAAGCTCAAACGAAAAAAAAAACAAGCTTTACCCGGAAAATGCCTCCTATCTCAAATGGTGTATGATATAAATTCCAGGAAAGCCCATTTGTTTATTACCACTTAAGTAATTGTAAAGGTATCGTCTCTTCAAAAAAGTGCAGACGCGGAGGGTACTTAGGAGAAATCGTTGAGTTTCATCTTCCCTCGAACAAAAAAACGGGAGAGAATACCGTCCTGGTTTCCCCCAGTGTTTCCTGTTTTTCTTTTCACTTCTGTCGCGTTTCGTTTCTCTTATTTATCTTTTTCCGAGTTGAATTCTTTGTCTTTTGCGAACTCGGGATAAAATAAACTAGCGGATTCATTGATTGAGAAGTCTCTTTCACAAAAATGAATATACTTTCTAAATTAATGATTTTCTGTAGAATTAAGTTAAAAGATGTTGAACCAATTTGTGTTTTCTAAGTAGGATACTTTTTTAAAAATTTAATAAAGTATTTCGTGTCAACTGCTGCAACTGACTTTACTCGTTAAAGAGGCGAAGCTCGATCCAAAGACCATCATGTACACGGGGACTGGTGCACGTTAAATCTGTCGTGGCCTCAAATGTTCTCACGTTGGCGTGGTGTGAAAGTTTGGAGACTGGGGTTCCAGCTCAGGTATTGTTCTCATCCGACCGTGGTTCAAAATTACGAGGCGTGGAGGTGTTGGATCTTTCCCTTCGCGATTGATCCTGGACCCTCGCCAATAGCCCGTTGTGTTGCTCCAGTGCGACGTTAATTAACTGCCTAACTACCTACATACCTACGTTAAAGCGGCATGGCGCATTTACGTAAGGAAAAATAACAAAAATTATTGTGCCGCATAAACTGTTCTGAAAAGTTCAGCTATTAACCCATCAAGGTCTGGCAAATTTTGCTATTTACAGGATATCTCCTCACTGAGATACTGTCAATTTTTTTATGATGACGAGATCAAGATCTGGACAGTTTTTTTTTCTAGTGACGAGATATCTCGTCTATCCAGATCTGTTCAGTTTTGTTAGTGAAGAAATACCTGATCCCGACAACCAGAAAGGTTAATAAATCGTCGTATTTCATTTAATATTATACTCATTAAGTGATGTACCGTTGAAAAAATGTCTCCATCGAATATTTTTGTGACGTGGTTATAATTTCATATATATTACAGCTATAAATTAACAAAACTTTTATAAAATTGTACAGGGTGGCTTCAACGTGAATGCAGTCGAACCTTGGGTTGGTCTATTTTTGAACAGGTGTGAAAGCTCGTTAGAAGTTTTCCATTCGCAAAATCATGAATGGCGATCCCCGTGAATGTTTCCCCCGGCCAACTTATCATCGTTATCGCTTTCAGTACGGAGCTATAAACTTAGAACCAGAATCCGATAATAAACATATGAAAGGTACCTTACGTCCGGGATTGTCACGGATTGAAAGACATGTCTGATGTCCCAGCCGGTTGACCTTTTTGTACCATATTGAGGATGCAAACGTTTAGGCGAAGTGGTCATTGCTTTTGCTTGAAAAATTGCCCGATTTGAATGTGCTTTGATTGTAACACTGATGCTAATCTTTTGGAAGTACAGTACAACTTTGATTATCCTAGCTCCGGTTAGTCGAGTGTCCGTGTCATCCGAGCCGAATTCGATGCCAAGTATTGTTTTAAGCTTTAAAATAAAGCTTCGAGCGCATGAATGTGCGCATTTTATCCGAAGAGGCGAGGAAGAACTGCGAAACATATTTTTCAAGAAAGTTTAAAGGTGTGTGTAACTCATGTCCAGATTTATCGTTAAATTATCACAATACATACTGTGGAACAAATCCAAATATAAATTATTCCTAATCCTAACTATGACTCTTTCAGTAGCAATAGTAGGAACATGTGGAACAGTGAAAAATTTTCTGGCTGTTTTTATAGGCTGTTTTGTGTTACTATGTCTCTCATCCGAGTTTTTGGGTTTCCGAGGTGGCTTCGGTCCGCAGTATCTCGGATAATCAAGGTTACACAGTAGTGCAAAATTAATTTTTGTCTAGAAATTTTCCCCGTTCAAACTGCTTAGAAAATCCTAGCAACAGGGGTGATGATGTTAGTTTAAATTAACAACAAAATTGCGCGTTCCGAAATTGAAATATCTTCATAAAAAAAAGTGAAGTCAATGATATTCTGCGATAACTTGTTTAATTGATGATTGCTAAAGCATTTTGATCATCAAACAGAATACAGGGGAAATTGAGAACTTCAATCATTACAGCAATTTAATTTGTCACTCTACGACTATATTTTGAAACATGAGGGTATATCAGACTGGAACATACGGATTAAAATGAATTACGAATCACTACAAAAATCCATGCCCAAATTGGGATTCGAACTAAAAACAAATTGAACGCAGAGGTGGAGTAATCATTCATCACAGTACTGCATGGAAGTGTCTCTGAATAAAAGTTATGGTAAGCCTTTTTTAAGTGTCCCGGTTTGAAAGAAAATAATATTACCACGTGCTGAACTGAGCAGATGATTAATATCTGAAAGAAAACAAAGAATTCCAGGTTCAAAAATGCCATTAGATTTTGATGGTAGACGATATTTTCCTATTTATTTTTCATTCAAATTCAAACATTTTATTTGTATTTTTAGAAATGACAGAACTCTCTAGAAGCTTCTTGTAGTTCCCAATCCTAAAACATCAAACGATGTTTATTCTCTTATATAACGTTTATTATTATTTATATATGGATTCCACTACTTCTCTGTTGGGATTTAATGTCTTTCTTTTTTCCAAATAAACCTTCAAATTCTCTTCCTTTCAAATTTTTAATTATTTCTAAGCGACAATATAACTATGTATCAGGGCATAAAGGACAGTGTTTGTTATCACCTTAAGGAGTTTCCATGGTGACGATAATTTAATGCTGCCTAAAATTGGTGTGCTTAGTTAAATAAATGAGTAATAATACACAAATATAAGCTTATTATAGAATTATTAAAAATTAAATCTATATTAAATGGTTATAATATAAAAAATATCATTAGTTTCTTAAAATTCTTGAAGAAAAATCGTAAAAACATAAACAATGCTTTTGAAATAATGATGATAATGAAGCAATCACCAAACAACAATTTTAGATCTTTGTTACCAAGACGCAAATGATAATAAATGACAAAAATAAACTACATTATTATGATATACATAATAATGTAGTTTAATAAACCTTTCATTATTGCAATGCGTTTTATAGTCATTCGATATCTTTGCTTTGGTGCATATAGTACTTATTTTGAAAAGCACTTATCATTTCGTCGTGTCGAAGTTTCGTGTTTAAAACTCACTTTCAAATACTACTCTGTATCTCGCGAGAAGTCGTCCATTCAGACTTCAAATTACAACTTATTCTTATTAAAAGACGCTCTTGGCACGTTTTTTGGCCACTTTTTATGTCGCCAAGGAAAGAAATCTTAAAAAAAATCTTCATCTTTATAAATATATCTTTATATATCTTCTCCCTTGCCGAGGTTGCCATAAAAACGGGAATAACCCTAATAAAGATGGGTTACCTTCACCTGCCATAGCTCGCTAATAAAAGTGCGCCAAGAGCGTTGCCACCAGACGAAGCGCTAGATACATCTGTACCAAGTTTTTATTGTTTATGCACGAAAACCAGCAGATATCCAACCTTTGTTAACCCTCCTGATGGTTGTCTCGACGAGGTATTTCGTCATTAGCAAAACTAACCAGATCTTGATCGAAGAGATATCTCGTCATAAACGGGAAAACTGACCAGATCTTGATCTCTTCATCATCAAACTATCGGCAATATCTTGATGACGAGATAACTTGTCATTAACAAAATTGGTCAGATCTTGATGGACGAGATATCTCGTCGAAAACACCTGGAGGGTTAAAGGCTCCTGTTTATGGGTCTCCAGGATAGAAGTCAGAAAAGTCGCTTCCTTTCTTGTTTTGTGCTCTCCAGACGTTAATGGAATAGAATTTAATTGGTATGTCTCTTTTCTAAAAAGTTATTATATGTAGGAGACCGCGTGAAAGGAAGGATCGACTTTTATGTTACATTCTCAAGATGATGTGATTGAAAGTATTCACTTTACATGCAATAGCACTAGAAAATATTTGTGACAAGGATAAAATTGTGCTTTAAAAAAATCTTAACTATTAAAAATATAAATAAATAGTTCTGAAATACCACACTTTTAAACTTCGGAGCTAGAGGCCACCATCCTTGACGACCCCTTCTAGCTCCCCCTGCTTTCAAAACTCCCCTTTTAGAAATGCATACTTCTAGACCACCCACTGGAAGAGATACGAGATCCTGAATGTCAAGAAAAGGGCCGCAGTGATTGAACATTTCATTGAGATCGCAAAGGAGTTAAAAAAGATTAAGGATCTCCATTTGGAGTGGGGCCACGGTAGCCCGGTTGGAAGAGTAACGGACTAGCAACCGATGGGTTGCGAGTTCGAACCCAACCAAAGACCGCCGTGTACAAAGGAGGTTGGTGCACGGTGTTAAATCTGTCATGACCTCAAATGTCCTCACGTTGGCGTGGAAGTTTGGAGAGTGGGGTGACAGCTCAAGTGTGACCTAATCATCTGACCGTGGTTCAAAATTACGTGTCGTCCTCCATCTTTCCATTCGGGGGATGATCCCGGACCGTCGCCAATAGCGCGTTGTGTAGCTACCTCCATTCGGAGTTTGCAATAATCGGGGCTTTCAATAGTAACTCAGTTACTTGTCTTGAGCAGGTCTGGGAGGCATGTTAAACATTTCCTTTTTTTTAATAAGTACAAGTGAATATTCTTCTTCTTTTATGTAATAAATTAAAAATATCTAACTTGAAAAGTGGAACCGAAGACAAGTTTTTTAAGTTTTTCACATCTTTAATTCTTCCAGGAAGAGTTCATATAAAAGCTAAGCACTTTATAGTAGATTGAAGAGTTGTGCTCTATGGATATATTATAATTTCCGAAGCTTACGAGATATCTATAAAAACTGCACACAACCTTGCATTCCTTTCATCGGTAAGCATTCTTTCCATGGATGTATTCTTCATTTACGTTAACAGGGTGAATTTCAACTAACATCTATTTCCCCACAGGTTTAGGATTTCATATGAATTTGATGTTTCGAAATATTTTTGTCGACTAGCCGTTTTCCATTCCAGTATCATTGTTTTTTCTAATACAGAAGTCTGATTTCGTTAACTGTACTTTAAAATTTAACTCTTATTGCCCTGTCTCAATTCATATGATTTTGAATAAGACAGAAAAATAATTTTTAATTTTAATTCTTGTAAAATAGTTTTCTGTAATTAAAATGCTTAAATACTTTTTGGTTGCAAATAGCGAATTTATGAGTTTCGTATCGTGCATGAATTTTATTTTGTTTTTAAATGCAACACCAGTACGAACTATTGAGGGACTATTTTTACTGTACATGATAATATTATTCTATAATCATAACTCACTCTTCGAATAATGGAATAAGCATCTATCTCCAGTGTATTTCATTCATATTTTACATAAGTGTATTAAATTCAATTATTTTTCTCCTTTGGATTATTCTCGGAAAGACTTAAAAGCTGTTTACGCTGTTTCCTTTGAATGGAACGAATAAACCCGAATGATTGATTATTGTGGACGTATTAAGCGTCATAGAACAGTTTTCAGGAGTACTTTTATGGTAAATATGACAGCTTCCAAACATTGACATACCACATTTATCTTTTTATCTCAAAACTTTTATTTCTTACCTTTGCCAATAATTTTAAAAGGTTAAAGATATTTTAGAATGTAATGTTCAAATGGTGTGTCGGTGAACGGCTTTGAAATCGAACCAAAGAATTTGAATAGGAATATTTTGCCATTTCCTCTCTCGAAATGACGAAATTTCTAGTTTTGCACAATTTGAGAAACGTCTTTTATTTTATGTGATTTGCTCTCAGTCTATTAGCCATCCTGGTGGTTGTCCCGACGAGATATCTCGGCATTAGAAGAAATCACAATTACCACCATTAGAAGAAAATTGACCATATCTTGATCTCGTCATCATAAAAATATTGGCAATATTTTGATGACAAGATATCTTGTCATTAGCAAAATTGGTCAGATCTTGATGGACGAGATATCTCGTCGAAACCACTTGGAAGGTTAATAGCGTTTCGCAGACTTCCTACCACCGGCTATACCAAAGTGCAGGATACATTGCAGCACATTGTGTTTGCAGATATATTTAAACAACATCTAAGCGAGTTAAATTTCAAGTTACCCTCCCACTTAGATATGAAACGTGTTTTTGTCTCTATTATAAGTTAATTTTTTTATCAGGATTTAAAATTATTCAATCAAAATTTTGAAACAGGAAATCAAATCCATGGAACAGGAGCCCCATCCTCGGAAACCTGTAATCGAAAACACAAGTGAGTTAGTTGCTGAGGAAGCATGGAAGGTAAGAGATGTTCTAATATGTGGTATATGTCTGTTACCCTTGTCATTGACGAAAAATCAAAGGTGCAGTTCAAACCTTAAATATTTTGATCAATCAAATCATGAATCTATCAAATTTATTTGAAAAATTGACATCAGATGAACCTCAAAACTAGCATATGCTAGACTCTTCCAGATTAAAATAAACTTCAATTTCGTTGATGATTCTTAATAAGCATTTCCGTTATCGTGTTGTAGGATTTGATGGGTGTACAAGGGGTACAACCATGATACAAGGAGGATAGCCATGGTGTCTGTAACTGGATCGCCACCGAGCAATCCTCTTATTCTAATGAGCGTTATGCTTCCGACGTAGAAGATTAAGATTAAAATGGTCATCGATATGTTACCCTGCCGGTTGCCATTTGAATCCGAAGTCGTCGTATTACTATTAAGAAAAGAGAGGAGACAAATCACACTAAAGTTCTCTTCTCACAAGTGTCTGGAGAGCACATACAAAGAAGGAGCCTTTTCTTACTTCCGTCCTTGAAAACATTGACAGGTGCCACTATCAAAGCACAGCCTTTTGCTAGTTTTTATGCATATTCAACAAAAATTGCAGCCAAAAAATTTGAGAACAGTAATTTTATAAACATACAAATTAATATATATATTTTACACACTAATTATTTTAATAATATGCTTTACCATTTTAAATAGCAAATTTTGTTTTGGTAGGTAGGTAGTTAATTAACGTCGTACTAGAGCAACACAACAGACTATTGGCAACGGTCCGGAATCCGTACCGTAGAGAAAGATCCAAGGACAACACCACGTAATTTTGAACCACGGTCAGATGACGAGGCAACACCTTCGCTGGAACCCCACTCTGCAAACTTCACCACGAAAACGTGGACATTTGAGGCCACGACAGATTTAATGTGCGCTAGCCCCCGTGTACACGGCGGTCTTTAGCTGGACAATTTTGTTTTGGACAGAGGCGGCATCAGCCTCATTTCCTCCAAGTCCAAAACGTCTGGGCCACTGTAGCCCGGTTGGAAGAGTTACGAATCAACCGAAGGGTTTTGAGTTCGAAACTCAATCCAATCAGACTGTTGTGTACGGGGGGCTGGTGCACATTAAATCTGTCGTGGCATCACTAGTTGGCGTAGTGTGGAAGTTTGGAGAGCGGATGCCAGCTCAGGCGTGACCTCGTAATGGCCAAATTACGAGGTGGTGTCCTCGGATTGACCTTGGATTTACGAGGATTGTCATAGGATTCCATACGGGATTGATTCCGGACCGCCACGGAAAGCCTGTTGCTCCAGTACGACGTTAATTCAAGTACCTACCCAAAAAGTCTAGAAGGTGCATGAACCCACTTACTTGGTCTAGCTTGCCTAGAAGAAACAACAGAAATAATGTTGGTTTACAGTAATTTTTTCTTTCTTTCTCTTTTTGTTCACGAACCTTAGTTTGTGTTTTTATAATTTTTGGTAACTAAACTGATACAATCAGTTTAAATATTTATTTAAAATGCATTTTTTAACAAAGGAGTCTCAGATATTTACGCTTGGATAAAAAGAGCAGTGGACCAAAGACGTTTAAGTAGACTGAAGTATATGATAAAACTCTGAGGTAAGATTGGTAATTGGTAATTAATTAACGTCGCACTAGAGCAACACAACGGGGTATTGGCGACGGTCCAGAATCAATCCAAAAGGGAAATATCCGAGGACAACACCACGTAATTTTGAACCACGGTCAGATGACGAGGCAACACCTGAGCTGGAACCCCACTCTCCAAACTTCCACACCACGCCAACGTCAGGACATTTGAGGCCACGCCATATTTAACGTGGTGCACCAGCCCCCTTTGTACACGACGGTCTTTTGGTTGGATTCGAACTCGCAACTCTCCGGTTGCTAGTCCGTTACTCTTTGAACAGGGCCAACTTGGTCCTGAGATTAAGAAGTGGTTCGCTTACTACTTAGTCCTTGCCCAAGAGGTCCGGTTCATAAATATGCAACATAAAATAATTTTATACAAAATGCTATAAGAGTTTTGTCAAGACTTTTGGTCAAAAATATTAGTAATTTTTTATAATGCTAGGGTCAGATCTGGCTATTCAAGCTGCTCCAATGTTTTTTTACCAAGCAAATGGACATACTCTCAAGAAAAGCTTCTGTATTCACTACGTCACGGAATGTCTGCTCCCCGTTTACATTCCTACTATGTCAGACACCATTCAGGTCTAAATGTCGAGGGGAGAGGAAATACATTCCACCATAGAGGTCGTCGTAGCCAGATATTGAAACTACTGGAATTTTTAGCAGTCACCGTGAAGAACTGGAAGCAGTACTCTAGAATCTTGAAACTGGGTGCTTCCCAAGAGTGCCCATCAAACTAAAATTCTTTCTAGAAGAAAGGTACGGGATTTTCCTTTAGGTATGTATGGCACATAGAGAAATACATCCAGGGTAGTTACAGGAATCTGCACCTCTCAAAGTTCGCAGACAATGAATAGACATAAAAGTAGAGTGAGTTATGGTAACCTTTCTATGCGCCCAGAATCATGTGATCAAGTAATAATAACGTGACCCTTAGACAACTTTCGTCTGCAGGGAGGAAACGAACATTCATCATCTGATTGGTCCATGGGATGACTACATTGATTCATCATCTGATTGGTACACGACATAGTTGTAAATTGGCGATTTCACTATTTTTGTCACCATTCTATAGAAATACGCATTCAAGCATCTACCCTGTCATAAGATGCTATATCGCCAAACGAGGCGATAAAATGCCAAATCGACCAACCGAGTCATTTTTTCATAGAGAAGTCACGTGACTACTATTCAACATGTTAGTTACATATTTTGAAGCTCCTCTCAATAGCAATGATCAGTTAACTTATATTTCATGTCTATGACATTGCTATCGCAGTGGGAAACTTGCTGAGTCCTATTGGCCCTGTTCAAATAGTGTATTTATCTAACTAAACACTAATTTTTATGCTCTACATAAACGATTTTATTTATTACTAGCAAAATTACCCAATCTCGGGTTGAATTGTTTAGCTATAGATTGAAAGTGACCAGAAAATAATCACTTTCCTCTTTCGTAGAAAAATGCCAAATCATATACGTGCGAGTAAAATACGTTTTAACACCTTTTCGACATATTTATAATTTCTACAACCTACTTTGAACGCAAATCTTATACATGATATCCATGTAATGCATTTCAAATATATCGCACCCCTGCTAAAGGTACAAACTGACGAAAGGTGGCACTAAGGTAACTACTACAAAAGACGATTTTAAGGGAGGATTAGGAATTCCCTTTCTTAAGTTCTTTTCCTGTAAAATTGCTCAACTCGATTCGTAAAAATGACGAATCTACAGCGAATACTCTTGCACTCATAATTTACCTGACAATATTTTTTATTTGTGACACTCTTTTCGAATTTCGCTATCATTAAGGGAAGGATGGCAAATTAATTTGATAAGATATTTATCACTAAGTTTGTCTTAAAAGCGAATGTTTTTTCTTGAAAATTCCGTTTTGTGGTACGTGCAATAGTAAAAGAACTTGTTTTAAAATTAAATTTCTTCAGTACAGACAAAATTACCATTTTTTAGATGGTAAATAGATTAGACAGCGTTTCTTCCAAAGAAAATAAGTGTTTTAAACACACTTTCCTTACATTAAGTTGCCTAAATATAACTCCAATAAGTAAAATAAACCACTTTGACTTTTTATCGCTATGACAAAGAATTTGAAATATTTCAAGTCCTAGTTCGAATATTTTTTAACATTAACGTTTTTTCAATAATGGCAAAATTCTACTTAAAATTTACTTTATTCCAACTTACATGCCGCTTTAAATGGAATACTTTGTGTGGTGTTGCGTGTGATGAAAAGGAAATGAAATTTATTAAAATAATAAATATTTAAAACAGAAAACAACGGAAAACAGATAAATAAAATTTAAAAAAAGTTGACGAGAAAGAAAGTTGTTCTAAAGATATAATGATTCTTTTTCATCTCTTAATCTCGCAGTTGCCACAACTTACAATTAAAAATTAGATAAAATATAAAAGTACGAAATTAATTCCGAACGAAAATAAATAGAAAATATCATTGCACGTGCAAACGAACACGAGTTTCCATTTCGTTGCAAAGTATAGTCGGTCCCAAATATTCGGAAATAGTTTATATTTCGCAAAGAAAATAAACAAGGCTCAAAATACAAATGTATTAGAATTTAAATACCGTAAAAATGGTTTTGGGAAAAATAATTGATTTTCCACAGCACTGGTAAAACAATCCAAGTAATTGAAATGCTCATATACCTCCCAGCTACTCCAAAACTACCAAATTATGGTTGATTTAAGTATAGTTACTTAGATGTTTTAACGAGAAACTTGCCTAATTATGTAAGCAAAGATATTTCAAATAATGCATTCACTAAACTAGAATATGGTGTATCAAATATAAAAAACACTAAATTAAAATATGTGGAGCAAATCTTATGTGATGCTTGTACACACAGACACAAAATCAAACATAGAATGGGAAGACGGACAGACTTATTCAATTAAGTTCAGTCACTAAATGAATGTAAGAACTCACAGTGTGCAAAGTTTCATGAAAATATATTCAACCGTTTGGACGTAGTATGGGCACACACATACAGACAGATGGACAGACACCAAACGCGCAAGAGACGGATTTTGTATCAGAAGGGCCCAAAACGGATAGAAAACTTGAAATGTGAGTCGAAAATATTCAATGTACAAACACTCCATTTTTATTTATATAGATCTCCACATCGAATACTAATTTCCCAATAGAAAGCTGTTATTCAATGTCCCAAGAAATCCCAATCCCAAGAAATTTCCCTGTCTCAGCCTCTCCTTGTTTCATCTTTACAGGAAATGTTCTGTTGACAAATAAAAAAATCACTTCCACTTCCCCGAAGTACAGTTAAATTTCACCTAATGGATTAGAAAAGAGATAAGCCATGCAACCCGATCCTTGCCTTCGAAACTGGAGCTTTTCTCTCGCCCCCCCACCCACATGATTTATAGCAAAAAACTTCCATCAAGCAGCGATTTTCCCCTAAACTTGACGCCGAAGTCCGTGTTAGAAGCGATGCAAACTGAAATTTAACACTTTAGTTTGTATCATACATAACATTAGATTTATTGATTCATCTTTTTTTCGATTTATCTGGAAGCTTAGAGCTCAAACAAATCTGTTGTCCCTCTATTTTTGCTGATAATTATAAAAATAGATAGTTTACTAATTTGATGACACCAAGAAGTTTTTCGTGAACGTCTAGTGAAAATTTCATACGTTCTTTCGCTGTTTTCAGTCTATTTGTTTCGTTTCCGACAGACAATATACGCCCACATTGCATCTTAAACGTTCATAAGCAATTGTTTTTGTTTTCGTAACAGTTAAAATAAAATATAGTTATGCAAATTCTTATGTATGAATGAAATTAAGAGTTTAGTAAGGAAAACACAAAATATGCACAGCTTATTTTTGAAACATGTGAAAATGAGACTGTATAGAAATATCAAAAGTACATGGACAACTAATTAAATTTTTCAAATAAATCATCGGCTTACAAATGGAACACAGTGGCAAAAAATTATTTCAGAATATGAAGCGGAAAAAATTCGACTCACTAAGCGTTTTTCTCAAGAAGAAATATAACTCTTATGCAAAGAATAAATATAACTTAGTGGACACACACACTTCATCTATCTAAAGATCATCACATTCTTATTAAAAAAGTTTAAAAAAAGTCAGATCTTGAAAATTTTAACTTAATGTATTTCATTTGTAATCACGAAATGAAACAACATGCACATTCTAGCTCCGAACATATGATGTAAGTGGCCTCGGGATTTTGGGGGAATCCTCATGTCCTAGAAACAGTAAATGCAATACAGTGTATTATTTTCTCCAGCCGATGTTGTTAAATATAGCGTCAAAAGATCGAAGGCGTAAAATAAGAATGTACTGCAATGCTGAATGTTTATGAAAAGCATAATATTTTGTATTCATCAAATTATATTGCAAGGTGGTAATTTTATTCTAAGTGCTTTAAGCATCCAAAGACTAATAATTAAGAGAACCTTTGCTGTTAGCTTTAGTTAAAATAAAACTATACGTCAAATTGCTGTCAATTTAGCTGTTCCAGTATCAAGAGCAACGTCGTTTGTTGTCAAGATTCATACCTTTCGTGTGCTTGAGCACACGAGGTCTGATTGGGTCTCTTCCATTGCTGGAAGCATTTTTCAGTCTCTTTTAAAGACCTGCACAAAGTTCCTCGCATTTTTCTAGATTTCTCTTGATAAGCGTCTATACGTAAAGCTGTTGCTGTGTCAAAAACCTGTTTCTTTCACTTCGTGGAAAGCTCAGTTAAGCCGCATTTGATTAATTTATCACTTCTCATTTCATAAAATAGGGGCCCATACAAAATTTCCCGGGGTCTCCGCTCCTAACTATACTTTACCTGCTCTTATTCTAAAATCACATCTAACTGATCAAAATTTTATATTGTAATCACATTACTCGTATTTTTAAATATTTAACCCACCCATGTTTGTGGCTCTAATAATACCACTATCTTTATCATTTAACATTTTTGTACTAAAACTCCATATTATCAAACGCACACTCCTTGCAATTCAACCTAAAATAATAAACACTACTATTAAACATGTTGATTACATCGAAATTATTAAAAATAATATTTATAATTTCATATAAGACGTTGCCGCCTTTTAGGATTAAGACGAAAAGAAACGCATCCGGAAAAATTACCATTTAAAAGTGTATTTTGCGTATACTAACTATTTCTGTACACCTTAAATGACTAAACTCAATGTGACTGGCTTATATTAACCCTCTTGGTGGTTTTCTCGACGAGGTATCTCGTTATTAGCAAAACGGACTAGATCTTGATGGACGATATATCTTGTCGTTAGAAAACTGACCAGATCTTGATGGACGATATATCTCGTCGTTAGAAAACTGACCAGATCTTGATCTCGTTATAAAAAAAATCAGCAATATCTTGATAACGAGTTATCTCGTCAAAATTGACCAAATCTTGATGGACAAGATATATCGTCGAAACTACTTGGAAGTTTAATCATCGGGCATATTATTTTCAATTACGTCTTGAGAGTGTCTTACTAGTTACTCTACTAGCATTTCTCTAGTACTCTTCAAATACTATTCCTGTGCTGCTCTTCAATGCTTCCTATGCAATTTCTCCGTTGCTCTTCAGAAATTTACAAAAATAAGTACGTCAAGATTATATAAAACTTCCAACTTAACATACATTTAAGATGGCACTGAATACCTGAAAATGGAATATCATATTATAGGTGAGGGAACAGTTGGTCTTAAGCAGGTGGCAAGGTGCAAGAGCCTCAATTCTTGTTCGATATGTAATCTGTTTTATACATATTTTAATAGAATGCAGAGAATCCAGTTTCGCATTTTTTTCCAATATTTTATTAACAAATGACATTAAAAATTAGATAGCTTGAGAACATACATCTGAATAGCCTCTTTGGAACTTTCCCTTTGGGATTGATCCCGGACCTTCGCCAATACCCCGTTCTGTTGCTCCAGTGCGATGTTAATCTTTATTTCAGAATAGTGTCAAAAAATTCGACTACAAAAGTAACAGGTAAATCCTTCATAGGATAGTATTATATTTAGGATGCAATGTCACTGAAATCTCAGAACCAGCATATTTTAGAAAAACTTATATCACTTGATTGTCAGGGGTAACCAATTTATGCAAAAAAGCATTATCTTCTAATGTTTAACATTAGAAGATAATGCTAATTAGGAGACAAGCATTATCATTAATCAACTAATGCTTTAAAAATTAATCAGTTACCTTTTTGAGGCTTTTCCTTTCTGATTCTGCAGGTGTTGACCTCGTCATCAGACCGTAGTTGAAATTTATGAGATGTTGTCCTCGGACTTTCCCTTCGAGATTGTTCCTGTACCGTCGCCAATGGCCATGTTGCTCCAGTATGACGTAAATTTAACTACCTACCTGATTCTAAATCTTAAAAAATGCCTTTGAAACTAAATATTATTTTCTTACTTTTTATTAAAATTATTAAAGACAGGAGGTAATTTGGTATGTCATGTTTTTAAAGAGTGCGGTCAAGAATGCATTTTACAAGAGTGCGGTCAATACCTCAGAGTGGCCCTGCATTGTTCTTGAAAGAAATTTCGAGAGCGAAATTGGAACATTAAGACATACCATTCTTCACGCCTGGTGTTAACCTTTTCTATTTCTGACATATATTTATGAGCATTCAGAAAGGTAAAGTGTCTGCATTATAGATAAAAATATGTTGAAACTTGCATTTGTTTTATTTTAGGTGCATGTTAACTAAAAAGTTTATAAATTAACGTACAAGACAAAACCACAACACTTCACTCTGTTGCATTCAGTTCACGAATCTTACTTTAAATTACTAAGGAGTAACTTTGCTTCTAGATGCAAGTTTAAGCCCCTCATGCAAATTGTCTTTTGTTGGATTTTAGACACTACCTCTGTAGTTACTTTTAGGAATCATAAACTAGTGTAGCGTAGGGGTCTTCACACACACAACTCGAAAATTTCAGTTTATTGACATTTTTTAGCTTTATAGTAAGCAATGTTTCTAGATAACTTTTATAAAACTAGATGGCAGCACGAAGTACGTATTTTTCTCTCCAACTGAGACTATGTAAGATAAAAGATCTGTTAAGAAATTATTTCATGAAAAAACGAAGATAAATTTTAGAAAAAAATACTTTTCAGAAAAAAATAATTCTGTGCGTACGATTGGCACTGAAAAAAAAACAATCCTAACCTACCCTCAATAATTTTATGACGCGAAGTGAATACTAAATTTTTTCTTTGAGTCGCCAAATGAGGTTTCAAGAAAATGCCCACACATCGGCGCGAAGTCCTTGGGGCCCCAGAATTTTCCCAAATCTTATGACTTAAGAAAAGTAACTACATAATGTACCCAAAATGCATTTCTGGAACGATCATGTAAATTTTAATTTTAATACGGAATTCATTAGAATATGGATAAATGGAAATAATTAAAAATTATATAAATTATAATAAAAATTAACTTTACCTTTTTTCAGCTTTAGTACTACTTAACGTATGTATTATAATGCCAATAACTTGTCTAATTTGACTGAAAAAAGAACACCTCTCAGTACAATTAACTATCCTCTCTAGGAAATTTAGTACTTTGAATTCATCATATGTAATACCTCGAACAAATTTAAGGTAATGTCGAATTGTTTCTAAGACTTCAAGAACTTGTGTTTTATTAGGCTGTGGAAGAATTTCCTTATTTTCACGTTTTTCTTCTAAAAATTCCAATCTTTTATGGTCGCTTGAGAACTTACAGCAACAATGGCATCAATATCTATGTAGTCATTTATACCAGGAATGGCACATCCACTTTCATAAACGAATTCAAACAAATTCAAAAGTTTCAGGGTCCTCATTTTGTTTGCCATCAAACCCTGCATGTTTAGACATTTCGACAGTGACGAGTTATCCAGGTTAGTATTTTAATTCGCGATGAATAAATGAGGGTTTAATTATATAGCAGGTCTACGACAGAGACAGGACCGAAGGAAATGACGACTTATCCGAAGAGACGTATTATCGAGGTCTTACTGTATGTACACTGCTGGCCACCGTAAATGCAACACCCTGAAGGAAGCATGCAAATAATATGAAATTTACAACATGCATTAGCGGAGGTGAGATATGCAAATGATTAGAATTTCAGCGCAGACGCACATCACGCGCGCCTGTGGCGCCACTTCAAAGCGCTATTTAAGGCTTGGAGATTTCGACGATTTCAAGTACGGCAATTGTGTTTTTCTTGTGGTTTTTTCAAAAAAAAGATCAATTATGCCTCGTAGAAAACAGCGATCATCTTTTGATCAAGTATCCGAGTTCGACAGAGGAAGGATAGTGGCCTACCGAGATTGTGGATTATCTTTCAGGGAAATCGGTAGTCGTGTTGGACGAAAGCAAACAACTGTAATGCGGATATGTGATCGTTGGATGCAGGAGGGTACGACGGACCGACGTGTTCGATCGCATCCACCTCAGTGCACCACTTCACGTGATGACAGGCATATTGTGCGTATGGCAGTGACGGATCGCTCAGCCACATCACGAACCATAGCACAGCACATTCAGTCTGTACCGCATCATCCAGTATCTGCGCGTACCATTCGACGCCGTTTACAGCAGAGTGGTCTGTCCGCAAGACGTCCATTGCTTCGTCTACCCTTGACGCAGAACCACAGACGTTTCCGCCGCCAATGGTGCGATGAAAGAAGGATGTGGACGGCAGAATGGAATGAAATTGTCTTTACTGACGAGTCACGCTTCTGTCTGCAACACCACGATGGTCGGATTCGAGTCTGGAGACACCGTGGAGAGAGGATGCTGAACAGCTGCGTTATGCACCGCCACACTGGTCCTGCACCGGGTATTATGGTATGGGGCGGTATTGGATATCACTCTCGCACTCCTCTAGTACGCATTGCCGGTACTTTAAACAGCCAGCGCTACATCTCCGAGGTGTTGGAGCCAGTTGTCCTTCCTTACCTTCAGGGCTTGCCCACAGCCATATTTCAACAGGATAATGCGCGACCACACGTGGCACGCATTGTCCAAGGGTTCTTCGTCAATCGCCAGATTGAATTGCTTCCCTGGCCAGCTCGCTCTCCGGATCTTTCGCCGATAGAAAACATGTGGTCCATGGTTGCTCAACGATTGACCCAGAATACATCCCCAGCTGCCACACCAGATCAACTTTGGAAACGTGTGGAAGCTGCTTGGTCTGCTGTACCCCAAGAACACATCCAAAGTCTCTTTGAATCAATGCCGAGGCGTGTGGCAGCGGTGATCTCCAACAATGGCGGCTACTCTGGCTACTGATTTTGGCAGGAACCACACTTCACAGAAATCTATAAATTTAATCATTTGATACTTGGTCAACATGTTATCTACAAAATAAATTTTGTTGTGATATCTCTTGTCTTTCTTGGTGTTGCAATTTGGGTGGCCAGCAGTGTAGATGAAAGTAACCAAATATCCAGGGTAAAACTGGACCTCTATAGCAGTAGACATGGGCTCGAACACCATGGGTTCCAATGTTTTTATTGTTGGGACTGCCTTCCCTATGGTGAAATATCACAAATACAGGTCGATATTAGTTCCTCTAACTTCCACTTAGATTTGGAATCAAGCGGCTTTTTAAACATATGACGTGAAAAATATACTGAAAGTCTGAATTCCTTTAAGTTAGCTTTCTTAAATTTAATCCTGGTGCCTGGACCATTCTTGGGCCTTCTGCCATAAAATCCCTAATACAATACAATCCTCTTTCAAGAAAAAGCTATATCCTGAGTCCAGTTTCGATTGCTTTACCAGTGCATAAGTTTGGTTTCCTCATTGTATGGCACATGAGGAAGTTTGTTCCATGGTATGTTTCGTGAAATATGACTCAAAATCCGAAGTTGAAATTCATATTGTAATACGTAGTTAAACCTAATACCTAATGCTTGTAGCAACTAGCAAACAAATATTAACACCCAAAGTAGTTCACTGTAACTTAGTCTCCCCTACATGCAAAAACTTATTTGCAAAGACGATACTTAACATGTATAAACAAACGTAAACTAAAATATAAGGAAACTTTCGAGAATGAAATGGTACTGCCCAATTTTTTTCTTTTAAAAAAATGGTATTTTCTCTGACTAAGCACCAATCATTTCAACTCAGAAATATTTATTCATGTATGAAACTCTTAATAGATATAATCAGAATTTTGATTAACATTTATGGAAAATATTTTTTTTAAGATTTCGAAGTCTTAGAAAATTTGAAGACAGTTGTATTAACTGGTAAAAACAAAATTATGACAACTTAGACAAAAATAAACTTATTAATAATAAGTTTAATAATTTTGAAGAAACCTTTCAAATAAAAAAAGTTTTAAATTAATTAAGTTACATAATTTTTCAAAAATATTTAAATTATATTTTTAAATAAAATTTTATAAGTTAGATTTATTTACTTTCAAGAAAATATTGAAATTGATGTAAACAAAAATTTTGAAAATTGATCGAGCTTAATTTAGTCAGTATCAACAACTTAAAAAGGTACATAAAAAACTTAAACATTGCATCAGATTTAATGATACAAACTTCAATAGCGAGATACAAGATTAGAAATAGTGACATGTGTTTGTGTCAACATTTTAGAGTTAAAAAAGTAGGTAGGTAAATTTAAATTTAAAAGAAAATAATACTTATAAAGTTAAATGTGGGGAAATTTTTACTGAGATGTTTATCAAGCAATATGTTAATACAAAAGCAATACTTTTATGCAATTGTTCTGTAAGGCGATGTTTACGGATCCAGAACTCGTTGGATAGTGTGTGGAATGAACTATTCACAATAAAAAATGTAACATAACAAAACTAGTTTTATAGTTACATTGCAATTTGTAAAGTCATCTCTCCTGGTGAATGTCTATAGTTCACTTGGGGAGTCACGGCTGTTTGAAATGCTAGTCAATTTGTCTGCAATAAATGTTAGGGCTGTACATCCCTAAGGAATAATAGTAGTCTATACCCGCACGGCGTTGCCCGTGACATCATTCTTATGTCCTCACTGATTTTAAAAACATTAAAAAGAAAAAACAATTTTAAGAAAGAATCCCACTACCAGGAA
Organism: Meta bourneti; assembly: GCA_933210815.1. Classification (NCBI taxonomy): domain Eukaryota; kingdom Metazoa; phylum Arthropoda; class Arachnida; order Araneae; family Tetragnathidae; genus Meta; species Meta bourneti. Next base: position 70,995,162 of record OW119929.1, on the reverse strand, counting down.
TGAGGCGACATGACACGGCCATGTCGCCTCATTCCTTCCACCTTACTGATTCTTGCTTAGAGAGCTTCATGATACACTATGTTGAATGTTCTTCCATTTGGCATGCCCAGTCAAGATGGTGACTTCAATAATATTCGGCATCAGTTTCTTGATAGTCTTGTTCCATTGCAGAGTGAAGGTGGATGCAGGTTTGTGAGAAGCATAATCGATGCCCCAATCTTCAGCTCTAATATGTGCGAGGGTAACATCTGGAGTAGATGGCTCCAATGTGTTCAAAAACTTGTGTAATTCACAGCCTCATCTGTGTCACATGTAGTGTCGATAGATTTGTATTATACAAATACAGAAATTATACAAATTCAAAAGTAAGTTATGAAAAAACCACTACTGAAATTAAAATGTGATTGAATCTTTAAATATAACGCTATACTTTAAAAAAGTTTTGTCATGTCACCTCACTGATTCCGACAATCTAAACGTATCAATGTCAGCGAAATCAAAACCAAATTAAACAGTAATAAACACTGTTACTTCATTTCATGTAATTTATTAACAAACATACTATTTGTGAAAAACACCCAAACCAAAACTAAAAGCAATACAAAAAAAAATTAAAAAACAAAGTTTAATGTAATTAGGTGAAGTTGAAAGCTAAAAAGAAAAACAATAATTTTAAGAATGAGTCCTACCACCACCCGACATGACACGGACATGTCGCCTCATTCCTTCCATCTCACTGATCCTTGCTTAGAGAGCTTCATGATACACTATGTAGAATGTTCTTCCATTTGGAGCTAGTATGTGAAGATTCTCGATTTTTCCAACTCTTGAACAACCCACATACAGTTGACCATGGGAGAAACACAGTTTAATGAGATCGAGTCCTACAACTTTCAGTGATTGTCCTTGTGCCTTGTTGATGCTCATGGCGAAACTTAAACGTACAAGGAACTGAAGTCGTATAAATTGGAATGCGAGATCGAAGGGATGATTGGGATCCTAGGAATGAATACGTCTTCGCCTGCGGCTTGTCCTGTCATGATAGTGAATTGTCCGGTGACTACCGGGCAATTCTTGTAAAAGTTGCTTATTGATGGGGAAAGAATGGATTTTTGGGGCAAGAATTGCTCTTTGGCACAGCCATGCGTGATCAGTAAAATGCTGCGCCACATTTGGAAACACCGCCTCTTTCAGCTCTCGTTGAGCTTTCACAATCCTTCCAATGCTTTGCATTGTTATACATCCATCTTGATTATTCGAAGTAACGGCACCATTTCCTAGTTCAAGTAGGTTATCTGCAAATTGTTGGACAGAGGGATCAACGTTGACATGAACTCGCATGTTTGTTGATAGTCCAAGTTTATGAATGCCATTCCAAATGTCAGATGATTTTAAGCATTTCATCCGCCCTGGTTCCACGGGGAATAACCGGAAGTGTCTGTCGAAAGTCGCCATAGTGACGCCTCCCATTCTGTCATTGTTACGTCTGATGTCTTTCAACGTGACATCAAGTACTTCGAATGCGGCTTTGTGGAACATAGTACATTCATCCCAGACAATGAGTTTGCAATTCTGTAGAACCTTTGCCTTTCCTGAATTTCTTGAAATGTTACATGTAGGAGTCTCCGCGTTTGCCAGATTTAAGGGTAACTTGAAAGCCGAGTGAGCTGTCCTCCCACCTGTCAATAGAGTTGCGGCAATGCCTGATGAAGCAACAGCCAGACAATCTCGTTTCTCTGTCGCACTTTAGTCAAAAGATTAATGAGAAAAGTCTTCCATGTACCGCCAGGAGCATCCAAAAAGAATATGCCACTGATCAAAAACTGCTCTTGTAATCTTGTCAAATGCTTCCTTTCGATCTTGGACCATTTTTGGCTCATTGTCCTCTGTGTATGTTGCGAGTACATTCGCATCATAGTTTCTTTCCATAAGTTCTTCGCTCGGTAGGACTGAATCGCAGTTTCGATTGGGTTGCGGTAGTTCAAAGCTTTTTAGGTCCGATCCACCCAACAATATAATCTTATCCTCAATGTAGATTGTTGAAGATGTCATCACTGCAGTCCAGATCCATATTCTGCTGCTGTACGCGTGCTTGGTGCAGTATGTCTTCAGACAGGTTCTCCTTGTAGTTCATCCATAACTGATCGGGAGAAGACATCGAGCCTGTTTGTAGCATAACAGCAAACAGATTACGTAAAATCTTTGGCGATCGAAATGCAGCTGCTTCTTCCAATGCTTTGTTCCAGTGTTCATCGTTCTCCAGAAGTCCTCTAAGCTGGCAAGCCTAAGTTCCGCAGACCCTTCTATCACATGTTCTCAAATCTATAAGCGATATAGGCTTCGTACTTCATGCAGCAAGTCGCAGGTGAAAGCATTCCGAGTTGGTCGGATGGACGGTGTACACACGGCCTAATGCATCGCTGGACCTTATTCCTGCTTGTTCTGGTACAACTTGTCCTTGTTTTCGACGGTTCCATGTCATGTTTCCGTTGTTCCAAGTGTAGTACTTTGGTACTTGGTTGTACAATAGGGTGCGTGCAAACTCATCTTGGGTGCAGTCTGAAGAAAGATGTCAGTGTTGTTTCCTGAGGTGCTTGGACACGCTGAGCAGCATTTTCTGTCGTGAAGTAGACTCTCTGGCCATTCTCAAGGTGGACGTTTAGATGAATGACTGGGGTGGCGCTCGTGAATTGGGAAGTTGAGTATTCTCCATATTGCTTCGTTGCTGCTGATATAGCTTCCCATTTGATACTGACGAATTTCATTAAGGTCATTCTCTCCACTGGTCAATTCAAACACAGCCATGTCAGATTCTTTGTTAACATACTTACAGACGTGCATTATAGACTTTACAGAATTGCAATATTCTACGTTAATATGCGCATTGAAAATTTATGTTAATAGAGGGCAATACGGAATAATCCATGTATTGTTCACACTTCTGATCCTCGAAAATTGATGTTTGCAGTAAATCCCCCGTCTTATGATGATCTACGACGATAAAGTGGATATCGTCTTGTCCTGTTTGCGTCTCTTTCAAAAGACGGCGTGGGAATCGCTTTGTGCAACCTTTCCTTTGCACAAATCAATTTGTGCTTCATGCATGGAGAGAGTGGATTTATGCATCCGCAGGGGCCGTGCACCATCTGCTTCGTTACAATTCAAAAACGTTCTGGGTCTTCTTGTGGATTAGGGATTTCTGCACTGATAAAGTCATCCACTCTGAACGTGTAATGAGTCTGAGCCAAATCAGAATGTGGGCATGAGGAAGTCCTCGCTTCTGTCACTCTAGTGTGTACATATGACACTTAACTTCTCCAAAAATCTTTGCCTTTGTGATGCGACTCGTGAGTGTTTTTTGCTTCTGATGAAAGACTCTTGCCAACAAATCATGACGATCCTGTGGTTTCTGCCCAACAAACTTCTTGCTGTATCTCTGTCCAGTTTGGATTGCATGTAAAGATGATGAAGAAGTCCGGTCTACCATAGCTTCTCACGTAGGTCATGGCATCTTGAGTACGCTCGTGCATGTACCTAGGTGTCTGCAACATTTCCATCGTTCATGACCGCATCCCTCAAATGTGCATACTGTTCCACTCTCAGCGTCCTCTGATTTAGTCGTATATGCAACAGCCTTTCCGATTAAATCTCGGCATGTATGTCAATCGATAAATTGATGGAACAGGTCTTTGCTTCTCAGTAAAATGTTGAAATTTGAAGAGCGTATCATCATCCTATGAGCGTAGAACTGTGTAGCAGTAATCTTCTTAGTTTGCGGCATTCCTGTAGTTGGGTTTGTTTGTCGCAGTTGAAAATTATATCCATCCTCCCTCTGCCAAAACATGAGTGGATACTGTAGCGCATCGTAGGACCAGTGCGCATCGGGAATTCTCTTCATGGTGCCACTTCTTTCTTCTAAAACCATGTCTATTGCTCCATGTTGTTATCCCACCATGATTAAAGCCACTTTTGTTGTCGGTGCATTGAACCGCCTTTCATGTTCACCATGTGGGGTTTTGTCAGCTAAGATTGCCACTTCTTATCCATGCCGATTTGAAGCTGTGGATGTAAGAGTTGTGATGATTCAGCATATACTGTAACTGAAGTACTGTCTTGTCTCGCCTGCGGAACGTGTTTGTAACGCTGCTCTGCTTGTGTACCATCTCCAACAAAATATATTTGCAGAAATTTAGGCTCTTCGTTTGGTAGAGGGTGTAGACTCCAGATGCGGTGATAAACTTGAGCCTGAACCTTAAATGTCGGCATGTATCTGGATTAATTTCTTTTGTCGTGTCGAAAGAGGTCATCTGGAAACAGGAATTGTACTTTCTAATATTTGCCAGGAAATGTTTAGCTTCCGCTGAATCTCCAATCAGTAAAGTACGAAGGGAATAGGCTGGATCCATTAACCGTGGCATTTGAACCTTTCCTCCATTGCAGCGCATACCTGGGACTTCACCTTTCCACTTCTTTGCTTCAGTGTTGACATGTTACAGACATTGATCCAATGACGCACGAAGGATAAGATACATAATCTGCTAATGGATCGTAATTAAAAACTGCATTCTCTAAATTTCTACAGATGCGCATTCGAGCACTTCTTGCTGTTTCTTTCTGGGGTGGATTCAGGTTCTCTTTGATTTCTTTTTGTTACCTCGCTGCTGTGTTCGAAGACATTTATTTTTTTTCTGGGAGGCTGTGGCATCTTTAAATATAACGCTAAACCAAAATAATGTAGTTATTAAAATTGCAGAAATGATACAAATTCAAAAGTTATGAAATAACCACTACTGAAATAAAAATGCGATTCAATCTTTAAATATAACGCTATACTTTTAAAAAGTCTTAATGCTAAATCTCACCGATTCCGACAAACAACGTAAATGAATCACAATGTCAGCGAAATCAAAACCAAATTAAACAGTAATAAACAAAATCGTAGAAATGATACAAATTCAAAAGTTATGAAATAACCACTATACACTATTTACGAAAAATACCCAAACAAAAACAGAAAGCAGTGCAAAAAAATTAACAAAGTTAATCAAGAGCGCTTTGAATACGTTGGATGGTCCGCAGCTGCATGCAGATATTTACACGGCTGCCTTATCAAACATATTAAACAGAGAGCCTTGGCGTAATGCCAAGAGCAGAAGCTGTGTGATCTCTCACACTGTTGCCATTCTCAGGAAACCAAATAATACAAAAATATGCCCAATAAATAAATTAAAAAATTTTCTAGATTAAATTTTAAAATTCGGGCTTCAAGGTACATTCAATCACCTTTAAGGACTACCTGTGTGTCAAATTTCATGGCTGTAAGTGCTATAGATTCGTCTGGACACCACACACACAAATACTTCCTTTTATAATAGTAGAGATTTATATCCGTATGACTATCTCAGGACTATTTATAACCTTTTTGGCCAATCGAAAGTTTCCCAGGATGCTTTCAAATAGGTATGGATATTTTGGCATAAAAAGAACAGTACTATGAAAATTCCTAATGTTCAGAAAAACTATATGATAAATATTCACAAATCATTCTCAATATATGTGAGAAATAAATTCTTTCAAAGCAATTATTTATTCACATGCTTCTTAGTTTCTCACTATACTGACAGAATTACAAAAGAAAGCAGATGGCTAAAGAAAAGGGAAGACATTTTTCATGTGATTTAAGGTTACTTCAAGCAAGAACAACTAAGCCAATTTATAGAAAATTAAAAATAACAAAACTTATTAACAAAATATTATTAATAAAATCCAGTATTTTAAATTTCTCTTTATTTTTTAAATTTAATTTTATATAAATGTATTGTATACATATTACAATAAAATAAACTGTATAGGGCAATTGAATAACCTTTTAATTCTTTTCAATAATTACTAACATGTTCAATGCATATTGTAAAAGTTTAGGAATGTAAAATACACAATAACCAATGTCTCGAAATGGAACTCATTCACATAACCAAGAATTGTACATAAATAATCAGTACATTTAGAAAAATAAAATTGCCTTTTACTTTTACAATTCAGGTAAAAGGAATGTCATGTACAAAAGGCACTTAATTTTAGCAAATTAGCAGGAATCCCATGTTTGTGCATACTAAATGCAAGTTTAATTTACCGAATTAATATAGTTCATAACTAACAAGTTAAAGGATCAATCTAAAAATTTAAATACCAGCTAAAAGAATATTCAGATACATTTCAACTTAACTTAAATAGAAGAGAATATATATTAAAACATTTAGTAACATTCTTCATCAACAGACATAATTTTTTAAAAATTGATTTTTATAAATGGATAAATAATATTTTTAAAAATGCAGGCAAAACAAAGGTTCTGTTATTTAGAAACCTATAGCATAAGTTTACGTAATTCCAAATGCATAGCAAAAATAATATTCTCTTTCAGATATGCCTCAGTAAACACATAATAGAAAAACAAATGTTGACACAAAATATATTTTACTATAATACTATAAATAATTTTTTTTAAATGTTACATAAATAAATATTCCATAAAATATAAAACAAGCATGCATAATGCTTAATATAAATAGATTACCACATTAAAATATATAGTTGACATATATAAATATTAAACTATGTATTCAGCAATAAAGATGTTTAAGCACATTACTTTGTATTTAACAAGAGTATGCTTTTTAAAAATAGATAAATACAGTTCACTCAATTTAATTGATTCAGAGTTGCAATTCATGTCTATTAGTATTAAAATCATTCCAAAAAAATTTGTTCTAAATTCAGGATGCTAAGCTATAAAAACCATACATAAAGCTCAATCTTAAAATATCATTATTTATAAGACATACGAAAAACAGGCAGGGAAAGGATGTTGTAAATTTGTTTTAAAAAGTTACTTATTCTAGGTGGAAGTACTTTAATAAGTAATTTCAATTTTAAATTAAAAAGTAATCTTCAACACCAATAAAATCCAAATGAATTTTAAAAGTAAACGTAGTCAGACCGACTGTTTGTTTTAAATAGATATATTTTCCAAGTTAATCAACAACTTTTGTTTATGAATACATAAAAAAAATTAACAAATTTGTGCTGAATGTGCACTCAAAAATTAACTTTCCAAGCCCATGTAACCACTGTTTTAATAAAGTGAAAGTTAGAAAGACTAACACCTGAGTATTGAAGATGAGTATTATATATAATTGAGTGCAGTTCAGTTTCACATAATCAGTTAATTTAGATAGATCTATTTGTAATTGGTTAAATAGACAAAAAATTTTGGAAATCTGTTACATAGCAATCAGATAACTAATTTGTAAAATACAATTGAGTAACGTTTTCCAGCACCACAGCAGGAAAGAGAAAAGTGATAAATATATAATAGTTCATTGGAGTTTATAAATGGCAATATGAAAATGTGTAGAATAAATACATGATTTTAAGAAACTCCAGTCAGCAGCATTGACAAGGAATAAAAACAAAAACTGAGACATTGAGCAAGTTGATTTCTTAAATGAAACAATAAGACAATTGAGACATCTTGAAGCAAGAACATCATTTTTAAAAACTGTTCAAACATGCCTTCTTCATAAAAATTAAACAGTTAATTATATAATTTTATTCATGAGCAAATAGTAAAGAATTTTTACACTTCAGTGAATGCTGTTTCACGCTCAATGCATAACAATCTAAACACAAAGGGAGATACATATGTTATTACAAAACCTATAGCAATATATGTTATGAACTTAGATGGAATTTCAACAAGGATTTTCTGTTTTGATTTCAGATCACTGGAGTCAGCTCGCATGATAAAACAAAATAATGCGTGCGAAAGGTTTTTAAAAAATGCTCGAGTTGCAACTATGCATGATATTCCAATGATGGCTCTCAAGAGAGCCAAACCAAATACTTTGTATCCTGGCCACTTGATCATGTATGGAGGTGGAATGGCTGGACCTCTTATAACACCTAAACTGTAGTTTAGCCAGGACCCTAAGGCAAAGCCAGTGCCAGTACCCATGATGACAGCTGTGTCTCCCCTAGCTGGTGTCCAGCGCTGCGTTTTGGGATAGATCAGTTGTAGAAACAACATAAAAGCTATTGTAGCAAGTGGTGAATACAGATTAGTCAACTGGTAGTGATCAATAAAATCGGAAAATGGCAGAATTACAGTCATCAGTAAAGCTACTAAGACTAGTCCACCAATTATATCCTAAAAAAGAAAAGTATAGTTTACTAAATGAAAAAGAATATATAAAAATGTGGATGGTTAGTAAAAATGCTTTCCATCCTAAAATACTTTGAAATACAAACAAATTCTTCAATATAATCCAATATTCATACTTTCTTTTTCATGTGTGATTAATCTTTGCCAAAACTAAGTAGTTTTGATGATTTTTTCTAATTGAAGTTCTCATAAAAGGAAAGATTAAATAAGGCCCAAATGTCTTTGATGTCCTTTTCTCTTTTCTTTATTTCCACTAAACTAAAAAGGTATCTTTTGACCCATTCTAATTAAAATGAGGCCCTTTTTATAGACTGTACAATTGCATACTTTGTTTATTAGGTTTTGGTCATATTTCAGTCTTTTTAAAAAATAATATATTTTTATAATTTGGTCAGATTTTTTCACTTGCTTCTAATTGTTTCACAAAATTTTTTCAAGGGAAATATGAAGGATAACTACAACATACAGATGATAGATAATATCGCCAAACATACAGGGTAACTCCCACTCAATTTTGCATAACTTACATTTTGTTAGGAAATGAGTATTTAATGCTAAACCCACTGCTAATAAGTGTTATTTTTCTACTTGGTATCTGGCAATGCCAAAATTAATGTTTCATTTCTAATTTTAGGTTTTGTCAGTGCAGAAATTGGCAACCAAAAAGGTAGATGTGAATGTTGTAATGCATCTCTACTCATGGTTTAGGCTCATTTTCAGATTGAATTTATCAAAACAAATTGACAATTACATGGCGAATGAGACTAAAAACCTAATCATTTGTAAATTCAACTTCAAAACTGATGAAACGGATGTCATGTGACAGATTATCTTATGGTTTGCACCTTTTTCAGAGTTGTTTACGAACACGGTCAAAATCAGTAAAACTTACATATGTTTTTCAAGTTTCAAATTATATTATAGGATCATATTGCAAGCTATACTCAATAGTCAAGAAGTAACATCTATCATTCTAAATAGGCATGTAGTTTCCACGTAGATACTGGATCTTTTAATTGACAAACAAAAAGGGCCACAAAGAATTTATTTAAAACTGCATGCTAGTTGGAGTAAACCAAATTTCAAATAAAACTTTGCTGATCTTGGAATAATATCATGGCTATAAAATATTCTACCAAAAATTTTGAAAAGCTGAAAATTTTTGTCTTAAGGGACAGAAGATTGTGGTTGTTAATTTTACAAGTTGAAGCTATTCTTAAGAAGCCTTAAGGTCTCAAACATTTGTTGAAGACATTGAATTTCTTTTTTAAAAATACTGTAAAATTGATCTGTTTTTGAAAATTTGTAATAATGTAACTTTGTTTTGTCTACATTTGAAGACATTTAATTTTAAAACAAGCTGTTATTTCGCATGCAGAATGGAATTTTTAAGAAAAAAATAAATTTGCTTGAGGAGAAATTGATTACGAATATCATATCAATGATTTGAAAGCCTTTCATTATGATGAACCAATTTGGAAACATCAAATTCCTGGTGTAAGAATGCTATAAATAGAAAAATATTGATAGGAAAATTTGCCGCAATAATACACTGCAAGTTTGTCATTTTTACAGGAAATGAACTTAAAGGGCATTCATCATTCCAAAATCAAAATAGACTATAACAGTCATCTCACTATCACCTTTTGAAGTTTTGTCATACACTATAGAGCAATATATGTGAAGTGGATTATATGAATGGATAAAGCATACATATTTCATCTTTTGTAAATTGTAGAAGTTGTCAAAATGGAGTTTAAAAAATTACTTTCCACTCACTTATAACTTTTTGTATATTTGCATTTTTCTCACAACTAGGAAAATTTGAGGTTTAACTCTGATTGTCTAACTTGTGAGTATGTGGGAGTGAGTAAATGGCTGTAAATGTGTGAGGTAAAATTAGTGAGTGTGTTTGTGGAAGGACGAGTGCAGTGATTGCATAGGAATAAAGAAAATTCTAATTATGAAGATTGGCATCATTATAAATGGTGAGCAGGTAATCTTTGATGAAGATGAGTCTGTTTAATGTTGAGTGCATATTAATGATAAGAGGCTATTGCTGTTTGAAATGTTTAAAATATGAGATTTGATATTGCAATTTTGAATAACAAATTAATGTGCATTAGTGACAGTTTCTAGTATGATCTTAACTAATAAAACAGAGTGCAGTCATACAATTTGTTTAATAGAAGAAATTAAGAAATAAACAAAATCATCAAAAATCTCCAAACTGGGTTTTTTTAATAAAAAGTTATGAAAATTCACTTAACTCAAACAGTGTGAAGGTAAAATAAATAGAATCAGAAATGCAAAAGACATGCACTTTTTAAAAATATTTATAAATTATTGAGTATAAATACATACTGAGTAGTAAAAGAATTAAAATATCATAAATATACATATAGGTAACCCCCGTATAACACGGGAGTTACGTTCCAAAAAATTGCCGTGCTATGCGAATCCGTGTTATACGAAACAAAGAACTAGTACGAAAAGGGGGGTTAGGTTCCAAAAATTAAAAAACATGCTATTATATTTTCATAATTAAGATAAATATCTTTATTAAAATTTTCTTAAGTAATATATATTAATATGAATTAAACAATGTTTTCTTCGTCATCACTAAGCACTATTAACCGAGGGTGTTTTCTTTTTGGTATAAGATATCCTCATCCTCTGAGTGACAGCCACGAGATCAATGATGCCATTTATTTTTTAAGTCCATTATTTCTCAATTCCGTTTTCTCCCTCGCTCCAGTGAAGCTCATTAACTATGCTAAGAATCTTCCAGAAAGTTACGTCATGCCATGTCATGTGTGTCCATCTAACAAATTACAGATGAGCTAGTTTAAATACAGCGAATCAGGAAGTCCAGCTCCCTTGATTGACAAGACCATCTCCCCTGATTTGCGACCCCCTGAAAAACTGATAAAAAGCGTGGAGAGGAAGAATACGCTCTCTTTTTTTTTCGTCTCAGTCTGACTTTCCAGTCTTGTGAGAAAGAAACGCATTAAGCGTTCTTACCATTTTTTCTTTTTGATGACGAGCGGGGATACCCCAGAGACGCCATGTCTCTTCTAAGCTAAGTTACTTTTTATTTAATTTATCTCGAGATAATATTCTCACGTGTAGTTCTTAGGATATTCCCATGCTACACCGTTTAAATTAAACTTTCATAATGCCGTCCTTTTTGCATCGTTGTTCCAATCATTCCATAAAAGCACCGTGTTATAAGGGGATGTTCCCAATTCTCGAACCGTGTTAGAGTGAATCCGTGCTATACAAGTGCCATTTTATACGGGGGTTACCTGTATTTACATTTATTTGGAAGAATAATATAGTCATTATTTATACTTTTGAGATGCATTTCTATCAGTTCTTTTAAAACAAAATACTTACATCAAAGAATTTTAAGAAAAATAGAAATTTTGCAATATTAATTTCATAAAAATTCCATTTTAGTCAACAAATATGAAGATAATTAAAATTGACAACCATAAAATAAAATTGCAAATTTAAATAAAATTTATAACTATACAAGATGTTATGTATGATATTAGATCAATAAATAGATAAATCTTTACCACTCATAAATTAAACTCTCCAATGCATATATGTTTTTCTACACATACATGAAATCTACTTATAAATTATCCACTAACAGTTTATTCATAACCATATGGGGACAAATATTTTTTGTGCCCATTGAAACATCACTTCAAGAACCAAATTGGTAACAAGAAAAATATTTTCTACGAATTCTCATTGAAGCAGATACAAATTGCATCTGTGAACTGTTAAAAAATCAGATGGTTATTGAACTGATTATTTTAAGATTTCAGCATGTTTTCAATACATAATTATATGCTGATAACAAAAACTACAGGCCAAAATATAATAACATTACATTAAACATGCATTTTTTAGTCTGACTTTTCTTGTAACATTTGAATTATGCGTTATGAAATGTGCAGTTAATCCAAATGTCACAGGAAAAGCTTATTGCAAATCTATTTGAATAATAATACATGTTACTCATGTAGCTAATGTTTGTGGATAATTGAGACTTAATTATAGTGGATGAATTCATATTTGTTAGTAGAATGAAACAGTTACAGCATTTTTAGAAGAGATTAATATGAAAATGTAATTATAACAAAAAGTTAGGTATAAAAACATGTTTACAAAGCTTTAAATCTACTAACAATATTTTATAATCTGTTTTATATAATTCAATTATAATGTTTTATAATTCAATAATAATGCTTTATAATTCAATTTTAACAAATTGAATTATATTAAAAATATTTTCCTTGCATTAAGCCTTTTCATTTGAATTTGTATTGAAAATACTTACCAAAACAGTGTGCATTCCCATGTACAGACGACTGCAACAAACAAGAACACACCAGCATGTTGCGATTAAAATGCCATAAATTACGTTGTACTGAAATGAAAAAATTGGAGACTTTATTTGGCATTTCCATAAACAGAAACATTTAAAATTTTATCATGATAGTGTTTAGATATGTTGATAAAACAAGTTACCTAAACATAAACACTCTCAAAATACAGTAAAATCGATGTAAACCTTTCTGACATATGTAGGTCACAATCATAGAAGTGACATTGAAAGATGTCGTTCAGATGCCATGGATTTCCTCATACTTTTGTGTCTACAGCTGTCTAACAGGGTTCGAACTTTTCAAAGAAAAGCAAAATGCTGGACTTCTTATTTTTGAAGGTCACATTTCATACCTAAATCTGCGAGCACACATGTGAAGAAACTTTCATGAGACGAAATCTTTCTGACCCAGTTATAAAAACATCAATTTTTACCTAACCAATAAATATTATGCCATTGATTTTTTATTACATTTGACATTGGTTTTTGACTGCAGGTGGAACAAAATATGCTGTGTTTTTGAACAAATTTGTTTTTAAAACTCTTTAAGCACTTTCAATAAATATTAATAATTTTTAAGGAACCTTAAAATCTAAAATGAAACTTATTTCTTAAACATAAATAGCACAACACTGAAATTTTATTTTCATCAAATCTTAAAATAATCACTCAATTCTTTGTTTCTTAACATTTTTTCAAATTGGGAGTACAATCAGCGTAAAAAATAATCTTATCAAGTAATAACACATCAGCTGTCGCTCAAGACACTCGAGCAGGGTGTTGACAACTAGCGATAGTGATTCCTTACACTAGGGAGCTGCAAAAATTTTTCATCTTCACTATCCTCCTTTGAGCTAGTCATTCTGCCTTATTACTTAAGTTATCTACAGATGTAGTTTCTATCAGAGATGAGTTTACTCCATGATCTGCTGATGTTCTGAATTCAGTGATTTCAAAGTCATATTTTTATTGCAAGATGGATCTGGAAATGAGCAAATATTTTGGTAATAAACTGCAAGATTGGATTAATGGGGAAAACAAATTAATTGGATTAATGGGTGCAAACAAATACTTTTACAAAATCACAACATGGTAATTCAATTTAAAATGCATAACTGTGATAAATATCTATAAAACATTTTAATTTCTGTGCCTTACATAAAAATAGTTATATATAATGGTAACAACTCAAATAAATTGTTTAAAAATGCAGCAGTAGTAAGAGGTAAATGTGTCAGACTAGACCAAAACAATGTAAAACTCTGGCTCCTTTTGTTTATGTTTCAGTCATCCAAAAGTCCTAAACTAGCAATGGAAGATATGCATGCTGAGTTGATTTGACTATATGACACCAGAGAGAGCTTACCCATTTTGTATTTTCCTGATTACAAAGATATACTAATAATCAGGTATAATAGTATACTAGTAATAGTAACAATCCCAATATGAGGAAATGTACTTTAAAAATATAATATTCTTTGGAACAAAACTTTTCTGGAATGCAATATTTTGTACAATTTATCATTTGTTTTTAACAATTGTCTTCCTGTCAGCTATTATTTTTCCAGAATCATACATGACTGACTACTTTGCAGATTAAAGCATCTATTAAAAATTAAAAAAATTCTTGGTTGAATCTTGCTCTATGGAATATCTCAAATGCATGTTCAAGAAAACGAAAAAAAGGAAAGATTTTGTTTTGAAGAAGGCTCAAAGTTAGAAATGTACTTTTTCAGGCCAAATCAAGTGAAATGTGTAACTAATGTGAACCTTATTACACTTTTTAGTTACGTTAAAAGTTTTAAACCTTGTATTTGGAACCCAGAATAATTTAAGAGAACATTGAAATTTGAAAGGGATTACTGTAAGTATACAAAGTAATGCATCTTGGCACTGATTACGGACAGAAATTACCTTACAATGGGAACGTTCACCAAATATAAAATACAATAAAGAATAAATAACATTAAGCATATAATTCGAGTTAGGTTTCTCGAAATTCAATATAATTTTCTGTCAACCTTGAGGCCAAAATGTAGATAAGTGAATATGCATATCAGCGAAAGAAACATTCGAAATCTATACACACTCTGACAAAAATAATCGAAACACCCTGAAGCTAGTGTTAGCTCGTAATGAAACTTAACATGCGAGATGTACATGAAGAGATAAATTATCACAATATTAAATCTAGGACTTGTATTATTCTAGAATTACATCATAAAGGGGTCATAAAGTGCCTTCATAGCATTGAAGACCGGATCACATTTACTGTACGGTCACCCTTGGCGCGATTTTTTCCACATTGGCGATAAATTTTTTTATATGGCAACCCCCATCCGACCCGACAATAAATTGCAGCAACCCTATTGAAACTTGGAAAAGGTTGGTTTTTCGGAAGGAAAGAGCGCTTATATTTTTTTTTTTAACGAACGCATTTTTTTAACAAAATATCGATGTTTTGCGTTATATGATTGGTTACCGTTTTAAAATTTGAATTATTTTTGTGTTAGTTGATGTCTTAGCTCTTTAGAAGGATTGTAATTGGTTACCGCTTAACCGGGTCGCAACGGAATATATCACCGGGTCGCAACGGAATATATTAGCAAAACCGGAGAGGTTGAAGGTAATTGATTAATTTTTGTTCGACCACGTTGCACGTGTGCTTTTTTAGTTTTCAGCTCCCGTGTTCTTTTCGTGAAATTTTTGTGATGGCTGCTGCATGGGGAATGTCTGAGGTAAGTGCGAGAATGTTTGGTGAGAATGATGTTATGTGGTTTGATGAGAATGTTAATCTAAGGTATTTGTATGGATTGGATAAAGGGAAGGAAACGTTTGAATTTTGTATGAAAGCGGGTTTAATTGCGGATAGATATGAGTGCTGTAAGTGTGGTCAGGATATGAAATTGGTTGAAAGGCACGATATAAGTGATGGTTATGAGTGGAGGTGTAAATCTAAGGTGAAAGAACAAATGCATGACGTTAAAAGGAGTGTGAGAAAGGGTTCCTTTTTTGAATTGAGTCGAATGACAATGAATGAGATTTTAGTTCAGGTTTATTTGTGGGTGAGTAAGAATAAGGTTGATTTTAATATGAAAGAGAGTAAATCTAAGACTATATGTGAGAGTTCTTCTAAGACTATATGTGATTTTCGTTCCTTTTGCCGTGAGGTTTGTGTGATAGAGATGATTGAAAGTAGTATGAAAGTGGGTGGAAGCGGCGTGACTGTTGAGATAGATGAGAGTAAATTTGGTAAACGTAAATTTAATCGGGGAAAACGTGTGGAAGGTAAATGGGTCTTTGGGGGAGTTGAGCGCGGGACGGGTAAATGTTTTATGCAAGTTGTAGATGATAGGACGACTGATTCTTTGTTGACTGTTATTAATGAATATATTCTTCCGGGTTCAACAATAATTTCAGACTGCTGGAAGAGCTACGATTGCCTTTCTAATGAAGGCTTCGTGCATCTGAAGGTGAATCATAGTCTAAATTTCAAGGACCCGGATACAG
Source organism: Meta bourneti (assembly GCA_933210815.1). NCBI lineage: Eukaryota > Metazoa > Arthropoda > Arachnida > Araneae > Tetragnathidae > Meta > Meta bourneti. Next base: position 70,979,023 of record OW119929.1, on the reverse strand, counting down.
GTGCCCACACTAATACCATAGAAGGAACGTGGGGAGCAGTGAAACGAGGTATTCCGGCGAGCAAAGCCAAAAGTCAATTAGACTATTATTTAGCAGAATATGTGTGGCGCAAAAAAAATAAGCACATGTGCAACAAATTCATGGCCTTCATGGATTCAGTCATTCGAATTTACCCTCCTCAAAGAGGCGACAATGAGCCGGCAGCCGCAGCGAAGTAGAGGCGGAGGGAGTTGGTGAAGGGGGCGAGCGATAGATGCAAATGGGAGAGAGGTATGTTTATTGTTCATTATTAACGATTTCGGCGATTTGGCCGCCATTTTTTTGCACAGGCAACATTTTCCACTACGCTGTTTTCTTTAGATCTCGCTCGTGCAAGAAGTCGCCATTTTGGCGACTTTTGGCGAGATTTTGAAAAAGTCGCCAAGGGTGACCGTACAGTAAATGTTTACCTGAAGACCTTCCTTAGCCAGACATCTCTCCCATTGGATATGTTTAGGAATATGCTTAACCGTTAATGTACCCCCAGAATATAAGGATCTGGAACATCAGCTGCAGAATGCTTGGCATAATTTGCCACAGGATGGAATGATGTGTTTGCTTGACTTCATGTTATGATGTTTAACAGCATATATCACTGCCAGAGGGAGCTTCACTTATTAATTTATGATATAATTCTATAATTAGAGTTTTCTCAATTTGATATTGTAATAATTTCTTTCTCTTCATGTACCATGCTGTATTTAATTCCGATCAAATACTAGCTTCAGGAATGTTTCCGATTTTCTTTTTGGCATACAGTGAAATTTTATACATCTTAGTGAATGCTTTTAATTTAATAAACATTTAATTTAGCATTAAATACTTCATTTAAAGAATCTTACAAAGCCTTCTATACATTTAACGTATAATTTTATTAATAGGTATACAAATTGGCCATACTTTGGGAGAAGGGTTTAGGTCCCTATAACCTTTTTAGCTATGCCACTCTAAACAAACATAAATATCCCACATAAATCTGATGGAAAAAAGCCAATGCTCTTTATTCAGAAGAGCTTTTGCATTGTCTATCTGAAAATTAATAATTTCTAAAGCAAAAGAAAATGCAGCCAAAAACTTTTGCTTGATAGCATAACCATGAGAAATGAAATATGATCTTAAGTTTAAAATTGAATTATCGCCACTTATCAAGTTTAAAAGCATCTTATTTGATGGATTTTGAGTGCAGGCTAAATGTAAACTCACAAATAACTGAATTGTAGCAAACCCTTATAAGCTTCACAGATCAATATTCATTAATACATAAAACATGCATAAGTACATTGACAAAGATTGGTTGGTTGGGTTTCATGACACAAGTTCTATATTTGGCCAAGGTGTGCCAAACACAAGATAGACAACATCTTTGACAAGAGTAGAAATATTTCCAAATTTGAATGCAGTTTTAATTATTTGCAATTAATCAAAAACTATAAAAAATCAAAGCAAATTCAGAGATACTTTTATTCTGATTAAAACTGTTGTTGCTTAAGTTAATCCACTCTTTTCCATACAACACATTCCATAATTTTAGTTATACTAGTTTTAGTAATAGAAAAATACAGAAACAAAAATGTTTTAAATTTTATTACATTGAACATTTTTGAAACACCATAAAATCTTGATCACAGTATACACATGCACAAGTAGGATTCTACATATTTATATAAACACGAAATTCAGAACGTTGGACTTAAACATTTGATAATTGTGTTTACAATACATTTTTTCATGGAAACTAATGTTTAAGAGTTCTCTCCACCTTGTTTAAGACACATTCTCATAAATTAACACAATTGACTTCATAGATATCAAATGTGTGGATATTCATGAGTGTTCTTAAAAAGTATATTTAGAATCTTAAATATAAATTTTTTAGAGGTTTTCTGAATTGGAAGACAGTATCGTCTACCCTGAACTAAAAGTTTAAAAAATCACTTACTTCATATCTGTATAGTGTGAAGTATAAGAAAGAGAAAGGCACTGCAGCTCCAACCATAGCATGTGTAGATGGCATACCGTATTCAACAACATACCGGGGTTCCAGGTGGATCACTGGTGGGGCAGCTGGTCTAGGCCAACAAATAATATCTTTCAGAGCCTGTCCAAAATACATAATTAAAACCCAAACATTGATGACTCTTCGACACACAGCACCGTCAATGTTCCAGATCCAAAAAGGGAAAAAACTAGCGTAAAACATTTCGTATCCTAGACCAGCTCCAAAACTGAAAAATATGTACCAAAATTTGTTTTCGATCCTACACTGAACAGTATTCTCCGCATCGGAGTCAACGTCCGATATTTCCTCTCCATCTGAAGTAAAGGGACTGTTTTTACTGTTCTCGGAACCACTGGACAGTGTTTTTCTGTGCCGTAACAGATTATCTTCTTCATCATAGTTGTATTTAATTGTAATTACATTATTGGGCTTGGATTTGAGTTTTCCGCTCTGCGTTTCTTTCTCGCTTTTCACGATCGCTCCATTCAAGTTACCATTTTTGAAGGCATCGACGCGATAAACGCCAAAGTAATTTTGAAATCCAGAAACAAGATGTGGGTCTTGAAGAAAGTTGAAAACTTTTGTAATGCGGGAGAAGAGCGAAAGTGTTTCGCTCATCCTGAGCTTTCAGGAGAAAATGAAAACATTTTTCGAAACTTTTCTGTTCAAGGAGTTGAGAATATATGATGCTGCTGACGACGCACACTTCGTGGCTAAAAATGTAATAGAGGAAGGATATTTTGATCAAGCCTCGTGTCACTTGCGAAACATTTTAAGCGCCATCTGAGGAGCAGTAGCGTAAGGAAGGAGAAATACGTTATTTCACCATATTTGTTATTGCATCAGAATACTTTGAATAATTGATTCCAATAATACTAATTCTGAGATTTTTTTCCTTTCGTTTTCCGACAAATTCTATAAAGTTAAAAAACAAAAGGTTTGCTTTCCAAAGATTGTTTTCACCATATTTTAAAATACGTTTATAGATTTTTTATGTGAAGTTTCAGTGAAAGGTATTGGTTTGGTGTCTAAATATTTAGAGAAAAAAGTATTGATAGATAGACAGCTTTGGGTAGTTAGGTAGGTATTTAATTAACGCCACGCTGGAGCAACACAACCGGCTATTGGCGACGGTCCGGGATCAAACCCGAAGGGAAAGATCCTAGGACACCACCACTTAATTTTGAACCACGGTCAGATGACGAGGTCACACCTGAGCTGGCACCCACTCTCCAAACTTCCACACCATGCCAACGTGAGGACATTTGAGGGCAGATTGAACGTGCGCCGGTGAAGGTGGCGATTGCATAAAGTTGAAATATTGTTGAACCTTCAACGTTGAAGATGCAACAATTTTAAAACGTGTGGTTTTTGCTTATAGATTTGGTCTTGAAAATGTTAGACCAAGCTCCATAAGTTCTTGTCTCCTGAGTAGAAAAGAAGCTGCCCCCACTTGGTCTTTCACCAATAAATCCAGAGTCAATTTTAAGCGCATCCCTTTTTATCCTACGGGACAGACGAGACAGTATGATTAAATTCAAAAGGTGACTAATCCATGTTGAATTGCAGCTTCATTTTGAGAGGCTCCAGAAAAGACTGAAGTTCAACTTGTTCTCGAAGTATGCCTGTTAGCATTTTGATGGAAATATTGAATGGTCTTCGCGTCTAGGGTGACCTTATGCTAGGAGAGAAACTCCAGACGTACTTCTCCCATTCCTCCCAATGTCATCCCCTCGCCATGATGAGGCAGCTAGGACTTGAGGGAGGATTTACATTAAACATTTTTGAAGAGACGTACAAAATTGGTTGAACAGTGAAATGAATAAACATTGATGGAGAGTTTAATCTTCGTCTCTGATAATTAGTTGATGCCCAAAGATTGAAGGATTGTCAAATCTTCAACGCTGAATGCAGGGCCTGAATTGTCCTGAGGTATGAGCTGCCCATGTGCCCCCTCATCTCAAAAACACTTGATAGTTACCTAATTTTTTCGACTGTTTTTAGATTATTGATGAATTCATAAGTATCTTTTACCTGTAATATGCGAATCTTTGATTTTCTCTGGTATAACTAGCTTCAGTTTCTGTAGCTCATTAATTCAAAATCATTGAGGGAAGGATTCCAGCCCCGTGGGCCATCCCCCTCAAAACTTTTCTGCTCTTGGTGAGTGCTTTTATTCATACCAATGCAAATTAAGAACAAAATATGCAGATTCAAAAGTATGTTTTATTTGAATCTCAAAAAGAACCTAGAATCATAAAAAAAGTGTAAAATTATCATCGGGTATATTGCTGGGCATGATGATTTAAAGTTTGAGACATACAGGGGCGATTCTTATTTTTTCATGCAAGGTATTTTGTTGTATGTTTTGTATTTTGTGCAGCCCTGCCAAAACACAACCAAGGTATTTTGTGTGTTACATCATGAAAAGATAAAATAAATATATGATAGTCGCTTTTTGGAGTTGGATGTGGCATTTCCTTACTGATGTTTATCTAAAATGAATTCACGGTTAGAGCACTATACAGATTATGTCCAACACTGACATTTTCCGTCGAATAAATTAATTCCTGTCATAAAAATAAAGCTAAAAAGTAATAAAATATCGTAGCCAAGGAAACTGGTAATGATTATTCGGCAATAACTTCTCAACAATCTTCCAAACTGGCTTTTATCGGGTTTTAAATCCTAACACGAATGAAATGCTTAGGAGATTCGATCGGAAGGAAGAATGATCCTTGACAAAGTATTTTTAAATGACGAACATTAACGAATTGTTTCTCTCTCTCCCTAAGTCTTTATTTAGAACAGGAAGTTTCTATTGTTTACTCAAATCCTATTATGTACTTACAGAGGAATTTACTGCGACTTTTTATGAGATTTCATCTCAACATTTTTCTACAGACATTTGAGAAGACATTGCAGGGATTCAGTTTGTGAATAAAAATCAAACTGAACTTCATTATTAGAATTATGGCGAGTGGAATGCATAAATTCTTTACTTTTCTTTCACTATTTCCAATGAGCTTAGATATTTGGAGAATGAATATATTCTCTTATATAAGTTACCCCGGCGTTCCTTGGGTTTAATTGGTTAAACGTCGATTGAAAGTGATCCAAAAAATCACTTTTCTGTCAAAAAATGCAAATATAGAGAAAAATAAGCGAGAGCAAAATAATTTTTAAAACAGATTTTTATAGCTTCTATAATTTACTTTAGATCCATTTCACATCCTTTAGGTAAGACAAACCTGCAAAAACTGATACTGAGATGACTGTATACAAAAGTCGATTTTGTGTTTTGGAGTGTGTGTGATTGTCAATGCTCTTAAATTCATTTTTATCAAAAAATGACATACATTGTATTATTGCAGTCAGTTTTTTCTTATCAATATTTTTTTATTTGTAGCACCTGTAGACTGACAAATCATATTGATATGTTATCATGATCAACGTTTTAAGCAATTATACTTTATGCTTGAAAATTTCATCCCGCATGTAAAGTAACAGCTTGTTTTAAAATAAAATGTTTCCAGTACACAAAGTTAAACTATTGAACTGGAATAACCCTAATAAAGATGGGTTACCTTCATCTCCATAACTTGCTACTAAAAGTGCGCCAGAAAACACGCCAAGAGCATTGCTGTTAGATTCTAAAAAACTGCAAGATCATCTTGAGAGGCGACTCCTGTAGATGTTAACTCTGACGTTATCTGCACAGCCAGACCAGGAGAGAGCCCCCCCAGCAAGTGCTCTGTACAGGATGACGGGACGTTACACCTCACTGCACACCCAAAACAAATAGAACGGGAGTTAAAATGTAGCCTACTTTACTCGCAGGCTTCCAAAGTATAAGTATACCAAATTTGGTGTAGATCGGTCAAACGGTGTAGATTTGTATAGAGAACAGACAGACAGATGCCAACTCTGCTTGATATGTATAGATATAAACATTGTCTTTAATTTTTTCTTTTGTGAAAAAGAGATTTTTTTTATACTGATACGCTAATTTGGCCATTTGAGTACGAAACTCAATAGTAACCATAATCGTGTGGAAGATTATTGTAAAAACAATTGTACTTCCTCAACATAATTTGGTTTTTAAAGTTTTAAAAGAGTCGAAATGAATTCTTTATCTGGAATTAATTGCCCACAACTCGCACTTGAATGAGACTCAATTCGGTCTACGCAGTTAAATAGTATGTAACTTCAAAATAAGTATTTCGTCGAGCATCACTCCATAAGTAGTCCCTTTTAGAGTCCTCCTCGAGAGAGATACACAAATTCAAGTAACTTTTACATTTTGCGGACCTCCTATATCGTTTTCAAGAAAATGCTGCATAATTTATCTATGCAATATTCATCAATTCAAAATTTGATGACATTTATTATGCATGGGCATTATTACAAACTTTATTTTTTTTATTTCTTCTGTATTGAGTAGTTTTGTCAACTGCAAAATAAATTCTGTATTGCATTCTAAATAAATAATTGTCAACCAAATCTGAAACTTTAGTGGAATACATTTAAATAGCATTTGATACAGGTGTCATGCAATGCCTCTAGAGTGGCACTACATGCTCTTATGTATCCAAAAGCATGCATTTATCCATGAAATGTGGTTAGATAATTTGATATAAATCATATTAATGATATGATAAAAAAATGTCATAAATTATCTATAAAAATGTTTCATCATGACACAGATGCCTGTAGCGTGACATTACAAGTCCGTAGGTATCCCCAAGCACAAAATTTGTTCATGAAATATGGTGATAATTTTTGATACAGTATATATCAATAGTGACATAAAGTAGTAAAAAGCCATGTCATAAGTGCCCATAAAAGATTGTCACCGCGTTTTTAAGTCACACATTTTATGTTCATTTCACTTTTCGCGAAAAGTTTGTTAAGTCTTATATGCACATTTAGTAGATAATTTTACTAAATTTTGAATAAATTATATAAAACCTTTTATTTTAAATATGGTAATTTTATGAGTAATGGGCTAAAATGTGTTTTTAAATGTACTTATTTCTTTTAATTAAAAGCATTTCTTTCTGAAATCTCCAAAACACTAGTCTTTAACACTATCTTTTATATTCAATATTCACATCTTGATCGAGTTCATAGGCCCGGACATTAATTCAACACCATTGTATTCCTTTCTCAGAGGGCCGCGATAGCCCATTTGGTGGAGTCGCAGATTAGCAACCGGAGAGCTGCGAACTGTTCAAAACTCGATCTCACCAAAGACCGTAGCGTGCGTGGGAGTTGGTACACTTTAAACCTATTGTGACCTCAAATGTCCTCACGTTGGCATGGTGTGGAAGTTTGGAGAGTGGTTTGCTAGCTCAGGTGTTTACTTCGTCATTTGACCATGGTTCTAAATTACGAGGAGTTGGCAGTAATCTCTCCCTTTGGGATTGACCCAGGACCGTCGCCAATAGCCCGCTGTGTTGTTCCAGTGCGACGTAAATTCAACTACATACCTTAGAGCCTATGACTCAACTCATGAATTTGGTGATTGTGCACCGTTTTCGCACATATCTTTCGCTATCTTCTGACTTTAACCTCTACGCAGTCTCACACTTGGGGTCGCTATTTATGTTTCATGCTTATAATGTAATATTTTGTCTCAATAAACCAGCATTTTTAAGTCAACCCCAAGGTCTGACTGGTGCTTCGTTTTAATATATGTATGCAATAGTTCAATAATGTAACTAGGTAGTATGCTAAGGGTAATGAAAAGTCTAGGTTAAAAAGTATAAAAAATATATTTATTTCATAAAACTGTTAAGCATATGAAAATGGAATACAATTGGTCCGTTTGGCACAAAGGACATTAGTTTTGATTCAGCTTTAAAAGACAAAATATTTCATAAAGTCAAAAGTACACATACAGTAAAATATTCACATCACAACAACTTGCTACTAACGTCACACGGAAAACAATACGTCAAACTAATACAAAATGAGAAACACCAGAAAACGTATTACAATCAAAGTTTACATTAAAAATAATCTTTGACAAAACTTTGCTTTTTGGACAAAACGGTCGCTTTTGGGAACAAAAGAACAATATGTTATTCCTTTGCAACGCCCCGTTGGGTTACAGCGAAAAGCATACAATCCATAAATGATTTTGTTTTTGATAACGAAATCCGTGTTTTTTTGACAGCTGTGAAACAACACTGATACAAATTGCGATAAAAGCACCTTTTCAAAAACAGTTAATGGTTAATATCAATAGCGATTGAAAATACATTCTTTTTCAAACACTAAATAATTTAGACTTGATTATCCTGTAGATTCCTACTTTTACCTTTAAAGCCTTAATGATAGCAAATGAAAGCATATTATCTGGCAAAGTTTCCCTATTATGAATTTTTTAAGACTGAAAGGTTATTTTTTTGTTTTTGACAGTAAAAATAAGTATTCATATAAAATATTCATCTAAAGAATTGAAATGTTCAAATAAAGGCAAACAAACAGAAAATATTCAGTTAATGCAATTTAGAATGGAGAATATATAATTACAGAAAAAGAATTGAAATTTCGTTAGAATTTTTTTACATACTTAGAAAGACAGAATTTTGTTACATCAATTGAGCTTTAAAATGATAGCAAAATTGAACGTTTACATCAAAATTAAACAACATTTTACTAGATGATAATATGTCTTAAAAATCTCTAGAACCAAAAACGTTCATTATAACATTTGGAAATTGAGCATTCTAAATTTAACATTTGACAAAATCATCTTTTTAATCTCAAGTGTTTCGAGTTCAACAGTATATTTAATGATGAACATTTAGTTCTGAACATTATATTTAATGCTGCTTTTTGAAAGATTGGTTATTATCAAAATATTTTTATAAAAATCCTCTCTGTTGATATTTGAGAAATTTCTTAGTACCATACAACAGAGAAGATACTTAATCTCAATGAGATTTTTAGCAATAACGGTTATATATATAGTAACATATTTGATAAAATAGATTTGGGTTGTTATTTCGATAGCAGTTTAAATAGCAGTGTTATTGAAAAGTAACAGTTGGCAACTGTTATCGAAGATGTTAACAATTATCGATAAATGTTATTGGAATAGCAGCGAAGCAATTTAATTAAAATTAAAATTTTTCGAATACTTGATAAAAATAAAAAGTTGCAAAATGTTTTAAAACCACTTTTTGAATATAGATTGCCACACAACCATTTGAACGACACCACGAAAACAAATAATAAAAGCATTGTTACACAACTTTTAAGTACTAGTCTAGAACATATAGTTAGTAAATAAAGCACATTAAATTGTAGTATACAATGAAACGGTACATAACGACACATTTATACATGATGTTGATTATATATTATATATACCGATATATAATCCCGAATATCGGGTTACAAATATCAATTGGCTCAGAGCAATGTTTGCAACATTGTATAACCCCGCCAATAGTAGCGTATCTTTTACCAATCCTATAAACACGGTTTGTGACTTATAATTCACATTCGTAGTTGAATCCTTTTCACAAATACGTTCCTCCTTAAATTGATATTTAGAAATGGTTCACTATATGAAAAATAGTATATTTGGTATTTTATAATTAGAATTTAAGAGTTTTTGAGAAATCTTTTGTACTCTCTAAATTCGATCAAATGAAATGTTTGAATAAGAATGATCACTCCATTGAATTTATAGAGTAGTATCAGATTTTCAACAATTGATTATTTTGTAGTAGTGTTTAATTTCGAAGTCAATTTAAACGTTTGGCAAATATTTATTGAAAATATTTGGATAAATAAGCACAAGTTTTAAAGTGTGTGGTGCTAATTTTCAAAACACAACTAATGCTTCAAAATATTCGGTAAAATGTCCTACAAGGGAAATCTATGCAGTATGTTCCATCGGTCAGATTTTATTTCAAAATATAATACGAATTGCAACTGTTATATCAACTTGATTTCTGAATAAAAATTAACCACGAAGTATTTTATATTTGAGTTATTAAATGTTGAAAATGAATTTTCTCCCAGTTGCTTCTAAAGAAGTAGTGCTGTGAAAATTATAACATAAAGTCACAGTGTTTGGTCTTGCATTTAAATATTTTATAAATGGAGTTATTTTCGGTAAACATCACCAAACCTCATTTTAAAAGACTGAATAAACTTTTAGCTGACCCGAAAATGTATAGGATATCCAATTGAATGATTTATTTTAAGTTCATACACTCATAACTTGACAACCCCGTTTTGTTTTTATATTTTTAATTGTTTGAAAATAGACGAACACACAATTCATTTCACTCAAAATTAGATTACCTACAATACATAATCTTATTTTAATAATTACATACAAAGTTATTAATAGGTTTCGTTGGTGAAAAATCTAAATCCCTGAACATATCTTTTGAAAATAAACCATTCAATTTAACCGACATGTGAGCACTTTATTCATATTCTTAACGAGATAAATAAAAGGATAGATAATTAGAATTCCTTCACATTTTAGAATTAAAATCTGACAGAAAATCTTAATTTCAAGTCATTTAAAAATTTAAATGTTATTCTAACTTCTCATAAAGGCTGCCGTGAATCACGGAGGATCTTTCAGACTTACATAGGTCACAAAACGAGCTATCTGTTAGGCCATCGAACGCTACAACTACCATCAACGTGTATTTTCAATACGTCAGCTAACTGCATCTTATCAGATTTCTCACGACGACAACTTTCAAATCTTTACTCAATCTTATCACACGTTTCTGCATTTAAGGGCAGCTCAATTTTTGCAAAATACGATACATATTATTTGTCAAGGTTAAGATCTCTATCATAATTCCAGCGAGTTATTTTAAAATCTTTTGAATTGGTTCAAAAACTGAAACGCTTTTCTCGGAATAGATTTATTTCAAGACATCTGTACGACAGAATTAGAAATATAAAAATGGAATTCATTTCCTGACGAAATGTCAAAAAGACAAAAAACTCGGAGCTGTCACTGCAACCAAAGTATCATTAATTTGAAAGTGGATTTAGAGTTAGTTATACAGGATTCTTTAACTGACAATGAAACGTTATGTTTTACAATTTTGCTACTTTTTGTGTTCTTCGATACAAAATTTAAAAATAAGAAAATGGCTTAACAGTTTTAAAATTTAAGCAAACATCGCAAAGATGCTGAAGATGGAAAATCTGGTACGTGTGACAAGTTGGCGCCAGTTATAGCGCATGTAAATTTCTGTTTTCCTGTTGGTATATTCAGGCGTCATCTTGACTTGCGAACCGGATTCTACAACTTCACTCAAATTAAATTGTTGAATATGGCCATAGCTTTCCTTTTTATCTATATAACCAGATTAACAAAATTTCTAGACTCATTAGCCTATTTTGGAAGGAAATTGACCCTTTTCTCTAACGTAGAAACGAATTGGATCTTGTTGAGGTAACAGTACATGATCCAGGTGCCATGAATACAACACCTCCACAAGACATTTCTTTCACAATCCTCAACAACTCTTCCTTCTCTTCCTACTTCTAATGGATGAAACCTTTCATAGGCGAACATCCAAGATGGCTTGCAACTAGGATGTCATCCAAGACGGTTGCCGAGACCATCCTTCTCCGCTACACAAGGAGAGAAAACGTCGCATTATCACCCTGAGCCGGTGTCTGCATCCAAAAAAACAAACCATAACCCATTTGTTTCCAGCAGACATCACAGGACATAGAATTTCAGCAGCTTTCTGGTTCGCCCTTGCTTGGTTTCAACCCGAAACAGACGACCAAGACATGGTGTAGCTACTGGTAACCTGGTTGGCATGAGAGTAGTAGCTTCTTGAAGCAGGTTGCTGCATGGCACAGTGAGGAAGGTGCCCTTGAAGAAGGCTCATCAGCTTGTTCTTTTCAGCCTCCAGAGAGTGAATCTCAGTCTTCAAGGCATTGTTGTTCACCTCCAAACTCTCAGATTCCTGCAACAAACCAAAAGACGGAACTTAAGTTTCAGATAGTGAACAATTGCGCAATAAAACTTAAGGTGTAAGATATGGTCAAAGAAGCTATAATTCTTGTGTAGAACTTTTGGATACCCCAAGCTGTCAGTGGGAATCTGTTTCTTTTGACAGGTTTGGTTCCACTATAAATTAATGGTAAGCCATTCAATAACCACTACTCTAATTACAAATAAAAAAATACATTTATTTAGAGTTGGGTTTTTATGGCGCAAGGGCCATATATGGCCATGATGCGCCAAACACAAGATAAACAAAAATCAATAAGGCTGAGTAATAAAAAGCTGTTTTCACTCAATTTAAAACAATGTAAAGTAATGGACAAGCGCGCCCAAGGAAAGTTTTTCTGAGAAAGTTTTACAGAAGAGAGAAATACACCCATGGAGGAATTGAACCTGAGCATTGAGCACATACTCACTGAGCCACGACGGCTCTCATTTATTTAGAGACGGACACAAATTCAACCATAACGGGCAAATAGTTAACAATACATAACGCACACAACGAATTAGACGGTAAGAGTTCCAGTTAAAAATGATCACTAAACATTCTAATTTTGGATAATCGCGGATCTAAAAATAAAACCATTAAAATTCCACATAAATATCTTGAAAAATAATACATTCAAAATAAATTATTTTTAAAACGAAATCCGTCAACTATTATAAGGCTGAGTTGAGGTTGGATGGTTGGGTTTCATGGCGCAAGGGCCATATTATGCCAAGCTGCGTCAAACACTAGATAATTAAAATCAATAAGGCTTAGTAAAAAAGCTGGTTTCACTCAATTTAAAACTAAAAAATTTGTGAGAAGGGAATTCGAAAATTATTCTCTTGTCATATTTGTTTTTGCACTTTGCTGAATTTCTCCCGTAAACTATCCTTCATTGTATGTGCACGAAACTATTTTCTACTTTCAAGTTTCAGATCAAAATTTCGCGAGACTTACGTAATGAAATCAAGTTTTACTCGTCAAACTCACGATTAAGTTCAGTCAAATAATTGTATATAAGTTCAATACATAATAGATAATTTCGAATACATTTAATCCAAAATACATTTATATATTTCATTTTCTAACATATGATGCATTCCTAATAATGTGAAAACCATTTCAGATAATTTGTTTAATTTATTTCAGTGTACATATATTTTAGTCTACATTCAAGGCTTTTTGCATCTTTTAAGATTTTTAACACCACGAAAAGACAAAAACTCGATGTTTTTCTATATTGATTACAGGGATAAATCGCTTCCTTTTGAAGTTGATTCAAAAGAATCATTTTCTGAATTAAGAATCTGAATACCGGTCGTTTTTTCTCCTCATAAATAGAATCAGACGCGTAAAGATAATCAAAATCTTTTATCATAGAAGCTGTCTGAAGATAAAATACGAGGCCGTCCAGGAAAAACAAAACGGCATTCAAATGAGGAAACCTTCAAGTTTTGTATTTGAAACCAAGGTTTGAATTCAAGTTCGTCAAATCTTTACACCTGCAACTGATTGATCTTGTCGTACATTAAAAAAGGTTTATCACAATAGGTTATCAGTGAAACACTGATACATTCATGTAAATCCAAGTACTTGAGAATGGTTATCAAGCGGTTGGTTGATTTTGGGTTTTATGGTACAAGGGCCAAGCTGTTCCAAACACAAGACAGGCAAGTAATACACATAAAAGGTGAAAAAGAGAAGGGTAGAACAGACGGGAAAGAGAAAAGACCGTATGGGTGGGAGCGCGATTCCCGTGTTTACCAAACATTGGAATGGGAAAGAACAGATTACTAGGGTACCTTGGGTTCATGAAGCCAATAAACACCTAAAACAGATGAGTCCCGGAGGGCTGGTTATCAAGCGGACTACTAATGGTCAACTTATGAACTTCAATTCAACAGGCAAGTGTAAATTACAGAATTTTCTTAATCTTGTGGTAAATAAACAATAAGTAATCTTAGGAATTAACCCTCCTGGTGGTTGTCTCGACGAGGTATCTGATAATTAGCATCTGGTAAGTCATTTGATTAGGACAAAACTGACCAGATCTTGGTGGACGAGATATCTCGTCATTAGAAGAAAACTGATCTGATTTTGATCGAGTTATCATAAACAAATCGGCAATATCTTGATGATGAGATATCTCGTCGAAACCACTTGGAGGGTTTAAAGGTCAAGAGAAAAAGGTTCTGTTTTAAGAAAAGGCTTGTCAGATCACTTGCGAAACATTTCTTTTTGGGATATGCTAGGCCTTGTGAGACATTTTCAAAACGCGTTTTCTAACTTCGAAACTGTAAAATCCTTGTTGAGTAGCACCAAGGTAAAGACTTGACAAGTAAGACCAACCGCGAGATATAAAAACTGCTTATCTTTTTCATAAGCGTTTATTTTTCTCCTACGCGCCAAAACAGACAGGATTATTACTGCTGCAGCGAGCAATTGTATTGTTAAAATGTAGTTATATTTATGTTAGTAATAAATATCATTCAATGGGTTTCTACCAAAGGAGGACAGTAAGTGCACGAATTTCGCAGAACGAAAGGGTGAAATATATATTATTTACGGTGTTTTTGCACTTTCTTGGAATTTGAAAACTAAATCAATCCTATTCAGTGGGCCATATAAATTAAAAGATCAATATTTAAGACCATATTTTAAGCACTGCAAAAGATTTGAAAGTATATTCGAAAAGGTGTAATACATGACATGTCCCGATGAAATTCGTGTTATAAACAGACAATGGAAGTAATCTCTACTCTTCTAAAAAATCGATGCATAAGTGATTGATCCCATTTGTATCCCTATAAATATTCTCAGTGTTCATGTAGATAAGTTAGGTAGGTAGTTGAATTTATGTTGCACTGGAGTAACACGACGGGCTATTGGCGACTGTTCGGGATCAATCCCGAAGGGAATAGTACGAGGACAACACATCTCGTCAATCAGATGACGAGATCAACATTTGAATTGGTACTTTACTCTACAAACTTCCACACCACGCTTATGTGAGGATATTTGAGGCCACGACACATCGAACTTGCACCAACCCCCACGATCACGACGGTCTTTAGTTGGATCAAGTTTCGAACTTGGAACCCACCGGTTGCTAATCCGCAACTCTACCAACTGCGGCTCAAAGATAAATTAAACAAAACTAAAAATCCTCAATCTTTCTCAAAGTATCGTGATGTGGCGCATAAAAGATTGGGCACAAACACAACTAATAAAAAAATTAACACACCAGAAATAATAAATAACATTTGCTATAACCATTCCCCGTATCTCTGTTTTTTAAGTTTAGTATATTCTATGCAAAACACTGTGAATGTAAAACTCTAAATTCTCCTCTAGCGTAATAACCTAAACTTTATCCGAATAGAAAATGAATAGGAAGCTAAAAATCTTGCATGCCATTGTCCTAAACAAAAGAAAACGCAATACCTGAAAGCTCCAAATGCGGAAATACCATTTTCCTCTTACCTTATTAGTCGTTGCGACGTATTATTTTTTTAAATATTCTTATTACAATAAGTTATGTCATTAGACATAATGAGTTATGTCGTTAAACATAATATGTTTGGTAGTTATGTTGTAACGCATACCGCACCCCTAACACAGAAAAACCGACATACATCCATAAAGTGACTTGCGTCCTTGTTATGAGTAGATTACTTCTTCGCTTGTGTTTGATATTTATACTTTACAGATAACTTTATGTAATCAATTGTTTTAAAGCGCTTCTGGTCAATGCTGTATGAAAGAAACAGAAATTTAAACTTATTTTACTCTTGCACCGTGATGCTACAGTTCCAAGTGATGAGACAGTTTTTAAGTTTCAATAAAGTACTGATTTCTCAAAAGCATTTGCTTGCTTTTGTGTAGTACAGCAAGCACATTAGGCAACGAGAAATGTAAAATAATATATGGTATACAGTTTTGACATTTGTGCCAGTCGTCTGTATTCATGACAAATGTACGAGACAAGCTGATATTAAAATGAAAACGGGATCTCTACATACCTCAGCCAGTCTTCCTGTCCTTTCTTTTTTCTTATTGCGACATTTCGTGGCTGCAACTTTATTTCTTTCTCTACGTCTGCGTCTTCTATCTTCATCTTCTTTAGTCAGCTGAAAGGAATATAATACCATGTAAATCAACCGAAATCAGAGAAAACTGCAGTCTACACAGATTAAGCATTTTGTCAGATTGTGGTTAGTTTTTTATGGCGTAAGAGCCAGATCTGGCCAAGAAATGCTTTTCCCGTCAAATAAATGGGCACAAGAATAATTTTACTAAGTCTAAAGACAAATACATACAGAGTAGTTACAGGTGTCGAACCTGCGCCGACAAAACCTCGCAGGTGACTAACGTAGTGAGCAAACCTACTGAGCCACATTTTGTCAGATGACACTTGGTAACTAATACCAACAAGTGCTTCCTACTTTTTTGAATCCCGATTCTACTTTGAAAATTACTGTAGAATATTTACGCATCGGCAGTAGCACGTAAAATGTTTCTCGGAGAAATTTTCGTAATGTAAGCATTTATTATGGTAACATTTTTGAATAAGCTTTAACGTCTTTCAAACAGTTTCCAAATAACGGAAAAACAAATTTTCTTCCATCACTAACGTTTCGTGTCTGCAAGACATTTTAAATATTTCTTAACTTCATAACATTTAACATTTTCTACAAAATTACATTTGTATTTTTTTACAAAATTACATTTGTATAATTTTTGTAAGAATTTAATTTTGTCTTTACAAAATTACATTTGTATAATTTTTGTAAGAATTTAATTTTGTCTTTACAAAATTACATTTGGCAAAAATATTTTCAATTTATAGCGAACTCTCCCGTCTTAAAATTTTATGAGTATAATAGTTCTCTGAATTAATGATTGAAATTTTATGAGAGCGCTTCTCTGAATTTACATTGTTATCACTTTAACAGAACTTCAATTTTGAATTTGAATATTCTGAATTCTGAATATTTCCTTCTAAGGCTTTTAGAAGCTTTGCATTTCTGAATATACATTTTTCATATTTTATGAGTTTATAACAAGGTACCAAATTTAAACTTCACAAGATCATAAAATATTTAATTATTTTCCCCAATTTGAAGTTTTCATTTGCTGTATTAAAAATGAATCCTTGTAAATCATAAACTAAGGAAATCCGGAACAATTTAACTTTTAAAATATAATTTAATTCAGTAATTTCTTTTTTTTTATCAATTTTCAATATCAAACATCTTTGAGGATGATTTCCACACAATTTGAATCCCTTCCAAAGCAGTTCTGATCGACGAAAATATTTGAGCCGCATTCCATTTCCACCCTTTTGCAGATGATAAAATTTATTAACTTATAAAACTCAGTGAGTGCAAGTATTTTTACAGCGCTCTTAAAAAGGAGAGAACATTAAATCTTTAATAAGAGAGATTATAAACATGGAGGAGTATAACACCAAACGACCTTTTGCAATATACTTCGACTTCCCGATTGTGGGAGCATTCCATTCATTGCACGTGCAAGAGGGAACGTGAAAAATAAAAATATCTCTGAGGATGAGACCTAAGATAAACGGTGTCTTTTGATCTGCATTCAGAGTCCACTTCCCACCCCCACATAGCTTTCTCCTTCCTTAATTGAGTACTTTTTCTTATCCTAACTCCATCGGACTCAGAATATGACGTCATCAGAAACGATAAAAGAAAAATTGACAAGACACAGTATGGGCGAAGTTCAATAAATTGTGAACTTGATTGGCTGATTGGATTTAAATATAGATTCTGGAGGGATAAATCTTACTCGACACTTTTTCATTGTTGCTTACGACTTCATTTAATAAAGGTTTTTACGGATGCGCTATTTTGTATCTTTCGAGAGATAAGGACGAACAAAGACAGATTTTTTGTTATCTGGATTATAGGCATGTAAATTTGCCCCATATTTGTTTTGTCTTTTTTTAGGATGATATTTCAAGTCGCCATAGGCAATAGAACTTTATTTTGATAGTTGGTTGGATTTAATGGCAAAGGTCATATTTGGCCAAGTTGCGCCAAACACAACAGACAACGTCAAGTAATGGACAAACACACAAGGAAAGCTTTACTGACAAAGAGAAAATTCACCCAGGGAAGAATCGAACTTGCGCAGTCTACAACTCGCAGGTTGCTAGCTCAGCGGGAGATCCCATCTATTTTAATGGAGTGGGATTAAGACTTTAAATTGCGTTTAAACACCCAAAATGTTCCTCTACTTTCTCGTTAGTTCAAATTTTAAATATCACTGCACCGCAACTTTTGGGAAATATTAATTTTGTACATCATTAAGTAAATTTACAGTTTATTACTTTTAAAAGGTGTTTCAAGATCACGCCACCCACCTTTCGCTTCACGTTATTATGGTATGTAATTCGCTGTCAAAATGCCATTTTATCACTATTCCTACTTTAATACTGTTTGGTGATTGAATAACACTTTTACATTAATTAAATGAATCACGAGCCTCAACTGAAGTTGAATAAATAAGGTGACCGATCGCGGGTGATGCTTAAAAAATGGGGATTAGGTGAAGGAGCACGTGGCCTGAGGCACCTAAATAAAAGGAACAGAATGAAATAATACAACTAGTAACCTTCTGAAGGGTTCACACCCATACATCCATTCCTGCAACCTGTAATTTTTCCTGCATGAATTCTAATAAATTTTGACCTTCTCGATCCATAAAATCCTTCCTAGGATTCTATCAACCAATAGATGTGATTATTTAGTGATTAACCCTCCAAGTAATTTCGACGAGATATCTCGTCCATCAAGATTTGACCAATTTTGCTAATGACGAATTACCTCGCCATCAAGATATTGTCGATTGTTTGATGATGAAAATATCAAGATCTGGTCAGTTTTGCTAATGATCGTCAAGACAACCGCCAGGAAAGTTAAATGTGTTGTAGGGTAAAAGCAACACTACACGGAAATTTCGTGACACTCAGAAGGTTAAGAATATTTAGAGTAAAATATTTTCTAACCGTCAATTTTTTGTATTATAAGGAAATATTCCTATCATTTATACGACTCAGACTTGTCATTTTGAGGAGAAAATGAAATCATACTCCAAATCGCGATACTGAGAAGGTTTGTGGTTATTTTATTGGGAGTCATAAATGTTATCACACGAAAGCACATAAGTAGTGTAAGCACATGATACATGTCATAAAATTGTTCTGTAAGAATATGCCGTCAATTTAATTTTGAGAGGATACAAGGCGCATAAACATGCTATGTACTGATTGGCACCTTCGAATTGTTATTACTGTTTAACCATTTTAATATATTATGTTCCGACTTTTCGCTTAATTGAAATATATGATTTGATTAGAATAATATAATAAAGAATAGTGGATAAATTAAAAGGGAGTGGTAAGTTTTTCTCGGACTTGAATTAGATCACTGGGCAGCCATTGAAATAAATTTCTGCTTTGTCGATAGAAGCATATATTTAAGAAGCAAAGCATGATGACAAAGCACGATGACACAAAACAAGTATTTAGCAAATGAAACATATTAAATATCTTTTTAAATGTGAAAACTATCCTAGATAGTTTTATTTTTTGTATTATTTATTAAGATTAAAATTTAAAGAAAGGACGTATATGAGAAATCAAGGCTTAAGATGTAAAAAAATGACGGATGGATACAAGAGAGAACAGCTATTTTACTCCATTAAATTTATATGTAGTCGTTAACGACGTGTGAACAAAAATTGCCTGGAGTTTCACAAATGGATGAATACCTTCCTTTCTAAAATACATTCGTAGTTTTATGTTGCATTGTTAAAATTCTAGCCTAAAATATAAATAAACAATTGTACGCAGAAAACATTTAATGTATAAGTTACATAAACAGAAAAAATTACTAAAATTTTCAATACATTTGCAAGGTGTTCCACGATTTCAAATCACGTTAATAAAATAAAAGATTCCAAATTTTGTTTCCACTAGCTTCGTATATTTATTTTTTAATTTGATAGTATATAAAATATGAATTATTTTATAAATAATTTTGGCATTAAGGACGATTGTGTCCGTGAAATTAACTCTTCCTAGAAGGTTTATAAAAGTATTTTAAAATAAAACTTATAAAAATAGTGATTGCTTTTGTTCATTCTATAACTAGTAACCGTCAAATAAAATTGTTTTCACTAGATGGCGACACTAAAAATTTAATACAAAAAAAATATATAAGTTCTAAAGTAAGTCGGTAGATGGCAGCTGCAAACATGCAAATAAAATCTATTAACAAATTGCTATAAAATACGAACTTCAGCATTAAATTTTGAGAAACAAAAGTCGATTTTGTTCTGAGAAGTTTCTGTCCCAATAAAATAATTACACTTTTTTCACCACCTTTCCATGTTCTGAGAGTGTCGTAAGACAAGATATTTGCACCCAAAGTCCATTGTATTTGCATTATAGACTCACGAAATCGTGATGAGTTGATTTTAAAGAGCTGAATCGTTTTGTGTTCATATATAAGTCTTCTAACAGCTGTTAAAATGGCCTTTGTTTGCTCGAAGTATTTATGAGTAACTTGTAATGTCCTGAATGACACGAAGCCAAACATTGTATAATAATCGTTTTCTACACGGTTTGCCAAACGTTTAACCTAATTCCAAAATCACGACTTTTGTGAAAATGAGTAAATCAGAATCATTAATGTTTACTTCAATCAAAGTTTACAATCACCTCTTAAGTGTTACTTTTCTTTTATAATTGTGTATGTGATAGGAAAGCTGCTACATTTTTTCTCACAAAAGGAAATTTCAGTATTTCATCCAGTTGGCCGAATTTCAAAATGTGTTCCCAACGCCTTTTTATGAAATTGGGTACGACGCGTCTAAAAGTGTGCAAGGCCATTCTCCGAAAAATGATTTTGATGTTTGTGAGAAAAAAGATGTAATTGTAGAAGTATTTCCCTTATAATTTTTAATATAAAATATGAGCATTATTAAATAACTATTACTAGAATTTACGCGGAAGAAAGTTACTGAAAGAATCATTCTGCAAAAGGTTGTTTGGGTTGGGCTTTTTAGAGCAATGGCTATTTTTGGCCATGCTGTGCCAAACACAAGACAACGTCAAATAAAGGAGATATACACACAAGGAAAGTTTGGCTGACACAAGAAATACACCCAGAGTAAGTTATAGGAATCGAACCCATTTTGTAAAGGAAATGCAATTCTATGTTTTAATTTACTAGTTTCAAGGCTATTAATAATGGTAAAAAAAATTCCAAATATCAAAGATAGTTTTCACAATGTTTACACAAAATAAATTTCTTTAATTAATATCTTACGTTTATTGAAGATCAAAATGCAGTGTCAATTAAATTTTTTTATTCAGAAAGGAAAAGTCAATTATCAGGAAAGAAAAATAAGTTAGTTTAGTCTGGCTTTTATTTGACGCTCTATGCCATCGATTTTCAATTTATGTGCCATAAGAATGGACCTAAAGTGTCTTAAGCATGGCGAAATGGTTAAAATTGTAAAAGATTGATTAAATTGTTAAAATTGTAAAAGATTTATTTCGTTACAACGGTTTAGTTTTGAATTTTTGACGTGTGTTCACAAATAATTTAAAGTAATACAGTTAAAAAGTATTTTGAGTATTATTTTTGTGTTATGAAATATAAATAAATTGTTTCAAAAAGATCTTTTTGGAAGCCACTTTGGAATAAAAAGGGTAGGTAGTTACTATTTTTTTGTAAATCAAAATTATACCTATTTCTTTTGTCAGATCGCAAAAAATGTACAATTTTGGTGTAACCAGAATTTTAGAAATTAGTTTGGCCATGAGATGAAAAAGATTGAAAATCGTTGCTCTATGGAATAAAACTTGTGATTTTGTTTTTGCAAATAGTTAACAATGAAAAAAGAATTACGGTGCGACTGATTTACAGCATAATTTAGTATCACTTAAGTAAATTCCACTAGGATTGATAATTATTGAGAATTCGAAACACATTTTAAAGCTTATAAGGTATCTAGAAATCGAGCACTATACTTCTCGCTCTCTCCTTGATTTTGCTTTGTAAAATAAAAAATGTTTCTTTTGCTAATGAAATTTCAATTTCAGTTATCCTATCTTATCAGCCGTCATTATCATCAGAGGGCGGGAATTTGTCTTCGAATCTGAGAAAGAATCAGACGCTCATGTCCGAATAAATCAAAACATAATGCCTTTTCATTTCAAAATTTTCTTTGTTTTCTGATGAGATAAAGATCAAGGTCGACCACACATTATCACTGGGATGCAGTTTCACCATAATTTCGATGGTGAAAGTTAAGACAACTTTTTACAGGAAACATTATCGCGTTGTTTGGCTTGGAGGTATGCACCCTCTATATTGTGAGATATTGGGTAGGACGTAAAGGTATTATCATGCCGCTAATCACCGAAGGAGGTATTTAAAAAAAATCGAAACGGGTTCTAAAAAGTAATAATGGTGAAAGCGAAGTGAAGATTGAATACAGAAAAGACATTTTCATAGATCTTAAGATCTCATTACATATTTAAAATCCATCCACCAGGTTTAGCAGAGAATAAAAATTGGATATTTACAGACATAAAAACTTAATTGTGGCAGGTAAAGATTCGTAGTGATGTCATACTTTATTCATTTAAGAGAGTGCTCTCAAAAATATAATAAATATACAAAGATGTCAGAGCTGTTTCGAAATACTTGGATGTACTCTAAATTTATTTTGCACACACGAGATCAATTTTGTATTTGATTATCCGAGAAATACGATCATCGTATATCCAGAGTGTTTCAAAACTTCCTGTACACTCCTTTATGAGGAATACAAAATTAAACCGTATTCACAAGAGATGTATGTCCGTCAATGCCCCCCGGATGTTCTAGAGAGTACACTAAGGTACAGACATGTAAGTCAGCAAATAGGTAAACAGTATTTTTTGCTAAATTTTCAATGGCAGACAGAAGACAAAATACACAATACAAAGGGCCTATTTGACCTAGTCATCATAAAAAAATCGGTAATGTTTTTATGACGGGATATCTCGTCATTAGCAAAATTGGTCAGATCTTGATGTTGATGGACGAGCTATATCGTCATAACCACATGGGCGGTTAACTAAAGGCAATAAATGATTTCTATTTTATGGTCTTTGAGGAAAATAAATCTCGTTGACATAAGGTTGTCTAAATCTCAGCATTGTATTTTTTGGCTTTCGACCCAATCTCGGCATCCTCAGTTATCAACGTTACACTTCGGCAACACATCACACACTGATACCGACACATCCTTTGGGTATAAGTCTCTACGAAATTCGTCCGAGAACCATAATGAAATAGTAACAATTTAGCTGTCCTTACCTCTTCAGTTGGAGGAGCACGATACTCGCTTCGAACATTGTCCAAACCATGGATCATTCTTCTAGACTGAATGGTCAGTTTCAGTCCTTCCTTGATGAGCTTTGATCTCGTGGCCTGCACTCTGGACACGTTGATGGAGTAAGACGGTGGGGACGACGTGGTCGAATGGTAGTCTTCAGGAGAGGGCATGTCCCCAAAGGATCCGCTGGACATCTCCGAGGGACTGGGGCCACCCCCGGTCAGGCTTATGAGACCTGAGATAATGTCCGGAGTGGGGGGCGCGGAGCTGTGACAGTCTGGGTCCGAATCGAAGGACATGCACTGGTTCTGCTGGACGGCATCCGTGGCAGTTGGGTAGAAGATGGGCTCCAAGCTGGTGTACTGTGGGATGTAATCCGTTGGGGAAAATGGTCCGTTTGACCCGAACATGGTGACGCATAGAAACGAAGTAGCAGGTGGCGATTATTCTGCAAAAGTAGAAAACACATTGTTAAAAATCTGTACAATGGTGATTACGACATTATTTATACTATTTAGCATTTAGAAGAACATTTTGTTCGTCTTGGAACAGATTCTTGTTATAGAGCTAAGCAATATCAATTCGAAAGTCACCATATTTGTCCAAGAAAAAATTACGTTATGTTGTGAAACATAATTTTCTATTTTCACAAAAATATCTCCTTTTCGTAGCAGGATTTATTAACCTGTAAGTAGTTACCAAACGAAGCCCAAAACCACGACACCGGAATTATATGCATCTTAATTTTTATGCTAGTCGTAATTAATTTTAATGCTAGTCGTAAATTAATATTAATTACCATTTTAATATAAAAATTAACAACAAAATCTTATTATTTTTCAGTTTTCTTCATTGAAATAATAATAATTTCAGTCATAATTTAATACATTTTTATTTTAGTTTTAAGAACATAGGTAACGAAGATATAAATAATAAAATTAGGGTAAAGTTTGATAAAAAAAGGTTTGAAAAACGCTGCTGTATATTTATAATCTAAAAATACAAAATCTCTTCGTCACAACATACTTACAGTGCAATTCTGTTAACATAGACGACAGTTCAATTGTCGATTGGTAATACATTATTTCTACGAGTAAGGTGATTTTAGAGTTCGATTTTTAAGTCGACAATTGTTTCATAAAAAAAGACAAAACAGAATTGTGCTAAACACATTATGAAGATCCTTATTCATACTGAAAAGCACTATCGTTTTCTTTATGAAAATGAAAATATACAGAACAAGAGATGTGTTGTATCTAAAATTGTTTTGTGTTTTAGAGTACTATAAATAGAATTGGAGTAACTACAATATAAATATAGTTTCGTACTAGCGTATTCTAATATATGTCTGTTTAATTTCGCTTATTTTCATTGAAAATAGCTAAATTTGAACAAAATATTGATGAATGCAAAAATATCTGAAATACATAAACGGAACATGTTATTTATATAAAAGTTAAGAAATTGTAACAAATGTCTTTGTTAAAACAGTTCAACATTTCATGAATATAAGAAATGAAATACATGATTTTAAACCACTACCAAATCTGAACTTTTTTGATCTACAAAATCCGTGAAGTATTTAATTTTAATGAAATAATTTTGGAATTTAGTATGAATTTTAACGTAAACAATCTGATTAAGTACGGAAAAACGAACAGACGCATGAGAAGATATTTATGATATGATTCATTAATTGAATAAGTTTTAAATTACCTTCAAAAGCAGAATCTCAACACATTTTCCCGACATTTTGATTATTTGTTTATGATTACGTGATCACTGTTGCATTAGCAAAAAATGGACACGATATCCAATCAATCGTTTCGCAATACTCATTTATCTTTTGAGTTTACAGCATTATCACTTAAACAATACGTTATGTAATAGCTCCGCAATCTAAACAAATTGCGTGAAGTTAGTAAACTCGTTTTCATCCCCGATTACTCACGGGCCTGTGTGGGAGAGATAATTTTTTTCAAAAGTTGTAATTCTTATATATTTTCCATTCTTTCAAATGCTCCCTCAAATTCTTCAATAGTCCTAGAGTAGCAAAAGTGTCCAAGAGTGACAAACCAAACCATTTAGGAATACTTATAAACTTTCTTGCTAATTCATTAAATATAATATACACTGCAATGATCTTACTATAATATTATAACATCACCTGAATGAAATGTAACTGATGACAATGCAACTATGCAGTTCTGAAACATTAGTCACACTGAGTAAGAGTATAGATTTACCATGGTCATTTTTAAACCCATGTAACCAATGGATTTTAAAACACACATAATTCCAACACACAATTACATATTCAAATATAAATGTCTTGTCGGTATTTTTGATAATCGATTATGCCAACCAAGCCCATTGATTTTCAATCATTTCCTTCAATTTAGGATTGTTTTTCCTTCAGTTGGGATCCTTTTTTTTCCTTTTCATACCAAATTTTTAGTCCAAAGTTTGTCGAATTAATGTTCAGAAAATAAATACACATATCATACTTCCATAAATAGTCACCTTTACGATGTCATAAGGAAGTTCTGAAACATTACAGTCACACCTAATAAAAAGAAAATATATGCGTTGTGCTTATAGAATAAATAAGTAATATAAGTCATAAGTAAAAGTAATAATTTAGGTCTTTTATTCAGTGAATAAATATTGACCTCGGGAATAATGATTGCAATGACTAAAATCAAAATATCTCGATTGATATATCGCTTTTCTGTGGTTTTCAAACAATTGTTCTGTCACGATTGTACCGTGTAAAAAGATATCCCGAGATTTATTCCATGTTATCAATAATATTTTAATGATTATTCTGTTTTATAAATCTAATAAAATATATCTGAAGCCATTTAAAAAATGCCATTCATTTCATGATTTTAAAACAATTGTTCTATCACGATTGTGTCGTGAAAAAGATATCCCGACATTTATTCAATATTAATGGTAATACATCAAGGATGTTCTGTAATATAAATTTAGTAAATCGACGATTAATCTGTCTGAAGCAATCAGTTTCACTTTTGTCCATCCATTTTTTTAAAATCTTTATAGAAACATATTTTTTCTATGTAAAACCATCGTTTGAAATTATTGAATGTATTATAAAGTTAGAATACTACTAGAGAGTTTCATAAAAGTTGTATTCCTGAAAGTTATTCCAGAATCACTTTTCACCAAATAGTTTTCTGCGAAAACTTAGCGTCTTTAAATGAAGTTAAGACTAATTTGACATTAAGCAATCATTTATTTAGTTTCGGTGTACTTAGGATGCAAAGTAGAGCTGAAGCAATTGCTGAAACAAATTCATTTCAGAACAAGATATTATAAGCTATAAACGTGGCTAAAATAAAAGCATCAAATTTAGATTCATTCGTCTTCCGTCATTATAAAGAAAAATGTTTTCAACAAATGAAATCGTAAATAAAATTGTTAAACAAAGTAAAGTTGCAGAACGATTCATGAAAATAGAGTTTAGTACGAATGCGTGGAGCTAAGTCCAACATGTCCTCTACCCATTTCATACATTTGTTTATTTATTTATTTTTTGAGGATTTCATTCGAGGACACGAAATTTTATCACAAACTTGTTTCTTATCAACCATTAATAGGCCAGCTGTGCATAAAAAAGAGCTAATATGAAAATTGGAATGTATTCAATACGGAAAGGAAAATTTGGATGCGGGAAGGAAAATTTTGAAAATTTATATTTTCAATTATTTTGCGGTTTATACAATGCATATTTGCTTAGTCAAAATTCCTATGAAATACTCATCACTTACAACAAAGGCGTTGTTGGTTACTTTTTGCAACTAATAATTTTTGACAGAATGTAATACATCTTTTTCGAAGCTATTCTTCGCCTGCTTTTTAATAAACAAATTCTACAAACTAAAATCACTCAATACCAACTTAATTAAATCGTACTCAGCACTTCAGGATTTTTATCGGAACATGACTTTTCAAGTCCATAGTGCAATATTTTTAAACACACAAGAACTTTATTATTTACGTAAAGCTACAGAGAAAAACCATGCTTGTGGTGGATTCATTCACTAAATTTGCCGCTTACTTTAAATATGATTGATTTGAGCTATGGAGCCGCATTATATTGCTAAATCTACACAAAAGAGCTCGCCGCTCTTACGAAATTCTTTAGTAGTATGATTACAGAAAGCAATGAGGAATCAGTTCGTGGAAGTAGGTTTTGCATCAAAAGATGTCGAATCGCCTTTGAACAAGGGAATGGGATGAAATTGAAGTTAAGTTTTTTAATTAAAATTTTCTGCAACATGATGACTGGTGTGCTTTTTGCCATCTATGTTTTTTTTGAAGAATTGACATCAGTAAAGTATACGAAATGCTGTTATTTTTGAATAATTTTATTTCATTTAGAGGTATGAAATCCATTTATGTGAATATGGATGCTATATCCATTATAAATGGATTGAATTAAGACAAGAAATGTGAGTAACGACAATTTGCCATCATTGGATATAAGCAATTAAAAAGTGTAGTGTAGATACTATACGTGGGTCTGTTAGTTTAACCCTCCAAGTGGTTTTGATGAGATAACTCGTCCATCAAAATCTGACCAATTTTTCAAATGACGAGATATCTCGTCATAAAGGTATTTCAGATTTTTTATGATGATAAGATCAAGATCTAGTCAGTTTTTACCTAATGACACGATATCTCGTCCATCCAGATCTGGTCAGTTTCGCTAATGACGAGATACCTCGTCGAGCCAACCACCAGAAGGTTAAATATTTTACCAATTTTTATTCCATCAATTGTTAGCGAAATATTCATGAAAAGTACTTAAGTCTAATTGTGAGTCTAAAAACTAATTAATTTAAGCTATGTTGAATAGGGAACTAATTATTCCTGTTGGAATATAAAGGGTTATTGGGTTTATATACACAAGCCATCTTACCTTCACTCGAAGAGGCAGTAAAAGTCGCGTTTACAGTTCTGTGCTTAACTCCAAGTTAATCACGCAAATTGGCAATTTGCTTACACCTGTTTGTTTAACTGCGCAATCTGACCCGACTGACTATTTTCAATGTCGCCCTCGCAAAAGCATTTATTTAATCGCATATGTATCACCTCGCGCCGATAACTTTATCACGATTGTCCATTACGAATTAAAAAGCCCAGAAACATAAAATTAGAAATGCGACACAGTGATCCAAATAGTCCGCGGACGAAGATAAGGGATTTTGAATTAATGGTGAAAGTGAATTTTCATAAATAACAACAAATTCTCTACTCCGTTTTTGCGATAGGGCTGTTTGTCTTGTGCAACTTCATGTGTGATTGTTGACTTCTTTTCTTTTTGCCAGTCATGCCGCATGTTGGTTTTAGATGGGGAAAGGAATGTTAAAAAGGAGTATACTGAGTTCTACCATGACAATTGAAAAAGGCAGAATCTTCCTAAGTTAGATCTTTTCGAGCTGACTATTATAACAAGTTGGGTATCTAATACTTAATCCCTCGATGTCATCTTGTCATTAACAAAACTGACCAGATCTTGATGCACGAGATATATCTTCATTAGGAAAAAACTGACCAGATCTTGATCTCGTCATTACAGCAAAATTGATCTTAACTTGATGGAATACTACATTGCCTATCTTAATACATTGCCTTTCTTAATAAGTTGCCTTTAATACATTGCCTTCCTTAATAAATTGCCTTTAATACATTGCCTAGCTTTAAATTTATATTGTTGCAAGATTGCATCATCAAATGGGATTTCGTTGTACTTGAGTTAAAAATACAGAAATCGTGAGCAGATTGCACTTACGTACACAATAGGGAGAAAAAGTAATCTAATTGGAAATCAATACACATTTCTAAGAAAAAGCTGTAAGCATTAATTCATGTAGTCTTCTCAGAAATGTTGGTTGCCCAGTTGATAGAGCCGCGCATTAACAACCGGAGGGTTACGAGTTCGAAACTTCATTCAATCAAAACCGTCGTGTACATGGAAGCTGGTGCTCAAATGTCCTCACGGTGGCGTGGTGTGGAAGTTTGGAGAGTTGGGTGCCAGCTCAGGTGCTACCTCGTCATCTGACCGTGGTTCAAAATTACGAGATGTTGTCCTCCGATCTTTCCCTTAGGGATTGATCTCGGATCGTCGCCAATAGCACGTTGTGTTGCTCCAGTGCGAAGTTAATTCAACGAACTACCATCATTAAAATACATAGTATATTTTAGGACAAATAGTAATTGAAAAAATACTGGTTTAAAAAACGGGTAAGATAAACAGTTACATTGCAAAGCAATATATTTGCATCAATTATTTAAAATGATAGTGTTTGAAAGTACAGAAATTGGTTTAACTGCGTGATTCAAATGCATACATTTTTGATTGTTCGCTCGTTGTTAACCTCTACTTTGTGTGTTTTGACAGTTATAATTTTTTAAATTTTTGATCACGTTTTATGTGGCTGATACCCTAACATCGGCTAGAAGACGATGAACCATCTAAATATTTTCTGTGACGCTTTCAAAAGGTTGAAAAGAGCAACTTTATAAGTTTAGAAAGTATTTATATACCCTCTTTGGGGAGATATAATATTCTTATCTCATATATAATTCCTTGATATAATTGAGGCTGCCGTGGCTCAGTGGGTTTCCCTACCGTGCCAACAATATGCGAGTTGTAGACGGCGCAGGTTCGATACCTGTAACTACCTGGGTGTATCCTCTCTTCTGTGTCAGCAAAACTTTCCTTGTATGTGTGAATGTCCATTTGCTTGAAGTAAAAAACATTGCTTGGCGAAATCTGAGCCATAAAAAACACCAACCAACAAAGTTATAATTGAAAATGAAGGAAATGTAATCACTCCTTCACATACATAAAGCACGCTACAAGTTCATTCAGGTGTAAATTGCAGTAATTAATGTGGTATTTACGTGAAACGGAGGTAATAAATTTGACTCGTTAAACCAAAATATACATTGACAGGGAGCCGCCTCTGCGTAGGTGTGATGGAGGAAGAACCCTAAATTACCTAATACAAGCTACTTAATAAATAGGCGGGACAACCAATAAATCTTCACTCGAAAGCGCCTTCGTTTTTTCTTTGTGAAAGCCAACTATAAATTCAATTACAAAATTTTATCTTGGAAACGATATGGCAAGCCTTCGACTGTGAATCGTTTGTTTCAACCGATGACGTATCCATATTTTCATGGGATCTTTCCCATCGGGACTGATCCATAACCGTCGCCAATAGCCCGTTGTGTTGCTCCAGTGCGACGTCAATTCAACTACCTACCTGCCATATTTTCAAAATTTGAATAAAGAAATGTTTTTTTGTCTTTTTAAAACAAAATTCAAAACATAATCTGCAACACATTATTTTTTTTTTATTACATACGTACTTAGTGAAAAATTTAAAGCTCTGGACGCGTGTCATCTTTTGAAAAGTGTAGTGTTTCATTGGTTGAACGCGCTTCCTGTACATATTCCGTATCGGGTAACCGGAAATAAAAGTCTCGTCTTTCGGTGGTTCGTTTGTTTTCTCTGGAAATCTCTCAAATTATTTTTATATGTATCCTGAAGGAATGAATGAAGTCTAGGAAGAACTATGTTTTAATCAACAAAGCAAACCAGATAATTTTGTTGAATAATTTACATTTCATTTCTATATAATCCTGCAAAATCTCTGGAATTCCTTCGTATTTTGATGATTTATTTTTGTACGTACGGAACTTAAAACACGCTACAAGAAGTGTATTTAAACTTTCTAAATAATATGCAAACGATAAAATTCTTTCTACAAATGCATCTATCACAACTTACTCTGAGCAAAAAAAATGGCAGCAAAACGTAAATTAACAATCTTCCTTACATTTCGGTGGCAATATTGGGAGTCAAATCATCTGCAAGCGACCTACAGCAAAATCTAGAGTATTGTAAATGTTTGCACAGTTCGAATTCTAAAATGTGAATGATTTATTCTCCAATACTTATAGATTCTCCTTTTAAGTTACTTTTTATTATTAAATTTTCCCGTAAGGATTTCAATGATTTAAGATTTTGATATTGTAAATGAAGCTGATGAAACTAATATTTTAAAGTATTTTCTTCCTCTGAATGCATTTGGATCTTAACGAAAGATGAATATCAGTACTTTTGCAGACTCAGCTATTTGGTGAGTATTTTTGATGTTTTCGAATTTGTTATGTTGGTATTGCGTCAATATTTGAATGATAGTTTTAAAATAATTTTCCTATGTTATTGTATTTTCCATCCATCTGGCTATATATTTTGGAAAACAAAGGTTAAAGTAAATTTTGATTTTTGATGAGAGTTTATTATTTAGATTTGATCCATTTAATTCATAAGTTTAAAATGAAATGTTCTAATACTTAATCTGCATTTTATGTTGATAAAAATCTCAATTTTTTATTTATGCATGCATATTTTGGGTTAAAAACATTGGCAATTTCTAGGCAGGAAAATTAAATCTTACCTTTCACAGATGTTGATATTCATCATCATGGTACAAACCAAGATATTTAAAAAATGAAAAAATAAATTTTCACTAAGACCAATATTTTGGTAATAATTTGAATACAAAATTATTGTATGCAATTCATTATTTGATTGATCTAAAACTACCAATCGTCTAGGAAATTATTAGAGGCTATCATTTAAAGGCGTAACAGGTTTTGTATAAGTTGATAGTCAACTGACGATGAGATTATAAACAGAAAGAAAATTCAATAAGCAATGTAAAAATAATTCCTTTCAAGATAAGAATGAATACTTTTCAGTTCAGGGATATATTTAGTCATATTTGATGAAAGTTGATATAAGTTCGTGTACCAAAATCAACAAGCATAAAATATAAGTTTCGTATGCAGTAAAGTAGGCTGCAAGACAATATCGTCACCTACATGTAAGAACTATGTATCTTGGAAAATGAGAATTTTGGTTATACTTAAATCAGAAAAAGCTGAGATCATACAGAATTTAATTTAAGAACTAGACAACATTTTTGACCACTTTAAGATCTATCTATAGGCTGATGAAAAATGTAGGTGTATATGGTACATTGGTTGGAAGCTGATTTTCCCTTTATTTCAAAAACTAAAAAAAAATGAGTTATCCAGTTCTTGCAATCGGGTGACGATATTCAGACTTTTGAGATGTCGATCCGAGTTGAAATGTTACTGACGCTATAGTCCGTGATATTTCCCAGGAAAAGACAAATTATATCTGTAAAGGAATACACTCCATTGATTGGAGCTTATTTGATTTTTCATACCTTTTGCATGAGTAAGTTTCCGCATTCTCCTAAGTACCTGCTATCAATTTTGAAGGGATAAAAAACAAATTGGCGGAAGATCGCAGACAATTTCTGCGTGGGCGTTGGAAAAATGCAGCGAGACTAGAGATTCAAGTTGCTCTACGAGACATCGAAGTCACAACAGGTACATTAATTTTCCAACCTCTGACAAGTCAGTTATTGGATGGCTACGTGATAATTGCTTGTAACTGTTCAAAGTTCAAAACTAAGTATATTTACTATTGCTTAGCGAAATAAAACGCGACGTAAAATAAGTTCGTAATGTTTTTCTATTTAAACATTCTTTATCTAACTAATCGGTCACTGATACCAGTTCTAGAGAGACTAGCATGATATGGTGTTACACGGGTTAGGCGAAAGTTAAGTTCGTTAAAAATGAGTGGACGAAATTTATCTTTAATGCAAGAGGAATCAAAGTGGATATAAATAACGAAAAGTGAAAAGAATTTTTTAATACTAGGAATTTCACTTTAAGTACACATCAACAAGAAAAATATTTATAATGAGCAGTTGTAAATGCAGTTTCAAAGACAAAAACATAAAACTCAACAAACTGCAAAAAAATTCTAGAATTTTACAATTCATATAAAAAGCAGACATGTGGATTTTAATCACCCAAATATGAAGGAACAAATAAATGATTACAAAACAAGAAATGTTAATTACTTAAACATTCGTCATTAGCTAATCCGTTATATACTATCTGTAGGTTCTTGTGTGCATAGATTTTCTTTGGCGATAGAACAGGAAAGCGTGAAGAAAGTTAATATTTTTTGCTTAAACGTTAATTTTCCACTAGCGAATTCCAAGAATTATGTCTTGCCTACATTTTTGTGGAACATCTGCTGACTCCATAGTTTTTATTTTTTATTGCCACATAGCAAAAGAATATCAATAATGATAAATGCATAAATACTAAGCAAATTAAAGCATTAATAAAATAGTTTTTAAACGATACGAGAGGCATTTTTTGTCAAGCTAAATACATGTAGCGGTAATATTTCTGCGCCGATATGAGTTTTCTGTACGTATTCTGAACGAGACGTTATTTGGCTTGTTTTTCGAATACGATTTCAGCACTTCGCCATTAAAAGTCCCAAAGAATAAATTTCGAATTGATTTTTGATAGTTGATTGATCAAGACCAATTGGATTGAACTCTGAACTTTGACGAAACGGCGATAAATTAAATTTTAAGGTAACCCAGACATTTTTCATGCAAGCGCATTTGGACAGCACAAGTAAAAGATCTAACCATACCATCTGGATTGTTTAGACTGAAAATCCCTCATATAAAATTTGTACTTTCAAATGAATAATTATCGTCTGATGAAATATAGATAATAATTTTAATTTTTGAAAAATATCATTTTGTAAAATATGTATTTGTAACTTAACCCCGATTATAAAGAAGTTATACATTTCAATTGCTGATGATTCCCTTCGTGCCCTGAAAAGATTTAAAGTGAAGACAACCGATATATTTTTGTTAAAAGTTTGTTTTAAAAAAGACATCCTTATTAATTGATGATTGGTTGGGGGAGTGATCACACGTCTGAATAAGAGGGGATGACAGATAGCACTGCTCTTATGACACAAGTTCAATTATTTATACGTTAATTTTGTTAGCTTCTTATTGCATGTTATCTATATAAATAAGAATGGAGTGTTTGTTTGTACATTGAATATTTTCGACCCATTTCAAGTTTTCTATCCGTTTTGGATCCTTCTGATGGAAAATCCGTCTCTTGCACGTTTGGTGTCTGCCTGTCCATCTGTCTATGTGTGTGCCCATACTGCGTCCAAACGGTTAAATACATTTTCACGAAACTTTGCACACTGAGTTCTTACATTCATTTAGTGACTGAACTTAATTGAGTAAGTCTGTCTGTCCGTCTTCCCGTTCTATGTTTGATTTTGTGTCTGTGTGTTTGTACAAGCATCACATAAGATTTGTTCAACGTATTTTAATTTAGTGTTTTTTATATTTGATACACCATATTCTAGTTTAGTAAATGCATTATTTGAAATTTCTTTGCTTACATATTTAGGCAAGTTTCTCGTCAAAACATCTAAGTAACTATACTTAAATAAACCATAATTTGGTAGTTTTGGAGTAGCTGGGAGGTATATTGAGCATTGCAATTACTTGGATTGTTTTACCAGTGCTGTGAAAAATCAATTATTTTTCCAAAAATTATTTTTACGGAATTTAAATTCTGATACATTTGTATTTTGAGCTTTGTTTATTTTCTTTGCGAAATATAAACTATTTCCGAATATTTGAGACAGACGATAAAGAGAATAAAACTATACAGAATAAAACATTTTACAATAGGAATGGTAGCTAATATGGCAATCTTGGTATTTTTTTCATCGTTGCTTTTTTTTATTTGTGACCGTCATATTCCAATAATCCATTTTGTAGTGATAAAGTAGATACATTCATTACTTTTCGTTAAGCTTTTTTAAAATCTGTTTAAAGATGCATTTCTGGATTTTGAATTTGATGTTTTTCATTCAATAACTGTAATGAAGCTAAATAATGGTTTAATTAGTTTTAAAAACATTTTTAATCATTGTATAACTTTGGGAAACGCTTTTGTTTTTAAATGACATACAAGGCATTTATATGCATACTCTGAACTATTCTTTGCATTCTGGGTAACATTGGCACACTACAGATTTTTCTTTCTTACTAAAAAATTAAATTCTACACAAATGTAAAATGTTATAAATACGATACTTATTTACATTTGTGAAATTGTGTACTTTATAATTGTGTACCTTTATTAGAGTGTGATAGCTGTTACATGACATGAATAGGAATTACAATTTATTAACGAAAACGGAAATTAGTTAACCAATTCAACCCGAGTAACGCCGGGTTATTCTGCTAGAAGACAGTAAAATCCCACACAAGGATTGAAGGAAAGTTTGCTCTAAAACCTTTTCTTTCTGACAAAAGTGCAACACGCAATTAATCTTTGATGATATGTTTGCACTTAGTTAATCATCTAATTTGTCAGCTTGGTGCAGAAATATCTTTACTGACATTTTTTCCATCGTACTAAATGCTTATTTTCATGCTGATGTGTTTAATAAATATATAACACATCCAAATGCTTATAATTTATGTTTTTCGAACTAAAAACCAATAGTTAGTTTTTAAATAGCTGTACACTACAGAAACGTTTTTCAGTTAATGTGTTTCTGATCTAACAAATAGTTGACTGAAGATTAAGGATACTGATGACGAAAACAGGTTTTAATGTAGTCAAATTGGTAGCACAACACCATGTCCATCCTTCTCATTAGTGATTATTTGTAATTTTACGATTCGATTGATATTAATGTCTAATAATTAAACAATCTAGTGTGTTATAGGCAATTTATTTTTCTGTTATTTCATTTTGATTAGTGGCTTTATAATTTCATTTCTAAACTAGCTTTTTGAAATTGTAAAATTGCACACATAGCTACATAAATATTTTGTCGAAATTAAAAAGATATATGCACAGCTACACTTTCGATTTATTAGTTTAGATAGTTTTCCAGAGGGGATGCCGAGGACAATTATAATTGAAAAGGAGGGTTGAGTCAAAAAAAAGTTTGGGAAACAATGTAGTTCATCGAAAACAATCGAAAAGTCAAGAAAAATTGATTTAATGCACAGGAAAAGAAAGAGTAATCGAATCATAGCGCACGTACCCAGAGTTTAGAAGCCATTAAAATCGACATCGGTATTTCATTACGTTAAATATGAGTTTCGCGACCTTTAAACTTTTAGCAATTAATTCTAACAAAACGCAAGTCTATAGCGAAGATATACACCCCTCCAAGTAATGACCCCAATTCTTCATCGGATTAATTTCAGACGAGAAGGGTGTCAGAGTGAGGCGAGATTAAGTGTTCTCCGATCCAGAGGCGTCCGTAACAGCCAACTGGAAAATTGACCCATAACTCTGAATTATTGGCTTCCTTCCATTTAAAAATTGCTTTTTCTCTGACAGGAAATCTCGTTATATGGGCATTTTACAAGTACAAGCGAAATGATTTCTCGGAGTTGATTATGCATTATTTATTATCCTTCACATCCGCTGTTTTCCATCTTGTGCAATAATCTCCAGGAGCCAAAAGCTTTACTTTGTAAAAATGTAGACGTGTTCTGAAAAAATGGGCAGAAATACGAATTGTTCTAACAATTTTTTTCCAGTGCCCCATCAATTGAACATTAGTCATCATGACACTACAAGGGCGGAATGGTAAATCACTTGGCGTTATCCTGTACACCACGGGGGTGGATTCACGTTGCACCTCACATACATATAATATATTAGAGCCACAGCCCGTTTATAGAGAGGCTAAGCATTCGTTCTAGACGGACAAACATCCATGCCTTACCGGCCCTTTCGATCTAGAAGCCAGCACCCTATCGACAGCCAGATTGATCGGCTTGTTTTAAGATAGAACATATGAAACATATTTCTGTCCTTGGTAGAAAAACTACCAATTTGCTGATTTCGAGTTAAGTCCACATATCGCTTCAAGATAATGAATGTTATAATAGAAAAAGTGCCAATGTCTTCCTACCAATACATTATGAAGGAACAAAACATAGGAACATATTTTTTGTATGCTGTATTAAAAATAAAAAAGTCAAAAATAATTACAAAATCATCTGTTGCCAAAAAGTTGTAGGAGGACGTGGTAGCTCAGTTGAAGTAGCGGATTAGCAACAGGAGGGTTGCGAGTTCGAAGCTCGATCCAACCAAAGACCATCGTGTTCATAGGAGCTGGTGCACGTTAATTTTGCCGTGGCCTCAAATGTCCTCACGTTGGCGTGGTGTGGAAGTTTGGAGATTTGGGTGCCAGCTCAGGTGTTGCCTCGTCATTTGACTGTGGTTCAAAATTACAAGGTATTGTCCTCCAATCTTCCCTTTCGGGATTGATTCAGGACCGTTGCCAATAGCCCGTTGTGTCTCTCCAGTAAGAAGTAAGTTCAACAACCTACCAAAAACGTGTAAAATGGACATTGGTCCCTTTCCTACAAAGATTCAGATGAAGACTAAGCTAAAAATTTCCAGCCATTTTTAAAGTATAAAATCTGAACTTCATTTCAGCAATGACGAAGTTTTAAAAACTTGAAACAAATATTAAAGCAGGGGTGGCCTGCATGCGACTCAAGACAGCTAGGAATGTGACCATAGAAGACTAAAATTTTAATATTAATGTGTGATTTTTAGCGATATTTTTCAAGACTCGATCTAAAAAAATATCGCTAAAAATTACATAATACTAAAATTTTGAAGCACCCATGCCACCATTTGCATCCGTGAAGAGTAAAATTAGATCACAATTTTCAGACGAGCACCTAGAGAACTCACTAAGTATTGTAACCTCTTCCATCGAATCTGACATTGATGCATTAGTTTCACAATAAGAGGTCAAATGTCACGCTAGTATCACGTTAATACTGCCCTCTTTTAAAATATTGTTAAAAATAAAAGAAATGTTCTTATTTTTTATATTGTCTTTAATAAATTTTACATGCATCCCAAGACGATTTCTCTTCACTTAATGCGGTCCAGGTAATGAGATTAAAAGGTTAGACACCCTTACTAAAGAGAATAGAAAGAAATCTCAAGTAAATAATCTAAATGAAAAGCCAATTGTACCAACAGAAAAGTTGAAGATTCTATAATCACAAAAGCATTTTGAGATATTTGGAGATAATATGGAAGTAATAAGGTTATTGTAACAATGGATTCGTCATAAAATATAACGTATTAAAAATTTTATAACAATCTAATCGTGGCACTAAGTTTAAAAACCTCTGCGATTATAAATTCTAAAACTCGAATTCAATATCATGAACGTTCTTAAGGTCATTTTGCTTGAAAAAAAATTAAAAACAAGCAAATTCGAAGGAATATTCCATTTAATTTTTTATCCTCCGACCTTTTGGCCATCAATTGACGAGCAGCGCAATAGAGTTCTGAAGTGAACAATTATGGCTAAAAAGCACTATCAACAGTATTTGCAATTCTATTGTCAGGAATATTAGGGCAGTCCTTAAAGTGATCTCCAGTTATTTCGTCCAGTTTGCAAAGAGGACCGATAACTGAATTCGCTACTCCAATAAGTTGTAAGAAGTGTCTTTGTAGGTAGTCATGTGCGATAAGAAGTTGGAAGCAAGCGACTCCTATAGCTCTGAGCGAGGAACCTGGGAATATTCCTCAATAAACATTCCAGTTCTTTCAGGTGGACATATCTTTGTAGATTGAGAGTCTATTTGGATGTCTTTATAGACGAGCATATAAGCCTCTTGATGTTATCTAGAGGTAAAGGGGATTTAGGTTGGGGAAGCTGAGCCAATTGGCCCGCCTGTTAGATTTAATAGTCATGCATGGGTACGTCATGAAATATTACAAGTTCAATGAAAAACGCAAGGAGGTACTGAATCTTTAAATTCAATAAATGACGTACAAAATGAACAGCTACCTTTTAATGCTAGTAAAAATCTTGAAACCAAGACGAAGATACGCATGCATACTACTGTTTAGAAGAATGGAGAGTTGAACAATACACAACTTATAAAATAAAACCACAGAAGTAAAGGAATATCAACTGGTCATCCCAAATGAAGCACTCGGCTGCTTTCTTCATTAAATTGAACGCACAACAAATACGAGACAACTCAAACAAGTGCACTTTTCAAAACATTAAGATTCGTGTAACTGCATCTGCGGTTTCCGAAACCACGCGATAGGGGTGATTACGTTGCCGAACAATAGTCATGAAACGAGAATTATTGCACTTAGTGTCACGAACTTATAGATCACACTGGTGCGTTATCTAAAAAATATACTCTTCTTAAATCGGACCACATCATTCTTTCTGTTAATGGGCCGACTCTCAATTTCTCAGCACGCCTGTCACAGTGGGCGTTCGTAAACACGATATCACTTTCATTTCAACTGGAACATCCTTCACTATCCCGGAATTTCACTCAACAGTTTGTCTTCGATAAGATCTCTGCAAAAACATCAAATCATTTCTCCCTTTTCTCCTCTGTCTTTTAGTATTTCCCGCTTTTCATTCAAAGAAATTGCTCCTCTCCCCACCGCTGTTAATCGACGTTTATTTATGACTGCATCGTGGTGAGAGTAATGGGATAATGTTGGCTCATTTGTGTTCTTAATATCAGATATATGAACCCATTAATTCTATCTCGTAAATTTATCTGCCTTTTTGGATTACGGTGTTTAATTCATCTTCGTGTTTATGTGCAATTGCTCGTTATGAATTGCGATTTTGTATTTGGTGGTTAACAAATTATTCCAATTTGGGTTTAATGGGACCTTCGGGGTAAGGCTGATTTTTTATAAGTATTACAGAAAAAGGTAGTACTATATTGAAATTATAATCCGACAGGGGCTCAAGAAAATGGAACTAGCTTTTTGATTTTGTCTTGCTATCATCAAAAATACATGCAGAAACATATCAAAAGAGAGAATATACAAGTTCCAAAATGTTTTTCTGAGCATCACGAGATTTCAGATTAATGTAGTGTTACTTTTAATCTTCATCACATTTAATGTCTAAATAACCACATAGACTGGTTGAAAGAATCTCTGGAAAGATTCTGTTGGTCAAGAAGGTCAAAACTGAATAGATGCCAGGCAGATGGATATGTGTAAAAACCCCTCAGAGGGTTAAACAGCTGATGCAGTATGGGATTTTACAAGAGATCTTTTGGATATAATATTTCTGAAGTGTATTCTAATCAAATTGGTGTATTCTATAATAAAATAAGTGGATCACAATTCTTAAGAACATCATATTGGATGATTTTTCAGAAAAAAAATTTATTTTGGATGAAATTTTAATGAATCGCTTTGTGCTCACAAAAGGTTTCTTTTCATGTCGTTAAATATTGATATTTAGAGAAAGGGCTTTGAAAAAGTACAAAAGTTATCCAATCGAAACATAATTTTTCAAAGGGAAAGAATACATAACTATTTTATACAAAGAATCAGATCAAACGTTAGTTAAAAATTTTTAGAGGAATATGTTACAAATTTAAATTTAATTGACATTTAATTTCCTTCATAAACCGTGAAAAAAATTAAATTATTTTCCCGCTTTGTTGTCTAAAACACTACTGATTTTCTGTGCTCTTACGAATTTGTAGTTTTCCCATGTTCTTCATAAAAATCACAATAAAAAGATTCTAAATGCCATAATTTTT
Source organism: Meta bourneti (assembly GCA_933210815.1). Lineage (NCBI taxonomy): Eukaryota > Metazoa > Arthropoda > Arachnida > Araneae > Tetragnathidae > Meta > Meta bourneti. The sequence goes on along the minus strand of OW119929.1, from coordinate 70,937,960 downwards.
CTATTGTGTCTATCAGTAACTTTGTAAATTAGTAAACAGCGTAATTTGTTCGTACACTTGTATTTATTTGTATGGGGATAAACGAACAGGTAAACTATCGTGCATAATGACTAGGTTATATCATGTTAAAATTCAATTTATAGCGTTTATCAACATACTGCGGGTATGCAGTTCATTTTGTCTGTTGGATCTCATAGTCTGACAAAAAAAGTTGTTAAGAAAAATTGTTAATTTTAACGAAGTTCACTTCTGGTTTATTAGGAGTCTAATACATGACACTATAAGATTTAGGTAAGAGAGCAGTTTTTGATAAGGGACAAAGCAATAATGCATAGGTTGCAACAATCGCACATTCTACGTGCGAAAGGAATGTATCGATAGAATGAGGATTCAAGGGGGGGGGGTGTTAATAGAAATTCGGTTCACATATAACATTTTTATTTCACTTAGAGGAGATTACCCAATACAGTGAAAAATGTGACTCTTAAAGCAGATTTTAAAAAGTTCATATAATTGAATAAAAAGAAAGATTAGCTTATACTGTTGTTTCGCATTGACACTAACTGTCCAATATTGAGCGTTTGTATGTTTACTTGCGTGTTAATAAGTGGGCGATGCTTTCGTAGATAAGAGTGTCATACGAATGTTGCTGAGAAAATCAGGTATAAAAATGAGTGCTATTGTGAATTTTATTTTATAATATTTATTAACAAATCAAGGAATGAAGATAATATCGTAATTAATACAGCTTACGATCCGAAACTTAACCGTAAAATACTCATTAGGAATTAAATATTGCAAAAACTAAACTTGAATTGATGCAGCGACTGCAACGTGTTGTTCAACCCGACTTTGAATCAGTTCCGGTAATTCGAGATAACACTTTCTTATTTGCGAGAATTTCCGTTCCGGTGAATTCCGAGAATTCATAAATTGTTTGCTCTCCATGACAAAACGAATATTGTCAGTGTAGGCCAAAATCATTCGTTCCACCCTTGCAGTGTTCAAAGATCATGACATCTGAGCTGTTATCACTTGTCAAAACTCATCACACTCCTCCAGTGCGATACGAGCAACAGTCGGGAAGGGTCATCCATCAAGTTATTTATCAGCAAGCCGCGATAAGTCGGCTAATATGCGTAGGAAGTTTTTCTAATTGAAAAGCTTGTCGTGTTAATCCCCCATAACATAGAGGTTTTTCACCGAATCTTTTTTGCGATTGTTTATCAAAGATCAGTCAGAACATGAACGAAGGGCTTATTAGTTATCACTTTGGCAAAAAATTATTTTTTATGTATGGTACACAAGCGTTTTTTTTGTGTATAGAAATCTTCAGAATCTCTGTTCTGCTTCCGAGTTTCTCCTACAATTCAAAAATTGAAGAAAATAAGTTATTCTAAAGCTTCAATGAGTTTCTATTGCTTCGAAGAATAAGATGAAACAATTATGAAATGTTTTCCCCAAAAATCACACACGGGGGAAAAATGGAATGTGTAGAATTTCATAGAAGGAATAGGTTTTGTTGTTATTTGTATTTCAAAATTCAACAATTAAGAATCTCGTTGAATGAACCAGCAATTAAAACAGTAAATATCAAAGAAAAAACACACTTGACTGAAAGTGCATTCGGTAATCGTTTTTTCTTTAAAAAACTTGAAGCAATACGAATTTCAAATTAAAAAAGTTATTTTCATTGATTAATCGAGTTTAATAAATCAAAGATGCTTATTAAGGGAAAATACACGCAAAGATAAAAATTGCCACCCATCACGTTGTTTCTGTTAATTTTTATTAGTGTGTTTTGGCAAAAAAATATATGTTGATATTTGAAAGTACTATCCACATCTTAAGTACCATTAAACCTTATCTTTATAAGAATCTTTTCTTACATGGATTAGCAAAATAGATTAGTATTCATTCAAGTGGAAAAATAGATAAAATATATCTATTTAATTTTTTATTAACAATGGCATATAAACGCAGCGAATTCTGAAAAAATCAAAGCGAGATTGATATGTTTAAGATGACTATTTGATATAGAAAGTATTGTAATTGTTATGCGCGAATTCAAAGACTTGAAAGGAAATGACAGAGATTGCATCATGGCTCATGTGACAAGAAATCAGGTTGCTGTATTTCATGTCATATTAATAAATGACGGGAGTACAACAGCAGGAAATCAGAAAGAAAGAGTAGACAGATTTTCAAAACTGAAAGTCGCTTTGATCTAGTTGTCTTAGCTCTACAAATATACATTTGTCAATGTGCAGTTCACGGACTCGGCGGTCTCTGTAGCTCTTGGAAATCGTAATTTTTATAATAGAACGATTATTATGAGTGAGTCTTATAATTTTCGGTATGGAGGCTCTTTCAATGTTATATTGGAAAAAACATGGTAGCACTGTGATGTGATAGATGTTCAATGCATAATAAAATCATCATTTCTTTCATAAATATCTGTGCTTTAAATGAAATTATCGTTTCGAAAACATTCAAACTTGTTTGATCAATACCAGGCCAATTAGAAGTTCTTTAGTCATGACACTACAAGGGCAGAATTCTGAACCAATTTGAATTACCTAGTGCACCACTAGGTTTCAAGTTGCACCTCACATATATACCATACATTCAAGGCACAACTCGTTAATAGAGGCTACGCATTCGTTCTAGACGAATAAACGAATAAATATAATATGTTACCCCAGATTTGAACCAGGAACTTTTCTATCTGAATTTTACAGAGCAATTTATATTTACAATTTATTCTTTTTGATGTGTATATCTTATGTATTTATTAACACTGTGAAAAATAATTTTTCATAAAAATTGAAAATTGTTTATATTACCTTAGTTCAGGGAGAGTTTTTAAATATTTTCGGTGAAAGCTTTCGAAATGTATTAACTTGATAGCCTTTAAATATAAATATGTTACTTTTTAAGATCGTAGTACTGATTTTTTAAAACAAATTGAGCAAATGGTAATTTTATTTTTTTGCGTTTGATGCATTAAAATGTTTGTGTAGGGTATTTGCATGTGATATGAAACAACAGGTAGTATATACACCGCAATATCTCAACAGGTAATTATAAAAATCTATCTTAATTTTTATAAACAGCTACTGGTATTAGAAGAGGGCGCTCTTATTCTGTTTCAGCGTCAGTCGAGAATCCACTTTTTATATAGAAGCATTAGTGGTAGGTAGTGCGAGGTACTGAAAATATTTTAGAGGCTCGTTATTTTAAGAAACAAATAAGATCAAAAACATTTTTCTTGTATGATTTATCATAAAAAAATGTTTTATTTTTTGTGAATCTTCAATACTAGTTTTATGTTATTATTTATTTTTTCTTAAAACAAATGTAACTTTTCCTTTGAAGCACATGTATGGAACACCATGATAAAACGTAATGTGGAACATATTCCATATTTCGTGCATTTTCCATACTCTCAGTATTTTGAAACAAAAAAATTTCCATGTTTTTTATATTCTTGATGGGATATGAAAAATTTTAAAAATTGAATAATTAATCAGTCTTGCAATTAAACTCGAATTAAGTTTGAAATACTATATCTATGGAGATACATACTCGCTCCAGTAGTTTCTTCTGTGGACTCCACAGGATCACACACGCATTGACTTTTAGTAATAAGATTCTATTATGTATTATTGAATTATAACATAATATGTTGTTTAGTGTTATTTTTTGCATCTCTGGAAGCTCACATGCCGCACTTGTTAAAAGCAAATCATGAAACTAAGCATGATCGCCATGATGCCTGATACGATCGGATGGGGAACTTGAATTACCGAAATCGGTAAATACACTATTAGAAACAGACTGCTTAGATTTTAGATGAAAAGCGGTTGAATGAAGCATTTATGAGGAAGGGTTTTTGGTTTGAAGAGAGGAAAGTTTTTATAGTGATAAGGGCGTATAGAAATATTGCAAACCTTTTCCAATATGTAAAATTTTAAATGTGACAAAAGTAAATGTAAAAACATGAAAAGAAAAATATCCATGCAATAAAGCACTGATTAAATATAAAATTTTAGAAAGTTAATTTTCTTTAGGGTTTGACAAATTTTTTAATTGTTACACATTCAATACGTCTTTTCAAATGGACGATTTAAACTTATTTTTACATTTTTAGAAAACTCATATTTTTACAAGCTTGATAAATTATCTATTTACATGGAATCTTTGTTAAATTAGTCGTGTTTTGTAGAATTAATATAAAAATTAACGAAAATGCATCTCAGCATGTCTCGTAAAGTGGGTATATTAAGTACATTTTGATATAGCCTCATATGATAAAATATTTATACATAATATTGATTTTCGGTTTTCTTTGATCAATTTATTTCCAGAAATCATGTATTATTTTCATAAATAATTTTCAATGCATAATACGTAAAAAAGGCATTTAAAACTCGATTTAAATTAATGTTTTAAACAAAATTATAATGTTTTTAGATAAAGATTTGAATGTGAGTTAAATTATTTGAAATTTTATTTTTTAAGTTACGCAACTTCAATTGAATCTGCCCTAACAACTGAAAAAGTTTAATCTATTACACACATATCTATTAATTGCATTACTTTCATTGAAATGACAACACATAACACACGTATCAATAAAAATATAACTGCATGCATACAAACTTATAGAATAAACAATAAATAGAATTAATTAAATTTGAGTTGAAGTCAAATTTTCAAATAGTAGGAGAAAAAGTACACTGGCAAAATTAATTACATGGATTAAAAGAAGCAATGTTTCATTGGCGTTTGTCTTAAAATTTGGTACTTTACAAGCACGATTATAAGAGATAATCATCAACAATACTTTTCAAATCTTTTTACTTTTCAAAACAACTTACCGAATGAATTAAAATTTGGAAAAAGTTGGAAATTCCAAAATAAGCTTGAAAGACATTCAGGTTTGAAAATGATCGTATATGGAAAATGATCGTATAATTTTCCAATGAATTGGAAATAGTGAACTTAAATGCTTGTTATTTTCTGCCATTTAAATTAACTGAAACTCAAAATAAATTGATGTGAAAGTATGAGAGAAAGTTGTAATTACATACTTAAAATATTTACCAAAAAGAACACATTTAAGTTCAAAGAAAAATATCTTAAGGAGCAAAAAAAAAAAACCCAAACAAAATAAAAAAAAGGATGTTAAAAACCCCTTTAAAACTATCCTACTAAAAACAACATTGCAAATTTGCATAAGTTTTCGCATGCTTGATGCCTGTAGCCTTGCACGCCACCTTGAACTGCTAAGTAGAAAAATAAAATTTATACTAAGTTTTAACCGGTAAATCATTTCAGATTTTGGCGGCAAAACCAAGTGCACTTGTCCCCTCCCTCGCCACAGACTCAAGAGATTCTAACATTCTCACCTGTCCGAGCGAAAGTCCCTCAGTCGCACACTCTTTATCTTGACCACATGAATTCACGAAAATACCTCACCAGAGGCACCTCATATAGTAATAGTATACTCTGATTCCCACAATATTCATCTCCATGGTGAATCCCCATCCAAAACCACCAGCACTCACACGTGAATGCATTAGACTGGTGGTCACGTGTCGTGACGTCACAGTCCGTGGGCGTCCGTTTCTTTTCTCTACCCACGCGATATTTTGGAGTAGCACCTGCACATGTGGGTCACCACTTTCCGCGTTTTGTTGTTTCTCTATTTTCATTTGATTCTCAATTTTTCTTTTGCGATTTTTTTTTCTTCCTTCCACCGCAGCGTTGTTATGACGGCTCGGAACCGAGCCTCGGGCTGTGCCGTTTCGAGGGCATGTCCAGGGGTCAGGGATATCTGGATATTCTGTAGAGGGGGAACATGGAATAGAACTGAGCGGAATTTTGATGGGGTGTAATTCAGTTTATTATTTTTTGACTGGGGTGTAGAGACATTTCTATGCAAAGCAAAACAAAGCAAGAAACTGGGCATGGCTCGAGCTATTTTCGTACTTTCAGTGGGAGGATGTCCGTTAAGAACATTTTCTCGAACAAAGTTTAACGGATAAATTTATTCGAATTGAGTCTCAAATTTTTAGTGGATGACCCTGAAATCTCAAAGTAAATCATATCACCAATTAAAAAAAAAAGAATATCACGAAATCTACTCGTCCTAACAAATTGGAATGTTGGTTATCAGAAGAGCATTGTTCTTGCAATGCGATAGCCTCTATTTCTATCCAGATGCCAATCTATTCTGTAGATTTGGCGATAGTAATTTCATTAATCTGTTGAGGTCGCCGCGGCTCAGTGGGTTTGCCCAAAGTACTAGCAACCTATAAGTTGCAGGCAGCGAAGATTCGATTCCTTCTCTTGGGTGCATTTCTATCTTCTGAGTCAGTAAAGTTTTCCTTGTGTGCACTCCCTTTACTTGACGTTGTTTAGCACTGTTAAGTCAAATGTGGTCATTGCGTCATAAAACCCAACCAAGCAATCATAAATCTGTTAGTTTCTCTACTAATAGGATAACTTGGAGGTTTCAATGTACTATATAATGACCTTCAGTTCGGAGCAGAGGATGAAATAGTTGTGTAATAATTGCAGTGTGGCAAAAAATATATAAATAACACCCTCCTCCTTTCTAGTTTAAGTTATACAACGAGCTTTTCAAAGCGTCAAAGTGGTTCTAGAGAACCAAAATTGTAATAATAATTGTTTACAAATAAAGCATTTTAAACAAAATACTGTGCATTGATCTAGTAATTTACCTGAAAAATTAAAAACTGATCAGCATTCATTAAAACTGTTTAGAAACTATTTATAATGAACATTTTGCCAGATTTTAGTTAATAAATGAGAGTTGTTATCAAAGAATAATAATTTAAGAAAATATTGATTTCACAAGTGCGATTTTTCTACAAATTGTTATCCTAAACGGGACAACATGAATCAATAATAAGAATAATTCGAAAGTTGTCCTTGGAAACCAGTAGTAGAGGACTTGTGGAAACTCGTACATCAATAATGGTGAAATTTCAACTGTCAATAATTGTAATACAATCAAAATATTACAAAATACCTGTAATTAACGAAAGTATTATTTCTCCAAATTCTATTAAACAATCAAAAGGAAATAATAAACATTAGAATTATGATAAAAATTTCTGAAAACTGTCAAGTTTTGAAAAGCTTATTTTTTTATTTTTTAGCTAATTTTGCAGCAAAGGTTATCCATGCAACAATCATAACAGATTTTTTATTAGTGAAAAATTCTTTTGAACTTACGTTACCGATAATTCGAGAGATATGTTTTATAATACGAGATGGTATCAGAAAACATGTCTAGATCTGACTCCTCAGCTGATGAAGACAGGAAAATTTTTTATCAGATAACCTTTTATAAATCAGTCCATTTTTATCATTTGTTTTGTATTTATTTAAAAACATTTCTTATCTTCAAAGATACAGCAACACCGGGACAATTGGATACAATGTTACGACTTACAACATTTTGAAATTCTTAAATAAAAACTTTCCGTAAAACTTTAAATCAAACGTCCAGAACAGTATGCATTCATGTTGGAATTTACGCATAAATAGGGTTTAAAAAAAAGTTACGCTACATAATGCAATGAAACAAAATGCATTTCGCGATTAGTTTAATAAACATTTATATGTAGCCATACCCTGGCGTATTTGACATTGCATATAAAGTAATAAAGTCGAATTCGACACTGAATTTGCTTTTGTTAAGCTTTAAATTTAACTGAAGCTATTTGAGTGATGGTACTATCATCCAAATTGTGACAAAAGAAAAATGATGACAGATGACTAAAACGATGATTGTACGGAAAACCAACAGAAGATTTCTGACACAGACTGATTAAAGGACATCGGAACAGCACTGTCTTACATTGAATAGCAGGAAGACACACCTGTTGTATATTTTAATGTTGCGACGACTAGGGAACCTGGAGGTAAAAAAGTAAGAAAAAACTGAGAACAAACGACCGTTCAAGAGTTTAAAAGATACGTAACTCACACGGTCCAGATTTGTTGTAAAATTATCAAAACAAATACATACCTTGACACACAAACCCGAGTATAGATTATTCTTAATCCCTACTTTATGAATAGCAGTAGTAATAACATGTAACATATTAAATTTTTTCTGTGTTTCGTACAGGCTGCTTTACTAAATCCGTATTATCTGATTTTCTGGTTATCATAGGTGACTCCGATCCACATTATCTCGGATATTCAAGGTTCTACTGTAGTTAGTATAGTATTTTAAAATCTTTATTGAAAATTCCTTTCTCTTAAATCGGCTTGCATTTCCCACATCGTTTTTTAATAGTACATTTTGATTGTGTACGAGTATATTAACGTTTCTACGCTGCTTCGCTTTTTCAGAGTAATAAATAGCGTTGAAAACGAAAAAAAATAATTCAAATGCCAGGGATTAGGCATAGTAAAAGCGAGGATCAAAATGTTCTCTTTTGGCCTTGACACTCATCAAAGATTCTGTTTAAATTATAATTCAAATGTAATTTTTCCTATTCCTTTCATAAGTCACAACGCAATTATATGATGGCTATCAAAAACATACAATGGATTAGAAAATCTGAACGCCTACGCATTTAAAAGACTACTTTCCAAGGTTAGAAACAATCTAAACAAATATGCGGTTTCATGCTAATGTTTTCTTAAGCATAAAAATCTACAGCTGGGTTTTGAGATTTCGTATCGCTTATGAAAAAGCTTAAAAGGTTTAGACTTTTCATAAGACGCGTGTAGACAGTGAAACTTTGTCAATCAAAAAGTACTTCTTGGTGATAACATATTGCTTTATATACTACTGAAAAGTAAGTTATATTTTGTAATGGTGGTTAAGTTAACCCCACAATACTCCCTCTCCGAAATTTAGAGTGAACTGAATTCGATCGATTCTATTACTAGTTGATGATTGATTGCCAATTGGGCGAGAGATGTGTTAAGATCATGGGTGTATTTCCAAGTGGATGATTACGTCCGTTTGACTCTCCTGTGCTGCCTTTAGTAACCGAGTTTGAGTATATTCGACAGTTTGTTGGAATGAGGGGCAACCTATAGTGAAGCTGTGATAGGAGTAGTAGTGTCTGTTATCACAAAATTTCATACAGTTGTTGGAAGTGATTATGCTTCGCATTGGCAATTCAACTGCTCATTGCGGACCATCCATCGAAGTGTGAGCCGATTGAGGCGAACGTCATCTGGAATTTGTCAAAGGTGCCATCTGGCTTGTTTTTGAGCGTGTTTATAGCCACATCGGTCAGTCACGAATTTTCACATAATGTGTGAAATGCAATGCAACTTTGTCTATCAAAAAGTACTTCTTGGTGAAGATAGGTGAGTTTGCTATATATGACTGTAATGTAAGTTAATTTTTGAAGTGGTGGCTAAATTCACACCAGACTTTTCTTCAATCTTGATATTTGACTAGAACGTAGGAGAAGTATAATGAATTTCCTGGTGAAAAAAAAGACCTGGGCATTCGTAAACCCATGAAGAAAAAATGGGACTTTTTGGAATTGGAACTTCTTCCAATGACTCTTTACTCCTCTCAACAATTGTTTAATTTTTTATTCTTTCAGAGTCAATATCTACATTTTTTTAAACTTTTTCTTTTGTATGCATAATTTTTAAATATTTTGAAATTTGTAAAATTACTTCCTCTTATCTGTTAAGATCTAAAACAATTCTCCTTTAGTTAATAACTTTTGTCAATAAAAAAGTCAAGAGCCAATTGCAGCAATTGCCGTGATTCTGATTCGGGTGATGGTTTCGAGGGGTTCTTCATAAATGGGTGGGGTGGTTCTCCTGGTCTTCTCTGCTCTTTACAAGTCATGCCTATCCAACTGATTCAGCGCCATTCGGTGCTAGGTACGGGGGCATGTGCTGGTGTTTGTATATACTACGCGATGAATTTTAAAAATTTGGAATCCTTGAACTTTATTGTCCTTTTAACTTTGTTACCTCTATTCCACTGAGAAATTATTTTATAAATTAATTTTTACAAAATACATTGTTGTCTTATTGATTATGGCAGTACAGTTATGAAATCTCTAAATTAGTATATAAATGAATCTGACTCAGATTTTAAGAACATGTAGGAAGGTACTAGTTAATGGAGATTTCAAACGCAACGAAAACCGGGCTTTCAGTTTTTCACTGCGAAATTTAATTATAAGACACATTTCCACAAAATACCCCACAGCTATTGTTGTCTAATTGCTTATGGTAACAGAAATAAAATATATAAATTTGTGCAAACAGTATTTTAAATAAATTTGACTCAAATTTTGAGAATACGTAGGAAGTAGATACTAGTTCATCGAGAAAGAAAACTGAGCTTTCAATTCTTTGATGTTTCAAATAGGCGAAACGCACAAGCTATTTATTTATGTTGAATAGACTTGATTTAAAACACTGAAAACGTATGGGAGTATTTTACTAATGAATATTTGAACGACGATTCGTTTAAAGCAGTAAAAATAGCAAAAACACTTTTAGGCGTTCACACTTGTTTGTACATTGTTAAGATTCACTTAAGTGTCATTAATTTCACCGAAGTTCAAAGATGGGACTCGACGATAACGCGCGTTTAAGAGTAATTAGTCACTTAATGAATGTGATTTATAGGTTGAGAAAAACCCTGAACCGAGGCAAGTTTCCCATTCGAGAAAGTAAAAGGTATCAAAAGGTGAAAGAAAAAAACACTTATATTTCCATTTATATTAGCTTTCTTCCACCGGTCTGCAAATAATAGCCAGCACTATTATCCAACACTCACAGGCACACAAAAAATATAAGAGATACGAAGTTACAAACGCCCACGTTGAGAAAGTCTTCATTCTTCTACGCAAGGTCGCGAAAATTAAGGAATGGAAAGGTCAGGTTTGAGTCTTCACTTCTTCGTGAAAGGGTCGCATCCCCCCTCTTAGCACGAAGTAGCCTAAAGGACTGATGCAACTGGTGGTGTTTTCCCCCTTCTTGATCCTTTTTTTAACAGAGATAATTCCAGGCACTTCTCTTTTCTTATATTCATTAATTGCTTGACAGGTGTGTAGCCTTGGTTTGCACAAAAGACTTACTTAGATAAAACGGTAGCTTATTTGCTTCAACGGTAGCGGCGGAGAGTAATTACCTCTTTCCTTACGGCTTTCTGGTCAATAAGCGACCATGGTCCCTAGGATTGTTTTTGCTTTGGTTGGTTCTTTACGGGGAGACTACCAGATTAAAAAATGCAGGAGAGATTAAGTTGATGAGAGACACGAATTTGCTGCATTTTTTGTCCTGAATCTTTGCTGACTTGGTATAGCCGTCAACACTTTGTTCTAAATCAACAAGTTCTGGTTCGAATCCCCGTCTGGGGGCGTCGTGGCTCAGTGGGTAGCAACCTGCGAGTTACAGGAGGCGTACACTCGATTCCTCTAACGTACCCAGGGTGTATTTCTCTATAATGTGTTAGTAAATTTTTTCTTGTAGGTGCATGTCCCATTCATGACGTTGCCTGTCCGGCGCAACTAGATCAAATATGACTTGTGCCATAAATCCCAAATCAACCAGCTGGATTAAAATATAGGCGAGAATAAGTGGACGAGACTGCATTTTCTATCCCTATCTTTGTTGACCTAGTATAGCTGAGTGGTTAGAACTACCTTCATTTCAACAAGCTCTGGTTCGGATTCCAGTAAAGGGCCGCCTTGTCTCAGTGGGTTTGCCCATTGCGCTAGCAAACCTACGAGTTGTAGGCTGCTCAAGTTTGATTCCTCCCTGAGTGTATTTCTCTTTACTGTGTCAGTAAAATTTTCCTTGTGTGTCAATATCTATTGACGTTTTCTGTCTTGTGTTTGAAGCAGCAGGACTAAATATTACTATTACACCATAAAAAAACAACTAACCAACCGAATTCCGCTTTAGACATCAATGTTTGTAGTGGTTGGGAATCTACTTTGATAGGTACGTTCCTCTCTAATTGGTCCTAGGGTAGCAAAAGTGTTCAATCAATCGTCAGTATCTTAACTGGCTATTTATGAGGAAAATGGTGGATACAACCTAAAGTACTATGGATATAGATAAAACCTTTTTCTTGTAACTATGTTCAGTAGTCCTTATGTTTGCGTTCTTTGGTTGCATTTTAAGAATAACAAAATCAGAAAACTACTTGGATTGGCTTTTGATATTCCTTGCACTGAAACTAATGAGATGTTTTAGATAACATAATATATTATATACATAAAGCAGAAAATGTGTTTGTCTGAATCAGAACGGACTCGAACTCTGAACTTTGTGGTCATGAAATTCGTGCAGCTTATTCTATGTAGACGCAACTATTTTCAGCTAGCTGCAAACATAGCCCTTTAGATCCATAGAAATTATATTTAATATAGAACATCTCGCAAGAAGAGATCAAAACTCAAATCAACAGAACATCAAAAGCTGTGACGAGCAGAGCAATTGGAAGAGGAAAGAACACAATTACTTGAAGCGTACAAAGCTCAAAACCTGTACGACGAAGCAACGCAACTGCTGGGGAAACAGGCACGCTATGGTTTGTCTGAAGCAGCAAAACTCCCCAGACGAAACCGGGTAGTTTAGCCAGTGATTGATAAATCACAATAAAAATGAAACAGATCCAAGACAGTTTCAAGAGGAGATAATTACTTTTTTCGATTATATAGTCGTGAATGTTTAGATTTAACATTATTTTTTTTTGTTGTTAAATTTGCAACAAATATGAATGTGTTCTAACTGATGTGAGTGATAATTTTTGAGATTATGAGTACACCGCACTAATAACTATATGATGTCTAAATCAAAATTTACTAACATTTTTTATTTTTCTGGGGGAAAATATAAGCAGTATAAAAGCCATAATTCAGAGAATTAAATACATAAATAATTAAATACATCATATTTGGACGGTTTTCAAAACACAGTAATAAAGGTTTTCTCCACTCTTCCAATTAAATGTATTGGGAGTATCAAAGAGCTACTTTCATTTCAAATTTTCATTCCCAAAGCATGTTATTTGGTTTTGTTCTATGAGAGGGTGTTGTAAGTTTGGAAGCAAGTTTTAAGTATACGTTGTTTGAAATTAAATCAACAATTAATCTTTTTTGGAAAATAGTTTATACTAAATATAAGATGAAAGAAAAGATTTTTTGTTGAGATGTTTCTTAGAAAAATGAGGAAGGAGAAATTGACAAATCTGTAAAGGCATCCACATATTTGAGAGAATATAACATGTCGAAGCATGGGTATCGTTAAAAGACCCTTTATTATCTGTACTCACCTTATTATTTTCTTTCATAATAAGCTCTTTTTTTATTTCTTCAATTTTTTTTACGCACATTATACGTCAGCAAATATATGCATAACAACAAACGTGACAAAGGAATTAAATTAAAAACACAAAATTGTTTGATAGGAACATACTTTTCACAAAAGACAGAATTTTATTCCAGTTATAATAATTCAATAGGTTTTCGAATAAAAACTTCGAACGTAGTTCTGCTTTTTTGATTGCGTTGATCCTTTCTCTGCAGTTCAAAAGGCCATGTAAATAGAAGGATTTTCGACACGAACTAGTTGATGAATTATTCACAAAACGCTAACAAAACGCAAAGAAAGGAATAACAGATGATTTTGTCATTGAATAGATCCCAAAAGTGTTTTTAAGTGTATGAATTAAGAATGTTTTTTATGTATACATACAAAACTAGATTTTTTGGTATAAGAATAAACAAGAGATTACGTAGTTTACTACAATACGTCACAAAACAAAATAACCACTCAAACTGAGTAGAATAGGATACACTAGATGGCCGGTATAACTATTTTTTGTCCATATGAAATCACTGTTTTGAATAAATGTTTTGAATTTACTTAATTTGATATAAACGTCTCTTCAGCACAATTATTTTATAAATGCCTTTCGTATTTTCATTGTTTGATCAGGTTGAAAGGACACGAGATTCATTTGCAGCGATTATTTGGAAATTGCATTTTGATCTTTGGCCACCATTTATTACCGAGGGTACTATTTTTACCAGGACGCAAGTGATGCAAATGATGGATGTTTTCTCACAAAATAATTATCTCTTTCGTGGAAGAAATTAAAGCGTTTTACGTTTCCAGAGGGTCGTTTTCGGTCGATTTTTGAACCAAGAGATCATTGAAGTTCATGGAAAATTAAATTTATTTTCTAGCCATTAAATGCGATTTTCTGAAAAAAATAATTCAAAATATTTTCGTTTCCAGGTAAAAGTAACAGAAATTTGATTTTGATAACTGTTGAAATTCTGCCGATGCTAAATTGTGTTTGTATATGCCCTTTTCCCACAATTATTGAATTCTTATTTCATTCAATATTCGTATTATAACCATGAAGTTATACGAATTTTATTATAACCTATTATTGCTGCATGTCCTAATAAGTTAGATTGAATGGGCTTTTATTGTTTGTTGCAAGAACCAGCTTGTGTTTCAATAATATAAACAAATATTATTTTAATTTTCGATAGCGTATGCTATTTTTTAGGTGAATGTATTCATAACAATACATAAAACTTCATAAAGGTTTGAAAAGAATGACAAAATTAATTTAATTTTACCTTGAAAATACGTAACTTTTCATTCGGATATTAAAACACAAAAGATTACAAATATGCGTACTAACCAGCAAAAAAGAAACAAAAAAAACCAACAGCCAACAAACATAAAGGGATTGCAATGAACTTTTAGTATCACAATATAAGATAATGTTGATTTGGTGTAAGAATATGATACCGTTTATAATCGTGTATTAACCTACATTCGTAAATATACGTGTGAAAGTAGAAAATCAATTGAGCATTATCATGAAATCTACAATACGGAAAATAATGAGTTTTCATCGCCAATGACGATATCTATACACATAGTTATTTACAGGTTAAATGCAACAATAAAGGTCAAACTGTGAACAGAGCGGAAAAGGTAAAAGTAATTGAATGATTCAAAAGAAAGACCTTTTTATTTACATTTCGTGAAAGAGCTAATTACGGAAAACTAAATTGCGAATTATTTTTATAGCCGCTAGAAGGTACTGTATCTCTTGAAGAGGGTAAACTGTTTTCAAAAAATCAAAACTTACACTTAAATTGATTTTATTTTATAAGCTCCGATTGTTTCCTTCATTTTGGAAAAGTAAGAGCAAACAAATCGAACGCAATTTATGTATATATTTCGCATCCAATCGAAATTATTTCCCTCTCTCCTCCGATCATCTAATTAGGAAATACTAACGCTTTTAAATAGAAAGTATCAACTATGAAAACACTTCATTATAAAGAGTTTTGAATTTTCTAAGAATTTAAACAGAAAAGAATTGTATACTTTTCAATCTAGTTAAGTACACTCACCAAACACACAATTTTCCCCGTATCATAAATTCAGTAAAAGACCTTTTTAATTGGTTTTGTTTTAAGGCGCAAAAGACATATTTAACCAAACACAAGACAGCAACATCGAAAAATGGACATACGCACAGAAAGCTTTACCGACATAGAAGAGAAAATACACCCAGAGTATGTTACAGGAATCGAATCAAGCCCTTTATGGAATTATATGTTAATTTTTAAGCAGCCATTCCACAGTAAAACAATGAACTAATGAAATATTACCATAATTTTTCTTAATTTCTAGTCCTTAACTTTTCTCGAATTCTAAGTGCTTTTACTATTCTTTACCAGTGTGGCAACTTTAATAATACCATTAAAATGAGGTAGATAGATTATTACAAGGAAATGGCGAATTAAAGCAATAATTTAAAAAATAATTAATAATTGCAGAAACGTTCTTCCTCGTTCATTCCACGAATTTTTACTCTGCGAACTCTTTATTATCAATTCAAACCAACGTGGGTGGATAGCCGTAATATTTGTCAACACCTGCTACTCAGCTTATTTAACTATTTCCCTCTCACTATTATCAACTACCACGCCGCTCCTCACAATGAACGTACTCTCAATTAACTATTCCAGTGCCGTTTACACTCAATCATCCTCAAGCCATAGTGGGCGACTTGGAGTGACTCACGCCAACCGTCCCCTTTCGAATTTGTCAACTCGAAAACGAAAAAGTTTGAAGAGCATCCATGAGGGGGGTCCGCTGGAAGTGAAGTCATGCCGCCCACTCCCGGGATGCACAGACGAGTAACGGATGAACTCTCCAGCCGCCCACGAGTGCTCTGCGATAGTTCCGGTTGGACCACATGACCACACGTTGGGGATATGACAAATAGTCACAAACTGATCATTATCGGCATCGCTTGCGCTCTTGTTTTTCTTTGCCTTTTCCTTCCCTTTTAGTTTCTTATGATCTGGGTAATTAAATTGTAGTGTGTTCGGTGTTTTAAAAGCGGCCTCAAGGTTAAGTAGTTGGGACTGTTTGTCGAAGGTGAGATGGGTGCGTGAGTCTAGTTGTCAGAGGAATATTTTCGTCTATCACGTAGTCACTTTGATTTTGAGGACCATTGTCGTTGATATTGCAGAAACGTCATCGGGCCACCAAGGCTCAGTGGATTTGCTAACTGAGCTAGCAACCAGCGAATTATAAGTGAAGCAGGTTCGATTCCTGTGACTTGCCCTGGGTGTATTTTTCTCTTATGTTTCAGTAAAACTTTCCTTGCATGAGAATATCCATTACTTGACGTTTCTGTCATGTATTTAACGCAGCTTGGCCAAATATTGCATTTGGGCCATAAAAAAAATCTAACCAATCTAACGTTTGATACTTATACTCTGTCTAAATGTATCTCAAAGACAACGTTATTATCACACTATCGAAGAAAATAAATTTGGTGCAACTTTAAAGGAAAGGATGAAAAAATTAAAATAGCGTGGACTCCCGAATTTATCAATTTTACTCAATAATAATTTTTTCTTTGCTTATTTTATATTTATTTTAAAATTTCATAAATATGAAAACCTTATTGGGATTTGACATATTTTAATGAAATTATACGTGCTCTTTTGATGTTGTCTATCTTGTGTTTGGGGTAGCTTGGTCAAATATGTCCCTTCAGCCATAAAACCCAACTAACCAAATAATCAGACTATGAAATTATAAATGTAAAATATTTTTGGTTTAACTTAGACATTGGAAACAATAGAAGATAAGATTTTAAACACAGGTTTTAACAATCTTTTAAGCCTGTTATAAGAATGTCCATAAGATCTAGTGTTCAATTTAGCACATGATGAAAACGATTTTAGTAACTTAAAAGAGATGTAGTTTCTTAAGAACGTCTACTCAAGTGTATCTGCGTACTCATTTTAACTAACATCCAATTTGCGAACCCACACAACGTTGAAAACGTTCATTGGGTTCCACAAAAACATAGAGCGATTTTAATGAATTTTCCATTTTAAGAACATTTTCTCGGTCTCTTGAAGTTCAGAAAAGGGAGTGTCGACTTGTTTAATTTTTTTTAAAATCAGGATTCCGTATTTTCTGTGTAGATTTCAACTTACGCCATAAAAGATGAGAACAATTTCGCAGTATGAAATTCCGATCGTAGTTAAAAACATACGTGGTCTGATAACTAGCTCAGTTCACATTTCACCTAATGCACAATATGTGTTTGATGGATCCAAATTCCTGAAGAATGGAAGATAAGGTAGATTAACAACAAGTTGTAGCTATCTTTTAAACATGCGAGTCATGAAAATACTCATCGCGTCTGGTATTCATTTCTGCTGTGGACAAGTAGATTCTCAAATAGTTCGAAAATAAATGTGATTACAAAAATCACTAGAGGTGACAGTACTTCATCTCGTTTATGTAATTTTAATAAAACAGATTAAAAACTCAATTACTACTAGAATTGAGAATAGATGTAATGTGTATAACAGTATACAATACAGAACATTCATTTAATTTTCAATTTTTAATGAATTAAATAATACCTCTATTAAACTAATCGTTGTCACATTACTTATATTAAATTTTGTTGCTATTAGATTATACAACCTATTAATGTACCTATATATTATAGTTTTTTAGTATATTAAATATTGAATTTTTACTATTTGGCAAACTTTTTATATAAACTAAATGTCTCTGCAATTTTCAAATTCATTTGTTAAAATTGTAAGTCTAAATACGAGTGATTATGTTAGCTTATCGTAAATACTAATAAAAGGACTAGCCTTTTGTAATTAATAAATATCGATATGCATGAAAGTATATTAGCTTAATTCCAGTAAGTAAATTATTAAAAAATAACTTCCAATTGGGTCCAATAACATAATACAGTTGAATAATTTAAAATTTCAATATCAATTTTAATCCATTTAATCATTAAAATCCCAGTTTTTTAATGTGTTAGAGTTAACGTAAAATACCTCTAATGCATTTATAAACATTTATATTTAAAATATTTTTAAATCTAAATAATTGGTTAATCTTCAAGAAAATCCGAACATCAAGTTGTTTATAAAATAAATATAAACATACATTCATGTAGACTAAAGTATATAATTTAAAATACTCATTGCAATACTTAGCCTTTAAAAACCTGAGGCAACTTGCGCGACCAGTAATTTACATATCAAAAATCAGAAAACAGATTTTTGAAATAAAAAATCAGTTTTGTAAAACGAATGAGAAACAGCAATTAATGTTCAGTAATTGCATGATTTCGAAATCTTGTTTGATAAACGAGAAATCTGAGATCAAACAGGAAGTAAACATGCCGCACGGATGTCGCAACGTCCGTACGTGCTTGAAACATGTGTGGTCTTTTCGTTCCGATTATAAACACAAATAATATAATAACGATTACTTCAAACCAGATTTTCGCCTTGCACATCATGATCTCTTTGAAGATTATGTAAGGTCGTTCCCGAAACGACATAGAAAAACAACCCTGGACTGGCACTTCGACTTCATTTCAGACCGAATTCTTCCACAATGAATGCTAAGTACTTTCTCTTGCGAAATATGTCATACATAATCAGTCAAACTACAAGCGAGCGACTCCGACATGGGTGAGCATCTCCGGTTCATTGTTATTTTAATTAGGTTCTAGCATTTTCACCCATTTCTCACAAAAAAGCCGCTCTTTAATTTCATTTCGTTTTTCCTGAATTCGTTATTCGGCATTGACTGACTTCAAGGTGTGTTTTTTTGTCGTGGCTGGCACAAAGGCCACGCAGTGACTTGTGTGGTGTCATTATAGTTAAATCGTGGTATTAATGTCTTTCGGTTTGAAATAGTTAGGAATAGCGACTGCTTTTGAATATTTCATCCTGTGGGAACTCGATGTCTGAATCTGTGTTGGTTCCCTTTTCTACTAAATGGGTCATGCATTTCGATTTAAAACTTTTTGGTCATCAAAATATTGTATTTTATATCATATCTAACTTGGGTAAAAATATTCGAGGAAGTAAGACCCCAATTACTTCACTTAGAATATGCTTGTGTTTTTGACACAATTCTTTTTGTATACATTCCATTATCCATATTATCTGAATATTTGTGATTGTTATCACCTAGGTTTTAGGGGAAGAGGGTGGGATTCAGCCATTAAAATATTTGGAGATGGGGAGTCAAAAAGGGTTCAAGTCTACAAGGTGTTGGCGTCTCTTATTCCTGATATAGTTGTACTGCATATTGTTTTATGGAATAAGCCTGACAATTCGATTACCCATATTGTCATAGTATTTGATTGTTATCTCCCAGATTTTAGGGGAAGAGGATGGAACTCAGACATAAAAATATTTGGGACTAACAAGTCAAGGGGTTGGCACCCTAGACTGGACAGGATATCAGGGGTGGGTGAATTTATAAGAAAATGTTGATCTAGGGGGCAGAAGAAACTGAAGTGCTAAAGAAAAACCATAGGCCCTACCCAGTCACAAAAGAGATAGGAGGTCACCCTCCCATCAACTGACCGCGACCGATGGTGCTTAGGTTTCTAATAAAAAATTTGCTCTGGGACGTATCCCCTAGACTGATACACGCTCTCGCAGATGAAAGGAAAGACAAATTAAGAAAGAAATTACGAATTAAATGTTAAAATTTAACTTTAAAAGTGGTACAATTAGTGGTCCAATCGAGTCTAAAAAGGGGGTTGTAACCCCTGATCCCTGATAGAGTTATGCTGCCCATTTTTAGTGGATTTTTCCTACATATTTGATGGGGCAGCTTGTTCTCTTTTGGACCTTGCGCCATAAAACCCCAACATCCAATACAATTCAATCCTACATATCTGACTACCCATATTGTCTATATATTAGAAATAGTTATACCTCAGGTTTTGGAGGGAATGGGTTCCAATTAAAAAAATATTTGGGGATGGGGAGTCAAGGGGTTCAGATCCCCTAGGAGTTCGCGTCTCTAATTCCTGATATAAAATAGTTGCACTGCCCATTAAATTTAGTAGAGTTAACATACATTTGACTACCTGAGGGATAACTATTTCTTAAGGTATTGTCTATGTATTAAGAAATAAGTTTTCGAGGGAGTGGATCCTAATCATAAACATATTTGGGGGTTGGGGAGTCGTAAAGGGTTCATGTCTCCAAGGAATTGGCTTCCCTGATTCCTAATATAGTTGT
This sequence comes from Meta bourneti, assembly GCA_933210815.1. Lineage (NCBI taxonomy): Eukaryota > Metazoa > Arthropoda > Arachnida > Araneae > Tetragnathidae > Meta > Meta bourneti. Next base: position 70,917,327 of record OW119929.1, on the reverse strand, counting down.
ACAGCCCATTAAGTTTAATGGAGTCAACCAGCATATTTGACTACCTATGTTGGCTATATATTATAAATAGTACTCTCTCAGGTCTTGAAAGGGTTAGACCGAGTCATAAAAATATTTGGGAAGATGGCAAGGGGGTTCGGGCTATTCGGTTTTGTTTTCTATATAACTGTCTTTGAGCACAGGCCAGTGGTTGGGATTAGAAAAAAATTATGATCAAGATCACATCCGCATGGTAAACATAAAAATAAAATTATCAGAATACAGTTACTTTATTTCAAAAGTGAAACAGATAAATTTTTCTCTTGATTTGTGCCTGAATACATAGCAAGTTTGATATAAAACATGGATGGAATAGTAAAATCCTCTGAATAGAAACATCTCATTTATTGGAATGCTTCACTAGCTTTGGAATTAAAAAATGAAAATTATGCTTACCCCGTTTTTGACTTTTCGTTCAAAAACGGGTTTCCACATATTTTACAAAAACCGCACTCATTTTCATACTTTCATACTATTTGTGCTTATCATATGACCAATGTAATGATGATGAATGATGAGGTCAGAATAATTTTTCCACTTTTCTCATTCCAAATAAATTTATTTTGATTTCAAGAGAGCAAATTTTCCCAACCCAATTGAAAGCATCATATTAAAGGATAATGGACTAAAATTACTTAAATTCTCACGATTTTGGTATCACTGGCAGGCATGCGTGTATGCAAAAATGAAACCGTTTTTCTTTTATAACGTTTTATAAAATATTCGACATGAAAGATTTAGTGGCAGTCACCAGGTATCCATAACTTATGTTCTCAGAACATTTCTTTGAATTTATTCACCATACATGCTCAAGGACGTTTACAAGATGTGATTTTCCATTATGTTTTTATTCTTTATAATTCAAATTAGTAGAAACGAGCATAGCATCTGTTACTCACACGCATAACGATTACTCACATTTCATACTTTATTTAAATTAATTTACAATTAATATGTGCACTAATATGCGCATTTCATACCTCGAAATGAAGTAAAATGAATAAAAAATATACAGCAGCATTTCTTGTTCTTCTTTCTGGTCTTACTTAATTTAACTCACAATAAAGTGCATGGCAAAAATTGCACTTCATTTATGTCGCATCAATTAGCTTCTGAATGTCCACTTCATTTGTATCCCATTAACCACGGCGATTTGGTATTTTTTTATAATCAAAACCTATTTTCAAGTTCGTTCACATTTTCTTCTAGATTTCTCATCGCCCGTAATCAAGCTACTGGAGAATTTAATCATAACGGCAATGTCTTCCGTAGAGGTTTATCAACAATATGCAGTAGCTCTGTAGCTAAAATCAAGTATATTTAAGCAACGCAGCAAAATCCCGTAATGATTGATTTTACATTGTTTAAGTCCGGTAGTTGGCATTCGTGAATGCGTACAAATGCTGCCGATTCTGTGCCGTACATATACAGTACAGGAATACACAATATTCAGTACAATGTATAGGAATATAATAGATATAATATATAGGAAAAGGAATGGAATGGGGGAAATATTTGATTCTTTACTAGACGTAATTTTTTTATTGGTTTTGCATTTCGAAATCATTCTCCGCAGATCAAAAGTAATTGCCAAAAAGAAAGCACGAGATTTCCATTCAGTTAAAGACTATGCGCGTGAAAACCAATAACATTATAATTCATATTCAATCCTACCAATAAAATTATCTGATGCTTATCGCATAACTTATGATGTCTCTCGCCTTGGACGGGAGCATTTAAGAAACCAAATGGCCGGAACACGAGTCTAAATTAGGTTTAGAGAGGCTGTGTACTGGATTAATTGAAACTGACGTTTGAAATGCTGGGCGGGTAATTGGGAATTCATCGAAAATCGTGATGACTTCAATGGACTCCAAAACGCAATTTCGTGATCTCGGCAGAAAACTTAAAATACAAAGTAGGTCACGCGTCAGTTTGAGTTTTCGTACTTCAACTCAGAAAGACCAAAATCATTAGCAATATATTTATGCGATCTGGCATGAAGGCTACAATTTCCATCGACCAAGGTTCAGGTGAGATTCTCTCTGGTTTAATGAATTCAGAATCTTGTAATCTGAAATGCTAAAGATGCGGAAAGTATTAATAAATTAATAATTCAAAAAGTGGTAAAATATGTGTAGATTATGCAGAAAATTATAAATGTGTTTACTTAGTAATTGACTTACACATCGGAAAGTAGTGAATTGCATATTAATGTTAAAACTTTTAATGTGTTTCACTTGTAAGTCGACGATATTGTATAGTTTAGGATTTTTTAATAAGTTGCCATTAGCAGTTGATATTTTAGAAGGATGCAAGCGACAAGTTAAAGTGCTTTGTTTCCAGAAATAATAGATACCAATTGCTAGCTAACGTGCTTCTTTAGATACATGAAACTTCTCTAATTTTTAGATACATGAAACTTCTCTAATCTTTGCATACATGAAACCACATCAACATGCGTGCATAGCTCATAGGACGTTTTTTAAATCAAAAGTATCAATCATTATGTATCATATATTGATATATCTATCTCAACATATCGACAGAAGAGTAGAATTTGAAATTAAGTCCAATTTAAAAAAAGACAACCCAGCTTAATAATTTCCTGTATTAATAAATGAATGAAAACTACATCTTCCATAAAATTAACTCTTGTGTAGTGAAAAATTATCAGTTTGACTTTTGAAAATGAATGTTTGACTAACCGATTAATCTTTTGCTGACTTTAAGTTACAAAATTTAGTTTTCAAAATGTGTTCTGAAGACTTTTATCTTTGATATTTTTGATTTTGTTGAACGTATCATCTTAAAGAAAATACACATGATTCGGAAGATCCAAGATGAGACAACTACGGAAACATTAATACAGTGCTTTCAAATAGAAGAAATTTTGAAATGAACGCAATAGTCAAAATCAAATAGGTCCAGCAACTGCTATCTGCTTATGAGGAGAGCTTTAATAGAATGAATATAATGGCATAAAACAAAACTTTTTTACCGGAAAGATAATGATACGAAACAGAGTAAGTGTATGGTGTAAGTGCTTTTAACAATTGACATAGTTTGAGCAGTGTCACTTTTGAAAGAGGGAAGCGATTAATGTACAAATAACTACTAAAACTATGAAACTAAAATAGAGATCAAACATAAATGTTTCTGATCTTCCAAATCTAATGAATTAATCTTTCTCACTTTTCCTCCAATAATTACGGAAGCAAACACGCGAATCTTCGATGACATAGTTCGAAAACACATAATTGTAAAGCTATATAGAAGGTCGATTGCCAACACAGCACCAGAGCAACGTTTGCTACACTGAAAAGATCAACTTCTATCATATCCCTGCAGAGGGGAAGGTATGAATTTCGTGATTGAATCATTTATAGTGTTTGGTGAGCTACTGACCCAGCTTCCAATCCTTAAAACGGCTGTAGCGTATAGCGGGATCATAAATCACGATTTTCCAACAATTTGTTCCTTGGTGCACCTGTTAAATCGCTTTTTAATGATAGATTCCGTTCGGAAAACGAGCGACTGATGCAGTAAAGATGTTATCAGGTGGGGTTGTTCCAAATAGAATCCATTGCTTATGTAGAATAACCTCGAAATGCATGGGGGAGGGCTCCGCTGGAACGTGAATGGTTCAGGGTGATTGAGAATGTAAAGGGAAGAATTTTTCAAATGTTTCCTTTCAACCATCAATTAAATGATTTACTACAGCAGAGTTTAGATCTTAAGATAGAGACTGGAATAAATGGTTTCAATAATTCGATTCTTTGAAATGAATAAAAGATTTCTAATGATTAGGTTAATTGATATGAACAATGAAAAGTTAAAATTGTTTATGCTATCTGAATTAATTGCAATATTTGTAGAAAGTAATAATTCAATTAAGTTACTTCTTAGACGTAAAACAATTAAAACTTTTTGGAATTAAAACAACGGATCGATTATAGTCAACATGACGGGAAATTTTTGGGAACATAAAATTTAAAAATAAATAATGTTTCTTTTTTATTATAAAATTGTTTCTTCAATAAGAGTAACAAATGTATCGAACAGAACTACTAAATCTGTACACGCTAGTTTATCGAAGAGATTTGTAATAAAATTAAAATAAACATAAAAGGCTTAGCAGAGATCAAGACAATAGAAAACGAAGAATTAGTTTTCACATAAAAAATATATATATATAAGGTTAAAATCGGACCTTAATAAAATATTTCCCCAAAAGATTGCCAAATGCATTTTCATACATTAGTGCAATTTTTAAAAATCTTAAAACCCTCCCTAAGGTATGACTTTCACAAAAAGAATAAAATTATATTCCTTTTCATGTAACTATTAAGAGTGTTGATACTTCTTCCGGGATCCAGAAGTAATAAGTTGATTAGGGAAAATAGTTTATAAAATTTTGGTATCTGACAATACTTTAGCTAAAATATTGTAACATAGTTAACTGACTTTCCCCCCAATTGTCTTATCTTTAATTTTAGCTTATAAAGTAATGAAACAACAGCTTTTACTATACTCGATTGAAATATGTGTGTTGTAATGTTTTGAAAGTGAATTTCAAAATGAACGTAACTTCACAAAAATGATTTACCATCCTTGTGAAAAAATAACAGCTTATAGATTTGTAACATGAATGGTACCAGTATTTTACTCCAGATGCTTTAGAATTTTATACACAATTATAACATTAGCTCAAAAATGACCTGAAACAACAGACAGATCTTAGGAAGAGTTTTTATAAGAACGAAAGTTCAATTTACACAAGTTCTCTTAAATTATTTACAAGTTTAGATCAATGCCATAGTATTTTTGTCCAATAAATCCATTTTCTACTTTAAAAAGATGGATTAACATAATGACACGAATCAGATATTTTTCAAAACCATACAACTGGAAAAAATCTTTGTAGGTGTTGAACTGAAGAGTATGGAAGGTTAAAAAGGCTATATAAAGATTGAAAAAGAAGCATACAAAAGTAATATTGAAAACAGTTAAAAGTAAAAACTCATGAAAGTACATTGTCATACAGTTCAATTGTAGCTATAACATTCTGTCAAAGGAGAACTGTAAAAATGAAGCTTAAAGTTCTAAAATTTTTTAAAAATTGACTCGTAAAAGCTGCGAGGGATGCCCCTGCATCAATCAATTGGGTAGAGAGAAGCGGAAACCGAAACCTTTTGACCGTACCACCGACTGAGGCGTTTGATGAAGATGACAGATTGGGGTCCCCCTCTCGATTTCAGCTGCTTGCCTCATATCACGTGGAGAGCGATTGATGGAAAGATAGCGAGACTCAGAGAGTCATGATCCTCTACGGCCACCCAATGATTAATAAGCTGTAGCTTCTACGCCGCTTGACAAGGCTGATGAAACACGGATTGGGCAACATCCGAAATACTACAACCGATAAGAGCGCAACAGAGATTGTACAAAGTAAACTTATTGATACGTTCACACTTACGGAAAAATCCCTTTGGCACAGAATGTTTATAAAATAAATTTGTAGATTAGGAAAGAGATTTGATGAGGCAAACAACATGGTAGATAGCAGGGATGGACTGGGGCAAAAATTATGCCCTGGCCCCATCAAGATCACCCGGTCTTCTTTCATCACTGTGGAGGTATTGAAATTATTTTACGGCAGGGAACAAGAATTGAAATAAAATATACTGAAAAATGTTAAAATATAAAATAGTTGTAGCAATAAATTTGTAATGCAATGTACACACTTATTTTTCAAATGAAGATGCTTTATTCATCATTCGATGAAATTTTAAATTCGATAAAATTTCCATGGTGCCCTAGTTCACTAAAGTTCAATTTAATACAGACCCATCGAGCATTATTTTCCCGTATTTGCAGATGATTGTCCGTTCTTGGTAGTTACTGTACTTAAACAAACAAATGTAAATATCTTATTTTCGTATATTTATATGCATACAAATAAATTCATTTCGTTAATTAATTAGGAAAATCAGTTTATCCTATCTGAAGACGTGCAGGAAAAATTTACGTTTAAGCTAGTAACTGAGATCAAATATATCATTGATCTCAGTTCAGTGGCTTATATACAAGTCCCACTGAACGTCCCAATCATAGAGGAAATACATAATAGAAACAATGATAACATTTTTATGTGCCAAGGATCGTGTGATCAAAAGTTGTGATGTGATCTAGTAGTGATGTGACCCTCAGACAACTTTTGACTGCCGGGTGGAAGCGAATATTCATCATCTGATTGGTTCACTGGACGGGAGAAGACACCATTCTATTGATTCATCATCTGATTAGTCTTCGTTCCATAGTAGTAGACTAGGTCGATTTCGCCATTTTTGTTACCACTCTACAAAAATGCACATTCACACATCTAACCTGTTATAAGATGTTATATCGCCAAAGGAGGAGATAAGGGGACAAATCGACCAACCAAGTAAATTTGTCTCAGAGCAGTCACTTGACTACTAGTCAGCAAGTTGATCACACTTTTTGAAGCTGCTCTCAATAACAATGCTCAGTTAATTTATTTTTCACGTCTATGGAAGGAACGTCCCAAAGGTGCAGAAAGCACCTGCAGGATTGCGACCGAACTTCCTTTATGTAAATAATTTAAAATAATTAAATTTTATAAATTTTACAAATACCACTCCTAAGAGGGCAACTTGTGATGGAAAAATGTGATTATCTCGTGAAACATTGCCGTTTTATCGGAAATCCGCTTTATCTGGTTGGGTTTCATGGCGCAATTTGGCCAAACACAAGACAGACAACGTCAGATAATGGACCTACACTCACAGGGAAAGTTTTACTGACACGGAAGAGAGAAATACAACCAGGTTAGAAGCGGGAATTCAGAGAGAAGTATTTTTATACGACGTACCATTAACAAATTTTCTCTGAATATATTCTTGTATGTGTTTTGTTGGCAATAGGTCGTTCGTTGTTGTACTGTCAAGTATGGATCATTATACCGAGACTTACGTGCCGAACCACTGCGAAGAGCCATGCTTAGACCAGAATTCGAACCTAAGGCCAGAGCGCTAGGCTCCCAGAACGGCGAACAATTTATGAGATTAAAAAGTATTCATTGAAAGAACTTCTCTCATTCTTATGAATGAAACAATTTATATTTAAAATATTTATGCGTGTTTTATACTTCAAGAACTCTTTAACCGTTTACTCATGACACTTATACTGAAAAGGTTTTGGTTAGGTTATCGAATGAACTGTAATAAATACGTGCCGATTCTGTAAAATATATGTTCGACTAGAACATGTGATTTATGGTTTGCGATAAGTACTGCGACCCTAATTTATTGTAATCTACCGATGAAAATTAGGAGACCGCTTCGGATTTAGGATTTTTCTGCCCACATAGTCATGTACTGCAAAAAGTTGTTGGTCGTTAGGTCACACAAATCAAATCAGACAAGTATCCCAAAGTACCGCAGAGAAAGTAACTGTACATGAGGATTCGCCCCACGAAACGTTAAGGATCCTCAAGGGAATGAACGAGTTACATGTGGAGCAGGTTCGATTCCTCCCTGGGTGTATTTTTCTCTTCTGTATCAATAAAACTTTCCTTGTGTGAATGACTATTTGGCGTTGTCCGTCTTGTGTTTGAACAGCATGGCCGAATATGGCCCTTGCGCCATAAAACCAACCAACCGCAAGGTGATGATTGAAGGAGACCACGCAATGGAGATCAGGTGGCGACTAAAAATTATTGATCAATATACATTTAAAATAAAATTACGAATTCTTTGGTCATGAATTTAAATATGCGCTTCAAAAGTTTTAATTTATTTAAAATGCGGTTAGAGTAAAAATAAAATCCATTTAAAATTTTGGCCGTTAGCAATTTTATGTTTCAAAACCTACTGATTTAAGAATATATCGTTGTCTTAGAGTAGAAACTCAAGAACTGACAAAATAGTTTTTTACTAACTACATGCTGTTTAAAGACTAACTATTAGCTTTTATGTCAAAAAATAAAAAATATGAGAATTTTGATGGTATTATATATCTATTATACAGTTTGTAATATGGAGTATGTATTTCCTATCATCATGAAAATAAGCATTCTGAAAGTGTCTCTCAAAAAATGTCAGTTCATGAGTTTTTTGCTATACGCCGACGCTATTAGTAGTTTAATATCAAGCACACAAGAGCTGGAAATTTGTGATATTGTCTTACAAGTCACTGAAGATAAAGAGTCGGACTATTTAAGGGTGGCAAAATAATTACTTCGTTTTCGAAATATAAGATAGATATCTCTTTTCCGCCTATTGTGGATGAAGAAAATTTTCAAAAAACAGATTACAGTTCCATTGAAAGCAGAAACTGCATTTCAGAATTAAGAACGCAGATGTCATTAACCTAATTGTATAAGCCTTGGTTTAAGTACATTTCAATTGACCCTAATGAAAGTTAAGGTCTGGTGTTATTGCTTATTTAGCAACATTTGAGTTTGTCTTAATTTATCCGTTTCAAATTGTATTGAATTATAAAATTAATTTTCTACATTTGTTCAATTTAACTAGTCCTAGGACATTAAACTTACGTTAGATACATGTCGAAAAATTCGCTTGAAAAATATTTACCTACCTTAAATTTCTATTTAAAAACTTACTCAATCATTTATTATTTTCTGATGTCGATCGATACATTTTAGTCTCACATTTTATTTTTTATACTATTGACCAAAGCTTTAACTTTATGCATGATTTTTACCAATTTTAAATCATTGTTTTTTAAATAAAATATAAACAGAATTGCATTCATTTTATATTCTTAGTTTTTATTGTTTTATTTAGTCTTGCGTTTGGCCCAGAATATCCTATTTTGGAACTTTTGCCATAAAACCCAAACAACCTATTAAAAAGCTACCAACAACTTATAGCCATATCATCATAAAATATATTTATTGGTATAAAACTTGTAGTCCCAATGAATTTTTAAAGTGTCAATAAAATTTAATTTAGAGTCTAAAAATGCCCAATCTATGTTCCCAAAGTCAAATAATTTTCTACACCTAGTTTGATAATATTTCTTTGACTAAATGTTATGATTTGACGCATCAAATTTCATAAATGCCTAAAACAAGTAAATCTGGAAGTTTTCATAAAAAAATGAATTGTTTCTAGAAACTTTCGTGGTCACGTATAATAAAGTTGATACTATTAAAGAAATATGTTCGTAGAGACTTGAAGGTTATAATTCTTTAATATTTAAGGTTAAATTAAAAAAATTATTTGGAAAAAAACACCTCTAAATATAGGTGATGGAAACTAAGTTTCAAAAATGAAATGGTAAACAGGCTCGCATCTAATTTGTATAATTAGTACCTAATTTTATCATTTGAGGATAAAATTGCTCAATTTGACTAATCAAAACTGAACACTACCTTCAAATTTCCATCAGCAGTTAATTAGTCACGGTCTTCGCAACACTTGGGGCAAAAGGGCGACAGTGAATGATATTGACCGTAATGAAACCAAACTCTCATTACTAAAACACCGACTAAAAATCTACATTATGCGATTCATTAGAACCAAAACCTTGTGTACAACATACACGGTAAACACTTGTTTTAATATCTCCCCGCCATAAATTACCCCCATCAACTGACTCGCCGATCCCCCCGCGCGCATTTTACTCGAAGACGAGTTGCCCAATACGATACAGCCTGGCATTGCATTGAAGGATCGAGTCGTTAATAGCTTTTCTTTTAAAAATTTCGCCGTAAAGTGGAAATTTATGATAAAAGGAGATGGAATTTATTGCCCAACGTCCACCCTAGAGGTTAAGTGCGGTGTGAAATGAGAGGGGAGGACCAGGCAATCAAATAGGCCGCGGCCTCGATAGGCCACAGTCGAGAAATTTACGAGAAAATGTTGGAAACAGGGAAATTGACTGACAGATGGGGTGTCCATGGAATAATTTATGAGGGAATTTGCCACTTTCACTCGAACGAATGGACGGACGAGAGATTTTTTTGTTTTCCGTGTGAATCTTGATGGGAAGTGCAAATTTGATAAATGGTTTTGGTCTGTCTATCATCTGAAAAAACTGGTATCTGATAGAATGGATGTGGTAAAATATATTTGCATGATGAACATTAGGCGAAGGACGGTTTTCGCTTTAATCATCGAAATGCTTAAACTTTTATACATTTTAATCTATTGAGAGATGTATGTTGAAATTAACAAGTGAAATCGAATAAATCACTTCGTGTGTCAACAAAAGTGAGTTATTGGGTACTTGCTGATGAAATCTGTTAACTAACGGAGAATGGTTAGCTAATTGTGAAATTATTTGATAAACGAGTCAACTACAACATTTATAATGAAGCAGTTCCGAAGGATTTGGAATTGGGTCGTATATGAGGTATTGTGAAACTTAACCATCAGCATTTTGATTTATCATACAAATGTTTTATTAAAGGAAGAAATGAAACTATAATTGTTATTTCATTGAAAACTTCATGATTAAGAGATAAAATGATCCGATCAACGGGAATAATTCTTACCGAAGTCGAAATATCTGCTCGTTTAACCTTCCTGGTGGTTGTCTGAATGCGGTATCTCGTCATTAGCAAAACTGAGCGGATCTTGATGGACGAGATATCTCGTCAAAACCACTTGGAAGCTTAAAACGTGATAGCATAAGATTCTGCTATATTGTTGCTTGTCTCCAATAGTATGATATTCTTTAAGCACAGATTTCACAAAACAATATCTTCCGAGCTAAATTAATTTTTATGACTACTTAATTTGTATATTTTTTCACAATAAAAGAATCCGTTTACCTCAAATTAATATATTTGAATGATATTGTATTAAAAAATAATGCAAACTTTATTGAGAGCCCTTCAATTTAAACTTAATGAAATCATGAATTACTTTTAAAATTCAATATTAATCAATAAAAACTGCGCAATATTTTGCCATGCATTACGTTTTACAGTTCCAATACTTGCAAGGTGGGAAAACTCATCAGAGTTTTCATTTTAACTACACAAACTTCATTATATAATAAAATATACAAACTTAAGCAGAAACTCATTAACTGACAAAAAAAATTTGCAGTGCAGCAGTTTATAGACTAACTTTTTGGGTTAAAAAAATTATGTTTTTAATAGTGTTATATTTTGGTTCAAACACATTGCAAAATTTATTGTATTTCTCGATATGAAATCAAGCATTAGCGCATTTTCAAAAATTATCAGATAATGAGTGTTCTAAGCCGATGATAAATTAAAAATCAAGATAAAATACCAAATAACATTGATGTAGATGTGATTTTAGAATAGAGAAAATCAAAAACTCGAAATTACTCAAAACAGGATCTTCCTTAGAGCGAAACTAATTTTGGAACAAGAAAAGTATAATTTTTAAATGTATGCCATTTATACCCTGCTATCGTTTATTAAACGCTTAGCACATATCTTTTACTTGCGTCTACGAAATCAGAAACCATTAATATCAAATATACGTGCTGTAATTAGTGAGGGTTTTGTAAAGTAATAAAAGCCTATTAACTGTGATTCATATCTAATCATTGAAAAGATCCGTGCCTTCGGGCGATTTTTCTCTCCTAAACCCTTCGTCAAATACAAATAATTGTTTTAACTCTATAATTATAATACGATCTTCCAATTATGTTTTGAAAACCATCAATTAAATTAATGATTCATAGAGGAATATCTAGTATTTTCTGTGACTTCCGTTCGGTGACATGATTCATGAATACCAAGTTTGTGACTCCATGAGTGCTCATTCACACTTTGCTAAAATGGAATGGGAGCAACATGAAGAGAGGAGTAAAATCTATAACTGATACAAAAAGAAAAAAATCTAATCGATTCTCTAATACTCACTATTATAGAATCACTATGAGAACTTAAAAAAACTTTAAACTTCAGATTCTGTCTAAATTAACTCTAGCACAACAAAAATAAGATCATAGTGATAAATCAAACCTTCTAAAAACGGGTTGTAATAAGAAGTGATATATTTTAAAACATGGTGTATTTCGCAAAGGAATATGATTTTACCTTTGTAATATATTTTACTTAAATTATCATTTACTGTAACCTAAAACAAAATTAGTGAAAGAATAAGAAAATCAAGTATTTCTTCTTTGGACTGATGAAAGTAAAATATTATTTAGATAAATATTTAAATAAAAAAAGGTAATATATTTGAATGTTAAGTTCCTCCTTACAATTCCAAACCTTTGGATCAATATGCACAAAATTTTACTGTTGTACTTTAAAACCATAGATAATACATGCTGTTCTTAACTTCTTGTTCAGTTTTCCTTGCTGAAGAACCATCTAAAATCTCCACAAGCCAGCCGGAACATTAAACATCACTGCAATACTCAGCATGTTAATAAAAATATCACATATTTAACTGAAATAATGATTGCCAGATAGCTTTGGCGGACTTATATAGACTCATTTATCTCTTAAATAAGACTGACGAAGCACATTTTATCAAGTTTAATCTTAACTTAATTTAAAATCCCTTGATATATTGTATCGAATCAATATTTAGTGTTAGATTTTGCATTCTACACTAGATAGAACAACGATTCTAACAGATATTGGATTAGGTAATCGGATAGTGCATAGATTCACACTTTTTTTGGGATATATCTACCAATTTAATTTAAAATTTCTGTGTGAAATATAAATAAATGCAAAATAATTTCTAAAAACTTGAAACTAAACAAGGACAAGTTAACACCTTATGATTATTTGATAGTTTTGTTTTGAATTGAGTATCTTATAGAAGTCGGTTAAATGACTGCCATTAGCTATTAATGATACTGCTATTAACTTTTAGTTTAATCATTCGGTTTTATGTTTAGATCTTCTCGAAAGGCCTGTAATTTTGATTCTAAACAGATAATGTGGTTTCCATAGTGCAATTAAATATCCTTGAATTACAAACGATTGCTGTTTAGATGTTTTTTGATGTGAAACTATCTATTAGAGTAGACCAAGAATTTGGCTTCAAGGTATGAAGTTAATGGTTTTGTATACAATTCAAGAACAATTTTGAGTAAAAAAGAATTCGAGCTATTCTTAATATTCTACTGAACCAGGTAATTTTCGCAATTACGTAACGATTAAAATTAACCGAAAAATTTATTTTTTTGCATTTAAATTTTCTAGTGAGAGATCTCAGCTTCGAACGTTTAGAACTATCCAGTTAGATTATCCAATTTGTTTTAAGATCGCCGACTATTTTTTTCTGCTAAACTCACCAAATTTATATGAAAATAGGCCATTATCTAGGAAGAGAATCAATGTTAAAAAAAGGATTCAAGTTAGGATATTTGAAGATTTTAAATTTCTTGGTCACTGGCAATTAGCTGGTTAGGCTGAAACTATTATTTTTCAACACACATATTTATCAAGGAAAAACTATATGAAAATGTATTTTTCTTTTATAATTGTTACCGTGTGCATCGATTTAATTTTTATTCGAGCTTTTCATTTTAAGGTGACGAGAATGAAATTTTCCACGAAAAATTGTTTCTGAAGAAAAGAATCACCGACATCGTATGAACTTAATTTGTTACTGTTTGTAATATTATTAATTTTGTAAGCATTCGGAAATATATAGTGGGTCACAAAAAGTATTCGACCACTTCTCGTTTCTAACTACTTTCGCGTATTTTATAAAAATGTAATTAAATATCTAAAAAGTAACGTAATCCATGAAATCGGAGTAACAAGTATTCGTCACTTTCAGTAAAAAGAACAAATATTAAATACAAACGCGAAAATCAATTTTGCATTTTGCATCTTTAATTGCTTTATGTCTAAATATCATTGTTTGCACAAGATATTTGGTCAAACTGGTATCAATTTCTTTATATCCTTCTTGAAGATGAATTTTCAATGGATTTCACTATTTATGACAAAAATGTGTGATTTTAGAATTTCTTATAAACATAATGATAGGATACAAATATTTCAACTGGGCATAGATTTGTTCTTTTATATACACCTTTACACGTATCTAAACGTATGCAATGCACTATGTTTCTACTTTTTACGGAAGGTGGTCGAATACTTTTGTGTGCCCGATTTCATAGGTTACGTTACATTTTAAATACTTTTAGTAAAAACTTTCGATAATTATTCCATTATTTTCAAGGGAGGCTAAAATTTGAAGATAGCTTTTTTGAGGGAAAATTTTAAATCGCAATTTTAACTATATCCTTATAAAATACTGAGGCGTAGGTTCGATTCCTCACTGTGCTAGTAAAACTTTCATTGTAACTTGACGTTGTTTGTAGCTTGGCCAAAAATGGCCCTTACGCCATAAAACCCGATCTATCAATCTTATAAAACACGCAAAAGTAGTTAGAAACGTAAGATGGCCAAGCACTTTTGTGCACCGCTATATGCACAAATAATTATGAATTACAATGGATGTATAAACGATGTACGTATTTTACCCTAAGAGGTAATTATCTGAAAACCTAAATAAACACTTCTTGAGTATGTTTAACAATAAACATTAATTTCACTTCAATTATTCAATTGTAAAGGAGGTGAGTTACATGGCAGAACACTCAGAAAGTATGAAAGAAACGCAGTCTTGTGCTTGAATATGTTAGACATTTACAAACTAGCTTTACAGAAAAACCCCAAGAGAAGGAAAAGAGTTTTTACCGAGAATGCTTCAGAAAACGTAAATAGTAATTAGGTATAAATTTTTGCTCATTTCATATATTAGAAAAAGAACGAAATTTTACTAATGATGATAGTATTAGGCTCTTTTGGTTAGTGTGTTCTCTTTATATAACCAAAGGTAGTAGCTTTTGAAACACAACCGTTTGTTTTCAAATTTCATTTCGTTTGTTTGGATGGATGAATGCTTTTGAGCGCCATTTTGTCGGGTTTTAAGAAAATTACGGTTCTTTTGTGAATTCCCTTTTTGTTCGAATGTGTTCTTTTTAAAAGTTTCGCAACCTTTGTTTTTACGTGCCAGTTTGGTTTAGGAAGGTCGAAGGGATTGACCCAGGGGTCACGTGCTTCGTCTTGAGAAACGCGGCGTCAATTAAGGTGGAGAGCGCTCACGAGAGGAAGAATTTTTATTTATTCTTTTCTCCACTAATAATCGCTTTAATTCTTGTTCGTTTCGTTTTGTTTTTTTAAAGGCTTCAGTTGAAGAGCACAACCCATCAACGGTAGTTTTGAAACCGTGGAAAGAAGGAAAAATGGTAATAAAATGCTATGTCTGAAATGTGAAAAACTCCTTCCTCACCTCACGGCATGGCATTTCGAAATTGCTTAATGTGTTTTCCTAGATTTTAGGGAAGACATGGAAAAGAAGGAAAGAAAGGAATTTGGCTGTTCCTCTTCTGATGCATTTTTGTGTGTTTTAAGTACTTCTAATTGTTAAAATAACGATGGGATACCTCACTCCTCATACGAGAGACATTTTCTGTCAAGTTAAATGCAGATGCCAATATTGTTTTTCGAATACGATTTCAGCACGCAGGCAATAGTTTCCAAATAATGAATTTCGAATTGATATGACAGTTGATTGGTCAACGCCAATTAGATTTTTTGCCAAAACGTTGCCTAAAAGGCGATAAATTACATTTAACTTAACCCCGAAATGTATCATGCGAGAGCATTTGGACAGAAGTAAAATTTTCGCAGTTCTTCTGGTTTGTTTGCTTACCTGAAAATCCCTCTCATTCCAACCCTTTTAACTGCTGATAACAAGGCATTTATGAAACTTTTTTTGTCTTCATGCATTGCCACAGAGGATTAAAATTTAATACTATCAATACATGAATTGATTTAAAAAACCTTACAAAATAAAAATATTTAACGAATTACAGCTGCTTGTCGTGGTTTGTAGTCGCCGCTATGTGGTTTAACAATAGAGGCGAAAGCCGACCGTTACATCGGAATCATAAATATAAATACACACCATCTCTTTAATGTGGTTGGCTTGAAAACCACAAGGTTTATGAACTTCTTGAAGAAGAGAGAGGTAGTTTGATTCTTTTAGAAAAACAGCGAAAAAAGAGTAAATCGTGTGTGTAAATAAAATCGTTTGTTTTGATTAATTCTCATTTCTTGTTTTATCAACAATCCTTTTTTTTAAAAATGAAATGGAAAGGTAATGTAGTACAGCCCAATACCAGCCTTAGACAGTGTATATCTTCAAATATTTACAAAATCTTCAATAAAAGTCGGTTTTTTCCGCTCTTAAAGTTCAAATATTGTATCAATGCCATTCTATTCAATTAAATATTTTATTACAGTACTCTGGCTTTGAATATTAGTACACGTTAACAATGTGTGATATAAGTGAAAAGATAGGCAAATATTTTTCTAAAACTCAATTGTCATTTAATATTTAAACTATTAGAAAATAATGTATTATAATTGCGTAGATTGATTAGTTTGTTGAGAATGATCAAATTATCAAACGCAATTTTTAAACGGTAAAAACTGATTTTTCCATTTGCTTTAAAATTTTAGTGAGAATTTGTTTTTAACAAATGAAAAAAATCCAGATGCGATTAATTTTCTTAATTCAGAATACTTTTTAGAATAATTTAATTTTCAAAATGTTTTTGAATCATAATGGTTGTTTGGGTTTTATGGCGCAAGGACCATATTTGGTCAAGCTGCGCCAAACACGAGGCACACGAAAGTCAAGAATGGACAAACACGAAAGTCAAGTAATGGACATACAATCAATACAATTTTACTGAACGAAGAGAGAAATGCATCTAGAGTAAGTTATAGAATTCTAACCTCCGTACCTTAAAACTCGCCTATTAAAAAGATGGAAATAGACTTAAAGGTTTCAAAATCTATATGGTGAGTCAAGGAAAAGTCATGTATTATAATAAAATTCTTGAAAAACATGCAAAGTATTCAGGCTAAACATAGTACAATAAGCAGAATATTATTAAAAGTTCAATATTAGTACAGTGAATTCTCATTACAACAAATACTAATACAACGGAAATTCGTTATAGTGAAATAAACAAGAATCGTATTTTACATGACAATAAGAAAATTGTTAAAATTTCCGATTGAACGGAATAAATTGTATTGGAAATTTCATAATACGAAAAATGTCTTCGAGCTGAAAAATGAAGCTCTGAATGAAATATGCTTCTTATAAAGTATGTTTCAGGATATATATTTCCCATTCATTCATTTCAAGCCCTTTTGTTATTAGCTACGAGCTCCCTTGTAAAAACAAAAGTGGCAAACCCACTGAGCCACAGCAGCCCCTTGAATCATAATACTGAATGCGATTATTTTTAACACAAAAAAGATTGTTGCAATTAACAGTTCGTTATCGTAAAACAAAGATAAGGAAAAGTACTGCAATGGAAATAAACACAAAAATTCTCCGAAAAGTTTTTTCACTTGGGTATTGAAAACTCAGCTTGGATCATTGCACGCACAGAAAGATTCATTAAGAAATAAGGCAATAAAACCCAAAGAATAAAGAACCATCGCAACGAAGATTGTAGACACATTTAGGGTTTTTACGCCGGATTTTTCAACCCGCTGTGGTTTCGAGGAGGACAAGTTTGCGGTTTGTCCTGATCAACTTCGATTATGTCCGCTAGTTACGAGAAAGTTTCACTTCCGCAAGACACGTGGTTCGGTATCATTAGAACACAGTTCAGACTTCGCTACTACTTCTACTTCTATGAAGAAATCATCTTTTAAGTCGTTTGGTAAGAAAAATTTTTGGAGGTGGGAAGCACTGCAATTTTTGCCTTAGTAAATGGAAGACAGAGCGAATACCAAGGACTTAAACATCGAAATGTTTTTGATGATGCAATATCTTAGTGTATTTGAACTTGGAGTAAAGTAAGTTCTGTCTCCTCTTCTAACCAAGTTGTGTCTGAAGAAAGATGTCTGTAAGGTTAATTGTGTTTTACGGGGCATGGGGCCATATTTTACCAGGCCGCGCCAAACAAAAGAAAATATCAAGTAATGTCTTGTGGTAGGAACTTTTAATGATAAAACCATGCGAGAAATTTACAAGTGTGAGAAGATTGGTGTAGTTAAAGTAAAGCAAATTAGTCATTATGAACATTATAAAAGATCTACATGGTTTCACTATGGCCCAATGTGCGCTAAGACTCACAAATATGCTAGGAATCTACAAAGTCGAAATACGTTGCAACTGGCATCCTAACGTATGTTAGTAAATGACGCCCCTACCCTATTATTTGAATTATAATTCCGGGTTAACTCCCTCGTAAATACTGATCTAATTGACATAAACACATAAGAGTTAAACAAGTGAAAACATAATAAAATATGAAATATATAATTATCTTTCCGAAAAAAGACAATACTTATAAAAAGAGCTGACTGGTTATTCAAATGATGTAGTTTTGTATTTCTGAGTGAACTGGATAAATTGAGGGTTTTTCATTGTTAGTCAGAGTAAAAAAGACGGACTTTTGAATAGGAGTTTAGATTTTAAGTTGGAAAGTATTTTCTATTTTATACACATATAGCAACACACAAAACATCTCTATTTACTCACCACATCATGTTTATTCTAATACATTCCTTTTAATATCTAAACATCATTTATACATCTACATAAAATTTTAATGCCCTTTACTTATTGAAATACATTTGATATTTTCTTCGCTTCATTTTTTGACAACTCATGTCCACTTACTCAAAATCAATGCCATTTTGTAGAAGATAAAGTACTTTCTGAATGACATCTAAATTACTGAATCTGTCAGTTTTTGTCAGAGCTCATGGAGGAAAATATCCATTACAGAATTTTCTGCATCAATTTTTTCTTAGGATCCCATGGAAACCATGTTTCCAGGTTGTTTACCCAACTTCAAACTACAAACTACACGACAACGAACATCCAAAGCAGACGAATCTAAAATGAAGCACTTCGCAGAATAAGGAAAGTGATATTCCTCAGAGACATCTTGACGAACGATTCGCGGTTGGAACCCCATGCACCCTGCTGTTCGAAAATGAGGAATGGCCCTCTGACACCACGTTATGTCCCTCATGGATGCCATGGCTTGTCATTCGGGAGTTATCTTATTAGCTGAAGATTAAATGTGGTGCGCAGAGTGGAGTCTGGAAATTCATCTCCAAGTGGTGTAATTACATAGAGCTAAATGACTTTTGACTTGGGGCTTGCCGCTCTTGACGTTTGGTAATTGCAGGGTATGAGAGAATAAGAGACTTGGGGCTTTCTGTAACTTATGGCACAGCGGCTATGAAGGAAAGGCACTTGAAGAGGTCGATGGAGATTCATTGAAGTATCAGTGATGGCGGTTGGATAAGTTTTTGAATTTAACAAATATACGTAAGATAGATGATTAATAGTAAAATTTCTTTATGTAGCAATTTTTGTGGTAAAACAAATTAAAAAATTGCAAAATGCTATTAATTAATATTCATTCTCTGTAAATTGACATGGGCATGAGAAGTACGCTGTACATTTTAATAAGTCTCATAACGCTTTCATTCCTAATGTATTTTCTTTAAATATAATTTTTCTGAATTTGATACTAGAAAAAATATCGCGGTGCCTGTTTCAAAATGTTCTTAAAAAATTACCCTTCAGAAATATATTTAGGTGAATAGGGTTATGTTTGTCAATTCTAGGGTAAAAGTTTTTTTTATCGAATTTCGGTAAAAGGTAATATCTCTCTGTAAGGGTTTATCTGAATCCATTTTTATCTGCTAAGTAATATTGAACAATATTTTGACAACATTTGATGTTTATAAGCAGATCCATTGGAAAATGTCTCCTACTTTATTCATTATTTGTAGCCTTTCTATCTTTATTCGTTTGGTCTCGCGCATTTAAGAAGTGTTTTAGAGTGATGATTCTTTGCAAGACATTGTATTAAGGTTATATCGAACGTATCAAAGATAACTTTTTAAGAATTTGTTTGTAATATAACTGACACAAAAATAATTTAAAAACCGATTTCAAGAATTTACATAATACATATGTGAGTAAAGACTGAATCCACACACACGAGTTATTGCATAAATCAAGTGAAACACTAGAAAGTTTTTAAAGTAAAAACAATTGTAGAATCAAATATTACATCCAATCTAAGATTTACAAAAAATTACCCAATTTTAAAATTTTCCGAGTCGTTGATATTTTTTTAATAAGATGAGGATATTTTTTCAGTGGAGGTTTTAACAAAAAATAAATATTGTCCCGGTCTAAGATCGATATGTAAGAAATGATTTGTTTGCTGAGTACTGAGATAAAATTTCTTAAGCTTGAAGAAAGTTATGTGGGCAAGTTATTAGATTCCACTTGAAACTGAAGCTCATTATATTTTACAGATCAAAACAGTTTAGGTGTCAGATTATTACAACCTGGAAATTTAAACATCTTTTTGGAAAAGGTTACAAAATTGAAAATACACATTTCCAAACTTTAACTTGGAATAATATAAAATTAGATTAGTTTATATATATTCCATATTAGTTATAATATTGAGATCATACTGTTATGAATGTATATTGATATTAAAATATCAAATAACAATCAATGAAAATAATGACACTTCTCATGTTATTGGTTAGTTATTTGATCTTAATAAACATGAACCGTAAAATAGAATATATCTGATAGAGCTATGATTTCAGAAATACATTCCAATAAAAGATAATTGTAAATAGTCAAAAAGAGGTGTCGTAAATTGTTGTTTGTTTGGCTAAGCTTGACGAAAGATGGCCATTGGGCCCTAATTCTCAACCCAACCAATCTAAATTCTTCCTTTAAAATTTTAGTTAAACAATGGGTATGTTTGACTTTCGGCTTCTGATGGACATTACTTTCATCCTCTTTTTTGTGTGGGTACTCAGACATGACAATGATGTCCATTTTGTCAAAAAGTATTAAAGACTTATAGACGAAATGACCTTCTGAGAACTGTAGGTGGTACATTGAAAAGAACATGATGCACGGCGTCCATAATTCTGCTCACTTGTTTTCGGAAAGGCGTGGCGTTGAATTATATCGGGAGGTTTCCGATAATATGTCAAATTGAGAATTTTAAGTGGATTCTTACACATGTTTAAAAGCATGGGGACTTTTAGTTGATAACTAAAGACAATCTACAACACTAACGATAGTCGTGTATTACGTCAAATTCGTCTTTTTTTATCGCCTTTTATCGCGTATTGTTCGACAGTTGATTCCAAGATAATTTTCGAAATGAAGTCTTCAATTATGCTTATGTATGCCATCTCGTGATATTTCTCGTAGATACATTACTGATCAATTAGTAGGGTGTTGGGTATTTAGACAAATACTATCTATCAAATTTTATGTGAATGTATATTTGATTCTGTGTTAGTTAATTCTGGAAAAGGGGCGGCTCGAAATTTAATGTTTCCTTTTTCGTCCATTCATTGTATAGAATATAGATGCACATTAATGATAAATGTATCTCAACATTTGTAGAGCAATGCAGAATTTGGAATGGCGTTTATAACTTTGGAATACATAACAATATGGAACATTTTCATACATTTCCACCAACATATCACTCTTAACAGCAACGACACAGCCATAAATTAAATGTTTTTAGGAATTACATAATTACGTTTATTTTGTACTTATAAATATTTTTACATAAAATATTCTCAACAATTATAATATGATATATATATATCTCGTGATATTTCTCGTAGATATATTACTGATCAATTAGTAAAGTATTGGGTATTTAGACAAATACTATCTATTAAATTTTATGTGAATGTATATTTGATTCGACACAGCCACAAATGAAATGTTTTTAGGAATTACATAATTACGTTTATTTTGTACTTATAATATATATATATACTATTATAAGTACAAAACTTACTTATTTGTACTTATAATATATATAAGATATATATATCTCGTAGATATATTACTGATCAATTAGTAAGGTGTTGGGTATTTAGACAAATACTATCTATCAAATTTTATGTGAATGTATATTTGATTTTGTGTTAGTTAATTTTCTGGAAAAGGGGCGGCTCGAAATGTAATGTTTTCTTTTTCGTCCATTCATTGTATATAATATAGATGCACATTAATGATAAATGTATCTCAACATTTGTAGAGCAATGTAGAATTTGGAATGGCGTTTATAACTTTGGAATACATAACAATATGGAACATTTTCATACATTTCCACCAACATATCACTCTTAACAGCAACGACACAACCATAAATGAAATGTTTTTAGGAATTACATAATTACGTTTATTTTGTAATTATATATATTTTTACGTAAAATATTCTCAACAATTATAATATGATATATATATATATATATATATAAAATTATTGTTATAAATGATAAATTGATAGAAAGGTTGTCATTTTGTACTGAATGAGTCATAAGTTGGTTTTTGTATTTCTACTAATTCAAAAAAAAGCTTTGGCCTGGATTTTATAAACAAAGGTTCGACTTTTACTTAGAGTCTGGAACATCAAAGGTAAAAATATTTTCTATGCGTTTTCTTTTATCGATATTTTGAATCAATGAAGAAATATAAGATACTCTAGTTTTTATTTTCTTGCATTTATTTAAGCTTAGCAGAACACTTGGAAAATGTTTGAATCCGGGTTTCACCAAGAAACTCTTTGAAAAATGTTAAGCTTTCTAATACCTATTACATAATTTTCTGATCAATAATATAATTTCATAAAAAAGTGTAAATTAAACTATCATCTGATCAAATATAAAATATGGGATACTTTGCATTTGCTCAGTTTTCATGCAATTTTTAGTCAAATGTGTGAATTCTTGAAATAGAACTTGTTATTCAATGACTGTCAAAAGAAGTCAATAAATTGTCATAGATCAACTTTAAATACAGCTGATATGCTTAAACTGTGTATACATGTTTACCTCTCTCTCAATATGCAAATTATGTACATAAGAAGCTCGTAAACTGCTTAAAGTCTTCATTATAAGTGCTAAACATGTTGTAAACTTTTTAATACAGAAGTTATACTATTTAAATTATTACAAATTCAGATGTAATATTGTAAGTTTGCTTAGTAATTTGATAAATGAGCATTCTGTAATTACTAAAATAACATTATTTAAAGTTTAGCTGCAGCAAAAAGTATACAAGTTTTACATTTTCAGTTAGAAATGATAAAAAATACAGACAATAATACTCATACTTTCATAAACTATTTCCAAACTTAATTTTAGTGTTAACTATCAATAATATATCACAGGCTTAATTATAATGAAACATGAAGCACGAAGTAACTATATTGAATAATCAAATAAGTAAGGGAAAAATGAAAACGCACAAATAACATACTGGTCTTCAAGCAACAACACAAAAATCTAGCTCAAGAAATCAATTCCAAATTTAATATTCCCTTTCCAAAAATCTGGGGCAGCTTGGCCAAATATAGCCCTTCTGCTATAAAAAACCCAACCAATCTAAAATCCGAAGACCGAAAATAGAATCTAACAGAACTCAAAACATATCAAAATAGAAAAACTATTACTCACAGTTATCGGAGACGCGTCACACAATGATTGATCCAAATTTCGGAGAATTGTGTTTTCACTTTCTCTCTCTCTTGCTCTCTACGCATCCCTGACTCAACTTTCATCACTGATGCTAGCTTCCGGGAACCTTATAACACCATCCAGCGTTTAAGTTCCACCCAAGCGGCATGCGATTGGCTGCCGATTGCCGCCTCGGGTCGTGATTGGTGATCACGATTCCGCCGGAAGCGGTGATGCAATGAGTGAAACTGGTTAAAATTTTGCGACTGCTTTTTCGCACTGGAACTGCTACTTTTCTGCTTTTCAGGTTTTTTCTGAATTTGCTTTTGAACCATTCCGCAAATAATAGGCTCGTGATTTGGGGGGTGTAATCGATTCGGTATGGTTTTGTTGAAAACATGATCGTGTTTGTTGTCGAATGGGATTCCTTAACAACTCAATTAAGAGAAATAGTCTTGAACTTACAACTGGAGGGCATGACGTACATGAGGGCAGCTAGCTACAAATTGAGTGGAATTTCGATTGTTAAATTTAATTAGGGCTGGGAGTGGGAAGAAAAGTTATTTTTATTTCCTGATTATATTTTGAAAAGAAAATCTTTTTTTAATCAACATAGATGTAGGCACAGAATATTTGCATTTGCTTCTTTTTCTGTGCTTGTTATCCAAAAGTATTGGAGAAAATCGTTGTTATGCCTTTATTTGAAATTTCTAGACATGAATTCGAGATTCCTTTTTATGTGCATAACGGTTTTATATGTAATTGCTTCTGTATGTTAAAAATATATATAAATTTAAAGGTAATTGATTTTCATTCAAACATTAATCATAATCGCCTAGTTCTTTAACCCTTAAAAATTTTAATATTACGTCGTTCAGAATTATGCAGATGATAAATAACTGAACGAAAGCAGAAAGAATTCAAAATTAAAAAATGCTACTGATGGCAGACAATATTTTCTCTCACTTTTTCATTTAAATTTTGACATTTTACTTTGTATTTTTATAAATGACAGCTTAGAACTTTCTAGAAGTTTCTTATAACCAATCCTTAAACACTTAAATAATGTTTATTATTATATAAAACATTGATTATTATTTATTCACCATTCCAATTCCACTTCTATTATACTCTGTTCTGTTTTCTTTTCTCCTTTGAACCTTTACACTTTCTTTCACATTTTTTAATTATTTCTTCTTGGCAATATTAATACTTAATCATTTGCAGCTACAGTTATAAAAATGTCTAAGAAAACCTAGAAATATGTCTATCTTCGAATTAAAAATAGTATTTGTTTATTTTTATATCACATTGCGACAAATGTAATACACAAACGGATTGTATAAAACCCCTTTGTACCCAGAATAATTTCTATACATTTCGTTTTCGTAAATAACTACCTGGAGAGTACCTAATATTTTGAAAATTAAATTCAAAATGTTGAAACTATACTAGAAAATGTTCATGCGCTTTAAGCTTCAAGAACCCTGTACAGTCAAATTACCTCAATTAATCTACTTGTCTAATGTGTTAAAACATCGAATTCCGACAACTTATAATTTTTGCTGAGTCTAAAATTGTCCAAAGTAAATCTATAGGAAAGTTTTGATCAAATTTAAGAGATAAAAAAGGAATACATACATGTCATACAAATATAAAAATAAGCATTTGTGGAGTAATAAAACGATCAACCACTTGATAGGAAGAAGTCAGATGCTTGTACTTACGACTGACAAATAATAATTTCATAGAAAAATCGAAGAAATTCAGAAACTGAAGAAAATTCAGACAAATAGTCTTTCGAGTTAGATTGATTAGATAATCAGGATAAATTATACTTTTTTCAAGGATCATCTGTTTTCTAATCTTTGTCTGCAAACATTCTAAAAATACATCCCTAATCCACGTACTAAAATAAAAAGCAATATTTTACTATTACTCAATATCAAAGGAACAAAAAAAATGTTATTTTTGATCCAAACACTGCTATAACTATTTGATTAGTTATAAATGTTTTATTAGTAAAGGGTAGAAGGGTACGAAATATGGGGCAACTAATTTTAAAAGCTTGCTATAAGTAGGGAATGGGTGTTTTTGAATGAATCAAACGCCAATTCCATCAAATTTAACTCAAATTCATATGAGAATAGATTATTTCAAAAACATTAAAAACTTCCAAGTTATACTTAAAAAAGTTTAAGAAAAGAATTGTCGGTTTTAAAGAATGGTATCCAACATGGACATCTAATGAATTTGTCACAAATACACACTTCTCTTTTAACATAAATCTATTTATTTAGTCCAAAAGAATTGAAAAGAAATGTATTTAAATTTTGTTTACTTGTTTTTAATTACAGTAAACGTTTTCGTACTGGAAAGGGTTCCGAATGTTTTTTTCTTTCTGATACAACATTGCGAAAAACTTCAAAAAAGGGATTTCCTCCGCAAGCCAAAAACTTCTTATTCATATCAACGCTATATTTAACCAGCTTCGCTTCTAAAATCTCAGACGATGCAGGCTTCCTAATGATGTATTTATCATTATTTATCATGCTGGTTGTACTACTTCCTAGCAGAGAACTAGTATTGTACATTCACAAACAAACATATTTATGCTAACGTAATAAAAATATTTGTGACCAAATTTTCCTTTAGATAATTGGTTTTTAAATATGCTTCAAAAATATTTTTTGAGCAAATTTTCCTTTACATAGTTAGGTTATTAAATATGCCTCAAAAATATTTTCGAATACAAAAATGATTTTATTAAAAAATAAATAGATTCTCCACTGACACTTAAAACAGCTATGGATGTCTTCTTCAAATTCAGAAGCATTTTATTAACATTCTGGTAGATTTTTTTATAGTTATTTGCCGAGATATTCCGGTGTTTCTATTACGTACGCATACCTCTTTACTAAAACAACTGCATCCAAATACGTTATCCCCGTCGAACTGTTATAACGACCACTTGTCGCCTTCCTTTTTCTATTCTCGCTGTTTCATGGGTGATTATTGCATTGAAACTCTACACAGAGAAGTTTGAGAAAAGTCATGTTGTTTTGAAAAAACAGGTTTGAAAGGTTTGTGGAAATTTCCAATGTAATAATTTCTTTTGGGGAACTCATAATTTTCGACGGCTCATTTCTGAATTTGAATGAACTTAGCCAACATTTTATGAACACAAAACATATTTCATGTTATAATGTGTTCATTTCCCTGGTTACTCATACGATAACTTATACTTCACTTGTTTAAATAGAGAGATTTTTTGATGAATAAGTTTTCTCTATTAACCCTTTGAAGGATTCACAAGCAGGAACAATCCGTTCTGCAACCTGCAGTCTTCCCTGCATGATTTCTATTGGAGCAGCTTGGACAAATATGATGCTTTGCTCAATAAAACTCAACTCCACCAATTAACCCTGCATGACTTCTAACCAATTTTGACCTTCTTGACCAAAATCTTTCCTGATTCTTTCAACCAGTAGATGTGCTTATCTCGTCACTATGTGTGTAGTGGAGTAAAAGCAATGCTACACTACTCGGAAATCTCGTTTTGCTCAGAGTGTAAAAGTTGACGCAGCAATTCCAATTTAACCGGAAAGGAGTAAAGTAATAAATAAATAAAATATACAAGAGATACAAGTTTTTAGTATTTCAACATATAATTTTAACAAATTATAATTACATAAAAAAAATTTAAGAAACGAAACATTTTATATAATTAATTTGTTTAATTCAATTAAAATAATGTTGCAAAAGAGATAGAAAAATTTATTATGTCAGACTATCCCCACATTTTTTTGAAAAAATATGTAATTTTTAAAACTGTCCCAGAATTGAGGTGAATTCAGATATATTCTAAACAGACTACAAAATCTCAAGACAAGTTTAGTTATTTTCCCATTTACTTATGGTACGCGTGATATTTTAGCATTGGTTTCTGTCACGATATTTTATCTACAAAGAACACACATTTTCAAAAATAGGGTTGACTGATGACTCATGACCTGTTCTTTCTGTAGTCAATCTGAAGGCATTGTTTAAATAAACTTAAAATATCTCTGCCAATTTGGAACCTTTGTTCCAACTTTGTAATGTCTTTTGAACAATTAGTGAGTTTTATTTTGTCTTATTTTAAGACCCATGAAATTGGAAATTACACTTCAGTGTTAATGCTACGTTAAACTAAAAATAAATTCTAGATGCAGCTTTCTCTTAAAAATATGATTTTGTAAAACTTGTTAAAATTGTGAGTGAAATAAAGCAGAAAGTTTTGAAAATCATCCTACTGTCGTTACGATGACATTATTTAAGGACAAAAATTTATGTCCTACAATGTATCATAAATGAATCATAATTTTTTAAAATGCGAAAGTTTATAAAATGGAAAATTATTTGACATAAAAATCAGTTCATACATATTTCAAAGTAGCTTACGCATACCTAATGAAGAATTGTGAAAGAGAATAGGTTCATAGTAGATTATTCAGTTGAGTAATTTCTCATATGAACTTTTGAAGGTTTTCGTATGATCAACGACATACGAATGCGTTAGTGTATTGCGATATACCTTTTCAATCGATCTCTTTCGGATCGTTTATGTGGCAAAAAAGTTCTACATTAGACCGTAAATGTATTCCATGTATTATAAGGTATAATTTCCTATCGCAAACATACAACTATCAAACTACAAATACTACTTTGTTATAAAGCAAAATTTATAAGATTCGAGTTTTCATAACGAGAGTAACTATGGTCAAAATAAGATTTATCCACACCTGTTAAATAGAAACATATAAGAAATTCAATACCTATATATATCTCGGGTACTACATCACTAAAATAAATTTCCTTTAAAATATAAAATTCATGAAAAAAACTGTTTACATAAATTAAAAAAATTAATTACTAATATTCGTCTACTAAACTTAACACGATTCAAATAAACCTTCTGAGGCAATTGAATTAAAAGTAGTAATTTATTGACGAAAGAATAACATTTCTTGATTTTCACATCTTATAATTCAAGACTATATTAATCTCTCATGAATCATTAGGTAGCAGTATTTGTACCCCAAACGTTACCTTTATGAGCATATTTAAGATTGCAATAATCTGAATGATTGAATTAGACCGTGAGTTTTAAGTACACCAAAAATACTTCTTAAAAGAAATTAGGGCGAGTGAGAACCCAAAACCTTCCAAGTTCATATTGAACAGATTACTCTACTGGGTTCCAATAGCTTAAAAAATTTCATATCTTTTTACCACAGACACAGACCCTTTACTAATATGTTTACATTCTTATTTATTTAAACTTACCATTGATTTAATTAAAAAAATATTTTCCAATGCTCTTTAATCAATGCACTGCTCTTATGGTCCCACTTTCCTAAATGCTGGGGCCAGTGCATACCATGGACTGTTTCCTTGTTTGCAATATGATACTATCGTGATTGGTTGAATGCATTATAGCGCAAGGGCCATATTTGGCTAAGCTGCTCCAAACATAAGACAAGCAACTTCAAGTAATAAACACACACAATGAAAGTTTTATTAACACAGGGGAGAGAAATACACACCCATGGGGGTAATTGAACCTGTATCACCTACAATTCGCAGATTGCTAGCGCTGTGGACAAACCCACTACTATTGATAGATTGGTTGACTACTACGATTGATTTACAACGATTGATACTATTACGATGACCACAACAATTGATTGGCCCCATGATATTATTGTGAATGGGGCAATACCAAATCATTTCATTCATGGACTTTGGTGTGCTCAACTTCCCTGCCGAAATTCGAAGTGATCAAGCGATGAAATGATCTATTGGACTCCTTCAAGCATTTCCCGCAGATGGTAGACTCTACTTTACTACAGACACGTTTTATATTAAGTGGATGGACTTACACGCAAACGCACTTGTTCCATCTCACCCAAATTAAGAAAACAAGCACAAAAGTAAAAGATGCGAGCTAGTTTCCTTGCAGACTTTCGGTCATGACAAAGTTGTATACGAAAACAATGCCGAACAATGAAAGATTTAATTGAAAATCCATTTTCTCTGTCAAAGTCCTATGTATTATCAAAGAAAAATTTCTACATTTTAATCGAAAAGCAAAATTTAGTTAATTTTGCTTATGATTTTACGAAAATATAACCTGTAAAAAGTTATTTATTTTAAATTACTTAAATATTTGCGAACATTATTGTTATAAATTAAAGTATTTGTGACGTTAAATGAAAAAGTGAAAAGATTTTTAGCTAAACATTTTTAAGATTGTTTCTCGAATAATTTTATGAAAAAGTAAAGTTGACAGAATTCGCGTACTTTTAAACGAGACAAAAAAAATGTTTTACAGTAATACGGCAGAATTAATTTTAGTTTTTAAATTTTCAACAAAAGCTAATGTTAAGTGACGTTTAAAAAAATAGTCATCATTTGAGTTTAATTTCATTTACCATGAAAGAAAAAAACCGATTTCATCAAGAAAAACTGACTCGAATTCGAATTTAAACGATTTAATGTTTTGAAAATGTTTCTCCTTGATAATTACATATTACTTCTCTAAGATAAATTTTTCATAATACAGTATTTTTTATTGTACAGGAAGGCTCGTGTTTTTTCTTAGTTTACATATCTTATCAGATGTATCTTATATTTCAAGCAGAAAATCTGTCTCAAACAGCAAAAACTCAAACTCTGAGATCTGGCGTTAAAAATTCGTACAGCTTATTCCATCTGAAATTCCTTGGTCAACGGAACTATTTTCAGCTCGCTACGTTCCTTAGTTCCTACTTCCTACGTTCCTTAGAACCATAGAAGTAAATTCTGATATAGAACAGAACGCACGAAGAGAAACCAATTTTTAATGAAACTCGAATCAATACAAAACGTCGAAACCTGTCACGAGGAAAGAACACATGCACGTGAAGCGGACAAAGCCTAAAAAGCTGAAAGCTGCTGAGGAAACAGATGCGACTTGCTTGTCTGAAGAATCAAAAACTCCAGAGCGAAGCCGGAGAATAAAGCTAGTTACACATAAAAGTGAGTTATACATTGCAGGTAATTGATAAACTTATTCATAAATTACCGTTCATAACTAAACTCATTCATAAATTACCGTTCATAAATTACCGTTCATAAATAAACTCATTCATAACCGGCGATTATAAATTTTGCAACTTCCATCCCTATTTTAATTTGAGTTGGGTGCTTGAAAAATATTTTTCAATAGAAACGGCTGTGTATCGACTTAAAGAGTCACTACGATACCAGTAAAAAATGTGTTCACATTGAATCATAGCTTACGCAAATCATTCAAACTGAGATTTCAAGGTTCTAACGCAGATGCAATTTTGTTAAAATAATTGCTTGTACTTGTTATATAAAATGAATTACTCAT
This sequence comes from Meta bourneti, assembly GCA_933210815.1. Lineage (NCBI taxonomy): Eukaryota > Metazoa > Arthropoda > Arachnida > Araneae > Tetragnathidae > Meta > Meta bourneti. The sequence continues at coordinate 70,886,275 of OW119929.1, read as the reverse complement.
TTTTACAGGAAGGTTTGAATTCTAATTTTATTTTACTTTTATACATTTCAACAACGTTTTTTGATAAAAATTAGTGGATATTCAGTGAAAATTGGAAGAACTTGAATGTATTTGCAATCAATTTTCCATTTGAAATTTATTACCATTTCATTGACGGTGAAAATACCTGTCTCTAGTTAATGTTTTGAAGGAGGTCTTTTGTTATAGCACATAGCTTCCTACTATTACGCTACACTTCATATGTAACGCCTAAACCTTAATGACTCAATGTCTAATTTTGAATCTTTGTAGTACGTCAAGACCTTGATCTTGTGAATGACTCACACCCACCGTCCATCCAGCGACACTATCTCATCACCATGCAGATCGTGTGCGCTCAAGTTGTCATCAACATCGACGTTTGGAAAAAGAAAGCTTTTTTGTTTTCATTTCGGAACCCTTGAAAGATAGGAGCGGAGGTGGATTATGTCCCATCGCCCACGAATTTTCACTTTTATGAATGGGCGAAGAGGAAGTTAGTAGTTCATTCGGCCATTGATTCATCTCTTCACATTTTGAATCATTCGTAGTTTCCTGTAAGCGTTTCAGTTGTTTTTCGGGTTCTAACCTTCTCCATCATCAAGAGGTGAATTGCTATGTATATTTACTTGAGAGAGAAAATGTGACTCACTATGGAATTACGAAATGATTATGAGACAACGCTATGCTAAGTACATCAGATGTGAGTTATGCAAATTATTATAATTTCTAATTCTAAACGACCGCGTGAAATAAAAGGAAACTATTTTGTTAAGTTAACAATTTTACTAGTTTTGAATCGCAAAAGTTTTGAAACATTTTGACTTTATTTGTGACTATTGGAAAAATTGTTCTTCATAGGGTGAAGTGTGACAAGTTGTCCACAGAATATAAAAACATGTCTATGGTTGAAATAGGGGTTGGAACCTGCTGGATGTGCTTGAAGAAATTTGATAGATCAGTTTCACTGCTAGAGCTTTTCGAATTTTGGCAGGGAAACTGCGCAGACCACGGAAGGGCATGAATGAAATTATATGTTCTTGCCCCACTCACAATACAATCACATTTTAAACAAGAAGACGAACCTAGTATGCACTTGCCCTATCATAGGAGTAAGTGCATACATTTTCTGGTTATCTTAATATTTCGATTTTATATGGCCTTGACTTAGGAAAAGAAACGCATTTATTCAAGGAATCATACAGTTGTTGTGCATTGGAGTTCTAAATTTATTCCTAGTATTCTACGTGGTGACTTCCTTTCACGATTAAACTCAGACTTTAACAACATATCTTCACTACAGACCGAAAGATTAATGTTTAGGATTTGTAAAAAGTGGTGGAATTAAACCGGCGTCGTGGTCAATGTTGAAGCGTTGATGCCGCAGGTAGACTTTAACTTATGATAGAATGGATTAATCAAATTAAGTGTCTGTCTGCGGATTTTTATCTCCGAAATGATTCTTTGGGCTGTACTGTGCTAACGATTATTGTTTACCTTTACAAGAAGAGGGGCCATATTTTAATTAATCTATGGAATGAGGTATGTAGAAACATATGCAAGTTTAGATTGTTTAAGGAAAAGTAAAACTGAATTGTGGGTGTGGTGATTTTCCAGGAGTGAAGGTTTAAGAATGAGATGCAAAAATGCTTAGATACATTATGAGGAAGACAAGTTCGTGGCCAATGTTTCAACCTATGGAAATTTTCCTTTATGATGTTTCTTTTCAATAAGACAAGTGTGGGTTTTCCGGCCAAACAAGAAAGAATGTTGTCCGGAAGGAACCATTTGATCCCAGAGGGACATAGGCGGAAGTGTCCTTGGACGGTCATCCGGGTCCTGAGAAAGAGGGAGTTGTGAGGGTAAAAAGGGACTGAGGGTTGGACACCGAAAAGGGAGATCCTTTGAGGTCAAGCAATTGTTTGATCCATGGGACCAAACAATTGCTTTTGATGTAAAATATAAATTTGTACAAAGCTGTATACAAACTATGATACTCAGAAATATTATAACATGTTTTAACAAGTGCACACCAGGAGAAGCACCATCTTTAGTAGCGAAAAGGAGGGACGAAAGGTGAGAACTATCATATCAAGTCTCGCTGCACCGTTCTTAAGTGGAAACCAACTGGTTAGAGGAGCGTTCAAGTGAATTCACTGGATCCATTGTTTGGATTGGGTTAAGTTAATTGACTTTTCATGGCATGAATCATAAAAATAATTTTGATCCACAATCGTATTTTACGACACGAGATTTTAGAACTCTGACTATACTATCATCTGATACCACATTGAGTCATTTTAGGACGTCTTGTTACTGTCAAGAGCAAAGAAGGAATATATTATGATTAAAGGTTGCTCTTATGGAGTATAGTTAATATTATACTTCATTTTAAAAAAGAGTAACCGATACTATTATATATTTATCCTGACTCGTCCGTTTACTTATAGGAAACTGATGCAATATTTCTACAATTGTCATTAACAATAATAATAACATATTTTAGAGATTTTTTTAATCACAGATAGAAAATTGTTTATGTTGTGTTGGGCACAGGCATCTTGACCAAATATAGCCTTTGCGCCATTTAACCCATCAACCACATATAAAGAACTAAGAAAAGTGACTGGATAAAGAATATAATCCCATCTGTAGAAGTCTAATTATGATGCTAATCAATGCTATAGATGCTTGAGAGTTAAACAATTTCTTCAACTCAAAACAATAAAAGGTTTCAAATTAGGCAACATAAATCATTACCATTCACATAGCGTCTAAACAAATTAGGTCAATTTTCACTAAACAAAACCTAGAACATAATATAATTAAGCAAAAGTCCCAAGATTAATCAATCAAATATCAATACACACACAACACACAACCCATTCTTCAAGATCACGCATAACGGCTTCGGTCGGCTCCACTGATTTTATCTCTTCTCCACGTGAGTGTAACACCTTCTCATTTAAATACCTAAAAAAACTAGTTAAAATTCTTGAGGAATTGTTTTCCCGCCTTTTGCTCGTAGATCCTGTTACGTGGGCGTTCGGCACGGTCGTCTCGTGACGTCAAACATTCGATTGACGTCACATTGACGTCGATCACAAAAGGAACACACCCTTTCTTGCCTCGAGGTGGTCACCTGTAGACTACCGCCTTCACCTTGGGGCGTTTGTAAAAATATAGTCTGATGTATCTTCTGCGATGAAACATTACTATGGAATGCTACTATTGTGGTTTTGGAATACACATGGCAACAGTGAGCCTGCAGGTACCACATCATAACCTTGTGGTAAAAATTAGAAACAAGACTGAATCCTTTTAATAGTTTCTGTGAACTCTAAAAATCCGTCCCTGCAGCATTTAACCTAATAGCTCGTGCTTAAATAGTAAAACAAATGAACCAATAGAAGTGGAACATAATTAAAATTATCAGATAACATTGAGTGAACTGGATAGTATGAAAAATTCGAATTATCTAAAAGTCCCAGGGAGCATTGAACTTCGTTAAATAATTAAATTAACATAAAGGTGGCATAATATATATATAGTTGTGAGGACTAGACAAATATTATGAACATAGAATAATCGGTCTTAAATAGTTCTTTCAATACTTAAATTCAATCAAATAGTTGAATCAGATCACATATCTACGATTCGAATACAGGTATAGACAGATACACGTCTAAAGAGATTATATTTGTTTTAATAAAGTGACAAACTAAGTACCAAGAGAATCAGTACTATGAAACAGATATATTATTGAACACTCATGACAAAAAATGTAAGCCTTTTTCTTTACCTGTTTCTAATAAGTAAGAAGTTTGCATTAATTTGTCCCCAATACATACGCATAAGTATTGATGTTTGAAGAAGTTATGAATTGTAAATTGAAGTCTATCGTATACGGCAGTGAAATATGGATGCATCATTTATTTTAAAATTTATCACAGTTCTTCAAATTTCACAATGAAAATGTCATGATTCTTGATAGTTAATATTATACTGTACAATGAATAATAGGTATGTTGGCTATTGATTAATTCCAGATGAGTCATACACTTGACTTAAACTTTAAATCTCTAAAATTACATCACACGAATATTGTTATAGATTCAACTAATTAAAAAGAGTTATACCCATACTAATGCGATTTCACACATACGTTGAAAGTTTATGAAATTAAATAGCCTTCACCACAGTTATTTTTAGAATACGTATGCTATGGGAGATGAAAACTACGAATGATTTTCTTACGGCTTTTGTTATGAGCATTCCAATTTTATTTCTTTGTAACTACAAAATTCACACCAGAAACCCACAGAGGTTAATTAAATTATTCTATCTGGGTGCTAATCTAAACACTTTTATTTCTGAGAGGAATTCAAAACATACAAGCATGGAAAAGAAGGCAAAAAAAATTTTCATACAAGGAAACAAAGATTGGGAATTTAAGCACAAAACTAAAAAAAACTTATAACCTCCCTGGGGATTATTAAAATTCTCAAAAAATGGGAACTTACTATTATGAGTCACTTACCTCATTTTTTTTCAAGGTAATGTACTTGACTAAATGACACTGAAGAATCCTTAGTTTCTGCGAATATTTCCGTTGTGCATAAGCTCTAATGAGCACCAGAGGCATCCCAAACTAACATCAGTTCTCGATTCACTATGTTTAACATCGCGACGGAGAACGAAACCCACGATTCATGTAACTTTTACGATTGACGTCACGCGATATAAGTAAAGCCATTCATCGAATTTCCACTGTCGCTACTTGCGTCATGGATGGAGGAATGAGCAGTTTGTAATCAGGGTAGCCACGACATAGATCCCTTTTATTTGATGTTTTAGATCTTTGACTTAGTTTAAAAACTAATATTTTGGTCATATTTCGGTAAAAGATCCGCTCCCGGCATCACGTTCGTTTGCTATAAATACAACCTGTTTGACTTATTCTTTGAACCAATTCGGTGCAAATTAATTCGGATTATGTACTAGACGATAGACTACTGACTTTTTCTGTAAAGCAATTCCTTTGAAATTGCTTTATGACGAGACCAAAGCTAGGACTGATATTCAGGGTTCCCATAGAACTTAAAAAGGGTCAAGAAGACCTTAATTCATTTTAGTTTCTAAGGGCCCAAAAAAGCCTTTATATTTGCTGAAACTCCCTTAAAATTTTTTAGTCTCAGTTTTTACAAAAACACTGCAATTTTATATCACCTGTATTCAAAGACCGAAGTCAAATGCTTATCAAAGTCAGGTGTCATCAAAAGTTGATGGTACGATATTTTTCGGTTAGCTAAAAACTTTTGTTTGTAAAAAATGTTTTAAAACAGGGTCGTGAGATTCAAAACTAATACTTGTGAAAGTTGCTTCATCCGTGCCGAGTGCACGGATTAATTTATTATGTTCAATGAGAAATATAGCCATGAAAAAACGAAAAATAGCCTGAAAAGGCATTAAAAAGGCCCTAATTCTCTTGAAGAGTGGCAACCATGACATTTTTGGTAGTTGAACTTATGTCGCACTAAAGCATTGCAATGGGCTATTAGCAACGGTCCGGGATCAATTCCGAAGAGAAAGATCAGAGGACATCTCGTAATTTTGAACTACGGTCAGATGACGTGGTCTACACCTGAGCTGACATCCCACTCTCCACTCTTTCCAAGGAATTTATTCCTTGAAAATTTTGTTCGCGACGTGCTGAAATGATACTCGAAAAACAAGTGATGTCACGTTTGATATATGTACAAGAAACAAGTATCCATAAATATAGAAGGCAGCAACACTACTGCCAATATTTAGCTTGACAGCAAATAGTTCTCATTGAAAAACATTTAACCCTCCAAGTGGTTTCGACGAGATCTCTCTCCCATCAAGATCTGATCAATTTTTCTAATGAAGATATATTGGTCAGCAAGATATTGGCGATTTTTTGATGATTGCGAAATCAAGGTATGGTCAGTTTTTTCTGATGACGAGATATCTCGTCCACCAAGATCTGGACAGCTTTGCTAATAACGAGATACCACGTCGAGACAACCACCAGAAGGGTTAAGATAATATATTTTGATATAAAGATTGAATTTATCGATTTCTTTGAAAAATCAATTAAGAACCAGGGTGGACCAATTTCGCACTGCTCTCCTAAGAATCTGATCTGATGAAACAAGATCTCAAAAGGATCGTTTAGTATACCTCCTCACGTCTTCCTCAGGGTCACCCTCAGTCTCAAATGCTGATTTGTTGAACGAACTTGGAAAACAAACTTCGCATTGTTAACAAGCTGCATGTTTAGAATTGTAGGTGAACAAGAAACGGGATTCTGTTTATGACTTCGGGCCTTCGAGAAGCCTTCGGTAAAACTCGGAAAACATGCTTCGTGCTGTCTGGTGACGTTGAATTGAAGGACATCGCCCACTCGGGCGCGTGTTTCACGGTCACGAGGTCTACGTGACATCACGTTGTTTCTGTGACGTAACGAACGAGCTGTGATATAACATTGCACTACTATTCGATCCCGGAAGTAACAGCAGGAGGTAAGACCAAATCACACATTTGAATTCCACATGCTGTCTCTATTCAGAAATTTAATTACACGGGAAAGGTGCATAAAATCTTCAAAGGTAAAACAATTGTACCAGGAAAAGGAATGAATGTAAAGTAATTACTCTGTCGTCTTTTGAAAACGAATTCATAATTTTTAACTTTTTTACGAAATTGTTTTTGGGATTCAAGATAGTGAAAGCAAATGGTTGTATGAAGAGTTAAATGATTATAAGGAAACTTTCATTTTATAAATTTATGAAAACAAGTTAAAGCATTTTATGAGAACAAGTTTTAGTTGGGTGCAATGTTAATCAAGACCAGTTTTTAACCATGACACCATATAAAAGGTTTTGGATTTTACTCATTTTGTAACAGTTTTTAGTGATATAATAATACACATTTTTTGCACTTCTACCTCAGACAGTTTTTAGTTCATATAAGTATTGAGTGTTCAGGGAAAAATTTAAAAGGCTTGTTTACTCGCTGAGTTACATAAGTTGAAACATGCCTAAAAGCAGATTTCATGGATTTTGTTGATGTTGCTTACGCATAAGAATGCTACAAGTATTTATTTGGAAATTGATTCTCCATGCATGTCCCAATTGTAAACATTCCTATCACAAAGAAAAAATGTGCCTTTTGGGTAAAAATTTGCAGTTTCAAAATTCAAGGACAAAGGTCAAATTGAAATTTAAAGGCCATTCACAATGTTATGCACCAAAACAAACACAGGGTTATGAGATACATTTATCTACATCATGAGATACAATTATCTACAAAATTAGCTCCAGTGGCTCAAAGGTCAAAAAGTACATAAATGTTTAGTACATCTAGAATCGTGGAAAACTGCCCAATTTTTCAAATTTAAAATTAATGTCGATAGAAGTACTATTGTAAGTATGAGGCTAATTTTTTCCAAATTTCCTTACATGTGACTTGAAAACAAAATAGCCATTTTAAAATATCAGGGGGGGGGAGTCGGATGAAACAGGCTGTGTCGATTTGACATGGAATGATCCCTATGTGGATTGCAGCGAGGTAAGTCACTGAGAGATGGTAATAGCTTCAGAGACAAGGATGTCACGAATTCGTATGGAAAGCTGCAGAACCCCCCCCCCCCCCCGAAACATCTCCTTATTTGTGCATCATATATATCTGAGCAAATTCCCAGTTACCATTTTGTAGTCCTAAATCACAATTCCTCCACTATAATAATTTGAACTGATTGCTAATTTAGCTGTTTTTACATACGTACATAAGGAATAAGCATAAAGTAATCTAGGAGGTAAGGACTGACATTTTTTGCATAAGTATATGTAAAGTCCGTCAGAATTACCATTAATTTCTCAAATACATATGAATTTATTGAAGAAATTATTTTATCGAATGGTTCCCTTGAATGTACGCTACTATGAACGTTCTACGAATAAAGAGAAGTGATTCGTCCTTTTCCGTAGCTGTATCTCACATTTAACAGAGTGAGTAGTTCCTTTTGTTTCTGCGGAATTACAAATTCAATAGTCTTTCTACATTTCACGTATCAACTAACAATAACATGCAAACAATACAGAATTTTATTACTGGTAATTCTAGTTATGCAGTTTTGCAAATAATCCTTTTCAAGACCAATACACTCACAACTTTGCTCTTTTACAAAGTCTTCGAGATCAAAAAGTGGTTTAAAAATTATCCTTGAATTTTTACCCGCCTTATTATACCCACGTTAAGCTAAACAGGGCTTTGCAGGAAAACCTTACCGGTAACTTACTATAATCTATGCAAATAAAAATGGAGTGTTTGTACAATAAATACTTTCGACACATTTCAAATTATTTATATGTTTAGGTTCCTTCTAATGGAAAGTCAATGGTTTCAGTATTTCGTGTCTGTGTGTACCCTCAATACGTCCAAACGGCTGAATATATTTTCACGCAATTTTGTATACTTGTCAGTAATTTAGTGACTGAACGTCACTGCTTCTATCTGTCTTTCCGTCTTAGGCCTATTTTTGTGTTTGCATGTTTGTGCATCCATCACATGAAATTAATTTAACATATTTACGTAAAATGATACATATTGTATATACTATATTTTCACTTAGTGAATACAGTATTTAAATTTCTCTTGCTTACATTTTTAGGCAGATTTCACGCTAAAACAGTTGACTACCCATGCTTAAAATATCCTTATTTTGTGAGTATTGTAAAAATTAGGATGTAAATTGAGCAATGCGATTACTCAGATTGTTTTACCAGTACAGCTGGGAAAGCAATTATGTTTTCCCAAAATTATTTCTATAGAATTTAAAATCGCATTACTTATTTTGAGCTTATTTTTTCGTTGCGAAATTTAAATAATTTTCGAGTGTTTGGGAGAGATGATATAGAGAATAAAAGAAACTTTCAATATTGCACTAGAGCTTGGCAGAAATATTCATGTCCAGTATTGCTAAGGACGTGTGTACATTTTCTGGATGGCACATGTATACATTTCGACCAACTTTTCTCAAAAGTCCTTGGTCTACACGTGGTTGTAGAATTCAATTTTATGTTAGGTAGTTCACCTTCAACCGACACTGTCACGAAGAGCCAGCACCTGGATTCACCATCAGAGTATTCTAAAAAGCCTATTTGTAACCCCATCCACCATTAGATTTCCAAGACTCAAGTCACACCAACCAAAATCTTCTGCAAACTCAACATGTTATGTGAAATCCCAAAGAAATCCAAAAGGGTCTTCGGCCTATGAACTCCACCCACATCCACCCTCTTCCAGAGAGGTAGGAGGTGGTTGAATTTATTTCGCAGAGGAGCAACACAACGGGCTATTGGAGACGGTCCGGGATCAATTTCGAAGGGAAAGATACGAGGACAACACCTCGTAATTTTGAACCATGGTCAGATGACGAGGTCAACGCCTGAGCTGGTACCCCATTCTCTAAACTTCTACACCACGCCAACGAGAGGACATTTTAGGCCACGGCAGACATAACGTGCACCAGCCCACACATATATTACGATTGTTTGTTGGATCGAATTTCGAATTCGCAACCGTCCGGTTGCAAATCGGCAACTCTTTCATCTGGGCTACCTTGGTCCTATTCCTTTTTACTAAAAGAAGTAGAACCAACAACAAAAAGCCTTTTGGCCAAAACTGGTAGCTAATAGAATTTATTTAAAGTATTTTTTAAAATTTTACAAAGCCAATTAAACTTATATTAAAACTTGCATTTCTTTACCATGTTCCACTTAAAATTACTGGATTTTATTGAAAACTGCACTCAATGGGCAAGTAACACCATCATTCTCATTCTAAACAGGTGTACGTGATTTTTCATTCAAACTGAATATTATTTGAAAAAAAGTGCTATAATGTGTAGCGCATGCTCACTGAAAAGAAAACTCGTATTCTCTGACAAAGTGAAGTAATATAATTTCCTTATTTTTTCGGGGGCAGTGGGTAACCCAGTTGGTAGAGTCACGGATTAGCAACTCGAGAGTTGCGAGTTCGAAAACTCGATCCAACCAAGGACCGTCGTATAATTGGGGGTTGGTGAACGATAAATTCGTCTGAAAGTTGTGCAATTCCTTAAATGAATCTTAATTATACATAACTCAGTCAGAAAATCCTTTTATTTCGAAGAAATTCTTTTCAAATTGCATTATTCTTTTTGCATGAGACATGAATTCCTATTTTTTTTTCACAGAAATGATTTATTTCATTCATGGAATCGAATATCGCGATTTTTAGCATTTCTACCGATCTACTATGCGATCTGCTCTCAATCCGTCATTGTCTGTTGCCTTAGAAACGGACCTGGTTCTATTTTTCATAAGATATGATTGAAGATACGTATTAAAGTTTATCACATGGCCACACTAAATTACGAATTGGAAATTTATTTGTCACGAATTTTACTTGTTGCTGGGATCTATGCTAGTGAACTACCACTTTCCGCAATCAACATTCGCAATAGTCAAATACAATTGCTACACCCACCAACTCAAAATGAACAAACCTTATTCCTATAGCAACCACCATCACCCAGATTTTGTGGCGGGAGCAGTTCTTCGTGGTAGACAGACACTTCGTTCATCATATTAATTTTGAAAACAATTCCGATCGCCAAGATCAGATCAGTAGGCATTAAGAGGACTCCGTACATTGGAAACTACTTTTTTGTTTTTATATTTAATAAAAAATTTCTTTGATTTATTTGTAGTAAATCAGATCTGACCAATTTTTAAAAACTGTTTTGTTTTTAAGTTACGTAGTTGAATTAACGTCGCACTAGAGCAACACAATGGGCTATTGGCAACTGTCAAGGATCAATCCCCAATGAAAACGATAATCCAAGGACAACACCTGGTAATTTTGAACCAAGGTCGAATGACGAGGTCAACACCTTAGCTGGCACCCCACTTTCCAAACTTCCACACCATCCCAACGTGAGAACATTTGAGGTCATGAGAGATTTCACGTGAACCAGTCCCTACGAACACGACGGGCTTTGATTGGATCGAGTTTCGAACTCTCAACCCTCCAGTTGTTAATCCGCTACTCTTCCAACTAAGCTAGCAGGAAAATGGCTACTCTCTTGTGAGTACACTTTTACGTTTAATGTTTGTTTTTCCATTTTTGCAGAAAAGGGATAGTTAACCACGAATAATCCAAAGGATTACTAACCAGGAATTTTGAAAGAAAAATGAACCTTTAGAGTTTGAATGAGTTAAAGACTGGGAAAATGAAGTAGGAATAAAAGCCGTTTATATAATGTTTTATAGAAATAAAGTACTGTACAATTTATCACTAATTTCTATGCATTGATTTCTGTGCACAATATTTATATGAACAATAAGAAACAATCATTCGAGCTTTCTGCACTCCCTATAATATTTTCCCTCTTATCTTTATCTATTCTCCTGCGTTGCTTGAGCCAATTTTATCAGTTTCTCATCACATTGAAATTTGAAATTAATGCGTGATTTACGAAGATATTTCCAGTAATCCCCAAATTACTTCCTACTTTTTCTGTTATTGCTCTTGTATAATAACCTTGTTTCTGGATTTTCAGAATGCACATCTTAAGTAACCAACGAAGAAACCGCAGACAACTTAAATATAAAGGAACCAAAAATTCACAAACAATAGAGAAACGATTATAGAATTGATAAAAAAAAGTTATAATTCAAGTTAGATACAGAAAAGCAGGAAATTCTTCTCCATACGGCTTATTTTCTGATTGCTATAGACGTTATTTTAAGAGATGCTTTTTTGGGGGAAATGTTTAAAAGTAAGAAAATACTACGAACACACTTAGAAATTTACAGGAATTATTTCAAGTAATCAATGCAACTATTTGGGAAATAAAAGACATTTTTTGGGGGAATTTAGTGGACGTCAAGACGTCAAAGGTTTAGTTGTGAGCCCTTTCGCCTTTTGTCTTACTATCAGTCAGAGATGGTCAAGAATAGGAAAAACTGATTACCGTTTGAAAGAGAACCTAGTCAGATATTAGAAGTCTTTTATAGGAAAGGCGTTTAATGCATAATTCTTGGGGTTTCAAAATTTCGCCCAAGCAAAGTTTCGGTAGAAGTTAATTTTTTTTGAAGGTATAGATAAAAATAGAGAAGATAAATTTAATATAGTGAATAATTGAAATTATTTTAATGGATGTACATACTCTGATCTAATAATTAATTGAATCTTATTATTTATTCTTGGATCTTTCCCTTCGTAACTGATCCTTGACCGTCGCCAACAGCCCGTTGTGTTTGTCCAGTATGATGTTAATTAACTACCTACCTACCTATATTATTTATTCATTACTGTTTAATTTTTTTATTTTGAATATTTTTATGTTTGTTTGCTCTGTTAAGAAAATTACCTTAATATATTTGGGTCAACAAATCTGAAAAAAATTGTTGCTGGCTGTATAGAAATCGCGACATCTAAACATTCAATATTGTTGACTTCAATACACTTTTTTAAAGAATAATAATCTAAGTATCAAAATTGTTCGTCTGTGTTTAATGACTCTAAAATACAAAGGTTTATAAGGCACAACAAAAATTAGAGCTTACCAAACCGATCCCACTTTCGATATCAGTGCCACTAATAAGTTTAACTGAAAAATATTTTTCCTTTGGCCTGTATTATCTACTATATTTATCCCGTTGATAGGTAAGTAATAAATTCTTGACTCGCTTTTTCTTTCATCTGGAGATTAACGTTACACTAAATTTGCTTTATAAAATTGCGAATTTCGATAAGTTTAAAAGTAAAGTTATCTGTTAATAATAAATGATCAAACATCAGTTTAATATAGAGGACATAAAATAATTGCATATAATTGGGAAAAAATAACAAAGGTCACTTCCTGCCTCAAACACTTTATTTATCGACAGCGTATTTTTAAACAACGGATCGTCAATCCGCCACGTTCCACCTGGTGTTACGGTTTTTAAAAAATGGACAAATGTACTGCTATACTCCAAATCTGGGATATGTAGTCTCCCAGGTTATATTTTATGGAGTATATCCTACTCCATAAGATATTTCCTATTCCTAATGGTGAAAGTCAACCATTAAAGAAATCGTAGAGAAAACGCTAAACTGAAACTAATTTAGCATATCAACTCAACTCCATCACTTGATACCGACCCTACAAAGGGTTTACGGTAAAAAAACCGCAACGTGTAAAATGATTAGATGTGAACGAGGAATAATTTTTTTGTAATGCAAAGCAGAAATTTCGAGCTATTTAATGCACACGCAAGTGCTGCTCTTGAAAAATATTACTCTGAGGGTTTTAGAGGCAAGACACTGAATCTCTCTAAGTGTCATTATTTTTAGGTGAAAAGAGGTTAGGCGTAAAGAAAATTTTGCACATAAAAGACAACTGAATTTAAACAGGTTACTTCAGTTCAAACTCCCTGGCGGCCACAAATTGCACGATTTGTATGATTTTTCGTTGTAGTAAGGGTTAACTGCCGGGTGTTTACGCCAGGCTTCACAGTGCTGTGTTGATGGTTCCTTGATGTGAAGATGAGTTGCGATGGGACAGGTGGTAGAGTGGTCCGGGTCTGCTTCCATGCCATAAATGCAGAGGTCGCTGCAATGAATATTCAAAGATTCTTCGACCTTTGGTAGAGTTCTCTCTTTGGTATCATCTCTCTTGCCAGCTGTTGATGGAAGCTAGTTTGAGGGACTTCTTCAGATGAGATACCGAGAGAGGGAAAGGTGTAGGCGGATGGACGCATTATCGGTGGAACTTCTAGCAAAATAATCTGTTGCTTCATTTCCTTCGACATCACAATGACCTGGCCCAAGAGACATATATACACATCGATGGAGATGCCCTTCAATGGTGGAATCTATCCTCTGTGCCATCGGGTTAGTCGTGAGAAGGTTGGTCAAGAGGGCTAGCATATCAAGTTACCTTTACCCATGTGTGGAGTCCTACAGTCTCATTCCTTTTCGCTTCACATACAATTGCGTAAGCTTTCTCAGCAGTAGATAGTCTCATTCAAACTCCTTTCCAATAATTTAACCCTATCTCTCAGCTTGAAGTTTCAAAGCCTCTGGGAACTCTACAAGTGAGAATGTTTTTTATTCTACTCCTGCCTTTAACCGAGATATAGTTGTGCAGATTTCAGTTCGCCACATCAGCATGGTGCTCAATAATTTTTGGAAAGTTGTTCTGTCTGTCTTTAGTTTAAATAACGATCCAAAGCTATTGAACCTTGGGACGTTTTTTTAGAGGTGCATGCTGCTCCCACTAAAAAATAATTCTCACCCCTCTCATAAACTTGTCCGATTGCATTCATTGGATAACATGTTGGCGTAATTTATTTTGGTGAGGATGACGGACCTTCAGATAAATGTACAAAATAGGAGTGGATTTTCGATATCGACAATTTCACCGGGTCCTTCTATCTTGTCCGTTGAATCAGGAAAAAGCACGACTACCTCATTGGTGTAGAATTTTTAGCGAATTCTCAATAAACACTAGTTGACGTTTTTAAGTAAAAAAAAATTAAAATTTTCTGCTTTGGGAGTGGATGAAGCACAGCCACCCCTCTGTGTGTGTACCACTGCCACCGTCACACTGTCTGTTTGAGCTACGAAAAAGGGTGAAAGGTTTTACCGGGTGCCCTCACTATGATATTAACATTTCCTTTTCCTTCAGCTATCAAATATCTAAAGAAGACGAAAAGAAACCTCTATTACAACTTCCATGAATCTAACTTTTTATTGAAAATTGGTGTAAGATTTTTGTTATCCACCAAAACCACCACACCCCAATCTCCATAAAATTTTCAAATCAAAGAACATTTAATTTCTATTTTGCTTTAATGGATAAAGTCTGTCAGCCACCGTGGCTACGGCAGAAGAGTAGCGAATTAGCAACCAGAGGGTAGCGAGTTCGAAACTTGATCCAACCAAAGACCTTCGTGTACGTGTTGGCTGGTCCACATTAAATCCGTCGTGGTCTCAAATTTCCTCACGTTGGCGTGGTGCAGGAGTTTGGAAAGTTGGGTGCCAACTCTGATGTTTACCTCGTCATCTGACCATGATTCAAAATTACCGAGATGCTTTCATCAAATCTTTACCTTCGGGATTGATCCCGCATTGTCGCCAATAACTCGTTTTGTTGTTCTAGTGCAATGTAAATTCAACCAGATTTTTTCACTCGGAAATATCTTTGCATTTTTATATATTGTTATATTTTAGTTTGCAAATTGTGGAAACACTATGCGAGATCGAGATAAAAAAGAATATCAAATTAATATTCTTCGGACCAACATTTCTTCCGTCGACTTTAGTTTTATTTCTCTGTTTTCTGTGGTTGGAAATTAAATAAATATTACTTTTTTAATAAATTGTAATGCCCATTTATTAGACTCAAGAAACCCAGAGGATTTGATTTAAAACTGCATGCAAGTTAGAGTAAAGCAAATTGTAAATGGAACTTTGCCTATATTGAAAGAATATTATGTAACTGGGGCTGGTGCACGTTAAATCTGTCGTGGTCCCAAATGTTCTCACATTGGCTTGGCGTGGAAGTTTGGAGAGTGGGGTGCCAGCTCAGGTGTTGTTCTCGTCATTTGACCATAGTTCAAAATAATGAAGTGTTGTCCTCGGATCTTTACCTTCGGGATTGATCCCCGACCGTCGACAGTAGTCCATTCTGTTGCTCCAGTGTGACGTTAATTCAATTACATCCCTCTATCATCCACTCCTATGAGTGTACCAGACTTAAACTACACCGAATTTACAGGACAACCTGGTTCAGTCAACAGGAAATGTTGAATTATAATTTTTTTCAATTCCAGTCAGTAGAGATGCCTTTGATCTTCCCAGTTTGCTCATTACCCGACTTCTTAATCTGGTAAATCTGGTCCAGTGAAAAGGAAAGTTGCTTTCCAATTTTATTTTTACCTTCTTGCATTTCATCTTTGTAGTCGTCTGTACAATGTCTGGTCTGGTTGCTACCACAAACTGGTAGAATCACAGGAAAAACATGTTTCCTCAACACCAACATTCATGGAGGAAGATGAATTAAAGCTGATTCAGAGATTAAAGTACTGGAAGATGTAAAATCAAGAGGAAAGGTTGCATTAGTTATGCTGACTCTTCAGTTAATTCTTGTTAGTTATCACGAAAATATCAGAGTAGCACATCGTCTACATTTATTGATGAAAATTTGAATTTTCATGGTTAACAGCCTCTGATATGATGGAGCTTCGTTTTTTAAAATAATAATTACTATCAGACAAAATGCTTTTCTAACACCTGAGGAGAGAATACTTCTTTCTACCTTTGCACACCCCCTTGAGGGCACATCTTTAGGTGTGTACTGGTTTCACGAACATGAGATATCCTAATGATCTATTCTTTTCCCGTGCGGCTTACTGCCTCTGGTAAACATGGGGGTCGCGACCCCAGGATGCCCAAGAGTGATCTTCCTTCTCTCCATCCTTTCTTTTCACAATTACTTGACATTGTCTATCTTGTGTTTGGCGCAGCTAGGCCAAATATGGCCTATGCTCCATAAAACCAACCAACTACCTTTGCACATTCATTTATTCTTCTGGCCGATTGGAAAAGTAGCGGATTAGCAACCGGAGGGTTGTAAGTTCGAAACTAGATCCAACTAAAGGCCGTCTTGTTCGTGGGGGCTGGTGCAGGTTAAATCTGTTGTGACCTCAAATGCCCTCACGCTGGCGTGGTGTGGAAGTTTGGAGAGTGGGGTGCCTGATCAGGTTTTGATATTGTTATCAGACCGCGGTTCAAAATGACGAGATGTTGTCCTCGGATCCTCGATTGTCGTCAATAACCCGTTGTGTTGCTCCAGTGCGACGTTAGTTAATTCAACTGTCTTTATTTATTCTTCTGAGCATTTATCGGGGTCATAAGGAAAAATTCTTCTTTTCCTACTTGCTTTCCTGCTCAGTCAAGATTATTAGATCTAGACAAATCAAAATACATTCGTAACACATTAGAAGAATTCTATGATGTATTACAAGTTTGCTGAAGGTGTGATTTTTTTCTGTAAGGCCATCTGTTTGAATGTTCAATGTACAAGGGAAAATTTAGCCTTTCCACTCAGTAAAGTTAATTAGGTCTTGAAATTGAATTAAAATACATTTTCCTGCGTTGTAGCTTTGCTGAAGATGCAATTATTTTCTGTGAGAGCTTTTCTATACAAATCTATTGGATTATTCGACGTACAAGGGAAAAATTGCTCTACCACTTGTTTTCCTGCTTAGTGAAGATAATTAAAATACATTCTTATTCCTTCTCAATAAAGATAAACAGATCTAGAAATTAAATTAAAAGTCTTATAAATACTACAAGTATTAATGTGTTGCAAGCTAGCTGGAGATGTGATATTTTTTTTTTTTAAAGTAAGGCCCTCTATTTGAAAGTTCGATGTGCAACGGAAAAATTAAATGATCCTTTCTACAAAATATATAGATTTAAATATTTAAACCGATTGTTTTTTGGTTTGTCCTACTGTCACTTTTCGATACACAAGGCTAATTAGACAGGATACATAGCTATTGCTGTATTTTAATTAATACAATAAATTATTTGAATGATTATCACAATTTACGTATTAGCTGTTAGTAGATTTATCAGAAAAGATTATTTTTACATTCATTATTGTTTACCTACAATAATGTTCGGGTAATGATAAAAATGACTCAACCTCTGTTTTAAACTTTAATACTAGGGTAATAAAACAGATACATACATATATTTCGTTATGTAACAGACGATTTTGTTTGTTACTGAATTTATTTCTGTAGTGATTATCTTGGATATAAAAGTAGTTAAAGTATTAGGCATTTTCTTTTTTTATGAACTAAATGCATCAGAAACTGGAAAGAAAAATATTCTAAAAGTAAAAAATGTTGCTATTTGATTAACTTTCATGCTCAAATTTAAACATGTTATTATTAAATAACTTTCCAACTATCCATTGTGACAATTTTCATAATTTTACATTCTGTGGGTGAACTAGAGAATATGTCATCCTGGTTTCATACAATCCACTTCGAATTTCTTACATTAAAAAATGTAAACTCTAAATTTATTTATCAATCTAACAAGCTTTGTAAATTAAAATACAATTTATTTGTGTGCACTTTATACCTTCACATAAACTACCTCAAAACAATA
The DNA here is from genome assembly GCA_933210815.1 of Meta bourneti. NCBI lineage: Eukaryota > Metazoa > Arthropoda > Arachnida > Araneae > Tetragnathidae > Meta > Meta bourneti. The sequence continues at coordinate 70,868,008 of OW119929.1, read as the reverse complement.
TTTTAAACAAATTAAATTTTAACTTAGTTACATTTAGTTAAGTTGCAAGAGATGTGCTGCAATTATAAGTTGAATAAAATAATTCATGATTGAGTTAAATATTAAACAAATTAGCTGTATGTGAAAAGGAGCACTGTGAAAAGGAGTTTTGGTGAATTTTGAGAGCATACAATATGCGAAACGGTGTTTGATCAAAGGTTAGTATATTAGTTTTTCAATGTTTCTCCCATACCAACCACTATGGGAAGCCAAATCAAGGATCCAAAACACTTGAGATGACTTCTTTGTTAAGAAATGCTGATTTTGTTCATATTTTTTATTTCAATATATCGTCGGCGTACAAGTGAAACCTATTGTCAAAAGCATAGTTCACAGAAAACAAAGGGGAAAGAATTATAATTTTTAGCAATGCAAAAATAGTATTTTTTAATAATTTTTACAATTATTTATTACAGCGGTTCTTAACCTATGGGTCGCGACCCAAAATTGGGTCGCGAAGCATATTTCTTGGGTCGCGCTGAGTCGAACCAAAAAAGTTAGTAATACACCAAATAATAAGTAATACCAACACCTCCTAGAAGAGTTATTCCCTAATACAAGTTATTCCCTAATACAATGTTTCGGTTTTACCGCTCTTCGCGAATGGCCTTCCGGAAGTGACGTCCAATTCCTGTCCTGAGGCTTTCTCTTCTAGGAGGTGTTGGTAATACGCACGCCATTGCTTTGCGTGCGCGCAGATTCAGTAAGCTCTCTGTCAAAAACTCGTTTCTGCGTATTGTGTTGTGAATAACAGTGAAACGTGAAATAACAGTGAAACGTGAATACAAGTATTTTAGAAACAAATTTTGTCTTATTATTAATAGTGGAGTGATCAAGCTGCAGTGTGTATTGTAAAATTGTAATCACCCTAATAATGGCAAAACGTGAATACAAGGAAGCATTTTTAGAATAAGGTTTTACTTGCATTTATGATCGAGGAGTGAACAAGCCGCAATGCGTGTTGTGCAGTGAAATATTAAGTAATGAATCGATGAAACCGAACAAACTTAAAAGACATTTTGATGCAAAACATAAAAATTTTTCCTTTGAGGGAAAAGATCGTACTTTTTTCGAAAGAAAAGAAGCCCATTTAAAAAGACAGCGTTTGGATGCACCAAGTAGTAGTGGTTTTATAAATTCTGCCAAACAAGCTACACTTGCTTCTTTTCATGTGGCTTGGCATATTGCAAGACAAAAGAAACCCCATAATATTGCTGAAAAACTTATAAAACCTGCTGCCATTGACATGGCACGTATCATGTGCGGAGATGAAAGTTCAAAGAAATTACAAAAGATACCATTATCAAATGATACAATTCGTTTACGAATTAATGATATGTCATTTGATATTAAGAATCAACTTATTTCTGCTATAAAAATTGCTGGTTTATTTAGTATTCAACTGGATGAAACGACAGATGTAAGTAAAGATGCTCAACTCATGGTTTACGTGCGGTATCCAGGTTTAACAGATATACAGGAGGACATTTTATTTTGCAAACCAATGTCAACAACAACTAGAGGTGAAGATATTTTTCTTATGGTCGATTCGTTTTTTAAAGAAGAAGGATTAAATTGGAATCAGTGTTTCAGTATTTGCACCGACGGTGCAGCTGCCATGACAGCATCTCAAAAGGGATTTTCGACAAGAGCAAAACAAATGAATCCACAAATTATATCGATTCATTGTTTGTTACATAGACAAAATCTTGCTTCAAAAAAATTATCACCCGAATTATGTATCGTTTTGGATGAAATTGTTGCGGTAGTCAATTTTATCAAATCAAGAGCTCTTAACTGTAGAATTTTCCGCGAACTGTGTTTCGAATTTGGTGCAGAATACGAACATTTATTATATTATTCTGAAGTTAGATGGCTGTCCCGGGGCAAAGTTGTTCAAAGAGTATTATCATTACGGACAGAAGTCGAATTATTTTTGAGAGAAAAGAAACACCCATTAGCATCTAAATTCTCCGAGTTGAAGTGGATTACTCAAGTTGCTTATTTGTCAGATATTTTATTTGAAATAAATAATCTAAATACGTCTATGCAAGGACGTAATCATACTATTATTGAATTAACTGAAAAAATTACATGTTTTAAAAATAAACTCAAATTATGGAGAAATAAGGTTGAAGTAAAGAAACTTGCTTCATTCCCGACTCTTCATTTACTTGTTGAAGACAATAATATTGATATCACAGATTTTGAAATACAGAAAATTATTATTAATCATTTAGAAAAACTAATAGCAGACTTTGATCGATATTTCCCTGCAGACGATGTTTTCAAATATAATTGGGTTCGAATGCCATTTAATTTTGATGTAAGTGATTTGCATGAAGAATTTGTTAATATTAATCAATTTCAAGAACAATTAATAGAAATACAAAGTGACCAAGCACTTCGATACAATTTCTACAAAAACACTGAATCTTTATGTGCTTTCTGGTTAAAATTAAAAACCGAAAAGCCAATAATTGTTAAAGAAGCCCTAAAAGTATTATTGCCCTTTTCAACAACATATATGTGTGAGGCTGGTTTTTCGGCTCTTTGTGTAATCAAAAACAATTACCGGAACAAGTTAAATCCTGAAATAGATATAAGGTGCTCCTTGACAAGCATTCAACCGAGGTTTGAAGATCTTTCAAAATGTATTCAAGCACAAGGTTCTCATTAAAACTGTATGACTTGCATTTAAAATTTAAAAGACTTAACATATGTATTGATATTTCTTTTTTTTTTAGGAATAAGTTAAAATGTCAATTATTTTCAAAAAGTTATAAATATATTTTAATTTGGTCAATAAAAATTATTAAAAACACTTGATTATTAATTAAATTTTCCTTGGATCGAAAAGTACTTTTGTTTATCTTTATTATTAAAAAAATAAATAAAAAATTTGTAAGTTAAAAAAAATCATCATCGTAGGATTGAAGATTTTTTAAAAATACGATCTAAAATAAAGCAATGAAAAAATTTTGACTTTTTTTTGGGTCGCGACATGAACATATTTCTCAAATTTGGGTTGCGGCTTAAAAAGGTTAAGAACCACTGATTTATTACACTTTGTTTTTACTTAAGTTTTCAATTATTCAAAGATTACTTGCATTGATCATGTATAGTTTAGCAACTTATTAAAAAAATCTTAACAAATTATGTACATTTATTTATTTGTTCATGTGTTCCTGAAATCTAAGCTCCTTGCAAAGAAAAAATGACTAGTGTGGACTTCACCACTAAATATAATCACATTCTGGTATAGAAAAATTAAAAACTCAATATCTAGAAAATTTTGGCATAGTATGTTTCACCTATAAGCTGACTGATTAAATATCTTTTACACATAAATGAACTATGTATCGGGTAAGACAGAAACTTAGTATTTTATTCACAAGCAAATTATGGCATGAATATAAATAATTTGTGATGTGTGTCACTTTATCCTAAAATACAGGTATTGAAACAATGGCTCAAAAGTAATGTCAAAAAGAAAAAGTTAAGAACCACTTTTCTTTTGAGATTCGAGGATCAATGTTCCTTCACTACCAACATAATTTGAAAAATAATTAGAAATTATCATAAATAAAATGCCTTAATTTTCCAGTAGAAGACCAAAGCCAAGTTTTATATATTTTTTTATTGATGAGTTTTAAATTGAGAAAGTTTATTCCCAAACAAACATCATACATACTTAGCATGTCACTCTTTATGTAAGCTCAAGGAATGAGAGGTCATCAACATAGAAGCCATGCTCTCATACTCAAAGGTTTAATTTGACTTTTCCTATTCAATGAAGTTATTTAAAAATGTTTCTTGTTTATTTTAATTTTTCATAGCTAACTATCACCTTTTGATATTTCTATAACAATTTACTCAATCAATTTATACTTCTATGAAAACGTTGGATATTCAAACCTTATTGAGGAGGCATGATAGCAAATAACCGGGTATACCTAGCATAACATGTTACAGAGGAGCTGTAAATACTGATGTGTCTCAATAGTATATACCTTCAGCAGCATTAGTAAAAATCTTTCTTAAAACAAAAAAAATCACGTGAAAGTCTGGGCTACATGTGTAAACAAATTTAATGGTTTGTACATTGTGTATCTGTGAAAGTCAACAGAACTTAATGTGAATCATAAGTCAAAAAATGTTTGTCCACAAATCATCGATACTATTAGTCATGATAACTCATTTGGAAATGAAGAGTTGATAAGGTTTTGGTCCTACGTTATTTTTTTATATTTTTACACGAGGTAAATTTGACTTACATACAGCCTTAAATTGATTCCAAATCACTAACCCAAGTAAGACTGAATTAAACTCAAGACCTGTTGTACTGAACGTTGAAATGTAAATGATGAAGAGTTAAGATGCGGAAAGTATGATATGAATATTTTTAACAAACTTTATTTAACACTTTATAGCATGGACGGAAATACCTCATAACAGATTTTCATAAAACATTTTCTGTACACTCAATCACTTGCTATTTAGAAGTGTATATAAAAATATTTGTTCTGATAACATCAGCAGTATTTACACATGCAAAATATTTTATAAAAGCTGTACAATTATGCAGGTACGATGAACTACACATTTAAAGACTCTTTTACACTGATATGTTACATACACATACACATTGCATTTTCTAAAAAATAAAAGAAATTGCATTACTCAGAACATAAAAGAGCATGAAATAGATTCTCTATTTTATATTAAAAACAATAGCCCTGAATTCATAACTTGTACTTAAGAAACTAAAAAATATTTTACAAAATAAACATTTCCTATAAAAATTCAGAAGTATATTTTGATTTTACTTTTAAAAAATCTACAATAAGGGATATGTATTGCATCTCATTAAAAGATAGTTGGAGAGGACAAAATAGCATCTACCTAAGTAACATTTATAGGTATTGTACAAAAATTGTATACATTACACATACAAAAATGGAGTAACATCTTTCTGCTGACAATGAAATGTTTGGGTAAAATATGAAATTGAAATACTTTTTTAACTAAAACATTAAAAATCATTACTAAATTTAATAAAATTCTTTGAAAGTAATTATCAAAATGATATGTTTTGAGTAAAGAATAACTTTACAGTCTGTGGATATGTGGCAAATCAAAACTTTTAAAAACATATTTTAAATTGTTTAATTTATTTAAATAGGTAAGTTTATTTTGTTTTAGCAAGTAGAATACCAATTATAAATTTTATGTTTGACCATTTAATAATATACTGGCATGATTCTATAATATTGCACACATCTTGGATATAAAAATACTGTCACAAACATCTAAGCCCTAGGTTGCAACTAGGTTAGCGTTTGATAACATCTTATTGTAATTTCACAGCAGCTCTGCAATTGTTAGAGCTGGGTGAAATAGTGGAGTGATGATGATAGTAAGACAAAAAGACCTCCTTTTTGCTGTGTAAGTGCTTCATGGAAGCTCTAGGGCATCTCAGCAGCTTTCAATGGTACTTGAGAGATGTGAGATGATGTAAATAGCTGTTGCTATTGCTCTCTTCTTACTGTCACTCGTGGATGGAGCTAAAGAAAAAATATATTGAAGATTAGAATAAGTAACATTTCAAAAACAACATATTTACACTTATTCTAACAGTCATTCATTTTATAAAGTATGTTTTAAAGAGTGGAATATAGTGTAGTAAGCCTACATATGTTGTAATCTGGGTAACACAAAATGTACTACAGAATTCTGCCATTTCCATGTCTGTCTTTTATGGCCACATTTACCTTCAGACACAACTGTAGCAGATTGGACTTTGACTCATGACCTAAATGTACTACAGCCATTCCTTGTCTGTCTTTTATGATCACGTTTACTCTGTCACAACTGTACCGGATTGGACTGTCTGACGCACGATCCAAATGTACTACAGCCTTGAGCCATTTCCTTGTCTGTCTTTTACGGTCACATTTAACTTCAAGCACAACTACCATATTGGACTATCCAACTCATCAACCTTTTAATTGGGTGGATGACTTGCGAGCATATTTTGTGTTTCTCGGTTCTCAAAGACTTGTTTCTTCCTTTCCCCTTTCGTAATGACTTGTGTTTTGTATTGAATAGCTAAGCACTTTATGCTTCAGAAAGCAACCGTGACATTGGATAAAAATGAGTTAAATAGATGTAACTATTTTAAATCTCTTGAATATTCTGTTTTTCAGTTCACCCATTTTATATCCTCTGCCCATGACCACTTTCTCAAAGGTAGTGCCAAGCTGCCCAATACAAAACACTAGTTGTGACAGGGAAAGGAAGAAACAATAGTGTCGCGAATGCGAGCCTGCTATCGTTTCTGCGGACTGATCGCGCATGCGCAAAAAAACGGAAAAACAGCCAGAACATTCTTTAACTTTTTAGAACTCTCGGATTGAGCGGGAGAAAATGTGTTGTTCCTGTTTCTGTTAAAATTGTAAATATAATGTAAATATATCGGCGCAATTAAAGAGTAGCGAAATTTATACCATGTGTTTTCATTTGATTTGAGCTTCTCTGTGAATACGTATACTAAGTTTCAGCGAAAGAATGGATAATACAAAAGCATCATAGAATTCCATCTTTTTTTGCCCAGCCCTAGAAAAGAGGGTAAGAATTCAAGAAAAAGGGTGAGTGAACTCTTCTCACATCTTTTATTATACTTTAGATGAATTTTAACCTCTTTGAAGCAATATTTTATGGCGCCCGAACAGGGACTTGGGCAAAATCGAAAGTGAATATATTTGAGTGATATTGATGCCTTTTGTTTATTTGTATGAACTTTTGCAATTCTCCGTCAATATTAGAAGTATTGATTTATTATAAAATTGAAATATTCGCAATTTAAAGACGACCAGTATAGAATTTTGTGAAAAGGAACTGGCCGACATGGAATTTGCGAAATCGAAACGTTCAGTTATACGTCAACTTACTACCAAATTAATTAATAAAATTGAAGGGAAACTATCTGAAAATGTTGAGGATGAATTGCATGTGTTATTAGAACAACTTTCTCTTAAAGAAGTTGAACTTAGTAAAGTCAACAGTGAAATTGAAGCATTAATTTTGGATGTTAAGGACATTGAAGAAGAAATAGTTATTAGTAATGACTACAATGAGAAGCTAATTGTGTGTAAAGTGCAAATAAAAAGAAAAATTGAGAATTTAAAAACAAGTTTGATACCTACTGTTACTGATCCGAATAAAATGGCTCAAGGTAAAAGTATTATGTCTGTTGGAAGAATGCCAGAAAGTTCTATAATTAAATTACCCACGATCACTATTGCGAAATTTAACAATGATCCTTGATTGGCAACGATTTTTCGATCAATTTGAGTCGGTTATCCATAAAAATAGAGATATTGCTAATGTCGATAAATTTAACTATCTAAAATCGTATTTAACCGGATCAGCAGCCCATGCAATTCAAGGTTTCTCTTTAACCAATGACAATTATCAAGTTGCTCTGGATACTTTAAAAGAGCGTTTCGGAAAGAAAACATTAGTGATTAATTCACATTTAAATAAACTTTTATCTTTAACCCCTGTGAAAAGAATTACCGATATTCACGCATTGCGAAAATTATATGACACATGTCTGACACAGGTGCGTAACCTTGAATCGCTCAGATTAAATCCTGAAAATTATGAAGCATTATTTTGCCCTATTCTCATCAAATTATTGCCTCCAGAAATTGTAATTGAAATTGCTAAAAATTGTGGATCTGAAGATATTTGGAAAGTTTCTGAAATGTTGGATATTGTAAAATTAGAATTAGAGTCACGTGAGAAAGCCCAATTTTTGGTTCAAAACCATCTTTCAAATGACAAAGGATTTTCGCATCACACCACTTCGTATGACGCTAAAACGAAAGTGTTCGAGTTGCCTGCCAGACAGAATAGAAATTTTGGCTATCGTTCTTTTACACTTAATAAAAATGTGCCCACTGCGTCAGGATTATTAAATGATACCAGTAGAAGGGTTAATAAATGTGTGTTATGCAGTGATGAAACCCATTCTTTGCAGGAGTGTAACACATTTAAAAATAAGTCTATGAAAGAGAAAAAGGGATTTCTATCAGAACGAGGTTGTTGCTTTATTTGTTTAAAACCTAGACATCTCGCCCGAGACTGTAAGTGTTATGTAAGATGTTCAGAATGTCAGAAAAGACATTTCTCTACTATGTGCCCAGAATATGTCAATAAAACTGAACGTCACGAAGATGTTCCCAAGCATAAAGCGAGTGATAAAACCCAAGCCTTGGCTAACAAAACTTGCAACCAAGATGTATTAATGCAGACTTCATCGGAAATCTTAAAAAATAATGATAAAGAGATCCTTATAAGATGTTTGTATGATTCTGGAATGATTCAGCATTCGTACCTTTCAAAGCAGATAGTTCAGGATATTGGTTATCAGTCTTTGGGACAACAAGAAATGAATCACAGTCTTTTCGGGGGGTCGGAAGAAACTAGAACCCATGAGCGGTACAAAATATTTTTAAGCAATCTTTCAAAAACTTTTTCATGTAACTTTGAAGTGTTTGACCAAGAAAAAATATGCGCAGAGATCCCAAAAATTACAGATGGTTCCTGGATTATAGAAGCAAAACGCTGCGGAATAGAGTTTTCAGATCATAGTACTAAAACAGGGAACAATGAAATCCACTTGCTAATTGGGGCAGATATTATTGGGAAGCTTTTCACTGGAAATTTTAAGCTTTTATCAAGTGGCCTCGCTGCAATTGAGACTCATTTAGGGTGGACTTTGATGGGGAAGGTTCCAGAGTCTAGGGGAACTGGCAACACTTCTTTACTTGCCATTTCCTTACATGTTAAAAGTGAAAAATTGAAAGACCTTTGGGAACTAGATGTACTTGGAATAAGAGATCCCATCGAGAGAAAAAAAGCCGAAGATTTAAACCAAGAGGCTTTAGACTTATTTAATAACACGGTGGATAGAGATTCAGATGGAAGGTATATTGTCTCACTACCTTGGATTGAAAATCATCCGACACTTTCTACTAATCGAGAACTAGCGGAAAAAAGACTTAAGTCAACGGTTCATAACTTGAAGTCCTCTGAGAATTTAGATGCGTATCAGAAAGTGTTCGAAGAATGGGAAACTGAAGGAATCATAGAAACGATTCCTGACTCGGGTGCAAATGAAGGTCACTTTTTACCTCATAGAGCTGTGATTCGTCAAAGTTCTACTACTAAGATAAGACCTGTTTTTGATGGCTCTGCAAAAGAGAAACACTCCTTATCATTAAATGATTGCTTAGCCAAGGGTCCAAACCTGATAGAACTGATACCCTCTATATTGCACAGATTCAGAAAGGGTAAAATAGGCGTCAGTGCAGACATCAAAAAAGCATTCCTTCAGATCAGCTTAAAAGAGAAGGACAAAAACTTTTTGAAATTTCTCTGGTATAAAGATGGTGATTATAAACAGCTGCAAGTTTATAGGCATTGTCGAGTGGTTTTCGGCATTAATGCTAGTCCATTCCTGTTAGCGGCGACCTTGTTGCATCTTTTAAACGAAGTAGAAGAGCCTCTCAGACATACAGCTGAGAAGCTGAAGAATTCATTCTACGTCGATAATTGCGTAACCAGTGTAGATTCGGAAGAAGAATTACAAGAATTTATTGCCAATTCTAGAAATATATTCGGGTCAGCGCAATTTGACCTACGAGGTTGGCGGTACAATCTTCCTGTTAAAGACAACATAGCAGGTAAAAGCATAGGACTCATGGAAGACCAAAAATCATCTGAACCAATTTTGGGGCTGCAGTGGCACATAGAAGATGACAGGCTTAGCTTGATGAGTTTTGAAGAAAAAAGCGATCCAAAGAAGATCTCTAAAAGATTTGTTCTTTCTGAAGCCAACAAAGTATTTGATCCTATAGGATTTACCGCTCCGGTTACTCTCCTGCCTAAGCTAATGCTGCAAGAGTGTTGGAAACTAAAGCTCAAGTGGGATGATGAACTACCCAAAGATATGAAAAAGAAATTTACAAAATGGAAAGAACAACTAGAAGTCTTGAAGAAAATAAGAATCCCGCGTAAGCTCTCACCTCATGACATCCAACTTGGTGAATCAAGTCTCCACATATTTTGCGACGCAAGTAAATCAGCTTATGCCACCTGCATCTTTCTTAGAACATCCTACAATGACGAGGTGTCTTGCCAACTAATACAAGCCAAGACGAGAGTAGCTCCAATAAGAGAAGCAACTATTCCAAGACTGGAGTTATTATCCTGTGTTATCGGAGCAAGGTTGGCAAACACCATACTCAAAGAACTAGAGGTAGAGAACTTGAAAACCTTTTATTGGTCTGATTCAGTAAATGCGCTATACTGGATTAGAAGAAATGAAAACTGGGGAACATTTGTGTACAATCGAGTACAAGAAATTCGGCTTCTAACGAATCCTGAGGATTGGAAACACATATCCGGTACTTTAAATCCGGCTGATCTACCGTCACGGGGATGCACTGCTGAAAAATTGAAGATAGGTCGCTGGTGGGAGGGACCAAAGTGGCTGGAACAACCTAGTGATAAATGGCCAGTCTCGGATGCGGGCCCGGATTTTGATGTAGTCAATATGGAAAGACAAAAACAGTAGTATCTACTACCAACTAGAAACTACAAACCCAGATAAAAGCAGAATTCGAATATCAAGGTTTGGACGACGTTTAAGACCTGCCCAACGTTTGATAGATTCCTGAGTTTCATGAACCTGAAACTCAGGGGTGGGAGGATGTCGCGAATGCGAGCCTGCTATCGTTTCTGCGGACTGATCGCGCATGCGCAAAAAAACGGAAAAACAGCCAGAACATTCTTTAACTTTTTAGAACTCTCGGATTGAGCGGGAGAAAATGTGTTGTTCCTGTTTCTGTTAAAATTGTAAATATAATGTAAATATATCGGCGCAATTAAAGAGTAGCGAAATTTATACCATGTGTTTTCATTTGATTTGAGCTTCTCTGTGAATACGTATACTAAGTTTCAGCGAAAGAATGGATAATACAAAAGCATCATAGAATTCCATCTTTTTTTGCCCAGCCCTAGAAAAGAGGGTAAGAATTCAAGAAAAAGGGTGAGTGAACTCTTCTCACATCTTTTATTATACTTTAGATTAATTTTAACCTCTTTGAAGCAATAAATAGCCTTTGAGAGTCGAGAAATAAAAAAGAAGCTCGCCAGTCATGTCGACACAATTAACAGGTCGATGAGTTGAAAAGGATGCTACAAAACCTTTGAAATGAGAGAGGTTATAGCCTCCATGAATTAACAATTAAAGTGAAAGAATAAAAATTGATAAATATAAGTATGCATAATTCAAGTAATCTGTGCACTCATATTATTAAATGTAATTTTGTGTCACTGAGAGGCTTAATGTTCATTACAACATCAATTTCCTCTAAAATAACTATTGTCTACAATGTGATATAATTCAAAAATGCATTTTCCATGTATATCACTTGAAGATTATTATGCAATTCATATTTACTGGTTTCCGTTTGCATTTATGATAGGTTTTCAAATACCAATATGGTAAAGAACCTCACTTGTACAAAATGCCATGATGAAATAAACACTTTGCAAAACCAGTGCTAAGAATTTGAAAGAGGCTGCAGCTCTCAAGCTTCCAGATTTATGTCCACATTGCTTTTGATTAATATAACAGGTAAATTCGACTTAACTATTCATCACAAGTGCATAAAGTCTTTGTAAACTATTTCTTCGTGATACAAAAACAGAATAAGTGCAGCTACCTTCAAAATTGTAAATGCCAATCTTGGAAACTCTTAATTTCATTACATATATATAAAGTATGAAAAATCTTTCTTTCAACATACATTCAATTGAAAAGGGCATTTGAACTCTAATATAACCGTCTTCAGTTGCATACTATAATTTTGGTTTTACAAAAAGTTTTCAATCCCTAGGTAAGCTTTACGTAAATTCTACAACCATCCATTTACAGCACTTCACACATAATTTTTTGGACAATGCCAAAAAATTTGTTATGTAGTAAAAATGGTATAGCCATACAAACAAACAAGTGGATCAATTTTACAGCACAACTTCTCAAAATACTAATGCAGAAATATCTCAAAAGTAAGAATTAAGATACTAATTGAGAAGTAATAAGATTGATTTTTCCTTAACAATTTCAACAAATTAATTGTATCCAATTTATCAAAATTTCAATTTGTAACACTTGGGTTGTCTATTTTAATTATTAATTAGATTCACAGCCTGCAAAAATTATGAAAAATCCTGAAGCATCTACCCAACTAATGACTCCTCCAGTAATGAACATTAATTGATTTTGGCTTTACAATATTATACTTTTAAAGCAAATTTGTAGTATGAGTTTTCTGTGATATACCTTACGATTACACAATACTAAAGCATGTTTTTGGTAGTTGTATTTATAAAGGACAGAGTATATCACTTTCGAAGCACCAGCTGCATCATCATAGCAACATACAAAGAAAAATTTTTTAGTTTGCATGAGGGAGGGAGAAATTTAAATTAAAAACCTAAGAGGGTGTAATCAACATAAAAATAAGCTTGCACAAAACTTTAAAAAAGCGCTCATCGAATCGCAAAGCAGTCGAGAGGTGACTCTCCCAACTACTGACCGTGACCGAGAGTGCTTAGGGTTCAGTGATCAATTCTGGATCGGAGGCTTATCCCCTGTACTGTTGAATACCTTTGTAGTGAAGAGTATTAACATTAAATATAAAAGATATAGTGCAAGTTAAAATTTAAGTAAAAATAACAGAATCTATTTTAAAAGTAGTGATATAATTAGAAGCCCTATCATGTTCATTATCCTAGTTAATAGTGACCAGTATTTATGAGGATGCTATTTAATGGAGGAATTAAATTATGGAATTGAAGTCATGTACTTCAGGTGCATCTATAAAGCAAATACCTCCAAGGAGGATAACTTTATAGCTTTTTTAATTCGTCAATAAATAAAATGTTAAACAGTATTGAGAGAAAAGCAATTAAAAAACTGCATTATAGTAGGTAATGCTGAAAGATAAGGTGACACTACTAGAAATAGAAAATGTTTCTTTGAAAATTGATATTGAAAGGTAATCAACTAATTATAGTTATAATTTTAATAGATGTAAGTGATTATATATAACAATATAAACTGTAAAAATTGCCACTTAAGCTTTGGCATTATTTTTTATTATGATTTGCTTTATGTTTGATATTTGTTCATCCTTTTAATATTTGTTAAGGGAACAAAAATGTCTTCAACTTTGCTCTCAATTGAATATTTTTAAAAATCACAGGATTCTACAACATTCATAATTCAATCATTTTGAGTCTTGAAAGTGAAGTTAATTTTAGAGTAAGTAAATTGCTCAACATTTAGTCAATTCTCGAAAAATATGTACTATGAGGACTAAATATGTATTATGCAGAAAAATATGCAGACTAAGTTGTACAGTTTAAAGTTAGAATCTAAGAGGGAAATCTAGATCTACAGAATTTAATGGGAAATTCTAGTTTTGAATTACGTAAATGAGAAATTGTTTTGACAATAACTGCATTCCGAGCCATTCTTAGAACTATTGCACACTCCGACAAAACTTCCATGGTACCTCAACAACTATAAAAGATTACTCTGCATTTTATCTAAGAGTTAACCAAAAAACCATTTTTTGAAAAGGATAAAGGCTTAGAAGCAACCAGATTAAAATTGACTGGAAATTAAAGTGGATAGCCAAAAGTTTAAATTAATGCTGCATAAAATCTGGCCCTTCGGACATTTCCAGAAGAGCTTGCAATGATTTTCCTTTCAGACAATCAGGAAACAAAAGGATCATGTCTAAGAAAAAATGGGTGTAAAAGAAATCCAACCAGTGACAAAAGTTCTCTTGAAAAGGAAAGAACAAATGAAACTAGGTATAATTGCATGACTAATTGTGTATTATTGCTGTGACTGTTATACAGCCTATCGTACTCGAAAAAGGTATTCAAACACAAATATAGGACATGTACCAAGTTTAATCTAAATACGGGATATACAAATAAAGTTATCAGTTTATTTAGATTTATGCATTTTACTATTCAATTATAGAAAAATAGCTAATGACAGTTATTAGTCATGAAATTGACAGACAATAAGGTATTTAAACATTAGTAAAAATCTTGTACCATTTTTGTCTACTTATTGAGGGAGTTTAGAACAGAATTATCTACATAGAGCTTGAAAATCTTGTGTCCTTTGATGCAACTAACTGGGTTGTTTCTTTCTTCGCTAAGTTTTTGAGGAGTTTGAATTTTAAGGTAAGCTTTTATACAACTTACAGGGGGTCAATTTCACAGTTTAACAGCAACAGTGAGCGACTTTTTCATATATCATAACAAAAATGAGACATTTCCTAAACAATATATTCTATTATCGATGCCATTTTCTGTGACTGATGTTACATAAATTGAGCCATGCATATTCATATAACTAGCAAAAATTTATGCCTTAAAGTTGTTGTCATTAGATAGATTAATCTAAACTAGTCAACAAAGTAATCAATATCTAAATCAGATGAAGATGTTTGTATAAAAGCTTTGCAAATGCGACTAACTTGTAATTTGAATGTGTTTCACTTATCATTGAGAGAGGGTTGAATATGCATTATTATTTGAATACTTACACCCAGTAAGTTCCTAGGAACATATCCTTCCCTGTCATTGTGCTTACTCCACCACCATTCTCTCTCCAAGTCATCTCCTTTCCTCAGCACAACTAACTGGTCACCATCTCTGAATGAAAGTTCGTCTGAGTTTTGACTTTCATAATCATACAGGGAATAAACCACTCCAGCATTCAGTATTCCCAATTTCTCTTGCATGCCTGTGAAAAAATGTAAAATAAATACAATTGTTGGTTAGTTATTTTTATGTATCTTTTACAATTTAAATATTATAAATGTATAGAATAGTTTTGTTATATTCTTTAAACAAATTAACGGTAATTGAAGTAACATTTTATTAAATAAATTAATTTAGTATGAAATATTACACAGTGTGAAGATTAAAAATTTATTTTCTTCACTCACATAATGATCTCGCATATTAATTCTCACATGCTATTCAATTTTTACGTATGCAAGGATTAATTTAACTGTTCTAATAGTGAAAGCATTCATGCTGTAGATCAGTGTTTTTCAGTTGTGGGCCATGGCCTTGGCATCAATTTTATCAGGATGTAACAGATTCTCCTGGGATTTGTCATTTTTGTTTTCTAAGTATTTTTATGAATGCATATTTATAGTAGAAATATTCCGAGGATAATAATATTTGTGAATGTGTTGAAGAGCCAAGACAGAATCCCCAAAAAGCATCTGCATAGCAAATGTCAGTGACCAACCAGCAAGGAAATATAGATAATTTTTACACTGAAATTGAAGGCAGTGTGCATTTGGTTCTCAAACCTAATACTGTTTCTTGCAAATAAGAGGTACATGATTACTAAAGGGAATAAGAAACTAGTGTGATGGCATCTAATTTTCTGAAAATTACATTTTATATTGACGTATACACAATAATTAAAATGCTTAGGTAGTTTTTAAGGATACTATATGAACATGCAAAACGATATCTACCTATATTTATACTTTAAAAGTAGTAGATTCATACCTTAAAAGTAGTACTTTTAGCATATTCAACATAATTCAGTTTAAAAACGCGATCACATTAAGATGTCTAATTATACTTGAAAACATTAATACAAAATATTGTCTGTGTTCATATGAGTGGAAAATAATATTAGTCAACAGTTTCCCAACAAAACACAAATACTTAAAATATAATGTATATTATGCATAACTTTTTATCTATATCGATGTGCTATAAAGAAGATTACTTACTGTACAAGTATTCAGAACACCCATCAAAGCCTTCTTCATCCTCTTCACATTTTTCTGCTGCTGTCTCATGGTCACTTAATGTAGTGGCAAAAATACAAGCTCCTCTTTCAACTAGGTATTTTACCATGGCTAGGTTATTGCAAGATGCAGCACAATGCAGAGGAGTCCTAAAATGGAAAATATAACATTTAAAGATATGATAGAAGCATTTAGCATAGAATGGATAAAAAGAAATACAAAATCTGATCAGGAAGTATGACATTTTTTATTGTTTCAACCAGTAAAATCTCAGTTAGGACTTAGGGACTTCTACGTTCAATCTTTTTACAATTCTTACCCTTGATTAAGGTATAACTTAGGCAGGCGATTTTCAACCAATTTCCTCTCATGTGTCACCCATAATCTAATTACTAAACTACTGCACCATAAATAAAACATTTTTTTAGTCTTGATTGATGTACTAAAACAATATCATCCCCTGTTTGCTCCTAACAGCTTTTAAAAAATATCTTTGAAACAATTCATTTATACTTTGAAATAAAAAAGAATAATACTCAAAATTGTTTATACAGGTATCACTAGAAATAATTTATTAACACACTTGTTAAAGGTTTAAAACTAAGCCATCAAACTGAAATAAATCTTACAATTTAAATAGCATCATCACATGTACCATTCTTGCAACACACAGGTTGAAAATTACTAACCTAGACCAAGTGCAAAAGACCATGTTGTACAGCAATCAATTCCTGAACATCCAGAAGTCCCACAGATGCCAATACATTCTAAAGTATGAGAAATTGCTGGGGTTGTGGAACATGGATATGTTGGATAGTTTTTAACACCTCTAATGAAAGTTATGAATCTTGTGTGCCCGGTTTTAAGCAGTGCCAGAGCATTTCTTCAGTTACTGCTAGTAGCTGTTATAGTTGCACATGTATTTTGCATTAATTACATTTTTGTTTTCAGCTAAAATAACTGTTGCACAAGACATGCTGCAATGCAGCAATGTTAATCCTGACTTCAAGGGAAAAGTATTGATTACAGAGTTGAGCCTTTGCCTATGGACCTACAGTTTAACTTAAAACAACAGTAATCATCTCACTGGAAAACATCAGTCTTTACAGACAAATACAGAAATCAGGAAGAAATTTGCAGCTCTTGTTAAAAACTTTTTTGATCACCAGTTCATCATTATGCCCCTTTAGGGATACACTGTCAACAAGAAATATTACCTGACTGTCATCCATTACTTTAAAGTGATCACAACTCAGAAATTGGTGACTGGTCGCTTCTCATTCAGAATCTTTTTGGTCAAACACTATACAGGTTGGGTAGGCAAATTTCCTAGCTACCATTCAAAGGGGAAAAAGAGACATGTGACAAAAAACCTAGTTGTTTGCTTGTTAGTTAGGTTTTATGGTGCAAGGGCAACATTTGGCCAAGCTGTGTCCTATACAAGACGTTAAATAAACTGATATAGAAGAGACAAAGTACCTAGAGATGCCAAAATGTGACAATGAAAAGTGCAGTAGAAATGGGAGAAGTGTGTTGACAGAAAGAGCCTAATTTTGATGGTTGGTTTTTTGGGTGTTATAATGCAAGGACCACATTTGGCCAAGTTGTGTCAAACAAGGTGTCTATTTTGAGAGGACTAGGTTTGAACTAAGTATGCAAAGCAGTTGTATTTTTCTGGCCAAAGGTCAGATATATTTTGATCAAACCTGTTAAATAACTGAAAAGTAATAGCCTACCATCCATCACTATCTTGGGCATTGACATCACAACCAAATTCCACAAGAAATTTTACTATCTCCAGATGACCAGCACAGATGGCATTATGAAGAGCAGTTATTCCTTCATCGTTGGCAGCACTAGGATTAGTAACCTGAAAAAAATGTAGAATACATTAGCTTCGCTTTATAAAGAAGTTCTAAAACAGAAAATGCTTTGAGAAATAATTAGTATTTCATAGAACATCAATATAAGTGTTTGAAAAAATTATACATCAACTTGTCTATTGAACACAGCAATTTGATAAAATATCAACAAGTGCTTGAAGGTTTGAACTCTTCAATAAAAAGAAAAATTGCACCCTTTTAAGGCATTTCAAGGATATTTTTTCATTATTTTAAGTGCTCGTGAGTGCATAGGTGAAGCTCTCATAAGTGCTAGCTTTGGGTTTCACAGACCAAGTTTAAAATCATCAATTTTCAGCAAACCTATACACATTATGCTCTTGACTTTTAATGACAACCTTGCATGAGTATCATTGTTCTTGGTGTTGGAACACAAATGAAATAAAATATACAGTGTTCTTGTAAAACTAAGCTTTCAAATTTTTAGACTTTCAGCAAATATTAAAGTACTTAAGGGCTCAATTAAAATGAAAAATCAATCCTTTTTAAAGCATGTGGGAGCCTTATTTAATATGCGTTAAATGCAATAAAAAATTTTTATAGAGAGCATATCTAGTACATTGTAACACAAATGAGGTATTTGTGGCATCTTAACTTATACCAAAACTGGTCACACACAGGTATTAACTCTTCTATGGTAAATTGGTAGCAAATCGATGTTAATTATTAAAGGTAGATTTTTCAAGTAACTTTAGAAGCTGATTATAATAGTTAACAAAATATGGCTTATAATTTCTATCATTCTACCCTTACGAAAATTTTTGAGTTCCATATAATTGTATATATTTCTATAGAGAAACGAAATTTCGTTTCTATAGAAAAAAATTCTACAGAGAAAACGAGCTCTGATTCTACAGAAATGTATTTTTATAGAATTCTATTGAAAAGTAAAGTCGTGAAACAAAAAAATGAGCTTCTACAGATTTCTAGGTTTCTACACATTCTATAGAGATTTCTAGACTTTCTATTGAGGTTATTTTACAGAGCTTATAGAAAAATGGGACATAATTCTATAGGATTCTATATACTACATTCTATAGAATTTTTCGTAAAGGTAATATTCAACTTTAAAAAACACAGCACAATAATGAATAAAAAAGATTCAAGGTAAAGCTGTAAAAAAACTATAAAGTTGCTAACTTCTTTAGCAGTTTTCTTCACAAGCTCCAGTTCTCCTTCAAGGGCAGCATCCAATAGGAGAGCCAAAGGATCGAAACTGACCCTTCGAGGGTTTTTAACTGCCCCTTTCGTTTTCAAGTTTCCTTTCTTCACTCTCCGTAGGGCTGCCCCAACTGGTGTCCGGTCCGAAAACTGTTCAATGTCGGAAGCACTTCGATCTGTGGAATCTGGAGACAGGGAAGATGATTGGACAGAACTGCTTTCTGCGGGTGAATCTGGCGACGAAGGTTTCATTTCTTGGTCTTCTGGAAGTAATAAGATTTTTTTAAACTTTCATAATAAATATTCATAACACACAAACAACAAAATGATGCATAGATATAAATTAAAAAGACAATGTAATTGCAATTCCTGGTTAAGAAGTTTGAATACTAAGCATAGAAAATTAATTTACAAATTAGAGATAATTTTAAATTTGCGTAAACAATCAAATAAAAAAACAATATCAGGCATGTTCAAAGATAGTTCCTTTAAAGATAGCGAATAGGAAATAAACCAACTAATTTCTTATGTATCTTGCAGTTGTGTCTCTGAATACAAAATTCTTTTGGTGTATAGTTAAAAATTCATTCTGAAATGTATTTGTAAAATGCACCATTGATAATACAATTTATCCATTTCAATTATCTATTATTTCAATCAACTATCTATCTATCTATATCTATATCTATATATATATATATATATATATATATATTAAACGAGTAAAATAAAATACATTTAGTGGGCTACACCCACTTAGCAACTTGAAACATCAATGAACCTAATTTAAGCTACAACTTTCAAAGTTTGAGTTGAACTTGATTGGAACATTGAAAATAACAGTTTAATGACCAATACTTATTTCAAAGAATCAGATGAAATGAATTCACAAACTCAATTCCTAAAATATGTTTATTGTAAATATTCAATTCTATTGCCTTACCCTTTTTTACATGATTCATTTTTTAATTCTTCTCAAGTATAAAGACCCACTAAAACTTTAAACTTGCATGACCCCCCCCCCAGTTCTGTATAGAAATCAATTCTTCAAAACGAAAATCTAAATACAATAGTAAAAGTGTACTTCTAGTATTCAGAAAACTAATTTTTTATAAGTTCTTCCCATTAATTTAAAGATCTAAAAATATTTAATTACTTAAAAGGTTTGAAAATAATTAATAGATATTCATCGCATGAACCACTTTTTTATATTTTTGAATGTCAACTAATTTTTTCAATGAATAATTCAGGTCACGGTAGATAACAGTTTGTAGAGTCAAGGATTAACAACTGGAGGGTTAGGAGTATGAAACTTGATCCAACCAAAGAACGTTATGTATCTGGGGCTAGTGCACATTAAATCTGCCATGGTCTCAAATGTCCTTATGTTGATGTGGTATGGAAGTTTGGAAAGTAGGGTGCCAGCTCAGGTGTGAATCTTGTCATCTGACTGATTCAAAATTTTAAGTTTTTGTCCTCAGATTTTTCTCTTCTGAACTGATTCTAGACTGTTGCCAATAGCCCGTTATGTTTCCCCAGTACAGCATAAATTCAACTACCTACCAACCAATAAATAATTCAAAATAATGAATTGGCATATATTGTAGGTGCATGAAAAGTAAATATGAATGTGTAGGTTGCAAATTGAAATACATAAATTGTAACACATGGTGCATTTTGCACATATAAATTTCAAGAATGAATTTTTAGCTAAACACCAAAAGAAGCATGCAATAACCAACACATGCCATCAGCTTTCAGTCTTTTGCAAGCATAATGTATTGTGCAAAATTAACAGGGTAGTTAAAAGAAACTAGAAAAGGAATAGGTTTTGGAGATGCCAAATGAAAAGCTATTGCAAAACTAGATATTTAGCTTACTGGTTTTATCAGTCAAGCTGTTTGGTAAGTTGGATGAATTTTTTGGTGAATGCATCTCATTTTCGGAAGTCTGTATCTCCAGATTGAGAAGCTGCAATTCGTCTTGCGAGAATGGACGTCGCTTTGAACTTAGTGAAGAATCCGTTCCATTTAAGTCCGATGGAGCAGGTTGATTTTCAGGGAAGTAAAATGCGGGAGGCATTCCGATACGTCGATTCAGTGATATGTGCACATTGTTAGTTTCTGTGTTGCTGTTTGAGGAGTGGCCATTCATCAGAGGACGATTTTGTGGGGAGCTGCGAGCTTCACTTTCAGAATTCGAACTCGGATCAGATGCATCCGTCTTCAGCTGCATGTGATGTCCATAGACGGAAGGTGCTAGACGCTGATGTAAGCTTGGAGGAACTTGGTTGATATGTCTGTAAAATATTTATACACTGTATTTAAGTGCATCCATAAATCCCTGATTGACATAAACACATCACATAATTTTGAGGCTTGGTGCTTTTATGGCACAGAATAGTTAGTTACAAGTATTTTGACTTACAATTCAGGAATCAAGGATAGATAATTAATATTTTTAATCCTAATCAAAAAGGATTTTAGACAAAACTATTTAATACGTACAATCCCCCATCCCAAAAATATATATAACCATTCGAAAGATTAAGTATAGCATAAATATATTGAAAATAGCTTAAGTCATTCAATAAGATTTCTTTACAATTTTTAATACCATATGAAATGACTAAAAGAACTAAATACAGTAAATGAATAACAAATTGTATTGTAAACTCATTTAATACCTAATACATACCAGAAACTAATTATCAATAAAATCTTTTGGCAAAAAATTAATTTTCAATAAAATAGAAAAAATGTAGCTTTCGAAAGTAAGTATCTATGTACATTTATTTTACTGTTAAGCACACAGCTAAAAAACTTAAACACTGTAGTTCTTTAGAAGAAACCAAAAACATTAGCATCATTATAATTTAGGACTACCCTTACTTTTAAATATACAGAAATAAGTATCAGGTAATTATTTTAAATCAACTCATATCTAAAGGCCTGTAGAGTAGAATGATGTCAAAACTTTCATGTAAAGCTAATTATTATAGGATAGAATTCCCTGAAGTGCCCTAATGAGTACTGTTTAATTGTCCAGGCATTAGAAAAAAATACCATACAATATTTTTACCTCTTTCCATTGTGCAATTATTCACATCACTCAAACTCCCTTTTCTCGTATTTTGCATTTTTGTTATACATGTATTTTTACCGACTATTTTATGTTCTAAAATAGATTTGAAATAAATTGCTTTGCTAAGCTTACATACCTACTTGCATCACATTACATTAATTTGTTTAATTTTTTTCGCATCAAATTTTATTTCAATTGCTTGATTTTGGCCTTCAGTACCTAAAAAGGGAAGAACTGAGGGCTATTTGTGAAGGAGCACCTATGGACAGACCGCTATTACTCCTAACAGGAACTACCATCAGCATCCATGCCACTTACAAATCAGGATTTGAACTTGGGACCTATCTTATGACTACTTTATATTCACATTAAATAATTCCCCTACTAATGAAGCATTGCCATTCATGTACGATGTATGGTATATTGATGAATTGAAGATGTAAATAAATTGAGATTAAAATTTGAGAAAGATTACTGCTAATGAAATCTAAAATAATCAGGCAAAAATTAAAATGTATAGAAAATTCAGATGCTAACATAAATTAGCTCATATTAGCTAGACATTAACATAGCAAGCAATAAGTATCATAATCTGGTAATGAATTCCTAAATTGTATTAAAGGTAAATTGTCGGAATACACTGGCCAAAGGATCTGAGTAACCTTATCTGGAGTCAAAATATACCCAGTTTCACACAGAAATACAAAATAGGCAGAACATATTTTACCGTGAATTTTCTGAAGTGCGAATGTCTCCTTTCAAAACTGATATTGCTTGATCCACAGTATCTGGTTTTGGTGGATTATGTACAGCACCATGAAGTTGGCGTGGAGGTGGCACAGGTTTTCCAGGAGTACCAGGTTTTGGAGGAACAATAGGTTTTTGTCCTGCCAGTACATTCTCGTTACTCCTTGACCGAGCATAACTATAGCTAGGTGCAGGGTGCTGTCTTGCTGGTGTTTGAGGTACAGTTCTTGACACTCCAGACTGTCCAGAGGTCATAACAGTTGGTGGTAATACAACCTGATGATTTGGAAAGCTCACTGGTGTTTTTGGTCGTGCCGTTGTAGGTGGACCAATTGAGTTAGGTTTTGGTTGTGATGCTACAGCCTGTAAATATTAAGACAAAATAGAATTATATATTATTAAATCATCAATCCCACATAACTATAATGATAGCATTGAAATAATTTATAGTAAAGATAAAAACGGTAAGTAGAATTTATTCAAGTACTTCTTGCACCCCTATTTTTTCAAAGATACTAGCAAGAGAAAAAAAATATTAATTTATTTCAACCCCTCAACATACTCATTCATATATCCAAATTGTTTTTGTAAAATATATAACTGCTTAACCTTCAGTTTATGGCTATCAGGGCAACCATACCCAGGATATCAATCTGGAGAGGGTATTTTTATCATAAGCTCTTTATTAATGGATGATTTTAAAATTTAAAAAATTTCTTTGAAATATAGAGTACTCTGAGTGTTACTTAAAGACTAGTTTTAGAATATGTTACCTAGACTAGTTTGGGAATATGTTTCCAAGAGACTAATTATGGTGTATTACCTAGCGACTAATTACGGAATGTGTTAACTAGAGAAAGGTTTTGGAGTGTTACTAAGAGACTATAGAGCATTACCTAGAGACTAGTAGTTTTAGACTGTGTTACCTAAAGACAGGTTTTAAAGTGACTACTCCAAGACGAATAGAAGCTGCATTGAAAACAAAAGGTGCCAATATTTTAAGGAAAAATATTAAAATTTTAAATTATTTTATCCAATCCTAGTAAATGAGAAATGGAGCACTTTTGTAAATGGGCTGAAAGCAATGAATAAATATTTGTTGACTGCAAGGAGAAAATATCAAAACAGCTTTATATGCGATTTTTAAAGAAGCAATCAATGAATTAATAAGGATATTTCTTTGCTTTTTATACGATCTAGGAGTGGCTAAAATCCCCATAGCCCTTAGGTCAAGCATGTTTGATAAAGGTTAAGCATGTTTGAATTGCTTCATAAAAGTAATGTATATACTACAAATTACTATCTAATGATCCTTCATTTTATTTAAATAAAATCCAGAGTAATCCTAAGTAGAACTAGCAAAATATCTGAGATAAGTAAGTTTTAATTTGGTATTATAGTGTAATAAGTAATATCTCAAGTTTAACAGGGAAAACATTATTTCACTGACGTATTGCTAACAAGTTTCTCTCAAATTGTATACAATATTTTGGAAAATAGGTGATCCTTTTTGTTCAAGGAATAAAATCATTGATGATTATAAATGTGTATTTACAAAAATGTACGTACATTTGTACTACCAGAAACTGAAATCCCATTTGTTATTCTTTGTGGTGGTCCTCTAGTTGTTGAGTTGTTGGAAGGAGAAACAAAAGGACGTGGGGATAGAGCATCCCCATTTCGAGATGAAACAAGTTTATTTGAAGGGGAATGCAAGCTTGGAGGTTCTGGATACGGAGGTGGTCCTCCATTTTGGAGAATATGTTTTTCATCAGTTCCATTCATATGGGCATTCTTTTGATTGTTATCAACATTGCCACCGAGAGGGAACTTCGTATTGTAAGGAAGAGTTTGGTACTTAGGATCTTTTTTATTTGGGGTAAACTCTGAGTCACTAGGCACTTTCAAATCGTCTCTTATCAGCTCTACTTCTTGTGCTGCCCGTTTAAGAGGCTCAACGGCTGCAATGTTGGGTCTGGGCCGACTGCGACTGGCAACGTGCAGTTGGTTGCTCAGTTGTTGATTTAGCAGTCGCTTCCTTTGCAACCGCTGCTGGAGTTCAGCAATGCGTTGATCCATTTGTGATATTTCTGACTGCCGCCTTGCTAGAGTTTCCCTCTGCTGTGCTATTCTTGCATTTTGCTGCTCATTTAACTTGGACCGATACTGAAATAGAAACAAAAGGATGTATTACTAAAATGGAAAAATAAAGACGTGTAAATAAAAGATTTTAAAAAATGGTACACTAATATTCAAAGAAATCAAATTATATTGAAGAAATTAATCTCATTTTTAAGAACTTTATACAGGATTAACTTCGTTTTTAAAGGAACACAAAACAATAATTCATAAGTCACTGATGATTTGTAAACAATGCTAAACGTATGTATTAACCCTTTGAATTCCATAAGACTAAAAAAATATTTTTGGGAAAAAACTTTGAGGTTGGAGGACCTTATATTAATGTGTTTTGCACAACACAACACAAAACAAAATATTTTTTACTTTTGAGGGAAGGGGACTCCTTATGTCTTATTGTCCATTTAGCCTTAGACTGTCTTACTACCCTCCTTGATATCAGAATATCAAATAAGAGAATATTTATATATCTTAGAAATTTTAATATATCTAGCTTGAACCATTTCAAGGGGAGGGATGCCACAAGTCACAGACATATATAATAAGCAATCAAAATACGTATTGATCTTCAGATTATGGTCATATTACAGGGTGACCTGTAAAGTCCCTTAAAGCCCTTTAAATTTGAAACAGAGTCTCGTATAGTCAAGAAAGTAACGTGTACCAATAGTAAAGTGACCATGCTGAATTTACTGAGACAGTTTACAGCGCTCCTAGCGGCAAAATAAGGAAATTAAAAAAATAACTCGAAAACTAAAGGATATCGGCCAAAAAGTTGAATTAGAAAAATGCGAGCAATACCATAATAAAAGCACAGGAAAAAGTTCCATGGAGTTATCTGTAAAATTCGCGGAGATATTCGTGATTGAAATTTGTATATATAATCTGAAGATCAATAAGTATTTTTGATTGCTTATTTCTCTTTTGAAGTTTTAAATTGGTTTTACATTTGAATTGCATAACTAATGGCTAAATACCTTGTAAGCTACCATAACAAAATGGTTCAGAATGATTTCCCCTCAGAGATGAAAGAAATATTTCATTCTAATTGCAACATCGGATGAATAATGTGATGTTTTGTGCTAACTGAAACGTTTTCTAGCAAAAGGACTTTGGGATCTATAGATTTAAATATAAAATGTTTCTCAGAAAATCACTCAAGGACAGAATTGGTAACCTTATTCTAATGCCAGTCTAGCATTTAACAAAGACACTTAAGATTCACACCCAAGTGCAATTTGACAAAATAAAACAAATACCATC
This sequence comes from Meta bourneti, assembly GCA_933210815.1. Lineage (NCBI taxonomy): Eukaryota > Metazoa > Arthropoda > Arachnida > Araneae > Tetragnathidae > Meta > Meta bourneti. Next base: position 70,841,730 of record OW119929.1, on the reverse strand, counting down.
AGTAGTATACGAAGATGGCATTAATGCAGTTAACAAGATTTTGCTGGAATAAATACAAATAATTTAGCTCTTACCCTTAAAAAACGTCCAAGATTTTATCTCTGTTGAAATATATTATTCATAAAGACAGGCATAAAATAAAAATAAGTTTTTATTTACCAACAATTCCCTTTTCAATTTTTGAAATTCCATAGCAGCAGGTGAAGGGGCTGTTCCATGCTTGAGACCAGCAGTGTCCCCTCTTCGAACATCTTCCAACTGCCTTGTCAGCTCTTCCACCTTGGCCACTGCCATTGAAAGCTCCTTCTCTTTCTCATTGAACAATGCTCGAATTGATTCCAACTCAGCACCTAGAACCATGGAAGTAATGTGAAAATTAAATTTAATTACACTGAAATTAAAAACCATAAAGATTTCTTGAAATTATTCTTTATCTAAAAAGACAAAATAAAATAAATAACCATTGTTTGTTCGCATACATTGCAGTCAGTTGTGACACAATATTTTATTGTGCTCATTGAAAAACTATCCAATTCCTGAGATATTTATAAACACACAAGAAAATGCAAAGTAATCAGTTCTAAAAAGCAATAAGAAATTCCATTTAATAGATGGTGTCTACAGGCAATTCAAATCAGAGGGGCCATATAGATTGCTATAAATTTAGGGTAAATCATGAACGCAGGCATAGCTAAGGGGAGAGGATGGTTGGGCAGCGGCCCTGAACGTCAATAAAATAATTGGATTTTTCTTGGAGAAAATATTTAAACTTTTTCACACAATTATGTCCTTGTCAACTGAAGTATATTCCCAGTGCTATACACATGGAGTAAATGCCTTTCAGGCACTATCTTTAGAATACGATGCTTAAAAAGGCAATTTTACCATTCTATGTAGCTCCCTGCAATTGTATTACTATTCAGAAAATAGAAAAGACAAAACAAAATTATCACAAACGCCTGGAGAGAACAAAACAAGACAGATGGCGCCATGGTTAATTTCTGTCGTGAGGACTCATTGACAAGAGCCGGTAACAAAGCTCAGCTTTTTGCTGATGTTTATACAAAATCCTTTTTTAATTGTAATCAAAAATGATAGTGATAATTTTCAAAATATAGAACTGAATATTCCGCCCTAATTATTAACCCATATCACTCCAAGAATATTATAGGATAAGAATATTATAGGATGTATAAAACTCTGGCTTGCGCTTGGCAACATTTCTACCGGCTGGAGTGATAATGGTAAAAATAACTTTATCTTCATTTTTATTAATAAATTGTGTTTTAGACGGGTAGTATTCAACTGCTCCGGTTCCAAAAGGTTTAGCTCTGCTTCTGACCATGAACTAAACCCAGTGGAGTAAACAGCCAATTTTCTTTGATTAAAACACACTTTAGTTTTTGAGGACATTTCTTTCAATGGGTACATGATAGAAAATATGGCTACTCAAACAAAAATGTGACAGAATGCCATTTATGATTCTAAATGAGTAGAACTAGCAAAGATGATTAATGCTAACTTTAAAATGGCAGATGTTTGTATATAAGCATCAGATCAGCTTCAACAAATGCAAAAAGGAAATGTCAACGATCAAACTCCAATTAAAAAATTAGAATACAATGAAATATGTTGAAAGATTTGAAATTCTAATTTATTATGAGAAATTTTCCTTTTGTGTATACATTTAAAGTAACGGCACAAAATTGCCTAATCAAAAGGTATAAATTGAAATATGTATACTTTATTCGCTTTGAAAAACATCCGTCTTCTTATCAAAGAGATACAAACTTAAAATGATTTAAAAAAGAAATGCTGAAGAAAATGGTAGGTAGGTAGTTAAAAACGTCGTACTGGAGCAACACAACGGGCTACTGGCGACGGTCCGGGAATAATTCCTTCGGGAAAGATCAAGGACAACGCCTCGTAATTTTGAATTGCGGTCAGATGACGATGGCTGAAGAAGATTTATCGATTTTAAAGAACTATAAAATAAGAATGCATTCTTAAAATTTGCAAGGTTAGATAGAGAAGTCAAAGTGACCATCGTGGTGAACCAGAAGACTTGACAGCTAATGTAAACGAGTTCCGGTTTAAAAACTGGTTTATTTGTTTACATGAACTGAACTCGGGCAAGCAATACATTTTATTCCTTTCCTCCAAAGATGTTACTCTTCCTTAGCTCACATCATAAATTAAGAAAACTGTTACGCGTATCCGTTCAAGGAAATCTTATCAAAGTTGCAGGTTCAGGAAAAGGAAAATGTATTGTTTTAACCTTCCTATTCCGCAATTCATTTTTTATAATGCATATAGATCTGGAATTAAAACATGCCTGTGTTAAAATACGAAAACATTGTTATCACTTTCTTGCAATCTAACTCACCTAAATGTTACTTTTTAAGGTTTCGTTGCGTTTAAATTCTTAATAATATATCGGAATTACATCCAAATAAAATGTTTGTCGATTAGTTAATAGAATTTCTAATAGATGGCAGCACGATCGGCAAACTGAAGTTTCGGTTTTAGTCCTAAGTTATTCTTTGCAATTTGTTGTTTTTAAAATTATCGCAGCTACAGAATACCTGAAAGAACACAGCAAATGAAATCAATCAAAATTATAGAGTTGTAATTTTTCGTTTGGTAGCAACTCTATGGGGGTAGTTTACATCAATTATACCTGTACAACTGGTTTTAGAAATTTGTGAAAAATGAGAATATGTACCTACACCAGGGGTCGCCAAACTTCTTTGACCGTCGACCCCTACAAGAGTTTCTGGATTTTTTATCGACCCCCTTTATTTTATTATTACGTAATTATAATAGGATACGCAAAAAATGACGCGTATGTGAGTTTTTAAATTGTTTATTTTATAGTTAGTGTTTATTGTATGTATAATATAGTATAAATTATTATATTGGCTTAACGTCAAAGAGACACGTTTTGTTTGACGTCCTTCCTAACATTGCATATTTGATAGGAGGGATAAATAATACATAAAATATAAAATTTAATTTAGATAACAATTCAAACTTCTTATATATATGAAAATAAGACTTTTATTAACTTAGTATACAATTTACTAACGTTGTCAATATGAAGGGTATGCTTCGTGACTCTTGACAAGATTAGCAATGTTGAGTTCAAAATTAGTAAATTTCAGCCTTAAATCGCCACGGAATTCTATATCTAGTTTATTTCTTTGTTTTGTTAAAATTGAATTAACATGGTTGAAACCAGCTTCAACCACGTACGAGCTTGGAAATGCAAGCAAAAAGGGGAGTACCACTTCAGAAATTTATATATATTTTTCTACATTTATATTCGTCCAAAAGTAACTTAGAGTCCTATTTTTAAAAAGCTTTTTAGCTTCAAGATCAACTGACAATTCAATAAGTTTATCTTATAAGTTACATTCGATATTTTCAATATCCGCAGAAAATGACGTGATAACCCAATCTGGAATGTGCATGTTTTCAAAATCTGCAAAGGGCAATTTAAAATCATAGCTCAAATTTTGAAGATGCTTTGTGTATATTTCTGTCTTCATCTTTTACTTTCAATTGTCGCAGATTCGAAAAGTACTGAAAATCGTTCCGTAACAATGATGGTTTAAATGAAGCTAATTTAGCTTGGAAGCCTAAAAGAATCGTCCGAGCTTGAATAATCGTGACACTTTTACCTTGAAGACGGGTCTACATCATTAAATTTTGAAAATAAGTTCGCCAAGTAGAAGATACAATTCTTATTTCTCTTCATCAACAAATTAACATCTGTAAGAAACTCTAGGGTTAAGTCGAACAACTCAACAAATCTTTGTAGACTTGCACTTCTAAACAACCATCTTACTTCAGTATGCAATAATTGGTTTGATACTTCATTTTTTTCCCACAAAATTTGGCAAACAATGGCGATTTAAGAGGATATGAACTCTAATTTGATTAATAGGTTAATACTCTTAGAGCGTCATGCAGTTCGTCACTGAGTTTTTACCACCAAATGGTTTCGATGCAACGCAGTGAATAGTCCCTATACTTTTTCTTTCAGAAGGGCAGCGGAACCTCTATAAAGACCCACCATAGCAGGTGCGCCATCCATGGGTACTGTCATATTAGTAAATGGAATATCAGACATCGACATCCGTTTATTGGTAAATACGTCATTCTGGCCTACTTGATTGGCCTCCGTAACTATTTTCATGACCTTGGCTCATCTTGCAGGTCCTATTCATGTTACTTTCCTACGATTCACTCTTAATTGCGTTGTCATTCAGGATGGAGATAATTCAAGTCAACCGAATTAGTTATTACCCGTACAACGATGTCTTATATTTTTCTATCGACCCTTAGTAACGTTATATCAACCCCTGGGGTCAATATCAACCACGTACATACACGTGTTACACAGAAATCAGAATGGTTTTTCTTGTTAAGGAAATTTCTAGAGCAGAAATAGGCGCTTCGAAGGAACTTTAATTTTCTAGGATCCTTTTCCTTGGTATCGCGGCATTTTAAACATTTCAAATATCTAGTACTATTTATTGCAAGATATTACAATCAGTATTTGTAATAGCGGCTTCATGGAATTTAGAGCACTTTGCTTCGGAAAATGAAGAGCAACTCGACATCATTAATCAATCTTCATTTCATGTCATCACCATGAAGAATAGTTAATATTGAAAACATCTGGGTTTTCAACAATTTTGAACTGTTCTAGATTTGTTAGGATATATTTATAAGATTAATCATGTGTGCAAGGAGGTCGTAATTAAACTGAAACTAAGTCATTTGTAGCTCGATCCAGCAACCGAAATTGTACCAAATTTGATAGGGGAATTATGCAGACCGCGGAAGAATTCCTCGGGGGGGGGAAGCAGTATTTCTCCAATAGTCGCCATTAGGGGAATGTGGTGCCGCTTGTAATGTTAGTTACAATGGAGAGAAAAATATATAACAAAGGCTGAACTCAACTTAAGTCACCTTTTATTCATCCGTGCGGATGTTTGCTCGATTCAATGTAGCCACCGCTCTTGTGGACCAGAAATTGCATCCCGTGCACAACAATCTGTAGAGCCGAAGCTAACACGTCTGAAAGAACGCTCATCAGAGCCCATGGTACGCTGTCCTTTAAGGTATTGTCAAGTTTGGGACATCACAAAGACGGACTTCCAAGTAACCCCATAGCCAAAAGACTTATGGAGTTAGATCAGGGGAGCGAGGCGACCATGCAATCGGAAAGAAGCGACTGATGACTCTCGCCGGTGAAGTGATGCCGTTGAATCTGCTGAACCGATCGAGCAATTTGTGGTGCTCCATCTTGGATAAAAATTATCTTTTAGAACAACTTTTTTCGCTGAATCCTTCTTCACATGTCTGGTGCCATTCTGATTAATAAATCGAGCTACATGTGACAGAGTAGTGTCATCTTAATTACGGCCACCTTATTTATATCGCAAGTGCGCTTTTGTAGTTTGTATTTCTGCAAAAATAATAAATCACTGAAAAATTAAATAAGAGAATGAAGTCTGAACAAAAAGAGTTCTTTCTGGGAAAATAGGAACAAATAAATGCATTATTTGTTCTGGTGTTAATCGAATCATCGTTGAATATTTTAAATATTGATGGAACTAGGGTGAAATTTTTTTATTTTCTGAGGTTTTGTTGCGGAAATGTTTTTATATAACAAATGCATCCATAAACTTCATCTATTTTATATAGTTTCCATAAAACGAAATACCCTGTAACAAAAGAGCAAAATGCCTCCCGTTAACATGAAGCGAAATCCCATTTTGATTGTTTGAACCAGTAATCAAAAAGTGATTTCAATAATTTGTTTCCTGGTCATCTCTCCTAGAAATCTAAAAATAAAATATCCTAATTTTATTAGCAGGTAACATGAACCAGAGCCATCTGAAAATAGAATGGAATTTGGAGTTCTATGGCACAAGGTTCAGTTTCGCCAGCAAATGTCAGGGACCTCGTGATCTCTCAGTCAGGAAGATGCGTCTATAAGAGGCTTTTTCCTAAAAATTAAATGTAGATGCGCTTGTGGTTCTGCGGTGAACGTGTTAACTGTACGTATTCCAGAAGCAAATTCACTACATTTTAATGTAACTTTTATCTACCGAACGAGAATAACCGGAAGTAAAATCCTCTCTTCCGGTGGTTTGTTTTTCGCTGAAAATCCTTCTCATGTGAATGCTCAAACGCTGAAGAATAAAATCGTTGAGAAAATGAGGCGAGATTAAAATTTGTCAAGGAATCATTTTTGTTTTGTTTTCTGAGAGGTATGCTGGGTGTGCATATGCACGTCGTCAGGAAAAAGTAGGGTCGTGCGGAAGGTGGATATGGTACGCCTACAACTTAAAATAAAAATATCCTGTAATACATTTTCTTATATTGTTTATTTTTATTCTTAGTTCGTCTACATTTATGTTTCTTTAGCGATTGTAATAAAAGGCTGATTTTGACTTTTTTTTATAACGAAACAGCATTTTTTGTTTTTAATTCACTTTGAAATACACAAAAAGCACTATGAAGAACCAATTATTTTTTGGAAAATCAAATATATTCCTGGAAAGAGGGGCGGCTAATTCCTCAGGAACGGATCTGATTCGTCATTAGCCCTATTTAGGAGTGGTCTTTCTTAGAATTGGATAGGAAAACACCTTGAAATGCCGCTTACCTAAATTGTTATTGTTGGATTTATGTTGTTCTACTTGTCCCCTCAAGGCCCGTAACCGCCGAAGCTTTAGTTCCTGTAGTTCTACCCTCTCTCGGAGGTGGCGCAGCCTGTCACCTTCCTGGGCATGCGTCGTCTGTCCCTGGTGGTGGCGGGCCTCCTGCTGTTTCAGGAATTTCAGGCGTTGTTCTTTGGCAACCAAAAGCTGTTGATGGGCCTCGATCTGGTGCTGCTGCCGCGCCGCCATCTGGCGCAGGTCAGCTAAGCTCAGGTCATTGCTTTCCGGGAGCTGAAGAGAGAAAAAAACCTACATTAAGACTTCCAACACAAAACTACTGGTAAACTATCTGAATAATAATAAAGCGGGGCATTTCTAGAAGACATACTAATTTAATCCAATTCATAAAAGTAACCGAGTCTGACCCTTGTTATCAGGTGAGATGATGGTTGGTTGGGTTTTATGGCGCAAGGGCCATACTCGGCCTTGCTGCACCAAACATAAGACAGACAACATCTAGTAATGGATATACAAATACACAAGAAAAGTTTTACTGACAGAAGAAAAATACACCCAGGATAAGTTACAGGAATCAAACCTGCGCCACTTGCAGGTTGATAGAACGGCTGAAGAGAGAAAAAACCTACATTAAGACTTCCAACACAAAACTACTGGTAAACTATCTGAATAATAATAAAGCGTGACATTTCTAGAAGACATACTAATTTAATCCAATTCATAAAAGTAACCGAGTCTGACCCTTGTTATCAGGTGAGATGATGGTTGGTTGGGTTTTATGGCGCAAGGGCCATACTCGGCCTTGCTGCACCAAACATAAGACAGACAACATCTAGTAATGGATATACAAATACACAAGAAAAGTTTTACTGACAGAAGAAAAATACACCCAGGATAAGTTACAGGAATCAAACCTGCGCCACTTGCAGGTTGATAGAACGGCTGAAGAGAGAAAAAACCTACATTAAGACTTCCAACACAAAACTACTGGTAAACTATCTGAATAATAATAAAGCGTGACATTTCTAGAAGACATACTAATTTAATCCAATTCATAAAAGTAACCGAGTCTGACCCTTGTTATCAGGTGAGATGATGGTTGGTTGGGTTTTATGGCGCAAGGGCCATACTCGGCCTTGCTGCACCAAACATAAGACAGACAACATCTAGTAATGGATATACAAATACTCAAGAAAAGTTTTACTGACAGAAGAAAAATACACCCAGGATAAGTTACAGGAATCAAACCTGCGCCACTTGCAGGTTGATAGAACAGCGGTCAAACCCACCGAGCCTCGGTGACCCTAGATGAGATGACGCATCCCGGTACTAACCTCTTTTGAAATATCATTATGCATCCCAAATACTTCATGTTTAACTAACACAAATGTAAAATTTTTTCTCTATTCCTTTGTACACTTTTTGCACACATACATATAACGATTTCACCTTTTTTAGAATATGAACTACAGTGCAAAAACTTTCTACATTTCCCGGAGCTCCTCTAGCCTTCGGGCCATGGTATCGGCGGCACTCCTCAGTATTGGGCTTGCAAAATAGACGCAGTTATCCGGCAATGGTAAGTTGGTATTTGGGGCACGTGGTTTTGAACGAGTCTATTTCGTTAAATTAGGCGATAGGTTAACGTAAATAAAGCATTTTCACAGCTGGCGTATTTAGCGTGGATTCTTGTTCTGAATTTATCATACATTGCAGTGATCACGAGTTGGTGGGGAAAAAACTATGGCGACGTTGAACTATGTTTTTGTATATGGTAGCCCTCTCCCAGCGAGCTTAGTACTTATAAAGTAGACTCGACTAGAGTAATCTGCCTTCGTACCTGAACGCAACTATAAATGATTTCAAAATTTAAAAAGTGTGTATTTAAAACAGTACTTCAAAAAGAAATAAGAGTCTTTGTGCAAGGGAAAAAACATAAAATAGGATAATAGTTCATGCAAGAAGTTTGGGAAAACGGCAATCAATCAATCTTAATTATTTCCAAAAACTTTACAATCTCATAGTAGCAAAATGGAGAACAATAACATTCTAGAAAGAGATTTTAAATTATGAACATGAACATAAGATCTTTTCTCATTCAATTAATATTACCCGAATAGCTGCAACTTTAACGACGTGTGTTCCAAATAACAATCAACAATAACAAAAATCTCCAAACTGAAGGCGCAAAACTGTGAACGTATAGCATTAGTCCATTTAATCCCAGTCAGTCATCATTCATTTTAGATTTTTCCCTTAATAGAACACATTCCTCCTTTTATTTTATGACTGCATCGATTCAGTTTACGCTAATTTTCAGACGTCTAAAATGTCCTTGTCACAGTTTATTTCTTAGTATGCTGAGTCTATGATGTGCGTGTAGTCTAAAATAGCTTATTTTCGTGGCGTAGAGACAAAATGAGGTCAAGAAGGAGTTTAAAAGTCCGGTATAAAGATTTGTTAAGTTTATAAGGACGAAGACGCTTTTGTTTTAGAAACCTGCATAGCTTTAGAAATAGGTAATCGAGTTAATTCTCTTCCAAAGTAAAGGCGAATAGTATAAATATTAAGTCCGTGAAAGAGAAATTGCATTGGACTTGTGTCCCAAACGAGGACTGAATTAAAAGTAGTCGGATTGTCCTCGTTCGTAAAGAATGTTGCCTGCCTGGTAGCTTGATACACTAAGTCTAAACTTTCTGTGCACAATTTCAAGATGTGAGGAAGACAAATTTAAACCGTATTCACATGTATTCACATAGAGATGTATGTCTGCAATTGCCACCCGAATGTTATTGAGCGCACATAAAGGTGCCGAAATGAAAGACAACAAATATGTAAATAACATTTTCATTAACCTTTAGTTTGACAGTTGTATGGTCCGGCTCCCGCGCGGGACAAGGCAGCTGAGTCACGTGATTTTGAGCGAGTCTATTAGTTAAATTAGAGGACCAGTGGTAACGTAAACAAATTATTTCCACAAGTGACGTCTTTAGAACGGATTCTAGTTCATCGTTCGGTGGCGAAAGCGATAATTTCTGAGGAAAGTTTCTGTTTCACACGAAGTCTAGTGCGAAGGCAGAAATGTGTGGTGATTCGTCACACGTCTGTCGGTGTACCGTTTATGATACAATCCCACAACGGATCAACCATTTCCGTTAACGCCCCATATATTGAGTCTGTCAGCCACATTTATACAAACAGGAAATTTCGCAAGAGAATCTCCTGATTATCCAGGATCGGCTCTTCGCATCAACAAGCAGTCATGCTATCCTGATACCCCAGCGACTTTAAGCTTTGTGTCTAGCCATTTGAGAGCCTAGCCCGGTTGGAAGAGTAGCAGATTAGCAACCGGAGGATTGTGAGTTGGTAACTCGATCCAACCAAAGACCGTCGTGTATGGGGGATGATGCACGTTAAATCTGTCGTGGTCTCAAATGTACTCACGTTGGCGTGGTGTGGAAGTTTGGAGATTGGTGTGTCAGCTCAGGTGCTGACTCGTCATCTGACCGTGGCTCAAAATTACGGCGTTGTCCTCGGACTTTTCCTTCGGGACTAATCCCGGACCGGCGCCAATAGCCCGATGTGTTGCTCCAGTGTGACGTTAATTCAACTACCCCACCCTACTATCCAGATATGTTTATAAACTTTGGTTAATATGCTTCACTTACGTCCTCAGCAAAGAAAAAATAGTTTTACTCGGCCAACCAAGTCAATTTTTCACAGAGCAGTCACGTGACTACTAGTCGATATGTTTTTCACACTTTTTGAAGCTTTCAATAGCAACGATTAGTTTATTTTTACTTCACGTCTATGGTTGCTTAGTGCATGAAAAGTAACTGTGTAATGGGTGTAGGCATAACGGGTATAATGTTCTTAAACCCATGAGCTGATTCATAAATGCATCAAAAAGCATTTCAAGTCTGCATCAAGATTAAGAGTGAATGCGGCATGAATGATTCAAAACGTTATGAATTTTGTGTTTGTAATTATTAGGCACAAAGGAGCAAATTAGGACCAATAAAAACACTTCAGTTTGGTCTTTTTAGACACAATCGCACTTTAAATCCTACATATATACACAGGCAACAGCTGCTTCCTCAATGAGAATACTTGTAAATTTTATGTTCCACACGAGAACGGACTTAATCTCAAGATCATGTTTCCCCAAACTTAGTAGGCAAGTCTCAGCAATCATAAACATCTGTTTCAATAGGATGCAAGTTAAAATGATTGGCGGAGCCTGTTGGATTTATGAACTGCACACAATAGGCGAGTTCGCAGGAATAACACAACGAACCGTTGAACCCAGACTTCAGACTGTGAATAAACAGTTAACGTCGTACGGAATGGACAAAACAGAACCTTCAGAGAAAGAATATCCTTTCCTTGAGACTAGAAGTAAAACGTCCGTTCATAATATAGTGCCATTTTATCATGTACGCTATTAAATGACTAATATAGAGGAAACTGGGTTGTAGTGGTATGGGTGACGACCACCTGTCATCGATTGATATAAATAAGTTCGGTACAGATGTTATGTTTGAGTTTTTTAGTTTCAAATAATTTTATGGGGTAGGGTAGTTGATTTAACGACGCACTAGAGCAACCCAATGGGTTATTGGCGACGTCAAAGATCAATCCCGGAGGGAAAGATCCGAGGACAACACCTCGTAATTTGAATCACTCTCAGATATTTTATGGGTACATAGGTTAATTTGCTTTCTGGTGCGGTTCTATTTATTGTTTTTGAGAAAAGGTATCAACACTTAAAGAATTTTGTAAATACTTTTTAATACATACAATAAATTAATGCTATCAACATGATTAAGACGAACTTCAATAAAGAGATATAAAGATTTACCCCTCTACTACGTTGTATTTTCATTGTTTTAGTACATTCTACTTATTTAATATCTTGGTTGGGTTTTATGGGGCAAGAGCCATACCTGGCCAAGCTGTGCCAAACATATACACAGTCAAGTAATGTCAACACACAAAGAGAGGATTGATCCCGGACCGTCACCAATAGCCCGATGTGTTGCTTCAGTACAAAGTTAATTCAACTACCTACCTGCCACACAGTTTACTGACGCAGAAAAGAGAAATACATCTGCGAAGATTCGAACCAGCAACTCGCAGGTTGCTAGCGCAGTGGACAAATCCACTAAGATAAGGAGGTTCCGCAGCTAACGAAGGAAATTCTAGAATTGGAACATGTCCGAAATGTAAAAAATTAATAACATCTATGTTTGTTTATAAATCCTTAAAATGCAATACTGTTTGCCACCGCAATATTCAGAATATAGGATTTCAATCCAATTCTTGCATCACTTTTCTATTCTAGTTTCTTTTAGTTATCACTGTGTCTTAAAGAGGGTAACAAAATAAATAGAATCTCATGCAATGCAAGATTTTGTATCGTCTTGCAATAGGGCTAAGCATTATTTTTATATTTTAAATAAACGCATCATAACAATGCATTTAAAAACTTGGTTGGGTCGGCGTTTATGGCGCAAGGGCCATATTTGGCCAAACTGCGCCAAACGTCTAGATGGACATACAAACACAAGGAAAGTTTTACTGACGCAAATGAGAGAAATACACCCAGGAAGGAATCGAACCTGCGCCGCCTACAGCTTGCCGGGAAAACGCACTGAGCCACGGCGGCCCTATATTTACAAACTTGAATGAATCAATCGAATTTCGGTATTGCTAGTCATCAATGCCAGTCACCAATTCAATCATGAAAATCTCACATTCAGAATTGAATTTGAATCGTAAAATAACAATCCATTCGTAGAACCTAGACCACGAATACCACAGCTAAATCCCATTCACTCAATAGTAAAAACCGTTACAAACAGGAAAGGTCCCTTTGCAAAGCAATTTTTGAAAAATAGCGTCCAAACGTGATTTTGCAAATGGTATGCAGTAGAAAGTGATCGCAAAATGGAAAGTAAATTTGATTTGAAATCACTTAAGGCCAGAAAATCTACAAAATAAATGGAAAGAATTTAAGGGTTTGTATGCGACTGCACAATTTCCCATGCAATGAAAGCAAAATTGTGAGCGAATGCTCTTATCTAAAAATAAATCGGTAGACGGGTAAAACGTTTGTTTAGACACGGTAACTGAGAAAACTAATTTTCAAGCCTTTAGTAGTATAACGTTCTCAGTAAATTTATCACTTTATTCAATAAGAATTTATATAGAAATAATAATGAAAATCGCTTACAAAAGTCTATGTACTCCAGTTACTGTTCTTACATTTAGAATTTAGAAAGCTTTTAGAACAAGCCCGTCAAATGCAAGTGGGCCGCAGTAGCTCAGTTGGAAGAGTATCGGACCAACAAATAAAGAGTTGCAAGTTCGATAAACCAAAGATCTTGCACACGGGGGCTGGTGCACGTTAAATCTGTCGGGACCTCAAATGTCCTCACGTTGGCGTGGAGTAGAAGTTTGAAGCGTGGGATGTCATCTTAGGTGTTGACCTCGTCATCCGATCGTGGTTCAAATTAACGTCACACTGGAGCACCACAACGGGATATTAGCGACGGTCCGGGATCAATCCCGAAGAGAAAGAACCGACAACACCTCGTCATCTGACAGTGGCTTAAAATTACGAGGTTTTCTCCGATCTTTCTGTTCGGGATTCATCCCGGAGCGTCACTAATCAACTACCTACCTATCAAATGTAGGTACTTCAGTTTACGTCGTACTGCTTAGCAACACAACGGGCTATTGGCAATCCGGAAACAATCGTTATGACAGAAACTCGGAATTCACACAGGTAAATATACGTCTGTTGTCGTCTGACAACAATCACAAAAACCATTAAACGCAATGCTTATTTCGGCATTTAGAAGGCTGGGAGTCCACCAAACACCTAATATGCGTTTAATGAAGGGAGTTCTTGGAGAAAATCAAATGTTTTCGAGATGTAGGTAGTTAATTAACGTCGCACTGCATCAACACAACGGGCTGTTAAATGTTTTTGCGTTCATGATGTTCGCACGAGGGCAATACCTCAGGAAATACTCTCATTAGCCTTATGAAAAATATACGCTACATTTTTATTAATTTGGCATCATTGTAAAGATCAGGAATACGTCTTTTTTACTTTGATCCAAGAATGCACTGTCCAGAAATAATGTGCTGCCAACCAAATCCAAATGGAAATTACGCTGTAAGTGATAAGTGCAACCTAGAATACAACTCAGAATGACACTAATTTTTAATGGGAATTTCGACGAGCACTGACAGTAAATTAGCGCAGTTTTGTGCAAAAAGAATGTGAAACCAATTATCGTAGAAGCAAACATTCAGGCACACAAATAAGAAAAAAATCGTCTCAGTTATACAAATGAATTGAAATTCTCTTTTCAAACGCAGTTATTTTTCAAATTGCTTTGTGGGTAGAAGATAATTGAAGCCAATCGACGGCTTTATTATATTACTTTTAAAAATGCTATTCGCACAATGCGAATGCAATTTTTAATTGGTTTTCGCGAATACTTGCTTGTTTTGGAAAAACTAACAGGAATTGCGAATGCCCAAGCTAAAAATTTTTACGAAGATTAAAAACTGAAGAAACTTTTTTAATCAACGGTAATCATGAAAAGGTTATCAATGAAAAGGTTACACGCAAATAAGATGTTTGCTTGGTGGCTTCATGTGGTATTTTTTGATACTCGAGGGATAATTACACAGGGACCTGCTACTCTTAAAGTATGAATATAACTAACTACACATAAGGGCAGATTTAGCTATGCATAGAATTATATTATATAGACCGTTTTACTGTGAGAAAATACTTTTCAAAATAATTTACAGGGTGATTCAAATTCCTTAGCCAAACTTTAAAGCTTGTAGGGTGCACCAAAATAAATATTTTGTGTCAAAGAATGCGTGTCTGCAAATCGTTTTTCTAAAACTTCATTCACAACGCGGATTACGAACGTGATAGAGCATTATAGTGAAGCTCCGACGAAAAGAGACTTGTCATTCTTGTGACCAACTTGTCATCATTGCTATCGTTTTCGGCACCGAATGATAAATTAAGAAACAGAATCCGCGCTTAAGACGCTAGTTGTGGTACAGCTTTGTTTACGTTCTAACTTATTACCTATTTTAAAGAATAAACTCCTTCAAAACCACGAGACTCAATTCCCAACTCGCCGGAGTCGGACTATAAACAAATTCCGAGATGGCTGACATGCCTCTAACGTATGGGGATGTCAATGGAAAAGGAAGAACTGTTCCAAGATTGTATCGTAAACGCTTCCCCAAAAGGTGAAGGCCGAATCGTCAAACATCTGAGCGTTTGCACCGCCAGCTGTGTTAAACAGGAACATTTTATGTCAGCAGGCAGGATGCAGGTCGGCCGAGAAGTTCGAGCACTCCAGAAATGGAAGCCATTCTATACGAGGTAAAGAGAAATCCTGAAACAAATTGTTGGTACTAAACCGAGTGTGAGTGTAATCTGGATACATAATTGTTGGTACAAAAGCGAGGTTGAGAAATCCGGATACAAATTGCTGGTACAAAATCGAGGTTGGGAGAAATCCAGATATCTCGCGTGCTACGTGTACGTGAACTGTTGCACGTAGCCTAGGTGTGAGCCAATCCATTGGCAGCCCGTAGATGTATGTAAGCTATCTCGGAATTCGTACAATGCTCCATCACGCACGAAATAACGAGGTTAAAACTGAACGATTAGCAAACGCGCCAAACAGCGCCCTCTAGCAAATACGTGCAACAGTTGCGGACATGCATTATTTGACAAAAATATATTTATTTTAAAGCACACTACCACCCTTTAAAGTTTGGCCAGGGAATTACGATTGGTCAACGTCAATGAGATAATATACCAAACGAAGATAACCAACATTTTAAGGTTGGTTGAGTTTGTAGCTAAAGGTCCAAGTTCGGCCATGCGGCGTCCAACACAAGACAGAGAACACTAAGTAATGGAACAATGGTTTTATTGACACAGAAAAGAGAATCAATTAATCTGGGCGAATACCCAGATTAATTGTTACAGGAACTGAACCTGCACCGCCTACAATTCGCATTCCTGTCATCCGTCTGGTTTAACACCGAAAATCCCTCTCATTGGACATAACGGACAAGCGATTGGCAGGTAATGCTACAAATGTTTTTGAAGTGCTTAACCCTCTTTGACGAGATATTTTGTCAAATATTTGGTCAATTTTGCTGATGACAAGATACCGCGTCGAGACAAAACTGTCCCTTTTTCTCCAAGGGGAAATGAAGATCCAAGTAGGAAAACAAATTGTCCCTTGCCTAGAACTGGTGATAGTTTGGAACAGGTTTATGCATCACAGGCTGGCCACCACAGGGCAGTTTCAACGCGAAGATAAACCACCATGTGTAATATGGATATTTTATGTAAAATAAATTTCTCGCAAAATACAGCATTAAGAATTTTAGTCATTCTGACGCTGTCACACGAACCAGTTGGCCTTCTCTAATGGCACCACTATTTATCCTTTGTTCTTGAGACACACTTACAGGATAACACTCCGTATCAAAATCTTTCTGAGCGTCGAACTCTCCAGGAGAATTGAAGTTTTAAACCCTTCAGTGTCTTTCTAGAGCTGAGGGCTTTCTCGAGTGAGGGTGGATAAAGGCATCCAAGGAAGTCCCACTTAAAGGCTTCAGCCAGCCGGTAATGCGCTTTCACCCGTCCTCAGGCAAAGGATGTTGTTACGCGATTTTCCAATCCACTCGACCGAAGGATCCGCGGCAAGTTTACATTAATGTCTAGCTATTTCCCATTATGAGACCATTAAAGATTCACCCAAAAGTAGAGGAGGAAATCACTGAACTTATATAAGGCGAGTGGGCAATTTATGTCTGGCTGATAAACAGTTTGGAATCACTCGGGTTCTCATTTTCTTTTGTTTGTATTTTCTGGAACCGATTCGGGGGCCATGTTCTTCATTCGTGATTGCCAGTGAAAGCTTTTTCTTGATGTTTTTCATTGCGTGCGAAGAATTCCAAAAGGGTAAAACGAAAGTCATTTGGTATTCCACTTTCTCTCTTAACCATACGCTTTTCAGCACGAAGGGACTTCACATGTAACTGCATTCACGTGCAAATTGGCAAGTTAGAAATCTGATAGTATATGGTAAGAAATAGGGGTGCAGCTGCACAAGTTCTTTCTGAATTGAGCGAGACGGAAATTTTAAAGCAGGTTTTAAAGTACTGGTGGGTCCGAGGGGAATTTTCACTCTTCCAATGGAACCATAAATAGCGAATTGGAATTACGTTCTTCATTCAAATGGTTAGAGGTAGGTGGTCAGATAGTTATATTAACGTCGCATTGGAGCAACAGAACGGGCTATTGGCGACGGTACGGGATCAATCCAGAAGGGAAAAATCCGATAACAACACCTCGTAATTTTGAACCATGTTCAGATGACGAGGTTAACACTCGAGCTGGCATAACACTCTAAACTTCCACACCACGCCAACGTGAAGATATTTGAGGCCGCGACAGATATAACGTGCACCAGCCCTCGCATACACGATGATCTTTGGTTGTATCGAGTTTCGAACTCGCAGCTCCCCGGTTGCTAATCCACGACTCTTCCAATAGGGCCACCGCGGTCCTCGAATGGTTAGTAACAAGGCTTAAAGTCGTAATAAATTCTCAAGAGCACGGGTTATCTTCCTTCAGAATAGTGATATTTTAGAGTCCTGAGTACGAATTCAGTGCGACGAAGTTTTAAGGCAGGTTTTATAGTATTGGTATAGGTCCCAGACGTTTTCACTCTAGTAATGGAATCAAAATAACGAATTAGAATTATGTCATTACATTCAAATGGTTAGAAATCAGGCTTAATGTCGCAACAAATTTTCAAAAGCATGGGTTATCTTCCTTCAGTAGAGTGACACTTTAGAGTCAGTACATAGTATGAAGTGCAACTGAAATCTGTTTCTGAATTGAGACGAGATTTTAGGAAGGTTTATAGCGTTGAAAAGTCGTTTTTTTACCGATCATAAGAGGATAGTGCAGCAGATGCACGCATCACCAGGTCAGACAATCAACAAGCAGAATTACCTACATATTTTACAGCGTTTGAAGGTCGTACGGTATCCTAAAAGGTACTTTTCGATCCGACCTCGTAAATGTGTATGCCAACGTATGCGCAGAATGCATAAAGTTTAAGAATCACTTTTGGACCAGAAATAGACAACTACTGACACGTATTTCTTTTCCACAAGTAATTTATTTCCATAAGTACTGTGGGTACACTGCATGTTAGCCCTTCCAACCTGATTTCTATTTCCCAGTCTACTTTACAATTCGGAAAACTTCCATGGTCGAATAACTAAGCAGCTTACATGGTATTTCGGAAGCTAGAGATTAACGTTTTGTTCAGAAATTTCGTGTATGATTAAGAAATTCAACTCTCAGTATGTTTTCGCAGACATAGTAAAGGTTTTTTCCTAAATAAAGCAACGTTTAAGTTATTGAATTGTCACTACAATTTAAAAATTCGAGAGTCCTTTTTCTTTGATTCATTCTGAAATATCTTTCCCGAACCCCCATAACACCATAAAGGCATTCCACTGTCAGTTATGGAACAATCACTCAGATTTGTCATCAAAATCCCTGAATCTTAATCTAAAGTGTAATAAAATTATATTAATCAAAGAAAACGTTTTTGAACTTAAACTATCTTCCTTTCAAGTAAGTTTGTCTCAAATATTTGTGTCTATAGTTCTCTTTTTTTCTATACAAAAGAACTAATATCAATTGTATGGGATACCTCAGTGACCAGAGATTCTGATACATGACGGCATATTAACTCTTTGTCGAAGAAATGACAGATGTACCCAAATAGTATTTGGGATAAGCTTACTTGAAGTGAGATAGATGAAGTTTAAAATGTTTTGAATAGAAGATACAGCTATTTTCTTGAGTGAAATTTGTGTGACTGTCCTGAGAGGAATTTTCAGTGTACACAAAAATAGGCTCCATGAGAAAAAAATACTTCAGGTTGGGAAATAATTTGATTTATCGCCGTCTTGACGATGTTTGGCGGAAGTGCTTAATAGCGGAATGCGGAAATAGCATTAGAATACACTAAGAGTTCCGAAAAGTTAGAAAAGCACTAGCGCCCTCTGCTTTTAGCTTTACAGAAAAAAATTCTCTCATAAGTAATAGAAGAATGCCCTATACCAAGGATATGTTTAGACTTAAGATGCAAAATAATCGCACCCTTACCAACACAATTAAGTTTATTAATTGAGGACTTTTGTATCAGACATCGTTAATAAAGACATGATTTCTCTAAAATTGCAAAGCATCTGCTAATCACAACCCAGAAAACATAACATTTAAAAGTACAGAGAACAGTAAAATTCACAACTCAATTCGCGTAAACTACAAATCGCCATTTTGAATAAGCAGTGTTAAGGCAGCTAGACCACGCGATAAAAAGCTCTATAAATACGAAGTCCATAACACGGTCTGTTGATTTTATTGAAGTACACCTGTACCAGCCGGAAAACTTTTCAACTGGGTCTTCCTCTTCTGAGTTATTTATCGCAATGGAAATTAATATCTGTTGTCTCTTACTATGACCTTCATGATCCCATGACACCGATTCAACAAAGAGGTGAATGTAAATGAAGCATTCACTCATCACAAGTCTGAAAGTGAACGCAGATGACATTGATCTCTTCCACCATTTTTTATCTATCCTTTTGCACGCATATTTTAGAATAAAGCGAGACAAGTGTTTCCTGGAAGCTTTCATTAGGTTCTTCGTTAAAATTAGATATCACATTGTCGTCAAAAATAAAATATCCTCGAACGGTATAATTATTGTTATTTTTAAATTGGTAGTATCGATTATTTTTCTCCTTCCGCGGATGAAAAATTAGAATAAAAATTGAACCAATACTCTTTCCTCAGATCATCAACGTATTCGATCTGTGTTTAGTATTCTCAAAAAATATTTTTCACTCTATTTTTGCCACCGATTTAATAAAATATTAAAAAGACAAAATGTTCACAAAACTGAATACTATTGTGGTGAAACTTTTTAATTATAAAATTTCAAACAATGGAGACTCGGATAATTAAATTTCACTTTTAAAATGTCAGTAGCGAGAGAGATTTCGTTTAAATTAGTTTAAAGTAAAAATGTTAACCATAATGGCAAACATAATATATCAATAATAAAAATTATTTTTCATACATTCATGTTTTTCAAATATGATAACGAAATACTAGTGCTGCATATTCGCAGCGACTTTTATGCTATTGCACTTTCCAGACACTGATGGGCAATGTATTAAAAACAGATGCTCAATTCAAAATATAATCAGTAATTGCATCAAGTTACTTTTTTTAAAAAGAAACAATAACAGATTTTATAAATGTACTGGTAACGCATAATGCACATTTGCGTAATGGTAAATGTAAATTTCAAGCAATGGTAAGTAAAGAAGACGCAAATTCGACCTTTCGTTAAAAGGCTCCTATTTGCATTGTAAGCTTTTTTCTGTTTTTATCTGACGTATAGAAATAATAATCGAATGTCGACTATAAGTAAAGAGGAAACGGAATCCAGAACTGCTTTTGTTTGCAATGGAAAGAATTTCTGCATTAAATTATTGTACATTCGATTCTCGTTAAGTTATTTACGACGAACCGTTTTTCTTTCAAAACGAGAATTCCAGGAAACTTTAAAAATACATTTTTTCAAGTTGTGGAATTTCATAGAAGCCGACCAATTGGTCATTAATGGTCAGGGTAGTGGCTGGTTCGGATCCGGGGTAAGTCATGGGTGTTTGTCCGCCTGGAATGTGTGATCTTTCCATAAAAGGGTTGAACCTAGAATGTGTGGTGTGTATGTGAGTATGAACCACCACCCCCGTAGTACACCAAGATAACGCAGAGGTTCACAAATCCGCCCTTGTAGTGCCATAATGAGTAATGTTCGTAATGGCTGGATATTAGGAAATAAAAAAATGAACTGAACAAAAATCTTCCCTTCCTATCTCCATTAATTTTTATTTATTTACTTAACATCTTTTATTTATTCATTCAGAAAACTGCTAAACCGCAAATGCTTTCCTCTCCGACTTCAATCGGTTGAGAAAGTATGTCCATTTATTAAACTACAGAAGTACGAGTAAAAACACATTTCGCAGAGATACATAAAACACTCGGAGAATATCTGAACCAGTGTAGTGATTACGGGGATTTATATTCATTTGCTCCCACACGGCCCAGTACTGTAACAGTTAAATCGATATCGATTAAAAAAAATGCCATCCCAAAAGAAGGAAAACCGCAGCTCGTGGATGGGAAAGTCTCCCGAAAAGTTTGAGATAAAACTCAAATAGACTATAGTAAACACTGCGAAGTAATCATTTCTCGGGAAAACACTCTTGCCTCCCCACGAGCTTTTTTTGTTATTGGTCCATAAGTCTTAAGATCTATTTACTTCTCTCCCCATCTCTTCCACATTACCCTAGCATCTCATTTCTAGATAAGGGATCCGCCATTATTGCGAAATAAGCGAAGCGACAGACTGCGACACTAATCTAATATAAATTGAATAACTCGCATATTCATCGAATTACTCGAAGAGGAGAGAATACATCGCTCGGATGAAAAACCGAGATTATTTTCCTCTCATTGAAAAGAGCAAGATTAATTTGGAGAAGGATTTGGTTTTCAGGAATTCTCTTATTTTCTTGGGTGAAAAGAAATGCGTACAGAAGTAAAGCATCTGCAAATGTAGCAATGTAATTACCCACAAAACCCGAAAGAAAATAGCTTTTGACTTTGTAGAATTTAATAGTCATCGTGCATTGGGTTCTTCGTAAAGTACGTTGGAGATACGAAACAGTCGATTTTACGAATGGGAAAATATGAGTGGAATAATGGTGGCACTCTATTAGAAGTAATAGATGTGTCTTGTACAATTTAAATTGGTTGATTGGGTTTTATAATGCAAGGGACCATTCTTGGCCAAGTTGCACCAAGAACATGTCATACAACGTCAAGTAAATGGACATCGTAAGTGCAGGAAAAGTTTTAATGAAACAGAAGAGGAAGATATATCCTGGATGAGTTACAGGAATCGAATCTGTGCAGCTTACAACCCGCAGATTGCTAGCGCAATGGGTAAATTCACTGAGCCACATAGTCTCGAATGGTAGATAGCTGAATTAACTGGTGCAGGGAAAACTGGAGCAACACACGGGCTACTGGCGACGGTCCGGGATCAATCCCGAAGTGAAAAATCCTAGGACAATATCTTGTAATTTTGAACCACGGTCAGATGACGAGGTCAACACCTGAGCTGGCACCCCACTCTCCAAACTTCAAAACCACGTCAAAGTGAGGACGTTCGAAGTCACGACAAGTTTTCCCTGCACCAGCCTCCACGTACACGACAGTCTTTGGTTGGATCGAGTTTCGAAGTCGCAATCTTTCTATTGTTAACCCGTGACTCCATCAACTGGGCTACCACGACCCCTCACAATCCCAAATGGAAAAGATTATAAGCAATACTTAAAACTGAATATTATCTGAAACGGAAACTGCGAGTATGTGCAATGTTTGTCGAGTTAAACGTACAGTTGAGCACGAGTTAGAGTCCCTTCACATCAACAGAATCCGAATCAATCTGAATCTAGTAGAAATTGACAAATGAAGAATCGGGAAGAATTGCAATGATATGCGGGAAGTTTGACGCGGAACGCCCCGGATACAGGCAGTGTGGAAGATTTTTAGACGAACAAGCTATTTCTTATGGAAGAGGCTTTCCTGAATCTTCGTTAGTCAATTTATACTAGATTCGGTAGGTAGGTATTTTAATTAACGTCACACTGGAGCAACACAATGGGCTATTGGTGACTGTCCGGGATCAATCCCAAAGGGAAAGATCGAGGACAACACCGTAATTTTACATCACGGTCAGATGACGAGGCAACACCTGAGCTGGCACTCCACTCTCTAAACTTCCACACCACGCCAACGTGAGGACATTTGAGGCCATGACAGATTTAACGTGCACCAGCCCCCTTTGTACACGACGGTCTTTGGTTGGATTCTAACTCGAAACCCCCCAGTCGCTAATCCGTTACTATTCCTGTAGTAGATCTATTCCTGTAGTAAATCTAGTAGAGGGCCACCGCGGCCTTCTACTAGATTCGGATTGACCCGGATTCTATTGGTGTTAAGCAGCCTTTACTAAGATAAGAAAACCACATGACTCAAAAACTCATGTAGTTTTCTATATTTGGGATGTTATATCAAAGTAAAATCACACTTAAAAATAATATCTATAAATATTACATGCACAATTCGTAAAAATAAAATTATACAGCTAATATCCTTGGCAAAGTTTAAGTGTTGCGCTTAAATTCTCTATGGTGTCTACAGGAAAACGTATTACTAGTATCCACATTTACATGTTCTGTACAATATAACCAGTTGTATACTAACAGTAACAAGAATCAATTGAAAATTCAACTCCGCAGGCAGGCAGACTCTTAGACCTTAGGTTTCAAATGCGATATTCATAATAGATTGGAAGGACTATCTGCACTTTCATTTGACGAGTGGACGAGAATTTGCACTAGGTGTCACTGACAGTTTATGAATTGCAAGTTGGATCCTATTTGTAAAGTTTTCTTAAAAAGTATACACAAAATCAATTTGAGAGATTTTAGAATGCATTACCTCCATACAAATTTCAGTTGACACAAACTTTAGACATTCAATTTTATATTGACGTCGTGATATCCTCTTCCCCTTTGTGATCGGGAATGTTGAAATTTATTTTAAATATTTCAAATAGCATATTTATACACAATTTTAAAATAAGAAATAGAAAATGAGTAAAAGAAAAAAAATTCGCGATTAAAGAGTAAAGTTAATAAATTCAAGAGTCAACGCTATTTTTATTTATTAAATTCTTTCCTTCAAAGTTGCATCAAATTAATTTTTCTGTCCATGTTCATAGTGTGATAGCAAAGTCGCCTTTAATGGCACAAGGTCCTGAAAAAGGATATTTTGTGCCAAACTATAACGAGGGAAGAAAAGAGACGAAAGCATATGGAAAAGCAAGGGTTACACATTATATTTAGGAAATAGTTCTAATTCACTCCTCCAGTTTTAATTATTTATGTAAGAATATCAATAGAAAAGAGAAAAATTAGTTTTTTTAAGAAATAGTTTTAGTTCACTCCTTCAACTTTAATTATGCATATTTATTTGAAAGTAAAAAGAAGTTCAAATCTAAATTCTCCAGCAGTGTCATATCCAAAGTGCTGATATTTTTTTGACTATTTCTGCATCACCAGAAAAGGCGAACAACTTTTTTGCAGAAGGAAACGTGTCGCATAACTAAAGAGCGTCATGACTAATCACAACCATCTGGTACAGGCAATCAGATTTAAGAGCCCAACATGATGTTTATGGCAATCATATCTATTCAGAATGTTCATTATATGCTTTTTATGTTTGTCACGTAAAAATGCATAACAATTAAACTTGATGCTTCCGTCGATTACAGGTTGCTAATTCGAACAAAAAGAATGGAAAATGTTCGGAATATGTTAAACATGTTCCAAAGAGAAAAAGGCAAGTTTTCTGAAGTTGGAGTAATTTTGCAATAAGCCAGCATGAAATATCTTCAGATACATCAACATCCTGCGCGAAAGCATCCAATACGTGACGCGAAGATGAAACAGAAGGCAGATCATTTGAATTTTGCTTCGCATGGCCGACAGCGGTGATGTAAAAACCTAGACCCTCCTATTAGTACATATTTCAGCAAAAATAGGAAACTTGGAGAGTGGAGGAAACTTGTCTGCGAAGAGTCCATCAATAAAACAAAATTGGAAAGTTTGGATGAGAAAACGTTGTTGTTTAACATCGACAGACCACAAAGAGAAAAGTGAGGATATCAGCTTTTGGAGAGACAGTAAGATCATCGCATGCAATATTTTTGTGTCATGAAAGTTACTTTCTTTGAAAAACTACCAGCAGCGTTGCACAACATTTACAATTGGGATGCCGGGATTGAATTTGCTATACCATGAAAAAAAGAGGGCGACTCGATTTTTTTGTCCGCAGCTACACTACCTGACATTGAAAATGCAACACCAAGAAAGAGTTGGCAGAAAGTGATGAAATTTGGCAAACAGAGAGAGACAGCAACGAGCAATAAGTGATCTTTATTACAACATTATACACCTTGCCACTGAGCAGCAAGAACGTCTGATCAGTAGGTTGTAGGACCACCGCGAGCGGCGATACAGGCAGCAACACGTCTGGGTACAGACGCAATGAGCGTGCGGATGGTGTCCTGAGGGATGGCTGCCCATTCCCTGTCAACCATTTGCCAGAGTTCGTCTTCTGAACGTGCCGGTGGCAACGCATGCAAGCGACGTCCAATGACGTCCCAGAAATGTTCGATAGGTGAGAGATCAGGGGAGACAGCTGGCCAGGGAAGCACCTGGGTACCTTGCAGGGCATGTTGGCTGATGCGTGCCGTGTGCGGCCGTCCATATTTGGCCATGCTGGGCCAGACGCAAGACATGCAATATCAAGTAATGGACACACACATACGAAAGTTTTACTGACACAAGAGAGAAATACACCCACGGAGGGATGCACCTTCAATAAATGGAATATAAGGAATTTTAAAAATATTGTTTGAAACTGGGTTAGAAAATATTAAGCAAACGAACATGGATTTTATCTTACGTTCCAAGCGCAGCAGACAGAAGAAGGCGCGGTGTCTTCAAGCTACAATTGGTTTTTGCAAAGGCATGGTAAGTGGTTGCATGAGAATATGCGTAAAGACAAACTGCGGATAGAATGCGGCTCCTGCGAGAAAGTGGCCGACCTTTGGTCAGTTGATTTCTGAAAAGGTATGAAAGGTTGCTTCTAATAAGGGCTGCCATATACGAAAGCCAAAGAAACAAGTGTGGCGATTGCCATAAATGGTTTATCCATCGCCAACTTTGGAATCGAATGATAAACTCGGTGCCAGAATCAGCACAAAAGACGCCAATTGAGGAAGGGATTTGTTTACGTTTCCACCAGTCCTCTAATATGATTAATAGACTCGTTCAATACCACTGCTAAGGTAGAAGGCAAAGAATATAATTTTCATTTATAAAATATGCTCGCATCGGGCTTCTTAAACATCAAACAGGATAGTGGAATATTTGACACCTGGAAAATTGAGATTCTCATAAGTGTTACAGAATTCTGATTGAATTTCATAATCGGTGCTATAGCATTCCAAGTATAATATTCAACTAAAGGTGTATTCAATAACAGTAGCTCGTTAGTCTAGAAACTAGTCAACATAAATGAAATAAATTACGAATGGTTATGCAATTTCTTTAAACTTGTCATTAAAATAATCCTAACAGTATGAGCTTTCATAAAGGTATAATTTAGTTTTACTTCCAACTGGGGTGCCTTCTCGCAGGAGCCAGGCCATATAATCTGAACTGAAACTAGCATCTATGGGATGCATCAAGAAGAGAAGAAGGTTATATATTGGTACAAGTACCACTAACCAATGAAGTATATAAATCCATCAAACACTGGACATTCGCATAGTTCGGTGGCAAGTGGTGACAATAGAGTGGGAATAGAAGTACACATTTGAAATCGAAACTTGTCTCGCTAAGATTTTCGTCTAAAATGAGCTTCGTTATTAACATGAGGTTTTTGACTCAGTCGATGATTCATATTGTTTTCAACAGGGTAATGTCAAACTTCTAGGCTTAAATAAACGCTACGCCACTGAAAACTACAAAATCTTTACAGTTGCAAGTAATACATTTCAACATCTAAAGCAAGTTAGGAATTTCATATAGTGAGGCTCCGACGAGAAAGCAATCGAGCTTGGGTCAGTCGACTTTAGAATAGGAATAAAAGTTCTTTATAAGAGAAGGACTGCCATGCCAAAAGTATGAATAGCGATCGTCGCGTATGGTTTTCTTTTCGGTGACTAATTTCGGGACAGCAAGAAACAACTGCCCATTCGTTGCGAGAAAATTTCATATATTTGGAGAAAAACAACTGTAGTCAAATTAAAAACAACTCTAATGACTCTTTTATAGACACAGAATATCGACAAGTTTCCAATGCGTGTTTAAAACTCGATGTAAAGTTACATTTGTTTCATATTCTGCTCTTTTCCAAACGAAATTCACAAAGTTTTCCATATGTGCTCTAGACGAAGCACTCTATAAATTCCTATCGTACTCTAACCATAGAGCGGGAAAAGAAGATTTTGCTCCAAAGAGACAGAACTACAATGGAACACCGCCCCTGTGGTGGATAAATGTGGTATTTATTCACCACAAGTTCTTAAGCAGTTTTAGTTTTAAACTATTCACGTTAAAGATTTTAATCTTTTTGGTCGCCAATTTCGAAACAGCACCAAACAATTACTTCAAATTCAAATAAACATTTGTTACGAGAAAATGTACATATTTTTGAAGAAAAACATCTATCGTTAAATCAAGAATCTAATGACGTTCTTTCATCACCACAATCAGAGTAACGATAAAAGTACCCAATATGTGCTCAAAACTCGGTGTAAAGTTATATTTGTTTCAGATTCTGCTCTTTGCGAAATGAAATTCACAAAGTCCTTCGTATGTGCTCTAGACTCAAAACACCTTTCAACAGAGAAAACGATCTTGGAATCTTATACCAGCTGAGGGAAATAAATTTCCACTCACTTTTCTGATAGGTCGGTAAAAGTAATATCGACAAGAATGATGCATAGTTAAGGTGAGTGAGAAATTCCGAAGAAATATGGTCTTTCATGGTGTACAATAAATAGGTGGAAAGGATGATCGAATAATTTTTTCCCTCGGAGCATTCAGATATAATCAGCGCTTGGAAATGGAAATCTTTATTTCAGCATTCCAGTGAGGGGAAGCGCTCTGTGCTTCTTTTAAAAATTCTTTTCTTATCACCTTGGCAAGCAAGGATAGAAAGAGCGATGAAATGGATATTTGGGAAGAAATATCGTCTTACGTGAGAAAAAATTTCTAGCATCTCATACGAAGCAGCGTGAAAACTGATCTATTGATATAAATACGGTTTCGACATTTACTTCCCAAACTTAAATATAGAATTAAAAGGATGTTTCTAATGCCTTAACAAAGAGATTCATACAAAATAAGAAATGAAACACGTGGAGTAGAGTGGGACAAGTGAGTTGAACCTAAATCTTCAAAGTTCACATTTAAACCCAATACTCTATTCAGTCACCGCAATTTAAAAAAGCTAATGTTTTTACCACAGTCCTGGCTCTCAGAGAATCACGAGATTTCCGATTAGTGTACTATTTATTTTATTCCAGAATATACATCATAAATAGCCATATCTATAGGTTTGGAGAAGGATTCTATTGGTCAAGAAATCTAAAATTGGTTAAAAGTCTGAGTGAAAACGGTAGTTTGCATGGTGGAATAATGCGTATGAACCCCTCAAAAGGTTAGATCCTTTGCTATATATGTTTATCCTCTTATTTATTTAAACTTACGACTGATATAATTAAAAAAAATACTTTTCAATGCTGTTTCATGGCGTCGCAGTTTCCCTAAATGTTGGGGCAAGTGCATATCATGGACTATTTTGTTTGCATACCATCGCCATAGCTAAGGTAGAGACACTGGAAAACCGATATGTTAAATGTAACATAATGATCGTCTTAACTTCCAACGAAAAATAAAACCTTCTAAGTATTAAGGAGTGCGTGTATTGCATATTTAAAACTTCAGAGACTCTTAATCAGAAAGTTAAGGATATTACCAACTAGATCAAACTACACAAATTAATTCAAAAAAACTAATACAAATTTAATGATAAATATACAAAAAATTTATCAATTCACTTTGACGCCGAAATAACAAAGCATGGAATACACCTATCTGCAGTTGTAAAAGCAAAGTACTGAATTTAAAGTCCGCGTATATGGCGTAACCTGTTTTGCTCATAACGCACATGAATAATTTAAGAAACATGGCTGGCACCAAAGGAAATATCACGAAGGCGTCCTCAAATCCGAGGGTGATAGAGGTCAGCAGAGTGTCATCTCTAGACTGGTCTGTGGAAATGTGAGGTCACTTTCATTTGATTATGGTTTAAAGGTAGGAAATACAATATGGGGCAAGACTCTCCTGGTCACTTACTTCATGGTTCCAGGGAGGATCTGTATTTTAATCTTTTGCTCGTCTTGGACGTTTTGAAGGTGCATTAACTCACGGACTTGATCTAGCTTGTCTAGACCAAGTGGAATAAGAAACAACATAGTTTTTTTAGGATGATAGACAGATACTAGATTTTTAAGTGAAGGTGAAACTATGGCAGAGACGTCGAGAAAGGTGTTGCGGCAAAAGAGAAGCCATAAAAATATTTTATTTTTCGAAAACCATCGAAAACATTGGAATATTAATCGATTAGTAGACGTGAAGACATAAATCGATAATAATGATGACAGCAGCTACTAGGTTGTCTAATACGACTCGATAAGGTCTTAAGCCAGTGAACCGATCCATTCTAGATTAAAAATGCGTTTTTCTGCCTGAGAAATTTTCGAATGTACTCAATGAAGCGCTAACTCGATTCTAAGTATCAAAATTAGGAATCGCGTGGATGCAGAACGTTACATGACCTTCTTTTCAAATTTTTTTTTTTACAAGATATTAGCATGTAAATGAAATTTTGTGAGCAAAAGGGGCTGCCATCATAAGGTGTCAAATTTTTAGCAAGTTTATGGGTTATTTAATTAACCGTTACCTATTAAAAATATTATTGCGAGTTTGGTAGGTAGGTAGGTAAATTTACATCGCACTGGAGCAACACAACTATCGTGAATTAAGAATGAGCAAAAAATACCTGTTCTATTAAGAGGAAAAGAAATATGAATTTTGAAATAAAATTTTAATATCAGGACCAAAATAAAAATACACTGCTGGCCACCGTAAATGCAACACCCTGAAGGAAGCATGCAAATAATATGAAATTTACAACATGCATTAGCGGAGGTGAGATATGCAAATGATTAGAATTTCAGCGCAGACGCTCATCACGCGCGCCTGTGGCGCCAATTCAAAGCGCTATTTAAGGCTTGGAGATTTCGACGATTTCAAGTACGGCAATTGTGTTTTTCTTGTGGTTTTTTCAAAAACACGATCAATTATGCCTCGTAGAAAACAGCGATCATCTTTTGATCAAGTATCCGAGTTCGACAGAGGAAGGATAGTGGCCTACCGAGATTGTGGATTATCTTTCAGGGAAATCGGTAGTCGTGTTGGACGAAACCAAACAACTGTAATGCGGATATGTGATCGGTGGATGCAGGAGGGTACGACGGACCGACGTGTTCGATCGCATCCACCTCAGTGCACCACTTAACGTGATGACAGGCATATTGTGCGTATGGCAGTGACGGATCGCTCAGCCACATCACGAACCATAGCACAGCACATTCAGTCTGTACCGCATCATCCAGTGTCTGCGCGTACCATTCGACGCCGTTTACAGCAGAGTGGTCTGTCCGCAAGACGTCCATTGCTTCGTCTACCCTTGACGCAGAACCACAGACGTTTCCGCCGCCAATGGTGCGATGAAAGAAGGATGTGGACGGCAGAATGGAATGAAATTGTCTTTACTGACGAGTCATGCTTCTGTCTGCAACACCACGATGGTCGGATTCGAGTCTGGAGACACCGTGGAGAGAGGATGCTGAACAGCTGCGTTATGCACCGCCACACTGGTCCTGCACCGGGTATTATGGTATGGGGCGGTATTGGATACCACTCTCGCACTCCTCTAGTACGCATTGCCGGTACTTTAAACAGCCAGCGCTACATCTCCGAGGTGTTGGAGTCAGTTGTCCTTCCTTACCTTCAGGGCTTGCCCACAGCCATATTTCAACAGGATAATGCGCGACCACACGTGGCACGCATTGTCCAAGGGTTCTTCGTCAATCGCCAGATTGAATTGCTTCCCTGGCCAGCTCGTTCTCCGGATCTTTCGCCGATAGAAAACATGTGGTCCATGGTTGCTCAACGATTGACCCAGAATACATCCCCAGCTGCCACACCAGATCAACTTTGACAACGTGTGGAAGCTGCTTGGTCTGCTGTACCCCAAGAACACATCCAAAGTCTCTTTGAATCAATGCCGAGGCGTGTGGCAGCGGTGATCTCCAACAATGGCGGCTACTCTGGCTACTGATTTTGGCAGGAACCACACTTCACAGAAGTCTATAAATTTAATCATTTGATACTTGGTCAACATGTTATCTACAAAATAAATTTTGTTGTGATATCTCTTGTCTTTCTTGGTGTTGCAATTTGGGTGGCCAGCAGTGTAGTTCAAGGTAGCATCTTGAACTGATTGCAGTTGTATTCAGTATTTTAATTAATCTAATGAAAGACTAAATTTGGTTTTGGTTAAGAACTGCTAAGGTGGAAGACAAAGAATGAAATTTTCATTTGTAAATACATCGTGCTTTTCAAGCATCAAACAGGACGGTTGAATTTTTGGCGCCAGGCAAATTGCAAGAGATTTTCATAATAGGTGTTATAGCATTGTAGTTGAATTTCATAACAAGTTTTACAGCATTCCAGTTGAATTTCATAACAAGTTTTACAGCATTCCAATTGAATTTCATAACAAGTGTTATACCATTCTAGTTGACTTTCATAAACAAAGGTTATACCATTCTAGTTGATTTTCATAACTGGTGATACATAATTCAACTTCAATTTCAAAGCACCCTTTTTCCAAACATAATATTCAACTACAGGTGTGATCAATAACAGTAGCTTGTCAGTCTGGCAACTAGTCAAGAACATAAATGCAATAAATAACGACTTGGTTAGGGAATTTCTTTTAACTTATCATTAAAATGTTCCTAATGGCTTGAGTTTTTGAAAAGGTATCATTTTGCTTTTACTTCAAGTT
The DNA here is from genome assembly GCA_933210815.1 of Meta bourneti. Lineage (NCBI taxonomy): Eukaryota > Metazoa > Arthropoda > Arachnida > Araneae > Tetragnathidae > Meta > Meta bourneti. Next base: position 70,810,014 of record OW119929.1, on the reverse strand, counting down.
TAACCGAGATAAGACAATTTCATAAATTTATTGCTCAAGATATCACAAGTTCTGTCGAAAACAGAAAAGTGATGTCACTGGACTCCTGTGCCTTTGAAGTTTTTTGATACTTCACCTTTCAAATGTTTTTCCAATTAAGATTTTTACAAGAAACGAGTCAACTCGAAAGCAAATGTATAAAACCCAAATTATAAACGGTTGTGTAGCGAAATAGGAACATAATTCTTGCTGTACATGAGGATATTCGAAATAAGATTTTGCAGACATAGTTTGGAAATATAATTAAATCAGACCTCTATATAAGGACACAACTTAATTTGAAAACATCGCGTTTTATACAAAATCTCTAGATGAATTAACAATGTACACAAGTTTTTCACGGGATGATGTGAATCGTAAAAACAATTTCATTGAAGACACGCAACAGAGGCAATAATAGTTTCGTAACATCTTATCAGATACAATTGTTCTCATTTCATTCTTGCATCGTTCCTTTTGGACACTAAGTGTAAGTGATAATTTAAGGCTCAATACTCTTCAAACCATAAATTCTGCACACAGTAAAACTGATTATAATGCTTCGAAAGGAACGGAAATTAAGTTGCGAGGCATAAAATTTGAATATTTGCAAAAAAACAACCAAACGACTCAAGTCACGAGCATCCATCTCAACGCACTGCCTTCCTTTCGAAAGCAAATCTCGTTAAAAATCACTTTTTCTACTGAATAATGCATATCCAGAATGTATGAATGTATTTACATATTTAACTAACGTAAGGAGATCCACATTCTTTGCTTCCGCTTCATTAATTCCAGCCATACAGAAGATGGCTGGAAGTATTGGAGAAATACTACGCAGTTAATAATGTTTTCAGGGAGGTAAAATCAATTTATGTGTATGGACATAAAAAGAAGTCCGAAATCGTATCACATTATACTTTGGATGCGATCATCAATTCAGAGATGATTTCGGAAATACGTTCCGAAGGTTATTAAGAATGATGTCACAAAACGAAACTACAAGCTTTATTGCAAATGTTTTAAAATGACATAGATTTGAAATGTGCATTCTCTTGGATATGAAATATGTTCAAGTTCATTAAGGAAGGAAATCGAAATAGATACCAGAATAAAAGAGCTAAATTAGATATTTGAGAAATCTTCGTCACAGATTTAAAATTAAACCTAGAACTTATTAAAAATTATGTTTATTAACAGTACATAATACATAGAATTTGTGTTTAACTTCGCGAATAGGTCAAATGTCAATAGCAATGTACAATAGTGGATCGTCGAATGATATCAAAACCTTTCAAGGTTGGTTGGGTTTATGGCGCAAGGGGCTGTATTTGGCCAAGCTGAGTAATATACAAGACAACGTCAAGTAATGGGTATATACACGCAAGGAATGTTTTACTGACACAGAAGAGAAATACATCCAGGGTAGGTTACAGCAATCGAACCTGAGCCGCCTTCAACTCGTAGGTTACTCCACAAAATCAAAAACATTAGAGAAAAATAAATTACGTTTTAAAATGAATTGACTTTTAATGTAATCAAATTTCGAAAACGGTACTGAATGCTTTAATTGCATTAGTGATGACAAGAATTAATAATGCAATGCGTCATCATTTCGGATATGACATGCCCGTGTAAAATTTACATTAAAATTCCATTTAAAATAAATTCCACGTGACTGAACATTCAACATTCTTTTCGGTGATTGGAAAAACATTTTAAATCAACTAAAATATAATTACAATTAGTATTACAGTACACGGCATCTAGTAGAACTAAAATTTAAACATGTGTGGTCCAACAGACTTATCAACAATCAACAGACAATTCAACTTAATTGAACATCCAAATTTCTTTTCGGTGTGATTGGAGAAACATTGTCAATCAAAGTATAATTACAATTAATATTACAGTACACGTATATAATGGAACAAAAAATTTAAGCATGTGGTCCAACAACCTTAAAAAAAGTGTATCTCTTGTCTAAAATGTGCCCTGCTACTAATGTGTCCATGCTAATAATTTCTTATTTCTATTCGAATGAGTATTTCGTGAATCAGATTCTCCACATAAAAAATAGAATTCGATACAAATACATTATGAAGATTCAAAATCAGAATAATGAGGTATAACCAATGCTACACAATCGATATTGGATCACTTCGAAAACTTCGTGGCGTGTTTAGCCGCTGCTGACCAGTCAGATTAGGTAACCAACCATTGCGGTTGGGTACAAGGCAAATAGCTTACTTATATTAACATGTATTATAGTCAATTTAGATAAAACTCGCTTATACATAAATCAAAATAGAATGTTTAATCATGTTCATGTTCTTATACACACGCTTCCTTCTAAATAGTGAGCAAATCCCCACAAACACATTTGCACGAACACAAAGACGGAGAGAAAAAACATAAAAATATATACATAATCTGCTTCATAATATGTTACATACATAATTCATTCAATTAAATATGAATAAGATAATCGTATAACCTGACAAAGAGGATTATGTCTTTAACACTCGGATTTCTGAAATCCGTTTAGTCTCTAATTGTATAAACTGGTTTCTCTCTCTGTGTAGATCGTACTTACGATAAAGAGCTGTCCAAATTGAAAAGACAAATGATAACCAATTAAAATAAATTAGCAGTACGTAATTAAAAAGAGGAAATGAAAGGCAAAAAAATGTACGAATCGGAGCAATTTTTCTTGGGGAAAATTTTATTAAAAATAAATATCGGAAAAAGACTTTTCAAGGACAAAACGAAATTTTGATACTTTTTCTTGGCTATGAAATGGGAAAATAAAATTCAAAAACTTTTCAAAGACCGTGAAAACCCTGGTCGACCATGGTTGTTTGGGTTTTTAAGGTGCAATGACAGTATTTGGCCAAGCTACGCAGAACACAAGACAATATTAAGCAATGGAGATACACATACGTGGAAAGTATTACAGACACAGAAGAGAGAATACACCAAGGGGATCGAACCTGCGTCACCTACATCTCAAAGATTGCTATCGCAGTGGGTAAACTCACTGAGCACAAGAGGCCCGGATTACCGCAGGAAAAACATTGTGATCATCAAGCATTGTGATATTAGTAGCTTGATAGTCAAGACACAAAAATATGTATTGCAAAACAAATTAACGAATCGGAAAAATGGTTCCGGGAAAATTTTATTAAAAATAAGGCCTGGATAAAACTTAATGTCTTTTCAAGGACAAAACTACATTTTGGTGATTTTTAAGGACTCTCCATGGCTTTGAAATCGAGAAACGAAATTCAAGTGCTTTTCAAGAACAGTGGAAACCCTGGTCTAGTCCCATGTTCGTTGGTTGGTTTGGTAGGGTTTTATGGTGAAAGGACCATATCTGGACATGCTTTGCTAAATAAGTAAATGGACATACGCACAAGGGAAGTTTTACTGATACAAAGGAGAGAAATACACACAGGGGATGAAACGAACCTACACCGCCTACAACTCGCAGGTTGGTGGGGCAGTGGGAAAACCTATGATCTCGGACCAGCGAGGAAACACAAGTCAAGAATCGTGACATTATTAGCTTGGGTATCAAGACACAAAAAATATGTTGGTCCAATATTTCCTTGTAGGATGCAGCGTGGATAAAGGAGTCTCAAAAAGACTTCACTCCAAGGAAAGAGAAATATCTCCGATTTCCGTCGGCTGGACATGTAATATTTCACTGGGAATAATTTATCTCCATGCATTGGTCTCACGCTCGGATGAAGTATTGCACAGGGCCTAGGAAGATAAAAGCAGAAAGGGAAAGGATCTTACCTAAATCCCCATTTATCTCTCATCGAGATAACAACCAATAGCGTAGAAAATGTTTCTACTCAGTTTTCGTCTTATTCCCGAAGTGATTTGTATCAGTAACATATATAGCATTTCCATTTTCACTTCATCGGTAGATTTCACTCGTTTTTGCATTTTTTGATACTTCTTAGTACTCCGGAGTAACGTAGCTTTAGTTGACCAACAATACAAAATGTTTTCATATTATTTTATTAGTATTCAGAACAAACGAAACCCCCTTCACCTGACTGGTAACTTTAATTCAAGGTCAGGTAACACTTGTTGATATTCCATGGGTACTTATTGACTAATACACTGATGACAACCAGGGACCGATGGATTGCTATACCAAACTGAGAAATGACTATCCTTACGAGTACTTTGTACACTATTCGTGGATTGGATTTTGGGGTTTCATGGCACAAGGTCCAAAAGCGGACAAGCTGCGCCACATTATTTGTGATAATAAACATTTGCAAGTGATCTATTTTTTTTTGAAAATTCTGTAATGTCGCCTAATTGTAGGGATCTCTTAAATACAGACAAATCTTTATTTATTAAATTATTTCTTAAAAAGGAATAGCGTGTTTTTGAATTTCATTTCCTGTGTGACAAATTCAACCAACCTAATCACAATTTTTATTAAAACAAATCAATTAATTTTCTTTTAGTTTAAGTTAAAAGCAATATTTTGAAAAATAAATTTTACATATCGAACATACATATACAGTTCATAGTAAAAGAGGTGGATCAGTGGGTTTGCTCACTGCCCTAGTAAACTGCAAATTGTAGATGCGATTCCTATAACTACCCTTGGTGTATTTCTTTGTTGTGTATCAGTAAAATGTTCCTTGCGTGTATGTGCATTCACTTGAAGAGAAAACATTATTTGGGGCAGCCTGACTAGATCGGGCCCTTGAGGCCATAAAAAAACCTAACCAACAACAGTGAAAAAGAAACCTTATGAAGAGATTTACATACTACTATCTGGAGATCGGAGATTTTCGAATCAGGTATTACAGTTTCGTGATAAAATATTTTTTTGAATGTTTATTTGACTGTACTGAATGATATTTTTTGTTATTTCCCATCAAGGAAAAGATGCTTTTTCGTCCATTGATAAAACAGAGAATAATCCGCCGGCTATGTTGGTTGATTGATTTAGGTTTCATGGCGGAAGGTCAAACAGGACAAGCTATGCCAATCTACCAATATCTAGACTTAGAAACTTAAACTGAAATTAACTGAAGATCTTAACTTCATCAGAATCCATCCAATACGAAAGCAAATAACTGAAACGTGGGGTAAACCCAACACTAAACAATGCTTTCATATGGAGTAAAGCTATATCTTACCCTCCGAATGGGTAAGGTAGACAGGTTTAATTAATGATATCGTTCTTCATCTCATCTAAATAGCGTAATGTGTCTCAGGAATACATTGGATGGGCTACGCATATGTAACCGACTGAACGATGATTTTAATCGTCCACAGAGCCAATCGATTAAGCAGGGAAGCGAAGTGAAGCCCGGAAACTTTTCTCACGCGGTCTGCACGCCCCTAATGGGGAAGTTCGCCCGGAATTCGCGATCTGTAATTAAACGAGACGCCATCATACGTGACTGAAGTTTATCGAATCATCTAAATGCATTCTGGAGACGAGACGTGGGAAATTTTCCGAACGATAATAATGCTTTCCGATTCGGGGATAGAGGGGTTTTCCAATGCAGCACCCCCTTTAACGGGTTGAGACAACATTTAAAATCCCGAAGTTTCCTCCCTGACCGAAGACGTGATTTCGCAAGTTGCCACACGTGAATGGGAAGCTTGGGGCATTAAATGAATATTTAAACTCTTACGCGGGGACAATACTGTAATACTTGTTAAAAATGAATACATAGTCATGGTTTCGATTTTTGTTCATTGTATTTATGCTTGAAGGTTCATAAATTGTCTCAGAGCAGAGAAACAACAGATAAGTCTTCAGACGACAAAACCCAAAATGTTAAATATTTAGGAAACAATAATATACAAAACGAAGGCTCCCTAGCAATTCGATAAAGATGAACCCCAGTCCATGGTTAGAGGACAAGCCCCTTATGACCCTCAAATATGTATTTCAAGAATTCAATGCTTATCTTCTTTCTTCCGGAAGTCCACACATTTGTGAACCGGGAACATATCCGGAGGTCCTCATTTGTGGGCCGGGAACATATCAAGTGGGTCCCATTTGTGGACCGAGAACATATCCAGATAGCCACATCTGTGAACCGGAAACATATCCGGAGGTCCTCATTTATGGACCAGGAACATTTCTGGAGATTCACATATATGGATCGGAACAAAGGTTACTTTGCACAAATATATATATATATATATATATATATATAACACAATCTTTACTCCTTGTCACAATTTTATTTTCTTGTTAAAATTTACCTTTCTTCCCTCCCTTTCATTTACACTAAATTGTTCACATTATCTCCAAGCCACCCTCTTTCTTCTTTTGTAAATCCGTTATTCTACATAATACGGATCTGGCAATGTTTTGCTCTCCTAGCTTGCGCGGCAACTTTCGGTAAGGTATTACTTTGGCTATGTTCTTTTGATTCCTAACCTTGGTAACAGGTATTATTTTCATGATTTTTTCTCTCTGGTAGTACTTTGAGTTTTCGGGGGGTAACTTATGTTGATCTCTTCGGCCTGGCCTCACATAAGTACAGAAAAAACTCAAAGCATCGCATTTTTAAGTGACAACCTGGCCTTGCTCCCCTTGAAAAAGTAGGCAGGCTCACTTAACATTTACATATTTTATTTCATCTTGTTTCTCGGGGAAATCTATTCTATTCTTAGGGTAGTTTCACTTATTATATATATATATATATATATATATATATATATATATATATATATATATATATAGTAAACATAGTATATATAGTAAACAATCAAACTTACAAAATATTAAAAATCAAACATTAAAACGTACAGTGCCAGAAATCAGAACTGTCCATGTATGCGCGCTGAAGCTGCAGACATAGCATGGATAGCAATATAATTCAATATTACAAAACAAAAGATAAATTAAGGAATTCAAACTTAATATCAAGAAAAAATGAAGAAGTGTTGGTGGATCAGGGCGTCATCAGCGAGGAGCCTCACCCAGTCAAAACAATATGGTGTTTTCTGCGTATGGGCGGCAGTTCACCAAAAGTAGCATCCACACCCCTCCAAACACCATAAGCAGAAAGACAAAATTAGAAAATCAAAATCAGAGAATCAAAACCGGGGCCATCCAAGGACACACCAAAGACAAATACAATACAAAACTATAGAAGAGAAAACAAACATACCCACATTAATAAACCTCAACTCTACAACAACCCGCCGCAACCTACATGAGGACCGCCAGCAAATGCCATTCATAGCGCCCAAAAATCACAGTTGAGAATTCGGAACTGGAATTCCGAATCGGTTTATCGGAACAGGAGTCATCAGTTAAATAATATTAGTATTTTTAAATCTTTCAAAAATAATCTTATAAAAGAGTGAGGGTATTTATTATTAAAAAGTATGTTAATGAGATTATTATATAGCAAAAGAAAGTTAGATTTAGAGTTGCAAATTTTATTAAAACGTACCAGTTGCCTAGCAATTGTATTAATATATTCTTTTATCGAAATATTTGAATCCCAATATATTAATTTAAAAACCGGAAATTCAAAATCATTGCTCTTATAAATATTAATATCAGTTTTATTATTTAAAGTGGATATATTCAAGTCTAGAAAGACGGCTTTATTATTATCTGAATTAGTTTTTAATATATATATATATATATATATATATATATATACAAATACAACAGGGAATACTTACAACGTTTCATAACTTAGAAAAACCGACTGCTTATTTCGTTACGGAAATTTTCCACATTTCCCGAGCCCTGATATCACGGCACTGGTTACCTTTCTTCTGGGGAGAGGAGGCAACACAACACAAGCAATTTTGACCATAACAGGGACTGAACATCATAAAAATATGTAACTGTAGTAAATACAAATTATTGACATATTTTAACATGTTTAACCATTGTTAACCTTCAACACTTTTTTATGAAGCACATTCTAAGACAAATATTTCTTTATTTCTGCTATTAGGAAAAGAATTTAAATCGGGAAAAGTTGATAAAAATATAAAGCAAATTTATATATAAGAAGTATCGATCAAATTTATCTTATTCATTGATGAAAAATTGTCATATTAAGTAAATAAATGTTTTCTAGATTCAAAGAATTGTAAATATTTTTTCTCAATGTACAAAATCATACGACAAAGAGGAAAGTCAGGAGAAATTGGATTTATTTTATTCTTCATGCATGCGGCTTTTGAAAAAAAAAACGTTTTCTAAATATAATCAATTAAAAGCGAATTAAATGTCTATACAAGATATTAAACTACTAAACAACAAAAAAAGCGAAATAAAAAAATATATATACATGTTCCTCTATAATAATGAATTTTATTTTCTGTTTCTTATCAGCCAAAACAATTCTCCTGTTTGGCATAGACAAAAATATAAGGCCACTTGATTAAAATACTAAATCATTCTTTTTCAGTTGGCAATATGTTAGTTTTAACATTTTAATCAAACGAGAAATCTGCAGGCATATGAAACAAGAAAACACGCAAGCGAAATTAAAATATATTCTTTCTTGTAGCGTCTAAAAAATAAAGCTGCGGAAAGAAAAGAAATGCAGCAATGCGGAAGGGAATGCTTTTACTTTAATGGATATTACCAAATGATTTATAACAAACACTGAAAAAGAAAAGCTAATACCCCAGGGGATGCTGAGAGATTAAAAAAGCACAAACATCCACTATTGTATCCGTCACCACGCATGAGTGAAGATTATTCAAGTTTCGAATACCTTTGATATGTAGAATGCAGAATAAAACCAGCGAAAAGAAAACACGACAGTTGGAATTAGCTCATTCTCAGTTTGATACCATGTGGATAAAGTGCAACATTAGACGGAATTCATGAATGAATTCTCAAATTTAAATGCGTGAAACCAGCGTTGAAAAAAAGGCTTCTCATAGACTTGGCTGTTGTGTTGATTTTGGATTTTATAGCCCGAAGTACAAAAAAAACTAAACAATGCAATATTTTAAATAGAAACTAAATCACAGTAGAAAACTGAAAATGAAAAAAAGGCTAAAAACTATGTTGGCCAAACAAAATAATGAATAAAATTAAAACTGTTCTTCAATGGAATGGCTCGACAGCATATTATGGGCATCGACGTCTCGATAGCACATTATATTCACATGACTAAATAACTGCATCAATCGGTAAAGTAATAGCAACATTCGATTGGTCAAGAAAGTCAAAACCGGTTAAGGAAGGGTACAGGTTGCAGAATGTATATATGTGTGTAAGCCAATCAAATGGTTAATTCTAAACTAAATGACCGATTGCTGAAAATATTAAATTTATGACAAGGATTTTAAATTTTGTGCAATGTTCCCAAGGGATTACGAAGTCTGCTTTCATGCTGTACAAAGTGAAGGAATTTGTACTTATTCATTGAGATAAAAAAGGGTGTAGAAAATGTAAGAAAACAAGTATTATGATACTCCACACATGATTTACATTTTGACAAGCCGATAATTTTGATCAAAGGAAAAAAGATTGCGCTGAATTCGAAACCATATATTTCAAATTGCAATTAATTAATCGTCCTGTAAGAATTTCCAAGACTCCAAACCGAAAACTTCCGTTTCGATACCACATAAGAGTTCTCTAGAAATTTATCTCTTTTCTTTATTTCACAGAACTTTACTCTTCACGGAGTATTAACCGATTTCTAAACTGTATTTCAAGCCTGGCATTTAATTAATTTCAGTAAGGATTCTTTTCTCTGACCCATTTAGATTCTTGATGGCTGAGACTTGAACAATATATCTACTTAATTGAATTCGATACTCCATTCGTTTATCTAACTTTAAACGTGCGACGGTTCTGTTACTTTAAACGCTCTCTTTCAATTCCAAGCTTCCATGAGGCGAATTTCCAAACATTGGAACTCATCGATTACCGGACCTCGTTTAAGATTAAAGGATTCGGAAGTAAGGCGAGCAAGTACAGCAATTCAACGAAGATTAAGACTATAAATAACAACACTAAGAGCCAGATATTTCAGGCTTTTAAGGATTTATACCGAAGATCGTATAGAAATTTGTTAAAAACTGAAATTAAAAAGCATTCTTACAAGTGAAAGAGGTTAGTGCACTCTTAAGTCATCTCGAAAAGAAATCTAGTATCGTCTCATTCATTACATTTTAAAGTATTTGTACAGAATTGCATTTTTTCCTTGAGTCCCGATGAATCTTCTGTTGAGAAAGTAGATTATCTTCCAACCAATAACTATTAGGTGTGATCGCCATTCCCCTTTGTGTACGAAAGAATATTTCACCTCTGCGAAGACTTAATCTTGTGTGTTAGAGAGAATGCATATATTAGTGTGACCTCTTCTCTTGAATCTACAACAAAAATCAAATCTCCACACCCATGATATATCTCGATTTAACACTTAAAAAATTATATGTTATAAATTTCTATTGAGTAACTTTTTCCATTTTTTTACTTACTTCTGTATATATTATAAGCTTTCTTTCAGTATCATGTCTGGGTCATCACTTATAATGTCACTGACGGTATAACTACATAAACTACGCGTACGTTTTTATCGCAAGGATAAATGAAATACATGACTTTAAGTACGAAAAAAATAACTACAATATTAATTTTTAACTTTGAACTGCGACTACAAGAGCTCGCAGATTTGATTTATCATCTTTCAAATTTCTTCACATCTCTTTAGTTCCTTTTGTCCACAATTATATCATAACGTTAAATATGACCGTTAATAGAGTTCTAAGGACTTAATTTATTTATTCAATTGTTGTTTATCTGCAGAAAAAATATCTAATAAGAGAACAAAAATGTGTAATAAAAATGCAACAAAAAAGATACACAAATGTAGTTAGATAAAAGGAAAAACTTAATTGCAACAGATTATTTATTAATTGAAATCATTAGAGAATATATAAACTCCCGAGAAAGTTACAGTTTAAAAAATCTATTTATAGCAAAATTGCTATGTTGTCTTTCAAAGGTTTAACGAAAAGTAATTTACTGTTTCTGATGTTATACCTGCGGTCAAATTCGAAAAATTATATTTTTAAATCATCCGCAAAAACAACATTTAAAAAACAACTATCGCAAACATCGTTAACAAATAAAAATAAAGCCAAAAGTACCGACAAAACCGCGCGAAAAAACATTGAAGGGCAACACATACATTAGCATATCAGTTAAAAAAGAATAAAATAATTAATTAAAGACTCAGAAAAATCAATTTTAATTAGTTATGCATCAACAAACCCAAATCTACTGTGTCACGATCCATACTAAATTCATATAAATCATAAACTCATTTAGACGTATAAATCTTAGAAAATTTTCATTTAAGCTGCTATTGCACTGATTAATAGATAATAGTAATCGTCGAGCGATTGGGCATGAATCCTTGTTGATGTGAGAAATTAAACTTTTGTGACTGCAGAAAATATTTTCTTTGATATTTGCAAAAACCTTTCTGAAATTCGACAAAATATTAAATTGTATATGTTCTCAATTTATCGCCTTTTTATGCACAAAAATCACTTGTTAATTTCCACTTACGCGGAAAAACAACCCACATTAAAAAAAAGATTAATCAGAATCACATATTGGTAAATAAAACTAGTTTCACAATAAAAAAGGAATGGATTTAAAAATGGAATAAGATAGAAAAAGAACATACGTATATTTTAAGGTTCAAGTGTTCTTTGCAAATATATAAGTCAATGTAAAAGAAAATTAGTACAGAAGACACTAGAATTTCACTCGTGTTTTATGAGTAATAAGAGGTTCTCATAAAATTAAATTATCAAAACAACTATTCACATACAGTAAGAAACTTATTATTCGGAAATAAGAGTACAGGTAACCCCCGTATAACACGGCACTTCTATAGCACGGATTCACTCTAACACGGTTCGAGAATTGGGAACATCCCCGTATAACACGGTGCTTTTATGGAATGATTGGAACAACGATGCGAAAAGGACGGGCATTATGAAAGTTTAATTTAAATGGTGTAGCATATGAATATCCTAAGATCTACACGCGTGAATATTATCTCGAGATAAATTAAATAGAAAGTAACTTAGCTGAGAAGAGACATGGCGTCTCTTGGCAAGAACGCTTAACGCGTTTCTTCTCACAAAACTGAAAGGTCGTTGGACTGAGGCGAAAAAAAAAGAGAGCGTGTTCTTCCTCTCCACGCTTTTTATCAGTTTTTCAGGGGGTCGCAAATCAGGGGAGATGGTCTTGTCAATCAAGGGAGCTGGACTTCCTGATTCGCTGCTTTTAAACTAGCTCATCTGTAATTTGTTAGACGGACACACATGACATGGCATGACGTAATTTTCTGGAAGATTCTTAACATAGTTAATGAGCGTCACTGGAGTGAGGGAGAAAACGGAATTGAGAAATAAAGGACTTAAAAAATAAATGGAATCACTGATCTCGTAGCTGTCATTCAGAAGATGAGGATATCTTGCCAAAAAGAAAACACCCTCGGTTAATAGTACTTAGTGATGACGAAGAAACATTGTTTAATTCATATTAATATGTATTACTTAAGGAAATTTTTAATTATGAAAATATAATAGCATGTTTTTTAATTTTTGGAACCTAACCCCCCTTTTCGTACTAGTTCTTTGTTTCGTATAACACGGATTCGCATAACACGGCAATTTTTTGGAACATAACTCCCGTGTTATACGGGGGTTACCTGTATTTGGCAGTATAGTTGTTAGCATAGAATACTCTCAAAAGAATATTCTCCGAGAACGAGACTATTTTTCAAACATTGAAATTTCGAGAATAATCAAGAATTCTTTATTTAAAATCTGTGCAGTAGTTAATGAACCGTTAACAACTCCAGGTTCAGAAGTTATTAAATGAAAGTATAGTTGCAAAGAGAAGAGGTGCAAAAATAACTGAAATGTTTACTTTTGCCTTATTTTTAATGTTACCATTATAAGTTCTACATTTTAAACTAATGATTCTTTTCATTTATGTATTCATTCATCAATTAAAAAAATATATTGCATGGCACATTTTTATGCCTTTGGAAGAAAATTCCCAATTATTTTCTTGGAGAATATTCCCAATTATTTTCTTGGAGAATATTCCCCAAAAGATTATTAACCAGAAATTTCTCTATTTCGAATAGTCATTTTACGTTCATTCAATGCACAAGTATTTAAACCGAGGCTATTGTTTAAAGTGGATTCTCCGATCCACAATGAATACGTACACCATGAAGGGGATTCAAACGGAATACACTAAGTCAGACCGCTTACTATTTGATTATCACGACGACTAGGAACACTTTGAAATCTATATATATGTTGGGAGAATGTTAGTGTAAATTTGCTGCATATAATATATTCGCGTAAATTGCAATATCTTATACAAGAAGCATATGAGGAAAGAAGAGTCACAACTAAATGAAAGCTATGGACTCAGCACAAATGCATTTGAATGAATGGACTCTTGGGGATTGATTATTCGCTTGGTTCCACGACAGACTCGTTTTCTCCTTCATAATTCAAGACTCACATTTCCAAAAAGGAGTCTCATTAAGCCGTCGCCAAGGCAACAATTCGAAAAACTTTACTAGAACGGTTGTTGGAAACGATGACACTTAATCGATGTCAGAGGATCGAAGTTTGATGAACGGTCGACGAGACAGAGCACGGATCCATAATATGAAGTATGTTTTCACGTTTGTATGTAACTCTTCTTCCAACAGAGTGTAACATATTTGTTATTATTGAGATAGTTAAAAAAGAACTGCCGATTGTATATGCACTTGATCATATGTAGAGAAGAAGGGGAATACGTGAACAAACGTCTTCCCAATGAATGAATTATTTACAGGTGATTCGAAAATTCTTGTACAAATTTTATGGAAAAATAGAAACATAAAATTATACTGAATTCCTCTAGGAATAGCGAAATACGACATACTATTGCAATACAACTACGAGACACAAATTTAAATGATTAAATCCAAATTTTTTGAAGTACCTATGCGAGATAAGAAAAAACATCAAACTGAGCGTATACTAGCGTTGTAGCAAGAACAAACGCAAAAGTACTTTGAATGGATTCACTGGAAATTCAGTTTATATTCATGTAGTCAAGAACATTTCAGAAAGATCTGTTTTCGTGTTCGGGATGTCCCGTTCACTTGGTTTGTTTCCGAATATCACATCAGCATATCATCAATAAAAATCGCAAGGAATGAATTCCGAGTCGAGTTGAATTGAAGTTTTATCACACGAGTATCCAACTAACATCGTGAAAAAAGATAAAAGATCTTTTTGCCAGAGACGAATCCACTCCCACTCGTCAGCCGTCTCCTTTGTTTTATTAGCCGCAGAGACAGGCGGGTCAAGCTGAAAGGCAAACAAAACGTCCGTCCGGGGCCTATGTGGGACGCTGGGTGCGTGATGTGGAACCGGAAGGGGAGTGCTTCACGCCCACCTGATCCCATATTTCGCAACGCGCTCGATCGGAAATAAAGTATTTCCGTTTTAGGTTTCAGCCGTGCGGCTCGGTGCCTATCTCCGCGCGTAGGAGAAACTGAGATGAGGGTGCATGCGATCCTTTAATTCCCCGTTCTTTCACCTCGCTACGTTTTATGCCTCACACCTCCGCAAGAGAGGGAAAATTGCGTTGAAGGAAAATGCAGGTTTGAAGAGTTACTAGCCACTCACTGCTTTTAATAGTGCACGCCACAGCGATGAAATACTAGATTTTAAACACAAGGTGCTTCAAAATGTCCAATAAAAACTTGAGGGGAGGTCATGAATGCAAAATTAAACCTAATTCACAAAGGGATGTATGCTCACAAACGCCACCTGGATTTGTTATAAAGCGCTGTTTGCAGTTGGGCCGATTTAACCTAATTGTTTGTTGAAAATGTAACCTATTACGTTATAATGTTGTATTTACTTTCAATAAGTTTGCTTTTAAACTTTTCAAAAAAGACAGCAATTGATGGGAAGTATTCATCTTCAAATTTATTGGTTGATTTTATTATCTGTGTATTTTTTTTATATTTTATAAATATCTTTTGATTGATTTGGAAATTGAAATATTATGCCCCGTTTAAATATTTACAACAAAACGACTAAATTAGACCATGAGTTTTAACTAAAATGTTCTCGAATAAGTTTTGGTCTAATGATGCCCCCTTTTCACCTTTCATTTAATTACGATGAATGGAATCTTTCATTTCCTTACTGAGCACAATAAGACGAGATATTTGTGACGAACATTGCCAGCCATGGATAATGAAATCTTAAATTTGCGCAAGTGTTGACAGGTGTCAACTTAAAAAAAACTTGGGAGCCTCAGAACATAATGATTCGTGTGAACACTTCAGCTGAGCTCGATCCAATCATGAAATAACAGCACTCATGTGATTATCAAATTAACCAATCGAATTCACGTAGGTGTACCATGAAATCTATTTCTTTCCGAGTTCAGTTGGAGGTGTTTCGAAAAAATTCACTCGGGCCTAGGGATATTGTCAAACATGGACCTACACGAACATATCCCATAAAATGGCAAAGAGCCTTCTGCCATGCTGGAATGATATAAATATGGTAATTAGCCCGACCACACTACTGGAACAGCATGCGATAAGACATGACGCGCATGCGTACTCTGTTTCTAAGCAGAAAACATGTAGATACGCAGGCGTTTTCAGTCAGTTTAGTCGCACTCATGGTCCAGCAGTGATTCTGGACCAATGAGTGGCTTGCTTTAACACTCCAAGTGGTTTTGACGAGATATCTCGTCCAACAAGTTCTGACCAATTTTACAAACGACGAGATATCTCTTCATCAAGATATTGCTGATTTTTTATGATGACGAGTTCAAGATCTGGTCAGTTTTCTTCTAATGATTGTGTTGTCTTCTAATGATCGTGTTGTCTTCTAATGATCGTGTTGTCTTCTAATAACGAGATGCCAAGTCGAGACAACCACCAGGAGAGTTTGTGTTGTAAATAAATATATCGTGCAGTAAATAGTTGTAGATTCGCATGTATCCACCCTCCGTTGACTCTCAGAATCCGTGGGGTAGTGACAACCTCATAATCTCCACGACACATTTAAAAAACATGATTAAAATTATTACTTCCAAGGTTTCTGTAATACAACAATGGATTTAAAAGTTTATTTTAAAATTTTAGTGCAGCAGTAGAATGCTTTGCAACGAAAATCGGTAAATGTGACATCCTGTAAGAATAGCAGCTCAGTGGAAGAAAAGAGTTCGAAAAATAATCACACCACTTCTTATTCCTCGCTATTATTCCATTGTTAGGTTTTCCTGCGTACTCTTCGGGCCCGAAACGCATACTCTTCCTCCTAGAATCTTCCAAAGAGGTATATAATCAGAAAACGACTGATTAAATCTGACTCGAACTCAGAAACTGAGAGCTAAACCGCCACTTCCCTATCTCTACTCCAGAATGAAAACAATAGAATCGTGCTTATCTCAGCACACGTATTGGACAAGCCAATGAAAATTCCAGAGAAGCAGTTAGAGGGGAAGAAATCGGGAGTGATGACTTGAGAAGCCATCGGATAGCTTCCCAGGCTGTAGAACACTCGATTTCGGTCCTGCGATCTTCCACAAACGATATTTCACCAAGAAAAACGTTAGAAAAGCGTTGTCCTCCCTCACGCAACAGCCACAATCAAAGAGAACTGTCACGAATTCGAGGGAAAAGACGGTCGTTCTCGTTCATTGGACGGACATCAAAGCGCCCGGTCAAAGGGGAAGAGATTTTGTTCCGTCCTTTCTTCCTCGAATGGAAAAGTGATTTTATTTGGAACCATTTCGAAAGAACACTTGAGATAATGCTTCCAATGCATTCAAAGTGGGAAAAAATACTTTTGGTAGATGCAGTATCTAAGGTGACGAATTTTATACGATATCTCTGGTTTGCTGTGGTTTTATGATATTTCTAAAGGGGAGTAAGATATATCAAATATCAAAGACCTAATTTCTACGTACCATTTACCTGAAAGTAAATCGTGACATATGCACGAAAATAAAGCATCAGATGGATATGCATATCCAATTCTGTGCGTGAGTCCGACCACACACTGGAGCAGCATGCGACAAAACGTACGACATGAGCATGCGTATTCCATTTCTGATAGAAAACAACGTATGCGCACTACCGGCAATTTAGTGTCGCAGTACTGATGTTGGCTTGCCTGAAACCACTAGTTGTATATGCGTATCTACAGAACAGCACGTTCAATCAACAAGTTCAATATAAACAATGCGGTACAATATCGCAGAGTACAAATGGTCTCTAGTCTCCCAATTTTGTAGAAAAGAGCACTACAAAACGAAGCTGGGCATATAGCCACATGAGATGAGTGCATGGCATCGGAACCCAAGCAGAGGGACAGGATAGGCTAAAATAGTAGTTGAATTGTTGTGCGGTAGGTTCCTATGTGTGTAAATATAGATGATGGTTTGGCATTACATTGCATAGCATTCAAAAAATATTTTTATAAAATTAACTGGAAATCCAAAAAAATTCTTTTTTTTTTTTTTTTTTTTGTAAAAATTCGTAAAAATATACATATTACCAAACAATCACTTCAGTACAACATATGATGCTTACAAAACATGTAAGGGAAGTTTTACTCTAACCAAGTTAAAGTAGTTAATTAGAAAAAGTACCTCAGACAGAAAATGTTCATTTTGAGAAAATCGAGTTTTAAGTTCAAAATTTGAGTTTATTTAATTGTGTTTATAATTATTTTTATTGTTATAACTCCTAATAGGACTAGAAACAAAAATGAGAGAAAAGTACCATTTGAAAGAGTATAAAATAGACTAGAAATCTCTAAAAACACCAAAATTGATATTTTTTTGAAAATTCGAGTTCCAATTTCAATTAACGATCCCGTAATGCATTCGATTTCCCTAGAGTGCGCAATTACATACTGTTATAGAACTGCTTTGTTTCAATTATGAAATGATTACGTAAGTTGCAAGCATAATTTTCAAATCTAGACAATAGTTACATTTTAAGTCTGCTAGACGAAAAGACAACATTACTCGAGAAGATTAAAAAGGTACAAACACACCAGCAAAAAATTCGGATATTTTTTGACACTAATTGATCGATCACTGAAAAAAGCCTATGCAATTAACTTCCCCTTTAGTTAATGTACTTTTAAAACTACCAAATTTTTTGGAATAAATTCGAATGACTGACAGAAGATTCTTATGATCACATTTGAATAACTTAATAAAATTGAGATACGGAAACGTTCAGCTTTCATAACCTAGAGTTTTTCTTTAACGTGAAACAGAAAATAAATTCATACGAAAGAAAGTACACTAAACGAACGTTTCAAATACATGTTACGAAACCTCATGACTTTAAAGATAAAACTATTGTGGCACGCATTTTACATTTTAAAGTGAACACAATTCAAGTACAATATATATCGTCGGCTTAGAGCAGAAATTCAGTATCTGACATTTTTTGGAGACACTAAATGTTTTTCATTTTCATGATGATGAGATTTCATTGTCATATTTAAAAGATATAACGCTATAAGAAATGCTTAGAATTTTTATTTTTGGATGTAAAATTAATAGTTTTTAAACAGCTTTTCAGTAAAACAGATCTTTTTATCAAGTCAAAATTTTATAACAGTTGATATGGGTATGTGAGTTCAAAAGATATGAGTTTTTAGCTTTTCAGGAACTAGAATGGGGTGGCTTTTAGACCGCTGTGAAGTCCACTAAATCATTAATTATTTATATGAAGGTTAGATTTCTTGAGAAACATACTTAGTGAGTTTTGTAAGTGAATAGAATTGCTTCCGTTTCGAACTATGCTTTTTGATTCCGTTTCACTTGTAAGCCGATGATATATTCTTCTTCTGTTACTTGGCAATTTTTCGTTTCCTTCTTCATGAAAAAAATGGAATGCAAAAAGTTTTGATATAACCCACAGCCGAGTTGATGTTAGATCATCATTTATCCCTCTCCCCTTGTCAACAAAGATCCAAGGAATGATTTAACAATCCACTGGGTTAGTTGGAAGTTGAATTAAACGTCGCAATGGAACAACACAACGGGCTATTGGAGACGGTCCGGGATCATTTCCGAAAGGAAGATCCGATGACACCTCGTTACTTTGAATCACGATCAGATGACGAGGTCCCACCTGAACTGGCACCCCACTCTCCAAACTTCCACACCACGCCAACGTCAAGACATTTGAGGCCACAACAGATAAAACGTGCACCAACCCCACCACGTAAACGACGCTCTTTCATTGGATCGAGTTGCGAGTTCACAACCCTCCGGTTGCTAATCCGCTACAACTCTAAAAGGGCTACCTCAACAATCCATTGGGAAAATAACTCAAATCCTTTTGACAACGTAATGTGTATGGTAATCCCTTTAGCATGGTAATCCATGTTTTGGTAATGTATACCAAGCGTATTCTTTGACATATTCCCCAGTCAAATTTGATTGAAATGAAGTTTATTATGTGATAAATCCCTATTCGTCATCCACCGGGACATATTCAAAGCCATAAACACACGCACTAAGTTTTGACATTTTAATTGGCTGCATACGTTCTCCTTTCCACCCGCGCACGGTTACATTATCCGGGAAATTTCTAGAAAACACAATTAATCACAGACTTGGGCCCTCATTATAATAGTTTTGGATATAATCAACTCTCATGTTACGAAAAGTTACATAAATTACTCTCGAAAACCGTTCTCCAGTTATTCAATTTTTAGGCTCCGCTTCTTTTTCATCAAGTGCAATGACTAATTAAATCCTCTGGGCAATGGATCCTGTTTCTTAAGAAAGCCGACGTTTTTTCAAAGCACAGCGTTCGAGCTTTTAATCAACCTATATGAAATAAATCTATCGTGTCGCTCGTGGCAGTTTTAATGGAAGAGGTAAAATTGCTTGATTGCATTTTCGAGGCACGAAGAGAATATCTTGAACATCTTAAATCACATCACTAACAAAGCGTAGAATACTAGATGATGTATTTACTGAAATTTTATAATTTTAGGACAGACTTGATTTACATAAGTCTAATCCATACCTGCCAAACTCCAAGAAAAAAAAAGAATCCCGGAGACTTTTACCTTAAAAACAAAAGCAATTATCTGAAAATAAAACTACCTAAAATACTTCGTAAGGTCAAAAAAAAATTATAAATGCCAAATTAGTGATAATTGAGCCAAAATGGGATTTATGAAAGCAATTCAAAACAGAAACAATAACCGTGCTCTCTTCTACTGTTATGAGTGACATTTTCGGTCAAGCTAAATATACATGGCGGCAGTGTTTCTACGGCGATTCGTGTTTCCTGTACGTATACTGAACGTGACGTCATTTGGCTTGTTTTTCGAATAAGATTTCAGCGCTTCGCCAATAAAAATTCCTAGAAATAAATTCAGAATAGTAAATATTATATTGGTCAACAATTAGATTATATGCCAAACATCGGCCAATCTGCGATAAACTACATTTTAAGGTGACCTCGATGTGTATCATGCGAGAGCATTTTGACAGCAGAAGTAAAATCTCAGACCATCTTGTTTGTTTCCACTGAAAATGTTTGCTTGACGGCAGTTCGAAGTTGGAGTAATTGATTTGGCGATACACAAAAGGTGCCAAGTATACGGGAAAATGAGCAATTAAACTTTTCGTGTTTTCAATGTGTATTTGTGGCTTTTTTTCTTGAAAATTTGTGACAAAGGATTTTACGACAAACTAGCAACCACTGATTCCGATGTTTTTCTTTTATGGTTGGCGCAAAAATTTCGAAATTGAGGTCACTTGAAAATTTTCTTAAAGAAAAATCCGGAAAATATTTTTTTCCATCCCCGGTAAACTGTAACACCAAATATTTTTCCGGAAAAGGCTGAAAAGTTGGCCAGGTATGGTTTAATCCATTCTAATATCTAAGAATCTTCGAAAAATTCCCCTTTTTTCTCTACACGTTTTAAAAAAAAGCGTAGGGTTAAAAAAGGGACTATCGTTTGAAATCTTATTCCATTTCCAAGAAATAGGAATTGAAAACCACTTTTTTCTTCCCAACCTTTTTCCAACACACACCGGTTGGAAAAAATATTATTTCACAATAAAACTCCACACTCATACATAATGCGTTACATGTTAAATATATATTTCCAACGTACAATACAGCCGAGATATGTTACCAGAACTTTAACTCGCATCATCGGTAAAGAAATACTTTGAAATGTTGGAAGGAAAATTTTGAATTTTTCAGTACCATGATAAAATTAAATGCGTATTTCGAAATGGACCAGTGCTTGTAGCAATACTTATCATTAAAGAATGGTTAATTTATTAGATTATTATGGTAAGGGAATTTTTTAAAGATGAAAGCTTGCAAAATAATAGTATCTATGCATAATAATAGTTATTAAACGAGATTACGAGGGAGTTGTTTCATATAAAAAAAAAGAAATGAGAGATAAATGTAACCCAATTTAGAATAATCTATTTTAATGAGGATAGTTAAACAATCATGTTACCCTGATGAAACGAATTTTTAACTTAATGATAGACTCACGTTAACCGTATTAATGTTCACAATTCTAGACTAGAAGCAATGTAATAACTCCGAAGCAGCGCATAAGTATATTTAAGAGGAAAATATGTGATTTGCTCCTGTCACATTTTATTTTATTTCAATCTGAACTTTCCTTAAAAGCTCTACATAAAAAATACTGTTTGTGAAAATTACACCAATTATACGATTCCAATGGAATTTATATCACATTTTACTGATGATAGTATTGTGCATAAACGTAAATTTTTGCAACCATACAATGATTATAATCTGAAAATTTAGCATATTGTGAAGCCATGAGCTGCTACAGGTCATGCCATCGAATCAAAGAGCCTTTGGATCGGTTTCTGGGGAATTGTTGACAGGCTTCTTGTATCCATTTCATTGGTCATTCATTACTTGTCCACATTTCATTGGTACTGGCTGTTGGAGGACTTTGACGGGATAGTTGCCGAGTGACCGCATCCCAGACATGCTCAATAGGAGACATGTGGATCGATGTTACCTTCACGGTGTTGCGATTTTCATAAATAGTAGTGTTAAATGGCTAGAGCTATAAAAAATTAAGTCAACTATAATACAACTCTCCTTTTAAAAACCCTAATGATATCATATTTTGAACTTTTAAGGTTAATAAATCTCTCTCTCTCAACGTTTAATGGTTTGAAAGTTAACACATACATATCTGTTCTGCTACCTGCAGTTTCCCTGCAATAGAATCTTTCTTAGGATTGTTTGAGTCAATCGATGTATCTATTTAGCAATTTTGTGTGTAGTCGAGTAAGAATATTACACTACTCGGTAATCGCATGACACTCAGAGGATTAATGTAATTAAAAGTCATTTGAAATATAGATGAAGGATTGGATGCAAGCGAAAAAAACAAATTTACAAGTTATAAACATCCCACATTATTTCTCATTAATGCCAAACTATGTATAATGTCATTCAGTAATAAAAATTAGCTATAGAAATAAATATTCGATCTCCTGGTAACTCTCGCTATGCCATCCTTCATGCAGCAAAACTTTCAACGGTACCATTTTCTGCTAAATCCAGACAGAATCCTTAACGTGAGTTGATCCACGGCATTTGTGCATAGGTGAATGCACCACGATTGTGTGTGTGTGCATTCATTCGTCGCCAGATAAAAATCTAATACTCCAAACCAACTACAATTACATAGCTAAGCCAGCCGAAGAAAATAATAAAGAAACGCCACTCCGCTTGTTCTAACCATCGTGTTGTTTCAACTTGAAGTTGAGCACACAAAACAAAATACGTTGAAATGTAGTTATTTCTACACCTGTTCTTAGAATCACCAACCTTAACGATGACGTGAAAACAATAAAAAGACATATTCATATTTTCAGTACAGCTAAGACAACTAAAATTGTCAACACTTGAATCAATTGATTGTGATCTAGACCTTTTCAGTAATTAGCGGCGAGCAATTTATTTTTTATTGTACTAAAAAGGTATATAAACTGTACATGCAAGATTAATAATTTATAACTATTACATTACCCAATAAATTTAATAAAAGATAAAAGCAAGTGGGAAATATTGATGGGCGAAAATCGATTTATCTGACTAATTATTCAAAAATAAGTTTTAATCTTTCATAAAATTGTGATACTGTTGCACTGAGATAAACCATTTATAATCTCTTACATTACAAGTCTAAATTTTGGTTTTGTGTTGGTTAAGACGCTGCCTATTTTATTAGTATGAAACAGACGCTCAAAAAATATTAGAATAATACCTAAGGTAATTAACTACAAAATTACGATATATTCAATCTAATTAATGAGAGAATCCTTTCAATTAATAAAATACGCTCAGAATGAAACACCTTGTTACTAAAGATAGATATAAAAAAGCTCTGTACACAACAATACTTACGTTAGAGATGTTTTTAAACAAGTTAGTTCAGGGCAGAATAAAGTTTTTTTTAATTACGCAAAAATAATTGTATCTCCAAGCAGTTGAAAACATTAAGAACCTAATTTTAACTAAAATATTAAAAAATCAATTAATTTCCATATGAAACAAACACTTTTTGTGGTAAACAGCAAACAAAATTAGCGATTCTTAATTAATGAAAGTTTTCAAGTAAATTTTAATCTAGTAAGTATGCATAATAAAGTTAGTTTAAGTATGTTAGTTAGTTATAATATGTATTATAAAGATGATATGATAAATACTTTTTAAGTTATTAATTCCAAGTGACAATAAATGAACAAACACCAGTAAATGGGAATTAAATGAGATGTTAAAAGGAAAAATTGATAAAAATGAGCTCAGTATTTTTTATTGATTCATTGTTTAGCATAGTGATTCGAAACCATTCAATCTTAAGGACCTTAAAATAGCTTTATATACCTAACCTAACCAAGTTATCGTTATAAATTAGAAATTTACGGATGACAGGAAACAAATTATGGAGATGGAAATAAATTATTCAAGTAATTGAAAAAAAACCTGAATAGACAACGAACACTTAACTAAACCAAGACAAAATTTGAAGCAACTGTTTTCAATAACTATTGAAACTTTTGTCACTCAAATTCTGTGTATATCTAAACGTAAAAGTCATGAGGGATCAAAACTATCCAATTTTGTCTAAAGTAATTCAGTTGACACAATGACACAACACATTCACCATTGCTCGACAGACCTTGAAGTCAAGAGCTGACGCACCGAAATATTTATCACAAATGAGGAAAAATCTTATCATTTTATTTGAATAGTCATTTGAGAACTTTCTAAATTTACCGTTAGTGCCAAGAAAATCATACTTTTATATGAATTTCACGAAGACAAGGAGCTTATGAGTTGATTTGAAGTTATTTAAGAACTACCAAAATGCACAGTTGATACCAAGAAAATCATATTTCTTTCATGAATTAAAAAAAAGTTTAAGCAACCACATAAGGTAAAGCAAAGTCAATGACAACATTAGACACTCAAAACAATCATATTATTTACACCAGCAACAATGGCAGGAAGAGGAAGTTTTGAAACCAAAACTGAGCACCCCCTCCACGAAAGCTTCGAATTCTCAACGTTAACGGCAAACATGCAAGACCAGATCTCATTCCAACCATTACCTCCCCACAAGCGGTGAATGAAACGAAACAGCAAACGAAGTCCACTCGAGCTTATACATTACTCCCAAATTTCTTTTCGAAATATTTCATAAATAGTTTCTCGGCCTTCGAATTCGGAATACCGCTTAAATCAAGCACATGGCGCTTTCTCCCAAGCCGGAAACCATGCAAGTCGAGTAATTCCACTCCAGGAATCCAGTTACACAATTTGGGGGTAGGCAAGGCGACCGCTGCACGTGGTAATCGCCGAGGCATATAAAAGCAAGCTTATGAAGTAATTCCGGTAGGAAATGTCACTTTAAAAGCACTACTCCCCGAGACCCCAGAGACAATAGAACCATAAAGCGGTCCGCTTTTGTGACAAGCCGAAATGAAATTGCCTGATGACATAGAAATGGCTGGTCGTAGAAGAGGGCTTGAGGATTATGCTGAGATTAAATACGAAATTTATTTAATGTTGGGCTTGTTGGAAGAGGTCGCCGGTGAAATAGCGTAAAAATGGCGAAATAGTTCGAAGGGGTTTCGTCGAGGCGAATGAGGGCACGTCATTTCCAAACAATATCGTGACAGGAAGTATTTCGAGATGTGACTTAGTTGAATACCAAAAAAGGTACCGAAAAACATTACCGATGGAAGAAAATACGAGAAGTATTTGACCATAAAATTTCAATCCGCATCAGTAGAAAGAGAAACAGTTCTATTGCAAAATCTTGAACATTTTCAACACTTCATAAACTAGGAATACTGCCTAGGAATAGGCTGCCTATACTCCGTGACTCAATGCCGCCACTATCAATTCAGTTAGAAAAAAAAACAGCTTCAGTACCTTCAAAATTAAGTATTTGTGAAGCAAGGGTCATATTTGGCCAATCTGCACCAAACACAAGACAAACAACTTCAAGTAATGAATATACACACAAGGAACGTTTTGCTGACATAAGAACGATGATAACATTGCCACGAAGTGGCCTCAGTTTACTACTTTGCATTATATTTTAGTCAGTAATGTGATAGATAATTTAAGTAGCCAATTTTGCTTGCGAAGACTTATTAAATGTTTGATTGGTTGTATTGGACAAGCAAAGTTGTACTGACACAGAAGAGAAATATATACAAGGTAAGTTACAAGAATCAAATCTCGGCCGTCTACAACCCGTAGATTGGCCAAATTAAGATTAATAGGTTGAAATATAACTCCTGATACTTCACATTGATCTCGAAAGATGTACCTTTTTGTAAATTAATACCAATGAAATTAATTGCAGTTTTGGAAAAGTTTCATATTAGGTAAGGAAGAATTGAATTGAATTGAAGCCAAGTACAGTCGAATTAATCTGATTCATAACATCCTACCACCTTTAATAATTGGGAAATAATTGCAATATTCTATCTTTTTTCTTTCGATTTTACATTATACATTACCTCCTCTCCACATGTAGTCATCCTAACTTATGGCAACTTAATTCATTTTAACTGAAGCTTATTTGACACTAGCCTTCATGTAAAGTTAACCTTAACTCACTAAAAATTGCGGATCAAGGGGAATTACGTTTGAGGTTTGTGATCTTGATAAAATATTTACATTTTCATACTTATATTCTTCTATTGAACTATTATCACTTTGTTCGTATTTTAATATTTATAACAGAATGCGTAAATTTTTTAAGAACGATTCTTCTTTTTATGAATTTATGTCATTAATATCTAAACTTGAGCAATGCAGTATGAACCAAAGTTAAATGGCGATGTTGCTCAGTGAAGTAAAGCAAATTAGTTTTGACTTTCTGTGGATTTCTAATTCACTGAGTAGGTACCAGACCGAATCAAATAAACAAAAAGAACATCCGATCCCAAGCAGGATGTGTCTTAACACAGGCAAAACGTGTACACCATCGATGCTAATTTTACAGGAAAGCTTTAGAAAACTTGATAATTTCGACGTAATGTAGATAAGATTGAATCTACAAATTTAATGGTAATGAAATACACCAAACAATATTAGGTATATGAATACGATGCCTTCAACGTTTTACATATAGAGAGCTTTCATTCAAAAGCAGACAAATCCTCTTTTATTAAATTCGCAGATTACTAAAGTTTAATTGGCCGTCAGTTTTGAATTGAAACTACTATTTTTAAGTGCTTCCAATGAGAGGATTTGACTAAATTCTATGAAACACGTTCGATTCAGTAACAGCTTTTCTCATGAGACGGTGGGGTTATCAAAAACTTTTAATTAAATAGATCTGTCTGATTTTGGATGAAAATTCGCATCATAAACCTGGTTTTCCTCCCTCATTTTGCAGTAGACTTTTAAGCGGAGATTATAAATCGACTTTGTAATAAATAGTTCAATATGCACATTTGACCTATAGGATGGCATTTTCGGCCTTTTGGGATATGACGACCTTTTGCAAACTCGGGAATATGTTGCACTCAGAGATATTTCTTTCTCTGAGTACAATCTTCCTACAGAACCTTACTGTGCTGAGTCGTCAAATTACCATCACGATTCTAAATGAATCAACGGCTCATGGGTGTAGCTACCAATGCATAACGGATCAAGCTGTCAGTAATAATACAAATATTAGGGTAAGTTTAGGTTTCGCAACGAAACGAATCAAAACTTAGCCTTGAAAACAACGAGCCCATCAGAAAATAATTCATTAGGATCTCTGTTCACTCAATTTGAATCGCCTAAATTTGGCGATTCAATTTGATTCGATTTGAAAATTTGGATGAGAAATCAAATTCTAAATTTACACATGATTTCAACGGGAAAAATCATTTGATAAGATTCTATAAACAGGAACCTTTATCTTATGTAACAAAATAAAAAATTAAATTACTAGTTATTAGGGCTAGGATTTTGATGACCTGAGCATTTCAAGAAAATGTCCAACAATGAGATCCTTTTATGACCTAGTATACTGCAAAAAATGTACTAAAAATAACAAAAATAACTTTTAAAATTACATTTTTTGCAAAACCTTATACAAAGAGAGGTGCACGAAACAACAAAAAATTTAAACATCTACAATATATGATAAAAAATATACTTAACAATTTTACAATTTTTTATTGAATATTTTTAATTTGACAAACATTGACATTCTATGACAAACATTAAAGCTTTTATTTTATAAGTGAAAAATTGCAATTCAGAACCTAAAACGGGCAGATTTTCAAAACAGAATGCCTCATCACAAACAGACATCAAAGCTTTAAAACTAAAGAGAATTTTACTTTCACTGAAACCACAAAAGCTCACTAGAAATAAACTAAGTCATTTTGTCTAGTCTCCTCAAAATTCACCAAGGGTATAGTTTTCCCTTACAGGGTGAACAATGTGGTTCTAGGGAAATTAATCCAAAAATGTCTTTTTCCTGGTAACTCCAAAAAATACAAAAGATGCCTAACGAATAAAAAAACAATGCCCTAAAATGACTGAACCTGAAAATGTCATTTTGGTAAGAATATGAAAAATGCCCTATCAAAGGTACTTATATAGCTTAATGTTTTTATGAAACACATTCCTATTCGCTCGAATAATATTAGTCTTGCCAAAAACAAGGATGCAGAATCATCAAAATCCTAGCTCTATTAATACACTATCATTTTTCTCAATTCTTTAAGTACAAATATGTCTACTTTTTATTCGACTAGCAAACGACACCCTTTTTTACTGTGTATTGTATTCGTGCTTTCCCTGAAGCAGCTTTGATTCCTGTAACCTACCCTGGGTGAATTTCTCTTTTCCGAACCAATAAAACTTTCCTTGTGTTGTATGTTCATTGCTTGACGTTGTCTTGTGTTTGGCGAAGCTTGCCATAAAACCCAAACCAAACAACCTCATGCTCCCCATTCATAATGGCTTAACACATGAACTAACGCAATTACGTGAGAGTACGGTAGTAAATATAAGAGAATACAGCGGGGAAAAGGAAATCATCAAATTTTTCCGGACAACGAATTAATAAGTAAAAAATAGAAAAGGGTTTATTACAAACAAAAATTTTTACAATTGAATCGATTTTGCAAAATTCTGGTATCACTTGAATAGGTGATTATTATTTTTTGCATAATGCTATTTTTGAAACTATAATTTTGAATTTCCACTTAGCACAATATCGTGTTCTCGGAAAGTTTTTAAAATTACACTTACCGCTCTCGCAAACATTTCCAATATGGTAGGTAGTTGAATTTACGACGCACTGGAACAACACAACGGGCTATTGGCAGCAGTCGGGGATCAATCCCGAAGAGAAAGATCCGAGGACAACACCTCGTAATTTTGAACCACGGTCAGATGACGAAGTCAACACTTGATCTAGCACTTCACTCTCCAAACATCCACACCACGCCAAAGTGACGACATATGAGGCCACGACAGGTTTAACGTGCCCCAGCCCCACGTACACGACGGTCTTTGGTTGGATCAAGTTGTGAGCTCGCAACCCTCCGGTTGCTAATCAGGACTCTACCATCTGGGCTACGCGGCCCCCAACATTTCCGAGAAAAGTACAAAAAATGCATACAGTGTTT
This sequence comes from Meta bourneti, assembly GCA_933210815.1. Lineage (NCBI taxonomy): Eukaryota > Metazoa > Arthropoda > Arachnida > Araneae > Tetragnathidae > Meta > Meta bourneti. The sequence goes on along the minus strand of OW119929.1, from coordinate 70,780,709 downwards.
CTTAGAAATGTTTGTAGAATTCCCATTTGATTACGTTTTTCCAGTTTTACGTAAGTGTAACCTGAGCACGATTTTTGTATTTTTAACGCAAGTACAACGAAATCCTATTTGATACGATCTCTTGCAACAATATAAATTTAAAAAGATAGGCAATGCATTAAAGGGTATTCGTCCATTACAAATGAAACACACTAAGTCAAAAAACATAGTTTTGATAAAACGAATAGAGAAAAATTCTATTCGCCGTTTGTTTCCCAAAAAATCTAACCTTCACGAAAAGAAAAAATGACTAAGTAGACACACTTCACCAGTCTAAAGATACCACATCCTGGTCTAGGAAAACTCATCTTTAAAAATTTGACTTAGTGTGTTTACTTGTAAGCCCCGGCGATATCTTTGAAGCTACCCAGTTCACAAATTTATAAAAGAAATCAGTGAATCTCAATGAATATTCTATCCTGTTGAAACTAATTTAATCATTCAGTTCAATTTCTCAGAGACGAACACGTCTTAAATAAAAGCAACACTTAAAATAAACCCCTCAATTCATTACTCACAACCCTAAAATCAAGCCAGCTTTAATTTCAATCCGACGTCTCCTCAAAGTGTAATGACGAGGAAACTCCCTGACAAGTATTCTGAGGAATCAAATACAAGTAACTAGCTTTAAATACAAGTAACAGATGTATGCACAAGATCACGAGGAAGTGCTAAGTAGAGTGTTAATAGTTCGACAGACATGTCATTCAAAGGCATTTCCCTTGAATGTTGGAAAATTAATTACTGCCTGTTGAAATCGAAATTGGCTTTTAAATGCCCAATGTATACTCGAGCACTTCTCAATGCACTTTAATTACCAATACGGCAATTCAGTCGAATTCAGAATCAACAGCATACGCCCCAGTTTCTTTACAAGTATGAATAAAACGCGCTATATCGCAAGGCTGTTAAATTTTTAATGCTGAAAAGATTTATTAGTCTATGAGAACTTCAAACTACTTCTTAAATTACGTTGCTTTAAACTATTAACAAACTTAGAGCAAGAGATGACCAAATGAATGAAGTTATAAATACTCAGCAAAGAAAATAGAAGGCTGATAGCTATACAGGAACAATTAATCCGTAAAGAAATACAAGTTTAAGGATTCACATGCATACGCAGTGCGTCAAATAAGTTTTAAGACTCGTCCCAGAGCGCTCGTTGTAATGGCGCTGTGAGTGTAAATGCGCATGCGTCATAACGTCCATCGTCTACTGGCACATTGCCAACAAGTTGTGCGCATTTCGTTAAGCTGAGAGAAGGCGAGCGTTCATTGCAGAAGTGAATTTTTTTCATGTTGATTTTTTTAAGATGGAGCAAAGAGCTGTAATTAAATTTAACGCAAAACTTGGTAAAAGTGCTTCGGAAACATACCAACCCATGAAACAAGTTTACGGTGACTGTTGTTTAAGTATATCAAATGTTTTTGTGTGGCACAAACGTTTTTTGGACGGAAGAGATACGGTAGAAGATGATCAGCGTAGTGGAAGACCAATTTCATCTAGGACACCTGAAATTATTGAAAAAGTACGAAATTTCGTAACAAACGATCGCTGTGCGTCACTGAGAATGATGGAAGACTCTTTAAACATCGACAAAGAAACAATTCGAACCATCCTGCATGAAGATTTGGGCAAAACAAAAGTGTGTGCTAAATTTGTTCCACACACTTTAATCCCTGAACAAAAAGCAATGAGAAGTGCACATTGCAGACATCATTTCAGCCGCTGAAAACGATCCAAACTTCTTGAAGTCCACCGTATTCACCTGATTTAGCACCCTGTGACTACTCCTTATTCCCAAAACTTAAAATGAAGTTAAAAGGGTGTTATTTTGAGGGTATTTCGACCATACAAGAAGCTTCGACGCGTGCTTTGCAGGCCATTCCACAAAGTGATTTACAACAGGCGTTCGATTCATTAATAAATCGCTGTAAAAAGTGCATTAAAGCCGGAGGGTCCTATTTTGAATAAAAAACCAAAACAGGTATTAATTTCTTGTTTCCATTTCTTTTTACAGACCCAGTCTTAAAACTTATTTGACGCACTGTGTATATCCGTTTTGTAACCAGCAATTTTGCCCGCAAAACTAACCAGGTTTTTTGGTACAATATAAATTTTTCTAGGATTCCGTCAACCAGTAGATGTGGTTATTTAGTCAAAATATGTATGTGGCTGTGAGGAAGAAACAATGCTATTGTTGGATTATTTTTGGTTTAATATTTAATGAACTGGCATCAGATTAAAAAGAGAGCCACAACACGTTTATTTCTACAGAAGACGAGGACATTACAAACTAAGCACTGTTAATATTTACAATAACATAAAGGAGCAGGGGACAGCACATTTACCCTGCCTCGTGCACAAAAAGGAAGACCCTCCTTTTGTCCCCACACCCCAACTGAAGCCTTTCGGTTGCACTTAGTGGAATCTCACAAATACATTCTACCGTATTCAGTAGTATAAAAGATTGAATCATTGATATTGTTTTTGATTTGTAGGTTAACATAGATTTAAAAGAAAAATGCGTAATTTAATGTGTATTTAGTAGTCACAGGTTGATGACGAGGTTAACAATTGAGCTGACACCCCATTCTCTTCAAACTTCCGTACCACGTCAATGTGATTATATATCTGGGAATTAGTCATTGGTAAAGGGGGATACGGGCTTTAATACCACTTGTATACAAAAACTTTTATTGACCTAATCAAAATTCCATTGTTATTTGATTTGAAGCACGGGTTGTAAACATACCAGCATGACCTGTGAAAATGTGTTCCTGAGGGTGACTGCTAAAATAAGATGGGGTTGATTGGGTTTATGACGCAAGGGTTATATTTGGCAAAGCTACACCAAACACAAGACAGACAACGTCAGGTGATGAACATACACACACACAAGGAATGTTTAGTGACACAGAAGAGAGAAATGCATCCAGGGTAAGAGATACAGGAATCGAGCCTACGCCGCCTAGCGCAGTGGGCAAACCCATTGAACCACACTAAGAAAAGTAACAGTGTTAAAGCAACCAGTATAGAAGCACAGCGGTAAGTTCAATCGATAACGAACAGTTACATGTTCTTTGATGTTCTTCAAAAATGAACTTGTTTCAACTCTGCATCACATTTCAGAAAAAAAACTACTAGTCTTCTACGTTACGACACTGACACTCAAACTTCCATTAACTCAGAAATCCCCATTAATTTGCTTTTAACGGCGCAACAAAGCAAGGCAACGTTACCTTTCCCAGGAAGGGCCACGCAACCATCCAGTAACAACCCTTTAAGAAGTGAGACATCGAAAGTGCGACTTTTTAAGCAAAAGGTCTTTTGAGGCGATCGAACGTTTATCTCGTGGGCAGTCGTCTGGAGCAAAATTCGATAAGCTGTCAAAACGTTAAGCATCGTTCATCTCCGCCACATATTCCATGCGGCCCTCATAAATAATTCAAGCATGGTACAAGCGGAATAAGTTTGCGGAAACTTCAGTCTCGACCATCACACCCCGCAATGTATTACATTCGGAAAACTGGATTAAAAAGAGCCCTGCAAGCGAAGGAACGCGGAATTCTTAATAAGATATCTTTAAATTAGCTTCGTATCGCTATTCATTTCTGTAATTCATATTCCTTTCACGCTTTCATAAATCAAGTTCATGGAAAAGCCACTCTCAAATACTGAGAGGACGAAAAAGAGTTTCGGTAAGGCAATGGAATATTATATCTGTGGCATAAGTTTTATATGAGAAGTCTGAAGGAATTTGAATGGTCCATGATGCCAACTGTTTTGTATAATTGAGCTCAAAAATTGCATCGATCGACTATAAGTATCAGTCAGATGGTTGAGAGGTGAGTTGATTTCACTCTCTCAGAAGCTATGCAGTGGATTCCAGCACGCTGGAATTTGGCATACTTGTCAACATTTCCATTCTGGAAACGGTACAAGTTTTACGGGATCATGACATGAATAGACCCTCGAAATGTATGACAGATTGCCGATCATTTCCAGTGATGCTTCTTGTTAGATATATAGTCTGAAAACACACCATGAATGGAAGGCGATCCTGTAAATACGCAAAACGGCAAAAGGAAACTGAATTTTGAAACGGAAAATTTTCCGTCATAGAATTTTGATTTTCCGTAGTGCGTTGTTTCTTACTAGAAGCCGTAGTTGTCAGCATCTCTATAAACATGTGTCTGGATCGATTTTGAAATCAAAATTTGAGCTTCATTTGTTAATTTTTTCGAAAAACTGTACAATCGTACCATATGCCCGTTCAACCGTACAATTAAGCCAAAATCAATACATTGTACGGCCAAACCGTACACGTTGCTGGTGTGCTATAGTTATGAACAAGTGGATTACTTGGCAAAGAGGAGTACTGCAATTGATCAGATTCCACGTAGACCCATCTCACATAATTCCATAAAAATGTACAGCCGTGGGAAAAAACGAACCACCCCACCTTATTTCGAGCACTATTCATAGTAGAACAAATTCAAAGATGGCATTAGACAGGGAACAACGTCTATAAATTCGTATGCATAAAATTTGCATAACGGGCAATCTTATTAAATTAAGCACCAATTTCACAATTTCCAATAGCAACCCCATATTTTGATGCATTAATCAGTCTACATCGTCAAATTAGTCTAAAAATGAAATTTCATGAATTTACTTCCGGTATATCCGGAGATATTTAATGTTAAAGTTGTTGCCCTTTACAGGGACCATCTCCACATTGAAAGACGCTAATCGTAGATCGCGATTATTCGTAGTTAATCAGCAATTGTTCTTGATGCTTGCTTGAAAGAAGTTTACAAAAGGTTCATTCTTTTAATGACATTACTTTTCAAAAACCAAACATTATGAGATTTGCTGTTTCTCAAACAGCAGTTTAAACATCAGTGTTTTCATAAAATAACAGTAAGCAACTGCTATCGATACTTTTAACAGTTAGCAATTGTTATCAAAACTTTTAACAGTTAGTAACCGTTACCAAAAATAGTAATAGCTATTGATAACTGTTATTACGATAACAGTAAAAAGAAAATTAGTTTAGAATTCATAACAGATGAAATTAACTGTTTATGTCGATTTCTAAGTCAATAACAATTGTTATGTGTAGTTGTTAATTGTTTGTGCCACTTGCTGATAACAAAACTGTTAATATTAACAGCTAATAGTATCCGCTATCGCAAGTAAGGAATAGCAGTTAACACGGTTATCGCTTTAAGTAAAATTTTTATTTTTTTCGACTTTTGAATGCCCGATACATCACTGTAGTGACGAAAATTTAAATATAGCGAAAATTTAAATATAGCGGAGAAAAGAGCTGAAATTTTGTATGGTTATATTAAAAGCCCTTCTCATTCGATTTCTATCAAAACATATCAAAGTTGCTATTACTAATTTTTTCGAATACTAATTTAATAATTAATACTGCAACTAAAAATAACTAATTATAAAAATAAGCCATTAGGTAAATTTTGTTTGGGTTCTTTAAAAGCAATATGATTCAAAATTTCAGCACTGTAGGAATAGTATTTAGGAAAATATAAATAAAAGTGTGGGAAACAGATTTAACATTAGGAGCTTCAAATTTTCTGTACCTATAATTCCGAAACGGCAGGTCCCAATGACATTAAACTTGGTACCTGAAGTTAAATTTTAATACAGATTCGAAACTTGATATCAAAATAAGGTGTTGCAATAGGAAATTATGAAGTTGGTGCTTAATTAATATGAAAACAGTCCCTTATGCAGATTTTATGTAAACGAATTTATAGAAGACGTTATTCCCTGTTGTAAGTCATCTTTGAATTTGCTATATTGTTAAAATTACTCGAATGAAGAAGAGTGATTCGTTTTCCGCGACTGTACATCAAGAGATAATCAAAGAACATTTTCTATCAAGAAGTGATAACTAGAAACTCAAGTAAACCTTGGCTTATTGACCCATAAATACATCCCAGATGCCCCAAGGGCAGAAGCTGCTGCAATAACCCGACTTCTGACTGGTCACGATCGTTTAGCTAAGCATCTCTACCACAGCCTAAAAGTTCCGAAGAGCCCCTGTTTCTCCCTCGTACTAAATCTCAAGAAATGGGCACCCGCCACATGCAAATTTCTATTGAGCTCTCTATAGAAATTTCCTCTGTGGGTCCGATACTGGGAGGCTAGAGGACGGAGGGGCAGCTAACTATTTCTATTTCTTGTCTAACCTTTTCTTACCAATTTTATGAATTGTTTTCAGCTTACCTTTAGTCACTAACCTTTCTATTATGTATTTTGTATTCTGCTGTCATTGGAAATAGAAAAAAGGTTTGCACTAAGTTTCTTTTACTTCAAGTCGTCTGATACTTGTCTCTTAGGTGGCTAAATATTCCATAATTACCAATTGTTGTTGAATCTAATTATTTTTAATAAAAAATACACCTTCACATTGGTGGTTTTGACAGTACTTTGTATCAGGAAAAGATAATTCATAGGAGTAAATACAGCACTTACATATTAAAACTATTCAGCAAATAGTTTTATGTTCTACATATTAATGTTTCATACATCTAAAACCACCCATGAAATCATCATGATAGTTTTCAGATATGAAATATTTTCTCTCTCTCTCTCTATATATATATGTCATAACTTAATAGTAAAAAATTGAATGTTATAGTTGAAACAGATAACTGGTAAAGGCAAGACAAATGTGATGAAATATTTTATACCAATTAAATAATTATCGCACCATTCTGAAGTTTTTCGTTTCATCAATCTTTTACTATAGGGAATTAATCGCACACATTTCTACAGTACATTGTTTTCTGATTTCTTTCAAACAATAAATATAAAATGTAGACAAGCTGATTTATTTTAGAATTAGAATATGAACTAGTACAACTATAAATGTAATCATTTGTTATTTATCTATATCAGCATGACATAAAGTAAGAAGCTATTATCTAACATCAAGGATACCAGATGCATACTAAGATTTATTCAATTTCATTCACTACTACATTAAATTTTTATCGAATGGACAAAATATTAAAAAAAGTTGAACTTGTATCTTCCACTATATTAAATGCACGGAAAAGGTAGGTAGGTAGGTATTTTAATTAACGTCACACTGGAGCGACACAACGGGCTATTGCACGAAAAAGAAAATAGTTCATAATAAAAGAAACCAGACTACGCTTCCGACAAAAAGGCAAGAAAGCATAATATCTCTTTATGACTTAACATTATACAGAAATGGTCTATTTTTCTTCGTGGGAATCTCATGAAAAAATATTTACGCTAATGTCACGAAAGCTCGAAATACACTCGTGTCCAAAAGTTAAGCATAATTCGTAACATCGAAGTAAATATGGATTCAATGGTTCAGAATCACTTGTGGAGAATCTTGGGACGAAGGTAAAACATTGTGCATATGCAAAACAGTTGTCGACGTCGACATGCGCAAAGCACCGGCGCACGTCGGAACGAGTATAAAACGGCCTCGAGCGGCATGGCCAGTTTAGACAGAAATTTTGCAATTGCTGTCGTACGGAGCGTTGTTAACAATCAATAAGGACGAAAGATGTCACAAAGATGCCAACTGGACATGTTTGTGAAGGGACAAATTATTGGAATCCTGGAATCCGGTCGATCCCAAACCGAAGCGTCTCGAATTCTGAATGTGCCTCAGTGTGTGATCTCTAGACTGTGGCAGAGGTTTCAAACCACTGGAGATATTACCCGATGACCAGTACCAGGTCGGCCAAGGTTAACAACCGCTCGGCAAGACCGATATTTGGCGATAACTGCGCGACGCCAGAGGAACCGTTCTGCCAGATAACTGAGTTCAGCCCTGACAGTTGCCACAGGAGTCATAGTTTCGAGACAAACTGTTTACAGGAGACTCAGACACGTTGGTCTCTATGCCAGACGACCAGCAGTTTGCATCCCCCTGACGTCTGCACAGAAACGCGCACGTTTACAGTGGAGTTTGGAACATCGGCAGTGGAGTCGACAAAAGTGGGGCAATGTCATGTTCAGTGACGAGTCCAGATTTAGTCTGCAAACTGATTCTCGTCGTACCACGATCTGGAGAGAACGTGGAACACGTTTTCACCCGGGAAACATCACGGAAAGACATCGTTTTCCTTCAGGGGAGTCATGGTCTGGAAAGGCATCATGCTGGACGGCCGCAGACTTCCACATCTTTGACACGGAGTCTGTTACCGGTCAAAGATACAGAGACGAAGTCCTTGAGCTTATCGTTCGCCTGTTTCGAGGTGCTGTCGATCCTGGTTTCATATTCATGGATTATAACGAGCCGGAAACACCTTGCAGCCCTGGTCAACGCCTTCCTTCAAAGTGAAGATATACACCGCATGCAGTGGCCTCCCAACTCACCTTATGTAAATCCTATAGAGCATGTGTGGGATATGTTCGGGGGATATATTGCAGCCCTCCGTCACTCACCAAGCTCCGTTCCGGAATTGAAAACTGCTGTCCGTGAGGCTTGGAACTCTTTGAGCACACAACTCATCCATACCCTCATCGAAAGTATGGGAAAACGTTGCGCAGCATGCGTGGCTACCAGAGGTTCTCACACACCGAATTAAACTTCAGCATCACATTATTTTAATCATTCTGTTTCACTAAAGTTGACACTAAAATTGTGAAACTTTTTTTCAACCCTTTTCTTTGGATAATAAAAGTCATTATTATCCTTGTTTTGCATTGTTTCTTCTATAACTCTATTACACCCGCATATCGCGTTTCCTTCCATTCCAATGTAGATTTTCTGAAATCTACACATAAACAGCAATTATGCTTAACTTTTGGACATGAGTGTATATTGCTTTCTGTCCATAAAATAATCTAAAAATTATCAGGTAATAAAATCACTATTGCAACACATATATGATCATGGAAGTAAACACATGTATAAAGGTATAAAAAAATAACAACGCAATGACCTTTCGTGATGTAGTTAAAAAAATTTTTTTTACGGAATTATTTAGTTTTTCTTTTATTCTTCCATAAATTAAGTATTTTACCGGAAACATAAATGTGGAAACCATTTATTACGTTTAATTAATTTTTAAAATGCAGGCTAAAAGCAATTATACATTTACAGCATGCTGAAAATGTATAATTGCTTTTTAGGGGAAATTATAAGTGGGATTCAGTGTTTATAAATAAGCTTTTTCAAAACATCGGTTTTTCAAATGATTATATATCGAAAATTCACGTGTTGAAAATAGAATATTAGAAAAATGGAAATTTTAGCACATAATAAGGGTTGCATTGTTCAAATTTAAAATTTAAGTGCTATAAAATGATATTTCTTCACAAAAACTTCGATATTTTAATAGAGTAGATCTTTTCTAAAAATAAGTCAACGACGGATACTAAACACCATAGATGCAACTTTAATGTTTTCAAAAGCGAATACAAATTAGACACGTATAGTATGCGTCAGTTTTAGTGTCATTAACCGTAAAGTTTTTATCTAAGGGAAAAGGAGACCAAGATAAAAAATTTCTAGAAATCATAATTTGTATAACGCTTTGGTTTATTGGATTTTATGGTGCAAAGGGTATATTTGGCTAAACAACGTCAAATAAATGGACTATAGACAAGGAAACCAATGAGAGAAATTCACCCAAGGAAAAATCAAACCTGCGTCGTCTACTCGTAGGTTGCTAGCACAAAGGGCAAACTCACTGAGCCACGGTGACCCCCTTATAACGCTCTGAAAAAACTCATGGAGAACGCTCTGAAAAACTCATCATCAAAATTTGTACCTTCAGAAAGTGGTTTGGCACCAGAAAAAGTGTAATTCACAGGTTAACTTTTTCAATGGTTTCAGCATTTTTATGGACAGCAATAGCAATTCGTCATCATTAGAAGAATCAGAAAAAGTATACTTACAAATGTATTCTTAAGGTAGATTTTATATTTAGTAACAGAACTTCCAACTTACCTAAAAAGAAAGAAAAATAATTAATGCACTAAATATTTTTAATCATAGAAAAAGATATAAATCAAATATGTGGTGAAAATATTCAATTCCATCTTCTCATCCATACAAAGACTTCATATTCCTTTTCCGAGCGTGTGACGACATGCTGTGAAAGGCACGCTGATTTTAAAGCTAAAAACCTCTAAGTAACAGCTATTTGCTTGCGACATGCTGTGTAATGAGACTTTAACGTCTCTCGGCCATTAAACATTTGAATGATTTCGTAACAAGCAGACACAAGGAAATCAGTTCGTTGCACTACACCAAGACATGTTTGATTAAATATATATTTTGCTTTCTTAATTTCGTCTAATAAGAAGTCAACTACTTTGAAGAAAGCAAAGTTGTGGAAACAGCTGCTGCGGTCATTCCACCGGGGATTGCCTCTTTGTACTCTTCAAGCAAACACATTTACATACAGGCGAAAATAAACACCGATGAATTTTTTATTTAACATTGTTGGGAACTTTATTTGATGTGATCCGTCATTCGTGACTCGTTACCATTTTTGGGGCGACAATGAAAAAATTTCATTTCATAGTGACCACAATATTCAACATTCTATGCCTGGTTTTCTAAACATATAATTTTTTTGTAATTAACAAAGTTCTTAGAATTGTAATATACCAATTGTTTAGCTTTAAGTACACCAGCTTTAGATAAAAAAATATCAGATTGCAAGACAGCATTCCTTTTAGCAGAAACGGAAGCGAGAGGACAATCTTAATGACAAAAATGACTTGCAAAAATCTGAAATACTAAATTTCTTAAGCACATCAAAAAAAATTTCAGGACATGCTTCTCTTTTATTGATTGGGACAGAAAATCTACAGACTTTAACAAGTTCAACAACATCATGCCAGCATAAGGAAACAAATTTTAAATGGTTTAGGAGTTTCAAGACTCATCTAAAACACACAGGAAAAGCATAAGTAGTACAGGTTTTGAAGTTTTGCAGGACTGATGTTCTGCAAATAAAGTGCATGTTTAGATAAAAGAAACTCTAATGGAGACAATACGGATGGCTTGTCCTGGAGAAAATAACCAAGGAGTTTTTCTCATGTCATATCATATTATGAAACTCGTAGTTAATGCTTTTAACAGTTGTTTAGGATTTTCTTTGGCTTTAAATATCGCAAACTTAATTGATGATCGATTTCGAACTTAATAGGACGTTGTTTGCAAAGGAAAGTATAAAACAGGTATCAATGATTGGAACACTTAATTTTTTATACATGTTATCAATAATAATATTCTGGAATATGCTGATCAACTATTGAAGAGCGACCGATCAGACAAAAGCAGATTATCATAATAGAGTTCCTGGAACGAATTATAAAACTAATCTCCCTCGGAAGCATTCCAGCTTGAGGAATTTGATTTCAGCTTATTCCTCAAGCATCTATTATTATGGAATTTGGTGCTATGCAAAATGCTCATTGGCTGTCAAAAGTCCTTTAGTCATTTAAAATATGGATGAATTGATTTAAATTCAAAATTACTACAAAAGAGAGCATTGTAGATATGAATATTTGCTGCATATTTGTATTTCAAAGCTCGGAGGAAATTATCACAGGAAATTCACCGCATGAAGAAACGTACTCGATAATTATTTAAAGTGTCATTATGACATTGATCTTAATACTTACGAAGAAAACAATATAGGACTTTGGAATGAGAAGAAATCTGCAAAGTTTATTTGAAACACTAAGCTTTCCAAATGTTTTTATGTCTACTCAGAAATATAGAATGATCAGGAAGATTATACTATGAAATATTGGAAATTCAATCCAAACTATTAATGAAATGATCATGCTCAAAGGATTAGTCTTTATTGAAAATTTCAATGGAATATAAACACGAAATCAACCCAGCAATGATTCTTATTGTAGATGGTTGTGGTATATAAAAAGGCTATCCGGATTGAAAAAAAAAACTAATTTATCTATTAATGTTTAATATTTATATGTGGCTTTTATTATTTCCTAATGTTTTAGATGTCGTATTTCAATAAGTTTTATTATAAAGAAATATTTTTATTTTATTCTTGTGTGCTATTCTACAATACGAAACCACGAGAAACTTTGGGGCCTTGAGGACTTGCATTATATCTAAATATTAATATGTTTTGCTAAAATTTCACATTCATTTTTCGAGAATAAGCGAAAACCTGAACTGTACCATTCAATTAAATATCTTGAGAGTGAAGATATACAAGAAAATTTTCATACGCTTGCGGCACTTCACAATTACCATTCTCAAATTATTAAGTTGCCATTACTGCTAAAATGCCGGGTTCTAAATGTTCAAAGATATCTAATTAACCTACAACAAATGTTGAAGATGCATAAGCACATATTAGAATAAATGTAAAACTTGCTTTTAAAACTGAATCGATTCAGAAGTTCTGTCAGATTAAATTCATCATATGATACGATTAGAAACAATAAAGCAAGACTTCCATAAACAATTGTTATGCACTGAACTTCTTTCGAAGGCATCCGAAAATAAATTAAAATTGAATATGCGACTTTCATTTTCTAAGCGCTCCATCTATACAGATAAACAGCATACCACAATCTTCAGTATATGGACACATTACGTAAAAACTAGAAAAAATTACTCCCACCGAAAACTTCAAATTAGATATTATTCTAATGCCCCACCACAGGTCTCTTTGGCCTTCGTGACACTACAAATGGCGAAATGACAGCTATATTTGAAGCAGCACCCAGTTGGTAAACCGCTGCTACTCGTAACAGGGACAATCACCAACATCCATGAGCTTACAAACTGGAATTCGAACCAGGGACCTACTGGGCGGCAGACAAACGCTATGACCAATAAGGTGGATTCTAATTAGATAATGAGAAACTAGCAACAACGAAAATGACAATGTATAATTTATAATTCAACAGAGCTGAATTTTGGATAAAAACTTTCAAATTAATTAAATTCTAGATTGTACAGTTAAAATGAATTTCCACGCGAATTTAAAGTTTATTATTTCGAAGTGGAATAACATCTTATCAAAAAATAAGTCTGAATTTAAACAAAAAATAGAAAAATCTCGATTTTTCTGCTATATTAACAGTATGTTAATTAAATAAATTAGAAACCTGGGTAAATTTCTACGTCATGTCTCGTAAAGAAATTCTACTTCTTTTCAACTTTCTTACTTATCCCACATACACCAAAAACAGAAAGACCAACATATAAAATACTAGTCAATATATAATACGAGTCAACTCCTTAGTGATTCACCAAGATAGCTTCCTCAAAGGCATCCAAAAGTCGACACGAATTGAAATAAATATCTGTCAAGGATAGCTCACAAGCGATTGAGGCAGGAATTTCTCCCAAACCCCAGTTTCTCATCAAGTTAACACACTTCGCGACAGCATGTCTAAATATAGTATTCCAACTTCTACGAAAACTTACTCGCACGGAACTAACTGAACGTCAAGATTTGAAATATGACGAGTTTCGACGTTTTCGAGAAAGCTCCGATTAGTTTCGAAATGATCAGTTTCGAGAGCGCTGCACGCCAAATTTACCATAGTTTCTAAAGCCCATTTATTGCGATTATCTATGACACATACTACTGCGCACTTGACGAAAATGCATTTTGGCTTCCCTGGAATTTATATTTCATGGCGATAAAATGACAACCTCAGTGTTTCGAAGTTGTAAAAGTTAATGTATCCATGTATAACTGTTGATATGACTGTGATGTGCAAAGTTGTAACTGTCAGCAACATCGATGGGCAGTTATATAGCATAACTGCTTATAAATAAATCTTTGCTAATTAAAAACAAACTTTTCCCTTTTCATCGGTTCTGCGCTTAATTTAATAAAAACTCTTCTTACGGGAGGCTTTTTCTGTCAAGCAAAATGTGGTGAAAGGTGACAGTAGTATTTCTGCAGCGGAACGTGCTTCCAACAAGTGTTCCTAATGTGACGTCACTTAGCTTGTTTTTTGAATACGATTTCAGCACTTCGCCACTAAAAATTCCAAAGAATGAATTCCGAATTGATATATAACAGTTGATTGGTCAACGCCATTGAACTATTGCACTCAGACAAGCCCATTCCCCGATAGACAAAATTATAGCTCTGATTAATCTTTTTACGTCCACCATTTAAACGACTTAAATCAATATTCAAATCAACTCCATACTTTATACTACCAAGGCACTTGCTTAAAATTCATGCAACATCACTATCAATACCGAAGACTGAGGGCCATTCGGGGCCATGTGCTTCATAATCTATTCAAAATTAGTGCCATTCAACTGTAAAATGTCGAACGTCAAACTTCGCCTCAACGGCGATAAACAACATTTTAAAGTTATCCTAATATGCATAATTTGAAAGCATTTGGGTATCGGAAGTAAAATCGGTTCTTGTCTGGTTTGTTTGCAAGGAAAATTCCTCTCATTGACGAAATATAAAAGATGATGTTATTTTAAAAGTTCGAAAAAATATCAATTCGCGACAGCAAAATATTATCCTTGGGAAACAAACTTTTGAATTTTTTTAAACTTGCGGAAATTGGTAATCCAATTTCACAATATTTCCGCATTTTTATGGAAGTCTAAAATCAATACGAACATTTGTGATAGGAAAAGTTTTATTACATACCGTATTCCGATTAATAAAACACTATGATATATAAGGGTATTGTTAAATCACTGTCTGAATTTCTGGGAGTTCTGAATTTTGTTTCATTCATATCATCACAATCGTTTCTATAGAAAACAATCCGCAATTTAAAGAAGTACATATTCTGGTAAACAAAATAAATATCATACTATAACATCGTTTTAAACTCATACATTTTGATCTAACAATTTTTCAGATTCATTTTTATGTTATGTAGTACAAATTGTATAATGCGTGTTAATTCATGCTTTAAAATAAAAGTATTTGAAATGATTCATTATTGATATAACTATTTATAATAATTAATAATCATTCAACGCTATTCTTTTTCATAAAAAACACGTAAAAATTAAAATTGAATTTACCTTACTTTATAAGCTGATTGCTATAAATTAGCCAGAATTTTGAATATTTTTCATAAAGATATTCAATACTCCAGTCAAATATAAGAAAAACGTGAGCCTAAATTCGATTATTTTTCAATTAAGAAAGTAAAATTGAAACTTACATTGATAGGAATTAGTCTTGTTAAAAAACATTTTTACATCGTAAAATAGTGATGAATATACTAGTACAATACTAGTTGTAATGTTTGTGTAAAAATCCAAGCATCTTTGATAAATGAAAGTAAAAAAGCAAACAGTAATGGCACAACAATAAAGTTTGGATAGAAAAAGATTTTAAACAAATTTATTCAGGATAAACATTGTACTTTAGAAACAAAAGATAAATTTTAAAAATATCTTACTGGGGAACAGGGCCATTTTTAACACTTCACAAACTCCATTGATAATTATGACAATAATTACGCCCAAATGAAATGTGAAACTACTATGAAAGAAATTAGAATTGCAAAGAAATAATAAAACGATTAATTTTTTATATCAAATTATAACTGTAGAGAATACTTGATAGTTTTAACATTCCATAGATGCAGAGAATATTACCTTAGTTTTCATAAAACGAAGTATTAAAAAATTACCCATAGGGATAGTTTGTTTCAATAAACCCTTTATTAATAAAAACACAAAGGAATTGAATACATTAGTACGTTTTAATATCTTGTTTTTCTATAAACAATTACTTTATTTTCAAAACAATGCAGCATTTATTCAGATGGTTAGATCTAACTACTAAGATGCATTTTCAACAGCCAAAAAAGTCATGAATAATGTATTAGTCGCACGCAATGAACACTTTGGAAAGTGGGTAGTTCAATTTATGCCACATTGGAGCAATTGGCAACGGTCCGGGATCAATACCGAAGGGAAAGATCAAGGACGCCTCATAATTTAGAACCATGATCAGATGACGAGGTCAACACCTGAACTGGCACCCCATTCTCCAAACTTTCACATCACCCCAGCGTGAAAACGATTTAATGTGCACTAGCCCCCACTTACACGACGGGCTTTGTTTGGATTAAATTCGAACTAGCAAACCTCCGGTTACTAATCCATGATTCTACCAACTGGGCTACCGAGACTCCCACGAACACTTTGGAAATGTCATGAAAGAAAAATAAATTTATTAGATGGATGAATTAAGCGTTTTATGGTGCAAGGCTCGGAAGTTGCGCCAAAAAATTTACTAGATCGCTTTTTAGTGTTATTACAAGTTTCCCTAGCATAAAAAGGTATATTTATGATTATATTTATTGCTCATAATTTTCTCGGATAAAATATTAGAGTCATAAAATTTTGTTAATGTGACAATATATTCAGAATACGGTTAAGAGACAAATGGAATTGCTTTGAATATATATTCATTGAAATAGAACAGGTTTTACTAGTATACTGAAAATAACCTTTATATTGATAGAATAATACTTAATAGATTGACTGAATGACAATTCTATAGAGCCTTGGAACTCTTCCAGTGTAACAAATAGCAACAATTACTAAATGAATTGATTGTTCAAAAGCAAAGAAACTGAATATAAAATTAACATTGTCTTTCTATTCATAAAATACTCGAAAATAGAACAATGAGTAGCAAACAATGATCGCAAGCAAATCTATTATGTTCAATAAAGCTTGTTTTGAAAATCAAAGGTCTTGAGCAACAAAAACCCATACTTTTTGGAATTTTTAAATTAAGTAGCAACCGTAAAAAAGGATACTGATTTTTAGCAATATTTCTGGAGTGTTTGGAAATATTCGTCCAAAATTTAATTTTACCATTTTTAATAAAAATTCTTCAAAAATATAAATACATTAAAAGCAGGGGCCGCGGTAGCCCGGTTGGAAGAGTATACGATTAGCAAATGGAGGGTTGCGAATTTGAATCCAGCCAAAGACCGTCGTGCACAAAAGGGGCTGGTGCACGTTAAATCTGCCGCGGTCTCACGTTGGCGTGAGTGGAAGTGTGGAGAGTAGGGTGCCAGCTCAGGTGTGACCTCGTCATCTGACCGTGGTTCAAATTACATGGTGTAGTCCTCGGATTTTTCCCTTCGGGTTTGATCCCGGACCGTCGTCAATAGCCCGATGTCTTGCTCCAGTGCGGTGTTAATTAAAATACCTACCTACAATTAAAAACAGGTAGGTAGTTGAATTTACATCGCACTATTGGCGATGGTCCGGGATGAAACATGAAGGAAAAGATCCGAAAACAACAATAAATGCATTAAAATGTTAAAAGATTTGAAAATCGTTGCATCGATTGGAGTTTTTAACAATTAAAAATCTTGCATCTGATTTGCATAACCATTAATTGATATGTGAAATTTTGTATGAATATGCAAAGAATATAGCTGTACGATGACTAAAATTGATTGCTATGAGAAAAAGGTAAAAGATTGAGCCGTAATATTTCATAGTTCATCGTGTTCTTAAATAAATTCTAAAAATGTCTGCTTTAGAAAGGGAAACGTCTAATTTAAAATAAACAATTTTTAAAAATAGATTTTTTAAAAAAAGTGTGGTATCTTACTTACGATAAAGCATCGTTACAGATCTAAGTATCATTTTCAATAATTACCTTGCAAATAAAGGCATTTGAATTCACGCAAAAAACCTTATTACAATATAATATAAATATAGCATAGTTCTTCAAGGGTACATCTAAGAAACACTTTATTGCATTATTTTATCAAGTTATACATTCATTCAAGTTTTACCGAGACTTAGAAAACTTTAATGAGCTAAATGACCAGCGAATGCTAAAAAGGTATCTTGTAATAAAAGACTAAAAATTAGCAACTTTTCAAAGAAAGCAATTTACGCAAAAACACTTAAAACTCAATACACCAGAAAAGATCTGGATGACAAACTAGGTTAGAGAACAAAGATAAATCAATGAGGTATGCAGATAGCCTCAGACGCATGAATAAGAAATTCCAGGGAGTATTTCTAATCCATGACCATCAACACTACCCCACAACAGAGCTGTGGAAATAAATGATCCCCAGCAAACAGTGGGTAAAACAACAAAACCATCTCATTGTTGAAAAGTTTAAAGAAAAGGGCAGACAACAATGGCCAGCGTTCACACGATAAGCGCCATTAGTCCACTAGAGACCACCAAGCACGCCACTCTTGCTGAAGGGGACCTGTTGGTGGAAAACTCGGTTTAAGAGGTTTTAATCGATTCGGGTTTTGCTGTTACGAAACTTCTGTTTTCGGCCAATCGTTCCGAGTCGTATTTAAAGATCTTTTGTTGGGTTCCCTTGAATGAAAAAGGTCTTGTTACCGACGAAGCTGGAAATCAATTTGTGGAAGAGTGCTCAGCGCATCGATTCTGCGGGCGTAAAGAAACAAAGGCCCTGTAGCATTGAAACGAAGGGATTTTATGGATCGTCTCCCTTCCATTGTGGGAATCGGATTTTCGATACCCTTTCGAGATTTATTTTCGGTTATCTGTGTTTCCGAACAGAGATCAAAGACTTGAACGAGTGAATGGAATGAAACAAAATTACAACGGAGGTGAGGAAGTATTTTATTAAGTACGTCACGAACGAAAGATTATCGTTATTCGGTTGTCATAATTCATCTAAGTCAAGTAGTGTTCAAAGATAGTATCGCTATAAGCCGGTTACCATATTTTTGATCAAACCTGGCGCTTTTGCAGAAGCGCTATCAACGAGTTCTTCAAATTCGGAGACTGGAAGGGATGGAACGCATTATTTTTAAATAACGCCTGTCTTAAAACTATTTACATTTTTGAAATGCATTACAACTCTTGCTGCTGATTCGGCAACACATTCTACTTTTCCTTAAAAACCAGTGATTTTCAACCTTTTTCATCTCATGGCACACAAACTAATTCAAACAATATGTATAATTTTGCTTAATTTACAAAATAAATATTAATTACATAGTCTTTTTGCTTTCAAACGGCCTTTGAAAAAATCTTTTTAAAACCATTCTTTTGTGATACTTTGCAACAAAAAGTAACACTCAAAGTTATTTATATAGGTAGTATTTAATATTATTTATGAACACACTTGCCAAATATTCAAAACTAAATCGTTGAAAGGAAATAAAACTTACACAATCTAAACCGTTTTCTTCAGTGCCATTCTTGAGGCACGTCGATTGAAAATCGATGCTTTTAGCCTTTCATCATTGAAAACACACTTTCGAAAAGAACGAAATGCTTTAAAAAGTACAGGTAAGAAGTGTACTGTAAGAAGACTGAAGCGAAAATGTTCCCATCCTTGAAATGACTGAAGTTCTCAGTTTTGTATTACTATATGAAGAACTATAAGCTTTGCCAATCATCACTTCAAACCCGGTTCATCCAAGTTTATTGCAGCCATTACCATCGGTTTCATTAATTTTTCTGCAGACATTTCAATTTCAAAAATGTCTGCAAGTAATGATTGTCACTCATTCAAACTAACACCAGAACCCGCCCCTGTGCCTATTGCCTTAAGGCTCTGCAGTAGTTTGAGTGTATGGGGAACATTTAAGCTGACTTATTGCCGAAGGTTAAGTTGACAGAACTGCATTTAAAATGGACCAAATATTCTCGCGAGATAGTAGTCGCTATATCGTTAGAACTTCTGATCGGGACAAATCGACCAGAACCCCGGGACAATCCCGATCGAACGAGGCTATAAGTTCAATGATTGATGCGAGTGAAGAAAATTCTGTAAAATTATGTAGATAATAAAAGTCTACTCCAAAAATAGTTTGTTAGTCTATAATTGATAGTTCAATTAGTCTGTTAAGTGGGTGATATATTGAAAAAAATAAAACTTTTTAATTATTTTCTGTAGAGAAGTGGCATTAACCCTCTGAGCGTCAGGAGGTTGGTTGGGTTTTATGGCGTCAGGGCCATATTCGGCCAAGCTGCACCAAACAACGTCAAAATGAACATACACACAAGAAAAGCTGAGCGTCAGGAAATTTCTGAGCAGTGTAGTATTGCTTTTACTCCACAGCACACACATATTGACTAAATAACCACATCTATAGGTTGAAAGACTTTTAGGATAGATTCTATTGGTCAAGAAGGTCAAAATTGGTTAGCAGTCATGCAGGGAAGACTGCAGGAAGCAGAATGGATATATGTATGTGAACCCCTCAGAAGGTTAATATTTCCTTCATAAACCATAATTGTTTTATATAACTATTCAAACTAAAATTTTTTCATGGAAATAAATCTTAATTCGGCACGCTGAGGCAATTATTCCACTCGTCTTTTAAAATGTGGAATTGTGTCTTCTTTTAATACTGATAAAATTACACACCAAAGGTGTTTAAGGAACTATCTAAATCTATAAAATAACATTCATTTCCGTAGTTCCCTCTTGAGGCAGTGTTTACTCAAATAAATCACACTGTGGTTGTCACACATAATCCAACATTCTGCGAATAGTTTTATCTGCAGTTTAGGGTGAACGTAGATGAATTTGGATGTTCTCTTACGACACTCTTTTATCTCGTATCCGAAAGAGTTGAAAACTGATAAAATTAAACTTCTGTACAAGGTGAAAGTGGATATAAATAATCCACGACTACAACCAAAATTTGAAACCGGAACTCATTATCATTGCACAATGATTAGATTCCTAGATTAGTTCAACCCTTTATCTACAGAAGGTACTTTTAAGTGCGACTATCTGATAGTCTAGTACAACAGATTTTATAGATGTATTATCAACTAAACGTTTAAAATTCAGTTCAAAGTACTTATCTTGCCCGTTTAGATGTTAACTTGGTTTAATTATATTCAGTTCGTCTTGTAAGAGATCATTTGGAAGACCATAACAAACAAGTGCAAGCATTTTGTTGTTTCAAGGAAATTCTAGTATTTATTACCAAGTTTCAATATAAAGGATTCAAATTTTTTTCATATCCAACGATTCAACATATTTATAGCAGGACGTGAAAAGACAGCAACTTCAGTTGACTAAAAAGTACTTCAAGTTTGAGATTCGCTGTCACTGTTTCATATACTACTATATTATGTTGATTTTTGTAGTGGTAAGGTCACCACGCCCCCTAGAACTGTGGAGTGACAAAATTTGATACAAGCAACAACTTGACAGTTGACAGATTGCCAATCGCATGAAACCACGAGAGCTGTATTAAGATCATGGTGTACTTCCGTATGCATGGTCGTGCAATGGATGATTGCGGTAGTTCACTCTCCTTTGTTGCCTTTAGCAGCCGAGTGTGAGTGCAGCAGGAAGGCAGTTATTGAAATGAAGCTGAACAGCAACGATGAATGAATTCGTGACAGGAGAAAAAGCAATGTCTGTTATCACATAGCTTGAGATAGCTGTTGCGAGTGGTTTGTATAGGATTGACAATTTATGTATCCCTTGTGGACCATATATCAAAGTGCAAGTCGATTCATACAAGCGCCCTGTGGAATTTTGTCAAAAGCGTCATCTTGTTTGAAAGCGTCGTGTGTGTATGTAATCACATCCAGGTCACCAATAACGCGTGGAAAGACTAACTTCAGTGTACCGAAAGTACGCCATAGTTGAGATTGGTTCCATTGCCACATGTACTATTTTGTTAGTTAATTTTTGTTGTAGCTAAAGTTCACCGCAGAATTAGAGGCGTTACATGGCATTTTCAGCTGTACAAGGAGGGTTTTAAGTAACCTCCACTTGAAAGTTAAAAGCAGGAGTGACATCCATCACCACAGAAACACTATCGTTCTGAAAAACAAGTGGGTGAAAGAGGATTCAGTAGATTGGCTAAAGAGAAATACATGGCAAAATTAAGTATTTGGCATTAGTATTTTCGTATTTTTAGTATTAGTATTTTCTAAATATGGATCCCGTTACATAATTGATGCAATGGAAATGGAATGACTGAATTTAAATCAAGACAACCATGTAGGATTCACATAAAAATATATTTCTAGTATTAAGAAAATTAGGTTTAAAAAGATTTCACAAAAGAAATGTTTAAGATGTGTTTTTTTTTATTTTTAATGCCCGACCACTGACTTCTGACTTCGGCACAACAAGGGCGAACTGATGACTATTGGTGAAGGAGCACCCAGAGGGTAAGTCGCCCTTACTCTTAACCCCCTTACTCTTAACCAAGGACACTAACCAATATCCATGTGCTTACAAACAGTTGTGAAAAGATACAAACCGGTTAGCCCTCTTGTAGCACAATGCCAGCTTAGTGGCCTATTGGTTTGCACTCTGTGCCTCAGATCCGCGTTCGAATCCCGGTCTTGACATGGATATTCGTAATGGTACGGAATCCACTTTAAGCCGTAGTTTCCGGTCTAATAAGCCTTTATGGAGTATAAAATGACCGTAGAGCGACAAAAAAATCAGAAACGAGACCTACCGGGTGGCAGACAAACGTTATGTTTAAAATATACAAATATGCAGTTTTAAAGCATTGAAGTCATAATCAATGTGAAGGAGGAAAAAGGAGCATAAACCTGGTACCCAAACTGTTCAATTACAAAAAGAATTTATAAAAATATTTCTTCTACATAAATGCACTAAGTAAGAATGTTCATAAGTAAATCAGGAAAAATTAATATTCAGGAAATGGGACCCGCCGTCCAATGACGTGACGCATGAGAAACCACAGCGAAAGAGCACTCCTCTCCAAGTGCAAGTAAATTTCGAAGCATAAACTGAGGTGCATTAAAACTCCGGAAATGCACGTTCATTCATCACCCTCTGGAAGCATTCAGAATTAAAACACGAATGACTGGAGATATAGCACCGGAGTAAATGAACGTCAAGGCCTAAGGCTCCCTCTCTCCCTTCGTACATGTATTAATCCCTTCCTCATAATCTCGCATGTCGTTCACAGCTCCAGATGATAAAACTTTTCCCTCTCTTCACTTCGTTTCAAGCTCGTCGTCTGGAGGAAGATCGTCTGAGGACGGGCCGACCCCTCCTCGCCGTTTACCTTAATAGAATTTCACATCAAGTTCCAGTGTTATTAACGATAATTTCTTGCACCCGGTTCGGGGACGACCTAATTTAATTTTAGGGGTGGATTGCCGTCGACTTTAATTAAAACTTTGCGAGGGAGCAGCAGCATTTAGAGAGGTACAAGAAAACGTGATTGGAACACTCAGGATGAAATTACATCCTGGATTAAATGTATTAGGGGAGGGATAACTTTAGGGAGCTTTGATGGATGTCTAGTGGTTGTTTTAGTGTTAGCGTATCGCAAGCAATAAATGCCAAAAGTATGCAGAAGATAATCAATTTACATGACCTTAGGATTAGTTTGTAACAGCAGCAGTCTATGAAATCTGAGCGCATGCAAATTTGAATAGGCTTTTATAATAGCGAAGCAAAATTACTGTTCATGGGTAAATAAAGGGTAAACCACATAGGTAGTTTCCTGGAAATAATATACTTTTATAAAAATGTACTACGGTTGAAAAATTAAAAATTTAATTTTATACACTGTTCACAGACAGTGACATTAGGGTAACGGACTTGTTCGAAAGCAATTTATCACATTGGAGTTATTTTATTTCCTGTATCTTTTTAAAAACACCTAATCTTTTAATTTTTTTTCAAATATTTTATTTATTGAGATGGTTCGTTGGGTTTTATGGCGAATTTGGCCATATTTGGTCAAATCAGGCCAAATATGGCCCATATTTGGCCTGATTGGTGGACATACACAACGAGGTGAAAAATGGACATACACAAACAAGGAAAGTTTTACTGTCACTGAAAAGAGAAATATACTCAGGGAAAGTTAGAATCAAACCTACGCCGCCTACAAATCTCCGATTGCTAGCGTAGTGAGAAAATTCACTAGGCCACGGCGATCCTTTAATGAGATAGAGTTGTAAATGCAAGCGCTCATTTAGGGTTAATTTAAATTAGAAACGTGTTTCAAAAATTAACACTTTTTAACAAATTAAATACTTGAAAAATAAGTGCATGACAACCCATGCTAATTAATACTTGTCAATCAATTATCGTTATTTTTTTTATAGAAAATACTAAACTTTAAACGAATAGAAACTCGAGTGATACAAATGTACCTTTAAGCTCAATCCGGCACCTGTGCCTTTGCACAACAGGAAAAACAGCCTGTTCTACTTGCATTGGGGTTGAAATCAAGGTGCGCAATTTAGAGATGTGCGACGAAAAGAGCCAAGTTTCCAAGAACTCTGAAGGAGAGGGAAAAAAACAGCTTGTCTCATTCTGGATTTTTGGGGTCACGTTAAACGCTTTGTAGAGAAAAATAGGATAATGCTCCAAAGCTCCAAGCCCATGGTTTTCAACCTTTAGTAAGCCACGAATCGCCTCAAGTGTTCGTCGATTGCTGTGGACCACACAAGAACATATTTGGAGGAAATAAATAGGTTCTTCAGACTAAGAAAAGAAGTTCATTATGTTGAATGCGGTATACGTTTCACACACGTAAACTACAAATTTTGTTCTTAAGTTTCGCATTTACAAGTTTCTTTATGAGAGTTCCAACACAGATAAACGTTTAAGAGTTTTGTTAAATTCACAGCCACTTCACAAATAAAACAGAAATTCAAGGTACCCATTTTTTCAAAACATCCAAGGTATATTTATAGGTTGCACTTGAAGAGGACAGAACGTTCAAAAATAATACGCATATACACTCACCTTCCGTTACAGATATCTTTAATGTTTTGTTGTCATTTTGAGTCCCTTAAATGTACTGCTAAATGTGGCAACTCCTTTTCCTCTGAAACGCTAACCTTAATTACAGTTTATTTTTTAGTTCTGTTACATTTCTCCAAAAATGGATCAACAGAAATGGTTGGTATGGTTTCATGGCGCAATGCCATATTTGGCTAAGATGCGTCAAACAACGTCAAGTAAATAGACACACACACAAGGAAAGTTTTAACTGACACGGATGAGAGAAATGCACCTTGGGAAACATCAAACCTACAAAGACAGGAATTGAATCTACGCCGCCTACAACTAGCAGGTTGCATGCGCAGTGGGTAACCCTACTGAGTCATGGCGACCCCAGATCAATAGAAAATTAGGCTCCTTGAGAATCACACAATCTTTAAGCTGCAAGTAATCTTTTAATAAAATAAATTAAGGCATTGAAAACGTAATCTTTTCAATGCATAATACAAACGAGCCTTCCTTCGATATCTACATATATGCATTCTATGCATATATGTAGATGCATTCTATCTACATAATGCAGTTCTAGTCATTGAAAAGAAACAAAATAGGGCAAACTAAAAATGAGTGAGAATACAAACACTAAACTATTATACACTTAACCCAATAACTCTGGTTATTGACGTATTGACAGACTTGTTGAATTAATGTCTCGTTTTCAATTTTTGGTTAAAAAAACTAGTGTTTCCGAATTTATCAAGTTATTCATCACAATCCTCAAAGTTTACTAATTGAATAATACTTCTTAATGAGCTATTAACAAAACTAACACGAAAAATTAAGAATTAACAAATAATTAATTTAATTATTTAAAAATATAATTTACGATATATTACTTGATGAACTAAAACTGTTCGTGAGAAACAAAATATACTATTTATTCAGCAGACAGGGCTAGGTGATTTTACAAAAAAGCCTATCGAGTAACTGAATGAACGTAGTTTAGAGTGAAGTTTAAGTGAGTCAAACTTTTAAATACGAACTCATTGATTTGCAACGAGTAAACAGAAATTCATCAATAAGGTTCTAATTTTGGGGAAACTGAACAAGAAATTTATCAACCCATCATTTTTAAAATCTCCGTTAAATACAAGTACAAAACATGATATTTGAAACAGATTGACAAATATATTGTAATTTGTTCTTGTAAGGATGCTAAATGCGGAAAATTATACAACTGAAAGTGAATTTCTAAAAATATAACAAAGCGTTAGTTTATATTAACATACTAGCCGGAAAAGTTCACTGAAACCAAAAAACCGCACAAAGGTTAATCTCGAAGTAGAGGGAAATCCCACCAATTCCAGGTTGTTTACGTATACTCCTTTAAGCATTCGTTCAAGGTGGGTGCTGTGACATCGCACCCACCTTGGAATGGAGTGTGGGGCGTGTCTTCGACTTGGGGGAGGACTTTGGGGAAGCTGTTGCGTATTAACGTATCGTCCTGAAGAAACCAGAAATTTCAAACAGCTAACCCGACTTCGGCACATAAGAAATTCGAACTTGTAACCAAGTCCTTTCAATATACAAGTCTGTTGAGAGCGATGGTTTTATAGAAGCTCGGCATTGATGGGGTCAAATTAATGGGAATTAAATCTCAAAAAATTACACAGAAAAAAGGAACGTATATCAGGAACTGCAACAAAAAGTAAGAAAACAAAGGCTTCTTTAAATATTCTGCCAGACCTCAGTCTTTCCACCATAAGTCTGTCTGGCAGTCCAAAATTATATTTAAACAGAAATAAAATATGGAACTCTATCACCAGTATTATTTACTGCAACATCACTAAAATCAGGGCTACTATTGAGGTTGGTCATGTCATAAAGGCCACAAAAAAGGCGAGTTGGAGAGTGACAAACCAATTCGGTAGATGCTTTTGTAGGTAGTCGGTCGAGTGAAAACAAGAGACTCCTGTACCTCTCGGTAGATCCTATGGCAACTGAGACCCACACTAGCAAGGAGTTCCAGTCTTTTGTAAATATTAAGTCGGAAATGTTTAATTTTCGTATTTAAAGTAATTTGTATTGTATGATATTCAAAGGGATGACAATGAGCTAGGATAATTCAGAACTAGCCTTAGCTAAGCCATCCACCAATTCATCGCCATGAACACCAGTCACTAGGGATCCATGGCAGTCTGATATGTCGGGCCACTGACCATAAATATAATTTATTGCTATTTGACACCTAGAAATCGATGCGCAAAGACTAAGAGGAGTGTTTTGATGTTTACGAAATCAGAAAACAGCAGTCGTTCACAGTTCAAAATACGTTAACGAAATCTGAAAATCCAGCTATTCGAAATCTCAAAGCGGTCCAACATTCGGGTGATGAAAGACCGCTACCAACATAAAATGTAACATGTTATTCTCACCCTCGCAAGTCGGGATTAATGGCCACTCCCCGAGAAACAGAAAAGAAACACAGGACCAGATGACTCCATCTCACCCAGTGCAAGTAAAAATGTTGAAACACCTCGACGCACCCAGAGGCCCATGTCCCACACGTCATCAACAAGACGATAAAACCCCTATAAATCGCAGATACGAGACATCGGAATGCACAAAGCGGTCTCTTTTTTCTCACAAGTTCCCTCCCAATGATATCGGACCTTTGAAACTTCATGAATGAAGAGCCGGCACTTGTAGAAACTGTGAGCAAGAAGAATGATAGCATGTTCTCCATGTACGTGAGGAAGATAATTTCATAGCGATTGTAGGAAATGTTCAGACTCAACTTCAGAACGGTCGGCCGAAGAGGAAGGCATTGGGCCTTATCTGGTCCATTATCCAACGCCAGACAGCTCGGGGCGTCCTTCTGGAGTTTATGGCTTTTGATATTTTTCTCGATATTTCCTCAAGTCAAATAATAACTCGCAATGTTCAACAAACATGTGTAGAGCAATAGGGTGGAGAGTAATTACGTGTTTTCGGGACACGTACTAAATACCTAGCGAGTAGCTGTTGTGGATCTCATACAATTGGTTAGCCAAGTTGGTATACTCCAAGTTTAATTCTCTTTGTTATTACACTCTGGAGCAGAGGTTTACAACTTTTTTCATCTCAAGGCACGCATAAACTAAAAACTAAATTCTGTAGCATACCAAAAGCATATATTTGTTTGCCGATCACACAAAAAGAGTATAATTTTGATTGATTTACAAAAAATAATAGTTATATTACATATCCAATTGCTCCAAAGTAGTTCAAAAATATTTTTAAAATTACTTATTTTGTGATACTTTAATAAAAAAATTATTTATGCGGGTATTGAAAATACGGGTCAAAATTACGGTTACTCAAAATTACTTGTGGACATACTTGTCAAAAAGTTCAAAACGAAGCAGATGAATTGAAATAAATACAATTTAAGCCATTTCATCATTCGTTAGGCACACGAATGTGCCGCGGCACACTGATTGAAAACTATTACGCTACTCTACAGTATTTTCGGTACTCGGATGTTAAGGACAAGGGAAAATGTCTTTTGGTCGTCGGCTTACAAATGAAACACACTATTCAAGAATTTTAGCTTTTCTATATCAGAATGTAGTAATATTTAGATTGGTGATGTCCAATAAGTTAATTTTTCTATGAATGAAGGTTAGATTTCTTCTTGAGAAACACACCTAGTGAGTTAAGCTAGTGAGTAGTTATTGTTATTTTGTTATTGTTATTTCAATTAACGTCACACTGGAGCAACACAACGGGCTATTGGTGACGGTCCGGGATCAATCCCAAAGGGAAAGATCCGAGGACAACACCACGTAATTTTGAACCACGGTCAGATGACGAGGCAACACCTGAGCTGGCACCCCACTCTCCAAACTTCCACACCACGCCAAACTAGTGAGTAGAATTTCCCCCTTCCTTTTCTCACAACTATATTTTTTGAATTGGTGTATTCTACTTGCATGCCGACGATGTAAAAATCTATTTTTCCATGGTGGGTCTATTGCCTATCGCAGATGGTATAGATACGAGGTTTGCTTAAGATTAGGGACTAAATAGACCGCGTATAGATACAAGAGTGCATAGATTAAAAACAACAAATCAAATGAATGAATTTGCTTTAGATTACAACTAGCAGAATTACAAGTCGTTTCTTCCGGAAAGCAAATAAAATATTTTGAGCTTTAAACATGGACAAACATTTGCAAAAAGTGCTTGACCCATCTCGTTTAAAGACCAAAATTGGTTCTCAAAACGCAAAATAATATGGCAATCACTATTTAAGTGTTTTGAAATCAGTAACTGCAATCACAGTGCACAATGTTATTCCTACGCATAATTTAAACAACTTTTCTGCTCATGTATAAAAAATCGATCACGAAATAAAGCTTTTCCAGGGAAACAAGATCCCTTCATAATCTTCGAAATTAACGCTAATGATATCAACTAATATTCAAATAGAACCAGATTTAAGGAAAAACGTATGCAAAGTCAGATCTGCATTCCGGCATACAACAATAAGCACGAACATAATCACAAAGTAAGAAAATAGAATTGAATTAATGAAGTACTTCGAAAGAAAGAAAAATAATATGAGAGTTTCTTATTAAACTAAATCAAACACAGATTAATCTCCAACTTAAAAAAAATAATCATTACCAAATGCAAACACAATTTTTATTATCTTTCGGAATTGGTACGTTAATTCTTTGTTTATGTTTAAACCTGAACGCACCTATAAATTTGTTATTGTGTTGGAATACTTCATACTTATATGCTGCGAACCCTTTGGCCACCTCAAATAAAATAAAAACACAGCGAAGCAATTTATTTTAATTATATTTAATATCACTTCCCAATGCGTACCTTTGTTGTATTCCATTTCTTTCAACACGAAGGAAAACTATAGGATAAGTAATTGATTTCAATACAGGGAATTGGTATGCAATGTCTTCAGGAAACTATTATTTCAAAAACAACAATTCAATACTTAGATATTGAATAAGTCGACTGCAAAATGTATGAGTTTTGCATACAAGGGGATTTAACGGGACCTGATGCTTATCACCCCTCTATAAATTGGATGATATCGAAAGACGGGCTATGGAACCAGCGAAGGGGAGACAGCTTTATCAGAAACTATAATGAGAATGATTTATCATTTTAAAAACCATGAAAAATCCTTGTTTAATTTCGTTGTCACCTTTTGTTTAAGCCCATTATTTCATCAAGCATATTAGTTTTGCACCATTTGAACAAATACCGCATTTCTCGACGCTTCATTACTTTTATCATTTCAACTTCCCATGAAATGAACTCTCTAGATTTATGTACTCTTATGTACTAGCGAAAACTTCCGGAGGCGCTTTTAAATTCGAAGGTGATATAGGTTCCAAGATTGCCATTTCTAGACTAGCCAGTGGATATTTGAAATCAATTTCATTTTAGCATGGTTTAAACGATCTGTCGGAATTGCAATATGGAGCAAGCCTCTCCTAGTCACCTCCTTGCTTGTCCAGGAGAGTTTAAATTTTAATGCTATGCTCGTCCTTAACTGTTTTGAAGGTGTAGGAACTCTCGAACTTAGTCTAGCTTGTCCAGACAAAGAGGGATAAGAAACGGCAATTTACTTTGTTCATTTTCCATTATGGACCACCATAGTGGTTTGTGTAAACCAGTACTCAATCAAGGGGTGCAGAGCTTTAAAAATTGTGGAGAGTTGAGTAGTTTCATACCCAAACATAACAATTGCTGATATGGAAGACCAATTAATAATTAAGCGTGCACTATCGATAATTCACAACCAATGTAAGTCGTTAAGGAACTAAAGATGTTATTAATAATGAACATAAATTATAAAACTCTCCCAGGGGTATGAGAATGGAGTCCAGCAAAATGATAGTTGTGAACACCAAGTAATTAATTTGAAATTAAGAAACATTATTTGACACATATTAACAAGATACCGCTACCCATAAAATAGGTCTAATAAGGTCTATAACAGGGATCCAACTCTCCAAGTAAAAGAAAAATCAGGACCTTTTAAGGCCTTTTCAAGTCTATTTTTAATTTTTAAGGCCCCATTTTACAGATTAGATTAACCCTTAAGTGCACAGGTAAAGAAGCTTACACAAGTGTTACGTTTGGATCTCTTTTATCCAGTTTTAAAAACATTAATTTGCTAGCTACCTTATAAATACTATGCCCTCAATTCAATTTTTAATGGCACTTGACCTAGCGCGAGTATCATTGATCTTGGTTTGGGATAGTTGGTTGGGTTTCATGGCTCAAGGGTCATATTTGACCAAGCTGCGACAAACACAAGACATGGACATGCCCACAGGAAGTTTCACTGACATACAAGAGAGAAATACACCCAGGGTAAGGAATAGGAATCAAACCTAGGCCACCTACGACTCTCAAATTGGTAGCGCAGTGAGCAAACCCACTGAGCCACGTCTCGATTTGTGGGTGCAGGTGAAATAAAAATATGCAGTGTTCTAGTAAAAACAGGCTTTTTTTAATTTTAAGGACAATTCTTTGATTTTTCAAGGACCATTAAAAACCAAAATGAAAAATCAGGCCTTATGTTTTTTTCGGCCAGTTGGAACTCTATAATTTAAAGGTGAGGGCTTCAAAATTAAAAGGCGAGATCACACGCTCCTTCAGAAATAAAAATCGAATTCAAACAAGTAACAAAATTTTCCATACGAGTTCTAAGCAAAACGAGTGAACCCTGAGGTTATGTTTCTAGCACGTGGAAAAAACTTAGCCAATGAAATTGATTCAAAGGCATTCCAAAAACCTGACTTTCGTTAAAAATGCATTTTCAGGTGTGTTTATAACGTTTTAAGAACATAAATGAAAATTCCGCTTTTAGAGAGATCTTGGCGCTTTAGAGAGATCCCTCCCTTTCCTAAACCACTGATTCAACCTTATATTGCATTAATAAACTTTGTTTTTATATTTTCGTTATAATTTTAATGTTTCAAATTACAAAAACAAAAAGTTCATTAGTTTTAGTCTGGGCTTTGACACTTCACTGAACAACTCTGGATTTACCATGAAGACGACAGACACACAAGGTGACACCGAATAGAAATCGTCAGAAAAAGTTTGCTTCGGACAACGCTTACACCGCACGAAACAACTCATTTTTCGTGAGGCTTTATTTAATATCCTAGCAATGTCATAGCATTTATTATGATTATCCATTGTTTCCAAACATTACAAATAGCACACGCAATACGTGATTAAAAAAATCATCCCAGCCAAGAAGGCGAAGATTCAAGGTAATGGTAAAGTTAGAGGAAATCGCACATGTGACCCACAGAATCCTAATTAGGCAACGGAGGAAAGGTAGGGCCTCAACGGCACCTAAACGTAGGCCTCTGGTTGAGAAGGAAATCGGAAAGACTTCGGTTCCGCTCGATGGAACTTGCGATTGCCTGCAGCAAGAAGGTAAAAGCAGAAAAACCACCCCTTCTAGAAAGGACGGGATGGAAGTGTTATAATCTCGAGGGGTATCAGGTTAGTCTTCAATTTAGTAGACAGCCGCTATCGGTGTAAACCATTTCGCATCTACCGTGAATGCTTTCTCCCTTCAACGGTTTTTCAGATTCCTGTATTTCAAACTTCTATCAAAATAGGCACTACAGTTAGAGATAGAGATGTAAACTTTTCGATAATAATTTTTTGGGGAATATTCTCCAAGAGGAGAAGAATCCAGAATTTTCTACAAAAGACAAAAAAGTGTAAAAAATTCCATGCAATATATTTTTAATCAATGAATGAATACATAAATGAAAAATTATATAAGTTTAAAAATGCAGTTCTTCTAAGACCAACTTAGAAACAAAAAAATGGTAACATTCCAATTATTTTTGTTCTGTGCTTTTTTCAACAATTTTGCTCGAAGTGTAAATTGTTTACTTTGGCAATATATGAAGTTATCTTCGAGTTCTCTCAAAGTGTTCGTTTTTAATATATTCTTAACCAATACGTTTAATGTGTGAGCTGCACAACTAACTACATGGGGTATGTGTTGCTTATCATACTGAGACTTCACGGAGGCAGCAGTATTTAGTAAAATGTATCAGTTTTCAATAACAAATAAATCATTTCTATAAAACAGTGCTTATATATGTATAATGTGAATGATACATAAAATAAGCTCCACACAGGTTCATTTATGCAATCAATAAATTGCAATTGCTTGGAAAATTAGGCTTTAAATAGAAAGAACAAGAATATTCTCTAACAACTCTAGTAAGAGATGCTACTGCGTTTTTTGTTACAAGAGCTAAACTTACCAAGGTGAAACGATTTCTTAGCAAAGAAATAGTAATCAGTACATAAAACCGTCATACAACGGCTAATAATTGATAGCTGTCGATTTTACGTATATCACTAATATCAGCTTCCACACATGAAAAGTGCAATATTGCATAATTATATATTATGCAAAGGGTCGTACTCAAAAATTAAAATGGAAAAATTTGTCTTCAAGATTTTCCAGGTTTCTAGCGTTATTCTTTAATGAGTTATTTACCAATAAAAATATTATTTAGAACAAGTTCTGCATTAGGTAAGGAATGGAAAAAAATATGCGTCTATTTGGGCACTGCAAAAATTACCAGTGAAACACTTGTTCAGCATAGGAATGGTGTAAAATCATCATACGACTAACTGCTGATAGTTGTCTATTTTAGGTATCTATCTGCGTAGGTGTCTGACTAATAACAGTTTCCACACATGAAAAGTTGCAACATTGCATAATTATATACTATACAAGGGGTCATACCCAAAAATTAAAATGGAAAAATCTATCTTCAAGATCTTCCAGAAAGCTTATCGTGAAATTTTATGAAAAGCTCAAATAAGTTCTTCACCAATAAAAATATAATTCAGAGTAAGGTTATGTAACACGAAAAGAAAAAGAAAAATCTGCGTCTATTTTGGTACTTCGTTAAAATTCCAAACGTATAGCACATTTTTGAAGAGGTTGCTTTCTAAGTTCTTTCTAACTTTGCATGTTCTTGAGCAAAAATACCTCGAATTTCATGAAATGCTTAGAATAATTAATTTCCCCTGTCAAATCCAGATGCCAGGTGAACACAGCTTTACATAATCATTAAGGTAAGAAACGCTTCCACCAAGTGATCTATTGAGTACTTTGATGGATTAACATCTAATGTTGCTAAGCACCAATACTTTTTATAATTTATGGAGAACATAACTTTTTCATTTTGAAGAAAAAAGACGTGTTCTCAAATGTATGTATATTCAAATTTAATTAGGTATTCGGAGGAAGAGATTAACATATTTTATTCGCTTCAAAATTATCTAAAGTAGAGAAAATTCTTACTGAAAATTCTTCAGATTGCTTAAAGAAATACAATTTACTTTTCACAGTTGATAATAGGTCGTGCGGTTAGAAGTGCACTAAATGATATTTCAATTAAGACGTTCTTTTCGATTACTATAATAAAAGAAAGTTAAAGGAAAATATCATTTTGAGTAGAAAGTTGAAAAAAAAATTCCGAAGTTTTCAAAACAAATTTGAATAATTTGTAATTGAATATTATTTTTACTGTGTATGTTACCTTGATAGCAAAAGAGAAAATGTCCATTTCCCAAGTTTTTGGCAACAGCTTATTCAGTAATTTTTATTTTCATTTTTAATACAGCGTACAAAAATATATTGCAATGTTTGATACGTTTATAATGTAATCACAGGAGGATATTAGTACTATTTTTATCATAAACTTTCTTTACCTTGAGGTGATTTGTGGACAATTCAAAATAAGTGAATTTGGACATTTGGCCTTTTTTCTATCAAGGTACAGAAACATTGCTGATCATTTTAACAATTCTCAAACGTGTATGGATGTCTAACAAACAAATTTTTGGAAAAAGAATGAGTGTAGTGAAAGTTCAGAAAAGTAACACAAACTAAAACATTTTGCTTCTCAGATTAAAAATTACCGTTTCGAAGAGTCTAGGAAATGTTGAGAGCATTTTGATGAAAACTTTAGCGAGTGCTATTCATTCAATTGACCGAGGATAATTAAAAAATTAAGCGTAGTAAGAAACGGATGTTTGGCAAAATGTTTTCAAGTGTAAATGATTTACGGAAGTGTGGAAAGAAATTTAGCGAGACTTGTTAAGGTTTAAAATGTTCCTGTTCTTTTACGAAGTGAATGAGCTTTTAACTGAATGATAAATTTCCGTAAACGGTTTACGATAAAAGTGATTTTGATTGTGTTTAAAGCTGAAAAAAGCTGGTGTAACCTAATAGAATAAAATGTCCATACACAAAATCCACTCCACATAGAAAAACAATAAACATTTAAAAGTGGACATCGGTCTTTTCCAGATTGAGTTTACCTTTCATGTTTCTTTAAGTAAACCTTATTCCGTCAGAGGACATACGTTTATTGTTGTTTTCCGTAATAAGAGAAATTGTACAAAAGAAATAAAAAACATAACAAAAGGTTTGCTTAAACTAGAGTATTTTTCCTAAGACGAAGTACAGTAGCATTTTTGGCTCTAATTCAATGAGTAAGAACATTTGGAAATTTTTTCAATTTCTTTCCTTGTTAGAGAAGATCCTGTTTCGGGATGACTTTCAAGTTCCCAGGAGTAATGGAGTAAACAATGGTAGACATTAAATTGACCAAGTTAAGTGAAAACCTGTCAGTCCAGATTATGTAACTTCTGTACAATGGAAAACAAGTGAGGATGCCGGTGGAAGAAAAAGACATATCCATTTATGTTTTTCAGACAGCAAAAAGTCAATCCAGTATATGTGATGGAGTTGTCTTGTGTTTTTCTCCGGTTATCCTTTCTATTAATATTTTCTGTATAGTACAGTACTACCTTTTGTAGATCGGATCTGTAAAGTTTATGCCCATCAAATGAAAGATAAAATTTTTTACCAGTTTAGTTAGTTATGTAAGAAACTCAACGTGATCCCGAAATGGAGTTGCCCGGTTTATACACAGGCTTCCCTTATTTGAGTAATTGAAATGTAAAATTAAATCCATATGAGAGGGATTTTCAGTGTGAACTCAGTGAGTTTGCTCTCTGAGCTTGCACCCTGTTAGTTGAAGGCGGGGAGGTTCAATTCCTCCGTGTGTATTTCTCTATTCTCTATCAGTAAAAACTTTCTATTTATATATCCATTGACGTTGTTTGACCCAGCTCTACCAAATATAGCCCTTGCGCCATAAAACCCAACCACCTCAAATCCTTTCGCATGTTACACATCGGGGATAGTTTAAAATGTAGTTCATCGCCATTTTCGCGACGGTTGGTGTTTTATTTATGTATATAATTGGCGTTGATCAATTAACTATCATACATAAATTCGGAATTCATTCTTTGGAATTTCTACTGGCGACGTGCTGAAATCGTATTTGCAAAATAAGCCGTGACGTCACACCGGGAATAAGTACAGGAAGCACGTTCCACCACAAAACACTACCGCCATCTATATTTAGCTTGACAGAAAAAGCCTCTCATACAGGCGTATTAATCATTACCAAAAAACACTAAAGCAAGACGAAAAAAGTTGGTGAAATGAAGAAATAATCAGATCTGAAAGGAAAATATTTTCTTTAGTCACACGTGCTGTACTTAAGAAAACTTTGAAATCTAAGGGGGCAGCCCAGTTGGTAAAGTCGCAGATTAGAAACTGGAGGGTTGCGAGTTCGAAACTCTATCCAAACAAAGACAGTGGTGTACGTGGGGGATGGAGCACGTTAAATCTGTCGTGGCCTCAAATGTCCTCATATTGGAGTAGTGTAGAAGTTTGGAGAGTGTGTGCCAGTTCAGATGTTGATCTCGTCATATGACCGAGGTTCAAAATTATGAGGTGTTGTTCTGAGATCTTTCCCTTCGGAATTCCCCGGGATCGTCGCCAATAATTCGTTGCGCTGCTTCAATATGCGACGTAAATTCAACTACCAACTACCTAAAACCCAAGGGTGTCGAAGCAAAACTTGGTATCGATATCACAAGACGGATGCAATTTCTAGTAAATAAAAATAAAATTCAGCATCTAAAATCTATACTTCTTATAGCGCGAGGTAAGTTTGAGAAGGAATGAAGATGATAAGGATGATGCATGTGGCTCACGAGAACGAATTGAGACCACGATTTCGTGAGCGAATATAATGAGCGTGCCACGAGAAAGTAAAAATATCTTCTAAATTGAACACAATACGAACGTATTTATTACAAGAGGAAAGAACTGTTTTGTAGAGATGAGAAGGAAAGAGCAAGAATATTCCCTTTCATTTTCACATGGAATGATTGCTGTTCATGAATTTCGGTTGAATATTTCCAAGATTATGCAAGAACACATCAATACTATTTATAAACGAAAATAATGTGAGTTTGTTGCAAGTAATTTCACAAGAGTGGAATTGATCTACTCACAAAACAATTTATTCCTGAAATTTCAAATTTGTTCTAATGACATATAAGGTAAAATTATGTGCTCGTAGCTATTTTAGTTTCACTTCATTTTTCGCAAATAGTGCTATTTAACTATGAAACATGTTATAACGCGGCTATTAAAGCACAAATAAGTATATGAACAGATCTTTTTAATGCAGATCTCAATGAACGAAAATGAGAACAATAGAAGCAGTGTGATTCGATAACTAATCCATTTAAAGTTTCTTTTCAAGTATTACAAAACGTTCCGTTAAAAAGCAAAATGTATATGAATATGCATTGTATTGAAAAATACAACATCTATGAAAGTAATGCGGGAAATTGCTTACAAAAATATCCTTTTTTTAACTGAAATTACTCTGCAACTTAATAGGTACAGAATAGTTTCAAAACTGAAAGAAAAACCTAAATATATCTAAAATACTAAACCGTTCTAAAATATGCATATTTTCATTCACTGAAAGCAACATTGACTTGAAGAAAATATCAACCACGAATTTCACTAGTGAGATGGCACAACATTAGTTTAGTTTTCGGATGAATTTTATTCCCGAAAAAAACCTGTAAAACTTCAATCTTGCACTGCGTTATCCAATTACGATTGTTCATTTCACACTACGCAATAATCCAATAATCAACCTAATATAACTTGAAGCATTACAATGTTTGAGGCAGCTGTCATCTGTTACTATAATCAGATTGTCATAGATCAACTACAATCACAATAATCTTGAAAGCCATTTTCATTATGCGACTCGAATGTTAAACACTAATTCATTGTTCACATGATTATGAAATGACACAAGACAAATTCATAAATCATGGCGACCAACACAAAGTACTTGCAGAAGAGAGAACATTTAATTGTATCATTAATGTTCATCCCTTTCCAAACAAATTTACAGCAGAAATTGTCATAACATGAAGGATACGTTAAAATTGTAGACTGATACCAAAAGAAACCTACAAAAATCACGCGAAAACGAAAAAACACGAGATCCTTTAAAACTCATATTACGAGTTTAAATGTTAAGCTCATATGCACAAAATTTTAAATATAACAATTCTACAACTCGTTTCAGATAAAGCAAGCAAAAACTTGTGTTCTTTTCTGTTGCTTACATAACACAGTACCAACCTAAAATTTAGCAAAACAAATGAATATTTGGACAGATTATCCCATGTGCCATTTGAAAAAAAAAATGCAGACTTGGAGGATAATAACTCACATCGTCAGGCTTGATTCTTATTGAATATAAACTAAAAACAGCCTTTCCGCACCAAAATACTCTCATAAACCAGCAACGTACTCAGTGAAGTTTCCGTCCGTATTTCTCATACAAGAACGTCAAAATTTGTAGGAAATAAAGAAATATTCTCATAAACCAGCAAAGTTTCCGCATTTCTAATACAAAAACATCGAAATGTGTAAAAATTGAGTATCAGAAAGTGTAGTATAAGACAAATATGAGCATCAATGGAACCTTTTACACTCATCTATCACTTTTTCAGTCAAATTAGATACAACTTTAAAAATCAAAGTATCGATAAAGGAACACCCGTATTCGTAACAAAGTTAAGACATTCAACACACCTTTACGAAAAGTAGAATAAGCTACATAAAGAAAACACATGACGAACAATGAAGACAAAACGTATAACACATGCATTGTGCCACCAGGAAGGAGCAATTTCCATGAGTCAGCAATACAAACTCTCAACACTAATCACCATAGGAATTTGAACTGAACTAGGTCAGAATTCGAATGGCCAGTTAAACACTGCAGCAGACAGTAACTATCGGTCCCTACTTCTATTTCAGTAACTGAAACCAAATCCTCACCACACGACGGAGATTTTTGCTTACCCATAGACTACTGGGAACGTCATTTTCAATTTTTCAATGTCCATTGTCTTCTCGTGCACTGACATTTCCTGACATGTCGGATGAGCCGATGATTATCTGTTTTTAAAAACTGTATTTCGGTATTTCAGAGGATTATGGTTGAATGGATTCGGTGCGAAGGACAAACAGATGGACAGGTCGAAGTTAATGGAAGCTTCCGGGCAATTTTATGGCCATGAATCAGTCGTACTGTTCTTTGTTATTTCTCTATGAATAGCTACGCCAGGACATTTGTTCAAAAACGGCAGCGAACGTATTGTGTAGAATGCACTTATGCAGTGTTCCTATATGCAGTGTTCCTAGGCATTATAATATGGAAATGGAAATTTGGTTTCCACAAATAAGTTCAAGACAGGCATACCTTTGAATTTAAAGTTGAAACATCCCATGTTTTGAAAACAGTGTTTGTTTGAGTTATGATGTCACCATCTTTGGTTTTCCCAAAAGCGTAACCGAATATTCTTTTAGGGCCCCATCACACCATCAGAGTCCTGTGCAATCTGAATCCAGAAAAACTGAAGCATGTAGATTCGGGTACTGCTCCGATTCAATCAGCGTGAAAGATTCTCAGACGAACAATATCTTTCCCAAATCTCCGTCAATCAGTCTCTACTGGATTCAGATTGATTCGGATTGTGTTCGTGTGAAAAGGCTCTTAGCATTACATACTCAGATATTTTAAATATAGTACCACACATAGAGAAAAGGCCTCACCAAGTATCATCAGATAAGAAAAGAGTAAAATATTACATACTAGTAGTGTGTAAACACGAAGTGCAAATATTTAAATATGACTATTTCAGTACTTATCTAAGTTACAGGAAGCTGTGCCCACTATTTGAGGCAATTCAATATTCATCATCACTACAAAGAGATATTAAGAAATGAATTTTTTCAATGAAACATAGAAAGAGTTCAACGTACATAAAAATGTTTAGTAAACATCTCAAGATATACTAAAGGCAAGCCCTCATCAGATTACAGATACAACCTTTTAAAGTAACGCGGAAACAGAAAGCCATAACAAGACAATCATAGCTTCAATTGAAAGCTAGATAGAAAATTAACTCATAGAAAAACATGACGGTAAACAGCGGGAGATTAAGAATAAGAGCATGCCTAAACAAGCAGGAAATTTAAATCGGAAATTGTTAAACCCTCCACTACACGTATATCATTACCAATGCAAAGATGGATAATGGATAGATTATCCCATTATTTGAACACACCTCCCACATCCAAGAAGATAATTTGAAATCATTTTACATCGTATCAGCACTTATATTTCTTGTTTTTAAACCACAAGCTTCCAATTCAATAACAAGCCTTTATTTTTGTGGACAAGTTCAAATAACCAGTTATGGCGAAACAGAAGTATTACACCATCTTTTCTATTTCAACCGGCAGGTAAGTGGAGATAATAGCTTTAATGTCACGGGCTATTTGGAGGAACTGGCTTTACACTGAGGATAAGATAAAGTCAAGGTATATGACTGAGGAATTCAAGGTTTAATCAAAAATAATATCAACACAAGGTGAATGACGTCAATACTGGAAAGGCCACAAATAGAGGAGAAAGTCAATTCGTAAAGATGTACACAGCTGATATCTGATCGGAAAAATCCAGCGAATGGTGGCCACCATTCCCTGGATTTTCATATTCAAGAGTTTCATATTTCATAAACATTCATATTCAAGTTCATTACACTTCCGACTTAAAAATTATTTACGATAATTTTAAGGAATAGTTTTTATATCGAAATTTACCTTTTCGCGTGCTTTAAATAAACGCATTTGATGATAAATTTATGGTTCAATCATTTTTTAATTTTGAAGTAAATACGTCTTTAAATCCGATCCCAGTATAGGGTGGTCTACATAACTCGACCAAAAAATGGCCAGATTTGTCGCATTTATGTCTCGTAGACTAAATATGACAATCTAATTGTTTCAATTTTGATGGATAGAGGGTTCATGCCTGTATCTAAAATAGTGGGAAGTGGGAGATGTATCCGTGAGGGGGTGGAGAAGTACTTGGGAGTAAACACCGAAAATGTCGACGTCCTGCGACGTTTGGGCAGTGTAACTTAGGATTGCGAACAGATAGAACATTGAAATTAGTGTCAATTTTCAGAGAATAATATGATCTACAATATTATTTAGCAATAAAAACCGATCAAATAAAATTTGTAAAGTTATAAACCGATAAAAAGTGCTGTTGCAGAAAGCTTGCATAATGTCGAAAAAATTGGAAAGGAAATCTGGACAGAAATGTCAGAAACGTACATCATTGGAAAGAAAAAACAAAAGGAATCAGAAAAGCCCAAATTGACTAATGCCGAACGATGCAGATTGCAGGGAGTGTAAGAAAGCCGAGCGCGTCAAAGCCAACATGAGTACTTAAAGCGCGCCCAGTCTGAATCGATGGATATTAAATTGGAATGTGATAACTTTGAAAGAATATCGGGAAAATTGTACCCAATGATTATATACCCATATCAATGTAACCATTATGCTCACCTGGTATTTCAATGTCGATGTTATTCAAAACAAATCGCTTATAGACTATGCAAAGTGAGTTCAATTTGAAGTACATTCCAACATCGCCCATAACACCGGGCAACACTGGAATACATTCAACCTTTGTAAGAAACAACGATGTAAATATCTGTGTATCAAAATTTTCCTATCATCGGTCTTTGATAACAAAATTATACTTCGCCTATAACCAACCAAGACTATTCATTTACATCTTAATAACATTTTCATTTGCATTTTCTTCCGTTAATAACACTAAGAAGGATTCACGCCAAAAACGATTATAGGTTGTGTCCCCATACACAACACACCATTTTCTACCACAAATTTAAGCTTTCTTTATAAAAAATCAATTTTACGTATGTAAATATAATGACACTATTTGTCTACATCAATTCCACAAAATCTGAACTTAACTCGATGGCTTCCTGTAATACTTTAATTATGCTCACAGGTATATTTTAATTATGCTCACCGGTATATTCTAATTATGACCACCCGTATATTTTAATTATGCCTACCAAGTTTTGAATGTAATACATCCTATTGTAAAAATATGTTTCAGACATTAGTGAGGAACCGTCGGTGATATTACACAACGCATTTCTTAATTAAAATGAAGTTGAATTTTCCCAATTGCGTCTAGATTGGAATGATCTGTTGTGGTATTTTCGCTGTCTCATTTAAAAGGAATCGCAAACACCAAAATATATTGAATATCAATCTTGCGCTTTTACTATACTATACTTACACTTTGTGTTAAAAAAATCGGAAACATCCCGAAGTCAGTGTTCGATTGAAATGAAACTTAACACGTGTGATGTATATGAAGTGCTAAAGAAATTATCAATATCAAATCTAGGTTGGTTGGTTGGGGTTTTATGGCGCTCGGGGCAATTTTGACCATGCTGAGCCAGACACAAGACATACAGTATCAAGTAACAGACAAACACACACTATGAAAGTTTTACTGACACAGAAGAGAGAAATATACCCAGGGAGGAATGCACTTGACAGGAATCGAACCTGCGCCACCTACAACTCGAAGGTTGCTAGCGCAGTGGACATACCCACTGAGCCACAACGGCTCCTATCACATCTAGGACTCGGTATTATTGTACTCAGAAAGATCATAAATAAGTAAGCTGTAAAGCCCTCTCTGGCAGCAATACATGCCGATATGTGGCGTGGCATGGAGTGAAATGGAGTCTTTATGCGATCCTGTGGCAAATTATGCCAAGCATTCATATCAGATCCCTTACAATTCGGACGGGGGTGCAATTGACAATTATATCCCAGCTATGCTCAATGGGAGATCTATTTAGCCAAGGAAGGGTTTACACACCACGGAGGCTCTCCGTGCGACGGGGCGTTGTGCTGGTAAACAGCATCTTAGACAAGTGTCATGAAAGGCAAATAACAGGTTGTAGGTTGGTTGGGTTTTATGGCGCAAGGGCCATATTTGGCCAACTGGTTGTATTATCTATAGGTTGTATCACTGTGCTCTTGAACTATCTCGTACGAGAACTAGAGAAGGCCGGTTATTATAAGTGATATCGCCCTACACCCATTACACTTGGAGGAGTTACATTACTGTCTTAAACTCAGTCGTAAGTTTATGTTTTTTCAATTGCCTGTTTTAAATTGCAACGCACAGAATATTATAAAAATTTAAAATAATTTTCATACGAATCTTGGTGGCGATGAAACCAATAAAAGTGCAGTAGAATATTGCCATACTAGTCAAGGAGGCAGTATCTCTAATTTGGACATCATAGTTAAAAGTTGCTATCAAGCTACGTACAAAATATACCT
Source organism: Meta bourneti (assembly GCA_933210815.1). Classification (NCBI taxonomy): domain Eukaryota; kingdom Metazoa; phylum Arthropoda; class Arachnida; order Araneae; family Tetragnathidae; genus Meta; species Meta bourneti. Next base: position 70,737,226 of record OW119929.1, on the reverse strand, counting down.
CATAATGCATAAAAATTGTAAAATCAATCAACAGTTCACAGAGATCATATTATTTAGTTAATACTTATATGCGCAACATGTCAAAAACCTTTAAACTTAATGGTCGTACTTGGAAGTATTGTCTTCTTAACCAGTACTGCAGGATAAATCAGGACAAAACATTCAAACTCGGACATATTAGCAACCGACCGAAATAAAATCCGACCGACTTGAGAATAAAATTCCAAGGCTAGAGCATTGAACATGACAGGCATTAACCTAATCCCCCTTTTACAACCTGCCGTTCAGCGAACAAGCATGATACACCATAACGCTTAAAAATGGCAAAAGCAGACAACCAGTTAATTGAAAGATCATATTATTTAGCATTGAAGCAACATGTCAATAACCTTTATCTGTAATGGCCAAACTTGGAAGTACTTGGCTTCTTAACTAGTACGGACGGCACAGTAATGAGGACGAAATATTCAAGATGACATATTATCAGCCGACCGAAAGACATTCTTGAGAATTAAATTCCAACCAAGGCCGTGACATTGAACATGACACGCACTAACCCAATCTCCCTGCAGTTCAATTGCTGAATAGACCAGCTGAAATAAATAGCTCTCGATGCCTCGAAAAAAGACGGAGCTAAAGACTAGTAGAGAGAACGATTTGAAGTAATTGTATCGAACTTTCTAGGAGTGGTCAATCTGACAGCTTAATTCCTCCAAACCTTTTTTCGAGCAAGATGGGATTGTCTGAAGGCTATTCAACCGCTGTTTCCGAACATGTATAAAAGGAGCGAGGATAATGCTTTGAGCCGATGACCCAAGTGGTTGGAGTTGCAGAGCAAAAATGCGCGTTGTTGACAACAAGCCTTTCTTTCTGGAGTTCTTTTCGCCTAGAGAAAAAGTCGTGCACCGTGAATACAAATATGGTTTTCGCTTTCTAGATCAGCGGCGTGTTGGAGACCTGTTCTATTAATGCTAAGAGAATGCTGCGTAAGATTAGCATTCCTGAAGAGTGGCAGCGGTGCACATGGAATGTGATGAAAGGAAAAGTTTAAGGAAAATGGGAAGCACATATTTTTTTCTGGCAGTAAGAAACTGGAACACCTCGAGTCAGGTTCAGTTATATAACATTTGCCGAACAGCAGTGCAAAAAGAGTTCGTTAAAATAGAACCATAAAACTCAAAAATAGATTCAAACAGCAGATTTAAATGCTTAGAGTAGATATTTTCAACCAATGTATTGTGACACACTGGTGTGCCTTACGGATAGTGAAGCGATTTAAATTGAGTAAGATTTATTTAATTTAAAAACGATTTAGTTTTGAACTTTTGACAAATGCATTCAAAAATAACTTCAATAGCCATATCAAAAATGTTGAGTATTTTTTTATTACAAAGCATCATAGATAAATCGTTCCAAATAGATTTTTTATAACTACTTTGGAGCAAAACGAGTTGGTAATTATCATAATTTTTGAAAATAAAAATTATACTATTTTTTGTCAGATGGACACAAAAATGTAATATATTTTGGCATGCCACAGAAGTTTAGTGATTAGTATATGTGCGTTATGAGATGAAAATAGTGGTTGCTTCAAGAAGCAAAAAAATGCATGTATACTGTACCCTGCTTATTGTACCATTTCCACCCTCAAAAATACAACTATTTTTATTTTTTCAACTGCATTGAGAACTATTTAATGGGAGAATTTGAGAACGAGTAATTGCAAATTAATTACTGATCCTTAAATCATGAGGCCCAGGAGAATTGCCCAACTCGGCCATGCATTAAGATGGTACTGTTCAGAATCCATAAAAACTATAGAAACAAAATTATTCTAAATACTTCGATAACACTCTTGACATATAGTTGCAGTTAAAGTTAAAGTGAACTCTGCAATAAAGCTTTTGAAGAGGTGCAACACATTTCTTACTATTCATAGATTAAAATAACCAATGTTGTTATTCACTGATATGATAAAGGAATTGAATTTGCAACGAAAAGCAATAATTTTGGACACCAAAATGTTAATCTAATAATCGAAATTTAAACTGATCACCATTGCATGAGTTAAATGTTCACAAAGTATTCCGTCGAATTCTAAGCCGAAGATCATTTGCAATTCGTTATATATATATATATATATATATATATATATATATATATGCTTTAGCATTTGAGTTTAAACTCATCCATCTAAAAAAAAGGATATATGCATTTTGATATTATGAAACTCCTTCATTCTTTATAAAACAAATAAAACCGTCTCAATGTTGTCTTTTTGTTTCACGGAAACAATTTTACGTAAACCCACGCAGAAGATTGATTTTGTTCTGTTATAAAATATCGCATTGAAAACATTCATTCTAGCTCAGACGTGAGCTCGTTGCAAAGTTGGGAATTCATATTTCAAGGATGATATATCTTAAAGGGATTTATTGAAAATGCATGCACACCAAAAACAATTTCCAATATCCTTCGCTACTTTATTCTTGAGATCTTTAGGATGCATTCGAAAAATAAAATAACTTTCACCTCTAAAAATACAATTACGACTTTATACCCCGAAAGAAATTCTAATATCTATACTATCGACTTTTTTCTTCCAAGAATAAACACTTTTCTTCCACACCTAATGAGGTTAAACCAACAGCACGAAAGTGAAGTGAGAGACATCGCTTCAAGCACACAACGCAGATTGGGAAACAAGAGATAAAAAGACACTTGAAGAGCTCCCAAGTTTCAATTTCAGTGTTAAAGAACAAAGTACATCCGACTTGTACTTTTTCCGATTTTGGGCAGACAACCACTTTGGAGAACACACACACAACGCCCATCACAGAAAAAATACAAAAAAATAAAAAAGAACTGGTCACATCCTGTGATAAGGTACACGAGATCTCGAAGTGGCACAGACACCACGTCGGGATATAAAAAGTTCTTTCGGAAAAAGGTTCCCGAAGCGTAACAACCACACACATGGGTCAAAGAACTGAATAAATAAGACAGTAGTTTCCGTCCTTGAACAACGGATATTAGCTGCGATGAAGAAGCCTATGACTCTTCCCGTGAATTGGCAGTCTTCGCTACGTGCTGCATTGAATCCCAATTGTGATGGTGTCATTGTATCCGACGGTGAAATAAGGACCGTGGATGTGGTGAGCCCGTAATCGGTTGCTGCCACTTTCGTTCAAGCAGACACACTTTTTAAGGCACTTAAAATGCATTTTAGATACAGAGAAACTCGTTTACACGGAGGTCATTAGAGGGGACCGCAAAAGCGAACCGTTTCCTCAGATACTCGTCCAACATAAGTTTGATTGGAAGATTTGTAAAAGGAATATTCTGATTAAACGGGATATTCCGTAATCTATTGATGACACTTTCTTTCAAGTGACGTACTTTTCAAGGCAATTTAAATGCATTTTAGATACAGAAAAACACGTTTACAGAAATTATCAGAGGGGACCACGAAAACGAAACGTTTTTTTAGATACTCGATCAACAGAAGTTTGATAGGCAGATTTCAAAAGGGAAGAATCCGTTGCTGACACTTTCTTTCAAGTGGACGTACTTCGCAAGGCACTTTAAATACATTTCAGGTATAGCGAAACTCGTTTACGTAAGTCATTAGAGAGGAGACCAAAAAACTATCCGTTTCCTAAGATATTCGTCCAACAGAAGTTTGATTGAAAGATTTTAAAATGAAATATTCCGGTCAAACAGAATTTTCGAAATATTCCGATTGAACAGAATATTCCGATTGAAAGAGGAATATTCTGTTTGTTCAGTTTTCCGTGCGATGGTGTCATTGTATCCGACGGTGAAATGAGGATCGTGGATGTGGTGAGCCCATAATGATTTGATGCCACTTTCTTTCAAGCGAACGTATTTTTCAAGGCAATTAAAATGCATTTTAGATGCAGAAAAACATGTTTACAGAGATCACTACAAGGGACCACGAAAACAAACCGTTTCTTTAGATACTCGACCAACAGAAGTTTAATAGGCAGATTTCGAAACGGAATATTCCGTAATCTGTTGATGTCACTTTCTTTGAAGCGAGCGTACTTTGCAAGCCACTTTAAATACATTTCAGATACAGCGAACCTCGTTTACGGAAGTCATTAGAGAGGAGGGCCACAAAAATTATCCATTCTCTTCCAACAGAAATTTGGTTGGAATATTTCAAGAGAATATTCTGATAAAATCTGCATTAAAAGAGATTTTATGGTTCTGTATCAGTCAATACTTGTTTTAAAACTGTAAGAAAAGCTTAAAACCTGTTCAGCCGTCATTATGTTGGTTAAAACAAAACAAACCACAAACGAATTGGCTCTTTACATTTGAATTTTTAATCAAATCAGTAATTACCAATTTATTTCAACATTTTCATTGAAAATAATTAGATGCTAACATCAATCTATAAACAGAAATTTATGCAAATAACAAAAACACCCCTTCTTGCGGTAATACGAGTTGATTTACAGAAAATAATATTAAAAATCCAAATGACTTGGGGACTTAAGAGTCATGGAAATAACGATAGCTTAGTCACCAAGTAATCAAATTAAAAAAGAATTCCAACGGTATGAGCATCTCAAGATCAACCAAATTCGCGCAATTTAATATCTTGAAAACCTCAAATTCAGTTGACAAATGTAGGAACAAAATCAGATCAGTTTTATGCTCGCTACTTTTTCATTTCTGTCCAAATTTGGAAGAAATTAAACTTCCACATTATCCTCATTAACCTGAGTCTAATATTAGAAACAGGACAACTAAACCTTTCTAACTATGGAAAGTAACAGAAACTAGAATAACTACCAGAACTTTAACTTGCAATGCATTTTTACTTACTACTGTACCAAGAGGGAAAGTGACAGGCTATGTTTAAGCATGTAATTAGACCATGACCAATTAGAAATTTATCCGCTAGCAACACCGTAGATTCATGCTATAAATGTTTCGCCAAACAATAGAAAATCTCATCAAATGTTTTGCTTAATGGTAGAAATAACTTTCGCTAAAGAATTTGGCGTGTAGTTCTCACAACACGCAAATTATTTTCCCCACATCCCAAAGTTATGAAAAGAGAAAAATCAAAAAAATTATACTATGAGGTAAAATATATTCATCGCTAAGTTTCCTGGTTGCTTTTCAGTAGTTGAGGAGGATACATATACTACCAACAACAATAAAAATAGATTACTTGTGGCATTCCTCTTTGAGAACGATTTTGTTTTTTACTTTGATTTGGCAAATCCTCTAATGGGCTCATTTGGAAGTTATACCATACTTTCTCGATCCTCTAAAGTTTGAACATCGTCCACCTATACTTGCGCCTTCAGTAATTGAAATGTGTCAAAATAATTAATAAAATTAAGAAACAGCAGTGGGTCAGATAGAAAAGAGACAATTTTAAACTTAAATATTTGAGACAGTAAAAAGCGTTTTTGGTGCAACACACAAAAATATTATGTCCGTTGTTTAAATATTTGGTTTGTACGACCTAATCCCTCATTAGCTGTACAGAGAAGAATGTTTCGGGTGTGACCATCTCCGAAAAGTTACAAGCGGTTCAATCTCCAAGACAATTCAAAAGCTTTCCTCCAAAAGCAGGCAAATCCACTTTTAGCGAAAATGCAGATCCATGCAAATATTTAAGCTTTCTTTCTGGCTGCTTCTGGCGTTTCATCAGTAGTACCTCTGACGGCCGGATTTGTCTAAATTTGCAATCAACTTTTCTAAAATATGTAATTTTGCTTACTTCGTTAAATGTGGTGGCGATACCTACAATTTTTAAGTAGATTCGTCTGGTTTTAAGGGGGGGAAAGGTTAGTTTCTAGTCTTCCGGACGGAAAAAATATTTTTCGGATTTTTCTTTGGGAGAAAATTGTCGTTACGCCAGCTACGAAGTTTTAGCGCAAAGCCAGGGCAACCATGAAAGAAAAACATCGGAATTAGTGATTGCTAGATTGGCCAAAAAAATCCTTCTCTGAATAAATTTTCACGAAAAACCCACAAGTATGCCTATAAACACTCAAGAAACTTTAATTGCCTTTTTTGCATGTTTCGCGCTTTTTTGTATTAAAATACCGTCAAATCGTTTACGCCGAGTTCGAACTACAATGGAGGGTATCAGTCGTAGGGAGGAGGGTTGCTATTTCTGTTTCGAATTGCTATTATGCAGCCAAATGTGGCGTAATTGTCGGGAATTTGGCGCTTTTAATTATGTTTATTTCAATAATTATTTTTTGGCATTTTCCTTTTCTGACAGTTGCCGTTTCTTTTTATCCTAAAAATCTCTTGATAGTACTTATCTTTTAATAGGAATTTTTTCTTGGAAGTTGGAAGGTATAGTACATGTTTAACTGTCAATTATAAGAGACATACTCGATTCCAAACATAAAGCCGGTGTTACTTGCATATTTGGAAACAAATTTCCGGTGTCGTAAAATTAGATATTAAATAAGGGAAAATAAGGGATATTTTCCTCTACCTAACGGACATGTTGAAAACGGTGAATCAAGACGCTCAACAAACGGAAGGATGGCTCTCTAAAACACATGCGCACACACGTTTGTTCAGCTTCCTTCTAGTAGGCGGTTATAGACGTGAAGCACCAGATTCGTATATTCAAACTCACGAAGGCGCTATGCCACTGCGCATTTTTAGAATTAACCCAAGCACACAAGGGGAACAACTGAATCCGTTACGATGATCTAACAGCGTTGAGAAACGTGCCACTGCATAATGCACCGGTCAGGATTCTTTACATAGTGAACGACGCATTTGGATTTAAAATTACAGATATGCTCACAACCTTTTGTGGCTTAGTTTTGTTTTTGCACATTATTTATATAAACTAAGGGAACATCCTATAGTTTCGAAACGGACCAGTGAGGTTCCCAACGTTTATACCTCAATTATTCTGATTTTGTGGTTGATTCAAATATACAATCTCCGTTCATCCCTTCCTTGATAAACATCTGACAAAAAAGATGTGGTTCAATTTCAAGATAATATAAAACAGATATTGATTTTCAGAAAGAAATCAAGAAATTCTCTTGTGGAGACACAGGTCTCCAAGATCAGCACTGGTATAGCTTAAAGATAGTATTCAATGTTACTTTGACGTTAAAACACTTGTCAGACCTTTAAATTTAAAGGTCCTGGTATAATGTTCTAGTGATCAGGAGAATGAAGTAAATTTCTTCTCGCGAATCACAATTTGAGAAACTGACGTAAAATCATAACTTCAAATTTTCAGCGATTCGTTATTTCTTTAAGTTAGTTGATTGCGATTTTATGGCGCAAGGGGCATACTTGCCAAGCTGCGCTTAGCACAGACAACGTTAAGTAATGGACATACACATACAAGGAAAGTTTTACTGGCACGGAAGAGAGAAATCTCCCAAGTAGGAATTGAACCTGCGCCGCCTGCAACTGACAAATTGCTAGAGTAGTGGACAAGCCCACAAGCCCACTGAGTGACGATCCCTTGTTTCATTAGGAAACAGTTTAGTTAGGAAGTTAGCTTTCTTACTGAACTTCAACTTCTGGGAAATGTGGAAAGTTTTTGCAGTTATGTTAGTCTTCGTTATAATTTCTAAAAATTAAATCGTCATTGTATTAGTAATAGATAAAAAAAGCGTGGAAAGAAGTAGAGAAAAATATGTGTATTTGTACAAGTTAATCAATTAAGTGTTTGGGCTGTTTGGTTGGTTTTTAAGGCACATCGGCCCGATATGGCCGGGCCAATATATGCTTTTCGGATAAGTAAATAGTCTCATTCACAAGGGAAGTTTAAACTAACACAGAAGAGTGAAATACACTCAGCGTAGTTACAGGAATCGAACCTGCGAAACTTACAGATCTCAAGCTGCTAGCGCAGTGGGAATACTCACTGAGCCATACGAGTACTTGGTAGAGTTCATGAAGAGCCCACAATTTAAATCTGGTAACGGTCCTCACCTAACCGGATTGCAGATTGGGCTGTTTGGGCATCTTCAATAGCAAATACAGTTGATCGGGGGAAATAAAAGAAGCAAATTATTGCTGATGAACAAATCTTTTTAAATAAACTAGAATGTTATTAAAAAACAGCCGTAGCTATGGATAAACTCAAGAACGATCTCATGATATACATATATCTTCAAACTCAACGCGACATTTTAAAAGCAGAACTAAAATATAATGCATCTTTGTTAAGTTATTTATAACATATACGATTAAAGACTTTCAGCATCGATAGGAGTTTTGAGATCACAATAATTGTTAAATTTTATTTCGACAGCTGTGAAGTTTATTTTGAACATTTACTTCTCTAATTCTCAAACACACACGACTTGCTAAACGACAAAATGGAAAAATCCTACATGGATTATTCAGATTATAGTCTAACCAAAACAATTACACGTTATATTAATGTTATCTTTACGGCCTCATGCTGAATCACCTAATCGGATCATTTGGAACAGTAACAGCATCACTCTTCTACTCTGATTCGCATTACTGAAGATTAGAGACATCAATACGGAATACTAAGAGTTGTAATGGCTTCACATCTGTAGGAACCTAAATCGATAGTCATTCTACCTACTTAGTGCCTGTTACCCTATGTATTAGTGTTTCAACAAGTTCTCTTAAATAGCTCAAATATAGTCGAATTTGACTCACATTACGAGAGCCTCAAGGCTTTAAATTCTCCTCATCGGGATTTCGATGGCTCATAACTCCACAAATTGGGTGTCTGTCTAACTTGACTTAGAGCCTCAATTACACCTAGATTGATAAGATATGTTAAACTAACACATTCATAATGTTATTCTAGAGTTGATCTCACAACGTTATCTAAGGTTAAACATTTCAGAGCTTTTTATGAACTCTACACAGAACTTTTCCAAGTGTGATCAGATCATTTTAAAGTCACTGAACCATCGCAGTAAGAGAAATGACGATGTTGAGTCACTTTCAGCGCTCCTACATTTGTTGTCTGGTACCCTGTACCAGGATAGACAACGAGCCTCGGTACCTGAATAGATAACGGCCCCATTACCAGGACAGACAACTATCCCCAGTACCAAGACAGACAACGTCCCCAATACCAGGACAGACAACGTCCCAATACCGACAACGAGCCTCTGTACTTGAATAAATAATGGTCCCATTAGCAGGACAGACAATGGTCCTCAGTACCAAGATATACAACGGCCCCAGTACTCGGGTAGACAACGTCTCCAGTACCAGGATAGACAGTATCCCCAATACCAAGATAGACAACGGCTCCAGTATCAGGATAGACAATGAGCCTCAGTACCTGAATAAACAGAGCCCCAGTACCAGGATAGACAACGAGCTTCAGTTAATGAATAAACAACGGGCCCCAGTGCCAGGATGGACAACGGGTTCTTCGTGTGTTCACACCAAACAGATACACACCAATATAGCAAATATGCATTCTAAATAAATTTAACAGTTTTAATTGCATAAATGAACACATTTTTTTCTTTTCCTAGAACACGTGTACGACATTTTTATAAATACAATAATATTTATTACTTTTAAAATTTGACTGCATATTATAGTATGAAAAACATTTCACACTTCTTGTAGCTCTAGAACTCCGATACCATGAGACCTCCTCTTCTATGGGTGCCCTGGTCACTTCTCAGCTCCTATTCGCCCGATCCAACGTGCAACAGAAAATTTCCAATCGCTTGCAGCAAAGTTCCCAAACGAAAGGAGAGAGAACAAGCAGTTTCAAAATAGAGTTTGCAAACTCGGATACATATCCTCGGCAGGTTTCATAAATCGCTTTTAGTCGCTCTAAAGTCACCTAACTGCACACACTCGCAGAAACTGCATCAGGCAGCGAGGGCTATTTCGTAAAATGTTCTTAGGGCGTCTGCACATGAGAAATGAGCTGACTCGGAGCAAGAGGCGAAAACGTGCCACGGAATGGGCAAGTGCGATCTATTTTACGAGTTCTATGACCTCGTATGCATGAACTCTGACATTCCATTTTGGAGCCAGGTGGAGAGCGATTTTTAGAGCCTGGGTTGGACTCTGGGAAAAAGAATCTCGCCAGAAATCCATTCTAAAAAACGGGATTGATGCATACGGATAGCTTTCTTTTAAAAACAGTTTTAATGTTGGAAGATAAAACATGAGCGGAAATGCACAAATGCCACAAGGTTTAAATTTTTTATGAAATTAGGTATTAAAGATGATGACAAAACCTATATTTCCAAATCAATAACATAGAAGTCTACCTCACGTCCAATAAGATCGATAGTTAGAAACGGAATTCACCCTTAGAAGATCAAATGGTTAAGTCTCAAAACACATGAAATTACCTTTGGAAGCATAAACAAGAGTGTGGTGACAACAAAAATAAAATTTTATGTAAAATATAATTTTTTTACGTTTTGATGAAATAAACGGAAAACATTGCTATTTTCGATGGTCTGTTTAGACCTTGTGTAGCAAAAAACAACCACAAGATGAAGAGGGACCAAACTCCTAAATCAAAACAATGAACTAAATAATGCACAATTATATTCTTTGCTTATTTCCTTCCTTAATCTTAATACAAATTTTTACGAAAGAGGTTTTTACTATATCGTTGGCTTAGAGCAGAAACTCATCAACTGAGAAAATATTTTTTTACTGAACAGCTGTTTAACTCTATGAGCAACACGGAATTTCGGAATAGTGTAGAGTTACTTCTACCCCATAATATAACTAAATAACCACATTTAATGGTTAAAAGATCCATAAGATTCTATTGATCAAAACTGGTTAGAACTGCAAGGAAGACTGCAAGTTGCAGAACGTGTATATGTGCGTGAACCTATCATAGGGTAAAAGACTACAAATTAGTTTTTAAGCCAAAAAATAAAATAATAAATATTTTGATAATGTTACATACGTATCTTTTAAAATGATCACTATAACAATGCATTTCTCATCATGAAAATAGGAATTTAGTCTCCGAAAAAATGTTAGTTAATGAGTTTCGGCTGTAAGCCGGCGATATTTTAACACCGAAAACTTCTGATCAGAAGTCACTTAATTTCAAGCATACCTTTTTAATGTATCCTATGCTCAAGAGCCTTTGCCCACTCAAAACTTCCAATTTTAACATTTAAAAAGAAATGCCAAAAAATGTCATCCTAAGTAAAAAAAAGAAGCAAACACTGAAGATATCGCCCTTAAAAGCTAAATGAAATTAAATCAATCCTATTGACAAGACACATTAATTCCATGCCACGAGAATAACGCGGCTATTTCTCTTTAATGAGTTCATCATCATCGAGGAAATCAAACTTTCACCTAACTTATCACTAATTCAATTTCTAAAATCACGAATGGGACACGGATGATCACAAGCGGGGAAATGTGCCATTAACACGTACAAACGCATCTTAAAACCCATTCACTGTACACGAATTCATCTGCATGGAATCTAACCGGTGATCTGAAAGGATAAATGAATTCAAAAGCGGAAGACACAACGAAAACCAGCGAGCATGATCGAAATTTGATTAGAATAAATTAGATAAATTCCGAAACTCTGGAATATTGATGTTGACTATATTTACACACTACGACAGCATAATGTCGTTGGAAGAAATTCAGTTATGTTTGCATTTGTTTTTAGTCTTTCGATGGATGATTATTTGATATATACTGAGTGTGTAGCAACTAATATAATCTTCCAGAGCAAAACAAGTCCCTCTGTAATTTAATTTAAACTAGCAAACCTGCGTTTAGCATCTAGTTTCATAATGATTTTTATATCTATAGAGTGCAGTGCCGTTACATTTGATAAATTATTTTATAATCCATTTATAGAAAATTTCTTTCTGTTTTAATTCTCACTTACATTAAAGTGCACCAGGGAAAAGTTCACATCTCAGTTATATTATCTATATATTAATACGTGAAGAAAAAACTTTGTACCCCCTTTTTAAGCACATTGCGCGAACGGAGGAGTATGAGATTTGGCATAATTTGCCACCACATACGTTAGTATTGAAAGTTAATTGCATCGTTTTGCTGATCAGAAACTTAAATACAAAGGAAGCATTAGTCAATGGAACAAGAATGCGCATCAAATTTATGTATCGCAATACTATTGATTGCGAAGTTTTAACTGGAACCGCACGCATTAAGAGAATTTTGATTCCTCGTATAAATTTAACATATTCCGGAACTATTTTACCATTTAACTCTCAAAGAACTCAATTTCTAATTATACCTGCATTTGCGATGACAATAAATAAGTCTCAAGGACAAACATTTGAAAAAAAATGGAATTTTATTGAGGCAGCCAGTTTTTACACATGGTCAATTATACGTCGCAGCAAATAGAGTTCGATCATTCGATGGTTTGAGATTTTATATTTCAGAATATAACGGTCAAGGGCATTTAGCAAACGATGAAAGAGTTTTTACAAAAAACATCGTCTACACAGAAGTTTTGAATCATTAAATTCATTGTCGAACTATTTCAAGTTCAATGGACAACATTTATTTTTTTAACCACCCGGATTTTTTTGTTTCAATTAAAAATATATAAAAAAATACGAAGCACGTATTCCTTATTTCATTTTTCCTTTTTTGGATTTATTTTTTATTTAAATTTTATATAATTTGAAAAAGATAGGCAAATTAACTGTGTAGCCTTGGCGAAACCTGTGGCCAGTATAGCAATAAAAAAAACCCAAGAAAATGTCAAACAACGCGTTATTGTTTTTTAGATATGGCTTAACCAAGCTATACCGCATTTTTCCTATGACGTATTTGTACATGCTCGCAGCTTACGTAGTAGAACAAAATTCAAAAAAATTATATGCAATGAATATAGAGGTATACTCTTTGACAAAAGAACCTTATTAACGTTCAAACTTAAAAATTAAATGAATTATGGTCGAATTTCGACCACTGGGCGACCACTAGTCATAAGTATCTTCTGAACGTCCACTTCAATTTCATTATAATCTCTTGTTAAAGACTATTTGGTATTTTTGACACCTTAACCCCATTCTCGCCTTCCTTCATATTTTTAATTCTCTGCTGATTTCTGTCTTCAAGATTTCTCATTGCCTTATGTCATCAGACTGCTGAAATAATTTCATTGGAGCGGCGAGGCGAGCTCATACGTGTAGTTTTAGCAATATTATGCAGCTTCATAGATCAAATAATTATTTAAGATCTGTATACCTTTAAAACGCCATTTTCAGCAAAACTTCACATTTTTCAAATTTTACATATTATTATACAACTCTAACTCTTCAAATCACTTCGGATCTTACTTGTACGACCATTAGAACTAGATATATAAAAATTTAAGAAGGATTTTAAAAAGTATATTTGCTATTGGGGGTTTATAGTGTTTTTAGCTTTTTTCGAAATGCAATTTTTGCCAATCGTTACTCTCCGCAAAACACAATATCTCAGAATGTATCAATTGAATTCTTTTGAAATTTTTTACACATGTTGTAATGATTATAAAGAAGGGTTTGAACTATTATTTTTTTTAAGAAATATGCATTAAAAAATTAAGCAGGATGTAAACCTGAATTTTTTTAAATTTTACTCTTTTTTCAGGGATGACTGACGTTAAAGTCCACAATTAATTTAAGTACAGCAATATAGTAATGATTGAAGTTCAATACCTGAATCAATGTTTTTAGAAGATAATTCACTTTACAAACTGGAAAAATGTAACTCAATTTTTTTTAAATATGACGTTTTGTGTAAATGGTATTTGGCTATTTTTTACACTTTTTACTCTATTTTTATAAAAAATAAGTTTTAAACACAACATTTTCTGCCGTAAATGCTTTTTCTAGTGGAAATCAATAACAAAATCTATAAAATATCTAGGTTCCGTGATAATTTCGAAAACTGCCCCCGAAGGTATACAGATACCTTAAGTGAAGCGGCAAAATTTGGCGAATGAATTCCGTAGCGATTGCTTCTTTTTCTTTATATCAACTTGTTGCCATCTGCCACAAAACAAATAATGTTGATTTCTGTGAAACGTAGACTAACTGCCCCTTTTCTCTATTCACTCACTAGTCTTGTCTCACCGTTAGCCATATGGTCAATGCAGCCTGTCACCCACTTTCACCTTTAAACTTCAGCCACCTCGCTAGACTCAAACAGCCCTTTCTTTCCCTTTCCGATAGCAGGTGCAAGATCCACTTGCTACTTCGTCAAGACATCGACTTGCAATAAACTTTCTTGAAGATCATTTGTCTAATAATATTTGGTATTTCTCTTAATCCCCTTAAGGGTTCAATTTTAACAATTCATTCTTTCCCGAGCCCCTTAGAATAAGGAGCTCAGAGCCATTCCATCCTATACTCCTCCACGCATTATGATGATACTACTTGTCTACTGAATTATTAAATAAACTATTTTTATAGAGTTTTCTGCCCTTCTCCATGTCTCCATCGAACCAACACTACACTAGAGTGCTACGAGATGCTTTTACTTGAAAAGCTTATATAACACTTAATTACTAGGAGCAAGAGAAATGTTTTGGTTACATTAATATGGCGTTTTAAACCCAGCCAACTGAGTTTTAATAACAAGAGACAATTAATGTTGAAAAAAGAGTGAAAAGATCATTTTATAAAGTTGCAGAAATCTCTTACGTGGGGAAATTTTTTTCTTCGGACAACTTAGAGAAAAGACAGTCATGTGCCCAACTACGATCTAATTTAATTGCAGACAAGTCAATCCTAATTTCATCAACCACTTTACTGTAGACAAAAAAAATCACCTGTCTTTATACGACAAAATTGTTTTCCCAAAATTAATCGGTATTGAAAGGAAATATACTATTAAAAGGGAAAAGTAGTTGAATGGGTTTGAACTTTCCCACAGTTTATATTAACTGTCAAAAGAGTTCGTTTAAGTGGTTCCGGAATGAGAGAAAGTCAATACAAAAGGACAATGACTTTAAGACTGTCAGAAGCCTTCTGACATATTGACAGGACAATGACATTAACAACTACTCACAGATGGCTAACAGTACGGTATAGGAGTTTAAACACAGCTTTTGCGGAAATTACGATCAAAATAAATGTTTCTAACACCCAATCAAAATGATTCATATGACACGAAATGCTTCTAACAATTTAGAATATCCACATGCTCTGTCATAAAACTTTTAAGAATCTGCAGTTTCAGTTCCAATACCCAGACACAACTTCGACCAGTGGTTCTCAACCAGCGAGAATTTTAAGAATTCAAGGGGATTTGTGAAACCTAGTTGAGGATGTTTGGATGTGAAAATATTCCTTTAGTTGTTTACAATTGTTCTTTTGTTGTTTTTATTCACATAATTTTAGTGTTTAGTTTACTTTTATTCAAGGACTAAAAGATCGATTTAGTTTCGTCTATTAAATAATGAATTATTAAAATACTTGATTTATTAATTTTTTTATTCCATCAACTTTTCTATTGCTATTAAATTGGGGAAAAACTTTCAAAGTAATTTACGGATGCGTACTAATATAGGTTGGTTGGGGTTTTATGGCTTAAGATCCTAAATCCGACAAGCTGCTCCAAGAACAAGATAAATTACCAAAACCAATGTAAATATTAAAGCAATTTAAGAAAGTGGAGAAAAGCGAAAGAACTTTTTAATAGAATAAAATGTCTTAAAGAAATTACACCGATAATGTAGGAGGATTTTAAATAACATGTTGGTCAACATGGTGTATATAAAAAAACACGTAGGCGAGGAAAACTACCCTACCCCACTCAGTAATGAGCTATTTTATTTTATTTTTGAAATTTAAAACTACAACATTTACAAGATTTATGGACCGCCCATGATGACATCGCATTATAGATGTTCCCGGTTTCTTTTGCTTTTGAAAATGTTATTTTACAAAGGAATTATTTTTATTACTTAGATCTTTGATTGTTTTTCTAAAATATAACTGAACTCAGGTACTAACAGATAAAAGTCAATTGCCTTCGGTAAGTCAACACTCTTCCTTGAAACTTATCTGTAATCATCGAAAATCGGTCATGCAGTAGGTACAAATGAAACTTATAAACAAAGGTGTGGCTTAAAGGACTAGATATTTTTTAGATGATAAGATGGAGAAATGGTGTTTTCAACATAAAATATCTCATGAAAATACTTATCAGTTGAAAGGTAATTGCAGAAATCAGTCATTGTGATCCTTGGCAGAGTTAGATACCATATAACCATTTGCATATCTTTTAGGTTGGTAGTTGAATTGACGTCCCACTGGTGCAACACAAAGGGCTATTGGCGACGGTCCGGGATCAATCCCGAAAAATATATCCAAGGACACAATCTCGAAATTTTGAACCACGGTCAGATGTCGAGTGCCAGCTCAGGTCAACACCTGAGCTGGCACCCCACTCTCCAAACTTCCACACCACGTCAACATGAGGATATTTTAGACTACGACAGATTTAACATGCACCCATGTACCCGAAGGTCTTTGACCTAGTCTCGAACTCGCAAACCTCCGGTTGCTAATCTGCGATTCTACCAACTGGATCACAGCGGGCCCCATGAGCATATTTGACTTAAACAAAGAAATAACATTGAATAATAGCCATCACGCTATGGGGCATCTCGGGCCACACTTGAGATGGCCCATACGTGACGGATTGATATTAGCTTTTTTAAAGAAAAAAATCATAGATCTACCCAAAATCAAATTTAGTATCAGCTTACTTGACGGGTGGATAGTCCAAGTCCAAAAAGGTTTTGATTAGTGAAGAACTATAAGATACAGCCATTTTCATGAATAAAAACAGTGCGATTGTCTCAACGTGATAGTGGAATGATTCCAGAGCCGTTCCTTATGTATTAGCTGCCCACGTGCAAACCTCAGCAAGCCGCTCTCTCTCCTTAAAATCATTTAATTTTCTAAAAGAAAGCATCAAGCACGTATTCAGAAATAATTTCGATGGACCAGTCTTCTTACTTTCGGTTCTCTACAAACCATGTTAAGTGGGCATTGCGTGTTGACTTGTTCGATTGTTTTCAGAGTATTGACGTATTCGAATGTACATTTTATTCATGCGATTTACGAAACTTAGATATTCGATAATGTAACTAGCTTCAGCATGTATCTTTGGTAGCCTTTTAATTTGTATTTCCGGGAAGGATTCGAGCCCCTTGATCACTCTCTCTTGATTACATCTGTCCTTGACGAGTGCTTTTTGATAATACTAATGAAAATTAACAACAAAATATGTAGATTCATGAACATCTTTTATTACAATCGCAAAACGAGAATACAAAGAACGAAGTATGAAACTAGTAATACCGGGAAACGTATTTATTTAAAGTTGGATATGTTTATTTAAAGTTGGACTGAGCCTGTCTTTCGGCCGCAACCCTTTTTCCTGACCATGCGCAAGTGCATTCCCAACACAGCACTCACGAGCGGCTCTGATGCCCTACCAACATAAATAAGGTTTTCGACAGTGTCAATAGTCTCATTGCTTGAAATAGCAGTCAGACTACGACGAATTGTAAACAATTTAGTTAACAGGTAACGAATGCATATTTGATTCAACTGGGTGTGTGATAAAAGGTAATAGAGAATTAGACCTCTTTATCACACACCCAGATGGGGGAAACATGGCCCTAGTATTTCTTCAACGCCGAAGCTATTCAAACACTATTTACACCAGTAAATGAAAACACAATATTTCCACTATAACACAATTTATTGCTCCATAAAAGATCGTGGTCGTAGTTTATGGACAATGTCAATAGTCTTAGTGTTTAAAACAGCAGCCAGACCATGATAAATTGAAAGTAATTCACTAAACAGGTAACAAATGTATCTAATGAATAGAAATTGACTCATTAATCACACACCCGGATTAAACATTCCCATTTCAACTTCGAAGCTATTCAAACAATCTTAACACCAGTAAAAGGAACACATATTTCCACTAAAACAATATTACTCTAAGAAATATCATATTCGAAGTTTTTGGACAGTGCCAATAGTCTCAGTGCTTGAAACAGCATTCAGACTATAACAAACTGAAAACAATTCACAAAATTGGTAACGAATGCATCTTTGTAATGAATAGAAATAGACCCTTTAGGACATAGAAACTAGACCGAGTATCTCTTTCACGGTGAGGCTATTCAAACGATCTTAACATCAGTAAATGGAACACAATACTTCAACTATAACAATAATGCTCCACGAAAGATCATTTTATGATATATTGATAGACCTAACAAAAGATAAGGTACGATATATTTGTTGATCGCATTGAATTAGATGGCGTGAAGGAAACTCATCCCCATAAATTGGAACACTCACAGGATAGCAAGAGCATTTAATAGATAATCAGGACCTTTCCTGCTTTGTCATGGTTCAATCTGCAGTACATGGAGCAAGCCGATTATACAGCAACAATTCTATGTCAAGGAGTGCAATTTTTACCATGTCTAAGACCATGGTGGCTTACTTTTTTTTATATAAAGTACGGCTGATATTTTTCGATTTGATGGAAATGGGTAGGTAAACCGACAATTTTTCTACGCCCTTTTGACATTGGTCAGGTTAATTATACCGTCACTAATGGGTTAATGTATCATTAGACAACGACACACACAATATTCTTCACCTACTCAACGTACGTAGGTCGACTATGCCGCCTATTTATGAATGTCAAAGAAAATGTATCACAAACTGATTGAATACCGAATATTGAGTGTCCAATTAATTGAAGGGCTTCGGGCAATATAATAAGCCACACTTCAAATCTTTTCAAGGTGCATTTTTCAAGTTTTGAAAAATTCCAAAATTATAATGGTTTATAAACTATTCAAGAGGTCTTCTTACCTTAAACTAGGAATGCACAGACCTCATGCGGCCCCCCGTTGATTTACTGGCGGCCCGCCTCACCATGTGTTAATTTAACTTTAATCAAATTATACTATAGTAATTTAGGTTAAAACGTCGTTGCTAGATAATGCATTAAAATGCGCAAGGCCCTTTGGTGAACATACAGGGTGTTATCAAAATAACGGAAACACAATGGATTAGTAAGGAATCCTGTACTAATATGGCGTAGGACCGCCTTTGGCATGTAATACAGCTTGGATTCGCCTGGGAATCGAATCATACAAGTGCTGAATAGTGTTTAGAGGAATATTGTACCATTCTTCATGGAGATATTGTAAAAGTTCCGGGAGAGATGCCGGTGGAGGATATCGATTCCGGATTGAACGCTCTAAAATAGACCATAACGGTTCGATTATATTGAGGTCGGGGGACTGTGCTGGCCAAGGTAGATGTTTCAGTTCATCCTCGTGTTCATCAAACCATGATTGGACCAGTCCCGCTGCATGAATAGGAGCATTATCATCCTGGAAAATTCCATCTCCTGTAGGAAACAAAGTTTGCATCATAGGAGGGACCTGGTCAGCTAAAACCTCTCTATACTTCTCCCCGGTGATCCTTCCTTTCAGGCTTACGATTGGGCCAGCAGAAAACCACGACATGGCTGCCCATACCATGACAGATCCACCTCCACCCTTGACAGTTGGAAGGAGACAATCACGATCATACGCTTGTGCAGGTGTCCTCCAAACGTGCACCCGTCCTGTTGTGGGGAAAAGTGTGAAAGATGATTCGTCTGACCATATAACTGTCCTCCACTTATCAATCGACCAGGTTTTGTGGTTGTGGCACCACTGTAGACGACGTTTGGCATTAACATCTGTGACAAGTGGCTTGGGAATTGCTACTCTGCCGTAAATGTTCTGTTTATGAAGGTGCCTCCTAACTGTAATTATTGACACTGGAGAATCCAGATGCTGATTGAGCTCTGCGGTCACTTTGGCTGCAGTTGTTTTCTTTTTAGACATTACAATCCGCTTCAATACCCGTCAGTCTCTTTCACTCGGCTTCTCCTTCCGTCCACTATTTTGCTTTGTCGAGCTTGTCTTGCCGCGCTGTGTGTATGCTGTCATGACTTTAGACACCGTACCTCTAGAAACGCCTAAAAGCTGGGATGTTTCGGTCACAGTTGCTCCAACTAGTCGGGCTCCTACAATTTGTCCTCTTTGAAAGTCTGTGAGGTCTGACATTTTACACTTTTGACAAAAATCCACGACGTATACAACTTCACTAAAGCTACCTCATACTACCATGATATATAGTACTTTTTATATTAAAAAAACTGGTAGCTAGGATTATATTTTAATGCTTACGAAGCGCATTCTTAAATGTCACTTTTATTCACAGGTGTTTCCATTATTTTGATAACCACCTGTATATCTGTGAACAATCTTTTTCAGTCATATTTAGAAAGCGAAAAATAGGAACCGCTTGACTAATGGAAATTTAGAATCAATTTTGCGTTTGGCTACTACAAAAATCGAACCAAATATTAAAGAACCAAATGTTGAATCAATGCAATGTCACGCATCAAATTAAATTCTTTATTTACTTATTATTATTTATTTATTATTAAGTCCAAGAATTGCAATGATTTAATATGGCGATAAATTAATTCACTAGAGCAAATTCCACACTTGAATAAAACAGTTCTCAATTTATGTAACATCAAGCATAATGTTGAAACCTTTGAGTTGCCTTATTGCAGTTAAATTTTAACTAGTTTTTCTAGTTAACTAAAACTAGAAAAACTTTGTTTCGTGACGAACATAACTGTCTATTGAAAACTAGATAGAAAGGAGATTCGTAATCGTCTATTTATCTGTCCTTATTCATATTCTTTAAATATACCACTAGTTTATGAAATTTAGAGTAGTTTGAATTGAATTTTATTTAGAAAGATACTCAACTCGCTATTGAAGGTACTTTCAGTATTGATCATTTTCAGAGTTTCGGATTATTTCAAGGTTTTGAAAACCATTAAATAACATCCAGGTATACCTTAATACAAATCGGATACCGAAAAATCGTTCTTATCTCTTTCGGGTTTTTATTCTTTGAGTCTCTATGTCGAGTAGTTTCTATTTCCCTATATGCTAAAGTGAAAAGAAATAAATGTTTGCATTGATACTTCAAATATTTTTAGAAAATAGAGGTTGTTCTTACTTCAAATTATTGCATACTATACCCTTTCGAGTGATTCGCCAAAAATAGGAAAAATACGAAGATTTGATATCAAAATGCCAGATTTTACACTTTCCCAAGGAAAATATCGATTTAAATATTCGATATAAAAACTATTATTATAGTTGTATCCATATCTACAGTTTTAGATTCACATCTGCAATCCGGGGAAAAATGAGTTTTATGGGTACATGACTTTTCGTATTAGCAAAAAAAGTGCTATTTCCAAACAAGTAAAAAAATATTTGTAACGAATTTTGTACAGCCAAAATGCGAAATTCGGGAACATTTTACAATGCTTGCTTTTTCTTTCAAAGTGCTCTGAGGACAAAATAATGCTGTTTGCTTTCTCCACTTCCTTGTTTGTTATCATAACATAACTTAGTCACAAAGTGAAGCAATGAAAAAACGTTCTATCCAAGTCGTTACGTAAACCAAAAGGAAAAACTAAGATTCAGATTCGTATCAAAACAACCGCAATCAACACTGAACGATTACGAAAGTTCCCAGTCTCTTCTTCAACTGGCATATATCATAGGGCCACAAGTTCAGAACACCACACCGGTTCCAAATACTAATGAAGGGGGCATGTGGGGGAGTTCCGTCTTAACCCCCTCTGGGTGGTCACGCCGTGGCCCGCTTCAAACAAAACAACCTGTCAGATTCCTACCCAGCATACCTTGCGTCACGTAACTTTTTCTCCCGCGGTGTAAAAAACAAAACTTCGCCGAATTGACGAATTCTTCTAATAAAAACAAGTCACAGACGCGACAAGTCAAAAAGCGGCTACTCACCAAAACCATGATTCAGCGTGTAATCCCAGGGAAAAATTTATAATCCAGAGCGCGTAGTTTTTCAGCGCTTTTCACACAATCACCATGTATCAACTTTCAGAGCAGACGAGAGTCCCGCTCTACCGCCGCCATATTGGAGACTGAGTATTCCTGATTCGCGCGCGGCGTCATCGGCGTTGCCAAGGTGCGCGGTCACGTGACACGCGACGTCACTGGAATGCCCTGGCAGGTGTGTGGGGGGTTGGGGGCGGGAGGGATAGTTTTACGAGTTGGTGGTCCGTGCGCCGTCACGGGACTGCTGCAATATTTGGCACTGAAGTGAACGAGGAACTTTTTTTTCGCGCTCTCTTGTTTTTGTTCGAAAAATCGCGTCGGTCGCTCAATGATGAACGAGTTAATAATAGTTGGTATCGGGCGCTTCTCTAATTATTCTTTCCATAAAAAAGGAATAATTTTTCGAAAATAAAAACTGTTCCGTAGCGATCGTGGTCATTTTCAGATTATAAGTGAAAAAGGTAACAGATCATTCACTCTTCGGAAAGGCTCTCTTTTCGAAAGTCCTTCGAACTCTTAAATGCGTGTATAAGAACTAATAATTGCTTCTTGATTGAAGAAATCTTTTAGCTGGTGACCCAGTGAATATCTCTTAGCATATCCTTATCAATATAAATATCGAAAAAAGTGGCACACTCAATTAGCAAACTTTTAATGATTCTTGGGCATAATGATCGCGGGGATCACAAATACTGACTGATACAAAATGGAATCAGTGATATGTTTATGTTTGGCGACCCCCCTAATTTTAGGTCTTTTCGTTATGTGTTTTTGGAAACTGATAAATTTATTTTCGAGAGCAAAACAGCACAAAATACTGACGAAATCCAAAACAATAGAACAAAAATTTGAAGCAGAGAAAAGAGACATACCTTCCGACCTCAACAAATATCTTATTTTGTTTAGAATACTTAAAATTCAAAATGTGCGGGGATAGCTGTTTTCAATAGTGACTGCTCTAAAATAATTTTATTCCACAATAATTCCTAGCTAATAAAATTTCTTTCTTTCATGCAGTAAAAATACGAATAAATTTTAAAATTAGAAATATTCATACTTTTTTTGAGGGTTTTGCTTGTCTTAAAATTAGTCGTGGTAGATGATTTGATATATTACATTTCTCTTCTATATTTTTTCTTTCATATAGATTTTTAATATTCCGTGGCATTTTTCAATCGCCACAAAACAATATCGAGAAAATGGATGGTTTGACAATAGGTGATTCAGACTATATATTAGTTTTATCCAGTGAAAATGAAAAATCAATGAATAAAACTTTTAAACTTTGAATGCATATTTAATAATCACAATTGGTATAATTAAGACAATCAACTAAAAAATAAAATTTACAATTAAAATAATGATAAGCAATTAAAAATATTAATTTTGAAGAAAAAAATATTTTTCCACTGACAGCCTTATGGATCGTATGATCATTCAAGTATTAATTTTCGAGAACGTGGCACAGTCTCTGAATTACCCCGAAGCACAATGGCAGGTCCTGCCACCATGGCAACCACTGTGAACTGTGAGGGGACATATCTTCCTTGAGAATTTCGGGAAACTGACCCTCATATACGAGTCATCTTGAAGTACTGAGATCACTTAAAGCAGCCAGCCTGACTTCGGCACATACGAAATTCGAACCAAGCGCTTCAGTCTTCATTATCTTCAGAGTTTTCACTTTTTAAGGGGGCCGCGGTTAGAAGAGTAACGGATTAGCAACCGGTGGGTTGCGAGTTCGAATCCAACCAAAGACCGTCGTGTACAAAGGGGGACTAGTGTACGTGAAATCTTTCGTGGTCTCAAATGTCCTCAGGTTGGCGTGGTGTGGAAGTTTGGAGAGTGGGATGCCAGCTCAGGTATTGCCTCGTCATCTGACCGTGGTTCAAAATTGCTTGGTGTTGTCCTTGGATCTTTCCCTTCAGGTTTGATCCCGGACCGTTGCCGATAGACCGTTGTGTTGCTCCAATGCAACCTTAATTAAATACCTACCTACCAACTCTTTAAGCAAAAGAAAACAAGACCAATTTAAGGCCTTTTCAAGGTTATTTTTCATTCTTAGAAGCTACATTTTACCCAGATTGCCATAGATCAATCCGTGAGCACACATGTAAAGAAGCTTTCACGGGTCGTATGTTTAAGTCTCACAGACCTTGTTTTAAAGCGTCAATTTTTAGCTGATCTGCATACATAAAGGCCTCAATCGTTGATGATACCTGAGCTTTGACGAATATCATTCACTTTCGTTTTTGAATACAGGTCAAATAAAATATAGTGTTCTTTCAAAACAGACTTTTTAAAAATATTTAAATACTTTCGAGAACATTGAGGCTTTTAAAGGGACCCTTAAAATTAAGGCCTACTTAATGCTTTATAAGGCCTGTGAGAAAAGGCCCTGAAAGAGCACGTATTTAGCCGCTCGGCATCTGGTGCGGCATTACATGAAAAATAAAAGTACCGTAGAACCTTGGTTATCCGAGCTCCGATTAAACGAGTTTCCTTGTTATCCGAGCCGAATTGGATACCCAGTTTCTTAAAGTTGTAAATAAAGCTTCGACCACTTTGTGACTGGTCTGGTTCAGCGCGCATATGGTTAGTTTGTTTGGATTTTATGGCACAAGATCTAAAAATGGATAAGTTGGACCAGACGCTAGACAAAATAAAATTCAATAAAAGTATATTGCAAAATATCAGATTAACAACCAGCATTGAAAGCATGATAAAACACTTAAATAAACAACATAAAAATCTTTTTAAAAGAATGAAGAAAGTAAATACATTAAAAACATTTCATCATTTATATAAAAAAAGCAAAACATTTTAAAATGCATTGATGTGAAAGATGAAATTCAACAGTTTGAGTGTATAAAATTATGAGAAACAATATCGTTAAGGGCTTTCAAGAGAGTTTAAAAAGGCACGCCCGTCCAGATTTATAACAAAATTATCTTAACAAATACATGCCATGACAGAAATCCGAGAATAGATTATTTTTAATCCTTGCTAAGAATCTTTCAGCAGAAGTCGTCTGGTTATCCCAGGTGGCTTCTGCTCACATTATCTCGGACAATCACGGTTCCGTAACTGTTTAAGAATTTAAGAAAATGTTAAGGGATTCACATTATCTAAAGGGATTACGTTAAAAAAAGTTCCACGGTAAATTTTGGCAGGCATTCCGTTCTTGAAAGTTCCGAGAAAATGCAAATCCTGCTTAATAATACGTAACGTGGTGCAAGTAGGAAAAGCTTTCACCAGAAGAGTGACGAATCGGGAAGAAAATCACCTTTAACTACGGAGACCTTGAAAGATTCCGATAACGCATTCCGAGCGGTTTTTCATGTTTTATGAATGAAAAGAGGGGAGATCTGCTTCTCTACTCCCCTTCTGGGAAGTCCGTGTAGAAAGAAGCACGTTCTCAAAACTAGAGCTTAGGAGAGGAGAAAGAATCTCCCCAAGAGAAAAATAAATGGCAACTTCATTCTAGGAAATTGCCATGGATCAGTGGGTTTGCACGCCGATCTAGCAACCTGCGAGTTGTAGGTGGCGATACCTCGATTCTATTAATTAATCTAGGGGTATTTCTCTCTTCTGCGTCAAAAAAATTCTTTAGTATGTCCATTTACCTGAAAGAAAAACAATGATTGCCGCATCTTGGCCAGGTCAGACCCTTGAGTCATAAGAGATCAACATATCAACCCAATAAGATATTTATTTTGTTAATTTTGTTGTATAATGTAATCGCCCATAGAAGTCTGTATATTTCTTTGTACTGCTAGAGCTGAGTCACTCTTTACAGGCAGCATGTGTGAATGTTCTACAGCTTTCTTGGACGTCCGTCCATTTTAATGAATCTTATTGGTTGTGCTGCAATCGTATCCTATCTGTATATATATATGTGTTGTGTTTTCAATAAACTAGCCTGTTCCCTTTTGCGATCCATATGGCCTGTGTCATTCCTTTCCTCTGAAGGAATCGTATTTAACAAATTTCATTCAATTTTTGAGATTTCTTTTTTGGGGGGGCGGGGGTTCTTTCAACAGCTAATCGGGGCCGCCGTGGCTCAATGGCGCTAGCAACCTGCGAGTTGTAGGCGACGCAGGTTCGATTTCTCCCTGGTTGTATTTCTCTCTTCCGTGCCAGTAAAACTCTCCTTGTATGTATATTTTCATTACTTAATGTTGTCTGTGTTGTCTAATGCAGCGTGGCCAAAAATGTCCCTTTCGCCATAAAGCCCCAACTAACCAATCAACCTGATGAAATAAAGACGCGCAGGCTCGATTCCTGCAACTATGCTGTGTGCATTTCTCTTCTGTGTCAGTAAAACTTTCCTTGTGTGTATGTTCATTAATTAACATTGTCTGTCTTTTGTTTGGTAGTTTGACCAACTATGATCCTTGCGCCATAGAAACCAACCATCAACAGCTAATCCATACCGCTATTGCAGAGTAATATTTTTCGTACTTTCCACAAGTGGCGAAGATTGATCTCACAGTGGTGAGCAATACGTTCATTGGTGACATAGCTTAAGTGTGTCTATTTGTTCACCAGTTTTATGATCATTATGCTTATGTGCAATTGTACTTAAAGTAAAATATGAGCCAAAAGACACTTAAGACTGTAACATATGATGAAAAATCAAAAGTCTTCACATTTATTATTTCATTTCTAGCGAACATAATAGGAACGCACAGGAATACTTTCGATACTTATTGCAAATAAAAATAGATTAATAAAGTACAAAATTTTCCGTAGATATATAGCTAGAACTCTGTGTGCTAGCATTAAAGTGAAGTAAAAGTTAAAGATTTTAACTTGAGACAAATGAATTTTCTTTTGTTCATAAATAACATTTCAACCCTGAGTGTCATGCCCGCATATGTCCTTTCTGCAACCTAAAGAAGTAATACAACCTGTAGTTTTACCTGCATGGCTTCTTTAGACCTCCTTGACCTCCTGGGATTATTTCAATCAATTGGTGTGGCTATTTTGTCATTGTATATTGTAAGGTAAAAACTATAGAACAGCACTCGGAAATCTCGTGAAGCTCAGAGGGTTAATTGGACTTTTATTTAACCTCTACTAATTCCATCTAAAGCAATGAACATTTTTAAATGAATATTTAATCCTTATTATCAATATTTTTAAATGCTTATTAATTTATAAATGTTATTATTTTCAGCCTTCCAAATTTTATTCAGCAAAGCCTCTTAATTCCAAACCTTTAGAAACACAGTAATGACAAATTTTAATTTCGACATCATCAAAACCTCACACGAGTTTAATGAGCAATGAAATTGACACACCTAAAAGTAACTGTCTTTACTCCATAAGGACACGGAGATAGAAAATGTGAAAATCCCTTCCGACTCAAGGGAGTAATTATTACAGTCAAAGGAACTATGACGACGGATTTCCAAAAGCTAGAACAATTAAAGACATTACGAGTCATCAGCGAATTCCATTCCCTTAATCCCGTACATTTCTTGTCACCCCCAATCGACGGGTAGGAACAGATAAAATTTAATTGAAAGACTTACAAATGATGACAAGTTATTTATGGAGGGGAAAGGATGTGAAGATTTGGACAGATAACACGAAACTCATATCCTATATTCAAAGCATTAATAGAACAATGAAAGTGGAACAGTTAATATATGCGAACTAATATAATAGCTGTAAGTGAACTTAAAAGCGTAGGCGAACTAATCGCATTGGTATCCATCTTTGAATGCTCGGGGTTAAAAAGGATTTTCATTGGCTAAAAATAAACTGCAATGTTAAGCAAGCGACGTACCTTGCATGCTTAAAAAGGTACGTTTTCACTTAGATGTGATGTGGGCAAGATTTTACCGAACTAGTCGCTTTTATACCGTCTGAGAATAGAGCACAGATTTTGTGTTTGGTTGGTTGGATTTTAATGGCGCAAGTGCCAAGCATGGCCAAGCTGCGTCAAACGCAGGATGAACTAAACGAACTCTGAAATTTTTAATTACAATGAGAGGGGAAAAAAGAAGAAAGCAAATGGAAACAGTTTTTATGGACTTGCTTTGAAGTTTAATGGTACCAGCTAATTTTTTTTATCGGCTATCACGTTGTTGATTGTATACATTGTGCCACCCGTATCTGTATCGTAGTTCGGCATTGAACGACACTGCCTTCGAGTTGAACTTAGTTATGAAGTTATAGTGAAGTGACAACACACACTATATTAAGACACTTATCAGATAACTATGTAGGTATGGAAAAAAATGGAAGTTCCTAACAAAAACTCAATTATAATTCCTGACATTTCAGGGAAAGTTCTGACAAATGAAACTCAATTGATGGGGTATTAATTAAAAAATGTTTTACATTGAAATGGTCATATAAACTTTGTTACAAACAAACGAATTAATAGTATTACAAACAAAAAAATACATCTTAAAAAACTGAGAGCGACTAAATAGAATAAAAAGAAGCGGCTATAAATAAAAAGGAAGTGCTGTGTAGACAAAACTGTGTTGAGCGTACCTCAACCAAAAGATGGACTAAAGACTCTTCAAACTGGATTTTCAATTTGTAAAGGAAATAAAAAATAGTTTTGTATTTTGACACTAGGGAATTTAACGCGTAAATATAAGAATATTGTCACTAAGTGAGGAGATTATGTAATCTTCGATAAATTGCAGGTTTGGTTGAGGTGACCAGCCCTAAAAACGGATGGAAGTTAATGACAAACTCGCTTATGGTTCCTGGCATTTCACGGAAAATCCGGACGAATAAAACTCAATTGATGAGGTAATAATGAAACTACTTTTACATTGAAACGGTCAAATAAACGTTACTTTAAACACGAAATAACAGTATTACAAATAAAAAATATTCTAAAAAATCTGACTCGACGCTAAGGCCCCGTTCACATGGACTTTTTGCAACGCGCGTTTTATAAGAATTTTCGAGCGTTACCATGTGAACAGCACTTGGGCGCTTTTCAAGGTCAGTTTCCGTTATGCATTAAAATGTTTTTTTATTCCCTTAATCCAACTTTCTATCTTTTGAATGGTTAAAGATAGAGCCAAAATTTCAACGGATTTCAAATCAGCGTAAAATTTTACGTTAGATCGATACCAAAATCATGCTTTTCTTTGAAAAAATTATTTTTTTTTTGTCAATAGTCGCAACTAATCTTTTTTCAGATATTACTGTTATACTAAGCGTAAGCGGAAGTATTGCCTTATTTTTTTAAAGGGAATGTCATTTTAATACGATATTTTGTTGCCCCTTATCAACTGTTTTAATTTTACAGCCTTTAAAAGTAGGATGAAAATCTTTCTTTCCCAACCTAAAATTGATTTCTCTCTCTGTATTCACAAGAGCCTAGATTTGGTTAACTTAGAAATGTATAAAATTGACCAATAAAATGCCTAAAATAATCTAAAAAATATTCAAAATGACGCAAAAATTTGATATTTCGATTTGTAAAACATCCGTTCCATAATTGCATGTGAATAAAGTGTTTTTGAGCTTCAATCTTTATACATAAAAAAATGCAATATAATCGACTTGCTGACCAGAAGCGACAACCTAAACAGGTAAATCTTTCGTAACGTATAGTATACGATGCCAATGCCATCAACCTCGGTTGTAAATTTTTGAATGTTAGCTTTTCGTACGTTTTTCAAAATTTTTCGAATGACGGGATATTTTGGACCTAGGAACCGGTAAGAGTCAGCGGATATCAGAGAAAAAGTGCTTTATGTAGTTCAAATTGTGGCATTATTAAACATTTTCATTAACTCTAAGATCCTAAAGTATTCGTTTTTTACTTCAAGACTAGAGGAAAAACTCTAGAACCTTCACTCTCCAGTGTTGATGATGCACCCACCAATAAAAAATAGTAAGAAGGATTTGTTTTGTGTTAAGGGGGGATCACGGTTTTTTGGGCTCAAGATGCTATCAGATGAGTCATTTGTAATGTGTTTTATCGTTTTTTTATGCTATTTTTGCAGGTTTTATCGTCTTTCATACGATCTAAAGCTAATTTTTATTTAGTTTT
Source organism: Meta bourneti (assembly GCA_933210815.1). NCBI lineage: Eukaryota > Metazoa > Arthropoda > Arachnida > Araneae > Tetragnathidae > Meta > Meta bourneti. Next base: position 70,707,209 of record OW119929.1, on the reverse strand, counting down.
CCTTCAAATAAATCCCTATACTTTTTAAAACTTATCTCTAAACATTTTAATATATCAGCACAAATAACACATATATAACAATAATTAGTTTTTAATTTTTAAACACAATTTTCCCTGAGTTCCGACTATCCGAAACGAAAACTAACCCTCCAACCTACCCTCTTCTAGGGGTTTTGTAGCACAAATGGAACCAGGAATAGAATGATTGGGAAATATTTCAACTAAAATTTGATTAAACCCCACGATGAAACGAGAAAATTATGTTAAAACTTAAAAAATCTCAAAGAAAAGCAAAAAGCAGTATACATATCGAAAACCAGGAGATTGCTAATAGAATTTGCGTCTACACGTATATATATAATATAAAAATTTCGATTAAAGTAGTAATAACACTAACTGCAAGATTAAAATATAAATTCTATGAAAAATAAGCTCACAGTAACTTAAGTTCATTTTCAAAAGTGATATCGAGTTCACTGTAACACGAGGATGTGAAAAATGAATGAAAATTGAAACTTATATTACGCATTTCACCCGTTGAGGACAAATAAAAAAATAACTAAAGTTTAGCTTTTAAATTGAATATTTAATTAAAGCTTTATTTTAAAGACGTTTACTGCACATGAAAACTAGAACGGGCAGTTGTCAGTATTCGTTATTCTCAGAAATAAAATTACCCACTATACCCTTTAGTTATAAACTGTCACCTTTTTACAAGTTTTGTGTGAAAGCAGGGAAAATTTCTTCAATAAATCGAATGCGATTAAATTTTCTCATCCTATTTTTAATGGCCATAAACATAAAGCAGTGGATTAAGACAAAATACTCCAATCAAGTTATATCTTTTCTATAAAAACGAGATGAATACTCCCTTTTGTGTTCATAATGAATATATTCGTCAAATCCGTATCGCGAAAATAGTAAAATTACAGTTGCAAAATTATTTATTTAAAGAAAATCACATTTCAGGTATCGATATAGTGTAAAATTTTCCGCAGATTTCAAATCCGTTGAAATTTTCACTCTATCTTTAACGATCGCGAAGATAGAAACTTGGACTAGAGGAATAAAAAAGCCCTAACGCCCGTCAAAACGCGTGTCATGTGAACGCTGCAGAAGAAACCTATGCTTCTCGAAGCGCCTTCTAATCGCGAGAACGACCGGAGATTGTTGAAGCGCCGAAGCAGTCTAGCGCTTGGATTCTCGCGATTTCTGCATGTGAACACTCCAGTAGAACTCTATGTACTTTGGCTACCCGCGTTTTGTTTAGACGTAAAACGCGCGTTGGAAAACGCCTCATGTGAACGGGGCCTTATTCTGCGAACTGCCGTTAACGATTAACATATCTTTTGTACACAAAGTGATTCAAGTAATACAACATTTGGATTGAATTGATGATTTGTTTGAAAAATCTAGACAGTTTATAATTCCCAGCGGAATCCTGACTACGCATACAAATTCCCGACCTTTCCGGACGTCTGGAATCCAACTCACATCTGCACTTGGCCTCTGTACCAGGTTAGATGACACAGAGTAAGTTAGACGGGCCCTCATAAAATCTTTCTTCGCCCATAAGCTATCAAAGTATGTACTACACATGGGCTGTTATTTTAACAACAGTTTAAAAAACAGTGTTATTTCAAAATAACAGATAGCAACTGTTACCGAAAATAATAAAAAATAACTATATACGATTTGGGGATAGCATTTTAAATCGAATTAAAAACTGTTTGAAAAATTGAAATGGATCAAAACAAAGTCTTTCTAAGTATTTTAAAAACATTTAATGGCTAATTAGAGTTGTTAATAACTGTTAAAATTAACCGTTAATATCAATTTCTAGCTGTTAATAAGATCAATTAAATTTAGTAGTTAACTCTTAATTTGATATTTAAAAATAACTGTTATTTCAATTTAATGAAAACAGTTATTACTGTAATCGTGAAATAATATCTTTGCCCATCTCTGAGAAGTATAATGAGAGTGAATACGAAGCACATTATTGAGTTCTGCAGTTTTATAAAGCACTGAAATCGATTCCAAGCAGAGCTTAAGCAAAAAAATTCAACATTCGCAGAACAGCGGTTTAACTGCACTCGTTAACACGACTACACCTATACAATAGTGTAATTACACGATGGAATATCTGGGGTCCTACAATCATCTCGCAAATAAATCAGTGTCAATTTCTTACGGCCCCAGAATCCTCGGAAAATGTGCCCCAAAGGACTTATTAATTTCAACTCCCGATCGAGCAGATTTTTCTTTCTTCGAGATTAAAGGGAGATGTCTCTCACGGAAAAACGCAAAAGTAAGCAGAAAATGTTTTTTCCCGGCCAAGATCATCTAGTGAGTGCTTTGTGGTGATTAATACCCACAGTTCTTGGTCACACGTGGTTCTTGTCAGTGCTTAACGAATGATGGATGGGGTACAACCTTCTCACTACTAAGAATATTTTTTACCGCTTTTTCTTAGTCGTTAGCATGCTATTCTTGTATAAATGCAACGTATATGATTACAGCATATGATTGCCATTGAAAATTCCATGGAATTTTATTTATGACTAGTAGAATTACCCGACCTTCTTCGGATTGCATTGGTTAACTGTAGATTAAAAAAGTGACCATAAATAATCCCTTTTCGTAAAGTGCCAACATCATCTAAGTGTGGAAAACAATTTCTTAACACCTTTTCGAGATTTTTATAATTTCTGAAACTTACTTTGGACGCAAATCGTATACATGTATATCCATCAAATAAACCATTTTGCATACATAGTGGATCCCTGTTCTAGTACAGACTTACGAAGGATGATACTACTAAGGTGACTAAACAAACATTTGTCGTTATAAAAAATCCATTTTGAGTTTGGTGGTGATCATGAATGTACCTTATTGAGTTTGTTTCCTGTGAAATTGAAATAACTCAAATAGTAAAAATGACGAATCTAAGGCGAATAGTTAGTTTAGCACTCATATCTTTCTACCGAATATTTTTTTAACATATGCCACTCCCGCACCAGGTATGCGACATTTTCAAATTTCACAATTTTTAAGGGGAGGATGAAAAATTAGCTTGATAAGACATTCATGACATTTTTTTAAAGCAAATATGTATGGTTTCCTGAAAATTCGATTTAGTGGCACGTGCAACAGCAAAAGAATTTGCTTTAAAACTAAATGTCTTCAGTACAGACAAAGTAAAAGTAACCTATTACCATTTTTCACAAAGATGGTAGATCGATTTGACAGCGGTTTTTTTAAAAGAAAATTGCTGTTTTCAACAAACTTTTAACAGATATAAAAAGTTGCAAAAATATTGCTTCAACTAGTAAAGTAGATAACCTTGACCATCTGTCACTGAGACAAAGAATTTTTAAATTTCAATTTAATGCATCTTGTTTTGCATACAGTGTAATTTACTATTCATTAATATGCCACAATTTTTCGGTCTGATTACAATGTTTTTTTAAATACAGATTATGTGTGTATTTACTGAATCTTGTATAAACACAAGTCACACACAAAGACTAGTTGCAGATTTTCATGAATAAATATAATATTGGGATAGACAATAGTTTTTTCATCTATTTGTCTATCCCAATACCTGTTCAAGGCGAAATTAAGTATTAATTAAGTTTAAATTTTAGTTTTAAAAATGTAATCACATTGCCGAGATTCTATGTATCATTACCGAGAGAGACAATTATCTCAGATACAGATATTGCAGCCAAAGATTTGAGTGCCTATAATTGTCCAATTTCCCAGAAAGGCAATTAAGAATTGTCTAGGACATAATGAAAATGTGTTATTATTACCTTTTGCATATCATAAAGGTTCACTTTCAAAAATCTTTTGAGTCTAAAAAAACGGAAGCCTTGTTGATTGGTGTGATTACCTTCTTATTAGCTGCCTATTCGAATGAAGTTGCTCGTTCGCTGCTCTGAGAGCAATCTCTTCTCATGTGTCAAGAAAAATGTTTTACTTATGTTTCTTCATCACTTCAGGGGACCACGGTAGCCCAGTTGATAGAGTTGTGACGCTCCAAAATTGACGTCTTCTCAAATTGTTATTTGATGTGGATTCGTTAAAAATCAGCATTCGATTTACAGCCACATTTATTATCACAAAACAACGACAGACATTAAGACATTTTACAGTTAACTTGTTACATCATCATTGCCTGATCTCTCTCAGCACAACAGAACCGGCCAATTCTCTAAACTCTTCAAAACTTCAGAGGCGCGCACAGCGCCCTCTTGACTCAAATTCTCATTGGCCGTAACAAGAGTCGCGGATTAGCAACAGGAGGGTTGAGTTCAAAACTTGATCCAACTAAAGACCATCGAATGCGTGGAGGCTGGTGCACGTTAAATCTATCGTGGTCTCACATGTCCTCACGTTGTCGTGGTGTGAAAGTTTGAAGAGTGGGGTAACAGCTCAGGTTTTGACGTCATCTGATCGAAGTTCAAAGTTACGAAGTGTTGTTCTCGGATTGATCCCGGACCGCCACCAATAACACGTTGTGCCGCTCCAGTGTGACGTAAATTAAACCTACCTACCATCACTTCAGGACGTCTTATAAGCGCTTTATACCCCGAGATCAAGTTCTCAAATCGGTATATATGAGTATTCGAAATCAAAATCTTCAGGATTCTGAGAGAAAAACTATAAAGGCAAGGTAACTCTTACTGAGTAAATCCCGGGTTCGAATTCCGATTTATGGATGTTGGTGATTGTCCTTGTTAGGAGTTTTGGAGGTTTATCAATTGGGTATTCTTTCACAAATAACCTCCAATTTGCCCATTGTAGTGCCGAATGTCGAAGTGGTCAGTAGTTGGGCATTAGAAATAAAAGAAATGTTTTATTAGTATAAACTTTTATGAGCTGAATGTCAATTTTTCAGCAAAAAATATTATCCATATGCAAATGAAAAAATTACGAATCTCACAAGATAATTTTCATATCGACAATAACGTTTAAAAATGGATAGAAACGTTAGTACTTTATGTAATAAAATAAGAAATAATTTATGAAAGTAAATGCAAAGAAAGAAAATTATTCATTTCCATTTATATTTCTTTTGCAATACAAGTGAATACAGAAAACTAAACTAAACGTTGAAAATCTTGCCTTTATGGAAGTTGAGAAAAATTATCTTCACTCTTGAAACTTCAAGAATTTACTTCATTTCATGACCAAAAGAAACTTTACTAAGGGGCACTTGAGAGTTTTGTCACGTCTAAAAATTGAACATAATGAAGTTCAACTGTGTGTGTTTCCTTCCCCCAATTTTCATTCTTAAAAGCATACTTCTGTTGAATAGACTTTATAAAATGAATAAAGTAATTTTACTATCAAAACCTCGTTAAAGTCCAATTTTGTTTTGTTTTGAGGTTTTAACATTTTTCGGTTTCAAATGTTTGCTAAACTTGTTTGAAAAGCTCTGTCCAAATCACTTATAAAAGCCCTTATCAGCGAATTTTTAAACTCATATATCATAACTGATCTACTGTTTGGCATCTAGTTTTTCATTACTCCTGAAAAATTTTGATTTCAAGACTTTTTGGCAAGATTTTGAAGGTAAGACGACGATAATTTGATCTTGTGAGCACCTGTAACATTTAAACTTTTGGAATCATTGTACATCCAAAAAGCGTAAAACTCTGACACAAATTTTCGAGTTTGGAGTGGTTCAAAATCCAATTTAAGGTTTCCATCGGATCCACATAGCAAAATTGTCATAGATCAAGAACCACATCAATATCCAAAAAATTCAAACCATTAAAATTAAAACTGCGCAGTGAAAATCGAAATGAAAAATAATTTTTTGAACTACATTGATTCGTGTCTGCTGATTTGAAACTCAATATTGGATCGACGTAAAAACGGTGCGAACGTTCGTTCTTTAAGTCGCCAAAACAGTCTGGCAACCCTTTTTTATTCTCTGCGTTTCGAATAGGGAAGAAAGAACGGAATGCAGAAAGCTAACAATGAAACTTCTTCCCTTTCCAATTCTGAGCCGCCTCCGCAATACCATACAAACGGAGGAAAAATATTAACGGCGGTAAAGTCTCTCTGTATGTTGCACCGTTTTCCCGAGAACTCGGATGTTACTTCATAGGTGAAGCAGAAGGCAAACGATACTTTTGTTTCGATACGAAACTAATTTTGTTCTTTTATGAAAATAGAATTTTATGTAAATTAAGAACAAATAGAGAAATGTCGCTGTGTGCAAGCGGAGATAAAAATGTGATAAAGATTGTGTAATCCGACGTGGTATCTCACATGATTTGAGACGCAGAAATTTTGGTTTTGTTCCGTAGAACCGTTTGGAAATCAAGTTATTGGTTTTGTGACAAAAGAGACTTAGAATCTAAGTGCAATGATTCAGAAGTCCCATGGCTCATTCGGGGGGGGGGGGGGGGTATTTCAATTAACGTCACACTGGAGCAACACAATGGGCTATTGGTGACGGTCCGGGATCAATCCCAAAGCATGGCTCATTCGGAGATCCTTTAGTTATATCAAATTTGAAACAAAAACATTTACTGCTAAGAACAAAATGCTTTCAAATAAATTATAAAAATTTTAACGAATGTTGATCATAAACGTATGAAAATTGAGCAACGTAAAGGAAGTATGTTGAGAGAGAACAAATATTTACAATATACCATAGACGAAAACAATGTAAAAAACATATATTACTAAACTTATAACGAAATTTATGCGTAGAAATCTAGTGATTGACAAAATCAAACACAATATCGCTGAAAAAGTATAAACACATTTATAAAGTCAATCAACACAGTTATATATTTTTCAATTTCATGTTAAAATTGCAATCGGAGTTTGCAGCAAAAACAAAGGTATACAAGAATACATAAAACCCTGCATGCGTTAATTTCAAAGTAGATATTTGCTAAATGGCGCCTCACCTGGACTTCGGACCTGATAAAATATTTAGAATGCCGTATCTGGTATGCGGGCTGGGTAAACATGTCCAGAGAGTCATAGTTGGTCTGCGGACTAGTAAACCATGGGACGGTCTACATATAGTCTGCGGGCCGGTTAAATCTGTCAGGTGGGTCGTATGTGGTCAGCGGGCCAGTTAAACCTATTAGGAGGGGTGTATATGGTCAACGGGCAGGATAAATCTGTCCGGATAAGTGCATCTGGTTTGCGGTCCTCTTAAACCTATTCGCTACAACTCATTTATCGTACGCGCGGGGTCCTTTATTTTACGCGTACGGTTCTTTATCTTACTCATAGTTTTTGTGGATTCTAGCTAACTCACACCAGGACCACAGCTATTTCTCAAACAACTAATACTGCAATTTTAAAACTCACCATTGTATCTGCGTTGATCCGCTGGATAAAGTTCCCCCACTCATTTATTTTACCATGTACGTCGCTAATTTATTCTTAATTATTATGTAAGGAAAATAAGTAACAAATTTACCCTAAAACGTGTGGAAGTCATTATACATTAAAAAATGCACGAGGAAAAAGATGGATACAAAAAAGAAAGGGCGGACATTCTCAAACTCCGCACTAATGAATAAGTCCCAAATAATGAGACACTCAAGTCTATTATTTCGAGAGGAAAGCATACAAAAAATAATTCTATAGACAAAATTTCATAAAAAGCCATCAGTGGATTAACATTTCGTACAGCACGCGATAAAAAGCGAAATTCCTTTCTAAGGAAAAAAAAGTTTTTTCGGCAAGCTTTTTTCATTGCTGCTTCCCTCCTTCATAAACTTGGAGTATTAGTTTGAGAAGGATGGAAAACATTTAGGACAAGGGCAGGAGTAATGAAACAGAAGGAACTTAAAATCAAGGGAGTCTCGTTGCTATGACAACCGGACCCTGGTTTTATCGCAGAGGTAAAAAACCGTGGCTTAGCACCATTTAGCAAGAAACGAGGCAATTGATTCCATTTTGCGGTTGATTCTTAACGAAATGAAATTGGGTTCTGTAAGGCGATATTATGTTCCCTTTATCAGATAAAGAGAAAATTTCAAAACCTAGAAGAATAACGACTTTATATCTTCTTTATTTTTCCAGTTTGTAACAAGTGAGAGGATCAAAAAGAATTTCGGCGAAGGAAAATTTTAGTTTAACTTCCAGCACAACCGCGAGGATATATTTTTCAATGGGAGATGAAACTTTCAAAGAACCACGTAAGAATGGGTTTTCGAAGATAAATTGCCAGTTGTCACTTGTTTCGAAAATCGGAACTGTTGCAGGAGAATATCTCTCTACCAACTTAAGAAATTGAACGTACTACAAACATAATATATATCAACTCATTTCTCTCTGAGAAATACAGATATTAAAAAGTAACAATTCTTTACACACTTTAAAGTTTAGTTAGTTGATCAAATGTAAGTTTGCGAAACTTCTTAAATCTAGTAAGCTCCATTTGGCACAAAAATTGTATTTCTAATTTTGGGCCGTCTCCAAAATAAAATCCTGACAACGCTGCTTTTTCATTTACAGAGCATTTATTACAGCAAGAAACCCCAAAATGAAATTTCTCTACACTAATGACACAGTAACGGTTATTAAGACATCTGAACTTCTTTGCACAGATGATTAAGGAAAGTTTTGTCCGTTATTCCTATAATGAAACATCTACAAATTATGTTTCAACAAGCATGGGCGCAATTTTATAGAAATAAATATAATTTTGTGCTTACAAAGACAAAGCAAGAAGTACGGAGGAAAATTTTTCCTGAATAGCTTGTAGAGCAAGAAAAAGAGCTAATTAAAAAAAGTTAACATAAGAGTTAAATATCCCCACACGAGGTCGTGTCTGCAGCAGTTATTAGGTCCGAACATCCGAACAGTCAAATTATTTCTAGAACTCCGCAAAAACTCTGAACATTGAAAGCGATTTAAGGAGGTGGGTTAAATCACAAGAAAAACCTATTAGTGCAGTCACATTTTGGATACATTTTATTTACCTGCACTGCATGCAAAATCGATTGGAAAATTTTCCAGTTTTACAAATTTGATCTATTTAATTTGAATTGCTTCTGTTTTCTATTTGCTTTTGTAAGAAAGCACTGAGATTCACAAATCCAACATTACAGATGCAACTCATACGCTAACCTTCATGCTTCCAATGGCTGAACCATAATATAAAAATAACATTTATAAATAACTTAACTGAACTATCCGGGATTGTCTGAGAGTTTTTGTTGCTTCAGACAAACCAAGTTGCAATGTTTCCTCAGCAGTTTCGTTGCGTCATCAACAACTTTTGAGCTTTGGTCCGCTTCACGCGCTTGTGTTCTTTCCTCTTACAATTGCTCGGTTCCTGACAACGTTTAACGTTGATTCGATTTTAATTAAAAATTAGTCTCTTGCATAATGTTCTATATTAAATTTTACTTCTATCTTTCAAAGGGAACGTCATAGCGAACTGGAAATAGTTGAGTTGGCTTAGAAATCGGAGACAGAATAAGCTGTTTAAAGTACACTAGAAAGCGTTTTAAGGTTTCTGTTGCTTCAGACAGATTTTCTGCTAGATATATATAAGATTAATGCAATTTTTCTGTATTATACTTAAAAGTAACTTAATAGTAGATATTTTTGTTCTTAACATTCCTGAAATCTCAAATCTTACTTCGTTTAAGCGTTACATATGCAAAATCGTAATTTAGGGGTAGTTTAAAGACATTCAGAGTATTAGCTTTCCTACTTAAGGAGCATTGCGTTTATTTCAGATACTTTAACACCAATTTTCCTGATAGCGTTAATAAAATGTTTTATTTATGGACTGAATATAAATATAATTTTTTATCTTTTCTCTCATGCTTGAATTTCATTCCCACTCTATTTTCCCATTATGAATGAAAATACCCGATTCTTTCTACTGGAATTTTAATGTCTGCGTAAGCATTTAAGAGAAAGTACTAATTTGCGGGCAGCATTGCAACAGTTTTGATCCATCCACAAACAAGTGCATATAAATAACGTCAATTTTGCTGTCAAGTGTAATTAGCGTTACTCTATTGAAGGACGTAACACTTACATATTATTTCCCAAGTCTTTCTTGCAAATCCTTTAATTATATTATTCAAAATTAACTCTCAGCAAAACAAAGTACGCAGTATATTACTTTTACTAACACATCTGGCAGAATAAATCAAAAGATAATCTTACGGAAAAATCGATTTATTGACTTTGTTTTATCTTTACCAATTTTATCTCGATAAAAAGAGCAAACATAAAGTATCGATAATATGTCACGCATATGGAAAAATCATTAACATAACTTATTGTCATCATGCAAAACAAGGGATCAAATTAAAAAGTAATCAATTAATAGATTAACTAATTAAAGAGTAATTGTCAAAATATTTAATTTTATCTTTTTTATTTTCAAGAATCTTATGTGATAGTTTAAAAAACTTCGTAGAAAATATTCTGCGAGATGTTACGGAATCTTGGAGTTCTTGTTAGAATTTAAAATAAAACATTAGAATGCGAAAATATTTTATTTCTTGGCACTTTTTATTGTAATTAAAATTGGATTTCTCTCGAAATGTGTGCTTTGTCCTTTTAATTATTAGTTGTGTTGCTCCAGTGTGACGTTAATTAAAAATATCATACCATACCATACCTTTTAACTATTATTTTATTTAATATAATAATTGTCTCATTTTAATAATTTCATTTTATTAAGATGATTTAATCAAGACAGGAAATTTTTTTTTAATTTCAGTTTTATTAATCCAGACACCGACGTCTAATTTTCAATTGACAGCATAGTGATAAGCCACAGAAATATGCTCCGAATTGAAAAAAAATCAGAACGAAATGTCCAGGAAGTTCAGAAGAATTTCTGGTTGTTTGAAAGAGTGTTTAATACTCGAAAGTTTAAGATAACATGACCTCTTGAATAGTGCATAAATCATTATAATTTTTAAATTTTTTTAAAACTTGAAAATTAGTAGAGTGAAAAAGTGAAAGTGGCATATTATTACGGTGCAAAAGCCCTTCTAATTGAAGGTTAACAAAGATAGGCATGTAGTTGGGCCAAAACAATTTCCAAACTTTTATGTTGAGGAAGTAAAAGTGTTCTACTAATGTAATGTTAATTCCGGAACAGGTTTTGTTGACAATTAATACGAAAAAGGCTTTTATTGATTGGTTCGCAACACAGTACGATAATTTTTTGTTACGTGAAAGCAGAATTGAAGGCATTGTAAAGAAATATTACTTCCCAAATGACCCAAAAACGGATAAGGTAGGAAGGTAGGTAGTTAATTAACGTCGCACTGGAGCAACACAACGGACTATTCCCAAACCGGATAAATAACTTGAAATGGTCCGAAAATATCCAATACATAAACACTTCATTTTTATTTACATAGATCTTCAAATAAAAGCATGACAATCCAGCAAAATTCTTTATTTCTTTATGCTCATTTTTTCTTTTTGTGCCCATGTTAAAATTCTGTTTTTCCTTTTGTCTACAGTTCTATATTAATAATTCTAATAACAGTCCAGCACACGATAAGGATCGATTTAGTAAAACTTTTTCTCTATTGTCCTTTCAACATCGTAAGTGTTCTCATTTGCTGAATAATTTGTTTTATTTTATGTTCTGTGTAGGCAACGAAGCTAGTCGAGTGTCGCCCACATAAGGAACAAAGTAATTTTTCAGTATATACAAAATGTAACTTTTTCAAAAGAATTCCATTACCGTAGACACGATGATTCGATTCTATAAAAACAGAATTGCTTTTCACCCTTTCATGTAAGCTATTTTAACAGCCTCATCCATCAAACTGAAACAAGATTAAGCGAACATTTTTTAAAGTTCGTGATGTGTTGTCCTTTTGTAATCATTCTTGAGCGTGCAGCATATAAAAGAGATTCAATGTTCGTTCCAATAGATCATTTAAATATTTTTGTTACAAGCATTTAAATCAGACAATGTGAAAAAGTCATACAAGAAGTAAAAGTCAAGTGTGAGATGAAGAGGGTGTGAAAATTTAATGGATTAGAACTATCTCAAACTGTTTTGAAAACTCGTTTCAACTGTACGTGGTTTCTCAATCAACTCGATTTCTATTCTCTTACCCGTGTCGATTTATTTTTGAATCAGCCTACTTCCTGAAAATTGAAGGGTTTGGAAAAGAGACGAGTATTTTTGGTTGGGAATGCTGAAAAGTACCTGAACAGAATTCGTAATGACAGAGGGACATGGATGAAACGAAATGGACAAGAGGACGATTTGTTCGCGATGATAAAAAGTACAGCACATGGAGTATAAAATGGATTATTTCCCCTGTTATTTTGTTCGATTCATGTATCCAGCAAGATCAAATAACAAGATGAGAGTCGGAACTGAAAATGGTAGGGTTGGGTTTTTATGGCGCATGGAATATAGTTGGCCAATCTGTGCCAAACACAAGATAGACAACGTGAAGTAATGGACATACATATAAAGGATAGTTTTACTGATACAGAGGAGAAAAAATACACTCAGGGAGGAATCAAACCTGCGTCGATAAAAACTGGCTGGTGAACTGAGATAAGTGACTAGCCTTTTTTAACCAACATAAATTTGAGAAGTGAAATAAAATTTCAAACAGTAGTTTTCTAACAAAACCTTTAACTCTCTGAGAGAGTGCAGGCTCATATATCCCTTATGAACCTGCAGGCTTTCTTGTATGGCTTCTGACCAATTTTGACCTTCTTGACCAATAGAATATTTCCTGGGTTTGTATTGGTAAAAAAGCTCAAGAGACATTTCAAATTTTACAATTCATTGTAAAATTTCTCTCGTCTCTTTCACTTGTCAATTTATTTTTGTGTCGGTCTGCACTCCCGAAAATTGAAGGGTTTCGAAAAGAGACGAGAGTTTTTGGTTGAGAATTCCTCAAAAGTAATAGTACAGAATTCGTAAATCTCAAAGGGACATGAATCGAACGAAATGGACAAGACAATTTGTTTGCAATGATAAAAATGTACCACACATGGAGTACAGAATGGAATATTTTTCTTTTACTTTGTTCGGTCCAACAAGATAAGAGTAGGAAAACTAAAAACAGAAGGGCCAAGCTGTGCCAAATACCAGACAAACAACATCAAGTAATGGACGTACACGTACAAGGAAAGGTTTACTGACACAGAAGAGAAATACACTTAGGGAAGAATCAAACCTGACCAACAACTCGCAGGGGAACTAAAATGAGGGATTAGTCTTTTTTAACCATAAATTCGGAAAGTGAAAGAAATAAAACCTAAAACAGTAGTTTTATAGAAAACTTTCTCTGAGGGGTGCAAGCGAATATATCCGTTTTACGGTCTGTAATTTTTCTTGCATGGCGCCTAACCAATTTTGACCTTCTTGACCATTAGAATGTTTCCTGGGATTCTTTCCGGTCTGGTAGCCGAGTGGTTATCTCTAAGGCCATGGGTTCGAATAGATGTCATAGGTTCGATAGGTCTACGCATAGATGTTCGGAATCAACTTTAAGTCGTAAATCTCGGGCAGATTAAACCTCGCGTAGCAAAAATGATCAAAGTGCGACATACCAAACTTAGGATTCTTTTCATCTAATAGATGTGTTAATAAGGATTTAAATGTGATATAGGGTAGAAGAAATACTACACTGCTCAGAATATTCGTGACGCTCAGAGAGTTAAAAAATAATGGTTGTAAATTTGGAACAATGGTTAGTAGAACCTTTCCGAGATTCACAAAATCTTTCAGCAATGGATATTAACTTAGAATAGAGGCTTAGCAAAACAGTTCTATGCTTATAACACTGATTAGAAAATTGGAAAAGTAACTTAGAAACTTTATACAATTCAGAACACATGTTAAAAACAGAACAATGGGTAGGTAGAACCTTTCAACATTGTGTGCATCCTGATTGCGTAAATAGCATCAATAAAATACAAAAGTGAATACAATATAATACTTGTTATCATAGGTTAGTTGAGGTTTAACGGCGCAAGGGCCATACTTTGTTATAGGAAGACACCAAAATATTAGTATTAGAATTTACAAATTATTACAAAAGTACAAACGCCAATTGTAATTTTTAATTGGATTTTTGAAAACAGGAATTTAAAAGCAACATTCGCTCACCACTATGAACCACCGTTGCAAATATTTTGGATTTTTTTATTTGTTCACAAAACAGTAACACATCTTAAACTCAAAATTTTTTCAGAAATTGAATATGTGAATATGTGACGGCCAAAGATTGAGAACTAAAGGTTAGTATTAGTATTGTTCCAAGTACTAAAATATACATTGCTGTACAAAGCGGCTCTTCAGTATAATTTTAAAAATAAGTAGATTCAGATATGTTGATTTTTTTGTTGGAAATTGCTTTCAAAATTTTTCAATTCGTTGCTTTAAGTAGGATATACGGAAGTTTGATGGGTCCCCCAATGCCGGGTATATCAAATGAGGAGTTTCGAAGAAGGAAGTAGACTTCATGATTTGCCTGATTATCTAGTAATAACAGTACTCATCAAAAAATCGACAGAACTCTTCAGAAAAAAACTGAATGGGAAACAATAAGCAAACTTTAAATGGAATTCACCTTGAGTCGACTCTTAAAAAACAGGGAGCTACGGATTGTAATGAATGCATCGCATAAATAAAACAAATATAAGCGCCACCTACTGGAAAAAATAAAAAAGGGGAAAGCGAGGAGTTCTACATGAGTGATCTTTCGTGTAATTACGGTACCCTAGAGCATTTGCGATTGCGTCGGATTGCACGACATAGATGTTCACATTCCAGGAATGACGGTGACAAGCGGGATAGCGAAGGACACTTCGACATAAGTCAAGAAGCGTAATCGAATAAGATGCGAAAGTGCCAAGAGAGTTATTCCAAAAACATGTTGATGCGTATGGAACCCGTGGCAAGAAGAAAGATCAGTAGAGAAACGCAAATCGCTTTTGCAATAACGTATAAGTTTAGACAGCCGTCGGATGTACCAGGAAAGATAAAATACTTTAAGCCCTCTAAGTGTCCCAACAAGATATCTCGTTCATCTAGATCGGGTCAATTTTGCTAATGACCTCATCGAGACAAAACTGCCCTTTAATTCCAAGAAGAATGAAGATCCAAATTGGAAAAACAATTGTCTCTTGCCTTGGTGACAGTTTGGAACAGGGTTTTGATCCAGATACTGGCCACTACAGGGCAGTTTTCAACGCGAAGATAAACCACCAGGAGGGTTAAAAGATTAATTTATTTTAAGCTCTCATGAGCGAAAAATTTTCAAAGCTGATTGAAAAGAATCGCCCACAAGTCACTTAACCAGTTAAAAATTTAATAAATTTTTCAAAAATACATTTGTTTCTTCTGTATTGAAGGTCATTGAAAATTAGACGCTGGTAGTTTGCTATGAAGAAATACATGACCCCAGGAACGAGTCAAATTTAAAATTACTTAGAACATCGGCGTTTTATTGTGATTACCCAGATAACAAACAGTCGTCGTTGTGGAGGCAGGAATCCACCATTCAAACCAAGTATACTCAACTTGTACCGACGTTTTAAACAACAGGGGTCTGTGATTGTGTTGACCACCCACGAGCCGGAAGGGATCACCTTGCCTTATTTTTAAAGACGTTGATGGGAATTTAGTTACCGCTACAGGTGAGATATCGAGACATGCTCGAACATTTCGTGCGTCCTGCAGTTGAGGACACGCCAAGGGCAGTGGCCCTATCTGCCAATGGTGGCAGATAGGGCCACTGCCCTTACAGCTCTAGTCACAATCCAGCCGTTGGAGATTTTCGGGGAACAAATCAACTAATCTTCACGCAATGACTAGACTTTTTCTTTGACGTTACCTGAAAGATAGGGTGTACGCTAACAAGTCCGAGACCATCTATCAGTTTAAGGTCAATATTCGAGAAGTTAAGACTTCAATTCCAGAAACGTTGGGAATGTAATGGTAAGGGTCATCACTGTGAAGAGGAAATGATGGCCACTAAAGAGATTTAATTTTCCAAACCTGATAGAAAATAATTCCAAGGAATGTCTTCCAATTGTATAAAAACTGAATGAGTTTTATAATTAAAAAGTTATAAAATTTTTAAATGGTAAAGTGACTTATAGATAACTCTGTATGCATTTCTCAACTCAGTGCCGAAACGGGGAGTATAATATACTTTTGTAGCAAATTCTGGCAGAGGGTAGTAGTTGAATTCAAAGTAGGTAGGTAGTTGAACTTACATCGCATTGGAGCAACACACAACGGCTATTAGAAATCCTATCAGAAAGAGAAGTTCAAAGGAAGAAAGATAATTTTTACAAAGTCGAATTACATGAAATGGTTGTTTTGAGGACTAGTTGTATAGAGGGATAAAAAATTTCAAAACTTGACTATATTTTTTGGCTACGTTAATCGATAGTTTGTCTTAATTAAATTTCGTCGTCTGTATTTTTGTTTGTTAGTTTAAAAGAGAAATTATTTTCTGTTTGGAGGAAAGAGCTTAACTGTCGTAGAATTGTATAAAATGTCTTGATTCTGTTTCCATCTATCAAGACTGTTAATAGCCCGTTGTGTTGCTCCAGTACGACGTTAATTAACTGCCTACATACCATCAAGGTTACTATTCATATTTATTCGAATATTAATTTCATAATTAATACTGCACACTAAGAATTATTTTTAAAAGGAAACAATAAATAGATTTTGTTTAGATTCTTCATTTAAAAAAAACAACTTAAAATCTCAGAAGGTTATGAATCGCTCTGGGCCGATTGATTATCGAGGCTAAGACTAGTGTTTTAATCATGTTGATAATCACTTTAACCAACCAATAATTCGTCCCATATTAAGATTCATGCTTTTCCCCACAACCACGTGGCAGATATTCAAACCAAGTGATCGACAGAAATAACATGAAGCTACGGACATATGCTCCGTCTATTTCATTAGAAAGTCGATGCAAATATGGTCCTTGCGTCATGAAATTCAACCCGATCAACCTTATCGAATGATATTTTTATCCTTGAATTTTAAATTATTAAATAAACAATGTATTTTTTAAACTAATCACGTGCTTTTAAGTTGAGAATGGATTGCCTGTTCTGGGGATTCCCTCACATAAATAAATAAATAAATCCTCTTTCCCGACTGAACTCAAGAGGAATCGTATTCGTAGCCGAGAGAGAATTATTGTTCAATCAGCAAACCCAGCCAGGTATTTTTTCCTTTTCTCCGGCAACTCATGTACTCAGCAGTTAACATACCAAACGTCAAAGTTGATGTTTCGAGCAGCCCATCCAACAGGTGCGCAAGGCACAGGAAGACAAGCACGTCATTCTCGCTCACCATTACACAAGCGGGGTGACTGTATTATTTCAGCCACCGATTGCTCCATCCCTGATTCAATACCAATGTCAAGGACGACTTTTTTTCCTCTTCTTTCCTGGCAACTATTCCTGAATGGCATCCCCCCGTTTCTCTTTCATCTCCTACATGACATCCACAACCACTGCACGGCGGGGGAAACACTTCGCAATCTCTGGCTACTATTGATACTACATGTAACTTACTACTACACGAGCGGTTACTTATTCGAGGGTTTTTAACTCTCCGCTCACGTGTAGGAGGCGTGTTTGAGATAGTGAAGGGAAGCAGGGTGAGGTAATTGTGGAACGAGTTAGCTGCCGAGTTTTTAAAATTAGGGTTCGATCCTTTTTCTCTTTCTTACTGCTTTCGAGGAATCTTTATGAACTGTTAAGCGGTGTGTTCGTTAAGTAAAATTTATGGAGTGGGGATTAATGGAATAATTTTGGTTTTCCTTTCGGTAGGTGACAATTTGGGGAGGATGGTTTCCGCGTGTTCTCTTTCATCTCCTACATGACATCAACAATCACTGAGTGGCGGGGAAACAGATTCTTGCTACTATAGATACTACATGTAACTTACTACTACACGAGCGGTTACTTATTCGAGGGTTTTTAACTCTCCGCTCACGTGTAGGAGGCGTGTTCGAGCTAGTGATGGGAAGCAGGGTGGGATAATTGTGGAACGAGTTAGCTGTCGAGTTTTTAAAATTTGGGTTCTCGATCCTTTTTCTCTTTCTTACAGCTTTCGTGGAATCTTTATGAAGTGTTAAGCGGTGTGTTCGTTAAGTGAAATTTATAGAGTGGGGATTAATGGAATAATTTTGGTTTTCCTTTTGGGAGGTGAAAATTCGGAGAGGATGGTTTCCACGTGTTTATTGTCTTTCGAGAAATAAACCCCCCCCCCGCAAAATATAAGTATAATGAAGAGAAAATAAACACATATATTTTAATTAATTTTTTTAGAATAGATATTTAACTTTACTTTGCAAGTACACTGCTGGCCACCGTAAATGCAACACCCTGAAGGAAGCATGCAAATAATATGAAATTTACAACATGCATTAGCGGAGGTGAGATATGCAAATGATTAGAATTTCAGCGCAGACGCACATCACGCACGCCTGTGGCGCCACTTCAAAGCGCTATTTAAGGCTTGGAGATTTCGACGATTTCAAGTACGGCAATTGTGTTTTTCTTGTGGTTTTTTCAAAAAAAACGATCAATTATGCCTCGTAGAAAACAGCGATCATCTTTTGATCAAGTATCCGAGTTCGACAGAGGAAGGATAGTGGCCTACCGAGATTGTGGATTATCTTTCAGGGAAATCGGTAGTCGTGTTGGACGAAACCAAACAACTGTAATGCGGATATGTGATCGTTGGATGCAGGAGGGTACGACGGACCGACGTGTTCGATCGCATCCACCTCAGTGCACCACTTCACGTGATGACAGGCATATTGTGCGTATGGCAGTGACGGATCGCTCAGCCACATCACGAACCATAGCACAGCACATTCAGTCTGTACCGCATCATCCAGTGTCTGCGCGTACCATTCGACGCCGTTTACAGCAGAGTGGTCTGTCCGCAAGACGTCCATTGCTTCGTCTATCCTTGACGCAGAACCACAGACGTTTCCGCCGCCAATGGTGCGATGAAAGAAGGATGTGGACGGCAGAATGGAATGAAATTGTCTTTACTGACGAGTCACGCTTCTGTCTGCAACACCACGATGGTCGGATTCGAGTCTGGAGACACCGTGGAGAGAGGATGCTGAACAGCTGCGTTATGCACCGCCACACTGGTCCTGCACCGGGTATTATGGTATGGGGCGGTATTGGATATCACTCTCGCACTCCTCTAGTACGCATTGCCGGTACTTTAAACAGCCAGCGCTACATCTCCGAGGTGTTGGAGCCAGTTGTCCTTCCTTACCTTCAGGGCTTGCCCACAGCCATATTTCAACAGGATAATGCGCGACCACACGTGGCACGCATTGTCCAAGGGTTCTTCGTCAATCGCCAGATTGAATTGCTTCCCTGGCCAGCTCGCTCTCCAGATCTTTCGCCGATAGAAAACATGTGGTCCATGGTTGCTCAACGATTGACCCAGAATACATCCCCAGCTGCCACACCAGATCAACTTTGGCAATGTGTGGAAGCTGCTTGGTCTGCTGTACCCCAAGAACACATCCAAAGTCTCTTTGAATCAATGCCGAGGCGTGTGGCAGCGGTGATCTCCAACAATGGCGGCTACTCTGGCTACTGATTTTGGCAGGAACCACACTTCACAGAAGTCTATAAATTTAATCATTTGATACTTGGTCAACATGTTATCTACAAAATAAATTTTGTTGTAATATCTCTTGTCTTTCTTGGTGTTGCAATTTGGGTGGCCAGCAGTGTATTTATGAAGAGTCTGGAAAAGCTTGTAGGAGTCCTATAGATTAGTTTCACCGCTATAATTTGGTATGAAAGTATTGCAAACCAAAGAAGGGCAAGAATGAAACGATATGCTTTTGCCCCACACAATAGTATCACATTGTAAGCAAGAAAACAGTCCATGGTATCATGGACTTGCCCCATCATGTAGAATAAGTGTGATCACATGAAATAGCATTTGAAAGTATTTGTTTTTCGAATGATATCAATGATAAGTTTAGACGAATAAAAGTGTAAACATCTAGGAGTGAGGTAAAAGGTCTGAGAGTGTGTGGTAATTATATGAAATTTTAAAAAATATTGGAAGAGTAGTAATGGGTTCATTATGAACTTTGAAGATTTGGGTTCGCATTTGCCCCACCTCATCAATAACTTTTGTACATAAGTGTAGTTTAGTCCATGAGTTGGGTATTCATTGGAAGGTTTATAGGATACTACTGAAAACTTCATAGAATCATGATGGTTTAAACGTCTAGCAGAAATTAATATTTGATTTAACAGTTACTATGGATATGAGTATAACAGAACAAGACGCCATTTCTATTCGGTTACTCTAAATAGGAATCCTACTTATTTTATTCTGTTTAATTGTTTAGGGCTTAGAATTTGTCCAAAGATATAAGAACTTTATTTTTATGCACGAACCTCAATTTGAAAATGCTATTCGTTGGGTAAAAACGTTACACTCATATGCGTTTTAGACCGACCTTGTAGTGATTTGCAAGTCAACTGTGCTCTCACTATACAATTTAAAAGCTTATTTTATTGGAAAGAAACGTAATAAAATTAAAGAATGCTTGAGATGATTATTTTTTTCGAAAAATACAATTTGAGACGAAGTCAATAAAATAAAAACGTCCTACTTATTTCATTGCATTTAACACTGAGGATGAGGCTAAGAAAATCCCTCTCTCGAAGTAACTCTTAAGTTACATAGTTGAAATTCCACACACCCCTGGTCGCTATGGCGACCGGGGAGGGAGAGACGACATTTTCGTGGAAGACTGCAGCTTGGAGATAAGGGAAAAGAAAACTTGGTCCGAAGAGAGGATGGTCAGGGGATAAGTGCACGACAAATAGTGAACTAAAGGACTTATTCGCGTCACAGTGGAAGTCCCCAGACTTTAGTTCAATTGTTTGGTGAAGAACAAAGCAAAACAAACTATTTGTTTTCTGAAAAGGGAGAAATTTTCGCAAGAATTTTAAACATAAGAAGTAGTTTCTCTTGAGATCTTCGCATTTTGATCTGTTTGGTTCTGTTTGGCCTTGCAGCTGCTTGGCGAAGAAAACCGAAACACACAATTTGTTTTACCAAATGGTTTTCACAAGAACTTTAAACATAAGTACAGTTTCTGTCAAGTACAGTTTCTGTCAACTACAGTTTCTGTGGATCTGTTTGGTTTGGCCCTGTATCTGTTAGGCACAAAACAAAACACACAATTTTTTTTTATCAAAAGTGAGAAGTTTTCATGAGAACTTTAAATATAAGAAGCTGGGTTTCTCTTAAGATCTTACATTACGTTGCAGTTTTCATGAGATGTTTTTCGGAGATATCTCTCAAAAAGACTGACACCATCCGAGTCTGGCTTCCGTGTAGTCATTTTAAACTTTCTTTCTTAAATTGGACTCATATTTAACAGATTCAGAGAAAATTAACAGAAACGTATAGCTGCAATTATTGGCAACACTACTTGCATTTCTTGTATTGACATCTGTACTAGCATAACTTGTATTGACACACGTGACAATACAAGTTAAACAAGTACAGATAGTTAATAATGAAATAGAATGAGGGTGAGGTGGGGCCAAGTGGTTCCACTGAATATACTAAAGGCTGTGCCACCTACTGGAAATGCTTAAAGGGATCCAATTTTACTCCGCTTTAGATTAGTTTACACGCTGGAGTGCTTCGAATTAGGGAAGTTGCACAAATCAAAGATAATGAATGAAGAATGTTGAGATATGCTCTTGCCCCAATCACAATTCTATCACACTGCAAACAAGAAAACAGTCCATGTTATGCACTTGACCCATAATGTGGGACAACTGCATGGAATAAGCAGTGGAAAGTATATTTTAAAACTATACCAGCTAACTTTAAACAAATAAGAGTGTTAACATATTAGTAAAAGTTTTAGGAGTGTGTGGTAAAAATATGAAATTTTTAAAATTATTGGACAGTAGTAACTGGGTTAAATGTGAGCTTTGAAAATTTGCGCTCGCCATTTTCTCCACCCCATTCTACTTAAGACTCAGTCACTAATGAACTAACAACAAAAATTCTATCTTGAAAATAGTAATTTAACTAATTTTAATTCGACGTCAAAACGAATCTTATACTTCCCAGTCATATAGTTCAAGTCTAGTGAAACAATCTAATTATATTCCCTTATTCTGAGTTCTTAATGATCCCTTTTTATTCCTGAAATGAATCAATACATGCAAAATTTCAGTAACTAACTAAATTTAGAATAATGAATTGAAATGAACTTCAAATTCCAATTACCTTACCTGAAAACAATTATTAACTAAGCTTTTAACAAGAAATGACGTGAACGTTTAATAAATCCTACAATGGACAGATGGAAAATATTGACATCTTATAGTATAGATTTTCGGTTAAAAATGGAAAATAAACTAGGTCATCTTAAGAATTACTTATCTAAAGCGACAGTTAAAAAATCATTTACTCCCTCAAGCTTTTTGAAGGATTCATTTTTACGCTTAGGAAATTTACGGTAGGACAGTAAGATGATTGAAATTTGACATGTAAATTTCTGTTGATACACTGCAAGTTTTATGCATTTTGATGTGCAATTTATATTTAAGTATATTTTCTGAATTTTATGTCTCAGTTCGCATCATTAGGTTTTAAGAGACGATTCGACTGAAATTAAATAATTCGAATGAAGAAGAATCTAAAAGCTTTTAAGCATTCATTGTACATATCAAAACCATGTTGAATTGTTTGTTATGCTAAAATATGCATGAATGTTTACATTAATTGAAATGTGAAATGCCTGATAAATCCACTTCATGAATACGAGGAACAACAAATTTCCAACAAATTTAGTTTTACTACTGTTAAAAGATTTATAAACATCTACAAAATAAGAATTTAAATATTCTGTTAACATGCATTTAAAGTTAAAAGATTATCAGAACAGTAGCTTAAGTAAATATGTATAGCGATCGCATATTTGAGAGCACTCGCTATAGCTCTTAACAAATATTCGTTTTCCCCATTAACTCATCAATTTAATTTTAGATAAGATGTTATTTGTGAGAAAGCTTTTTACTTTTCCATAATTCTATTCAATGGTCTTTTAGAAGTTACATATTCTTTTGTGGTGCGATCTTACTGTTGCTATACAGAAATTATCAAAGCAAAGTATATTCACTTTAAGCAGGGATAGTAAAAATAAAGGTGAAGAAGGGAGAAAATGTTATAACTTTCACAGTTCATTTAAATGTATTTAAATGAATTTTATAACAAAATTATAAAAAATTCGATGAATATTCGATGATATAATACAAAACTACCACCATTGAATTCAAAGCAAGCCTAGATATATGTGTATGAAAGGGCAACTCAAAATTTCGAGCTTTGATTTAAATTATTATTATACAGCATCAGAATTTGTCACTCTCAGAATCATAAAATCATTGTGTAGAAAACGTAACCAAAATGCAGATAATACACCAATAGGTTGACTATAGATTTAAAATGTTGATTTTTTAAGTAATATTATTACAATTTTATACGCTTCTAACACAGGCCATACATATTTTTACAGACTACAGTACATATTGCAGAAATACATTTCTGATGAGCTGTTTCCTAATTAGCATAAATTTCCAGACGGAATTAAACTAATAATAATTTAATAGATAAAGTTATCTTTAACGTAAATAGGAATGAAATTTAGCATGCAAGATGTTCATGAAGAGATGAAGAAATAATCAAATTACCAAATCTAGATGAATCTCCATTGTAGATTTACATCAGAGAGAATATAAATTAATACGTTGAAAAGCCCCCTCTTGCGACAATAGTCACGATCAGGCATGAAATGAAAGTGCATCATGCTTTGTGACGAATCCCGCATATGGCCTGGTTCAGGCATCAGAACCATGACAAGTCGTGTAGGTTCAAGTAAGACGAATTATTACTGTCACTGAAATAAGACAGATGCGTATGAGGAAATTTCACTCAAAGCCCTACAAGCTAAGACCCGAGCCAGACTATAAATGGTAGGACGAATAAATAGGGATCTATCCGTCCCCCGCTTTAAAGACACAGATCAGGGTCCATGTAAGGTTGATTTAAAGGTCACCTACCTCCGATCACACATGAACAATGTGAGAAAACAGCCTGCGTTCGGTAAACGATGTCTAATTTTCGTTTTCACACCCCTGTCAGAAACGATTCTCGTAAGAAACTTGTCGAGATTTATGCCAAATTTTCTATGAGGCCTTCCCTACATCTGTAGTAACTTCAGCTAGTCAAAGTAGAGGGGCTGCGCCCACAACTAAAAAGTGGAGCAGATTATCACCGAATTTTAGCATATGGCGGACACGGCTGTTCAGAGTTCTCGGTTTACTGTCGAGCGGCACACCGCTGTAAAGAAAGCCACACATTGTTCCAACATCAGTCTTGCAACACTAAATTGTCTGTAATATGCATGCGTTCCGATAAGTTTTCTGAACAGAAGAGGAGGACGTATACACGGTGTTGCATGTTTTGTCACATGTTGCTCCCATGTGTGGCAGAGCTAACTCCTAACTTAAAAATGTGAAGAGACATCACTTACGATAGCAAATACGTAGTAGTGGTACGAGGTAATTTCACCACGTAGCGATACGTTCAGTAGATCCTACAATCTGTTGTTTTGCATTTCATTGTGTCACTTGTCCAAGAAGCCATTTACCAACACGATAACGCCCGGTCACACACGGCTCGAGCCTACGAGTACCTCCAGATCTATCTCCCATTGAGAATATCTGGGATGTGCTAGGACGATAATTGCTCCACTCCTTGAATATAAGAGATCTGGAGCATCAACTGCAGAATGTATGACATAATTAGCACAGGATAGCAGATAGACTCCATTTCACGCCGTATATAGGCATGAAAAAAGGTCATAAATTATTAAGTTGAATTAAAAAATAATTTATGACCTTTCTGATGCAATTCTACAATAAAGAATCCTCTAGTTTCGATAGTGTGATCATTTCTTTATATTTTCATGTACATCACACATGGAAGTGTTATTCCAATTGAACACTGGCTTCTGATTGTTTCAAATGTTTTGGGGGACTATTTGGGAGAAACTTAGGTAAAGTACTGTAACCGAAATCTCTTATTTTAGCTACAAGTGTGATTTACTACCATATCACAGTTTGAAGTCCTACTCGGACTAAACAAGAAGAATCATAATTTAGTTATATTGCTAAATTAAACCGTGTCTAATATATGCAACATAAGCTCCAAGAACTATACAGGAGTTAAGTGCGTCCTCCTCATAAATGAAAAATTTATTATGTTGTTGCAACTCTCAACAAATATCTCAACAAAACAAATAAAATTCGTATGATTCGTTAAGTAGGTTTTTGCAGGAAGGTACAGGAAGTATAAAAGATATTGTTCTTTAAAAGTTCTCAGTGCAATACTGTCCTAACTGAAAACATAATTTTTGTTTTCATCGCTTTCGCTTGATTCGAAGTTGGAGGGAACTAATCTAATAGATAGGTAATAGTAATTGCAAGCGCATACATACGGGAGTAAATATTCAACTTCGTTTACCCAAATAATTTTTATCTCGAACAACATAGAATACAACATCGGATCAAGCACGGAATTTTTCACAAAACCCCGTCTCCAAAACGAAAAAAAAACGTGTGCAGCCATCACGACCCCAAAACTATTTACTCCACAATTCCGTCCATCTGTTCCGCCTGTTGATGGAAGGGAAAAGCGGGAGCCTTGCATCAACCACGCAGAAAACTGCCTGCTTTCTCCCCCTCTCATTATATTCCGGTTTCTATTTTTAATTTCCTTCCATTTAGTGTTTTGATGACCCCACTCGAAAAGGACGGAACTAACCCCAGACGCCCCCCCACGCACCAAGAAACCCTTTAACTTCCGTAATCTTCCTCCCGAAAGCGCAGAACAAACACAAGAGCGGCTTCCAT
The DNA here is from genome assembly GCA_933210815.1 of Meta bourneti. Classification (NCBI taxonomy): domain Eukaryota; kingdom Metazoa; phylum Arthropoda; class Arachnida; order Araneae; family Tetragnathidae; genus Meta; species Meta bourneti. The sequence goes on along the minus strand of OW119929.1, from coordinate 70,681,214 downwards.
TGTTTGCCGAACAAAGAAAGAATTCAAAACGACGGCAGAAAGTTGGGGGCGACACTCGCTCGCTCCAGAAGACACTCTCTCCTGTTTCGAGGAGGACATCAGAAAAGATGGGCCGCCTTCTTCGAGGAGAGGACATCAGGCTTTCCGAAAAGGTGGGCCGCCCATGCTCTCGACAGAGATAATGTATGGGAGCGACCCGAAGTTATTTCGTTAGGAGGAGCGAGGAGAGTGTTAGGTGTGCCTCCACACTCGCCAGATCAGAGGTCAGGGATGCGGAGGATCGTGAGGGGAGGAAAGTCATAATTGCGGAGTGTCAAGTATAAATTAAAAGCAAGTAAAGAAAGAAATGTTTTATTTGGTGTCCAAGGTCATTTGGCGTGTTTTCCAGTTGTAAGATGATGTTTTTTTTCTCACTCGGATGGCTACGAATTACGAAATGTTCGTGAAAATGCGAAACACCTTCATTAGAGTTTCAGAGAAGACATAATTTAACATTATCCTCTTGAAGTTATGCAGGTGGTTCTCAATTTTTGAGTAAATATATACTAGGCTTTTTAAGGTAGAAAATCAAGGAAGTTATTTCACTCTTGTGTATTGTAATAACTAGCGAGGTTATGTTGGTTGGTTATCGAAGCTTGGCATACGGTATGCTTGGTATGGCATCATCGCATACAGCAAGGACTGTATTTGGCTGCGACAAAGAAAGTTTTACTGATACCGAAGAGAGAAATACAGAGTAAGTTACAGGAATCGAATCTGCACCACCTACAACTAGAAGCTTGCAAGCGCAGTGCGCAAAACCACTGAGCCACAAAGTTCTGTAGTGGGAAGTTGAATTAACGTCGCACTGGAGCAACACAGCGGGCTATTGGCGACGAACAGGAATCAATCCCGAAGGCAACAGTTCGTAATTTTGAACCGGTCGGATGACAAAGTTAGCATCCGAGCTGATACCTCACTCCACTCCACGCCAACGTAAGGATATTTGAGGCTACGATGGATTTAACGTGCACCAGTCATCACGTACACGACAGTACATGAAAGCTAATGCACAAGTTTCGGTTGGTTTGGTTTGTTGGGGGTTCTATGGCGCAAGAGCCATGCTTTGCCATTCTGCGCCAGACACAAGACATACAATACAAATAATAGACGCACACAATGAAAGTTTTAATGACACAGAAGAGAGGAATACACCCAGGGAGGAATGCACCTGACAGGAATCGAACCTGCGCCGAAGGTTGCTAGCTCAGTGGGCATACCCACTGAGCCACGACGGCCCAGCACAAGTTTTGGATCGAGTCTCGAATTCGCAATCCTCCAGTAGCAAATCCGCTACTCTTCCAATCGGGCCAATCCACATAGTTCTGGGAAAACCGAAGGGAAGAAATTCTTCTCACTACATAAACTCACTAAGTTTTTCAAGAAAAATCTAACCTTCACGTAAAGCAAAAATGATTAGTGGCTTTACCCGTGTAAAAATCACAGATTGGTCAAGAAAAGCTAAAAATCTTATAACGTGAAGGTTTGGACCTTGTGTGTATCAGTTTTAAGCCGACGAGTAGAAAAATAATTTAAACATTTTGACAATTCATTGAATTATTAACTTCAATAAAAAAAATTGAATTTTCATTCGCACTTAAGAGAAATTAAATATTTTTTTAAATAAATGAATTTTACATTTTGCAGTTGTGTAAAAACTGTCTTGTGTTGAAAACAAATTTTACGCTAATCGAAGACAAAAAAAATCAAATCATACAACATGCAGAAAGACACATACCGTTTAATGGTATTTCTTGATTCAAAGTTTCGAATTCAACAAACGCTTAAATAATCAGGTCCATGTTTTGAGTTTTTTTCAAAAATGTTTAAACAGAATGGGATAAAAAAAATCTACTCAAACATCCCTGAAATAAGAAACAAACTTAAAAATATTATCTCGACTGAAAACATCTTTAGATGTGTTTCCACTTCCTCCATTGATTTTTTTATTAGAAATCCGAACACGGCACATAACTCTATAAAATAAAAACCCAAAAATATAAAATCCCAAATCGACTTTTTGCATAAAGGGAACAGTTACAAAGACGCTTTGAAAATCATTTCAGAAAGAAACCGAAAAATGCATTTTAACATTTATTCTTTTCCCAAACAGTCTGCCAATTGTAAAGATTCTTCAAAAACTGGATTCAGTGAGCTAAACGTTACGACTTTTCCAAGCCGGCCGAACGAATTACTTAACATTCAATTCTTCTTTTACCTCCTCCGTTAGGGAAAAAAATGATAAATACGTTACGAAAAATATAAAAGCGTAAGAGGGAAAAAATAAATTGAAAGCAGCGAAATAAATGGTGAAGGAAACTTAGTTGGATTGAAAACTTCCTAAGTACCTTAAAGGGAAGTCAGGACATTAAAAGCGCGTAGTTTCGAGTCGAAGAGCAAGTGCTCATTAACAGCATGAGAGCAACGCATTTTCATGGACGATAAATCAAGGTCCGGATTAGTTTCGGAAATAGCTGGCAGGGTAATGGGATACCTTAAGAAAAGTTGCCGGATTCCCTTGTGCTGGCTAACTTCCACTGCACTCTTTTCCTTTCTTAGATGTAAATACTTATTAACTCTTAGAATTAGATATGATAAAATAGCAGACCAAAGAGAGAAAAACGCATAAACTCTTAACTTTAAAAACTAAATAATTTAAGCTAAAGCAATATGGTAAACTTAGCTGCCACTACAAAAATTAATTACCAATACAATAAGCAGTGCAATCTACCCTCACAATTAAGCACTTTTTGGCAGACAAACTGGTATAGTGGTCAAAGCGTTCGTCTGCCACGTAGTAGGTCCCGGATTCGAATCCCGCTTTGGGTACAGCTGTATGTAGCGCCTCGCCCGGTGGCAACGGCCCTTGGCGCGTTTTTTGGCACCCTTTTTATGTCGCCGAGAAAAGAAATCACAAAAATTATTTTTTTAAACGGAAATAAGCCTTTGCGGAAAATAATACAAAACTTTGAAAAACATGTTTTTTATCGGAAAATAATTAGCAAAAATAGTTTGAAAATAGCGATTGAAATATATTTTGAATTTTTAAACTGTTTTATACTCCTCCCAATCTATAAATATAAATCTAAAAATATTTTATGCCTTTCCGCTTGCCAAAGTTGCCATTAAACGGGAAAAACCTAACAAAGATGGGTTACCTTCACCTGCCATAACTCGTTACTAAAAGTGCTCCAAAAAACGCGTCAAGGGCCGTTGCCACCGTACGAGGCGCTACATACAGTTGTACCCCGCTTTGTAAGCGCATGGATGTTGGTGACTGTCCCTGTTAGAAGCAGCGTTGGCTCAATCACTGAATGCCCCTTCACAAGTAGCTGTCAGTTCGCCCCTTGTAGACAGAAGAGGTTAGTAATCGGACACGAGAAATTAAAAAAATATATAACTGCACTGTCTTTCACACGCCTCGCTAAATTGATGACTTGAGAATGTGATTATCAACATGCGCGCTTTCTAAACAACAAGCCTGATGGCACATGGGACAAATACCAGTTGGGGGGTCGAACTTCGATGGATGCTTCACGATGAACAGCTGAACTGCCAATGCGATACTAATCACTTCCAATAACTGTCTGAAACCCTGCGACAACAGACAATGCCTCAGTTCCAAACAAGGCTTCACTCTTCGCTGCCACTCAGCTTACACACGGCGTCTCAAACACTCGGATGTTAAAGGTAACACAGGATAGTCCACGATCACAATCTTCAATTACATAAACACGCATACGGTAGTGCACCCGTGAATTTAATACAGCTCTCACGCAAATGGTAATCTACTAGTGGTATCAAATTCAGATGCTCTAAATTTTGGAGGGGGGAGTAATGTGGTGAGCCTAGCCATCACTGTAAAAAGTAACTTACAACACAAGTATCTCCATCTTGGAACATTTTTTGGTAGACAAGGTTTCGCTTCCACACTTCTTGCCGTTCCATTATACCCTCAAAAGATTGTTCTTATTAAAATAAAGGGAATAAATAGACGTTTCAAGAATGCCTGAGTCGATTATGTTGCATAAAAGCAGCTAATACGTGGTTTCGACTACACAAAAATGAATACATTCTGTTTGAGTTGCGTGAGATGTTTAGGACATTCAATAAACTGATTATTATAAGATCTCGGGAAAAGACCAGATTGCTTTGGGTAAAATAGAGGTATAGAGTAAAGGGGTACTTATAATATGGAACACTCAATTTCAAGATTGCCGAAAGTAAGGAAATGAACTTCTTTCAAACGAAACGACGTCAAATCACGAAAATAAAAATAATCTTCATGTGTAAACAGATAATTTATCAAAAAATTGTTCATTCGAAAAAATTGCTATCTGGAAATATGGAACACCTGATGAATTTCTCACGAGCACACTATGTTACTAGATCCTCAGAGTTTAAAACATATATGGAACAGACTTTGAACTTAATATCACCTACAACCGATTCTTAGAATCCAGAAGCAATCTTAGATGCAGTAAAGCGATTCTCAAAATGCAATTACCACACTTTCTACTGTAATTACTCAAAGAATGCAATAATGGCGTTGTGCTGTTATTTTTAACCTCCAGTAAACGCATATTACGATACGCAAGAAATAATTAGTGTGTAAGACAGTATCCACGCACTCATGTTAAACTTCAAGACATTGGCGGAGCTATATTTCATCCAGCCATGTTTCAGTTTTCTTTTACTTGCAGCAGTCCATCCGTAGATCATCATGGATACCTTGAAAATATGATAATCAGTTCAAATTAGCGGCGGGCCCATGACTGGCTCTTTTGCATAACTGAGAAGGTCGCACAGGTGTAGGCGGAAACCCGATGCTTAAGCTCTCGTAATTTACGCGCTTCACTTTTTTACTCTTTAAACTTGCGGCTGCAGTCGAATCCAAGTTTCGACATGCCAATCATCCTCGGGTAAAGGAAGGGGTTGCCGCCCGCAGTGCAGTATTTTAACCGGGTGTTGAAAATCGCAGTAGGTCGCCAGTAGTCACAAGTTCAAATGTTAGGAAACTGGAATTTCAGGTGGGTGGTATGAAATTCACTTTGCAGTTCGTGAACAGAAAGGTAAACTAGTTCCTGTGTGACTGAGACACATCAATACATCTTTAATCTTATGTTTCTTTTTTTTATCGAAGTTTCTCATCGATTATTTTAACGGTCGAAATTCATCGATTTGAAAAGTCAAATGATCCAGCCACCTATTGGTAAGGCCAAGACATGGCGAAACCTTATACAATGTGTTTCGAAAATATCTGGCCAAATTGTAAATGCTGGTAGAAGGTCCCAAAATAAGCATTTATAGAGAGGACACACGTTCATTCAGGACAGGACAGATATCCATGTCTTACCCCGGATTCGAACCAGAAACATTTGAATTTAGAAGAAACATTCTGACCAACGTACAATCTTTGAGCAGCTCGTCCCTTTCCGTTCGCAGCCTACACATCAGATGCATATCTACGAGCTCGAATTCATGTAGTGATGCATGCCGTTGAAAATCCAAGAGGGGAATGACGCATTATGCCACAAAAACGATGTTATCGATTGACTTAAACTGAGCCCTCTAAAACCTAAACGTAGTACTTCCGGACACAGATTCTTTGACGAATTTTTTTGGGTCCTCTCTACCACCATTCCGTTCGCAGCCTACACATCAGATGCATATCTACGAGCTCGAATTCGTGTAGTGATGCAAGCCGTTGAAAATCCAAGAGGGAAATGACGCATTATGCCACAAAAACGATGTTATCGATTGACTTAAACTAAGCCCTCTAAAACCTAAATGTAGTATTTCCGGACGCAGATTCTTTGACGAATTTTTTTATTTTGGGCCACTCTACCACCCTTTACTATTTGGCTAGATATTTTCGAAACAAACTGCATAATTATTGTGAGAGGAATTAAGAGCTTTCCAACTTGTTCATGCTTTGCAACCACAACTCCTTCCTATATTTTGGATTGGGTACAGGTGTATCTAGCGCCTCGTCTGGTGGAAACGCTCTTGGCGCGTTTTTTTGGCGCAATTTTTTTATGTCGCCAAGGAAAGAAATCTTAGAAAAATCTTTTTTTTTATCTTTATAAAAAACATCTTTATAAATCTTGCCGCTTGCCGAGGTTGCCATAAAAACGGGAATAACCCTAATAAAGATGGGTTACCTTCATCTGCCATAATTCGCTAGTAAAAGTGCGCCAAAAACGCGCCAATTGTTGCATCCAGACGAGGCGCTAGATACATCTGTACCTTGGATTGTATCGGTGGCTCTGTGTGATAGTTCCTGGATGAGCAGGAGTTAGTCGCTGTGTAACTTGAAAAACTTGGTCTTTTGAACTTTGTCTACGTTATACATTAACAAAGAGGATTGGTTGAAACACGAACCCTTAGAAATACGAATAAGAACTCCAACGTCTTCTAAATAGTTCAAATTCGTGTATTATGTGTGGTTGAATCAGAAACTCGGTAAGCTTAGTCGAGACATCAATATATATATCATTACAAGGGGATATAAATCTAAGCAGTTTGAAAGTAAGGCAAAAAGGATAAAATTACTGTATAGTAAGTATAGCTGGATGGAATGGAATGAATTTATGGAATTTCGATTTCTTGGTCATTCATTCCTACCTAATAAATGGAGTTCTTGATAGCATGATTGAGAACGGCTTCAACTTGTATTGCCTCTGACAAACGAGATTTTCTTTATCTGCCATTTAATGTTTCATCAGTATATCGAAACGTTTATTTCACGTATAAGTTATAAATATTTAGAACAGTTTACTTACTTTGTACAATTACTTTAGAGTTGTTATGATGAGAATCATGTTCAGGTTCAAAATTTGTGATGGAAACGCAATTTTGAAAATTTTACTTCTGAATACAGAAAAGTATTACTCACCTATAAAGAAAAAACACTGGTAAGTTATTGCTTGCTTTAATGCATTTTAATCATTGCACAACAATTTCATTTAAATGAAAAGTCTATTTACATAATGAGATATCCAACGGGTAATAGAAATCAATGGCTTCATTAAAAATTGTGCAAAATTATTTTTTCTCCAATATCAACTTAGGAAGCAGTGCGTCTTCAAGCATTCTATTGGCGAGAACATGGTAGTCTCAGTGTTAACCCAAGGCACCATGGGAGGTGCTACCACATCGCACCCACCGCGAACTTTTTTGGGGGAGAAATGCCTTCCTGAAGAACTTTGGAGAAGCTTGCCAGCATTTACATATTGCCTTGAAGAAATCAGAAAACTAAACAGCCAATCCAACTTAAGCTCATACGAGTTTCGAACTCGTAAAAAAGCACTTCAGTCTAGCGGATGCCTTTAACCGATAAGTATAGAAAAATAATTAAAAGGAGGACAAAACATATTTGCTGAAGCAGTATTCTCTTCAGTAGAAATCTCCCTTTCCTCTTAAAGGAAGAAGGCGTCATTGTTATAACAGCATTGTTATGTTTGTAAATTGTTATAACATTGTAACAATATAGAAAACGATAAATCTTTCACAAGGATAGATAGCCAAACGGAGAACTCTCACTAGCTGAATGTTTAGAGGCTCCACCACAAATTGTGATTTATTCAAATAATAGAAACCATACTATGCGCTTTGGAAGTAAATCAATATTATCTCACGTCAGTTTCAGGCTGCAATTACTTTTAAAGATATTTAAGAACTCATTTATAACTGAAATCACACAAGAATAAAAGCAAGGGGAAATTACTCTTCGGTCGGCTTTAAGCGGCAATTATCACTAGGGTAAGGGCGACGTTTTCACACTTCATAAATCAAGAGATGATATGCAAGGGGGTGGCACGTCCATTAATCTACAATGTCTTTTTTACCCGTGCAAAACTCAGCAGAATCGGGCTCCGCGAATAAACGATGCTGTTAAAACGTTTTTAATGCATCTTGAAACGTTTCGACTTCCATAATATCTTCATTTTGTTCCCGCCTAACGACAAAAAGAGAGGTTGAAGAATGATCGAAAGTGGAATATAAGAGCAGTTTTCAGTAATTTGGGTTGAATTTTTCTGCATAAAAAGGACCGCTTATGAGGATTTTTCCCCATTTCGGTGGTGAAATTGTTTTTATTCTGGGGAAAGGTAAAAAGTAGTTCAAACCGAATATTAATAGATAATACTTTTTACTTCCTTTATTTCAGAAGAGGAAGAGCATGTGACGAAGTATTCTACTTATGGAAAAATAATTTTTTGCTCAATTGGGACAACCTCTCTCTCTTCTCTCTCTCTCTCTCTCTCTCTCTCTCTCTCTCTCTCTCTCTTTAGTCATCCTTTGAAAATGTAGGTGGTTATACATAACATTTATAGGAAATTTTAATCAAATCATATGCCTAATTGTCTTAATTATATCTCTACTTTTCCGTTGAACTGACAAAGAGATATGTTCGAATACCGGGAGTGCAAGAATTGGTTGGTTTATTGGTTTTTATGGTACATGGTCCAAAATAGGACAAGCATTGCCTAACACAAAGATAAAAACTATTCGGAGGGGCGTATCTGATTTTCGGGCCGGGTAAACCTGTTCGGAGGGCCATATTTGGTATGAGGATAGAGTAAGCCTGTTCAAAGATCCGTTTCTAGTCCGAAGGAGGGGGTAAGCCTGTTCGGAGGGCCGTATTTGGTATGAGGATAGAGTAAGCTTGTTCAAAGATCCGTTTCTAGTCCGAAGGAGGGGGTAAACCTGTTCGGAGGGCCATATTTGGTATGAGGATAGAGTAAGCCTGTTCAAAGATCCGTTTCTAGTCCGAAGGAGGGGGTAAGCCTGTTCGGAGGGCCGTATTAGGAGTGCGGATTGAATAAACCTGTACGAAGGGCCGTATTTGGTCTGCGGACCAAGTATGCTTGCTCATAGAGCCGTACCTGGTCTGCGGGGTGGATAAGCCTGTTCAGAGGGCTATATCTGTTCTGCGGGCCGTTAAAAGCTATTCGCGAAAGCTTTTACTTTAAATTTACGGCCCTTTATCTTGAGATCTCAGTATTTTTGTGGACCTCAACTGACCCCAACCAGGACAGCAGTTATTTCGCAAATAGATAGCAATAAAATTAACCGACAGTGTAAGGAGAAATTAATTAATCATTGAAAAAATTGCATAGTTGAAAGATGTATTGAATGTAAGCAACACCTTACTCTTTTAAAAACTTGTAAGTAATGTTAGCAGTGAAAACATAACGTTGAAAGTGAATGCCATTATCTACTAGCTTTCCAAAGATCAAGATATTTTATGTTTAGATTCGAATATAAAATCGATGCTATGGCAGCATTATAGATACTCACTACCCATGTTTTTCTTGCGATAGGTTACAAGTATGACAGGTTACAAGTGCAATTGATATGCGAATATAGATTTTATTTTACCGTAACGTTTTTGGGCTTACGTCAAGTTTCGATAACATCGAACTTCCAACAGGAAAACCAATACTTTGACACAGAAAATAGTCATTGACAGGAGGAAATTACAAAAAAATGTGGACACATTTTTGGACAGCGTCAAGCTCTTTTAGGATTTTATTGAGGTATCATACTTCAACGTAGTATTAATTCTATCGCAACTGATGTGTCGTAAGAGCAGATTATTGAAATCTCATATAGTTTAACTTACTGTTGTTTAGAAAGGTTGTATTTTGAATAAAGATTTTTTCACGTCGTGAAATTTAAATATAGTAGGATAGACTTCTTAAATAGAGAGGTTAACACTCCTGGTGGTTGTCTGAAACAGGTGTCACGTCATTAGCAAAACTGACCAGATCTTGATGGACGATATATCTCGTCAGTAGAAGAAAACTGTTCAGATCTTGATCTAGATATAATCGTAAGAAAAGTCGGCAATATCTTGATGAGATGGCAAAGCCACTTGGAGTGATTAGATGAAGATCAGGTGGTAATGGTAATTATTTAACGTCGCACTGGAGCAACACAATGGGCTATTGGCGGCAGTCCAGGATCAATCCTAAAGGAAAAGATCCGAGGATGAAGATCAGAGTTTTCAGAACTTTCCATGTCCTCAAGGAATCATCTCTGGACTGCAGAAAGTTTGAGTCAAAGAGATGAGATGAGGATCAGAACCATATTTCTGTCTTGATCTGAACCCAAAAGGACTAAACCGGTATCTCCAATAACACAATATTATGAAAGGACGTCTACCACGCAATTCTCTGAAGAGTTTACAGCCATAATCAAAAGTTACAAGACAAAATACTTAGAAATTCCTGACTGTCAGGATCAGTTTATAGACTACTTCACTTCAAAAATGTGAAAAGAATCCCATTAACATAAAGGAAATGGGTGAATGGCGGAAGTCCAGTGATATGGGCAAGCACTATGATGAAGGACGTGCAAAACTCTACAGTTTCGGTAAAGGAATCGTTAGTCATTAGGTGGTTTGCCGAGATACTGGAATCTTGAAACATTTTTCAAATGTGTGAGTAGTAAGTAGGCAGGAAGTTGAATTTACGTCGCATTGGAACACGACAGGCTATAGGCGAAGATCCGGGATCAATCCGAGTACAACACCTCGTAATTTTGAACCACGGTCAGGTGACGAGGTCAATACCTGAACTGGCACCCCACTCTCCAATTTTCCATATCATGCTAACTTGAATGAAGACATCTGAGGCCACGACAGATTTATCAAGCACCCGCTACCACGAACACGACAGTTTTTGGTTGGATCGAGTTTCAAACTATCAACCCTCGGGATGCTAATGCACGAGTCAACCAACTGAGCTACCGCGGCCTCTTCAAATGTGTGAGACAAAATTGGTGCTCTAGCTCTCATTTCAATAATCTCTGGGCTTGAATCATTGGTCAGACATACATGTTCGAAGTTGGTTCCATTTTAGACCGTAGGTCTAGTTCCATTTTAGACCCTGTCTAACTAGACCTCGTCGACAAACCAGAATGAACCATTTTTCTCTAAGGGAATTAGTCCATGGGCAGCAAGATCTTCCAGGTATGAATATTGTAGACGACGTATTAGATGCGAATTACTTCCCTTCAACAAGGTCGGAAGCATATTGCCTTTTAGGAGTAGAACATATTTAAACAATCCCAATTGTATAATTTGTATGTGAGATTTTCTAAGAATTTTCTTTCAATCTTTTTTTCTTTCAATCAAGAATCAAGCTTTTCTTTCATTTATACCAGTTTCATGACATTCGAACTGCGAGTCGTAGGCGTCGCAAGTTCGATTGCTGTAATTTACTCAGAGTGCATTTCACTCTTCTGTGTCAGTAGAAATTTTCTTGTTGTGTGTATGTCTGTTACTTGACATCGTCTGGTGTTTGGCGCAGCGTGGCCAAATATGGCCAATGATCCCATAAAACTCAATACCAACCAATCATCATGTCACATGCATCAAGGAATTCAACAACTATCCACAACAAGGCGAAGCAATAGCACTCAATCAGCAATACATGAAACCACAAAATCCCACCACTGCGATCTCCAGACCCAGATAAAAACATTTCTCTTGTTTGGAATGGGTCCTAATCCATTACAAAGCCAGGCCGATTTGGTTAATAGGATCCTTAAAACTGAGCCAGCGACGAACTTGACAGTCTTCTCTGGGAGAGAAATTACCTTTGGAGCCCCGGCGAGATGCATTTTTTACGAGGGTCATGAAGGAACTTAACGACGATGGTAAATCATAGTGTACTCAGAGTGACGTATGAGGTGGTTGGAGTTTCTTATCCGAAAGATCCATTATATCTCTTTCAGACCTAAGAGAGAGTAAGGGAAAAACCACCACCTTCCTGCTTAGGAAAAGTGATGGTTCCTTGCTTTTTATGATCCACTGAGCCTAAGAGTGTGGGTGAATTTGATATGCAGTGAAACACACAGGCGTTATCTGGTGGGATTGACCGACTTTTTTCTGAGGGAGGGGAGCTTTGTTACCATTTTGAATGCGTTTATCTCAAGGTTCAATTGAAATCAATTTACGTTTAATTGTGTGACATTTTAGTTCTAATAAATCAATGCGATTTTCGGCAAAAAGTTTAGCTAAAAAACAGATTAACTATTCGCGACGAGTATCTTGTAAATTTAGCAAAAAATCTGTTTGAAGCAGCAGAAACTCCCGAGTGCTGGGCTCTGGCGTAATGAAATTTATAGTTTATTCTGTCAGGAGTTTATAGGTCAAAGCAACTTGCAAGTTGTAGACGCGTTAATTCGATTTCTGTAACTTACCCTGGGTGTACTTCTCTCTTCTGTATTAGTAAATCTTTTCTTTGTGCCTATGTCCATTATTTGATGTTGCCTGTCTTGTGCTTGATCAAATACGACCCTAACGCCATATAACCCAACCAACCATTTAAGTCAACGCAACTATTTTCAGCTCGCTACGTCGTTTCCTTTAAACTATAGAAGTTACATTTGATTTAAAACCAAAAAGAGGACAATTTTTAATCAAACTCGAATCAACAGAAAACGTCAAATGGTATCGCGAGTTGAACATTTGGAAGAAACAATAAAAGCCCTTGAAGCGGTCAAAGCTTAAAATGCTGTTAAAAGACGTAACGAAACTACTGTGGAAGGAGACGCGACTTGGTTTGTCAGAAGCAGCAAAAACTCTTGGGCGAAGTCGGTCGTTAAGCTAGTAATGTATAAGGGGCAACTTCGTGTGCTGTTAAACTGCATTGAACTGTGCTGCATTGAACTCAAAATAGGCGAGATGAATGCTTAAACGTGTAACAAAACAATGCCAAATCATGCCTCAGTTGCCTCAAAAATATACTGAAATATATCGCTAGGTGAAGCATTAAAAATCTTTCCCAATAAAATTTCCTCTATATCTAACTGAATGTAGTTAAAATTTACTAAAATTGGTTTGATTTATCTTATTCAATCTACAACGTAGAAGAATAATGGTTGAACGACATAGAACAGGTATATTTTATTCCTTACAATTATTCATATTATTTTCATAGGCTGGGAGAATTCTTAACTTTGAATACTACAGATTTACTAATTCTACATCCACTTTAACATATGGAAACTTACAACCATAGCTCCATTCGATATTTAAGGAGCTGGAACAAAATCATGTAGGATAGGAATTGATATTCTAGATAAACTTGTGTCAGTGTTACATGAGATACATTTACAATGGATCCCTTCTCATAGCAATTCATTATCCTCAGCGGAAAAGAAATGACAAATAGCAAGGACAAATGCAAAGGAAGGCATCTCAAAAAATCATTGCAATCAATTATTTATCATGTGAAATTTTTGCGGAAAAGAAACTCATGAACAATATTTCTTGGAAAATTCTCCCACCTATAGCTGGTATCAGTGAAAATATCCCGGAGGTGCTGTCCTCAGATTCAAGGGTGATAGAGGTCAGAAGACTGACATATCTGGATTGGCCAGTGGACATTTGATACCAATTTCATTTGATCATGGTTTTATGGTTTTTCTGATCTGTCGTAAAGTCAATATAGAGCAATCTTCTCCTGGCCACCTTGCTTGTCTGAGTCTGTCCAGGGAGGATCTGTATTTTAATACTATGCTGGTTGTGAACTTTTGGAAGGTGCATGAACTTAAAGATTTGGTCTAGCTTGTCTAGACCAAGCCGTTAATATAAGAATACACAGGCACATAAAAATTGAAAGAACACTTTTTGGCGTAAAGGTTATATTTTTCAAATATTTGTGTTTTGTAAGTATTGAAACCGTTTTCTGTTAATCTTATGCAATTCGAAGCAGTACAGATTGCATTTAATTTCGAAAAAATTGTTGGAAACAATTTTTGAGCAATTCATATTTTTGAGATTACATCAGCCAGTAATAACATCAGACACATTATACAGATATTTATACATCACAAAGTGACCTAACTTCCTAATTATTGAAATTGTGCAACATAATTTCTTTTTCTAAAAATGATCGCCAATTCAATTTATAAAAAAGTAAACTAGAAAAAACAGTGTTATATTTGGGTAAATTAAAGCATCATGACCAGATATTAATCAGAAAAATACGCGGAAACGATCATTCAATGTATTTAAAATCACAAATATAGACGGAGAAAAAAAAGTAAGGTAATAAATCTAAATTTAAATTAGTAATCATTGCATTAAAAATAATTGAAGACTACGTGAAAATAACAAGCAAAAGAACGGGGGGAAATGAATCCCTTAACTTCGTTTAAAACATTTCAGAAACGAGAATTAAACTCTCCATACCCCTCATAATGAATACAGGAAATATGAAACTAAAATATTACAGGCAACTCCTACAGTTAAAATGTAAATTCAAAGCTGGAATTTGCATTTTAAAACTAATCTTACGACAGCTATTAAGCGTTAGCAGTCACAATAGTTAGTGCAATTTTGCATCTTGATGTTCGTTAAGTACAGAACTCCTAATAACGGTAGCCAACGGCAATAGGATGCCTCTAAGGGAAGTTCATCCTAATTTAATTGCAAATTTCACAGAATCTTTCAAAGGATTTCCTTCCCTTGTGAATCACGGAACTATACATCAGAATTAGATCGACAAGGAGGCGAGAGGTGAACATTAGATTCTCGTTTGAAACTGCGATGCGTGCCTGAAAACTATGAAGTACAATGTAACAGTGGGACTATTTTAACCATTGTTTCAGGAATGAAAACTGGCTGGGAGGTTTCTCAATACCCCTTTAATGATTTTAGTTCCCGAACTATTACGCTACTGTTTCCTAGGATAGGCTGCGGGCTTTCAATGATTCTTTGAATGACCCGGGTTTAAAACTAGATTATACATCTTTTAACTTTTATGTGAATATGCGTTAGGTATATATTAACTAAACCAAATAGTATAAAATGCTTCAAACAACCTATTATATCGAATTCTTATATCAGGAACTCACAAAACTAATTACTGTTTGATAAAACGGCTGATTGTAAGTGAGCAATTAAAAAGACAACCATGTCAGACTCAGAGTAAATAGAATAGTATTATTGTAATAGTAAATACCTATAAAATAGTATTTTCAAATATGTCTGGCCAAATTGTAAAGGGTGGTATAGGAGCCCAAAATAAACATTTATAGAGAGGTCATACATTCATTCCGGACTATATCAACGTCCATGCTTTACCCCCGGATTTGAATCAGGTACCCTTGAATCCAGAAGCAAATTCTGACCACTGTACAAACTTTGACCGGCTCGTCCGTTTCCGTTAGCACATCAGATCCCGAATTCGTGTAGCACGGTGTTGAAATCGAAGAGGGGAATGACGCCTGTTACCGAATGATCTAAGCAGCGCCCTCTACCACATAAATGCAGCATTTCCGGACCCACATTTTAAGATATTTCTTTTTATTTTGAGCCCCTCTACCACCCTTTACAATTTGGCCAGATATTTTCGGAAAACCATGCCAAGTAGAACATCTATTTGACTGAAGTAGTAAAACATTTCGAACGCTGAACTGTGGCGTCATGAAATTTGCACAACTAATTCTGTTTCCACAATTTCTGGGTCAACGCAACTATTTTCATCTTGCTACATCGCTTGCTTAGAACCATAAAAGTAAAATTTATTTTCAATATTTCACAGGAAGAGATCAATTTTTAAATTAAACTTGAATCAACATAAAACGTCAAAAGCTGTCATGAGCCGAGTAATTGGAACATGAAAAAGAACAAGCATGAGGGGCCGACAAAGCATATAAAGCTGTTCGACGAAGCAACGAAACTGTTGAGGACAGAGAAGCGCGACTTTTGTTGATCTGAAGCTGCAAAAAACACTCAAGCGAAGCCGGGTAGTAAAGCTAGTAAATAAAAATAACACTAAAATTTCACAAAAAGGGGGGTATATTACAGCCAAATACAATTTTCGACGTAACCGCACAACTATGTAAGACAAGAGATATTTTGATCACGAAAAATTGAGTCCAAGCATGCTAGAATAAGATTCTTAAAGATTGATTGTACCTGAATGGTTCTTCAATATGGATTTCTATGCACTTTAACTTAAAAATTTCAAGTAACCTTTTTACGTGAGCGATGATTCTTTATATTTTAAAGATGTTTGTATAGTTTGATTAAACTAGTGTATAAAAATGCTATGAATGTGAAAAACAATCACGAGAATAATCAAACATTTAATTTTTTTTTACCAAACTTCTCGCTAAAAACTTTTTAAAAGTTGTATTGCTTGAAAAAAGGATTAATGGAAATTTACGGGTTGGATTCCGACCCCTGGAGACTGGATAAATATACTTTTCGATGTGCAACCTAAAATTTCATTTCTACGCGAGTAAGTATAAAAACAGGTTTGAACTACATAGTTCCAAACTCTTGTTCCGATTTCAGACTCTCATCTTAAGACACTAACTCAAGTATAGAAAATTATCATCTGCATAGTAAATCGTTCTCCTTGTTTCAATAACCATTGAATTTTATTTGAAAAGTAAAAACAAAATTTGAAAACATCTAAGGCTCTAAGTAGGAAATGAAAAGCAAAATATATTATGAAGAACATTTGCTCTTATAGATTTTTCAGTAGCGTTTTACTAAATCGTAATTGCAGATGATTCTTGCTAGTTTTCGTTTTTTAAAAATCCGAAGTATGACGAATATTTTCTATAACGAAACCGTTTACGTATTAGCAAGAAAAGAGTGTTACTTCACTAAAAGTAACAAAGCGACAATTGCATAAGCTAAAGAAATAAATTATTGCAATTAAGTCCATTTCACCGTATATACCGAATAAATATAACTGTTGCCTAGATATGAGAGGCATAATGAATCCCACTATGTGACCTTAAGTATAATAATACAGTCAGACAGGTGTTGCCGATAAGCTTTATTCACGATGGCATCTCGTGTAATCAGTGAGATCTAATAAAAAATACGGCTCTATTTCCTCCCTATCTTTCTCGTTACTGTGACTATCGCATATCTTAGCCACTGAATAAATTCTGAATGGTAGAAAGCAATACCACATTAAATTATGGAACACCTGCTTCTTATTAAATTATAAAACTCGAAACCCCCTACACAACTTTTAGAACTGTCAAACTTTTCATGTTCAAAGTTTTTACATGAAACACTTAAAAGAACTCGGTAAAACTAAAACTTTCTTAGTACGCATAGCGCATTTTATCCTAAATTACATTTGAATACGGTAGTTGTGTAAGAGTATTTTTGGTTCTTTGATAATAAAATGAACAATGCATTACTAATTTTTTTATTTCTGAATATACGTAATTCATTTTATCCAGCAATATAGCTTTTAACCTGTATGGTTTCCAATAAATATAACTCCGATGAAAGAAATAGAGTACAGTTGCTTAAAAGAACACAAGAAACTTCAAAACATGCATCTAACTGAAATTTAATTAGTTCTTTAACAAATTATAATGCAAACAACACTATAATGCAAAATTTAATTTATAGAAAGTAAATGGATAGGTAGGTAGGTAGTTGAATAAACATCGAACTGAAACAATACAACGGGCTATTGGCGACGTTTCGGGATCAATCCCAAAGGGAAAGAACCGAGGACAACACCAAGTAATTTTGAACCACGGTCAGATGACGGAAAGATTCGAGGACGCCTCGTCATTTTGAATCACGGTCAGATTGAGGTCAACATCTGATCTAGCACCTCACTCTCCAAACTTCCACACCAAGCCAATGTTTGGACATTTGATGCCACGATAGATTTAACGTGCACAAGCCCTCACGTACCAGACGTCTTTGATTGAATAAAATTTCGAACTCGCAACCCTCCAGTTGTTAATCCGCTACTTTTCCAACCGGGCTACCGCAGCCCCGTAAATGGATAGGATACATATCACTTTTGAAGCACCCTCTGCAAAGCAATTCATCTCCACATCATAAAAACAATAAAATTCAAATAAAAGAATTTTACATACGGAGAGAAATTTTTGAAAGTAAATGTTTTTTTGCCCATGGCTATATCGCTCTTTTCTTGCTTCCCTAGAAGGACGACATAGCGAGAGGTTTTCTACGCCAACATCCGATTTTTACAACCAGAATTTTTACATTTTTATCTTTTCTGATCTACTGGGCTTAAACCACGATAGATACCTTCGTGATCGTGCTCCATCTATATTCAGTGATATGGTCCTTTCTTTCCTTCTTCCAACGCTCCCGGGGGATCAAATAGTTCCAAGAAACATTCGTGTCTAACTGGATCTCCCAGAGTTATACAGATAAAAAATAGTTTTGCTTTCTAGTACTATCCACGCTCCTATGCAATGACTGTTAAGGAAATATCATTTCGTATATTCTAGGTCCTACTTCTATGAAATTATCTGTATACAGAGTGCCTCATGAATGGAGAAGTTTATAATTCTGGAACTATTTCTTTCATATACTTTTAATATAAAAATATAATAATGGGAAAAGGTTTTAAAAATGAGAATTTAATTTTCAAAGTTGACTAATGAACACAAAAATAAAAACTTTGTCATTCAGAATTGATCGAAAAAGCTGTAAGCAGACTTAATACTGGTGAAATTCATTCAAAAAAGATATATATACAACATAAATATGAAGGAATACTTATTGAGTAAAATAAATTGATACCGTTTTCCAAGTATCTTAGCTGGAAGGTCATTATGAGAAGTACTGTCGTTCTTTATTTTTATTTAGCTACAAAATTACCTGACATGTACTGGGTTGAGTAATTAAATGTAGATTGAAAAGTGATCAGAATAATGTCTAACCTTTTATTTAAAAAATATTGCTATAAATGTTTAGAAAAGAATTTTATTTCCATTTTCAATATTTAAGTTTTTAGTTTTATTGGAACTCAAATATTCATTGTGTAATACATACAGCAAATACAAATTGTAGTTTCATAAAATTCAGAAATTTTTGTCATTCTGGGTCTTATGAGCATATCAAATATTCATCGATTCGAAAAATATTGCATTTGAAATCGATAAAATACTACATACCAATACTTGTTTGAAAATTTGATGAAATGGCTTTACAACACAAAACAATTTCATTGCATGAAAAATCTGCATTTTCTCTTTCCATTGCAGATTGCATATTACCATTTTAAATCATAAGGCTTAATTTTGAGTTCCAACCTCAAGTCCGAATGTTTGGGGTGGTGTAATAAATCTTTTTTACGAGTCGAGAGCCAATAAAGAATATCGTGATAGATTTTATAGATTTTAGATAATTGCGGCAAACATTTACACTTACAAGATTTGAACATTTATAAATATAAATTTATGCTCTTAATTTACGACCTCTTTATGCTAAAAGTATTTTAAACAAATGCAAGCTATGTCATAAACTTGTTCCCTATTTACGAAATACCATTGTTCTTAAGAGGTTCCAGGAAAGATAATGTTTATTTTCAAAGGAAGTTTCTTTTGGAGTAAGACAAAACACAGCGATATCGTCTCATAAAGATGCAGATTAATTCCGAACCACTTTGTCACTTAAGAATAAATGAGATTCAAAGAAATATTATCAAGAGTAAGTGTAGGCATCTTAGAAAAGAATATTCTCTTAAGTATGAATGTGAATAATAAGAGATGGCTCCACAATCTACGTAATATTTCGTGATAGACGATTTAACTAGATCAACAAAAAGATTTTGTACTGACTTGCTCAAAATTTTAATTACCATCACAAGGAATACTCCCTTTTTGGTTTAAACCATTTTAATGAACTCACAGACACAGTACAAACACGACACACAACATAAATAGAAAAGGTAGTATATATCAAAATCCACACATCTCAGTCTCGATCACTCTCCAAAAAACACAACCCACACGTCTCTCTCCACACTCGTTCTTAACTCTTTCCTTTCTCAAAGTCCTTCTGGGCATGCGCAAGAGCGCCATCTATCTTAGTCTGAAGTCTTTACAGACTTATAAACTCCTCCCCACAAGGAGGAAACTTTTCTCGAAGAATGAGGGAAAAGTTTTGATGACTCCACTGCCTGAAAAAGTCTCCAGATAGGTGCAGTCATTGGAAAAGTTCAAGAGTTCAAGTACACAAAATACACTGCACATGTACCAGATTATAGCAATCAGTGCCTTGAACTCAAAAATATTATACAAAAAATTATATACTTATTAAAAATTTAGGAAAACAATTTACACTAATGATAAGAAAAATTTAAAATTTTCACACATAATACAAATATCAAAATAAACAATAAACTTACTAATATAAAATAAAAGGATATGAGGTTTATGGGATGCGACTTAATGAATCAGCATTTTGATGCTGTTTCCCCCTCTTATGGACAACCTCATAATTGAATGGCTGCAGGATCAAAGCCCAACGTAAAAGTCTAGGGTTGGTTCCCGTATTTTTGTCCAGCCAAACAAGGGGATTATGGTCAGTCTGGATGATGAACTTCTGGTGTCCATCCAAATAACATCGCAGCTTTTGGATGGCGAACACGATAGCTGCGCACTCTCTCTCGATGGTACTGTACTTTTGTTCTGCATTTGAGAACTTCCGACTCAAGTACACGACAGGATGTTCCTCACCAATGTCATTAATTTGGGACAAAACGATGCCAATCCCAAGATTTGACGCGTCACATTGGACGAGAAACTGTCTCGAGAAATCTGGACTGTACAACACCGGATTCTCCGACAACCGTTTCTTTAAATTGTCAAACGCCTCTTGACAAGCATCAGTCCATATGACAGCAGCACGACGATTTTTTCCTTTCAGCAGATCTGTAATTGGTGCTGAGAGGACTGAAAAGTCAGGAATGTATTTTCGATAATACCCCGCAAGTCCTAAGAAAGATCGGATCTGCGTCTTAGTCGCAGGGGTCGGAAAGTCCTTTACAGTTTGGATCTTCAATTCTCCAGGTGTTCTCTGGCCCTGACCAACCAAGTGCCCAAGATACTTTACGTACGCACGAGCAAACTGGCACTTAGAAGGCTTGATGTGCAGATGAGCTGCATTCATCTTTTCTAAGACGGTTTTCAAATGTTGTAAATGATCTTCCCAACTTAGGGAATAGATGGCTACATCATCCAAGTAAGGGCATGCAAATTCTCCACAGTCTTTCAACAGTTCGGCCAT
The DNA here is from genome assembly GCA_933210815.1 of Meta bourneti. Lineage (NCBI taxonomy): Eukaryota > Metazoa > Arthropoda > Arachnida > Araneae > Tetragnathidae > Meta > Meta bourneti. Next base: position 70,660,120 of record OW119929.1, on the reverse strand, counting down.
CAAACGACTAAAGTCATAAGGGGCATTTTTCAAACCGAATGGCAATCTCAACGGTCGAAATGTCCCAAAACTGGTTACAAAAGCTGAATATCTTTGGGCTCGTTTACTCAGAGGTATTTGCCAATAACCTCGGGTCAAATCTAGAACGGTGATATACTTGGCAGCTGACACTTTTTCAACAAGCTGCTCAATGTTTGGCAGAGGAAAGTACTGGGTTCTAGTGACCTTGTTGAGTCTTCGATAGTCGATGCACGGTCTTGCATCCTTTCCTGGTACTTCTACCAGAATAAGAGGAGAAGTAAAATCAGATTCTCCTGGCTCAATGACTTTGAGCGACAGCATCTTCTCCACTTCCATCTTCAAAATTTCTGTTTGGCGTGGAGACATCTTGTAAGGTTTGGCACAGATGGGCCTCTCAGATTCAAGCTCAATGTCATGTTCAGTAAGATCAGTACACCCCGGCTGGTTTGAGAATGAGCTAGAGTATTTTGATAGCAACTCTCTCAGCTGCTCCTTCTGATCTTCTGACAAGCGACCATTTTGTTCTATGTCTTGCCAAATTTGTGTCATTTCCGAGACTTCAGGCTTCTGCTCGAGACTTGGAATGTCCTCCTCATTGTCACAGTTCCTAATCTCTTTTAGACAGATTAAATTCACATTTTCGGGTCTCTGGAAATATGGCTTGAGCATGTTCACATGGTACACATGGGATTTGTCTTTTTCTGGAAACTGCACAATGTAGTTGGTTTCGGAAAGCTGTTTAACGACTTTCCCTGGGCCGATCCAATGAACTGCCATTTTGTTAGGCCTAGATGTAGCGACAACCAGCACAAGGTCGCCTTCACAAAATTTACGCTTCACAGCCTTGCGATCATACCATAGTGTTTGTTTGTCTTTGGCGTTCTCCATGTTTTGGACGGCTAATTCTTGACACCTTTTCATGCGGTTTAGTAGCTTGAAGACATATGATACTACGCTAGTCTTCTCTTCCTCGCTTTCCGTCAAGTTCTCGTACAGTAGAGTCATGGGAGTCCTCAAATTCTGTCCATGAACCAGCTCAGCTGGAGTATATCCAGTACTGTCATGAGTAACAACTCGTAGAGCAAACAGGGCATGAGGCAAGATTTTCTCCCAATCAGGTCCTGACTCCAGACACAGGACTCGAAGAATTCTCTTCAAAGTTCTATGTAGTCTCTCCACAGGATTGCTCTGGGGATGATGTACGGAACTTCGCACTACTTTAACTCCAAATTTCTCCAGGAACTCCGTTGTGAGTGCACTTGTAAACGACGTTCCCTGATCGCTTTGCAGCTCCCTCGGGAAACCCATCCGACTAAAGATTTGCAGGAAACTATCGACCACGGTTGAAGAACTAAGATTTGGGACAGGAACTGCATCGGGATATTTGGAAGACATGCAAATTGCAGTGATGAGATACCGGTTTCCAGATGGTGTAGTAGGTAAAGGACCACAAGCATCCACATTAATCTTTGTGAAGATCTCCGAGATGACAGGAACGATCTTCATGGGTGCCTTCTTCTTATCCCGAGGTTTCCCGACTCGCTGACATTGGTCACAAGATCTGACAAATTCTTCAACATCTTTGTAACAATTCGGCCAAAAAAAAGTTTTAAAAAGAGCATCTTTAGTCTTGGTCACTCCTAAGTGAGCCGCTGTTCCTTCATGAGACAGTTTCTTTAATTGGTCCCGAAACTTCTCTGGAACAATCAGCAGTTTTCTCTGCGTACCATCCTTGTCACTTTTCAGATAGAACAGCATTTGATTAACGATTGCATACTTGGTTTCCTTTGCTAACTCCTCAGCTTCTAGGAAAAGTGGTTTCAACTCTTTACTCTTGCGCTGCTCTTCGACAAAATCATTCCGTGAGGCTTTAATCAGATCTGGAAGTGAGGCTTCTTCCGCCATAGGCAATACCTCTCCGTCTTCCTCTGTTAACACGGTACTGTCATTCTCTTCTCCAGGACTCGACTCAACTGGATACTCTTCAACTTCGGCTGTCAAAAGACTTTTCTGAGCTCTCGTCTGAACTGCATTAAACCAAAACAACGATTCTTCAATGAACCAAAACTCAACATGCAAAACTTTACAAATTACAATTAAAAAGGCACTGTTGCTAATGAAATCTGGTACTCACCCAATAATTTGCACTGGAGATATCAGCAATACCAGGATCGTATCCAAACGGCTGCGACCATTTCTTCGTCGTCTGTACTGACTTGCTCAAAATTTTAATTACCATCACAAGGAATACTCCCTTTTTGGTTTAAACCATTTTAATGAACTCACAGACACAGTACAAACACGACACACAACATAAATAGAAAAGGTAGTATATATCAAAATCCACACATCTCAGTCTCGATCACTCTCCAAAAAACACAACCCACACGTCTCTCGCCACACTCGTTCTTAACTCTTTCCTTTCTCAAAGTCCTTCTGGGCATGCGCAAGAGCGCCATCTATCTTAGTCTGAAGTCTTTACAATTTGTATGTGTTTGTTAATAATTCCACGTCTAACAATAGTCTAATAACAAGTCTTTCCCATGAAGTGTAATGTATTAAAGGTACTTAAATGACTGTTGTAAAGAAAACTTGTCAATTAATCTGCCTCGATGAACAGACTGGGTAGCATTGTTCAACAAAGATTTTGTCATGGAATAGGTAATTTTTATCCTACTCCCGTCTCCTGCTTCTCGGTCATTAGTCAACGAGCAGCCCACTAGTGGTCAGAAGTGATTAAATAGCATAATTTGCAATTGTACTGCAAGGAAATTAAGGGTAGTCCCTTGAGGTGGTCTCTAGTCATTTCATCCATTTCGAAAGGGTTGGTTGGTTGTTTCGAGGTTTTATGGCTCAAGGGCAATATTTGGCCATGCTACGCCAGACACAAGATATACAATATCAAGTAATAGACAAACACACACAATGAAAGTTTTACTGATACAGAAGAGCGAAATGCACCCATGGAGGAATGCACCTTCAGTTCGAAAAGGGGACAGGTAGCTGTTCTTGCTTCTCCAAATACGACGTAAGTATCTTTGTAGGTAGTCATATCCAGTGATAAGTTGAAAGCAAGCGACTCCTACAGCTTTGGACAAGGAACATGAGATACGAGCTTTATTCTTCAATAAAACATTCCAGTTATTTCCTGTATACATCTATTTGTAGATTGCAAGTAATTTTGGAATAAGTAAGGTTTGTCTTCCATGTATTCAAACATGAACTCAGATTTTTTTGTTGCCACCCACATGTTTTGGGTGACGTCATTCGACGCCATTTGATACTATGTACATAAAGTTTAAATGTTCACAAATTTTGTATTTCTATTAGTGAGAGCTTTTCACCTGATTAGAAGTACAAAGCTGCAAAAAAGACAAGCAGAATTTTCAACTTCCAAATTAAAAGTTGGAGAATCTTATGTTATATAAAAACACAGAATATTCATTAGCCCAGCATTTCAATTTCCCCCGTCCTGCTCAGATGTTATTGTTTTCATTGACTTAATGTCAGTAATGGAGACATTGGGCCATGAATACAACACATACGATTGTTTTTGTTTGTTTTGGCGTTTTGTGACACAAGGGCCATATTTGGCCAAGCCGCGCCAAACACAAGACAACGTCAATGGAAAATGTGAAAGGAAACGAGGGATTAGGGAACATAGTGAGATGAAAGCAGAAAAGATGGCTTGGGTAACCCGGAAGCGCGACACCCGTGTTTACTAAAGACAGTAAACCCCATGCGAATTGAAAAGATCACATCACTAGAGTACCTCAGGTCCGTAAAGCCCGTACACACCTAAAGATGTATCCCTGAAGGCACATATGCGATTGAAGGTCGCTTATTCTTTCCGCCAAAGTTAGCTTAAAAGCTGCAATCCTTGATAGCGGAAACGAAGTCCTACCAATACCATTAGCTCATCCAGTCAAAAGGGCCAGGCTGGAGGTATAAACTAGCTGCCCATGTGCAAACCTCATCAAGCCGCCCCCTCATTTGATCTTCCAAAAGAACGCCCTTGAAGCACGCATTCAGAAAATAATTTTGGGATGGGTCTTCTTTCTCCGGGTCCTAACCTCTCTAAATGCCGCAATGTTAAATGAGTATTGCCTTTAGTATGAGTATTGTTTCGACTGTTTTCAGACTATGACTATTGACGTATATTTTAACTATGCGATTTAAGCAGCTTCGATTTCTTCTGATATCGAAGCTTTAACACGTATTTTTGATAGCTTTTTAAATATAAAATCGTTTCGGGAAGGGTTCGAGCCCCGTGATCTCTTCCCTTGAATACATCCCAGTCCTTGCTGCTTTTTGAATATTCTAATGTAAAGAACAAATTATGCCGATTCGTATCTTTTATGATAATCGCAAAAAGAACCTACTAGGACATATAAGTATGAAATAAATATCGAGAAATCTATTGCTGGGCGTGTTTAAAAAGTTGGAGGCATACTGCGCCTGTCTTGGCCGCCCCTATTTTTCGACGAGGTGCAAGTGCACACGCAGCACACCATTTAGATACGTCACTGTGCACGAAACCTATAAAGGTTGAATATCCTCGTAGAGAAGTAAAACGTCAACAGCTAAATCAAAACACTTTGACTCAGCCCTGACTACCAGTGTGCACAAAACCTGTAAAGCTTGAATATCCACGTGCAGAAGTAAAGCGTCAACAGCTAAATCAAGACACTTCGATTCATAATTGTAAAATAAGATATAACAAAATTATACATGTGGCATAATTATTTTTTCAATTATAATCCATAGATACATCAAATAACAATATTTCCTCCAGTAATGCGATAAATATTTTTTAACAAAACGATTGATCACCTCTGGAGAAAAATGAAATGACTTTTCAAACACTTTATCTCTGCCACAAACCAGATGGAATGAAAAACGCGCTCCTAGAACTCAGAAACGTCATGATCTCGGATTTCCTTCTCATGCGACATCGTTAAGAAGACGTTACGATAACCCTAAAAAATATCGATCACTGTTTAGTGATAAAACTAAAATTGTTGTTCCCAGCAACCAAGCCCTGATAATGTCTCTCGGGACAAGGATTTTAATGGAACACGCTCAATTTTCCTAGAACGAGTAACGATTTTACACCGAAAGTTTCATTTTTAAATTTCATCGAAATGGATGTTTTCACATTCCAGATACTCGTAGTTCTTAAACAATTTTTCTCGGAAATCGATTCAAAGCATCGAGTCGTTACTTTCCGAATGTTTTTTTTCAACACCAACGTGAAGCGTTGAAAATTCTGATGGCAAAATTGAAATGTGAATAAAATAAAGTATTTTGTATGACAATAATTTGATATTTTCTTAAGTTAAAAAATCTACGAATAAAATCTTAACTAAAAGGGCCGAAATTTAGTCATAGTTGATTTTTTTTGGCATGTAGTTTCAATTTATATTTCTTCCTATATAACGAATAAAATATTTAAGAGTAATTAATAACCGAAATTTCAAAGAAAAGTAATTTGAGAAGAAAATTCACGCAATAAAATTTTACAATACAAACAGGGTGTTTCAAAACTTCCTGCGGAAACTTCAAGGAGAGGTAGTAAACACAAAATTAAACTGCATTCACATGGGAATGCAGTTTAATCCGTAAGTGTCATCCGGATGTGATGAAGCGTTCATTAAGGCGCAGAAATGAGAGTCAGTAATTTAATATTTTTATAAGCCATAGTCTTACAGTTTGATGGTAGCTCTACACTTAAAATTTTGTAGTAGGTATTCAAATTTGTAACCACAAACAGTATGCTAGCCTGACAGCGTAGACGCATGACTTACCGTACAAACTGGCCAACTGCCGTGCTTCCGAAAAGCGCCCTCGAGCAAATCCAGGTGACGAGAGGGGACCTTGATTAGTGTAAGAACACGGTTTAATTTTGTGTTCCCTTTCTAAAACTTACAAATTTAAGGGGAGAAACCCTTAAATTTGTAAGTTTTGAAACACCCTACAGATGAAAAATCTTAGTATATTTTATTTACGCCAGTTCTGTCTGAAAAGTCAAAACAAAGCTAGGTATAGTGAGACTGCAGCCGACCGTGGGTCAGTTGATTTCTGAATAAGTATGAAAGCGAGTTTGGGGAAGGCTGATGTACACAAAAGCATGATTGGCGATCGACGTGGATGTTCCCCCTGCAACTCGTTATCAATGCTATCGCTTTGGCATCAAATGATACACTTAGAACCAGAATCCGCGATAAAGACGCCAATTGTGGAAGGTTTACGTTATCACCAGTTCCCTAATTTTACTAATAGACCCGTTCAAAACCACGTGATTCAACTGCCTTCTCCCGGGAGCGCAACTATAAATAAAAGGTGCCTATAAGTGGCTTTGGTAAAGAGAGTCGAAGGGTCACTAGAAAGAACAAACGAGTTTTAAATACTGATAATGTCTGGTATAATTCAAATGTTAAAGATACCGTACAATTAAGGTGAGAGAAATTGTCTTTTTGACTTAGGGTATTTTGATTCGTATCTACTTTCTGGTATTCAAACAAGATCTTTGTTCAACTATCAGGTTTAGTTTGTTGTTCTAGCATCATTTTTGCTACATGACGGTTGGGCCATCAGCTTTAGCCATTTTAGTTTCGTTTAATACTACAGTTAATTTCATAACGGTACTGGTGTTCATTGTCTGTCTACCACGAGAGTTGTTCCCAATGCCAAATCTGGGTGGTGGCGGTTGCTATAGAAGAGGGCTTGTTCATTTTGAGTAGGGGCAACTCTAGGGCATGACTTAATTTTATTATTTTTCGCGAACGTTGGCGTTGGAAAGAGGAAGTTTACTGTTCAGATCTTTTCAGCGAAAATCTTAACAAATATTCCAAATTGTTATTTAGTGTGCCAAAGTTACAAACTTGAATACCTTTCTTCAAGCATCCCCTATGGAAATTAGGATAAGGTTCGTTTCTATGGCAACAGAAAGGGCATACTTTGTGTCTGGGGCAGTTGTCGTGGTGACAGACAGTACGCACTGAAGCAAATTATTTAGAATACTTACATATTAAGCAATAGTTCCCAACTAGATTTGCTAAATAATAATTGCAACGGTAAATAGTCATTGTTATACTCCAGTAGGCGATATACATTTTAAATGGATCATCATAGCGGAGTATATCATTTACGTTGTTACCCCTTTTTCATTTTTATTGTTTAGAAGTTTCATACATTTTATTTTGGCTAAAAAAGTGAATCACACAGACTGGAAAGACTCACTGAATTTTGAAAGTCACAAACGACATCAAATTTTGAAATAACTAGCAGACTCGAACATAGTATCTGTACTAGTTCTTAACTGTTTATATTTCATTTAAATCCAGTTACAATGAATATGTGCATCCATATGTGCATTTCATTCCAAAGGAAGTAAAATTAATCACGAATATAAAGCAACATTTCTTGTACTTCTTACTAATCTTCCTTATTCTTACTTCCCATGAAGTACATGGCAAAAAGTGCATCAAATAAATCTGAGGTGCCATACTTCAGTCATGTTACAATAATCTCCTGAAGATCTACTTAGTCCAATTAGTCAGGAAGGATGCACACATAACGTTCACCTGTCAGAAACGTTTGTAGATGTACTAGGGGTGCCATTGAATCCCTATTAAACAATCCCCATACCATTGCGGAGCCACCACCAACTTGTTGACATGAGGGATCCATGGCTTCATAGGGGTTTTCTCCAGTTGGATAAGCGACTCGTCAGACCAAGGTACTTTTTTTCAGTCATCAAGCGTAAAGTGACGTTGTTTCCGTAACAATCGAGGCACATAGTTGTGTGTCCAGTATTCATCAAGGGTAACCGAGAGAGGGGCGCCGGCTCCTAAACTTCCCTAAAGCCTATATCTCTGAGGAAACATTGTACAGTTCATACACTGATGTTTGTTGAGGGCCCACATTGAATTCCGATGCTATTTGAGACAGTGTCGCATGCCTATCGCGTGAAACGATCCCTGCTAGTCGACTCTGGCCACGTTAACCCGAAGTCTTTTTACAGCCACAGTGCTGTCGCAAGTTAAAGGTTTTTTCGAATTCTTGTACTCAATACTTGAAATGGTAGTACTTGAAACTCCAAACTTCTCTATCTCCGAAATGCTATGGGACAGCGGTAACCCGGTTGGAAAAGTAACGGATTAGCAACCCGAGGATTGAGAGTTCGAATCCAACCAAAGACCGTCTTGTACAAAGGGGTTGGTGCACGTTAAATCTATCGTGGCCTCAAATGTCCTTGCGTTGGCGTGGTGTGGAAGTTTGGAGAATGGGGTGCCAACTCAGGTGCAACTTCGTCATCTGACCGTGGTTCAAAATTACGTGGTGTTGCCTCGGATTTTTTCCTATGGGTTTGATCCTGGACCGCCGCCAATAGCTCATGTGTTGCTCCAGTGCGACGTTAATTAAATACCTACCTACCCGAACCCATCTCACAATTTCCAACTGTTAAACAGCACTGGAAATCGCTTAAATCGTGGTAAGTCGCCGTTCTCACAACAGAAAGGCACGTAGGTGTGTGTCGAGTATTCATCAGAAATACTGGAGTTGGGCGTTGGCTCCTAAAGTCCATATCTTTTAGGGAACGTTGCAGTTCTTACCGTGATTGTTGAGGGCACAGCATTGAATCCCGATGTTATTTAAGGCAGTGCCGCATGCCTATCGAGTGAAACGATAATTGTTAGCCAAAGCTGGTCCTTTTTATAGCCACAGTGCTATCGTAAGTTGCAGGTTTTGTCGAATTCTTGTAGTAACGGTACAACCTTGAAATGGTAGCACGTGAAAAAAATCCAAACTTCTCATCTTCCTCCGAAATGCTATGATCCATCTCACGAGCCCCAACTATTAAACCGCGTTGAAAAGTGCTTAAATCGTAATAAGTTGTCGTTTTCACGGCGGAATAGCTCTAGATGCTTCCACCAATGTCTATCGCTTTATATACGCACTGCAGACGCAGCCAATGACGCGCATAGGTGTTGTTGCTATGTATTTTGCATAGCCTCGTCTGTACCAGGTTTTTTATATTTCAGTGTATATCCAATTGTTGCTATTCATCAATATACAAATACTGTCGATTTCTGTGCTAGTGAAATATATGTAGATAATCTGAAGTAGGCGATATTGACTTCATGAAATAATAAAAGCAAAATATGCCATTGTTAACGTATGATATCAGTACTTTTTATCGGTATCGTTTTCCTCAAGGGCCCCCAAAGGCTTCATCTTTTACCACGACTAGGCAAGCTTCCCATCAATCTGTCCAAAAGCTCATAAATTGTCAGCCATGTGCAGAAGGTAACCACTTGAGGGTGACTGGGACTTTTCGAGTGGCGGGGTTTCGTTTCAAGTGGTTTCAAATTTAGCCACTGATTAAGAGGGAGGCCAGTTTGTCATCGTAGGAGCCTCGCACATTATCGGTCGCAGAGGGAAAACGGAATGCATGAGAGTTCTCTAGAGTGTATAATCTATACGTACATGAAAGGAAATTTTTAGAGTTTCTCTTGAGTGTGGGATGAAAAACGGTTTTATGAATTAAATCATTTTTATTTGTTCACTGGAGCTCGACAAACCACAAGTGGTGTCTACTTGCAACACACGTTTCTAAGGAATAAAAATCTATGCTAAGGGTGAAGGACGAAATTTTTTTCTAGTTTATCGCTTGGAGTGACAGTTTAATTGAATGACACTGAATATTTAATTTCATGCGTTAAGTAAAATCTAGATTGCTGAATCTTCGGTCAATCTAAGAAACGAAATTAATTCTGAATTTTGTATGTGAAAGTCCAATGAGATCTGATTTTTTTAGTTACATCCACCAATCACGTCAAGGTATGAAAGCTATAATAGAAAAAAGGTCCATTGTTTTCTTGGTAATACTTTCTGAAAGAATCGAACCATTGGAAAGTATTTTTGTCCACTGTATTAAATATTAAAAAATAACAATTACTAAATCAGCTGTTACCAAAAATTTACATCACCTCTTTTCCTATCAGTTAGAATTGTAAATGCTATATTTTTAGACCAGTCAAGAAACAAATTTTAATACATGCTAATTTTAATATTTTGCTGCATGACTTGTGTTTTTTGCCGTAGAGCGCTCTGGGATACAATGACCTATTATGGTACGATAATCGCAGTTAAAAGCTATCCTATAAAAGTTCAATATTTTTTAAAGTTAACAATTTAAAAACTTTTTAACTGAGTTTCACTTTTCTAAGAAGCGTTTATGGCAAATGTTAAGTAATTTGGGATGGGTGTGTCATGGCAGCTGAAGTAACATGAAGTGATTCCTTCCTAATAGAATAAAGCAATACAAAGAATGGCGTCACAGAAGGTAAGAACGCAAAAAACAGCAAGTCGTTATAGCAGACTAAAGAAAGTAATGTGCATTCTCTTTTTTTTTTCACAAACAAAACATGCGATGCTCTGAAAAACGAAATGATTATGAACGAACTCAGTCTAACAGACTAGATGGAAAAGATTTCTGGACAAAGGAATACAATTTCTACCGCTTCAATCTGAGCACTTAAAAGCAAGTATTTACCAGCACTTTGATAGCATTCATCCAACAGCCCCCTCCCAAAGCGTTTGTGTAACTAAATCTCAACCCAACCCTCCACATGAAACCAGCAGCGTTCACAAAAATGAAAGGAAAGAATAAGTGGAATAAATAGCACAACCGAAAACCCCTTCATGTCAGACTAAAAATACGCACCAACCTCTCTAAAACGAAAGCCTTGTAAATGCAATCGATCGCTAAAAAGGACGCAAAGACAAGCAACTCTTTTGATCCGCCTAATGAACAAAACGGTGGGAAAACAAAGATACAAAGTCAAACACTTTTCTCAATGGACGGGGCAGGGCACAAGGTAGCAATTGTAAATGCCGTCTCAGAGAGAAAACAATACAGCGTTTTCACAAATACATGACCTTGAACGTCACCGTTGTGAAAAAGGGCCCCTTGTTGTTCTGTCCAAGGTGACACGTACCCATTTCATAATATGTCCCGCCACAATCGAAATGGATGCTAATCTCCTTCTATGATCTCAAAGTAAGTGGTAACTAATGGAAGTTTTTCTGTTGGGCAGAAACTTGTATGGATTTGCACCGGATGGGCCATTATGATTCACAGCGAAATACTAACAATGGTGTCTGAGCGAGATAAGAGTTTCGATGAGTTGAGAAATGCAAAAATTTGTTTGTGAAAAGGGGAGAGGTGGGTTAGACCAGGGGGATGCCTTAATGAATAAATGGTGCTGCCCGACCGTGAGAACAATTAAATCCTTAATAAATGGAATATACTATCACGAAGTGTCAACGATTGACACCGCTATATATCGTGATGATTACTAATGCTATTGATGCGTTAAATATTAATGTTAATTTTGTTCGCACAAAGATTTTAATCTCAATAATAAAGAACCCACATAATTAATTGCTGGATATAATATCCACGAGTGAATCAGTAAGAGTGAAAGCGATAAAAATAATGAATCTGATTTTGCTTCAAGTTGATTGGTTTTAGGTTTAATGGCGCAAGAGACATGTTTGGCCAAGCTGCCTGTGTCAAGCAAAGGTTTTCCTTCAGGGAACATTTTGGAGCCGTAGCTGAATTCCGACTTGCTACTGGTCACGACTGCCTTGCTAAACACCAGCATCGCACATATATTCTATCTTCAGGGGATATGGATCGTGCACACCTGCTTTGATGTTCGTTCTCTCTTCAATGTGGGAGACATAACGGGAAACAAGAGACCGAATGGGGTCCATAGACTCTTTCTTCTGTTGCCATTTGCTTTCATTTGTTCTATTGTTTGGCGTCAGTAATTCTTATATAATTATCCCCCACCATCGGAAATTACAAAAAAAATTTGTGGTGTAAGTTTTGTTACCCCATCAACACATCAAATTAAGGATAATGAAAAAGTTTGTGAAGAATCCGGCTAGAATTTATTTCTGCTTAGAAAACTATTTTCAGCCATCATTTTCAGATGTTAAATTGACAATCACGTCTTATTCCTGTTATCACCTTTTGGTAATTTTTACATTCGTGAATTCAAGTGTGAACCACCCATGAAGAGTAAAATTAGATGAAAATCCCATTCTCCAAACATCCACACCAAGCCAACGTGAGGACATTTCACTCCGGTTGCTAATCCGCTACTCTTCCAACCGGGCTACCGCGGCCCGTTACTTCTCTTGAATTTGTAAGAATACAAAGTTTATTTCTTATATACTTTTAGTAGTCGTCTGGCTTACATTGTTTTGGAGAAACCCAAATTTAAATAGAGTTATTGGGATTTCATTTAAAAAATTATCTTATGAAGTGCAATGTTTATTAAAAAATGTTTGTGTTCGCGACTTTACTCGCAAAAATATCTTCAAGCCGAAGTACACCATTGTACCAAGAAATAGAAGAGAAGACTTGATCTGAAGTCATTTCTTTCGAAGCCTGGATCCGAGTAATAAAATGCATCAGAAGTCACACTGAGTCTCTACAGACTTAAAATATTGATAGCTCTGTCAGAAACAGAGGACTGGGAGATCTTTATGCTTTGTAGAACGTTGTCTTTCTCCCACCTCTCGTTGTAATAGTTTTCTCCCAGCTTTTTTTCCTGATAACTTGGAAGGATTTACATAAATTATACAAAGAATGTCTGATACCTGCATAGTTCACGCTATTATTATTGTTGGACAGCTTTCCAATTCACAATATCAAATTTAATTATCAACAGACCTACGTCTAGCATCTGAACTAAACCTTTTTAATTGTTTGCATCTATTGATGACATAGTGTGTTTGCTTAATTTCATATCTTATTTCAATCTATTTATAGTTGATTTAGCATCCATATTCACATAGATTTCGAACCTCCAAATGAAATAAAATTATCCAAAAACATATCACAGCATTTCGTTTACTTTTATTGGTGGAAATTCGTATTTCCAATAAAATGCATTTCAAAAAGCACACTTCGAATCATGTTACCACAATTAGATTCTGAACGTCTAATTCAATTATATTTAATTCCCATGTTCAAAGATGATTCGGTATTTTTTTACGCCAGACCTATTATCGCTCATATGTTCTTTTCTGCTGTTATTTCTACCTTACAGATTTCTCATTGCTTTCTATTAAATAAGATTGCTGAAGAATTTCATTAAAGTGGCAAGATCTTCCGCATAGTTTTAGCAATACTTTGCCGCTTTGGAACTCAAATCAATCACACCTAAACAAAGCTGAAAAGTTAACGAATTAATCCCGTAGCGATCCATTTTATATTGTGTATATCCGTTTGTTAATTTTCGACAGTAAACAAATATCGTCAATTTCTATGTCATGTACGTCAGTGGAATGTAGTAATTTACTACAAAAATAATAATACACATACATATATCTTCCAGAAATTGATTGTGAGAAGATAGTTGGTTTTAGTTGATTTGGGTATAGTGGGCATAACGCTCAACAATGAACAAGCTGCTCCAACAAATGCTACAAGAGTGCAAATAAAATCCAAAACAGATTTTTAAAACTATAAAATAAACAATCGAAAATTTAAAGGTAGATTTAAAACGTGTAAGTACACAACTTGCAAAGCAAAATAAAAATATAGAAATAAATTAATCCCACATATGAAAACAGAAATTTTTTAAAAAACATATCATCATAAAATATAAAATGTAGTTAAAATACATTGATGGAATAGATACAAGGATTCATTTTAAAATATCAATAGGTGTAGGATAAAAGATTAAATGTACAAAAATAGGTAAATCACCCTTAATAAAAAGGAATTATTAATAAACCATCGAGTCCAACAAAGGGATATACACCTTCTGTACGAGTATTAACAGGGCCTATACGCTTGAGGACCTGAAGCAGAACTCTTAATGCATTACTCAGTAGATGATGGTTAGATCTCTAGCCGGTGAACCGATCAGCCGCTTAATGTACGCGGGACCTATACCCCGTTTACCTGAAGTGTGCCGAAGCAGTGTGTAGGGACAGTATGTCACCCCTCAACACCTTCCCACATCAACAAAAATGTCGGTGTGGTGTATTTTGTTTTGAACCTGAAGTATATGACTTCAATTCCATAAATTAATTCTCCCATTACATAACATACCTCTCAAATTCTGATCACTAATAACTAAGACAATAGATACAATACGACTTGTAATTACATTACTAAATTTAAAGAAAATTCTGATTTAAATTTCACCAATTTTCTTAAATTTTTACATTCAATGTTTCCTTTATGTTAAATATTAATGCTCTTCTTGTAAGGGCATACAGGGGATAAGTCCCCGATCCAGAATCGATCACCAAAAGTTATGCACTTTCGGCCGAGGCTAGTAGATGTGGTAGGGCCACCTCTTGACTACGATTCGATTCGATGAGTGCTTTTTAGTTTTGTACTAGTGAATATTTATGCCTATTACGCCTCTAAATCAATATTTTTAATTTAAAATTCTACCTCCTTATGTAAATTCCTTTAAGTTTTATTCTCTTCCTGATGTGGAGATGATCTGCTTTGCAGCGGATGCTCCGAAAGTGATAAGTCCCCGATCCAGAATCGATCACCAAAAGTTATGCACTTTCGGCCGAGGCTAGTAGATGTGATAGGGCCACCTCTTGACTACGATTCGATTCGATGAGTGCTTTTTATGCCTATGAATACTAGTGAATATTTATGCCTATTACGCCTCTAAATCAATATTTTTAATTTAAAATTCTACCTCCTTATGTAAATTCCTTTAAGTTTTATTCTCTTCCTGATGTGGAGATGATCTGCTTTGCAGCGGATGCTCCGAAAGTGATAAGTCCCCGATCCAGAATCGATCACCAAAAGTTATGCACTTTCGGCCGAGGCTAGTAGATGTGATAGGGCCACCTCTTGACTACGATTCGATTCGATGAGTGCTTTTTATGCCTATGAATACTAGTGAATATTTATGCCTATTACGCCTCTAAATCAATATTTTTAATTTAAAATTCTACCTCCTTATGTAAATTCCTTTAAGTTTTATTCTCTTCCTGATGTGGAGATGATCTGCTTTGCAGCGGATGCTCCGAAAGTGATAAGTCCCCGATCCAGAATCGATCACCAAAAGTTATGCACTTTCGGCCGAGGCTAGTAGATGTGGTAGGGCCACCTCTTGACTACGATTCGATTCGATGAGTGCTTTTTAGTTTTGTACTAGTGAATATTTATGCCTATTACGCCTCTAAATCAATATTTTTAATTTAAAATTCTACCTCCTTATGTAAATTCCTTTAAGTTTTATTCTCTTCCTGATGTGGAGATGATCTGCTTTGCAGCGGATGCTCCGAAAGTGATAAGTCCCCGATCCAGAATCGATCACCAAAAGTTATGCACTTTCGGCCGAGGCTAGTAGATGTGATAGGGCCACCTCTTGACTACGATTCGATTCGATGAGTGCTTTTTATGCCTATGAATACTAGTGAATATTTATGCCTATTACGCCTCTAAATCAATATTTTTAATTTAAAATTCTACCTCCTTATGTAAATTCCTTTAAGTTTTATTCTCTTCCTGATGTGGAGATGATCTGCTTTGCAGCGGATGCTCCGAAAGTGATATGTCCTATCCTATACTAACTACTAGGATCCCCTTTTAAAGGGACACAGGTCTCCACGCAAGGCAAACACGTAGGTGATATAATCCCCAAGAAGAGCTGAAAGCAACAGTGACGAAAAAGCTTCTCAATGAAGCTCTCACCTCCGAAGAGGCGACCATAAAGGAGGAAAAAATAGCAAAAGACAGAAGAGCAGGAGATGAGTAAAGCTGAAAGAGGGCAGATCACTAGGGGACTTTGGGATCCCGTGTTTACTTGAAAGCAAATCCTCAAAGGGGAAGTTGAGTTCGGTCAAAGAAAATAAATGAAAGAAAATAAATGCTGGTATTTAAATTACTAGATTCTCACCCAAGCATGAGTATATCTGAAGGGAAAGACTAAAATAGTCAGACACGAGGGGTTTGAGACATTAAAAACGGAAAGATACTTACTATTACATATAGCCCCCTCGAAAGAGAAGTTTCACAAAAAGATTTTTCCAAATAACAAACAATTTAATTAAACTCGAGCAAATCATGACAATCAAATAAAAACTATGCCATACACATTTTAATAAAGATATGAACGAATTCGTCACATTTTAAATTGAGAAAATGAAAATTTATATTTTCCATTTGTGACACTTTTCCCGAAAAAGGTTTCGGGAAAAGTAGTAATGGAGTAGCAATGGAGAAAAGTAGCAATCCGAAATATATCTTTTAATTGATTGCCTATATTATTAGCGCTTGAATACTTGTTCTCACTTGGGTTTATACACGATGTTTTATAAATGATCGTATTTTGTAGTTAATTTTGTCATTTATGCATATAATTCAAGCCTCAGTTTAATTATATTAAAACCAAGAAAAACTTCTTTGTCTGGGAAAATACTTTTCTTTTGAACTAGATAATGTTTGAAATGTAGATGAACGATTTGAAAGATAGGTTGGTTGAGTTTCATGGCAAAAAGACCATATTTGGCCAAGCTGCGCCAAGCACAAGACAGCGTCTAAGTTATGGACATACAGCCATATTTGAAAGAACGGAAACGATTTTTCAGTTGAATTGATAGAGCACAGAAAATGCGGGCTGAATAAATAGATTTTGGAAGCAATTTACTTTTTTCATCGAACGGTATTTCCTAAGCCTTATACTAAAGTAAAGTGAAAATATTTTCCTAGATTTTCAGAGAGCCAAATAAGTTCTATAAAGATTTTTTTAACTATATTTTACATAAAAGTTTATTTTTAGCATTTGTGAACACAACTAACCAGATACCTTCTCAATAATTAACAGCAAAAGTTAAATAAAAACGTATTTGCTAACAATTTCAAAAGTGAATAAAAGTGCTAACATTCGAAATCGTTACATGCAGTATGGAAAGTTTTCTGTCTTTTATATGTTTGTCTGAAGCAGCAAAAACTCTCAAACGATGATTTCAGGCGTCATAAAATTTGCACAGCTTATTCTGTCTGGAATTCCTGAGTAAGCGGAACTATTTTTAGATCACTACGTCGTTCCAATAGAACCATAGAAATAAAATTGCATATGGAATATTACGTAAGAGACTAATTTTTAATCAAACTCGAATAAACACAAAACGTTAAATGCTGTTACGAGCCTAGCAATCGGAGGAGGAAAATTAGAGGCATACGAAGCTCGAAGCCAAAGCTCAAAAAATTGTTCGACCACGCAACGAAACTGCCGAGAAAAGAGAGGCACGACTTTCTGAAACAGCAAAAACACTCAGGCGAAATCGGGTAGTAAAACTAGCAAATGAAAAATTTAAATATAACACGCCAGAAGTATTACTTTTCTCAGTGGAATGCATTACAAACATCAAATACTGAACATTTCATTGAATCATATCTGATGTGCTTACATCTTATGGTACTAATACCTTACATTAAAATATTTTAGCAAAAATAAAACGGTAATAAATATTTGATGACAATAATTCTCTGGTGTGCAAACAATGTGCGCAATAATAACAAATTAATACATTTTTGTTATGAAATATTCCTTTATTTGAAAATTTAACCAGGACGTTTCTAATCATTTTACTCGGCACAATACCTATTTAAAATTCATGCACTGATAATAAATTGATTGATTTAAATATTTAGAACAATGTTCAAGATTGGAACAAATTTTAAAAAATGCTTTTCAAATTAAATTAGTTTTATAAAATTCAAGAACAGCCGACAGTGTGTTTTCGTGCTAAAATCGATGCTTTCAAAAACAAAAGAATAAACTTCATTTAAGAAAATTGAAAATGGGAATGTCTTAATTCAGTTATATATATTTAGTCGAAAACTTTCTCAGATTTCAATTCCAACAGATTACTCTTCTAGAAACTCAAACGCACTAGAATAAAAAAGATTTTCGATTCTAAAAATCTTCATGCATATGCTGAGATGGTACAAAGAAAAAATGCATATAAAACATCTTAGGAACACGAAAGGTTTTTCTTACTTCTCTTCTTCTCCAAGCCTGATATATCTCTCTACCATGAATAAAGTTACTCCGAACCCAAACGAGACGAGAGCGAAAAACTGAAATCTCTTTTGGATTAAATAAGCCGAAAGAGATTTAAAACTTTCGAAGAAGTGAGAACAGGAAGAAATAAAGCAGAGAAAAAACAGAGAAAAGATAATAACGGTGAAAAGTTTAAAAACAAGAAAAGAAAACAGTTGGTGACAGAGGTATGCTAAGAATCGAAAACCCGAAACCTGACGTAAGCAATATTGTACTCCATGCCTGGGAGGAAGGGGAATATTTAAGAAAAACGAAAGAAACGAGATATAATCTGTGAAGCTGAAGTGGGCACATAAAATAAGCCGTTTACTCGCAAATATATTAAAAAATCCGGGGAATGGGAAAATCTTGGAAGAAAACTGGAGCAGAAAATCGAACGGGGTGTCCCAAGCTGTTACTTTGCTAAGCGTGAAAGTCTTGTTCGGAGAAGTAAAATGGCAAGGACAGAAGTTGGAAAGCAGAGAAATAAAAAGATTCATCTCAAGCAACAATAGTTGTCGCAGCATTCTGTACGATTCAGTCCCGTAAAATGTAGGGTGCAGAATTCTTTGGAAAGGCACGCATCAGCAAATCAGAATCGCATTTGAGATTGATTTCAAATCTAAAAACTGCTGTCAGTTTCTGAAAAAGGGGCAAACATGCCGAGTGTGGCCAGTAACGTATTTGGCACATAAATAAAAAATGCGGTTGTTTTATTAGAACTTCTTGGCTATTCTTCGAAAATAATCAAGATCCAATGTCCCAACTTTGTCATTTTAGATGTATCGTTATGTAACAGATCTGGTCGAGCGGTACACTAGGTATTATAGTGGTGAACGCAGAGAGGAACGCAATATTGGAATAAATTATTTATTTAACCCTTCTGGTGGTTGTCTACGAGGTATCTCGTCAAACCGACAAAATGACCAGATCTTGATGGACGAGATATCTCGACGTAACAAGAAAGCATCAGATCTTGATATCGTTATCATCGAAAAATCGGCAATATATTGATTACGAGATATCTCGTCATTTGCAAAATTGAACAGATCTTGATGAACGAGAAATCTCGTCTAAACCACTTGGAGGGTTAAGTAACTATGTTCAAGGCACTGTTTACGCAAACTGTACGGACATCGCTCCGTCTACTGCCAAACCTCCGTTCTAAAATCTAAAAAACTGCAATCCTTTCTTTATTTGAGACCAGGCGCTGGTAGATTAGTTAGCATATTATGTTTATTGAATTTTGATGAAAGTTGCTTTATATTTTTATCTGGCTAGTTATTCATTGAACCAGTCGACACCTTCATATGGAATCACCTCCGTACAACGGAGCACACCTTACTCCTATTCTTCTCCCCTCATGTCCAAGGTTCCCAAATTTTCCGATTCCTCTAGACCCATGGAGCCCCCTTGTGAGGAAGTGATGTAAATCCTCACACATTACTTGACAGAACTTAACAAAAGAAATCAAACTTTTCATCTGTTTTTAAAGTCCATTGCTTGACGTTGTCTGTCATGTTTGGCGCATCTTGGGCAGTCTGACCCTTGTACCAGGAAAGCCAATCACCCCATAAAGACATGTAACGAAATATTTCCCATTAAGGAGCAATAAGAAGTAGCATGACTAAAAAGAATGGTACCTTAACAGAAATCTTAACCAAAGGCTAAATCTTGCGAATTTGATGCCTCCGTCCCCATAGACAACAGGATAAGACTTCAAAGAAGTCTTTCTTCAAGTAGGATTAAAACAACAAAGACGTTTTTTTTGCTAGTAACTATTTTCGAGGGAAAGGGGGAAATTTTCATTTGAGAACATCTTATTGATGGAAAAGGAACGGAAAGGCGAGATTTTAATTTTAAAAAATCAGGAAAACTTATTTGTTCTTCCTTAGGTAGCTCAGCGAAGCAAAAGAATGTGATATCAAAAGTTTTAACAATGCTTTAAATTAAAAGTCCCATTTTAATCCTGAACTTTTGATTAAGAAACTCATTAAGCCTTTGAAATGCATAGTGCTTAATTCCAGTTCGGAGAAACTGGGGCCATCGTTAGTTCCTAATCACACAAATAGTAGTATCGCTTGAGTCATTGCAAACTTCTCTAAACGTCAAAACTTTAGAATCAAATTTATATTTCAAAGAATTTTACTTACTTCACGTAATTTTTTTATTTTTAATAATTTTACGCATAAAATAGTTAAGATTGCTGAAGAATTTTTGATATTGCAGATTCTTTCCCTTTACCCTCCTGGTGATTGTCTCGACGAGGTATCTCGTCATTAACAAAACTGACCATATCTTGGTCTCATCATCATAAAATAATCAGCATTCAAAATCTTGATCACGAGATATCTCGTCATTGCAAAATTGATCAGATCTTGATGGACGAGATATTTCGTTGAAACCACTGGAGGGTTAAACTAAGAAAACATTTTGTTTTGTTGCCAGATTACGTAAAATGATGGAACGTCTGAGATGATATGAACATGATAAATATCCTAATGGTTTTTACTTCATTGATGAATGACTTCAGAATACATAGTTCATTATACTAAACATATTTGCTATAAGTTTCAAGTAAAATAAAAAAACACTTGTAACGGTGTTATAGTTTTGAATTGACAGTTGCAATAGACCTTATTGTAGATAGCTTAGTTTTAAGATAGGAAAGGAAAGCAGATTGTCCGCATTGTAAAATTTAAAACTTCAAAATATGACTAATAAAGATTAAAATGTATGAAAAATGTCAGCTATTTCGGTGCAGTAATGTCCACCATCATCAGGACCGAAGTAAAGAGAAAACACGAATTTAAATGTGTTATCCTAGAATAGTTTAACACAGTCACTTTTTTAATTAAGCCCTTCCAGGCCACTTGTAAAGGCGGGAAGAACTGATGATGGATAACGTAAAAACAGATAAGGCTTTTCTAAAATTAACTCGAGAATAGATATCGGACTACCTTAGTTTGTTTGAAATCAAACTGGTAAGAAAACTCCTAAGTGTTGAGAATAACGGATTTATTTCTCCTTACTTTTGACACAGTGCATGTATTATTTATTGCAACCGGAATTTCAATGCTCGTTTGATTTGACCAACACTGCTCGTATCACTTGTGTAAATCCGTAAGTGATAGATTCCCCATCTGTTGTTGGTTTAATCTATGTATCTAATCTATATTGATTGTGTACTGTTCGTAAGATGCTTTAAGTAAAAAAACATTTTGATTGCGTGATACAAATGAGAAAATGGTTAAAGAACTATAAATAACTCTTTTGATGCTGCATAATTTATTATTATTATGATCGATGGAGACAAAATGAGATACACAAAGTAGAACCCAAATATGATCATGTCAATACAACTATAAAGTTAGAATTGAAACTCAACTTTAATTGGTTCTCCATGTTATTAAAAACACATTAGAAGCAAGTATTTATATTTCAAACAATGAATCTGTCAGACAATATAATGGCACGATGTAACAATACATGGTTAAAATTGGTTTCTAAATTCAATTGGGGGAACCTCAGGAGGTCATTCATGCGAGTAGGAACGTTGAATTCTTTTTGCTAATAAAAATGTTGGTAAAAATTGGTAAAGAGAGGGGTTGTAATATTTCAAGATTTAAGAGAGAAAAATCAATTTTTTGAGCACCTTCACTTTTAATTGAAAATTCCCTTTCTCTCAAAATAACTCTCAAATGACGTTAAAATATTGACATCCTTATAAGATTAGTTTTGCTGTCTTTCTCTGAAACTTCTTCACCAAAGTAGTTCTATGCTGCCTAAGAAAAAGAACCGAGTGAGATAATTTTAAATTTTCAATTTAACGTAAAATACAGATTAAAAAATACACAAACAGAGAAGGATATTTTTAAAGAACAACTATCAAAAGTGATTAAGTATCCGAACAAGCTATTAAAATAAAAAGCACAACTCCTCTGCAGAAAAGAATTATTTTCAACGAACAGTAAAAAATGGGTTTATTTCTATTGAAAATTTCACGAATTTGGTTCCATTAAAGTATTAAAAATATTTCCCTGTTTTCATTCTAATAACTTAATCTCTGAATTTGATTAGTAGAAACCAAATGAAAATAATAAAAAAATCATACGTTATTACAAAATAAAACAGATTAAAATCATTCTTAAAATTAAAGTTTATTTTCTAAAATAGACAAGGTAATTACAAATTATTAATAAGTTTTCAATGTTCAAAATACCTCAATATAAAATATTTAAATGCTTAATTTATTTCGTATAGAATGAGAAACCTTTTCCTTTAATGAGTAAATTAGATCTGCATAATGCTTGTCATTTATTCCTCAAAACTAAATTAATCTCTTGTGGATTAATAAGCATATGAACCTACGAAATAGAGAAAAAAAAGAATGCAATTAAAATCAACGTCAACGAATAAGGAGCAATAGATCTTAAAAATAATCAACTAAATGCAGATTACTTTGCCATAAATGAGGCTTACATACCAACTAATGATGTAGAGACTTACGTAAATTTGCGAAAAATGAAAATTTTCGCTCTATACCTTGGAGAGATGACTCTAATTAGCTGCATGAAATAACCGAAAATTAGAAGTGTTGGCGGTGTTTAAAAGTTTAAGGCCATCACTAAGTGAATTTTTATTTCACTGATTTTAAATTAGAGAAGATTTCACGAAACCTTCAAATTTGAACAAACTCTAATTCTAAAATTCAACTATCGAGATAATTAGTAACCGGCTTTTCTCAATGTACGAAGATTTTCAGAGTACAAATTTATTAAAAATAAAGACAACCAGTTCCAGAGCGTGGCGAAAACATTCAAAATTATATGACAGTAAAATTAACCAGCGTTGTTTGGTTTCATCAGTTCAAAATAAATTTAAAATGATTTAACCAATTGTCTCTTTTAAAGAAAAGAAAATATAATTTTATCATCTGGTGGTTTACTCACAATCAACATTTGAAGAATATTTACAGTTGACTCGACGGTAGGTAAGTAGGTAATTGAATTTATGTCACACTGGAGCAATACAACAGTTCACTCGATAGGAATTCACATGTATGCACGCTACATAAATTATGTAATGATAAATTTGTCCCAATTCCGATGTTATTCAATTTGTGGCAAATGAACCACGAGTACTACATTATATTGCTCAAGATAATACGCAAATGTTCAAAAATATGCTTTTCGAATGGAAAAATGCAGTTTTTCTCCAAAATAATTTTATTTTTCTATTTTTAATTTTAA
The DNA here is from genome assembly GCA_933210815.1 of Meta bourneti. Classification (NCBI taxonomy): domain Eukaryota; kingdom Metazoa; phylum Arthropoda; class Arachnida; order Araneae; family Tetragnathidae; genus Meta; species Meta bourneti. Next base: position 70,636,734 of record OW119929.1, on the reverse strand, counting down.
AGAGGATTTATAAGAAAATTAAAATCTTTCTAGGAGAATGCAGTGAAATGAAGATATCGCGTAGACGCACATTCTGATTACGTGATTCAATGACAGGTACTGATTATTGGATACTAGGTTATACCTGTTTTTATTGTTTTGGGATGACCAAAGAAAATTAATTCCATTTCACAAGGTTACAATATAAACTAATAGTTTTCACTGTAATAGGCAGAATAAAAACATCTCTGCGAACAACTGAAGGGGTTTATGATGGTAAATGTGCTTTCACGGAATGTAAACACCAAGATTTTTGCACTTTTCATCCAAACCATGTTGCAGCAGCTGTCTTCTCGCCTGGTACTTTTGAAATTAATCTACCAAAAGAAAATATATATAAAAGTTGTCCCAAAAGTAGATCACGACTTTATTGATCACTGGGATAGAAATGTGTCATACCACACCACAGGCGGTGGGGCTGAGTACAACACGTTTTAAACGGGGAAAACTAATAAACTGTTCTGTACCATTTTCACCTCCTGGAGTGATTTGACTTAGTGGTGTGGGGAAGTTTCAAAGTAGTTGAATACAGATTTACGGAGATGACCCATAATCGTTCACACAGGTCTTTGATGCAACGAAAAGATAGAACTCGTTCCATTCCCCTCTGTAAGCAGCATCAAAGATATAAATCCTGTTTGTAAATTGCATTGTTTACAAAATATATATAAGGCAAGGGTATTGCATTACAGGAAACCTATCAAAACGAAAATTGAAACTAGTCCACCCGAAAGTTGTTACTTTTTTCACTCAGTTTTTAAAACAAATTGCCAAACTGTTTTTCATGAGTGACACTAAATTCCACCTCACATACAATCCACTTTCTTAATCACAAACTAACAATAAAAATACCCCGCCATCCAACCGCTTTTTTGTGAGAGCTGTCAAAATGAGATATGAGACAAACCGTGTCTCTAATATCTATGATAATGAACTAGGCGTGCTCTATCTATATACATGTGCGTATACCATGGCTATAGAGACGAGATTCTAAAAACGCTTCGCCGGTTTTTTCCCCTATTTATTGTTCACTGTCTCCCCTGTGTTTGCTGTGAAAGGCAAATTTCTATCGATTGATGGAAAGGAAATATTTCTCTTCCGAAGATTATTATCCACCTCATGGGAAATAATAGAAATGTTCTAGACTCCATTGTTTCTGTAGCGAAGAGATTTCAAGGACGCTCTTGGTCGGCGTTTAAAATGTTGCTCAGTGTAATAAAAAAATTACAAGTTTTTGAGCATGATATACTACATTGTTTCGTTTTATGAAGGTAAAAACATTCATGAGACGGCCTTTTTTCTGAGAATCACGCGAGTATCGTAAAAAGAAAGTGGCGCAGGTGGAAAATGTTTTCGATCATTTGCACATATTAGTCTGAACGAAATTGCGTTTCAGCATCTTTTATTCCGAAGTTCGTCATTGTTAATTTCTGGAAGAACAGGGGCCCAATTTGGGGGTAGGCAATCATGTTTATTCACGACAAAGAGTGGGTGCATGTTGATTGCAAATGTGTTTTGTGGGGAAAAAAAGATGAAGAATTTCCATTGAAATATTTTTTGCAGAACATTTCACATGATTACTTAAAAAATGGCTCTACATATTTGTGTGAACGAAATAGTAGTAAAACATACAAAAGGGTCAGAAGATATGCTTAGTTTTATCAAGGGGTATCTTTGTCAGTGAAATAAACAAAAGAATATATAACGGGTTGAATAAACTCTTTAAACCAATTATATTCTAAAAATATTAATTTTCTGCAAGTGAATATTGATACCCATCGGATGCACTTGTGACAGCAGAATGTATGCATTTCCATTTTTATAACCTTTTAATCATTTGATGGGTGTACAATGTCATAATGAAGCTGATTATTTTTCTATTATTATTGCAGAATAAAAGTTTGTCATCTCCTATACCTGTAGACATTTGCGGGATATTGAAATACCTGTTTGGGAACAGTAAAGCACTTCAAACTGTCTATCAACTGGAGATAATTTTGTGTGCTCGAAATTTGCAATTGTTGAGGTGCTAATGTTGCTTTGACAATCACTCATAATTATGGAGAAAATAGTTTGCCGTTTAACCCGATAACTTAATTTAAGCAAAATTTCATTACTTATTTAATGAGAAATATCTCTGTAATTTGGTTTTAAAAAGTCCTATAAACGATTAGCTTTAGATATTTATAAATATTTTTGTTATTTTATAAATTATATTAATGATTAATTTCATATATAATTTTATAAGATTATCCAAGGTAACATTCAAAAGATGCAAACCTTCAGTTTCAAACTCAAGCCACATAACTGCGCACTATTATCTGGAAGTTAAAATCATTCGAACCAGAGTTTCAAACGATTAAAATTTTGTTTTGTAATGACAGGTAGCCATCTCCAACGGTTGAAACTTCTTTTGTAAAACAAGTTTCATATCTGAGAAATTAAAATATTTTTTAACAAAGCATGATTTTAAGGAAAGGAATTGTGAATATTGTTTAAAATTACTTTATCCATCTACACAATGATGGATTCATTACTGGTGGTATTGATAGTATTCGAAAATGTTTAGAACGGATTGTACGTATGGAAGAGCAAGTATACCGATTTTCGGCAAGAGTTAATTGATGAAACTCCTACAAATGCTTGTAAGAAACAAGAAGCTATTTTTAGAACTAAATTATATAAATATTTTTCGGTGAAATGAGAAAATAGTTATTCCGAATCATTTTCAATCCACACGGGGATTCGAAATTTCCTGGCCAAATAAAAAAGTGGTAGAGGTTTTAAAATAAATATTGTTTTGCAAAAAAAAATATACGTATATCTGCAATTGTTGCGCGCAGATACCAGAAGGCGCCGTTTGGCGCGTTTCCAAATCTTTCTTTTAAAAAACTTCGTCATCACAATGCGGATTTCGCACGTAATGAAGCATTATAGATTCCGATATGGCTGACATGCATTAAATGTAGGGGGCTGCCGACGGAAAAACTGCTTAAAGATTGTACAATGAATGCCTCCCAAATAGGCGAGTGCCGAATCGTCAAACATTAGAACGATTGCCCCCTAGCTATGTGGAAACGCAACATTTCATGACAGCAGGCATGATACGGGTCGGCCGAGAAGTTAACCCTTCAGAAGTGAACACTTAACATTCTGCGGGAGGTTGAGAGAATTCCGGGCACAAGCACACGAGCTATTGCATGTAGCCTAGGTGTGGGCCAATTCATTGCATGGAGAGTTGTCCACGCTCAACAATTCCATCCCTTCCATTTACAGACATTGAAACCAGAGGATTATCCTCTATGGGTAGAATTTCTCCATTGGTTTCTAATACAGAGCACAGTAGATCCAGATTTTCCAGCACACGGATGAAGCCTCTTTTATACGCGAGGGAATGTTTAATGTGCACAATGCTCATGTTTGGGCTCACGCCAATCAACATGCTACACGGCCACATACTCACCAGCAACGATTATGCATCAATGTTTAAGCAGGTATCGTCAACGACTTTTTGATTGGACAATATCTGCTACCACCTCGACTCAATTGGCGGATTTATCGTATATTTCTGGAAGAAACGTTGCCAAAACTAATGAACGATATTCGTGTCTGTTCACCGTCGAATGTTGTTTCAAAAGGATGGGGCGACAGCACACTTCAGCTGCGATGTGCGTAATTATTTGAATGCCACTTTTGGGGGCAGATGAATTAGCCGGGGTGAAAATGCCGCTTGACCACCACAATCACCCGATTTCTGATGGAGATACCTGAAGAGCACTGGTAAGAGTAAGCCTCGTGTACGAGATTCCCAGCGACCTCTAATGAGAACTCTGTCGCAAGAGTTTTTGTCGCTGAAATACCTGGTATCTTTAAAATATATGGCAATCAATGCGTTGACGCTGTCAGGCATATATTGCTGCTGCAAATCTCCTTTGAGGAAATACTATAAAATGAAGCAAATAAAAATTTCCTTTAAATTCTGACCAATTCCTGTGTTAGCACCTACGCGTAACAGTTCAGGACATCGTTCTTTGACAAAAAATGTTTATATTTTGATGGATGCACCTTACTACCATTTAAACTTTGTCCAAAGAGTTTCGAATCACCCTGTACATCAAACGTATTCAACCCGAGTATCGAGGGGTAATTCTGCTAGTATCTTTACAAATAACGATTCGAATCCTCCTCGCCATCTGTAGGGAGGGAACTTATTAAAAAAGATCAAAATTACTTTCGGCTCGCTCAATAATCTATATAGCCTTCCCTTTTTGCATTTAGCGAATAAAGCACCATCAACAAACAATCCTAACAGCGGCAATTTCGCAAATTTATCGCAACAGAAGGCCGAAGAGCTTCTAAAGACAGTCACTGAAAACTAATAGCCCATTTCCGGAGGCACCTTTTCTTAGAAAGGAGAAAGAGCCCTCCCCTCCTAAATTGAACACACACAGATAAATAAATGATTTTCGCAAAAACTACCCTCGAAAATCGCACCGCGGTAATCACGGTGGGGCTTTTGATCCCGCCGTCTCCAAAGAGAGTTCGAGAGGGAATTAAAGGAAAAGTTCTTTTAATCAACTTTGGGACAGAACAGCACTTCATTAGGGATTTGCAAAAGCTCCTCCTGCATAATTAAATTCAAATGAAAAGATAGTTCCTATTCATTTGAACTTTTCCGAGATTTGGTATCCCGAGGTAATAGGATACGAAGAATTGTCATGCGCCGGAACCTCAGAGTATCATTGGAAAGGGGTATGGAAATTTGCTGCTGGGGATTTTTCGCTTAATCATTCACTGGCAAATTATTATTCCAGATTTATGTTACTCAAGCATACCACTAACTTCGTCGCATTCTGTTATCCAACAGGAGGTGTATTTTTAACTTGCCTCGATGTATCATTTGTTTCAGATAACTCGTTTGTAATAAAGTTCTGCCCTTTTTAGCTTTAATAAGGATATAAGATGTTTCAGATATAAAATAAATATAGTTTTAGAATCTTCAGGGCTTGTGCAGTTCGCAAATTAATTCGCATTCAATTCGCAAATTATTTTTAACATACTTGCTAACACAAAACATCGTCACCGAATGCAAGAACTAGTAACTCAGGCAACTTTAGTTTTGGGGATAAAGGAAAAAAAACAGTTTGACGCCATTAGCATTTCATATGTACCTACATTTCTCACATAAAAAATAGATTAGACAAATAGATAATAATTCAATTCCAAATTCTGGCAGAAAGTCAAGTATACAAAATATATTACTGAAACAATGGATATACAGTAATTTAATATTAAGCGCAATCATTACGTGGCTTCTTAACCCTCGGAGGGGTTCACACGCATAACCTTTCAGCAACATGCAGTTTTCTCTGCATGACTTCTAACCAATTTTGACCTTTCTACCAATAGAAGTTTAACAAGGATTCTTTTAACCAATATACGTGGTTATTCAGTCATTATGTGCTGTGGGGTGAAAGCACTATTGGGAAATATCGTAACTCTCAGACGGCTAACTAAATATTATCGACACGAAAATTCATATTGCCAAACGTTAAAATGGTGTCTACAATTACTAAACGTTTTTTCTTTTCGTTGCTTAAGCTATCATAATTTTAAGTTATTTTGCATTGTTTTAAATAGTGATACATTCCTCATATAGCTTCAGTATTGTAAAATGATTTTTATGCGTTATTACAATTCTAAACGCAATCATAAATGAAGTACCGTTTTGTGGTAAAAATATTAAACTTGGAAAACAAGAATAGGTTCATCTCTAGTCGACGGTAGCTTTCTTTGAGCTTGGCGTTAGTTTGGAGATTTTATGGGTAATACACTCGGTTCGATTTTATGGGTACACACTCTTAATTCTTGTAAGCCCGCTCTTACCTCTTATAATCTCAGAGGCTTACCAGAATAAATGTTGGAGACTGCCTTGTTTCATCTTGGTAACGATAAACTAACGCTAATCTGTTTTTCAATTCATTTGTTCAGTTCATCAAATCTTGTAATTTTAGTTAAATTTTTCCCATTGTTCCTTTATTAAATCAACTTACTTCTGTAAGCCCCGTGTGGTACTTCTCTGGTGAACGGAGTTTGCTTTTGTTGAAAAAAAAAGTGTTCAAGGTCATACAGTCAATTAGAGATCAACACTACAACATTCCTTTCATTTAGCATTTCCTCATGATTCAATTTCAGTTTGGCGATTTTTCTTATTCAAACTCATTACAGGGTGATACATGGCAAAATTTGAACCGTATAACAACGAATTCCTTTGTACACGCGATCTCTCACAATAGCACTAAACTACTTGGTTTGGTTTGGCACTCTATTTTTTGCTTGACGAGGGCAAACTTGACCTGGACCTATGGCTTAAAGACTTGGTTACCGGTGTGAAAGCCACTGCACTCTCCGAAGATTTTCCATAATTAAGTTTGTTTCAATAAACTTTTTGGAAGTGCAGCTATCTACTTTTCCTTTCGCCGATCGCAAAATCTAGTTAGCGAAATTTTCACCCTGGATTTTTCATACTATTCTTAGCTTTTATTCCTTCACATATTCAACTACTCGACACATCTGGATCATCTGAGTTAAGAAACCATTATTTTGTGTACCTATTTATGAGAGGGTAGTCAGTATTACATACTTTGAATAGAGGCTTAACGTTCATTGAAGCCCAGAAGTCTGGTTCCCCTAATAAAAACTTAAAATTCGGTGGCAAAAAGTAATAATAATCGATAAAACCTGAACCCCAAACAATGCTTTTTTCAAAAGTAAATCTGAGAGAGGCGTCAGTTTCTATTTCAACGTCTTTGATTTTCGTAACAAAATGCCAACCGGGGACTGCTGATGTCCCATCCTTTCAGTTTCAAATGATTTACTGTGAATGGTGAATGACGTTTGTCATGTGCAATCTTAACTTCAACGCATATTTTTTCTCCTTTGCTAAGGATAGTTTCGGAACAAAATACAATTTAAACTATCAATTTTTATCTGAAAATTGAATCGTCTACATCTAAATCTAGAAAATGAAGCCTGATCTTAAATTTTCACTAATCAATGGAAAATTCAATCAATCCGATGGTTGGTTGGTTAGGATTTGAGGTGCAACAAAACTAAAATCCGATTGGCAAATACAAGTATCACGTAAAATTTAAAAAAATTACTGCTCAAATGCAGTGAGTAGATTAAATTTCTGTTTCAATACAAAATTGTACCTAACAATCGATGTTTTCAACTAAAAATATTTTTTCTTTTCTAACTATTATCTCGATGCATTTACATTTGATATGACTTTAATGTTTTGATATGCTTGATTTTCCGGTTCATTTTTTGCAACACGAGAAAGTTTATTAGACCATATGTTGTTTTGATGGATAAATGACAAGTTGTTATTTTCAAGTCCCAACATAATTTTATTGAAAAAATAAGAAAATATCTTTCCTTATCCCATTTTTGTAGGGGTCGCCATGGCTCAGTGGGTTTACCCACTGTACTACTAATCCGCGATTTGTAGGCAGAGCTGGTTTGATTCCTGTAACTTACTCTGTGTGTATTTGTCTATTCTCTTATTCTGTGAATATAAAACTGTATGTCCATTACTTGACGTTTTCTGTCTTGTGTTTGGCGCAGCTAGGCTAAATATGGTCCTTGCGCCATAAAACCCAAACAACCTATTTTGTAAATTTAGTCTTCAGCATTAAAAACACAACTACTTTCCTTTTCTAAAATTTAATACTGTCTTCGTACAAGTTGGTGATTGCTACATAAACGGGTAACAAATTATAATACGCACTAACATAAAGGTAAAAGAAAAATAATTAAGAATGCTACACTAAAAAGAAAGAATTTTAGATACGTAATATTGGCTTCTAGTTTCAACGGAGGAAATTTTTAGCTTTCTGCTTGCTAGACTGCATTTTCTCTGCAGTAAAAAGCAACAAAACAAATAACCAAGTTCACATTTTTGATTAACCCAGTAATGTTTTTGATTCTATATCGGCAATAGCTTTAAGAACAGGAGACGTTAAAGGACGATAAATCCCATAACGTCTTGATTTCCAATAGTTTTTGAAGTAATGTTTTAGGAAAAGTTTGGAGGTCTCTCCTAACCCTAGAGAAAGATCTCAAACCTAGTGGAAGAGAACTTCCAAATCAATAACCCGGAAGAAGCGTAGTTACAAGGAGGTCCAACCAAATGGTTTCCCTCATACAGAACGTCAAGTGAAATGACTTATTTCTTGATTTATAAGTGACTTTATTAAGTCGTTTTCTGAAGGAAACGCTATCCATCCGAACTAGAGTATTCTAGAAATATCTGACCGCCGATGGCGATGCATATCTGTATCTAAAGAGCGGGGCATTTCATGACAACACGGTGACATGGTAAAAATGGATAACAACGTAATATTTTAAAATACAGATTACTTCATTTATCACTGAATGTAATGGGATATAAAAAGTTACTCAAACTGAATTTCTCAAGAACTGAAATAATTTTTGGAGTACCTAAATTAGTTTTATGGTGAACGCTTATTCAAAATTATTCAAAATAATTGAGATTTAAGCGCTTTTTTATGGATTGACATTAAATAGTCTAAAAATTACAAAACGTAAATATTTAACTGTATATACTTTTTAAAGGTTTTCAATACATTTGTTTCGGAATATTCAAATCGGTGTAAAGATTAAAAATTTTAAATTTTATTTATGATGGTTCGATATCTATTATTCGTCTACTTTTACTGTTCAGTACGAAAAGGAAGTTACTGCAGTCTATAAATCTAATTTTACAGGAAACAAATGCCTTTAAATACAAGATAAATGCATATAATTTTACGAATATCTTATAAATAATCAAGGGGCCGCTATTCGTAATTCATGTTCGTTTCCTTTTATGTCTTAATAAGCAGCTCTTTTAAGTCTTATCCTATTCTATCATTCCATGATACATATACACTATATGAGAAAACAACAAACGTATACATATACAGAATTTTCTAATTCAAAGCTCACCAAATTTGTGGACACCAACTCACGATATGGAAAGGCAAATATCACCTCCCACCTAATTACCATACCTCTCACACCATTTTAACTTTGTGAATATGGTGTGGAAGAATAAATATGATAGAAAGGATAGATTAATATCTTGTTTATAATTTCAGAAAAGTTTAATACTTTCTAAAATTTTGATGTAAATTTACAAATCTATTTATCAGAGATGTTTGTGAAGAATGCGTCTATTTTCAATGCGAGTAAGTTTCAAGCGCAAAAAGTTTGATATTTGCATTTGAATTCGAAATTTCATTTTTAACCCCTGAAGGTCACGAGATTTTCGAGTAGTCCATTACTTCTTTCAGCTCACAACACACGTGATGACTAAGATCTGGATCTATTGGTTGAAATCCTTGGTAGGTAGTTGAATTAGCGTAAAATTAGAGCAACACAAAGGGCGGCTATTGGCAACGGTCCGGGATCAATCCCGATAGGAAAGATCCAAGGGCAATGCCTCGTAATTTTGAACCACGGTCAGATGACAAGGTCAACACCTGAGCTGGCACCTCACTCTCCAAACTTCCACACCACGCCGTGAGGACATTTGAGGCCACGACAGATTTAATGTGCACAAGTCTTCGTGTACACGACGGTCTTTGGCTAGACCAAGTTTCGAACTCGCAACCCGACGGTTGCTAATTCGTTGCTTTTCCAACTGTGCTACTGCTGATCTTGACCGCTACCAGTAAAATCTTGATTATTCGTGGTAATGTTGACCGAGGCCATCTCGGATAACCAGAAACTTGGATGATACGGAAGTAGTGACACAAAACAGTATACTCGAAGTACAGAAAAAAAATTTGATACTAAATGTTACTACTACAGCTAGCTACTCAAAGATTCATAAGGCAAGGAAAATCGGTATCAAATTCGGTTTTGATAACAGACACTCGGTAAATCGGAGCTCAGATAATCAAGTTCTTCTGTAATACGTTTGGATGTAATCTAAATCTACTTATCTACTTACTTTGTTTTATATTTTTTCCTTTTGGTTTAGAAATATTTCATTAATGTTCCGTACGCGAATATTTCATTAATGTGAACGAATCCCGTAGCGTTTGATCTGTTGCTTACATCCGTTTGATGCCATTCGCTAATATGCAAATAATGTCAATTTCTGTGCCACGTACGTTAGTGAAATATATATGGATATTCTGAGATGGAATCCAATTTATCTACACTATTAATGTGTGATAGTTTGTCTATTGGAAATCTATCTTCGTCTCAACCACAGCACGTAGAGATCTGAGAGAGGTGCCAAAATACGCAGAATAAACTGGGAGAGTTATTCCGCCCCTTTAAAATTTTCAAAAATTTAAATTTTAACATAAAATGTTCAAAAAATTACCTGATTGGACAGAATGCCGTGACGTCACTGGTTGATTCCGTAACGCTTCCGTAGCGGTTTTTGCCCTAACGTTTTTATTATGATTTTTTGTCAGACTTGACTTAAATATTCGTGTTAAATTCGAGAAAAAAAACGTAGAAAATGTTCAAAATTCAATATACAGTACTTTTTCGCCTTATATTTTACTTCTTTAAATATGCATTATTTTTTATAATTATTTCACATCCAATACAGCAAACCTGTACAACTCAACTCTTAAATCCATCGTAATTTGGAATTTCAAATTCTTTACTGCTGCCTTTTTTATAGCAATTGTTTTTTGCGTTGTAATTACTCTTTTTAACGACAATGCCAAAAAGAAAATGTTCCATAACAAGCAATTCAGCTAAATATAAACTACGTGATAGACGTCACAATGAATCTAAGGAACAAGCTACCAATAGAAGACTGCTCGAAGCTAAACGTCAGGGTGAAATTGGGAAATTTACATAAAGACTTGCAATGAGACGGCAAAAAATCTAATATGTCGTTTACTAACAATCAGTTATCCTGTGACACATTAAACCATAAAACTTTTAAATCCGAATAATAATGATAAACTTATAGAATTATATAACAGTGAATCTATAAGGCATGCAAAAAAAGAGTAAAAAATCCAAGAGGGAGGTATTTACTAACACGTTGTCCTCCGCAACGCGGGGCCATACAGCTAGTCATGTCTGAAAATAATTGCGCAATAGAATGAAGAAATAATTTGCATCACAGTAATTTTGCATTTGCTAGATCTACAACTTCCCTTATTAGCAATAGGGGCCACGGTAGCCCAGTTGAAAGTGTAACGGATTAGTAACAAGAGGATTGTTAGTTCGAAACTAGGTCCAGACAAAGACTGTCGCGTACACGGAGAGCACGTTTAATCTGTCGTGGCCTCAAATGCTTTCACGTTGGCGTGGTATTGAAGTTTGGAGAATGGGGTGCAGCTCAGGTGTTTTTCTCGTCATGTGACCGTGGTACAAAATAACGAGGCGTTGTCCTTGACTTTCCCTTCGGGATTGATCCCGGACCGTAGCCAATAGTCCGTTGTGTTGCTCCAGTGCGACATTAATTAACTATCTACCTTATTAGCCACATGTTATGTATAATTATAATAAAGTCAGTCTGATTTTCGATCAAACCCTCGTAATACATTGAATAATATCTCGATGTGACCCTCCGTTTAATGTTTGGAGACTCCTGTTGAAGGTAATTATTAGACATTAACAGAAAGTTTAGTCTTAATGAGGAAAGTTTTAAATGTAAGCGAATAACAAGAAGCTTAATTTGGAAAGAAATGGACTATATACGAACGAACATTGCACAGAAACAATTTTAATGAGTTGGAAATTGAACATATATAGACGCGGAGGAAAGTTTAATGAATGCCCTTCAGTTATTCTCTCCTCCAATAGATATCTTATTTGAATGGAAAGTTCGCTTATCATCTCGATTTTAATTATTTCATTAAGCTTAATGGTCTCCGATAATCAAAAGCTTAGAAAAGTGCACGAGGATGAAGATGCAAGAAAGCTTCGAGCCAAGTTGACAGGCCATTTTCTTCAATCTCAAGAAATCAGGTTGAAGTTACGCGAAGTTTTGGATTATTTTTTTAAATTTTGATAATGGCTTCTGTTTATACATCTGGAAGTTTCCAAAGTAAACATGGGAGATCATCATGGTTTAATAGACCTGCCCACTCTGCGCTAGCAAACTATGTTATAGGCGGGCAGACTCGATTACTGTAACTCACCAATACCGGGCTGAGCGATCTTGATGGGACAAAAATGTGTGTGGCTCTGTGGGCTTGCCCACTGCGTTAGTAACCTGTGAGTTGTAGGCGGAGCAAGTTCCATTCCTGTAACTTACCCTGGGTGTATTTCTCTCTTCTGTGTCAGTAAAGCTTTTTTGTATGTACACTACTGTTTGTGAAAATTGCAACACCGTGAAGGAATCGTGCAAATTAAACGAAACTTGCAGGAAATGCAAAACTGGTTAGGATATGCAAATGATTAGAATTACAAAGCGATCACGCACGTGTGGGCCGAGAAACACCCTCTAAACTTCCAAGTGAGCCGTGTAAAAAAAGCACGGTAACGGTGCGTTAAAATGTGTACAAAGTCGTTTGACTGCTGTAAATGAGTGATTAGAAATCAATATGCCTCGCCAAAACGCAGAATGCCATATGAGCAACTAACGGAGTTCGAACGGGGCCGCATGAGGGTGGACTTTCGTATCTTGAAATCGCCCCTCGCACGGGGTGTAATGCCACAACAATGATGCGTGTGTGGAAGAGATGGACCATGGAGAACCGGACAAGTCGAAACCCCGGCAGTGGGCCACGCAATATGACGTCACCACGGGACGACAGACGCCTCACCCGCATGGCGGTGACGGACCGTACAGCGTCCTCTCGTGCGTTGGCACAACATTGGAGCTCATCTACAGGTGTTTCATTATCTGCCCCCACGGTTCGACGACGTCTGCTGCGCCATGGGCTACGTGCAAGGATTCCTGGCGCAGGATTCCCTTGACGCTGTACCACCGACGCCTCCGGCTACAATGGGCTCACCAACACAGCCAATGGCGTGCCAATTGACAACAAGTCGTCTTCTCAGATGAGTCCCGCTACAATCTAAGCTATAACGATGGACGTGTACTCGTTAGATGCTACAGAGGTGAACGCCTTCTCCCGGAGTGTCTTATTCAGCGTCATACTGGACGAACGCCTGGCGTTATGGTCTGGGGCGCTATTGGATATCATGGGCGTTCCCGCCTACTCCAAATTGTGGGGACCCTGAACAGCGGACGCTACATCAGGGAAGTTGTGGAGCCCGAGGTCCTACCCCTCCTGCAACGCATTCCCGGAGCTGTATTTCAGCAAGACAATGCCCGTCCACATGTTGCTCGGAATGCACAAACCTTCTTCAGTGCACGACATGTTCCGCTTCTTCCATGGCCTGCACGTTCCCCGGATATGTCGCCCATTGAGCATGTCTGGGATTACATCGGACGGCGACTCGCTCGTCAGTCAGAGTACGGCTGAACTTTGGCATCAGATAGAGGCCATCTGGAATGCCACTCCTCAGCATGACATTCAGAATCTCTATGATTCGATGCCACGACATGTACAGGCTCACAAGATATTGATTTTCGGCATTATTTTTGTTTTATTGCTCTAAATTTGATCGTTTATTTAAACCACTATAATACGTGTAATACATTTCATTTATTTCTGGTGATTCTTTCATTGTGTTGCAATTTTCAAAAACAGTAGTGTACATATCTATTTGACTTTTTTTCGTCTTGTGTTTGGCGTAGCTAGGCCGAATATGTTCCTTGCTCCATAAAACGCAACCAACTACACTTGTTAGTAAGAGTTATAAATACTCCATCCCCAGATGCGTCTTCATTTATCTCTGAAAAGTTTATTTATTTTTTAAGTTTTAATGCAAGGTCATCGGGGCTTAGTGTTTTCCCACCGTTAGCAACCTTAGAGTTTGTAGGCGGCGCAGTTCAATTCCTGAAACTTACTTAGTGTATTTCACTCTTCTGTGTCAGCAAAGATTTCCTCGTGTGTATGTCCATTTATTTGACGTAGTTTATCGCAACTTGAGCAAATAAGGCACTTACGTCATAAAACCCAACCAAAGTAAAAATGGATTAAAGTTACCGGACTGTTAAATCTATATATTCCATAATAGGTAGTGGATTGTGTTGGTTTATGTGACTTGCAAAATAGCTAGAACATTTGTTTGGTATGATGGATTCTATCACTTTATTTTTTATTATTGAAATGGGTTGGTTAAGTAAGGTTTTTATGGAGCAAGAACCATGTTTGGTCATGCTGCACCAAACAGAAAGCAAATTTCAAATAATGAACATACACACAAGGAAAGTTTTAATGACTCAGAAGAGATACTTACTACCAGGGTAAGCTACAGAAATCGAACCTGCGCCGCCTATAACTTGCAAGTTTCTAGTGTAAGGTGCAAGCCCATTTCATTAACGGCTGTCTCACGTTAATGAAATGGGAATCAGGTTATAAATAATTAGAATCGGAACTTCAATGCATTCTAATAATTTGACCGGAATCAGGTCTGAAATTGGATTCCTGACCACCATGGACATTCATGCTTAGACTGAGATTCGATCCCAAAGCCTGCAGAACTGAGGGCCTGAGAGCCACTCGACTAACATGACGGAGTTTATTAAATAATTCATTACGTGGGTGACAAATAGATACCCTACATATGATGTTACGTCATTGTCATCAAGAAATTAGATATAATCTGTCGACGCGATTTCTAATAAATGAATACAGAACAGAATACTGGCGTTAATCGAATCGCTTGGCTGTTCTAGCTCACAATATAAGCTGGTCACTATATTCAACTATTATTTAGCAACCTTTCTTAACTTAACCAAATGAGTGTCACCAGATTTCCAAGTAGAGTATTGCTTTTCCCCCACAACACATTCGACTGATAAAAAATGTCACAATTGGTTAGAATGGCATACAGGAAAAACGGTTGCAGAACGGGTGTGAACCCCTTAGGGGGCTAAAAGGTACTATATATTCAGTCATACTTTACATCTGCATACACTATCAAAATTAACATTTGTAGAATTATATATTTTCCATTTTTAATCAGAAGAAAAAAAGAATCTGGAAACAGTGAGATTTATAGAAAATTCTGATTTATCTGCATGAAACGCTAATTCTTCGATAATTTAAAGTCTTTCCTGGTTTTTTTCAGGCTAATTTCCGGTACATGCTTATCTACTTTAAATTTAATGCAATGCGCAAGGTTATTTTAATATCTTATTTTTTACTCTCAACGAACATCGCCACAAGAAAAAAATTGCGATAATAAAGTAATCGCAAGTGGAAAAAACTGCAATCTGACAAAAAATAATAACATCCGACCATTAAAACGGGAACGAAAAGAGCTTAACGGTGCCTATTAAGTGCTTAATGCCTCGACATTTTTTTCTCTCCCGTTCAAACTATTCAAAATCTAATTAAAAGATTTTATCCTAAGTGTAGAGAGTTTTCTTTTTCATTTGAAAAAGCCATCGTCGCATCCCATGTAAAAATGCTCCTAACCTCCAATGCCTCAGGAATCGACGCAGAGCACCAATCAATAGGAAAAGCATTTAAATTGCGGCGTAAATACGATATTTAAAAGTATTAATTAAGCTTAAAAAGAACCAGATGCATTTTGTTTGTGTTCATTCGTTCTTGCATTCTGTTTACTGATAAGGAAATAATTTAAGCTCCGGAAACTAGTCTGATTTTTTAGAAAGTTATCATGGAATCCCCCTCCGATTTCTGTATTTAAATATCAGTTAAATTAGTCATCGATTAAAGCAGTTATTTTTGAATCCGTTGGAAACGGCAATCATCGAGTTTACACTTAAAAATAAAAGTGAAGATAGCGTTTAATTTACAGTTCACAAACGATCGACGACATTAGTTTCTCGAATGTAAACTTCTGAATTTGCTCGTTGAATGGTTTATAGAACAATGTTTTTCTACGTTTATGAAATACAGAATACTGGGTAATCAGTTATTGATTAAATTCTCATCTTACACAAATACAGAATTCTAAGCAATGTTAATTATTCCGATTCAAAGTCGTAAAACTGGTCAAAACTTGTGACAGAACAGCGTGTAGTCAGATAAAAGCTATCAAGAGATAAAATAATCAATTTTAACCTTCCAAATATCTCGCCCATCCAGATCTGATCAATTTCTATTAATGACGAGATCCTCTTCGAGACAACCACCAGGTTGGTTAGTTGGTTTAATTTCAATGTAGCAAGGTCCAGTAAAGGAGAAGCTGAGCCAAGTCCAAGACAACCATCAGGAGGGTTAAAAGTATTTTTATTAGCAAACATGAAACCATACTCCAAATAACACTGTAACCCAATGTTCAGGTTGGCTGCAAGAAGTTTCATGGTTTCTTCAAGTCAGAACATATATGTGGCCAGCTACGTCCAATATTTGGGCTCCCCTTGTGTTCCGGGAACTTTTAACCTAATTTGAATAGAAACTCTCCGAGCCTTACAAACATGGCGATAATAATAGGATTCGGTTTATGTCAAACTGGGGACACTAAATCAAGTAGAGGATTAGATTGGGCCCGAAATCCGACCACTCCTATTTAAATGGGTAAATCCCAAAAGGGAACAGATACCAGGGCGTGCGTTGTTTATACAACAGGAAGTCGAACTGAATATCTTGCAGTTCAACTCATAAGAGTTTTCAGGAAATGCATGTAGAAACTTTTTAGACCAGATTAATAGCAAAGTTTTAACCTCATATTGCATTCGAGCTATAACGCCTGGTATACGTTTATAAGAGCCGTTAACATGTTAGTGTGTAATATAAATACGAAAAGTTCAAAATATGTGAATAGTAAAGATTATAAACAAGGAAAACGGTCCGCCATCATCAGGACAGAAGTGAACACTTCCATCTTGATGATTAATCTTTATTACTTACGTTTTGAAGTTTTTAAATTTTAACTACCAGTTTGACTAAGGTTTTATCTATGTTACTGTGTAATCCATAACCTTTTGATACAAGTACACTCTTAACAAAATCAGATTAGGAGTTTAACAGACTACCATTTGCAGAATTAGGTCCTTGACTTCTCACACCATTAGTGATTTGGGACATACGCAGTGATCAACTACGGTCACAACGATAAGTATATCTATCCATCAGCCCAATGGAGAGATGAGAACCTGAAACAATAAAAACTTCCCAACATTTGTGTTACTAGTGTACTTTCAACAAACTCAGAGGATGTGGGATACTTAACCGTCACAACCGTAGCCATATCTATATACACTATCTACCAATAAGTATTTGAACACCTGTGATAGAAAAGAAAAACAAAATTTATTCATATTCAATAGCTGGTAGAGCCTCCACGAGAGGCAATTACAGCCTCAACCCTCCGAAGCATGCTTTCCACAAGTCCTTGTATGACGGCTAGTGGTATTTTCTTCCACTCGGCTTGGAGAAGACATGTAAGTTCCTTCACCGATTTTGGACGGTTGTTGCACCCCTTAATTCGGCGATCCAACTCGTCCCAGAGGTTCTCGATAGGGTTCAGGTCTGGGCTCTTGGCAGGCCAGTCCATTCGATTAACCCCATTGTCACCATACCAATCCATGGTGGACCTCGCAACATGACAGCTGGCGTTGTCGTCCTGGAAGTAACATGGGTCCAACCCGTAAAACTGCCACAACGTAGGAAGCACACTGTCATCCAAAATAGTGCAGTCGGCGTTGAGCTTACCATGAATTGGGACCAAGGGTCTCAGTCCATACCAGGAGAAACACCCCAAACCATAATTCCACCTCCGCCGAACTTAACTGTGGACACAATGCATTCTGGAAGGAGGCGTTCTCCAGGCAGACGCCAGACCCAGACCCTGCCATCCGAGGGTGAACCTTGATTCGTCGCTCCAGAGAACCCGTTTCCACTGATCTACGGTCCACTTTCGACGTGCTTTGCACCACATTAACCGAGCAGCGCGGTTGGACTTTGTGATCAAAGGCTTATGGGCGGCAGCACGACCATGAAAACCAAACAGACGTGCTTCCTTACGGATGGTATTCATCGAAACAACACTCCCGGATGCCTGTTGAAACTCCTGGAGTATGTGGGCCATCGGTTGGGTGCGGCTCTTCCGAATTTCTCTGGACAGCACCCGTCGGTCTGTATCTCCCAGTTTCGTGGGTCTGCCGATTCGGGGCACATTCCGACAATCACCGCTCACCTTCCACTTCTGAATCACATAGGCCACTGTCGCATGAATGAATAGCGAGCTGAATACGTAATTCTGCTCGCTAGATATATGTCCCTTAAGGATCGGCCATTTCTGTGATACCCGACGATTACACCTTTTTCGAAATCAGATAACTCTACACTTCGTGGCATCTTGTATGCGACTAATGCCAATGTTGTTTCCTACACGATATTTAACTGCGGAGGGCGTGACGTATATCAGGACCGCAGATATCGTCATTTGCATGGGTGTCCAAATACTTATTGGTAGATAGTGTATATAAAATAGGATGTGTGTGTGTGTATGTATATATGTATATTTTCTATACAAATCTACGCCGTTTCACCAATCCACACCAAATTTGGTACACTTATACTTAGCATAGGCTAACTCTTAACCCCCGTTCTATTGACCCTAGGGGGCTACAAATTATTCGAAATCGCCATGGAAATAGCATTGAGCATAGATTGATTGCTTTAGGCAGCTATGGTTGCTTTATCAGTGTTGATCGAAAAACAATTTTTTCCGAAACAAATTAAATTACAATATTTATGTTTGAACTAACTTTTTAGTTCTTCCCATGATGTAAATAAATTATAGATATTTTATTGATGAAGAATATTTTAAAATATTTATTTTTGCAAGGAAATTCAAGGAAAGGTTTTCAGGAGTTCAAGGAGTACTTTCAAGGAAAGTTGGTGTATATTTCGACCAACTTTCCTTAAATAATTTAATGAATACGTAATGATTTGTAGAATTCTGTTTCATAAGCTTTTTAGGCAAGGCGTGTAACTTATTTTAAAATGTCCGGAATAGATACATGTGAATCCTCCGTTGAAAGCAGTGATTTTCTTTCTGAAAAATTCTGTAAAATCGACCTTCTGCTTTTTGAAAAAGTTTTATCTGTTCAGTTTAATTTGTCTACACCGATTACATTTATTTCTAACCAAGCACCGTTATCCCAAAAAGCACAAACGAATAACTCATTGATCATAAAAGCGTAATTTTGCTACTCTATTTGACAGGTGTAATGTGCATTTTGTTATTCTTGCTCGTGGAGGTGAAACTAAAAATATTGTGTATAATCAAGTTTTGTGTTACATTTATATTACAGTGAATTTGTAAAATATTTTACTTCATGTGTCCTTATACTTTTGAAAACCTGTTAATGTAATTACTTTGATTTTGCACTATAGATTGATTTGATTCATTTTCCTGTCTAATAGATGATTTGGATAAATACCCGGGCAAAGCCATGTTTCGGTCATGTTTGAGCATTACTAAATCCAACTTTTAATTGATTGTATAAGTATTTCCTACTTTATTTGACAGGTGTAATGTGCATTATTGAATTAAAGTTCATTATTATTATTGTATTTCTATGATGAGTTTTATATTCTTACATGAATATTAGGAATATTTGATTAATAAAAAAAGGATATTTAAAATATTTGATTTTTCATAATTTACATTTTGTAATGGAACACGAAAAACTTCAACTCAATCATAAAAGCGTAATTTTGTTATTTTAGATTTGGCAGACCAGAATTAATGTTTTATTATTTTATAAATTTGATTTAGAATCCCGTGTTTATGTATTTGAGTTACCACAGCGAAATGTTGCAGTCATATTTGAGCATTACTAAATTTCATAAATCATTACCGTCTTTATCAATATTTTTCAAATGTCTTTTTCCGCTCTATTTCAGAATACACTCAGGCAGTCGAAATTCGACACTTTACGCATCTTTCGTTTTTTAGAATTCTGCATTTTTTCGTCGGAATTTCGTTTCTGTTTGCATTTATGTCTTAATCTTTTACATATTGCAATATATTCAGGAATTAAATGTATATATTTGCGTCCGAAGTATATTGTAGAAATTATGAAAAAGTTAAAACGTATTTTCCGTACAACTTAAATGATTGCATTTTTCTGTGAAAGAAAAGTGATTATTCTAATTCACTTTTCAAGCAACATTTAACCATTTCAACCCGAGCAACACCGGGTAATTCAGCTAGTATTTAAATAAACTACCTCTTATCTTTGATACTTCACCAAATACAGCATCTGTTTTGCACACAATCACACAATAAATTCTGGGCTGTGACCGTTTTTCTTGTGTTATAAGCAAGATACAATTGAAAAAGATGTAACTAACAAAATAGAAAAAACTAATTATTTATCGTAATTCTAACTATGTAACATTGGATTTAGTTTTTTATGTATGGTTTAAAGCTTGACATTGAATCAAAATCATTATTCATGACATATCAACCAATTAGTACTCTCACTGTACGGCATATTTTTTATAAAACTGAGTAATACAAAAAGACGTACCTTTCGATGCCAATTTCTATTCTCTTTCATCGTAGCATGTGGGAATGGATGAGGTCCTGGAAAATTAAATAAAAACTTCAGCATCAACGATGCAATTTTAGTTGGCATGGAAAGGTATAAATGCATCATAAAACCATCAAATGCAGTTTTTTAAATCGGATAAAATATTTAATTAAATCAAAATTATATTTAGGTTTGTTTGAAAGTTTTTTCGTTTCGTCGGTGATACTGACACGTTCTCTCCATTTAGTACTAGGAGGATCCTACAATCATTAAACTGGCATTGATAAAACGCTTCATTTCTATCTTTTTTATAAACAAAAGTAAATTTGAAATAAAAGATATCAACAAATATTACCGTCGAGTGATTCAGGAAAAGATGCTGAATTGAACGTGTTTCATCGAACATAAAAACAATAAACTGAGATTATAGGAATAATTTACATTTTAAATAAACACGATTGAATATTACTTACAACATTACTTACGGTACATTAAATATTGTAAATAGAATTCAAACAAGTCACTTCAATGCGCTTTTTGTTCATTTGTAATAGAAAAGGTAAAACGAATTTTGTAAGCTGAATTTGTTTTGTACGGCACAAGTTTTTCTTGGTTCTCAAAATCTGATTATACAAACATTTACCGTAAAATCATTTTTATCTCGTTAACTCAATGGTGACTAAACACTTCATCCTTTTCACTAAATAGTGGTTGATCTCAACTTGTGGATCGTAATACTGATTGAGTAAAATTAAAGGTTCAATATTACAACTCTATTGGGGCATTCCAATTGTCACGTAATCGACAATTACACAGATTTTAGTCATGGAAATGGCTGCATTTTTTATTTTCTTTATTATCAAAAAACTAAAACTATCTTCCCTTCAAGTACGCTTACACCATACTTTTGGGTATATCTTATTTTTGCCAAAAAAAGAGCAAATATTAAGTCGTCCCGTATGGCACATCTCTAATCATATTGAGATGTTCCATGCATAAACGCTTAATTGAATAAAATATAGTTTAAATTCAAAAATGTTTTTGTTTCATAAAGAATAATAAAAGATACAGCTATTTTTATGACTAAAATCCGTGATTACTCCTAACGTGACAGTGGATGCCTTTAATGTGGTCTTTCATAGCTTGTTACAAGCAATAAAAACAAGAGTATCCTCCAATGAACCGCTAATAACATCAGGTAAACTGGTAGATAGATGAACTTACAACGCACCTTGGAGCAAAGCAACAGGCTATTGGCGACGGTCCGGGATCAATCCCGAAGGGAAAGATCAGTGGACAACATCTCGCAATTTTGAACCGCTGTCAGATGACGAGGGCAACACCTCAGTTGGCACCCCACTCTCTAAACTTCCACACCACGCAACAAGGGGACATTTGGGGACAAGACAGATTTAACATGCCCTAGCCCCATGTACATGACGGTCTTTGGTTGGATCAAGCTTCGAACTCGCAACTATCCGGTTGCTAATCCGCGATTCTACCAACTGGGCTACCACGGCCGTTCATCAGGTAAACCGATTTGTTCAACTAGCTATTTAAGCCTATCAAGATAATTTTTTATCAATATTTCCATGTAAATTCAATTTTATGAATATAAAAGGAAGATTGTCATAGAGGAATATGAGTGGCTGGCTTGAATTCCTAAATTCATTTAGCTTTGTCTTTTATTCAGAAGTTGGTGTCGGTCATTTTGAACATTAATGCACTTTGAAAACGAATGCTGCAGATATGTATAAGGGAATTTTTTTTCGATTGAAATTTTATTTCGTAGAAATAAATCAAACGTTAAACTAGATGTGTTTACATAAAACATATCTGAAAAATGCGTTTCCTGGTGATTTTTAAAGAAAAGTATTTTGACACGGGAATGTTTCTTTGATCGATTTATTACAATTATTTAAGGGAGCTTGGTACCTAAGTACCCGTGAAAAATGTTTTTTAAAAAATCAATTTTTACTTTTTTCTGTTTGAACATTTATTTATCTCCAGTGGTAAAAAACATCTTTATCACAACTATAGCCTTTTTTAAAGTTCTTTTTACCCTTCCATCGTTTTTACTTTCTCTGCAAAACTTTAAAACTTCCATACTCCAGAAAGTAGATGTTAGCTTTTTACCTCAAAATATTATGGATTTCTCACATATTTAGCAACACGATATTCTCCTTAATCTTTGATGTTATTTATCGTCAAACATATCCATTTACCTCTTTCGAGCTTTGCATATCGTTTAATAATGTATTTCAAGAATTAACAGTTTTATGACTTTTTATATAGGTTCCCGTATGATGTTTATTTTTTGGTACCTATTATTTGAGCTTACAAAGATGAAAATTCAAAGCAAAAAAATAGCAATAAGCATTAAGAAATAATATTTCGTGATCTCCATAAACAAGTAGTTCAAAATAGCACTTAATTATTTTCTTAAACAATAGGTATTTCAATATGAGAGATCTTTAGCGCAATCAAACAAACCACCGTAAGACGAGGATTTTACTTCTGTTAGTCATAGACCTAATGAAATAGATGACATAAGGGCAGAGTCGCTGTCGTAAGATCTCAGAAGTAGATTATGTGGGCTTGGGAATTGACTTGGACCTATCGGCTACCGAAGTGCAAAACAGTTTTTCATTATACTCGTCAATTACTACAACAGTAGGATTCGTGCTTTCTTCCAAACCAAGTGATCTTCACCAGGAGGTCTTCAAACGGAGCGATCGGGAATTGCGCGCACATGTTCCGTTTGTTTCATAAGAAGTACGAATGCATACAAGCCAACCACATTAAAAAACATTCCAACCAATTCTTTAATACACCCCCACATTCACACAACTCCTTAATACACAACACATAATTCCCCATCAATGTAGTTCAGGAAAAAACATATTCTTTAATCCAACGAAACAGATATAACTACCCTTTTTCCACAACCACCTTTAAATACTAGAACCCGTCCTCTAGAAACACTGATAATACACTGTGGTCCAAGATAACGGAAAACAATCGCTCGCATACTGGCATAAGAAGCATAGTGTCGGTTCTTACGTCAACTTATTCTCTTCAGTCGTTCCTTCTATCACAAGTGGTCTCTAGCTGTGTTGGCAGCGACACTGGTTTCAACGCCAGTGAACCCAATTCGAACCCCACTTTTCATTTTATCCCCAACAAAACTTAAATATCCTGATATAAATTCAACTTAATTTCACGCAATAAACCTACATGTAAACATAATTTTCATTTTTTTTCTTCCTCGCTGATAAGCCTTTATTAAGCCCTTAATTCATTTCCCCGAAGCTAAACTATTTGACTCAATAAACTAATGCGGAATAAAAGCTTCTATGACACTGTGGCCTTCAAAAAAGTATGTGATTTAAAAATACACATATACAGGAAGCACGTTCTACCATAAAAAAATATTAGCACCATCTTCATTTAGCTCTTTTATCACGTGCATAATGCATTAAAATTTAATTATATTCTAACAATTTGGCCCTCGGATGTAAGACTTCTTAAGACTTTCCAAATTGCATGTTTAATGGAAAGGGAATAGATTATTTTTAAAAATTACTTAATGTTTTAGCATCTGATATGTAAAATTCTTTTCTTATCAGCGCGGGAAAGTGAGTCATGAGCAATCATGAAAGGGATAGCGGTAGCGATCTCACGGATTCTCGTCTCAGATTAATGCCTTTAATGATAGTTGTGCATGAAAGGATACATAAATGATCAAAAATCTCGGAAAATTAAAAACTTACTTTAACGTCAAAATAAAGCGCAGTGTCCACCACTGATTGCATTATAAACTAACATGACACCTGCTTCGTTAAAACAAGCATGTACAGCAATAGGGAAATATTTCCCCCTCATTATTCGTGCATCGTTTACAATGGAAACTCAATACCATTCGATGGGGAATAAATAGTGTATTCTATAAATTCATATATGATGCTATTGCGTAGACTTGAAAATTTTCGATAGCGAAACCCAATATTCACGACAAACTTTGAATTTGTATCAAATTCAACCGCGATACCAAAACCAAAATCAGCAATTTCAGGACGATACGTAAAGTTTTGAATTCATAAAATTAAATTAGTTTCCCCAAACTATAATTCATATCTTCTGAAACAAAATTTCTATCATGCTTATTTTTGTTACGTTTGTTGTTGATTGTTTTTAGGTTTATGGTGTAAGAGCCATATTTGGACAAGTTGCGACAAACACAAGACAACGTCCAGTAAAAAATGTCGTGAAAGGAAAAAAGAGGGATTGGGGAATAAAGAGGTGCGATGAAAGCAAAAAGATAGCTTGGGTATCTTGGGAGCGTCCCTCCCCTTGTTTACTAAAGACAGTAAACCCCACGGGAAAAGAAAAGATCACTTTAGTACCTTGGGTCCGTGAAACCAGTACGCACTTAAAGGAGATGTGCCCCTGAGGGCATTTTTTTGCTCCATGAACTATTAAATAACCCTCAAAAATCTATGCAAAGTTACTTTTAAAAATTAATTTTCAGTATACAATATGAAACATCGAAAGCAAATATCACCACTGAAATATTTTATGGGAATCAATCGAGGACATTTTCGACAACCGTGCTTACGTTTAAAATCAACGCATCTTTTCTCATGGAAGTTTTGCCAAATGCGGACTGGAATTCGAAAGTGACACATCCGAAATGTAATTCTACTAACACACTTTCGCCGGTGAAGCATATCCGGAAACGTAATTACAATACCACGGAGCAGACAATGAATACAGGACTCCATTCCTTGGGGCATCGACATTAGTGCGTGACGTCGGGATTTTCCACGGACACTGCCACCTGAATGATTCAAAGAGGAAAAAACCTTCCCATGAACAAGGAGAGATCTTTGTACCTCCATCTTGATGTGGATCTGGGCGATTCTCGTTAAAAGAAAGCTCGCATTTCTTGTGCGGAGAACTGGTGAAATGAGATTTCCTATTTTTTCTTGCAGCCAATGCTTTTTTCGCAGCTATTGAGCTACATTACGAATGGAGATGAAAGAAAGCATGTTTACAAAAATAGAGTTTACTACAAACTCGTGCAAAGAAACTGCGCTAAATTTTCTTAATTGCTTATATTTATTGATGGCAAAGTGTCATTCCTCACATTTCCAATCTTATTTCAATCAATTTATAATTGATGTAGCACCCATATTCATAAATGGATTTGCTTCCTCCAAATGAAAAGAAATTACCCATAAACGTATAACAGCATTTCGTCAACTTTTTCTGGGGCTAATTCTTATTTCGAATCGAATGCATGGCAAAAATTATGCCTCAGTCCAAAAAGCATACTTTAGTCACGTTATCACAATTAGATTCTGGACGCCAATTTATTCTTATTATTCAATCCCATTCTCTTGTTCAAAGGCGAGTCGACGTTTTATGACGCTAAAACTGTTTTTCGCTCATATTTTCTTTTCTTCGCTGATTTCTATTTTCCAGATTTCCTACTGCTATCTGTAATCCGACAGCTGAAGAGCAAGCATCATTAGAGTGGCTAGTTCTTAAGTGTAGTTTTAGAAATATTATGCAGATCTGTAGCTCAAATTAAGCGTATTCAAACTAAACGGAAAAATTAGCGAACGAATCCCGTAATGGTCGATTTTATATTGTTTATATATGTTGTTGCCGTTACACAACAAATAAATAACGTCTATTTGTATGCGGCTTTTCTTGTCCGGGATCAATCCCGAAAAGATTGGTGAAGGTTGTCTTCTTCCATGGGAGAAGATCGCGTCGATCGTTTCCGACCAGTATCATGTCTGTTTTCGTGGAATATACCGGTTTCACACAAAGTCTGGTAAAAGTGCGCAAGCAAATCAGCATCTGAAAAGACGACGGAACAAACTGACCAACTGCCGCACTGCCAAACAGCGCCCTCTATCATATCCAAGTGGAGCTTGCGGACATACATTCCTGTGAATACAGTTTAATTTTGTGTACACTACCTCACCTTATGGCTTGTACAAGAAGTTTTGAATACCTTATATATTATTTGACAAGAATTATCCGAATAGTCGCGAAAACCAGGTGCACTTATCATTCTTCATGTTTTTCACTAGAATTCAATTTTAAAATATCTCTTTCTTCTTTGTTAAAGAATGTTTTATAATTACATAAGAGAATATTTATCAGACCGTAAAAATATACGATGTAAAACTTTTATAGGTACAATTTTGAATAAGAATAGAAATTTCAGAATCAATTTTCCTTAACGCGATACAACAATCGAAAACAAGCAGATAAATGAAAAACACGAATAATAAATATAAGTAATCAAGTGTAGGCGTCAAATGTTCCGCTTAAAGTTATACTAATAATCGTCGTTGCTAGATACAGATCTAGATACAGATTTAAAATAACAAAATTAATTACGTACTAT
The DNA here is from genome assembly GCA_933210815.1 of Meta bourneti. Lineage (NCBI taxonomy): Eukaryota > Metazoa > Arthropoda > Arachnida > Araneae > Tetragnathidae > Meta > Meta bourneti. Next base: position 70,609,684 of record OW119929.1, on the reverse strand, counting down.
AACAAATATGGTAGCGGAAGTCAATTTAGGTGTAAGGACTGGCACAGCATTTTCGCTGCAGCGATTTCTGTTGTAATTTTAAGAAATTTACACAATTTTAGTTCAAATACCAAGATATTTAAAGAAATATTCTGTACTAAGATATTAATACAAAACTTCAGTTTTTGGTTTTGGTTTGTCAATTTAACAAGTTTCCATTAATGCCAGAATTAACATAATAAAAAGCAACCTTTTAAAATTATTCTAAAATGGTAATTTTAAATTCGGTTCATACAACCGATTCGAATAAAATGTATAAAAATATATATTAGATCAGATTACAGCAGTATTTTAGAAAAAATGTCAAGTTGAAAGTTTTCGGTCGTATAATTTTAAAAACTTCCATGCACAACCGTGATTACTTATGTATATTTACTTTAAGAATTGTGGTAAGGTATTAAAATAAGAAGTATCAAAACCCTAAAATTAAAAAAGGGAATATAACTACAACAAAAATGAGTTTTCAATATTGATAATTACGCAAGAAAAATATTCGAGGAAAATGAGTTATCTGAATATATGATATACCTATCATATTTCCCTACAAATATACTATAGGCCTTTATTCTTTTGTTTAATTTCAGAGTATACTTATCCTTGGGGATTTTCTACCACAATCAGAAACCCAAATTAAGTACATTATTTTTTTTAGTTCGTTTTTTCAACGAAGCAGCAAAAATTATATACATTTGAACTAGTGACAAATTGAATTGCAGTGAATGCAGTCGTATAGTTGGAGCCCTGATGGATTCAACTGCGTAACATAAATTCCTGCAGCAAATATAAATATATGGCGAAATAGTCCTTTCATCATTTTTCTTCCATGCGAAAGTATTTATTCTTTTTGCCGTATGAACCGGCGAAAGAAGACATGGAGCATGAGGTTAGATAAGTGGATTAGTTTCTCAACGGAAGTGCTAATGGATTGTGGCTAGGTTGCAAGTATGTCGTCAAAACAGCATTATTATGACACCTAATGCTCGGGGTTTCATTTTTTATGTTGATATACTTGCTATGGGGTCTGAATTTTTTGTTTCCAGTGATATGCATTGTTGCTATTTGACTTTTATCTGTATACTTATACGTTAACTGTAATTATTTTTCTGGTATGCGGGAACTACAAAAAATGCCGCTCTATATTTGTTTTAAGTATGTAGCATACATATAATTTTAATGTGTTATCAATATTAAATCCCAAAGTAACTTGAAATAAAAAAAATTAAAGCAATTTATTTGATATTCTGCACCAATGTTTAAACATATGTTTAAAGATAAAATGTATCTAATGGATTTAAATAGAAAGTTTTCAGAATATTATAAAATTAGAGGCATTGCATCTGATTTTTGATTGGGTTTTATGGCGCAAGGGTCATATTTTTCGAAGCTGCACCAAACGTCAAGTTAACGGACATACACAAGGAAAGTTTTACAAAGAACATAGAAATGCACCCAGGGTAAGTTACAGGAAACGAACCTGCGCCACCTACAATTCGCAGATTGCTAATGCAGTGGGTAGACACACTGAACCACAGCGACCTCGCATTAAAACTGAAAAAGCAAGTCTACATTGACAAGATTGATGAAGACGCGTCTATGTATGGAGCTATGAAACTCTTAATAAGTGTGGTTAGTAGCATTTTATAGCGCAAGAGGCATATTTGGCCAAGCTGCGCCACACAGAAGACAGACAACATCAAGTAAATGAACAGAAACACACAAAGAAAGCATTACTAACACAGAAGAAAAATACACCCAGGGTAAGTTACAGGAATCGAATTTGTGCCGCCTATACCTCACATGTTGCTAGCGTGGTGTGAAAACCCACTAATCCACGGTGGTCCCTACTAATAAAAATGTATCTTTCTATAAGATTTATATTTATCTTTCTACTTACTACGGTTAGTTGGGATGTGTGTTATGGCGTAACGGTCATATTTGGCTAATCTGCGCCAAAAAAAAGTCTAGTGAAACTAACGTCTTATTAATTTGAACCGAAGGCAACTTATTTACATTTATTAAAAGTGCATGGTAAAATAATGTGCAAGAGCAAAATTTCAACAATTGTCATGGATGTGTTGGAAATTTACGGAACTAGAAGCGCAATTCTTCTCTCCTCTTTCAATGTATGCTTTACAAAGAAATAATGAAATTGAAATAAACTTCATCATTTTCGATTTAAATTTTAGTTTTCTTGTAGTTAAATAGCTATATTCATTAGAGGAATGCTTTTACTCTAAAACTTTGAAGTAGAACAGACACTAAATTTTCAGCTTGTGCTATGCAGAATTTTTAAGAAAATAAACCTTTGAAGATTTTCAAGCACACAATATAAAATATACGAATATTGAAAAGCATCCGTTTTAGATTTTTCGATTTTTCACGAGGTGAATAACAACACTGAACAAAACTAAACCCCAGGATTATTATGAGATATGTTTATTGTATTCTATTTATTAAATCACGATTTTAGTTTTTTCTCGCTCTACGGTCATGTTTTGCTTCACGAGGGTAACCCCATCGCAATTTCGATAAAGATCTTCTGTTGATGTACCCATTTTTTCGTTTTATTGATATCTTTAAACAGGTTAGCATAGTCGTACACATTATTCGCGCAAAATGCAGCTCAACAGTTTTATACTTTCTTAACCCTTCAAGTGGTATCGACGAGATATCTCGTCCATCAAGATATGACCACTTTTGATTTGACGAGATATCTCGTCATCAAGATATTGCCGATTTTTTATGATGAGATCTGGTCAGTTCTTTTCTAATGACGAGATATCTCATTCATCACTAACTGGTCAGTTTTGCTAATGACGAGATACCACATAGAATTAACCATCCGGAAGGGTTGAAAGGTATCAGTATTCGTAACACAACATTCGTGTTGTAGGTGGCGAAAGTTCGATTCCTGTGAGGTGCCTTCCTCCCTGGGCGTATTTCTCTCTTCTGTATCAGTAAAACTTTCATTGTGTTGTATTACTTGATATTGTATGTCTTGTGTCTGGCGCAGCATGGCCAAATATATGTTAACCTTTCTTATGCACATTTCAGTCGTGACTTGAAAATTCCCCGGCTGTTCGGGAGAACAGTGTTTTAATTTCTAGGAATAAAGTCGTTATGATTTGGCAACGCCCGTATTCATGTATATGTAAATTTATTCTGATGTTGGCGGTGTTACGGGGGACTCTGATATTTAATTCGTTTCTTGGATTTGCAGGCATGGATTGACCAACCGGAGTTATGATTGTTTTCTTTTAATTCAATTATTGCGTCGAGACGACAAAATAAACTGTTTTCTTTTAACTAAGGTGTCTGCTTTTATTTTGGCAAAACCACTGACTGCGTAAAATATGGCCCTTGCGCCATAAAACCCCAACCAACCATAACGCAACAAAATATTTTAAGAATGAAAAGTGAACAAACTAAAGAATTTAAGTTCAAATCTTCATTAAACGGATCACCTTGCACCGTATAAGAAACATCTTCTTCCAAAGATAGTTACAATTTACATTCCCGTTATCACAAAACACGAAAAGTTACTAAAATTACCATAAAAACAGAATGAGAATCGATAGAGTACTTCGAAACTTGTTGAATACCGGGAAGAATATGGTAAGGCACAACTTCAGCAACAGAATAAAGTGGAGATGATAAAAACGGTGCTTTTGAGTCTCCCCAGAAGCCGAGAAGAAACGATCAAAGTTAAATGTTTGCTTTTACTTTAGCTTCAGAGGTAGAGCCAACATTTCAGCGGAAAAGAGAAAAATCTCAGTATTACTTTATCATTCGTCTTTCACCCTGACGAGATCCTTAACTCGACTGCAAACAGAGAGTGAAGTGGTTTTCCATTGCTCTGCTTTTTATTCACAACCTTCGTGATGGCTTCGACAGTTAATCGATATTTTCAGTACGTGTCGTGGGAAAGAGTATTCCAAGGTAAATTCAATTTATTCCTTGGAACATTTTGAACACGTAAGAGGGAATGTAAACCATTAATCCCTCCAAGGGAGTGGGAAAGCAGCAGTTTTGAGTGAGGAAATAAAAAGTTAAGAGTCGAGCTTAGTTGGGTCTCTGCCTTAACATCATCCTTTGCAGTTCTGACATATTTAGATATCTATCCCTCAAATCCGCCAAATTTTGGTCAACAGTAATTTTTTATAAGTTTTATATAAGTGGATGTAGAGGGATACTGAATATTATAATTTATTAAATCTTAAACTTCACTATGACGATTGAAAGAAAAATTTTAGCCCTTTATAGGTAACAGTTACTTGGAGCAAAGGTTGATTGGGTGTTCATGGCACAAGGAACCAATCTGGCCAAGATGCGGCAAACACAAGACAGACAACGCTAATTAATGGACATACATACACAAGGAAAGTTTTACTCACATAGAAGAGAGATATACACCAGGCTACAGGAATCGAACCTCTTGGTGTAAAGCATTATCAGTAAAGTACATTATCAGAGCATGATAATTTGTATAAGGAGTGAGATTGTACAGAGGTTTATATTAAATTGAAGGTAGGTAGTTGGTTGAATTTATGTCGTATTGGGGCAACACAACGGGCAATTGGCGACGGTCCGTGATCAATACAAAAGGAAATTGAAGGAATATGCATAAAAATTAAGGAATTTTAAAAACCTTTTGACATATTTGAGTCAAAGCTAAATTGTTTTAAAGAATTCAATAGAACTAACTTGCTTTACCCCACCCAATACCATTATTTAAAGTGTCTTATTAGGATTTGATGGAATGATTTGTTTCCTACTGAACGATTACTTGCATAGTAGCACTATAAGAGCTAGGTTGGTGTGGTTTTATAGCGCAAGGGCAGTATTTGGTCATGATGCGACAAACACAACGTCAAGAAACGGACATACAAATACAAGTTTTACTGAGAGAAAATACACCCAAGGAGGAATCGAACCTGCGCTACCTACAACTCGCAAGTTGCTACCGCAGTGGGCAAACCCACTGAGCCGCCACTATACGGACTAGGAAGGAGTCCAATGTTACAAGGGGTTCTATACCTTTAAGTGAGACAATACATTTCGGTCACATGCGAATTCTTCGAGATTTCTGATACCTGAAGCAAAGGACTATTTAACGTACAATTTTAATTTCAAATGCTCTATGAAAACGGAAGACGGGTGTTTGTGGTGTGTCGCTCAGAAGTCAAATTACAAACCCTCTAGGTATAAACCTTGGAATTAACAAGGTTTATACCTTGTTAATTCCAAGCTCTAGGATTACGCTCTAGGATTAACGATCATTGAATCTCCAGTATGTTACCTCGAGTTGAAACTAGACCACGAAACTTAGTCTTTTAACAGTATTGGTTCATGCTGTTGAAAATATCTTACTCAAAAGAACAATATGCGAACGGTGACTTTAAAATCATAAAAACGAATAAAACCATTGTTCAGTTATTCTTTTCGGACGTGTTAAGGAACCGCAAGACTCCAAATTGCAGTTCCTATGAGGAATACAAAACTTTTCATTGTGTCCGAAAATTCAAAAGGTGAAAAAACACTAATTAAAAGTTCCGGCAGACTGGAAGAATAAGAGACTCAAAGATAAAAGTCACCGCATCTTCGATTACTTGAAACATAATATTTACGTAAGGAAAAGCGGCCTGCTGAGAGAAATTAATTAAAATACCTGATGTATTGTTGAGACATGTTAATAATTTCACAAGAAATGTTTCCACTTACAAAGCGGGCGCGGAAAAAACATCGCTGTTTATCTTTAATTAAGTATTTTGAGATGCAAACAGCATTTATATTTGAATAATACGATTTGTTTCATTAAAATGAATGCGAGAACGCGGCATTACTTCGCTGGCATTAAAAAAGAAAATAAATGCTGTGCTTTAAAATTAATTAAGGACTTTGTTAAAAGCGGTATTTCAGAGATAATCTTCGAAGTTTGGAAAAACATCTTATTCTCAAAACGGAGAATTTCATTATTTCATCACAAAAGGTATGTGCTTAATAATTTTAACAACCAAAAATGTCACTTGAGGCTCAAGGTTCTTTGAACTCAAAACGACATAAAGACGGTTTCGCAGAGGTTACAAGAGTTTTAATTATATACTCTTTACAAATAAAACGAAGTATTCATATTTCTGTATCATCCCAAGAGCATATATTACTACTAAATCTGGGAGTGAATAACACCTGTTACACAAATGCTAATTTGCGAACAAAATCCATTCATCTATCTAGACCAACCAGCTACAAGCACAATTTTTGTTTTGATAACTCCATTTTATACTCAACCTCTCACACCATTTTATCAGAAAATTCTCATACCATATCCTTCGCACACAAACCCATTTCGATTTTATTTCTCATCGAAACCATTTATAATATTTTATGCCACACATGTTACGAGTTTTATGATAAAATCTGCTTTAAAACTATTTTTATTGCGAATTTCTTTCGAATGTGTTTAATATTGATTAAAAATCTATAGAATTTCTTGGGACATTAAAATCTTTTACACTATGCCAGCGATTTTCAAACTTTTTCATCTCATGGCATACATAAACTAATTACTAAAATTATGCGATGCACCAAGAAATATGTTATATTTTTTGGCGATCTGAAAAAATAGGTATAATCTTGATAGATTTACAAAAAATAGTAATTACCTAACCCTTTCTGCTTTAAAGTAGCTTTCTAAAAATCTTTTTGAGATTATTTTTGATACTTTTTAATTAAAAAATAATACTCAAATACATTTATTTGAGTTTTTTCTCAAAATTATTTGTGAACACACTTGTCAAGATAAAAACTAATACGTCGAAATGAAATAAATCTTACAAGATTTAAGCCTTTCACCCATTCGTAAAGCACGCTAATGCCATTCTTGCTGTACACCAGTTGAAAATCGCTGCACCATGAAAATAGTAGTTTTTGAACACTAACTACCATGTTGGTTAGTTAATTTTTTTGATGTAAGGGCCATATTTGGCTATGCTGCACTAAACACAAGACAACGTCAAGTAATGGACATAGGCACACACAAAGAAAGCTTTACTGACAATGAAGAGAGAAATACACCCAAGGAGGAATTGAATCTGACAAGAATCGAACTTGCGCCTACAACTCGCAGGCTGCTAGCGCAGTGGGTAAACTGAACTACCCCCTCACCTAACACGAAAATGAAGACGAATCTTATTGATCCAAACAACATGCAATGTATTATACTTGCAAAAAGCATAACAGTCATCTTTGGTTTAGAAGCTGCTACGATAGGCAACTCTGAACTTATGAATTCTTATGCGGATATGACGGTATGATACTAGTCTAGAATTGGAATAGTAGTGTCTCTACTCTGATACTAGTACCTGCTCAAAGCGGCTCTAGGATCCCTGAAATCAATTGTGTGCGATGCAATTCAAAGATGGAAGATGGATTGATGCCAACATATCAAAACCACAACATGGATGCATAAATTAAATTATCATGGGCAAGAGATGTTTAGTAATGAATCTCATTTGCATTTCACTTGGCTTTCAAGGTATTTCGAGTCACAGAAATTACTAAGAACCTTGCAATCCATCTGAAAGGCATATGTTATCGGTTACCTAGTACAACCTTAAGTCCCTCAATAATGATGTCAAGTTGGTTTATATGTTAAGGTTTTATAACGCAAGGTCCAGTAATGGATGAGCAGAGTCAATCAGACCAAATAAAATTCAATAAAAACATTACAAATTCAAACAAGCAGCCAAACTAGGAATAAATTGTAATTAAGAAATATAAAAATGTTAGGATAAAAATACTAAAAGTTAAAGTTATAATAAAAACTATAACTTCCCTATAGCAAGACTAGGCTCGCTATAGAAAAAGGACTGACGAAGAAAAAATATATATTTGATGAACACGTTTTAGCTTTCTTTTTCTAGTGTATATTTATGAATATTTTTCATAGACAGTAAAAGGATCATGTTAAAAAACGAGCATGAACACAATTAGGTCAACTTTGGTATTGGGCATTAACCAACAGATACTAGCTTACCTTATTGAACAATAAGCTAATTTAACTTTCTTACATTATAACTCTCTTCCTTTATGACTGCTTCTTAACAGCGTTTTATCGAAAGGCAGGTATACGTTTTCACAATATGAAATATTAAAATATTGTCACCAAATTTGAATTTTCTTGACGAAATTTAGTCTCGCAAAATCAACGCATAAAATTCTGACTGATATGCTATGCAAAACAAGAGAAGCTCTATTAGCGCTGACCATATCGAATAACACTTAACTCTCAACAGATGGTTGACTGGCAAAATCCGGTTCGTCCGTTTGTTATAGAGCGAAACCGTAACATGATCCTTCTAATTTCAGTCAAACTGCGTTTTTTATAGTATTCAAATCGATAGCTCGCTAAATTTATTCATGCCTAATATCAAAAAGTTAATCTAAATTCACCTAGAGTGAAAGGTTTTTAATAATTTTATCAGAGATTTAGTAACCAGAGTTGAAATATTGCAATCGTACACATTTCAAGTATCTCCCAAGAAACATTCACGTAGATTCTTTTTCATGGAATGATCAATGCAGCTGATGAATAATAAAACAATTATGCGAATTCTTTAAAATGCGGGCTTCTTAAAATTACAGGAGTCGGGGCGAATCTCATTCTAAATATTAGCACGAGATAGCGCAACTTGTGTTTGTGTGCATTCATATAGGGATTTCTACGGAATGTGTAATGCAATTGAGGAATAATGAACATTTATGCGCATTTTTCAAAATTAGGTCTGCCCCTTAACCCTCCTGGTGGTTATCTCGACGAGGGATCTCGTCTTTAATAAAGCTGACAAGATCTTGTTCGACGAGATATCTCGTAATTAGAAAAACTGACTTGATCTTGATCTCGTCATCATCAAAAAAAAGAAAATACCTTCATCACTCGGCGGTCTTGATGACGAGGTAGGTAGGTGTTTTAATTAACGTCACACTGAAGCAACACAACGGGCTATTGGTGACGGTCCGGGATCAATCCCAAAGGGCATTAGCAAAATTGGTCAGATCTTGATGAACGAAATATATTGTCAAAACCACGGGCCGCGGTAGCCCGCTTGGAAGAGTAACGCATCAGCAGTCGGCGGGTTGCGAGTTCGAATGCAACCAAAGACCGTCGTGTACAAAGGGGGCTGGTGCACGTTAAATCTGTTGCGGCCTCAAATATCCTCACGTTTTGGTGAAATTTGGAGAGTGGAGTGCCAGCTCAGGTGTTAACTCGTCATCTGACCGTTGTTCAAAATTACGTGGTGCTTTCCCGGATCTTTCCCTTAGGGATTGATCTCGGACCGTAGCCAATAGCCCATTCTGCTGTTCCAGTGAGATGTTAATTAAAATACCTACCACTTGAAGGGTTAAAATGACGGGATTAGAAATCATTCTAGTGTCAGAATTTCCTAGTTGTCAGGAGTTTATTGTAATCAGTAGGTCCCGATCAATTACACATCTTGCAGTAAAATAGAATTGTACAATGACAAAACCAAATTGGGAAATTGGGATCTGACCGTTGTTCAAAATTACGTGGTGCTGTTCCCGGATCTTTCCCTTAGGGATCCATCTCGGGCAGTAGCCAATAGCCCATTGTGTTGCTCCAGTGCAATGTTAATTAAAATACCTACCTACCACTTGAAGGGTTAAAATGACGGGGGTTAGAAACTCATTCTAGTGTCAGAATTTCCTAGTTGTCAGGAGTTTATTGTAATCAGTATGTCCCGATCAATTACACATCTTGCAGTAAAATAGAATTGTACAATGACAAAACCAAATAGGGAAACCAAGTGAAATGAAAACATTAGAGCAGTGTTTCGCAGTCCGAGATTGGTCATTAGGGAAAACATACTAATCCTCAGAAAATATTAGAAAGAGTATCTTTGATTGAAGTGATGTTGTTCCAAGAATAAATCCGCTCCTATCTTGGAAAAATGCGATGCAATCTGATGGATTTTTCTTGTTAGATGGGTAATCCTGAGAAGTAAGTGGTCTCTGATTTAACTACACTGCCCTGAAGTGAAACATTTCGATGTAATTTTTGTTCGTTATATCAAGAACATCCAAATTTGAGCAAGAAATCAATCCGGTTTTACTTATTTTGTCGCAATTTAAAAGGATTCTCTAGAAACGACGTGAAAGATTGAGACAAAATTAACTTTCTTTTCAGACACAGTTAAGTGGTGTCAAATATCCTTCACATCATTGTATGAAAATTAGATTTTCATTGATGGTCCATTTAGTTCATTTTATTTCGTAAGTAAATAAAAGTTTAACTTTATATCGTAACTAGTAAAATTAACCAGCGCGGCTCGGATTGACTTAAATGAAGATTGAAAAGTGAACACAATAATTTCTTTCATAGAAAATAATTTTAATAACTCTATATTTTCAATGTTTTTATAATTTCTACAATACATTTGAGAGTAAAATTCGTCTACAAGCTACATTCATCCATAATTCATTAAACTTACAATTCTGAATTCATCATGTTCTAAGAGATGGATGACAAAATAATTTGATACGATAAACATATCGTTAAGACTAAACGCATATTTCGGATCAAATTACAAATCGTAGCACGTGAAATGAAAACATCTTACATTAAAACTAATTATCTTCAATACAGATAAAAATCGATTTTTGTTTTTGAAAAAAGATAAATTTTCAATAAACTATTTACAGATAAAAGAGTTACAAAAGAAAAGTTTCGTTTCAACTCGCACAATTTACAATCTTTACTATGATTTCCAAAAACGTTCAAATATTTTTCAATATTCTTTTGAGTATTTAATGCAGCATTTCTGCATGTAAATACCTGTTTTAGTTTCGAGAGGGTTTATCGCAAAACAGAATGTATAGGGCTCTAGAGTTTTTGTCCTACTATTTTTCACTCCCGAAGTGACGTAACTTAATGTTACAAGAATGCAATTTCAGCACGTCGCTTTTATGAAGTGATTATCGTTTTCATTGTGTTACTCCAGTGCGAAGTTAATTCAGCTACTTACCAACCTACTTCTATCAAGCTAAATATAAAGGGCGCTAGTGTTTTTGTGAGTACGTAGTTCCTGTTTCGTAACTTGATATGTTAATCGAATACAATAAAAGTTTTTTTATGATTGCCAGAATTTCTTCGGAAACTCTAAAGGTTTGTTTTCATGATCAAGATAAATACATAATCGCTATGTAATCTGTTTAAAAAGATAAAAATGTAATACTATCAAAATGTTTAAAATTTTTACTTTTTGACCTAAAAACAAATATTTAGTCTTCACACAGCTGAACATCTAATAAAGCTTTTTTGCCAGTTAATGGTTTTATGCTCTAAGCCGTTGATATTTTAAGCACATTTACATGTACTTTTCAAAAAATATTAATTTTAAACACTTTAGATTTCTATATCACCAAAATTGAGCATGCAGTGTATTATTTATTGTCTGAAGCAGTGATATGGGATTTAAAAGAGATAAATAGGTTAGAGGCAGCATCTGAACCTATGACTTCCCGTCTGATTACTAAACTGCCGTTTACTGTCCAAGTCGTTATCACAATTGATAGTCCATTTTAGTGGCAAATGATCTAATGAATAAGGAAACTAACGAGTCGTTGAGTGTTTAAATTGAGTACCATTCGTGGCACATAAATGGACAGCAGTCCAGTATCACGCAAGCAATTGATACATAATTTACGGCCGAATGCTATAAACATTCTCAATTATGTAACTGAGTTTAGCGGATGGACATTAGACTTCTTTATCGTGAGGTTGGTTGAGTTTTATGTCACAAGGTTCCATATTTAGCCAAAAACAGAAAGACAACGTCAAGTAATGAACATAAGCACACAAGGAAACTTTACTGGCACAGAAGAGAGAAATACACTCAGGGTAAGTTACAATAACCAGAATTGCGCCGGCTACAACTCACAGGTTGCTGAGACATTGAGCAAACCCAGATCCACACGCATATTTTAGTTCCGTCAAGATCGTTCAACCTGGTATTGGGGTACCATTATTGGACATGGAGAGCAGATGCGTGGCACCTAGAGCTTATATTTATAGTCACAATTATTTGGTCTTGCATCTTAGAAGACTACTCAATACAATCATTAACTATGAGGAGGTATTATTAGCTGGTTTGTGTCTACGATCAATTTTTGCTACCCGAAGGGAAATTAAACGGGGACCCACGGCTCCGAACCATTACGAATTTTCATGCCCTGACTGAAATGGGATTCGAATCCAGAGCATGTGAAAAGGTCCAGAGCAGTAACCACTCGGCTACCAGACGAGCATGTAATATTGGTTGCGTTTTATAGAGCAAGGGCCATACTAGGCTAAGATCCGCCAAACACAAGACAACGTCAAGAAATGGATAGATACACACAGTTTTATAGACGCAGAAAACAGAAATTCACCCAGAGCAAGTTACATTAATTGAACTTGCAGTGGGCAAACCCATTCTTGATACTATGGAGCAAACCACAAATCTAGTATATGGTTCTATGGATGCCACAATTCAAATTTCACAAATAAATAATAAGAATTAGAACCAGGAACATCTAAAAAACATTTTTATCTACTAGTAAAAAATATATCGTGCTCAAAAGTGAAGCAGTTGTTTTGGTTCTTCAAAACCCATTTACAAGTTAGTTTCATCAATATCCCGAACAATCTGACGGTTCGCAAAGGGTTGTAAAGCAAAAAGTCTATTAGAATGAAAGTTACCATTTTAATACAATTAGTCGAAATATTACTTTCTTTGTTTAGCAAGTAAATTTTTAATTAGCTTAAAATTAGAAACACAATTTTAAATGTTAAAGTATTCATAAAAATATACCTTGCGATTATTCTTCAGTTTCAGATGTTAAATGGGCTTCAGATCGACTGACAAACAATGGAAAATTACCCAACATAAAAATGCACGACTTCTATGCGTTTTCATAAAAGCTTTTGAATAAACCTATTTGCACAAATATAAAGGAAGGCGCATAGTATTTTAAAAGCATGTCTGTGATATAAATGTATCTCGCAATTGAATGCTCGCGAAAGAATTCGAAATGAAATGGATTTCGCGAGGCCACGAAAAGGATGTTTTGAACCAACAAGCCGATGCATTTTGTATGAGCCTTTCAAACTTGTCTTTCGAGATCTCCGTGCTCTTTTATTCTACGTTGGGACTAATAATTGACTCGTATATATATCGTAAAAAAAATGTTCTTCCTTTTCTTATTCAATCGGGTGTCCATGAACAAAATTTGCTCTCCCAAAATTTTTTTGACCGAGACACTGTTCTCCAAAAACCCTTTCAAGCTTCATCACACGTGATTCTCAAACTTTTTTTACTCTTTTTTGTATAAAAAGATTCGTTTTTCGATAGAAATATTCTGAGGAAATTTCAAAACCTTAGTCTAAAAAATATTTCTTTATAAAGAGCTTCCTATGAACGGCTTTTTCTGTCAAGTTAAATGTAGGTGGTGTTAGTGTTTATGAGTCGGGAAGTGTTTCCTGTATGTATTCCGTAAGTGTCGTTATTTTGCTTGTTTTTGGATACAATTTCAGCACGCCACCAATAGAAATTACAAAGGATGAATTCTGAATTGATACATGGTAGTGAATGGTGAACGCTAATTAGATGAAACGCCGAACATCGCCAAAATAAGGATAAACAACATTTTAAGGTAACATCGATACGTGTCATTCAAGGATTTGGGTAGCAGAAGTCAAATATTTGTATTCCACCTGGTTTGTTTGCACTGAAATTCCCTCTAACAGAAAAGAACTAAATAAAAGTTGGGAGAGGTGGTTGCGGAATTAGAAATCACGCGTGCGTAGTTATTTTTAGTTTTAGCGTAAAAATAACACTTTCGTTTGCAAGCTTGATTTTAATCAAGTATTAATTAATTAATATTGATTTGATTTAATAATCACGTCTTTGCTATGTATATACTGTGTGATAGGGATTATCAGTATAAACAAACAAACCAAACAGAACGCGAAGATTTTATTTCCGGTTATTCAGTGTTCTGTATGATACGTATCGGGGTACCTCAAAATGTAGCTTATTACCGTTTTGGTAACGTTTGGGTTTAATCTAATTTTCAACATTTCAATTATGAATTTATTCTTTGGAATTTTTATTGGTTCAGGGCTGAAATCGTATTCGCAAAACAAGCCAAGTGATGTCACGTTCTTAATACGTACAGGAAATACATTTCAAAGCAGTAACTCTATCGCCACCTACATTCAACTTATTCGATTTTGTATGAACAAAACGTATACCTATCAAAATCATGACATAAATTTGATTGATTAAGACAGGAACCTTCTGATTACTAGATTAAATAGTTACTTAAAACCAATAACCCTTTTTTGAGATGCAGTTAAACTATTAGTATAGGAATTGTAATAAAAATAGAAAAAATAGAATTTCAGGAATCAAAGATAAAAGAAAAATTAATGCTATAAACTTAACTATTCGATAAGATTATAAAAAATTACGCTTTATGTACTTATTGGTTAAAAATATCGAAAATTCATGTTTCTGTTAAAATGTGAACTACGACGGAACGAAGAAAACGGGTGCAAACAGAAAACGTATTGCATAATCCATATAAGAAACACAAAACGTTGGATAATCCATACAAGAGACGAATGAGACTCCACGTGTGTTGCACGTTAACCATTGCTCACTTCCAAAACATGCATGTTATGTGGCAGGAGAAAACTCAAACCAGTACCATTGTTTCCTCAATCCATTGTTATTGGGACACAGTACCGAACAGTTTAAAGACAATGCCAGGAGTATGTCAGCCATTCGATAAGGTTAGTAAAACATAACAAAAGAAAGTTTACCCTATGACAAAAGGATTTGAATGCATTGGAGAGTAAACTACTGCGATGAATTTACGATACATTTCTTTTGAACAATTGAAACAAGTTGAGAAAGTAGTTTCTGCGACAATGGCTTGCTCGCAAAATGTTCGGAAACAAAAAGGAAGCCACGCGCGTTATGACGGAAAGTGCTCCGCTTAATCTGCATGGTTCTATCGGCAACCTGGTTTTTACCTGTTATAAAAATGGACCAATGAGAGCGCCGTAGGAAAATTGGATTTATTTTCTGGTGTTTGTTCAATAAGTGCCAATTTACGCCAAGTAGATAGATTGTGGGAATTGCCTTATAGACCTTATACACGTACTTTACGCTCTTTTTATTTCGGAAAGTAGTACGCTTTTATTGTTTAGTAAGTCCAGGTTTTACTTATGGTTATTTTCGCTAAGCATTTGGTTTTAGGCGGCCTGAACGTTTTTTTATTCCGGTTTGGCAATGGTTAGATATAGTATGTTTACGACCACTTTCAATCTTTTTGGTCTCATGACACACATAAATTAATTAATAAAATTCTGCGGCACACCAAAATTTTTTTTGAATTTTTTGTCTGTCTGACAAAAAATGTGTTTAATTTTGATTGATTTATAAAAAATAATGATGTTAATTATTTTCCCTCTTTTTCCCCTCCAAAGTGGCTTTAAATAAACCTTTTTCAGGTAATTTATTTAAGATGCTTTGAAATAAATAACTTCAAATTGTTTATACGGATATCATTTGAAATTATTTATGAACACATTTGTCAAAAATTCAAAGCTAAAACATTGAAATTAAATACATTTCACTCAATTTAAACCGTTTCGCCATTCTTAAGGTACACCGGCTCAAAATCACTGCTCTAGGAGATGGCTAAATCGTTTAGGAAAGACCACAAGTAACCATTTTATCAACAAAACGAACTAATATAACTTGTGGCTTCTTAGCAACCGGAGGGTTGTGAGTTTGAAACTCGATCCAACGAAAGACCGTCATATACATGGGGGCTGGTTTACCTCAAATCTGACGTGGCTTCAAATATCTTCACGATGTTGGGGTGAGGAAGTTTGGGTGGGGTGCCAGCTCATGTGCGACCTCGTCATCTGAACGTGGTTCAAAATTACGAGGTGCTGTCCTCAGATCTTTCCCTTCGAGAGTGATCCCATACCGTTACCAATAGCCCGGTGTGTTGGTCTAGTGCGGCATAATTTAACTACTTACCTACTTACAGTTAATGCTATAAGGAATGCTTTTCATGGCCGAATAATGTCAAAATCTATTATATCGATTGGCCTCCTCGTTCCCCTGATTTGGCCACACCGGGTGAGGCTACTTAAAGGAAATAGTCTAAGCTAACAAGCCGATAACAATTCAACAGCTTAACAAAAGGTTCGCAAAGAAATTGAAGAAATCATCCCAGAAATGTGCACAAACGTAATGGAAAACGTGGTCGAAAGAGTCCGTACTTCTAGCGGGCCAGATGAGGTCATTTGGCAATGTTACTCCATTATGGTGTCATTAAGTGAATAAACAATAGGTAAGAAATTCAATTAGAAATATTTTATTCAAAAATTATTCCAAAAGAAAATGGTGCCCTCTTACATAAAAAAACCCACCCTGTATTACACTATTAGCTTTAAAATTAGTAAATTGGACAAAAGATTATTCTATCTTGTTAAAAAAGAAGCAGAGATGTTGAAAAACACAAAAGAAATAAACAAAGCAATATTGGAATGTAGAACAGATTAGAAGCGTTCTTTGCATAATTTAAAATTTTTCTAGTTTCACGTCAAATATAAAAAAAAACTGTACCTACGTGAGTTACGAACTACACTCATGTCCAAAATTATCTTTACATGCATAAAATCACGGATTTCTCAGAAACTGTGAACTATAATTTTATGAATTTGTGTGAAACGATACATAACATCATAACACATAAATACAAAGGAAAAAATTTAAAAGCACTGCATATGATATAAAACTGTAGCATGAAACAATAAAAGTGGCAATATGTGACAAGGAGAGTTCAGAAAAAAAGAATAACTCAGAAAAAATTAAGGCCTATGAATTTAATATGGAATATGATCTCCCCTGACGTGTACACATATCACAACGTGTTTTAATGCTGGCAATAATGTTGTTAACCACAGTTTGGGGAATCAAGTTCCACTCCTCCAGCAATGCGGTATTCAGAGCATTTATATCTCTAGGAGGAGGATATCTCTGTGCAACTGCTTTTCCAAGGTAGTCCCATAAGTTCTCTATCGGGTTCAGATCAGGAGATTTTGCTGGCCACGATATTCACTCAATGGTTTCACTTTCAAGGAATTCGTCAACGAGGTTAGCTCGATGTGGACGAGCATTATCGTCCATAAATAAAAAGTCAGATCCCTATGCACCTCTCAAAAGTCTTACATAAGGTTCTAAGACCTCATACGGATATCTATGGCCGGTCACAGATCCGCTGTTGAAAACGTGTAGGGGCGTACGTACATCGATCATTATTCCTCCCTATACCATCACACCTGCACTACCGAAACGGTCACGTTCCATAATGTTCGAAGGAAGATTTCGCGTTCCTAACTCCCTTCAGATGTAAACACGTTTAGAATCGGATGTTAAACTAAACCTCGACTCATCAGTAAAGAGAACATGGGTCCATTGATGTTCACTCCAGTTCTGATGTTCTTTGCGCCAATTAAAGCGATCCCTCTTTTGTTGTGAAGATAGTGAAACAAATACTTTTCTTTTCTTTCTGGCATAAGGGCCTTTTTCATTAAGCCTTCTGTATACAGTTTGCAGTGATACAACAGTTCCAGTGGCGGCTGCAACCTCTGAACTTAACTGCCGAGCAGTAGACTTCTTGTTACGACGGGCAGTTCTTCCAGAT
The DNA here is from genome assembly GCA_933210815.1 of Meta bourneti. Lineage (NCBI taxonomy): Eukaryota > Metazoa > Arthropoda > Arachnida > Araneae > Tetragnathidae > Meta > Meta bourneti. The sequence continues at coordinate 70,591,858 of OW119929.1, read as the reverse complement.
ATCGATCTTGAGAAGCAGTTGTTATTCGTTTACGATCTTTTCCAGGCCTCCTTACAACAGTTCCAGAGTTCTGAAATTGTTTCTATAGCGTAGAGACTGCCTGTCTTGAAATATTCACACATCTCGATGCTTCCATGATTGTCTGCCCTGCTTCTAAACGGCCGATAATTCGCCACTTCACAAATTCTGCCAAATGATACTTCGGAGCCATAAAAAACCGTTTTGAGTCCTTACACACTGAAATCACACGCTGCATTGCAGAAATTCACTCAGATATTCACTTTGCGCATTGATTTACCGTCGGATGACATAACGCCTAGATTTGCATATCAGAAATCGTTTGATCACTTTTGATTGGATAATGCTAATTAGGCTTGTTTTTCACACATTCCCTGCAAAAATGGATTACATCGATTTGATATTTCATGGAATATCATTATTTTGGTGTATGTAAAGATAAATTTGGACATGAGTGTAGATAGCCATTTTTAATTAATTTTAATGTCTTTGTAGCATTTGTCTTACATCGTTTACAGATCTTACTTTTAAGGATCAAGCGCATTTTAAGTGTTAACCGTTGTAAGTTAGAGCGGGATTAACGGGGTGAGAACCTTTTTCAGAGAACAATTTTCAAGTATTAAAAAATTCCAAAATTATAATGGTTTATCCAATATTCAAGTTGTTCATCCAATATTCAAGTGGTTTATTCAATATTCAAGTGGTTTATCCAATATTCAAGAGGTTTATCCTATACAATTCCAATATCAACTTAAACTTTCCAATTATAATCACTTATTCCAACAAAAAGAAATGATTTTGATTCCCTTGAACATTAAAATTTTTTTCCCATTACGGAACATATATTTCTGTGACTTATCACTGTTGCCTGGAGTCTTCATATATATATATATATATATATATATATATATATATATATAAACTTTTTGATGGATAACAATTAAGAAATCTCTTGAGGAATGTTTTTCTGTCCAAATATTGTGGTTCTACGAGACAACATATGTATTTGACACGCGCACGACAGAAAACAAACGAATACAATTTAAGAAGGCTAATAATCTTTTATAAAAAAAACAGTAGCTGCTTGAGGCATATTTTTGTTGTAGATCTCATGAGGCATCGATCAAGCCATTTAGAAAACTTGGACGTGAGAAAGCAGTAAATAACAGTCCTCTGGGAAATCAAGTCATTAAAAAGAGTTACTTTTTAAACATATTTATTCCTCCTGATGGTTTATTTTCAATTTATATCCCTTTTCATACAATTTGTAATATGAAGGGAGAACATAAATGCTTATCAGAACTTAACACGCTTGAAGAGAAAATTCTATGTGCTTTAAATACTTAATCTTAAGTTCTAAATCTCGAGGACAGAAATTTTGAAATACTGAGCTTTCTTATTCTGCACTTTATCGTATGAATTTATGATCACATTTACGTATTGTGGCAGCTAGCTAAAGTGTGCTGATAAAAAATTTTCTACCGTGATTTTATTGTGTCAAATGGTTATAATGGTTGTCAAAATGTGCTATGTAAAATAAATTTAAACAATGTATCTCGACATAACTCTTCGAGGAAAATTTACATAACACGAAAAAATATATGCTCTGTACATTTTAATTGAATGGATAAAACTTCCGAGTTACTAGTTCGTTGTTGAAAGTTATATTGGGGCGATAACAGATAAAAAAGAAAGGAAATACAGTTATATATTATTGTAACCATTAAATATACTTTTACTTTTTTCTTTCAAAGTTACTTTTACCTGATATCAAATTCAATAAATTGCTTGGAGTATAATCCTATGATTTTGGTTCTGATCTTAATTCATCCAGTTTCATGGATTTCACTTCATTTTCCATTAGAAAATGGAAAACAGATAGCCATTTTCGGTTTGATAATTGTTTACTACCATAAAGAAACACATCCGTTATTAATTCCGTGAATTTAGATAAATGTTCTTAACAGTCGAAACATATTCATCATACATCTCAATATATTTTAATCTATATAAATAAGAATGGAGTGTTTGTACATTGAATATTTTCAACCCATTTCAAGTTTTCTATCCGTTTTGGGTCCTTCTGATACAAAATCCGTCTATTACGCGTTTGGTGTCTGTCTGTCCATCTGTCTGTATGTGTGTGCCCGTGCTGCGTCCAAAAGGTTGAATATATTTTCATGAAACTTCGCATACTGTGAGTACTTACATTCATTTAGTAACTGAACTTCGTTGCGTAAATCTGTCTGTCCGTCTTCCCGTTTTATGTTCGATTTTGTGTCTGTATGTTTGTACAAGTATCATAAGATTTATTGAGCATATTTTAATTCAATGTTCTATATTTGATACATCATATTTTAATTAAGTGAATGCATTATTTTAAATTGTTTTGCTTAAGTATTTAAGCAAGTTTCATGTTAAATCATCTGAGTAACTACTTAAATCAATCATAATTTGGTAGTTTGGAGAAGCTGGAATGCATATTGAGCATTGCAATTACTTAAATTATTTTACCAGTACTGCTGAAAATTCAATTATTTTTAAAAAAACTATTTTTACAGAATTTAAATTCAAATACTTTTTTATTTTGAGTCTTATTTATTTTCTTTGCAAAATATGAACGATTTCCGAACATTTGGGACAGACGATATTTTGTAACAAAAAGGAAACTCGTGTTCGTTTGCCACGCGAAGTGATATTTTTTTTGGCTCCAAATTAATTTCGTATTTTTAAATTCTATCTAATTTTTAGTTGTAAGTTGAGGCAATTGTATGAGATCAAGAGAAAAAAGAATCATGAATTTATATCTTTAGAACTTTCTCCTTCCACCTTTTATTTTGTTTTATTTCTTTTCCGTTTTAAATATTTATTATTTTAATAAATTGTAATTCCTTTTCATCACACGCCACACCACCGCAAAGTATTCTGCTTAAAGCGGCATGTAAGTTAGAATAAAGGAGATTTTAAGTGGATTTTTGCCATTATTAAAAGAATGTTAATGTTAAGAATATCCGAACTAGGACTTTTGAAGTATTATAAATTCTTTGTCATAGCGAGATGGCAAAGGTGGCTTATTTTACGAATTGAAGATTTAAGCAACTTATATAGGGAAAGTGTTTAAAACAATGATTTCCTTTAGAAGAAAAGCTGTCAAATTGATTTACCATTTTAAAAAATGGCAATAGGTTACCTTTGCTTTACCACTACTGAAGATATTCAAGTTCTTTTATTATTGCACATGCTAAGGAACGGAATTTTCAAAATAAGCGTAACAAAAACAAACTTAGCGATAAATATCTTATCAAATTAGTCATCTTTCCCTTAATGGAATCGAAATTCGAAAAGAGTGCCACAAACAATAAAATATTGGCAGGCAAATTATGTGAGAGTATCTGCGGTAGATTCGTCATTTTTACGAATTAAGTTGAGCAAATTTACAGGAATAAGAAAGGGAATTTCTAATCCTCCCTCAAAATCGTCTTTTGTAGCAGTTAGTGTCTCACCTTTCGCCAATTTGTACCTTCAGCAGGGATGCGATATACGTATCGATACTCGTATATATAGTACGTGAAATGTATTACATGGAAGGATTTTCATGTATAGAATTTGTGTCCAGAACTAGGTTGTAAAATTATAAAAATGGCAAAAAGGTGTTAAAAAATTATTTTACTCACACTTAAATGATTTGGCATTTTTCTAAGAAAGAGTAAAGTGATTACTTTCTGGTCACTTTCAGTCTATAGTTAACCAATTCAACCCAAGTGAGGTCGGGCAATTTTGCTAGTATTGAGATAATTTTTTAATAGTTAACAATGTAGATCAGGCCGTATCCATGACCAACGAGTTGCTTTTAGATTTATATCGGGGAATTTCATTAAACTACAAATGCCTGTGATGCGTCACTTCCATTGTCTCCTACCCAAATATAAATCTAGTTAGTTTTAACCTAGTTGACCGTGCAAGGCGTTGAGCTTGGTACTAGTGTTTCGGGTACAGATGTATCTAGCTCCTCGTCTGGTGGCAACGCTCTTGGCGCACTTTTTTTGTCGCCAGGGAAAGAAATCTTAGAAAAAATCTTTTTTATCTTTATAAATATAACATATTTTTAAATCTTTCCGCTTGCCGAGGTTGCCAAAAAAACGGGAATAACCGCAATAAAGATATGTTACCTTCATCTGCCATAACTCGCTACTAAAAGCGTGCCAAAAAATGCGCCAAGAGCGTTGCCACCAGACAAGGTACTAGATACATCTGTACCGTGTTTCGTCGCTAAGGCGGAAAGAGGTGGTCGTCAACTTTCATTGCCCGTTCAGTAAGCAAGGAAAAGAAAGGGTTTATCAGAATAGAGTACATCTCCAAATCAACGCCAAGCTCAAAGTCGTACCGTCAACTAGATTTTAACACAGGAAAAGAACTGTGCATAAATAAAATCTTTTATTGGATACAGATTGGAGAAAAATTCGATGAATTGCGTAGCAAAATCCCAAAATACCTGAAATTCGCTGGCAGTGATATTCTAAAGGTACCAATCGAGGCAATTCAAAACAAAAATACAACAGAACGAAAAATCACAGCGTTTGCGTTTTATGGGCTTCTAAAAGTACTGCAACAATGAAAAATTTTTACAACAAACGAATACATGACTGAAAATATTACACTGCAGGAAGGGAAGGAAATAAAGTTATTTTAAGAGGAGCATTTTATTATCTATTCTCCGCAACAATTCCCAAGAACGAAGAAATAAAACAGCGGTATATTGATTCTCATGTTGAAAGGATAATAAAATTATTTCTAACGTTCTTGTTATTTAAAAGGTTCGAAATCCGATTTTTGACGCTGCAGCAGAGTAGGAGTGTTTTCTATAGCTTTTCTTTGCTTTGTTCCTTATTCCATTTATGATATTCTACGTAATCCGAGTGTCAAGTACTCTCTTGGAACTAATAAAAGATTTGAGGTTGAGGTGTGAGTTCTGGGAAGTTAGATTATCATTTCTTAAAATTAATTGTGCGTTCGATTTTATATATTTATTGACAATAAATTTTTCTAAACAGTAAATATAAGAAATCCATGTACTAGAAAATTCGTTTATTTGTATTCTTTAAAGTCGAATGCCGGACTCGGAAACTTAAAAAACAGAAATAAAATTACCAATTTTTACCCTCCAGTAACCTATCAAACCTGTGTTGTATGGATTGCCAGTTTCTGTGGGTGGCCACTGTAACATAACTGCCAACATCCAGGGGATAAAAGTCCGAAACACTTTTACGGTATAAGAAAAAGGCGTACAAATAATTATTAAAACAAAAAATAATTGAAAGCTCCACAAAGTAACGACAATTGCGCCCAATTGAGCTTGTGAAAGCAATTCAATTCTTTTCTACAGGAGAGTAGCCCTGCTCTCTACTATTGTTATGTGCTTGATAGCAGTGTTCGAATTTAGCGTAATCGATTTGGCGATATTTTTTACAAATTATCGCCAAATATGCAAAAATGAAAAATTAAACTTTTTCTTGAGTGTTTTCGAGGTTTAATTGTAGGTTTTCCTTGAAAATTAGTGCCAAAGAATTTCACGACAATCTAGCAACCACTGATTCCGATGTTTTTCTTTTGTAAGTACCACGGGTTGGGGCAAAAACTTCGAATTCGGCGTCACGAAAATTTTTCTCCCTAAAGACAAATCTGGAAAATATTTTTCCGTGTGCAAGACTTTCGGAAAATCCGAAAAGTTGGCAAGTATGCTATAAACTTTTTAAAGCCATCAGTTTATATTTTGTTTTCAACTATCTTTTATTTAGAATGCTTTTCTTGACAATGTCTTGAGTGATCATGAAAAAATTTCAAAAACTTAGTCATGAAATTGTCTAGAGCGTTTATAAATACAGTTGACATGGTTTTTTACGAATCGCAAGGATCAAGAAAAAAGTGGGTAAAATGGAAAGCTCCAAAGACGGAAATGAAATTCGTAATTCGACGATAATTTTCGAATATAGTAACCCTTCGTAAGCATATCAAACAGCTGTTTGGCGTTGAAAATTTTAGTCGCCAATTCGGCGATGGAAAGTTACCGTAAAATTGAGTTTTACCGTATTCATTGTATAATATGTGACCTGACTAGATGAAAAATTGATAAGGTTCGTTAAATCAAAGCTCGTTAAAATCAGAAAAATCCAGAGCCCATCGATAGTATAACATGTTGAGCTTACACACTTGATTTGGATGGGCCCTTTATAGTCAGTTATTAGTATTACTACTCACAGACTAATTAGACTCTTTACCTACTTTGAAAAAACGTGTCGATAAGAATTTCGTTTTACATTCTAAGAAATTTCCAAATTGGAAGTATACCTAAAACCTATTGCCGAAACACGTCATGAAGATCAGCAGGTAACTACAACATTTCGATTCAAAACATTTCTACTTAAGTAGTCATCTGGAGTTTTGAGATAATCATAACTTAAAGGCAAATAATTAATACGCAGGAAAGTAATCATCACATTGAAGTCATTTCGAACTGCGAACTTTTTCCTTGCAGGGGATTAGCTCTAACTAGGACAAGTATGTGTGCTTCCAACTACAACTTCAAATCAGAGAAATAAAACTTAAGAGGGTTCTCCAGAACAATGAATTCCTCAGCTAATGAGATCGCAGTTGTGAATTACTGAGATCGTAAATGAAGAAATAACGGGGTAGCCAATGACACGGATTCAGTAATTTCAATCACATCCCAGAAGTGCCTTCCTTCCACTCTGTCGCTAAGATACAACATATCAGTATGATTGCTTTTTGCTCTGCGGCATCACGGGAACTCCGGCCTCGAAGCAGTCCCGCTGCAGAAGCAATTAAATTAGATACAGTTCAGGATGCACGATTTGGTCATCCAAGAACGGCTGTGGGATCGATTTCGATCGGATGTCAGTTTGCAAAGTGAGACGTTAATGACCAAGTGCTGAAATCAGGACTCATGTTGGAAGTTATACAACATAATGCCTATCTGACTGATTACGACTTCTATATACATATAACAACACAGCTTACATCTATGGATGGCAGTGTCGTTACTCAATTTCGTCTTATTTCAATCCTTTAATGAATTCAGAATTCATATTTACATAAACGGATTTAAAATCTGTAGATGAAATAAAATTATCCAAAAATATACAACAGCATTTCATTTACTTTTACTGGTGTTAATTCTTATTTCCAATAAAATGCATGGTAAAATGCACACCTCAGTCACGTTACCACTGCTAGATTCAAAACGCCCACTTCAATTTCATTCCCATTCCCTCGTTCAAAAGAAATTCGGCATTGTTTGACGTTAAACTTATTTTCGCTCATATTTTCTTTTCTACGCTGATTTCTATCATCCAGATTTCTCAGAGCCTTCTGTCATCTAAGAGGAAGAATTTCATTACAGAGGTGACCTTTTCTGAAAAATTTTAGTAATATTATGCAGCTCGGTTTAGTATGCAATTGAAAGTCAGCGGCAATTACAAGAAAACGTTATGCATTTTTCCGTGTAATCTCCTAGATTCTTGATCTCAGATTTATTAATCGGTTATTGCTTAACAAAAAAGCACATTTTTTACTTTCATCACTTTACTATGTTATGATTTTCCCAAGCTCTTTGTGTTAAAAGTGGGAATGTGCCTCATTCAATACTCCCCTTTATATACAAAGAGTCAATTAAGTATAAAATGACAAGGATTGAAATGCGAATGCGGCACATTCCGAATATCTAAGTGCATACATTTGATTTTGATACAAATAATTGCCAGACTTGAATAACGAATATGCCATATTAGTCAGTTCACAACATCCAGAAAGATTTTACAAACTGTTAAAGCAGCGAAAGGAATTTATTCGATACTTCAGCATAAATATCTGGGAAAAGTGCATATACTCGAAACTTTGTCATATCCATTTCCGAACTAGAAAACCGGAGACAAATTCGACGCCTACCGGACGTATCTTGTCCAATGCGACAGTAAAGTAGCAAATACGAAAAAAGTATCTTTTCACATTCGATAGATTAACATGGGAGCGATGGAAAATTATACAATAAAACAAAATCTTCTGTGATTCCTATAAGCCTTGTTTCTCATTATAGATAAGTGATAAATATTAATAACTTTTAAAAGGAATTAATAAATAATGTTAGAGTAATTCCAAACTACAAAATGTGTTACATTTCGAAATTTGCATACAAAATATTTGCTTGTAAAATAATTCATATCGTCAAGAAAAGTTTGCCGCCAATCCCAGTTTCATATGTAATTACATTTTTCATTAGGCGATAGAGTTTTAGCGATCAAGCAAGTTACGTAGTGTGTGCATTGAATTCTATATAATCTCAGCTTTACTAATTTAAACCTCCAAGTGGTTTCGATGAGCTATCTCGTGCATCAAGATCTGACTAATTTTGATGCCTCGTCATGATATTGCCGATTTTTTTTATGCTGACGAGATCCAGATCTGGTCAGTTTTTTTCAAATGATGAGATATCTCGTTCATCAAAGATTGCTCAGTTTTGCTAACAACGAGATACCTCGTCGAGACAACCACCAGGAGGGTTAAGTATAACTCAGAATGCACTATTTTTCGAGTTACCTAGTTCTTGCATTCAGGTGACGATCGATCGAAAATCTCCATCCAATTTGGACACAATTTTCAATTGCACGTGTTTCTACAGCAAACGGTTAAAATATAATTCTAGTAACATCCATTCTGCAATATACTATAGGACATCCATCAATAACTGAATAATTTGTTATGGATTTCTGTACAATAAGAATGAGGTAATATCTACTTCCATTCTAATTAAGATTTTGGTAACATGTAACTTTAAATCAACTTATATATTATTTAATTATAATAAGCTATTCACACTTATGTCACTTATAAATACTTCACAATTTACTTAAGTAAATGCCCTTGGAGTTCTGGGACTTGTTTTTGAGCATTAAATGCAAGTATACTGAAGTAAATTTAAAGGGTCTGCATTTTATCGATGGATATAAATTTAATGGGCGTATTTAACTACCTTTCTGCGATTCTAGTAAAACTCTCAAATCAGAGGAATTTTCAGAGGAAACAAACCAGACGAAAAACAGAGGTTTTAACTCTTACTCAAATGTTCTCGCATGATTCCATATCGGGGTTACTTTAAAATGTGGTTTATCACCATTTTGACAACGTTTGGCGTTTAATCTAATTGGCATTGATCATTGAACTATTTTATATCAATTCTGAATTCATTCTTTGGAATTTTTGTTGGTGAAGTGCTGAAATCGTGTTCGCAAAGCAAGGCAAGTGATCAGAATACGTACACGAAACACGTTTTACCGCAAAAACACTATCGCCACCTACATTTAGCTTAACAGGAAGCCTCTCAGCGTTAGAGTTAAGATTTCAATAACAAAGTTTCAAATAAAAATGCAAACCTTCACATGGACTTGTACCAGTAGTCTACCCAGGGGAAGATATTTCCACCAACACCATTTCATCTATTCCGCTGGCTCCGTATCTCGCACTCGCTCTCCATTTCTTATTTTTATTTCGAAATGTAAAACGCGAAGCTTATATGGTGTCTCCTCCCCCTTCACACTACGATTTTTCTCGACCAAATCTCGTTTTCGGAGGCGAGACTGATGCCATAATGCAAGAATAGAAATGCAACATTCCCACTGAGCAAGAAGATACCGAACGAAATGCATTTCCAGTAATGGTTGGAATTTTAAATGAGCCAGAATATTTGCTGGTCTAAGGCTTACTCCATGCACCTACTCCCGTCCGTTTCATGAAAATTTCAGGATATAAAATTTCAGATAATAAACGATTCATTTCTTCACTCAGTAATTCATACAGGATCCATTTTTATGCTACATTTGTGATGTGTTTATCATGTTTTTGTTTTTATTCAGGATCTTTCATGCCATATTCTATGTAATGCTTCACGTATTCGCATTTCTACTTTATCCAAAGGAGAAATTTCTTTTCAGAGCGGAAAATTCGAATACTGATGTTGTCAAATTCATTTTTTAAAAATGAAGCATTTTGGTTGTTGATGGATTGTAATGTATCAGAAATGGCGCATTAAGAACGCATCATAGTTCTCTAAAGTTTGAAAATAATTCACGAAAGAGTGGAATAATTCAAAATCCGAAGATTTTTTAAACAGCGCTGACGGTTAATAGTTATCAACCATTATAAGAGTCATGTTTGCAAATTCTAAAAGGAACTATTGTTTTAGGTCATAGTATAAAAACGTTTCATGTGATATGTAAACATTTTAGTTCAAGGTAAATAAAGACATCGATCATTTTTCAAATAAAAAATTGTGCCGTCACCAGAAATTTATATTAATTAAACATAGGTGTACATTACATTATTCTTCTGACAGTCGTAATCAATTACCAACACATTATTTACGATAGCATATGAAAGGAATTTTTAGAGTAAACAAACCAGACGGCTGAATGGGGTTTATGGTTCAAGTGCGTTGAATTGTCGTCTAATTAACGTCGCACTGGAACAAAACGACGGGCTACTGGCGACGGTCCAGGATCAATCCAAAAGGGAAATATCCGAAGATAATACCTCATAATTTTGAACCACGGTCAGATGACGAGGCAACACCTGAGCTGGCACCCACTCTCCAAACTTCTACACCACGTCAACGTGAGGATATTTGTGGTCGACCTCAATCGACCCAACCTCAATCCAACCAAAACCGTCGTGTATGTGGGGGCTGGAGCACGTTAAATACGACAGATTTAACGTGCTCGCCCCCATGTACGCCAGCCCCCATGTACACGACGGTTTTGGTTGGATCGTGTTTCGGACTCGCAACCCTCCGGCTGCTAATCCTCTACCTCGCCGGGCTCAGCGGCTCATGGAGTAAGGGCCATATTTGCCCAATCTGCGCCAAACAATGGAATACACACAAGTAGAGTTTTTATTGACACAAGGGAGAAATAAACCCAGGAAGGAATCCAACCATCGCCGCCTACAACTCGCAGGTTACTAAAGTGAGAAAACTCACTGAGCCATGGTAAGTCTTAAGATACAAGATGGAAAAAGGAGATTTTACTTCATATCACCCAAATGCTTTCTCAAGACACATATCGGGGTTACCTTAAAATATAGTTTATTGTTGTTTTGAAGTGGTTTGGTGTTTAATCTAATAGCAGTTGACCAATCAACAGTCACACATCAATTCGAAAATCATTCTTTGGAATTTTTTTTAGTTACGTGCTGAAATTCTATTCGAAAAACAAGCGAAGTGACGTCACATCCGGTATAAGTACAGAAAGCACGTCCCGTAGCAAAAACACTACCGCCACTTGCCAGCTTGAGAGAAAAGGCCTCATGATCATTAAAATCTTAGTAATGAATATCGTAACAAAAAATAAACAATAAAAACTCAATTTCGCAAGAACGAATTGCACATTCTCTGGAGAGCTTTTTTTTAGTTTTCCCTAAAGTTCGAAAAGAACGTTTTTTCTTTATCCTTCGAATCGGATAAAAAAATCAATTGCTTTTTCACCGTTAGAAAAGATTAAAGAAATAATGAGAAAAAAAGTGAAAGGGCTGTAGTAGGTTTTGCACCGTCAACGAATTCTTGCCAGAGAAATTTATTTTTTCCCCACTCACCACAGACAGATTAGGTACAAGATTGAGCTCACTTTCGATGAGACGCAAGTTTAAGAGAACCACTTTTATAGCACTTTATTTATGTTTTGAGCCTTTGCTGTTATCTACAAAAACTCAGAATCAACATCTTTGTCTAGAAATAAATAAAAACTACTTTTTAAGTATCAAAACACGAATATGATCGCATGGAACGTGAGTGTACCCCATTAACCTTATCTAAAAATATGCATTTGTTGTGAAACTGAAATCCTATTTCCATAAATTGAGTTTAATATTTAAACAATGGGTTAACTTTAGAAATTTGATGAACTTTTAAAGTTCAATCACATTCAACGAAACCGTGTTATGGATGCGTTACGTAAAACATGCAGCAAAGAAATAATTGTAAGCATAAAAGTTTTAATAGAAAAAATATTTCAAAACAAGGAGACAGTTCTGATATCTAAACGAGATTAAAATTAGAATTAATCATAGTTGAAATTTCAATAGAATTAATTAGTTTCAAATATTGTTTGGGGGTGTAAGGAAGTAATGCACATCAGCTTTGAATATTCAAAAGTTAATTTTGAAAAGAAAGAATTCTTCTGGGAGAACTGTTTCTAAAAGGGAGAGATAAATTTGAAGAGGTGAGAAAGGTTAGAGATGACATGTTTATAAACAAATGCAAGTTAATTTATAATGCATAATGGCTACATCTGGTTATGAAAAAATTGTTTTACGGCAGCAAAGAGACTATGAATAGATTTAGTTCCCACTGAACATGTGGGACATTTGAGACTCCAACATCTGACAACTAGGTTGAAACATCTTCCGTTCCTAGGACAATTACATATTCATACTATGTATAATAGATTCTATGGTACGTGTAATTCAAGACGCAAATTCATAACTTCTTAACGAGATTCGGACTTGTAATGCAATGGACCTGATGGTTCATTCAAGATGATAGAGCCATCAGATGGATGATTCTGATGGATGAAGTGTTCACGACAAACGAAGGGACTATGAAAATTCCGTGATGAAAAAAGTTAAAAACAAACTATTCAACAGGATGAAAAGAATTTCTGATTGTTTTAATGAGTGCTTAGTACTTGTAAGTTTAAGATAACATCTTTTGAGAACTGAATAAAACATTATAATTTTGAAATTTCTTAAAACTTGAAGGAAAGTTCTCTCCTGAAAACTTTGAAGAGTGGCTTATCATTATGTTGCCCGAAGCCCTTCAAATAGCGACAACTTCCTTTCAAATAGCGATCTTAAATGTTAAAAAGTTAAATGCAGCCAACACATAAAAATTTCAGATTAATTCTTTTTAAATTTTGTGTTTTAAGAGGTTTTAACGGTAACTCCTGGTACCAGTATCTTATAGAGTTCAAAGATAAATAGGATATCCCATATCAAAACGATAAAAAAAATTGGCATTTTCAACCTATCACCCTCAAATTATGAATTAAGCCCTATTTGATCCCGATCGTTTCATTCTTTCCAAAGATAGAGCATTTTAGTGAGTAGAATCATAAAATGACTGATTTTTCGAATTTAAAATTAATGTAACTAAAAAAGCTAAACTTTTCTAAGTAGACAGACTAAATTTTTAAATATTTACTTAGCTGAGACTAGGAAACAAAATAATCAAATTAAAAGAAAATTGGAAGGCGTCGGATTTGAACTGGATCTATTTTTAATTTTTCACAAAAATGCAATCTATATAACGAAATAAACAAACTTCAGAACATCTTAAATGGGTATAAGTATTATTTAGTTCATTATATACATCGTTTATCGCATTTTATTCATCTTTTATATTATTTTAAATCATATCTCTTGAAAAGAAATTCGTCTTAGTTTGCAAATGCTCGTATTTTCTAATGCTTATGAGCCCTAACAGCATATTTGCTTTTCATGTTTTTTATGGTTAAAGGGCCACATCTGGCCAAGCTGTGTCAGCGAACTACCCTGGGTGTATTTCTCTCTTTTGCTTCAGTAAAACTTTTAAAAACAAGCAAAAAAATAAACTGCTGTATGCATACTCCTTGACAGATGAAGCCGTCAAGGAGTATGCATACAGTAGTTTATTTTTTTGCTTGTTTTTAAAAGTTTTACTGAAGCAAAAGAGAGAAATACACCAAGGGTAGTTGCAGGAATAAAACCTGCCCCGTGCACAGCTAGCAAGCTGCTAGAGCTGTGGGCAAACCCACTGAATCATGGGGGTCCCTATATAATACTGAATGAGGAATGAGTTTTCAAACTTTAGAGTACGATACTATTGATCTTAGCCCTCAACCAGCTCTAAGAGAACGGATTGTATTCAATTGCATGAGAAATTTAATTTGTTGGAAAACCCAACAACAATTTTGCATTCGAACATTCGAAAGTTTGTATCAGGAGGAAAATAAAAGTGCATCCAAAAAATTTCAAACACATTTTCCCGCTCACAATTGCTCGTAATCCGCTCTCAAAGCACAAAGCCTTGAAACTCAAAGGCAGTTTCCATTTTCTCCATTTCATTATTACACTCTTCCAATCACATACCCTGGGCACAACTAAAACGAAAAGTCAGGAATGAAATTGAAATTCCGGAATTCGTCCTTCCGGGCCTAGGAGGCTCCGAAATTTTGGAAATGCTATCGGAAGTCAGACGGAGGTAACAATGATACCAGGAAATAGAAACGTCTTCCTATCCTTCTGTAATGGGAGCGCGTAATATTTGTTATATAGTGCTGCTCTCGACTATCTCTGGTCTCAATTTATCTGGAGGAATCATACGAGCGAGCGAAAGATAAGCTTCTTAGCAGAAGGGAGATTATTATTTATTGCCGAATGACGGATAGTTAAAGGAATATGAGGAGCAATTGTTTTTGCTTCGGGTAATAAAGGCAGCTAATCCTTGCGAACTGCGTCTCTTGTTGAAAAGAAATGTTGGGTTTAGTATGTACTAGGGATTGGGTGATAAGAGTTTTTGTGATGTATTTGTGTCAATAAACAATTTTCGTGTCTGACCAATTAAGAATTGTTCTGTGCATTCAGCTCGATTTGTCATTCTATTGTCACATCTTTCTACAACAAGTAATTAGATTGGACCTAAAACTTAAAGTGGATTCCGAACTACTGTTAGGGGTCGCCACGGCTCAGTGGGCTTACCCACTGCGCAAGCAACCTGCGAGTTGTAGGCGCGACGCAGTTTCGATTCCTCCGAGTGTATTTCTCTCTTCTGTGTCAGTAAAAACTTTTTTGGGTGTGTATTTCCATTACTTGACCTTGTCTGTCTTGCGTTTGGCCAAATATGGCCCTTGAGCCATAGAAACCCAACCGATTGACCGAACTGTGAAGCCGAAGGCCAGAGCACTAACCACTCGGGGCTAAATTCTGTCCAAGGCATGAGAATCGCCTAATCTTCTGCAGGCTTACAACATCAGGCACACTAAGGCAAAACTTTCAAAATATGAGCTTTAAGATTTTCTAGACCAGAATGCGGTGAGCTTCAGACTGATGAAGTCCGCTGTCGTTTTTTCTTTGCATGAAGTAGATGTCTCTTTAGAAACAAACCTAGAAAGTAAAGCTAGGGAGTAGAATATTTCCCTCTTCGTTTTCGTCAATTCCATAGCATTATTTTCAATAATAGATTTACTTTCAGGATTCAAAGTTCAAAAATAAAAACGATTTTCTGGATTTTGGTTTTATTTGATGAATTGATGTGATTTCAGGGAATGCAGAGATCAATGTGTGTTGATCAAAGCAATAAATTTATGCAATTTAAATAAATGGAAATTAAAGTCAAATTATATGCACATTCAGGTTTTTAAGGTGGATAAAACCTTTTTTTAGCTCGCCTGAAATTCTGGAAAGACACAGTATGTTTTACAAATCGAACGTTACTTTTCATGTTTATTCTCCCGTTAATTTTTTAATATAAAGAATTAACTTTACAGAGTAACCAAAAAATAACCCAAAAAAGCAATGATATTCATTTGAGTGATGACATATGGTAAAATCTATAAGTAATTGAAATTATAGAACTGCAAGTCTCTCAAATACATAATTTTAGCAGTTATAACTGCTTGTATACATTGATCGATAAAGATTCTGGATGACTGTCTGAAATATCGTTCCACGCAGATTCAACACGTATCCAGAATTTGTCAGTTGTGACTGCAAGTGGACATACGGACACACGTGTTCGATGGGGCACACATATCAGGCGACCGAGTAGGCCAAGAAAGAAGCAGTACTTGTTGGTCAGAGAAGAAATGTTGAATATATTATGCAACATGGGGACGAGCATTGTTCTATTCAACGATAGCTCCAGAGAGGGTCTGTATGAAGGGATCTTCTGGTTCCAAAATCTCTGGAATATACTGCTGTCTGTTCATGGTGCCCGTGATGTGTACAAGCCGAGAGTGCGAATGAAATAAAAGAGCACCCCAAAACCATTAAGCTTGTAGTAGGGGATCACCATGATCCTCTTCAAAGCGCCCTTCTAGAGGTCATTCCCCATTGTATCTGCGAACAAGGATCTGGCCACCATGGGTCACGAGATTGTACCTAAGCTTGTCAGAAAACATGATTCGCACATTTAGCATTTTAGTATCTTCGCTCTTGGCACCATTGAAGCCTCTGATATATATGGTATCTGGTTAAAGGAAATCGCAGTAACGGATGTTGAGTCCTCGCTGCAGAAAACATCAGCGAACAGTGCTGGCAGACAAAGTCTGATGTGTCCCATTCTCCATTGTTGTGCTAACGTTGTGGATGCGCTGACACAGCCATGTGTCATTTCTCTTGACCAAGTGCCTATTTTCTCTTTCTGACGTAGCCATAGGTGCTCCAGATCCCTCACGAAGATGTGTAGAACCTTCTGTCCATTGTCTTCAAGTACCCATAATCGTGTCAGCGTTTCACTCAACGAGTGCAATAATAACACGATACGACAAACCGCCTCTTTGAATCCTATAATTTTTTCTCTCAAACTCCGTCAATTGTTCATAATGTTGCCTCGTTATGGGACGAGACATGCAAAAGTATTAGCAAAGCAATACGCATCGAATTCACCAACACTTTAGAATTTGCTTTTTGGAGATTTCTTTAATACCTTCTGATCTACGTATCAGCCTGTATTGCGTGCGCATTTTATTTGAATATTCAGCTGAAAGTTTAATCACTACATTTGCCAGACTACTCGTCTGCCAAATTTCCGGTCTATCCAGTAACTCTTTTTAAGTGTTGCATTTTCAATGAACAGCAGTTTTTTTTTGCTACAATTTGTTTCCATCGAGTAAGAAGCTATTAATGATGTTTCATTAAAGACGTTTCTTGAAAGCTGCTAATGATTTATGTAAGACAATACACGAACAGACTGAAATATAAATGATGTATAGAAATATTTATATTTTACGAAAAACATTTAATGCATAAAATAAAATTAATGGGGTCAGGATGGAAATACGTTCCTAACTTTTATGTTATACACCCGACAGTCATATGAAAACCATTTTATATATTTCGACAAATTGCTACATTAAAATAAATTCGGTTTCTTTAATACGAATTGAAATTTGAATGCATATTTCTACCTCTAATTTTCAGTAGCCTTCCTTGAAAAGGTGATGATTTAATATTCTTCTGATAATTAAAACGAGCAATGTAAATGAAATAACATACTGAAAGTACTTCATTCGTTTCGAAAATTGGAAATCAAATTTTAAAAAATTTTAATATTAAATAAAAACGAAAGCTTAGAAATCCATTTATAGAGGATGTGAAAATTTGAAACAAATTAAAAAGACCATGCTGGTACTTATATTATTTTTTAAAAACATAGAGCATAGTATCTTATTGAAATTGCTCTATGAACAAAAATACTCATTTTAGTGTAATTAATTTTACATTTCCCTCAGACATTTCTGAATCGTTTTTAATTTATACTCGCTTGTTTTCTAATTAAGCAGACATAAGAAAGAACAGAGAAATATATTTTGAGTACCTATAATAAATATACATAGCCAAACAAAAATAGCTTAACTGCATTTTCATTTCTGAATTAATATCAATAGTTGATATAAATTTATATCAAGTCGTAGTAAAAAATTGTTTTCATTAAATTCTGCTTTTAATTTAACCAAAATTTCTTATAAAAGAATCGCAAGGTAATCAGAAAAATCATCGCAGTTGAAAAACTTAATAAACTGATAATGTTATATATTTCACTCAAAAACGAGGTTTGATTAAAAAAAAAACAAGATTCTAGAATTTTAAGAGTCTTTAGTATCAAATAAACTTTTCTTGGAAGGAGAAACGCTAATTGATAATCTATTACAGTAGGCGCTCTTTAATCCGGCACGTTCGCGACCACAGCCGTGCCGGATTAGCGATTTTGACGGATTATCGAACGCCCATATAGTTTTAATGGGAATACCAAAGAAAAATTAATACAGTACAATGATATTTAAAACAAGTTGTAATAAGCTGCTCTATGGCAAAAAAAAATACACATGAGCGTTACTGTTTAAAAAAGAATGTGCTATCACGTTGCATCCGTGATTCGGATCTCTTCAAAAAATCATTACGGATTATACACAAATTTATGAGTTCTGAAGAGTTATAGCTTTTGTTGGATTCGCAAATTTAGCAAATTTTATAAATGTATTTAATGCATCAGAAGCCTGTTTTCAACGAGACTAGCTTCGTCTGCCATGGTTCCTTCTTCATCCAATTCCACCTCCTGAACCTGGGCTTCTTGTGGATTCACAACACTTTGTTTAATCAGTTCTTCGACCACTAGCACACTTCTGTCGATTTCAATCCAGTCTATAACTTCCTCACGGGGTACATCTGTGAAAGGTTTGTTTGGCACAGCTTCTACCAAATCTAGCACCATATTTTGACCATTAGTGGTAACGTTTGGATCTTGATCCGCATCTTCATCATCAGGCCAAAAATTGCTCCAGCATCCTATAGAGTCACTTCTTTCACCTGATTCCACGCTAAGGCAATTGCAAAAATTGCATCTTTGACATACTTACTGTTTTTGGAAGTCTTTTACATCACAGTCAGAGTCCAAAAGGCCTTGCACAAAAGATTTATAAAAACACTTCAAATTTTGAATCACACCTTGATCCATCGGCTGAATCAAGGGAGTGACATTTGATGGTAGGTAATCTGCAAAAATATTGCCGGAAACCAAATCAAAAGCAGGAGGATGAGCGGTACAGTTGTCTAACAACAAAAGAGCTCTGCTATCTTCTGACATTCCACATTTCTTAAAGTTTTCATTTACTTGTGGTACAAAATGATGGAAAAACCAGTCCTTAAACAAAACTGCTGTCATCCTTAAGTATACTATAAGGCTAAAAGTCACCGGACACGCTTTCACTTCAAGTAAACGATCCCAGTATGACGTCAGCACACCTCACCGACGCTAAATAAGTGAAGGCAGAAATGCTGGAGCATCAAACGCGTGTTTTCTGTCACGATGAGTCGACGGAAAGAGTTAAATGCATTCGAAAGGGGCATGATTGTAGGTGCCCATGAATTTGGACATTCGGTCAGAGATTTCTCAGCAGTTAAACGTGCCCCGGTCCACAGTTAGCGATGTCATAGTCAAGTGGAAACGCCATGGAAGTACTGAACCGAATTATCGCTCTGGTAGGCCCAAGAAACTAATTGATCGAGACCGGAGAACCCTGAATCGCGTTGTGCAAAACAACCAGCAGACATTTTTGTCAGAGGTTGCAGAGGACTTCCGTCTCAACTCAGGTACACAGGCCAGTGACAGGACTGTCCGCCGAGAGGTGATATCACTTGTTTTTCATGGTCGTGCTGCCGCCAGTAAGCCACTAATCACACACACCAATGCCCGGAGGCGTTTGCAATGGTGCAAAGAGCACCGTAATTGGACTTTGGAGCAGTGGAAGAATGACGTGTGGGGTGATGAATCACGATACATGATCTGGCACTCTGATGGGCGTGTATGGACCGGGCGAATGCCTGGCGAACGGTATTTACCGGAGTGTATTGTGTCAACCGCGAAATTTGGTGGCGGTAGTGTCATGGTTTGGGGCTGTTTCTCCTGGTTTGGGCTTGGCCCGTTAGTTTTAATCGACGGGTCGATGATTTCTGGTGTGTACGAAGACATTTTCGACAATAGCATGCTTCCGACACTATGGCAACAGTTTGGAACAAGTCCTTTTCTGTAGCAGCACGATAATGCTCCTGCAGTAAAGGTAATGTAATCATACAGCACGCGTCATTGCGTCGTGATTTGACAATAATAAGGTGGAAGTGCTTGCCTGGCCGGCTCAAAGCCCCGACTTGAATCCTATAGAACATCTTTGGGATGAGTTGGAGCGTCGGTTGCGTGCCAGATCTACTCGACCAAAAACCAAACGTGAACTGTTCACCGTGCTACAGGTGGAATGGGGCACAATTCCACCAACAGCTTACCAGAACTTAGTGGATAGCCTACCCCGAAGGGTAAACGCTGTAATTACAGCAAAAGGAGGCCCGACATCCTATTAGTTACACGTCTGGTGCCTTTCGAACCAACAGTACCGGGTGACCGGTGACTTTTGGCCACATAGTGTATCTCTAGTTTTGCTGTAAAGTGCGAATCACATGCTTATGCTTATTAGTTTTCTAAGCACTTGAAGAACTCGTGCTGGGCTTCGAGAACATTTTACAGTACAGTACACTGTATGTACACAGTTGTAATATTGTGCAAACGTGATATGTAACCAGCTAGAAAACAGGAAAAACACTGCACTGAAATAAAAACTGACAGTCAGAATAAACACCGAGTGAACTAAAAACGCGGGCAGCGTAGTGGCGCTACCTGGCGGTCAAGGTTAATAAATATCGGCTCGATCGGTGCCGGATTACAGAATGTGTCGAACCGAAGAATGCGGGATTAAAGAGCGCCGACTGTACTTAATAAAAAGTACAACAAAATGAAATCATCTGTACACTGAATATATTCATTGAGCACCAAATGATTGAGAAAAAGGAAAACTCGTTTTTCGCTACACACATACTTAATAAGAGAAAAGAGAAAAATTTATCCAGTCATGCTAACTCACTGAAATTTGCTAATGAAATATGCAATTAGAAAATTTCGAAAACTCATATTTTGTACATGTTTGCTAATAATAAACAATTAACTCTCAGCATTAACGCAAGTAAAAAATAAAATTTAGGACAAAAAATATTTGCACTTGATTAAGAATGAACATAAAAACGCTTTACCATCTTTTTAATTACTTCCTAAATTTAAGCAATACACGCGCGATCTTTATTTAGACGCTAATTACACGGGTCATCAATAAATAAAAAATATTTTATTGCTTTTTGCGGGGTTCGTTAATATTCTGGCAGAGGAACGGAAAAGCGAATTTTTATGAAATTCCTCGTTTGTTTTTGAATGTTCAATACACGAAGTGTCTTACTTTTACCATGTCGTATTTTCGATTTCACAACTGAAAACTACCAGAAATAAAAAAATATCTTCAAGGCAGAGACACAGGGCAGTTAATAACCGTAAGGAAACGGATTTTTTTATGCAAGTAAATTTTCCGTGCAATTATTTTGATGAAGCCAACACAGAATTTCTATGAAAGTTAAGATTTATAAATTAGAAAATAGAAAGTGAAACTCATTTCATATATGTGGTTAAGTTTCTACTTGGATCGCGGACAGGTGAACCTCAAATATAAGGGTAGATATGCATACTGCCGGGCTAATCAAGAAGGCAGTATCTAAAAACAAAATTTTAATAGACTATTGTTAAATGCTGAAATACGTAAAAATCTAATACTTAACACTGCGAGAGGTTTTCTGTCAAGCAAAATGTAGGTAGCGGTAGTATTTTTGAGGTGAAAAGAACTTACCGTAAGTATTCCGGACGTGACGTCACTTGACTTTTTTTTCGAATACGATTTCAGAATGTCGTCGCCAGTATAATCCAGAACAGAGTAGCCAGTAGACATGAAGCAGCCATTTACAATATATGTACTGGACATGTTTTCAGTTACATAAAAAAACTCTAAAATTAATTAAATGTATGATTAATTCTATAAGCAACGTCTGAATTTGTATTCGAGAAACATACCAAGTTATGTCGAGGAAAAAACAAGAAATACGTTTTCCACAAAACAGACGCCTTCTACATTGAACTTTACGTATAACCTCTCATATGCTAAATAAAAGTACTCATATAGTATATTTATAAGAGCTTTCTGAAGAATTTACTTCTTTAGAAGATAGTTTGATTTGGAATTCCGAAACCATGCTGGCTACCGCAGGATCCTTTCAACCGCTTTTAAAGTTTCACATGATAGAGAAATCTCTACAGTGCATTCAAACTTTATTTTTATTTACTAATGCTCTTTAAAAATTCATTCAAATAATTTTACGGTTATTAGGGGAAGGTGGGAGTAAAGTGAGAAGTTCATATCATCTTTCATTCGAACTTCATATCATACAAAAACTTCTTTTCTACACGGATATGTTCGCTAAATCGCTTATATTCTAATTGTTCTGTTTAAAATTCTATCTTTCTAGAAATTTCGAAAAGTACGATATTACTATATTCTATGTATGTGACCGTCCCAATGGAACAGTGCAGTCCTTTTAGTTTCGAAGAGTGCTAAAGATAATTTTGTCTGCATACATTGATCAAACGCGAGAAAATATTTCGTTTTTTTTGCCTGATTATAACAATGTTTGAAACTTAATACTTGTACTTAATATATGATGCATGTATAATTCCTTGTATTTCTCTTTAAAATGACAACTACGAAGGGAATTACAAAAACTCTGCACTTTAACCTTTTCGGATTGTTCCGTTTCGTACCTGTTTTATTTGCATGTGAAGTAGTTTAAAGATGAGATGGACAAAAGTGGTATTCCTTTACAATTGGGCGTAAATTTCATTCTCCCAGTAACTTTTCCTTACAAAAGTTGACTCTCATAATCTCCTTTTTTCATCGAAGCTCAACGATATCTTGTTACTAAAAAATCTTAAACAATTTCAGGGGATATTACTCAAGCGCGTAAACTCCAAGTTGATCGAGAACCACTCGGTAATCTGATACAATGGGACAGCCACTGTCGGTTAATATATAATCGATGGAAATCTCCGCATGACATGCAAAGAGGGCAGTTGTCTTACCACCAATGGGGCCACTCCCTCCCATACCGCAATTATTGACGACTGGGCGACGGCAAAACTGTTGTTATGACAACAGCAGCGAAAACCTATTATTCCATAACAATATCAAGCACTTACCCTAAAATTGACAAAATAGCCTCGCACAAAAACTTCAGATGGATGGGGAATCTATCGCACCTTCGCAAGAAAAGTGATCCAACTCCTAAAAGTAAACTGCACAGGAGAGCAAAAGGAAATTTGAGAATCTTAAAAAATATCGTACTTTTAATTTAGATATTTGTAGAATTCATCCATATCTTTTAACCCTTTGAACGAGCGTTATGAGGTTTCCAAGTAATGTAGTATTGCTTTTACCCCATAACACACTTAATTACTAAGTAACTACACCTATTGATTGAAAGAATCTATGGATTTTTTAATCAATTTTTCAAAGATTCTATTGGCCCTTTCCTTCAATAGAATCCTCTGGAAAGATTCTATTGTTACTCTCCTTAGATTACAATTATTTGGAAAGATTCTATTGGTTCTATCCTTAGATTAAAATCCTATGGAAATATTCCATTGCTCTTTTCTTTGGAATAAAATCCTTTGGAAATATACTATTGCTCTTTTCCTTAGAATAGGAATCCTTTGGAAAGATTCCATTGTTCAAGATTATCAAAATTGATTAGAAGTAATACAGGGAAATCTGCATTTTGGCAGGTGGGATTATGCGTGTGAACCCCTCAGGTTGGTTAAAAAGTGGTTAACGTATGGATTTCCATCATTTGTCAGTGTTGAATATAGTTTTTGTTAACTGAAAATATAAAATCTTCGTTCTGAGTTGTGCCACTCTTCTCGAGAACGTGCGATATCTTCGGGAGTATATATATATATGAAGAGATAAGTTCGATACATTCGGTTGAAACATATTTTCGAGAAAGTTTTCTCAAGTTAATCGAATGTAAGAGAGTTTTCGGTCACGCATCAATCACACTGGAGTGGCTTTTATCCCTATAGATCACTTCCAAAAAGTAAGATAAAGGGAGGGGTAGATGAAAATGCCTTACTGGTGGAGGATGTATACCGTTTGGAAGATGGAAAGCTTCTTTATTATTAAAAATTATTAAAAAAAAACAATGGGGCCGACATAGATTCATCCGCAGTGTTTAAACGTAGTGCCCCATGTCTCATGTCTAAGATCGTGAACAAAATACATAGTGGGTGTTGATAATGTTATTTATTTTGTCGTTGTTATTACATCTGTAGGTCAGAATCATCGTTAGTTGGTTGGTTAGTTGGGTTCTATGGCTCACGAGTCATATTTGGCCAAGCTACACCAAACACAAGACAGACAACGTCAAGTAATGAACATATGCACATATCTCATTGGGTGTATTTCTCTCTTATTGACACAAGAGAGAAATACACCCAGGTTGCTACAAGAATCGAACCTGTACTGTTTACAATTCGCAGGTTGCTAGAGCAGTGGGAAAAACCACTGAGCCACGGCGGACCTGAAGCAGCGTAGAATCTGTATTGTAAACATGTTATCTGCAGTTGATGTTTCTAAAGTCGAAAATTTTCAATAACCTTTAATTTGTAAGTATTGAAAACAAAAGTATATTTTGCTCCGCAGAGCACAAAAATTACCATTCACTTCGGCGCGCTGCACTGTTACTAACTGCGATTGACCAACCACCCATGCCACTTATAATTGTTAAAAGTAGTTTGTATTATCGTTTGCCTGTTAGTTAATATATTTTTGTCTTATTTTGTTTCCTAAGAATGGCAACGGTGTGAGAAATCACCCGGTTTCTGATCTTGGCAAGAAGCCAAGATTCTCTGTTTACGTTTCTAAACACGAAGTCTGTTGCGGCAGCCGTGTAAATATCTGTATGTAGCATTTATGGAGTCAGATAAATAAAGTATATTTTTGTAGAGAACGACTGAATAATTTGATTCAGGAGTCTCGCAACAAGAATCATCCCTAAATGTCATATATGCGCTATCAAACGATACTAACACCGTTGCCACGTCCCCGATAGCCCTGGAGTTATTATGACTTGAAATCGGTCGCACAATTACGTCGCGTCCACCCCTAATCTGTATCGTATCACAAGAAGTAGCTACACAACGAATTTTACCGATGGATGAGATGGGCTACATGGTCATGTATCAATGAATATGCCGTAAAGAGCCTACTTAGATTTTCTTATTTTCACCTACACGTACTCAAACGTATTGAGCGGAAAGCTACATTAAGCTGCACTTACCAGCGAACTGACACACAATGTAGCTAAATTAGTTGATGCAGACGCCTATCGAACAGGACTCGCGAACAACCTTGTAACGTTGTTAATGAATACATTAGGCCGCACTCACTAGTGAACTGTTACACGCAATGTAACCAAATACGCTAATGAGGAAGCCTATCAAACAGGGCTCGTAGACAACATTGTATATGGTAGTGGAAGAGTACTGTTATGTTACGATCTTTGGTTGTCCCTTGCTTGCTCCTATGTGTGAGCAGAACTTGGGGATTTTCACAGGATTAGCGAGAGTCGAGACGGAAAGGGAATCTTATGCCTTGCCATAACAAAGAGGAGAGACAGCAAGTTGAGGATACCGAACTAGTGTTTTAAAAAAGGACGAGCAACCCCAACGATAACTCTGGACACTAGAAGGCGTCCATGCGAATACCCGTCCTCATGCGAGAAACAAGAGGTTCTAGGCGCTATATCCCAAATAGAGTTCCAGCAACTCCTCATCCGACAGATAGCTTCAGCCTTTTTTTGCCAAAGTTCAGCGGATCCGCAAGGTAAAATTTACTTTTAAACTGAACACCATCGACAATCAGAAAAAAATGAATGGAAAGTGTTTTGTTATTAACTGAGTAGACGTCAATGAATGTTGATTACATCACTACAGCACTCGTTTGGGGAG
Organism: Meta bourneti; assembly: GCA_933210815.1. Lineage (NCBI taxonomy): Eukaryota > Metazoa > Arthropoda > Arachnida > Araneae > Tetragnathidae > Meta > Meta bourneti. The sequence goes on along the minus strand of OW119929.1, from coordinate 70,566,099 downwards.
GCATCTCTTTCGGAGGCGGAGGGACCTCTATTTTTTCTACATGCACCACTTAAAGTATAACATTTTATTTTGTTTTAACTTGTCCATCTATAGAGATATCATCAGTAGTGATATAACGTTTTCAAAAAGTTATTTTAGACACAAAGTTCTTAAAGGTAGCGAAATAATGACCAGTAGGGCGCAGATTATACTGGAGTGGTCAAAGGTCTCCAAGGGAAATATCAAGTTGAAAAAGAAATCTTTCACCAGAATCAAGTAATGGTCAATGAAGGAGAACGTGATCGATGTATTGAACTAGAGAACAGTCACAATTGTAAATTTGGTGGAAACGATGAAAGTGACCTCTATGAACTATGAATGCTCATTGCTATATCTGGACTCCATTGTTCGTCGGTACGCAGGTGCAATATATTTATTCTGCAAGCCGATAATGTCCATCTTCTTACAACTCGCCTTTTGAGACAATACATTAAAAATGATATTATCGTTTGTAAGAATTGGCCAGCATACTCTCCCAACCTGAATCCCATTCAGCATAAGTAGAACGCTCTTGAGTGATGAACAGGACTCGTGAACGACATGCTCTTGAGAGACGTGTTGTAATCAACCTCAATCTACTTCTCCGAACCCTTCATGAGCTTCGAAATGCCCTGAGGAACAGTGGAGTTGCTGCTTACAGACTTCAAAGACAACATCGTTAAAAGCAAACATCGTTGTTGGTCATGTATTGCTATGCGGGAAAAGTCCCCCTTATTATTCTATTTTATTTGTATGTGTATATAATTTGCCTATTTATAATTTTTGTTCTTTGTATCTCAGATAAAATATATCACATATCTTTTCTATCATAAAATATATCGCATATCTTTTCTGTGCTATTGATTTCTGTAGCAAAGGGGATAAAAATTTTTCTCCAAATTTCATTCAAATAGGCTGAATAAACTCTTGTCCCCATTTGTTTCTTTAACCACAGTACATTATCTTAATTTGTTCAGCAATAATTCTGAAATTTCGGCCACAATCCAAATATGGGTAGCGGAGAAATTTCGATGAGGTCTATGGTCTTATTGAGCGAAAATTTATTACATTAATTTACCGAGTTCGCAAATTAAATTTATTCTTAAAAAATGTTAGATCAATTAAATATATTCATAAGATTTTCAAATAATAATTTAATGCTACTGTTGTAAGAGAGAAAATTAATTTAGATTTTTCTAGTCTCGTCCTTTTTTAATATCGTTTTAGCCAAACATACCAAAAACAACTTTAAAAAGCATTGAAAAATATTAAAATTTGTATTAAAATGAATGTATGGCAAGAGTAAATAAATTTTATTTCTTATTACTAAGAATATATCTTTCAAATGCTTTTCTTTTAGACGAATGAAGAATTTTGATACCAGTCTTCAAACAGCAAAATAGATATAGATAGCAAAATTGTTAACTTCTAATAATACTGCATAAAAGATTAGGTTTGGAAATATTACCAACGGCCCAATTTTTGGAATTTGTTTACCGTTTGCTTGATTGAAACGAGTAGAAAAAGTACACTCGCTTTTTTTATTTGACAAAGTATCTGAACAGGGATAGTTATTTTTTTAATATCTATTTCAATTCAGAAATGAAGGAAATGTCTCGAGGAAACTTGGTGATTCGTAATTTTATCAGACAATCTGCTTTTTAATGGATTTAACTTTCCTTGTTTCAAGAGTAGCAAATATAACTCAGAAAATTTTTATCCTTTGGTTTTGAAAACATTTTTGTATATATGAATGAAAATGGTTTACTTTAAAACACGTATTGCTTTTATTCTTTCCCTTTTAATGTTAAAAAATGGAGTTAGACAAGAAAGCATTTTCATAAAAGATAGACAATGTTTTCAACTCATTGAAAAAAGTTAAAACCTTCTTGTAAGCAATAAAGCATGAAAGATATTTATCCGAGAATGCTTTCTATGATAGCTCTGAAACGATTTTCTTAGCTTTGGTCTATTTTTAGCTTGGAAAACTAAAATGCTTTTTAACAGAAGGGATAGGCTTTACTCATAATCGCTCACTACACATCATTACCTTTGGATTATTATCTATTTAAATACAAAATAATTTAGTTTTAAGAGTTTAAAATGAAATTTTAACTAGGAAAGTTTCTATTTGATTCTGGATCCAGATTGGTGCAAAAAATTATATATAAAATCATCAACAGTAAAAGAATAATATCGAATAGAACAATTATATAGAGTAGAAAAACTATATATTATAGTCAAGTATAGTTATTACTCTACTGTACTTGTTCTACTCTATATATAACTAGGGTAGGAAAGTGTATAATTATATAGAATAGAACAATTGTATAGAAAAATGTAGAATAGAACAATTGCATAGAATTATATAGAGTAGAACAATTGTAAAGAATTACAGAGTAGAACAATTACATAGAATAGAACAATTGTAAAGAATTATATAGAGTAGAACAATTACATAGAATAGAACAATTGTAAAGAATTATATAGAGTAGAACAATTGTAGAGAATTATATAGAGTAGAACAATTGTAGAGAATTATATAGAATACGATAATTATATAGGATAGAATAAGTCAGATAATCATAGATTTCTCACTCCCAAGAGCTGATTATGAGCCACAAAAGAATAGAATAGAGTAGAAAAACTATATATTATAGTCAAGTATAGTTATTACTCTACTGTACTTGTTCTACTCTATATATAACTAGGGTAGGAAAGTGTATAATTATATAGAATAGAACAATTGTATAGAAAAATGTAGAATAGAACAATTGCATAGAATTATATAGAGTAGAACAATTGTAAAGAATTACAGAGTAGAACAATTACATAGAATAGAACAATTGTAAAGAATTATATAAAGTAGAACAATTACATAGAATAGAACAATTGTAAAGAATTATATAGAGTAGAACAATTGTAGAGAATTATATAGAATACGATAATTATATAGGATAGAATAAATCAGATAATCATAGATTTCTCACTCCCAAGCGCTGATTATGAGCCACAAAAGAATAGAATAGAGTAGAAAAACTATATATTATAGTCAAGTACAGTTATTACTCTACTGTACTTGTTCTACTCTATATATAACTAGGGTAGGAAAGTGTATAATTATATAGAATAGAACAATTGTATAGAAAAATGTAGAACAGAACAATTGCATAGAATTATATATTGTAAAGAATTACAGAGTAGAACAATTACATAGAATAGAACAATTGTAAAGAATTATATAGAGTAGAACAATTGTAGAGAATTATATAGAATACGATAATTATATAGGATAGAATAAGTCAGATAATCATTAATTTGTCGTCAGATTTCTCACTCCCAAGCGCTGATTATGAGCCACAAAAGATGTAATCCATTCCAGACTTCGTAAAGATGGGTGGAATAGTTCAGTACAGTGCCGTAAGATTTATCCATGCGGAAGGTGTCCCTCGCAGACAAGAGTAAACGATCGCGAGCACAGGCTCTAAATCTAGTACGCAGGCTAAATAACGTATCCGATAATATTTAAATACCATAAACTTGGCTACTAAATATAAGAATCATTAAAACAGTCGATCTATTTTTTAAAGGATCTGAATTCTTTATTTCGACTTCGTCGTCTTCTGTGTCAGGTTATAATTAGTACAAATTTCAGCATATATCACTATAGCCCCCCCTTTAAATCGAAAATTTAAATTTTTAAAAACCTGACCACTGACCTCTCTTCGGCCTTCAGATCTATTATACCCTTGTGCGAATCGACGCCTATTTGTAAGTGAGCATCAAGTTTACTCCTTACACAATTGCTAACAATCCATGTGGTTATTAACCAGGATTCACGATTCACTATAACAGTTAGGCGCACACTTTGGATTTTGTAAAGAAAGTTTTGAAATAACCCATATACTGCACTTCTCTTCTAATGTACCAAAAATGACAACCATCCGATCCCAATCAAATCTATAGTGCACCCTCATGAAAATGAATATTGGATTTTAAGAAATATTTATAGGGAAAGGTATACCTAGTTCTATATTCAAAATTCCAAATAAGTTTAATGTAATTTATTAAGAATCAGAAAATATTTATAACTATATTTATTCTTATTATTGGATTATTTTTTATTTTAAATTACTACGTACTTTAATTTTCTAATTAATTCAAATTATTAATTTTATAGCGAATTTCATAGCGTGATTTCAGACTTAATTATTCATATAAATCTTCAGACACTCATAAACTGAATAAAATTAACTGCTATTAAAATTTGTGATTTCAAAATACTTTCTTGCCATCATATGCTTTTGTATCCATTTCCTTGAACATCATGCGTTTCCAAAACAATCTTCGACATCACACATGCCTTCCAAAATGCTTTGGTTTATCAGACGAATAAATTACTTGCAAGAATATATTTTCTCCATTAGCTAAAATGAGTATTTATAATCTTGACGATGGAATAGGTCGATGAATTTATTCATGAATGAATAGGATATAATGTCACATTATAGTGATTGTTTCAATTTAAATGTAAGCAGTAAGTTTTCATAATTAATTTTTCCCCAATATGTATTAATTTAAAATAAGTGAATTGTGAATAAGATGGATATAACAGTCTATGTTTAATCTTTGAAATAAAATGTTTCTTTCATTAGTTTGACTGCAATAATAGTAAAAGAATTAATCAAATAAAAGCACTGTATGTTGAACGTCAAGAACATTTGGTGATACTTGAAAACTCCGAACGGGAACTTTTTTAGCTAAAGTTGTGATATGCAGTCTTAATAATACTAGTATTTGCAATCTACACACTATTTTTGGATACAACTCGTATTTATTACGTAGCAAGATGTAACTTACTTGTTATAAAATCTCAAAAATAAATTTATGCATTAATTGCTAAGTATACCATCATTATACAAGTATAATTATTTTAGAAAGTACAAGTACTTTTCTATAATTCCAGTACTTTCATTGTAATTTTGAAATAGAAATACGAATTAAAAAATATCCTTCCCCCACTGCATCCTCTAATTTAATATTTTTTAAATAACTATAATTTGAACTTTATTTTGAACAAAATAGGTCAACCTCGTCAGACATTAACTCTACCCAAGAAATGTTAACCATATAGCCATTTCCTTTACCTCGAACCTTTTATTTCATCATATCTTTTCTATGCCTAATGATGTTCCACCTGACAAGAACGTGGTCTATGTATTAAAAGAATAAAGCTCCTCGTGGAACATGAAAGACACATGACAAACTTTAATTTTTGATCTTATCTTTCAGCTTTGTTCACTGGAAATATCCAAAAATAATTTTTAATTTACGTGTCCATTGATAGCGATTCTCTGGTACTTTATTACGATTCTTAATTTTAGCCATAGTTGCTAACTGAATAGATATTTTTAACATCCGCAGACCCAGGCTTAAAATTCTACACTACCTTTCGAATGATTTAATGTTTTATTGCTTCAATATAATTACTAAAAAGAAAATGAAGAATATTTCCAACTTAGGTCATTTTAATATGCAAATTAGGTGGTATGTGATTGGGGACTTTGGAACTTTACTACAATGTCATATGTTAAACGTTTTATACGAGATTTACCCTTGCAACCAAGTAAAGACACTCCGAGTGGTGATCAGGTTTAACGTGATCAAAAAAGTCATTCATGCAGTTACAGCTTTAGACTGGCATTTCGGTACAAATTATTTGGATAGACTTTCTTGAGAAAGTGTGGTAAGCGAACATAACTAGTATTGCAAACGATAAAAAAGTTTTATGTTATGTTTAGAATGTTAAATAGCAGGGCAGTCATTCTTATTGCTTAACGCCATAGGGCGTTTCGTTTTGTTGCTGTTGTGTATTATTCAATTGTTACGATTGTACTTTTTAATAAATGTTAATTTGCACAACAATAGTTTAAAATTTTGGAATTTGCAATTCACAAACCCACCCTGACACATGTTTTTCCGCCATTTATAACGTGCTTCTTTTCGGGTCACAATATTATGACAATTATCTAATTATGTAAAAGAAGTTTTTAAACTGTAGCTTTCGAATATGAACTTTAGTTACGAATTTTTATACTGGAAATCAAAGTAAAAACTATTGCATTTTACAGTATTTAGTCGCTCATTTGGGACATTATTAGAGTCTGAAAATTACCGACATCCTGAGCACCAGTAAATTTCCGACAGAAATTCAATTCGGCTTTTACCGGTTTTTAGTTCTACTTTTTCCCTAGCTTAAAGCTGTAACAGAGAGTGATTATAGTTAGAATTAGTTCCGTTCAATAGAACAATGAAAGTAAAAGATTTCAAGGTATTTTGTGTATTGCATACCAGAGCCCTAAATATGACAATATTTTTTACTGCGACATACAGAACTAAAATAATTTTTAAAACTGAAATAGTGATAATTTTCTCGCATAAATCATAAAAACAAAGAATCTTTTTTGTAAGAAAATGTCACATCCACAAAAAGAGAATAGCTTTCCTGTGGGTATGGCATTTTCTTACTGATATCTGTTCTAGCTTAGACCTCACTGCAGCTTTATTTAGCTTTAGATTAGATTTCTGGAGGCATTTGCCGCTACTTAAATCATATAAATCGATTTCTTAAAAATGATTTAAATCATAAAGCAAATAAAGTTAAATAGTAATAAAAACTAAATAAGAAAACCGATAAAATGATGCTTTAGAAACGGTTATTTCCAACCAATCTCTAAAACCGATTTTTACAAGTATTTCATTACTTGTCTTGAAACCCTAGACCAGGGACTTTCAACTTTTCCATTTTATGGCACACAAACTAATTGCGAAAATCCGATATGACGAAAAACCTATTATAATTTTGATTGATTTCCAAAAAATAATTGCAATTACTAATCCCTTTTTGCTCCAAGGGACTTTTGAAAAATCGTTTAAAACAATTTATATCTCGTTTTAAAAATAATTCTCAAAATTATTATTACGGATATTAAAAGTATGTGTACTAATTGAAATTGTTTGTAGACACTTGCCGAAAGTTCAAAATTAAATCGTTGAAATGAAATAAATCTTACACAATTTAAATCGTTTCACTCGTCCTTACAGCACACCCGTCCCATTTTGGGGACACACTAGTTGAAAATGGTTGCTTTAGACCAGAAATTTTTTTCCGGGCTTACTGGTGTGCCGCAAGAATGACACTGGTGTGCTTTACGAAAGGTGAACGGTTAAAATTGTGTAAGAATTAGGTGTTTACACATAATTTCAATACTTATATAAATAATTTTGAGTATTTTTTATGACAAAGTACAAATAAATTGTTTCAAAAAGATTTTTAAAAGTCATTTTAGAACAATTACTCTTTGAAGTAAAATTATTGTAGATTATATAAAATTATTTTTTATTTGTACATCGTTCAAACTTATACTCATTGTTTTATCATATCGGCAAAAAGAAATATTTTTTTGGCGTGTCACAGAATTTTAGTAATTTGTGTGTCATGAGATGAAAAAGGTTGAAAAAATCGCTGCCCCAAACCAAATTCAGGATTAGGGCTTGTTCTAATTTACTTTTAAGTACCTAAATGCCGCGGAATTAGCGACCGACTCTTGTTGATTCTGCACCATTAACGGGACATATCCAGCACTCGCGGGAAATAAAAGAGTGTAAATAGATTACTGAACAGAAGCCTAAAGAATTGCCAAGAGATTGGATCGAATTTCCCGAAACTATTCCGAAGAAATAACGTTTCCCTCCATCACGTACTGTTTTCCTTTCACTTAAAGCAAGCTTGACGAACTACTATAAAGCAGTCGCACGGAAAATAAAAGTCTTCCATTGACATTCTTATATACCTGAGGGGCTAAACATTCTTTATCCCATCGGTCTGCCTTAGTGGAATGGGGGTATTTTGCACGGAAGGCAATTAGGTGCGATGAGGCACTTAAAGCTAAATAAGTTTTAAAAGCACCGACTGATTAAATTTATTAAGGCGGGACAGCAGTTAATTGAGAACTGGCTTCATTTAGAAGTGATTAAGAGGACTAAAATACATAGGATGATCACGGTAACTTCGATGGTGAAGAAGTTAAGGTATTGAAAGATCCCCTGGTATATTTATTCAGTCTATCGGTTTTTATTTTTAAAAAATCAGTTTTAACACAGTAGCTTTTGCTATCTTTGAAAATAATTTTTTCGGTGACCAAGTCCTTTTACTCAAATTATAATTAACTCGTACAGTTTAGGTATAAGCATATACACTGCTGGCCACCGTAAATGCAACATCCTGAAGGAAGCATGCAAATAATATGAAATTTACAACATGCATTAGCGGAGGTGAGATATGCAAATGATTAGAATTTCAGCGCAGACGCACATCACGCGCGCCTGTGGCGCCACTTCAAAGCGCTATTTAAGGCTTGGAGATTTCGACGATTTCAAGTACGGCAATTGTGTTTTTCTTGTGGTTTTTTCAAAAAAAACGATCAATTATGCCTCGTAGAAAACAGCGATCATCTTTTGATCAAGTATCCGAGTTCGACAGAGGAAGGATAGTGGCCTACCGAGATTGTGGATTATCTTTCAGGGAAATCGGTAGTCGTGTTGGACGAAACCAAACAACTGTAATGCGGATATGTGATCGTTGGATGCAGGAGGGTACGACGGACCGACGTGTTCGATCGCATCCACCTCAGTGCACCACTTCACGTGATGACAGGCATATTGTGCGTATGGCAGTGACGGATCGCTCAGCCACATCACGAACCATAGCACTGCACATTCAGTCTGTACCGCATCATCCAGTGTCTGCGCGTACCATTCGACGCCGTTTACAGCAGAGTGGTCTGTCCGCAAGACGTCCATTGCTTCGTCTACCCTTGACGCAGAACCACAGACGTTTCCGCCGCCAATGGTGCGATGAAAGAAGGATGTGGACGGCAGAATGGAATGAAATTGTCTTTACTGACGAGTCACGCTTCTGTCTGCAACACCACGATGGTCGGATTCGAGTCTGGAGACACCGTGGAGAGAGGATGCTGAACAGCTGCGTTATGCACCGCCACACTGGTCCTGCACCGGGTATTATGGTATGGGGCGGTATTGGATATCACTCTCGCACTCCTCTAGTACGTATTGCCGGTACTTTAAACAGCCAGCGCTACATCTCCGAGGTGTTGGAGCCAGTTGTCCTTCCTTACCTTCAGGGCTTGCCCACAGCCATATTTCAACAGGATAATGCGCGACCACACGTGGCACGCATTGTCCAAGGGTTCTTCGTCAATCGCCAGATTGAATTGCTTCCCTGGCCAGCTTGCTCTCCGGATCTTTCGCCGATAGAAAACATGTGGTCCATGGTTGCTCAACGATTGACCCAGAATACATCCCCAGTTGCCACACCAGATCAACTTTGGCAACGTGTGGAAGCTGCTTGGTCTGCTGTACCCCAAGAACACATCCAAAGTCTCTTTGAATCAATGCCGAGGCGTGTGGCAGCGGTGATCTCCAACAATGGCGGCTACTCTGGCTACTGATTTTGGCAGGAACCACACTTCACAGAAGTCTATAAATTTAATCATTTGATACTTGGTCAACATGTTATCTACAAAATAAATTTTGTTGTGATATCTCTTGTCTTTCTTGGTGTTGCAATTTGGGTGGCCAGCAGTGTATTTTACATATGATTAACGCATACACGTATATTTTACTTATGTGTGATTAATGTATGTTTTACTCGAATGACCAACCAAACTTCGATTTCCGTTGATTAAACTGGTTTCAGTGTGTATTTTCAAGTGTTTTTTAACATAGTATAAATTTCGGGGAGGGCTTGAGCCCTGTGCGTCTAGGCGAATCGGCAAGAAATCACTCATGCAGTTATTCTTCTGTGTTGTCCCATCCCACCCCATTCAAAGACAGACATCCAGCACATACATGGGTAATTTGCTTCTGCAACCTTAACGCTAAATGAGCATTTTATTCAGATATTTTTTACCATTTTCAAACCAAATTCTGCATTTCTTTTACTTCGGTTCAACAAAGCTTCAATTTATATAGATTATGCTAACTTCAGCATTTATTTTTGCAATATCGGAGACATTTCAGGGACTCACCCGGTTCCTCGGGCCCCTATCTGAAAATATATTTACTTAGGATAGTGCGTAAAAGAAATTTTTGATGTCAGTAAGTGTTTTGAGCACACTATTCTCCAAATATAAAATCAATTAATAGACAGAAATTCAACAAAAAATAAAATATGCATTATACGTATATTAAGTACTAAAAGTACGTAAAGGAAATGGAGTTCTTTATATCAACGTTATTTCTTTTCATTAAGTTTCAATAAGATATTTACACAACCTAAGTAGTTTGTACATATGTATAGAATTTAGAGCAGTACGGCCGTTTTTATTTAATAAAAATTTAACTTTTTTAAAATTTTACCTGTAAAAAAATTAGAATTCCAGAAAATTAAATGCGAAATAATTTGACAAACATGTACGTAATAAAACTTAAATATTTAATTTTTCTTTTCTCCTTCAAAAAAGCACGAAATACTTCACAGTATTCGATAAAACAATAGCATGTATTGCTCAGGCCAACTTTGTTTATGCAGACTTGCTACTCAAAAGTCAGTTCTGTAGAAGATGCAATTCATAGCCATTAAATACAATAAGTGTTGGGGTGATGTTATTAAGGCGACTGAGTTTAAAACTCATTCTCTAGATACATTATAGGAAAACCAATAGCTTGAAATACAGAAATCGCATCTCAAACACGTAGCTACATCTTTATATAAGATGCCTGACTATGGCAAACTTTTCACAGAAAATATCTACCTTGAAAGGCTGCCATGATGTACCAGACCTTCAGAATTTACCAATAGAAATTTTTAAGACATTGCAATAATCCAAGGTGACACGGCATCCGATAAATCAATGCCGTGACAGTAAAATGTATTTCGAGAAGAAGCCATTTGCACTAGGTATGACAATTTAAGTCCTTTAGGGCCACAATGCATGTTTCCTTTTGCTCTATAAAAGGATGATCATCAAATTGATCTGATTCATCAAATAACTATTTCTCCGTATCAGTTCCAAACAAATCTCACTTTTTGCAGAAACGTCAAAATTTTATTTACTGCAAATCTGAATGATTTGATACATTACGCTACTTTTCGTTTTCTTTGTAGACAGACCATAGGAAAGTTATTAAGTGCAATGACTTTAAATTTTCACACAACAGAGAATTGGGAGTGCTTAAAAATATTTGCTCACAATGCTTTAGCACACCTTTCAGTTCACAAAACATATTAGGTAGGAAGCTAAATTAACTCATAACACTGGATCAGGCTATTTGTGATGGTCCGGGATCAATTCCAAAGGGAAGATCCGAGGACAACATCTCGGTCTGATAACGAGGTCAACAACTAAGCTGGCACTCCACTATCAAAACTTCCACACCACGCCAACGTGCAAAATATCTTAGGAAAAGTAATTTCCAACATTTTAAAATCGCTGGATCAAACTAAGAAAAATGTAAGACGAAAATTAGTATGGCTTGTGATTAACAATGAAGAATATGAATAATTCCATTATAAAACTGCCAAATTAAAAATATTTTAGGAACAGTATTTTTACACAAGTATGTAATTTGGGTTGGCTGGGTTTGGTTTGACACAAGAGGCCATATTTGGCAAAGCTGCGCCAAACACCGTCGAGGCACCTTAAGTAAACGGTTAAAATAGCGATTGTGAAAGATAAATTTCTTCTTTTATATTAAGAAAAAAATAAAGTGAACTAGTGAATTTCTTCTTGCGTTACAAGCAATATCCATGTGTAAAATTGAATGAATGCAATCACATATATTTCGACTAATGTCGATTATAATGCGGCGAACGCTATTTAATACTTTTGTTTCGCTATTTCATACATTAAAGAAAGGAACGCTCTTAAGTAAACTAAAACAGGTTTGGATACAGCTGGTCTTTCAGGTACCTAATCCCACCCCTACACATAATACGAAATGCCTTCAATGCTCATGAAAGTAACATAAATGCTCCAACGAAAATAAAGAGATCAACCGAAAAAATAATTGCAAATAGTCATATTCTGCAACTAATCCAGCAAAACAAAAACTTTGGAGTTATTATTTATGTACAGCATAAAGTATAATATACATGAAACAGAGTTCACTCTTCAAGCAAATGAAAAAGTATGACCTACTTAAGGCTTTACCGAGGCTTATTCTCATTTTAAGGCTACACTTCACACAGAATCCCAATAGACTAACCTACGAGGTGAAGAATCTTTCACATGTGCTAGGTTTGTGTCTCAGACTCAGTTTTAAAAAAAAATTAATATTTAGCTATGCTAAAATATTATGCCCTCGATTTTTAGTGACACTTGACCTTGGACGAGTATCATTGATTTCGGTTTTTGAACGCAGGTGAAATAAAATGCGCATTCTTGTAAAAACTAAAGCTTTTTGCATTTTTAAATACTTTCAATATATATTAAGGCTTTTAAGAGCCCTTAAAAACTAAAGCTTCCTAAGGCCTGAAGTATATTGTATCTGGAATCCAAAATATATCGTATTTTTACTATCGATCATCAATACTTCGCAATTAAAAAACTTGTATTAAAATCATCACTTTACTGCTATTCAGAGACGATTTTTCGCAGACTGGGACTCTACGTTAAGATTTCATATCACAGACATGGGAAGCGCGAGTTGAAGACGGAAGGAGTCCTCAGAAATTATTAAAGTTCGACTAATGCAGACAATGTCCAAAATGACTCTCAAGTGCACTTAAACAGAACTTTCCCAGTCCATGTACACAAATCATCAATCATGTGTACTTACTCAGAACACCAGCCGGCATGTTAAGCAACGCAGCAACTTCGCACGAGCCAACGTGCTATTCTGCCTTTGCAGGAGCTGCATCAACAGACCCAGTCCGGCACATGGCTGGATGTGAAATTCCGGCCTGATACGTTCCGGATAGGTCCGGTCCGCAGCGCCCCCGAGTGGCTTCTACCTGACACAGACGCTTCGATCGAAACTTTTTCTCTCGATTTGTCCGGCTTTTTCTTTGGGTGCTCATTTTTTTCTCTACTCCACCCCCATGATGTCGGACTTTTCTACAAATGGTCTTTAAGGGAATGATGTGTGAAAAACGATGGAAGAAAACATTTTCCGAAAGGTGAACAACTAATGGCATCGCGAGGAAAGTAGTTTAACACATATCTTTATTTTTGAGACTTCAACTTGATGCGAGTTTTTCTCTTAGCTAAACTGTTCTGTGTTACGAATTTAGAAAAATATTTTATGAATAGTATTAAAATATTTTACTATTACATATTTTCTCGAAAAGCTGTTCGACGACGCAATGAAACTGCTGAGGAAACATAGAGGATAATTTGATTTTGTTTGAAGTGGTGATGAGTTGTTGGTTGGTTTGAGGGTTTTATGGCGCAAGGGACATATTTGGCCACGTTGCGCCAGACACAAGACATACAACATCAATATACACACACAATGGAAGTTTTACTGACAAAGTTTTACTGACAAGAGAGAAATACACCCAGGGAGATGAGTTGTTGGAACTCTTCAAATTATTATTTGAGAGTTCTTCGTAATGGCGAATTACTCTTGATTGGTTAATGTACAAAGGTGTGTGGAAAAAGCTCACCGCGACCTCCTTAGAAACTTTATCTTCTATAAACATGAAATGCGATATACATAAAAAAATGATTACAAAAACAGTAACAATGGATTGTGAGTCACGTCCTGTCAGAATTTCCCTAATTCTGTTCAGTGCAGAAGAACAAGATGTCCTCAAAAGTCTCTGTTCTTCAGGCAAAGACATTTATCTGAATTGGCAAGGTGGAATAAGTGCAAGTACACCTGAGTGAGAATACGGCATATTCTATCTTTGCAGCAAAAGTGGCACCTTTTCTGGGGACCTTTCTGAAATGTAATCATTCGGCTCCTGTAGAAAAAGGTGTCGATGTACATCAGTGAAATTCCATGACTCGTACCGATTAATTCATTTGAGCTTCTCTTTTAAAACTAATAAGCATCTTAAACTTATACAAAATTTCTAACACGTAAAAAATAGGTTGGCTCTAAAGATATTATGGTTAGTCACTTCAAATTGGAATTGTCTAAATATATTCTACTATCCCAATAATGAACTCCAAATGTATTCACTCAAAAACAAATTTAAAATTAACCTACTTTTTTGTTTTGCTTTGGCTTGAAAACAAGAGGTAATGACACCAAAAACTGGATTGTACAACCAAAATAATTACTTTAATTTTCCCCAAAATATTCGCTCTTACTTCCTTAACCTCATTAATTTACCGAGAAACTTCGTACGAACTCGAAAGAAAATTTCAACACACTTAAAAAATATTCCGAGAATAAATTATGTCATTAACAAATCCCTCTTATTCAACCTTTTGTTCTGCGCCATTCCATTTTATAAAGCAGTCTTTTATTCGACTTTTGTGCTTTTAAAAAAATTTCCTGGATTCCATACCTGCTTCTGCTGGAGGGCAAGAATTGAGAAGCACAAGTCACCGGAACCGGACTTCCATTTTTTAGGTTTTTCTGTTTTGAGAGCGGTGACAGATAATTAAAATATCTATAGAAGGAACTTAAACTGAAAGTGAATGTTGGAAATAATTATTTTTCACAAACTCTGCTAGCCCATAAATTAAAATCTTTAAAATGAGTCTGAAAAGAATACTCGTATCTCTGCAAAAACGGATTTCGTCCGAAATACAAATTTAAAAATTAAACTAATTTTGTTCTCAATATACCGATTTCTCTTCAAGAAATTGAAGAACAATCTTATCCTATTTCCCCGGACAAATTAATTAGCCTTCGTGTAGTAAATAAATGACCGCAGTGATAAACCAACTCAACTTTGTTTTCAATATCAAAATATGGAACACTAATATAGTCCGATTCCGGCGAGTTGAGTCACGTGGTTTTGAACGAGTTTATCCTATAAATTAGGTGATAGGTTGGAAATTAAACAAAACGCTTCCACAATTGACAGGGCCATCGTGGCTTAGTGGATATACCCGCTGCGCTAGCAACCTGCGAGTTGTTGGTGGCGAAGGTACAATTTCTCCCAGGGTATTCTCTCTTCTGTATCAGTAAAACTTTCTTTGTGATGTCCATTGATATTGTATGTCTTGTATCTGGCGCCAAGGGCCATAAAAAAAACAACCAACCACAACTGGTGTCATCAGCACGGATTCTTGTTCTTCGTTTATCGTTTGCCGCGAAAACGATAGCAGTGATAACGAGTTAGCCGAGGAAAAAAATACATGGCGATCATCATTCATGCTTTAGCGATGGCAGCTTTCCTTCCTAACGAGCCCTCACA
This sequence comes from Meta bourneti, assembly GCA_933210815.1. NCBI lineage: Eukaryota > Metazoa > Arthropoda > Arachnida > Araneae > Tetragnathidae > Meta > Meta bourneti. The sequence goes on along the minus strand of OW119929.1, from coordinate 70,550,681 downwards.
CCTTTTCAAAAATCTAACCAAGGTCGTCTGCCTTCCCGTCAGAGCCGCATAATACAGAGCGGCTATAAATAAATAGGAAGTGCCTAAAACTGTATAGACAAAACTGTGTTGTGCGCAACTCAACCAAACTATGGGTTTTTAATTTGTAAAAGAAAAAAATAGTGTTGTTTTTGACACTAGGGGAATTTGACACATATAAGCATACTGTCTCTAAAGCGAGGAGATTATGTAATCTTCGATAAACTGCCGATTTGGTTAAGGTTTACCAGATTTAAAAATGGATGGATGTTAATGAGAAAATATTTTATGATTCTTCACATTTCAAGAAAAAATACGGAAAAATAAAACACTCAATTGATGAGGCATTAATAACAAAATTTTACATTGAAACGGTCGAATAAAAGTTGCTACCAACACGAACTAGCAGTATCATAAATAAAAAATATCTCTAAAAGATCGACTCGACGCATACAATTTCACGAACTGCCGTTAACGACTAACACATTTTTTTAACACAAAGAGATTCATGTAACAGAACATTTGTATTGAATTGACGATTCCTCTGAAACATCCAGATAATTCAAAATTCCCGGTGGAATCCGGGCAAAGCACGCAAATTCTGAACTTTTCCGGACGTCTAGTAACCCAAAGTTTAAAAGATATAAGGATCGTCAATCACTAAAAGCAGTGAGATTATAAAGTGTCAGTGATTGTTTGGTAAGGAATACTGAAAAAATCGCTCAAGTCGTCATAAGACTGAAATTATGTGGAAGGCCAACCTCTCCTGCGCGTGGTTTTCGTTTGTGAAACTTCCCTATCAAAGTTGTAATGCGAATTCGCGAGAATACGAGCACTTGGAGTTTCGTTGGTCAAAAGGTGAAAGGAAAACACCAATCATGATAGGTAATGTGGGTAAAATTATTTCAAAATACAGTACTTTTAGTTGAGACCAGGACAAGGAGGCGCACAACAATTGGTCATCGCTATACGTTGATTTCTACATATAACAATTGGTCATCGAATATGTTGATGTCCACAACTGGCGAAGTGGGGCAAGAGAAAAGTAATACATAAGAATTCAACATGATCTGATAAAATCCTTTCAACTGAAAATGCTACACAACTGTGTTTATGGCAAACAAGATTGTCCACACTTCAGCTGACCTAAGTAAAACTCAGATAAATCAATGAGAGCTCCGGCGATCACATAAAGACAAAAGGAAAAAGATCATTGGCGGTAACAAACGTAAGAAAAATTATTTCAAAATACCATATCGAGTTGTGAGACCAGAACAAAGAAGCGCAGAAAGATTGATCATCAATATGTTGATATCCACAACTGGCATTGTGAAGCAAGAGAAAAGTATTGCATAAGAATTCAGCATGATCTGACAAAATCCTTTCAACTGAATATGCTACTCAATTGTGTTTATAGGAAACAAGATTGACCACACTTCAGCTGAACTATATGAAATTCTGATAAATCCTTTCTATAATATAACACGAAGAAATTAACTATCACGAACCTGGGCTATACGGTTTTGGAGATATTGGCTAGGCAGGAAAATAACTATTTTAAAATGAGAGGCATTAAAAAACAGATTATATTTGTTCTTACATTAAAAATATACTGCTAACAAATAATGTCCATGTACGTGCTTCCTAACGAGAAATTCTCTAATTATAATAATCAAGGCAAAAAAAGAATATTGGAAACCAGTTGTTTGTTAACTATTCCCTTATAAGAAAATAAAGAACCTTTTAAGCCGAACAAGGAAATGCCGACTACCTTAATTAAGCTGGCTTAACCTAAAAAATATTTTCAAATAAATTAGATGCAAACAAAAAGCTTTGAGTTTCTTATACAATATTTTTAACTAATTCAGTAAAATATTTGCCATATAATTTATGCTCCATTAATTACTAGAGCTTGTTATAAATATTTTCATTTCAGGAAAGAACTTAAAATGAAAATAAAATTAAAGGTTGTATTTTTATTTTAATAGGACATATATAAGAATCCAAAAGTTATCTATATTTTACAAAAATACTAATCAGTAATTCTTAGGCATGAGAGTTAACAGTAAAAATGCATTTCCCTATAAGAGGTTTTGATGTGAAGCTAAATGGCGAGGGCTAGTGTTTAGATACCAACTTTTGCAACTTATAGCGTAACTTGACATGTTACTAGAATGTTATTTCAGCTGTTTATAAGGAGTTTTTCAACGTAGACAAACAAACCAGACAGAAGGCGAAGATTATACTTCCACTATTCCAATGCTCTACCATGACACAAATCACGTTTACCTTAAAATGTAATTTATAGCTAGTTTGGCTACTTTGGGCGTTTAATCTAATTAGTGTTGACCAATTCCCCTCTTTTAAACAGCTGAAATCGCATTCTATCATATATCAGCAACAACTATGATATATCAATTTGGAATTCATTCTTAGGAATTTTTATTTGTGAAGTGCTGAAATCATATTCGAAAAACAAGCCAACGTGACGTCGTGTTTGGAATATGCACAGGAAAGATATAACGGAATTAATTTACAGCTCAGGCTTACAATAATAAGCGTAACATCAGACTAAACTAATAATTTAACATTGACGTCAAAAAATCCCATTGTTCCTTATCGATGAAATGGTTCGAGTAACAACGAATTAAAATGTAGAGAAATATGAAAGTATATTCCATCATTTAGAGTTTAAATTTTAGACCTTCACTAATATTCAGAACTTTATATTATCTGATGAAATCATATCTACATTCTTCATTTTTGTTTCAATTTGTAGACTTTCCCAGAAATCTTTCATGATCTCAGATCTTTATGAATAATTTAAGTTTCTACTCCCTCTGTCCCAAAATAAGTGTCACATTCAACACTTTAACTTTTGTTCCGAAATAGTTGTCATATTTGGAAAATACACTGCTGGCCACCCAAATTGCAACACTAAGAAAGACAAGAGATATCACAACAAAATTTATTTTGTAGATAACATGTTGACCAAGTATCAAATGATTAAATTTATAGACTTCTGTGAAGTGTGGTTCCTGCCAAAATCAGTAGCCAGAGTAGCCCCCATTGTTGGAGATCACCGCTGCCACACGCCTCGGCATTGATTCAAAGAGACTTTGGATGTGTTCTTGGGGTACAGCAGACCAAGCAGCTTCCACACGTTGCCAAAGTTGATCTGGTGTGGCAGCTGGGGACGTATTCTGGGTCAATCGTTGAGCAACCATGGACCACATGTTTTCTATCGGCGAAAGATCCGGACAGAGAGCTGGCCAGGGAAGCAATTCAATCTGGCGATTGACGAAGAACCCTTGGACAATGCGTGCCACGTGTGGTCGCGCATTATCCTGTTGAAATATGGCTGTGGGCAAGCCCTGAAGGTAAGGAAGGACAACTGGCTCCAACACCTCGGAGATGTAGCGCTGGCTGTTTAAAGTACCGGCAATGCGTACTAGAGGAGTGCGAGAGTGATATCCAATACCGCCCCATACCATAATACCCGGTGCAGGACCAGTGTGGCGGTGCATAACGCAGCTGTTCAGCATCCTCTCTCCACGGTGTCTCCAGACTCGAATCCGACCATCGTGGTGTTGCAGACAGAAGCGTGACTCGTCAGTAAAGACAATTTCATTCCATTCTGCCGTCCACATCCTTCTTTCATCGCACCATTGGCGGCGGAAACGTCTGTGGTTCTGCGTCAAGGGTAGACGAAGCAATGGACGTCTTGCGGACAGACCACTCTGCTGTAAACGGCGTCGAATGGTACGCGCAGACACTGGATGATGCGGTACAGACTGAATGTGCTGTGCTATGGTTCGTGATGTGGCTGAGCGATCCGTCACTGCCATACGCACAATATGCCTGTCATCACGTGAAGTGGTGCACTGAGGTGGATGCGATCGAACACGTCGGTCCGTCGTACCCTCCTGCATCCAACGATCACATATCCGCATTACAGTTGTTTGGTTTCGTCCAACACGACTACCGATTTCCCTGAAAGATAATCCACAATCTCGGTAGGCCACTATCCTTCCTCTGTCGAACTCGGATACTTGATCAAAAGATGATCGCTGTTTTCTACGAGGCATAATTGATCGTTTTTTTTTAAAAAACCACAAGAAAAACACAATTGCCGTACTTGAAATCGTCGAAATCTCCAAGCCTTAAATAGCGCTTTGAAGTGGCGCCACAGGCGCGCGTGATGTGCGTCTGCGCTGAAATTCTAATCATTTGCATATCTCACCTCCACTAATGCATGTTGTAAATTTCATATTATTTGCATGCTTCCTTCAGGGTGTTGCATTTACGGTGGCCAGCAGTGTAGGTGGAAAAGAAAACTATTTAATTGCAAATGAAAAGGTTTATTTTTCTAACACAAATACTACACATTAATACAATGTTTGGCTTCAGTATTACAATTAATATTGGAAGGCGATTTTCATGTCTCAGCTTTTCTTTAACGTAGTTTCGTATGCATTATATCCAGATGACATCATTACACTTTTCATACATGTTTGCAATCTTGAGAAAAAAGTTTTGTAACTTTAATGTCTTTCTAATAAGTGCTCTTTTAAAAAGCTCCCTTTTCGATTTTTTTCAGCCTTTTCTTGCAATAAAAATAATAGAATAAAATTCCAAGGTTGCCAAACACATTTATCAAACGTTATGTGTGTGTCTTTGTTGGTACAGTTCACTTCAAAAATTGAAGAAAAATTAAATATTCGAAACAAAAATGTGCAACGTACTATGGGACAGAGGAGTATTTACGAATTTAACCAACTTAGTTAAGTTCAATAGAATTTAATTACAATGCATTTATTTACTAACCCATTGACAAAAGAAATTCGCGATCATAAAAGGAAAGTCACTTTTATAAGAAAAAATCTGAGACTTAACCCTCCTGGTGGTTGTATCGATGAGGTATCTCGCCATTCGCAAAACTGACCAGATCTTGATGGACGAGATATCTCGTCTTTAGAAGAAAACTCATCAGATCTTGATCTCGTCATCATAAAAAACGGCAATATCTTGATGACGCGATAACTCGTCATTAGAAAAATTGGCCACATGTTGATGGACAAGATATCTCGTAGAAATCACTTGGAGAGTTAATGTTGGAGGACCTTTAAAAAGTATTACTAAAATTACCAGCTTTTAGTGTAAAAAGTTTGTATCATCCATTCCTCCTGTAATCCCACTACCAGTGAACTATCATTTCTTTATTAAGACAAATACCTCTGAACTGCATCTTTCTTAAAAACAGATCTTTAAGCTCCCCACGTCCTTTTAATAAGTTGTCCCTTGAGTGTAATTAATTCTTACATGCCCTTATGAAAAAGTACCATGAATTCAGATTATTTAAGGTTACTAAGGAACGTGTGAAGTACATAATGTTCAGAAGGATAAGTAAACAACATTGTTGCTCAGTTGAAAAAAATTGTAAGAGAGACGTGTAAAAGAATTTTGCTTAAAAAAGGAGAATGCGAGAAGATTTCAAGAAAAACAGGTTTACGCAGAGAGAATTGTGAGAAAAGTACTAAACAAGACAAATTTTAAATGAAAAAGATCAAAGGCAGAATAAGAGTACACAAATAAATTATGTGAAATGGATTCTGGAAACTTTTTTGCAAAACGCTGACATGTGGAAAAAAGTCATAAAGTTTCATCCAAATAATGTGAAAAGAAATGGTCGCAAGACTGGGATTGTATAAAGAATATGCGCATGTATAATAGTTTTTAATTGAATATTTTTACAAGAATAAATAAATTTTCAATTTAAAAATTACATATGAATTTTTAAATATTCGTGACGATCATAAAAGGAATTGATCTATTCCATTTCCATTTAAATGACATCGAATACGAAAATAGTGGAATTGAATATTCAATTAATTATATTTTCAAATATCTGTATATCCAATTGTGAAAGATCGTAATTAGATTTCACACGCATATTTAAACAAACCTAATTGTTTTCAATACCAAAAAGAAATTATTGAATTTTCAAAATGACTATTACGAATGTAAAAATTTAACCAATGGAAAATAAGACACCAGAGTGAAATTGGTTAAAACAGTTAAAAACTCGGTACTAAGAATATTCAAAAAAGTTGTACACGAAGTTGATATTTATTTGTTGCATTCTTTTCAATGCTCTCATTCACAATTTCATAACAATTTATATTCATGAGAAATGGAAAGAAAAGGCTAGTTATTTTTATCTCAAAATATAACCCAGACAGAATGAAGTTCGGGGCATTTTCACGTTCGAAGAGAAAAATAAATTTCATTTTAAATGCATTTTGTATTTTGGGATGAATTTAAGTCGTTTACGTTCATTGATTCAACTAATTTTTGTAGTACAACTCGGTCCACACTTCCATTAAAGCTACTTGTTTACAAACATTAATAAGATATAAAATTGTGTTTGTCTATGGTTTATGATTCACATAATAAATCTCCATGTTATATACCTCTGGGGCGCATCTCCTTTAGGTGTGTAAGGGCTTCACGAACCCGAGGTATTCTAGTGATCTCTTCTTTTCCCATGGGGTTTGTTGTCTTTATTAAACATGAGAGTAAACACTTGGGCTCCCAGGATGCCCAAGCTATCTTTATCTGCTTCCATCGCACTACCCTATTCCTTTCCCCTTTCACAACAATAGCCCGTTGTGTTGCTCCAGTGTGACGTTAATTAAAATACCTACCTACCTACCCTTTCACAGCATTTTTCACTTGACGTTGGTCTGTCTTGTGTCTGGAGCAGCTTGGCCAAATATGGACCTTGCGCCGTGAAACCTAAAAACAGCCAATCAACCTACAGTGGATTGCAAATTCTGAAATCTAGCTCTTAGTTGAGCTTTATTCAGATTGTAACTTTACAGATGGACCTAGAAAATTAGTCTCGTTAGGAAAAAATAACTGTTACAGAATGATAGCTTGGTTTTTTAATTCAATTTTGTTAATGCTTTTTTTTGTTGGGAATGCTAATGTAAGATTTATATAAACTTCTAGTGAGTCTTAAATATTCAACCAGTATTTTCTGATAATTCTGATTATTTCCTAAGAACCTAAAAACTTGGTCAGTTATTTGAGAACACTAAACATTGCTTTCCTTGTATTCTTATGATCCAATATTCATCTATAATCAAAATGTTCACTTAGACTTCGTCTTAACTCTAAATTTATTATTCTTTCTAAACCATATGATTTCGAAAACAGGATTTCTCCACATATTTATAAAACAAAATATTTTTTTATTCAAGTTCTTATTAGCCCTATGCTACAAAATCCCATACACAACTAATTCAACCTGACTGTTAGAAAAAGGCGGCTGTCCCGTTTTCATTTACAAAGATTGTTCTTTTCTATTTAATTTATTATAAATATAAATTGTTATAATATTGTGAACACTAGAAAAAAAGCGCGATAAATGACTTTTAATTTCGTGTGCATTTCTTCAAATCTGAATTTACAGCTTTGAATCATTGAATGTTCTCATCAAAATATTTTAAGGAAATATCAGAACATTAAACGCTTAGGAGCATAAGGAATATTTTACTTGTCGAAAGAATTGCTCAATTTTCAGTATTCACATTGGCAGTCTTAAAATTAAAAAAAGATCTGTTTTCTTCACATAAAAACAAAAGACGCTGTATGTAAAGTCAATTAAAATGACAAAGGGCAGGGAAAATTGAATGCAGGCAAAATAAAATTTCTAAAGACTGGTATAATTGCTTTTTAGTTCCACTAAGTTTTAATTTTCAAACGAGCAGGGAAGTTTGGGAGAAAAACTACGGATTGCACAAGCATTCAAGTAATAAAAACGTAGCACGAAACTTTAAAATGTATTCAGAAGTTACAAAAAAAATGAATGGTGTTTCAGTTTTGTTTTATAGTAAAAAAATTAACGACAATTTAATTCAACCAAATTGCTCGTTACTAGTTTAAATATTTTCTTAAATAAAGAATAAACTCTGAGAAGCTGCAAACACTTAACTTAAGCAGCAGGGCATTTGGGAATCTCAGAAAGAAAAACTCGTATTGTTCTAAAAGCTATAAAAATTTTCCTTTCGCTGATGACTTTAGTCGATCCTCCAAGTGGTTTCGATAAGATATCAGGCCCATCAAGATCTGATCAATTTTGCTAATGACAAGATATCTCGTCCTCAAAATATTGCCGATTTTTTCTGATCAAGATCTGGTTAGTTTTTTCTAATGACGAGATATCTCGTCCATCAAGATTTGGTCAGTTTTACAAATGATGAGACACCTCGTCGAGGTAATCACCAGGAAGGTTAAATTATAACTGAAATATTATGGAGGGGATGTGCGAAGAATGTAACTTCAAATTTTCGAAATGATAATACTATTTTGAAATATTTAAAAAATAATAATTACAGACTAAATACAAAACACATAATCCGATTACCGATGCACCATGAGTATTCATCAATTTTAAGACGGTTCTCTCACATGTTTTTCTTCTATCTAAAACCTTACCTCCTCTCTCCTCGGATGTATGAACTAAACATCCTTCTCATTAAAAGAATAGTTAATGACTACACTGTTAGAATCTATATAAATAAGAATGGAGTGTTTGTACATTGAATATTTTCGACCCATTTCAAGTTTACTATCGTTTTGGACCTTCTGATACTAAATCCGTTTCTTGCGCGTTTGGTGTCTGTCTGTTCATCTGTCTGTATGTGTGTGCCCGTACTATGTCCAAACGGTTGAATATATTTTCATGAAATTTTCCATACAGTGAGTTCTTACATTCATTTAGTGACTGAACTTGGTTGCGTAAGTCTGTCTGTCCGTTTTCCCGTTCTGTTAGATTTTGTGTCCGTGTATTTGTACACGTATCACATAATATTTGTACAATATATCTTAATTTAATGTTTTATATTTGATACACCACATCTTATTTTAGTGAATGCATTATTTAAAATTTCTTTTCTTACGTATTTAGGCAAGTTTCATGTTAAAACATCTGAGGAATTACTTAAATCAACCATAATTTGGCAGTTTTGGAGTAGCTGGAATGTATATTGAGCATTGCAATTACCTGGATTGTTTTACCAGTGCTGCTGAAAAATCAATTATTTTTTCAAATTATAATACTTTTGTTTTTGGAGCCTTATTTGTTTTCTTTGCGAACTATAAAGTATTTCCGAATATTTGGGAGGCGATAATTTGCAAAACGAAAATTCGTGTTCGTTTACCCAGTGTAGTGTTATTTTCTGTTTCTTTCGCTCGGAATTAATTTCGTATTTTAAATTTTTTTCTAATTTTTAGTTGTAAGTTGTGGCAACTGCGAGATCAAGAGGAAAAAGAATCAAGAATTTATATCTTTAGAACAACTTTTTCCTGTCAACTTTTATTTTGTTTCATTGCTGTTTTATGTTTTAAATATTTATTATTTTAATAAATTGTGATTCCTTTTCATTACACGCAACACCACCTCAAAGTATTTGATTAAAGTTAGTTAGATTAGCAAATTAAGTAAGTTAGATTAAAGCAAATATTAAGTGGAATTTTGCCATTATTGAAAGATCGTTAATGTTAAAAAAATCCGAACTAGCGCTTTTTAAATATTACAAATTCTTTGTCATATAGTGACAGAAGGTCAAGGTGGCTTATTTTACGAATCGAAGCTATACTTAATCAACTTATATAAGGAAGGTTTTCTTAAAACAAACAATTTTTAGAAGAAACTATCAAATCGATTTACCAATAAAAAAATGGTTATAGGTTACCTTTGTACAGAAGACATTCAATTTTAAAACAAGTTCTTTTATTATTGCATGTGCCGCAAAACGGAATTTTCAAGAAACAATGCGTATCCACTTTTGAACAAACAGTGATAAATATGTTATGAAATTAATTTGTCATTTTTCCCTTAACGATGGCGAAATTCGAATATGTCCTAAACCTGGTTCCAGAGTGTACCTTTAGCAGGGGGTGAGATATACGAAGTATGTTAAATGCATTACATGGATGGATATGAATGTATAGGATTTTTGTCCAAAGTAGGTTGTAGAAATTATAAAAATGTCGAAAAGGTGTTAAAAATTATTTTACTCACACTTAAATGATTTCGCATTTTTCTACGAAAGAGGAAAGTGATTATTTTCTAGTCACTTTCAATACATAGTTAACCAATTCAACACGAGTGAGGGCGGGCAATTTTGCTAGTAATAAAATCGTGGTAGAATGTGCTCCCTGTACCCATTCCGCATTGAGTTACATGAAGTAAAATCACCATGTTTCGACGATTTGTTTGTTTACACTGCTAATCCCTCTCATTAAAGTTTTCAATTTGATCGTTTACATTCTTTATCACCGTTTTTTATTCTAGATTTAGATCCGTTTAATAATTATTATTATTCCCAATTCTGTAGTCCCAATGCTTCTCGTACCTGTGATAATTTTATATTATAAAAGCTCCAGCTAAATGTTTTCTATGATTAATTTGTATATTTCATTATTTTCTAAGATATGCATGTTTTTCTTATGGATCCCAATAATATTTTACGAACCTATATTATGATTTAGGAGTAAAGAGTGATACGGATTTCGCAGAGTTAAAAATAGTTTCCTTGCCCAGGTATTCGTTGACAGAAATAAATATTATATTACGTATTCAAAATGTTAGTTATGGTAATGGTAATTATTTAATGTTGCACTGGAGCAACATAACGGGCTATTGGTGTCGGTCCGGGATCAATCCCCAAGGGAAAAATTCGAGGACAACACCACGTAATTTTGAACCATGGTCAGACGACGAAGTCAACACCTAAGCTGTGGCATCCCACTCTCCAAACTTTCACACCCCGCCAACGTGAGGACATTTTAGGCCACGACAGATTTAACTCACAACCCTCTGGTTGCTAATCCGTTACTTTTCCAACCGGGATACCGCAGCCCCTTTGAAGGACAGAGTCGTAGAGTTACATCAAGGGTCGATAGTGGCAACCCACACCATTCAGAAGGGTTGCCCACAGGGGTCGTGCCTCGGTCCATTCCTGTGGCTGGTTGTAGCTAATTCGATACTGGAAATGGACTGGGGACCGCACTGCAAGGCCCAAGCCTTTGCTGACGACATCACCCTGATGGTGGTGGGGGCCTCGAGATGAGAGCTAGAAAATACAGCCACTGAAGCTCTGGACAGGGTTATCAACTCGTGTACAAATGAGAAACTATCACTTTCAACTCACAAAACCAAGGCCCTTGTCATAAGCAAGGGCAGGAAATTAGCAAGAAAACCCTTGATCCAGAACGGAAATTGGAAAATATCAGTGGTCAGAAACATGAAGCTGCTGGGGATCACACTCGATGAAAGTTTGTCCTTCATTCCACATCTTGCAGAGCTCAGGACAAAGGCCATTGTCATGAGCAACAGAATGTCGTCCATGCTGGGAAGAGATTGGGGGTTAAACCCAGGTACCTCAAGATCTGGTACCAGGCGGTGGCAGTGCGGCAGATATGTTACCGGGCTAGTATCTGGGCCGCAAATTTAGCAAGTAGAATTATACGGAAAACGGAAACGATCCAGAGGTACTTCGCTCTACGCATCTGCAGAGCCTACAGGACTGCGCCAACCAGTGCCCCTGCTAGTGCTCTGTGGCATGGAACCATTACATCTGGTGGCCCACAGAGAGGGAGCCATCACGAGGCTTCTTCGATTCCGTGAGAACGTTAACTTGTTTGGGGCAACCTTCAAGAAGGCGGACTACGAGAGTGAGGTACAAATCTGGGAGGAAAATACCTGGGAAGAGGACTACTCCCAGATAGGTACGGAAACTGTCACCCATACCGAACTAGAAGTATTCACCGACGGATCAAAAACAGAGGATGGAGTGGGAGCGGCATTTGTGGCCTATGTCAACAGCTTAGAAGTTCACACTTGGGCTGCTACACTCCATCCCTCCAATTCGGTCTTCCAGGCTGAAAAAACTGCCTTACTCTTCGCCATAGACTGGGCCGCCCTTCAGCACAACATCTGCCAAATTTCCACAGATAGCCTCTCAACCATTAAGACAATCCAACGGTTTCAGAATAAAGACAGAATTGTGGACAACATCAGGAATAAAATTAAACACAATACAGATCTAATAAAAATTAAATGGGTTAAGGCCCACACGGGCATCCAAGGTAATGAGAGGGCGGACCAGTTAGCAAAAGCAGCAGCCACAGGCAAGTCATCATTTCAGCTCTCATTGAAGTTGCCAAAGAGCCATGCAAAAAGGAAGATGAGAGAACTGTCACTAAGAACCTCGCAGGAAAACTGGAAAGCAGTTGAGACTGGGAGAAGGACATTTCAGTTCTTCCCGAAGGTCAATTCAAACAAACAACCATGTGGACCGTTCATGACTCCCTTCTTTATAGGCCATGGTCCCTTCCCCAGTTACCTGCATAGGTTCCACATAACCGAAAGCGACCAGTGCCTATGCGGGGAGATCGGCATCCCCCGACCATTATGTCTTTGGGTGCCCGTTAACGTGTAGTAATCACGTACGGGCACCCACCCAAACAAATTATGGAGCCTGGGCCGCGAATACGGCAAAAAACAACACAGTGCTACATAAAATTAAGAAAATAATGCAATTCCTCACGGAAAACATTGACATTATTAAAAGGTAGTAAAGTACATAAACTAATGAGCCAGTGCATGTAACCCAATTGGGACGAACAATCCATGAGTGATAGAAGTGAATGCGAACATTGCAAACACCGCATATAAGATTGTGCTAAGGAAAAAATTCCAAATTATTGTGTTGTGCCTTTTTATACCTGTACTTGCTAATGGTTTATCTTGTAAATATTTTTGTACATTAATCTAAAATTGAAATTTATGCAATTATGCTTTAAGGAATGAAGCCGAGACGTCTGGCCACGGTGTGATTTCGGTCACAGCCGTGACTGTCGCCTCCCAATAGGTGAATTCAGACTACTTTCCAGTAGGTGACCTAGACACCACTTAAACCTGATTCATGTTGGGAGGTAAGTGGTCACCTGCGGTGCCCATGCCTATACCGCAGCCCCCGAAAAATGTTGGTAAATAACAGTTGCTAAAGAACAAAAAATTACTCGCAAGTTTACAAAGGCGCATTGTCGTGTACACAACTCTCTCATACACAATTTTCTCATTCAGCATAATATCCAAAATTCGTGGTTCTTATAACTAACCATAAAATCTATAGCAATTGAAAAATGGATAGTATCATTTGTTAAAATATATAACACAACGCATTTTAATATTCAGTTGAAATGTCTCACTACATTGATGAATAATTTCTTACAAGTAACAAATATTAGCTTCAGAATAGATTACTTTTACTCTATTCCAGGAGCAAACCCACTCCCTTTCTTTATACGTAACGTTTGAATGATTTGATTTCTCTTGTGCATGAGATGTTTTTCTGCCAAGCTAAATGTAGGTGGTGATAGTGTTATTATGGTGGAAAGTGTTTCCTGTACGTAATGCAGACGTGACGTCACTAGGCTTGTTTTTCGAATACGTTTTCAGCACTTCGGCAACAAAATTTTCAAAGAATGAATCCCGAATTTATGTTTGGTAATTAATTGTTAAAGGCATGCCCAAATGGCATTAAAATAACCCCGATATGTATCATGCATTCTGGTAACAGGAAGTAAAATTCCCGTTTATCCTGGTTTGTTTATACTGAAAATTCTTGTAATTTTAAACCTCTATTTTATTGTAAAAATCTACAAATTTAAATTAACACTTGACTCCCACCCTAAAAGTGGTGGGCCGCGGTGGCCCGGTTGGAAGAGTAACGGACTTGCAACCGAAGGGTTGCGAGTTCGAATCCAGCCAAACACCGTCGTGTACAAAGGGGGCTGGTGCACGTTAAATCTGTCGTGGCCTCAAATGTCCTCACGTTGGCGTGGTGTGGAAGTTTGGAGAGTGGGGTGCCAGCTCAGGTGTTGCCTCGTCATCTGACCGTGGTTCAAAATTACGTGGTGTTGTCCTCGGATCTTTCCCTTTGGGATTGATCCCGGACCGTCACCAATAGCCCATTGTGTTGCTCCAGTGTGACGTTAATTGAAATACACCCCCCCTAAAAGTGGTCGTTTTATATTCATTTTTTTAATATTTCCGAATTGATTAATTTTCAAAACTACTCGTATGTAGTTACATATTTCAAAAAGCATTGAGAAATTAGGGGAAATTAATACTTCAGTGAAGAGGGATATTATTGTCAGATGCAAATTCTTCAAATTATAAGTTCAGAATCGCTGTTCAAAGTTGTATTTCGAAATGTGTATGTTTTAATGAAGCCTTCCTCTTGTTGAAATATCTATTATCAGTAAAATATCTACACTTTTTAATATGTTTCAACTTTTCAGTGAGTAAATATGAATTTCAAATCTATTGGTTGGCTTTGGGTATGGGGGATTTTGTGGCTGATAGGGCCATATTTGGCCATGGTACGCCAGACACAAGACATACAATATCAAGTAATAGACAGACACACACAATGAAAGTTTTACTGATACAGAAGAGAGAAATACACCCAGAGTGGAATGCACGTGACAAGAATCGAACCTGCGCCGCCTAGAACTCGAAGGTTGCTAGCGCAGTGGGCATACCCACTGAGCCACGACGGCCCCCCGTAGGTGTGATTGGAGCTGGTCCTTACAAGTGAACTTGCGAGGAGAGAGATCACTTTACCCCCAAACGTCTTCCCTTGACCAGAAAGAGAAAAGTAATTGCGTCAAAGTATATCGTATCATAGATTCTCGGCACCCCCTAGTTTGACAGAGCAGATTATGATCAAAACGTGACACGGAGTGAAGGAAACAATGTCATAATATAGCCCAAAGCAAATTTTGGGGATAATGGATCGATTTTTCATGACGTCTTATCGATATCGGATGTCGGTATGAATTGCAAGTTATCGATTCGCTCATTGCAACACAGTGGCGTAAAAAAGTATCCGCGTCATACATGAAAGGAAAATAACAATATACTATACAAATACTGGGGTGAAATATTTGATAAGATATGAATATTTCCTTTGATCTTGTTTATTTACTGAAGAA
The DNA here is from genome assembly GCA_933210815.1 of Meta bourneti. Taxonomy (NCBI): domain Eukaryota; kingdom Metazoa; phylum Arthropoda; class Arachnida; order Araneae; family Tetragnathidae; genus Meta; species Meta bourneti. The sequence goes on along the minus strand of OW119929.1, from coordinate 70,535,588 downwards.
AGGTCTTGCCCTTCAAATTGAAAAGTCATTATCCATACATTGTAGACTTTGGAAGAAACTTATTAAAACTAAATTAAAAGGGATGAAAATAAATCCTTTTCGTATAAAAGAAGAGCGTAACGGTAGCTTTAAAAGAACGTGATTAACCGAATACTGAGGAAAATAGTCTCATAAATTTAATAGGATAGAACGAAATAACCTCACACTACACCACCACGAGTTTCTTGACTTTTAAGGAGAATGAAGAAAAAGATAATGTAAAAAAAAGCATATTTTTGTTGCAGAAAATATTCTGTTAAATATTATTTATTCAGATATTAACGTTACAAATCACGTTCATGATATAAAAATATTCTTTTGCTAATATACCAGCTAAATCTAATGGGATAATGGCTAAAATTAAAACCTTTAAAAATGGACATCATGGTTAGTCTACATGGTGTTAGAATATATCCCTTTCCTTATTAAAAGATTTTTACACTAGGGTGAGGTGGGTGATGGTGGTACGGTAATTAATTAACGTCGCACTAGAACAACACAACGGGCTATTGACGACAGTCCATGATCAATCCCGAAGGGAAAGGTCCGAGGACAACACCACGTAATTTTGAACCATGGTCAGATAACGAAGGGTGATGTGGGTAAATGCAAACCCGAATCTTCAAAGTTCATATTGAACCTCCTCAATAATTAGAAAAAATTTGTACTTCAATCACACTCTCAGACCATTTACCAATAGGGTCATTCCCATAGACACCAATTTGCCAAAACATTGTTACACAAGAAATAGTGGATTTTTGAATTTTTTTTAACCTTAATAGACATGGAAGGCATAAAAACCTATAAATCTGTATTTTTTTAATATTTTGTCAAATATTAGGTAGGATACTTAAATTTAAAATTTGGTAAGTTTACAAAATGTCGGCCATTTTGGATTTGTCGCACTACGTAAAAATGGCCCTAATTTGTAAACTAATAGCTCAAATATAGCAATTTTGATACCAAATGGAAGTAATTTATTTTAGAAGTGTATATATAAATACAAAAACAATGGTAACTTTACATTTGAAAGGATTTTTTACGAGTAAAGTGTAAAAAATCATAAAACAGTTGACTTTAAAGAGCTGTAGAAAAAATGAACCCTTATATTTTTCTCTGAAATTGTAGAATTATTACCTAGAATATGTACTTTTTCTGAGAAAAACTCAGAGGTAAAACTTTTGGTTTCTGAATGAAAGCTTTTCTAATGATAACATGTATTTCAAAACACAGTAGTGCACCATGCATTTTTCAAATTTAATGCAATAAACCAATTTTTTACACAATTATGTGTAATCATTGGAATGAGTTAAATAGTCTGGTGATATAAACACACGAAACGATTACCTTTGCTTCCAGCAATACCACATTCTCTAGTCAGTAAGTGAACAAAATTTAGAAATTCCAATTTAAAATCATTATGTTCCGTAAATGCAATGCATAATTCTTTTAAATTATGTATTTTGTTTTAATACTCTCCCTTTTCCAAAAGGAACAGATATGCAATATTTTATTCCTGGATACATAACGATGTATTATAGTCATGAAACTGTTATACCTTTTCTACAATATCAGGACTTAATAATTTTACGCATTTTTTTCACTAGGAATGGGTAATATCCTCTGAATTGTTTACAATTATTTTCTTGCCACTTTGAGTAGATGTTCTGCGGTGTTTAAATAAACATTAAGTACTAATACTTTTCCAAAACTAACACGAGGGCCGCAGTAGCCCGGTTGGAAGAGTAACGGATTAGCAACAGGAGGGTTGCGAGTTCGAATCCAGCCAAACACCGTCGTGTACAAAGGGGGCTGGTGCACGTTAAATCCGTCGTGGCCTCAAATGTCCTCCCTTTGGAGAGGTGTGGAAGTTTGGAGAGTGGGGTGCCAGTTCAGGTGTTGCCTCGTCATCTGACCGTGGTTCAAAATTACGTGGTGTTGTCCTCGGATCTTTCCCTTTGGGATTGATCCCGGACCTTCACCAATAGCCCGTTGTGTTGTTCCAGTGTGACGTTAATTAAAATACCTACCTACCAAAGCTAACACGTGATAAAAAATAAAATAAAAATTACATAGGTCTGTAATTTGATAGTGTATTGACATTTAAACATTTGATTTGAGTCTACTTTGAACTAGTTCTTCATAAAAATTCAACTTTGACCATTGGTTCTTAGACTACGGTCTCTTTTGCAATATAAGATGTTCACTGTTTTGAAATACATATGCTATGATTAGAATGGCTTTTATTCAGACACCAAATATTTTATCTCTCTGAATTTCAGTCAGTTAAAAGAAAACATGATAATTAATAATTCTAGTTTCAGAGAAAAACTGAGGATTCATTTTTCATCCCTTTAAAGTCAACTGCTTTTAAGTGATTTTATCACTTTATATGCAAAAAAATCCATTAAAATGTAAAATTATCATTGTTTTTGTATTTTATATACACTTCTTAGAGAGAGAGAAATAAATGGTTTTTATTTGGAGAGTACCAAAATTACTAAATTTTTAATTATTGATTTTCAAGTAAGGGCCATTTATAGATAGTGCGACAAATCCAAAATGGCCGTCATTTTATTCAACAGACCAAATTTTAAATTCAAGTATCTCAGCTAATATTGGATAAATAATTTTTAAAAATTGAGATTTAGAGGTATCACTGCGATGTCTATTTATGGCAAAAAAAATCATGACTCTCTCTTTCTCTCTCTCTTCTCTATGGTGCAACACTCACCAGATGCCTCCATATAGAATGACCTTATATCTGCAATATTATTTATACAAACTTACCCATTGATATAATTAAAAAAATTAACTTTCCAATGCTATTCATTGGGTCCAACCTGCCCCACATGATGGGCGTTTTGTTTACAATGGCCATGGTCTGCTTTCTTGTTTACAATGTTATAGTATTGAGTGGAGAATGAGCATATCATTCCATTCATGCCCTTCTTTTGTCTGTGCAACATCCAAGCCGAAATTCGAAGCGCTCTAGCGGTGAAACTAATCTGTAGGATTCCTTCAAGCATTTCCAGTAGGTGGCAGCTCCTTCTTTAATCAGATACGTTTCACATTCAGTGGACGTACTTGCCCCGCAAACGCACTTGTCCCACCTCATCCTACATTCTTGTTGACTTGTCCTCATTCACTATTGGCCTATGATTTGCTCCTTACTAGATAGATGGTTCACTTGTCAGTAATTGAGTACAAAATGTTTGATGGAAAAATAAATAGTTGATTGGTTGGAATCGCATATCATATGCCATACATATCTTATGGTGTGTTGCAAACGAAAAAAATCAGAAAGCAGTCATGTCTAAAATAATAACTGGGTCTCAAAACGTGATCATCAAAATGAAATTTGACCCCCACCTTCTCCAAGCGGGATGTCCGAACACAGCTTGGAAAATTCCGTTTGAATAAATGTCAGATAACTTCCTGTATGGCAAGCGGCAGACCCGAAATATTCGGAATATTTTATTGAATTATTTCGGTCTGCCGCAAAAAAATCCCTCCGAAATGTACACGGAGCTTGCCGCTTGGAGAGTTTAAGTTGCGGTAATTGAATTAGCGTAGCACTGGAGCAACACAACGGGCTACTGGCGACGGTCCGGAACCAATCCCGAAGGGAAAGATCCGAGGATAACGCCTCGTGATTTTGAACCACGGTTCAGATAACGAGGTCAACACCTGAACTGGCAGCCCTCTCCAAACTTCCACTCCAACGTGAGGACATGAGACGACGGAAGATTGAATGTGCGCCAGTCCCATGTACAAGACGGTCTGCTTGAATCAAGTTTCGAACTCGCAACCCTCTGCTTGCTTTTCCGCTACTCTTCCAACCGGGGTTTTGCGGCCAGGGGTTGGTTCAAATTTCAAAATGCGACTACCGACCGCCTATTTCGAACTCTGTATGTATCTGATATTCATGTAAAAACTAGATAAAGTGCCTGATGAACTTGTAAACACTTAACAAATCTCAAAGCATTTGGAGATAAAGAAAAAAAAGCATACCTAAATGTGGAATATTGTGTACTGGGTCACTGTATTGAAGATGGAAAGTAACAGCGGGCCAGTTGTTGCCCCACCGGTTAAGAATATCCAACATGAATACTGCTTCCGGTACAACTTGTTCTGAAAGGAGAAAATTGTTTTCACTTCAATTCTGCATTACAAGTACATACTAACTGTAATGTTCGTTGAGAAAATACAATAGTTCTAGAAATCTGATATTGCTATTCAAGTGCTTATTAATACCTTATACGGAGTAACATATTCTTGATTATTATTCATTGTTCGTGAATATTTACAACTCAAAATACTAATAATAAATAAGTCAATTAAAAAATCTCACAATTCAAAAATACATTTGTCTCAGTAGTAATCTCCCCAAAAACTCAATACAGAACTCACTAACTCAATTAAACTTATATCTCAACAATTCTAAATTGAACTAAAAATAAACATATTACTGTCGTTGCCAGCTACAGCAAATCACATAAAAAAATTTAATTGTTCCATCTTCAATCCGCGTTTTCATCAAGTTTCTGTAAAAAAATACGCCTGTGTTTTCTACTATTTTATTCCAAATATTATTGCTTGTATTTCGTTTCCATACACCAATGTCATGATTTAATATTTATTTCACGCGAGCAATTTCTCACATGAAACTATTTAAATATTTTATTTAACCGAAACCACGATAGGAGATAAAAATTGATCTACGTCGTCGCCAAATCTTGCCTCTTATATAGCAGGATTTCAAAAGTAAAAGAAAATTGTTCGCTTTAAGACCAAATAGGAAAAGTCGAGTATTTTGAGTCTCCATTAGATTTTCTGTATTTGTTGAATTTACATTGAATCCGAGTCCATTTCAATTTCATGAGTCAATTCTCTAGCCGGTTTCTGCAATTTTTTGTTCATTTTCTTGATTGTCTTAAATATTAATGCAACATCAGCTGTTTACTTGGTTTCGGTATCCTAATTAGCTATTCAACACTGGTGTTCTAAAAATTCAAGAAGTTACAATTCAAGAATTGTTACAAGAGCAAAAACAGAAAACGTGGGACGAAATTTGAGGATAGGCAAAGACGCTCAAATGTCAAATTTCAACTTTCCAGATACTAATAAAATTAGCTCAAGGAAAGCGAGAGAAAGATAAAAAGAAGGAAGAGGAGTGTCATGCAGGAAACTTTAAATGAACGTTCTAATTGTTTATACAAATAAAATAATGCGCAAAATTTTTAGGGTCTGTTGTGACAGATATTACAATCCATATGCTATATATAAATGGAAGTGTGTATGTATATATGTTCTCTATGCAAATCTACACCAGAACAATCCACACTAAATTTGGTATATTTATACTTTGGAACCCTGAGAGCAAACAAGGCTATATATTAACCCCGTTCTATTTAACCTAGGTGTGCAGAGGAGGCTAAGAACTATTCGAAATTGCCACAGGAAAAACATTGAACAAAAAACGATTGCGGAACGCAACTCAGTTTGTTTTACCACTATTGATAGAAAATCAAATTTTCCAATAAAAATGTTTTACCAGTACTGCTCGAAAAACAATTTTTTCCGAAACGTTATATTTAAACACTTTAAAATTCTAATTAAGTTTAAACTGATTTTTTTATTTCTTTCCACAATATAGATAATTTATGAATATTTGAATAATGAAAAATGGATATTTGAAATACTTAATTTTACACAACTTACATTTTGTAATGAAACACAAAAAGCCAAAACAAAAAAAACTCATTGATCATAAAAGCGTAATTTTGCAATTCGGTATCTGGCAACGCCAGAATTAATGTTTTATTTTATAAATTATATTTAGAATTCCGTGTTTGTGTATTTGAGTTAAGACAGAAATATTGCGGTCATATTTGAGCATTTCTAAGTTTGATAAATTGGTGTTCTACTTTTAATTAAATAAATTATTATTGTTAATCAATATTTTTCGAACGTCTTTTTCGAATTCCTTCTATTTCAGAATGTACTCAGGAATTTGGAATTCGACACGCTTGCACATATCTCTCGTTTTTCAGAATTTTACATTTTTCAATGACCAGAATTTCATTTCTCTTTGTATTTATATGTTCCACTACTTATCATATTACAGATATATTATTTAGGAGTTAAATTGTAATGATATATTTTTATTTTAAGCCAAATACCACTAGACATGGGTAATTTCTTGATGGTATATGTATATTTCGACGAACTTTCCTTAAGTCTGGTTAAATGCGTTATAGTTTGTAGCATTTATATACAGTGAATAAAAGTTTCCGTACAGAAACGAAAACGGAGTATAAATTATAATTTCTAAAGAAATCTTACCAAAGATTCAGAAACTGTACAAGAAACTTATTTAATACTAGAGAATGCGTTCGTAACAAAAATTCCTTAATTTTCAAAATTAAAAGTAATTAGAACTTTGAGAAAAACATACAAAATGAAAGGCAAAAAAGTTTCCGTACGCACTAGAAAAATTGAATAGAATCTAGCTGTCCCGCATTTAATTATCATAACTATCAAATGAAAAAGAACTTGAGTATAGAGAAGTTTTCATTTCAAATTATTTTTATACCAGTAGATCGCCTAAAATGGGAATTCCGAAAGCTTTCACATGTTGGTGCAAAAAGTTGAGAAATGACGCTTTATCAATGAGGAATATATTGGCGAAATCGCAAACAAATCTAAATCTACGGTAAAAATCATTCAAAGATATAATTAGGTAGAAACTGGAAAATAGGAACCGATCCAGAAGACCTCAGAAATTGAGCTATATACAAGAGGAATATTCTAAAAGTTCTTATAACTAGCCATAACATCTAGGAATTGAAAAATGGGTTGTATAATTTGTTAAAATATATCACACAGCCCATTTTAATTTTCAGTTGAAATTTTTTCACTACATTCATGAATAATTTCTTACAAGTAACAAATATTGGTTTCACAGAATAGATTACTTTTACTCTACTCCAGGAGCAAACCCATTCCCATTCTTTATGCGTAACGTTTGAATGATTTCTCTTGTGATGAGAAGCTTTTTCTGCCAAGCTAAATATAGGTGGCGGTAGTGTTATTATGGTGGAACGTGTTTCCTATACGTAATGCAGACGTGACGACACTCGGCAGCACTTCGCCAACAAAAATTCCAAAGAATGAATCCCAAATTTATGTTTGGTAATCTATCTATATACGTATATAAAAATGGATGTGTGAGTGTATGTATGCATGTTCTCTATACTAATCTACACCGTTTGAACAATCCACACCAAATTTGGTACACTTATACTTTGAAACCCTGCGAGTAACGCAAGGTACATATTAACCCCGTTCTCTTTAACCTAGGTGTACAGAGGGAGCTAAATCAATTCGAAATTGCCATAGGAAAATATTCAACAAAAAACGATTGCGGTACGCAACTCAGTTTGTTTTACCACCCACTATCGAAAATCCAATTTTTCAATAAAATTGTTTTATTGGTAAGTAAGTATTGCTCGAAAAGCATTTTTTTCCGAAACGTTATATTTAAACAATTTAAAATTCTAAATATGTTTGAACTGATTTTTTATTTCTTTCCACAATATAAATAATTTAGGAATATTTGAATGATGAAAAACGGATATTTAAAATACTTAATGACACAATTTACATTTTGTAATGAAACACGAAAAGCCCAAACGAAAAATTCATTGATCATAAAAGCGTAATTTTGTAATTCGGAATCTGGCAACGCCAGAATTGATGTTTTATTTTATAAATTGGTTATAGAATTCCGTGTTTGTGTATGTCATATTTCAGCATTTCTAAGTTTTGTAAATTTGTGTTCTTTTTTCGTTAATAATTCACTGTTGTCGATCTCAATATTTTTCCAACGTCTTTTTCCAAATTTCTCTATTTCAGAACATTCTCCAGAAGTCAAAATTCGACAAGCTTGCTCTATCTTTCGTTTCTCACAATTCTACATATTTTAAAGACCAGAATTTCATTTCTGTTTGTATTTGTATTACAGTAATTTCCATATTATTGATATTATTTAGGAGTTAAATTTTAATGAATTAATTTTATTCTCTGCAAAATATCACTCGACATAGGAAATTTCTTGGTGGTATATGTATATTTCGACCAACTATCCTAGAGTCTTTGGTTAACTACGTTATGGTTTTTAGAATTCTGTTTCATAAATGGAAACCTTTTTGAGGTGTGCAACTTATTTTAAAATGACCGGTAAAGTTCAAATAAAGTTATTCTAAAATAAGATAGGTTACGTTAAATGAAAAGGTGTACCCATGCGCTGTAGTTTAAAGATATTTCTAAATTTTAACAGATTTTCATTACAAGACGATTAAAATAAATTAAATTTACATTTGTTTTTCATGTTTCATGGGTATTATTCAAAGCTGTAATCCATAGTAAAGTAACTACATCTTTCTAAATAGGTACGCGGTTTCCATATAGAAGCTGAATCTCTCAATTGAAAAAAGTACCATTAGGAGAGAGAGATTCGATTTAAAACTAAATTTAAAAGAAATTTTTGTCTTGCGACGGAAGATAGAGGGTGCTTACTTGAAGTTAAAACTGTTTGTATGCAACTTGGGTACCTGTGAAGCATTCGTTGAATGCAGGGATTTTGTAAAAATTGTAATCGATTGAGTTTCCTTTGTCTCTGACGACATTTATTGTTAAAATAAGCTCCGTTATTCCACGTGCCGGTGAATAGAATTTTCCAGAAAGAAATGTGTTTGCTTCAAAATAAATTAATCATGAATGCCGTAACAATTTAATTTGCCATCCTCTCACAATGATGATGAAATTCGAAAACATCGAATCAATGGTGCAAGAGTGTCACAAATAATAAATATTGATAGAAAACTGAGTACAATACATACGCTGGAAGTTCGTCATTTTTACTGAAAATGAACTTTAGGGGCATTCTTAATCACTTCAAAACTCAAAATCGACTTCTGTAGTAATCATCTTAGAAAAACTTTTGTAGTTTGTCTTAAAGCAAGAGTGCGATGAATATGAAATGGATTATATGGATGGATATATCATGTATACATATTTGCTTCCGAAGTAAATTGTAGAAGCTATGAAAAAGTTAAAACTATGTTAAAAATATTTTCTGTAACACTCAAGAGATGCTTGCATTTTTATATGAAATAGAATCATCATTCAACCATTTCAACCCGAGCAACGCCGGGTAATTCTGCAAGTAAACCTATAAACTTAAACGATTTTTATCTCTTACTTCATTTCTTCAGTGCTTAGAAATTCTAACTATAAAGTATTTTTTTTAAATACGTCGGAAATCAATATTATTTTTTGTGGCTTTCAAAAATTCATAGATAACAATCGTGAGCATAATTTTTTTGAAAAATGGGAGAATATTTAAAACAAAAAAGAACGCACAAATCGTCTTTTTGCACGATATTAGGTCACGTAATTTATTTTTATATTCAAAAAATAATTAAGCTATCTAAAATCTGGTACTCCGTATTATGTTTTAACAAAACTTATTTTTTTATTCTTACAAATCCCATAAATGATTCGTTCAAATACGACTTTTTCAAACAAAAGGCTGTATTGTTTTTCAGTGGAAAGGTAAATGGTCTCCCTAAATTATACAGAATTCCGATGGGAAAGAAAACTGAAATGAATCTACAAAGCACACACACTCTGTACATAACCTACCATATTGAAATTTATGAACCTACAGTTTGTGAGCCTGTGTAACAATCCCAAACCTGATGAAAAGCGTGTAACAAAATCCCATTGTGTTGAAAGCATGGCAGCCGAAGTATCGCCAAATATGTAAAGCATTCAGAGGAAAGGATGGTGGTCGTATTAATTCCAGGGAGGAGTGACATTGCTAAATATTTGGAAAGAAACCTTGACAAAAGAGGGTGTGGAAATACAATCAAGGTTACTGTTTGACATTGAAAGAGAAAATAACAATGACACAATCCCCAGAGTAATTTTTTTTCTTACTTCATCTCATCAATGGATCTGGTTAGATTTATCGCTTTTTTATACACTTGCACCTTTTATAGGAATTGAATTTTTCGCTTCTAACATTTTTGTAGAAATTGAATTTTTCCTCGTTCATCTTGAAAGATTTAATTCTTCCAATTCTTTTAAGGGCCACTTCACACCAGCAGAATCCGAATCAATCTGGATCCAGTAGAAATTGACTAACTTAGATACATTGAAGCGGAACGCTCCGGATTCAGGCAGTATGAAAGTTTTTAATACAAACAAGCTATTTTTATGGAAACGGCTTCTTGAATATTAGTCAGTTTCTACTGGATTCAGATTGACCAGATTCTTTTGGTATGAATTGGACATAAATTATTTCTTTTCATAACTAAGGTTTCAATATTTCTGGCGCACTCTCTTTTAGAGATGCGTTTCTAGAGTTCTTTGAATAACATTTTTAGAATATAATTAACATTAATTTACAGAATCCAAATTGCATTCGTTTAGTGATAAATATAAATAGAGTTAATTTTGAATAGACTGAGAATAGAGTTAATTTGCACAACGAATCCCAACAGCATTAATCTGTCTATATACTGAATATTATTAATTTAGCTTGAGAAACTAAGTAGCATTAATTTTGCGAGAGAATTCTAACACTGATTGAACTGGATAATCGAAATAGCGTTCATTCAAATAGAGAATCCGAATAACATTAGTTCAACTAGATAATCCAAATAGCAATGAATGAATTGCAAAATCCGAATAAAGTGAGAGAGCGCCGTAGCTCAGTATGTTTGATCACTGCTCTAGTAACCTGCGAGTTATATACGGCGCAAGTTCGATTCCTCCCTGAGTGTTTCTCTCATTGTTAGGAAAAATACTTTGCTTGTATGTGTATGTATACGTTTTCCGACCAGGTTTGGCGCAGCTTGGTCAAATATGGACTTCGCGCGATAAAAATCCCAATGAAATAAAAATGAATTCATCAAAAGATTAAAAATAGCAATTAGCTGCAAAACCAAAATAATAATAGTTTACAAATTGAAAAACGTGTATTACTTTATAAATACATTAAAACCGCGCAAATTGGGACTCCGGAAAATCAACAGAAATACAGCACTATTCAGATATTTCGTTTCTTTTTATCTGTTAGTTAAATTTAAAAATGTACTTTTATTTTCAAATTTTTATATTTTCTGAGGTGAAAGAGTATATCTTTCAACACACGTTGTTTTGTTTCACGTCGTTCAATATTACGAACAAAAGGCAAACGCTTTACTTAAAACGCCTCCCAAACGCATTTTACAACTTTACAGGATTGAAGACAAATCGATGAGACTAAAACACCTAAATGAGTTGAAATTAAAGGAGATGTTTAGTAAATCTTAAGCTAAAACCGTACTTAATAAATATGTATATATGTTCAACTTAAATTGTTTTAAATTTATGTAACCAACTTCTCTTATGTATTATTACACTATATTTTGTAACTCGTAAAATGTTAATAAATATTTTGTTTTTCTATTGTTTTATTTATTAATACTTATAAGGCGTAGACGCTCAAATTTTCGTTACAGTGACCTGTTACGTATAAGTTCGTGCTTTATGTACCGCCCCTTACACAATTTTTTGATAGTTTCAGAAATCAGGCACTCTTCTAATCCATGGAAGTGAAATATAAGTAGACAAACAAATCATTGCTATTAAGGGGATCTTCGGAAAGTATGACCAACATGTCGACTAGTAGTCACGTGACTGCTCTGTGAAAAATTGACTTGGTTGGTCGATTTGGCATCTCATCGCCTAGTTTGGCGATATGACATATTATGACATTGTAAGTGTGTGAATGCGCATTTCCATAGCGTGGTGACAAAAATGGTGTAACTGCCATTCTACTACTGTGACGCACAAACCAATCAGATCAAGAATCAATAGATGGGTGTCTTCTCCCGTCCCTTGGACCAATCAGATGATGGATGTTCGTTCCAACCAGCCTAGGGTCCCATTACTACTAGTTAAGTAGTTATACTAGGATAAAGTAGTCTAAGAGTCACGTTAGTACTAGGTTTGGTCACACGATCCTGCGCAAATAAAAAGGTTACCATTGCTCGCTCTACTTTCATATTTCCTCTATGGTAGTCTAGTCGATGCCGGATTTTCGAAGTTTCACTGCATTTACAAAAATTATAAGCTGTATTTATTGAAACAACTTTAATAAAAATAAGTACTTATTTAAACAGATAATTCCATACTAAATACAATTCATGAAATTTTGAAATAGAAATTGTAATTATTGAATTAATAAACCATAATTTAAACCGTATAAATTTTTGCGAGTAATCCTTAAAACCTCTCACCAAAAAATCGGACTTACCATCACCCAATCACCTATTAAACTTTTAAACTCTTTTAAGTCGCAATGCCTGTTTGATCTTTAACGATTGCAAACTAGAAGAACCTTCACATTTCAATTCCTTTTTATGTCTAGTTACTTTAATCTAATTGAAGCCCTGCAGGTGTGTCGAAAGAAAAAAACATACAAATGTTACGATATCATTACTCCAGAAAATCTGTCCTCACTCACAGCTACTCATTTAATTCACCCCCCCCCCCGCGTGGACTTTTATCGAGTTTTCGTAATCACTATCGAAGTCACACCCGGACGGCATCCTGCCGTCACAGAAGTGAGAATTGATTGGCGCCCAAATTGATACTGACAAAGGTTTGTGTTGAAACTGTCGCTAATGATCGTGAAAGGTAATAAGATAGGAATATGACCAGTTCCAAGTTCCATCAAGCTCTCCCATTATCACGTTTGTGCGACGTTATCAGTTGGGTGTGGTGGATGGTGAGTTTCACGGACTTAATCTTTTCCGGTGCGTTTAGTTTTCCGGCTAGTTTGTTACAAAAGAGCATGTTATGCGAAATGTGGATGTTAGAGACTTTTTCTGTCAAGCTAAATGTAGGTAGCAGTAGGTTTTGGCGGAAGAACGTGTTTCCTGTACGTATTGCGAACGTGAAGGTACTTGGCTTGTTTTTCAAATACGATTCCAGAACATCTACAATAAAAATTTCAAAGAATGAATTCCGAATGGACAAATGATAGTTGATTGGTCAACGTCAATTAGATTAAACGCCAAACATCGCCAAATCGGCGATAAACAAATTTTAAAGTAACCCAATATGTTGGTTGGTTAATTGAGTTCAGGTTTTATGGCGCAAGGGCGATATTTAACCAAGCTGCGCCGAACACAAGAAAGACAACCCAATGAGGGATGAAGAAAATGCTGAAAGGTAGGGGAAGGTAAAAATGAAAGGGAGGAAAGATCCCTCGGGTACCTCGGGTTTGTGATGCCCGTACAAACCTAAAGAAGATGTGCCCCTGAGGGCAACCCGATATGTACCATGAGAGAGTTACGAAAGTTTAATCTCCGTTTTCGGTCTGATTTGTAAACTTTTGAAAATTTCTCTCATAGGAAGCTGATGATCATAAAAAAATGTGATATGGGAGTCAATTGAAATTCAATTTCTTATTTATTATTTCAAGTTATGTAGATAAGTTAGTTTGCGTTCTTAATAATCTTCTCTGAAATACTTTTGATTAGAATCATCCAGCAAAAATATTCATTTTGTTTGTTGAATCCAAAGGATGACTCAATGGAAAGGGCACAGGAATGTGATACCCTGGCAACCTTAACTTACGAGTCACCACAATACTATACAGAAGGTAAATAGTTTGGTAGGTAGGTAGGTATTTCATTAACGTCGCACTGGAACAACACAAAGGGCTATTAGCGATGGTCCGGGATCAACTCCCGAAGGGAAAGATCCGAGCGCAACACCACGTGATTTTGAACCACGGTCAGATTACGAGGTCACACCTGAGCTGGCACCCCACTCTCCAAACTCCACACCACGCCAAAGTAAGGACATTTGCGGCCACGACGGATTTAACGTGAACCAGCCCCCACATACACTACGGTCTCAGGTTCTAATCCTGTAGGGGAATTACACGTTCGCATTGGTTCATAATAAATTCCAAAGGGTAGCCTCGGCCTAATTAGCCCTCCTTCAGCAACAAATGACCGTAGAGACAAATCAAACTAGCAGAGTAGCGATTTTAACCAATTGTCTATTAATTTGGAGCTGATACTTTGTCTATACTAAGCACATTAACACTTATTAAATTACATTAACTAAAATAGTTAATCTGAATAAAATTAATTTAACAATAAATCAAAACAAATATCTAAATAAATTAAAACAAATATCTAAAACACATATTAGTACTCAAAGCTTATTTCCAAATACATCGACAAGAAAAAAAGATAATAAAAGATCAGAAAATTAATCTATATTTGTATAATTTCTAATATAAATACATAACGCGTTTCTAAAGCTAAAAATATTCAATTGCCATTTTTTTTTAATTTATTCCCGATGATAAATAATCATGTAAAAATTCCTTTTCGCACACTTAACTGGGTAACTTTTCCGTGTTTCTTTTAAAACTTGCTTCGAACCTGAAAGTCGAAACGCGAGAGGCTGTTTTAAATTATTATATACGTCTCGGTTCGTGATTTAACAATGTCCCAGATGTTTTCATCATTATTGGGGATCTTTTAAGCGAAAATAGATGGATATTAAAAACTTAAGTACCGAAAAGCGGTTCATCTCTTCCACCACATTAAACCGTAAAACGCAGTCATTCTTTTTTAATACAACTTATTTTTTGTATTCCTATTTTAATACCATAATTTTTTTTAACTCTATAAGCAGAGGGTTTTGTGGCTATGTATCATTTTCTACATTTTATAAGATAAATTAAATCTGTCATGTTTGTATAAAACGATAGCAAGTGTTATGTCATTCTATAATATTAAATTTGAAGATTTTAATAAAACAAGAAATCGTATAACATTTTGATTGCAATTAAACTGATACAGCCACGTCTTTGGATCCTGAAATTATAGTTCAAAGCAAAAGACAGAAACTAGACTAGTGATAAATTACGGGATAATGCAATCTATTCCCACTAGATACAGCTATTTATTCCCTTTCTATTGCAGCATTCAACAAGGAATTTGATAGCATACATTAGATAATACGCAATAAACAACTTTTGCAATTATGCGAAGCACTTGAGCAGACTAGTTAAACCATAAACACAAGAACATGAGAATTAGAGCATTAGAGAATTAGAAATGCATTAGGATGAATTAATGAACTGTAGTTACCTATGAGGCCTGCAGTCTGTACGAGAGAGCACATTTCTTCGCTGGGCTCTCGACAACATTCGATGACATCCTGACATGTGGTGTCGGGGGTGATCGGTACGTCCACCCACTTGCCATTGTCTACGTGAACAGCCAGAATCACCTGAGGAGAAAAGAACGCACATTAAAAACATTTTATCATTGTAGGAACAGAATATTTAGCAATTAGAATCTTCTAAAGAGATTTAAGGAAAATGTCAAAAGGATATCTGTATCAGCGCCTTTTCCCAGAGTTTATAAGAATAAATACCTAATAACATCTTCATAATAATGTTGTGGAACAACTTCCGTGTTAGTCCCTTTTATTTTAGTCCTTCACTGTCTTCATCTTAGTAAATAAGACTTAACGTTTTCTTTGAATTATTACAAGCAGATAGAAAAATGAAAATAATTTCTTTCTCGTAATATTAGAGTTAAAAGAATAAGAATATGACATTTACAAATTTTAAAACGCATTTTTTATGCAACTATTTTCATAGAATAAAAGTTTACAAGTTTATTTAAATAATAGTCCCATAAAACCATATAAACAAGATATTTTATTCACCAGAGCCCGACTAAACAAATTTGACAACTGAAATATTGGATACATTCGACAGCTTAGACAATTTATTTTATAGAACTTCATAGAAAAGGATGTATGAGATTCATTCAAAGGTATACGAACACACAAGCCTTAATACCTGATTACTGCTGTTGTAGCATAGATTTAATTATTTTAGCTTTACTGAAACAGGCATTTAGTGTTTTCTATAAAAATTCATAGACGATATTCATTTGCCGAAGATAAGTCAGATCATGCACACATGACATAAAAAATTAAGATAATTTCCAGTAGTGTAGCGTAACGTTGATATCTGGGAATGCTGAGATTAGATCGAAAGAAAAAACATATCTAATGCTTAGCTTTGTAAGTCAACTAGATTCGTCCTTGTTTCTCTCCCACAAAGACAGACAATAATATACAAATCATTTTGGCCCCAAATTTAGTCTGAGAAGTGCAATCGCACCCAATCCTGGCCTGAATACTCTATATGATATCCAAACGCTATCTTAAAGCCTGCTTGTAGTCTTTTACAAAGACTGGAAAATGAGGAGATAATGATAAACCATGCGGGGGCAAGGACCCACTGCTTATACATCCAGACTGGATAATAGTTTCAATAGGAAAAGTAGGGTAGCGGTGAAGAGTCTGTTGAAGGTACTCAACAGTGTGCATGACAAATACCATAGTAATCATAGTAAGAAACTATTTGAGGTTGAAAGGACAAGGTATTCACATTTTCTGGTTGGCTTTGTGTAGTGAAATTAAAAGATATTAATGTAGAAACTGATGTCTCACTCAAAGTTACGCTTAAAAATAGTCGTTTTTCAGGTTTTGTCTAGTTTTATTTTTTGCCTCCGAATCTAATTTTTTTTATTAGGAGTCAAACAAGGTGGTACAGAAAGGTGGTAGACAAAGGTGGTACAGAAATAGTTATTTATAGTTGTTTATAGGCTACAGTGTTCCGGATAGATCCAAGGAGGTTCAAGTATGATTAGCAAAAGTCGTCGTACTGCGACAAACCAAAAACAAGGATTTTAGAGTGATTCACTTAAACCTTCTTTAGATGGACTTAGACGTTTGATAGTATCATCCTGAAATATTTTGAACACATGGCTTTACTAAGTAAGGCAGAGACCATTGCTTAACTGTATTTGCCATTTTGCTATTATATGTAACAATAAGTTCAATTATACTTTAAAATTTGAATAGAGTATTAATTAAGCTTGACTGTTTTCGTCAAAATGTATTATTTTAAGAGATCTTATCACTATCTTGTGCTACACAAACTGTAACTTCATATTGTACTAAATTATGGTTTTGAATTGAATTAGAAGTACAAATACTTTTATTTTTCATCGAATTTTTTCTATCAGATTAAAAAAAAGTTTCTGTAGACGTTTCTGCTGTTCTTAATTCGATTAATTAAAAGAAATTTCCTGCAACATTTGTTTCGTTGGCTGTTTTTATGGCCTGATTGCCATATTTAGTCAAGCTATGTCAAAAGCCTTCATGTAACATTTGTTTGTTAAAAGCACGATTTTTGCATTCATTCTTACAAGATTATCTACTTTGGCATTTATATCCTAACTTTCTCATCAAATTCAGGTATGAATTACAAATCATTGTATCAAAATATGCATACTAATACTATACTAAACATTCCCAAAGAAAATATGGGACAACTGAATTCTCAAGAATGCAATTAGAAAAAACATATTTCACTTCAGAAAGAAAGATTTTAGTATCAAAATGTGAGAAAGATTATCATAAAAAATCAACGTTATACGATGACTTGCGTAATATTTTTAGTGGAGTGATATCAACAACTTTGAGTGATTCCAACATTGAACCTGGATAATGAATGCGAATCTCACAAAGGATTAAGCGCTTATCGCAACGGAAAGATAATGTATTTAAATACGAATATGTTTTATCCATATGTAAAACATCAATGATCCTCTTACAAACGTGAGACAATTCACTTCAATATAAAAGCAAGATATTTATTTCGTAAAAATCTGCTTTAATAGGCAATATTTTTTGTTTCACAAGTCTAAATGTTATCTCTTATAATATTTAAGACACATTTTCTGATGAAAAATGAGGAATTTTATGCAAATTGAACTGTGAATAAATAAACGGATTAACACATTAATGAATGGCTTCGCAGTGAAGGAAAAAATGTTTTATATTAAACTTTTTTTCGAACCTAATCCCCATTGTTCAACGCGTAAAACAAACCAAACTTGCATAATTTAATTAACAAAGCTGCTTGTAAGGATACAGATGTGTCGCAATGTGTTTGAATATGTCATTTTTATAAGATTTTATTTTGTAATCTGAGCTAAGATTCTGAAGAAGAAAAAATATTAAACCGCTGGCAATTACTATTCTGCATAACGTGGTGATGAAGTCCTTCGAAAGGAACTCAAGGGACTTTTTTAATGTCTATTAATTTCCATTTTTTTTATTATTTCCAATTCCATTTATTCAACACTATGTAAAATTGTTCCACTAAAGTAATCTCCATTCCACTAAAGATCTCTAATACCGAACCAAAATGTCTATTGCGCTATACTTTTTACTCATACTAGGCTTATCGAAGGTGCCATGATAAAGGGTTGAGAATGAAGGGCTTCCACTCTGCACAGCAGCGCAGTAATTTCGGCGGATTTATTTGAATTCAAGAATCATAGTTAGTAGCTACATTCAAGATTAATCAACCTATAAATTTATTTTTGATTTTGGCTTATGGAGAGGAGTTGGATCGGTCATGTTGTTACTTCATTTCAGAATCTAAACATCCCCACACCAAATCCTGATGCTACTTCAACGTGTCATGGAGGTGTATAACTGAGCGCAATGAATGAAACACTGCCTATCACGAGAACTGCTCCCGACATCAAGTCTGGATGGTGGAGGTCGTTAGAGAAACAGGGCTCGTTCATTTTGAGTAGGGGTGACTCTCGGGGAGAATTTGTTTCACGAATGATACAGATCCGGTTCTGGTACAGATCTTCACGGCGACAAGTCAAAATCCTTAATTCCAACTTGTCAACAAGTGCGCTGATGTGACAAACTTGAATATATTTGGAGCATTTTTCGTGGTAGATAGACCGTACGTGTGGAGATTATTCTTCTGGAAAAGGTCACCCAAGGCGTGAAGGTCATGCTAAAGCTGGCAGGTAAATGTGCAAAATTGGACTTCTACCTTCAGGTACTTCAGAACTCAAGTCTCTAAAGCAGTTCTCATCTCCTATTCACTATGAATCAGCCATCGGAAGCATGGACTTTGCTAAGCTAGGCCTTGAAGAATAAGTAGGAACCAAAAATATCCTTTTACCAACGCTGTAACGTTTGGTTATAAACAACCACAAATATTTTTATGTTTTTAGAAAGATAACTTAGATAAGTATGCGCGGTTAGATTAGAAAATTCTTCGATAAATGCCAAATTTGGATGTGCGGTGTGTTCGTAGTTTAATTAACTGAATTGGCAAGTATGCAAATAAAGGATGAAGTTTGTTTACCTTTGTATGAAGAACATTAATTTGTTCAACTCAAGTCAAACCCCTATCATGACCGAGTTGAGCCTAAGTACTCACAACTTTCACAAAAATTATCGTTAGAATTTCTCTAGTATGCAAATGGGTTAACCGGTAAAAGTCGGTTTGGAGTTTAGCGAGAATTATCGTTATAGGAACATGAATATTATCTTAATCACACGCGATATTTTTTAAATTTAATTTATTTACTTTATGCGTAGAAAGTATCCCGGAGTTTAAAACACTCCCCCTTTAATCTGAACAGCTTTTTTTGCCGAGAGATCAAAGGTTAAATAATCAGTTAGAAAATGCCACACCCACAAAAGTTTTCGCACTTTTTAAATTGTTTTCATGATTTACGTGCGAAAAGGAGTACTGTTCCAGAGAAAAAAATTATTTCAGTTTTCTTCTTGCATTGTATACATATACTTCAGGAAAGGCCTCGATGCCCGTAAAATATATTGTCTGATGATGATCATGTATGCAGTACACAAAATATCTTGAGATTATTTTACATTATCCCATATTTTAAAATATTTCATTGAATGTTGTAGTACGAAACTAGTATCCGATTTAAATACTATATATTCATGCACAATCAATTCCCCTTCTACGGAAGATGGTAGAACTGAAACTTCCGATGGAAATTTTCAGTACGGATAACCAGGTTAACGGGTAAATCTGGTATTTACCCGTTAACCTATTTATCCGTACTGAGAATTTTCCTTCGGAAATTCGAAAATTTAGGGGTATTGAGAACGTCAGTATTTTAAAACCCTGATAGCTATATTATCTTCTTTTATATGACGTCACGGACAAACTTTCTTCGACCTTCTAATAAAATAGACGGAGCATGTGGGCGAAGTTGCTGTGGTAAGGTCTCAGAAGTGTAGATCACGTGCGCTTGGGAACATGCTTGGGCCTATTGGCTATATCCGTAAAAAAGCGAAAACTAGTGTCTTTAATCACTCTCGATAATCGAAATAAACAGTCACTAATTAGTCCTGAATTACGATTCGAATTTTGACCCAATATCCAGTGACCAACACTCCTGAGATCTTACCACAGCGATTCTGCTCACATGCTCCGCCTATTTCATTAGAATGTCGATGCGAACTTTCTACTCGTTTGTGGGTCACTCTTTAATTTCCAATAATTGAATGGTAAAAGGAAAAAATAGTTTTGCAAAAATATCTTCCTTCTACTGATTGGAAAATCCGTTAATTAATCTTTATAGATCTAGCCTACATTGATCGTTCTTAAAGTTGTCTAAGTATTACTATCATTGAATGATAAAAAATATCGGAAGTATGAAGGAGGTATACAATCAATAGGTAGGTAGGTATTTGAATTAACGTCGCACTAGAGCAACGTAACGGGCTATTGGTGAAAGTCCGGGATCAATCCCGAAAGGAAAGATCCAAGGACAACACCACGTAATTTTGAGCCACGGTCAGATGACGAGGTCACACCTGATCTGGCACCCCACTCTCCAAACTTCCACACCACGCCAACGTGAGGACATTTGAGGCCACGACAGTATACAATCAATAATTTCACTTTATTTCTTAAAAAAACATGAGTGATCCCAATTCAACAGGAGCCGCGGTGTCCCGGTTGGAAGGGTAACAGATTAGCAAATGGAGGGTTGCGAGTTCGAATCCAACGAAAGACCGTCGTGTACAAAGGGGCTGGTGCACGTTAAATCTGTCGTGGCCTCAAATGTCTTCACATTGGCGTGGTGTGGAAGTATGGAGAGTGGGGTGCCAGCTCAGGTGTTACCTCATTATTTGAGCATGTTTCAAAATTACGGGGTGTTGTCCTCGGTCTTTCCCTTGGGGATTGATCCCGGATCGTCGCCAATAGCCTGTTGTGTTGCACCCAGTGCGACGTTAGTTAAAATACCTTCCTTCCCCCAAGTTCGTATTATTAAACAATCCGGACCATTCAATGTAAAACAATATTAGTTAATGCTACACTGCTTAATTTAAATCAGCAATTAATTCATTTTTATTTTAATTGTAGTCAATAGTTTTATTAAGTGAAAGGAAATAAAGAACAAAATATTCTTTAATATTTATGAGGAATTTTTAGTGTTCACAAGCAAACCGACACGGAAAGCTAATATTTTACTTCCTCTACCAAATTCTCTCCATGATACATATCAGATTAGCATAAAAGTTAGTTTATATCCATTTTGGTGGCATCTTTCCCTTTGGGATTGATCCCGGACCGTCACCAATAGAACGTTGTGTTGCTCCAGTGTGACGTTAATTGAAAAATGCCAATGCCAATGCCGTTTTGGTGGCATTTGGCGTTTACTAATTGATGCTGACCAATCACTTCGAAATTCATTCTTCGGAACTTTTGTTGGCGAAGTGCTGACATCGTATTCGAAAACAAGACAAGTGATGTCATGTTCGGAATACATTCAGGAAACACGTTACGTCGCAGAAACACGACTTTTACCTACATTTAGCACGAGAAAAAGCCCCTCATACGAGATGTCAAAAAAGCTTAGAGTATACGTGAAAAAACATTCCCAACGTTCCTGAATTGTTAAATGCCTCCTCTTAAATATCAGGAAATGTCTGCATACAAAATTTGAACGAAAACTGTAAAATTTCAACTCGTTCAAATGAACTACACTGCTGGCCACCCAAATTGCAACACCAAGAAAGACAAGAGATATCACAACAAAATTTATTTTGTAGATAACATGTCGACCAAGTATCAAATGATTAAATTTATAGACTTCTGTGAAGTGTGGTTCCTGCCAAAATCAGTAGCCAGAGTAGCCGCCATTGTTGGAGATCACCGCTGCCACACGCCTTGGCATTGATTCAAAGAGACTTTGGATGTGTTCTTGGGGTACAGCAGACCAAGCAGCTTCCATACGTTGCCAAAGTTGATCTGGTGTGGCAGCTGGGGATGTATTCTGGGTCAATCGTTGAGCAACCATGGACCACATGTTTTCTATCGGCGAAAGATCCGGAGAGCGAGCTGGCCAGGGAAGATATTCAATCTAACGATTGACGAAGAACCCTTGGACAATGCGCGCCACGTGTGGTCGCGCATTATCCTGTTGAAATATGGCTGTGGGCAAGCCCTGAAGGTAAGGAAGGACAACTGGCTTCAACACCTCGGAGATGTAGCGCTGGCTGTTTAAAGTACCGGCAATGCGTACTAGAGGAGTGCGAGAGTGATATCCAATACCGCCCCATACCATAATACCCGGTGCAGGACCAGTGTGGCGGTGCATAACGCAGCTGTTCAGCATCCTCTCTCCACAGTGTCTCCAGACTCGAATCCGACCATCGTGGTGTTGCAGACAGAAGCGTGACTCGTCAGTAAAGACAATTTCATTCCATTCTGCCGTCCACATCCTTCTTTCATCGCACCATTGGAGGCGGAAACGTCTGTGGTTCTGCGTCAAGGGTAGGCGAAGCAATGGACGTCTTGCGGACAGACCACTCTGCTGTAAACGGCGTCGAATGGTACGCGCAGACACTGGATGATGCGGTACAGACTGAATGTGCTGTGCTATGGTTCGTGATGTGGCTGAGCGATCCGTCACTGCCATACGCACAAAATGCCTGTCATCACGTGAAGTGGTGCACTGAGGTGGATGCGATCGAACACGTCGGTCCGTCGTACCCTCCTGCATCCAACGATCACATATCCGCATTACAGTTGTTTGGTTTCGTCCAACACGACTACCGATTTCCCTGAAAGATAATCCACAATCTCGGTAGGCCACTATCCTTCCTCTGTCGAACTCGGATACTTGATCAAAAGATGATCGCTGTTATCTACGAGGCATAATTGATCGTTTTTTTTTTGAAAAACCACAAGAAAAACACAATTGCCGTACTTGAAATCGTCGAAATCTCCAAGCCTTAAATAGCGCTTTGAAGTGGCGCCACAGGCGCGCGTGATGTGCGTCTGCGCTGAAATTCTAATCATTTGCATATCTCACCTCCGCTAATGTATGTTGTAAATTTCATATTATTTGCATGCTTCCTTCAGGGTGTTGCATTTACGGTGGCCAGCAGTGTAGTTCACTGATCGCTCTTACACCAAAAGACATGGAATTTGAGAAACCAGAAAGTACATAACCATCACAGAGTAATTACTTTCCATTAAAATTCTCGAAGGTACAAAATTTTCAATTATGCGGTAGCCACATCAGCATTTTGTATGTAAGCTACGTTCCCAACCTGGAAACCATCCAAACCATCAATCAATCCCAAAGACATCTAACAAACTAATAAACCTATAACACTGAATTCAGATATTTTTAACGATAAATGGACAGGAGGACGAAACATGTCCAGAAGTACCTCTGTCGAGTCATTTCGTCATTAATTTGACAATCCCCGCATATTAATACGCCAACAGCGCACTCGTTACAGTGTGTGATGGCATTAGCTAACACTAAATCATCTCCGTCTATTTAAAAGGGGAAGTCATTTGGTGGTAATTATTTCGTACGGTGACTGCATTAATGGGTAATCTGGGTTGGGAATTTTCGGTCGGACACGCTTCGCACAGAGCAAGGGTGGCGCAGGCATTAAGGAATTTCTGGGGAACTTCTGATGCGTAATTTCCCCTTCATTCATTCCTAGTTAAGCATCGTGAGCTGGGTAAATTGCACCACACGGAAAGTTGGTTATATTTTGATTTTTTAAAGAGGAATCGATTAAAAGCTATTGATTAGAAAAGCTATAGCATGTACAGATATTAGGGCGTGATAGATAGATATACCCACATATGGAGGTCCCCAGTGCTATAGTACTAGGGCTCGAGATTTTAGAGGGGGCCAAAGAAAATATGAAAAAATTTTGTACAGTAATGTGCAGTCAAGTGTTTATAATTTTATAAAGGTAGGTATGTAGAAAATTAACGTCACACTGGAGCAACACAACGGGCTATTGGCGAAGGTACGGGAGCAATCCCGAAGGAAATGTCCAAGGACAACGCCTAGTAATTTCGAGCCAAGGTCTGATGACGAGGACACCTGAGCTGGAATCCCACTCTCCAAACTTCCACACCACGCCAATATAATTGTATAAAGAGTTTTTCTTATTTTTAGTTTTAATGCACAAGGCCGTATCTGATCATACTGCGTCAAGTACAAGATAGAAAACGTCAAGTAATGGACATACGCACACTAGAAAAGTTTTACCAACACAGAAGAGAAATACATAAAGGGTAAGTGACAGGAATCGAACCTGCGCCCGCCTACAACTCGCAGGCTGCTAGTGCAGTGGGCAAAAAACCCACCTAGGCACGACAGTCCAAGTCAAACTACGTAAAATGTGGTAAGTTTTTGTTCAATGTGTGGTCTTGTGTGTTCAATTGTATAAAGTCGGTTAGTTGGGTTGAGTTGTCATGGGGCAAGGTCCGTATTTGGTCAAACTGCGCCGGACCATGTCAAGTAAATGGAAATGCACACACAAGGGAAACTTAACTAATAGAAGAGAGAAAAAGACCCAGGGAGGAATCGAACTTGCGTCGCTTACAATTCGCAGGTTGCAAGTGCAATGGGGATCCCTCCAATAGTGGTAAAAAACACTAGTAATGTCAGTGCTTAACATCTTCGTACTTAAATTTACGACAAAACAAAATCCTAATGCATTTCATACTACTCATCCTAGGACATAAATAAAATTTATTTTTTGTTTACAATTCGTTTTAAAAACTGATAATAATTTTACCTTATTTAAACCGAATGCTTAATTACGCATGGCTCTAACAAATTTCTACTTTGACAAAGGTTAAAGTAGGTACGTTGTTTTGCAGCTCACAAATATGTATAAAAATTCCAACGTATCTTAAATAATTTTAAATCATACATTCGAGAATCAACAATTTTTAGTACTTACTTACTTATAATTTTCCAATATTTTCTTTCTTATAACTTGCGTGTATTTCCTTATACGTATACTAGCGCATATTTATCCTACTAGTGGAACCAATACATTTAAACCAACTTACACGTTACTTCGTTATCAAGCAATATATTACATCAGATATGTTTGTTCAAGTAACAGAAACTAGAATTATAATTACGTCAGTAGCAGACTACCAGAAAATAAGAATCATTACAGGCAGGGAAAGATTAAATGCTTCAGTATTCCAAGTCATAAAATATTTCTATCAATTAGGATCTACGTTACTAATTAGTGTTCGAAGAAATGTTTTTGTAATTCCTTTCCATGCTAACAGAAGGCGAACTGGTCTCCGGTTATAAATAGTGCCACTCTAAAAAAACAGCCTTCAATTAATTGTCGGCTGTTAATTGACGTAGGAACATTCACAAAATATTTTAGTTTGCCCGAGAATTGATGGGAAAGTTATATATATAAAATATATCCTAACATAAATTTTGAGAATATTTAACTTAGAAGAGGTAAAAAAAACCAGTAAACTAATAAAAATATTCCACCAAAATAAATATTTAATATTAGAAAACGTAAGGATATACACATAATTAATTTACATCGGATGATTGAAAATGAATGTTATCCTTTGACCATTTATCATAGATACATATTTCCGATTATAAAATGAGCTCTCAACTCGGGTATGCATTTTTGGTGATCATAATCTATAAAGGTTTGTATGTGTATAAAAACATGAAATTTGTTTTGGGGAGTTTACCAAGAACTATCAATTAATACTATTATCTAAACGATATACGAATCACGTTGATTAAAACAATGTCGAAATTATTAAAATTTAAAGGATAACACCATTATACCTGGCGGGAACATTTTTTTAGTGAAATCAATGCTACTGTAAAGACTTCAGACTAAGATAGATGGCGCTCTTGCGCATGCCCAGAAGGACTTTGAGAAAGGAAAGAGTTAAGAACGAGTGTGGCGAGAGACGTGTGGGTTGTGTTTTTTGGAGAGTGATCGAGACTGTGTGAGATGTTTCGTTTTTGATATTTACTACCTTTATTATTTTGTGTTGTGTGTCGTGCCTGTACTGTGTCCTGTGAGTTCATTAAAATGGTTTGAACCAAAAAAAGGAGTATTCCTTGTGATGATAATTTAAAATTTTGAGCAAATCAGTACAGACGACGAAGAAATGGTGGCAGCCGTTTGGATACGATCCTGGTATTGCTGATATCTCCAGTGCAAATTATTGGGTGAGTACCAGATTTCATTAGCAACAGTGCCTTTTTTAATTGTAATTTGTAAAGTTTTGCATGTTGAGTTTTGGTTCATTGAAGAATCGTTGTTTTGGTTTCATGCAGTTTTGGTTTTGTAAAAGGCAGTTGTAATATGCAAAAATGCTCTCTTATTTTAACTAGGCTGATATAGTTAAAATTTTGTTTGGTAAAAGGAGTGATAATTTCGAAAAGTGTTCTTATTTTAACTAGGCTGATATAGTTAAAACTTTGTTTGGTGAAAGGTAGTTGCAATTTTGCAAGTGTTCTTATTTTAACTAGGCTGATATAGTTAAAATTTTGTTTGGTAAAATTGAGTGGTAATTTTGAAAAAGTGTTCTTATTTTAACTAGGTTGATATAGTTAAAATTTTGTCTGATTTTGAAAGGCAAATTTATTCTGTTGATTTGCAAAACTATTCTTATTTTAGCTAGACTGATATAGTTAAAATTTTGTTTGATTGTAAAAAAAGAAAATTTAGGACACTCATGTGGTATATATAAAAAAAGAATTTTCTGTTCTGAATGGTTAGAATTAGAACTATTCAAATGGTCAGTTTGAGTTTTGTTTTCTGAGAAAAGAGAATTATTTTAAAATTTTAAATTGAGATAGCCTAGTTTGTTTTGTGTTCTTTTGTATGATGCTATCTGATGACAATTGAAGTGTTGTTAAAATTTGATTTGATTCTGTTGTATGATTCAAAATAGAATTAAAAATTTGGTGTAGAAGTATATAGTTTGAATTACAAGTATAATTCTTTTTGATGAGTGTTGTCAACAGCACCAAATGCCTAGAATTTTCAATATTTAGTGCGTCTTGGGTTATTTTGCTTTGGAAAATATTTTGTTATATTTCTGAATGAATCGGAAATTCATTTAAAAGAGTTTTGGAGTGTTTTGAAATTGTCATTTTCATTTGTTGCTCATTTAAATGACTAAGAAACCCCTTAGAATTGTTTATTTATTTTGCGGAATTTTGAATGTCTAACTTGTGTACTTAAGGAAATTTTTGTTAGTAATTTGAAATTGCTTTGTGTAACTAATTTGGCAAATGTGAGACCATTTTGTGTTCAGAAAAAGAACTCGAAAAAAAAAATCCGAAAGTGTGGATTTGAATTATTCACTTCCTGTGTTCGTTGACGAAAAAAAAAAAAGGAAAAGAATGATATTCTGTTTTATATTTTTGTGTGTGCATTTATGCTTCTGAGTGTGAATCAATTGTTCATAGAGAAAAGGGAATTCTTTTGAACTGCAATACCTTTTCTTGATTAGACAGAAAAGTTGAGTTTATATTCTGAATAGTATTTTAATTGTAGTATTATTTTCAAAACAGCTGTTCTTTAGTTGAACTTTTCTTTAACTGTTTATTTTCTTCTCAATTTGAAAACATCTTTAAAAAAAATATTGTTTTAATGAATGAAAATTTTAATTTGTTTATGTGTTCGAAAATTATTTCTATTGATTTTTGGTTGTTCGGTAAGAAAGTTGTAACGTAGAATTAGCGAATTTAATTCTTTGATAAAGTCTTGTGAAATCTGTTGGAATTTAATACCTTAATATAGGTTTTTGATAGTGTTTCCCCTGGCCCTTAATCATGGCATTTCTTGCAATTGGTAGAAAGCAGGACTTAATTGCTGTTGCGGAAGAAATTGGTGAGAAGGTACCAACTTCGTGCAAGGTTGCAGATATTAAACAAATAATTTTAAAAAGCCCAAATTTCGATCGGGAGGAGGTAACGATAATCATGGAACGAGTCATAAAAGATAGACTGGAAGAGGAAGAATTAGCTAGACAAGAAAAAATTCGTGAGGAAGAATTAGCTAGACAAGAAAAAATTCGTGAGGAAGAATTACAAGAGCGGGAAAGGGTCAGACAACATGAACTCGAAATTAAAAAACTAGAAATGGCTCAGAAGGAATTTCGCCGGTCTGAAGAGGAATCTGAAAATGGGGCGGATAGAAACAGAAAAATCCAACTTACCCAAATCACTCCCAAATTCGACGAAAAAGGAGATGAAATGGGATTGTATTTGATCAATTTCGAACGGAAAGCAGAGATGGCTCGAGTGCCGAAGGAGGACTGGGTGGCTTATTTGCTGGCCGTTTTGCCAGCCGAGTTATCTAACATGCTTGCCCGAGAACCTCCTGAAGTGGCCAACAATTATGATGTTGTGAAAGACCTCATTCTGAAACGATACAAAATGAACGCTGAAAAATTGAAACAGTGTTTCTACAGACATCAGAAAACAGCAGAGAAAACATGGAGAAATTATGCTCATGAACTGTACAGCTACTTCACTGAATGGCTTGCTGAATTGGAAATTGAAACCTTTCAGCAACTAAAAGATTTAATCGTTGCCGAGCAATTGAAGTATCGTGTACCAGATCAAATCAAGGAGCATTTTCTTGACAAATGGATGAAGTTGAAGACACCTTTTGAATTGGCAGAAGTGATCGAGGAGTACGAAACCATCAGGCAGAGTTTCAGGAAGAAGGAATTTCCAAAGAAGTATGGCTATCAAGGTTCAAAGGGACATTTTGGTGGAAGTAGACCCAAAGTACCATTCAAGGATGACAAGAACAAACATCCGGTCAAAACCGAACCCGCAAGCAATGAAAACCGTGAAAGAGAGTTTGAAAAGAGAAGACAGCTCCGATGCTATGAATGCGGTTCGTTATCACATCTGAGACCCCAATGCCCAAAGCTCAAGAGATCTGAAGTAGTAGCTGCCAATGAAGTCTTTGGAAGACACGTGCCTGAGTTGATGTCTCCTTATACTAGTGCTGGGACAGTAAATGGAGCCCAAATGTCTATCTTGAGAGATACTGGTGCCAGCATCGATCTTATTCCCAGAAAATTTATCAAACCACATATATACACAGGTGAGCATGTGTGGCTCGCTTCTCCATTAGTAGACAGCCCGGTCTGCTTGCCCATTGCAGAAGTTGATTTGAACTGCGAATTGGGACATGTCCTTACGAAAGCTGCTGTAAGAGACAGTTTTCTGGATCAAGAGCATTACCTACTAAGTAACAAAACCGTTGCTCTGATCGAGAGTATGAAAAAAGATAAGGAGCTGGAGATCCAAGTTATTAATGCAGTTCAGACGAGAGCTCAGAAAAGTCTTTTGACAGCCGAAGTTGAAGAGTATCCAGTTGAGTCGAGTCCTGGAGAAGAGAATGACAGTACCGTGTTAACAGAGGAAGACGGAGAGGTATTGCCTATGGCGGAAGAAGCCTCACTTCCAGATCTGATTAAAGCCTCACGGAATGATTTTGTCGAAGAGCAGCGCAAGAGTAAAGAGTTGAAACCACTTTTCCTAGAAGCTGAGGAGTTAGCAAAGGAAACCAAGTATGCAATCGTTAATCAAATGCTGTTCTATCTGAAAAGTGACAAGGATGGTACGCAGAGAAAACTGCTGATTGTTCCAGAGAAGTTTCGGGACCAATTAAAGAAACTTTCTCATGAAGGAACAGCGGCTCACTTAGGAGTGACCAAGACTAAAGATGCTCTTTTTAAAACTTTTTTTTGGCCGAATTGTTACAAAGATGTTGAAGAATTTGTCAGATCTTGTGACCAATGTCAGCGAGTCGGGAAACCTCGGGATAAGAAGAAGGCACCCATGAAGATCGTTCCTGTCATCTCGGAGATCTTCACAAAGATTAATGTGGATGCTTGTGGTCCTTTACCTACTACACCATCTGGAAACCGGTATCTCATCACTGCAATTTGCATGTCTTCCAAATATCCCGATGCAGTTCCTGTCCCAAATCTTAGTTCTTCAACCGTGGTCGATAGTTTCCTGCAAATCTTTAGTCGGATGGGTTTCCCGAGGGAGCTGCAAAGCGATCAAGGAACGCCGTTTACAAGTGCACTCACAACGGAGTTCCTGGAGAAATTTGGAGTTAAAGTAGTGCGAAGTTCCGTACATCATCCCCAGAGCAATCCTGTGGAGAGACTACATAGAACTTTGAAGAGAATTCTTCGAGTCCTGTGTCTGGAGTCAGGACCTGATTGGGAGAAAATCTTGCCTCATGCCCTGTTTGCTCTACGAGTTGTTACTCATGACAGTACTGGATATACTCCAGCTGAGCTGGTTCATGGACAGAATTTGAGGACTCCCATGACTCTACTGTACGAGAACTTGACGGAAAGCGAGGAAGAGAAGACTAGCGTAGTATCATATGTCTTCAAGCTACTAAACCGCATGAAAAGGTGTCAAGAATTAGCCGTCCAAAACATGGAGAACGCCAAAGACAAACAAAAACTATGGTATGATCGCAAGGCTGTGAAGCGTAAATTTTGTGAAGGCGACCTTGTGCTGGTTGTCGCTACATCTAGGCCTAACAAAATGGCAGTTCATTGGATCGGCCCAGGGAAAGTCGTTAAACAGCTTTCCGAAACCAACTACATTGTGCAGTTTCCAGAAAAAGACAAATCCCATGTGTACCATGTGAACATGCTCAAGCCATATTTCCAGAGACCCGAAAATGTGAATTTAATCTGTCTAAAAGAGATTAGGAACTGTGACAACGAGGAGGACATTCCAAGTCTCGAGCAGAAGCCTGAAGTCTCGGAAATGACACAAATTTGGCAAGACATAGAACAAAATGGTCGCTTGTCAGAAGATCAGAAGGAGCAGCTGAGAGAGTTGCTATCAAAATACTCTAGCTCATTCTCAAACCAGCCGGGGTGTACTGATCTTACTGAACATGACATTGAGCTTGAATCTGAGAGGCCCATCTGTGCCAAACCTTACAAGATGTCTCCACGCCAAACAGAAATTTTGAAGATGGAAGTGGAGAAGATGCTGTCGCTCAAAGTCATTGAGCCAGGAGAATCTGATTTTACTTCTCCTCTTATTCTGGTAGAAGTACCAGGAAAGGATGCAAGACCGTGCATCGACTATCGAAGACTCAACAAAGTCACTAGAACCCAGTACTTTCCTCTGCCAAACATTGAGCAGCTTGTTGAAAAAGTGTCAGCTGCCAAGTATATCACCGTTCTAGATTTGACCCGAGGTTATTGGCAAATACCTCTGAGTAAACGAGCCCAAAGATATTCAGCTTTTGTAACCAGTTTTGGGACATTTCGACCGTTGAGATTGCCATTCGGTTTGAAAAATGCCCCTTATGACTTTAGTCGTTTGATGGCCGAACTGTTGAAAGGCTGTGGAGAATTTGCATGCCCTTACTTGGATGATGTAGCCATCTATTCCCTAAGTTGGGAAGATCATTTACAACATTTGAAAACCGTCTTAGAAAAGATGAATGCAGCTCATCTGCACATCAAGCCTTCTAAGTGCCAGTTTGCTCGTGCGTACGTAAAGTATCTTGGGCACTTGGTTGGTCAGGGCCAGAGAACACCTGGAGAATTGAAGATCCAAACTGTAAAGGACTTTCCGACCCCTGCGACTAAGACGCAGATCCGATCTTTCTTAGGACTTGCGGGGTATTATCGAAAATACATTCCTGACTTTTCAGTCCTCTCAGCACCAATTACAGATCTGCTGAAAGGAAAAAATCGTCGTGCTGCTGTCATATGGACTGATGCTTGTCAAGAGGCGTTTGACAATTTAAAGAAACGGTTGTCGGAGAATCCGGTGTTGTACAGTCCAGATTTCTCGAGACAGTTTCTCGTCCAATGTGACGCGTCAAATCTTGGGATTGGCATCGTTTTGTCCCAAATTAATGACATTGGTGAGGAACATCCTGTCATGTACTTGAGTCGGAAGTTCTCAAATGCAGAACAAAAGTACAGTACCATCGAGAGAGAGTGCGCAGCTATCGTGTTCGCCATCCAAAAGCTGCGATGTTATTTGGATGGACACCAGAAGTTCATCATCCAGACGGACCATAATCCCCTTGTTTGGCTGGACAAAAATACGGGAACCAACCCTAGACTTTTACGTTGGGCTTTGATCCTGCAGCCATTCAATTATGAGGTTGTCCATAAGAGGGGGAAACAGCATCAAAATGCTGATTCATTAAGTCGCATCCCATAAACCTCATATCCTTTTATTTTATATTAGTAAGTTTATTGTTTATTTTGATATTTGTATTATGTGTGAAAATTTTAAATTTTTCTTATCATTAGTGTAAATTGTTTTCCTAAATTTTTAATAAGTATATAATTTTTTGTATAATATTTTTGAGTTCAAGGCACTGATTGCTATAATCTGGTACATGTGCAGTGTATTTTGTGTACTTGAACTCTTGAACTTTTCCAATGACTGCACCTATCTGGAGACTTTTTCAGGCAGTGGAGTCATCAAAACTTTTCCCTCATTCTTCGAGAAAAGTTTCCTCCTTGTGGGGAGGAGTTTATAAGTCTGTAAAGACTTCAGACTAAGATAGATGGCGCTCTTGCGCATGCCCAGAAGGACTTTGAGAAAGGAAAGAGTTAAGAACGAGTGTGGCGAGAGACGTGTGGGTTGTGTTTTTTGGAGAGTGATCGAGACTGTGTGAGATGTTTCGTTTTTGATATTTACTACCTTTATTATTTTGTGTTGTGTGTCGTGCCTGTACTGTGTCCTGTGAGTTCATTAAAATGGTTTGAACCAAAAAAAGGAGTATTCCTTGTGATGATAATTTAAAATTTTGAGCAAATCAGTACACTACTTAAGAGAAATATGTATGGAAAGAAACGTAAATTTAATCAAGCTATCTCGTTTTCACACCTTTGAGATATGCTCGAGTTGAAATTAGCCTCACCCTACTAAAATTAACTTCCAATAAATAAAATTAACTTGCAATACTAAACAAAATTAACTTACAGTATAGAAAGCAATGTAGCAAATCTCAACCAGGAAGTATTTTTTAGTAGACTGAGAATGCAATGTTTTTATAGGTTCTGCTATTCTACTACATTGGTAAACGGTGGACCTTGTTTTGAAAACCACGGCGTGGTTTAGTGATGGCACGGTTTTAGTAAAATGCAAAAATCGGTTTTTCGGTTTAAATTTTCTTCCAAAACTCGAAACCGGTTACAAAACCGGTTTTGTAAAAAATACGAAAAATGCTATATTTGTGTAACAACCATTAAATAGATTTATTTCTTAAGTACGTAACTTATATACATACATAAAACGATTATTAACTAACATTACGAGCTATAAAATCACCTGCCAGTACAGTTAGCATTTTTTTCGGCATTAAAGTGTGCTCGCAGAAAACAGTGCATTTATGGAGACATCATTCAACCTCGATCTTATTTTGGTTACGAATTGACCTGACGATGTGAGTGCCCGTTCAAATTCCACGCTTGTCGGTGGAATAGTGAGCAAGTATTTGTAGCACAGCTCCATAATTGTGCTTTTGGCTCCCCTTCTTCCAATACTGCAACATTTTTTTCAATTTCCGTTTCAAAATCACTACTTGTACAATTATCCAGTGATGCCGAACCAGCAAGCTCCTTGACAATTGCCCTCTGCAGCAATTGTCCTATTTATAAAACAGAAGATTTTTCAACATCATCGTCTTTGTCATCGAAGTTGATATCCCTTGCATCGGATTGTGCTGGTGTTAAAGACGGCGATAAACACTTTATCGGGTTATTTATAAACCGACAGATAGCCGGTTTCCCCAACTTTTTAAACACATATTCCGATCTTTTATCACCGGTTCGATACCCATTACGTAGAAATTGAAGTACTGCTGACACGTTAGTGCGTCTTTCTTGAATTCTTAATTCTAGGGATTTTTTCCGTTCATTATCGAGTGTAATATGAAGACGTCAACATGAAATTTAAAGCAGCGTCAGCAGTCAATAGATTTGCATCTGCTTTACATAATGCTTCTACTGTAAGTTTCACTGGTAATAAGGCAGAAATATTATCCACTAATAAATTAAAGTCCTGTTCAGAGAATGAAATTTTCAATGGCAAATCAATTAGGTCTTTCTGAACACATGATTTTAATTTGTTGAACCTTTCCAACACGGTGAGTAAACTATTCCATCGTGTTTTTGAATCTAAAATCAAGGAGTACTCTTTACCAAATTCCAATTTCACATATTTTTGCAGTATGTCATCGTTTCTTATTGGGGATTTGCGGAACAATCGTACCACCACTGTAATTTTTGTAATAAGTGGTAAGATGGTTTCATGTTTAACATCTGAAGCCGAATTTCCATCTATATCATCTGAGTAAGCAATACTGAACCCGCTTTCAAATGAATTTTCATCTTCCAATTCCGAATCGTCATCATTGTCTATCCAATTCAATATCCTCTCCTTCAGATTCTGGCAGTCACATTCCAATTCAGGTTCAATATCCGATTGTGAGTTTTTTTTCAACTTCGACAGGTACCTTTTTGTATAGCACTTTGATTACACCAAGTTGAATGGCATGCGCTAGACAGAGCTATTGCTTTAATCAATTTGCCTACTTTTTTCATGACCGACGCTCTGTCTGTAGTGATACATACTATATCTTTATCAAGGCACAGACCAAAAATTTTCAATTTTCTTCTAATTACTTCGACACATCTCTCAGCTGGTAAACGTCCATGTACACGAACCTGACCTAGACTCCAAAATTGTTTTTGACAATGAACATTGATGTTCAAAAATCGATCTCAAAATCGTCAAGAGTTAGACTCGCTCTATATCCTTTTAAATTCACTGACAGCAGCTGCCCGCACTTTGTGTGAATAGGCGACCACAAATTTCTGAATGGTATTTGAGTATTTTGGAATATTTTGAAATCCCCTTGCAATGAGATTTACGAAGATCAGTTGAAGTGCAAAATACGGAAAAAGGAAGTCCATCCAACGCGGTCATTCTTGATAAAACTGCTGGCAACGTGTCATCAACTAGATTATTAAAATATTTTGTTATTTTTGTCGAAGATGATATTGCTGGACTTTCTTCCGCAATAGATACTTCTTTTCTTTTCAAAATGGAAATGCTATGCATCTTTTTTAGGTGTGTATGTAATGCACCTGTTGAGCCGCCAACGCATTTTATTTCTATAGAACATTTTTTGCATTTGGCTAGTTGACTATTTTTTTCATGAAGATAATGACACCAAATGGAATAATCACCGCTGCTACGTTTAAACTCCTCGAAAATATGACTGGCCATGCTCTATTATGGGTTGAAATAAAAAATTATTATTTAATTTTATTTCTAGCCGGTGTAGGATTGCGAAATCAAGTTTGTGAAGTACACCTACCTCTTATTTCTGAATAAATATGTTCATTATAAACTACATAAGGTTGAGCAAACAAAACTAATAATTCTTCAAATCAGAATTACCTAATGAACAGCAGTAATAGACAATGACATTGTGGCATTACGCGCAGGAAGCCGGCCGAGGCGTAGAAAGTCTTCTACTACTTTGGTCCCAGTGGAGTATGAAGGGTTTTGATAGTATGATTGTTTATTCTTTGTGGCAGTAGTAGAACCGAGTTGAGCTGCTTCCTAAATGACATGTGATATAAATTTCTTCTCTATTTATATGTTTACATTTTATTGGTACCAATGAGGATCCACTGTCTGGCTCATTGGTACTGATGCTGAGAATCCGTCTACATGTTATTACGATTGGTCAGCGGAGAAGTAAGTCATGTTGTTCACGAAATTGATGTGTGACTCATGTGGCATTAATACCATAGACATGAAATAATGTTGAATTTTTATTCTGGTAGGGTAGTAAATACTAAACAATTAGTTGTTTGCATCAGTGTGCGTAGTATGGTATACCTTGTTATGGTGAGTTTCTCTTATGGGTTGCCAATGCATAAAACCGAAAACCCGGTTTTCTTTCATAAAACCGGCATTTCGGTTTCGAAATTTGGGTCGGTTTCCCGAAACCGGTTTATCAATCACTAGCGAGGTTATTTAAACTTGAGTTTAAATAAGCCAGATGGCGCTTCTGATAAATTCTAGAGGCGATCGCTATAATCGGCATGTACTTCTATCGAAAGTCCACAGAACAGTTGAATTGTCAAGGCGATACAAACCAGTTTGAAGACCTGTGATAAAAGACACTGTTGCTATTACGGCTTCACTCTTCATTGCTACTCAGTAGTCAGTTCAAGGATGTCTCACACTTACTCAGCAGCTAAAATTCAACACAAGAGTCAAGTGGGCACATTCATTCTTTGAACGACCATGCAATAGAGACGTACACCCGTGATCTTAATACAGCTCTCACGATTTCGCGCAATTGCAAATCAGTCAGTTAGTGATATGTTCAACAAATTCAACCACTGCTCAGTTTTAGAGAAAGAGTGCTGGGGTGAAATTAGCCTTTGAAAATTAACTTAGTCAAGCAATTACTTTTTAAAGCAGTGAAACGAATCTTAAGCAAGTACTTTTTGGTGAACTGAAGTTGCATTGTGTCTTTCCACACTTTGTAAAGGCCATAGATGTAAAATTGTTGTAATATATATGTAATAAACAATCAAACTTACAAAATATTAAAACGTAAAGTAACAGAAATGCAGACCAGCAAAACGCCAAAAGGTCAAAAATGCAGACAAGCAAAAAGCCAAAATATTGGGGGTATAAAAATAGTCAAACAGAAGCCAGAAAACAGAACTGTCCATGTATGCGCGCTGAAGCTGCAGACATAGCATGGATAGCAATACAATTCAATATTACAAAACGAAACAAAGAAATTTAAGAATTTAAACTTAAGAATACCAAGAAAATTTCGAAAAAATGAAGAAGTGTTGGTGGATCAGGGCGTCATCAGCGAGGAGCCTCACCCAGTCAACACAATATGGTGTTTTCTGCGTATGGGCGGCAGTTCACCAAAAGTAGCATCCACACCCCTCCAAACACCATAAGCAGAAAGACAAAATTAGAAAATCAAAATTAGAAAATCAAAACTGGGGACATACACACACACAAGGACAGACAATACAAAACTATAGAAGAGAATACAAACTTACCCACATTAATAAACCTCAGCTCGACAACGACACGCCGCAACTTACATGAGGACCGCCCGCAAATGCCATTCATAGCTCCCAAAAATCACAGTTGAGAATTCGGAACTGGAATTCCGATTCCGATTTGGAATTCCGACTCGGAATTCCGAATCGGTTTATCGGAACCGGAAGCCGAAAAGATAGTGTTCAAATCCAGTCTCTTAATAAATTAACAGTCCTATTATAATTAGTATATCAAACAGAATTGATAGTCAACAGGAAAGTCTCCAAAATAAGCCATTATGGTAAATCATCAGTTAAATAATATTAGTATTTTTAAATCTTTCAAAAATAATCTTATAAAAAGAGTGAGGGTATTTATTATTAAGAAGTGTGTTAATGAGATTATTAAATTGAAAAAGAAAGTTAGATTTAGAGTTACAAATTTTATTGAAACGTACCAGTTGACTAGCAATTGTATTATAATATATTCTTTTAGAAATATTTGAATTCCAATATATTAATTCAAAAACCGGAAATTCAAAATCATCTCTCTTACCATAAATATTAATATCACTTATTATTTAAAGGAATATATTCAAGTCTAGAAAGACGGCTTTATTATTATCTGAATTAATTTTTAATAAATATAATTCATCTGGGTAAATCGATTTCCATAGGTTAACAAAATTACTATCATTAAAAACAATCAATATACCTAAAAGCAAAATTAATTTGTAGGCAAATTTTTTTTTCATAATAATGTAGAAATAAATTAGCCAGAATGGATGAAAAATTGGAACCCTTATACCCTTAACTTGAATAAATGCTCACCGTTAAAAATAAAATTATTAAAGATACAGGAGTTAACCAAAAATTCTCAATCCTCAAAATCAATAGTAATTAGATAGATTTTTAAACTCATGATAATATTAGTTTAGTACATCTTTAAGTTTGCCTACAGTGGTATACTAGTAAATAGGTCTTTAAAGTCGTAGGTTAGTATATTATTAATAATACTTTTATTTATATAATTTAAAACGTTATTATTATCACCAGTAATCCAGGTGAAACCTTCTTCAATAATGGCATTAAGGATAATTTTTAGATATTTACAAAGTATAAGATACCGGGTTTAATCATATAAGAATTTGTACCACTGGTAATAAATCGGAATTTCATTGGATTTTTATGAAATTTAGGTACAATAGTTATGTAAGGAAAAATAATATATAATATGTTATTGGGGGGGGGGGTAAACAACCCAAACCAATCCACCTAATATTTTATTTTGAAAATAGGTTTTAGTATGCAATAGTAATTATTAAATTAATATTTGAAAGAATTATAAATTGGAACCTTTCTATATATCGATGGGGATCGATTCAGGACTTCTAATATGATCATGTAAAATTTCAGCTCATTCCAATCGTTAGTTTTGAGTTACATTAAATTTTCCTCATTATTGCGATTTTAGGGGGCAACCAAAAGTTTAAAAAACGTCTGACAAACCTCGGATAATGATTATCGGATCGTTTGCACATGTAATTCTCCAATCGTTTTCATTTGCATAGTAAATATATTTCTCGGATCGTTTGCACGCGCTGACAAATACGTTTGAAATAGTGTTCAAATTTGAAATTCCGGTAACTATAACTACAATTAATCTCGATCTACGAATAGCTATTTTCAATGTGAAGATAATCCCTAAAATTGACAGAAACTTTTGAATATCTCCGGATATAAAGATAGTAGAGTTATGAAATTTTATATTTAGACTAATTTAATGATGTCGAATCTGATTAAAATGTCAAAACATGGCGTTTACACTGGAAATTTTGTTGTTTGCAAAATTTGATATGAAGACGGCCCCTAATGCAATTTTTTTTGCATTTGTATTTGTAGAAGATGTTTATCCTTATTAAATGATATCTTTCAATTGAATAGTGCTCGAAATAGAGGGGATGGTTCGGGTTTTTTCTGCGGCTGTACCTATAATAAATCCACACAAAGTGGAATTTTCTAGCAGCAATCTAACAGTTCCTTAACTTTTTAGAGAAAATTTTAAATCTCGTACACTTAAGTAACCCAGGTGTACTAGTTAATGTGGCCAATACAATTTCGTGAAATAAATACACCTGCTTCTTTTTAAACATTCAAATGAAATTAACCTTTGGTGGGTAAGAGCTGAAAAGGCAAAGATACATTTAACACTATTAAATCCTCAGCTGACAAAACAGATATTAGCATTTCCATGACTTTTAAGTACTCTGAATTAAGAAAAATAAAGACAAAAGTTTCTAGGCTTAAGAAAGAATAAAAATTTAATGCTGAATATTTGATCAGGCATTACAAATGAATTTCAGGAAAAGAGCAAATAAATAATTTTAAGTTACCTCATTTTTAATCCAGTTTTATTTTCGATTCATTTTATCGTGTAAAGGATCTGAAAAATAATTATTCCTTCAAAAAATTATTATTTTTATATAAAGTGAGTGTGGTTTCATTCTACTGTAAAAACCCCGCAACGATGACTAGTGAATCTTGGTTGGGTTCTATGACTCAAGAGCCATATTTGGCCAAGCTGTACCAAACACAAGGAAATAATGGACATACACACACAAGGAAAGTTTTGCGGACACAGAAGAGACCTTTTTCCAAGGAAGAATCGAACCTGCGTCGCCTACAACTCTAAGGTTGCTAGCGCAGTGGACAAACCCAATAAACTATCATATTGGTTTGGAAAACCCACAAGACTCAATGCGCTTTAACGTTCTGAACCCTGCAGTCTTCCTTGCATGACTTTTAACCAGTTTTCTTCCTGACCAATAGAATCTTTTCTAGAATTCTGTCCACCAATAGAATCTTTTCTAGAATTCTGTCCACCAATAGATATGGTCATGTAGTCATTATGTGTGCTGTGGGGTAAAAGCAACACTACGCTACTCGAAAATCTCGTAAAGCTCCAGGATTACACAAAAATTTTGATCATTTTCAAGCATGTCAAAAACAATCTTCAATAATTCTATAAAGGACTACATTCACCGAATACATTACAAACAACTTTAATTATTTCAAGTTTACTGAGATTGAAATCTCAATTATTCCGTTTCAAATTTGAAATATTTTTCAAACTTACGAAAATAATCAAGGGGGTTTGAGTCTATGTGTCATTGCGGCCTAGAAAGTATAAGGGTTTTTTAGTGCAAACATAAACGAACTACGGAAGAAGAAATTTTTTCCACCTAAAAAAATTATTTGACTTGTCGCCGTTATGACGATGTTTGGCGTTAATTTTTAACCCTTCTGGTGGTTGTCACGACGAGAGGTACCTCATCATTATCAAAACCGATCAGATCTGGATGGATGGGATGTCTCGTCATTAGAAGAAAACTGGCCAGATCTGGATGGATGGGATATCTCGTCATTAGAAGAAAACTGATCAGATCTGGATGGATGGGATATCTCGTCATTAGAAGAAAACTGATCAGATCTGGATGGATGGGATATCTCGTCATTAGAAGAAAACTGATCAGATCTGGATGGATGGGATATCTCGTCATTAGAAGAAAACTGATCAGATCTGGATGGATGGGATACCTCGTCATTAGAAGAAAACTGATCAGATCTGAATGGATGGGATGCCTCGTCATTAGAAGAAAACTGGCCAGATCTGGATGGATGGGATACCTCGTCATTAGAAGAAAACTGATCAGATCTGGATGGATGGGATATCTCGTCATTAGAAGAAAACTGATCAGATCTGGATGGATGGGATATCTCGTCATTAGAAGAAAACTGGCCAGATCTGGATGGATGGGATATCTCGTCATTAGAAGAAAACTGATCAGATCTGGATGGATGGGATATCTCGTCATTAGAAGAAAACTGATCAGATCTGGATGGATGGGATATCTCGTCATTAGAAGAAAACTGATCAGATCTGGATGGATGGGATATCTCGTCATTAGAAGAAAACTGGCCAGATCTGGATGGATGGGATATCTCGTCATTAGAAGAAAACTGATCAGATCTGGATGGATGGGATATCTCGTCATTAGAAGAAAACTGATCAGATCTGGATGGATGGGATATCTCGTCATTAGAAGAAAACTGATCAGATCTGGATGGATGGGATATCTCGTCATTAGAAGAAAACTGGCCAGATCCTGATCTCGTCATCATAAAAGATCCTGATCTCGTCATCATAAAAGATCCTGATCTCGTCATCATAAAAAATCGGTAATATCTTGATAACGAGATAGCTCGTCATTAGCAAAATTTGTCAAATCTTGATGGACGAGACCACTGAGAGGGTTAAGAAAACCGACATGCTGAAATCGGATTCGAGTAAAATGCG
The DNA here is from genome assembly GCA_933210815.1 of Meta bourneti. NCBI lineage: Eukaryota > Metazoa > Arthropoda > Arachnida > Araneae > Tetragnathidae > Meta > Meta bourneti. The sequence goes on along the minus strand of OW119929.1, from coordinate 70,493,763 downwards.
AAGTCACGTCACAAGAAACGAAAGAGGTTATCAAAACGCAAGGATTACTCAAGTCGAACGGAGCAGTAAATTTAATCATTCCATCCTTGTGTGCGTAGTAAATATATCTTTGATATCTCATCTTCATGGTGTAGCATTTTCGATGGCCAGCAATGTATTTCCAATCTCTCATCAAGTTCGCCAATGTGACAAACTTGAGATCATTTCTTCAAGCAACCCTATGGGAAATAGGATAAGGTGTGTCTGGAGCAGTTATCGGGGTACCAAACAGTACGTCAGAAAGCAAGCAGAACAGAGATAAATATGTCAAATCAACATTCATGTTTTAATATCAGAAAAATAATCGATGAGATCAAATAAAGACCAAAGCAACCATAAAAAATCAAAATAGCGAAGTTCAAGAGAAAGCAATGAGCACACAACTCGACATAACGGAAAAAAGATGACGCTGGTTGAAGCTGTATCTCCCTTTGTCCCATATGGGGCCATCGTGGCTCAGTGGGTATGCCCACTTGCGCTAGCAACCTGCGAGTTGTAGGTGGTGCAGGTTCCATTCCTGTCAGGTGCATTCCTCCCTGGGTGTATTCCTCTCTTCTGTGTCGGAAAAACTTTCATTATATGTGTATGTCTATTACTTGGTATTGCATGACTTCTGTCTGGCGCAGCACGGTCAAATATTACCTTACGCCATAACACCCCGAAAACCAACCCTTTTCCCATGTTAAAAGGGTGTTGTCCACCTCTTCGGGATGGATCCCGAACCGTCGCCAATAACCAGTTATGTTGCTCAAATGCGATTAAATTCAACTACCTACCCATCATAAAAGGCAGAACTCAGTAATCGTGTACTTTTGTAGATAATCTCAAGGACAAAAAGATTTATACCGTTTCAATTTTTTTTAATATTCTATTGTTTCTAATTTTCTTTTCTACATCCCGAGTTTAGAATAGACAGCGCCGCCACGCTACCACCAATGGCTTTTCCATAAAAACAAGAAATACAATTGAAGTACATTCACATAGCACTGAACTGTTCGGCGAACTTCGGAACTAAATGATCGTGGGCTCACAAAGGAAAATTTACTAAATTCCAAAAAGCAAAATGTTTTACTTTTAGTTACGTAGTCCAAAATTTTGCTTTCTGTGAGCGTTCAAAAGGCATTTAGTATACCAGATCTGAAGTAATTTCTTTATACTTAAGCTTTCCAAAATATTAAGCCCAAGTAAGACAAGAAATTCACAAAATTTAGGATATCATTAAAAAATAACTTAAGTTCACACGTTTATCTTAAAATATCCTATTGAAGTCCTAAAGTCTTTTCCTTGTAAATACATGATATGGGGCCTAAAAAATGGATTTATGTAATAACTAGATAAAAAGAGGGGAATTCTTGTTGAAGAAACAGACTGCTGCGGTGGACAGAAGTGATCAATCACTCTAAAAATCTATCGAAATTATTTTTGTGGAGATAAAGATAAATCGTGTCATCTGTTTCCTTATTTTTAGTTTAAGCTGTAGGTCCCGATGTAATTAGCCTTCGGGTAACAAAAAAAAAATGACTTATAGAGAAAACAAAACTTCCATTTTTAGAAACATATCACACTTCTTCACCCTTTAAGTGTCCAAATAGAGAATAGATTGAATTGAGAAATGGAATGCAACAAATTACAAAAACTACATTAGATTTCGGATAATTAATCGCAAATAGAAGGAAAATTTTATTCCATCGTTTCGATAAAAGATATCAGCGGGTTCAATTCACTGAAATCTATTTCTGATTTTCATTTTTGCTTCAAAACGCCGACGCCAGCCTGATAGCTGAGTGGTTCGGAATCTACTTTAAGCCGTTTGCCACGGTCTAATTAGACCTTGTAGCAAAAAAAGACCGTAGAGCGACAAATCGATAAATTAATCAGCCTCTGAAAAAGGTTTGGATCATTTTTTTGCTACACGAGGGCTAATTACGCCGAAGAATTAAAACTGAAAATAGATCCGTAAGCGAACCCACTGACATTTCTAATCCTGTACTTGAGAAACAATTTAGGTGATGTCCCTTAATATGCCCTATTATGAAATAAGTTTACGCAGTTAGTTACATTTTAATGAAATTGAACTCAGTGTCGTGGATTCATTTGAACGGTACTCGTTTGTGATTGTTTTAGTAGCTGAAGTATGAGTCTTGAGAAATTCTCTAAATTTACAGAACAAATGATTTGAGAAGATTGAGTTTCACTGGCCATGTTTTACCCAATGTTTTTGTTAAATCTAATCTGCTTTTCTACTCATTTGTTAAATTCATCAAATCTTGTAATTTTAGTTTAACGGTTTATTTCTTAAATCAACTTATGAAAGTCCCGTGTTGTACTTCTGTGGTGCACGTGGAGTTTGCTTTTGCTCAATAAAAAACGATTTAATTAAAAAACTCGAATAGAAAGATTCTAACCTCAAATAGCAATTTTTCTTCTTCCTAATTAAAAAAAGGTGCAAACGCTTCGAAGTTTGGATACTTTTGAAAGCATAATGTACTAAATGAAAATAGTAAAACATGGCGGTAAAAAATGCCAAACGTAGAAATTCATTTAAATTTCACATCGAAAATCAACATATCATAATCATAGAACATTTATAAAATGTAAAACAATTTACATTAACTATTTAAGTGGCCTCCATAGTTCAGAAGGTTTCCCCACTACGCTAGAAGTCTGTGTGCTGTAGCAAATGCAGGTCTGATTATCAGTAATCATTGCGTGAATGTTCATTACTTGAAGATTACTGAAGAAGAAGGTACTTGAGATCAAGAGCAGAAAGTCGGAATATGTTCATTTAACCAATATTTAAAACATTTTCATAAATGCTTTAAATATTGTTTTGTTCTGAACCCAAAGCTTCGCAATTTTCTATTTGCAAAATCGTAGCGCCGTATTTGACAAGCATATCCCCGTATTTTAATTACAATTCTTGTAGCTCTATACTATACAGGGTGTCCCAAAAAGGTTGTTCCGCAATTTATCTTTTTACCATTTGGAGATAGGTAGGCAATGTAAATTGCAAAAGTGCACCAAATAAGGTAAGTAATTAAGATATGCGAATAAAATTATCACGTGATAACAATTTAAGCGGATACAATTTTTAATTTGTATACAACCCCTCTAGATAAAAATCCGAGATAGCAAAAATGTTCCTTACCTGTATCCCTATCGTTAGTAAAAAACCATATTTCTGTAGGTTGAAATTTAGAACGATGGCCAAAAATGAAGAGCTAAGTTCTGCATTGCTGCAGATGGAAAACATTTTGAACATGCGTTGTAAATTTCCTTTTATTTTTATTTAAACCATTTTTTCTACAATATTTTTATTGAAGATTACATTGTCTACTATTTTTCAGTGCGATTTTCATCTGCAGTTGCAATACTACATTACTTTGCACAATGTTGCACTTTCTGACCGAAAAAAATGCTTTTTAGCATTGTGTATACGGTCCCTAATCTGACTGCTTGAACAGCTGTACACAAGCGGTATAAGTCAACTTTTTTGCGTCATTATGCCTCCGTTACTGTTCAACCTACAGAAATGCAGTTTTCTGCTAACGATAGGGATGCAGGTAAGGAACATTTTTGCCATCTCGGATTTTTATCTAGAGGGGTTGTATACAAATTAAAAACTGTATCCGCTTAAATTGTTATCACGTGATAATTTTATTCACTTATCTTAATTACCTACCTTATTTGGTGCACTTTTGCAATTTACATTGCCTACCTATCTCCAAATGGTAAAAAGATAAATTGCGGAACAACCTTTTTGGGACACCCTGTATAGTACAATGGTTCCCAAACTTTTCAGTTCAAGGGCATCCTTGAAAATTAAACCTTCGCGAACCCTTTGAAATAATGAAATTAAATGATAAGAAGACCATTGTGGTCTTTATTTTCATCTTAATATAGGGAGTAAAATACTTAGACCTAAGTTAAGTAGATTATGAGATTTTACATTAGAATGATGGCGATTTAAAATTTTAGTTCTGAAAAATAGAGGAAAACTAGAGTTCTCTAATAAAATAAACAGTAAAATTTATACTCTCTTATTTTTCAATTAAATTTTACTAAAATTAAAAGACTCAACTTGCAAAATAATTAAATTAATGACATCAAACAAACACTTTGATCTTTCAATGTGAACAATAAAGCTGCTTTTTTAGCAATTAAAATCGTTAACAATTTAGTCATTCTCAACTTCAGGTAAATTTCAGAGCAATAAATATTGGAATCTCCTACGAAGATAGACTAATCTAAATTTTAGATTCTAAAATTTAGATTTTAGAACGAAAAGGAATCGGTTGGTTGGGATTTTAAGGCGCAAGGGACATAATTTGGCCAAGCTGCACCAAACAATGTCAAGTAAATGGACATCCACACAACAAAAGCTTTACTGACACAGAAGAGAGAAATATATCCAAGGGGAAATCGAACCTGTGCCGCCTACAACTCGCAGGTTGCTAGCGCCGTTGGCAAACGCACTAAGCCACACCAATCCAATATGAAGGAATCGGAAAATTATGGAATATTTTAATTTTCTTGGGAGTTCTCTATTTTGGCTAGTGAAGTATTGCATGTTTTCTGTTGACCCCCTGGAACCGTGTCGCTTGCCCCTGTGTTCTGTCTGAGGCCTGAGGTTCGCAGACTCCACTTTGGGTTGGTTGGTTTGGCGTTTTATGGCGCATAGGCCATATTTGGCCAAGCTGCACCAACAAACAAGACAGACAACGTCAGGTAATTGTGAAAAGAAAGGATGGAGAGAAGAAAAGAAAGATCGCTTGGGCATCCTGGGGTCGCGATTTCTATGGTTACCAGAGACTGTAAACTCCACGGGAAAAGAATAGATTATTAGGGTACCTCGGGTTCATGAACCCCGTACACATGAAAAGATGTGTCTCTGAGGGCACTACTTTGCGAATCTTGGTATAGTGTGTAGATGGAACGATTTATTTCACAAAAAAAATCACTTCTTCCAGTTCCATTATGCAAAGGGCAAACATATTTCTATTTCGAGGAATAATTCAACTTTTTCGATTCCACGAATGGAGAGAACATCAAAAAGTACACCAGAGACAAATCATCCGTTCGATTTTTCCCAGCCATTTTCTATTACCAACGAGCACCAGAGAAAATCATTTTCTCGTCACGCTCTTTCAAGCAAAACATTAATCGCGCAAAACTTAATCAAGACAGCAATGCCATCGAATTGAAGGAGGAAAAAAAGAGATTGTCGAGTCAAAGATTACGAAAAACTTGAAACCATTTGAGAAAAAGAGCGACCAAAAAATCATGAAAGTGTAATATTGAGATTTCTTCTCGTGGAAAGTCTCAGTTTGAGGAAGAACTACAAAAAATTTAAGAAAAAATGTTTTCGGGAAAAAATTATTCTGGAACTTTAACCGAAAGTTTCATCTTATCGATAAAATGTCACGGAACATTTTTTTATTTATTCTCTTCACGGTATAGCATTAACAGTCTAGAAGACCGTACAGAATTTCACTTCGGTGCTAAATTTCAAGATTTGCATACTTTTGAACTTTGAATTTAATATAAATTGTAGTAAATGGGACGAAGAAAATTTTTCGCTCAACTTATTTCATCGATAATGCATGGACTTTTCGAAATGTGAAAGGATAGATTGAGTACAGAGGATCCAACGGGAAGAACGGAATATTTTTGCCTGTTTTGTACCAAACTTTCAAAAGATTAGTTAGTTGGGTTTTATGGCGCAAGGGGCCATATTTGGCCAAGTTGCGCCTAGCTTAAAATAAATGTAAAGTAATGGGCATGCACACACAAGGAAAGTTTTACTGCCACAGGAGACAGAAACACACCCAGGGATGAAACGAAAATGCGCCTTCTAAAGACTCGCAGGTTGCTAGCGTAGTGAGCAAACCCATTGAGCCACTGCGGCCCCTTAAAAAATGTTAGAGACTAAGTAATGCAAGAAAAAGTATTCGGAAGTTCTTTATTCAAGAATTGGATGAAATGATATTGCTTTTTCATGTTAATTTGACTCTTAATAACCTGGATAAAAGTTGTTCAATATTTAAAAGGACACAAATTTTATTCTTTTGTGTTTACCTTTTAATAATATTACACATTATAAGGTATCCATTCTGTCGCTTAGATTTATTCGAGTTCGTTGTTTGTATTAAACCGTATTTCCGACGACTTACAGTGAAGTGAAAATCATTTACCGTCGTTCCACTTAATATTGTCATTATATTCAGTTTAAAAGAATGTAAATCTGTAAAATTCAGCAGAAAGGTGCAATTCTATTTGCTCCCATATGCTCTTAATGCTCTGCGTGATAGGAGTAAATAAAAGTAGCTTGAGACATTTCAGCAACAACATCAAACTCAGTTAAATTTCCATTATGGTACGAGGCAAATACATTTTTTTTGTCCCAAGTCCTCTCGGCCATCATTCGAAGAGCAGCACAATAGAGGTCCGAAGTGATAAAATAGCCTTAAGAAACAGTATCAACAGTATTTACATCTGAAGTTTCGAGAAAATTTTAGGTTAGCACTCTACTTTGATTCTATACATCATGGCGCTTTTGATTATTACAAAATAATGGTACATATCGTTGAAAGAAATTTAAGATATTTGTTTAGTAATAAGGTTCACTTATTTTAACCATAAAACAGCTGAAACGTGTATAGACAATAGAAGTAAGTTACTAAAACAAGGATGTTTAATGAGAGACAAATAGAAACGAAAAATGACGACGTGAAGAAATACGCGAGACAACTAAAAGGAACAGTTGGAACATTCGGTGTCCTTAATGGAAGGTAAACATTTTCCATAACGAAACCTATTTACTTAAAAGCAGCAGACAGGCCTTTTACGTTGCGTTGTAACAAAGTTAAGATTCGTGTTGTCAAATCCCTGTTGTTGTAACAGGGAGAAAAAATGTAGTCAAAATTTTACTAAAAACATAAAGACAGTGGGTAAAGTAAAATATTTAGAGAAGATTTAAAAATTTAATAGCCCCAAAAAATGCAACAGAATTGTGAAAATAATAGTTTAGAAGACTGGAATTTGTGATAAGATTCTTTATTGTTTGATTTTAGTTTTATCAAAATTTAAATTTGAAAATGCGTCATCATTTTAGTTAACACTACCTCGAACATGAAAATTTGAGCCTTTTAATGTAAATCAAACATAATGTCAAAATCATGTGTTATAATGAATAATTCATGATTTTTGACATTTTACATCATTTCCCATTTAGAAAACCAAGATAATAAATTCACAATTTTCAAACCTCGTTCTGCTCTAAATTTATTTCGAGCGTTCATTACACTGCAATAGTATTAAGCTTGTGGTATGTTACTCAAAACTGGATGTTGGGAAGCCATTTGTATTAGATCAGAATACTTTAATTTTCAATTAATTGTGATTCAATAACAATAAAGACATACACTTGATTTTTAAGAATAATTTTACAGTTGAGCTTAGGTTGCATAAGAGATGCTTGAGATATTTAACGCTGGAATAAATATAACTTGTTCGTCTAAACCAGGTATGTCCAACCTTTTGTCTTGCCTGTGCCGCACTAAGTGAAGAATTGTCTTGGGCCGCACATAAAATATAATATAGTTAACCTCCTGACACCACGAGGTTTTTCAGTAGAGTAATATTGCTTTCACCCCACAAGACACATAACAACTAGATAAATACATCTGTTGGTTTGAAAAATCCTAGGAGGTTCTATTGAACAGGAAGGTCAAAACTATATAGAGATAAAAGAGTGAGTAATGGTAACCTTTTTATGTGCCCAGGATCATGCAACCAAAACTAGAAGTAACGTGACCTTTAGACTACTTTCGTCTGTCGGAAGGAAACATTCATCATCTGATTGGCGAACGTTACGGGAGATCCATTGATCATCATCTGACTGGTCCGTGCGATATAATAGTACTTTGAAGATTTCACCATTTTTGTTGCCACTCTATAGGAATACGCATTCACACATTAACCCTGTCATGAGATCGCATTTTATCATTTTATCGCCAAACGAGGCAATAAAATGCTAAATCGGCCAAGACAATTTTTCACAGAACAGTTAAGTGACTACTAGTCTAGATATTCATCACACTTTTTGAAGCTTGCAGAACGGCTAGATGCATATGAACCCCTCTGAGGATTAATGTCAGAAGTGACAAAATGTTTCTTTATTTTACAGGTTTTTTTATTACAACATTAAAAAGAAGGCAATACACTTAAAACTAGTGGAATATTTGACCTTGTGTTTGATTTGTTTTTGTGACAAATGCATTAATATCTGGTTCGATGAAAGGAGTTTCAATTCTTAGTAAATTCCGAAGGTGCTCGACAGAAAATGTTTATGTAATTTTGCTCATCGTGAGGTGCTGCATCCTCGACAACAAGTGTCCACAAATGAAAGTACTGTCAAAAAGAAGTGACATGAATAAGGCGTGATTGTGAAGCAAGAGGGTATTTTTCTGAGATGATAGGTCTTCAAGTCATTAAAAATATCGCTAAAATTCACATAATAATATTAAGTTTACAATTTTGAGAGGTACCATAAAACTAGCTATAGAAGACCGCATGCAGCCCTCGAGTTGTACAGCCCTAATATAAATGTTCTAGCGTTCATGAACCATATTTAAGAGTATTTTAATGGTACTTCAATCTTCGTAGACTTTCATTCACTTTCTATTATCTGAAAACTACCCGTGACATCATCGACCTATTCATTAATCCTATCGATACAACTCGAAATGTCCAATCAATCAGATGAGGTATAATCGGTTCAAGGAATTAGCCCAACAGTCCTCATGCAAAAGATTATATTCAACAGTTATACGTAATAAGCATTAATGTTTAATGGAAAGCTTTGGGTGGTTTAATGGAAGCTTTATTCATCAAAAGCACATTTATAATATTCATGAATACGGATCAACTTTGTACTCAAATGGCTTACATGTACGTAATGGCTTTCAAAATACCTTATTAATCGAGCTCACCAAGGCTTCATGGCTGCACTCCGTAGCCAAGGAATATTAATAAGCATTCCAAGTACTCGATGTTATTCTTGCACGAATTTATAAAATTGTCTATCTCTGAAAAAACCTGAACAGACTTGCTATCATAAATATTATGAATGGATTTAAAACATTGTAAATTTAGATAAGAGGCCAATTGTACTATACTAAAAAATTTTTACACTAACCCTAGGTCCTCATAACTACGATACCGGTGACCTCAACTCCCTATGTACGGGACCTTCTAGTGTAATTAAGAAATGCTTTTTATATCAGTAAGCACGGGAAATACGAAAAGATCAAGATAGAAAGATGACAATAGTTAACCTTCTCATGGGCGGTGAGACATCTGGCGTCCCGCTGCCTCTGAAAGGATTAAGTCTAGTATATATAAATATTCTATGTATATAAAAGATAAGGGTATTTAAATATTCTTTCAATTTATACTCTGATGTCAAATGCTCTAGATAGTCTAGTCGATGAAACAAGCGGTGTTCTACCTCCCCTTAAATAATTAAATTTTGTTATGTGCGAAATACATTCATATGAAGGGATATCTTCACCCATTTCCTTGTTTAAAAAAATAGTTTTTATCATAACGTCCTTCAAAAGGGTTAATCCTTTCAGAAGTGGTACATCTTGAAATGGTAAAGGCTAAGTTCTTTTTGTAGGTGTGTAAATATTCTCTCATTAGATATCTGATGTCAAGGAGTGCTCTAATTGTGCGATGAGATATAAAGGGTCCCACCCTCATCTTAAAAAAAATCTAAAAATACTCAACAACTGCATTCATATAAGATGATTATGTCTTGAACCATTTCGTTGTTTTTAAAAAATTGGTGGTTGTGTATCGGAGCAATGGCCGCATGTCTTTTGGGCGTAGAATACGCCGCGTGGCTGTTGGGTGGGTATAAGAAATTAGTGATTGCGCTGAGCTAAGGTTTAGGGACTTATTTAATCTTTTGGGAGCTGTTTACAGAAATCATGTGAAAAGAGTAATGTCTTTTGAGAGAACGGATTACTTATTCTAGGCAGAGAATGGTCTTGTTGACGATGGGTCGATGGTACGAGAAGTAGCTCATGTATGGCATGAGATCGAAGGTAATGTTTCTAGAGAAAGTCAAGTCGATGTACGTGTTTCCCAGAGAGGTTGGCGATCGAGTTGGCACAGATTCTAAGTTGAATTGAGTCTTCAAGAAATCGAGCAAGTGTAGATTCGTTTGAGCGAGGCCGCCTTGGCTTTCTTACGTTGTCTATATGTTACTGTGAAAGACCGATATCTGGCAAATGTCGATATTATCCGGTGAATGTCTGCATTCACATAGTCGCTTGGTGTATATCCGAAATATTTGCTAAATATCGTTATTTCTCACTTACACCGGCAAATGTCGACATTCAGCATTCACTGATGGTGAAAGTTGAATGAAAATATTTTTGTTACGTTAAGACAAAAAATGCAACTTTTTAAATCATACTTTATAATGTGTCCTCTCTGGCTGTGGCCTCTCCACCTTCTCGGCTTCTCGTTTCGATCCCGCCAGAGCTTATCTGTGCTTGTCGACATACACCGACGATGGTCCGAATGTATAAGAATATAACCAAATATTTGGTCTTTGACGACGTATTTGGTATGCGTCGACATTCACCGGAGAATATTGACATTAAATAATTTCGGTCTTTCACGGTAACATATAGATTCTAGTGCGCTCTGCTTCGCACATTTTGGCATTTTATTCCTTTTGACTTATTCTTTCTTTTGTTTGAGTTTGAAGGCTTGAAGAAGTAGGCTTGAACCTTCTTTAAATTAGGATATTGAGCCCTTGAGAAGTAGGCTTGAACCTTCTTTAAATTAGGATATTGAGCCATTTCGGGAATTTTCACAATATTTCACACACCTAATCACGTTTTCTCACAAATATTAGATATAAATAGATCTCGCGTAGACGAAAAGAATGATACCTCGCGGTACATGCTACCACGTCGTGGTTCCGAGTTATACTTACTATTTTACCGAGCACACCAAGGGCAGATTTCACAAAATTGTGGACCCGCTAGCCACTCACTATTGCGTCATCTGACCTCCAAACGCTTTTTCGGTACTTCTCGGATCTTCCTCTCTTCAATTCAGTAATTACATTTTTGAGCTTTTATAGTTTTCAAATTATCGAAGGAAGTCTGGTGTACACATTTTTGAGGCACCGATTTTTACCGAGGGCCCCAGTGCTGCAACGAAACGATAGACGTATTCTACGTCAAAAAATTAGATTTTTGGCATTATATCCTTTAAAGGGTTAAACCTTTAAGCGGCAGTGGGGAAGTCTGACGTTTAACCTCCTTAAAATGATTAAGATGCGGTATATATTATAGGTATATAAATATTTTCTCATTAGATATCTGATGTCAAAGAGTGCTCTAAATGAGCGGTAAAGGATCCCCCTTCCCTCTAAAGAAATAAACTCAGTTCTGATTGAGTAGTCTGGTTGGTTGTTTTGGGGTTTTATGACGCAAGGGTCGTTTGGTCAAGCTGCGCCAAACACAAAACAACGTCAAGTACAAAATGTCGTGAAAGGGGAAAAAGAGGGATAAGGGAACAGAGTAGTGGGATGATAGCAGAAAAAGATAGCTTGGGTATCCCGGGAGAGCGACCCTCGTAGTCGTCAGTCTGGAGGGTCGAACTACGACTTGTAGATCGGAGAGTTGAGCTAGTCGAGTATTATTTCAAAACGTTGCCACCGCGATGTTGTCAAAAGTGTTCACCGGTCCAAGAAACCAATTTTTTAATTGTATAGTTCAAATCACTGCGAAATGTTCTTCGTATATTTGAATCCATCTAGTTTAGAGCTTTAATACAATACCACGCAGTCGTGTTGTACTAGCGGTTGCCGAGATAGACTGAGTCAAGCGCGGTGGTACACTCAGGAATAATTCGTCGCTTCTGCCGCCCAAAGGGAGAGAATTGCGCAATGCATTGCGCAGTATTCGAATTGGACTCCATGCTGTTTACGAGTAACTAACGGGATTACTGTTCGGCACGTATTTTGTACAATATAACGATTTCAATTGGGACTTATTTTTGTCATAGTCGGTAGACCGTAAATCGTCCCAAACTACACTGGAGGTTAAAACGTAAGGAACAATCACGCTTTCAGCTGCTAATTTGCAATGAAGTGACTTGGATGTGGGAAAACGATATAAAAGGTACATCCAGAGTTACTAAACTTTTGAGTAAAAACAAAACGATAACAAGTACAGAAACGAACAGGGAAAAAAGTATGTGAACTGAAATTGTAACACTGTACTGGGTGCCATGTGACGGAAAGGTAACTGAAAAACTTAAAAAAAAAGAGCAGGCGGTCCTTTGCATTCTGTACGACCATGTCGAACATTGATAGAGGCTTTGTTGCTTTGCACCGGATTTGCATATGGAGAATGAGTTTGTGGATAAGTTCATGTGATAGCAGAACCCATTCTCATGTTAGAGCCTCTGCCGTTACGATTTCAAAATTTGAATATGCACCAGCCTTCTATTGAATATCCCCGGTTATGCAAATCGCCGCAGGCTGTTTCATTTGATTTTGAGTTATAATCTTTAACAATAAAGGTGTTTTATAAGTTTTGCACGCCTAAATATTTGTTATGTGCAAAATTTATTTATATAAGGTTACAGATCTTCACAGCTAAAGTTTTTTTTTCTTCCAGAATTCTCTTTCCTCTTAAATTCCTTTTTGGTGTGGTGGCCTTCAGAGGGTAAGCAAGAATTCGAATATTATAATCAATCCAACAGTCAACCTGACGCAGCTTGTCCGCTTTTGGACCTTGCGCCATAAAACCCCAACATTCAATACAATCTAACAGTCAGACGCATGCAAATTAGAAAAACTGTATCAAAGATATAAACTATGTATTGAAAGAAGACTAGAAGAATTAACGAGACATCCTCAACTGAAAAGAATCTTTTTCAGTTGATGCCTCAGATGACGCCCTTAATGTCAGTTGTTTAACAACGCAACCCTTTGAAAGCCGTCGAGCGACGAGAGCATTATTTCGAAACGGGCCCAAATACTTTTGAGCGAAAGATCCAAAATTTCAGCAGCCCCATCAGTGTCGAGAAAATCCTTTTCTTGGAGTGGCGAAAGAATTCATTGGGTCTGGCGTAAATGACTCTTTGCAACAAATGGGGACACGGTTTCGGAAGTAAATGATCCGCGTTGTATGCCGCTGATGATGGAACTCGCCTTTGGGAAAAGTCGTTCGGAACTTTTCGGTTTTGCTGGTTTTGGAGGTTGCTAATTGCAGGTAAAATAAGTGAAACCCGATACTCTGCGTGCATGAAAGACTCTTTTGGTATAGAAGAATACCGCTCCCCGCCGTTCTTACTATGCTGTTCGAACAATATCTAAACCTCATAAGGCTATCTAGGAAACTGCAGTTTTAGTAGCTAAAAAGTGACATGAAGTTACTTTTTCATATTTGTGGGGTGTTTTTATGTTACGGCACTATTTTGTTCTGGAATAACTTTTGAATAAAACATTTTTAATTAACTTATTTACATATTGTTTGCTTAACGACGACTCGTAGTTTCGAGTGGAGGCATCACTGGGCCAATTTTTTTCGAGGATGCAAATGGAAATGCGGTTACTGCCAATTGTGACCGATACGGTGCGATGTTACAAGATCTCTTTATGCCAGGAATTGATTGACGATTGCAGCACATGTGGTTTCAACAACATGGAGTAACATGCCATGCAGATCGTGCAACGATGCGAATTCTAAAGGACGCATTTCCAGGCCCAATAAAATCTTGTGACGCCAATTGGTCACCTCATTCCCCTGATTGAATTGCGACGCGTTTTGAGTTAAAGTTTGAGGGGAAGAATTCCCCAGTGACAGTATCACTTTTTCAGCTCCTATCAAAGAAACATTTTTGGTACTCACCTAGCCTCATGTACCACCAAAAACAAGAGAAAAATTGTATGACAGTGATAATCAAGGTTTTAGGCTTGAAACTTTCGAATGATATATGGAGAAGTGTTTCATTCATGATTATGAGTATGATTATCCACGATATTGCCTAAAATATTAAGAGTCTGTACATGTATATTAATATTATTTTAATACAAACGTTATGACATGCGTTGAGTCTACAATTAAATCATTTTAATATTAAGATCCGAAGTCTCTTCTTCAAGGCTATAACTAGGATTGACCTACATTTATCGTATCAAAAAAGGAAGAGATTCGTTACATGTTTTCATGATGTTTCTTTAAACTCGAATGGTTTATAATAATAGTTCGAAAAGGCAAATAAATTAGAATTGGAAAGAAATTCGAAAGGGTCATGAAACACGAATGTTCGAAGAAAGTTTAAAATCCAATCTATTATGATTAACCGAGTCGCATCGAAACTAGAAAACTGGAATAATGAGTTACCAGTTATGCGAATTTAAACCGGTAATATAGTATAGATTCTTGAAAATTTGTTTTAGTTAAACATGTACCAGTCTAACCAAATTGACTGCATATTAGGGTAATTCGAAAACGAAGTGTGAGTTTCTCCGGTCAACACACGGAGAAACGTTGGCCGGAAGGAATCGTTGGATCCCCGTGGGATGTTGGTGGGGGTGCCCTTGAACGGTCATCCGGGCAATAAGGAAGGAGAAATGTAAGGAGGAAAAGGGACTGGACCGGCGGATGCAGAAGAGTACGGACGTGCGGGGGTCCTTTCGCTGTTATTGTGCAAGATTTAAGCTGTAAATATACAATGATTAACGGAATGTAAATAAAGTCATTTTATCAAGAACCCATGCAGAAGTGTCTTTGGTAATCTACATATATGGATTGAAAATATATGGAGATTTCCCCACGCGTTAAAAGCGATGTTTTACAATGGCAAAAGATTTCCAATCCGTATATGTAGATTACCAAAGAGAGTGACGCTTCTGCATAGGTTCTTGATAAAATGACTTTATTTACATTCCGTTAGTCTTTGTATATTTACAGCTTAAATCTTGCACAATAACAGCGAAAGGACCCCCGCACGTCCGTATTCTTCTGCATCCGCTGGTCCATTCCTTTTTCCCTTACAGTTCTCCTTCTTTCTTATTGCCCGGATGACCGTTCAAGGGCACCGTCCCTCGGGGATCCAATGGTTCCTTCCGGCCAACGTTCCTCCGTGTGTTGATTGGAGAACCTCACACCAAGCAGCAGATTCTCTTCTTTTATTTTATCCTGATTGGGGAAAATTTGCCCTTGGTACGTATAAGTAATCCTGCAAAATCTTAGTCCTCTCAGTTAACTTCTTGAGCTGCCAATTTTGGCTTGAATATTTGAGGGTTGGTTTGGGGTTTAATGGCGCAAGGGCCATATTTGACCAAGCTACGCCAAACACAAGACTGGCCAAAAGCAAAAAATTTCGCGAAAAAGGGAAAGAGGGATTGGGGAATCGAGTCGTGGGATGGAAGCAGAAAAAGTAGCTTGGGCATCCCGGGAGCGCGGCTCCAATGTTTACTAAAGACAGTAAGCCCCCATGGGAAAGAAAAAGATCACTAGAGTACCTCGGGTCCGTGAAGCTCGTACACACCTAAAGGAGATGTGCCCTTGAGAGCCTTGAATACAGGCGGCCCTCGACTTTCGCACATAATTGGTTCCTGAAAATGTGTGCGAATGTTGAATGTTCGAAAGTAGAGGGGTGTAAAAAAAAACATTAAAAATTGTATTTTAAAATATTTATTTATCAATACATTAAAAATATTTATTTATCAATATACATAATTAAGTTAACGAGGCGTGTTTAAGTGCTTTCAGGTGTTTTCTTTATAAACTTGTTAAGAGTTAGTTGAATACCACCCTTTTTTTTTCTTTTCTTGATAAAGAGTTCTATAACATGCTGTCTTTCTCAATCTCCCTACGTACTTGAGATATACGTTCTCCATTGGGATCACATTCTTCCATGATAGTCAAAAATTTGTCAAGATGCATGAAGGCTTCATTCATATTTTTGATTGTCAAAGTCTTGACGATTTTATCAGCTTCTTCCTCACTTTCATTGTGTATTTCATTCAACTCTTGTTGCTCAATTAAGTATTCATTTGACAGAGGTACTTAGTGAGATTCAATCAACTCATTAACATCTTCGTTGTTGACGTCCACGTTTAGTTCATTCATTAGGCTAACTATTTCATCTGTGATAGTTTCCGGAGTTTCTTCAGAATTTATAAAATCACTCATTATTTGTGGACATAATTGTTTCCGGGAACCTTTCATTGTTGACTCTTATTTCAGCCCGAGTCTCCAACATTGTTTATTGCGTTCCATATCATTAACATCCTTCGTTGTTGACGTCCACGTTTAGTTCATTCATTAGGCTAACTATTTCATCTGTGATAGTTTCCGGAGTTTCTTCAGAATTTATAAAATCACTCATTATTTGTGGGCATAATTGTTTCCGGGAACCTTTCATTGTTGACTCTTATTTCAGCCCGAGTCTCCAACATTGTTTATTGCGTTCCATATCATTAACATCCTTCGTTGTTGACGTCCACGTTTAGTTCATTCATTAGGCTAACTATTTCATCTGTGATAGTTTCCGGAGTTTCTTCAGAATTTATAAAATCACTCATTATTTGTGGGCATAATTGTTTCCGGGAACCTTTCATTGTTGACTCTTATTTCAGCCCGAGTCTCCAACATTGTTTATTGCGTTCCATATCATTAACATCCTTCGTTGTTGACGTCCAAGTTTAGTTCATTCATTAGGCTAACTATTTCATCTGTGATAGTTTCCGGAGTTTCTTCAGAATTTATAAAATCACTCATTATTTGTGGGCATAATTGTTTCCGGGAACCTTTCATTGTTGACTCTTATTTCAGCCCGAGTCTCCAACATTGTTTATTGCGTTCCATATCATTAACATCCTTCGTTGTTGACGTCCAAGTTTAGTTCATTCATTAGGTTAACTATTTCATCTGTGATAGTTTCCGGAGTTTCTTCAGAATTTATAAAATCACTCATTATTTGTGGGCATAATTGTTTCCGGGAACCTTTCATTGTTGACTCTTATTTCAGCCCGAGTCTCCAACATTGTTTATTGCGTTCCATATCATTAACATCCTTCGTTGTTGACGTCCACGTTTAGTTCATTCATTAGGCTAACTATTTCATCTGTGATAGTTTCCGGAGTTTCTTCAGAATTTATAAAATCACTCATTATTTGTGGGCATAATTGTTTCCGGGAACCTTTCATTGTTGACTCTTATTTCAGCCCGAGTCTCCAACATTGTTTATTGCGTTCCATATCATTAACATCCTTCGTTGTTGACGTCCAAGTTTAGTTCATTCGTTAGGCTAACTATTTCATCTGTGATAGTTTCCGGAGTTTCTTCAGAATTTATAAAATCACTCATTATTTGTGGGCATAATTGTTTCCAGGAACCTTTCATTGTTGACTCTTATTTCAGCCCGAGTCTCCAACATTGTTTATTGCGTTCCATATCATTAACATCCTTCGTTGTTGACGTCCAAGTTTAGTTCATTCATTAGGCTAACTATTTCATCTGTGATAGTTTCCGGAGTTTCTTCAGAATTTATAAAATCACTCATTATTTGTGGGCATAATTGTTTCCGGGAACCTTTCATTGTTGACTCTTATTTCAGCCCGAGTCTCCAACATTGTTTATTGCGTTCCATATCATTAACATCCTTCGTTGTTGACGTCCAAGTTTAGTTCATTCATTAGGCTAACTATTTCATCTGTGATAGTTTCCGGAGTTTCTTCAGAATTTATAAAATCACTCATTATTTGTGGGCATAATTGTTTCCGGGAACCTTTCATTGTTGACTCTTATTTCAGCCCGAGTCTCCAACATTGTTTATTGCGTTCCATATCATTAACATCCTTCGTTGTTGACGTCCAAGTTTAGTTCATTCGTTAGGCTAACTATTTCATCTGTGATAGTTTCCGGAGTTTCTTCAGAATTTATAAAATCACTCATTATTTGTGGGCATAATTGTTTCCGGGAACCTTTCATTGTTGACTCTTATTTCAGCCCGAGTCTCCAACATTGTTTATTGCGTTCCATATCATTAACATCCTTCGTTGTTGACGTCCAAGTTTAGTTCATTCATTAGGTTAACTATTTCATCTGTGATAGTTTCCGGAGTTTCTTCAGAATTTATAAAATCACTCATTATTTGTGGGCATAATTGTTTCCGGGAACCTTTCATTGTTGACTCTTATTTCAGCCCGAGTCTCCAACATTGTTTATTGCGTTCCATATCATTAACATCCTTCGTTGTTGACGTCCAAGTTTAGTTCATTCATTAGGCTAACTATTTCATCTGTGATAGTTTCCGGAGTTTCTTCAGAATTTATAAAATCACTCATTATTTGTGGGCATAATTGTTTCCGGGAACCTTTCATTGTTGACTCTTATTTCAGTCCGAGTCTCCAACATTGTTTATTGCGTTCCATATCATTAACATCCTTCGTTGTTGACGTCCAAGTTTAGTTCATTCGTTAGGCTAACTATTTCATCTGTGATAGTTTCCGGAGTTTCTTCAGAATTTATAAAATCACTCATTATTTGTGGGCATAATTGTTTCCGGGAACCTTTCATTGTTGACTCTTATTTCAGCCCGAGTCTCCAACATTGTTTATTGCGTTCCATATCATTAACATCCTTCGTTGTTGACGTCCAAGTTTAGTTCATTCATTAGGCTAACTATTTCATCTGTGATAGTTTCCGGAGTTTCTTCAGAATTTATAAAATCACTCATTATTTGTGGGCATAATTGTTTCCGGGAACCTTTCATTGTTGACTCTTATTTCAGCCCGAGTCTCCAACATTGTTTATTGCGTTCCATATCATTAACATCCTTCGTTGTTGACGTCCAAGTTTAGTTCATTCATTAGGCTAACTATTTCATCTGTGATAGTTTCCGGAGTTTCTTCAGAATTTATAAAATCACTCATTATTTGTGGGCATAATTGTTTCCGGGAACCTTTCATTGTTGACTCTTATTTCAGCCCGAGTCTCCAACATTGTTTATTGCGTTCCATATCATTAACATCCTTCGTTGTTGACGTCCAAGTTTAGTTCATTCGTTAGGCTAACTATTTCATCTGTGATAGTTTCCGGAGTTTCTTCAGAATTTATAAAATCACTCATTATTTGTGGGCATAATTGTTTCCGGGAACCTTTCATTGTTGACTCTTATTTCAGCCCGAGTCTCCAACATTGTTTATTGCGTTCCATATCATTAACATCCTTCGTTGTTGACGTCCAAGTTTAGTTCATTCATTAGGTTAACTATTTCATCTGTGATAGTTTCCGGAGTTTCTTCAGAATTTATAAAATCACTCATTATTTGTGGGCATAATTGTTTCCGGGAACCTTTCATTGTTGACTCTTATTTCAGCCCGAGTCTCCAACATTGTTTATTGCGTTCCATATCATTAACATCCTTCGTTGTTGACGTCCAAGTTTAGTTCATTCATTAGGCTAACTATTTCATCTGTGATAGTTTCCGGAGTTTCTTCAGAATTTATAAAATCACTCATTATTTGTGGGCATAATTGTTTCCGGGAACCTTTCATTGTTGACTCTTATTTCAGCCCGAGTCTCCAACATTGTTTATTGCGTTCCATATCATTAACATCCTTCGTTGTTGACGTCCAAGTTTAGTTCATTCGTTAGGCTAACTATTTCATCTGTGATAGTTTCCGGAGTTTCTTCAGAATTTATAAAATCACTCATTATTTGTGGGCATAATTGTTTCCGGGAACCTTTCATTGTTGACTCTTATTTCAGCCCGAGTCTCCAACATTGTTTATTGCGTTCCATATCATTAACATCCTTCGTTGTTGACGTCCAAGTTTAGTTCATTCATTAGGTTAACTATTTCATCTGTGATAGTTTCCGGAGTTTCTTCAGAATTTATAAAATCACTCATTATTTGTGGGCATAATTGTTTCCGGGAACCTTTCATTGTTGACTCTTATTTCAGCCCGAGTCTCCAACATTGTTTATTGCGTTCCATATCATTAACATCCTTCGTTGTTGACGTCCAAGTTTAGTTCATTCATTAGGCTAACTATTTCATCTGTGATAGTTTCCGGAGTTTCTTCAGAATTTATAAAATCACTCATTATTTGTGGGCATAATTGTTTCCGGGAACCTTTCATTGTTGACTCTTATTTCAGCCCGAGTCTCCAACATTGTTTATTGCGTTCCATATCATTAACATCCTTCGTTGTTGACGTCCAAGTTTAGTTCATTCGTTAGGCTAACTATTTCATCTGTGATAGTTTCCGGAGTTTCTTCAGAATTTATAAAATCACTCATTATTTGTGGGCATAATTGTTTCCGGGAACCTTTCATTGTTGACTCTTATTTCAGCCCACGAGTCTCCAACATTGTTTATTGCGTTCCATATATTATAGTTCTTCCAAAAATCTCTTAATGTATGCCCACCTTCCCTGCCAGTTGCCTTGATGGCCTGATTCATTATTGTCCTCATATAATATCGTTTAAACGTAGCTATCACTGTTTGGTCCATGGGCTGTATGAGGCAAGTAGTACTGAGAGGAAGAAACACAACATTGATTTCCGGGTATAAATTCTGCAGATTTTGGGTGTCCTGGAGCATTGTCTCAGATTAATGATGCTTTAAATTGCAACTTTTTATCTTTACAATATTACTTAATTGCCGGCACGAAATGAAAAGTGAACCAATCTTTAAATTTTAACAAATAAATTGGCAAAACATACAACGCATCGACGCGCGCCCTAACGCAAGACTAAACCTGTTTAATACACTGTATGTATTTGACATTCGACCCCCGCCACCGCGGCTCGGAACCCTAGTGACGTCACAACGATTCCGAGAAGTCCGCTACTCTAGGCGGCAATGTGTGAGTGAGCGCGAGCTACCGCGCTCCGTGGGTACGACTGCATGGAAGCTAACAATTTTTGCATTATCGACAAAAATCTTTAAAAAATTGAATTTTTAAAAATGTACGAAATAGCGAATTGTGCGAAAGTCGAGGGCCGCCTGTATTTAAACATAAATGTGACGCAGTGAAGCCTCAAAGTCAAGCCTTTTTTTCGTTGTTTTCAAGTTTAATGAATTGTGGGTAAAGGAGGGAGGAGCCTGACTTTCATTGGTCATTTCTGACTTTTGGGTGGTCTTTTAAGGGGTAATTTGCACACATTCGCGTCAAAACAAGGAGGAAAACTACCAAGCAACCAACCTGACTTGACTTGCTGTTACAGTGCCCATAAAGTTAATCGTATTTCAAGTGGTTCGTGAAGTAAACCAGGTTATAAAAACGTGTCTTTTCTTTCAACCCGAAGTAAGGAGATTAAAAGGGTTAGACTAAAAAGTCAATACAATAAAAAATGGGCTTACATGCATTGCTTAGATGCAAAGTGAAAAACTACCAAGTAGCAATTTTTTATAGTTCCGGAAAACATTTATCAAAAATTTTGCGGCCACGATACTTTTAATCAAACCTCGTATATTTTAAAAATTTACTGTTGTTATTGGCAGCAAAAGTTGTTGTTTTTTAATTATATTTATGAGTAGATATCTCCTTTTTTTTATTCGTTTTTTTTTTGGGGGGGGGAGAGAGATATATCCGCTTTCTCTTTCAAATTTATTCATGACTAAAGGTATACATTATCATGGTACTCGGGTCTGTGAAATGCGTGGAAAGTTTCTGTTTATTTGAAATTCAATGTAGAAGATTCTGTTAGGATAGAAAAATAATTTATCAATTACATTTCCCACCAAATAAAAGAAGTCGGGCATGTCTCTTTTTGTCATATTTCACGCTCATTCAAGGATTACAAAAGTACCGGATTCAAAGATCACAAAATACATAATTAAACACAATGAATTTTTCTCCCGCCAGAGATTTTAAATAGCGAGAAGGGAATCAAACTTACCGGGATCATCACGAGGTAACGTTAGTGGCGACATCTGGTGGGCAAAGATGCCACATCCTGTAAGAGATCATACTTGATATTATTTCATAATTTTTAATACTTTGCTTTAAGATACATACATTAACAAAATATAACCATTTATCCAGAAATAAAATATAAACATAAAAATTTAACAAAGTGCAGAAATAGTTGTTCAAGAATAAATCAATATAAAAATAAATACTTTCCAAAAATTGATGCAGGACAATTCAATAAATTTTAATTAAAATACATTAATTAGAGAAAAAAGTTTTAAAAAATGCTACACCAATAACCCTTAAACACATATTTTTGTCTGTTTCAAAACAAAGAGCACTGTAAAATGCTTTTTAGATTAATTGAATGTTTTTATTTAAAAAATAATTCAAAGCTAAGTATGTATAAACTCTGGACGGGATTTTTGCAGTCACTGAAATAATTCAAAAGTTTACCAAAACTAAGAATTGACCCACTTAAAAATACTTTTGAGAAGTCAGATCAATTACTAATTACTATTTTACAGAATATATGCTGATAGGTATTAATGTTAAAAAAGTACCTTCTACTTTCATTTTTGCTGCTGTATGAGATTTATCATTGGTAATTTTTATTCCACTCATTAAATGAAGCTTACTCCGGTCTCCAAGGTCATTCCCCCCCCCCACCCTTTTTCCAATACATTAAAAAAATTCTCTAAAGAAATGATTTCTCGAACTAAATTTTAATTGATTATTGATTATACATATTAATTTTCATATTAATATTAATTTTTCAATGTCTTGCTGCATAATTCTCAATGATTTTGTTTCCTCATGTGAATTTTAAGAATATTAGAAAAAGCGCAAAAAATATTATGAAAGTGGCATTATTAGCAACGTGCTCATTTTTAGGTCGCATACCGAAATTTTGATGAATTAATTCAGTGATCATGAGAACATTTAATGAATGAACATTTAATGATGGATGATGAATAGTTAATATTTTTTGTCTAAAATGCGATAGTATTCCCAATATGGAAATATCTCCAATCTAATAATTTTCTAATGACAATTAATATTTCGACTCGATTTATTTGTAGATATTCGGATACATTAGTTTGTATAATTATTTTGATTAAGATATCGATAAATAGGTCCTATACAGACCAAATAAAAATGCATAGTAATTCATGTAACAAGGAAAAATTCATTTCCACTTCATACCAAAAATGAACCCCCAAATCGTTTTAAAAAGTATTAAATCCCCAAACTAAAAATCAATGTAAAAACGAGCGTTTCAATGAAAAAATTTTTTTATTTATGAGCGTCTCAAAATCTTTGAAGAGATACTGTAATATTTCATTTTTTTATAAATGTATATTTATTTAACTATTACTCGTCGGCTTAGAATGAAAAAACCCTACGTCGAAAAACAAGAGTTCTGAGAAATTGAAGGGGAGGGGCTACTACTACTCCCTAAGAAAGGGGCCACAGTGGCTCAGTGGGTTTGCTCACTGCGCTAGCAACCTGTGATTGTAGGCGACGCTGTTTCGATTTCTCCCTGAGTATATTTCTCTTTTGCGTCAGAACTTTCATTATATGTTTTCCCGTTACTCGACGATGTCTGCCTTGTGTTTGGCGCAGCTTGGCCAACCAATCAACCCTAAGAAGAAATCTAATCTGCATGCAAAGAAAATAAGACCAGTATGGTTTAAAAAAGCTAAAAAAAACCCGCATATCTTGAAATTTTTGACTGAGTGTTTACTTGTAAGCCGACAAATCACAATTGATTTCCACATCGAAATATGGATCCCGAATTTCACTCTGAATAAATTAAAAGAGGTTGAGAATAACTGCAAGTAAAACATGGGAATAAGCTATAATATACAGCTCCAGTCAAATTTGTGAAGAATCTAGTTATTCGGTTGTCGTTCTCATTCAACTTTCAATGGATATAAAATGTGTTCATTATTAACCAATAAAAATTAAAGGATGTTTCCTGCGATTTATTTATTATTTACAAAATTCTTTATTGAGGAGTTATAATATTATAAACCTACAATATATATAATATTTTAGCTTTATTTTATTGCATTTCAGACAACTAGCTGATCAGCGCATAGCATTTCTTAATTGTTCATATCTAGTGATTTCCGCGTCTTAGTTACATTTCAGAAGTTAACCATTTACAATGAGTATAGGCCTCGATGTACGCATTTCAGGCCTCCAAATGAAATTAAATTAATCGAAAATGTAAAGCAGCATTTCTTGTATTTGCAAGTCTTACTTATTTTTACTTCCAAGGCAGTGCATGGCAAAACGTGCACACCTCAGTCATCCTACCGTAATTCACTTCTGAACGTCCACTTTAATTGCATCCCTTTCACTTGTTCCATGGCGATTCGGTATTTTTTGACGTTTAAGTATATTTACGTTTTCACTCATTTTCTCATCTACTTATTTCTATCTTCCAGGTTTCTCATTGCCTTGTGTAATCAGACTGCTGTAGCTCAAATCGAGCATATTTAAACGAAGCGGCAAAATCCCGTAGTGGTTGAGATCTTAGACCATAAAATCCCAAATCCACTCCCGTAGTGGTTGATTTTACATTATTCGTTTGTTGCCATTGGTCAATATACTGTCGATTTCTGTGCCACGTACGTTAGTAAAACATAAATAGACTAGCAGATCCATGCATAGCAAGTGCGCTATTGTTTCTTAATTGATTATATCTATTGCAACAGAATCATTACTCATATTTTAAGCCTTATTTAAATCCATTTAAATGAATACAAGCATCGCTAAACGCAATTTACGCCTCCAAATGAAATAAAAATTAATCAAAAAATTTAAGCACATTTTGTACTTCTTATTAGTCTCACTTATTCTTATTTCCAGTCCATAGTTTAAAAGTTCACACCTCAGACATGTCACAACAATTAGCTTCTGAATATCCACTTCAAGTGCATCCCAGTCACAAAAGGAAATTCGGTATGTTTTAATTTATCTAAACCTAGTTTCACGTTCGCTTGCATTTTCTTTTCTGCGCTGATTTCTATTTTACCAGATTTCGCATTGCCTTCTGTCCATAAGACTGCTGGAGAATTAATTTCATTAGAGCGGAGAGTTCTTCCGTAGAGTTTTAGAAATACCATGCAGCTCCGGTAGAAGACAACCACCGGAAGAGTTAAGCAGCAAAATCCCGCAGTGTTTGATTTTACATTGTTTATATCCGTTTGTTGCCATTCGTCAATATAAAAATTCTGTCGATTTAGTGACATATGTTATTTAGTGACATATGTTATGCCACATATGTTTTAGTGACATAAAAATATTGTCTTCGATCAGCACGGATTGTCGTTTAAAGCAAGCCTACCGTATAAGCTTTACCTTTATCCATTAACGTTGAAACAAAAGGGTTAACAAATCAAACAAGGCCGTAAATGCACACGCGGTCCATCCACTCAAAATAAATTTATTCCACCACCTCAACATACACACACGTGCGTTCTTAAAACAAGTTATGTTTTCCATCAAATCCGATTCAGCGGTCTCGGCTACTGGGAAAGCGGACTCCATCCAAACAAGCCCAGCTGAAACAACACGCGTGAGACAACAACGCTGGAATTTCGTATAATTAAATCAAGCGTAAAAGCTGGCCTTGGTAATAGAGATGATGGGTGCGTACCTGGCGTAACTTTTCCGAGAAATTTTCTCCTGTCAGGAATATTACGTCGCTGACAAGAAAAGAAAGAGTCGTCTCCTTTTCTAATGGAGATCAGGTGTCTTCACACCGCGAGTTCCAGATTTAGTTGACATCCAAAGAATATACTGCCGCTGAAATGACAGCCACCTGATATTTGCCAGCTTTCTGCGAGGTTGGGTAGTTTCTCGCCTTGGGTTCCATGTGTGCAAAAATGAAGACTCCGCTGATGTGTCTTATTAATAAATAGATTGACATTTCTGCAGAGCAGCAATTTTCAACTGGTGCGCTTGCAAGGATGGGACTGCCTTAAGAAATGTGAAATTGTCTAAATTGTAAAAGATTTATTTCTTTTCGACGGTTTAGTTTTGAGCTTTTGACAAGTGTGTTCACAAATAATTTCAAGTACCGTCAACTGAGGTGAATTTGCCCACATTTGGAGTCTAAAAATCGTGGACTTTCAGGTTGATTTTTTCAGAACTTTTTTCATTATATGGCTTAGTGTTTGAAGAGTTGATTCAGTATACATTTATTTTCCTCAAACTCCCTCCAGTTGAAAATTCAAAAACTGGGAGGATAGTTATCAAGCAAATAGTCTAGCAAACTGCCCAGTTTGTTTTTATCTGTTTAATTCGGTTGTCCTCTGTTCAATTTCGCTATAATTGAAGAAAAACATAAATAAAACTTTTTTAATATTAGGTGTATATTGCTCAATGGATAGCAAAATTCAAACTAACTCAAATATTTATTTAAACTCAAGAAGCGAGAAAGGAACTTGGAAGAGTTTACAAATCATTTTTAAAATGGTAAATACCTCTTGTTCCCTCAGGCCGGGAAGGTATATATGTTACCGTGAAAGACCGAAATTGGAGAATGTCGATTTTCACCGGTGAATGTCGACACATACCAAATACGTCGGTGAAAGATCGAATATTTCATTACATTTTTGTACATTCGGACCCTCACCGGTGTATGTCGACAAACATAGATATGCTCTGGTGGAGGTCGAAAAGAGAGGAGCCGAGGTTTTTTTTCCGATACCCTAATTTATACTGAATGGATACTGCAGTGAATCGTGATCTTTTTCTTGAAAAGTTAAATGCAATAATTGCGGGTAAACGAGAAGACAATTGTTTTTATTTTTCTCAAGAAAAGTACTCTAAAATACTTTCTGAAATGTTACGAACCTCACAAAAACAATTTCCTCCTGCTCAAATTGGTGATACTGTACGAATACAAGTCCCTGATGTCGACCGTGGTCGTACAGATAGCCGAAATGTGTTAGCGGTTGTTGTTGGAATAGAAGACTCCGACTTCTATAAACTGGCAAATAAAAATGGTACCCTCAAGCAGCTTTACACACGTAATCAGTTCGTAATTTGTAAAGAAAAGTTACTTTCCATAGATGAGATTTCTTTTCAAGAAATGTCGCTGAGAAGCAGCTGCAGCTAATTCGAGAAGCGGGGGGCAAGGCTATACACGCTGTCATTGCAAAAGGAAGTGTTCCACAAATAAATGCAGTTGTAAAAGCAAGGGACTCTTGTGCAATTCAAAGTGTCATAATAGTTTAAGTTGTTGCAATAAATAAGATTTTAATCACATAATTAAGTAAGTTTTTTATTACTATTATTTTCTTTTCTCATTTAGAATGTACTGTATAATTAAGTAAGTTTTTAATTTCTATTATTTTCTTTTCTCATTTAGAATGTACTGTTTGTTTTAAGTTCTTGGTCACTCCTCTCAGAAAGAGAGGCGAAAAAGTTACATCACCCTTGTGACGTTTTATCGCGACTGAAATACGAAGAAAATATAAATCTCCGACATGTTCAACATTCACCATTAGTGCATGGTGAATGTCGACATTTGCCGGTGTAAGTCAGAAATAAGGATATTTAGCAAATATTTCGGGCATACACCAAGCGACTATGTGAATGTTGACATTCAATGGTGAAAGTGGACATTCTCCAGATTTCGGTCTTTCACTGTAACATACACTATATCAGGTGTGGGGATACATGATTCGTCAGCTCTATCTGGAAACCTGAACGATTTTTCTTTACCATTTAATCTCAAGCACGAAATTTTTACATCAACATCTACACATACATTAATTACTTGTGCCCTATGTTTAAAATTTTTGACCCAAAATATCTTAAGATCACAAAATCTTCAATTTTGAGTGCCTTTGGCGGCACATTCTTGACTCTTGTGGTGTCATCCTGTTCATCAAAGTTCTCTTCTCAAACAGAAAATCTTCAGAACTGGTGTAAAGTGCACTGAACAGTCATCTTCGTCACTGCTTTCTTTTAGTGTCAATACTCTGTGCGGTAAAAAGACCTGGAACAGAATCGTAAGAATTGTTTGGGTCTAGATGTGTATCATAGATGAATTAGTTTGCATGAACCAGTATTTTTCTTCGTAGTAATTTGACGGTTGGTTGGGTTGGGTTTTATGGCGCAAGGGCCATGTTTGGCCACGCTCTAACGGTGAACTCAAGTCCTCAACATTCTGGTATATATAAAAGAAGCATGTTGTTCACTCTTCCATGAGCTTGTTTATTGTGAAACCTGGGATTCGCTGCAAGATTGCATTTCTATCGAGAGAGACAATCCTACACTTCCTTAAACCTGAACGTACCCATATAGTGGAATAAGATTAATACAAAACCCAAAACATGGTTACCATTGCCACTATAGTCTCGTAGCCAGTCACCCCAAAAAGTTTCTAAATTACGGGAGTAACATAGCACAGGGCCATATTTTTTCTAATGTGATTTTAAAAACAGCTATTTACTTTTTAACGTCATAATATGTCTCTCTGAACAAAGATATATCCAACTAATCTCTCCGAACAATATGTTAAGCTGTGCAGATGAAAGTTTGAGGTACTTTTAATCTCTTGATTAGTAATTGCATCAAAAATCAGCTGGAGACTGACAACATAGACGCAAGGCATTACTTTAGAATAGGTTGTCTATATTCCAGAGAATTACGAAGACACATAATGTGACCTCTAGCTGTCACTTTCATAACTACTTTTCATCCCTGAATCTTTTTTTAACTGAGCAAAGGCACCCACTTGACGATAATACACGTATTTTTGATACCCGTTGTTTTTCGTTCTGTAAATAAATTGAACATTTCCATCATGGCACTACAAGGGCGGACTTGTGAATCACTTGGCGTTACTGTGGTGCACCACGTGGGGTGGGTTCACGTTACACCTCACATTCTAGGCACAACCTGTTTATAAGGAGGCTAATCATATAAATGTCGATTAATATTTTTATTACAAGGTTCATAAATAATTTTTTAAAGCCACTTACAAGCAAAAGGAAAGTTTTTTAATCTTTATCTTTTTAATCTTTTTTAAGTTTTATATATATATATATATATATATATATATATATAATTTATTTATTTATCTATTTATTTTGCCAATATGATAAAAAATAGGTATGTATATGTATATGTATATATATATATATGTATATATATATATGTATATATATATATATATGTATATATATATATATGTATATATATATATATATATATACATATACATATATATATATATATATATATAGAATAAGGTTGAAAATCACTGCTGTAAAGGACTGACATACTCTCCTGAGTTCCACGACGTCTGATTTATATACCTGTACATGATAAATTAGGGAGGAAGGTAGGTAGATAATTAATTAACATCGCACTAGAGCAACACAACGGGCTATTGGCGAAGGTCCGGGATCAATCCCGAATGGAAAAATCCGAGGACAACACCACGTAATTTTGAACCACGGTCAGATGACGAAGCAACACCTAAACAGCTGCACCACTCTCCAAACTTCCACACAACGCCAACTTGAAGACATTTGAGGCCACGACAGATTTAACGTGCGCCAGCCCCCGTGTAGATGACGGTATTTGGTTTCTAACTCGCAACCCTCCGGTTGCTAATCCGTTAATCTTCCAACTGGACTACCGCGCCCCTGAATTAGGGAGTGATAAGTCTACAAAATATTCCGTGAATCTATATTAAAGTATAAACTATTTTAAACAACATTTTCAAATTTAAATTTAAAATACCTTGAATGAGTTACTAGCTAAGCTAATAAAATATTTTGCAATTATAACTTCGATAACGTACCACACAATATTTGGAGGGTGGTTGCTAATTCATTTTAAACACCAAATGTTGAGGAAGGTGGTCTATTTCTTCCAATGGCTTAGTACAATGCTCAAGCAAATCTAAAGTAGATTAGATGTAGGCATAACCAGAACTTGCTGTTGTCCTTACTTAGTACGCAGGTTGAAAGTACAAGAGAATCACACACACACACACATTGTAAAACCACTGCTTCCAAATGACATAGATAAGTGAGAATCTTACAGAAGATAAGACATAGTCAAAGTGTTGTAAGTAGCTTCAATTGACACAAAGAGGTGATACGTGATTAAAATGTTTGAGGAAGTTCCTTGTCTTTAAGTTCTTAGGTGTTCCAAAACGTTGGACAACTCAAGCAAGTTCAATTAGTAATCGTAGGAACACACATACTTTTCTATAAATAATTTATCAGTTTTCTTTTATCATCCCATTGTAAAATATGTTCAATTTATAAAAGTTCTTTCGAATTCCATGACCATTTGTAACACAAATATAACAAACTTTCCCACAATGAAAAAACATCTAACGTGAAAAAGAATAGAAGGAATTTAAATTATTATTGAGCAAGTTGGTTGGTTGGGTTAATTTTTATGGCGCAAGGGTCATATTTGTCCAAGCTGCGTCAAGCGCAAGACAGTGTCAGGTTAATGGACATACACACAAAAGGAAAGTTTTACTGTCACAGAAGAAATGGTATGTATTGAACTTTGCAATTCGCAGGTTACTGAGCCGTGGTGGCCCCTGATTAAATTGATATACCTGCCTGCCAAGAGTGTAGTACGTTATTCAATGCAGTAAGTCGTACAATTCATCAAATCGTATTGTATATGGTTTTTGATTGTGTCAACTTTCCAAAATGTTATTGGATGATTTGTCTCTCAACAGTTTTTTACACAGAACAACGAAAAAACTAAGACCTACGGCTTAGAGTAGATTCTGGATCACAACTAATATCCATATGCCAAGACCGGGATTCGAAGAGCCTGTTGAAGGGACAGAGCGCCAAGTTCTTGAAAACTACGAAGTCGTCCTAAAATGTTGCTAGCATCAGTTTTACAATTGATCGATGATTCTGAAATGTTGTATAGCAATGAAATACCACATCGACTTAAATTATAAGATTTCGTTGTGATAAAACAAAACATGAACTTCTTGCAGGCAATTGTTGGCAGCCGGATATGCATTCTAAAATAGAGCATAAAAAATGCCATAGAAATACCATAAGTGTCGAATTCCCAGAAAAGTTTCATGTTTTAAACATGGTTCCAACGCTTTTTGGAAAATAAATCCAATTTTTTAGCTTTTCAGTAAGTTTATCCAGAAGCTATCACAAAATAATTGAAACCGCAGCAAAAAAAAACTGTCTATTCATCAAAAGATTATATTTTTCGTTTGAAAATCTAGCCGTTTTGAAACATTCATTTTTTTCACTGGAAATTTCTATTTGTTGTCATAATTTAGCTATTAATCATCACATTAATTTTCTGCCAAAAGTAGTGACATCACAGAATATATCAATCTAAAAATGCCAAGAAAAAATAGGCGCCTACCTTCTTGACTCTGAAGCAATCATAAATTCATAGGCACATTTTGAGCTACTTTTTGTACTGGTTTCAGTTCAGTTTTATTTCTAATAGATTTTAAAACCGATTTTGAAACTTTTAGCTATTTTCTTACACAGTAAATAATCAAAATTGAAATAAAAAATTCCAGGAGCATATTCGTTTCCTAGAATCCTTAATTAAATTCAGTTTTCCAGTGTCTTGAAAAAATTCATTTCATAGTTTTGAAGTATTCCCAGGACTCAATTTAAAAATTATCCCATCTATAAAGAATAAAATGTAAATTACGTAGGATATAGTCCAGTTTTCTTTTTCAGTTTAAAAAGTTCCCAATATCTCAACACATTAAATAGGTAGTAAACAAGCTCTGACAGACCAGTTTGACGAACACACGATACCAACAGATTATTATTCAAGAAGCACGCTTATTTTAAGAAGCTCAACACACTTTTACTTCACGAATGAAGCCCAAGAGAAGAAAAGGAAGGTTGAGAGTCTGTCACGTCTGGTAAGAGTCAAGTTATTTACCACAAGCATCACATACTCAGATTAGTGTGATTTTTATCCCGGAGCAATAAAAGTACAGATACTGTGAAAAACGTGATATTTCTCTTCACGGTAAAAAGAAAAGGAAAATTTGCTGGAAATCTGCTGGAAGCACACTGACCGATGTACGTGAACTGCAGAATTATTTACAAATCTTATCTTGTTTAATGTTTCTTAACCTAAGATTAAGCTCTCGAGTCGCATGACTTGACTTCGGTTCTTACGACAGATACGTCAAGTGAAATGTAGCTAATTGTTGCAGATGTGGGTAAAAATGAAAGAGACGACATACCGTGTGCAATTCTATGCTCGCTGCTCTCTTTTTAAGTGTAGCAGCATGTCATGAATACGCAATGTTTTGTATGTGACAGGAGTGTGAGCAGAGTTCTGATCGCGCAGCAGACAGATATATTTAATGCATTATAAATCACTAAACAGTATTAGTTTACTTTACATACTGTCATCAGTTATAGAATACAGTTTTTATCAACTACTCAGATCTTAACCTTTATATCATTGGTTGGTTTCTATGGTGCAAAGGCCCGATCTGGCTAAACTGTGCGGAGTAATGTTTTTCCGTCAAGTAAATGGACATACACTCAAGATAAGTTTTACTGACACAGGAGAGAAATACAAGCAAGATAGTTTACAGGAAGCGAGCTTGCGCCGTCTACAACTCACAGGTTTCTAGCGTGGTGTGCAAGCCCATTGAGTGTCTGCGGCAACTTTAGTTCTTGTAAATACATGTTCAGTAATCTTATGCGAAAGAGTCCATCCCAACAAATTTTGACCAATCAAAACAAACTAATTGCATTGTTCCTTTAACGTTCGAATATGAGAAAATAATTATATTTACTCACATTTTATCCTATTGCCTTTAATCCTTCA
Organism: Meta bourneti; assembly: GCA_933210815.1. Taxonomy (NCBI): domain Eukaryota; kingdom Metazoa; phylum Arthropoda; class Arachnida; order Araneae; family Tetragnathidae; genus Meta; species Meta bourneti. Next base: position 70,460,900 of record OW119929.1, on the reverse strand, counting down.
AGAGACACCAAAACCTAATTCCATTTACATATGGTGTTTAAGAAGTGAGCTGCCTTGCTGATTTAACTGAATTAAAAAATTGGGGTGTTTACGGGGACACAAACGTAATCGTTTAAGACGGGGATCCGTCTTTGTGTTATTACAGGAAGGGTAAGATGTTAATGAATAGTTTTGGTGGTTGTAAGTGAAGTATAATTTTATTTATCAAAGGCCGATGATAGAAATAAGATACATATGGCATAGTATTTACATCGATGTTTCTTACAAAGGTTAAATCTATACAAGTGTTCCCCAGAGTAGTGGGCGATGTAAAAAAGTACTTTAAGTTGCATAGTGTCTAAGCGATTGTTTTGAGAAACACCGATATTAAAATCGACGGTACGCATACTGGGTATATTGGTATCTGGAATTGGTACGAACATTTATTACTCGAACAGCTAATACCAGTTTCCTTCATAACGCAAGCGCCTTATTTGCATAAATTGCAATCTCAGCAAGATTTATCGTTCATTTATAGAATCCAGTGGAGGCAATCCATCGGGCTTTGGAGGACAATCAAATCCATTTGACTTGGACAAAGCCGGTATCTTATTAACATTTAACGATTGGCGACAAGTGTTACATAATTGAAACGACTTGATATGTTCATTTGGAAATTTTTTTAACAGAATGTTTATACGAGATACTAACTGGCTTCAAAAATCTCTCTTAAACTATAAGCGTTCATAAACATCACAAACGTAACAGAACTTATTCTCGACAAACACCGATTCGTAATGGACATTGGACCACTGCCATCTCTTTACAAACTCTTTAGAACGAACAGCGATTGTAATATATTGTCGTTTCTTCTCATTTCATCGTTTAATGTTTCAAAATTATCACATTCCAAGTCAATGTCCATCGTCTCAGGCGGCGGGGCACTAGAAGTACTGCGACGGTTTGAATCACTCGAATTTCTTACGCTCCCTGCATCGTTCGGCATTAGTCAATTTGGGCTTTTATGATTTCTTTTGAATTTTTCTTTCCACTGATATTGTACGTTTTTTACATTTATGTTCATATTTCCTTAGCTTTTTTCGACATTATACAAATTTTCTTTGATTCGGCACACTTATCGGCTAAATAATATTGTAGATCCTGTTATTCTCTACAAATCTATACCGATTTCAATGTTCTATCTCTTCGCAAGCTAGAGTCACATTTCCCCAAAAAAAAAGCCTTCGTAAAAAACTTGGGAAGCTTGCCCGCATTTATGTGTCGTCTTGAAGAACCAGGAAACTTCAAGCAGCCCGGAGTCCGCTCATACCAGATTCAAACACTTAACCAAGCGCTCTCAATCTACCGGTTTTGTAAAAGTGACATATGCCTTTAGTCCCTTGGCCACTGGTGAGCAATTTCAGAATTTTAATCCTGAAATAACCAACTACTAAAAACAAACATTAATAACACAATAAACAAATACTTTTTTTTTATCGAAATTAGCTATTGGGATATTTATGCCAATTCTAAACTAGAGTCCCTGAACCATTGGGTCGTCATCAAAATATTGCCGATTTTTCATGTTGACGAGATCAAGATACGGTCAGTTTTCTTCTAATGACGAGATATTTCATTCATCCCAATCTGGTCAGTTTGTTCCAATGACGAGATACCTCGTTGAGACAACCACCGGGTGGGTTCAGCAGGATGGGTTGCCACACTGATTTTCAGAGCTCTTTTCGCAGTCTTATTGTATCTCAAATAATTAGCTACAACAGATTTGATTTGAGGTTTTTCTCAGTTGGTTGAAAATTGAATTTACGTCACACTGGACCAACACAACGGGCTATTGGCCATAGTCCGGGATCAATCCCGAAAAAAAAAGATCCGATGATAACGCCTCGTAAATTTGAACCACAGTCAGATGATGAGGTCAGAATCTGAGCTGGTTCTCCACTCTCCAAACTTCCATACCACTCCAATTAGAGGACATTTGAGGCGTGCACCAGTCCCCACGTACACGATGGTCCTTGGTTGGATCGAGTTTCGAACTCACAACCCTCCGATTGCTAATCCTTGACTCTACCAACTGGGTTACCGCGACTTCGAGAAGTTTTCTTTAGGATGTATGATTCTGGGAAAATGGTATCAGTGTGAATTTTTAAATGTAGTTAATAAAGTGTAATAAGATACATTTTCTACAAAATTATAAATATGATTTTTTTATTGTTTTAATAACAAGTCTCGACGTTTTCACGTTATTGAAGTTGCTTCAAGATACTTGTTTGCCAAAAGGCTGCTTGATCACGATTGCCTTTATGTTTTTAGCTGATAGAAATCGCAATTTCACAACTTTAAGTTTTTCCATTTTCACAAATCTGTTACTCATGAAGTCTCCAAGATGAGGCAGGATCATCTGTGTGTGCGAAGTGGCCACTCAGCCGTGATCGAGACATCGCACGTACAATGTTTACTAATCTGATACCTCTTGCAAGATAAAATATTTGAAGCGTATTGGTATATCAATTTTAGAACAGAAAATTTGGAAGATGGAGTGTTCAGTAAAACAACCCTATCATAAATCATTCTGTTCCAAGATCCAATGCAAACCTCATCGCCATATCAGATTTATTTAATAATTTATTTTATTTTTAACCATTTAATGATTATTTTCTAGAGATTAAAGGATAGACGTGATGAAATCTGCCAAATGTTTCTTAACTCGAGTAACCACTCTGTAAATGTTTCTTTTATGTGTCTTCATCTCTCTTTCCTGAACGTGTTTTAAGATATCTGGTCATATCACTGGTTCCGAAATACCCCGACGTCAATGGTGAGAAAAAAATAAAATTTTAACTCTCGTATTTCGTTATGTTTTACGATGGAACTGAACTATTTCCAGCTCACTGTTTCGTGGGTTGTCACGGCACACATTTTTCGTGTCTCTGAAAAACTCTCGTGCGGTTAAAACTTTGTCTTATGAGTCCTGCTTTAAAAATAGGAAACTGAAAATTGAGAAAAATCAAGATTTCAAAATTTCAGTGGCATTCCGTTACATTACTAATGACGAAAAATTTGCAAAAAAATCAGAATGGGATATAATAGATTAGTGCATTGCAATGCTCTTTAAAGTAAGGCTTCAAACTACAGAAAATTTTGTGGACAGCATGTTGGTGTTTTTAAAAGTTGGAAGAATCATAGATTCTTTCAACCCATATATTCAATAAAATCTTTCTAAAGTTTAAAAGAACCCATGGATTATTTCAACCTTTAGAAAGAGATTCTATTGGTCATTTTTTAAGATAGAATCCCTTCTTTGGAACGATTCTATCGGTTCTTTCTTTAGAATAGAATACTTTGGAAAGATTCTAATGACCATTAGAACAGAATCCTTTGGAAAAATTATGTTAACCATTAGAACAGAATCCTTTGGAAATATTCTATAGACCATTATAATAGAATCCTTTGGAAAAATTCAATTTACCATTAGAATAGAATCCTTTAAAAGGATTCTATTAGTCGAAAACATTAAAACTTGTAATTCATGCATGGAAGACTGCATTTTGGAAGGTGGAATTATGCTTGTGAAAAGAGGGTTAAAATTTGATAGCTAAAAATCATACAAAATTTTCTTCGAACTAAAATTTGTAATAATTCTTTTTTAACTTTCCGTCTTCCCTGAGTTTTACCAAGAAATTCGGCAGCACCCAATTTGTTCCATTCACTATATTACTAATTACAATCAGTTTAACAATTTGATGCAAGCTCTTTATTTTAGATTCTATATTTTAAGTTATATTATAAAAAACTGAATAAAACTGAATTTTCCATCCTAGGCTAACACGTCTACTCATTTATAAAACCTGAGTTAAAAATACTGTGAGTAAAATTTAAATTATCTATTTGCATGTAGGAATGTAAACGAGATACATTTTATGTGATAAAATGAGGTAACAATCGATAATTTTTATATGGAACTTTAGTGTTCAATGCGTTGGAAGAAATGGAAACGATGTTTAACATTTTGATAGGAAAATAAACATTTGCAACATTATTTTGCAACAAAATCTTACTTTTCTATTTAAGAATGTGCACATGCTACGTTCGGTAATCCGTTAGTTATCACTTTAGCATGGGAACGTTGTATTCATCAGTTTGCTTTTAACAGCACAAATTAAGTACTATAACCGAAATATATAACTTATTTTATTTTTAAGAAAATCGAGGGAAGAAATCTCCAAGTTTATAAACCGCTTCTACAGATACATTATGGTTGAAGTGAAAAACATTCCTATTTCAAATTAATACTGTATTTTACAAATCATTACAAAGAATTCCATTGAACCACTGAGCATCTTTGATATGAGCAATTTTATACTGCTTTTATTTGATAGATAAAAAATTCATGAAATCTTTCACACCCAACCCTTTTACTGACTTTCTGATAGAGCTCATTATATTTCATCAAATAACAATTAAGTATGGAGTCAACGAATTTTAAATTGCTTTTTTTTTTACTGGATTGTTATACTAAATAATTAAAATCGTTAATAACAGAAATAATGCCGCATTTGAGAACAATATTTTTTATCATTTGATTCAGTTTAAAACTTATTGCGAGTCGGCAGCATAAATTAAAGAGTACTGCTAAATTTTCAGATATTTAATTACATTTATAATTTAACAGGTAATTATTCATTAAGTATTCATTAGCACGAAAGAACAGCATGAAGCAAATGTTAATGAAAACGAAATGCTATTCACTCGCTGCGAATGGTTTTAAATTATTTTAAATCGACTGCATATTATTCTTACTAAAAATTATTTCAATTAAGGTCGTAAATAATATTCAGGAGAAAATCTGTACATCGAAGAGAATCTATTAGGAACGATATCTTTAAAAATAAATAACTCAGATGCATCAATTGAATATCGCATTCAGTTCAACATTTGACTAGACTTAACTGGCGTAGTCCGTATATATGTTATCGCTAAAGTCCGGAATTCAGGTAATCCGCAGATTACCTAGGTAATGTGTAGATTAACTACGCCGATCCGTTAAAGTGCGGAAAATTGTTTCATTTCTCAGATTACCTAGGTAATCTGCAGATCACCTAGATCATCTGCACACCACCTACTAGACACTTGTTAAAGTGAAAATAAGATCTTTGCTCGAACAGTAACGTTTTTGTACGCTTAAATCAATATTCAGACAAATAACTCGGTAGTACCTAGTATTACCAAGTTGTTTATCATACCTTTCAATTATTTGATAATCTCGAGATGATTCTTTCTCTTGGAAACTTTTATTCGCTTTACCATCATCAATTATAGAATCATACTTTCCTTTTGTCATCAAAACACTATTATATTTCGAACCTTTGCTAAAGAGGTTTGCATAGAATCTGTTCTTCATTTTACTCACCAATTCGGTGCTTGCTTGCACTCTTGGAGCTAAATTTACCTGCTTTAAAAAAAATCACGACACAAATTCACGCGCTAACAGGCAGAAACGAATTTGAAAACGGAATTAGCTATGCTAAGCACTCGCAGCCAAAGCAAATTATGAGAAAGTGATAACAGCCGGCGACGGCAACATGCCGGCGATACGAGTTTAATAAGGAGGGGGAAAGGAAATTAGAGAAACTAACTTTTGCACTTTAACGATTCGAAAGCCGTTAATTACCTAGGTAATGCACATTACCTAGGTAAAGTGCGGCAAACTCTTATTTTGTAAATGATTCCGCACTTTAACGGAACAAATAAGCTAATCTGCAGATTACCTAGGTAATGTGCATATTAACGGCTTTCGAGCTTTAACGGTAACATACATATTCGACAGAATCATTTCTTACGTCAAAAATATAAATATAATTTTATTGTCTGGAAATAATTTTTATTATTTCTCATCAACATTTGCAGTTTCCTACAGTAACTTTTGATGTAAACACCTACGAGGAGTGTTCAAATGAAAAGGTACGAAACGTCGTAAAAACCAAACCGGTTGAAATTTGAATATGCCGCTTTGGGATAACGTAGTGAGACATATAAGGAAGCGAATGCACGAGTACCGGCGTGGTTGTGCGCATGCGAGGGCGCCCGCACATGACGCAGAAGAGAAGCATGCAGTTGTGTGTTCCGTCCAATTGACGCGGCAGTGCGTGTGAGGACATCATGGCGTTCACATTGCAAAATTCGACGATTGAGGAGCAGCGAGGTGTTATCAGATTTCTGATTGCGGAAGGTGTTAAACCGGTAGGTGAGACACTCCGTAGCCTACGCAAGTCCATCAAGAGCAAACGGCCTGGGCTGCTCACGGAGGTAGTGATTCTGCTCCACGATGACGCGCGTCCACACGTCTCCAGGGTCACACAAAGTGTACTGGCCAAGTTCAAGAGGGAGCAGCTTGAGCATCCGCCCTGCAGCCCGGACATATCGCCCTACAACTTCCATCTGTTTTGTCCGCTAAAAAACACCTCAAAGGGAAGCGCTTCAACTCGGACGACGAACTGAAGGACACAGTGGAGGACTGGCTCTTGTCACAGCCACAGGAATTCTGGGAACAGGGAATCCTTCGGCTCGTGAAACAGTAGGATAGTTGTGCTCAGTCCTCTGGTGATTACTTTTGAATAAAGACTTCAATTATACCCACAGTGTCGTTTCGTACCTTTTCATTTGAACACCCCCTAGTATAATAAATTTGTATAAAATCGAGAAAGTGCTGAGAAAGAGAAGATGGTTAAGGATTTTTCCAAGAAAGTTTAAAAGGATACATAACTCACGCCAGGATTTATTTTAATAAATACATACTGTAACATAAATCCGAGTATAAATTATTCTTAATCCTATCTTTGTTACTCTTTGAGCAGTAACAGTAGCAACATGTAGTACAGCAAATTTTTTCTGCATTTCGTATAGGCTGTTTTGCGTTACTGCTTTCGTATTATCCGAGTTTCTGGCTATACGAGGTGGACTCGGTCCACATTACCTCGGATAATCAAGATTTTACAAATAAAGAATTTGGTGGAATTTTTTTCCAACTGTTTTGCTATTCTGTATATATTAAAGGTTTGTTTACCTAAGCGGTCTGAGCTGTAGTCAGATTATAGGTATTTGCTGGTAATTGTATGTTAGATGTTTCAGACGATTCAAATTCAAGGGATAATCGATTCGTATTCCACATTGAACTTCTGAAACTTGTGTTTTGAGCGTATTTGCAAAAGTAAGAGATGGACTTCAGGATTTTTTTCTTTGCTTCAAAATAGGAGATTTTGTGTACATTAATTTCTGTGTCTGGTTTTCTTGAAGGGCATTCTTTCAATCCTTGTTCAAGGAAGAGTGAATTTCACTACAAACAACATAAACAATAAGCATGTTTTTAACTTCTACGTTCTGCCTGAGGACTTTCAGAAAAATTGACGGTGTATCGAATGCGATGAAGTTGAAATGGTTTTTGGGAAAGTTTTACTAAATAAAATTCATTCAAAAAGTTAGCTTGAGCTTTTCAAACAAAAGTTCATTCAAAAAATTAATTTGTGGTTTTCAAACAAAAAGTTCATTTGTTTAGTTCACATGAGCTAGTGATAGCTTAACTGGAGATGCATAATTTAAATACTTTAATTTAAGTACGAGACAATTTCTACAAGATTTCAAATGGTCGGATGCCCATTATACAAAGTAGAATACGTTTACTTGATGGTGGTTTCTACTTTGAATCTCCGATCAGAGTGAAGGATGTATTCGGTTCGTAAAATCAGTATTTTGAAAACTAAGAACCTAATCGGAAATCTAATCATATATGCTTAGTGTTTTTAAAAAACTACAAATTGCACGGTTACTGTTTATAATAGATGTACTAAGCGAATTCTCTAACTATAAAGCCCTGTCTATATTCTATAACCATTAATATAGACACGGTTAGTTGGTCCATATTCTATAACCATGTGACAGCTATTGATCTAGATTATATATCAACTGCATCATGTGGCTGTTAGATTTTATAATGGTCACATGAAAAGAATCACTGATCTGATTCTAGATCAACAGTACCATGTTGTTGTAGTTTTTAAGCAATTGTCGTGTTAAGGTGAAGATCTAGAAACTCGTATTGAATAGAGTGGGATTTCATATTGAATAGTTTATAATGGTTACTTTTTAAATAGTTTGAAGTTTTGAAGACGAAGATTAATACCCTGTGTTACCCAATGCTCTTGCTCGGTAGATAACGAGTTGCTTTAAAATGTAGACAAGTGGAGTCACTTCTGCAATACGTACGGGAAACACGTCTACCAATAAAACACTAGCATCATCTATATTTAGCTTTATCGAAAAGGCCTTATAGAAGCCATTCAGAGTCGGGATTCAGGCGTTCAAAAGTGTTACATTTTTCGTAGTGTTCCGATTTCAACCAAATGCCCTGACCATTACACGGGTCAAATCTAGACTTTCGGAAGCCTACTGCCAGTCTCCTTCATATACTACCTCTACTTCAAAGGCGATACAAACTCTCACGTAATATAAAATTCACGTGATTCTTTATACATTTTTATTTTCCTAAAACGAAACATAACTCTAAAATAATTTCCTAATATTCTGCTTAAGATTGCAAAGCTTAATTCTGAGGTTTTTGTAAGAGAAGACAGCAAAGTTGGGGTTTTACACAATTAAAAAAACACTAAATGTTAAATCGCATCAATTTTCGATCGGACTGTTACTAACGCGTATTTGTTGAAAAAACCTTCAGAATCAAATGTAATGCATAGCTTAGAATGTAAACTTTGTAAGTATCATAATTACGTCTACAAAAAGTAGTCGCAACTTGTTGACGACATGTCACGATATGCGTAAAAACTTTATATTAATTGAATTCCGGCTTACATTTACCATCAATTGCACTTACAGATAAATTCAAGTATAACTGCTTTTATCCAAATAGGTTTATTGCATTCACTTTTATTCCCATTGTAAATAGCTGTTACTTTTTGCTTGTGTTTCATTGTTCCTATGCACCAAAAGATAGCGTGTACACAATCTACACCATCACTTTCAGAGCATTGTTTCACGTGTCAGTAAAAACAAACGCATAGGAATCTTAATAGCTGCTAATGCGAACTAGCAATGGCGATATTTTTTTTAATGAGCAAAAAGGCGCGATCGAATATTTCTTGTTAAGTGGGTGTGTCTTTGGGAAAAGCCGATCTTTGAAGACAATAGAGAGATGGAGCACGTTCGATGAATTCATCAATGAATCAATCGCATTGGCAGATCGATGCAGAATGATCCTGGTAGTTATCAAATTGCAGCGAAATGAATCAAATCGCCTCAGAAATGGTCGCTCATTCATTTGCCACTCTGATGACCACGAAAAAATTATGTCATTCACATAGATAACAAGGTTCCTTTCACTGACCTTTGTTATTGTTTCTTATCCCACTCGGACAAGCCAGACCAGGTCCGTGAGTTCACATGCACCTTCGAAAAGTCCAAGACAAGCTAAGGATTAAAATACAGGTCCTCCTGAACTGCTCAAACAAGCCAGGATGTGGCAATGAGAAACCTGCCCATGTTTCATTTCCGACAGGCCGGAAAAACCTTTAAATCATGAGCAAATGAAATTGATCTCAAATGTCCACTGGCATGTCTATAATAGATGGAGGTCTGACCTCTATCGCCCACGAATTCAAGGAGCCTCAGGATGTTTTCTCTCATGGATCATGCATCCATTTATACTCAACATAAACTTGTGTACCTAGTGCCTCTATATTTAACCCTCTTGGTGGTTGTCTCAACGAGGTATCTCGTCATTAGCAAAACTGAACAAATCTTGGACCAGATGTCTCGTCATTATAGGAGAAAACTGACTAGATCTTAATCTCATCATCAGAAAAAAAGTCGGCAATATCTTGATGATGAGATATCTCATCAAGATAATGCCGATTAGCAAAATTGGTCAGATCTTGATGGACGAGATATCTCGTCGAAACCACTTGGAGGGTTAAGCAACACTAATGCATGCCTGGGTTCCTCGTCCCTATTGGGATTTGTTTGTTTGAATTGGGGTGTCTAAGATGTTTCTATCCTAACTCTGTAAGTCTGGTAAGTGAGTGGTTAGCGCTCTGGCTTTCGGTTCAACAGACTTTTGGTTCGAATCCTGATCTAAGCAAGGATGTTCTTTGGTATTCGGAATCCCTTTTAAACCTTAGGTTCCGGTCTAATAAGCCCTCGCGTAGCAAACGATGACCGACAAAACAAACAAAACAAATATTTTAATCCAGATTCATCACCCAATTTGGCATTAACCTAATCCGAATGTCACCAGGTTTGGTTGGTTTTAGGTTTTATGGAGCAAGAGCCATATTTGGCCAAGCTGTGCCTAAAACAAGGCAGCAACGAGGTAGGAAAAAAAGCAAAACCTAAAAGGGTAGGACAGGGTAAAACAGATCACCCGGGTACCTCGGGGTTAATCACCAGGTTTATAAAACCAGGATAACTTCTATTTAAACTTGGTTTAATATTTTGCCGAAACATAAATCTTATTGAAAACGCCTTCGTGTATGTCTTGGGGAAGCTGGCCTTAGGTAACTGGAAGAAATTGGAAAACAAGCAGCCAGCCCGACATTGGCATTTGCGAAGATCTAACCTTAACCAAGAGCTTCACTTTACCGCTTTCTGAATGAGTACTCAAACCACGGTTACTTCAGCAGATTTTTTAACAAATTTATCAGGCCATGACAGGTTAATCAGTGAATTACTCCCTGAAATGAATTAGGCACTCCCGTAGAGTGACAGTGCCTTAACGAACATTGCTGAAAGCATTATCTGAACTTCGAGTTGTAAAAAGTAAATAATGCTCAGTCTTGCATTTCGAGAGTGGGTAAATTATTTCGGATGAAGAGCTAACTACTTTTAGTACGTCTTTATTTACGAATTGAAGGCAGTTATATCGAAAGAAAAAGTAGATTATTTAACGTATATCTTAATCACAGGAAATATAGTTCTTGCAGCTTAATCATTCCCTTGACTGCTTATTTTCGATATCTACACTTACGCCTCTTTGAGGAGAAATTCCAGACACCAAATGATATTTTACTTGGAATGAACAATACCAAATAGTCACGAGAAAAAAAATTCTAGAAAATGACGTGTTCCTGCTATTGTTGAATTCCTTTTCAGTCGAAATACAAATAGAAAAAAGTGGAAGTTCACAATTCTATATGACCTACTTTACTCTTGTTATGAAGGTATCTTTTAAATGCCTTTGGATAACAGTCGTAATTGAGACTTTCTGTTTGGGTTGTTGCGTTTAGTAGTTATAATGGATGAATAGCTCTCTCTATATATATATATAAATCCCTTCTAAACTCAATGTACAAAAGGACAACATATAAAACAAAATTCTGTTTTGTTTCGAGTTTGAATGTTTAAAAATGTGTTCCAGTTTGCAAACAAATATTGCCCTCAATCTAAAAAGACTATTATTTGTCTCAAAAAAGGGATTGTTTGCAGTGTTTTATTCTATTTTATCAAAAGCATTTTTCAACTGGGACTAACTAAACGGTGTTTATTTAATTCATTTTAATACGTAAATTTGTACGGGTAGGTGACATTCACTTCGATAAAAGTTATATATAATTAAATATAAAATGAAATTAAATTATAAATATATATCCAAATAGAGCTAGTGAATAAAATCTATTTTAAACACTGATATATATTTGTACTAACTTATTTATATTTAAGTGCAATTATTACATTTATCAGTGAATATTTTCAATAACATTTATGTTATTCATTTCCATAACTTTGATCGTTTACTGATACAATTAGTTTGGAATAAAACACAGTACGGATTAAAAGTAGACCGCTTTAGTCTCAATGAAAATAAAGAATCTCTGCATAGCAATGCTCTCCACGACCTTCTGAAGCAATAACGAGCCAGTGTAATTCAAACGTAAGTGATATCCATCAAAGTAATTCGCAATGGAGAAAGGAGTGAACGTTTAGTAAGAGATAGGATCACGGCTAAGAGATCGAACAAAGGAAATTTATTTTAGAACAAAAAAGTAAACTGAAAGGTTCGGATAAATATTTCAGATAACGTTTTTGAATGACACTTAGTATCAATTAAGACTCTTCTTCGAACAATCCTAACAACTTTGCTTTCTGATCGCATCAGTAAAATCAGCCAATGATAGGAAAACTTAAAACTAAACAATGATACGCATAATTTCGGATTTGTCCCTTTCGAAAAAGGGAGAGTATTCGACACGGCAAGCTTCATGCAATTTCTTTGTGATACGTTCATCACAGTTAACCTACTATCATTCATCTTCTGTTTGAATAAACAGAGAAAACTATGCGGGAAAATGATTGATCTGTGTCAGTAAAATGTTCCTTGTGCTTGTATGGCAATTTACTGGACGTCATCTGTCTTGTGTTTGGCACAGCTTAGCTAAATATGACCCTTGCGCCATAAAGCCAAAATCCAACCAATCTTCAATTCGAGCGATCGGGAGAAATATCATGTACCTTCGCACACATGCTCCATCTATTTTATTAGAAGGTCGATGGTAAAACATGAAATGCTGCAAGTATAACGAAATACGGTGAAACAAGGGTGATAACAGGGTTCCAAACCCCTTGGGTTAATCACGATATTTGTTATAAATATTAAGATAACATTTTCTCCCTTTATTATACGTGTGAAAAACTATTACCTTGTGTTTAAGAATTAAAGCTGTTATGAACTTTCAATACTTAGCCTCTTGTAATATCAATGTGCTTCTAGGTTTCCGGCATAAGAATTTTCTCACTGATGTACCTGCCGTTGGTAGACTCCAATTCACAATGTTCATAGATGTCTACACCATGACTACTTGCTGCTACTATGATTAGGAAAACAATTTTCTCATGTTTTTGTTGTTTTTATTGTATTGCTGCTACGTTATTTCTTTCTGTAAATATCAAGATTTTGCTGTAATGTGTTTGCTGTAGTTTCTTTCTGTAAGTATCAGAAAGGTTTAATGTGTTTCTGGAATAAATACTGTCCGGTAGTGCTGTGTCCCCGTTTTGCCCCTATGGTGGGTTTCTCACCCACAATCCCCATGTGGGCTCTAAACTTTTGGGGAGGTAGGAGGCGTGGGCAAGAAGTAATCGATGACATGGAAAAAAGCATTCAACGAAAAAAGCAGAATGGCAACGCTTTTAAATAGAATAAAAAGAAAAATATAAAAACAATTTCGCTTATATTTTCAATTCGTCTGCAGGGACATTTTATTCAACAAGTTGTTATTACAACGATATTTGGAAAAGCATTAGAGTTCAAGAATTTCCTAAAAGGAATCGGTGCACTCAAATGTTTTTTAAATAGTCAAATATAATTTACTTTTCCCAGCAACTAAGCTTAAGAATGTTTGTATTTATAAAACACATGGCTTGTAATGTTTATCTAGTCTGCAAGCAAAAAATGTCCGAGAAATAGTAATCGATTACTTTTTTAGTACTGGGAACTGAATGAAGCGTTGTCAGTTTCTCCCAGCTTTGTTGTTCTACCAGATTGATTTCCCCATAGAAATATTCACTGGAACCAGATTTTGAATCAGGACCGTGGTTCAAGAGGTACCAGCCGTCCACCTGCAAACTTTAAAGAGCCACCACTTGACAAAAACAATTTCTTTTTTTATCAGCCTTTTTATTCTGTAAATTAAGAATCTACGTAACTGAACGTTTAATCTAAAAGTAAGGATTTGATACTCGTTTAAATTCAAGCGTGTTTAGAGATGCCAACCTTTAGTCAACTGTCAGTAATAATGATTGATTTTCAGTAATATGCACAGAATTTCAGTAATGTTTCAGTATTGATGACCAGAATTTCAGTAAAGCTTCAGGGATGATTACGTGCAAACAGAGTTAATATGTAATTTAGCCTTAACAGACATTGTGGGACAAATAGATGACAAAAGTATTGCACTCATTCAAGCAAAGGGCCGCGGTATCCCGGTTGGAATAGCGTATTAGCAATCGGAGGGTTACGAGTTCGAAACTATATCCAACCAGACCGTAGTGTACGTGGGGGCTGGTGCACGTTAAATCCGTCTATGCCTCAAATGTCCTCACGATGGCGTGGTGTGGAAGTTTGGAGAGTGGGGTGCCAGCTTAGGTGTTGACCTCGTCATCTGACCGTGGTTCAAAATTAAGAGATGTGGTCCTAGGATCTTTCCCTTCTAGATTGCTCCCGGACCGTCGCCAATAGCCCGTTGTGTTGTCTAATGCGAAGTTAATTCAACTATCTACCATTCAAGAAAATCTGCAATCAGTTCATTTCGTGTTCAGTAAATGTGTCTCCCTCCCCATCATTGAAATTAAACACACACAATAGTTTCAATCCCCCATGCCTATGTAAGCTAAATTTCTACAGACCAGAATGCAAAAAACACCAATGCAGGGATGCCAATCTCCAATTTTAGCTTTCAGGAATCCGTAATCTGACTTTCAAGAATGCTTTCAGTAATGTTACGTTACTAAACTCTATAAATATGACATTTTAAATCAAGGATACAAGGTATCTGTCAATAATATACAATTATATTTTTAGTTTTTTTGCGGTCTTGACTATATTAATGCTCCCTTACAGAACTATTCTCAGAACATAATTCAACCATTATATACTTATTTTCTAATTAGTTATCCAAATATAGAGTACGTTACTTAAAAATCATAAAAAGTTTTAATTTCAGAAATAATATAAAAATAAGGTTCTGGTTCAAGTAATGAAATACACTCATTTGCATAAAAGATGCATAAAGATTGGGAATAAAATTTTAAGTTAAAATTCTACCAGTTTCAGTATCTATTTTCCATCTGAACACAGAAGTCAGTTCTAGCCATTGGTTCTTGTGCGCTTTTTTGTTTTGTTTTATTTAATGAAAATCCGTAATGTTTGGTACTTCTGTGTATTTCAGGGCACATACAGAAAAGTGTTTTGTACGGTAATGGCGCAATGTGTTTTTTAACCCTAAGAGGCCCGAGATTTCCAAGTAATGTAGTATTGCCTTTTTTCCACAACTCACATGACTAAATGACCACATCCATTGGTTGTTGAAAGAATCCCAGGAAAGGTCAACAAGGTTAAAATTGCATAGAATTCATACAGCGAAGACTGCAGGTGGCAGGGCGCTAACATGCGTGTGAACCCCTCAAAAGGTTAAAGATGGCAGTTGTAAACGTTTTCATTGTGTTCATTAATGTATACAACTGTATAAATAAAAACAAATTCAAGCATTTTTTGCAAACATTGAATACTTGGTACGCATGTCTTAACTTAATGAGGATCCTGTATTCCTGTTCCAAAGTTCCCGTAATCTAGGACTCTGGTACAGGAGTTTGGAGTGCAAATGTGAGGGGGTCTGGAACGGATTTTGACCTAAAATACCTCTTTAAGAAATTAAGTGTCAGATATCTTCAGAAACCAAAATCCTCTAAGTAACATAGGTATGTAGGTAATTAATTAACGTCGCACTGGAGCAACACAACGGGCTGTTGGCGGCGGTCCGGGATCAATCCCGAAGGGAAAGATCCAATGATAACGCCTCGTAATTTTAAACCACGGTCTCACATACACACATGACGAGAACAACTCCTGGTAAGTAACACAGGAGAACGGGTGTCTGCAGAAAAATAGTTATTTGAAAATCTTGTATTTTTTTTAACTTTCAGAAAATCACTATTTAGAGTAATTAGGGTGTTCGCCTCGGACATAGAATACCATACCGTTCTACAAAATATGCCCAAGGGAAGTTTTAGTGTCATGGAAAAACTTAAGATTACAGAGTAATGATAAATTACGGCCCTAAATACATACATGAAAAATTCTCCGCATTTATAATTTTCGTTTCCTCGTTTTTTGGGGGGAGGGGGCTAGTTGGGGTGTAAGTGCCCCATTCCCATCGATCATGTGGCAGGGAAATGATATTTAGTACCATTTCAAGACACGCTCGAACCGGTTCCAGAAAGACAGATATTCAGCACTTGTTGAAACGACAGTGACTGATGTTCAGAAACAAGAGGATTTGTGTATCAGGGTATTACCTGCTTCCGATACCAGAACCCGGGCATCCAAAATCAATAATTCAACGACAGATGGGAATGAAAGGAAAGCAAAAAAGTATGCCTGATTTGAAAAATAATTCATCTTCGTGTCTGGTCAGACTTATGCTAGACTTTGTATAGAAGGGATCGGAATTCATCAGAAAATTGCTGTCAAAAGGAACATTTTTTATCAGTAGATCCACCTTAAGTGGGGAATAGATGTCAAGGAATATAAATCCTTATAAGTTATAGGAAAAGCTTAGATATTTTGTTTGATGCATTTGGTCCGAATAAAATGATTTCCAAAACTCGATACTTTATCAAAGCAACCAGTAGCGGAAAGTAAAGATGGTAAGAAAAAACAGTTACTTGATTTATGATTGAAATCTGAATGAAAGATATATAATAGAGGGTGGAATGTTTGGTGGTTGTTTGGTTTGTGGTTGAGTTTTATGGCGCAAGGGCTATATTTGACCAAGCTGCGCCAAACACAAGACAACGTCAAGTAAATGAACACACACAAGGAAAGTTTTTACTGATATAGAAGAGAGAGAAATACATCCAGGGAAGGATCTAACCAGACAGGATTCGAACCTGCACCGCCTACAACTCGCAGGTTGTTACAGCAATGAGTAAACCCACTGAGTCCCCAAATTCTTGGTGGTACAGAATACGATTTTGGTTTGGTATGTCGCTTTATGGTCTTTTTCTATACAAAGACTAATCAGCATAGACCTACTAATGAAGCATAGACGGACCATGTCCGCGCAGCTTAATATTATTTCTCCGTATCACATTTCTCCGTATGAAGAAAAGTCAAGTGGTATTGGAAGAAACAACGAAACCTAATGGAGGACTTGTTTTTGACTGGCTAACATAAAAGTCGAGCGTGATCAGGAACTCTAGTTTTCGCTTCGATAGCCAATCGATCCGTCTATTCTCAAGTTCATGTTATCTGATTCTCAAGTTCATGTGATCACTTCTGAAATCGGGGCCGTCGTGGCTGAGTGTATGTCCACTGGGCTAGCAACTTTCGAGTTGTTGGCGGCGCAGGTTCGACTCCTGTCAGGTGCATTCCTGCCTGGTTGTATTTCTCTCTTTTGTATTAGTAAAAACTTTGTGTGTGTCTATTACTTGATATTGTATGTCTTGAACGGGTAGCTAAGTTGGACTGCTACAGAGATGGCTCCCAGATCATAGGATCAATAGCACTCTTTCTACCCATGTAAAAATGGGATAAGAAAGAAGACTTCTGAAATCTTACGACAGCGATCCGTCTCACATGCTTCGTCTATTTCATTTGTCGATGGATGCTAATTAGACCGTGGCGTATGACTTGCAATGGATTCCGAACCCCTAAAAACGTCTATACCAATACCGAGAATCGAGCTTAGAGCGTGTAGAACCGAAGACCAGAGCTCTAACCTCTTGGTTACCAGGCTGGCCTATAATAAATTATCAACTACTTACGTTGTGTGTAAATTATCACTTTACTTTACATCACCATCTAGGTAATTATCTATACTTATACAATACATTTATTGTCACATCCAGACACATGCCTCATGTGCCCAACCTTATTCAATATTGAAATCCAATTGTTGTATTAAAAATTATAATTTTATTTTACAATTGAAGGACCTCAGGAAACATGGTGATAAAATTTCAATTTTTCACCATGTTTCAATTTTTCACCTTTTCAAATTTTTCAGGCTAGCAACTTGCAAATTTTGAAAAATGCCAAAATTATAATGGCTTCTCCGCTCTTCAGGAGGTCATGTTATCTTCTATTTTTTCAAGCATTACGCAGTCATTAAAATAATCATTGCGTAATTTTTATTTTGTGGCTTTCTTCGTATGTTGCCAGAACCCTTCAATTGCATAACAAAAGTTTTGAATCCCAGGTTTTGCTTTACTGTAGGTAACCACTTGACAGGTACATCATGAAAAAATTTAATGTGAACCTCAGTTTTAAATGGATGTGTGAACCGGCCTAAAATTGCACACAAAACTTATTGGAGTTCCTATAATTCATCATAACATCCTGGTTTCTAACAACTCCATGGAAATAGAAATAATACGTTTGTCTAATGAGTATAATTTGGCTATTAATCAAAATTCAAGCATTCTTTGTTCCTCGGAGTACGTACGATAAATTCTTGCTGAATCGAAAAAAGGAACGCTTTCACAGAAAATGCGATGATGATAACAAGAAAAGCAACTCTTCCCCAAGACTCCTTTTCTCGGGAAACTAGAAACCACAATGAAATTCGGTTAATTTTCTTTTAGCACAAACGTCATTAATCCTCTTCCGAGGATATATGGAACTGCAGAAAGAAAAGAAGTCACCAGGCGACTTGGGTGGTAAAAAACACTAAATATCGCACTCTCCGTTAAAGCTAAAAAAACGCGGATGAAGTAAAGACAAAGAAAAGGTTTCCGTGAAAAGAACAGGTAGTGTTCAGTTAAGAGAAAAACACGGGTTGTCATATTATAGAAGAGGAAATTCGATTAACTATTTTTTTAAGTAAAATACTGAAGGCAGGCAGACCATATTCAAAGGTAAAGAAAGTTTTATTATTGAAGGGAAAGCGTTAAGAAACTCAGAGTCCCCACCTCTGTACTCTACGATCCCGTACGTAGTCCGAAGGGGCCGATTCCAGGTTAAATTCATCGACCTCCTAATGAAATAAACGGAGAACGCACGAGCAGTTCATGTTATTTCTCCCCATCACTCGGTTCGAAAATGTGTCGTGTGGTAAAGTGACAAGCGTGATGTAACACACTAGTTTGAGTTTCGATAGACAATCGGCTCAAGTTAATTCCCAAGCCCAAGTGACCAATACTTCTGCGATCTAATGACAGCGACTCAGTCCACATGCTCCACCTATTTCATTAGAAGGCCAATGGTTATCTAAAGGAGTATCATAAAACAAAAATAAGCATTCTAAATGCTTTATTTAACATTCACAAATATCAGGGCAGTCACAACTGATGTACATTGCTTGACGTCGTTGTCTCGTTTTTGGCACAGCTTAGCCAAATATCGCCCTTGCTCCATAAAAAAGCCCATTCCAACTAATCAAATATCAATCTGAATCCCATGATAGTTGTTCGTAATGGTTCGTAGTAAACTTTCAGTCGTAGGCATCGGTCTAATTTGCCCTCGTGTAGCAAAGACCTAGAACGACAAACGTTCTCTTTTAGTTAAATATAAATCCAGACCTTCTCTGAATATCTTACTACTGAACTTCATTTAGAGGAGCTATGGATGATTGCGGTCAGAGCCCTACTTCAGAGTAACTGAGCCCTAGGCACTTTCACTCAAAAATGTGCTTAAAAAGAAAGGTAAACCTGAATGAACTCTCATTCAGATCGTGCGAGAAAGACTATGTTGCTGTCAACTGCCTCGCAAAGGCGCGTAATCTTGACTTTATAAATGTCTTTTCAGCTCCCATTTCTATACCAATTCAATTGGCAGTAGATAGCATGAGTACCTTAAATCATCACATTTTTTTAGATGTATGTGTACAGATACGGGGGAAGTCGTTAGTGATCCATCTAGAAAATAAGAATTTCTTGAACTTTTACCAAATATGCTAAGTAAATTTCGGGAGTCGTACTACCTAAATGAAATGAAAAACAAAAATTTAAAAACTTGCAACTTAAGAACTGTGTAAACACTCATGCACTTTGGGCAGGTGAGTCCGATGTATGAAATTCCTGTGTTACAATCTTCAGTTTCTAATGTTTTTAAGCATATTGAACTTTCTTATTAGAAGAGGGATTTTCAATGTAAACTAACTACACGGAATTAGATTTTACTTCCTTCACCCAAATGCTCGGGTACGTATAGGGTAATGATACGTATAGAGGTTACCTTAAAATGTAATTGATCACCATTTGGCATTTATTCTAATCGGCGTTGACCAATCGACTATCACATTCAATTCGGAACTCATTTTTTGAAATTTTTATTAGCGAAGTGCTGAAATCGTGTTCGAAAAATAAGCTAACGTATAATAATTATTTCTACGTTTATCCTTTTGTCCACGAATACCTTTCAGTAGGCAAACCCACTTGTTCACGAACGTTGGTTACACTTTTTACAATTTGTGATATTTAAACTGGCACAATTGGTTAAAATCGTAATTAGTGTAATTATTTCATTTCATTTAGATGCATTGAATAAAAATACAATTTTTATACAAAGGAACCACTGAGATTTACATTTAGGTAAAGGGTGTGGTGGACCAAGAAAGTTTGAAAAAGTTGACTTATCTGGGTAAATAAAACAAGAAATCCCACCATGTTAGAGTAGGTCCCAGTCAATTAGCCTTCGTGAGAAAAAACGACTGTAGAGCGACAAACCAACCAATAATTTTGTTAGTTGTTCCATAGACAGCAACAGGTAAGAGAAATCATTACCTTTTAATTAGTTTAAATAGCAGGAGTGTTAATCCAACAATGACTGGATATGGCCTGAATTGTAATTGATAATGATAAAATTCCATAGGCAATCTGAAGCTGCCGTTACGAAAACGAATGTAAACTGTTGCATTCAAATGTGAATTGACATTTTAAACAGGCATAAGACTCGGAACATCACTTATAACTGCCCACACAAATGATATATACAGGGTGAGTCTAAATTGTTTTTACAAAATACGAGGGGTGATAGTACCCATCCAGACAAGCAATAATTGCCATGGAACATAGGGTCGCATTCCACTCTGAGAGGCAGAAAAGAGTAAAATTAGAATTTCAACATGAACTTACAGCAGTGTTGGGAAAGCGAATGAACGATACCAAAAGTTGCACAATCTGATTTATTGATCAGAGAAAAACTCACAGCAAGTGCTCAAAGTGGCGGCCACGCGTGTCGTTGCACAGTTCACACCGGCGAAGGAATGACTGGCGCACCCTCACGAAGATTCCTGGTGTTGTGTTAATTTTGTCTGCGGTAACACCGATTCTCGCTACGAGATCTTCAGCCGAGTCCACAGACGTCTGGTACACTAAAGATTTCATGTGCCCCAGAAGAAAAAGTCCAGTGGGTTGAGGTCCGGTGAGCAAGGAGGCCAAGCCACAGGTCCGCCACATCCGATCCATCGTGCGGGATATGTGGCATTCAAGAAGTGCCGGACCGTGCTGGAAACGTGTGCGGCGTCAGAGACGATGACTTGTTCATGCTCGACGCGTTTCGACTTTACTCTTTTCTGCCTCTCAGAGTGGAATGCGACCCTATGTTCCATGGTAATTATTGCTCGTCTGGATGGGTACTATCACCCCTCTTATTTTGTAAAAACAATTTAGACTCACTCTTTATATACATATAAATAAATGGATGTGTGCGTGTGTATGTTCTCCATACAATCTACACCGTTTGACCAATCCACACCAAATTTAGTACACTTATACTTTAGAACCCTGAGAGCAAACTAGGCTACATATTAACCCCGTTCTCTTTAACCTAGGTGTGTAGAGGGGGCTAAAAACAATTCCAAATCGACATAGGAATAACATTGAGCATAAAACGATTGCGGTACGCAGCTCAGTTTGTTTTACCAGTATTGGTCGAAAATCAAATTTTCCAATAAAATTGTTTTACCAGTATTGCTCGAAAAACAATTTTTTTCCAAAACAAATTGAATTATAATATTTATGTTTGAACTGACTCTTTATTTCTTTCCATGATATAAATAATTTATGAATATTTGATTGATGAAAAAAGAATATTAGAATACTTAATTTTGCATAACTTACATTTTGTAATGGAGCACTAAAAGCCAAAACGAAAATCTCATTGATCATAAAAGCGTAATTTTGCTACTCGATATCTGGCAACGCCAGAATTAATGCTTTATTTTGTAATTAGATTTAGAATTCCGTTTTTGTGTATTTGAGTTAAGACAGAAATGTTGAGGTCATATTTGAGCATTTCTAAGTTTGATAAATTGGTGTTCTACTTTTAATTAAATAAATCATTATTGTTAATCAATATTTTTCGAACGTCTTTTTCGAATTCCTCTTTTTCAGAATGTATTCAGGAAGTTGAAATTCGACACGCTTGCTCATATCTTTCGTTTTTCAGATTACATTTTTCAATGACCATAATTTTATTTCTGTTCGTATTTATGTGTTCCAGAACTTACTATATTACAGATTCATTATTTAGGAGTTAAATATTAATTAATTGTTTCATTTTATACAAAATACCACTAGACATGGGTAATTTCTTGGTGGCATATGTATATTTCGACGCACTTTCCTTAAGTCTTTGGTTAAATACGTTATAGTTTGTAGAATCTATATACATATAAAAATGGATGTGTGTGTATGCATGTTCCAGCATAACTCTGGAACGTCTGGAGCAATTTCAACCAAACTTGGTACACATGACTTACTATCTGGAAAAACTACTGTAGGGGTAAGATACCCCTAGCACCCATAAGGGTGGGGTGGGAAGGGGGTGACATGTAACAATAATCGAAAACGACCGATATTAGTGTCGAATCCATAGTTTTCGGGGTCGCTGAGATGAATAGTGACACTCCCGATGCCGTTTAAGTCCAAGTTCATCCCCCATTGGCATGGGGGGGGGTGAGAAAGGGTAACAAATAAAATGTCCAAAATGACCGAGATTAGTGTCGAATCCATAGTTTTCGGGGTCGTTAGGCTGATTGGTGAGTCCCGATGAAATCTAAGCCCAAGTTTAATCGAATAGACTCTGTAAAACCTCTGGAAATTTTTAGAAACGAAGAACTCTAGAACCTTCTAGAATATTGTGGAAACGAATAGAACTCGGTGTCGGTAGAACCTTCTAGAAATTTGTAGAAATAAAAATAACTTTATAGAACCTTCTAGAAGGTTGTGGAAATGAATAGAACTTTGTAGAACCTTCTGGAAATTTCCCGGTCTTGGACTCATGTTCGAGAAAATTCCAACACCTACTCGAATCTTAGATGGTCGTATTTAAGGGAAGCTAACTCGGCAAGTCTTCTAGTTTATCATCTTTCAGTGAATGTGACAGTTTCATTTCGCTCTTTTAGTTGATTGTATCAGTGTTTCCTACTTTATTTGTGATAGTGATAATGTGCATTTTGGATTCCAGTTCATTAATGTTTTTTTATTTCTGTGAAGAGAAACAATTTTTTCCAAAATATTATATTTAAACAATATAAATTGTAATTATGTTTGAACTGATTTTTTATTTCTTTCCATAACATAAATAATTTATGAATATTTGATTAATGAGAAAGGATATTCAAAATGCTTAATTTTACACAACTTGCAATTTGTAATGAAACACGAAAAGCCCAAACGAAAAATTCATTGATCATAAAAGCGTAATTTTGCAATTCGGTATCTGGCAACGCCAGAATTAATGTTTTATTTTATAAATTGGAAAAAGAATTCTGTGTTTGTGTATGTCATATTTGAGCATTTCTAAGTTTTGTAAATTTGTTTTCTTTCTGTTAATAATTCATTGTTGTCTATCTCAATATTTATCCAACGTCTATTTCCAAATTTCTCTATTTCCGAATATTTTCAAGTCGAAATTCGACAAGCTTGCTCATATCTTTCGTTTCTCACAATTCTACATTTTTAAAGACCAGAATTTCATTTCCGTTTGTATTTGTATTCCAGTACTTTCCATATTACAGATATTATTTAGGAGTTAAATTTTAATGAATTAATTTTATTTTATGCAAAATATCACTCGACATGGGTAAATTTCTTGGTGGTATATGTATATTTCGACCAACTTTCCTTGAGTCTTTGGTTAACTACGTTATGGTTTCTAGAATTCTGTTTCATAAAAGTAAATGGAAACCTTTTTAAGTAAGGTGTGCAACTTCTTATTTTAAAATGACCGGTAAAGTTCAAATAAAGTTATTCTAAAATAAGATAGGTTACGATAAATGAAAAGGTGTACCCATGCGCTGTAGTTTAAACATATTTCTAAATTTTGACAGATTTTCATTACAAGACGATTGAAATAAATTAAATTTACATTTGTTTTTCATGCTTCATGGGTATTATTCAAAGCTGTAATTCATAGTAAAGTAACTACATCTTTCTAAATAGGTACGTGGTTTCCATATAGAAGCTGAATCTCCCAATTGAAAAAAGTACCATCAGGAGAGAGATTCGATTTAAAACTAAATTTAAAAGAAATTTTGTCTTACGACGGCAGATCGAGGTTGCTTACTTGAAGTTAAAACTGTTCGTATACAACTTGGGTACCTGTGAAGCATTCGTTGAATGTAGTGATTTTGTAAAAATTGTAATCTCGATTGAGTTTGATTTGTCTACTCTGACGACATTTATTGTTAAAACAAGATCCGTTATTCCACGTGCCGCTGAATAGAATTTTCCATAAAGAAATGTATTTGCTTCAAAATAAATTAATCATGAATGCCGTAACAATTTAATTTGCATTCCTCTCACAATGATGAAATTCGAAAACATCGAATACATGGTGCAAGTGTCACAAATAATAAATATTGATAGGAAAACTGAGTGTAAGACTATACGCTGGAAGTTCGTCATTTTTACTGAAAATGAACTTAAGGGGTATTCGTAATCACTTCAAAACCAATTCAACCCGAGCAACGCAGGGTAATTCTGCTAGTCTATGTATAAAAATGGATGTGTGTGCGTGTGTGTATGTTCTCTATACAAATCTACACCGTTTGACCAAACCACACCAAATTTGGTACACTTATTCTTTGGAACCCTGAGAGCAAACTAGGCTACATATTAACCCCCATTCTCTTTAACCTAGGTGTGTAGAGGGGGCTAAAAACAATTCCAAATCGCCATAGGAATAACATTGAGCATAAAACGATTGCGGTACGCAGCTCAATTTGTTTTACCAGTATTGATCGAAAATCAAATTTTCCAATAAAATTGTTTTACCAGTATTGCTCGAAAAACAATTTTTTTCCAAAACAAATTAAATTATAATATCTATGTCTGAACTGACTTTTTATTTCTTTCCATGCTATAAATAATTTATGAATATTTTATTGATGAAAAAAGAATATTTAAAATACCTAATTTTGCATAACTTACATTTTGTAATGGAGCACGAAAATCTCATAGATCATAAAAGCGTAATTTTGCTACTCGGTATCTGGCAATGCCAGAATTAAGGTTTAATTTTTTATGTAATTTGATTTTGAATTCTGTGTTTAGTGTATTTGAGTTGACAGCGAAATGTTGCGGTCTCTCAAATTTGAGCATTTCTAAGTTTTGTAAATTTGTGTTCTTTTTGTAAATAATTCATTATTGTCTATCAATATTTTTCAAGCATCTTTTTCGAATTACTCTATTTCAGAATATTCTTATGAGTGAATATTCTCAAGTGTGTCGAATTTCAGAAATTGGACAAGTTTGATCAGACCTTTCGTTTTTCAGAATTCTACAATGACCAGAATTTCGCTTCTGTTTGTATTTATGTGTTTCATTACTTTCCATATTACAGATATATTATTTAGGAGTTAAATTGCAATACATTTTTCTATTTTCTGCCAAATACCACTAGACATGGGTAATTTCTTGGTGGTATATGTATATTTCGACGAACTTTCCTTAAGTCTTTGGTTAAATACGTTATAGTCTGCGTAAAGTTCTATGTTAAATTTTACTTCTATGGTTCTATGAAAACGACAGCGAGCTAAATAAAATAGTTGCATTTAACAGCGGTCCCGGACAGATTAAGCGGTACAAATTTCATGACGCAGCGCTCAGCGTTCGAAAGTTTTTTAAACAGATTTCAGCTTTATATACATGATTATAGTCCCAGGCACCCACATCTGCACTCTGGGCCCTAATACCAGGATAGACAACGGGCCCCTCATGAAACAAAAATGTTCCAAATAATCAATATTTAATTTGTACAAATGCATCAATTTTTCTCTTCCTGTGCATAATTTTTTTGTTGCATGATAATTTACATGCTGTTGGACTTCGAAAACAGACTGTACTCGCTCAAAATATTTTTTACATGTCCGAGGTCCCTCATAATAGACCTCGGGTCTCGGATCCATATTATAGTGCGTCTCCGACGAGAAGGCAGTCGACCTTGGGTCAGTCGATTTTTGAGTAAGTGTGAAAGGTTGTTAGGGGGAGGGCTGCCATACGCAAAAGCGGGAATGGCGATCGCCATGAATGGTTTTTCTCTCGCCAACTTATTATCAATGCTATCGCTTACGGCACCGAACGATTAACTGAGAATCAGAATCCGTGCTAGAGACTCCAGTTGTGGAAGTGCTTCGTTTGCGTTCCAACCTATCACCTTATTTAAAGAATAAACTCGTCCAAAAAGACTTGACCCAATTGCCTTCTTCCGTGAGCCGGACTATACCTCCCTATCCCCGATTGTGGGGAAGGTTGATTAGCCCTGTGAGCGTCCAAAAGTACGAGAATTAAATGTTGAGGAATAATATTAAATATAGAACTAAATCATTTATAATTACTCGCACTCTGACAAATAAATATTTTCTAATTTATATTGCAAAATTAAATGCATCATAGGTTAATTATGCTAAAAGATCGAGGTCCCCATGTTAAGTCTTTAAGCATCTAGTTTTCTTTGCAAATTCTTTTGATTATTGTAAAGGTGACCCTTAAGATTATACTTGACGCGTGTAGATTGCTTCAATAATTTTTTTTTTGTTTTCTGTGGTCAGGCAAGCGTAAAATTAGTGAATATAATCCCTACTTTGTACCAGACTGACTAGAAAAAAACAATCTTAATTCTTCCATGCACAATTCTCGCGGATGTACACCCCGGTTGACATCAGTGCTCAAGTTGAGATTCTAACATGTAACATAAATGCAAAATTTATTTTGAAGCACAAATGAAAAAAAAAGGATGCAAGTAATTGCCGAAGTGAAGAAATTCTTGACTTTATTTACTTATCAGTAGAAAAAATTACACTACGCGTGGATAGAGAATAAGTTTATTTGAATATAAATTGCTTTTTGCATACATTTTGGAGACAAAAGTACAACTGAAGATACTTGATAGTAGAGATGCACTAAATCTCGAATTCAATATTTAGTTTATCTATTAAATTTAAATAAAAAATTAGATTTTCATTAACAATGAGGTACAGTATTCGTAACATAAGAAAACGTTAAATAAAAAAACATTTTTTAAATTATAAATGTCAATTAAAACACATATTTTTCAGAATTTAAAAATTTGCAAGAGATGTGCTGAACTTTAACATGATACATGGTGTAAGTGATTATCGACTTTTTCTTGTTCTGGACAACCACATGTAATAGAAATAGTTTAGAAATGAAGCAGGTAACATCGGAGATAGATTCTGGTGTTTTGATTCTAAAGACAATACGTTTTATAGAAACGATAAACATAAGCTTGTACCCCATAGGGAAAGTTACCGAATGTGATTATTTTAGCGAGTAAAATCATTTTTGAAACAATTCTAGTTTTTCAATTTTCATACGAAAAAGCGACAGAACGTTTTTGTTTACCTGATATAGCATATATACATGCTATCAGATAAATGCCATATACGTATACATGCTACCAGGCACGTTATATTTGCAAGTCATAAATAAATTGTGGAGTCCAAAAATATTGAACCTGGACTTATTAGTTGGTGGGTTGGGTTTGGAGAGCAACGGCCATATTTTACCAAGATGCGTCAAACATGAGACAGAACTTCTAGTAGTGGACACACAAGGTTGTGTTTCACGGCGCAAGTTGCGCCAATGTGTGACCAAGTGAGCCATATGAGACCAAGTTGAGCCAAACACAAGACAGACAACATCAAGTGATGGACATATACACACAAGGAAAGTTTTACTGACACAGAAGAGGTAGGTAGGTATTTTAATTAACGTCACACACTGGAGCAACACAACGGGCTATAGGTGGTGGTCCGGAATCAATCCCAGAGGGAAAAATCCGAGGACAACACGAAGTAATTTTGAACCACGGTCAGATGACGAGGCAACACCTGAGCTGGCACCCCACTTTCCAAACTTCCACATCACGCCAACGTGAGGACATTTGAGGCCCCGACAGATTTAACGTGCACCAGCCCCCTTTGTACGCGACGGTCTTTTGGTTAGATTCGAACTCGAAACCCACCGGTTGCTAATCCGTTACTCTTCCAACCATGCCAACGGGGCCCGGCACAGAAGAGAGAAATACACACACAGGGTAAGTTACAGGAACTGAACCTGCGCCGCCGACAGCTCAGATTGCTAGAGCAGTAGGCACACTGAGTCACTGTGCTCTCCCCGGTATTAATTCTGGCCACTTAAATTAGATATATTTTTCAGTGAATCATACAAATGTGATCATAACAGTTTCTTCTATCTGCATAGAATTAATTCAACCCGAGTCATTCCTGGTATATCTGCTAGTTTATAAAAATTGAATTTATAACTTTGGATCCAATCCGAAATGTAATCCTGTCTACGCTATTCACACATCACTTAGTGCAAGTACACCGATGAGTCAAAAGTTGAAGGCATCGAAACTCTAAACGTGTCAAACAATGCGCTTAAATTTTTAAATAAAATTAAAAGCACAAACCCGCGTAAAAAGGGTTTGAAACATTCTGAACGAAATTCCGAAACAATGAAACGAGATGCCATCAGCTCGATAAACACATCACAAACGACGGTACAATTGAATAATAACACACCAATCAGTGCTGTGTCTACTCATTTCCCGAAACATGCATTTAATAACCAAGAAACCGAACCCATGCATCTCCAACCTCTGCACGCAAGGCACTGGAGATGAGAGACACCACAGCAAAGTCGAGAGCAAGGAAGAAAAAGTAGTACCTACAAAAAAAATCCCCGCCATTTGAAACAGGGAAAACTGCCTGGAGACCTCATTCCAGCCAACCCGTCCTTAAAAAAAGAAAAACGAAGAAAAGTGAAGGTCATGGGCAGGGTCGTACTGAGCTAAATATATTTTTGTTTGACCATTCCGTGCAACGAGTATTTTTACTACTATTTGATGGCTGGGCATTTCTCTCTCTTTATTTCTTTTTCTGCCGATATCTTTTTCATGAAATTCCTCGCAGATGATATCATGTACGTGGACTTGGAGGGGATATTTGAACGTTGTATCATATGTTAAAACATAATAGCTTCTAATTAAAGACACTGTCAGACTGCTGGTTTCTAGAAAGACTGTTTCTTTTTCATGTAATGTATAGGAAGGTAATGGATATCTGCAGACAGCGTTTTTCTATGATAAACTATTACCCCCCTCCCAACCTCTCGAGACGAGCCATCAAACTCTGAAATCCTCCACTGAGGATAGTTAGGGGCCATCCTCGTTATGAGTATTTGACGGCTATTAAATTTTCGAAAGAGGGTCCATGGAGCGTGTCGCCTTTCAAATTCAGAGTTTGAAGACCTTGTTAAACTAAACTGTTGACTGTTTAGAACCTTTACATATATTGTTTTACTTAAATTCATAATTGTTTTGTTTCGGTTTAACTAGAATGCGGATGATATCGTATGCGTGGACTTCAAGGGGATTTGAACATTCTATCATATATGTTAGAACATAAGGGCTTCTAATTAAAGACACTGCTAGACTGTGTTTGGTAGAAAGACTTTCTTTTTCATGTAATGTTTAGGAAGGTAATGAATAATATCTAGACAGAGTTTTTCTATGATTACTATTACCCCCGACCTCTTGATCAAACTCTCAAATCATCCACTGATGATAGTTAGGAGGCATCCTCGTTATGTGTATTTATCAGCAATTAAATTTTCGAAAGAAATAGGTCCATGGAGCGTGTCGTCTATCAAATTCAGAGTTTGAAGACCCTGTTAAGCTAAACTGTCTAAAAGTTGTTCATAACTTTTTTTTTACAAATATATAGTGTTATAGTGTACATTTATAGTGTTACCTAAATTTGTAATTGAGTTTTTTTAGTTAAACCGAAATAAAGCGAAATACGTTTATAAAATGGCAGCTATGCATAACAGACACCAAACAATTTGGATTGGTTTTGGTTTTTTATGGCGCAACACAGCCATATTTGGCAAAGCTGCGCCAAACGCAAGACAATGTCCCGGCTTTAAACCCTTGTTGGTAAGCTGGGCAGTCTGAGTCATAAAAAAATACTATGGAAATTAATGGATATATACGTACAAAGAAAGCTTTACTAACACAGAAAGATAGAAATATACAAAGGGAGGAATCAGACCTGCGCGGCCTACACAAATAAATTGGGATATTAGTGGTATTTTAGATACATTTTGTCACGTTATCTTAAATTGATAAAAAGTTGAAAAATATGGCCATTTCAAAGATCATCCATCCAATGAATATAAATTGCTTTTACTGGGGAGAAAGAGTTTTGTGAAATATATAAATCAATTACTAAACAAGCTAGAATATAAACAAGCTGGGTCATTCAAAATAACGTATGCAAAATTTCTTCAGATTAACAAATGGAAATTGGCATTCCATTCTGAAACGTATTCTTTATGCTCACGATGTATAAAAAGCACCAATATGATCAATAAATTTTCATATTAATCGATATTGTTCGTGCATAAGTATAAAACGATACATATTCTACAGATACTATAATATGCTCTTGTTACGATACACAAATCCAAGACATTGAGTTGCTTATTTCTCTCCTTTATAGTTTGCTTTTTACTTAAAAATTTTAAAAATTTAGTTTTAAAAAATTAGACTCATATAGATTGTTTTTAAAAGATTTGCCTCAGTATTAGTTTGACGATGCTATCACATAGAAAACAATCTAATTGAAACGTCTCTATAAAAGTTCTCAATCTTGTTTACGGGAATAGTAGAATTTCAAAATTACCAAAATCTATCTAAAATTCTATTATTTTTAATTTTAGCGTTAAAAATTTATTAATAACAAATCTGTATAGATAGTAACAATAACATTTCAATTTCGATCATTTTTGACGGAGTTACAAGACGTAAGACAAAGTAAAGTTTCTACAATTTTATTTATATAGATTCCTCACCAAAATAAAAATAACGTCTCACTGGAGGAAGTTTTGTTTTTATAGAAACGGTGTTTTGAAAAATTATGAACATGACTCAATGACCAGTGCATGAAGCAGGATTTCGAATTAATACCAAAACACGTGATGGAATGGAATCTACTGATCTCCGTAACACTATTTAATTTATTTTCTTCCATTCAGATACAATGACAGCCCTTAATTCGGCAATTTTTTTCTACTGTATTTCATTTCCGTTAATAGGCTTTAACAGGCAAGCTCCACATATTTTCCCAAGGGTTTAAATCGGGCTCAATAGTTAATTAATTCAACACGTGCAGCCCATTATCTAAAAACAATTCCTAAGTGCTGTTTGCAGCATGAATGGATACATTATTATATTGAAAGATCACAAAATATCGGTTAATTCGTTCAGCATTAGGAACCGAATGGCATTACTAGCGGATTTTAGTCTTTAGCAATCATTCTGTAAGCTGGGAACACAAATTTCGAATTATCTGGGTGTCCGAAACTGACCCAAATCACGAGTGATCCTCCAACAGTGTTTTCCAAATTTATTTGTGGGCTATAACCAAAAATAGCATTTTCGAGATAAACTTTTCCATAGACATCTTTTACAGAAAAGAAATTTCAAATCGATGCACGTAATATGCGTGAATCAAAAAGTTCTTGAGCAGTTTTGTAGTTGTTTTCCAGAGAAATAAATTTCATATAAAAAACAGACCAATAAAAGGAAGGCTCTTTCAAAAATTGTGATGGAGAGGACAAGAAGACTTTCATGTTACTTCTCTGTTTGAGCTGCCAGTGACTAAGTACTTTGAAAAGTGTTTGAGCTATAAAAAACCGACATATTTCTTAGTGCTAAAAATATAAAACACACTTGTTTTATGACACAAAATTCTTTCTGAAACTTGAGCATTGGGTGAATATTTAAAAACTGAGTACGGTTGAAAAAGTTTTAAAAAGTACTCAAATTTATTCCCTGATACTTAAAATGTAAGATATCTATGAAAAAGATAAACCTGTGCAAAATGATACCGGGATTTTCTAATTTCTGTAGCACTTGTCCTGCAGAATCCTATTAATCCTTGGTCTCACTGAATCGTTTTTCTGATTTAGAATTCATTCGCATTTACAACTGCGAACTGTTTTTGTTTTGCTTTATTAAAAATAATTATCTAGAAAATAAATACAAAAATAGATTTGTGAAAACTGAAAGGGATACGTCAATTTTTACTAAAAGGGTTTGGCGAGGATACAAAAAGTTTGAAAACCACCAATATGAAAGTTATCATTATTGTGTATCCTAAGGGAACCCCTTCATAGACAACTTTACTATAGATTCAGCTAAAAGTTACAAATCAAGTTTGATTATCTTTTTATTGCTAAATAATAGCTTAAATCAACTGGCATGTGATACAGGTTCTTTGTTTTTCCTCTCAGTATCTTATTTTTCTACACTTAGAGCAAGATCAGTCTGCCTTGACCGACAAAGGATCTTAAATACCAAAGTTCCATCTCTATAACAAACAATACAAGCTCTTCAGGGCTTGACATTTTTATATGCTGTTCCACCTTAATAACAACTCTGTGCAATCCAAAATCTCCTCTCATAGATGATGTTCAATATCACGTAGCTTACAACAAATTATCTCTATTTTGTTATCAAATAAACTAGTAAAAAGTCGAGTTGATGTTTTATTGAACACAATGTGAATTCTATAACCTGATATTTCCCTTTTCTTTCTAAAAATAGTTTATATACTTTTTGGTTTGTCTAACTTTCAAAGGAACTGCTAATTGGCGTCCCCTTCGAGCTGCAAGTTCAGGGCACGTGACTACTGAGGTATCATTAGCTTCAACATAACAAATTGATTCCAAAATGAAGTTCAACGGCATCAACCCTAATCAAAGAATTTAATGCATGTCAGAAAACTTGAGTATCATTAACGTCGAGCCTTTCATAGTCGTAGCTGTCCTCCAGAACCCTTTGGAACAAATAAGACAAATAAAATGAAAACATAGCTCATCAATTTATTATCTTTCTAGACATACTGTCTTACCTAAGAAACAAAAAATAGAGTCGAAGTGGGAACAAAGATGTTAGGCATATCGCGTGCATGAGTATTCGAATATCGGTGACAAAACTTTGGAAACGGAAACAGATGATGCCACCATTCTGATTGGGAGTGTTACAGCCAAAAAAAATATGTGAAATGAATAGGCCTAATTAAGTTCCCCGTTTGAAAAGAAATTCTTGCTGGCGCAGATGAAAGGGAAAGGGTTAGAAAGAGTGGACGCGAATTTCTCACAAAAGCTCGCTATTTTTTTCTAATTAGCCGAACTGCAGCGACGCTTAAAATTCAAACCGGATTGTTTTTTAATTTTGTTTTCACTTCCAGTTTTTCGTTTTATTTGTGCTACTCTGTCTGATGATCTGGCATCTCAAGCTCGCACAGAATCATTTTCAAGGTCGAACAGGACACTGGGATTTAACTTCTAATCAACGATGTGTGTGATGCATTTGATTTTTTTAAATCGGAACAGAACATATAGAGAATGTTCAGTGCGCGTTCCTGCGATCTTCGTGCCCTTTCTTTTCTAAATTCTGAACCTTTCGTGTATTATGATCGCACAATGGATGTCCTGGCACGATTTTGCATTATATATAAATAGTATTTTCTTGTTTTAAAATATGTATATTTCTTTCATCCATAACCGTTTTTTCTAAATCTTTTATTTATAATATTGGAGGTTTCTGAAATATTTCTAAGATCATTTGACCACCGATGAAAAGTCAAGTCAACTTATCTTTTAAAATTCAATTTTATTTTTCGTGAATTTTAAGAGTTAAAAAGTAAAGGCGTAAAACTAGATCAAGTTATTTTCACTGAATGTTAATTCATGCTTACTCTTTTTATAAAAATAATTTAGTCTTTAAGATGAAGTGTTGAGTGTAAAACCTACAAGATTCACTGAGAAAAGTTCTTGTTCTAATCTGAATTAAGGATTTATTTCGAATAAGTAATAAATAGTTCCAAACTTTTTATTAGTTGATATAGTTAATTGAATGTAAACTTTAGTAAAAAAAGTATTTAATGAACTCAAAATCTATTCAATCTCATAATCAAAAGGTACTCATTCAAAATCTATTATATCTACTTAAATTCGAAAGTACAAATTCATGCCAGAAAAAGATTGCTGTCTCAGAGGTGTTGCATCCAACGCTAACAACTAGCGCTGTATAAGGTTTCAGATTCGATCCTTGTAAGTATCCCGGTTATAATTCTCTCTTTTGCGTCAGTCAAATCCTTTTTTGTGTCAATTTATAAGCGGAGCCTAGAGATCAAGCACACAAGTCGGAGTATGTATGCATACTCAATCTGTCGCAAAAGTATGGAGAGAGTTTAACGTTATACTAATTCTAGAAAACTTAAGACTGAATTCTAGCTTATTTATTGGGATTTTAAAATTTAGAAAACTATCAGAACTGGATAAAAATAGACT
This sequence comes from Meta bourneti, assembly GCA_933210815.1. Taxonomy (NCBI): domain Eukaryota; kingdom Metazoa; phylum Arthropoda; class Arachnida; order Araneae; family Tetragnathidae; genus Meta; species Meta bourneti. The sequence continues at coordinate 70,426,295 of OW119929.1, read as the reverse complement.
TTGACAGAGATAATTTAAAATTTAAACCAAGCAAAGTTAGCTTTCTATAAAATAACTTTACCAATGAAAATTAAAAAACTACCATCAATGAAAATTTGAATAGAAATATTGAATAGAATATTTTAGTAGTGTACAAAAATGAAAAAGAAATGTTTTTAATCTATGAACTGCGCTCGATTTTTAACTAACAAATTTTCGAGAATTTTATATTTTTCTGAAAATCAGACACATTTATGTGGAATCTAGTAGTAACAATAGCGCCCCAGTAGTCCCCAAAGAAGTGAAGTTTGCACACCCCTGAAAAATTATAAATTGTCTCTTTTCAAGCTCTAGAAAACTTTCAACAAGGAAGTTTTTCAACACACATCATTTCAGTACACTGATGTCCTGAAGCGAAGTTTTGAAAAATAACCAATGCTTTCCTCTTCCAACCCAAGTGCAATGTCGTTATGAACCCATCCAAAAACTCTTCGGCAGAGAAACGGAAGATAATACGTCTGTATTAAATGAGGCGAACTTTGCATTCGGAATATATTTGAAGTTAAAATGACCGGTTTTAAAACTGATATCCTCGTCATGGACAAGTAAACACACTCATTACACGGAAACGTACGAGAGATTCTTCAGATGAGATTCTTCAACAATCCTTCCGACTCAACGAGTTGTATATTTAAAAAGAATTCTAATCAAACGACTCTATATTTCCTGTTTAATGATTGAACTCAATCGACAAGGTTTTTTTTGTACCTGCCCCGCTATAGGGCCTCAGTAGCCAGGTTAGAAGAGCAGCGGATTAACAACCGAAAAATTGCGAGTTCGAAACTCGATCCAACCATATACCGTCGTGTACCTGGGGGCTGGTGCACTTTAAATCTGTCGTGGCCACAAATGTCCTCACGTTGGTATCGTGTGGAAATTTGGAGAGTGGAGTGCCAGCTCCGGTGCTAGCCTCATCATATGACCGTGGTTCACAATTACGAGGCATTGCCCTCGGATCTTTTCAGGATTAATCCCTGACCGCAGCCAATAGACCGTTGTGTTGCTCCAGTGCGAAGTTAATTCTTCTACCCAACCCCCTATCCCGCTATTTCAGTAAACAGTGGGGACAACTTCTAATGACCCGAAACCCTGGATCCTCTCAATACTTTTATAAATGGATTCCCGAAACATGAGAGATGTATATTACAAGCAAACAAATAAATGAGTTGTGAAATATATTTATACACGTATCTAATATATTTTACTTATAAGTAAAATGTACACATAATACTACAAAAAAATTTTCAAAAAAAGTGTACCAAAAGTTTTCCTTGTCCCTAAAAATTTTGTTTTTCTACATTTAAAATTTTTAACTCTTTTTTTAAGCAGCGTTTATGTAGCCCGGAAAGCGATAAATGCATCTCACTACGATGTTAAAACGTGTTTGTAAGTTTAGGTAATTTCAAAACTAAAGGTACCTGAAAAATCGCTGAAATTTTTTCTGTTGCACCAGGGTCCCATATTCTCTTACTATTTTGCATTGCTACTAATTATTAATAATTAAATATGAATTTTTAATTAAGTATAAAATTACTGTTTTCAGTGATTTTCGATTTCTTTCAAGTCCAGAGGAGCCCGGCTAGGCATACATGCAGATCGATAAAAAAAATTGTATTGCAAAAGGTTCTCATTCATCAATTGTATTTTGCACTATTTACTAACTATAATTAACTTAATATTTTTTAAATTTTGTCTACCACAATTTTTTTATTATTTTCAATTTTTTTCAAGGCCAAAAGAGCACTAGATATTTTTTAAATCGGCGAAATTATGTGTCGTGCTTATGTAACCTACTATTCAACTTTTCCGCACGAGGTAGGTAGGCAGTAAAATTAACGTCGCACTGGTTGATTGGTTGATAGTTGTTTTTTATGGTGCAAGAACGTCGCACTGGAGCAACATAACGACGACGATTGGCGAAGGGCCGGGATCAATCCCGAAGGAAAAGATCCGACGACACCTCGTAATTTTGAACCACTGTTAGATGACGAGGTTAACACCTGAGCTGTCACCCCACTATCTAAACTTCCACGCCACACCAATGTAACGACATTTGAGGCCACGACAGATTTAACGAGTATGGCCCTGCGTACTCGATGGTCTTTGGTTGGACTGAGTTTCAAACTCGGTCCAATCCACCCATAAAATGAGCTTAAGGGGTCATCTTCCTTTTAAATTGCGTATTAACAGTTTCCAGTGACAACTCCCAATTTTTACGCAAAATGTCCAATCTATATATAAATTTACAGCCTCAGTCGATCGATCTGTGGTGTAAGAAAGGAAGTAATTAACAAGAGCAGTGGACAAATCTTGATCTGGGCCTAAATGCAAGGAACGCCATCTATGGCAGCGTATTTAGTCTATTCAAATCACGCTGGCTGGAAAGCAATGAGGTTTGCAAGACAATATTTATCTACCAAAAAGTACTCCTTAGTAAAGACAAGCCCTCGATTCAATTGGCTGAGATCAAATACCGGGTGAGCATAGATGTTGGTAGTAGTTCGAAACTCATTTTAAGCCGTAATCCCCGGTCTAATTAGCCCTTATGTAGCAAAACCTGACCATAGAAAGGAAAACCAATAACTTCCAGGTAAAGATCTTGATATTCTGCTTTATGTAATATTATATAGCAACTTAATTATTCAAGTGCAAGGGGTCTCTATTGGATGTGCTTATAAACATTATTTAAAACTAGTTTCGAAATTTTTGCAGCCCGAATACCTTAAAACATACATTTAATACATACTTATAGTTTATAAAATTTAAATTCTACTCTTACATTTGAAAATCATGTTTTCCTTTTGAAATAAAACTGACCCGCATTGTAATAAAAGTGAAATTAAAACGTCACACGACTTTGCAGTTTGATGCACTCCAACTTGAAGTTCTTTGCATTTGTAATTAAGCGAGATTATTTTACATCCAAACACAACTGCACATTCGCGCGCACATCACGGTAATGAACTTGCAAGATAATTAAGCCAAACATGATAAGGATGCTTGTAAGCAAAGACCGAATGGGTAAAAAACTCATTTGTTTGTGAGATGAGGAACCGAAGTATCCAAACGTCAAAACAAAGTACAGAAAGTGGCACATTGCTGTTGCCTGCGACCTCAGACAAGGTGTGACCGCGACCGGACACATTTTGTCCTTGGCTTACGTGCTCGCATATCATAATGAGAATGAGTGGTTAATGTTGCTATAATGTGTACTTTGGAATGACCATCGACCTGCCTCATGCATTAAACATGAAGCTGAAAAGGAAATGAGCCTCAATAAGGAGTCAATGAAACGAAAATCGAATTGTTCATTTTAATTTAGTTTTTAGTGACTGTGTGCAGTTTCATTAAAATGGTACATAAAGCTACATTTTTTCCTCACTTGCAAAGATTTTGGATTATCAATCTTCCTAAAATATCTATTTATCTCTAAGCTATGAAAACTCGATGCATGTGATAAAACAATTTCTTTAAACTTGAAAAGCAGAAAAATGCAAAGTACGTTGAAGAAATAGGTTTCAAAGAGCTCCATACAAAGAAATGTCATCAAGTTCCACACACATTTTATTTCTCTCGTAACGAATTTTCTATTTCCACGAATTGCTTTCTTGTAGTCCATTGGGTTCGTAAAAGGAACATAATCGCAATTTTATTTTACTTTAATATTTTCATCAATCTAGAAACGTAAATAAGAGTAAGTGCCAATAAACATCCAGTAATATACTCTAAAAACCATTCATAATAATGTATGTATATAATACTAACAGACCCCGAAAATTGCAAGCAAGATGTATGCTATTTCATGCAAGATAAATAATGAGCATACATCATCATTCATTCAATACCACTCTAATGCAAGTCACATATTGGTCCAATAACTGAATTGGCTGAAATAAGCATGCGTAGCGATGTGTTTTCTGTACAAAAAAAAACGAAAACACACGCATGCTCGTATGTTTCGTCGCATGTCCGTTCATGTGTGGATTGCCTAACAGAAGTGTACTAGTCTAATTAGCTTTTATGTAGCAAAAATAACCGGAGACGTAGACCAAACCATACGGACGTACATCAAGAACCTCAGTGAATTCAGACCCACCGACATCTTTGTGTTCTATCTGAGTAGCACCTGGACTAGTTGCGATTCTACTGATGGAAAAACAGTTCTCAGTCAAGAGAGATCCTAATATTCCCGGATGCGTGTGTCCAAGGGCTTGTAGTCTGAAAGAATTAACATACAAGATACTATCTTAATGCAAGAATCTCATTTATGCGTGTAAACAAAATCTCTTTCCGTTAATACATTATATTTAAAGTCGCTATTCATTTCTTGATCGGTGCATGGCTATTGGAATGTATAGCATTTTTGACAGCAAAGGTGTTGCTGCTTCCCTAGCCTAGAGGCTATTAGGAAAAGAACCAAAGGATGTCATTTTTGGTGACTCAAACCACAATCAAGGCGATTACATCTACCTCTCGCAGTTTCTGAGCATTGATTTACTGGTGCCAAACTGCAATACATTCTATTATAGTCAGTGGCGAAATAGCACACTGCAGGGGATCCCTAGTCACTGGTGTTTCATGGCAATGAAATGGCAAATGGTTTGGCTAAGGCCAGTTCTGAATTACCCCAGCCATGTCCACTCATTGAATAACAGTAAAAAGATTATAAATATAAAACTCAAACATTCCCAATTTCATATTTAAAAAGACATAGCTAAAGAGAAAGACTGCAACAGCTTGTGGTCTCAGTTAGCAATGGATCTGCCGAGTGCTATAAGGTTCGCCTGTTTATGTGCTCCCACTGGACGCAACTACCAGCGAAATCATCTATACCGAATCGGTTTGTCAGTCTCCAACTTGCCTTCTGTGCAACCTTTCTGGCATGACAGGAACCTACCTGAATAGTTGTTCTGATCTTTTTGACGTCACAGTGAATGATACTGCTGATAGAGTCCCACATTTTATTTCTGTTTCAAGAATATATTGGGCTGCCAGACAAAGACTTACGGCGAAAATACTGAGGTCTGGCTTAGGATAAAAAAAATTATCGTTCCAATTCCTAGGCTGGATTCCAAAATTCAACACCGCGATAGATCATTCTTTTTCAAATCCTTACAAATCCCATGACTGCTTAATACAAATACGGCTTTTCTAAACGAAAGATGCATTATTTTTAGTGGCAAGGTATAAATGATCTCCCCAAATTGTACAGAATTCCGATGGGAAAGAAAATTAAATGAATCTATAAAGCACGCACATTCTATACGTAACCTGTCATAATGAAATCGACAAACTCACTATTTGCGAGCCTGTGTAATCAAAACCCTGATGAAAAGCGTGTATCAAAATCCCATTGTGTTGGAAGCATGGCAGCCAAAGCATCGGCAAATATCTAAAGCATTCAGAGGAAAGGATGGTGGTTGTATTAATTCCAGGGAGGAGTGACAATGCTAAATGTTGGAAAGAAACCTTGACAAAGGAGGTGTGGAAAAACAATCAAGGTTACAGTTTGACATTGAGAGAAAACAACAATGACAATCCCCAAAGTAATTTTTTCTTATTCCATGCTCATTCATTTGATAGGATCTGGCACGCTACAATATCTTTTTTATATAAGATCTGATAGAAATTTGATTCATTTCTCATACCACTATAAAGGATCTATTGTCCATAGAAAATGACAGTAATATAAGAACGTAAAAGCTAGACTTTAATTAAAACATTGTAGCGTGCATTGCTATTGTTATGCAATCAACAAAAATTACGTTCTTGATTATAAGTACAAGTTAGGAACAATGAACTTTTTAGTACTCTTGTTTAGCTCATAAAAAATTTAGAAAGGTAACCGGATTTTAAAATTACTGTTCTTCAATGCTATGACCACTTTTACATACAGGAATTATTGCATTTATAATAATAAAGTTGTGCAATAAGTACAAAAAGAGACACAATTATACTTTTGAGCAAGTTAAACAATGAGTACTTGGGATCCATACTTGCCAACCATCAAGAAAAAAATCCAGAAAACTTTAACCTCACAAAAAAACAACTGAAATGTCAGAAAAAAAATGTCTAAAAATAATTCTTAAAATAAAAATTAATAAAAAATAACGATAATTGCGCAAAACTGGTCTTTATGAAAGCTACGAGCTCGTATTCTCTCTCAGTAATACTCACTGCTACTGGTAGGTGCTTGGCGGAAGTTCGAACTGGGCGAAACCAATTGTACAGAATAACGCCAAATGTAAGCAAATACGAGTAGTTGAACTTTTTCTATCGCTAAATAGGGTTTAGTTTTTTTCTTGAAAACTAGTGCTAAAGAATGTTTTCATAACAATACTAGCAACTATTTGATTCCGATGTTTTCCTGTCATTGTTACTACGGCTTTTAAATTGGCGTCAATTGAAAAAATTTCTGCCTGAAGCAACATCGGGAAAATATTTCTTTCCATATGGAAGACCGTAAAACTTCGTGATTTTCTGGACGACTTGTGGAAAAGTCGGCAGATGTGGGGTACATACTGGTACTTCATCAAAACCCGTTAACACAACCTAGTACCCGGATGCGGAGGAAAACTGTTTGAGAACCGAATTGATCGGGAAACAATATAAAGACTAAAATTCCGTTAATAAGCAAATATTTTTAAATAAATTAGAAATCAAATGGCCGTAACTGTGGATAGGCAAACTGAAGAACGATATTGATAGGATATACAGTAGCTCCCAAAAGTGTCCGTACACTAAAAATTTGTAGAAAAAGCGCTGTAGCCTGGAATTGAATTCGAATATAAAGTTCAATATTTTTTCATATCTCCATGTGATTCTGAATAAAACTTAACATTTAAAAAAATATTGACTCATTTTCTTTTTATAAAAATGAAAATGCAAGGAGGCAGAGAAAGAACACGTCACAAAAGTGATCGTACACCAAAACATTTTCGGATAAATTCATAAATAAAATTATCGTCAATCGCTTTTTTTATTTTTGCATTGTGGTGACATTTAAAAAATCGTTTGGCTTTAATCTTTGCTTGCTTACTTCGTAATATTCTATTTATTATTTAAAAATGACTCGTAGTCGTAAGGAAACAACGAATAGCATTCGAAAATTGATTCTTTTTCATCATAGTAGTGGTAAATCTGTTCGGAATATCGCTAAATTAGTAAATTTATCCCATTCTACGGTGCAGTATGTGATAAAACGCTTTAAAGAAAATCGGATCGAAAACAAGGTAAGGAAAGGTCGTCCGGCAAAGTTAACTCAATGTGATCAGATTAGTAATTAGAAAATTTGTGAAAAATCCACGTTTGAGTGCTGTAAAAATTTCTACAGAATTTACTGAAAAATTTTCTACTTCAATTTCATCTGAAACTGTTCGATAAGTGCTCAGATCAGCTGGATTAAATAGGCGTTCTGCCCCAAGAAAATGTTTTGTAAGTGCGAAAAATAGAAAGCTTAGGCTTTCCTTCGCAAAATCAATGATAAATAAGCCGGAAACGTATTGGAATCATGTCTTATTTGCAGATGAAAGCAAATTTAAAATGTTTGGTTCCGATGGGCGTATAATTGTATGGAGAAGAAAAAATGAGGAACTTAATCCCAAGAACTTAGTTGGAACAGTAAAGCATGGCGGTGGAGATGTCCTTGTATGGGGGTGCATGTCAGAATCAGGATTAGGTAATTTGGTATTTATTGATGGCGTAATGAATCATGCTCTTTTATTAAATATTTTTAAAGACAATTTAAAATTATCAGCCCAAAATTTGGGTATTGGAAACAACTTTGTTTTTATCAAGATAACGATCCTAATCACACGGCTCTCAACTTTCGCCTCTGGTGTCTATAATTGTCCAAAGTTTTGAAAACACCACCTCACAGTCGCCTGATTTAAACCCAATAGAACACATTTGGAGAGAACGAACGAATTAAAATGAAAAGCTAACTAAAAACAGTAATGATTGAAGAATGGAGGAACATTGATGCAGAAATTACAAAAAAACTAGTGTACTCTATTCCCAGACGTTTAAAAGCTGTTGTGGATGCTATAGGATATCCTACTAAGTACTAATTTACCGAAATATTACAATATTTACTAATATGTAGAGATTTTTTTAAAGTATACGAAGACTTTTGTGAGGTAACTTTTTTGTTATTTTTTTATTATTGATTTTCCAAAAAAAGTTTGACTATGTTTTTAAAATATTTTGTGTAGTTTTGTTAAGAACAAGTTATAGATATTATTAAAAAAATTCCCATTCTGAAATATTAATTTTTATTAATGGATAGAGCTGTATTTCATTGAAATTCGTAAGTGTACGAACACTTTTGGGAGACTACATTTTTATGTCTTCAAACTGAAGGCGAAGCTTTAAAAGTACAACCAAAACATGCATCGTTGATAACACTGGACATATACGATTAGTGACTCTCAGCAGTGTGTGTGATAAGGAGTTTTGAGATCATAATTGTTTAAATTTTAGTCTGTTATGGAAATTTATTTTCATTTAATTCAAGCTATCACACAAACATGCACAACTTACTAAATTACACTACGGAAGTTTCACACGAAAAATTCAGATTTTCTCTTGTAATTCCTCTGGGACTATATAGCTAGAGGTAAGGTTATTTTATTTTGCAAGAGACAGAAAATTGATGGTGTCCGAGGGTTAAGATTGCCGACCTTTTTTACGTTCACACTAATTGCTGGTTAAAACAAACTACAATTAAACTCTTTTTAATTATCCAATTTAAAATTAGACACCTTAAATCTTTTTTTTTTGTTTACGAATGGAATTATTAATGATTGATTTTATGGTACCGTTGCTAGTATTTAATTTCACAACAAGTTTACACTTCAAATCGACGGTTTAAAAAAATCAGTCGCTGAATAAAATTTGTCTGATTTTGGAAGCGAATTTAATTTATGGAATCACTCGCCTATCCTGAATGTTATGTTGTCGCATCTATTATATCGTATTATAGTATATTTTGCTACTGAACGCTAAGCTAAATCAATTCCTTTGGGGTTACACAGATGGTTCCTTACAGGTTGATTGGTTGGGTGTTATTGTGGGCTATGACTATATTTGGTGAAGCTGCACCAAACAAAGTCAAGTAAACGAACATATGCACAAAAGGAAAGCTTTACTTACACAGAAGAGAGAAATACTCCTAGAGAAGTATCTAACCTGCGCCACCTACAATTCGCAAGTTGCTAACACAAACAGTGGTTCAATGGGCAAATCCACTGAGCCACGGTGACCCCTTGGAGATCAGGTCCTGATGAAGCTCCATACATTTTATCATGTTAATAACCTCAACCCTCGAGCCTTTGGTGTTGATAGTCCAAAGCCACGAGATTTTAAGGGGATGGCAGGATTTTTTAATGTGTCATGCTCTTAGGGGACAAACTGGGATGCAGTGCAGAAATTTGCAAATTTGACCGAGTTGTTGGATTGGGTTTTTTGACGCATGGGGCCATATTTGGCCTGGCTTCGCCAAACAACGTCGACCCCAATTTGACCAAGAAACAATTATCCCCATATTATTTTCTTTAAATCTTTCAGGAAGGTTGATTACATTAGGCATCTAATTTTATTAACCAGTGATGTTAATAACAATGGACACTAAAGTAATAATTCGGAACCGGATTTTATTAAGCGACATGCACTGTATTTTCAAACTGACTCCCTGCAAGGCGCAAGCCTCACGTTAAGACTCACTGGTCTAAATCAACGTTGAAAAATAAATCAGTGCGAATAGATGCATGCGGAATTCTTCATTGGGAATTGCATTAAAAAAACTTCGCACATTGCGCCCTGCGGCCCGCATTATTGCCATTGTTCCGTTTTGTAAGGATTCGGAGGGAAAAGCTGAAGTCGCACGCTCTCGACTCCAATGATTAAGACGGAAAAGGCCCCTTTCATACAACCAAATCGAGAGCCGTCTGGACGGAGCAGATCTCTTTTCACTCGGCTGAATGCCGCAAAATTTTACAGCTGTACAACTCACTCCTCGTCCCCACTAAAAAATACAACCGAGCGCATTTGCATCCGGTTGCAGCAAAACTTCACATTCAAATACAACCTGAACGGATGCTGAGTGGAAATTTAAAAAACACGAATTTCTCCACTGGTCTTTTCAGACGGTCTTTAAGTTTCGAGCGATTTTCCCTGACGCGTACATTGGCTTCATTTCAGTCCACTTTTATTCATTCTTTTCAGTTCCATCCTACATTTGTCCTTTGGAATGCGTATCCTTGAGTTTGGATTTCGTAACCTACGCGAGTTTTCTGTCAAGGTGTCAATGCATAAAGCAAGGGAATAATTGCCTTTTTATTCGAGCATCAGCAAGCGAGGTCCGAGATGACAATTTAATTACTTGAAAATGGCGTATCGTGGAGTGGGTAGTGAGGGTTGTGTATTTTATACATGTAGGTTAACGGGTGAAACCGATTGGAAACATGCATGTCTATATTTGTTTACAATCTCGATTACGAAATACTTCCCTTCCTACTCCATTCTTTTTCAGTTCTTTATTTGATCCTTTATTAAAAACAGTGACAGACTGGATCTAATGATCGGTTCGAGAAAATGTAGCCATCTACCAGCCTCAAATGGGGGAAGACACACTTTGAACTGTTAAAAGTAAAATATTATGCAATTTCAAACAATTTAACGTCTTTTAAATTGGGACGATGGTTTTAGAACATTAATCCAAGGAAACCGCACCTCTTCGATTGTCGTCTAGTGAGAAAAATTTTTAGTGAAATATATGGATTTAATAGTAACAAAAGGCATTTAATTGGTCCAAGTTAGATTTTTAAGACTAGGTACATTTATGAAATGAGAATTATTTCTAAGAAACAACCATGGTGTACACTTCTGAGCTAAAGAATGTGTGGCATACTTCACCTTTCTTTCCTAATCATATGATAGGGATTTCTCACATCACTATCATCTTTTTTCTGGACCGAGGATTCTAGACTTGTAGTAGGATTGTAGACTTTGACCGCTTAATTCAACCACGATCAGCCTTCCTTGCAAATACGATAGAAAACTAATGCTGTAGTCGTATCGTGCTGTAAGAAGTTTATTTCGTTGTTTATAACAGTTTAGTGTCTTTCTAATTGGAAAAACATTTAAATTGCAGTATGAAATAACTTTCTGTCTACGGCACATTATTCTATTGAATGCTCAACCAGACTCTTAGAAGCTGTAATCTCTCGGGAATTTCCCGATTTCCCAGTGGGTCAATCCATCACTGAAGGACAACATATCTTGATAAGCAGCTAAGTTAAAGTCAGTTGTCGAAAGACATCTTATATTTGATTTGTAGCGTTGTTTAAAACAAGCCAATTCGTCTTTAAATCAGTGTTCTTCAAATTGGGTTCTGGAGCACCGTAAGGTTCCACGAAAGGTAATTAGGGATTCCCTCTTTAAATGGCTTTATTCCACTCATCCTTTTCTAAACTCTTTTTTAGAGCTATTTGATATGCACACCTAAGTTAAAATCAATAGGAAAAGAAACCTTTTATATTTAACTTTTAATATTTGTTATTCAAAAATTATAATTAATATTTGTTAATTATTGGATCTATACATTTGCTTTTGAGTACAAAATTCAACATATTTAATATATTTTATATATACATCCGAATATCTCATAAATGTATTGGATTGGATTTTGGGGTTTTATGGCGCAAGGTTGGGCTATTTTAATTAGTTTGTGATCAGACAATTTGACTAGAATTATACTCGAGTTAATTTGCTATTCAGTATTTAATGAAACCTGCACAATATATGAACTATTATCAGAAAGGTATTTGAAAATTAGCACGTTAGAATTTGTTAGGTGTATGTGTAAATAAAACCATCAGGGATAGTCATGGCAATTTCTTCAATTGATTTATACTGATTGGCAATGGTAATTAATTAATGTCGTACTAGAGCAACACAAAGGGCTAATCACGGCGGATTAGTAAACGGAAGGTTGCGAGTTCGAAACTCGGTCCAACCAAAGACCATCATGTACGCGGGGACTGGTTCACTCTTAATTTGTCGTGGCCTTAGATTTCCTCACGTTGGCGTGGTGTGGAAGTTTGGAGAGTGGGGTGCCATCTCAGGTGATGATCTCTTCATCTGACTGTATTTCAAAATTACGAGACGTTGCCCTTGGGTCTTTCTCTTAGGGATTGATCCCGGACAGTCGCCAATAGCCCGTTGTGTTGCTCCAGTGCAACGTTAATTAACTAACCTTAAAATGGAGTGGCCGTCATGGCTCAGTGTATATCTCCACTGCGCTAACAACATTCGAGTTGTAGGCGGATCAGGTTCGATTTCTGTCAGGTGCATTCCTCCCTTTGCGTATTTCTCTTCTGTGTCAGTAAAACTTTCATTGTGTGTCTATTACTTGATGCTGTATATCTTGTGTCTGGCGTAGCATGGCCAAATATGGCCCTTGCGCCATAAAACTCCAAAAACAACCAATCAACCTTAAAATGGATCCAAGTGACGCCGCTTCTAGCATACATACAGAAAACACGTTCTACCACAAAAACACTAGCGTCTTCTACCATTTAGCTTTACAGAAAAATCTTCTCATACGGAAACATCAAATTGTAAATCCAGTACACCAGAGGCTCCAAAAGTAGGGGTGATGAAAAGCTACAAGAAACGTATCGGTTATGTTCAACCACGGCTAACTGATTAACGAAAAACTTCTAGTAGCGACTGTTCTGATTTTTGATACGACTATGGGAGCTGTGTTACGGATTGTAGTAACTAAAATGATTGCTTCGGCGCTGTCTGCCGACCTTCGTTGAAAGAGAATTAGTAGATGTAAAATACATTGAATTAGATTTTTAAAATTTCATCCTGAAGACACGTGAATGGGTTTTTAAAACGTGCACATTTCGATCATCTTTCCATGAAAGTATGAAGATGAGTAAAGTAATTTTGTTTGCAACATTTCGTTTTATGAGAGGAAACTAGTCTGTTTCATTTTAAAAACTAATTTTATCAAGTCTCTCTCTCTCTCTCATTTGATACAAAATAATAAAACATTTTAAAGATTTGGTAGGTAGATGAGTTTCAAACATATATTTGTAGTGACCAGTACCTCCCATCACTATTATGATCATCTACAAATTCACTCAAAACTTATATATTTCAAATACATATACTATATTTTTCACTAAAATTAATTTGAAAATCAATTCTTGTTACAAATTCTATACGTCCAACTTCAAAACTTATAAGACGTCTTTAATTTTCATGATTTACCACTTGATACCTATTATCTACAAATTCTACAACTATTTTCCTATCAGATTGAATAAACAGCGAATATTTTTTAAATTCCAAATTTTGGTCCGATATTTTGCACACTATTTAATTTTTTTAACCTTTCAGAGCCCTAGACTGATGAAACACTGAAAGAATGCCCCCGAGAAACTTAACACTAAGGGCAGCAATTATACGAATTCTACCGATGAGAGGAACGTATTATTGTGTAACCATCCTCTCTACCTAAACTGAGTGTAATGTTTGTGGATGAGAGCTAAAAAACAGATGGGATTTGGGGTCACGGGCCCGTTGCGTTCGCTTCCGGGTTGGGTTTCTTTTGACGGTCAGTCCGCTTCTCGCCACTCTTTTCGGCCCCTCGGGGATTCCGATCATCCACACGCAGCATTTGGCCACTTAGCGCCTTTCATTACTCCACGGGGAAACCAGGCAATGCGAACCCAGTCGCAGTTCTGATCGAAGTCTCTGTATATCCGATATTTTGATCCTTTTTCCCACATCAATGCGGGCATTGATGTGGGAAAAAGTTTTGAGGATGCTGTTCCCAGTAGATATCTGCCCTTGAATTCGAAACTTTTACCTCAAACATCATTCCTTTATTAAACAGTTAGTTGATTGTTTGGGGGTTTTATGGCGCAAAAGCCATATTTAGCCAAGTCTTTTTTAATCATTTTGGCCAAAACACAAAACAATGTCAAATAAAAAATGTGAAAGGAACTGGGGGACAGAGTAGTGGAATGAAAGCAGAAAAAGATCGCTTAGGCATCCCGGGAGCACGACGCCCGTGTTTATTAAATACGATAAACCCTATGGGAAAAGAAAAGATCACCAGAATACCTTAGGTCAGTGAAGCCCGTACACACTTAAAGGAGATGTGAGTCCCTGAGGTCCCTTTATTAAACATTGAGCCCACAAAGGTCCCTGAACCTAACCCAAAAAGGATTTTTTTTACCTTGATAGTATTGTCTGTCTATCACAAGAACTCTCCCAACATCAAGTCAGGGTAGTGGCGGTCGCTACAGAAGCAGGCCTCGTTCATTTTGAGTAGGGATGACTTCATTTTATATTATTTTTCACGAATGTTGGCGGTGGTAGGCTTACTAACGTCGTACTAGAGCAACACAACGGGCTATTTTCAACGGTCCTGGATCAAACCCGATATTGTAATGGTAATGGTAATTAATTAACGTCGCACTAGAGCAACACAACGGGTTATTGACGACTGTCCGGGATCAATCCCGAAGGGAGGAACACCCGAAGACAACACGTAATTTTGAACCACGGTCAGATAGGCAACACCTGAGCTGACATCACACTATCCAAACTTCCACACCACGCCAACGTGAGAACATTTGAGACCACGACAGATTTAACGTGCACCAGCCCCCTTTGTACAAGACGGTCTTTTTGGTTGGATTCGAACTCGCAATCCTCCGGTTGCTAGTCCGTTACTCTTCCTACAAGGCCACCGCGGCCCCAAATCCGATATGTTGGCGGTGGAAAGAAGTGCTAGTATGTCTTCTCGGCGACAAGTAAATTTTTTAACAATATTTCCAATTTTTGACATCGAGTGCGTCAATATGACTAATACATTTCTTCAAGCATCTCTTATGGAAAATAGGTTAAGGTACGTTTCTACGGCAACAGGGGGGGACAGGGCAGATTTTGTGTCTGATGCAGTTCTCATGATAAGCAGACAAGTCTATCACGAGAACTGAACTTCCCACAAAGTCTGTGGAGATAGAAAACGACTCATTTCTATAGGGGTTGCCTGAAGAAAAATATTCAAGTTTGTCACACTGTCACACTTAATGAGATACGTGCATAGTTATGATTTTTTCTAGTTGTCGAGATTATACTTTATTTTAATGCCCGGCCACTGATCTCTTCGACCTTTGGTACTACAAAAGTCGAACTGGTAGTAATTTGTGAGGTAAATTGTAATCCCAACAGTAACAATCACCAATATCCATGCATTTACAAACCAAGATCCAGGTTGGTTGGTTTTTGGGGGTTTTATGGCGCAAGGGCCATATTTGGCCAACCGAGATTCAGGACCTACTGGATGGCAAACAAACTCTATGACCACTATACCCGGTAGACGGCTAGATCCATACAAGTGAAACCTTTTTCTGCTTACATACCTTTTCTGCTTACATTCACTTAAAATTAGATAAAAAAATTACGACATCCGACAAAGTTCCCCTATTCAAATGTACGAGCCTGTTCCTATAGCAACCATCAATTTTCCAACTTAAAGGCGGAAGCAGTTCTTGTGATAGACAGAAGGTAGCATGTCAGGTAGACCTCTATACAAACCCAAGAAGTCAGTAACATTTATTTGTTCATATATGAAAAACTTTGCAGTGATTACATCATGATGGTACTGAGTTCAACACGAATTGGTTTTTATTACGTAGTTTAAAACTTCAATCCTTCAAGTTTTTGCTGATTGCGTAAAAAATCTCAAATGCTGTTGGAAAGTAAAAAAAGAATTTTGATGTGCATAGATTCGACGAGAAAATTTTAAGAAAAAGAATAGTTGAAGTTGGCAATATTCTTATCTTCCTCCATCGTTTCTTCAGATTCGTCACTTCATCGTTTCTTCATCACTATACTAGGCAAGATAAATTATTCGCATCCAGAAATTTCTGGACAGGAAGCAACAGAAATTTAAAAATCACAAAGCGTTTAGAGCAGTCAACTAATTGAAGGGCTTCAGGCAACATAGTGATAAGCCACAGAAATATGTTTCGTAATTAAAAAAATTTCAAAATTCTAGACGATCAAAAGAATTTCTGATTATTTGAATGAAAGCGTAATACTTGAAACTTCAAGACATGACCCCCGTGAATGGTGGATAAACCATTTAGAATTTTTTAAACTTGAAAATTTTGAAAAGGGTTTGTCATTATGTTGACCGAATCCCTTCACTTCAAGAAAACATTTGACGGAATCCATTGTGCTCTTGTTATATTTTATAATAGTCAATTCTGGTTTGTTGGTCATATTTTTTATCGAATCAACCGTTTATACAAAACTAAAACAACCTATAGCGCATTACTGAGTGTTGTATTTTTAAATAGGCTTATGAATCCGAAATTCTTGAATCACATTTAATAAGTCAAAATATAAATCAAAACATCCTACCTACTAACCTAAGAGTAGCGTGTTAGACCATTTAGTCATGGTTCAAATATTTGATAAGACTTGCTACAACTTAAAAGATCAATGAAAAGCTAGTCAGGGTATTTGCTCATAAGAAAAATATTCAACTAATTTCACTATGTTTTACAACAAACTTTACACTTCAGTATAATAAATGTCATTTGTTTTTAATACCCAAAGAGTGAAAGGTTAGTGTTCGATTTGTTTTGCAATCAGCGAAAACTAATGATTGAAGTACAAACTAAGTAATGGTTGGTTTGGGTGATTTATGGCGCAAGAGCAATATTTGGCCATGCTGCGCCAAACACAAGACATAAATATCAAGTAATAGACGCACACATAATGACAGTTTTACTGACACAGAAGAAAGAAATACACCCAGGGAGGAATGCACCTGACAGGAATCGAACCTGCGCCGCCTACAACTCGAATGTTGCTAGTAGCGCAGTAGGCATACCCACTGAGCCCCGACGGCCCCAAACTAAGTAATAAAAACCAATTCTTGTGGTCTAAGTTCCCATGATGCAATCACTACAAATTTCTTCATTTCATCTTAGTATGAATCATTTCCAAGTTGTTGACAAATGCTAGGCAATTGGCAATCAATCCATCCGCCAATAGCATCGAACAGATCCAGTGCCCTTTAGTATATGGAACGAGTCCAGATGATTCGAGTTTATAAGGTGAACCTTATTGCAAAAAACATGTAGGATAATCACCAAGTCCAATTCGGAAGAGATTCGGGCAATCATATCCTGTCAGTAGTCATATTGCTATTGCTGCCTTTCTTGGAACATCAAGAGCCATTGACAGGAGTCGAGAAAAACAGCCCAGGTTTGCCCTTAGAAGCTCTTCTAGTGTCAAGATTGCGCCTCAACATTTGATGGGTAAATAGTCGTTAAAATTAGTGGAAATGCCTTTCACTGCTTCATTAGTTTTTAAAAATGGTGGCACCTTTTTGCTAGAAAGTCAGCCAAATTCATTTTCCACGATTCCACTATATGCATGAACCTATCATTTCCAAGTACACTCGCTTTAAAATGAACAAAATGTAATAAAGTTTCTCATAAACGAAACCTAATATCTAAACATAAACATTCAAAAAAGCAAGAACGCATTGACGAGTATAACGAAACGGTTTCGTCTCGTTAGCCCTACGATCTTTTTTGCTACACACCTGGACTATTTGGATCGAAACTTACGGCTAAAAAGGGATTCCGAATAATGGCAAATACGATCTCGAAAACGAACTAAAATGGCAAAGGATGTATAACATGGCTTTAGTGAAGAGCATAGCTTTAGTGAAGAAGCAGTATTTTCATTAACACCAGTGAATTTCTATCCCGAATATTTTCTGATTTTGCAATATTTTCACCATAAACCCTTCATCCAGCACGTAAGGGAATTTAATAAAGCAATAGCATTATCATATTTAACTGAATATTTATATTTTCTGTCTTAAAAGTTTTGAAGAGACAAAAAGGTGTTCTTAGCAGTCCGATTTTCTTCATTTCGTTAGATATTTGTAGTGGTTCGGAATCCCCTTTAAACCTTATGCTTTGGTCCTCGAGGAGCAAAACATGACAGTAGGGCGACAAAACAACTCAAATTTTCAGCTTCGTGTCATCGGCAGCTTTGGTATTGGCTTTGGTATTTTTCGAGTTTGGTTTATCGTTCTATAACTTATGCTTCACGGCCTCTTAAAGTACATGAAGACTGCAGTTAAAAATTCATTCAGGGTTCACACACCATTTATTCCACCTTATAACCTGCAATCTTCCCTGCATAATTTCTAACCAATTTTGACCTTCTTGACCAATAGA
The DNA here is from genome assembly GCA_933210815.1 of Meta bourneti. Lineage (NCBI taxonomy): Eukaryota > Metazoa > Arthropoda > Arachnida > Araneae > Tetragnathidae > Meta > Meta bourneti. The sequence continues at coordinate 70,407,960 of OW119929.1, read as the reverse complement.
ATATTTCCAAAGGATTCAAAGGAAATGAACAAAATAATTTTGCAAAGGATTTTATTCTAAGGAAAGGAGAATCAGAATCTTTCTACAGGATTCTATCCTACAGAATGGGGGTCAATAGAATCGTTCCAAAAGGTTCTGTTTTAAGGAAAGGATTAATAGAATATAAAGGTTGAAAGAATTCATGGATTCTTTATAGATGTGGTTAATTAGTCATTAAGAGTGTTGTGGAGTAAAAATAATACTACACTGCTTGGACATCTCGTGAGAGTCAGTGGGTTAAACAACATAATTTATTTCCAATCGATCAAGTGGCTTGGTTTGGTTAAACCTAATGTTTGGCTCGTCACGCTGGGTCATTTTTTGTTACACAAGAGCTAACTAGACCCACCTATTAAGGAGGAAATCAAAACAAATACCGTACCATTGATCTTGAAAAAAATAGTCCTTTTTAGAATAAAAAATACACAGTGCTACGGAAAAGCATCAGTAGATATATTAAATATTTAATAAATCTAACACCGGATTTATTTTTTATTCCACTCAATTCCCTTTTCTCATACCTAGAAACAGCAAAAATGAAGTTATTTTAAAGGTGAGTATAAAATAAAAATAAATGCATTGCTTTTATTATCATTAATGCATTGCTTTATTGAGTTGCCATCATTTTACGGATTCAAGGATAAAATACTGATCTTTCAAAAAGAGGGGAAATATTGCATAGAATTAGCATTTATCATCTACTTCTGTGAATCGAAAAGATGATAATTCGTTGCCCATTGAATTAATTATTAAAATGAGCTTCTAAATAATATTCATTTTTAGTCGTATGCGTTAAGCTCGAAACTAATACCTATGCAGAAAAATCTATCATACTTTTACATTTTTAATTGAATACTTTTGTTGCAATACTAGCAAATATAATCGCAAAATCAATACTTGCACCTGCAATTGCAACTTCCATTAAACACTAATGAATACAAAAATTTGGGGTGGCCAACGACAAAAAATTATAATTAGGCTCTTTCTTACTGGTATGATAATAATAATGGTCCATGAAGACGACTGGGTTTCACAATTACTTCATGCCAATCTGTTACAAGATTTCGGTTATACAAAAATTTCCATTCATTCTTCATCCTTAATTTTTATTCTCAACACTTCGACAATTGATACAGTATTGCTCAAAAGCAATCTCTGCTTTTAGCGTAAGGATTACTTATTTTTATTAAAATTTGTTGTGTCCCAATATTTTTTGTTGAATGCATGTCAAGTTTTGACAGTCTTTCTAGAAAATTTCAGTTTTATTCTAGTCAGGCAGGCAAAATTCAGAATACAATTTTTAGATTGCCTAGTCTTTTCTTCTGATTCCCTATCCCAATCAAATCACCGAGTTGAATGAACATTGTGTTTAATGCTTTTTCGACTGTTTTTAGACTTTTCTACGTGTATTTTACCTGTATGATCAGTGAAACTGAGCTTTAGCATGCACATTTGATTGCTTTTCAACCAAATAGGTTTGAGCCCCTTAGACCCTCCCCTGAATAGCAATACTATTAAACAACAATGACAGTGATTTCTATAAAATATTCAGTTTTCTGAATACACGAATAAAAAATGAAGTAAATAGGTTCCACTAATGAATTATTCCAAAAATCGAAACTGTTACCATAGTAAATAGATTCAGCCGCTTTGTGGACATGATATTGGCTCTCAGTAACATCTCTTTAACTGACTATTAGGAAATTTTTCAGCAGTATATGTTTTTAATTGGAAAGTTTGCGAACACATACTTCGAGAATGGTTTGGTCTCACAGAATAAGTTTGACGTGAACACATCTTTAAAATCAGACCAGTACTAGGTGGCTAGTAAGGAAAGTTGAGTTGCGAAAAAAATGGGCATCGAATTCAGTCTAATAATTTCTATATTATCAACGCGAACCAAATCAACCTAGTGTCATTCGATAGCTGAGGGAACAAAGACTTCTTAGTGACCTTGAGTTCGCGCGCCGCGGTAAGTGGGGAGGGGCGGCGTTTTGGGGACTTTCAGCACAACGCAAACTTCAAATCGGTATAACTTGGGACTGAGAAGCGTTACGACGTCAAAATTGGTCTCATACGAAAGAGCTAAAGTCGAGATCTGTCGATTTAAGACAACAGAAGTGAAATTAAATACAGTTTTGGTAGTGAAACTTTGGATCGCAGTTAAAAAAAATTGTAATTTCATAATGTCGGCATATACTCGTCGAAAAGCCATGCAGAAATACATCAAACGCAGTTTAAGTGAAAGAGCAACTCGGTCAGCTTTCGATAAACACTGAATTCGTCTTTCTTTCACTTACTACACCCATATAAATATTATATGCTGACGAGACGTATTCACGTAAAACCTTGTGACCGTGTTCCGACACAACCCACCCGATTTTTTTAGTAGCATGCTCAATGAAAAATAACGAACCTCGGGAAACACCTTTGGAATGAATTCATTGATTTGTAAGAGATTTTTGCATAGAAATTTAAAACCCACTGATTCTTAAACAAAATTCACACCAAAGGATGATTCTGCGCATATGGCACCAGCTCCTGTATGAGATTCTGGCGTATATGAAAAAAGGAAACAGAAGATGGAAGTATATAGACAAGACTTTCAGCAGCTGAGTGGAGGAGACTCCCTATGATCAGCAAAGACAATGTCCCCTATATCTAGGGTCAATGGTGCCAAAGTACCACTGACGTCAACTGTTATAATATTAAAAACTACTTAATTAACTGGTATTATAAACATTTTTTCGGAATTGTCTCATGTCCCTATTCAAACCATGTATCATAATCCAGTTCATTTTCTTTGTTTTACATATATTTACATGCATAGTAAAACATTATTTTACCTGTTTGATCTACATACAGCTGCATAGCGAGTCTCAATGATGAAGCAATCTTAATACCTTATAGAACAGTTTAAACATTTTTTTTTAATGTTTCAGTTTTACCTACATACAACGGACTGTAGTTTCATGGCGAGTAGTCTCAATGATGAAGCGGGAATCTTTTAATAGCTAGCAGAACAGTATAAAACCGGAAAAGGTGATTGGAGCAATCCTGCTCAGATCTATTTATATAACACAAAAAACTCCATGCAGATCTAAATGTTAGTTCTCTTGCATAAATCAGCTTATGAATCCATTGAATCACTAAGCTGGGAACCGAACTTCCTTGTTCGTGTTGCCTCGTTCTCTAATTCCAACGTAAACTTTTCCCAGGATACTCGACGTTTTGTTCATCAATCACAAAAACTCTAAGTGCTTGGAACACTTGTTTGTGATAAATATTTTACTTCACTCATACTTTAAACTAATTTGTAAGTTCAATAAACTTCGTTTAACTCAGGAGCAGACTGGCAATCAGGCACCTTGGGCAAATGCGGGTAGGGCCTCCGACACATACCAGATTTCATTTAATTAATATATGATTTAAATCTATACATATAAAGCAGAGTTGGTGTCTGTCTGTCTGTGTGTTCTCTACACCGTTTGACTAATCCACTCCAAATTTGGTACACATAATCTTTAGAACTCTGCGGGTAACGTAGGCTACATATTAACCTCCATTCTCTTTAACCTAGGTGTGCAGAGGGGGCTAAAAACTATTCGAAATTGCCATAGGAACAACATTGAGCATAAAACGATTACGGTACTCAATTCAGTTGTTTATCAGTATTGATTGAAAATCAAATTTTCTAATAAAATTATTTTACCAGAATTGCTCGAAAAACAATTTTTTCCAAAACATTATATTTAAACAATTTAAAATTACAATTATGTTTGAACTGATTTTTTTATTTCGTTCCATAATATAAATAATTTATGAATATTTGATTGATGGAAATGGATACTTAAAATACTTAATTTTATACAACTTACATTTTGTAATGGAACACGAAAAGCCCAAACGAAAAACTCATTGATCATAAAAGCGTAATTTTGCTACCCGGTATCTAGCAACGCCAGATTTAAAGTTTTATTTTATAAATTTGATATAGAACTCTGTGATGATGTGTTGATGGCTTGTGGAGCACATGGCCCCGAAGGGGCCTAATCTCTGGTGTTGAATTTGAGGCTTGGCATTCTGTTTTTGCCCTGGTAGTTAAATAATAAGAAAATTGGAAGAAGCAATTGGTTATTGGAGTCTAATTCTTAGTGTTGATATCAGTAACACATTGCAGAAAGGCAATAAAAATTAATCGAAAAAAGTTAAATAAATCAAGATTAAAATTAGAAAATTTGAAATATGAAAAGTGGGTTTTCAGCTGCCCAGAAGAAGGGTTCTTCGTGGTCATCATCGTGTTTGTGTATTTGAGTTAAGACAGCGAAATGTAGCGGTGATATTTGAGCATTTCAAAGTTTTCTTACTATAAATATATGAGTTATTTTTATAAATAAATCATTTTGTCTTTATCAATATTGTTCAAACATCTTTTTTCGAATTGCTTTATTTCAGAATATATTCAGGAAGTTAAAATTCGACAAGTGTTGCTCATACCTTTCATTTTTTCAGAATTCTGCAGCTCTCAATGACAGGAATTTCGTTTCTATTTGTATTTATATGTTCCAGTATGTTCCATATTACAAATCTATTATTTAGAAGTTAAATTTCAATGAATTATTTATTTTCTGCAAAATATCACTAGACAGGTTAATTTCTTGGTGGTATATGTAAATTTCTACCAACTTTCCTTGAGTCTGGTTGAATACGTAATGGTTTGTAGAATTCTGTTTCATAAAAGTAAATGAAAACCTTTATAAGTAAGGTGTGTAATTTCTTGTTTTAAAATGACCTGTAAAGTTTAAATAAAATTATTTTAAAGATAAGTTACGTTAAATCAAAACGGGTAGCCATACGTCATTGTTCAAAGATGTCGTTCGAAGATATTTCTAAATTTTGACAGATTTTCATTACATGACGATTAAAATCAATTAAATTTACAGTTGTTTTCCATGTTTCATGGGTAATATTGAAAGCTGTACTCCTTTGTCAAGTAACTACATCTATCATTCTAAATAAGTACGTGGTTTCCATATAGAAACTGAATCTCTCAATTGAAAAAAGTACCATAAGGTTTCGATTTAAAACTGAATTTCTGTTTGAGTAAAGCGAATTTTAAATAATACTTCGTTGATCTTGGAATAATATCACAGTAAGGATTTAAACTACGACTGTTGAAAAATAGAAATTTTTTGTCTTAAGTGACAGAAGATCGAGGTTGCTTACTTGAAGTTGAAACTATTCGTAAACAACCTGTGAAACATTCGTTGAAGGCAGTGATTTTGTAAAAATTGTAATCGATTGAGTTTGCTTTGTCTACACTGATGACATTTTTAGAACAAGATCCATTATTCCACGTACCGATGAATAGAATTTTGAAGAAAAAAAATTTGTTTGCTCAAAATAAATCACGAATGCCGCAACAATTTAATATGCTCAGACTCAAAATCGACTTCTGTAGTTGTCACCTCAGAAAACTTATGTAGTTTGTCTGTTTGTCTTACAGCAGGGATGTGATGAATATGAAATTGATTATATGGATGGATATATCATGTATGTATACATTGCGTTCGAAGGAAATTGTAGAAGCTATGAAAAAGCTAAAACGATGTTAAAAAATTATTTTCCGTACATTTAAATGATGCTTGCATTATTCTATGAAATAGAAATGATTAGTCTGAACACTTTTCAATCAACATTTAACCAATTCATCTCGAACAACGCCGAGTAATTCTGTTAGTTTCATATAATGCAGTATAAATACCATACGAAAGCCCTAACAAATCACAAAAACTTGCTCCTGCAATATTGTTATCTTATAAACGGACGTTAGTAATCTTTTCATACTGAAATTTATAAAACACCTTTGTAGAACGCAGTCTATAACGATAATTGAGAATTGTTTATTTTATTGGCAACCGAAAAAAGATAATCTTGTAAACCTTGATTCGAATTAAGTATTTAATAAAATTGCAGAAACAAGTAAACAGCTGAAACAAAATTTCTAATGCTGATCACTGACCTCTTCGGCCTTCGGTACAACAAGGGGCGATATTGACGGCTACTTGTGAAGGAACAGCGAATGGGTAGGCCACCGTTATTCCTAACAAGGACAGCCACCATCCATGTACGTACAAACCGGGATTCGTACCCGGGAACTACAGGGTGGGAGACAAATGCAATGACCATTATACCATGCAAGCGGCAGTTGAAAAATATACGAATTCAAAACAAATATTTTACGAAAAATTGTTTTGTGGTCATGATTTGTAAATATAATTACTTGTTATACACTAAAGAAAAAATGCATTTCTGACTAGTAAATTCGAGACTATCAGCTTGTTTTAATTCATATTCACTGTTGATTTCAAGACTTTCAACACCTCGCAGTAATTAAAGTGGACAGGTGATCATGTAGCCAGAGCCTAATTCTTGTCCTAGTCAGCCTTTGATGTTACTTAAAGCTGCTGTTTAATGTTTATTTTTCCCATTGCATGATTTTCCAATGTTTGGCGCAGCCTATCCTTCTCTGGATTTTGCGTGATAAACCCCAACCAACCCATTGCATGACTTTTATAGCCTGGAATACTGCAATCAATATGTCCTATTTCTCCTAGAATGAGATCTACGAGAGAGAAACTGAACCGTCTTATAACCATGTTGCTAGGCTTGTCGCTGTGGTCACCAATGGTAACTCCGCCGGTTAACAATGGTTACAACCACTACCTAAAGTAATGACTCATTTAAAAATACAAATTAAAACAAAACAAAGAACATTCTAAACTAGAGCTTGAGAAAGTGACATAAATAGTCTTCGGAAAATTGGAAGACCTAACAATAGTTGTAATATACTGTTGGTTATAAGGTTTAAATTAAAATTGGTAAAATCTTTAAAAATTTCTTTTACGAACAAGAGGCAGCGATTCGCTTTTAATTCGCTCTCTTCGTGGATTTATCTTTTTCTTTTCCCTTTTACATAATAAAGTACTCAAATACGAAAAATTGTTTTTTCATAGAAACCGATAAAAATATTTGTTTACAAATTCCGAGTATTTATACTCATACGCACATCGAGTAAAAGAATGCAAGGTGTTTCAAAACTTTCGAGGAGGTAGTAAAATTAAACCGTACTAACCCAGGGATGTATGTCCGCAAGCGTCACCCGGATGTGCAGAGTGCACATTAAGGAAATGAGACCAAATATATTTTTATTAGTTCTAAATTTACAGTTTGACAGAAGCTATATATTTAGAATTTCACGATATGTTCTCAACCAATAGTCTTAACGGCGTCCCTCCTGTAAGAATCTGTGCATAGGAGTAAAAAGGAGTTCCATGGAAGGAGTGGAAGAAATTCTATAGGAGTAGGAAAGAGTTCCATGAAAGAATTTCACGTTTATCGTCTCCGACCAGTGCTTGTTGTACCAAGGGTACTTGAAGGCTTACTACTCCTTTACAAGCCTTGGATAGTACGATTTTGGTGAGTGCTACATAAATATATGCCATGAAATTTTGATTTTAAACTTCTTGAGGAAGGTTGAAAAACTAAATGTAGAATACAGCTGGACCCCCACAGAAGGAATCACAGATACCATGATAAGGGGAGGGGGCTAAGAAATGTCAAATGTTCTTGCACGGCAATGTGCAGTCTAAAATATTAGTTTCAGAGTTCATTGAGTTGTAAACGTGTCCAAATCAAAAGGGTATACAGTCAATTTATACACTTGGAAAACATTATACATCCAGTATTTGGAATGTTTATTGGTATTTCCAAGAGGGTTTTGTTAACTAACTTGGTACTGGGGCCTAGATGCAGATGTGAGGAGGGTGGAGCTTGTGTGCTAGTATCAGGCTTCGACTTCCAAACTGCTAAAAAGATGCGACAGAACGATCACCGGAATAAATTGTTAAATGTCCCACTGAACTATCTAAATTTATACGCACGCATATCTACGTAAGCCATCTTCCAAGTAGAAACGTGACTGCAGCGCGGATGGTGTTTAACAAATAACCAAAAAATATGTAACGCATTACACGCCAACACATAAAATACAGGTGAATCAAATAAAAATGATTTTATCATTTCAAACGTGAAAATCCAGAAGAGAAATAAAAAGAGCAATGTTCGTCACACGGGTTTTTCTTTCTGTTCCGGTCTTGGAGAGTTCGAAGCCATTTGGCATCTGGCAATCACCCCGTTCTCTGCCAAGCCTCTATTCACGGTCATATGGCCTCAGGGGAAGCCGTACAATAATGTACGTACAACCTAGAATCAGATCGATTCGTGAAAAACTAGTTAGTGTTTGTTTTTCACCTTTTGCCTTTCTCCCCTTATGATAAAGAGTATTTTAGCCGCACTTGCATTTAAGAGGCATTTTCTGTCAAGCTAAATGTAGGTGGTGATAATGTTTCTGATGGGGAACGTGCTTCCTGTACGTATTCCAAGTGTGACATTACCTGTGCTTTGAATACGATTTCGGCACTTCGCCAATAAAAATTCCAAACAATTAACTCCGAATTGGTATATAGCTAATTGGCCAATGCCAATTCGATTAAATACCAAACGTCGCCAAAAAGTCGATAAAGTACATTCTGAGGCAACCCTGATATGTATTATACGAGAGCATTTGGGTAGAGGAAGTAAACGCTTCACATTCCGTCTGGTTTGCACTAAAATTCCAGCCCGTATAATGCTCGATTAGTTAGATTTTTTAATCGCAAAGCTTACTTTGATGTGAAGATTAGTTCCTCATTAGCAGTAACGAGAAGATTTCATTTCAAAGGGCCTAAAAATCAGAAATGCAATTTTTTTATGTCAATGAAAACCTGGACCTAATTACAATTTTTCACGTGAATGTATTTTTTCACGTGCATGCCCCCGTATACACAACGGTCTTTGGCTGGACCTAGTTTTGAATTCGCAACCCTCCGGTTGCAAATTCGTTGTTCTTCCAACCGGGCCATCGCTGACCTCGGTAGCAGAGGGAACAAAGACTCGCTAGTGATCTTTCGGGCGTCGCGATAAGCGGGTAGGGAGAGGAGGGGTGGCGATTTGGGAACTTTCCGCTGCGCCATACAAACTTCAAATCAATATAACTCGGAACTGCAAAGCACTACGACATCGAAATTAGTCTCAAACGGAAACCAACGCCGAGATCTGCCGACTTAAGACAAAAAGTTAAATAAAAATAGTGTTGGTTGTAATACTTCGGATAGCAGTTTAAATTTTTTTAAGTTTCCTAATTTCGACATATACTAGTCGAAAAGCCAAGCAGAAATATGTCGAACGTAGTCTATGCGAAAAAGAAACTCGTCAGCTTTTCATAAACACTGAATTGGCTACTGAATTTTTCTTTCATTTTTTACACCCAAATACTATGCGTTAAAGAGACGTATTTATGCATAACCTTGTGGCTGTGCTTCGACGCAGCGTACCCGATTTTTTCTAATTCACAAATTTCTTTGAATTCATCATTAGATTAATTTTAAAGTGCTTACGTCAGCATAAAAGGGGAAGCATCTCAATTGATCCGAGAACAGAAATAATTTTAAAATGGTTGTTTAATCCAAAAATATTTATCGGATATTTTTGGGGATTGAACCCGGACCGTCGTCAATAACCCGTTGTGTTTCTCTCTAGTGCGACGTTAATTAAAATACCTATCGTGTTTCTGTAAATTCCTGTTTTATTTCTCCCTTTTGAACAGTAATACGAAATGTAAATACGTGAATACTGATATGTTTGTGTTAGTGATAAATAATCTTCACGATTTCAGATTTCCTACTGCAGAGTTAATTTAACAAACTAGTAATCATGTAACTATTATTTTGTTTTAATACATCAAAAACATTTTATGTAAAGAGATAGGAAGTTGAACTCAACACTAATTTTTGTATTTTTAAACTTAAAAACACAATTTTAAGATACTTTACAAGTCCCAAAGTCGCACGCCAGTTTTCTTAAAGCAATTGATATTTGAAAAACACTTTCTAAGAGATATATATTTGTACTTAAGTAAAACGCATGTTACTTTTATCGGATTGATTCTTCAGCAATAGGTACGGGAGCATGTGTTGGCGTCACCTTATCTTCTTATTGTTCAGTTGTCCCGATATTAGCGATCGTCAAGGTAAGAAAGTTGTATGGTTTTTGGTGATAAAAATGTTCTGATAAATTCGTTCACATTAAAAACGAATATGTAATATGTGCAAATAATCGAAATCACCAAAAGTTAAGAATTTTATAAGCCCTTTCGCGAACCTGATGAAAAAGTAACTGACATAATGAAAGTAAAGGCAATTTTAAAAGCTAAGTGGGGAAGTATTTCGTCTCATAATTTTGGAAACAAAAACTTTCATTTAAAATACTAGAAACTTGATTATCCGAGCTCCAATTAAACAAATGTCCGTGTTATTCAAACCAAATTTGATATCGAGGATTTTTAAAGCTATCAAAGCTTTAATCACGCGTGTGTGGTACTTTGTCCAAAGAGGCGAGAAAATGCTGGAAAACAGAAGACTTAAGGATTTCAAATGGGTACGTAACTTCAAATGGGTATCAAATGGGTACGACTTAAAGAGGTACGTAACTCACGTCCAAATTTATTGTAAAATTTTCAAATACATATTGGGACCCAAATCCAAGTATGGATTATTCTTAATCCTAGTTTTATGAATCTATCAATATCAGTAGGAGCAAAAGTAGTAGATTAATTTTCTCTGTATATTTCGTATAGACCCTGTTTGTGTTACTGCGTCCGTATTATCCGTTTCTGGTTATCCGAGGTGGCTTCTGTTCACTTGTCTCGGATAATCAAGGTTCTATTGCAGTGCTACAGCGGCACACTTTTAACGATTTCAAAATTTGGCGGCACACAAAGAAAAAGATAAATTAAAAAGTTGTTTACTTACCTATAATACACTGTGTAAAATAGTTTATGATAATAATTGTGAATGTAAAATAAAATAATATAATATGTACTACAAAAACAACAGTACGTTTATTAAGGGATTAATTACAAGGTAATAATAAGAATACTTTTAATGAGAAATTTGAGCTTGATGTTTTTTGATAATTTCTGTTAGTAAAAAGAGAAAATAAAACTATTCTCGTACTTCTTTTTCACTTCCTTTATACATTATTTGATTGAGGGGTGGAGGTGGGGATACTGGGAACACTTGAAATTTCTTCACGTTGGGGCGAATATTTCACTTTATGAAAGGTCACAGTTATCGAAGATAAAAACAGTTAAAAATATGGTATTTAACTGTAAAAACAACAGTTTTCTTTTACAGTGTACTTTTCTTTAATTTAAACAAACTTTACTCTTAATAAAAAAAGCATTACAATTTTTACTATATACATTTCTAAAATTTGGCGGCACACTCTAAGAATTTGGCGGCACACAAAAGTGCCGCGGCACAGTGGTTGAGAATCACTGTTCTATTGTATGCACAAATTTTGCTTAAATGTATTGGGACTGCGATAGCCGGTTGGAAGAGTAGCGGATTAGCAATCGGATGATTGCGAGTTCAAAACTCGATTCAACCAAAGACCGTCGTGTACGTGGAGGCTGGTGCACGTTAAATCTGTCGTGACTTCCAATGTCCTCACGTTGGCGTGGTGTAAAAGTCTGGAATGGGGTGCTAGCTCAGGTGTGACCTCGTCATGTGACCGTGATTCAAAATTATGTGGTGTTGTCCTCGGATCTTTCCCTTCGGGTTTAATCCCAGACCGCCGCCAATAGCCCGTTGTGTTGCTCCAATGCGACGTTAATTAAAATACGTACCTATTCTTAGTCTACTGTAATTAGCCCAAGGGTTAAAATAGACCGTAGAGTAAAAACTTAAACTTAATCAATAAAAATGTTTGGAATACTTTATCAAAAAATTATCGTTTGGAAAGTTGCGCTTTCGATAACTGAAATAAATTTGTTATCTTTTGAATGAGTATATATATTTCCGGTATCAAAATCATTTAAAAAATTTTATACTTGTATTTAGGGCCCTCTGAATATGCTTAGTCAACCAATAACTGACCACATCATAAATTAATGAAAATCATTATTTAATTAAAATAAATATTGGATTGGAATGATAGCGTGTGCCAAAAATTTGGATTTCCCACTCAATGTGTATAATTATCACAATTCCATGCCATAGCTGCTGAATCGATCTGCCCAATAGGTCACAGCCCTTACAATCACTAAACATATCTGGGACAAACATGTGACGCGCTTATTGTGAAGGTACTCCAGTTTTTTATCACGCAAAACTGCGCTGATTTTGTGTACCATTGTTGCATAAAGCGTAGCATTGTAGCGTCAACTTGACGCCATTGGGGGGTTGGGGAGGCGACCAGCCCCCCAACTGTTTCATATATAAAGGTATATCAATATTTATCCCTCATGTATGCGAGCTCGGGTCCCAACCACAAAATATTGTAGGGGAGAGACTTAACGCTCCTCATGCATTAACTGTTTAAACATGAAATATAAGTTAATAATCACTTCGCTACTATGCAGCAGCATCTTTCCGCATGGGTACACTGGGCAGTTATCCAAGGGTCGTGGTCAACTTATCTCTTATTGGTTAATTTCAATTCCCTCAAAAATGGTTACTTTCACTGTCAGAGCAACGCAATCTATAAAAAGAAAATTGTATTTTTCCAAATGAGAAATTAAACTTACAAATTCCTGTTTCAGTGATTTTTGTTATTAACAAACAAAACAAAAAGCACGAAAAGAAATCCCTTAAGAATTTAAATATCATTTAATCTATATAAGAGGGCAGAAAGGGCTTATAAAAATTACATCTTTCATTTCAATTTGATTATAAGATTTCTAAAATTAATTTTGCAAGTTTTTGTGTTCGGAATAAATTTCAACCAAAATCGAGAAAATGTTTTCCCATTTATTTATCTTTTAGATGTTGAATTGTGTGTTAAGTTCATATGTACCTGAGATTTTTTAATTTAAAATATTGACTATGAGAGTATTTTCTGTCAAGCTAGATATTGGTGGCGGTAATGTTTCTGCAGCGGTACTTGTATTGTGCGTGTTATGAAAGTGACGCTAGTTGGTTGTTTTTCGAATACGATTTCAGCACTGCGCCAATAAAAATTGCAAAGAATTCCGAATTAATAGATGATAGTTGATTGGTCAACACGAATCAGATTAAACGCCAAACATTGCCAAAGCAATGATAAGCTACATTTTAAGGTAACCTCCGATATGTATCATTTGGACAGCAGGAATAAAATATCAGACCGGTTTGTTTGCACTTAAAATCTCTCATATTGGTATTAAGAGAACCTTATAAGGTTTTATTTTAATGAAAGCTTTTTAGAATGTACAATGGATTAACGAATAGGGCCTTGCCAAGCCCTTAAGCCGATCCTAGTGCTAAATACGATTGAAAGAACACTAAGGTTTTTTTTGACTGAGTAAGCCGTAAAAGTCATAGCTGCACATCTGTTTGGTAACGCATGAGATATCAGGTACCAGAAAACTGAATTTCAATGCACGTCTAAAAAAGGCTCAGATAGAAAGAGAACGAAAGCATCCGACTGAACTCTCCGTGATTTACGTGCTCTTCGTTAAGATTCGGAAATTTAATGAACTCGGTCGAGAAGAAAAAATGCAGTTTTATTACGCAAAACGTTTTGATAAGATCTTTGTTCACAGTTGCATGACCGGTGAATTGAAATATGTTCAAAAGGTTAGTAGGAGAGTGGGATCATTCCAGCCTTTTGAGCAACAACACGTTTTCTACTGAAGATTACACGAGGATTTATTCGTAATGCTACATTAATCAAATGCCTGGGAACGGTACACTGATCAAGAAAACATATATTAAGGGAGAAATGACGTTAATAGAATTTTTATCGTAAAATGGGTAACGAAAGCTGGGTCTTATTTGGTTCGTTAGCTAATATTCGCTCAGTTGGTAGTTACGGATTAGTAAACGGAAGGTTGCGAGTTTAAAACTCGATCCAACCAAGGGCCATCGTGTACGTGGATGCTGGTGCACGTTAAATTTGGCGTGGCCTCAAATATCCTCACGTTGGAGTGGTATAAGTTTGGAGAGTGGGGTGCCAATTGAAATATTGACCTCGTCTTCTGACAGTGGTTCAAAATTGAGAAGTGCTGTCCTCGGATCTTTTCCTTCGGGATTGATCCCGGAAAGTCGCCAATAGCTTATTTTAATACTCCAGTATGACGTAAATTCTACCTATCAACCTAACCTCAGCTAATATTAGTCAGCTTGTTTGGGGTTATCTTACTTCTACATTCTATTGTACATTTCTTTTATTTACATAAAATGCTTTAGTTCGTTGCTCAACAATCATTTATGGCACACAAGGGTTAGGTAGGTATTTTAATTAACATCACACTGGAGCAATACAAAGGGCTATTGGGGACGGTCCGGGATCAATCTCAAAAGGAAAGATCTGAGGATAACACCACGTAATTTTGAATCACGGTCAGATGACAAGGCAATACCCCCCTGAGCTGGCACCCCACTCTCCATACTTTCACACCACGCCAAAATACACAAGGGTTAGTTAGAAAGTGTCTAGTTTATAAGACTCCGAACCTCTAAACACAGGTCCAGACCGCCAGTGATGCACCCAGGGGTTGGCTGATGGGCTTTAGCCAATCCCAAAGCAATAGAAAAATTCAATTTGCAAAATTTTCATCGATTTGAAAACATTGAAGGGCTCTGGCCATGGTGATAAGCCAATTTTCAAATTTTTATGGCTATCAATTTTCAAGTTTTAAAACTTTCCAAATTTTTTTTTTTATCCACTATATAAGAAAGAGGTCATGCTATCGTAAAGAGTTCAAGTGCCATGCACTCATTCAAACAATCAGAAATTGTGCTAATTATTTTCTACATTTTGTTTTAAATTTCTTTCATTGCGGGGGACGTGGTAGCCCAGATGGAGGAGCAACGCATTAGCAAATGGAGTTCGAAACTCGGTCCAGCCAAAGATCGTCGTGTACGTGGGGTCTGGTGCACGTTAAATCAGCCGTGACCACAAATGTCCTCACGTTGGCGTGGTGTGGAAGTTTGGAGAATGGGGTGCCAGCTCAGGGTTTGTTCTCGTCATCTAACCGGGGTTCAAAATTACGAGGAGTCCTTGGATCTTTCCCTTCGGGACTGATCCCGGACCGTCGCCAATAGCCCGTTGTGTTGCTGCAGTGTGACGTTAATTAAAATACCTACCTATTATGTTGCCCGGAGCCCTTCAATTGGTGTGTAAAGGATTTGCTAAACAAATTGTACCAATCTCTCATGAAAAGTTGGATTCATGGGTTGGTTAGGTTTGTATGGCGGCCATATTTGGCCAAACTGCCACACACAAGACAGACAGCATCAACCAACTAACGAACGTATATACAAGAAAAGTTCTACTGTCACAGAAGAGAAAAATACTCCCAGGGCAAGTTACAGGTATCAAACCTGCGCCACCTACAACTCGTAGGTTGTTAACGCAGTGGGCAAACCCACTGAGCCACGGAGGCCCCTGGATTTATGGGTAAAGTTAGCGAAAGCTACATGACATTAGTTTCAATCTAATTTCTTTTAGTTTTGTATACACGTTTGACAGCATAAAAACAACACATCTTATCGTGAGGTAGGTATTTTTAATTAACGTCACTGGAGCAACACAACGGGCTATTGGTGACGGTCCAGGAGCAATCCTAAAGGGAAAGATTCGAGGACACCACCACATATCTTATCGTGAGAGAACAAGTCACACCGTCTCCCTCCATTTCTGGGTTAAACGGGTTGTATTTCGCTCTTGTGTCGGGAAGTATATATATATAATGGACTCACAAAACTTACTTTGTGTGTGTCCATTACTTGACGTTGTCTGTCTTGTGTTTGGCGCAGCATGATCAAGTACGGGGGGGGGGGTATTTCAATTAACGTCACACTGGAGCAACACAACGGGCTATTGGTGACGGTCCGGGATCAATCCCAAAGGGAAAGATCCGAGGACAAACCACGTAATTTTGAACCACGGTCAGATGACGAGGCAACACCTGAGCTGGCACCCCACTCTCCAAACTTCCACACCACGCCAACGTGAGGACCACTACACGAGGGAAAATTAGACCGAAGGAAGAAAGTTAATGTCGCACTTGGAACAACACAACGGGCTATTGGCGACGGTCCGGGATCAATCCCGAAGGCAACCGAGGCAATCCGAGGACAACGCCTCGTAATTTTGAACAACGGTCAAATGACGAGGTGAACACCTGAGCTGGCACCCCACTCTCCAAACTTCCACATCACGCTAAGGTGAGAACATTTGAGGTCCCGACAGATTTAACGATCACGAGCCCCTGTGTACACGATGGTCTTTGGCTGAACCGAAATTCGAACTCGCAACCCTCCGGTTACTAATCCGTTGCTCTTCAAAAATTAGACCGAGACCTACAACTTAAAGTGGATTCCGAACCACTGCAGACAGCCACGCCTACACCGGGATTCGAACTCAGAGACTGTTTCAGTCATTGCCAGAGCTCTAACTACTCGGCTACCAGGCAGGCTTCAACTGGATTCGAACCGAAATCTGGACATGGATATTTGAAGTTGGAATCCACTTTAAGACCCGGTCTAATTTTCCCTCGCTTAGTAAAAAGATCGTGCAGCCAACCATATTTTCACGTTGAAATTATCTATCGCCACTGCATTACAATTCGGTACCATTTTGCTTGAATTAGTATTTCCAAGTCAAGTTTTAAGTTTATTTTTACGGATACGAAATAAAGAGAAAAAAATCAAAACAAATTGAAGTAAAATAAAAATAAAAACGCGTGACCGTCTAACCGTTACTATGTTACCCATGGAAGCCAAGTTTTTTAAGTTGATTTGTGGATTGTTTAGTATCAGTTTGCCTGAATGTACGTCCTGTAGACTCCGTAGCATTTAAGCTCCGTGTCGCAAAGACCGTATCAATCGAGTTTCGGACTCCAGTTCGTTCAATGTAGTTGATTACTCTTAACAGAGGCGTAGCTAAGGGTATCGACAAGGGGGGCGGCACCGGGCGCCAATGTCCAAGTTGGCGGCATTTCAGAATTGAAAGTGAGATTTTTTCCTGGAAAGGTTGGTAGGTAGCTAATTAACGTCCCACTGGAGCAACACAACGGGCCATTGGCGACGGTCCTGGATCAATCCCGAGGCAAAGACCTGAGAATACCTCGTAATTTCGGTCAAATGACGAGATCAACACCTGAGCTGGCACCTCATTCCCCAAACTTCCACACCACGCCAATGTGAGGACATTTGAGGTCACGGTAGATTTAACGTGCACCAGCCCCCACGTACACTACGTTCTTTGGATGTGATTTTTCTTGAAAAATTCGTTTTACAATTCTAACCACAAATTTGTCCTTGTCACAGAAGTATTTTCCATTGTTACGCGTGTAAAGGGCGCTCCATCTTTAGAATACAACGTTTGAGTCTAGTATTCCTTCCCCCATGCAACCCCTGCAATCGTATTTATTCAGCAAAGAGCAAGACAAGCAATATCTTACAAACGTCTGGAGAGAACAAAATAAGGCAAGGGGAGCATTTTCCTTAGTTCCGTTCAGGAGACCCAATAACAAAGATCGATCTTTTGCTAGTATTTATGAATTTCAATAAAAATTGGGGGCCGGTGGCCCAGTTGGAAGAGTAACGGACTAGCAACCGGAGGGTTGCGAGTTTGAATCCAACCGAACACCGTCGTGTACAAAGGGGGCTGGTGCACGTTAAATCTGTCGTGGCCTCAAATGTCCTCACGTTGGCGTGGTGTGGAAGTTTGGGGAGTGGGGTGCCAGCTCAGGTGTTGCCTCGTCATCTGACCGTGGTTCAAAATTAAGTGGTGTTATCCTCGTTCTTTCGCTTTGGGATTGATCCCGGACCGTCACCAATAGCCCGTTGTGTTGCTCTAAGTGTGACGTTAATTAAAATATATATCTATCAATAAAAATTGTAATCAAGAATTAATACAATTCATTAACAAATTAATACGTTACTAAATAATATATTTTAACCTTAATTGTTTAAATAATATATTTTATCATTTTTAAATATTGGGTAGGGTATTGGGTAGGTTTTTTTTTTTGTATTTTTTTGTATTTCAATTAACGTCACACTGGAGCAACACAATGGGCTATTGGTGACGGTCCGGGATCAATCCCAAAGGGAAAGATCCGAGGACAACACCACGTAATTTTGAACCACGGTCAGATGACGATTTAAATATTGGAAGAGGGCGGCATCTCAACTTCATTTTTCCCAGGTCCCAAAAAGTCTAAGGGCCGCGGTGGCCCGGTTGGAAGAGTAACGGACTAGCAACCGAAGGGTTGCGAGTTCGAATCCAGCCAAACACCGTCGTGTACAAAGGGGGCTGGTGCACGTTAAATCTGTCGTGGCCTCAAATGTCCTCACGTTGGCGTGGTGTGGAAGTTTGGAGATTGGTGTGCCAGCTCAGATGTTGCCTCGTCATCTGACCGTGGTTCAAAATTACGTGGTGTTTTCCTCGGATCTTTCCCTTTGGGACTGATCCCAGACCGTCACCAATAGCCCGTTGTGTTGCTCCAGTGTGACGTTAATTGAAATACCCCCCCCCCAAAAAAAAAAGTCTAGCTTCGTCCCAGTCTTAAGAACCAGCCAATAGTACTTCGCACAATTCTACTATCTTTCGTGACCATGTTTAGATTTAAATCTGCTATAATAAATAAGGGATTTAAATAAGGGTAAGTTGTAATTTTAATTAACGTCGAACTGGAGCAACACAACTTGCTATTGGCGACGGTCCGGGATCAAATCCAAAGGGAAAGATCCGAAGACACCACCACGTGATATTGATCCACGGTCAGATGACGAGGTCACACTTGTGTGAACTGACACCCCACTCTCCAAACTTCCACACCACGCCAACGTTGAGGGCATTTGAGGCCACGACAGATTTAACTAATCCGTTACTCTTCGAACCGAGCTACCGAGGCCCCGATTTAAATAAGGGAATACGGCCAGTCAAAGTTTTGGCCAGAGGAGCAAATTGCTAAACAAAGTTAACAGGTAATGTCTTTATGATGCAACTGGAAGTTGTGGCACATGAACTCAGAACTTTGGCTGTAACTCTCGTCTTTATTATGAAGAAAATCAAACATTGAATCGGATGCCGTATAGCTCGTTATGTTGCTCCAGTGCGACGTTAATTATTATCTACCAATCAATTAAAAGGTAGGTATTTTAATTAACGCAACACTGGAGCAACACAACGGGCTATTGGTGATGGTCCGGGATCAATCCCAAAGGGAAAGAACCGAGGACAACACCACGTAATTTTGTTATTTATTTATTTATTTATTTCAATTAACGTCACACTGGAGCAACACAACGGGCTATTGGTGACGGTCCGGGATCAATCCCAAAGGGAAAGATCCGAGGACAACACCACGTAATTTTGAACCACGGTCAGATGACGAGGCAACACCTGAGCTGGCACCCCACTCTCCAAACTTCCACACCACGCCAACCACGTAATTTTGAATCATAGTCAACCAATCAATTAAAAATAAAAATGTTCTAGATGTTTACAAAGCGTTGCCAAAAGCTTTAGGGAATAAAAATAAAGTGAATTCAAAACATAAACTGACTTCGTTAATTTCCCGCGCAAGGCAAGATAAAGCGCGCTCATAAACACGTGCCCATAGACAGCTATCTTTCCTCAACCACTTATTTTGATCGTGGAGCTTCATTTCAACCATACCTAAAACATGAGTTACCCATAAGTAATTGGACGTAATTATTTCGACTTGACAATTTCCTACTTTACTCGCAAACTCAGAATATGAATTCAACTTTTAGGCAAACCGCACATTGATCGAACAAGCGACATTCAATACACGAAAAAACTGACTTGTGTTCGTGCGTAACTCCATGCACAAAAAGATGGCATTACGCAAGATGTCGAGTCATTTGCTGGTTCGATGTAGAAGCTATACCGGTGAAACTTACCGTAAGATCACAACTCAGGTAGAATAGTGTTTCTCAACCGCTGACTCTGTACCGGACCCTGGCATCAATTATACCGAGCCATGATAGGTTCTCTTGGAATTTGACATTTTCGTTTTTAAAAGCAATATTATGAACGAATATTTTTCGTTCAAATGTTCCGAGGAGAATAATATTCGAATGTGTCGTAAAGCTCAAATCCAGAACACAAAAACATCAGTAGCAAATGCCAGTGACCAATCAGCAAAGAAATTTTTAAAAATTCAACTGAAATTGAAGATCAAGGCATTTAGGGATGCTTAAGTAATCAGGCTCTGATAAACACTGATTTTTGATAAATTGATACAAAAAATATTGAAGATTTTGGAAAATAAAAAGAGATGCACAATTTTCGATTGGTGTTTATAAATATAAATTTTATGCGAGTTGAAAAGTTAATATCATTCGCACAAACAAAAAAGTATCTTCAAATTAAAGTTATTTCGTGTTGCGTTTCTATTCTATTTCAAATTTCTTAGTATTAGAACAAAAAAGGTCAATCAGGCCGCTGACAAACTGAAAATATGTTAAATAAAAAAATGAGCCGCAAACATAAATGAGTGATATCTAATCAAGCTATGGAAATTGTTTTGAAAAACCTTTTTTTCGTTCACACATGTAAGACATTTAATGTAATCTAAATGCCCAGGCATCAGTGTCTGGTCAGTATTATCACGGGCTCTACCGAGATCATGTTAAAAAAATTACCACAAATTAAAAAGTCGTTTGAAACCCGGCATTTCAACGTTTTCCGCTTTAATGTGAGTGAAGCTTAAACTACTTGAGAATAAAAGGAACACGAACAAATTAAATAAAAATATATTGAACATTACATAATTTCACTAAATCAGTTTTCGAATGACTAATCGAAATATAAATCCAATATCATTGAATTGTTGTTTCTTTATCTGAAATTAGTGTCTTCGAATTACACGTGAAAGTTAATTCCATGCCTCTTCATCATGGAATTTATCCGATTACCTATTGATTTTCCCAATGAAGTGGTCAATCAAAAGATTAACTAAAATCTAGATCAAGTAAATTCCTGAGAACAGTGATACCCTTGAAAATTATTTCGCACTTCATATTTAAAAAAACACGAACAAAAAATTTTCTGTACAAGTTCAAGAATTCATCAGGAAAAACTGTTATCGTTCGTGGATTCCCACCTTGAAAACCTAACAAAAAGTAAAGTACCAAAACCATTAATTAGAAAAAGGTAAACCTGTAGCTTACCGGAAGTATGGTCTCACGACCCGTCTCTAGAACAGGTAGTCTCCGAGAGGAGCATCCTCGTGTTGTGGCCCGGGACACAGCTAATAAAATTTCTTGTTTATAATAATCCGTCCTACAGTTCACAAATGCCACAAATCCTTCATGAAAGAAATCCAATCGTCCGGTTTCGGTTTCTGAGCGCAATTTCACTTCGATTCTTTGGCGGGAATCGTTCGCTAAAAGGAGAGAATCGCGGAGATATCTAGTTCCTGATTGTTATATGACATCTGCGATGCGATCTGCTGCTTCGAGAAGAGCTCGCTGTTTTGCCGTGCCTCCGTACGCATGCGTACTCGGCAGATGTCACGTGTCTCATTCAAACTTCGACCATCTTCATTCCCTCCCTTCCTCTTTCCGTCCTCCTGCTTTTACCGGGAGCAAACCTGCCTCTTACCTGAATGTTTTCGTGACGTAATACCTTGTCTGGTCTGGATGCTAAACCACTGTTTGGGAAGAAAGATGTTTTGGCGCTTAAATTGTGTTTGTTTGCGAGATGTATCGTTTGGAAGTGGGTTTTGAAGATGTCAAACTATCTTGATAACTAATTTCAACTACGCAATTGTATAATTCAAGCTTGTGGAGCGAAGGTTAGTAAATATTTACATTGAACACGAAACGATTTATTGCGCAATACCTTAACAAACTATTCGAAATGTTATGTTTACCTGCGTTTGTGTAGAGCACCTAATATCCGAAAATTCGTTACATCTTTTTGATTAATATCACAAGAGACGCGGTACTTTTGGGAAGTCACTTCCATTCTTTGAAAAACGTCTTATATTTAAGTTTTAGTTTAAAATGTTCCTTAGTTGTGTGTTTGCAATCTACCTTCATGCGATTTCAAAGTAAGGTATTCACCTTATCAATACAGGCAACGTACTTTTCATCGTATAGAAGTTACATATTTTTTATGTTTGTCACGTGTTCCTTATCATGGCTGTTCATGCTTTAAGAAGCTTTTTTATTCGTGTAATTACTCAACATAGTTTATCTAAAAGCAGTGTATTGCCAAATATTACTAAACGGAATTTGAAATTTTTTAAATGCAAGTTTAATGTAATTCCAAAAACGTCATGCATTTTTATATCTACTGATCAACAAACGAAGCATTTAGAATGCCATAGTGCAAGTGGAATAAGTACTTTCAGTGCAATAAAGGCTTTCTTTGATATACTGTTATATCTGTTGGGTTGTGTGTTACGTTGAAACAATGCTTCAAACAGCAAATAAATATTCATTCAAAACCATCTTGAGGATGTTTCCAAATTCCAATACATTTGTACTGACCCTGTGCATTGACATGGAGGTTAAGAATTCAGTTCCCTTTATTTACGTCAGGGTCCACTTTTCCATTCTGAAAACTCTTTTCTCAGTATTTTATTCTATCTACATTCTAAAGAGAACTGGAACATAAAATTTAATTCAGAGTTAAATTTGCGAGTATGCACTGACATTCAATATGCACACTTTCAATGAATTCTGTTTCTTACAACTAGTTATAAATATTTATGAAATTAAAATACAATATTACATTTTTTAATAATTTATATACCTTAATTCCTTAACTGGGCTTCAGTGGGTTTGCCCACTACGCAGCAACCTGCGAGTTGTAGACTACAAAGGTTTGTTTGCTCCTTGGATGTATTTCTTCTGTGTCAGTACAAACTTTCATTGTGTCTATCCATTACTTGATGTTGTTTGTCTTGTGTTTGGTGCAGCTTGGCTAAATATGCACCATAAAACCCAACCAACCTTAACCTAGAAAAGCATAGGACCTTTTGTACCAGGGAACATAAACAAAAGAAAATTTATTCAGAGATACAGTGCAGTATTCAGTTACAGTTCTAGCAGAATATCTTAATGTACTTTTTACACTTCTACTGCACTTCTAGTATCATTATAAAACTAATGAAAAAACTTAGTCCAAGAAGAAATTAATTCTGGTTTTCCTGATTAAAGTATTTTTGATAGGTCACCTAACCAAACATTACTAGGAAGTTAGGTGACCTGACAAAAATTCCTGATAAAATGTTTGTTAATGGTGTGGTTATGGCATGATTTCAATTTTTGGTTGCTAACCAAATTGTTAACATTATTGATAAGATACAAACTTGGCTAACTTTATACCTTTTACTTGGATTATATCACTATGCTAACCAAGATCCTCTTATCGTTTTGTGTTAGATAGCATTGTTGGGGAATGTATTGTGAAATTCTCATAAATTGATGGTAGGGACTTAATTAGAGAACCATATGTTTATTAAATGTACAGGAATATACAAAATACAAGACTTGATAAACATAAGCAACATTCTTCCTTAGTTTCATTTACCAGAAAGACAAAAACTGAAACACATTACATAAACAGTGAAACAGATGGCATCAGCACCATGTCTTGATTAAATAAAATCCTACAATATGTCCTAATTTTATATTATCTGTTACCAATTTGTATAGGTTTCAAATTTTTAGATCTAAATTTCTTTTGATTATGTTATCCTTTTAATTTCATTAGATTCAATATTAGTAATATGTTTTAACTATTTATCACTTTAAAATAGTGATTTGAATTACTTTTTAAGTAGGAATGGAATCCAAGCGAGGAGAAAGAGTTATTGTTTTGGTGGATATGGACTGCTTTTATGTACAAGTGGAACAAAAACTATGTCCTCAATATCAAAACAGACCATGTGCTGTTGTACAGTATAATACATGGAAAGGTGGTGGGTATGTGATGTGTTTTTTAATTTTCTGATTTTGTAGAATGTTCTTGAACTGCCAAAACTGATTTATAAGGTTATCATACGTTAAACTCCAATAATTGTTACTTACAGTGATGGTAATGCTGCTCCAATTGCACCAGCATGCGCCATAGTGGATTGCCTGCTCCAAAAACCCCTTTTCTTCTAAGATTGCGCCAGAGCTGCTCCAATTTGCGTTCGGGTAATAATAAAATTCACTCTTGAGGTCTTCCCCCGCTATGTAAGAATTACTTTCTTGCCTTCATCCCATGAAGCGAACTGAAGAAAAATCTTTAAGCTCTTTGAAGTTTTTAGCAGCATCTTTTCCATTTATTGTAAAACTAAGTGAAGGATCTGCTCTATCAGATGATTGGATCAAATATCAATGTGAAACTATTGATAGCTTTCATTTTCCAGAAGTTTCAACATGTAGTCGTATAGACCATTATTGGATGAATATATTTAATATAAGAGAATCATCTGGTAAGTTTAAGTTTGAGATTTTGCCTATTTTTGTCAAGTCTCTCTTAAGTTTAGCGCATGGAAACTCTGATTTAGCTTAGCGCATGGAAACGCATTTTATTAATACAGAAAGCATAAAGAACTTTCAAGTTACTACGGCTTTGATTAAATCAGTTCGAAATTCCTGGAGGCGGTACCATGACAGATTGCTGTTAGCATCAGAAAAAGAGAAAAGTAGAAAATATTTGCCATAATGAAGAAGATTTAAAATTAAAGTCGAAACAAATTGAATTGCAAAAACTTTCTCAAAAACTATTAAATCATGCTGAAAGCAAGATTTCACAAGATATTGCAGACAAAGGTATGAGTGCTGTTGAAAGCGGACAGATTCTTTTTAAAGAAGGTAAAGATAGAATGTCCAAAACGATATGTGCCTTAGAAGAAAACAGAAAGGCACAGTTGGAATGTAACAAACATAAGAAAAGAAAATAATGTTTTTTTAATAAAATGTTTATTAGTCATGTTAATGTCAAAGTTATTTCATACCTTGCACATAACTTTATGGAAATGGAAAACACTTGGAAAGTTTTTATGTATGTTTTCCTTATTCATTATTTCATCAATTTTAGTAAGTATTTAAAATGAATTTTGTAAAAGTTTACAATTATGTTTTATTGTTTATCATTCATATGTTTAATGTTAAATGACATGTTATGCAGTCATATGTTTAAAGTTTAAAAACCTGAATTTTATTAGTTTCATTAAAATATCTTCTGCTTCTTTGATGTGCTGCTCCAAAAGACAGCTTGGCTGCTCCAAAATGTTAATTTACCTGCTCCAATATCTGCTCCAAAACACTTTGTAGCAATTACCATCACTGTACTTAATAAAACTACTCATTTCATAAGTATTTGTGCTTGTTTGGAAGATATCAAACCTGTTTCTAATAGTGTACTTCCCCTGTTTTTATCATCAGTAAAGAGGGCTGTAATTGGCAGACTATCCGTCTTGAAATATATGAGACATTCTATATGAGCATCAATATTGTTTTCTTCTCATAAGTTTTATGTTCTCAGTATGCTATTCACATTTAGTTGGTTTAGCAGGTTCGAATAAACATGTGTATCAGATTGCAAAAAAAATTATGTTGTATAGTTGAGTGGATCACAAATTGCATAAGATATGTATTGTTAGTTTAAGTAAATATATGTGTTCCAGGTTCAAATTTATTGATACTAATATCTCAGATATAATGTTTTACATTCAGATGCATTGTTGTAGCTCAGCAATTTTCAACTTTTTTCATGGCATACATAAACTAATTACTAAAATTCTGCGGCCTCCAAAAAATATTTTTTGCCAATCCAATAATATAGGTATAATTTTGCTTGATTTACAATAATCTAATCATAATTATGTACTCTTTTTGATCCCAAATGGCTTTTCTTAAATCTTTGAAACAATTTGTTTATGATACATTGTAATGAAAATATAACATTCAAAATTATTTATACAGGTATAACTTGAAATTATTTGTGAACACACTTGTCAAAAGTTCAAAACTAAACTGTTGAAATAAATCTTATGCAATTTAAGCCACTTCACCATTTGTAAGGCACACCAGTGCCATTCTTGCGGTCTACCAGTTGGAAATTGCTGTTCTGGCTCTTTCCTGTATTAAAAACTTAATATATTTCCCTTTTTGCTGTTATTTTTATCTGTTGTATAGTTTCCATTCATGATTAAACCTTTAAAAACTTTTTTAACTGTACTTATAGCAATTATTCTTTTAAGAATTATAAACATTTTAGTTATTCTTTTTCCAGTATCATAGCTGTAAATTATGAGGCCCGAGCGCAAGGAGTTGGTCGATTTGGTCGTGGTGAAGATGTTCAAAAGAAATGTCCCGATATTCATCTTTTCAGAGTACCAGAAGTTAGGGGTAAAGCTGACTTGACACGGTAAATCATTCTTCTAATCCACACTACAGTTCTCTGTAACAATACATTGCTGTCAATTAAAAACATAATCACATACACAACAATTTACCTATATATAGGCTTGGAAAAATCTGATCCCTGTGTTATAAAAAGCCAACCAAATTACATATACCTGGGGAAATGTTTTCAGTTGAGAGTTCTGGTTATGTTACAATGATTTGACGAAATTAGAAAATATATTTTAAGATTTCATATATATATATATGTGTGTGTACTGACATTCCAGGGCCCAGATTTTGTCGACCAAAAAATGTACAAAATGACCTACAAATGTGAAAAATACTGAACAGAATGGGTAAATCCTTCATATCATAACTACAGTGCATTCCTGGACCAGTCAATTCTTGGTTATACTCGGACGTTTTTGTGCTGGACTTTTTTTTTCTTTTCTTATATTTTCGGGGCAGTGGTTGGTGTGGCTTTCCACTAGCAACCCAAGAGTCATAGGCTGCACAAGCTCAATTCTTCTGGGTGTATTTCTATGTCAGTAAAACTTTCCTTGCATGCGTGTATATCCATTATTTCACATTATCTGCTTTGTGTGCTTGCTAAATATGGCCCTTGCACCATAAAATTCCAACCAATCTAATATTTTCAGTGAATGGGTATTTTTTCTAACTTGCACCAACCTGTGAACCACAGTATGAGAAACACTGCTTCAATGAACTATTCAAAGATCTGATAGAAAAATGCAATCTTCCTTCTTCCTCTGTTAAGATTAGAGAAAACACCATCCAACTTACCTTATTTCCTGTGTTGAGGATTCATCTACTAGTAGAAAAGCAAAAAAGGTCTATTTCTTTTTAGCATCAGAAGTTGACACATGAGTGATTTGTAATGTGTTTTGTAGCAAAAATGAAATTGCCATTGAGATTATGGCAAGAGATCATTTTGACAAAAAGTCGGTTAAAACCCAGGATAAAATTTAAAATATGCCAAAATGTGGAAAAACAACCAAAAGGGTGCTTTAAAAATCTCAAAAATGACCTAAAAGGCAAATGAAACAAAAGGTTATCTGAGAAACTACATGTCTAGAATCAGGAGATTGCAAATAAAATTTCCATCTATATGGGTATTGTAACGGCGGCTAGAGAAACGACCACCACGACAGCCAGAAGGGATAGGGGGTCTGACAATCTTGCCGTCTCAAGTGTCGAGAGGAAAAGGCCACACCGAAGCGACCACCCTAAACAACTTTTTAACGACAACCAAACAGCAGGGGTCGGAAATCGTTTTGGTTTCGAAACAAAGGGCAGGCGCCTTTCTGTCGCTCTCTATGACATTCCGAGACAAAGAGGACAGAGATAAATTATGATGACCATTGCCGACAGGATTTTATGGTCCCCTTTCAAGTCCGCCGAAGTCTGTCGTAAAAGTCAAGGGGAGAGGCCAACGTGAGAGAGCCATTCGGGAAGGTCCGAAGATGGTGAGAATTTTCAACAGCCACCAGCACCGACTAAAAGGCGGACCCGAAACGAAAAGGAGGAGTCGATAAGCACCCAATATATATAGAGTTTTTGAGATCTTGAGGAGCAGACAGACAGAAGAGAGCTTGGAGAGAAGAGCAGAGAGACCGTTTTGGAGATTGAAGTGAACACCCGTTCACTGTCGGCGCATTTATCCCGCCTTGGGATCCTATACTCGCCAGAGTATTTTCCTGAGAAAGGCTCTCCGTAGCCGTGAAGGAGACCCCTCCGAGAAACCCGTGTCGCTACTCGCCTGAGTAGTGGAGACTTCACCGAGATCTAAAGTTCACCAGAACTGATAAGGCTGATTTATCCCACCTTGGGATTCTATACTCACCTGAGTATTTTATTGAGAAAGGCTCGACCGTAGCCATGAAGGAGAAGCCTCCTAGAGATCTGTGCAACTGCTCATCCTAGTAGGCACTTTATTGGCATTTTTCAAGTTTTAAGCCTTGTGAGTTTCTGCATTTTAGTTGAAAAATTTCCAACTGAAAACCTTTCTTCCAGACTTCATTATTAATTTAAAATATATTATAAATGACTAGCTGCAGCTTATGGTGACTAAAATGTCTCCATGATTCATCCTTTACTTTAAAACAAAGCTTTTCTATGCTTTTATAATGGTGGATGAAAAATCAACTCTGGAAAAAGACATTAAACTGGTGGGAGTATATAGTCTTGACAGAAAACAAAAGATCACAAAACTTTTCGATCCTTTTGATCAAAATATAATCCAAAAACAATCAGTCTAATGATTTTTGAAATCTCTAATGCTGCTGTTCCAAAATTGTGGTCTACGGAGCCTATACCGGTTTGCGGACAAAAATTATCAGTCCTCCGAAAGTATCATGAAAATGTCTTGAGTAAAAACGTGAATGCGACCCAGATTGATTGATGTTGTATTGCATCAGGAACATACCATATTCGTCCTATGAAGAATTTACCTGGTTAGATTACACCTTCGTTAGTAGATTTTCCTAATTGAATTGGGACATTACTCTAAGAGATTAACTTTGAAGTCTCAAATTTTTAAATAGATTGTCATGAACAGTATCTAAACTTATGAGGAACACTTTACTTTTTAATGTCTTTATAAAAAATATATTTAATACCTATATATATATGGGGGACATTTAATTTACAGACCATTTGTTCAAGAGAACATCTTCTGCAAATCAAAAGAGAATCAATTAAATTTTTAGATCATTTTTAAGAAAAAAAATTCAAACCCTAAATGGTATTCTCAAAAAGACAAATGAAATTGTAATATGTCCATATTTGGAGGCAAGCATGTTATGATATAAACAAATTTACGTTATGCTAAACTACACTGCATGCTTTAGTATTGCTGAGTATCATGTTAATCTCATACCAAGCTTCAGTTCTAATAGTAATATAGATCTGAAACTTCAATGCTAATATATCACCTTACAAGTGAAACACTGTTGAAAAACAGCTCTGAGAAAGCGAAGGGGAAAAATTCTACTCCATATACTTTACTCACTAAGTGTTTCTCAAGAAGATATCTAACCTTCGTTCAAAGAAATAATAACTTAGTGAACACTTCATCAGTCTAAAGATCACCACATTCTGGTTTAGAAAAGCTGAAAAATTCATCTTTAAAATGTTGACTTAGTGTTCTTCATTTGTAAGCAAACTATAATATTATGTCACTTAAATAAGCTGTCCCTTGCATTTGTTTTAAATTTTATATTCTCTAATAATAGTTCTTATATTCTCTAATATAGTTCTTGTATTCTCTAATTTAAAATCATGCATTTTATATTCTTACATTAAATATTTTGTTTTTATCTTGGAATCATAGTACCCATTTCTAAAAAATATGTTATGGGTATAGATTTTTATATGCTGTTATTTTTTTTTTCTAAATATCTAATTATCGAATGATCTCTGAAAATGTAAAGCAAACATAATTGGCAGTAGCAGGTTATTTCTGTAAAGAACTGACAGAATTGCAGACTTTATGGTAAAAAAAGCTCTGAAGTAATTGACCAAGAATATATTATATCACAATTTAGCTTTATTCAGCTTAAACTGGTCCTAAATAGGTCAATTTTTACAGAGAAATCTCATCCATGCATCAGATCATTCTAAAATCATTGACTGAATTGAAATCTCAAAAATTTAGTTATTTCACAGGGTCCCCTTATGTATCTTATCAATTTTTGAACAAAATAAACAGTGACAACTGAAATGGGTTAGATTAAAATTTATAAATAAAATAAGTGCAATTCGACTACGACATTTTAGCAATTATTCATAAAAGAATTATAAAAATATATGTTAATAAAAAAACTTATTAAAAGTGTTTGATACTTTAAAATGAAATATCATTTATGATTTTTAAATGTACTATTGATGCATAACCGTTGATTGATATTATAAAAATACCTTATTTCTCATTTTCATTTAGTTTCATGTGCTTTTTAAATTTCATTGGCCTCTTTCAACATATTTGATCTGTTTTAAAGCATAAAAATTAAATGGGTATTAAACTGAAGTTATAATTATGTACTTAATTTAATTGGACTTTAAGCTCATAATATACAATTCTCAGATTTCCATTCACATCTTTTAAAATTTTGCTTAGCATTTATATTTTAAATATTGTCTGGAATATTCTGCTAATATCTGAATGAACAAACGTATTATGCTCACTTAAATTTTTATATCTTAAGTAAATTAAATTCCTCCTATATTAGTATGTAATTTTTAACATTTTTGTATTTGAGTAACATTTAAAAAAGATTGTTATGCAGTTTTAAAAGATAGTTTTTAATTAACGAGCTGAAAATATTTTTATTTTCAGCTCGTTAATTAAAAACTATCGACATTGATTTCATACTCATTTATAGAAATGTATTAAAACAAGTATTGTATGCAATTGAGATCTTCCTTCATAAACAAAAAGATGAGTTGGCAAAAGCAGACAAAAACTTGCTAAACAAAACAAAAATTTAATGCACTTATTTCCATGCATGTTTATTCATCTGCAGTTATGTTTACATTAGCTTTTCTATCTAAATAGAACTGTCATCAGTTAAGAATGTTTCATGAAGCATTTGCAAATTGAACTTAAAACGATGGATGATTGCACAAATCAGCATGGTAAACTCCAATTTGCATGTTATAAATGTTGGGTAAATTACAAAAGATTTGTCATTAAAATGGCGATCTTATCAGCTTTTTATTAGTATAAAATGAATCTTAATGTAAATTTATTTTCAACTTTGAATCTGAATGTTATTGGCCTTGTAGCTGATCAAAATAAAATGTTTTTGAAAAATTAAAGTCTGTTTGTATTCTAGACAGAAGTGTAAATAAAGTAATTCAATTTTTGTTAATATCTGACATCTTCCTATTTTGTTTTGATAGGTATAGAGAAGCTGGAGCTAGTGTTATGGAAGTGCTTTGTAAATTTAGTGACAATGTTGAAAGAGCTAGTATCGATGAAGCCTATATAGATTTGACATCTGCAATAAATTCACGTCTGACAACTTCTACCCCTGTTACTTTCAATCAAATACCAAATACTTTTGTTGTTGGGTATGAAAATGAAGATGACAAAAAAGGTTCAAAATCTATTTGAATTATGCATCTGAATTATTTTATTGTTATGGTTTTCTATCTGCATAGTTTAACTTGATCATTATTCAGCTTATCGTTTATGTTGAAAATAAACAAATTGCTTGTTCAGTTAGTCCAGTGATTTCCAAACTTTTTCATCTCATGCTATACAAACTAATTTACTCGAGATACTCTAGTTTTCTTTCCCATGGAGTTTACTGTCTTTAGTAAACAGGTGTTGTAGTCGTAGGATATGAAAGCTATCTTTTTCTGCTTTCATCCCACTACTCTGTTCCTAATCCTTCTTTTTTTCTTTCACAACATTTTTACTTGGCCAAATATGGCCCTTGCGCCATAACGCTCCAAAGTAGCCAACCATAAACTAATTAGCACAATTCTGTAGTACACTAAAAAATGTGTTATATATTTTGCTGATCTGACAAAAGAAATAGGTATAATTTTGATTGATTTATAAATAAAAATTAATACCTCCTCCCCACTTTTTGCTCCAAAGTGGCTTTTAAAAAATCTTTTTGATATAATTTATGAGACATTGTAATAAAATATACTCAAAGTTATTTATATATACTGATATTACTTGTGAACAAGCTTGTCGAAACTAAACTGTTCAAATGAAATCATTCTTACACAATTTAAACCGTTTCACCATTGATATGGCATACCAGTTGAAAAACATTAAGTTAAATTATGCCTGTTTAAGACACTTAGTTTAGAAACAGGACTTAAGCTAAAGTTTAATATTTTTCTTTATACATCCTGTTCATAAATGATTTTAAATGTCTTAAGTATGAAAGCATGTATTTAACTTTTAAAAGTTTTCTTTAACTGTTTGATGCTTTTAGATGTACTTCAAGACTGGCTTCAACTCATTTACGAGGAAGACCATCTTTATAATGATCGAATGTTGGCTGAAGCTGCAGTTATTGTAGAGGAAATGCGATCTGCTGTTTATTCAGAAACTGGCTATAGATGTTCAGCTGGAATTGCACATAATAAAGTATGATTTCAAACCTTATGAATTGTTTGGTCTAATTAGGCCTTGTGTTGCAAAAAAAATATCTTAGTGACACTAACCAAATCTTATTAATTAATAATATTTTTATAATACTTTTCTGGGGCAATCAGTTCAATTTTCATTTATTATTAATGAAGCATTTGTAACGCTAAATATATGATTTTAATACTCTAACTGGCTGTAAAAGAAATCTTTCAAAATCCTGATTTACCTTTTAACCCACCTGGTGGTTGTCTTAACAATGTATTTGGCATTAGCAAAACTGACCAGATCTTGATCTTGTCAAAAAAATTCGTAATATCTTCACAAGATATCTCGTCATTAGCAAAATTAGATAGATCTTGATAGACAAGATATCTTGTCATCAAAATTGATCAGATCCTAATGGTCGAGATCTCATCGAAACCACTTAGGGGGTTAAACAAAATATCATATCCATAAACAATGATTCTATATTAAATGTCTTTTCTTTACTGATTGCTGCATAACCCTGCTCAATCCCAATTTATGAAACAATTGCGATTTGAAATAAAAGGACATCTAAGATATATGAACTAGCATAATACTTATGGATCGTGCTACAAGCGGGAGTCTAAACTTCATAATGTAGAAAGTATTACAAAACAGAACAGTATGTCTGATTTTTGATAAAATACATGTAAAGATCTTGAAAATTACAATCATACTTTGCAAATCACATTCTTTTCTACATTTAAGAAACAAAACATGATGACCACTAAAAACATAAATGAAAATGTTCATAATCATTTTAATGAATGATATAGCGAGAGCAAATTTGTCTCCACCATAGTTGTGAGACTGGGGAATTATGGAGAAATTTGAGTGGGTATGTTTCAAGGCCAATACCACCAATGCAGAGTATATATAAACTAGTGGTGATGTGTCAGTAAGATTGCAAATGCTTGCTAAACATGGCCCTCTGTAATCATTTATTGAAGAAAAGACATGTTTTATATAAAAATGAGTGCATGTTTTAGTATTAGTAACTTTTAGTCCTAAATCATAAGAATGAAACTAATAAATTACAACTCTTGCAATGTAAATGGCATTTTACAATAAAATATTTGAAATAAATGACTTAAAAGTATAGTCAGCCCTTTTTGATAAACCCAATGAGTGCAAATTTGTAAATGGAAATTAAAATTTCTTCTATGATATGAAATTATGGGGATTCTTGAGTCAGGTTTTGTTGAAACA
This sequence comes from Meta bourneti, assembly GCA_933210815.1. Classification (NCBI taxonomy): domain Eukaryota; kingdom Metazoa; phylum Arthropoda; class Arachnida; order Araneae; family Tetragnathidae; genus Meta; species Meta bourneti. The sequence continues at coordinate 70,374,075 of OW119929.1, read as the reverse complement.
AACGCTGTCTAAATACTTACTGAAATTCTTCATAAGTATTATAAATCGATGAAATTTTAACCTCACATGAAATGAAACTTCAGTTTGAACTTAGTAATTCTGCCTCCCTTGAATGGCCACTTAGTCTACTTTCAAACAGCATTTAGAGACCAAACACAGCTCAGAAGTTTCAGTTAGAATAGCTGCCTGGAAAAATTCCTACACAGCAAGTAGCAGACACAAAATGTTTCAACATCTCAAAATATTTTGGTTTTGCCACCTGTTGCACAGAAACCACACCAAACTGTACTCAGCCATGCCTTTTGGAGTGTTCAAGTGTATCATAAATCAAGTATATTTTATAGGTTTAATGTGGTCCTAGTGAACAACTTTAATTTGGGGTAAAAATATAAATGTGTATGTGTTGCAAGGCAACCTCAATCGAGTCTCAAACACGGGTTTAAAACTGGTGGATCCAATAAATTTTTACAAAAATATTGTGCCTTATTAATGGTTTTTATTCAAATCAATCATTAATGAAAATATTCATTTGTGGCATAAATTCTGAACTTCAGCCTAAAAACTATATATATATGGAAAGAAATGTTTTGGTGAGCTGAATTGTATTATGCTATGAAACCATTTATAACAAGCTTGCTTTTAGAGGTTTTCTTAACACTGAATATTAAGTAGCTGGTAACTCAATGCTCAGTTAAGTGTGGTGAACCACTGCATTATGTTCAATTTCGTTTCAAAAATACAATTGCTAATATCTTTTTTTATTTATGAAAAATGGGAATGTTAGAGTTGTGTGCCAGATGAATCAAATTTTGTAAAAAATACTTGACAGTTAAAAATTTCGAAAATGAGAATGCTCATTCTGTAATAGCCTGGAGCAATATATGCTTAAACAGTGCACTTTGTCTATCAAAAAGTACTTTGTGGTGAAGATTGGTTACCCGGCTATATATACTACAGGCGCCCTCAACTTTCTCACATAATTGGTTCCTGAAAATGTGTGCGAATGATGAATGTTCGAAAGTAGAGGGATGTAAAAAACATCAAAAATTGTATTTTAAAATACTTATTTATCAATAATATTTATTTATCAATAATATATTAAAAATATTTATTTATCAATATACATAATTAAGTTAACGAGGCATGTTTAAGTGCTTTCAGGTGTTTTCTTTATATACTTGTCAAGAGTTAGTTGAATACCACCCTATTTTCTTTTCTTGATAAAGAGTTCTATAACATGCTGTCTTTCTCAATCGCCCTACGTACTTGAGATATACGTTCTTCATTGGGATCACATTTTTCCATGATAGTCAAAAATTTGTCAAGATGCATGAAGCCTTCATTCATATTTTTAATTGTCAAAGTCTTGACAATTTTATCAGCTTCTTCCTCACTGTCATTGTGTATTTCATTTAATTCTTGTTGCTCAATTAAATATTCATTTGACAGGTACTGAGTGAGAGTCAATCAACTCATTAACATCTTCATTGTTGATGTCCAAGTTTAGTTCATTCATTAGGCTAACTACTATTTCATCTGTGATAGTTTCCAGAGTTTCTTCAGAATTTATAAAATCACTCATCATTTGTGAGCACAATTGTTTCCAGGAACCTTTCATTGTTGACTCTTTTATTTCAGCCCACAAGTCTTCAATATTGTTTATTGCGTTCCATATATTATAGTTCTTCCAAAAATCTCTTAATGTATGCCCACCTTCACTGTCAGTTGCCTTGGTGGCCTGATTCATTATTGTCCTCATATAATATCGTTTAAACGTAGCTATCACTGTTTGGTCCATGGGCTGTATGAGGCAGGTAGTATTGGGAGGAAAACACAGCATTGATTTCCGCGTATAAATTCTACAGAGATTTTGGGTGTCCTGGAGCATTGTCTAAGATTAATAATGCTTTAAATTGTAAATTTTTATCTTTACAATATTGCTTAACTGCCGGCATGAAATGAAAAGTGAACCAACCTTTAAATATTAACGCAGCAACCCAGGCTTTTTTATTTGATTTCCAAATGACTGGAAGTAATTTTTTATTTTTCCCTTTCAATGCTCTGGGATTTTCTGCTTGATAAACTAACATTGGCTTCAATTTTAAATCACCAGCTAAGTTTCCACCAAGAAGCAATGTCAATCGGTTTTTAGAAGGTTTATGTCCAGGGGCAACTGATTCTTCCTTCGATAAGAATGTACGATTAGGCATTTTTTTCCAAAATAAACCCGTCTTGCCTACATTGAATATTTGGCTACATGAATATTCTCCATCTACAATAATTTTGGACAATGAAGAAATAAATTCTTTTGCAGCATCTTTATCTGCATCAGCCGATTATTCAGTGAATTTAATATTATGTAAAGAATACCTCATTTTAAATTTGTCGAACCAACCATTACTTGCTTGAAACACCAGTGTTAGAATCTTCTTTTAATCTAGTCTTCCAATCTTCACTAAGAGCCTTAGCTTGAATAATTGAAAAACTCAGGGACATCGTTTTGATGTTGATCATCGATCCATGATGACAAAGATCTTTCCATTTCATCCATCACTATGCCGTATCTTTTGCAAACAATCTGAAGATATATTTCCACAATTTTGAAGGTATTCCTTAATTTTATTCTTGTTTTTCAAAATTGAACATATCGTAGATCTGTTTCTGTCGTACGAGAGAACGGCCGATTGAAGCAACAGTTTAACCGCTTTCAGAACGTCTAATTATTTCCATCTTTGTCTCGATCGTATGAAGTTAAGTCCTTAATTTCTTTTTGTTCGTATCAACATTGCAGTTTCTCCGTTTCTCACTCATGTTTATAAGTGAGAAATATTTAAACATAAACAAATAAATTGGCAAAACACAACGCATCGACACGCACCCTAACGCAAGACTAAACCTGTTTAATACATTGTATGTATTTGACATTCGGCCACTGCGGCTCAGAACCCTAGTGACATCACGATTCCAAGAAGTCTGCTACTCTAGGCGGCAATGTGTGAGTGAGCGTGAGCTACCGCTCTCCATGGAAGCAAACAATTTTTGAATTATCGACAAAAATCTTTAAAAAAATTTAATTTTTAAAATTGTGCGAAAGTCAAGGTACACCTGTACTGTATTTAAGTTAATTTTTGTACTGGTGGTTAAGGTCACTGCAATACTCCCTCTCTAACTTAGCAATGACTGAATTTGATAGATGCTACCACTAGCTGATAGATTGCCTGTTTATGATCACAGTGATTCTATATGCATGGTCATGCAAAGGATGATTATGACTGAACTAGTGTGTGCTGCCTTTAAAGAAAAGATGATTGACAGCAAAGTGAGTAGCCATGATAGGAATAGATGCAGTGTTAGTTATGAGATAGTTGATGGAAGTGATTGGTATCACATCGGCAATTCAACTATTCACAGTGGACCATCCATCAAAGTGTGTGCCATCTGGAATTTGTTGGAAGCATCATCAGACTTTTAAAAACTGAGCGTATATATTCATAATCACATCCAGGTCACTAATTCAGCAAAATATGTGAAAAGCAGTCAAACTTTGTTTACTAAAAAAGTACTTCATGGTGGAAATTGGTTACACTGCTAAAAATACACATGTCCAAACATTAAAGATAATACTGAATTTGCTTGGAGCAAAGTCACCTGATCTCAATCCAATTGAGCATGCTTGGAATGCTCCTGGACATTCCATTGCAGCCTACACAACAATACCAAGGAATACCAACAACACAAGAGCAAAGATGTGCTCTAGTACATGAAAGGGACTACTAACAGGAACTCTTAGACAGCCTTTTGGGAAGCATGTCTGCACATTATGAGGGTCAGAGTAGCACATTTTCTATTAGGATGCTTTTGACAGAGCAAAAAATGTTTTTTCGCAATGACTAAAACATTTGATGTATTCAATTTTCAGTAGCACCACAAGACATGTGGGTGTTCTTATTTCATTCTACATAGCTTGTGGAATATTCATTTATCATTTGAGCAGCTATTTGGCACAGAATTCTTGGATAACATTACCTTAAATGAGTGGAAAGCTATTTTTGTCTCCCAAATTTCTTTTAAGGTAAGGTAGTATTAAAAACCTGATTTTTCTGTATCAACTTTCTAGATAATACAATATTGATCTGTTTGTAGATGCTGGCAAAGCTTTCATGTGGTCTTCATAAGCCAAATAAACAAACAGTTCTGCCAGAATCCTCTATTCCAATATTATATAATACTATTCCTGTAAAAAAGGTGTGAGTATTAAACTACATTTTTTATTATTTTCCAAAAACTAAATAAACCAACTTTATTTTCATTGAAAACTAATGGGTTAGTCAAACCTTCCAGGCTTGTGTTTATTAGAAAATATGGAATTTCTTTTGGTAGTTTAATATTCTGATTTATTCATCTGTATTTAAATCAAATTGGAAAGAATAGACGTGATTTAGTAAACTGAATATAAATAGAATAATTTAGCTCTCACAAAAAAGTCTGTTCTGCTGTATCTTTTAATATTAGCTTGAAAAACTGCACTCTCTCAAAAACTCTTTAAAATATCAATCATTACTAGTGTAAAATGCATAGCTTCTGAGTTGCAACTTTATTAATGCACTAGCAGAATTACCTGGCGATTCTCGGGTTCAATTGATTAAATATTGATTCTATTTCATAGAAAAATGCAAGCATCATTTAAGTGTACAGAAAATATTTTTTAACATTGTTTTAACTTTTTCATAGCTTCTTCAATTTACTTGGGACGCAAATATGTATACATAATATATCCATCCATATAATCCATTTCATATTCATCACACTCTTGCTGTAAAACAAACTTCAAAAGCTTTTTCTGAGATGACTTCAGAAGTCAATTTTGAGTTTTGGAGTGATAACGAATGCCAATTAAGTTGAACAGTGTAGATTTGTATAGAGAACATGCACAGACAGCAACTCTGCTTTATATGTATAGATAGTTTGAAAGTAATATGTGTCTATTTTATTTAATTCTTAATTTTTTGTACTCACACTGAATGCATTTCCGTTTCAAGAATTGTTTGAAAAATTCAATTCCTTAATTTTACAGAATCATACTTTTAAGACATTTTTCGAGGCAGTGTTCCCTCACAAAAAATTGTTATCTGCTGTTATTAATACAATTTTTAATCTTGGATATAAATATAAAGTGTTTTTTTATATTCTTGGATATCTAATTGATAGCAAAATTAATTCATGTATCTCGTATTATCTTCCTTAGGCGAAATCTTGGCGGAAAATTTGGAGAACAGGTCACAGAAAAGTTTAGTGCAAAAACCATGGGGGATCTCATGAACCTAACAAAATCACATTTTGTTAATGCTTTTGGAGAAAAGAATGGGTAACCTTTTTTCTTTTGAAAACTGTTTTGCACTACTTCTTATCCTGTGCACAAATATATCTCATTGGAAAGGAAATTTTAGTTACAATGGTAGCTTTTATAGAAATAGGTTTGTAAAATTTATGCATGTAGAAATAATAAGTAGTATGAGTTATTAGAAGTTAATATTATGTTAGATTATAAGTTATCAGAAGGTATATGCATATAAATTCTTAGAAGCAGAAAAGGTATATTTAATGGGGGCCATGCCGATAGTCAAACATTTTTTCATGTATACATTTTACCTATTTCTAAAAGTTGCATTAACCATTACTTGAATTTACTCCATGTGTGTAGAGATGCCATGTATACTTTTTGTTTGCCATATGTTTTGAAATGCCATTGTAAGGTTTTTATTGTGTATTATCATTCTTTTTATCACTACCATGCTTTTGCATTAAAAATTCCCGTTTTTTACTTCAAAAAGATTTGTTAATGTTTTATGCACCAAGCAATTTAATTCACTAAGCATTTGTATCTCCTTAAGTTTTATCCTTTGCAAAATTCACCTGTGGAGCTGTCAGTAAAGTAACTTTTTAATTCAACCAAACCAACATCTTATAAGGTTACTCCTATGGATTTGACTGAAATGACCTTATAGAGTAAAACATGAAATACAATTCATCTTATTTTTTAAAATTCGACACAGATAAATATTTCTTTTGGCTTTCCACCATCACTCCCAATCTCAACAATTATATGCAAAACAATTTTTTACTGCATCCATACAACTCAGTCATTTGGTCATCCACAATTGCAGTGTATTCTACTTTATCTTGGATTAAACACTTATATTATCATGATTATAAAAAGTTTATTTGGTTTCCTCAATATTTACTTAGCCAGCATTTCAAAACATTTTAAAATACACACCGAACTCCAACTTCTGTCGATCTGAAAAGGATCTTAAACTACAGTCTGCAAGCCAGATCCAGCTCTCAAATAGGTTTAACTCACCTGCAGACATATTTCACAAAAAATATTAAACAATGAAGGAATAAATATTTTAAATGTTAAATTTTAAAATAAATCATTTCATTTGGTTAGAAACAAATAGAGTTTATTGAGAACCCTATCTTAAGGGGAAGGGACTTGAGCACACATTAAACTTCAAAAATTAAGGCAACTTTAGCTGATAATTTTGGTTTTAGTTGAAAAAAGATAAACTAAAGGCGAGTTTATAGTTTAGCGTATGCGTTTGACTCCTCCTCTACGCAAACTCAACGGGTAGTTGTCCAGTCTTGCGTCGAGAGCTCCCGAAGTAACGCGATAATCAGCTTTTTATTACACGCACTAGATGTTGCTATGTATTTTTACTTTTCACATGATAGACGTGTGTATCGGAGAGCTTTACGAAAATATAATCACTTTGGAAACTATTAACTCCAAACCTAACCGAAAATAGAATAAACAAGAAAATCTCAATTTCTCAAAAATATTGTACTGTTTGTGAACACTCAAATAATTCAAAATTAAAACTTTTTTTTCAAAAACAAATGTCTACTTTTAATTGAAACTTTAGGATATATTTAATCAGAGCATTAAAAACTCACATGAAATTCTGTTATTAGATGAATAATTTGTTTTGAAATAATTTGTTTTTGAAATTATATAAAATTCAATTAAAATATGAAGTTTGATATCTGATGGGGTTTCCTAGATTTTGAAATCTAAATATATCTCCGATGTATACTCATTTTAATCCAGCCAACCACTTACCATAATTGTAGTTATTCATAGTAACCAATGTTTCACTAAAATCTTATCAGAACCTTTGCAAAATACTACACATGGTCAAATTTATTTTGCCTTGCATTTATAAAGAAAAAAATTGAATATTTATTTATTTTCACATTAAACAGAATAAATTAAGCTTTCATGAATTGGGAGTCACTGCACATTTTTTCATTTGGTTTGGTACAATAAATTCAACTTATCAGTAGCTAGAAATGATCCATTTGTGCCTTAAAGATTTTTTTAAACTCGAGTGATTATTTTTCTATTGATGCAACCTAATTTTCATCTTTGAATTTTTATAAGCAAATTCTGTTAATGTTTCAATGGATTCAATTTCATCAATGAACAAACACACCTTGATTGTTTGGGAAGTAGTGAATTTTTATTGTCATCAAAACATTTGTTAAAATTTTCCAATGCTTTTTTTCAATTTTCCAATAAATAATTCGTTTTCAGCACAAATGTTTTGTACTGAGGGTTTAAATTTTACATAAAATTGAGAATAACTGTTTTCTCATGTCAACTCACTACACTAGGAAAAATGCTATTTATGAGTGCTTTTTATATTTAGAGAAATTCATTTATATATTACACATGTATATGGTAACTATGTCTTTTTATTTTATCATTCATTCCTTTAGATTTAGTTTGATCAAGACATCGCTACTGTCCTTTATTTTATGATTTTTGTATCTTGTATTTTTAATTATGACTTATAAGACAGATACCAGAAATGTCATACAATTTCAAGATATAGGTATAATTAAATATACAAGATAATAGGTACAAGAATGGTGACAGATGCCCACTAAAATGGGTGTAGAAATTTAAATGTGTTTCATATAAACTTCCTATTAAAATATTCCATAAAAATTTATGTAACTATGTTTAATACTTGGATTGAATGCCATTCATTGAGCAAATATTTAAAATTTATAAAATGGATATGTGGAAAAAATACAAGTGAAAACAGATGAGAATAATTAATTTTAAATAAATGTAGGTAGGCATTTCAATTAACATCACACTAGAGCAACATTACTGGCTATTGGTGACGGTCCAGGATCAATCCCAAAGGGAAAGACCCGAGAACACCAGGTAATTTTGAACCACGGTCAGATGACGAGGCAACACCTGAGCTGGCACCCCACTCTCCAAACTTCCACACCATGCTAACATGAGGACATTTGAGGCCACGACAGATTTAATGTGCATCAGCCCCCTCTATACACACTCTCTATACTCCTTGGTTAGATTCGTACTCGCAACCCTCTGGTTGCTAATTTGTTACTCTTCCAACTGGGCCACAGAGGCCCTAAAATAAATAATTGTAAAATGATGCATGTAATGTTGTGCTTTTTTAAATATTTACCTGAGACATTAAGAGAAAATTAGTTATTCAATAAATTCACTTTATTTAATTTAAGTGTTTAAAAAAATTTTTTCATTCTTTTTCTGCATTTGACTTTCAATTATATTAAAAACAACCTTATTTATGAAAGTTTTCATGTAAATTTTATCATGAAACTAGTACTGATAAAACGATGAACAATAAAATGCATACACACATGAGAAATTCTTTGCATTAAATTTATTTAATTATAAATCTATTAATGTTAGGAAGGGTGAAAAAGTATTGCACAGAATTATGCTCATGCAGTTTGCAAAATTAATATCAGGTGGCTCAGGGTATTCTTTCGCCATTGACTGGGTAACTGATATCTTCCAGGAGTTCAGCTTCCTTATCTTTAGAGAATAAAGTCTGAAATATAAAATGAAGTAAACAAAATGCAAATTATACAATCACAAGTCATGAAATGAATCTTATGGATATTTACTTTTTGGTATTTATAGTAATTGAACATGAAATCGCACTTTAAGTTAATTATTGACTTTATGAATAACTCAAAAATGAACTTGATTATACTGGAAGTGGAGTATGTTTTACATTACTGCTTATAACACTAGCTTAAAACAGTTTTAAGCAATATATTGATTTTTATCTTTGTGAACGAATAAGATTATCAAATCTTCCATAAATTGGCAAAACATGTTGAGAACTGAATTCATCAAAATTTAGTTTTATAACACTTTTAAAATGGAGTGCACATCGATTTTTGAATTTGAAATAGAAATTTTACAGAAGAATCATTTGTGGTTTTTCAGTCAGGATCTAGGACAAGTTTAATAAAGGTTTCATCATAATTTAGGGATACAGGTGTTTCAATTGCCAATGAGGAGAGCCTCTCCTGATTTGTTGGTTACTCAAGGATGTTTCAAAATTTTAGAACATGATCACTTGCTGGAAGCAGAGCTTTTGAGGAGACACATACACGTATATCTAGAAAAATTGCAGGAGTAGATGAAAAATTATGATACTGCATACTCGCAATATCTATTTTCACCTATGGTAAAACATTAAATGTATTGAAGGAAGCATTACAGTAATTAATCTTGTAAGCATAGAAATGTTTTCTCACCAACTGATGTACATTAAATGCATTGCAACTTAGCATCAATATGACACTAGTTTTAAATTGCAAACATAACTATTATAAAGATGTTAAGAGTTTTAAATGATTATTTTACCCATAGTGTTATTACTTACAAACTTATTGTTCGCGTCCCATATCTCCACGAGCTGTTGATCCCACTCTTTAATTGGCATAACTTTTCATGCTCTTGGAAAGCACTAAGAATATTGTCAACTCAGAAAGTGTAATCTCTTGATAAGATAGAATATTGCCGTTCCTTCACAGGAACCATTCTTTATGCACTTAGAATAGTACAGTAATTACTTGAGTACTTAGAATAGAACACCAATTCCCTGTTTACTTAGGATAGTACAGCAATTTGAATCAATATTTGTAAAATGAAAATAATTTTGAAATTTTTTAAGGTTACAAATATGTTCTAAAGGGTAGCGCATTTGAAGTGAGCCCATGGCCTTTGATAGTTTGCAGAGTTATCATTTTGTTGGATTTTATTACTTCTGACAAAGAAAATCCCTGTTGTCACCATTTTTACTGATACAGATATGCCACAAGAAAAACAATAATACGTTTAACTCAAACAGTACTTTTCGGTTAAAGAGGCATCAATCGTAACTGCGTCAAAGCTTCCAAATGTGGTAATTTGTTTATATTCGTTGTGGCCGTATTCTTCCACCACAGTGGGTATTTGCTGTGAATTGAAAGAATGCTTTCTGTGGCTGTGCCAGACTGTTGAGCGAAAACTTTGGTTGCAGCCATAAAAGAAAACGTGGTAGAAGGAAATATAATTTACTCTGACTGTTGGAAAGCAGATGAAATAGGAAATGTCAGATACGAACACCTGTAAGCTAATCATAAATACAACTTTATTGATCCTGGTACCGGATGGCATATGCAAACAGTTGAAAGGGAATAAACGTCAGCATGGCACCACCCTTTTAATAAAGTAGTCATTCTTTTCATGAAGCTGTTTATGTCATTAAGGTTGCCATTCCTATCATTCTTGTCTAGTTAAATTTCATGCCAATATTTGACGCACAATTTAAGTCATGTAAAATAAACAACCACATTTGGCATACACTAACGATTGGCATTCCGTTAACCAAGTAAAAGTACCACTCAAATGCCTAACTTTCATTCAGAAACAAGGTCAAAGACAGGTGTCAAATGTTATATTTACATCAATAAGTACAATTTTTATGAGCAATGATCCAAATCATCCCCAACAAACAAATCCCACTTTTAAAAATCTTATCTAAAATGTAGATTATAAATGGGGTTGTGATTGAAGTACAAAATAATGCATCTTTTTTGATAAATATGCTTACCAATTTTCTGTATATGTAGTTTTATTTGATGTGATTAAGTATCCAAATAAGAAATCGAGTAAAAGGATATAATCTGTAACTTATGCAAATTATCAGAACGCCCTGTCTCACATAGGTTTAATCTTTTGTTGCGCAGGATCTGTAAAACTCATAGCGTTTCTTATTCAAATATTATTATTGTTTTGATAATTATTTTCACCGTTCAACCCTCCAAATGGTATTGACGAGATATCTCGTCTATCAAGATCTATGGTTTTGCTAATGACGAGATACCTCGTCAAGATAACTACCAGAAGGGTTAATTGAGGACATGCAATTTAGATAATCACTCTTGAAGTTATGCCCTCTGTATTCAAGAAGTGATAATATCTAATTACAGGACAATCTCTTGTTGTTTTGGCAAAGTTACATGCTGTTTGGCTACACCCAACTGGAGGTTCCTAAAACTGCTCTAGTAAAAAAGTATAACATGCTTTGTCTCGATGGGTCTAGAAGTACCAATATCACTTAGGTGAAGCCAGAAGTTTTTTGGTGGGAAATAAATTTTACTTCACTATGAAATCCTTCAATGACATTATCTTTGAAGAATTTGTTAATTGAATTGTTGAAAAAATACAGTAACATTTGTTGGCAAGTTAATGTACAGACCTCAAGTGTCTTCTCGTTTTGTGTACGCATAACAAGATTAATGATTCAAAGATAAATTACTTGGATTTTTCCAGACTTAACATCCATAACTGTTCATCTGCCAATCTTTTAAATTGGCTTGACTGATTCTCTCTCCCTTCTGTTGTTTTATGACTCCAGACGAGTTGTTTTCAATGCTGATCAGTTAGATGTGAACACTGCACGTGTTCACATTTTCAGTAAGCACACAGCAATTAAAGGCTGTAGTGGACTTATGCAAAAGTACTAGAGCCATGAGTTAATGCCATCAGACAAATGCTCAGATTTTGCCAATACTGATTTTCATTGTATGCAGAAATAAAAAGGGATTTTCTCATGTGCAACGAGTGCATTAGACCGTAGTGTATGCATTCAGAACTTGGTAATAAAGTGTAGAAGGTGTAAAGTAGAATAAAGTGCCTATGAATCCACACCAATAATAAACGGACAAACTTTGATTTTGAAAACAAACGGAAATTCTGTCTCAGAATCGTTGAAATCAGGAGTGCACAATATGAATTTGATTGTTTTAAAAAGTTCACCAACAGTAAATACATGTTTTCGTTTCTAATCCCTAGAGAACATTATCGTTGGACCCGAAGTAAATATACAAATACATAGAATACAAACACGCAATACATAGTAGATTATAATAGTGGAAGACATGTACTCACCAGTAATTCATACAGCTTTGGAAATTGCTAGCAAAGGATTTTTGCTTGGATTTTTCATGATTGTCGAAAACACATCCAACATTTTCTCGAAGTCGAATCAAAACAGTAGACGTGTTTTGATTCGTCAAAGTAGGTCATGTGACGCTTGCGTATGCGTCGATTCTCCGAAGTCCCTTTTGAACGCAATGCAAAGGCTTGCGTAATCCCGCCCATCTGTCAATCCCGTTATCGTCACTCATTGGTTCAGCGCAATATGCTAAACTATAAACTCGCTATAAGAATTTGTTTTCCGAAGTTAAAGAAATGTTTCTCCAAATTGTTGATACTCTGTATACTTTCTATTTGCTGTCGATTTTTATATTTATGTGCTTGTATAAAAAATCTTGGTCTACAATGTTTAATTTGTTTTTTATAAAAAATTTATGTTCTCAAAATGAATTTCTGATGAAAAGTGGAATTAGATTTAAAACACGTATTTTATTGAATGTAAAAAATTGAATTGCTTCTCTTCCACAGATTTTAACTTAAATAAATTACACCGTATGTGAAAACATTTCCATGTGTAATCTATAACATTTTAACATTCTTTATTGAAATATTTCCCATTCTAATTCCTCAAGACATTCAACTTTTCTCATCTCTGTAGGTTCTACCTAAATAGTACTTTCAGCATCCTTATTCTTCCCCTTTGATCAATAAGATTGGGGGTTAGCTTGGTAGCCAAGTAATTAATGCTCTGCTCCTCAGTTCAGGATTATGAAATTAATCACAGATAATTATATTGGTTTAGAGTTACTTTAAACTAGCGTGTGGTTTAATTTTAATTTGCCTTTTTATAGCAGAAAGCAACAATAAAGCGAAAAAAATATAATTCCCCAAAGGTCCCCAAACTTCAATAAGTTTGGGGACCTCTGATCTGGAATATTGTATTTAACAGACATGCAAAATTCTGTTGTCATTCAAAGATCCATTGTTGTTGTCATGTCTTTTTAAATCATCTTCCTGTAATTTGGGATTTAAATCTATCCTTGATAATAAAAAAATCTGCTGACTCATTTGGTGGGAAAAAAATATTTATTTGAAATTTCGCAATGGGATGTACTATTATATGCATTAAACAACTTTAAAGCTTAGCATTTGTTTTCAAGTTAAAACAAAATTTGAATGAAATTGCAACAATTCAAATGTAAAGTTTCCAAGTTACTTTGGCAGCTATTCAAACGATAACTTCTGCAATTTTCTGTGTTTTTAAATTATGTGTATATTTTGCTAAGTTAATCAAATCTATTCTAACTTGTTCACATCTTTATTAATGTTTGAATTATTATTTGTTTTGGGAGAGATAAGATGGATATATATTATAAAATTTTCATAAAGATTGATATATATTATAAAATTTTCATACTAGGAAATCTTCAATTCAGTGAGAAAATATTTAAAATGTTCCATATAATGAATGCATTCATTTAATTATAAATGCTATATGCTTGAATTTTTGCCATGTATAATCAACTAATTCTTTAATCTTAATCTTATTTATCTTTGAAGGAGTTGGCTGTATGGCTTGTCTCGAGGAATAGAAAATGAACCAGTAATTCCAAGACAATTACCTAAATCTATTGGCTGTGGTAAAAATTTTCCTGGGAAATCATCCTTAAACACCAAAGAAAAGGTGTGAATTTTAATTATTTTAATATTATATCTCTGCCTTATATACCAATCAGAAAGTCAGAAAATTTAAATTACATGGAACATATGAAGTCTCAATATCAATATTCTTAGGTTCTACATTGGGTTAAACAGCTATCAAGTGAACTGGAGGAAAGGTTACTAAAAGATCAAGAAAATGTAAGACCTATTTATTTTACACTACCCATATAAATTAGTGATGTTTTATATCCAGAGGTATAACGAATTATTCCATTCTTCACAGTTAATTCATCAATTGTAATTATTTTTTCTCTTGAAATGCTTTAACCAGTTTGTTTTTCTCAACATAAATTGTTGCTGTGTCAAACACATAATAGTTATGTGTTTCAAATTTCTTTTCTAGATTTTTCATAGTGATCTCTTCTATCATAAAGAAATATAAGACCATTTTAATTACTTAATAAAAAATTTCTCAATGAATAGGGTTTCCCTTTTTAACCCTCTGGCCATGAAATTTCCAAATAGTGTAGTATTACTTTAACCTCACTACACACTTAATGACTAAATAATCGCATCTATTGGTTGAAAGAATCCTTTAGAAGATTCTATTGGTACTTTCCTTAGAATAGAATCCTTTGGAAAGAATATTTTGGCCCATTCTGTAGAATAGAATCCTCTGGAAAAATTCTATAGCTCAAGAAGGTCAAAATTAATTAGAAGTCATTTAGGGAAGACTGCTGGTTGCAAAGTGGAATTATCATTGTGAACCCCTCAGAGGGTTAAGTATTGTTTCACATTTAATGTATCTTAAAATGATATTGGCTTGTCATTAGTATTTAATTTTTCTCCCTTAAATTCGGATTCAATTAATTTGATATCAAGAATAGCTCAAACTTTCCCTTATCTATCCAACAAGGATGGTTGAAATTAATCCACCTCAGACTGTTCTTCCAATGATACAGAAATGAATTAATGCATTTCAAAACCATTTTTCCAATATGTGCTCTGATTTGGGGAAGTTTCAGTGCCTCAATATCTTGCAATCCATTTGCATTTAAATTTTTTTACATGTGCACATAGGGTTTTTACATCTCCCTAAATCCTTGTTTGTAAACTCCTGGAAAGAAATTATTTTTGAGGGCTTTGGAAAACTGCGATTTACTTAAAACCGCATGTAAACTGAAATATAGTCGATATTTTTTGCTTCTATTCTAATTATAATGCTAGAAAATTAATCATTCAATACTCTTGTATGCTGATAAAATGTTTTTAATATATTTACTTATTTCATACTTTTAAAATATTCATTTTGTTTTCATGTTTTTTACTTATGTTTTATCATGCTTTTAATGTTAGTCTGGTAGTTAATCTGGTATTTTTTAATCTATGTAGAAGTATTATTGGCTCGGTGGGGTATGATTCACAAGTCGGAACTTCTATTCGAAGTTTTTAAACTACTTTATTGTACCAATCAATGATGGGATGAGATATGTACAGTGATACATGAGAAAAATATTCGGGATATTCATATATGTCCCGGGACGCCACCCGGATAATAGCGAGCGAATCTGCTCGACTCAAGCACTCAGCTCTTACATGTCAGGAAAATCCCCCCGCTCCTGGGCGACACACATATTTATAACATTCCCAAAACCGCCCACTCGGGTTCAACTTCTGGAGCCCCACGCGGGCTGCGTCTTGAGGTCATAGACCTTACTTTGCTCGTGAGGAGCGATTTCCGCTCCTACATCTATTTAATTGAATCTTGTTTTCAATTGTGTTTGGCACAGATTATCCATTTTTGGATCTGGCGTTGTGAAATATAAGCCAATGAACATAATGGATTTTAAAACAGATTTGGAAAAAAATGGACATCTAGTTTAAAATGTCCCTAATATGGAACTACAAAAAATTTTCATAAATGTTTATGAGATTCGATGAAATTTGAAACCTGCTCATCCATTCTGCAAATAGTTTTTTAAAGAATGTGGATATATTGTACAAAATTTTAGTGAACAGTTTTCAGTATTATAAGCATTAATTTAGAATTGACACCTGACAATCCTCTTTAGAATATCGATAAGACAGTTGGCTTACTGATTTGTCAATGTTAATTTGATTTCAACATAAAACACTTTTCTATTTTTATAATTTGAATTGTCTTATATCCTAGAATCGCAGAGCTGCTCGATTACTCACGATTTCTGTTCGTAATCAAATGACTGCTGGATTTTCTGTAGTTTCCAGATCATGTCCCATTCTTATATATAATGCTGATAAAATAGCTCATGATGCCTATATTGCTATTCAAAAATTCAATACATCAGCATCTTCAAGTTCGGAATGGTAAGATTGCATTTTATGATTTCTTATAGCAATTCCATAATTTATCTAAGTTGATTCATCACTTATTACTTTTTAATAGGAATCCTCCCATTTTGAGTTTGGCAATGTCAGCCAGTAAGTTCGAGGACAAAATCGACAACAGCATGTGTGACATACAATCATATTTTGCAAAATCTCCGAGTAAGAAAAAGGACACCTCTTCAGCTAGTGTATCTAACATTGATACAGTTCTTCAGTTAATTGATGCTGAACCAGGTTTATCAGATCATGTAACTTGTGGAAGCAATAATACTACACCTGATAAGGTTTCACAGATTAGTTCTAAAGTCCTTATGGGAAATTCTAATAAAGTCTCCAGATCTATATCCAGTTTTTTTAACACTAAAGCCACAGGAATTTCTGAATTTGAACATCTTGTGAATGATAAATCTAGCAGTGATTTTACCAATCACTGCTTACAAACCTCAAATGCCTCCAAAATAGAAATTTCTACACCAATAAAGGAACACCATGACTATGAACAACAAGCTTTATCCAATTCAATCAAAGGAGACAGTGCAACAAATGCTTTGGATTCAACAAATATAACATCTATTGCAAAGGAAGAAACCTGCCAGAAAGTCAAAGGGTTTTTTGCAAAAAAATTGGAAGAGAAATCTAAATGTCTGGGTGAAAAAGCAGTTGCCATCCCAAGTAGCTCTTCCACTGAAACCCATGAGATAAATAGTTTTGATGCAGTGCCGTCTACATCTACTGTAAATTCTGATTCAATGGCTATTCTGTCCTCATCTTATCAAAATGAATTACAAACACTTGAAAAGACTAATCTTTCGTCAATGTATCCTCAAAATGATTACTCTGAGCTGGATCCCGAATTGACAAACTTATGCACGAAATGCAAACAGCGCATTCCAATATGGGAGGAAGAAGAGCATTCTGATTACCATTTAGCACTTGATCTTTCAAAGGAATCAACCAAAGTACAGGTGATGAATCAAACTAGTTCTACTAGAAATGTGCCAACACATAGTTCAATACGAAATACTACAGCTAAGTCCTCTAAAACGACAAGAAAGCGAGGCAGTAACTCAAAATCTACAGCAGATGCTAAGAAAACATTGCAACAAAATACAATAGATTCATTCTTTAGGTGATATTTTGGAAAAAATATGTACAAAACATTACTTGTTTTTAATCTGAATAAAATTATTTATTTTTACTCATTTGTGTTTGTTTCCTTGAATGAAATTTTCTGTACTTTTTCAATAATTTTAATTGTTTATAGTACTGCCACTTCTCAGTTATTGAAATGTTTCAGTGATAGAAAAAATAGGGCTAAAGCTCTTGCTTGTGTCTTAAACTGAATGATGACTTAGACTTTAGCAAATCTATTCAATACTTGACTTGATATATGATGTAGCAAGTGCTTGGGATCAGTAAACCCCCATCTATCCCATCACTATCACACACATTTAATCATATCTCTATTATTTAATGTTTTTAAAAAGATCTATTTTCCAAGTCAAAGTTTTGTCACATGTATTGCTCTTAATTAAAATTATGTTGTATATGAGGAATGTATTAGCAAATTCGTGATTCTTTGACTATTGCACTATTATAATACAATGACGGTTAAACTATTTTGTTTAACATTGTTGGACTTCCTTTTTGTTTTTATCTCAGTATATGGTTTTTAAAAATATTTTATTGCATTTCTATTGTCAACTGATCGCTAGTCCTTTAGCTTTATAAAAAATCTAGCTTTTTTGTGATAAAAGTTTCAATGCCTATTTAATTCCTTTTTAATGTTGGGGCTGCGGTAGCCCAGTTAGTAGAGTGGCAGATTAGCAACCAGAGGGTTGCGAGTTCAAAACTCGATCCAATCAAAGACTGTCGTGTAATTGGGGGCTGGTGCACATTAAATCTTCATGGCCTCAAATATCCTCACGTAGACTTGTTGTATGACATGATTCAAAATTATGAGGTGTCCTCATATCTTTCCCTTTTTGATTGATCCCGGACCGTCTTAAACCTTTGTTTTGCTCAAGCGACGTTAGTTAAAACTACCTACCTTCCTTTCCAATGTTAAAAATAAAAAATGTTTTTTCAAAAGTATTCAGACTTTATGGAAATGTGGTAAACATCCCTGTTATGTCTTTGGCTGGGTGGATTTTTTTCTTTAATTCATTTTTAATCTATGGTATTCTCTGGACCGAAGAGAAAGAATGTTGACCGGAAGGAACTATGTTGTAAAGGTTTGAAAGATTACCGTAAAAAATGTATCTTTAACATATAAGCTATAGAAAAATCAATTTCTAGAAAAAGATAGTTTTAGTATTGAATATTATCCCTTTTTTGTGCTGCTATGTCTTCATTTTCCTAGATTTAGTCTATTATTTTCCCACCATTGCATGTTTCCTATATTCTTTGTTATAATGACTTATGGTATGCAGTAATGTTTTCGTAGATTTAAAACTAAGCTCAAATTGAGTTTTGAAAAGAATCATGATTTAGTACTTGCTTAATGGATTGCGGGAAATTCAGTCATGTACTAATAATAATCATTAATAAGTTTTCAGAATTATATATGCTTTATCCTCTGGCCTCTTGGCCACCAGTCGAGCAGCCCAATAGAGGTCTGAAGTGATTAAATATTGTTTAAAATCTACAATTATACTGTCAGGAATAGAATTATATACTAAAATTATAACATTGCATAAACGGATAAGAAATTTTATTTCGTTCAATGAAAAGTATATTTTTATGTAATTTAGTGAATTTAGGAGATTAATTTTAAATGATAAATATAAATAAATCATTTCATGCTAACAAATGTGTAATTAAAAATTAAATTACAGTTTAGGATAAAAAAAAAACTTTTTAAATTTATTTTAAGAGAACTTTTAAATGGTCTCTCTCCTTACCTTGAATTATATTTTAATTTTTTATTTACACGTTTATAATTTTCTTACTTTTAAGAACTTTTAAAGATAATTTTAGTTTTTCTTTTTAAAGTCTAACCAAAAAAACCTGTATCCCAATTTCCGTTTCAGCCCCTGCCTAAGCAGCTCTGCACGGCATTGTTATGTAAGAAAATTTATTTATCAATCAAATATGAATAAATCGTCGGCTTATAATTGTAACAAACGAAGTAAAAATAGTTCTGAGAAAACAAAGGGGATTTCTACTCACAAAGTTAAACTATGACTGAACTTCACCAGACCATCACCACTTTCTGGTCTAAAAAATTTAAAACTCATCTAGAAAATTTTGAGTGTTTCGCTTGTAAACCGACGAAATAGAATTTCCTGTAACATGCTTGACACGTTCGTTTTCTCTATATACTATAAAAAATTAAATACGCATTTTACATCACCTTACCGCAAGTATACGATATTCGAGATATTTTTCTCTATACTATAAAGAAAAAATATCTCGAATATCGTATACTTGCGGTAAGGTGATGTAAAATGCGTACTTTTTAAATAACGCGAGTTTCCCTAGGCTCTTAGTTAATTTGGCTCATTTGGCCCTCCATACGCAAGAAGCCACTATTTGCCAGCTGCGGTCCTTTATCCTAGCTTTGGTAAATTTGATTGTCTTTTGTGTTGCTAAAGTCTTTAGGTAAGTCACAAATAGTAATTCGACAGCTGTGCGTACAAAGTTTGACATTGCTTTGACTTTTACTGGCTGGGAGCATCGTGACACTTTTCACGACCATCTTTAAAATTTTATGCCATTCATAAACTCGTGTGCGACTTATATGTACATATACAATCCTTCCCATTAACTTTCTGCACCTTTAAACGTGTGTCTGCAAGTTCTGTCCAGCTTTTGACGAAATCTCATGCAAATTCTTTGATCAATTTGTTCGACTTGTGCAATCAGTCTGGAAAATGTTGCCTCACACATTGTTTAACAAATGAATTAGGAGGGTGTCAAAATTGCGAAACTATTACAGGGTCATCCGTAAAGAAAATGTTATTCCTTCCTATCCTTACAACAGAGTTTAACTGTTATAGACAAGTAGCGTAGAAGGATTTCATTTCAGACGTGGTCTAAAACAGACAATTTTCCTCATGCTGAAGAAAGGTAATATTTATGCAAATATTTTAATGTATTTCATATCCTCCTAACCAAGAAGTTTGAATTAGAAGTTTCATATTAGAAAGTGATTCTTTTAAGTTGCGTTATGCTGCCTCAACGTGGAAAGGGGTGTCACCGGGCAGAATGGGCAAAGTACGTGGGGAACTCGCTTTTGGTTGTGTCATTCTAAACATGAAGGCCATTTCCTTATGCCCATCTAACTAAAGGTAACAGACCAAAGTCATACTTCTTCCTTTCGATACCACGCGTCTCCGGACTACAGGAGCTGTGTCCTCTTTATTATGACCTTTTCCTATGAGCTATTAATGCAATTCAGCTCAGAGCCTCGTCCGATTACCTCAGGTCAGCATATTGACCATCCTGAGCTAGTTCATGAGGGGCCTTAAGTTTCACTGGTTCATAGATTTGGTGTAATCTTTTATTTATGCCAAGTGAGATAAGTATCCGACAACATTAGAAATTAGTATACATAATTTTAGTAAGTAAAGTATAGAGAATATAGTGTTTATATATATAATTAGTAATAGAAATTAAACATAATTTAGAATTTTATTATCTTATAATTTTCAAATTCAGCTTGCAGAATATAAGTATAATGTTGAAATTTTGCTCCAAATGCAATTTTTCTGATAAATGACGATCGTTTTCTTGATTTCATGAGAAAATTCATACAATCAAAAATTAGTTCTATAGATAGTCAAAAGGATTTTAGTTTAATAAAATGAGAGGTGGGTGAATCCATTCAAATCCAGGAAGGTTGTTCGACTCACCATCTTCGAATCGAAAGATATTTTGCATACAGGTACATTTTGGGCCACCTTGAATCAACATATTTTTATAATCTCGAAAAAAATTTTCTTTGAGATACAGGACTGAAAGTGACGTCATAAATTAAAATTTATTTTTCTGAGCGTACATCATCTAGTTAAAAATCGCATATCGCCTAAAGTATTTAAGATAATCCAATTTTTTCAAGACAGTTGTAAGACTATAGAGCAACTATTGATACTAATTTTATTAGTGGTACGTAAATAGTATTGGAAATATGTATTTTTCAATTTGATGAATTTGAAATTCATTTTTCTCAAAAAAGCCATCTTTTAAAAAATCTTTTTTCTAAGTGTTCCTATATAAATATTCTATCAGTGTGTGAGCATTTTTTGCAGTTTTTGAATAGTTAAGCTTAAATTATTTTGTGTAATGACCCTGATCGGAAAACGCAACGCGATCAGAAAAAATAATGAAATACCTTCAAATTCCCTTTCGAAGTATGAAAAATCCCTAAGCGCATGTCAAATTCCCTATGAAAGGTCGAAAAGGTTTTCGAAATCTAAATTAAATCGGGATTCCCTTTCAATCAGTGGGAACTACGCTTTCTGTATTTGCTTAAAAATACTTTTTTATTCAACGTTAACCGAATAATATAAACAATAATTTACAGTATTTACTTAATTTGAATAAATGATCTATCACAAAATTATGTATTAAACATGTAGTTTCACAAAACACATAATATTTTGCTGTTCATCTCACTACAAAACCAAATTTTAAAAAATAAACTACTTGTTTTGATAAAAAGGGTCAGGGGAAAACTACTTAAAATATTAATAAATTCCTATAACTATATTAAAATATTTGAACAGTATTGAAACTAGTAGCACAAAACGTATTACCCTATAAATCCTCAAAATTGCATAGATAAGAAAAATGTGGAAGATCAGTAATATTTGACATAGATAAAATAATATATATTTATTTGAAACCATAAGAAAAGTTGTTAATTTGAATGTTAGTTACGTTAAATAAAATATTAATTAAAATAAATTGAGAGATTCGTTCAATTTGGCGAAAGTGTTTAACCTGTCCTTTCTACCACATAAAACTACAAGAAAGCATTCAGCGGATACTTCAATAAATGACTATTTTAATGTTGAAATTCACGAACGCAATTCATAACTAAATACAGCTTCATAAACTTTCAATCATTGATTCTTGAAAAGTTGCACTCTCATGTCACAATACTAGGAGATTGGATTTTTGTGTATAAGAGGCCGACTTTGTCATATGAACGCACCATTGTAAAACTTCCAACAAGAGTGAATTTTTTAGTTATTTAAAAACTAATTTTTGATGTTACAGGAAAATTTTCATGTGCCTTCCACCATAAAAAGATATAATTAAATTTATTTGTCTCTTCTGAATCCATGAATTGCTTTTACTTACTATATAGATTTATTTGAGATGAAATTCACAAAATCCCAGACTGAATTGAACCCAAATCCAAGAATGAATTAAACCCAATTCCAAGAATGAATTAAGAGTAAATGAGTATTATATACTAAGCGATTTAAAATGTATAGGATAAGCTTTAATCAAAGGTAATGATTGGTATGTTAAAAAGCTACTTTTTTCACTATATAAATAATCTTCCCCATGTGAGCAACTGGGTGCATAAAAAAGCAGCTGTTTGTAGAATAGAAATAATCAACGCTCCTAGAGCCCTCAGAATAGTATATCTTGTTTTTATAATTTGTTGCAGCAGGTACTACATTATTACCAAGTGAAAATTTTAATGCAAACAAAGCCCTGAAGCAATATGCGGCCCAAACATTTCCCCGGTAAACAATTAGAAGTAGAGTTTGGCAGATTTCTTTTTCAAAACAAACAACAGTAGAATTACAGGATCATCAAAAATCTTAGTTCCATACACTTTATTGATATATGTATAGAAATAATGAATCATGTTAAAATATCGCATCGAAAAAGGTGCTTGAGCTGCTTGTTGGAGAGATTCGAGCGCTTACTAGTGGAGGAATACCGTTGGCTCCGCTCGTTGAGTGCGAGTTAGCGGTTGAAATTTCGATATCTTACGTTGAAAGCTCTTAAAAATCAATCTTTGAGAAACTGCATTAGTTATATAGGTTACTACATTAACAGCATTCTAATAAACTTATACAAAAAGTATCAAACATTTTAAAGATGGGTTTTTTATTAAATCTTAACCAAACTTCAAGTTCCGTGCCAAATTGTTTAAAAACTAATCGAACTCTAAAAGATATTTTTACTTATTACGAACAGTACATTTAAGTATCACTAGCAAAAAAAAACAAGTTTATCTAATAGTTTAAGCGTAGCGAAATTTTAAGTGCTACGCGACATTCTTGAAAAGTAAAATTGAATATTTTGGCTGCCTTTAAAGAGTCTTACTTTCATGAAAAAAATTACTTTGCAAAAAATAAACATGGAATAGTTTAACCTACGCCACTGGTCACCATATACTAATTTTTAAAAAAATCGAAGGTAGTGAGGCAAGCATTTTATTTTTTATTGCCTGAATTTGAATGGATTCACCCAGATCTGAGTGATCATATCTGTCAGTAAAAGGAATTTACTACAAAATTTAAATGAGAATATAGAATGTATAATTCTCTTTCTAAGTTTATAAACATTTATTGCAAGACAAAATTATAGAATTACTTACAGACCCACGCTTTAGCATCTGCACTAAAGTTCGTTAATTGTACATATCTGTTTATAGGAGTGTCGGTTACTCACGTTTGATACGTTATAGTGAAATAAAGCATCGATGTGAACCTCCAAACGAAATAAAAATTAATCACAAATAGAAAGCATCGTGTTACTGGAGTTTATTCGTATTTTAAAATAGTGCATGTCAAAAGTACATACCTCAGTAATGTTGCAATAATTAGCTTCTGAACATACACTTCAATTGTATCCCATACATTTGTTTAAAGACGATCGATTCTCTTTTTGACGGTAAACCTATATTTTAGTCCATTTTTTCTGTGCTGATTTCTATCTTTCAGATTTCTTTTTGCCATCTCAAACAAATTGCTAAATGATTTCGTTTAAGCGGCGGGGCTGGAGTGGCTTAGTGGGTTTGCCCACTGCGCTAACAACCTACGAGTTATAAGTGAAGTAGATTCGATTCCTGTAACTTACTCGGTATATTTCTCTCTTCTGTGTCAGTAAAACTTGCATCGTATGTGTATGTCCATTTCATGACGTTGTCTGTCTTGTGTTTGGCACAGCTTGACCAAATATGACTCTTGCGTCATAAAAACCAAATTTTAGAGCGCCGGGATCTTCCGTGTAGTTTTAGCAATATTTTGCCGCTCCTAGCTCAAATCAAGCATATTTAAACTAAGGCAAATTTGGCGAAAAAATCCTGTAGGGGTTGATTTTATGTTAGTAATATCAGTTTGTTGTTCCATTTTCCAATATAAAACGTTTATTTCTGTACTGCGTATGTCAGTGAAATATCTACAACAGACTTTTAAAAAGTATTTTTTAAGTAAGTGTTGTAGGGCTTTCATTTTCGCGAAAAATTGTTGAAAATTTTTATTGGATCACTAGCAGATCCAAAAAAGGAATTGTCTGGCGTGGCTCGGGTTGAATTCAATGTGGATTGAAAAGTGATCAAAATCTAAGCAGGCCCTCTGGCGGAAAGCCGACCTCCTAAAGGCTAAAAAAATTCACCTCAACAGATCAGGATGCAGGTGTTGATCACTTTGTACTCTCGGGGTAAGCTATTAGAATCCGGCTCTTGAGTCCGAAAGGACACTGAACTCCCAAAATTTTCCCCTAATTACAGAAAAAGGAAAATTTTAAAGAATATATTGTGGGTACGTTGAGTACCTAGCTCCACAGGAGCTTTAATCCTGTCTTCTGTTAAGGCATATCTTTAGAGGGGCCACGGTAGCCCAGTTGGTAGAGTTGAGAGTGAAATCATCGAAAGACCGCTGTTGCACGTTAAATCTGTTGTGTCCTCAAATCTCCTCACTTTGACACGGTGTGGAAGTCTGGAGAATGGGGGTACCAACTCTCAGGTGTTGACCTTGTAATCTAACCGTTGTTTAAAATTACGAGGTGTTGTCCTTACATCTTTCCCTTCGGGACTCGTCCCAGACAATTGCCAATAGCCCCTTGTTCTGCTCCAGTGCGACGTAAATTCAAATACCAACGAGATATTGTGCTAGGATTTACAAGATATTGACCTAGGATATTTCCCTTCGGGATTGATTCCGATCTGTCACCGACAGTCCGTGGCGTTGCTCCAAAGCGATGCTAATTAATAACCTAACCCAGCGATTCTCAACCTGTGGAGCGCGCCCCCCTAGGGGGGCGCGAGCACACTAGAGGGGAGGCGCGAGAATATCCAAGAGAAAATATTATTTAAAAAAATTGATTAACTGACTGAAAGGAAAGCACACATACACATAGAAAACAAAATACATTTCGACATATTTAACAAATAAAGTAAAACAACTTACTAAATCAAAACTTAGTTAATCAAAACTAACTTAATCAAAACATACTAAATTAAAAACAAATTTAATAATTATTAGTGACTTCCTTGGGCCTGTCTTGCAGAGCAAAGTTTTTCGAAGGAAGGCTTAATATTAGAAATAGCCACTCTCAGTTCTGTTTCTATATTTCGCCGAGATCTATATTTTGTCTTCAAAGAAGCCACAGCAGAAAATCCAGTTTCACAAAGGTAGGATGTTGAAAATGGTAATAGAATGCGAAATGCCCTTGTTTTTAGTGCAGAAAAATCATCCTCTACTCCTGCCCAAAATTCAAATAGTGATTTATTACTAAATTGTCTTTTGGTTTCGCCACTTGTCGTGAAGTCTATGAATTTTTCTTCCTCACCAATTGAGAGTCCTTCGGGAGTCTTATGAAATGGATCCCTAACCCACTCGTAACTTGCTATCAGTTTGTCGTCAGCAAGAAAATACTTTTTAAAATTCTTTGCCAGCATGGCTAAATGATTTTCAATGGTTACAAAAACAACTCTTACATGTTCTTCTTCAGCCTTGTAAGTTTTAGTACAATCATCCACATTTGCAAACATTGTTAGGTTTTTTTGCTTTAAATTTCTGCTCCACAATTCCAATTTTCTACAAAAAGCATTAACTTTGTCACTCGTATCCAACATATGTGTATTTGCTCCTTGGAGTTGAAGATTCAAGTTATTTAATTTCTCGAATATGTCGACCAAGTAGCTCAATTTCATCACAAATAAACCATCGCGAAAATTCTCGGCTTCCGGTCTGTTTTCTTCTAGGAAAATGGCGATTTCTTCTCTTAATTCATAAACACGTTGCAAAAATTTCCCACGTGATAACCATCTTGCCTCGCAATAAAATAGTAACGCTGAATGTACTGAACCCATGTCTTTACAAAGTGCGGAAAAGATTCTCGATTTCAGGGGTCTCATTTTTATATAATTTACTACGGTTACAACCGTAGTTAACACAATATTCAGACCAGGACTCATTTCTTTCGAAGCCAAAGCTTCTCTGTGGATCATGCAATGTGTCCAGATGCACTGAGGCGATTTTTGTTTTACAAGTGCTTGTATACTTTGGAATCTTCCGGACATTGAACGAGCACCATCGGTGCATATTCCGACGCAATTTTTCCATTCTATGTTTGCCTCGTTCATAAAATCATTTAAAATAGCAAATAATGCGAGCGCTGTTGTTTTGAGTTCTATTGGTTTGCAGAAAAGTAGTTCTTCTACTACTGACATATTATCACAAAATCGAACATAGGCAATTAAATGAGAATCTTTATTACTATCTGTTGCTTCATCAAGCTGTATTGAAAACAATTTGTCACGCAACTTCGAGAAAAGCTGACACTGTACATCTTCAGCTATATCACCAATTCGACGAGCAACAGTATCATTTGAAAGAGGTATGGACTGCAATTGTTTTGAAAAATTATCTCCAAACATAGTTTCTACAATCTCAATTGCTGCTGGCAAAATAAGCTCTTCACCAATGGTGTGAGGTTTTTACATCTGGCTATTTTATATGAAACTTTGTAAGATGCAATGAAAGCTTTTTTATTCACAAAGTTTCTTTAAAAATGATTTTTGCTTTTTATATGATTTTAATTTTAATTCGAAGAATTCTCTGGGTTTGTTGACGTACTCACTATGAAGCGTTTCCAAATGTCGTTTAAGTTTATTAGGTTTCATGCTGTCTGCGGCCAATATTTTTGAGCAAATGATACACAGGGGCCTTTCTTCTTCATTTACTTCAGTACTGGTAAACCCAAAATTTAAGTATTCTTGACAATATTTTCTTGATTTTATTTTCGGAACCACGCTCGTCTGTGTACTTGTTGATGCTTGACTATCGTCTAATGCTTGCTTACTTCCGCTTAAAAATTTATCCATGTGAGTCTGCATAAATCTGCTGCCGTGAATATTTAATATGGTGAATTGCAATTAACGCGAAAACATATATAACATTGTGGAGAGTACGCTATGAAAATCTTGGCACCTTGCCAAGAGCAGAGGATGCGTAATCTCTATTGCGCAATTTTGTAATGCGCATGCGTGTAGCATAGCACACGCGGAGAGAGGAGAATTTTTTACACTTCGACTCTTCGTATGTTGTTCGTATTATGTTGTCTTTCGTCTTGTCAATAAATAATTATGTTTTTATTCTTGGAGTAGTAATTAAACACCACAATGGTGACTACCGGACTATTTGGACAAAGCATGTTCTTCAAAAGCGATCCAGTTTAACCAGCGCATAAAAGATTCGAAACTACTCGGTAACCTGATGTGGATATCTCACTCCTGTGTTCCGGATTGCGCGTCTCCTTGAACTTTCGATTTCGGTTCATCCACAACTCGCCTGGTTTCGCGACTTTCACTCATCATATTTTGATCTTTTGGATTTCCATTATGACGGAGACAAGCGCAATTAAAATACCTCCGTATAATTTCGGCGATCCTGCTTTGTGGTTCATAATGTGTGAAAGTACTTTCGAGTTGGGAACACCTAAACCTGTAACCGAAAGCAGAACTAAATATAACTACATTGTTTCGCAATTACCTCCAGATGTTGCCTCAATCATCAGAGACGTTATCACACATCCGTGCAAAGACGATCCGTACCTCCATGTGAAAACGGAACTCATCAAACGCAGTGGGGAATCATCGCATCAGGAAATAAGAAAACTACTTGTTGGAGAACAGCTCGGCGATCGCAAGCCTACGGAACTGTTGCGAGCCATGAGACGTCGCGCCGAAGCGCATAATGTTCCTGACGAACTGATGTTGGAGTTACTTCTTCAACAATTACCAACTTCGGTTCAAACCATTCTTGCTGCCATTCCTGATCTTTCTCTGGACAAAGCTGCTGAAATAGTGGACAGTGTTCTTGAAGTCACACCCTTTCCAGTAAGTGCTTGCTCTGTTTCTTCAGTCATTTCCATTGAAGATAAATTGCTTAGTGAAATAGGAAAATTGCATGAACGTATAGATAAACTTTCGAGAGGTAGAAGCCTTAGTCGGAATCGTAATTTCAATCGACGGGAACGCAGCAAATCTAAAACTAAATCGTTTGAGAATTGTTGGTACCATCATAAATTTGGTCATAAAGCAAAAAAATGTGTTTCCCTTTGTAATTTTGCAAAAAACGCGACCGGCCAGGCGTAGACGCGACCTACGCCTTGCCGAAGCATTCGCGTCGCCTTTTTGTGCGTGACAGACGCACTAATGTACATTTTTTGATTGATACCGGATCCGATGTTTCTATTATTCCTGCATCTAAATTACAAAGACGAAACAATCCTCATATGACTCTTTTTGCGGCCAACACTTCTCCTGTTCACGTCTACACTACTCAAACCATATCTTTAGATCTTGGTCTCCGGCGTGTTTATAAATGGACATTTTTAGTTGGTAATGTTTCCAATCCTATCATAGGTGCTGATTTACTGTATAATTTCAATTTACTACCTGATCTTTCTCAACAAAAACTTATCGATTCTCAAACCAATATTAGTTCTCATTGTAAATTATGCACAAGTGATTTTCATTCTATTAAAACTGTATCAGGAGATAGCATTTATCACAAACTTTTAATGAAATATCCGGAAATTACCAAACCACCACGTCCTGATCAGGAGATAAAACACTCTGTAGTTCATTACATTCAAACTACTGGTCCTCCTGTTTCTGCCAAACCACGCCGTCTTGCACCTGATCGTTTGCGTATTGCTAAAGAAGAATTTCAAAGCATGATTGACCTCGGTCACATGCGTCCTTCCAAAAGCAACTACGCGAGCCCATTACATATGGTACCTAAAAAAGACAGCACTGAGTGGAGACCAGTAGGGGATTACAGAGCACTTAACGCCCAAACAATTAAAGACAATTATGGCGTACCTAATATCGTAGATTTTGCATCTGAACTCCATGGAACCAAAATTTTTTCGCACATTGATCTGATTAAAGCGTACCATCAAATCCCTATAAATCCAGAGGATATTCATAAAAGTGCCATCATTACACCCTTCGGTTTATACGAGAGCTTACGTATGCAATTTGGACTTTGTAACGCCGCGTCTACTTTTCAAAGATTTATAAATGAAGTAACTCGCAATCTCTCGTTCGTTTATGCTTTTGTAGATGACATATTAGTGGCTTCACAATCAGCAGAAGACCATATCGAACATCTCAAAATTTTATTTGAACGATTACAACATTATGGCCTCAGTTTAAATCCATCAAAATGCGTTTTTGGAGTTTCCTCCATTGAATTTTTAGGTTTTCAAGTTTCCGAATCTGGTATCGAGCCTCTGACAGAACGTGTAGAATGCATTAAAAATTTTCCAAAGCCTACCACTATTACACAATTAAGGCGTTTTCTTGGATTGTTTAATTTTTACAGACGTTTTGTGCCCAGAGCAGCTCATATATTAGCCCCTTTAAATAAATTCTTAGAAGGCATCAAAAATAAAAAGAAAACTAAACGAATCACAGTAACTAAACCTCACGAGTTACTTGAATGGACTGACGTGGCAGAGCAATCATTTTCGGATGCTAAAAATGCTTTAGCAAGTGCTACTCTTTTACGACATCCGATACCTGGAGCTAAGTTGAGTGTTTGGGTCGATGCAAGCGATTCAGCTGTTGGCGGTACTCTCATGCAACTGAATAGAGATGCCTGGGAACCTATTTCCTTTCTATCTGCCAAGCTTTCCAGAAGTCAACGGAACTGGTCCACTTATGACAGAGAGCTGTTCGCAATCTACACATCTGTCAAACGCTTCAGGCATATGCTTGAAGGCCGTGATTTCATCATTTTTACTGATCAAAAGCCTTTGATTTACGCCTTCAAGCAGAAGCCGGATAAGTGTTCACCAAGACAACTCCGTCATTTGGACTATATATCGCAATTTTCGACAGATGTCCGCCATACAAAAGGCTCTAACAACGTTGTGGCTGATGCGTTGTCCCGCATAGAAATTGACACTATCTCTACATTAAATTTCCAAGAATTTGCTGCAGCCCAAGCGAATGATTTAGAGTTACAGGCGATTCTTACTAAAAACGACACTTCACTTATTCTGGAAAAGAGGTATTTTCCAATCGCTAATTTGGAACTATTGTGCGACATGTCCACCGAACAACCTCATTCCACAATCATATCGACAAATCATATTTAATCAACTTCATGGACTTTCCCATCCAGGAATCTCCGCTACCAAAAAGTTGATCACTTCTCGATATGTTTGGCCTGCAATGAACAAATGGATTAAAGAGCACGTACAAGGTTGTATTCCATGCCAACGTTCCAAAGTCCATCGCCACACAAAAACTCCACTTGGCACATTCGCTTTACCAGATGCTCGATTTGCCCATATACATATGGATTTCATTGGACCACTCCCATCATCTGACGATCAACGTTATTGCCTCACGATAACTGACCGTTTCACTCGCTGGCCTGAGGTAATCCCGACTACTGACATGACTGCGGAAACTGTTTGTCGAGCACTATTAAATGGTTGGATTTCCAGATTCGGCTGTCCTACAACAATAACAACAGACCAGGGCAGAAGCTTCGAATCAAATCTCTTTCGTCAGCTGACTAAAGTGCTTGGAGCCAACCATATCCATTCTGCAGCTTATAGACCCCAATCTAATGGGTTAATAGAACGCTTTCATCGACATCTCAAAAGTGCCCTCAAATGCCATGAGCATGGAAAATGGACCGAAATACTGCCAATTGTGTTACTAGGATTACGATCTGCATTAAAGAACGATATTAACGCTACGTGTGCAGAGCTTGTTTATGGAACAACACTTCGTTTACCATCTGACATTTTGTATGGTGAGCAAATCTCTTCAACACCCTCTTCATCGTATGTAGATCAACTTCGCACCTTGATGCGAACTTTAAATCCAATCACAACTTCTAAACATTGCAATGATTCCATATATATTCATCCCTCATTGGCTACATGTTCTCATGTATTTTTACGTGTGGACAGTCACAGACCTCCATTGACTCAGCCCTATACTGGACCACATCCTGTTCTCGATCGTTCGACAAAGAACTGTCGGATTATTGTGAATGGCAAACCGATTTCTGTCACGTTGGATAGAGTAAAACCTGCTCATATTCTGCGTGACGATACCACCATCACTTTACCTTTGCCTTCCACATCTACAGGGTCCAGGGAAACTGTTCAACCTCACACTAGAAGTGGAAGAACTGTGCAT
The DNA here is from genome assembly GCA_933210815.1 of Meta bourneti. Classification (NCBI taxonomy): domain Eukaryota; kingdom Metazoa; phylum Arthropoda; class Arachnida; order Araneae; family Tetragnathidae; genus Meta; species Meta bourneti. Next base: position 70,342,111 of record OW119929.1, on the reverse strand, counting down.
TTCCCCAAAAGGCTGATTGAATATATTTAACATTTCATTCGTACATTTTACAGATTAGCCTTGTATATTTATTTATGTTTATTCATTCTTTTTCTCAAATAGTATTTCTCTCCTTATTTAATGTATTATATTCAAATGCAAATGTGCTATTTTTCACAAAATTATATTGTTTCATTTTCAATGTATTTCCTTTACTACATTTGTATACCGTTCCTTCCTTTACTACATTTGTATACCGTTCCTCGGTATCCCTCGTTCACTGGGGGGATACTCTGTGGAGAGTACGCTATGAAAATCTTGGCACCTTGCCAAGAGCAGAGGATGCGTAATCTCTATTGCGCAATTTTGTAATGTGCATGCGTGTAGCATAGCACACGCGGAGAGAGGAGAATTTTTTACACTTCGACTCTTCGTATGTTGTTCGTATTATGTTGTCTTTCGTCTTGTCAATAAATAATTATGTTTTTATTCTTGGAGTAGTAATTAAACACCACAACATACACATTCACGATAGATTCGATAGCGATAGAAGGATCGACTCGAATGAGACTGGCTGGAATTGAAACTTGTGTTATCGAACATTTTCCTTCTTTCTATGAGAAAACATTTGCTCTGCGCATGCTCGAGACGGCATCGGTCGTGTGGATTCCCTTTCACAAACATTACTTATTTTTTCTCTTTTGTTTAGTCATGCTTCTGTTTTATTTCTTTTATTATTCGAAAAAATGTATTCCCAGTTTCTAAATTTAGCTCACCCCGTCTAGGTTAACTTTCATTAACGAATTTTTCTACTTTCATATTCTTTTAACGTTATCTCCCTGTTTGGCTTTCATTTCAAATCTAATATTTAAATTTTCCCCGCTGTCATTCGCTTCATCTGTTCACCGCCCGCTTGGCAAAATGCCAGTTGTGGTTTCTCGCCAACGTTGGCTCGCTTTTACTCTTGTTTTTTTTTTGGCAGTTAGTTAAAAATAATTTAAAAACAGAATCCAAAATACTCAATATACATTATTGTTGTATACATTTTATTGTAAACGGGGGGCGCGATGAAAATTATGATTGAAAACTGGGCCGCGAATACTGAAAGGTTGAGAAACGCTGACCTAACCAACATGCTCGTCTCCTCACCTACTTGTCTAAGGATGCGACTGATTTTAAGCCTCTACTCCCACCATGTTTCTCCTTGAAGAACCCGAATCCAGGGTAACAGATGTAGATCTTGTCGATGCTAAGTACTGTCGTAGGAGAGTGAAATACCGGCAAGATACTAAAGGAGTTGAGAAACGCTTTCGAAAAGAATATTTATGCCAATTGATTCAAGTGCAGAACCAAAAACAACAGTGTTCTAGCGTGAGTGTGGGTGAAATTGTACTCATAGGTGACGATTTAAAAAAAACGTTTGAACTGGCCACTTGCTAAGGTTATCCAACTGATACCTGGTAAAGATGGTAAGGTGCGAAATGTTAAACTGAGAACTCAGATTGGGGTCTGGACTAGACCAGTTCAGAGAGTTTTTCCCTTAGATTTGCAATCTAATGTTTTAGATTCTGTTTTGCAGGGTAAGAAGTGTGATTCTGAGAACGATGCAATAGCTTAGACTGAAGTTCCTGTTAGGGATGTTGTACAAGTCGAGCCTCCTGTAGAAGTACCTGTGGTGTCTAAGGTCTCCAGATCTGGTCAAGTCTCAAAAGCACCTGGGAGGTTAAACCTGAATGTTATATTTTGAGTCACCTTTCAGCGACTCAAAAGAGGGGAGTATGTTGGAAATGGGCCGCGGGATGACTCATTCTTTCCGTGTATGCTTTTGTGATTCATTCGTCAGGGTCGTCTTGCGGTTTCCATCTCCACCAGTTGTTGAGAGGCCTTTCAAATGAAGTGGGGCAAGTGTAGTTTCAGTTCTCACTTCTTGACTCCCCATCTGCTGGTTTCAGTTCGCATTTTCGCCAATGCGAGCGTCGCTCTTTTACTTGTCTGTTATTTATGTGCTTTCTGTTTCTATGTTGATGCCCATATATGTGCTGTGTAATAAAAAGGCAGATTTGAAAAAGCAATCTCGGAGGATGGTTGTGGATTTTTAATCTTGTCCTTTCGTTTGATAGATAATCATTATACGTCAAGTAGACGAGAACGACCCTACAACTTTTATTGAAAGGGAATACATTTTGTTTTAGAGAGTTGTTCCCTACACTTGGGGGTTAAATGACGAAGCAAGGTACCACAAAACCTTTTGTTCCTAGATTTTATTCAGATTTTGCCAGACACTCTTATATTTCTTTCCAAAACTTTTTTAACTGAACACATAAGAGACACAAGAAACTCAATTTCGGGATAAGCTTTTATCATTTATCCCCAAACAGTGATACGGGAGGGATTTTCAGTGTTTTGGAGCAAATCAGACGGAAACGAAGATTTTACTTCCGCTATCCAAGTTCTCTCGCATTATACATATTGAGATTACTTTAAAATGTAGTTTATAGATGTCTTGGCGTTTAATTTAACTGGTGCTGACCAATTAACTATAATATATTAATTCAGAATTTATTATTTAGAGTTTTTATTGGAGGCGACTTTCTGAAATCGTATTTGGTTGGTTGGATTTCATAACGCAATTGCCATATTTATCCATGTTGCGCCAAAAAAATACAAACGTCAAGTAATAGACATGCACCCACAATTAAATATCTACTCATACAGAGGGATCATTGCCATAGGAAGCAATGGTCTGATAAATAACATGGGAAATTGCATAGACTTTGGTGCCCTCGGATGAGCTTGAATCAAAACACGAGTTCGGCTTCATATCTGGATGCTATTTTTCCTTGTTCGGATTCCTGCTTGGTTAAAAAAAATGAACAGCGTTGATTTTGCAAACGGGGATAAAATTTCATTCGTTCTCGGCTTCTAGAATAATGCTCACGTCACTCGCCTTGGATGCAACTAAAAGGACTTCTGTTTTGACACTTGTGCACGGCACATGTATGCCTTTAAAGTAACTATCAAATTCGTTATTATTGTTACCTTTCTTCCACCCTCCAACATATTCATATCCGAAACTAATCAGAATATTGAACATTGTTCGCAGTTGAGTATAAAGAAGAAAAAGTAATAAATTATTCTTTTCCGCTGCTAGGCGCCACAGTTCCTCCGTCGCGCAGGCGATTTCCTTCTCTCATGTAATCATAGGGATGGGAAATACTGTTCTTTTCGGCGAACAGTTCTTTGGTGTTCCGTTCTTTAACATGTTCTGCTGATCCCAAATGTCTCTACTCGAAATGTGCAAGCCCTGTTCCTCCTCGTATGACAAGACTATGTGGCGCCAGCAGTTTTCGCCATAGACAGGGACCCAATTTTGTTGACGTCATCTTTGTTAGTACTTTGTATAGGCGTGCATATATAAAAAATTCAAATGACTCGGAGTCTTCGTATTGTTGTTATCGGTTGATTGATTTTTTTATGGCGAAAGGGGCAAGTCTATTCAAGCTGAGCCAAACTATCAGTAATTGAGAAAAGAAAATCAGAATTTTTCCGTAAATTGGAAAACGTTCTTGCAAATCGAAACGTTTAAATTCTCTCCCCAGTGGCAACTAATAATGTTCCAAATCTGAACCATCTCAAGTAGTTTCCCAAACATATGAGGTGCCTAGGACAAAACAAATACGCAAGTGAAAGTAATATTTTTTTAAATTTTAATGCCATTTTTAAGTCAATAAAATGGTTATTTAAGTCAATAAAACGACAGTCCATGATCCATCCCGAAGAGAAAGATCCGAGGACAACACCAGGTAATTTTGAATCACGTTATGCAATAGGGAGTTGCCCTTTATAAAAGATTATAAACAAAAAACGCATACCGGGATTACCACTTGGAAAGTAAAATTGGTTTGAAAAACAGGTTAATATTATATGATCTATCTAAACACGTTCAAAACAAAAAATACAAGTCAAAAAATCACTTTCGCTTTTCAACACATTAGTCTTATGGTGGGATTCTTATTTCCGAGATGTCTTGAATGAGATCCCTTTTCAACTTATAGAGAATATGACACACATTTCAAATTTTGCTTTCCATTTTGTACAATTTGGTTTTAAAATAAAGTTAAAAGCATTGCAAATCCTAAGAACGAGTAGAGGCGACACCACCAGAGAGACAGCTGGACAACAAAATCTTGATGAGCAATATTTAAAAAAAAATTTAATTTGTTTAAAACTAAATTCATCATTATGTCATTGCCTAACAATTATAAAATTTCACAATTATTACGCTAATCTCCTTGCAAATTCATTAGACGTCGGGGCTTGGTTCAGTCGAGAACAGCTCCGCGAACGGAGAACAGGGTCGGATCAGTTTGAGAGCAGGAATCGATTCCTTCGGTAAATTTGATTCCTGCTCTCAAACAGGAAGTAGTCTCAGAGCAGGGAGTAGGTTTATGGATAGAGAATGGATGAATGAATCAACAGGAAACAGTGAGTCACGAACTGTAGAATGAACAGCTGTGTTTTGGACTTACCATTAATTTAGAAAATACGAAAATTTTTGCGAACTTAGAACTTTGCAATGTTTCTTTTCACAAAAAGAACCGAGAACAGTTCGTTCTTTTTCCCCATCCCTACTTATACAATATTTCAACAAAATGGTCAAACTCCACAAACAATTAGGCACATCGGACTCACACCGAGAGCGCTGTAAGTCATATCTTCAGTGAAGCCTCTGTATCTTTTACTCTGTGGTTTTACTGACACAGAAGAGAGAAATGTACCCAGGGACAAATCGAAGGTTGCTGGCGTAGTGGGTATACCCACTGAGCCACGATGGCCCCAAAATCGTATTTCGATAACAACCCAAGTGCACTTTCATAGTACGTACAGGACACTTATGCCACAGCATTATTAAATATATAGATTAATCAACCAATTGAATACATAGATCATAACAGCTTTATTCAGGACAACAAAAACGCAACATACAGCCATTCGAACAAGGTTAGAAGTAGTTGAAGTACTTTTTACCATTCACATTCAAAAGTATTTAAACAGTTAAGGTCACAGTTAATAACACACTAAATGTTTTGCATGATATCTAACACTTCCTCTCAAAACATACATCCACTAATACCAATTTTCTTGCACAAAAACTGATAGCGAGGTTTCGCCAGGGGTTTGGTCAGAATGTCTGCAAGTTGTTGTTCGCTACAAACATGTTCAATGTTAACTACACCTTCCAGGTATTTTTCACGAACGAAGTGAAACCTCACTTCAATGTGCTTAGATCGCTTGTGGAACTCAGGATTCCTTGCAAGCTTTATAGCACTCATGTTGTCAACCATGATGGTTGGTATAGAGTTCAATGTGGTCAGTTCATTAAACAATCGCATCAACCACATGATTTCTTTTGTTGCTTCACAGGCTGCCACATATTCAGCCTCAGTGGACAGTACAACACTCTGTTGTTTACGACTTGACCACGTAATAACACCACCAGAGTACATACTCAGGACACCAGATCTTGAGCGCCTTGTCTTAACGTCCCCGGCATAATCTGCATCGCTGTAAGCTAGAAGTTTCCCAGGTGGTATGTCCGAATGATACAAGAGTCCATAGTTCATGGTGCCTTTCAAGTATCTAAAAATTCTCTTAACAGCCTGCCAATGAGAGTGCATTGGTGATTCAAGATGCTTCGATACCACACTCACACATAAGCAATATCTGGTCGAGTCGCTGTAGAGAGGTACATAAGGCTACCTACTGCTTCCCTATATGGTTCTTTTCCATCCAACTTTTGATCATTACTTTGAATCCACTTTTCACAGGGAGTTGCAACAGTGTTGGCATCAGAAAATCTAAATTTGTCAAGAATTTTCTCAACATAGCTCGCCTGAGTGATGAAAATTGAGCCATTACTTAACTGGTTGATTTGCATGCCAAGAAAACAGTCCAAAGAACCAATTGTAATTTTAAATTCTGTTCTCAATAACTCTACGAATTTACAAACTTCTCCATCAGACCCAGCTACCAGTCCATCATCCACGTAGATGGCGACTACAAGTTTTTTACCTGCCCTTTTTCTGAAGAACAAACATGGATCTGCATTGCTGCAACACATATCTTGGTTTTTGATGAAGTCAACAAATCTCTTGTTCCAGCATCTCGGTGCCTGTTTAAGTCCATATAGACTCCTGTGAAGCATGCATACACGCCCCGATCCATCATCGAACCCTTCAGGCTGCTTCATATATGTTTCTTCCTTTTCTCCATAAAGGAAGGCAGTTTTCACGTCAAACTGCAGAAGTTGGAGCTTCTCGGCTGCTGCGACACTCAATACTGTTCTAATAGTGTCGAATCTGGCCACAGGACTAAATGTTTCATCATAGTCCTGTCCATGCTTCTGTACATAGCCCCTAGCCACAAGTCTTGCCTTATATCGGTCGACACTGCCATCAGGTTTGGTTTTAACTCGCAAAACCCAGCTATTAGATATTATCTTCTTTCCATGTGGCAAATTGACAAGTTCCCATACTTCATTTTCAGCCAATGAAGCCATCTCTTCATTCATGGCTTGACACCACTCTCTAGCATTTTCTGATTTCATGGCTGAAGAATATGATTGAGGAACATCTGTGTGAGCAAGCAGGACATAATCTTTCAAATAAGCAGGTTGCCTGACTTTTCTCGAACAAATGTTTGTGGTTGGTTAACTTCATCTGTTGCTTCCTCTGGCGATTGTGGTAAGTCAACTCCTTCATCTGCTGCTTCCTCTGATGATTCATTCCCACCATCTTCAGAGACTACAGGTTTTTCATGCAGCGTTACACTCAGCTGCACTTTTTTCTCTAACATTTCTTCTTTTTCAAACACAACATCTCTACTCAAGATAATTTTATTAGCTGGCAACCAGACACGATACCCATCTCTTTCACCACAGTATCCGACAAAAATTCCCTTTTCACTCTTTGAGTCCCATTTTTGCCTTCTTTGCTTGGGTACATGCACAAAGCACTTTGTCCCGAACACACGTAGATAATGAATGTTAGAAGATTTCTTGAGCCAAAGTTCTGCAGGTGTTTTGTCTTTTATGGTGGTAGGGCCAGTTCTATTCAGAACATATGCAGCTGTATTAACAGCTTCAGCCCACAGCTTTACAGGAAGATTCTTTGCATGTAGCATGGACCTTGCACTCTACACCAAAGTCCTATTCTCCCTTTCTGCAGCTCCATTTTGCTCAGGAGTGTAAGGCATGGAATATCTTATGTTGATCCCCTTGGCATGAAGTTCACTGACATCTGCATTCTTGAATTCTCCCCCACCATCACTGATGAACTCTTTGACAATGTGTCCAGCAGTCTCCACTTCACTTCACTTAAAAAAGTTTTCATACAGTTGACTACTTCACTCTTAGCTTTTATAAAGAATACTCTACGAAACTTCGAAAAATCATCTTTAAAGCAGACAAAATATCGTGAGCCTCCTACAGAATTCTCCTGCATAGGTCCACAAATGTTAGCATGGATTAGTGCTCCTGCTTCTTTTGGTCTATCTGATCTAGTTCCAAAACTTGCTCGATGTTGTTTTCCAAACATGCAGCCATCACAAAAATTTTCTTTAACAGTAACCTTAATTCCTTGTTGACCAAGAAATTCTTTTACATGTTGCTTGTTCTGATGACAGTCTTTCATGCCACAGCTGTGCACTTTCTTCTTGAGGTGCAACATAAACATTTGCTGCTGTTTCAGGCATTCTGACCCTCATTTCAAGAGCATAAAGTCCTCCAGCTATCCTTCGACCTCTCAGTCTTTGCACACCATTTCTAGAGAATGTGCAGTTTTCCTTGCCAGCATCAAAATGGAAACCCTTGTCAATGGTCTGTCCAACTGAAAACAGGTTTCTGTCGATTTTAGGGACATACCACACATCTGTCAGATGATTTTCCCACTTTCCACGTATCAGCATCTCAACGCTTACAGTTCCTTTACCGTATGCTAAAATGTCTTCACTGTTCCCTATTCTGATAGGCCTTGGAGTCACAAAAGGTTCAAAAGAATTAAAATATTCTTTTCTTTTTGTCATATGTGCTGATGCACCTGAATCAGCTAACCACAGTTCATCATCTGGAACACCTTCAAGCACACACATGAATGCATCTCCAAGCTTCTTAGAAACATCAGTTCTTTTGGGACAGTTTTTAGCAAAGTGGCCAACCTTGTGGCATTTGAAACACTTCCTTTCAAGCTTTCCTTTACTAATGTTTTTCTTATTGGCAACAAGGGCTGCAGAGTCATCATACTTCTTTGGAAGTCACATTTCGATGAGTCGGTGACGTTCTGTCAACTTATTTACAGTCCTTTCTTCAATTGGGACAGACTCCCAGACACTTTTAAATTCAAAGTACTCTTGGGGTAACGTTGACATAATTCGACTCATCAGCAGCAGATCAGGAAGTTCTGTTTTCACCAGACGGTTGAGTTCATCATTGAGCTCACAGAAATTCTTTTGTAGACGTGATACGTGAGTCACAATATCCTCCATAGGATCTTTAACACTGCTAAAGAATTCTTCCATCAGCCTATCCACACGCTGACCAGAGCTTTGCTCGTACACAGACAACAGCTTGTCCCAAATTGACTTTGCAGAGTCACAAGTCGCTGTCAATTCTAGATTTGCATCATTCATGCATCCCACAAGAATTAATTGTGCAAGAGCATCACTCTTTTTGAATGACTTCAGCTCCTTTTCATACGCTGTAAATGCCTCTGTGTCGGCAGTTGCTCCAAGATCAGTCGGGACAGTGCATTGTCCTGTTACAGTGTCCAGGACATCATTATGTCTAAGCAACAGTTCAATCTGTCTCCTCCATTTCGACCAATTTCCTTGTCCTTCGAGCTTATCTGTGTGGTTTAAAATCCATCTTTGGTAACAGTAAAGTTAAAAACAATAGTCTACGATTTTCACGTAAGTACTAGATTTACTTTAAATTAATAAAAATTTCTTACTGCGCAGTGGAAGCGTGCTGGGCCCATAACCTATTAAATATATAGATTAATCAACCAATTGAATACATAGATCATAACAGCTTTATTCAGGACAACAAAAACGCAGCATACAGCCATTCGAACAAGGTTAGAAGTAGTTGAAGTACTTTTTACCATTCACATTCAAAAGTATTTAAACAGTTAAGGTCACAGTTAATAACACACTAAATGTTTTGCATGATATCTAACAAGCATGAACACCACCGCCACCTTCATTTACCTTGACAGAAAAAGCCTCATGCTCATACCATAGAGCGTAGATAGTTAATTAACGTCGTACTTAGAGCTACACAACAACCTATTGGTGACGATCCGGGATCAATCCCTAAGGAAAAGGTCCAAGGACAACGCCTCGTAATTTTGAATACGGACAGATGACGAGATCAATACCTGAGCTGGCACCCCACTCCAAACTTCCACACTACACAACTTGAGGACATTTGAAGTCACTGCAGATTTAACGTGCACCAGCCATCGCGTACACGATTTTTGGCTGGACCTAGTTTCGAACTTGCAAACCTCCAATTGCTAATCCGTAGCTCTTCGAGGGAAATTACTGAAATATGAGTGCTGCGCAAAATGCATGAAAAATTTAAAAAAATATAAACTGAGAAGAATTTAAGAAGCATTATTAGTTAATAAAAATTCTCCAGGAAGATATCTAGTCAAGCTACGAAGTCTCCTGACGTCTATCTGCATTGGAATTCGCCCTATTGAACAGGATTTTGTAGAAGGAAAGGGAAAAAATATATCGGTGAAACTTGTAACTGGGCCGTCAATGATTTTACTTTACTTGCTGGGTGCTGGTTCGGTGGTAATGATTTGGAGAAGGGACGGAACTTGGTGTGCATCAGCTGCTGACAGGAATTTCGAATTCTTCAAGTTTGTAGAATTGGAGGGTTTTTTTTAGCTGCTTTGTGCCTCTAGTCTTTTCAATATTATTATTCCCCTAGTGAAAGTTTCACTAGGGCTTTGCTTTTGTTCCTACTATTTAAGTAAGTAGTATTTTCTATTATCGGCTTATCAAATTTTTGAGAGAACAGAGGTTTGCCCCTCTCAATGAGTGACGACCTTACATCGTCCCCGGCGGGGACGAATCTTGCACCTGGACTTTTGCAAGACACGGACCTAATTAATTATTGCAGTGATGAGGGGAATTATAACTTCACTTTCATCATTCGCCCAATACAACCTTTACTAAATAAAAACCCATATATAATTAAAAAAGAAATATATAAACACTTCTCTGAACCCAAAAATATCATAGTATGCCGACGAACTCGAAACAACAACATTATCATCACAGTAGAAGGTAAAGTCGCCGCCCACGAAGCTTCCAAAATCAAAAATATCCTGAATACTATAGTTGATACCAAACTAACGAAGGACAATTTAATAACGCAATACGTAATAAATGGAATAGAAACAGAAATAACTTTAGAAGATATAATTGAGGATCTAGAAGAACAAGGAATTAAAGTCACAAATATTATCAGATTCGAAAAAAATGTCAATCAAATAAAAATCCCGTTAAAAACTATAAAATTCGACACCCCTCGGAAAAAAATTGGAGATAAAGTGCACATAGGGATGATGATGCACCAACTGAAACTATACGTAGAAAAACCAAGACAATGCAAAAACTGCTGGCTATTTGGACACGGCATGAAAGGCTGCAGATCCAACCAAAAATGCAAAATCTGCTCAGAAGACCATCCAGAAATAATGTGCCCAAATAAAGAAAAAAAATGTTGCAGAAACTGTAAAAAACCACACACAGCAGATGATGAAAATTGTGAAAAGAAAAAGGAAGAAATAGAAATATTGAAATATAAAAACGAAAACTTAATAAGCTACATAGAAGCAAAAAATACACTCGCAACCTCATACGCCAAGGCGATTACTCAACCAAAAAAAGGAGACCAACACAGAGAAGAAAGAGAGATAATAAAAAATAGCGAAATAAAAGAAATAATACTTGAAACTTTAAAACCAATACTAACTATAATCGAACAAATTCAAAGAAATCAAACGTATATATTAACACTAATGATTGAAAATAATATAATACCAAAAGAAAATATAATTTATGAAACTCAAGAAAATATTACAGATGAAAATGAAATGATAGAGGAAGAAAATAAAAGACAAACCACTCAAGATCGAGAAGATGAATCACAAAATGACAAACTGCTAGAATGGCAAATAAAAAATCTAATACAAAATAGGAAAAATAGTGTAGATAATAATAATACCACAATAATAAAACGTATGAGCGAAGAATCTAAAATCACTCATAACCAAAAAAAAAAACTGACAAAAACTACACATCCACCATCTCCAATAGAACAATCTCTCACATGTGGCAAAATGGAATACGAATAGGACTTCCCGCTGCCTGATCCTTAAATTTATTTTCTTTCCTTTTGTACCGTGTTTGGAATCAACCTCATTCAATGGAACTGCCAAGGCGCCAGAGCGCGTCAATTTGACCTAAATTACAATAAATATTTTAACCAGGCTGACATTTTAATTTTACAAGAAACCTTTTTAAAACCGAATAATCGTTTTACTCTTTTAAAAAAAAACATTTTTCGTTTTGACCGACCCTGTCCTTTCAGAGGAGGAGGTTTATTAATAGCCATCAATAATAACATCAGTGCTCAACTCATCAAAGAGGAAAAAAATCAATTTTTCGAATTCCAAGAAATAAAAATTCACTATAACAACACAGCCATACACATCATCAATATTTATTTTCCTAAAGGAGTTAGAGAAGAAAGAATGCTCAACGACCTCAAATTGGATCCGAATAACCTTTATATTCTAGCCGGAGACTTCAACGCAACACACTGTAATTGGGGTTTCAAGAATAACACCAGCGGAAGAAATTTAATAAAATGGATCAACAACCAGAACCTAATTATACTCAATCACCAAAGTGGAACTCATATCAGCAATGACGGAGTCATGTCTGCCATTGATCTCACTTTGGTATCCAACAACTGTACCTCAATAACCTCTTGGCAGGTGCATCAAGATAATTTTGGAAGTGATCATTTCCCCATAAAATTTTCCTATAATACTCCGACTAACAATAAACGTAATTCTACTATACAGTTCAATTGGAACATCTTCAGCAAATTCTTAAACGATAACCTTAATAATCTAAGTGATCCATGTTCTTTGAACGATACTTTTCAGAAGGCCATAGAGATTTCCCAATCGAAAAAAGAACTTCCGCCACCCAGGGCCCCTTGGTGGAATTCTAAATGTAGTCAACTAAGAGCCAAAAGTAGACAACATCTGAATAAAACTAAAAAAAATATAAGTACAACTGACTGGGATCAATATAAAAAATATAAAAAGAAGTTAAAATAATTGATTCAGAAACTTAAAAAAGACTTTTGGTATACTACCTGCAAAAGAGTCGCTAAAGACAAAAATATTTATAAAATCCTACAAAGACTAAAAGATCCAGCCAACCAACAAAAGAATGCTTACAATATCATTCATTTCAACAACGTAAAGATCCACTCCCCCGGAGAGCAAGCCAACCTTTTTAACAAGCATTACACCTCAGATGAAAATCTTGACTTCCTTCCCCTGAGTTTTGTGGATAACAATAGCGATGCGCTGAATAAGGAATTCACTTGGAATGAATTTTCCAGAGCTATTTCTCAAATTAGGAAATCGACCCCCGGAAAAGACAAAGTTACCATTACTATGATTAAAAAATCACCTGAAAATATCCAGAAGAGCATTTTTAAAATTCTTAATTACAGCTTTGACACCGGCTCTATCCCCATGTCTTGGACCCACTCGCTTATCATCCCTATCTTAAAGCCACATAAAAATCCTCTGGACATAACCTCATATAGGCCTATCTCTTTAACCTCCACTTTTGCTAAAATTTTAGAGCGCATGATTCTTAATAGACTCATGGAAAACATCTACTATAACAGAAATTGCATTAATAAAAATAACCATGGATTTTTACATAACAGAAGCTGCCTTACTCTCTTAACTCATATCCACAATGACATACTGATAGCTAGGAAAAGAAAAAATAATATTGTTTTCGCCTCCATAGATCTAAAGGGAGCTTACGACTCGGTTTGGAGAGATGGTCTCATGTACAAATTATTAAAAAAAGGAATCGCAGGAAAAATGGCTTTATGGATTTTTAATTTTATAAACCAAAGAACTTGCCAGGTGAAGTGGCGTAATACTATATCAGAATCAAAGCAGAGCTCTCGAGGTTTACCTCAAGGATGTATTCTCAGCCCTTTTCTTTTTCTCATTTTCCTCGATGATTTATTCTTACATATCCCTTCACACGTCAAATGTTTAATATATGCGGATGACATTTTTATTTATAGTGAAAATCAAACTTTAACCGAATCCACAGAAGCAGTTCAAACCACAATTAAAATCATCAACAACTGGTGTAACCGCTGGAAATTAACAATCAGTTTGAACAAATGCAATATCATCAATTTTTCTCGAAAAAAAAATTCTCATAAATGCAACATAAAAATTAACAATACTCCTATCCCAGAAGTTAATAAAATCAAAATCCTGGGCCTCAACTTTGATAAAAATTTAACTTGGAATCACCATTTCAAATATCTACAGGCCAAAGCTGCACGTGCTTTAAACGCCTTTAAATTCATAGCTTCAAAGAGGTGGGGTGCAAATACCAAACACCTTAAACAAATAGGTAATTCTACTATCCGTAGCCAATTTGATTTCGGAGCTCCTATCTTAAATACAACTGCAGATTCACATTACAAAAAAATCAATCCAATCTTCAACTCCATGCTAAGAATTGCTACTGGACTACCTAAATATACTCCTATTGATATATTGTATGCTGAAACTCAAACCTCATCCTTACAACAAAGACATAAACTATTAAATATGAACTTTTATATAAAACATGTTTGCCTGAGAGAGTGGTCTCCGTTATATGACCTTATTTACAATCCCCCTTCTATCACTTTTACTCCATGGAAAAACAAGAACAAACCTATCTCGGCAAATATGATAAATTATTTCGATGATCTCTGCATTACTAAAAGAGATATTATCCCTTGGTGTCCTCCTACTTCTGATTTTAACTATAAAATACACCTCCAGAATTTCTCATTTCAAGATAAGAATCTGCCTGATGGTGCAATTCAAGCCTACTTTGAAGATTTCCTACAAACTTTTCCAAATCACATCATCATAGGAACGGATGGCTCAAAAACTAGTACAACCAGCTCATTTGGAATCGTAATCCCCAAACTATTTGTAGAAAGGAGCTACTCAGTGAATACCTTCAATTCAATTTTTACAATAGAAGCTATGGCAATTTTTAAAGCAATCCAAGACTGGGTCCAAAAATACCAAAACGTCATTTTAATAAGCGATAGTTACAGTGTTTTATCCAGCTTGGAAAATATAAGTAAAAATTCAAGCTGTATCATTTTACAAATTTATAATATTTTAAGCAAAAAAAGCCAATATAATAACATCATGTTAGTGTGGACCCCTGGACATAAAGGAATAACCATAAACGAAAAGGCCGATCATGTAGCCCGAATGGCTGAACTTTTCAACGTTGCTGAAGGTGTCTCGGCTGAAGACCTTATAAAATACCACAAAACTGAATATAATAATGAGATCTATAATAAATGGAAAAGATACCATAGAAGTGATCACTTTCCTCATATTAACCCTAACACTTTATGGTATGAAAATATTATTTTAAATAGAAATTATGAGACCCTTTTTCAAAATTTTCGGGCAAATACCCTGATGGTGAATTCGATCAAAAATAAAATTAAACTTTCAGACACCCCAAATTGCCTCAGATGTCGCACTTATGAAGACTTAGATCATATCCTATTCCAATGTCCAACTTTCTTCAAAGGCCGTAACAAGTTGCTAAGTACACTCTCCGCCTTAAAAATTCCACTTCTTTGAAAGAAATCTACTCCAATTTTTCGTTGACTATCTGTAATTCTATTTGCTTATTTTTAAGTTCTAATCCTCGTTTCTAATTCTTCATTCGAAATTATTCTATTTTTTCTCTAGAGGCACAAGGCAAAGCAGCCAAGCCTCAATAATCTGCTTTTTCCCAGGGGCAAAGCATCATCATCATCATCAGCTGGTTCGGTCGAATTCTCGTTGCTTGCATGTTAAAATTTCCTGGGGTCAGCTGCATCAGATTTTTGTTTACAGTTTTATTTGTGTTTGAAGTTTTTCTCTTAAAAAATGGGCTTATTTCGATTCAGTAAAGCGTTCAACAAAAGGCGTTTGACTCAATACATAGTATCTCGAGGTAACGTTGGTTCACTTTATTCTACATTTCTTACACATGCTATGAGATACTTTCAAAAATCGCTTTTGATTGCCCTACGAAAATTATAAAATTATTTTTTGCACGATTGTAAATCACTTCATGCACAAAAGCTTTACGATGCACTAAATTCAATGAAAATTTATACATTTTCAGGACTATCAATCTTTTGATTGTTATCTTACTGATAACATTTTGCTCAAGAAGTTGCACGATTACTTAGTTAATGTTATGGTGTTTTATTTCTATTAGAATTTTATTTTTGTGCAAGTGTTGTGCTTTGACAATTCTACTAGTATTAAATTTTATTGTAAAGTTGATTTCTAACTGGGATTACAGGAAGACTGGTTTGTTTTCAATACATCCAGGAAAACTTCCAGAAAATCGATTTCCTTTTCTACAGAATCCGATAAGTTGTGAATGCTTCATCAATAGGGGTAGAATAGGACAGAAAGGTGCTGAGAAAGATTTTTGATTATCTCTAGTAGTAGAGTAAGTAAGAGTAGGTTGTAGACCATACTTAAGATAAGCTTGAATTTTTCTGAAGTTATGATGCCCACAATATGTGACATTTCTTATTTGTTAATAAGATGTTTTAATTTAATTTCTCTTCCGACACCCATCAGATTGCAATTCTTTGTTTACTAATAGCTTTATCAGTTATTAATTTACATTTTATTTTGAAGCCATATCTTTTGTCTTATTTTAAAATAAAAAATTCATTATTGAATAAAATTGAACTGTGCAAACTGATTGTAAGATATCTACCTCAGAATTTATTCCTAAAACTTGCTATTCTACTCAATACTCTTTACGTGACATCCTTATCATTCTTAAATGACAATTCAAAATTTATTTGTTTCTGGATTCATGTTTGTTTAATAATATAAGAAACAATTAATTCATTTGACCATCATTCAGTGAGAGCAATGCTTAATTTTGGGACAAGGTTAGAATCCTCCCAAGACTATGTGTTGTCAGGTATGATTCCTCCCTGGGTGTATTTCTCTATTCTTTGTTAGTAAATCTTTCCTTGTGTCTGTATATCCATTTACTTGCCATTGTTTGGTGCAGCTTGGCCAAATACGGCCCTTGTGCCTTAAAACCCAACCAACCAGACTTTCCAAGGTGTAGGTATTGAGAGGTGAGAACCTTCTTAGGCAATCTTTCTCTTATTAGTCCTAGCTATTTGAAATTTTAAAAACTTTGCACGATAACAGGTTAATTCCAACAGTAAGGAGCCAGTTGATTTTTGAAAAGGTTTTAAACCACAGGAGGAGGAGACTGCAATATGCAAAAGCATGATGGCAATCATTGGATGTCTTCCTCATGCCAACTCTTTATCACTGCTTTTGATTTTGGCATTAGATGATAAACAGAACCAGAATTCATGTTAAAGATGGCAGTCATGAAAGGGCTTTGTTTACATTACCACCAATGTCCTAATTTAACTGATAAACTCATTCAAAACCACATGACTGACTGCCAACTCGAAGGAGCTGGATTTTTCTGACTTATCTACTTATTATGTTATCTACTTGTCTTGTTCACTTTTTCTAATTAAAATGTATACTTTCTGGGAGATTTAGTGGTCTCCTGAAACACCAGCTGTAGGAATTTTCCGATTTCCAAGTGACCCTGTTCACTGGATAGTAACCCTTAAAAACTATAGACCTTGTATATATACTATACATGTATAACATTCCCCAAAACCAGGGAAGTATGGCACAGTCAAAACAAGTGGATGATTCATACACTGGTATATCAGTTTTTATATATTCCATCTAGTTGAGGGATCATATCATAAGAGAGGACATATTCTATGATATCAGAACGTTGGTTAGACAGGTAGTCCATTCAGGTTAAGAGCACTGGTGAGAGATATGTGACCTTGTCTCTAGGGATGATTGAATTAAAAGTTTTGGGGAAGTAATGATGTTGTTAAATCTAGTGTGCACATGAGGAAAAAGTGCTGCTAAAACAAGAAGGCAGTCAACTTTTGGTCAATTAAAACTCATTTGGAGAAGGCCTCCATACGCAAAACCATGAATGGCACTCGCCAGTGAATGGTTTTCCACCAACTCATTATCACCGAACAATAAACGTAGAACCAGAATCTATGCTAAAGATATCAGTTGTGGTAGTACTTAGTTTCTTTTGTTGTGCTTTCCATCCTATCACCTAATTTAACTCCCTACTTATCACGCTTGTAACTCGACTGCCAACCCTCAGTTGACTATATATAAATAATATACTATACTGTATTGATATACACTCAATGCTTTTAACAAACTGCAAGGGACTGAAAAAAATATTTTATAAAATGGAAAATTCATTGAAAAGAAATTAAAATATGTTCTATGACATTCAATCAGGACTCTTCAAATTTCTTAAAATTGAACATCATTAAAATGAGTAATAACAGTATATGCTGTGGTTATGAATTATAATCTGATACCTGGGGAGCAAATTGAAATATATATTGAAATATATAATATATAAATAATATACTATACTGTATTGATATACACTCAATGCTTTTAACAAACTGCAAGGGACTGAAAAAAATATTTTGTAAAATGGAAAATTCATTGAAAAGAAATTAAAATATGTTCTATGACATTCAATCAGGACTCTTGAAATTTCTTAAAATTGAACATCATTAAAATGAGTAATAACAGTATATGCTGTGGTTATGAATTATAATCTGATACCTGGGGAGCAAATTGAAAGATAACTGAAATCCAGATGAAGCAAGGGTAGTTTGAGAAACTACTACACTTATACAAGTGTAAAAAAACAAGTTAATCAAGTAATAAACCTCAGTGAATAAGCAGCAAGTAAGGATGTGGCTTCTTTCCCCATATTTCTGTTTGTTTGATCAACAAGTTCTTGGTAAAAGCAGAGGATAAAGCAGTATTGATACCTATAACCTTGATAAGAATCAACTCTACCATGGAATCCATTAATCTATTATGAACAACCTACATTAGTATCAACTTGAACTTCAGTATTTTTGGAAAATCAATTTTTTACAATTCCAGATGCTTTCACAATTATTTGTATTTCAATTTATTTTGTTTCTTTTGTAGAATAGTGTTTATATATGCAATGGTTAATTAAGCTTTATTTTAAATTGGAATAATATATTTGCTTTGTTTTAATTATAGAAACATTTTCAATTTCTTTTGGTATTATTTTAGAATCAGTGTTATGCTGATACTAAAGAATATATTTAGAGTTGTTTGACTTGAAATGAATACATGAATTCATTCACATTGATAAAACTGGATCTCAAATATCAAAATTTATAAGTCCTTGGCAATCATAAGATGCTTTTATGAAGTTATATATAGTAGCTCAGAATTTATCAAATTGTGCTGTCTATATTTTTTGCAGGTAATCTGCAAATTGATAATATAAAATACACTAATTTAATTTTTTCTGTAACTGTCTCAAAGCTGATAAAATGTTTTAATGTGAAGCAATATTCAGAAATTAGTAGCTTAGTTTAACTCATTTGAAACAGTTTTTCTGCAAGTACAGAGGAAAATTAATGAATAGGCAATTTTGATTAGGGAAAAGGATACTTTTTCTTTTACAGCTTTGAAGATTGATAACTGAGATAAAAAGTAAACTTCCTTTTGATTGTGTATCTTTCTTTGTAGCCAATATGCATCTAAAAAAAGAAATAAAGAATGGTGTTGCTGTCATCAAAATCGACAGTCCTAATTCCAAGGTATGAAAGTATTCTCTTATAACATTTAGTCTTGTTTTTTATAATGGATGGTCTTTCATAAAACCTTTCCCCAAAAGCAAGACTTAACAATATGTGGGATGCTCTAAAACAATTTCCTGATGTAGGCACTGAAGGAATCTTGGTGGTGTGGGTAATGCTGGACCCAGGGAAGATAAGGGTGTTGAGTAGGAGTGGGCAATTTGAAGATGCTAAAATAATTCTTGCCTAAAATTTTTTTTAAGCAAACTCGATACTCATCTAACACATTCACCACAATGATGGTGCATTGTAATTTATTCTGCTTTAACTAAAATGAGGAACTGACTGCAAATAGTTGACTGGAGATTTAATGATGCAGTTGAAGAAAATAGAGTAATATAGATAAATTGGAAGCACAACACCAAGGCCTCACCCTTCTCATTTGTGATTATTTATAATTTTACTGATTTGATTGGTATTAATTACTAATAATAGCGAGGAATTTAGTATGTTATTTTATGTGTCCAATTTATATATTGTCATTTCATTTTAATAAATAACATGATTTCAGTTCCAAGTTTTATTTTCAAACTTGCTTTTTGATATTTTTAAATTATACAGCTACATAAATGTTTTGATGCAATTCGAAAACAAAAGTTTGGGAAACTGCTCTAAAAGAAGCCCAAGTCAATATCTTGAGTTTTATTTACATATTTAAAAAATTTCTCAATTAAAAACAAAAAGTGTTTGGCTTTGAGAAGGGAATTTTTTTTGACACATCAAATTGGCAGTTTAATATCTTCAGTACATAGGAGGTCAAATATCTTTATTCAGAGCATACAAAAAGATCAATTGTCAAGAGTCATCAAAAATTTAGTCTACGCTATACAGATGTTTTTCAAACAGATGATTTTAAAATATGCCCGAGACCCAAATCTAGCACTTGTGAATATTTCTTCACTTGTGCACTCATGAGTTAATCTATTGCAATCTATATGAAATGTTGCCTTAAAAATGAAAAATAGCTTTGAAAAGACCTTAAAAAGACCCTAGTGGGGAACCTGTAATTATTCAATTTAAATGAGCTGTTTCGACATCACTCATTATAAATCTTCGGAAGATGTTAAGATTTAATAAACTAAATTGCTTAAATTTGTTTTTCTTATTGCATTAATGATAAAATCCTAAATAATAAACTTTTTTAATAAATGAATAAAATATTTTACTGCAGATGTGTTTTTTAAAATGTATTTATTACCTATTTAACAATTGATGAATTCAGTAAACTTCACTATTAACAAAGTATTTGTGTTATTCCACCAAGCGGCATGCCCGAATGCAGCTCAGAAAATTCAGTTTGAATACAGCCCAGAAAAATTTCCACACAGCAAGTGGCAGACCCTAAATGTTCAGACATATCGCTGACCCCAGTATGTCTTGCTCCTAAAAATATTTTGTATCTGCTGCCCAACACAAAGAAACCCTTCTAAACTGCTCTAATGCATGCTGCTTGGAGGACCAAATGTGTCTCATAAAAGCAAAATAAAGCAGTGAAATTTGCAAATGAACAAATTATGTAAAGAAATTCCATAAAATAGCTCTTAAATTATAACATTACTATTTTGATTTTGACTAGTTTTTATGTAATATTTAAATTAAAATCTTGTTTTGTAAAAGACTTATACTTGTATATAACTTAGGTAAATACACTATCACGTGAAGTGATGAGTGAAGTTCAAGAAATAATGAAAAGTGTTTGGTCTGATCCGAGCATCACCAGTGCAGTGTTAATATCTGGAAAGCCAGGCAATTTCATAGCTGGAGCTGATATTGGGTTTGTTATCTTTGTCTTTTGCTACTCATCCTTGTAATTCTTGGAATGATTTTTGCTAGTTTATTATGTCAGAAATTCTTTACCTGCTTAGGGTTTCATATTCTAGCAGGAACTACTGAAAAATGACAAAATGATAAATAAAATTTGACATCTGTAGTGCTTGTATATCTGTAGTCTGAATTATTTTGAAGTTAAGAAAATTTGAAAGTATAATTCAAAGTTCAAGAAACATAAAAACCCCATTTCATCTATTTGTTCTCTTGATTAAAGTTCTTAAATGTTTCTTCCAATTATAAAATTCAAAATTATATAATTTGTTGCGCCAAATAAATTAATAGTCAAACTTTGACAAGTTGTCATTTAAGGGACCAAGAAATTTTATTGACAAGCTGAGTAACCACAGAAAGTACTCAATATGCATTACTGTTACAATCATGTAAATTTAAGTGCTTTGAATTCATCATCTGTAGTACGTTGAACAGATGTAAGGTAATGTTGTTTCTAAGGTTTCAAGAACTTGTGTTTTCTTAGATGGAAAGAATTTCCTCATTTTCCCTTTCATGCTTTTCTTTTAAAAATTCTGGAGTTAAATCTTTTGGTCGCTTTAGAATGTACTGCAGCTTTGTTATCAATATCTATGTAGTCATTAAGTCAGTTATGATGCATTCAATTTCATTTATGATTTCAACTAAATTCAATAAAGAGTCAAGGTCAATCAGTCTTCATTATTGATTTCATTTTGTTTACCATCAGTCTGCATGTTCAAACACCTTTAAAGTGATGAGTTATCCTGAGTAGCATTTGAATTCATAATGAGTAAAACATGGGTTTAATTACATTGCCATCTATGAGAGCTAGACAGGACTGAAGAAAATTGATGACTTATTATGAACGTGATTTATCCAGGTGATGAGTTATCAGGGTTTTATTGTATATTTTAAAGAGAAGTTAAGTTTTTTAATGAAATCCTTTATTGTATTGAATATTTAATTGAATATTAATTTAAACACTGAATATATTAAATACCATGCAATGCTCATGAGCTAATGTTATAAGCAATGAATCATAGATGAATAACAGTGATCAAAGCACCAATTTTACAGAAAGGAAGCACAAGTTTACTTTTGGGGATATTATGGAAATGCTAAAAATCTATATATTATGTCAATACTTATTTCTTATGTATGAAATATTCATTTATTGCATAATAGAATAAACAATTTTTCTTATGGTCGCCAATACAAATCTGTTAAGGATACAATGTTTAATGTGTGGTTTATTGGGTCATGATTTTTCTGATTGTTTTACTGTTTATATTTGCTATTGTACATTAAAATTAGTTTTATGTTGGTTTGGTGTGAGCAAGAAGTTGCAGCAGATCCTAAAGTGAGTTCTAAATTGGTTTTATTTTAACATTGATGAATGCAATATTTCCTGTTACTTATCCCCCTAGTCTAGAAAATGTTAGACTAGGTTCATAAGATTTTGATGCCTAAGGCAGGAGGGAAGCTGCCTCTTCTGAGTCTTCCACTAATTAATTCAGAGGGCCAAAGATATGAGAGATTTGCAAGTGAAGCAGAATAGGTGCAAGATGAAAATACCCTGTCTCTGCACTTGAAACACAACTTTTGATGTTCCTACTTCTGAGTTGCCAGAGCAGTTTACAATGATCTGGGACCACCAAACTGAAGGGAAAGTTGAACGTGCTTGGCTGTATACCAATGATGAGTAGGGAGAGTGAGCTAATAGATTTCACCAATGGCTGGACTGGTGCAGTGAGTGCTATGTCCAAGGGAGAATTCTGCTTCACCATGGACCAATATCCCTTCTACAACTGTAACTTTATTTGCAACAAAAAGAGTACATAAAATTAATTTATATACATGGTGCTGATGTACATGCAATTTATAAACATGTCTGGCTAGAAGATGAAAATATCTGTTGATAAGTTTTATGCAAGCAAAATATAATTTCTTAACCTCATTCCCAATAGTTGTATCATCACAGGACATACAAAGCATTGACATTTTGAAGGTCAGGAATCGACAAAAAGTTCAGAAATTGTATTTGCGAATTCTCATTTCAAGCTGTTGATGCAACATGGTTAGGCTTAGAGAAAACGAGATCTGTTTCTTGTATTTGTAAGGTATCTTGCGAAATTTATAATAACCACGTAATGGATTGCTAGTCATTTTTTTATTCATATTTGCTAGAAGTCGAAATATGCAATTTGTAATCCTTTTTAATTTACCCTTTTCCTTAGGATGCTAGAAGCTTGCAAAACCAAGGAAGAAATATGTACTTTGTCTAGAACAGGGCAAGATTTACTAATGCAAATAGAAAACAGTACAAAGCCTGTGGTAGCTGCAATAAGCGGTACATGTCTTGGAGGTGGCTTAGAGGTAATATAGTTATTCTTTTAAAACACAACTAAAAATCTATTCCAGTCACTTATTTTAACAAAGTAAAATGCTTCAAATGCAAATAAATGTATTAATCCTTGAGGAATCTTACTGTTATCTAAAAACAAAATCAGAAGATTTTGTGTAGTAGAACCTTGGTTATCTGATCTGAATTTGACACTGAGTTTTTTTTCAAAGCTTTAAATAAAGCTTAGAGCATTGGTGCACGCTTTGTACTCGACTGGTCTGCTTTGGTGGGTGGAATGGTGCCTTTCACAATGTGTGTGAATCCTTGTAAAATTGTCACAATAAATATATACCGACACAAATCCAAGTATGGGTAATTCTTAATCTTTGCTTTATGAATCTGAGAAGTAGTAGAAACAGGAACTGTAAATTTTTTCTGTATTTCGTACTGGCTGTTTTGTGTTATTCCAATTTTTGGTTATCCTGGGTGCCTTGGTCCACATTACATTGGATAATCAAGGTTGTACTGTATTTTAAATTCTGCATGAATATCTGCTTGCAAGAAATGATCAATTGCTTTAGTAAATGATTCACTAGTATATATTTCAGTATACTTACTTTACATATTACAGGAATGTATTTGATTTGCAATTTCTGCATCTTTTTGGCTAATGCAGTACTTACTCTTATATCATGACTCATTAAGTAGTAAAATTTTCTATATATATATATCTCCAATGGGTATCATTATTTAATTTGGAGAATTTGCTGGAGCTTTTTTAATGTCAAAAGGAATTTTAATTTGTAGATCTCATAAGGACCATTCCAAACCTCTCAGAAGTAAAACCAACATGCAGTCCATACTTCCAAAAAAACAGGATTAAAAATTTTGTGTAGCGGATCACTATGATCATTTTAAATTCACTTGACACATCCTCTAGTATCAGAAAATAAAGAATACAAGCACTCCTCACTTAATGACCATGTTCCATTCCTACGACTAGGTCAATAAGTGGATCAGTCAATAAATGAGGAGCTTAAAATTTTTTTATTTATTCTAAATATAACGAAAAGTGTTCGCATGCACTGGTTTGTCAGTAACAGTAACTAGTTTATTTTAGGGGACCATCCAGAACTTGGCGCCACTGAGGAATAATAACAGGTGCAGAATAAGCAAAAAATGGCGATCACCAGCAGAGCATGTAATAACATTCTGGCATCAGATTTGTCGAGTTCAATATAGGCTGCATTTGCGGGTGGTTTGTAACCAAACTGGGCTATATGTGAAATCCTTCATTTAATTTGTGTGAATTCTAAGACAGGAGATTCACCACATTGGAGAGCTGGATGTAAGTCCGAGCTGTCGATAAGTGAGGAGTGTTCATAGTTATAAAAATTATGTTCATAAATAGGATATTTGTAATTTTTTGGTCAAATTGACTTGGAATACCTTTATAAGGACAAATTATCTATTTAGCTTATCTGAAATATGACTTATTTCTCCACAGGTGTATTTAGTGCTTGTTCTTATTTCTGGTTTTGACACTTTTATTTCAGTGTTCACAAAAACGTTTTACAGTGATTATTTGAGTATTAATTTGTAATCTGTATTAACTTGCCTACTAATTGTTTTGATAGGTTGCTCTGTCTTCTCACTATCGGATAGCTGTAAAGGACAAGAAAACAGGTCTTGGCGTTCCAGAAGTGCTTCTTGGTCTCCTGCCTGGAGCAGGAGGTACTCAGAGACTTCCCAAACTAGTAAGTTATAAAAAAGTTTGCATGAAACATTTACATGCCCAATTGCTGTGGTGATTGTTGCGAGTTTATTTCAAATTACATTTATGAATTATTTCTTGTTTAATATGAAAAGGACTTACAGACACACATGCAGATGGAGGACTGTTGTGAGACTCCCCAATCATCTGTCCCTTTTTGGCTCCCACGAAATGAAGATAACTTTTGTTCTTCATTTCATGGGAGTCAAAAAGGGACAGATCATAAAATCATCTCTGAGTCACCCTCTTCGTTGCTCTGTCTCTGTTTGTCTATGGAGGACTGTTGTGAGACTCCCCAATCATCTGTCCCTTTTTGGCTCCCACGAAATGAAGATAATTTTTGTTCTTCATTTCATGGGAGCCAAAAAGGGACAGATCATAAAATCATCTCTGAGTCACCCTCTCCAATTGCTGTGGTGATTGTTGTGAGTTTATTTCAAATTACATTTATGAATTATTTCTTGTTTAATATTAAAAGGACTTACACATGCAGATGGAGGACTGTTGTGAGACTCCCCAATCATCTGTCCCTTTTTGGCTCCCACGAAATGAAGATAACTTTTGTTCTTCATTTCATGGGAGTCAAAAAGGGATAGATCATAAAATCATCTCTGAGTCACCCTCTCGGTTGCTCTGTCTATGGAGGACTGTTGTGAGACTCCCCAATCATCTGTCCCTTTTTGGCTCCCATGAAATGAAGATAACTTTTGTTCTTCATTTCATGGGAGCCAAAAAGGGACAGATCATAAAATCATCTCTGAGTCACCCTCTTGGTTGCTCTGTCTCTCTCTGGGTCAGGGTAGGAGTAGTCACCTCTCTTCTCTTGTACTCCTATTGATCAAGAGTTCACTGAGGTTAATGCTGTCTTCAAGAGTTCAAAGGTGGTGAGAAGGAAATGACCATGCAAATAGAGGAAGAAACTCATCCTATACAAAATGGCGAGAGTAGTCTAATAAAGCTTGTGTCTTTCACAATTGCACTTATATTTTCTATTTTGCATGTCATCATTAAATCAAAAATGTAATATTTTAATATGAAATCTCCGAGTTTCATGAATTTCAGTCATTTTAAAGTGGAAAATGTTCTTCACAATTCCTGAGTTAAACAATTATATTTTTGAATAATTTGTATTTAAATTTTGTAAAAACTAACATAATAATCTTTGTTGTGCCAAATGTATTGATTCTTATATTTCATTTTTAAAATATTTTATGTTTGAAGAATAATTTTAAGTTTGATGCATAACACAAAAATTAATGTATTATGTACTGGTTTTATAATAAAATCTGCAAATATAGCTGCCAATCTTCATCCAAAAATGTAGTTCCCAACTCAATCTCTGAATACAGCCGGCTTGACACGTTTCAAATTGAATTGCATTTAATCATGATGTTTTTATATTTAGCATATTCTACAATTGTTTTTCTGTACTTTATATATGGTGATTTGTACCAATAACATATTAAGTGCGATGTACTATCAACATATTTAGAATGTTAAATTATAGGTGGCTGTTTAAATGCTTAAGAATTTAGGGTAACTTAAGTTATTAAAAATAACTCAATTTGAAATCATAGCAAAACTAAACTCATTTTCGAATAAATATAGTAAGAGAAGTACTTTAATTTTGACAATTAAAGTGAATTTTATAGTCAACATGGAGGTGAATGAACTTAACATTATCTACAAATAAAAATAGAAAAAACTCAAACCCATGTAGTTCTATGCTAGTTAAAAAAATAATCATCTTGAAAAACATTCAAACATTGAAATTGGTTTTTAGCAGTCTACTCTAGGTGTCTATAATTAAAGTGGGGATAGTAATTGCTACTTGATCTAGGTCGTTTCAAGCAGCTAACTTTCGGAAATCTGAAAGATTATGGACCGGGAAAAATTAATAATTTTCATTTATTTAAACTGGGATTTCGCTGAAAATTAAGCAGTTTTAATTAATTTGATAAACAAAGGTTATAATTCTTGTACTCCTAAAAAAGAAAAAGGGTATGCTTTTATTTTGACCATTTGACAAGTATTTGACCACTTTGTGAGAAAAAGCTTTCATAATTGAGCTCTGCAATCCTTGACATTAAATTGACTATGAATTATTGAACTGCTTAAGAAATTGTCTTACCAAAGGTTTTCTTGCATCTCAACTTCATTCTGTTTTTTTTTATAAGTGCTAGGTTTTTTAATGATTATAACTAGTTTTGCAGTTGTTGACTAACATTGTTTCAAATTAGTACAAAATATTCAATTTGTCAAAAATTGAATAGTCTAATGCGGATTTGATTAAAAAATGAAACATAGTTGGTTATGGCAGTTTGTATAACATTGATATTTATTATAATCAGGTAACAATTACCTCTTAGTTTTAATATTCAGGAATCTTTAAATAAGTTAATTAAAATAAATGTGTTTTGTCTTACTTTTAGATAGCTTTACCTGATGCTCTTGATATGATGCTAACTGGAAAAACAATTCGAGCTGATAAGGCAAAGAAACTTGGTCTAGTAGATTTGCTTGTTGAGCCATTGGGTTAGTATTTCAGAAATTTATATTATAAATCTTCTAAAGTATTCTTTCTTAAAATGTGAAGAGTAATTCCAGTTTTGAAATTCAGGCCCTGGTTTGAAACCTGCTGAAGAAAGAACGGCAGAATACCTGGAAGAAATTGCTGTAAAAGTTGCACATGATTTGGCCACAAAAAAGTTGAAAATTAATCGTACAAAATCTCTTATGCAAAGTAAGTTAGCTGTATTTGATTTGTTTCTTTATTCTAAAGCATAATATCCCCAAGTGGTCACTGAAGAAATTTTTGGGTCAATGCTGCCCCCCCCCCCAAGGAAAATAGGAAGTATTGAGGACATTAGAGGAAGAGTGGGCAATAAGATGCTTAAAAAATATGTCGCCTAAGTTGTTATGTTGTAAATGCAAGTTACAATTGATCTGTCTGAAAACAAGACAACAGGTCATAAGAGAGTTAGCATATATATTTGTCTGCACTTCTGATTTACAAGTGCAGTGGTAGGAATCTGGCATTACATCGTTTTTGAATTGTGAGACAGTTGTCAGTTTGATGCACAGCTACATAAATATGTTATGTAGCTCTTATAGAAAATTACAACAAATGAGTATTTCTCAAAGAAAAGCCCCACAGCAAGTGACAGATGTGCAGTACCTGATTGTCCCCTAGTTCTCTACTACCACCCTCAGTGTCACATGGTCACATTCTTCTAACCATGTGACATTTGCACTTCTATTTTCCCCATTAACAAGGGCTGAATTGAGGAGCATAATATTACACTACACAGCTAATCTTATGTTTTCAAAATGTCCTGCAAGTGATGCAAAGCTAGTAATGCGAAGGTTTAAGAATTGAAATATCTGAGATGGATTTTTACTAACAGTGCCTAAGAAAAACTTAAGAAATTCGTTCTAAGCATGTTTTTTTTCTCTTTTAAGTATTTCTTTTTATTTCAGAGATTTTCAGTGCTGCACTCAGCTTTAATTTTGTTCGAGATCAAATATTTTCTAAGGCAAAACAGCAAGTAATGAAGCAAACAAATGGGCTTTACCCAGCACCCTTAAAAATCCTAGAAGTGAGAATTTTATTTTTTTCTGTTTCTTTTAATGTTTACGCATGACTTGTGTTTATGCCCTTCTCAGTACTTGCATAAATGCAGTTTATTCTTTGAATCTTGTTTAAATCTTTTTTAATTTTAATGTGATTTAAATGTATGTCCTACTAATGAATTCCTTTGTTTCCTTCACATTTTCAATTTCAGTTTAATCAATAATAGATAACTGATAGTTTGCTGTATCAAATTAAAGTAAAGTTGATTGTTAAGTAAACAGCAAATACTGTTTTAACATTTAAAAACTTATCTAAATTATATTTATACAAATAGTAGAATTAATATATAAAGGGTTAAACTACGTCTATAGTGCAACTTGGTTCATAAGATTCTTTACATCTTTGAACTTTTTGCTTAAACCATGGTGTTTAGGTGTCATAAAAAAGAATTATCTTATATTATGCCTTATTTCTACTAAATAATATTAAAGTGCTATGAAATGTGTGTTCATTTATTTCACCACTTGTTGCAATACCTAAAACAACTAGAAATACATTCTTTTGAAAATTAACCTCCGAGGGTCATACACATGTACAGTGCAAACTGCAGAGTCGCTATGGCTCAGTGGGTTTGTCCACTGCAGTAGCAACCTGTAAGATGTAGGCAGGGTGGGTTTGATTCTTCACTTTTCTTCTTTGTCAGTACATTTTTCTCTTCTATGTCAGTAAAACTTTCCTTGTGTGTATGTCTGTTGATGACGTTTTGGTGCAGCTTGGCTAAATAAGGCCCTTGAGTCATAAAACCTACTCAATCTGCAGTTTTCCCTGAAAGGCTTGTCTATTTTTAGACTTTTTGACCTATATGATCTTTTTGAGGATTCTTTCAACTAGTAGATATGGCTATTAGTCATGTGTATTGCGGGGTAAAAGCACTTTGAAATTTCATGATGCGTAGAGGGTTAAAGAAAACTTTAGTTATGATTTTAGTTTTCTACTTAACCCTCCTGGTGGTTGTCTCGACAAGCTATCTCGTCATTAGCTAGATCTTGATGGATGTGATATCCAGTCATTAGAAGAAAACTGACCAGATCTTGATCTTGTCATAAAAAAAATTGGCAATATCTTCATAACGAGATGTCTAATAATCAAAATTGGTCAGATTTTGGTGGATGAGATATCATCCAAACCACTTGTAGGGTTAATACTTTACTGTAATCTTCCTGTGTGCCTGAGGGAGTATCCACAAATGCATGTTTTTCTCATGTAAAATTTGTTTCCTAATTACATGAAAATCATCTTTTAAAAATTATTTTATACCCATAATCCAAATCAAGCATATGGAGAAGGTCTAAAGATAATTTAAAATTGTAGTTTGATTCTGATGAAGGTAGTTTGAATACATAAAATTTTATTTTAATTTGTAATAAAGTGCTTAAAGTAAATAGTGAATCAAACATTTGTGTTAATGATTTTAAAGTATAATGCTTTTATACAATTAATATTCGTTTCAAAGTAATCAGGGGCTCAGTGGGTTTGTCCACTGAACTAGCAATCTACGAGTTGTAGTCGGTGCAGGTTCGATTCCTCCCTGGGTGTATCTCTTTTGTGTCAGTAAAACTTTTATTATGTGTGTTTGTCCATTACTTGATGCTGTCTTGTGTTTGGTGCAGCTTGGCCAAGTATGGCCCTTGCACCATAAAACTCAATGTAATCAACCATCAAAGTAATCCATCTTTACTTGCAGAAAATTTTAATAGCTTTTGAACATTACAGAATGTTACTTAAATACAGAAATTGGTGTTGTATTGTGACTTTTTGTTAAACCTTAAGAAACTTTATTATGTTACATGAAAATTTAAGAGCAAAACCAATGGTTAGGTTCTAAACGAATTGTCTGGTGTCAGGAGTGATAATTTTTATTAAATCTGTAGCAGAATTGCCCAACATGGCTCTAGTTGAATTAATTCAATATAGATTGAAAAGTGATAATTTCTTCACTCAGAAAAATATAACTATAATTTATGTCCGAAAAATAATTTACTAATTCCATTTTCAATATTAAAATTTCTACAAATTTCTTGGGGTGCAAATATTGTGATAATTTGTGTAACTTGAAGAAATTTTGATAAGGCAAGTACAAAACCAACTAGTTCTGGTTTCCAACTACTGGTATCATAAAAATTACACCATTTAATATTAAACAGTAAATATTACTAGAGAATAAATCCACAATTTCTTATAAAAAATACATGGAAATCTTTCAGATTATTGTTTCAAAGGGCACACATACATGCGTAATATGCATACTTTAAAGTTTGAGGGAGTGAGTTAAGGAAAGAATTACCTTAAGGCTAGTAAAGAGTTGTAGAAGGTATTCTTAGATTTCCTGTATGCATCCGAGAAGTTGGGAATCATTGTCGCCCTTTTCTGGTCTGGAGCATTTAACGTGAAAGTCATTGTAGGGGCACAGTTGCCCTTTTTCGGGTGGGCTCACAGCTGTCTACCTCTGGCGAGGAAATCCATCTTAACTGGTAAGGATGGAGGTAATCACATGATGGGATCTCTTTTACTTGAAAAAAATTGGGCTCATAGGGCCGGAGAAGTCTCAATCCAATCCTTAAATTACTAGTAGCTGAGATGAAGAAATAAAGCCAAGAGAATGAAATGACTACTTTTTGTTTAAATAAATTTTGTTGAAATGACTGCACTTTTTGTTCCATTGAAGTTAAGTGTATAATAGGTGAAAAGGGGTCAAAAATGCCAACCAGGCAGGAGTCTTCTCTCATTGGTCAAGTTGGAAGACATTTCGAGAACCTTCCCTGATAATATCCCCAAGGAAAACACAATAATTCCTGATCTCTGCATTCTTTACAAAAGAAAATGGTTAAATCAGAAAATGCTCTATTCAAAAGTTACAAGATTTAACACATTTGGATTGGACAAAATACCTTTGTGAAAGACAAAATTATTGTTTACAAGAAAAGTTATTAACATCAGCAATCTAAGTGCGTTTTATATCGTTATCCCATCATTATATTTTAAATTTTTATTTTGCTTTATGAATCAATGCAGTTATTTCTTTTATATTTAAAATTGTGCAAGTTTATTTTGATATAATTTTTACCAGATGTGCATGGTTAATAATTTTAACTGTTTTTCTTTTATGAATTTTTAAATATTTTTCTATTTAGGTTGTTCGAACAGGTTTAGAGAAAGGTTTACCTGCAGGGTATGCTGCTGAATGTGATGGGTTTGGGAGTTTGGGTATGACTACTCATTCCAAAGCTTTGATTGGTTTATATAATGGACAGACATTTTGCAAGAAAAATCATTTTGGAAAACCAACAAATCCTCCCAAGTACGGAATAAGCAGCATTGACTGATTTTTCTCTTAGATCTCTATTTTTATTTTATATTTAAAATTTTGGTTCCATCTTTCCCTTTTAATAAGAACAACAACTTGATCTGTTCACATTGCATAATTTTCTGAAAATTTAATTTATTCTCTGGTATATTTTAAAATCTAAGTTTAGTTGCATACATTCTAATAATTAAGTTTACTTAAACACATCATGACATAATTATGCAATTATGGCTTTTGTTTTAGAACAGTTGCTGTTTTGGGGGCCGGTTTGATGGGCGCTGGTATCGCCCAAGTTAGTGTCGACAAAGGATATGATGTAATTTTGAAAGATGTTGGAATTGATGGTCTTGCTCGGGGTCAAAACCAAATTTTTAAAGGTTTAGACGGCGCTGTGAAGAGAAAACGAATCACGTTGTAAGTGCATTTTTTTAAAGATAATTTAATGACATTAATCCTGTATTCTTTCATGTGGGCATTTTAATTTAATCTCACTTTTCAGGCATGAACGAGATAGGTTTATGTCCAAATTAATTGGAGCCGTAACCTATGACAAAAACTTTATGAAAACTGATATTGTCATTGAAGCAGTTTTTGAAGATTTGGGTATCAAACATAAAGTTATAAAAGAATTGGAACAGCATGTGCCTGAACATTGCATTGTTGCATCAAATACATCTGCTTTGCCAATCCATAAAATTGCAGAAGCTAGCAAAAGGCCAGACAAAGTAAGTTCTTTGTTTACTGTTTGATTTTCTTCATTGAGTAATATCTCCAGATTTAATTTCTTTACTTAAAAATGATGTCTAGTATTTAGTAGCAAGCCTTATAAGTATGTACGGTAAATATGTGGTTAAACATTATCTGGTCTGTTCATTTTCATTGCTAACAAGAATAAAATTCATTACACATTTTGTCGGCTTACAAGTGAAACACTAAGTCAATATTTTCAAAATATGCATGTTTTAGCTTTTCTAGACCAGAATATGGTGATTTTTAGACTGGTGTGTCCACCAAGTCATTTTTCTTTACATGAAAGTTGGATTTCTTGAGAAACACTTAGTGAGTAGAATTTTTTCCTCTTCGTTTTCTCAGAACTGATTTTGACTGTATTTCACTTACAAGCCAACAGTTTGTTCTTATCTCTAGTTTAGTTTTCATTAATCAAGCCTTTTGAATAATAATAATTAAAAATTGAAAGTTTGCTTATCAGTATTCAGAAAATTTGTTCATAAAAATAGTTCAAGTATAGCATAATTTATTCATACAAATAGTACAAGTATAGTCCACAATTTCATAGCACCTTTCTCTCAGTGCCGAAATACTACACCATTTCTTTTTTTGCATGTAATTAAAATTAAAGTAGATATGAGAGTAAATTTTTAACAAAACAAAATTATCAATATGCATTAAAAATTAGGAAGAGGCAAAACCAAAAATGGTACAAAAACGTTTGTTTGCAATCACATTTTGTTTATAATAAGTTGGTAAAATTCAAGAACTAATTTAAATTTTGTTATTTTTCAAGAACATTTTATGTTCCAGGGTCCCAAATTATAAAAATAAAATTCAAATACTTTTTAAGTACTTCAAATGACTGAATGCCCTGTTTTCCATAAATAAGTTAATTTAAAGAACAATTATTAATTAGGAACTCAGAAATCAGATATTTTAATAAAATAAACACCAAATAGGAAATTTTTTTTATTCCCTAGATTTACTTGTTGGAAGGGCTCATGTCTGGTTATAAGGCTGTTGTGTCATGATTGCATTGTATGACAGATGTGACATGACTATGAGGAGAGAAAGACCAAGCATTGATAGATATGCGTACATATACAATAAGGTGGTCCTTAATTTGCAAAGTAAAATTTTGGACAGTTGTTAATTTGATTCCAATATGCTAAAATAGCTTTAACCAAATTTGAGAACATTTTAGTAATATATGGAGGGGTAACTCAATGAAGCTTATATTTCTCACATACATAAAAATAGGTTTCTTGCTTTTTTTTAATCATGTTGCAATGCATATTTGTTCCACAATTCCTAACATGTTAGGGACCATCACCAATAGCCCTTTGTGTTGCTTCAGTGTGACGTGAATTAAAATACCTACCTACCATGTTAGATTTCAAAAAAATACATGAAGTCGAACATGTTGGGAATTTTTCACCCATGTTCATAAATTAAATTAAGCACATTTCTAGCTTTAATAAAGTACTCTGGTTTTTGATTAAACAAAAATGTCAGATTGCAAAGTTCTATTCTTGCAGAAAGAGCAACTAGTTAAGGACATAATGTGGTAGAATTTGATTCTACTAGAAACAATGTGCTTCATTGGTTTGTCCTGTTTTCTGAACTTAAAATAGTGCTGTATGTTTTTTGTGATAGTTCATTAGGATGGTGAACTTTTACAGGACTTAACTAGCCAAGAGAAAGTTAACAGATGTCATAATATATGGTAAAGATGCCATAGTGTGTCGGCTTCCATCTGGAAGAGCATAAGTAGCTGTAGTTTATGACACATTGCAAGACTGATATTTTGAGAATAAAGTGCATGCTTTGATATATAAAACTTCAAAAACAACTATCAATGGAGTCTGTCTTGAACAAGGAGGTTTAATCATGATACATCATATGGAGTTAAAGACAGTTTTTAACAATTGCTTAGAATTTCTTCAGCTTCAAAGGCTAGTTTATAAATGCTTTCAGGCATACTAAGAGTTTAAGGTAAAGAAAATATACATGATGCATTGAAGTAATTGTAAAATATTTCTTAGTATTCCTATACGAAGAATTAGATTTATAGAAGCTGGTTTGAGAAGAAGTTTGATGTCAGTAGTCTTTTACTCATTTAAAACATGGATGTTTTGGTTTGATTTCAAAATTACTACAAAGGAAGCAAGAACTGATGAGCAATATGCTTAATTGCTGATTGCATGTATCTCAAGTCTTGTATGACATCTTTTTATTGCAAAATACATCATACCTCTACTGTTGTTTTTGAATATAGATTCAGAGATCAAATTTGTATCAAAAAAGCTAATAAATCATCCATGGAACTTGTCAGAAGATCTTGTCCTAGCGTTTTTTGACTAAGACTTTTAAAGACTGCAGAAATGATCTTTTAAAGCACTCTTTGATCTCAGTACTATTAGAGAAATTAAAGGAGTTTAACAAAAAGATCTGCTGTTTTTTCAACTACTGTGAATCTCTTAAATTGGTTTTAAAAGCCAATCCCAAAATACTATGTGATGACCAGGAAAATTACTGTGAAACATTAGAAATTATGTGCTTGTATTAAAGTACAGGTAACCCCGTATAACACGGGAGTTATGTTCCAAAAAATTGCCGTGTTATGCAAATCTGAGTTATACGAAACAAAGAACTAGTATGAAAAGGGGGGAGGGTTAGGTTCCAAAAATTAAAAAACATGCTATTATATTTTTATAATTAAGATAAATATCTTTATTAAAATTTTCTTAAGAAGTAATACATATTAATATGAATTAAACAATGTTTTCTTCGTCATCACTAAGCACTATTAACTGAGGGTGTTTTCTTTTTGGCAAGATATCCTCATCCTCTGAGTGACAGCCACAAGATCAGTGATGCCATTTATTTTTTAAGTCCTTTATTTCTCAATTCCGTTTTATCCCTCGCTCCAGTGACGCTCATTAACTATGCTAAGAATCTTCCAGAAAGTTACGTCATGCCATGTCATGTGTGTTCGTCTAACAAATTACAGATGAGCTAGTTTAAAAACAGCGAATCAGGAAGTCCAGCTCCCTTGATTGACAAGACCATCTCCCCTGATTTGCGACCCCCTGAAAAACTGATAAAAAGCGTGGAGGGGAAGAATACGCTCTCTTTTTTTTCGCCTCAGTCCAACGACCTTGCAGTTTTGTGAGAAAGAAACATGTTAAGCGTTCTTGCCATTTTTTCTTTTTGATGACGAGCGGGGATCCCCAAGAGACGCCATATCTCTTCTAAGCTAAGTTACTTTTTATTTAATTCACGGTGATGGTAATGCTGCTCCAATTGCGCCAGCATGCGCCATGTGTATTGCCTGCTCCAAAACGCCCGTTTTTGCTAAGATTGCTCCAGAGCTGCTCCAAATCGCGTTCGAGTAATAATAAAGTTCACTCTTGGGGTCTTTCCCCCCGCTGTGTAAGAATTACTTTAATACTTGTTCTAAATCCAACTGATAAATGTAAACAGTAACAAATTTCATTTCAGACACGTCATTTTTACGTTATCAGTCGCTATTTAGCAACCGCTAATCATATCTGAATATGACATAATAGCAAGTTTCTGATACTTCAGAAATCATACATAAGCTAATACAGAAAGCATACAGAATTTTCAAGTTACTACGGCTTTAATTAAATCAGTTCGAAATTCCTGGAGGCGGTACCATAACAGATTGCTGTTAGCATCAGAACAAAAAAAGAGAAAAGTATAAAATATTTGCCTTAATGAGGAAGATTTAAAATTAAAGTCGAAACAAATTGAATCGCAAAAGGAACTTGGACTTTCTCAAAAACTATTAAATCATGCTGAAAGCAAGATTTCACAAGGTATTGCAGACAAAGTCTGTTGAAAGCGGACAGATTCTTTTTAAAGAAGGTAAAGATAGAATGTCTAAAACGATAGTGCCTTAGAAGAAAACAGAAAGGCACAGTTGGTATGTAACAAACATAAGAAAAGAAAATAATATTTTTTGTTTAATAAAATGTTTATTAGTCATGTTAATGTCAAAGTTATTTCTTACCTTGCACATAACTTTATGGAAATGGAAAACACTTGTTAAGTTTTTATGTATGTTTTATTCATTATTTCACCAATTTTAGTAAGTATTTAAAATGAATTTTGTAATAGTTTACAATTATGTTTATTGTTTATCATTCATAGTCATATGTTTAAAGTTTAAAAACCTGAATTTTATTAGTTTCATTATTAAAATATCTTCTGTTGCTTCTTTGATGCTCCAAAATGTTAATTTATCTGCTCCAAAACACTTTGTTGCAATTACCATCACTGAATTTATCTCGAGATAATATCCGCACATGTAGTTCTTAGGATATTCCCATGCTACACCGTTTAAATTAAACTTTTATAATGCCGTCCTTTTCGCATCGTTGTTCCAATCATTCCTTAAAAGCACCGTGTTATACGGGGATGTTCCCAATTCTCGAACCGTGTTAGAGTGAATCCGTGCTATAGAAGTACCGTGTTATACGGGGGTTACCTGTAGTTAGTGAATAAGCTGAAAGGAATAAGTGCATAAGCTGAAAGGAATAAGAGCATTCAAAAGTCAATTGCATTTTAGCAAGACTTTTAGCAATTGCATTTAGCTACCTCAACTGTGATTCTCACTGTATGTGGTCGAAGAACTTAAATCTATCTACATTGCAAAACAAAATTTGGCTGGCATATCCTCTATCATTATAATGTTTAATATCTATTTCATTATGTTATTCTAGAGTTCTAAGGTCATATTATAAAAATAATTTTTAATAAGATAAAATCCCCCTTATTTTTTGTCATGTAATGCATTACAAAATATATTCCAAAATACTAGATAATATTATTCAAAATAATATATTCCAAAATATTAGAAACTATGGCAACTATCTACCTCAAAGGAACCATTTTAAAAGGTAGCAGCAATAAAAATGTCATAAAGTTTGGGCTTTATAAAGTTCATCCCAATATACAAGCACAATAATTGTAAGATCTATTTTTATGTTGAAACAAATTTTACATTCTTAATACTCAATAACTTCATGCCTTCATTATCATTTTATTTATCTAAAGAGTATACCTTGATTAGGTCATAGGAATGCATTATTTCTCTCCTGTGGATAAAATGCAGTTGCTGGAAATTATTACTACCGATGCCACATCAAAAGAGACAGCTGCAACTGCAGTTGACATTGGCCTTAAACAAGGAAAAGTTGTCATTGTTGTCAAGGATGGGCCAGGATTTTACACAACCAGGATTCTGTCACCCATGCTGTGTGAGGCCATTATTATGCTGCAGGTATATTTCAGCTATAGTTAGAAAGTTTTATGTTTTATTCTAAATCAAAATTGGAAACTGATTTGTAAAAACATAAATCACTAGCATATTTCATAGCTATGAAGACAGTACCATTTTAACAATTAATTTTGCACTATAAGCATAATTAGACGTATAATTTTTCTATTTCTCCATAGCAGAAACATGAAGATTTTCATTGTAAGTTATGTTTGTTGGATTATTTTGGTTCATTGTTATGATGCATGGTGTCATTAAAGAGCCTTTTAAGGGTGAATGGTTATTTTTATAGTAGATGAGGACATTTTAATTTCGGGAGACAAGCATGCACAATTCAGTATTTAAAAAGAAAGTACTTTTCTGAAATTCTAAGTTTTACTGAAAGTATTTCAGAGAAGAAAGCATAACATGATAGTAGGGGGAGAGCATATACACCCTGCTTCAAGCTCTAACTGGATGTCTCCTTCTGTACCCTTTGTCCCCACACCCTATTGCAGCTCTACAATTACAGTTAGGGAGTGGTGATCTCACAACTCCCCTCCGAAATTGGACGCAGAGGTCATAAGACATTGAGGCCATGCATACACTTAAAAACACAAAAGTATCCATAATTCACCATAAAACTGCATACAACAATAACTCATCAGTGTTTTCAAAAATTGTCTTTGACATCACTAAAGTTTTTAGACAGTTACAGTTATGACGAAAGCTTGTTTTAGTGCAGTTACAGCTAATTCTCACCTCCCGTCAATCCATTGAGAGTCCAAATAACTTAGCGCTTCTACATGTGGAATTTGTTCTCCAGGATGATGTAGATTGTAATTCTCCAGAGCTAGAACCCATCATTGTAGTACTAAGTTCTGCAGTTATGAATTACAGAGGATGGATAAAGGATTGTGGTCTGAAATCCGTTATTTTCATCTAAAAAAGTCCATTCCCCAAACTTACAGTCCAAAGATGATTGCATAAGCTTCTTGATGAATAGCTGAACAATTTCTGTACACATCTTTTTGGCTTGCATACTAGTTAAATGGAAAATAAATAACTCAACATGAACATTATACATTAAGCACCAATAAAACATAATAATTAATAGGTTTTGTTTTTACACATAAATTAGTATTATAATAGTAAAATTAAATTTATGCTTTTTTCATGATCATGCTGGTCTTAATTAGCCCTTGTGTAAGCAAAAAATGATTAGAGCTACAAACCAAAACATATGATCCTACAAATGTGAGTATTATTGGGTAATAATGGAGCCCAGCTACAATTTTCAAACACAAATAAAAAAATAAATTGTTACAGAAGTCTAATTTATCAAGTATATGTGCTTATTGACTCTTAAAATTGTAGTGAATCAATTTTAAAAACAAATCAATAATATTTTCTATATTTAAGGGGCTTGTGCACAGAAAGGGCTTGTCTGTTAAGCTTGCTCAATAAAACTCAAAATCCAATCCTATATTTACATTTTTTGCCTCATTTAGTATTAAGTATCTACACCAAGTGGTTCCCAAATGTGGTCCTTGGACACCCAGGGATCCAGACAACATGCAATATTTCACTAGCCAAAATAGAGAACTTCCAAGAAAAAATAAAATATTCCATTATTTTCTTTATGTTCTAAATCTAAATGACTTAATATTGAAATTTTCAGACCAAGCATTTCTGAGCTAACTGCTTAAGAGCAGCTTCATTGTTCATATTAAGATGTTTATTTTACAATTTTGTTTAAACACCTTTTGACTATAATGCATTTTAATTAATAAATAAGAATTTGTATAATATTAGCTGTTTATTTTTTGTTTTCTCTGTCTCAGAACTTGAATTGTCATTACTAATCCTTAATGTGAAGTCTTAACGTTTTGTAACCTACTAGCAGAGTTACCCGGCGATGTTCGCATTGAATTGGTTAAATGTTGATTCTATTTCATAGAAAAATGCAAGCATCATTTAAGTGTACAGAAAATATTTTTTATAACATCGTTTTTACTTTTTCATAGCTTCTACAATTTACTTCGGAATCAAATATGGATACATAATATATCCATACATATAATCCATTTCATGTTCATCATACTTTTGCTGTAAGACAAAGTACAAAAGCTTTTTCTGAGATGACTTCAGAAGTCGATTTTGAGTTTTGGCGTGATTACAAATGCCAATTAAGTTCATTTTCAGTAAAAATGAGGAACTTTCAGCGTATAATCTTGCACTCAGTCTTCCAATCAATATTTATTATTTGTGGTACCCTTGCACCATGGATTTGATATTTTTGAATTACATTATTTTGAGAGGATGGCAAATTAAACTGTTACGGCATTCGTGGTTAATTTATTTTCAAGCACACATTTTTTCTTGAAAATTCTATTCAGCTGCACATGGAATAACAGAGCTTGTTTAAAACAAATGTCATCAGTGTAGACAAAGCAAACTCAATCTATTACACTTTTTACAAAATCACTGCTTTCAACGAATGTTTCACAAGTACCAAGTCGTATACGAACAGTTTCAACTTCAAAAGTATGCAACCTCAACCTTCTGCCACTTAAAACAAAAAATTCTATTTTTCAACAGTCCTAGTTTACATACTTCCTTACTATGATATTATTTCAAGATCAGCAGTCTTATTTAAAATTCTTTTTACTCCAACAGACATTCAGTTTTAAAACAAATCCATATGGTACTTTTTTAAATTCAGAGATTCAGTTTCTAAATAGAAACCACGTACCTATTTAGAATGGTAGATGTAGTTACTTGACTATGGAGTACGGCTTTCAATAATACCCATGAAACATGAAAAACAAATGTAAATTAAATTTATTTTAATCGTATTGTAATGAAAATATGTCAAAATTTAGAGGTATCTGAACTACAACGTATGGCTACCCATTTTGATTTAACGTAACATATCTTATTTTAGAATAACTTTATTTTAACTTTACTAGTCATTTTAAAATATGAAGTTATACACCTTACTTTAAAAGGTTTCCATTTATTTTTATTAAACAGAATTCTGCAAACTATAACGTATTTAACCAAAGACTTAAGGAAAGTTCATCGAAATGTACATATACTACCAAGAAATTACCCATGTCTAGTGGTATTTGGCAGAAAATAAAAATAATTCATTACAATTTAACTCCTAAATAATATATCTGTAATGGAACACATAAATACAAACAGAAACGAAATTCTGGTCATTGAAAAATGTAGAATTCTGAAATAGAGAAATTCGAAAAAGACACTTGAACAATATTGATAGACAATAATGAATTATTTACAAAAAGAACACAAATTTACAAAACTTGGAATGCTCAAATATGACCGCAACATTTCTGTCTTAACTCAAATACAAACACGGAATTCTAAATGTAATTTATAAAATAAAACTTTAATTCTGGCGTTGCCAGATACCGAATTGCAAAATTACGCTTTTATCATCAATGAATCTTTTGTTTTGGCTTTTTGGTGTTCCATTACAAAATGCAAGTTGTGTAAAATTAAGTATTTTAACTATCCATTTTTCATTATTCAAATATTCCTAAATTATTTATATTGTGGAAAGAAATAAAAAATCAGTTCAAACATATTTAGAATTTTAAATTGTTTAAATATAACGTTTCAGGAAAAAAAAATTTCGACCAATAGTGGTAAAACAATTTTATTAGAAAATTTGATTTTAGATCAATACTGGTAAAACAAACTGAGTTGCATACTGCAATCATTTTATGCTCAATGTTTTTCCTATGGCAATTTTGAATTGATTTAGCCCCCCTGCACACCCAGGTTAAAGAGAACGGAGGTTAATATGTAACTTGCATTACTTGCGGGTTCAAGTATAAGTGTACCAAAATTGGTGTGGATTGGTCAAACGGTGTAAATTTGTATAGAGAACATACAGACGCCAACTCTGCTTCATAGGTATGGATTTTATAACCTATTTAACATAGATCTAAATATTTTACTCCCAGTATTAAGATGAAAAAAAGAATCTCTTTTGTCTTATGCAGATCTCATGTGCCCCATGTAATTTTATTATCTCAAGGGATCCACAAAAATCTTTTAATTTTCAAGGGGATCCTTGGACTGAAAGGTTTTGAAACACTGATCTAACTATACAATATATTAAATTTAGTTGTTAAATATCATCAATTCTAGATTTCCTTAACTTTGTTGAAGCAATGTATTCTAATGATATTTATGTTTTATAGGAAGGTGTTGGTCCTAAAAAGCTAGATACCATAACTAAGCAATTTGGCTTTCCCGTTGGAGGGGCTACATTGACTGATGAAGTTGGTTTGGATGTTGCCTCACACATTTTAGAATACATGACAGGCGTTTTTGGGGAGCGATTTATTGGAAAAGCTAATCTAAGTGTCGTGAAAGACATGGTTGCTGCTGGTTTTCTAGGTATGACATTTTTCAGTGCTGATCATGGAATTTTCTATTTGATAAAAATGTATGTTTTATAAAAATGCCTAATTTAGTTTCCTTTATAAATTATAAATTTATATGAATTGTTTCAATTAATATTACATAAAAGCAGTTTGCTGCCTTAATTTATTTTTATTGTGTATTTATCCCCTTTTCTCCAGATCTGATTTTATGCAAGTTGATACAGTAACCCCTTGTTATATCACACATTGAAGTATATCACTCTTACTCATTCTCTAATGAATCTGGTTCGTAAACAACAGGAAATCTCAATCTGTTTCTTTACAATTTGAGACACAGAAAAGTCACTTGTTTCAAATCATCCTAATGTTTTACTGTGAGCTTTGGCAGTGGTTCTGCTTTTATGATGGGAAATTCCATAGGGCATCTCCAAAATTGTCAAGTATGGTGGTTGAGGTAAAAAGCAGCTTTTAATATAGTCCTCACTTCTTGGAGAGGGATATGTGCTATTGTTTCCATTCAGGTAACAGTGAAAATAAGGATTACACCAACTGAACAGAATAGTGAGCAGTCAGCAGCATAGGATTCAACTAACCTTATTTTGTCCATTGTCTTTTCCAGCTCAACTTACAAAAAGACCCAGTATCATACCTGCCAACTGTTCGGGAACTCTTCCGGGAAACCACTTTTTCCAGGTCTTGTGGACAGGAACTATACTTTCCAGGGTTATCTTTTCAATGAGGAAAATTTTCATATTTTGCCAATTTTGGTATTTGCTGTCACATTGTGGCAATTTATGAAGAAATGAAATTGGAATCGAGTTGGTGGGGTGCCAGAAAAATTTACTTTGGGCAAATTGTCTTTGGATGTCATTTCGTGAAAGAAAAAGTCCGGAAAGTCATTTTATTTTCCATTGTAGTGCTGAGTATTACTCGGAATTTGACTTTCCTAGTATTAGCGGAATGACGACTTGATTTTTATTAAATTTTTGTTAATAATTAGATAAAATTATATAATATAGATTTTTATTTATGCTTGGTTAACATTTTTTTAATTGTTAGTAAGGTATAGTGCAGCTCCAACAAGAAAGCAGTCAACCATAGGTCAGTTGATTTTTTAATAGGTATTAAAGGTCTTTAGGAGGACTTTGTTACGCAAAAGCCTGAACGACTGCAGTAGGTGGGTTTCCTCCCACCAACTCATTATCAATGCTATCGCTTTCAGCACTGAATGATAAACTTAGAACCAGAATCTGCACTAAATGCATTAGGTATGGATGTGTTGTTTATGTTCCAACCTATCACTTAATTTAAAGAATAGACTTGTGCATAACTGATACTCGATTGCTAACTCACAGGAGCCAGACTATCTGTTTTTTAACTTAAAATTGTTAGTTTTGAACTTCGGCATTGGTTTCGATGCCTTTAAAAATGTTCTAGATTTTTTCCTTGGAGGTTGGCAACTGTGCGATATGGCTATTTGTGTAAATTATAGGTAAGCAAAAGGGAACAAGAAGTCGAAACCTGAGGACTGGGAGAAAGACTCGAGTGAACAATTTACTTTGAATTACGAAGCACTCCTCCACTGCAGCCTAAAGTATATTGTTAGTCTGTGGTGAGAATTGTAGTTACAGGAGTGCATATATCTCAGTCCCCCTGAAAAGGTTCAACTGAATTGATTCAAAAGATTTGTGTTTCAAAGGTGTGGATGATAAGAAATGTTTCCAAAAATGTTCTGTATTTAGTATTTTAAAAGGCTTTTACATCTATTTTGTTTATAGTTTTAAATTTTAAATAAAAACATGTAATGCAGTGTTTTCCAGTGTGGTCTCTGGGGTCTGCAATAAGGGTTCAGGAGATCTGCAGAAAACATTCAACGTTTCACTAACCAAAATAGAGAAATTTCAAGAAAAAGAAAATATTCCATTGTTTTCTCAGATTCTTTCTGTTCTTAAAAATGTCTATTATATGTTCTAAAAATGAACAACTGAACTTGCACCTAAGGGAGTATTTTCCAGTGACTGATCGTGATATCGCCATAACTAAAGAAAATGAATTTATAGTTTGTAGAAAAACTAGACATGCTGCAACAGTGCCCTACACTGGAGTCTACAAGTTTGTTTGCAGTGAAAGTTGTAATGTTTTATAATCTATTTAAAATAGATCTAAATATTTTACTCCCTATAAAAAAGAAAAATTAGGTTCATTATGATCTTACGCAAATCTACCTATGTCCTTAAATTTATAATCTGAAGGGTCTGCAAACAATTTGATTTTCAAGGGGGTCGAGCTGAAAAGTTTGTGAACCACTGATATAATCTGGATAATTAATGTTTTTTTTATTTCTGTTCAAAGCAGTATACTATGATTTTTCTTGTCCCCGCAAGAATCAGGAGTTCCCCTGTGGCTCAGTGGGTTTGCCCACTACTCTA
This sequence comes from Meta bourneti, assembly GCA_933210815.1. NCBI lineage: Eukaryota > Metazoa > Arthropoda > Arachnida > Araneae > Tetragnathidae > Meta > Meta bourneti. Next base: position 70,297,233 of record OW119929.1, on the reverse strand, counting down.
GCAATGTGTAAGCGGCACATGTTTGATTCCACCCTGAGTGTATTTCTCTCTTCTGTGTCAGTAAAACTTTCCTTGTCTGTATATGTCCATTGTTTGACATGTCTTGTATTTGGCAAAGCTTGGCCAAATATTGTCATTGCATCATAAAAGAAACTAATCCAAGAAGCACGAAATATCGAGGGGTTACTGTACTTAATCAAAATACTATTGCACTCTTTCCAATTGTTATTTTTATTTTTTCCCAATTTAATATTATTTTTATCATTTGTGATCTGAAAGCTAAATTTGTAAATTAATGTTATACAAGTCATAAAGTGAGATCTATACAAAAGCTAAAAATTATCGCACAACTATATGCTCTTTTCAAATAGAAATTGAGGGTATGTTCTAAAATTCTTTTAAATTAAAACATTGACATTAAAAGTTTTAGAAGTACCAAGCATTGTATAAAATAAAGTAATATATACCTTTTAAAAGTTGTTTTAGAGTGCAGTTAAAAATGGGTTTATGAATTGAAACCTGAGATGAGTTGAGAAGAGCAAAGTGTTTTAGGTTTGATGCAAATATCACTGCCAGATAATGGCACGTTATCATTTCCAGATAACGTGCCATTATCAGATTCTCATCGACCTTCTAACGAAACAGACAGTATGTACACACAGCTTCATGCTATTTCTTTCAGTCACTCGGTTTGAAGATCTGCCACGTAGTTGTGGGAAAAAGCATGAATCTCCTAATGTGGGACAAATTATTGATTAAAAGGATTATACAGCATGATTAAAAACACTAGTCTATTTTGATAGCCAATAAGACGAACTGTATTCATAAGCCCACGTGACTTACCCTTTTGAGATCTTACGACAGCAACTCTGCCCACATGCTCTGTCTATTTCATTTGAAGTTTGATGTGAATTCTTAGTTTTACAGTACAACAGATTTATCAGTTTTGATTGTACTCAATTGTAACATCTCTAATATACAATCTTTTCAGGCCGAAAATCTGGAAAAGGGTGCTTTATATATACACCTGGTGTTAAAGAAAGGGATGTCAATCATGAGGCTGAAGACATTCTAAAAAAATATAAAGCTGAACCTCCTAAGGAGTAAGTTCCTTTGCTTTCCAAATGCTCATTTTGCTAAGTGATTGTTTTAGTCTTATGTTTTCCACATCACATAATAGTGTATTCCATTATAACAAAATCCATGGAAATGCTGAAAGTGTTTCATAAATAGTGGTACCAACTTGAGGAAGTTATTGGAGTCCCTAGTAAGATCATAATTGTTTTGTTGAAGCAACAAATTTGGTTATTTATTAGTTATATTAATATTTACTGCTTTCATTTGGTGGGAGACCTCTGTCGTGGCTCACTAAAATACAAATGTCATTAGACTAACTATATTGACATTGATTCAAATTTACTGTACTATCCCTAAGTATACAGATTCTAAATATGGTACTATCCTAAGTACAGATTCTGATTACTGCACTATCTTAAGTACACAATGGTTCCTGGAAAGGAACACTGTCAAATCCTATCATGTCAAGAGATCAGATACTAACTGAGAAGTTGACAGTGTTCTTGGTGCTTGCCAAGCACATGAAAAGTCAAGCCAGTTAAACAGTGGAACTAATGTTTGTCACAAAGATATGCATGGCGCTAACACCCTCCATATAAAATTATTGGGGTGGGCCCAAGGGGTTTGGGCATCTGGGAGTTGTCACTCATAGGTGTAGAGATTTTTTGTTTTATAATGGAATTATAATTTTGTCGTTACATGAAACAACATATAAAGCACTTCTAACTCATTTTCTTTTTCAAATTTCCTGTAAATAAAATGTTTTTGCACTTATCTCTGGTATACAATATAATCACTACCATATACCATAAAATGTTTACTGACCAGAAGTTACAATCTAAACTGGTAAATCGTTCATATTCTGGTGTTTTCCAGTGCAGTACCACTACAATCAATCGCAGTCGTACAGTTTTGCCTGAGATGCTTTCATAGATTTTTCTAATATTTTTGGATAACTTGACTATTGTTTTATGAACCAGTATAGGCATGTTGATCAGAGTTTGGGAACCTTGCTTTAGATGGTTCAGATTTTGACATTCTTAAATGTTTAGATTAACAATGATCTTTTGTTTTATTCTATCAAGATTAGAGAAAAAACCCTTCAGAGCATTTGCTCTTTCTTGTGTTGTGATTCACCCACTAATAAAAATTGTAGAAAGGATTTGTTTTGTGTTGAAAGGAAGATCATGGATGTTTTTCGTGCCAGAAGCTTGGTAGGAATATTATGTAACATATTTTGTAGTAAAAACGAAACTAAAGATTATGACTTGGAGACTGTTTCCAGCTTCAAAAATTTTATTTACACCAGGAACAAAATTAAGGCATTGTGCTATAAATTTGAATATTCATAAAAATCTCAAAAAATGACTAAAAAATATGAAATAGTAAAAAATGACCTAAAAAGTGCATTGCGAACGGAATTCCTATCTTTTCAAGCATTGTCTACTAATTACTGACAAAAGAAACAAACAAAATGCAGGCCATGTGGATGGGTGAATATAATAAAATATATAATTTTGTTGAGAAAACAGTTTCATTCGAAAGTTAATTTTTCACCATGAAAATATGTTTTGTTATAAAATTTTCAATGAAATTTACTTTGAATAAGAAATTTGAATACATGATCTTAATGTCATTCCAAAAGGGGATTTATCTTAATTTCATAAAAACATTTTTTGTTTCTGTATTCAGTGTAAGTTAAGTTTAAAATAAGTCACATCTCAGGCCCCCTTTGAATCTTGATCCCTACAATCCCAAATGTAATAGTGGTAAGGGGTAATTTTTGAAAATTGCAGTTTGAGTGCTTATTAGTACTAAGACTGTCACGTTCAAAGGGGGCTGGTGCACATTGAATCCGTTATGGACTCACGTTGGCGTGGAAGCTTGGAGAGCGGGGTGCCAACTCAGGTGTTGCCTCGTCATCTGACCATGTTTCAAAATTACGTGGTGTTCTCAATCTTTCCCTTTGGGATTGATCCCGGACCATCACCAATTATCCCGTTTGTTGCTTCAGTGACGTTAATTAAAATACTTACCTACCTAATTGCTAAATTTTCATTATATTTCTTTCAAACAAAAAAATTCTGGTGTTATTGGGTGGACTACCTTGAATAGGGGAAAGAAAAGTGAGAAATGACCACTAATTATTCAAATTCTGCCAACCGGCAACAAGCAAATCTTTACATTCACCCAGCATACCAGGCTTATTTATTGATATCCTTATGTATTTATTCCATGTATACTTGATTATTCTTAATCATGAATTTCCATCAGTAATTTATTCAATGATTTCTTCCTAACAGATTCACTACTGAAGAGCTTCAAATGAGATTAGTCACAAGGTTGGTTAATGAAGCAATATTTTGTTTGCAAGAAGGAATTCTGTCAAATCCTGTGAGTATCAACTCAATCAGTATTATATTTTGATTGAGATTCTGTATTAAATTTGTGTACAGTTAAAAAATAGCAAACATTTATCAACTTTTTTCGAGTTATGCAATATTTTTTCTTAAATTGTTCTCTTAAAAGTTAATCCAGTGGTAGGCAATGTGATAACTTGACTTCCAGTTTAAGATTGTTTGTCAACTATCTAAGTCATTTTTACAATCCAACTAAAAGGTTCTGTCTTAAGGTTTCGTGTGTTTTAAACCTATTTTAATCTTAAAAGAATATAAAATGTTTTTCCCATCCAAAACTACTTTTAAACAGATTTTTTTTGTAAAAAGTATCAATCTGTTCAATATAAATGGCCCTTAGGGGCACATCTTTAAGTGTGTACGGGCATCACAACCCCAAGTGATGTTTTACCCAGGCCAACCCTTCTACTTTTTTCCCTACCTCATTGTTGTGTTTGGTGCAGTTTGGCCAAATATGGCCCTTGATCCATAAAACCCAAAACCAACCAATCAATATAAATGCTTATGTAAGATTTAGCAATGAGTATGTACAAAAGATAAGCACACCAATTAAAATTGAATGCACCCAAGTTCAACTTCTGCTTAGAAAAGAAAGTGGAGGAAAGAAATTGATTTTCTTAAAAGCAATATTTTGATTTAATAAAGGAACTTTTGGAGTTGAAAATAGTGTACTAAATATTTTTTCAAGGCTTTTAAAGTTATGTAATTGGAGTTGAAATAAGTATATAGTTGTATAGCTTTACTATACTTAATAAAAAGCAGTAAAAATTTGGTTATGCAGTTTTTCTGGCAGGGGATATAATTCAGAACAATATTATAGATAAAATAACTCAAATATTCTAGGCCTGTATCCTTGTAGAAATTGTTAAACATACACTCAATTTAGGCTTATGAGTGAGTTTTTTTATTGTGAATCTCTAAAAATGCATTTTCTTTTCAGTTGGAAGGAGATATTGGAGCAGTTTTTGGACTTGGGTTTCCTCCATTCTTGGGAGGCCCTTTTCGCTATGCTGACACATATGGTGCAGACAAGCTTGTGCAATGGATGGAACAATTTAGGGAAATGTATGGTCCACAGTTTACACCGTGCCAGTTACTCCTAGACCATTCCAAAGATTCTAGCAAAAAATTTCATAGGTTAAACTAATTCATATAATGAAATGAACAAAATTATTCTTTTAATGTAACAAAAGTGGACAAAAAATATTTTAAGAAATTTTTTTTTTTGTTAAACAATTTTGTATATGGGTAATATACGATATCTATCTTTAAATTTATGTAATTATATTTTAAAGATTTTACTTGCAGTAATCAATTTGTTGTGTTGAAAGTTTATAAAATATTTGTATGTTGGAAATATGATTTTCACAGCATAGGGGTTTAAATCATTTGAAATATTGGAATATAAACAAAATGTATTTCCTTAAACAATCTTATTAAAAAGTTCATGTGCTCTAAAATATGTAAAAGCAATTTAAAATTTCTGTAAGAGTTCCAATAAAATATAAGTACAGAAAAATGTTAAACCAAAGGATCAGCATATTTTTAGAGATTATTTCATCGTTCTGTCGTATGGCTGCGCCTTGAGGTATATCAGCTAAGGGTCATGTAATAAACATTAGTCTTATTTGTTGCAATAATTTTTGTGCAAGAATTGGTGTTTTTTCGGTATCAGATGGAAACTTTTAAATGAGTGAGATTTTAATAAAGGTATAAGGTAAACTTTTAAGCTGGTGCTAATTTATTAAACAAATATAGCATTAGGAAACTTCATCTGGTATTGCTAAACACCTTTTTCTATTTCAAAAGCATCTGAAACTCAGAAAGTGAAGGGGCATTACTTCTGTTACAAAATACTCTAAAAAATGCAGTCTGAAAGAGCTTTATGTTTGAAAGTGTTGGTTTATCAACTTAGCTTTTTAATTTATTTTGTTTCAATACTTTCATTGCCTTGATAGCTTCTCAAAGCAATGCAAATTTATATTAAAGTTATACACACATAAAATATTTATAATTTGTGTGCCTTCACTGTATATGTGTAAAGTTTGTCCAATAAATAATGTTTTATAGTCTTTTGTAATTTAATTCTTTGTCCCTATGAGTAAAACTTATTTCATGTAGTAACTGAATTTTAATTTTTTTTCCTTAATTTAATATTGAAACAGAAATGAATTTTTTGAGGTAATATGTATCCTGTCCCAGGATACATGTTACTTCATTAAAATTTATTTTCTCAGTAACACCTCAAGAATGACCTTTTCTGAATTGAAAATTATCACCTTTCCCTGGAGGACACAAAAGATAATATTCGTACTATTGATTAGGATGCAGTAGTGCCAACTTGGAGGCCTAAGTAAAGCATCACTAGCTTAATGTGTTTCTGGAACTATTTTGTTGATCAATGGTTCTCAACCTTTGAGACTGAAGACAAGGCTCGGTCCCAACAAATTTGCAGGAAAATACCTATTTTAAATTCATACATTAAACTAACTTAATCACGGTATTGGACCTTGCACCATAAAACCCAATCAATCAATAATTACAGGTACTAATAATGGTCGACAAGTCTTGTGTCTCTTAGTCATTAAAATTTCAATCTGTGGGCCTAATACTTAAAAAAATTATGTCACTGATTTCGGAATAAGTATTTGCAAACTTGAGAAGAAACAGTATTCAGATAAGATTTGAGAAACACAGAGGAGAGTAACTGCCATGATCTTCAATTTCAGTGGAAAAATTCTCTATATTTCGTTGCTGATTAGTCATTGACATTTGCTACACTGACTTTTAGGTGTTCTTGATCTGAGCTTTTGACACATTCGAATATTATCAGAAAATTCGGACTAAAATTATTCATAAAAATGCTTAAAAAACGAATTACAGAACTTCTCAAGGCCTGGTATAATGCCAGGACTGGGTATGAGTGGGAGAGCTAGGTAGTTGAATTTACATTGCATGGGAGCTACACAACATTGGAGATGTCCTGGGATCAATCCCGAAGGGAAAGATCAGAGGACAATACCCAGTGATCGGCAGTTGAGAAACACGGATATAGATCTTTACCAACAGAAAATTTGTAATATACTTCTGTTCATTGAAAATGCAACAAGAAAAAGTTGGATTGAACAGAAATTTGGCAGATGGGTAGTTTATCATGGCAATGCAAATGATTGTAATCTGAGTTGGGTATGTGAATAGGATGTGCACAGTACAGGTTCAAACGTGACTGGAAGATATAAAAGGCCTCAAAAAGCAAATCCCAAACATTGTGCCATTGAATTCAATTGTTATTCCACTAGTATTTAAACGTGCTTTGTCGCAAAACAAGAACTTTCTGAACAGTTGAGATAGGAATTATTGTATTGAAGGAAGGAGGTTTGTTGAATTGTAATATTGCTATACATGTTGGGTGAAACCATAGTGCAATTATACATACTAGGAGATAATAGACACACTGAGGGATCTAGAGCTCCTATTGCTATGTCAGAAAGGGAAGATAGGCACTTGCTATGCATGGTATCGATTTACATATTCAATGTTAGTATAATGATGGATGGTGACCAATTACAACATAAAATTTCAAATCTACACCAAAATAACATTCGATACCAAGTTTCAAGTTATTTGGTTCAGCTGTTTCTGGATTATGAATTTGGGTCTTCTAATGTTAAATTAGCTTCTCAGGCTTATTTAAATCTTTCTATCTATCATGTTTGCATTTTTATCTTATTAAAGCACCCGAAAAAAATCAGTGTTTCGACTGAAAAATTTTTAGTGTACGCAATATAATTACTAAGTTAATATTGAAAGAACATTAATAGTAGCCTTGATGTTTTCATGGGAAAATGATCAAATTTATTATAGCAGAAAAAATTTATTATGGAGAAAAGCTGAAATTCCAGTCATGATTAATTTTCCATAAAATTAGGTCAATACTACATCTTTTGCTATTTTTTTTTTTCAAATTTCATATCACAAAATTTATTTTTAAGAATTATTGAGTAGATTGTCTAGGTTCTTCAATTGCAAGATAATAAAAAATGCAAGTCCAACGATAATTATGAAATATGAATTAGTCTGAGGGAACATTTCCACAAACAGCTGAACTAATGACTTTTGAAACTTGGTATGCAAAGTTAAATTTTGAAATATCAAAACTAGGAGTTGCTATAGGAAATTGTAAATTCTTCTCAATTCAAGATCAAGATATGCTTAAATAAAAAGGTGATATTTTCCCCAGCTGTGTAATTTTTGTGACTCATATTAACTCGTAATGAAATCCTCAAGAGCAGGTTATTTCAGGTTGAGATTGATAAATGCCTTTTTTGTAAAGCAAAACATTAATGATACTAAACGCAATTGTATTAAGTTAGTGTCAAAGGACATTAAGTATTAAAATTAGTGCAATGCTTTTATAATAGGTAATGTCCATTGTCTTAAAAATATAATCTGAAGTACTGCGTATAATAGTACTTCATAGCTTAAGAAATGACATGTTAAACTAGACAGATTAAAATCTAGAAAAATGAATATTAAGATTTTGCTCATTAATTCAGAGCTTTTGAGTAAGAATGCTCCCATCAAGGCATGAAAATAAAAGTAGAATAGAAAATTAACTTAGAGATTTTAAGTTAATTTTATAAAGTAATTTAACAAATCCTTTGGATAAAAGCATACAAAAGTGCATTTCAAATATTAGTGTTGGGAAAACTTGAATATTTCTTAATGTATATTCATCTATTAAACAATCAAGGACCTCAATAAAATGTTTTGATTAAAACAGATACTGTAAAACTCTAAACAATTTGACTTTTTCAGAAACAAAATGTCTGAAAATCTGTTCTATACAATCTCACTATACAGGGTGCAACGCAAAGTCCGTACCCGGCCTTTATTTTCGCAACCGTTGGTCGTAAACATATACTTCCAATTACAAAAATGTTTCAAATGAGGTAAACATTCATGTTATGACATTTTGAAATTTAAAAAACCAATTTTGTAAAAATTACAAAATCTAACTTTTTATGCAGTCCCCGTTCCTTATAGTGATATTTAGTAAAAGTTTGCACTCATCCTAACAAACGTAACACAAAAAGTTTCACTTCTGTGTGACAAAAAGTGACCGAGATATTTAATTTCAAAGTTTGGGATTTTTTCAGATTTGTTTTGCCTTCATTGAGGGGTCGGTTAAAATATAAATTAGAATTCGAGATTGAAATCAGGGTGCAACGCCCCTTTTACGGCGAAAGGGGGTTCCCCGACCATAAACGATGGGTGCATGTATAGTAAAGTAGACATGTCCGATTCATTGAAAGTTGTCGCAGCGCCCCTAGTGGCGAAACACGGAAGTTTGGAAATGTAACTCCGAAACTAAGCAAGATAGACAAAAGATGTCAATTAGAAAGTTGTAGACCATCGTCGAATTATGTAGAATCGACATCCTAAAAATGAAAAATGCGCAAAAAGAACCAGATAAATGGCAGCGGATTGCAAACTACCAGCGGGGCTATAACCCCCATGCAAATCGTGATTATGCAAATAGGATAGTATCGCAGCCACATGCTCGGGATAAAAGATGAGCCATCCAGTAGTGGGCAAACTAGTCCGCGCTGAGATCGTGATGGCGTGCTACACATCCGCGTAATATGCCGAAATGATAGTGATTTATGGCGAATGTCAACGGAATGTCAGAGCTGCTGCGAGGGTTTATGGCGAACGTTTTCCTATGGATCGACATCCATCGCATCGAACTAAAGCTATTGTACTCTGCCGTCTCAGAGACCTGCAGCTTCACACCACGGCCCAGATCAGGCAGACTGACAAGATCGGGCGTTCGAGTGACACAGGAGGAAGTGCTGGGATACGCCCTTGCAAATCCACACCTAAGTACGGCAGAAATAAGCGAGGCATGTAGATACACGCGTCAACATATTTGGCGATTGTTACATGCGCATGGTGCGCATCCATACCGTCCGCTACTGGTGAAAGCATTGATGCCGGGTGACGACGCACGAAGATTTGACTTTTGTAATTTCCTGCTCAACACGTTGCACGACATTCCGTAGTTGTTTTCCGACATACTGTGATGAGTCGCAATTCAAACGGGATGGCATCGTCAACACCCTCAATGTGCATTACTGGGCTCTGGACAACCCTCACATGGGACGCACAGCACACCAGGTACGCTGGTCAACGAATGTGTGGTGCGGTATATGGGGAACCCAGATTGTTGGACCCATCTTCTACGATGGGACCTTAACGGGCAATCGTTACCTGCACCTGTTACAAGACACGGTACGTGACTGGTATGAACAGCTGCCTCTCCGAGATGCATGTCGTGTGTGGTTCCAACATGATGGGGCCCCTTCGCATAAAGCAGCAAACGTTCGTGCGTAGCCACCGAATTAGGCCAACAGATTACCGGATGTGGTGGTCGGGTTGAGTGGTCACTGCGTTCGCCGGACTTGACTCTCATGGACTTCTACTTCTGGGATTACGTCAAGGAACAGGTCTATATGACTGTCAACCTCTCTGGATGATCTGAAACAGCGTATCAGCCTTGCTTGTCGCAGTTACCACCTATGCTCCAACGCGTCCACGATTCAGTACTGCCACGCATTCAATTTTTCATTGCCACCAATGGGGAACACTTTGAGCAGCATCTCCAGTAGATTTCTCCACTTTATGTATTGTTTTCCGCTGTTTGCTTGTCTGTAACTTGTGCGAGTTAGATTTCCAAACTTCCGTGTTTCGCCACTAGGGGCGCTGCGACAACTTTCAATGAATCGGACATGTCTACTTTACTATACATGTACCCATCGTTTATGGTCGAGGAACCCCCTTTCGCCATAAAAGGGGCGTTGCACCCTGATTTCAATCTCGAATTATTCTAATTTATATTTTAACCGATCCCTCAATGAAGGCAAAACAAATCTGAAAAAATCCCAAACTTTGAAATTAAATATCTCGGTCAATTTTTGTCACACAGAAGTTAAATTTTTTGTGTTACGTTTGTTAGGATGAGTGCAAACTTTTACTAAATATCACTATAAGGAACGGGGGACTGAATAAAAAGTTAGATTTTGTAATTTTTACAAAATTGATTTTTTAAATTTCAAAATTCCATAACATGGATGTTTACCTCATTTGAAACATCTTTGTAATTGGAAGTATATGTCTACGACCAACGGTTGCGAAAATAAAGGCCGGGTACGGACTTTGCGTTGCACCCTGTATATATTTAAGTTTTATATTTAAATTTTCTTTTCATAGCATAAAGTGCCAACCACCCTAAAATATATTTAATCTTTTTTGAAGAATTGAAAATTTCTTCAATAAATTGACTTTGTAGGAAGTGGAAAGAATGTCTAATAAATTGTTTAAGTAAAAATGGGATGTGGGCTATATTTATTTAAAATAAAGTTAAATGAATTACTACAGTACTTAGATTTAGCTTTTCATCTTTTTGAAGTAAAAATGTATTGCTCAGTCCAATAATGTAAAAATATAGATTGAAGTTGAATAATATTTAAAAATGCAAACAATAGTTGGCATTCCACACAAATTGAGGAATTCATCAGAATCCTTTATGGGAAGTGAAATACGTACTTGGTATACACCAGTGATACTTGATTCATTGAGATGAATTAAACAAGATTAATGCATAAAAAATGCTGTTTTAAAAGGAAAGAGGTAGTCTATCTATTCTCTTAAAGACAAGAGCAAAAACAATATTTTTTTATGTTCACTAAATTTCAAGGCACCGTAATCAAAACAATAAAAGTTGATACATTTTATTTTAAAGAACTTCCACAACATAAAACTGTACAATAAAATGATTGCTTCTAAAATAATGTCTACACATATCACAAAAGTATTGAAATACACAAAACTTTTTCCCAGAAAACAAAATAAATATACTATAAAATTTGATGATTTTAACATGGTAGTCAAAAATTATTGTCAATGCTCACTACAGGGCAAGTCAAGCTCGTGGATTACAACTCACACTCCCATTCATCAATCATTTCATTACATTTTAACTTCTGGATACTTAAAGAACTTCCAGATTTCTTAACAGGCTGGTAGGAAAGCATATGAGTTGGTGAGAAAGAACTATCATGCAGGTTGTTTATTTCTACAGAAACATTTGGGCTATTGAGTGTTGACTCTTGGATGAGCTTGAATAACCTATTTCCTGGTCTAGGACAGCTTGGTGAACTTTCAGATCGGGATACCCTTTTGGAGAATTTGGATGGGGTGTGCCCGGAAAAGGAGTTTCTTTTGAGCTTCTTTTCATTTAAATCGGTATTGCAGCAATTTTGCCGACTGGTTGTCATAGGTTTTTGTAAAGCACTGCCATCTTTGATTGGAGTAATATTGCGAGTAGGATTTTGTTTTGCACCAAAACTGAAATTGATGTTGGTCACTTCCTTTAATGGATGACTGATATTTGGCGATGGCGTTTCTTTATCGATTGAAAATTTGGGTGGCGGTATAGGAAGTTTTAGTGGGGTCTTGATCCTACTCTTCCCACTTATTCTTTTACTACTTGAGTCGCAACTCTGAGAAACCGAAAGAGTTTTGCGATTCTTTTGAGAATCGGGCAGCAACTGTTTATGAGAGGAAGACCTCATTGGCTCCTCGCATGGTGAAACTTTCCTGTTATTTGTTGCAACACTGGGAGTTGAACAACTTTTCACCACTCTTGCATTGTAGAGTTGAACTTTTGCTTGTACATGACCAGGGTTATGTTTCAAGATCAGTGCAATGCTTTCCCTTTTGTTGAAACTATCATCTTCCTGTGGGGAATTGAAGCTTAAATATTTATTGCCACTCATCCAAGTGATTGAATTAGGACTATTGAATAAGGTTTGATTGGGAGTTAGAAAACAACTGTCATTCATACTTGACCCGAGATCAGAGAAGTTAAATTTTTCTTTTGATAACACAGGTATTCTTGAATGCCCTGTAGAACATATACTACCAGATAATCTTAGTTTGCGAGTTTTCCGTTTGCAGTCAGATGAGATTTCAGGAACGTCTTTCCGATTAGATCCGAGAGAATGTCTCAGTCTTGGAATCTTACTATCTGAATGGCATGACACATTTTTTGGGCACAATGGAAGTCCTCCATCATTCAGTGTTATTCTATGAGATGTGTCTTTACTTGGTGTGCTTTTTTTCGAAATTACGGAAGACTCACAATTTATTTCAGGAGCATCATTAACATTTGGTGATGATAGATCGAAGTTACCCGAGTTCAAAATCAGTGAAATATCCTGTTCTGAAAAATACTTTTCATTTTCTTTTCCAGAGACATCTATACTTGGACTGATTTTGAATGTAGTATTTTTTTCAATTTGATGACCCAATTTTTCACTTTTATTTAGTTCAAGATCTTGGGTAAGATTAGGGGTTTTATTCAAATGCTGATATAGTAGTCCACTTTTAATGGTGTTTGGTTTTCCTCTTATGAGTGAACTTTGTCTGCTCGTTTTTTTCGGAACTTTCTCATTTAAATCGTTTTTCCATTTAGAATCCATAAGAAAAGATTTACTTCGATGTAAATCACCACTTTTTTCATTATTTCTGCAATTATTGTCCATGCTTTTCATTTGATATGTAGTATTTTTGTCCTTATTTTTGGATTTTACAACAAATGCTTCCTGTCTGATTTTTGCTTTACAAACTAAATTATTCTCAGTCTCATTATTCTTTTTCTTCAAAGATTTGCTTAAATCAAATGTCAAGTTAGATTTTGATTTGCAAGGATCATTATTAACAGAGCTCTGGTTAATTCGTTTCGACTTGCAGGTATTGTCAATGTCTTTCTGTAAATTATTTTGAGATAAATTAGATTTAGTGCTAGAGTCTACATTTCTTAGATAATTAGATTTTTCTGATTTAGGAGTGCTTTCATAAAAATCTAGTTTACCTAAAATAATCTTAGAAAAGTTATGAATTTGAGGATCAATTAGAGAACTATCAGTTGGTGAGATTTTGCTGTTTGAGAAATGTCTGTGTTTGTAACTTAAATCAGTAAGAACTGAATTATGATTTGGAGAATATAATACTAGCTTATTACAATGTTCCAGTTTATTGTCTGCTAAACTTTCTTGTTTACATGTCTTTCTTTGGTTTATATTATTTCCAGCATTTAGATGCAAAGATTCAGACTGTTGAGTTTTCGACTGTCCAGCTGTTTCACCATTTTTATCAGACTGCAACCAATATGAAGAAGCAATGTGAGAATTATGTTGAAGACAGCTTTGAGATGTGTGTGATGTTGGTGTTGATAAAATAAATAATTCTTTAGTGGCCCTAACCATATTGCAGTCAGATCTACACTTTGTTATGCTTTCACGCTTAAATGCATCCTGTTCAAATTGCACTTTTGGAGATTTTCTTTCAGATTCATTTGGGCATGTGGGTCCCTATATAAAATATACAGCTCTATTACTTCACACTATATATTTGATGTCATATTAAAATAAATCACATATCTATCTATATAAACATTCATAAGAAAATATTATATATGTGCTCTATAATTTATAACTTTTAAACCAGACTATTTATACAATATCTTATGGGGCTCAGAAAGTATCAAACTTGATATCAACAAAATCAACATTTTTATGATGAAAAAGAAATTACTTTTCTCCAGTGCCCAGCCAATTAAACATTATTCATCATGGCAAAACAAGGGTGGAATTGTGAACCACTTGGCATTATCCTGGTGCACCAATGGGTTGGATTCACATAACACCTCATACATACTTTTCATGCTGTGTATATCTGCATGACAGTTAGCGCTACTCCTTAATTGACGTACCTTTCATGCACTTGGTGAGTGCCAAGAACACTTCCAACTTCTCGTTTTTTCCTGATCTCTTGATGCAAATAAGAGATTTAACCAGAGTACAGTTCCAGGAACCATTCTTGTGTACTTATAATAGTATATCTTTCTTTGTACTTAGGATAGTTTAGCAATCAATGTAAATAAATGTAATTACAGTCCACTGAAGTTTGTATTTTCGTGAGCCCAGACACTTACCAAACATTCTAGGCACAACCCATTTGAAGACCACATGTTCACTCCAGATGGACAAATATCCATATCTTACGCCTGGATTGGAGGTTGATTGAGTTTTATGGTGCAAGAACCATATTTGGCCATGCTGCGCCAGACACAAGACATGCAATGTCAAGTAATGGAGAAACACAAGGAAAGTTTTACTGACACAGGAGAGAAATACACCCAGGGAGGAATTGTACCTGAAGGAATCAAACCTGTACCACCTACAACTCAGACCCTCAGATTTGAACCAGGAACCTTTCAATCAGAACCAGTATCCTATCCACTAGATCGATTCGTCAACGGAAAAGAAATTATTCAAAATACTACATCTGCCCTACTTTAACAATTCAAAAACTACTTCTTCAATACAATGGTACTTTTGTGTGTATGATCAATTTGGTATATTACAACTTGTATAAGTAGTACTGAAGCACTAAAAATTGAGTAATGCCAATAAATTATCTAAAAAGTTTAACTGTACAGCTTCTAGCAAATAATTAAGTGCATCCTGTATCAAGATAATTAAAGTTTTAATTTCTTATTAATGAAGTTTCTATCTAATTTTATATCCATTTGAAACTATTTTCAATCTATCTTAAGTGATTACCTAATTAGTTTTTGACATGAAAAACCTGGTTATTTGTTTTTAGAAATTCTAGATAAGGAGGTAAATATATAAGTGGCCTGCTAAAAAGTCAAGTGATTGAAATATCTGTGATATGTTCAGCAAAAATTTTATGAGTCGACTTTAATGATGAAAAATCACAAATCAAACAATAAGTCCATTTTAATCTTTGGTATATTAGCTTTCCAAGTACCAAAAAAAGTTGATCATGATTAAAAATGTCAGACTGGTAACTAGACAAGTAGTATATAATAATCCATAGTCAAATTAAGCTTACCTGAAAAGTTGAATCCATTCTGTCAGTAGCAATACTAGTATTGAAATTCGATGACTTAGAGATGACAAGGCTTCTTTTCGTCTGAGAACTTTTGTTGGATTTTTGCCTTTAATACAAACAGAAACTTTAATTCAAATACAAAAAAGACCAAAATAAAATGCATAAGAGTGGAAAAAATCTGTTTTATGCCGATTCTACTAAAATTATATCATAAAATATAATAATTGCATTGGAAAGCAGTAAGGATGTTTGGGAGAAATAAAATATAAGATAACTAAAACAGAAATGGTTTTTGTCTAAGACAAAATTAAAATTATGTCAGGTTTCTGCAAGTTCCCAAACTAAAATAACCTGTTAAAAAACTATTTAAAAAATGGAAATTTGCTATCTACAAACAGCAGAATACCTTTGCAGATCTTTTATAAATATACATAAATTAGAGATAAGCATGAATTTCAATTGTATATATTGTATGTGATTGTAATATAAAATATTCGGGTTGGTTGATCATTTTGGGGTTTTCTGGCGCAAGGGCCATATTTTATCAATCTGTGCCAAGGGAAAAAAGGATTGGGGAATAGAATGGGAAGAAAGGAGAAAAAGATTGCTTGGATATCCTTGGAGTATGACATCCATGTTTACTAAACACAGTAAATCCCATGGGAAAAGAAAAGATCACCTCAGGTCCTTGAAGCCCATACACACTCAAAGATGTGCCTCTGAGGGCTAAAATTTTTGGGAACCAAGTCTTAAAGTATACTAGAAAAGGAAAACAGCATACTTGACAACATTTTCATTCTGGAAACCTTGGAATTTTTACAGTATCGTGACATACAGACCCGTGAAATGTATACTATACAATTTAAAGCCCAATTTATATAATTCCAAAAATACTGATTATTTTGCATTTTACTATAGTTTACATATTTATAATGGTTGCTGATGTTTCAGAAGAGATAAGTACAGACAAATCTCGTTAAGATGAATTTCACAGGACCTTAACAAAATTCATATTAACGATAATTTGTGCTATCTGAATTCAGGAAAAAGCATTTCAACTATAAAATAAAATATTAACGTATTTACATTACTTATTGCACAATTCTTGGTTCACAGATAAATGGTATTCTTCATCATAAGGATTATACAGATGATAATTGATTAGATAATTCCTGATAACACAAATAATTCTTGACATTTCCTGATTACGCAGTTTTTGTTTTGAAATAATTCTATCGATTTTTGTGCTATTTTCTTGTGACACTCTTTTAGAAAATCTTTGATGTGGTCAACGCTGTTTAATTGAGCAGATGTATTTTCACTGCCTAACAAAAACAGTGAACAATTTCTAAGCCAGCAGTAGCTTCTTTTAAAGGCATGCTTATTCCTTCATTTTCATTGGAAAATCTTCACTTATTATGATTATGATTCGATTATGATTATGATTCAAATTATGATTCAAATGAAGTAAACATGATTGGGAATCTTGTTTTGAAAATTTAAGAGAGAAGGAATGAAACTACATGGGGTTGTTTTGTCATGCAGATTAATTTTGTTTAATAATTTGGTATATTACTCTTGGTTCTTTGCTATCTAGCTCTAGACTTTGACCTAGACTTTGTTTTATATAAAGAGCTGTCAATTGCAGAACATAACCCTATGAAAATGTGTTTGCTGATCCTTTCCAATGATGTTCCTGGTTAGACAAATGGTCTGAAAATTCACCCTTGTTAGGTAGATGGTGATCCTGTTATTACCCAAAACTAGAAGAAAAATTAATTGTGATATAGAATATTTATTTTCCATAGTATGGATTGTGTTTTTACTAGAAGTCTTAGTTGTCAGCATCTCTATAAACATATGTAGGATTTCTTTAGAAAACAACATTTGCGATTTATTTGTAAATTTTGGGAAAAAATGCACAATTGTATCATATTTCTGTACATGCATACAATTAAGTCAAAATCTGTACATTGCATGGCCAAACCGTACAAGTTAGCAGAAATACCACAGGTTAGAAAGGGTTTATTACCTTATAGCAATTGTAGAACCTGGGCCAATCCTAAATTATATTGAAATCATAACTAAATTTCCCATGTGAATGAAAAGTGGACGATTCTTTTGAAAAATGTTTTTCAAATCCAAAAAACATTTACCACTTATTAAAAATTATTTGCAAATCATTTTATCACTGTTTCAGGCCTTTTCCCACACATGTAGGCCAAATCTTGCCTACATGTGTGGGAAGCTAGTAATAATATAAATTCAAAATATAAAATACCAAGTGTTATCAATGATCACTATAGATGAAAAGGGAATTTAAAGTCTTATAAATCAAATATTCTAGGACTTAGAGTTGATTTTGGAAAAATACCTCTTTCTATCTTTCCGTCGTAGCAAGCCAAATGATTTCCTACGAACACGATTACTTCCTGTTCTTGGTTTGTTGTTCAGCAAGGTCTGCGTATCTAAAAATTGCAGTATATTCTATCACAATATCCAAGAATCATAATTAGTGATTAAAAAGTAGAAAGTCTTCAAAAATCAAGTAAAAAGACTTCTTACCTTCACTGTTCAGAGTGGAGAAAGTCTTTTCTGCTTCATTCAGAAACAATGGTCTAATAAAAAAAGAGCAAAAAAATTACTTCACACTGTGCATACATAAACAAGAAACCACATAACCTAATTAGATTATAATTATTTCAAATTCAGATACAAAACAGTAAGAAATTATCAACATCCTCTAATACCTATTTAATAGAAGTATTAGATAGACTTAGAAATTCATGTTAATCCTCCAAGGGGTTCACAAGCATGATTCCACCTTGCAATCTTTGTCTGACTTCTAACAGTTCTGACTTTCTTGACCTACAGAATCTTCAAAGAATTCTATTCTAAGGAAAAGAGCAAGAGTCTTTCCAAAAAATCAATTCTAAAGATAGGTCTAATATCATCTTTCTAAAGGATTTTATTCTAAGGAAAGGATCAAGAGTCTCTCCAAAAAGAGTTAGAAAATAGAATCTTTCTAAATACAATCAGAATGCGATATGTAAAAAATATCAGCAAATTAATTTTACAATGTTAGCCTGAGAAACAATACTTTTCATTGGTCTAATGATTGATAACAAATGTAAATTTAATTTGATATTTATCAATATGCCACACTGTATACACAAGTGTACTAATCCTCTTTATGGTTATGCTATAATTAATACTATTGTTAGTATAATGTATAAACTTTAAAAAATTAGAGGCATTTATGAGTAAATTTGCAGGGATCAGGCCCTTATCTTACAAATAAATAATTTAACGCGTCACGGTCTCAGGTTTAAAACCACTGGTGTAGGGGGTTAGGATGTGATTTCTTGGAATATTGACAAACACTGGCCAGAAGTAGGGGGTTGGTTGAGTTTTATGGCACAAAGGCCATATTCGGCTATGCTATGCCAGTATGTCAAGTAATGGACAGACACAACGAGTTTTACAGGGAAATACATCCAGGGAGGAAAAAAACTATGCCGTCTACAACTCACAGGTTGCTAGTGCAGTGGAGCCAGAAGTAGGAAGGCACTAAGTGCAACAGTATGACAAACTTAAATGTTTCAAGAATCCCCTATAGAAAATGGCTCGAGGATCATTTCTACACACACCAAAGACTGGTACTAACTTTGGAGCAGTTCTCATATTTTAAAGTACCTAAATATTACCCACCAGTAAAGGGAAGTTGTTAGATTAAAGAGACAACTGATGGAAAGTGGGGACTGGAAGATCCCTCAACTCAGTTCATGAATCACATCTCATTTAGAAATTATTTGGCAGAATATGGCAGTCCTATTCTGCAAACAGTTTCATGTGAAATTTGGCCAATTTCCACATTTAAGGTGACACTCAAAGGGTAAAATTTCAGAACACATAATGAATCAAGACAAATGGGATGTATCCCAAATGCAGATATCTAAAAGTGGCATTGAAAATTCTTCCATCAGTAGAACTACTGGGAAAAGAGTGTCAACCCAGGAAGGATGCAAGAATTTAAACTTAGTATGTATAGTTTTCTTTCTGGTCTGGATAAAGATCAGACCACATAATCAGTGTTTTAAATTTGAAACATTTTAAATTACACATTAAGATATATTTTCAACTGGAGATAAGATTAGTCATTGTTAAAAAGGATCCGACTTTGAATTCCCATGAAATACAGAAATTCTTTTGAAAAGGTGTACAAGGTTGCAGTAAATATTATATCCACTTGAAACACTTTCTTTCACAATCTTGCCTACATATTTTTGGTTCAAACGAATAGTTCCCATTAAATTGATGTCTTTAGGTGATATAAACTTGGTGTCGTGAACGATCACCCGAATTGCGATTGTAGTTCACGTTTGGTGGCATGACAAACGCAATTTAAGATAAGAGGAGTGAGTTAGATTCATGGTGTGGGATTGTGCCATTTGCTCTTTTTTT
Source organism: Meta bourneti (assembly GCA_933210815.1). Classification (NCBI taxonomy): domain Eukaryota; kingdom Metazoa; phylum Arthropoda; class Arachnida; order Araneae; family Tetragnathidae; genus Meta; species Meta bourneti. The sequence goes on along the minus strand of OW119929.1, from coordinate 70,277,290 downwards.
TGTTATGTCAACCGTCCTGTATGTGGTGTTTTAAAAGAATAAAAATATGTTTTTCTCTAAAACATATGAATCCTTCATTTTGATTAGAATAAGCATTTTAGGATGAAACCCTCAAGTTCACTCACCGTCCCAGACCTTTTGGAAGATTTGAAACAAGATTGAGGTAATTGATCTTTCTTCCTCTTTGAAATCGCAACTTGAATTAGAATAAGAATTTTTATTAAGAGAAAATTCTACACTTGGTTTTAAGGTGAATTGTTTCTATATTACTATAATGGAAATGTTAACCACAATGGTCAAACTGTCTTCATTATACAAAGATATCTGCTTTAGTTACAGGAATCAAAACTGGCATACTTTTTAACAGCTGGTAGTTGTTGATCAAAATGTGCTGTAGATTTGGATGCAGACCTGCAAGACATTTTTGGAGAACTCCAGCACTTTTCAGGTGTCAATGTCTTCAAGCTGGAAATTGGATTTGTGTTTTGACCTACTAATTTTCTAATCCCACTAAAGAGGTCTGCAAGTAAACAAAAATAGACTAAACTTAAAAGTATAAAAATAAAGATAAATTGATGTTGAAAATTTTTGAATAGATATTCACAACATTTCTAGAAAATGATTGCTTTGAAATGTTTGACAGTAGATTTGTTTTATACCAATCTTCAACTTAGAAATGTTACAATGAAATGGCCAAAATACAATACAAATCAACCATTCTCCCATAAATGATCAATACAAAACTTTTCCAACAAATACCTTTTATCAAAAAATTTAAATAACTACAGTATGTAGGACATTTTTCAGTGATAAAAACATTTAATTTAGTGCTCAATAAAATAAGTTTAGTTTCTTCCATTAGATATGAGTTTTTTCTATGGGTGAGGAGTACCATAAAAAAGATTGAGAAGTATTGCTTTAAAGATGCTTAATGTTGAAACCTTAATTCTTTCTGTAACTTCCGTCTATTTACTCCCAAAGATCTCTTTGAAGCAACCTACCAAAAGGTCAAGTTTTCATCTCTGAAATACTTTCTGTATAGCCAGATTAAATTGGACTTCACTCTTAAAAACACTTAAAATCAATGAAATCTGTAAAAGCTGTTCATATCAAGCAAATATTTCTCATTCCCTATGAAATTATTCCAGTGCAACCTGTTATAAATTTGTGATAACCATTTGAAATCATTACATGGTTATCAAATAGAAAGATACTATAGAAAGAGGTGCATTAACAGAAGTGGACAAGGTTTTATGACAAGGACCATATTTGGTCAATATTAATTCCAGAACATACTAATAACAGTATTTTTAATATGATTGACAATTACCATGAACTGGTCCACTTCTTAGTTTTTTGCTTGATTTCGACGGACTGAAGTCCAAGATGTCAGCTGGTGAATCTAATTCTGAGCCCCTTCTTCCATCAAGGATGGAGCACTGCAATGATACAGTTTGCGGAACTTCTCCAACATGCTCAGCATTTTCAATCAACAACTGAATCACAGATGTATGTAACTGGATCAAACTATTACTGCATATTTCAAAAAATATTGTGTAATTCATATTATTACATAGTAATATTTTCTTTATCATAAAGAAATGCAATAGTATGCTTTTAATGGACAGCATTAGCAATGAAAAGTTAAATATGAATTGTAAAGTCAATTATGTTATCAGAGATGCCAACCTAATTTGATGTTTAGAGAATCTGAAATGTGATGTTCAGGAATTACGTGTTTTCAGAAGTATTTTTAGTAATGTTGCATTAACTCTTTATAAAATTATAAAATAAAGTAAAAATGTGAATAATAACATACATTTTACTGACTATAATACTGAAGATTAATTCTTCCAACAGTTTAGTGAATATATAACAAATACAGGATGGGCCATGAAAAAGCACTTGTCTTGGTCTTTTCACTGTATGTGGCATTCACCGGACCTATTGACATTGCATTTTTAATTTCCCCACAAGTAAAAATGACAAGTTCATGCCAACAATTCCAAGAAAATGGACGAACTAAAGGGGAGTTGTTTTGGGGTATTATGGCACAAGGGCCAAATTTGGCCAAGATCCACCAAACACAAGACAATGCCAAGTTATTGTGAAAAGAAAGGATGGAGAGGAAAAAGAGAAAGATCGCTTGGGTATCCTGGGGTCACGACCTCCATGTTTATCAGCGGCAGTAAACCCCATGGAAAAAGACTAGATCACTGGTACCTTGAGTTCGTGAAGTCAGTACACATCTAAAGATGTATGTGCCCCTGAAGGGGACGAACTGATGGAAAACATTCAGGTTGCTATATAGAATGTTGTCAGTGTGTTGCAAAGAGTATCTCAAAATACGCTGCGGCATGAGAGATGCATTGATATTCGAGATCATTTTCAACATCTTCTGCACAAAGTAGGTGGGGATACCATGCCTTTAAACCATATTTCACATGTTAAAAATGCTTATCCCAATGTTATAGTTACTTATGTATTGTATCTTTGATAAATCTGGCAATATGATTTTTATTTTCTATGTGCATACTTTTTTGAATTGCTGTGGCAATCTCCGATATAAAAAGCCAAACCCATATTTCAAATCACAGCTTGTGTAGTCGTCTTTCAAAATCATCACTGCCACTTTTTAACCTCTTAAATAAGACAAAATGTTGTTGTGTATTTATTTGTAAATTAACCATCTAACACCACATACAGTAACAAGACCACGACAGGCCAACCCTGTAGATATAAGTACTGCAGTTAAACTTCCCTTAATTTAAAAAAGTAATGCACAGAAAAGCCAATACATTCAATGTACTTTTTGTAACAAATACTCACCATGTCTTAGTGATGGATTCAGTTTTTGATATGAAAATATTTGGTGCCATCATCAATGCTAAGTTGTGTGCTCCCATTTTGTTTTCACTACAATGTGCAGCAAATTTTTTAAGGAAGCATAGTAGATGTTTGAGTGGATGAAGATGTTCAGGAGAAAGCAGAAGACAACTTAAAAGACTAGCAGAAGCACGATCGTCTCCATTATCCAAGTGCTGACACCTGAAACATAAAGCCACATTGATAATGAAATGAATAAAGATGTACTAAAATAAAAAAGTTAAAATTACAGCTAATATTAAAAGGTGGCATAAATAAATTTCATAAAATGCAAAAGCTCAGGAGTATTCGTACTACAGAGCATATGGTATGGTAAAGCTTCACATATTAAGCAGTTACAAAATACATAATAAAAAAAGCATATAAAATATTATGTAAATAGACTCCTTATTGTTATTGGCACAGCATGAATTCATGTGCCAATTGAAGAAGTCTTCAAGTGCAAGGAATATTGTTACCACATTCTGATATTCCTTTTTTAATAATTTTTGTGAACATTTTAGTTTAATTGTTGATTATTTTTCTGTATTCTTTCATTAAATGTATCATCGAACATACAGGAATAAATTTAAATGGGGAAAAATATGGCCTGAATATCTAATACAGTGCACTCCGCTTTATCGAACCACTGGATAATGGGACCAGTCGCTTATTAGGGACGTTTCCTTGTGAACAGAATCATTTTCTATTCAATACCATAGAAATCACATCGGTTAAATGGACCACCTTACGTCGGTTAAACAGACCAGTTGGAATACAACTTCGCAAACAAAACGGTTAAAAAAGATGTCCCGCCAATTGCCTTGGTGAACAAAGAATATAAAAAGATTCAAATTAACAGTGAACACTCAGAGAGCAAGAAAAGGAGTAAATAAAAAAAATTATTTCTGTTCTCACAGAAGACAAAAAATAACTCAAACAGTATTGCTTCTGACTCATGTGCTGCCTTCTGCATTGGAATAAAACACAAGGTAAATTTAAAAGCACAGAACATCAGGTGATAGAAGATAAAAATAACCAATCAGCATGAATCACATTTCGGAAATTTATTTTGCACTTTCGTCTTCCGAAAGGCAAGTGAAATTCAGCTCATATGGCGCGTAAAGATTTATTAGGAAAAGAAAAATTAGCATTGTTGCGTCGAATCGATGAGTTTCCAGGATTCAGCCAACGTCAGCTCTCAAATGCATCAGGTGTGTCGAAAACTACAATTTGCCGACTGCTACAAAACAGACTTGAAATTGAAGCGGACGACTCGGCTGCATCAAGAAAGCACCAAAGACTCAAAAGATGACGAAGTTGACCAAGCGCTGTTTAAATGGTTTCATGAAGCAAGAAACCGCGGCATTCCTTTAACTGGGCCCCTACTAAAATCAAAAGCAGAATATCTTGCTACACAACTTGGTAAACCGAACTTCACTGCTACTGAAGGATGGCTAACACGCTGGAAGAAAAGGCACATTTGCTTCAAAGTCGCACATGGTGAAAAAAAGGATGCCGATATTCGAGGAGCTGACAGTTGGATTACCATTTGCCCGAAATTTTGGAACTGTATGCACCTTCTGAGGTGTACAACTGCGATGAAGCTGCACTTTATTATAGGGCAACTCCAAATGGGTCACTAACTTTCAGAACTGAATTATTGAGTGGATCGAAAAAAGCGATGGATCGTGTAACTGTTCTTGTCTGCGCTAACATGACTGGCTGTGATCGACGTCCTCTTTTAGTCATAGGAAAAGGTAAGAATCCTCAGTGTTTCTCAGGTGTGCGCCAGTTGCCGGTGGAACATCGAAGCAGTCGTAATGCATGGATGACATCGACAATTTTTGAGGATTGGCTGAAAGGCTGGGACAAGATACTCGAGGGAATAGGAAGAAAAATTGCTCTTGTAATGAACAATTGTTCCGCACACCCTAATGTAGCAACAAAGGATATACGTCTAATTTTTTGCCACCCAACACAACCTCAATCATTCTGCCAATGGATCAGGGGGTTATCAAAAACTTGAAAACCCTCTATAGAAAGTTGGTTCTTGAAAAAATAGTCTGTTCCTTTGACTCAGAGAAGAGTGCTAAATTTAGCGCAATCGAGTTATCTCATAAGATAAATCTCCTTTCGGCAATAGAAATGATTGCAGTTAGCTGGAAATCTGTGAAAGTCGAAACATTTGTTAATTATTTTGCCAAAGTGGGATTCATCGCTCCATCTTCGTCATCAGCAGCAGACAATGCTTCCCCCAATTCCGCATTCTGTGAAATCGATGTTGGAATGAACACCGAAGATTTCCAAGCTTTCGTCAATATGTCTGTCCAGTGCTGCGACTCCCCTTCAGAAGATATTGTTCAAGATATTATGGCCAATCGGTCAGAAGAAACACATTCTGAATCAGAGGAAGAAGTCCCCGAAGTCACCTGCAACGAAGCCCTTTCATGCTTAGAGAAATTGAGCATTTTCTTGGCAAAAAACAACGGCGATGATAGTGTCAAGAAAGAGGCTTACAAGCTACATTCTTTTGTATCAGTCAATAATGATCGGCGTAAACAAACGATGATTACGAAATATTTTAACCAATAAAGGTAAGTTGTTTTTTATAACTTCCTTTATGATTTTGTTGTACTACTTAGTGTATTGCTTATATATGCAATTATATAGCCGGTGAGCGTTATAGCCTTTCATAAAATATAATCGGACCAGTCGGTTAATGGGACCACTTTCATGTCGAACCAAAGTGGTCCGATAGAGCGGAGTGCACTGTATAAGGAAGAGGTATAGATATGCACATTAAGTTATCAAAGTAAGCTTGAACAAGTACCTGACAAATAAATCATGCATATAGTGAGGAATTAAGAGTTCTGGTAATTCTCGTAGCCATTGCTTCAAAAGAGATGCAACATCATTCGGATCTGATCCTTCCAGACTTTCTCCACTCTCCAATTTTACCTGTCGAATAAAAATTGTATGGAAATATATTAAGTTCATCAGATAATTTATCTTTCAGCATAAATGACATCACAAACCAAGTTCTGTACACCTATTTAAATTTGAAACTCATTGAATCTAGATTGACAGCTTATGTTTTATTCACTGATCCTTAGATTAGTTTCAATTTTAAAGAGTTGTTTTATCAAGTGTACTAAACATCAAATGAGTCAAATTTTATAATACAAATCAGATAAAGCTGCAATTTTCAATTTTTGTGGCAAGGCTTTTGGCACATTTTTTTGTCACAAGCATTGGCAAACTGTTTCTTTTTTTATTTTCTTCTGCTAAGCCTAAACTTCAAATCCAAGGACAATTTTATATTTCAATCATTTAATTTTTTTTAATGCTAAGTCTAAAATGGCATCTTTTCAAACATGTTCTTTCTTGCAACATTTTTGGCAACAAAAAAACATGCCAGTCTTTAAAGTGCAGCTGTACCAAAAATCATTACTCACCCTTAAATTTCTTTGCCTGGTTATAGATCCAGATTTTCTAAACAGACCTACTGTTCTTGAAAATTTTAGTAAATATGCAGTTGAAACAGCCAGGAACCTAAAAAATACACATTAATTTACAAAGGACAAAATATGGGTTTCTTCAGAGCGAAATAAAATTTTTAAATCAGTCTAGTGCTAATAATTCCCTCAAAATATTCTACTGAATTTACAGTAGGTTTTTATTCAGACAGAACATCATACAGGTATCATTATTATCAGACCTGAATTTTTTTTAAATAGGCTGAGAAAACAGAAAAGCCCAGACAGCAAATTTTGGAATTAAATGCCATTGAATTTAGTTTGACTAAGTAGCTTTCTGTAGCAAAAAAGAATACTTTTAAATATCTATTTAAACCACTGTATTTTAAAAATGTGCTAAAATTACATCAATCCATATGCAATAACATCAAATATAAGCTCCATACTTAGTGTAGAACATGAGTGTTTTTCTTCTCTCCTCCACAAACAGAACAAGGAACTGTTTATCAGCTGTTTCTAAGGATGCATGATCGTGCTCTCTTCTATGCATGTGTCCAGTTTGAAAGTGCTAGCATCTATTTTTGTTCTGTTAAGCGAAATGGCAATCGTTCTGTTGTCTGTTTGGAAATGTGCACCATTTTCATTTCTTGTCAGTAAATAAATGTTGTCTCATCCTGAGATTTGATTTTTATATCGCTGGCCTGATAAATTGCTATATAAAACTGGTGCCCCATGGTGGGCATTCTGAGCATCGTGTTAGGAATATTATGACCAATTTTCACTAATGATAAACAAAATTGCAGTAGTTTCATTAATAATGTGCAAAATTTAGTTATGATTACTTTCAAACAGTTAATATGAAATTAGTTTTAACAGACATTGTGGTAGACAAATGGATAGCAAAACTATTGTATCCATTTCAGAAAATATAGTCTTTGTGATGTATTTATTTTACAAGATTCAGTAAATGTGATTTATATTTACATTGACATATAAACATGGAATAGTTTCAATGATCCATACTTATGGTGCTGCTACTTTACGCCTAACCATAATCAAAATACAAAAACACAATGCAGAGATGCGCCAATTTGATGTTTCAGGTATCCATAATGTGAATTTCAAAAATGTTTTCAATATTGTTGCCTTATGGAACTTTTTATAACTTTGACAATCAAGATTGAGTACAAATAGATAGAATTACAATTTTAGTTTTGTTGCTTTCTTGGCTACATTAATTCCCCTTTAGAGAACTATTCTCACAACATAATTCAATCAACCGTCTGATAAAATATCAATTTTCTTTCATTACTGCAAGCTTTTTTCAACGCAGGTGGTTTTTCTAGCAGATCTCTCAAGTAAATACAAACATATTAACATGATTTCTTGTCAAATATACTTTTAATGAGAAATATATTGTATTATATCCTTAAATATTTTTAATATTGAAAAATTGCATAGACTCGCTGTTGACTTCCAAAAAATAGAATGACTTATTTAAAAGATCATAAGAATTTTAAATTCAAGTTTTAAAAATAAGACATTGTTTATTGGTATATTAGCTTTTGTTAAGAAATTAACTGGGAAATATTCAATTACTTAAAGGATGCATAAAGATTGTGAATGAAAAATTTTCATCTTAAAATAAATAGTATTTTCAGTATGTACATCTGAACACAAAAGTCAGCTCTAGGTGACAACTCTTAAATCCTCTTGTCGGGCATTAATAAAATTATTCCTCAATCACCACTTGCCCAAGGTTTAAACTTTTAAAGCTTGAATTTTGGTAAAATCCTCGATAACATTATGGCCTTGGCATGATTTCAATTTTTGTTGGCAAGCCAGTGACGCATAATATTAGACTGAAAAGAACAGCCCATTGTGATGTAGCTAAACAATAAATTTTCATATTGTTATAAGGCATCAACTTTCACCTTTTCTGTGAAAAAAAGAAGCAGAAGGGCACCAACTTGGTGACCACTGTTTTCTCATGAAGTGAGATTTCCCATAATAATTTCACTAATCACTGTAACCTTGTAATAAAAGGTGAAAACCCATATTGGTTGGCATCTCTGCTCTACTTCTATCAATTAATTTGTTATTACCATGAATATCATAGAATTTAAAATTCATAATTTCTACAGCAGTAATTTTGAATTCTTTTAGTTGTTACTCTGTAAGTTGTCAAACTTTCAAGGTCTATGTCAACTTATTGAGACTTACTTTTCCACAGCAAAAGAGTGTTTTATAAAGAAATTTTGTTTTAATGTTTGAAAAAGTCATTCATTTTAAATTACAGTTAAAAAGCTACTTACATAGGAAGTGGATAATCGTAATCATAAGTCCATTCTTGTTTAGATAAACTAATTCCGAACATTTTTGTTTCTGATGATAGACTATTTTTTCCCTGCAAATAACAGAATGTAAGATGCTCAGTTTAGTCATTTAAAAACCAACTTTTAAACATGAAAAAATAACAATTAGTTTCGCAACTCATTTAAATTAGAGAATAACGAATTTGTCAATTTTAGATTCTTGAATTGGGCATGATTTCTTCTCAGCTGTCTAAATCCTTTCCAGCAAAATATAAATGAGCTTACTCTTTTCATAATAGGTTTTAGTTTTCATACATAATATTCAGAAGAGCCACAAACAAGTTAATTAAAATCTGACCCCTCTTAATAAGATATCAACAGAAATGTCAAGTTTCAGATTGGTCCTAATTCAGTTTAATATCACATTGTAGATTCAAAATACTACTGGTTATAAAAATGGTTCTTAAATCATGGGTTGGCTCAGCTAATACGTAGTATTAAATCAATTTATTAGATATGAAACAAAACTAAGATTATAACCCTATTGGAATTTTTTGAAATCTAAATTTACAATTGAACTTTTTAAAAGTGGATGACAAAATCGGTACGCACAAATAAAAACCGCCAGAACTGGTAATTAAAGGGGCTTATAACTTACTTGTTTCGGCATGCACGACTTGAAGTTTTTAATTTTAGGAACTTTCACCCCTAAGTTCTTCAGAGCAGTAAAAATCGTGGTATACAAGTCTTTGTTTTCGGAAAAATAGTTCATTATTTACTATAATGTAATGTTCAAAAATAATTAGAAACTAAGATGGGGTACTTCTGCAGAAATTATAGACGAGGTAGAAAACGCGAAAATAGCATTTTGCTGACAGAATTGTATTACTTCAACTTTGATAGTTTAAACTTGGCTCCTTTTAAATGTTATGACGTTGACGGCATGTTATGTTATGATGTCTGTACGGGAGGATAGTTTCTGATTCTAAAAAGGGTTTTGATTGGGTATTTTTGTGTTGCCAGATTTATTAAATTAAAAAGAACCACTAAACAATGGCTAACTCGATTGATGAGGTAGGTATTTAATTCACGCATTGACGGGCCGCGGTAGCCCGGTTGGAAGAGTAACGGACTAGCAACCGAAGGGTTTCGAGTTCGAATCCAGCCAAACACCGTCGTGTACAAAGGGGGCTGGTGCACGTTAAATCTGTCGTGGCCTCAAATGTCCTCACGTTGGCGTAGTGTGGAAGTTTGGAGAGTGGGGTGCCAGCTCAGGTGCTGCCTCGTCATCTGACCGTGGTTCAAAATTACGTGGTGTTGTCCTCGGACTTTCCCTTTGGGATTGATCCCGGACCGTCACCAGTAGCCCGTTGTGTTGCTCCAGTGTGACGTTAATTGGAATTCCCCCTCACGCAGACATAACACAAAGGGCTTTGGCAACGGTCCAGGATCAAGGTAGGTAGGTAGATATTTTAATTAATGTCGTACTGGAACAACACACGGGCTATTGGCGACGGTCCGGGAAGGGACAGAACCGAGAACACCACCGCATAAGTTTGAACCATGGTTAGATGACGTCAAAACAGAGGGCCTTCATATTTTGGAAGCTTCATTTGCAACTTGGCATGTTACTCGAATGCAATTTCGAAACATTTTCGTGAAACATCGCCAAAAAAAAACGATAAATCAAATCAAATCAATCTTTTTAAGTACTTTTTCTTTTCCTGTAGTTTGTTCTAAGATGGATAGTTGAATTTACGCCACCCTGGGAGCAACATAACAGGTAATAGTAATCATCGACCGGCAAATGAAATATTCATTTGAAGGTCGATGTTGGTAACTAATTAACATCACACTGGAGCAACACATTGGGCTATTGGCGACGGTCCCGGATTAATCGCAAAGGGAAAGTTCCAAGAACAACGCCTCGTAATTTTGAACCATGGTCAGATGACGAGAAAAGCACCTGAACTGGCACCCCACTCTTCAAACTGCTACACTACGCCAACGTGAGGACATTTTAGGCCACGACATATTTAACGTGCACCAGCCCACGTGTACACTACGATCTTTGGCTGGACCGAGTTTCGAACACGCAACCCTCCCAGGCAGAGGGGATTTTCGATGTAAACAAACCCGATGATCTGAGATTGTACTTTTGTTGTCCAAATGCTCTGGCATAATACATATCGGGGTACCTTCAAATATAGTTTATCGCCGTTTTGGTAACTTTTGGAGTTTATTTTTATAATGGTGTTGACCAATCAAATTTCAATTCGGAATATATTCAATAGAATTTTCATTGGGGTAGTAATAGCCCGTTGTTTTGCTTCAGTACGATTTTAATTAATTACCAATCATTTGAGGTAGTTGAATTAACGTCACACTGAAGCAACCCAACGGGCTTTGGCGACTGTCCGGTATCCCGAATCGAAATATTCGAGGACACCTAATAATTTTGGGGGCCGCGGTGGCCCGGTTTGAAGAGTAACGGACTTGCAACCGAAGGGTTGCGAGTTCGAATCCAGCCAAACACCGTCGTGTACAAAGGGGGCTGGTGCACGTTAAATCTGTCGTGGCCTCAAATGTCCTCACGTTGGCGTGGAAGTTTGGAGAGTGGGGTGTCAGCTCAGGTGTTGCCTCGTCATCTGACCGTGGTTCAAAATTACGTGGTGTTGTAATCGGATCTTTCCCTTTGGGATTGATCCCGGACCGTCACCAATAGCCCGTTGTGTTGCTCCAGTGTGACGTTAATTGAAATACCCCCCGTAATAATTTTGAACCACGGCAAATTTTCATTGGCGAAGTGCTGAAATCGTATTTGAAAAAATATGGTTGGTTGTGTCGAGGGCACAAGTCACAGTTTTGACTTGAATACTCAGGCCTGACGTTGGATTGTAGAATGAATGGGTATTGGGTATTTCAATTAACGTCACACTGGAGCAACACAATGGGCTATTGGTGACGGTCCGGGATCAATCCCAAAGGGAAAGATCCGAGGACAACACCACGTAATTTTGAACCACGGTCAGATGACGAGGCAACACCTGAGCTGGCACCCCACTCTCCAAACTTCCACACCACGCCAACGTGAGGACATTTGAGGCCACGACAGATTTAACGTGCACCAGCCCCCTTTGTACACGACGGTGTTTGGCTGGATTCGAACTCGCAACCCTTCGGTTGCTAGTTCGTTACTCTTCCAACCGGGCCACCGCGGCCCTTGTAGAATGAATGAAACAGATAGGAAGTTTGAACGATTGTTTATTGTGTGAATATTCAATAATTAATTTAGTTTGGATGATTAAAGTGCAGTTTGATATTAAGCGTTGTTGTTCAATATTAATTGCAACGTTGTTCGATAGCTTTCAAATGACACCACTTACGCAGTCCTTACTCCACGCAACCCAAAGTTACAGTAGACGAAAACTCGCCCAGCAGAATTTCGACATATTGCGGACCCTCTCCCCGTGCCTACGCACTCGGTCCGAAGGTCATATCAAGTTCGGACATACTGTCTACACGACGCTATATTTATCTTCTGGATGTTTCTAGATCTGAAATCATAAGACAAAACAGTTGTAATGCTTGTATGTAACGCTAGACTTTTCATGCATGCCCCTTAGCCCCCTCACATATCCCCGATGTGTTGGGGTCATTAGCAGGTCCCCGCACACTGGAAGGGGAGAAGAATCTTTCTCATCGCTGGCCTGCTCCAGGTCAGTTTCCATTCACTGCATGACGACGTACTAAACACGTTTACCACATCTCCGCAGTTCACTTTTTTAGCTGTTCGTCCCATTTGTCCTTTAAAAAACGTTAATATGATAGGGAGCATAGGTATGACATTCACATCTGGGCTTCTTATTCGAGTACCTGTACGAAAATCGACAATACATCTTAAATACGTAGCTATGCTACACTTAAGTTGCAAGGTCAAAATCTTTTTTTGGGGGAGTCAGTGAAGTATAGGACCACCTATAAATTCCTGACAGGCTGACATCTGGGAGACATCTCAAGAAAAATACAGAAATTATTGTTGAATTTTACAAAAAGTATTTATCCTAGACAATATTTTTTCTGTTAGACAGTAAACTTATGAGAAAAGTAAAATTAATTCGGGGTGTCACATGTCATGAATAGCAGGTAAGTAGGTAGTTAATTTACGTCGCACTGGAAAACACAACGGGTTATTGTTAGGAACAGCAGAGACCTCAGTGAGACTGAATTTGATAGTTTGAATGGATTTTCACTTTTTTACACAGCAGTTTGGTTAGAAGTTACATTCACAAAGGTTCTCTGATCTGTTTCTGAAGACACGAATGTTTTTTTGTTTAGAGATACAGAACTAATGAACATACTTCAACGGTGGTTTCTACTGCAAGTATTTAACATTTCTGTTCATGACAAGGTGTTTAATTTGTCAATCGCCGCATTTCCCATTCGATACTACTCAATTTCGTCCACATCTTATAATTATAGCCCGTATATTCAGAAATGTTTTTGACAGAAAAACTTCCATTTTAATGTTTTATTTGAGATGTTCTCAATTTCAATTCTTTTTTGGCAAAATGTAAAAGGAATATTTCGATCAGTTTTCAGACATGCGTGTTTTACTCGTGTGTGCCTGAAAATATTCTTAGATTTGCTTCCATTAATCTAGTTAAAGCATTTTAAAAATATTTCAAATACGTCATGAACCCAAAGTCTGGTCTTTCCCACAATGGGAGTGTTGTCCACTCCCATTGTGGGAAAGACAGGGCATAAGTGTGAAGGAGGCAAGTTGTTTTGGGTTTCATGGCGCAAGGTCAAAAAATGGACAAGCTACCCCTAACGAAGGTGGGAAATCTGGATTTTTGTTTGGACTGTGATGTCTGCTTTTTAAGTATCAATTATAAATATTTTATAACTATAAAGCTAAAAACAAGTTCATAAAAGAAATAATTCTTTGTTTACATTCGTAAAAAATGAGTACTTGGTATACACGTGGAAGCTACTTCAGAAAGGGTACCATCATATCTAATCTAATATTGGAGCCTATAGAACCCACATCTTCACTCCGAACTCCAGTGCCAAATTAGATATCCGATCCCAATACCAGTTTAGATGGCGGGTCCGATATAAAGAAACTATATTACACAATAAGTTTCTCAACAAGAGCTAACGACGGGAAATACAAATATGTATAAAGTACTCAACGTATATTTTGCACCAATGTTTAAAATTTCCTTTTTCCTACATTTTTGTAGCACCGTTATTACAAAAACCAAGCCAAGAATTATAAATTTTAGAATCCAGAAAATGACTGCGACAAAAACTTCTATGGAGTCTATTTCAGACCTCGGGCATTGGTAATAGGAGACCCTGTCCCTCATTGCAGATGTGGGGGACTACCCTGAATATGTCCCTCTGTATATCAGGGCTGTCACAGCCAAAGCACTTGTGAAATAGTAGCATAATTTTTTAAAATAGTATAAAAAGAAGTCTCTTTAACCCTATTTTATTAGCTGATATAAAATGAATCGGCTAAAGCACAAAATGTGCCAATTAAGTATGAAACAGAAGTTGAAGGTTTTTTTTATGTCAAGAAATCTAAATTAAAAACTACATATTTTCTAAATAAGGTTTTTCAAAAAAATCCTAGTAACCAAAGATTTCGATGTTTTCTTTTATGGTTGCCACGGCTTGGCACCAAAACTTCGAAATTGGTGTCCCTTGGAAATTTTTTTGCTCAAAGAAAAACATTCTTTCCATCTGCCATTAGCTTAAAAAGGTTTTTTATTTTCGTTGACCTTTGGCGAAATTTTTGAATTAGTAGCTTTTGCCTCAGATACCCCTTGTCACCAAGGTTTAAAAATAGTAGCAATAAGTCGCCTGTGACAGCCTTGTATGTGAACTTTCTATCTCATTCGTCATTACTTTCCTTCATTTTATCATCAAGTACTTTCTTAGAAGTAATCTGAATTTTAGAACGGTTAAGTCTTGGAACAAAATCTATTCTACAAGGTACTTTTCAGTGACTTGAAAAGTGTAAGTTATTATTTCTCTTCATTTTCGAGTTCACTGCAAAGATTACAAAGGAATTCTTTATTTATCAAACGATGGCGAAATAAAGCTGATCAATTTTTCTAAACTATCAGAAAAGAAAAATATCTAAAATACAATTTTCCAGAAACACACCACTAGCAGTAACATTAGCTCCATGGTTACCTACGATGTGACGTTACATATCAGTTAAAAGGATTTCATCTTTACTTGGCAGTCTCAAATATCATATCAGTGGTCATTAATGTCTTCTTTCGAATGGAGGAAATTCTTTTAGTCTAGTGTTTGTAACAAAAGACAAGAAAGTGATTAACAAATGTATAAAACTACTAGCCTTTGCAGATACTTATGTACTGTAGAAAGAATATTTTAAAATTAATTTTACACTCGAAAGTTCTAAAAAAATTGGGTATTCAAGTATTATGGATTTGTTTTGTAAGAGAATTCAAATGAAGAGATTAAAGCAATAAACTGTTTTAAAATCCTAAAATATATTTATAATGTTAAATTTATATTTGATAATTTTTTGTTTTAAAGTGTTTTTATATTACAATAGTGAAAATCTTAAATAATGTAAAATTTGCCATGCTATATTCCTAATCCCCTCATGCATATTATTGTCAGCTTAGAAGTGAGATCTCAATTTTCAAGATATTTTTTAGCTCTTCTAAACAAGAATATAGCTCTTTAGATTGGTGCAGTAAGCCATTTTTTCTTTGCAGGAAGGTTAGATTTCTTCCCGAGAAACGTACTTATTGAGCAAAATTTATTCCCATTTGTTTTATCAGAACTATGATTTTTGACTTAGTGTTTTGCTCATAAGCTGATGTTATGTTCAATATAATTTAATTCTCTCAATCTAGAAACTCACTGAAACTAGAATATCTAACATCTATAAGTTTAAACTATCAGGTAACAAATTAATTTAAATGATAAAAATCTGATTTTGTTTTAATAAAAATCACAACTTTCACACCCTGGGCAGTACCACATTACTAAGGATAGCTTTTAGAAATATAGAAGATATATTTAAATAAGCAAATTAAGAGAATAAATTTTTTATTTTAAAACACCGCATTTACAAAATCAGTGCAAGAGTATGAAAAAGATTTAAGGTAACAAATGACATGCATTCAAACATCAAAATCATAAAGTAAATGTAATAAAAAATTAAGAAAAGTTCAAAGCTAGTTCATAATCAAAGTAAATAGTCACTTCTCTTTAACATAATATACTCTGACGAAGCTTAATAAAATATTTTGAAGGCATTTCCAACATAGCAACTCACTGCTATGACAAGTACATTAAATTGTACAAATTAAACTCAGTTCCTCAAAACAGAAGTCTTCATTTCTGAAAAACATCTTGATTCAGTACAGTTCATTTTCTTATTGGTAATGATGGACTATGTTTTGATCCCTGTACAAATCCAGATTGTTTTTTGTTTTGTCTTGGACGACAGGGAGAACTTTCCGACCGGGAGACTCGTTTTGTGAAGGTATGTGGAGCGTGTCCAGAAAAAGAATTTCTCTTAAGTTTTCTGTGTTTTTGACAGCCATTGTCATTATTATCAACATTGCAAGGTGAATGCTTCAGATAGGAAGCTTCATTCTTTCCTGGAGTATTATTTTGAGAATTATTCAATTCGTCTAATCCCAAGCAGATGTTAGTTACTTCCTTTAAAGGATGGTTTATTTTAGGTGAAGGTGTATCCATGTCTGTAGCTACAAATTTTGGTGGTGGAGGAAGGGGAGATTTCTGAGATTTTTTACCTTTCATGTGATTTCTTTTATTAGTGGAGTCACAGCTTTTAGAATGAGATAGCGATTTTTGATGATTCTTACAAGAATCTTGGAGAAGCCTATGAGAGGGAAACATTGGCGACCTCTCCATACGAGAGGAATTCTCATTGGTACTGAAAGCAATGTAGGGAGTAGAACAGCTTTGTACACTTCTAGTGCAGTATACACTGTCTCGTATTCTAGTATCATACAAATTGACCTTTTCCTGAACATGGCCAGATTTGTTTTTTAAGATTAATGCAATGCTTTCTCTTTTGTTAAAATTATCTTCCTCTTCAGGTGAACAAAAGCCCAAAAATTTAGTACCACTTACCCAAGTGATTGAACTTGGGCTACTTGGAGGATTCTGTCTGGGAGTTTTGAAGCAGTTATCATTCATACTTATCTCAAGATTTGAGATGTCAAAGGTTGTTTCTTTGGATGGAGGTGGCATCTTAAAGCAGCCAGAAGCATCAAAAGCACAAGATTCTTGAGAGTCGGAATTTTTTTGCTCACAATCAGAGACGAAGTCTGTACTAACTATTTCAAGGGAACTTCTCAGCTTTGGGATTTTCCTACTTGCATCATCTAGTACATCCAGACTCATTGGGAGAGATAATTTTCGCTTCAGCTTCTGAGTTATCTCAACTGAATTATTTGATGATCTTAGTTTTCGTCCAGAAGAAACTTTAATTTCTGGTATAGAAACTGCCAGGCTGGAATTAGAATCTTTATCCACAGTTGAAGCATTTGGAGATATGCAAAAGCTGTCAAACTTCATAATCAAAGAAAGATCCTGCTTATCATTTCCTTCACCTAGAATATCATCTTTAGTAAATGGTGCATACTGAACAGGAATATTTACTTTATTCAAATCGATTTCAACTTTGTGTAATGACTTGTCAATTTCATTTATATCCAAACTTGGCAAAACTGATTTGTTTTTTAAAGATTGAGACAGTAGCCCAGTTTTAACAGAATTTGGTCTTCCTCTAATAAGAGAACCTTGTCTGCTGCCATTTCTGGACAAGTTGACTACAGATATACCTTTATCAA
Source organism: Meta bourneti (assembly GCA_933210815.1). Taxonomy (NCBI): domain Eukaryota; kingdom Metazoa; phylum Arthropoda; class Arachnida; order Araneae; family Tetragnathidae; genus Meta; species Meta bourneti. Next base: position 70,259,749 of record OW119929.1, on the reverse strand, counting down.
TGCAATTTGAATTTACCTTTGCATTCGAAAGAACAGATTCATTTCGATGCACATGAGAATCCTTTTTATTTCTCTTATTTTCAAAGTTTTTAGCTTCATTCTCTGCAGAATCAGTCTTGTTTCGTGACTTCAAAATAAAAGCTTCTTGCCTAGTTATTCCGGCTTTGCGAATCAGCTTGGTGCCTGTACTAAAGCTTCGTTTTCTTACAGAGTTATTTAGACCATATAAAGAGTCTGATGGCAAAGAACTGGGAAAGGTGTTTTCAGAATTGTGCTTTTTATCTGGTATAGAATTTTTAACATGATCTTGATTATTTTCAGACACACTTGCAATGTTGATGTTAAAGTCAACCTTAAGTTGAGGAGATCTTCGAGGTGTAAGAAATATTTTGCTTGGGGAAGTAGTTTTGGTTGCTTTTAATTCTACCTTTTCTACATAAGTAAGTTTATTTTCATTATCATGCTGCACCCATTCGATTTTATGGGTTTCAGATGTTTTGCCAGATCTTAACCAGTATGGTGAGGTTATCAGGAGTTTGTCTTGGAGCCGGCTTTGAGATACAGAAGCTGGTTTCGGTGATTTGGAGAATTTTCTGAGATTAGGAGTCAGATAACAATCTGATGCAGACTTTTTCATGTTAACAGACTTCAAGAAATCTTCAAAAGTACATTGCAATGGAGATTGTGATTCCAGATGATTTTCATTTGATGTTGTAGAGATCTATAAAAATGTGGAAAAAATTCATCAGATTTCGATGTTAGAGAAATAAACCAACTATTAAACATGCAATGTGATTAGAAAATTCTAACAAGATCTTGTTTCTAAAGACACTGGTGGCCATTGAAAATACAACATGAAGGAAGCATCCAATGGCCTTCAAATTTAGATGATCATGGAAGGATATGCAAGTGATTAGCACTTCAGCATATATGCAAATCATATATGTCTGCCAGTAATGTCCCTGTAAGTACAGGACTGCCAGTCAAAGCACTTGTGAAATAATAGCATTAATTTTTAAAAATAATCCTTTTAAACCTCATTTTAATTGCTCAGATACAAAATGAATCGCTAAAACACAAAATGTGCTAATTAAGTAGGAAACAGACATCAAAGATTTCGCTAAGAAATAAAAAAACTAAATATTTTCTTAATAAGGTTTTTACAACAATTTAGAAACCACAGATTTCGATGTTTTTCTTTCATGGTCGCCACGGCTTGGCACCAAAACTCCGAAATTGGCTCCTGTAGAAAATTTTCTCCCTAAAGAAAAATTAATTTTCCTTTGCTATTACATTTAAAAGGCACAAAAACCTATATTGACCCTTTAGTGAATTTTCAAAAAAAGTCACCAATTTTTCAGAAACACGAGCTCCAGAGACAATTTTGCTAAAAAAGATACTCCCAGTCGCCAAGGTTGAAAATAGTGGCAAAAAAGTCACCTTTTAGTTGCCTATGGCAGCCCATTTAGTATAACAAGGGAGAAAAGGGAGACGATTTTAAGTATTGAATTTTTTCTTGCTGTACCTGTGTATATAGGAACTTCGTCTGCTCATCAAAAAGCTTGGCAGTCATATGAGGACATTTCCAAGTTTGACAGGAAGAATTGTGGTTTATCGAGATTGTGGATTATCCTTCCAAAAACTTAGTGCTCGTGTTGGACAAAATCAAGCAAGTGGGTGCAGGAGAGACGAATTGACCAATGTGAACAATTGCAGCAGCTTAATCACCAATCACCATGTTCACCAAATCTGCCCCATCGAACATACTTGGTCAATGAATGGCCAACAACTGGCATGCCACAGACCACCCATGATTAAGCCAGATGGACTTTGATAATGTGTGGAAGCTGCATGGACTGAGATACCCCAAACGCACATACAAAGTCTTTCTTTCAATGCTGAGACATGCAGCAGCAGTTATAGCACATATCAGCTACACAAAAAACTAATTTCTTCACAAGTCGAACAGAGCTATAATTTCAGTCATTTCACCTTTGTGCCTTATGTTATTCGTATAGTAAATATGGCTGACATTTTATGTCCTTCCTTGTATTACAATTTTGATGGCCATCAGTGTAGCATTTCAGACTATATATTAGAAATGCAAAACAGATAAAATATCAAATAATAAATTTAATAAAAACAATTGATACACGCTGTTCCAATAAAGTATATTAGTCAACAGATGTTATAAATTTGACTTCAAAGTATTGAGTAGGAATGATGGAGCAATTATAAAAATATGCACTAAAATTCAGCATACATATTAATGGTAGGTTCACAATGAGTAGTTGAACAGCTAATGTGATGCTATTCACTTCCAACTGTCTGAAGCATGGTGATAACAGACATTACTCCTATTCCTTGCTGCTCATTTTTTTAAACTAGACTGCACTTTCACTTAGCTGCTAAAGGCAAGATAGGAAATCTATGGCTGTAGCTTCACAATTTTTCAAAATTGTCCCTTATTTTTAACAGATTAAAAATGAATGTTAAGACAATGCTTTGTTTTAAAAACTACTGTGGTTTTCCGCAACAAACTACAATCTCCATTTTCTTGAATTGTCAGAATTTTTTTTATTTGATTCAACATACCTGTACAGATGGTTCTCTACCAGTTGCATCAATACTACTACTATGATTTTGGGGATGTGTGCTAGCCAGGCTCAACTTGGCTTGGCAATTTGATTTGGCTGACTTTTGCCTGTTAGAAAACAATCATCAATGAAAAATTGTAAATATTCAAGAATAGATTATAAATTAGTGAAATATTGACAAAAAAAATCATCAATGGACTTTTGTAATACAAATATATTTCATATTCTTTAGGAGACGGAAGTGTTAGTTTTTATATGGTTACAATGGAGGAACTAGTTGGATAATAAATAGGAAATATATGAATTTCATTGGCCCATTTTAAAGACTTTCAGATATAATTATAATTACTTAAAGAACTTGGTTAGTACTAAGCGGACCACAAATGTATGTAATCAATACTTTATTTTGCAATAAAGTATTGATTACATACATATACTTTACTATTGAATAGTTAATTGAAGTTTTACTATTGAATAGTTTTGGCACATTAAAACAAGCCATTTGATGAATTTAATGAATAAAATTAAAACAAATGCAATTATTTTAAGAACAAAACTAGCAGACCAGTGCAGTATATTTGTGCTAAAGTTTCTTAATTGTAATATATCTATTGATGGCAGTGTCGTTACTCACATTTCACATTTTATTTAAATTCATTTAGTGTAGAGAATCTAGGCACTGATAATATACATTCATACCTCAAATAAAAGAAAATTGATCAGAAATATAAAAAGCAGCATTTTGTGAACTTCATGTTTTTAATTCTTACTTCCAATACAGTGCATGGCAAACCAGTCATGTTCCCACAATTAGCTTCTGCTGCAATTGGATCCCATTCATTTGTTCAAAGGCAAAGTATTTTTTGACATTAAACATATATTCATGTTCTTTTGTGCTGAACGCCATCTTGCAGATTTCTCATTGCCTTCTGTATCAGGCTGTTTAGAGCTCTTTCATGTTGGTTTAGCTATTTTAAGCAGCACCATAGCTGATGAAGCATATTTAAATTAAGCAAAATTGGCTCATGAATATTTTAGCAGTGTTGATTTTATATTGTTCATGCCTGTTTGTTGCCATTCACCACTATATAAATAATGTCAATTTTTGTGCCACATACGTTAGCAAAAATTGTTTTAGAAATTCCCTGTAGATTTTTTAAATTAAACCATCAACTGTTACACTAAAATATTATTAGATAAATATGTTGGTAAAAAGAATAGAATGTCCTTCAAAAATATCCACTTAGAGAAAATCAATTATTCAGAAATTAAAAAGCTAAATAATGACAAGTATCAAATGTTTCTACATGTAAAATAAAATGGTAAAGGAAACAATGTTTAGTAAAGAATTATTTCCAAACATTTAAGTAAATGAGTTTAACTATGGTGGAGCAAAGCATCGTTGATCTCTAACTTAAAAATTAAGTATCTTCAAACATATCTCAAAATTCCGACTGTGTCATAGTAGATCAAGGGTTTGTTGGTAGTTGAATTTTAAGCAGCACTGGAGCAATACAACAGGTTTCTGTAGATCAAGGGATACATTAATGCATTAAAGTTCCCTTCTACTGATACAATACTTTTACTCTTCCGGTAATGAATTATAAGCCGCTAAAGTGAAAGGAACGTATTATTTAGAGTATATTAGATGAATAAAGGTTCAAATCTCCGATTTTATATTATAGGTAAAAAACTTAATACCAATGTACAATTCTGTCTTGTTTAATTTTAAAGGTTAAAGCCCAATGTTTAAAAATAAAAATATTGAATGTTACATAAAATATTTTAAAATTCTTCGGTTAATTCAGCATTGTAAATTCTTTGCATCAAGAACTTACGTCACACCTGAAATTGAGGTAACACATAGTTTCAGAACAGTAATATAAACCATTGGCAAAACACCTTCAGTTCAACAATAAAAATGATATCCATGAAACTGAGTATTAATAAGGCTATTTTAACATTTATTTCACTAAATTTTGGTAGGACAATTATTTTCAATGAATCGGGGAATTAAAAAAATTTCTGAAGATATTTTAATTAAAATAATATTGAAAAAAGAAAATGAAAACAATAAGTTACATAAAAATTAAAATTGAACCTCGAAGAAAGATGTGTTTAAATATTAATATTTGTAAACTTACTTTTTATCAATTATGGATACAATTAATTTGGCAATCACTTGACACACAAAGAGTAAAAAACTAATGATAAAAATGTTCACCTTTTTCTTTCTTTCCTTCGAAGCAAACCAAATGACTTCCGACGAGAATGGCGGCTTGCACTTTTGCAGTCAGAATCAAAGTTTCCATTGTCTGAAAGAAAAGAAATGAATTCAAAATCTAAATTTCCATCTGGGGAATGTTATATAACTTTTCTTTCAGGAAACAAATGAAGAAATAATTCTCACCTTTAGTTTTGGGAGTAACAGTTATATCACTTTCTGCATTAATTGCTGATATTGCTGGCCTTTAAACAAAGAAACAGTCTATAAATTCCATTTAAGGCATTTTAAACACCAAACTTTGATGAATAAAATGTTTTCAACAATTTATTGTACAATTAAGAAATAAGATTGAAAAATATAAAATTTAGCTTCAAGATAACTTCAAAATTTAATCTAAGATTTGAATATTTAACAATTTTGAATATAGAATGAAATAACACTTTATTAAAATAGACTTTTGACATTACATGGCAGTTAGCAGAGATGCATTTGTAAAAATGGACATAACAGTAATTCAAAAGGAGATTATTTTAAAATATTCTGTTTATAATTTTAGAAGGCTTCAAAGATGCAATTTAACATTTCTTTTATTTATAGTATTTCCAATCTTCAAACTGGTGTTGCATCATGGTTTCCCTTCTTCAGGGGCTTGAAATTGCTCTTTAGCATGAATTTGGCAAGTTTATGACAGGATGGGGATAAAGGAATGTCCTGCAGCCCCCTCGTTTTTTAATTGTCCTGTTTTGTTAACAAGATACTAGAGAGGTGACGTTGATTTCTGGCCCCTCACAAGGGAGAACTGTTGGTATTTTGGACTCGGAGCTGGTCTGCGCCAATGAATCTGCGATAAACCATTTGTATTTAACTTATTTAACCTCAAAATTGCCTTCATTTGTTAACCTTGTAATTACTGTAAAACTTTAACCTAATTAAATGTGCAGTTTGTTTTAAAGCTGTTTTCAATTGTTAAAAACCACTCACCACTTAAATTTGTTTCACGACGTTACAGTGGCATATCAACTGTTAAAAGTTATTTTTACCAAACAAGGTTTAAATAAATTGACTACGGTTTTTTGAACAGTACATATATAAAATTAGAGCTATCAAGGAACTAAAGAAAATATCTTAGGAAGTCACTTTGAATATGCAGATGATTAAGAATTCATGCTTTATACTTTTTAACTGAAGATGATGCTTGTTGATCAGGATCAGCTTTTCGTTTTGATGCAGACTTGGGAGCAATTATCCGAGCATTGCAAAGTTTCTCGGGTGTCATCTTTAAGCTAGTACCTGGGGTTGCATTTTGCCCAACCAATTTTTTGATACCAGTGAGGAGATCTATACATAAATGAAAGTAGGGAACTTTAGTAACAAAAATTGAAGTAAATTAAAATAAAAGCCCTAAAGTGAACTAAATGAGGATTATATCCACCTAAATTAACCCCCTGAGGGGTTCATATGCATGGCATTCAACCAGTTTTGATCTTATGACCAATAGAATCTTTCCTAGGATTCTTTCAACCAATAGATGTGGTTATTTAGTCATTATGTGTGCTGTAGGGAAAAGCAATTATACACTACTCAGAAATCTTGCGACACTCAGAGGGTTAATTAAATTAGTCTTTGAAACACAGATGTTTCGTTTTTGAATAAATTATATTGCATAGTTGCTAAATTACATTGTTTAAGAACAAATTTTCAAGAAAAAATAAACAGAATTGTAATACTTTTACTGGAATCTAACTCATAACAATCTAACGGAATTATTACATTTTGGGAATACAGGAATGAATATTAGTAGCATTGACTTTTTAAACACAAGTAATCTTATATGTATTATCTTGTGTAGAGAACTTGAATTTGGATATTCAGCAAAGTATAAAGCCAATTGAACAAAATACTAAAAGTTTGGTTTCTATAAATTTATAGATAGCAGACAATTATTGGCACAGTTATCCCATATATAGCACTTTTTGGGGTTCAAGAGAAAAGTGTAATACATCGAAGGGAGTGATAACTGGGGTCAAGCAAATGTGACTTTATATAACTACAAATTAACCATCAATTTCAGTTTAAACCTTTCAAAACAATACTAAATATGGTAGAATATTTTTGAAAGCGGAAAATCTTTCTAATCCATACTTTTAAGACAAGCAAATCTTTTTTATCAATCCAGTTAGAAAACTGCTTGAAGCAAGTGACCTTTGAGTTCCCAATTCTAAAGATTGAGATTTAGACTGCGGTTTGTAAATTGAAAAGGGGGAACAGGTGAAAAAGAGCAATAGAGCTGAATGTGCAATCTAACAAGGGGTTACTGTGTGTGTATTTATTTCAGTAAGGTTATTTTATATTAAAGTAAAAATAAATGCGATAATTTAGGAAGAGTTAAAAAATGTATTGAAAAATTTTCACTCAAGTAACTGATAAATACCACTCATTAATCTGGGAATGTAAAGACTACTTTAATTTTTATAATTTATGTATTTCATACATTAATTTTTAAAATCTTTAAAATAAAAAGTTTTTACTTCCTGAAAATAGACTAAATTTTTTATGCAGGATATGTTATGTTATATGAAAATAGAGCAGTACCAATACATGTTAGACAGCTTTGATTTAATTTTAATAACATTCACCATAACATTTTTTTCTAATTCACACATCATTACAAACTTTCAAAACTGAAAGTTCACTTTTAAAGGAATTATAATATTGAAATACACTTGCCATAAGTCTGAAAACTACAATTTTAAGCATGCAAAATCGATTATATGAATAGAATAAAGAATATCGTCAGCTTAGAGCAGAAACTCAGTCATTATTTTATAAATGCATTTTTGATGCTAAATGCTTGTTTTCATGATGAGAAATGCATTGCCATATTGTTATCTGTTTGAAACAAATAGTTTTATCAAAATGATTATAATTTTTATTTTTTTGACTTAAAAACTAAGTCTTTCACGATAATGTAATTTTTTGCAGTTAATGATTTTCTGCTCTAAGCAGACAATATAGTATGTGTCAAAAGAGAAAAATAGAAAAGTAATAATTAAAATACATTTCCAGACAAATTTACATTTTCTTACAAGAGAATCAATTAATCTAATCAACTTTAAAATGATTAAACCTGAAAGATGCCCGTTAGTTACATATAAATTTACTTTTCAATAAGGATAGTTAAAATAATCATAGTATATCATCATTTACCATACAGCTGTCCACTTTTGCGCTTTTTCCTTGATTTAGATGGGCTGAAGTCTAAAAGATCAGTGGATGAATCCAATTCCGATCCACTTTTCCCTTCTTGAACTGAATGTTGAAAAGATACACATGATGGGATTTCTCCAATCTTATCTGCATTTTCTATGAGCAGTTGGATTGCCGAAGTATGTAATGGGACCAGGCTATTGCTATTCATAACATAATTCATATCATACAACACATTCATATCATAGCATAAAGAAACAATGTCAGGTGATAAGAGAAACATCAATGTTCATGAAAGCACCAGTTAAAATGTAAAAGGGGTTTTCAAAATGATATAAGCAATTGCGATTTACAAATTTACGTCCATCCAAGTCATTTATTCACAAAAATGCAAAGAACGAGTTTAAAAGTATGAGTAAAAAAGGAAAAAACACATTTCTGCAATAGGTGATAGATTGTATCAATCAATGGTTTTACTGTAGGATGAGTTAAGCCAGTTCCCAAATAAAGAAATTATTGCAGTGACTAAACATCCAAATGCTCACACATACACATCTTTCTTCAATATCAAGTGTAATTGTTTGACAACAATGTAGCGCCACCCTGGTTCAAAAAGCTTAGAGTTGTGAGCCCTGTTTCCCTTTTTGGAAAGATTACTGATATTTTAATCATTTCCATAACTTGCTTCGGGTCCTACATTAAATTTTTTTTAGATAAATCAAGTAATTTCTATCACACAATACTAATTTTACTATATGCATAATTTCAGAGCAACTTATGAAGACAATATTTATTAAGGGTCATTCTATGTCAATTCTACAAAGCACTCAACCTTAATATCTAATTCAACAAAAATTTGTGAGAAGGTACTTTTGATAGTAAACCAAAAGTACAAGTTTTTGAAACAATTGTTTAATTAGTTTAAAAAAATTACAAAATGAAAATCTGAATTTATGTGTATCTTTTAAACTTTTGCAACAACTCTGCTTTTAATATCTTGTGATATATCTGTTATAAGGTTATTGAAAGGTGTCAAATGAAAGCTTATTAACTAGAAAGGGCCACACAGGCCCCGTCCAATGACAAAACCATAATAGATTCAAAGATCAACTTTCCAGCATAAACGGAACTCATGGTTTTACGAAATTCGTTATGTAATGTGACCAAAAGTTTCCAATGACTTATAATTCGAAAAATTATCCAGATATGCATCTCATATTTTGCAGAATTTTATTTCTTACATGAGGCTACATTTATACTAAATTTCATTGAATCAGGATAGGCCAGTTGGAAAATAATACTTTTGTGTTGATTTGACATGGAATAACCCTTACTTTTCTGGGCTTAAGAGAATAAACCACTTTGGAAATTTCATTGAAACAAAATTTTACCTGTTCTTGTCAGCAATCTCAGTTCCAGACACAAAAATATTAGGTGCCATCATCAGTGCTAAGTTATAAGCTCCCATTTTATTTTCATTAGAGTCTGAAGCAAACTTTTCAAGGAAGCACAGAACGTGTCTCAATGTATGTAAATGATCAGGAGGCAAAAGAAGAGAAGTTAAAAGACTGGCAGTAATACGACTATCTTCATTATCCAAATGTAGGCATCTGGAACGTCAATTTTAAAAGATGTGATAAATAAAATTATTGAATTTTAATCTTAAAACTTGAATAAATACATATCTTTTCAGAATATGCCCCTAACTTTCTAAATCTTACAAAATATGCAAGTGAAGGGGCATGAAAAATGCACAAAGATGGAATTTTATAACTATTCCTCCAATAAGAACCAAGTTTTAGAGTGTGGATTAGGGGTTTGTACTTTGCAAGGTAAAATTTTATAGTCTTGCCTTTTAATTTTGTCCAAATATTAAAAAACAACTGATCAAATTTGGGCAATATTGAGGTAACTCAATGAGGCCTTTGTTTTTCACATTTGCTTGCATTTCACAAGTCTGTCAGACTATATTCATTCCAATTTTTCATATGCTGGCTTTCTAAACACACAAAATAGATTTTTTACAGTTCAAGGACCTAAAATTACACACTAATTGTTCAACTTTGAATAAAAATAAGCTTTAGATAAAATAAAAATACTAAATTACATCGCAGTATTACTTTTCACAGAAATGGTTGGATTTTTTATGGTGCAAGGGCAATATTTGGCCATGCTGTGCTAGACACAAGACATACACATACATGCAAAGTTTTACTGACACAAAAGAGAGAAATACACATAGGGAAGAAAATACAACTTGTGGGTTGCTAGAGCAGTGGGCAAGCCCTTAAGTCACGATGGCCCCTTTCGCAGAAATGGAAACAAGTTGGGGCATAATGAGGATGTCTAATATAAATAGAAATTTGTTGTGACAAAAGACTGTTGCATGGCTGACTATAATCTAAAATTTAGCATGTTAAACTTTTACAGGCAATTTTGACCCCCATCATATAATAACTGAAAACAATGTTCCTGTTGCTTAGTTCCGAGTTTTTCGCCAGGAACAGGGAAAACTCCAGTAGCTTCAGTTTGTGAAGCCTCGGAGGATTGATGTCTGAAAACATGCCTGTTTCGATAAAACAAATTCTAATACAAACAGTATGGATAATAGTTTTGGTTCTGTAGGAAAGTTCAAGTAGGGAATTTTTTTTCAGAAATGCTTAGGCAGATACCTTAGGAACATTTTTGATTTGGGTGCACATCTGCCATCCTGGATGTTTTTTGGATACAACATCTTCAAAGATGGCGGCTTTTGATCACTAAAATACTAATATCTCTGTTAATAATTGCCTGCTTTTCATGAAGCCTTTCAGAAATGCTTTTTATGGATCTTATTAAACATTTTTGACTTCTGTGGACATTGGTCAAAAATGCTTACTAAACATTACTGAAAAAAAATTTCCCTACTAGAACCTTCCGACAAAACCGTAATCAGGTCCCGGTCTAGAGCCTGAGCCCTAGAGCATAAAATAGACAAAAAGCTTTTTCTCATGACATGAGATAGTATTATAAAATTCATTGTAGATTATACTTTTTAACAGTTAGGAATACTTTTTAACAGATTATACTCCTTAACAGTTAGGAATTAATTTCTTTGGATCCAGAGTCCACACTTCAAATGATTTCAACTTACCAAGACTATTGATAAAAACATATATGGAATAGGTTCCAGTATTAAATTTATATCTATTCATTTGGTAAAATATTTCATAGAATAGACATCCAACAAAAATTAACCTAGCACAATATTTTACTCCAGTATATACCTGATAAACAAATCTTGCATATAATGAGGTATTAGAGGTTCTGGTAGTTCTCTCAGCCATTGTTTTAAAAGTGAAGCGATGTCATTAGCATCTGATCCTTCCAGGTCCTCCCCATTTTCCAATTTTGCCTATTAGATAAAAAACAGATATAATCGACACAAATTTCAATCATAAAAGACCTACATAAAAAGCCAAGGCCTTTCCTAACAACGAACTGTAAATATCCCATGGTTTTAAAAATTGATGAGCTAGAAACTTAAATGCATCAATTCATATTTGAAAGATCTTAATTTATGTAACTGAGGCATTCATTTGAAGATGAGTCATAGATAGACAGTAAGTAGACAATATAGATAACCTAGGATTGAAAAAACAGGAAGCTAACACTGCTGATCTAACAGTACTGTAGAAAGTCTGAAAATCTGTTCAGTTGATGCAAGGACGTGCTTTGTAATTAAAGGTGAATGATCAGAGTTTTAGGTATTTGAAGAAATACTATACAAGTTATGTGCATAAAATATTGAAATAATTTACTTATCATTTCTAAAACTTTTATGCAAGACAAAAGTTGATAAAGTTAAGTTTATATTCACAAACTTTTTATAAACCTTAATTAGCAGGGCATTTTATAAATCTTAATTAGCAGCTCACTTTCCGAGAACCGCCTACAAATTTCTACTTAATTTGGGGACAGAATACATTTACATCAAATCTGTATATAAAATCAGATTGAGATGAGATTGAAACAGTTTAATGTTTATCAGAATTGACTGAACTGATGATTTCATAAAATTGTGATCATGCTTGAACATAAAGATTGGTTTTGTGGGCATCCCCCTTTTGATAACATTAAAACAAAATAGTTCATGAAGCATCTTACAACAAATAAAAAATTACTGTCAGAAAATAAGCATTACATACAATGAAATCTTTGTGTTGGCTGCAATACCAAAGCCATGAGAGGGAGGGAAAGTCAAACTTTGTTCATTCTAGGGATCCATTATAACTCTAGGTATATATAATTCTTTTAACTTAACTAGATAACTCAGGAATTTCAGACATAATAATTAGCATTAAAATGAAAGTTAAATTTATTTCTCCAATTTTAAGTGTGAAGAAATTTATAACTTTTATATCAGAACCCAATTGAGAAAGTGAAATATATGCACACTTTTGGTGCTTTGCGATGCAGTTTGGATATTACAGAATGTAATATCCAAGCATTATAAATAGTCAATTTTGTTATGACATTATTAGCAGTCAATTTTGTTTGCTTAGTGTGGAAGCTTTTCCTGTATAGTGTTCATTTTCTTTCTCTCAGATTGATCAAAGAAATCTTTGTATTTCGAAGGGATATGCTCATATCTTGTTTTTGATTTAATAAATGTTACAAGCAAAATTAGTATCTTTTTATGTGTAATTACATTAGCCTATATTTTAAGCTATTAAATTATGTGGCTATTAAATTTAAAGTATCCGTATAACAATTGCCTTTAGCATTAAAAACTTTTATACAAGATGCATCAAGATTAGTTCTAAAAAATGTAATAATCTGTATAACATTGTTAAACTTTCTGGTGATGAATGCAATTCTAATCTTATTCTAAAATACAAATAAAAACTTTGGATGTTTTTAAAAACTTATTTTGAATGCCCATGTATTTGCAAATCACCGGAATTCAGGACTATTTTTCAAGAGACTGATAGCCACACACATGCTTAATTGTATGCTTCTCTGATCTATTTTATAGGTAAAATATATAAATGTGTACCCTTAAATTTCTTTGCCTTGCAACAGAACCAGCTTTTCGAAAGAGACCTACTTCTTTGGAATACTTCAGCAGATACCTTGTAGCTTCTGCTAAGAATCTGGAAGAATATAACCATGAAATTGAGCAACAGATATCACTGAATTTATAAGACTACTTCAAAATGAATGAAAATTAAAATGTTGAATACAGGCACTAGTCATTTAACAACAGAGGTCCATTCTTATGAATAGGTTGATAAATGAGGAGCTTAATCGTTTTTATTTATTCTGAATGAAGAAAAGGTTTTTACACACATTGTCATTGAGAGTTGACAATGTGTGTAAAAACCTTTTCAGTTGACAATGAGTTTATTTTGGGGACTATCCAGAACTTGGGCACCACTGAGTAACCACAACAGGAAATATTAACCTTTACACTACGGCTGGGAGAAATGAGTCCCATCAGAAGTTTCCTTCGTAGAGCAGAGCGGCTTGGGACTGCTTGCCCTCCCCCTTTTAAGTGACCGCTGACATCGATTACGATTTAAGAGCTGTCAGCAACTGGCCTTTAAGAGGGTCCTTGCTTTTGTTCGGTGCCTCCCCTATCTATCATTGTGTGAACTCTTTGGGAAAGATAGAAAATGGCGAAGGTGATATCTCTCTTACACCAAAGAATATGCCAAGTACAAAGGCATTTATGGGAGCGCTTTTCTCATTCAACACTACTCTTAAGGAAATAACATGCCATACCTTCCTTTATCATATTGGTAAAATGGCTTAAAACATACCGACAGCAATCTGACTCGAGGGCATGAATGGTTCTCATGATGACCATCGAAGCATCTTTTCTTTGTATTGTCAAAGCATCACTCATGACAGAACAGTTGTACAGCACTTTCTTATCTCCACTTGGATTGGAAACATTTTGAATGTTAGCACTATTTTCAATCTTCCTCTTTCAGTCGGTCTAATTAACCCTTATATTGTAATACCATGATTGAAATCAACTTGCTTTCAATACTATATACTATGTGGTAGTTTGTTCATATTCAAATCCATTAAGGAAAAAAGAGTTGAAACAATTTGACAAAGAAAATTTGCTGATAGCGATTCAGAATGAGAAATTGAGCATCCTGTGATGGATCTTGTGTCCGAACAAGAGACTTTTGTAGTTGATAGTTCATCTACAGAATTCCCAAATATAAATTGGAAATTTCCCGAACCATCAGATGAAGTAACTATTTATGACTTCAGTGGAAATGTTGGGCTTTCCTCAAACGTCCAACCGTTAGAACTGAAAAAGAGCTTGATTATTTTCCCCTGATGTTCAATTCGGAAGTTTTACGAATTTTAGTTGAGGAAACTAACAAGTATGCAGTACAAATTTTGAACATACGTGCAAACTCTCCAGAGAAAACACTCAACAGATTGAAAGCCCATGACTGCTTCAGAAATGCAGAAATTCTTAGGATTGGTTCTACTCATGGGCCACATGAGAAGGACATTTTCCACTAACTTTAAATATTTTACTTTACAAATTGCCAATTTTGAATTGGTTGATTTTTACCTGATTTGCACAAAGGTATGTTGAAGAAGAAAATTTTAAATTTCTAAGTTTACAAGATTACTAAGCATCAAAATTGCCACATGTCATTTTAATGTTGGTTGGTTTTGGGACATGGTGAAAGGGACATATTTGGTCAAGCTGTGCCAAATACAAGACAGACAACACAATGAAGGAGGAAGAAAAAGCAAAAAGCAGAAGGGTAGACTAGGGTAAAAATGAAAGGGAGGAAAGATCACTTGGGTATCTCAGGGTCGCAAACCAGTATGCACCTAAATAAGATGTGGGCGTAGGGCATTATTTTAATGTAAAAGAAGCATCCACTTTTCATGACATTAACATAATGGTAGAATGTGACCATATTTTTATTAGCCCAAAATTATTTGAACTGTTCCAATAATTTATTTTTACGTTTTTATTGTACCTAAACATTCAATATTTTAGAGGTGTGGAACTATGATCTTCAAATTATTTTAATTTAAAAAGATAATTTTTCAATCATCTTTAAAACCATATGCAAAAATAACCGATGAAACTGTTGGTCAATATTCATAAAGTTTGTACATCTTTTTACAGTATAGTACATTTAAGAAAATCACTTCTTTTGTGACAAAATCTTTGTCACAAAAGAAGTGATTTTCTGAAATCCAAAGCAAACTTGAGCGCTATAAGAATATTAAGATTAGATCAAAATGTTGGAAACTGGTGTGCATGATATTCACTTGATAAGGAACTTTAGTCATTTTATATATCTTCTCTTGTCTATGACTGAATTCTAAAACTGATTTTAAAGTGAATTAAAACCTTTACAACATCTATTAAAATAACAACCAATTATTTCCCTACATGTACAATTTTCAATAAATTTCAAAACAAGGATTGACTGGAGTTCCACATTCAGTTAGAAAAAGTTTTTTGAAAGCACAGTAGTAAGAGTTTTTCTCAAAAGGTATTGAGCGTATTGAATACCACTGATCAAGAAAACATTCATTTCCTTATTTAATCATTTTTAACAAACTCATAAAATACTAAAATTTTAATCATGTGCAATAAAATAATACTCCTAAAGAGAACGAAACATAAGTGTACTCTTTATGTGCTTGTTTACATATTAATTATTTAAATAGAAAGTATGTCATTTTTTTGTAATGTAAACACTTTATACTCTATTTTCTACCAAAATATGAATATTATGAATAATTAAGTAGATAAATGATTATACAAAATCACACTGACCATTTTAGAAATGAACTATCAAAATCTTGTATTTAATTTGAAAAAATGACGTGCTTATCAAAATCAGTCATTGAAATACTAATATAAGAAAAACAAATGGAGTATGCATTTGCTACTGTCCTAACTTCCTTAAACGATTTTTAATTCAAACCTCATACAGTTCCTAGTACAAAGAATCAAGTGGGGTAGAAAAGAGTGCAAATACGAAAAGTGGGAACCCGAGAGGTTTTCAAACAACCATTCCCCCAATTTCCATTGAGTGGCATTTGGACAACACTATGAAAGGAACGCGTGCTAGGCGGTCAGTCGTAAAAGTCATTCAAGACTCTCACTCAAGTTCTGTAGGGAAGGAAGTTCAGCGAAATATGCAGTTCTACGAGGCATTAAAGAAATTTGACCGCCGTATCGTAAAGGTTAAAGTTGCAGGAAGTTACAAAAGGCAATTTACTTATATATATATCAAGTATTGAAAAATATAATATTTCAAATAAATTTATGAAATTAATAATTTAGTTACAAATTTCTCTCCTTTCAAATCTCTTGCCTTTTTAAAAATCTTTTTGTGTATCTCACAATAACTAAACTCAACTTGAAATGAACTAATAAATTAAAGGAAGCGTGTCAACAAAAAGTTATGTAGTTTTGAATATTACAGTAAAATAAACAATACTTACTTTGGAAGAAGACCTTCTGGACCTGCAACCCACTCTTGCTCAGCTAAATGAACTCCAAATATTCTATTCTTAGGTTTTCCAGTAGATTTATCCTGAAAAAAAAAATGAATCATAAAAACACTAATAAATCTAATATTAATAACTATACATGTATGATTTAGAATACAAACTTAGAAGGTTTTGCATTGACAATACGTTCATTAATTTAAAAATTGTAGTGTTAATTTTCAAATTTGAGAAATTTATTTTTAGGTAGGTAGGTATTTAATTAACATCGCACTGGAGCAACACAACAGGCTATTCACGAAAGTCCGGGATCAATCCTCAAGGGAAAGATCTGAGAACACCACCATGTAATTTTGAACCACAGTCAGATGACGAGGCAACACCTGAGCTGGCACCTCACTCTCCAAACTTGCACACCAAGCCAACGTGAGGGTATTTGAGGCCACAACATATTTAACATGCACCAGCCCCCTGTACATGATGGTCTTTGGCTGGACCGAGTTCCGAATTCACAACCCTTTGGTTGTTAATCCGTTACTCTTCCAACTGGGTTATTGTGGCCCTAATTTATTTTAGATTACCTTTATGAGTGGGATTTTCAGAGTAAACAAACCAGACGAAAAGTGACTTCTGCTAACCAAATGCTCTCGCATGATAAACATACAGGTTTATCTTAAAATGTAGTTTAATCAAATTGGCATTAATTTACCAGATATCAAGAATTCCCATGCATAGCTCAGAGACTGCCAGGAACTATAAATTGTTTAGACTTTCAGAGAAATCATCAATTTAATCCAAATTTTGAATCACTTTGTGTACAAAATATGTGTTAATGGCAATTTGTGGAATAGTGTTCGTCAAGTCAGATTTTTTATTCAAGACGTATTTTTTATTTGTAATACTATTATTTGTTGTTTGTAACAATATTTATTTAACTGTTTCAATGCAAAAGTTTTTCATTATTAATATCTCATCAATTAAGTTTTATTTGTCCGGACTTTCCTGAAATGCCAAGAACTTCCATTTTTAAGGTCTGGTAACCCTACACAAAGTTGAGAATTTGGTCAGCAAGAGGTAAAATGGAAGATTTTAGAAAATTATTTAAATAGAAATAGCATTTATCTAAATGTATACAATTATACCTATTCTATGAAATGAATTAAGTCATATCTAAAATCTAATAATAATATTTTGTAACTGTTAATTACAATTTTTTAAATTTAAAAAAGTAGCTGCAGTATTGAAATTTGAAGATTAAATAAATTTATTTCATTATATGTATTTTTGAAAAACTGATTGAATAGCTAAACAAATGATTGATTAAAATAAATTGTTTTGGGAATTAACAATGTAACAGTCTTTCAAATTTTTGCATTGCAAAACAGTGCTTTTTGCAGCTTACCTTAATTGTCAGCTTTCAACAATGAAAATAATTTTCTTTTATCTCCATTTTATAATAGATTGGATGCATTTTAACACAAATAAATTCCATTGAATGCTAATGCTTCTATTGAACTTATCAAGTCAAAAATTATAATATAAAATTGAGCATTTATTTGCACATTCAATCACTATGAAGGAAGAATTTAAAATTTCATTTAAATATAAAAGTAAACAGAAATAGTAATTTGTAATGTGATTCCATAAAATTTGTGTTGATGGAGGTTCATTATGAAGAAAAATCAGTAAAAGCCTGTACACAATGTATTCAATTTGGCAATCAGCTTTTTAACTTTCAGTTTCCTACCCAGAGTTGTGTTTTAAGATGTCAGTGTTAGTTGTGTTTTTTTAAAACTTATTTTTAATGTTGTGTGACTTCCATGTGGAAATGATTAGAATAGACATGCAAGTTTCCAACAGTTATAATGGCAATCAGCGGATCCAACTTTTGGAGGAAAATTCAATAAATGAGCTACAACTAGAACTAAATTGCCTACTCAAATAAGGAATTTCAGAGATCAGCATTTTTATAATTTACGTAGTGACCCCAAAAGAAAATGTACCATTTTTTGGCTTTTACTCATTTGTTTGAAAGAGTTTTTGAAATGTGCAGTGGGTTCAATGGCCAAGCTGCACCAAATAACATCAAGTAAATAAATACAGTGAAAGCTTTACTGATGCAGAAGAGAAATATACCCAGGGAAGAATCAAACCTGCACCACCTACAACTCACAGGTTGCTAGCGCAGAGGACAACCACACTGAGTCAGTGACTATAGGATCATGTGGAGAGATTTCTGCAATTTATAATTATATAAACGTAAAACCCTGCTTATGAGGAACCAAAGAGAACTCTTGTTATAAATAATTTTAGAGGAAGAACTGGTTTTCATCATGATCGTTTTGTTGTCAATAGAGATGACCAATTTGATGTTGATACAGAAGATTGTTTTTTTTTTCATGAAGCAAAATTATTTCATTAAATAAACAAATTTGATGGAAAAATCGACTAACTACGAAATGGTAATGGCAGAGAATAATTTTTCATTCTTCCGAAAATAAACCGATTGCTACATAAAATAGAACTACAAAAAAGGCTAAAAATGAAGTGATTATTGATACTGTTTGAATTGTAATACAATGAAAAACTAACCTGTTTGGGTATCCCCGATTTAAATTTCTTCACTTTAGGAACTTTAACACCCATGTGTTTCAGTTCGGCGAAAATGGTATGAAATAAATCTGCATCATCGGCAATGGTCTTCATGTTTTGCTTTAAAGAAATTTAAACTTATACAGCTTTATTAATGTCTCCAACATATGTTATGTAGTACATAATTTGAATTTAGTAGCCGATTTTTATTTACATTAACAGATTGAAAAGAAGGCTATGATTGGATATTGTCAGCGTTGCCAAAACCATTTGCACATGTTGATATCACGTGTTTTCGGGCCGCAGTAGCCCAGAAGTAGAGTAGTTGATTAGCAACTGGTGGGTTCCGAGTTAGAAATTCGATACAACCAAAGAACGTAGTATACGTGGAAGCTGGTACACGTTTAATCTGCTGTGGCCACAAAATTTTCTCGCGTTGGCGGGGTGTGGAAGTTTCGAGAGTGAGGTGACAGCTCAGAAATTTACCTCGTCGTCTGACCGTGTTTCAAAATTACTTAACGGTGTCCTCAATCTTTCCCTTCGGAATTGATCCCGAAAAGTCTCAATAGCCCGTTGTGTTGTTCCGTGTTCACGTTAATTAAATTACCCTCCAGATTCATGCTAATAGCCGGTATGAGGGAGTTTTTCTATCAAGCTAAATTCACATTGGCGTGGTGTGGAAGTTTGGAGAGTGGGTGCCAGCTCAGGTGTTGCCTCGTCATCTGACCGTGGTTCAAAATTACGTGGTGCTGTCCTCGGATCTTTCCCTTTGGAATTGATCCCGGACCGTTACCAATAGCCCGTTGTGTTGCATCGTGACGTTAATTGAAATACCCCCTATCAAGCTAAATACCAGCGTAAGTAGGGGCCGCGGTTGCCGGTTGGAAGAGTGACGGATTAGGGGGGGGGTATTTCAATTAACGTCACACTGGAGCAACACAATGGGCTATTGGTGACGGTCCGGGATCAATCCCAAAGGGAAAGATCCGAGGACAACACCACGTAATTTTGAACCACGGTCAGATGACGAGGCAACACCTGAGCTGGCATCCCACTCTCCAAACTTCCACACCACACCAACGTGAGGACGTTTGAGGCCACGACAGATTTAACGTGCACCAGCCCCCTTTGTACGACGGTGTTTGGCTGGATTCGAACTCGCAACCCTTCGGTTGCTAGTCCGTTACTCTTCCAAGGTCCTTCCAAGGTTCCTTAAGTCCAGGGCCACCGCGGCCCTGGCCCTTCCTGGAACTGAATGTCTGGGTTATTTCTTGAAAGTGCACATTCTCGAAGCTTCTCGAAACTTTCCCCCATATAAATAGAGGCTGGCTAGTCGATTTGGAATCACTTCGTAAAGAATTTTCATAGGTTAGGTAGGTATTTTAATTAACGTCACACTGGAGCAATCCAACGACCTATTGGTGACGGTCCGGGATCAATCCCAAAGGGAAAGACCAAAGACAACACCACGTAATTTTGAACCACGATCAGATGACGAGGCAACACTTGAGCTGGCACCCTGCTCCCCAAACTTCCACGCCACGCCAACGTGAAGAAACACAGCAGATTTAGCGTGCACCAACTCCCTTTTTACACGACGGTCTTTGGCTGGATTCGAACTCGCAATCTCCGGTTGCTAATCCGTTGCTCTTCCTACGGGGCTACCGCGGCCCTCAGGATAACATTTGGTTTCTTAGCGGTTATTCCGCGAGTTTTCTGTGCTTACGTTCGAACACCGAAGTACTGGGATACATTTTCGATAGAAAAATGTTACATTATTGCTTGATTCAGGTGCTTTTATTGGTTTTCAAGTTGGTTAGAATTTGACTTGTTATAAAATTTTTATTTGTTTTATTTTGTATTCTGAGTTATAAAAGATAAAATCGATTATTCTCATATTACTGGGTGATTTTCTTTTAGGCATGGATCGCTGGTTTCAAACAGGTACTTTGAAGGAAAAAGATGTTACATTTGAAGAGGACAAAGGCAACAGTTCACTCCATTATTTCTCCAGATGAGCCAACGACAAAGAAAGATGATAGCCTAGCAATGCACTTCATCATTTGTTTGCCCCAGAAGGGCTTTCCGCAAAAGAAACAATTTCTGAATCTGCGGCGCCACCTGTCCTTGTTTGCGAAACGTGACAGAAGTGGGGCATTGGGGAAAAACCTTCCAATAAAAAACGAAAATGCGAAGAAAATTACTTGAATATGGGATTTACAGAAACAAATGATGGTCGGCCTCTGTGATGTGTTGACCAACAGTTCCATGTTTCCTGCTAAGCTACGGCGTCATTTCGAGGGAAACCGTTCCAAGTTGAAAGATAAACCGTATGGTTTCTTCAAGAGGAAGCGCTATGAAATTTGGCTTCACAGAAAACTATAACACTTGCTAGAAACCAATAATGAAAAGTACTGGAAGCTTCCTACCTAATAAGGTGCCGTGTTGCTCGAGCTGGTGAAGCTCATACCATTGTAAAAACGCTTATTACACCTTCTATAATCGATATCGTCAAGTGTTTGCTTGATGAAAAAGCTGTTAAGTTAGTCTCCAACATTCCTTTGTCAAATAACACCGTTATTATACGAATCAGCGATATGGCTGCTGACGCGAGAGACACTTATCAGTTACATCAGGTGCACCACATTCGCACTACAAATGAATCGACTGATGTCACCGGGTTGGCGTTTTTAATAGTATTTGTTCGTTATGTTTACTTACTAAGCTATCAAGAGGACTTTCTTAGCAGACCACTACCAACCAGACATCAGGGGGCGAAATATTCAATCTTTTGGATAAATTCTTATCATAAAATGAAGTACCATAGAAAAACTGTGCAGATATATGCACAGATGGTGCAAAAGCAATGGGTCACAATGCTGGAGCCATCGCCAAAATTACAGATAAGGCAAATAAATGTAGCAGCAGCTATTGTGTTCTTCATAGACACGCGCTAGCCTCGAGAAAAATGCCTTTTGAGTTTATGATAGTGTTGAGTGATGCCATAAAAATAATAAACTATATAAAATCTCGACCTCTTAAAAGCAGGCTCTTCAAACTAATGTGTGAAGATAAGGGAAGCCACGATGAGTCTCTCCTGCTGCACACTAAAGTAAGGTGGTTGTCTCGAGGAAAAGCATTGACACGTTTGATGGAATTGCGTGCAGAGATAGAAGAATTTTTGATGAACCATAATGCTCTATTGGCAACGGTTTTAAATGATGAATAATGGGTGTGTAAACTGACGTATTTGGCTGAGATTTTTAGCAAAATGAACGAAATGAATCTATCATCGCAAGGAAAAACTGCCATAGTTTTTGATGCAAACGCCAAAGTGTCTTCTTTTAAGAGGAAACTGTCTTGATTGGAGTGCGTGGAAAAAGAAGATATCGATTGCTTCCCTCTCACAAAAAACTTATTGAATGAAAATAACATCAAAATTCAAGACAAAATACAGACAAATATTCAGGCGCATCTCGAAGCTTTGAAAAATTCGTTTGAAAGTTATTTTACGACAGTTCAAGAGAAGATGCTTGATGACTTTAAATGGGTACTGAATGTGTTCAGCTTGATCAAAAACCACCTAGCTTAAAGTCAACAGAATACGAGGTCCTCATAGATTTGACATCTCACAGAGAACTAAAAATCGCATTTCAAAACAAGTGGATCGGAGTTTTGTCTGCATTTACAAGATGAATTCAAAATCTTGTCTGAGAAAGAAAAATTAATATTGCTGCCTTTCTCAACTACATATCTCTGTATCTCTGTGAAGCGGGATTCTCCACCTATACAGGTACCAAAAACAAAATACATAAGCTGCTTAAATGAAGAGCCAGACATTAACCTACAATTATCATCAATTATACCTAACCTAAGAAAACTGCAAGAAATGCAACCACAGGTGTCTCTAGACGTTTATACGTTATCTTATGTTATGTCTTAATTTATGCCTACTGTTTCACTACGGTGCACTTTAGTAAAATTAAATAGGAATTGTCTTCTATAATGAATAATAAAATTTCGAATAACAAGAAATGAACGCGTATGTATTTGAATTGAATTGGATGTAATGATTAAATTGGAGGAACTGGGTTTATTGTATGAACATTGTTGTTGCTCTCACCAATAATATAAAATATGTTGTAACGTAAATGGTTTGATTTATTGAACTTTGGAAGAACTTTTATGTATGGTCAAGTTTTGACACTATCATGTGTATTGGTGGTAGTTAAGAATAAATTGAGATTATGGTAAATTTTAAAGTTTTAAAAATATAATTTCATTGCATTGATATTGCGCAATTGTTTAAATATCTCTTTACTATCCATCCCCTCTTCCTTCCTCTGTAACACTCCTCCGAAACACCATTAACTTGTAAAACATAGGGTAGGCCTAAGGGGCTCCGCCATAGAAATTGATTCTAAAATGGGCTCCGTGAGTCAAAAAGGTTGGCAACCTCTGTACTAGAGCATTTGGATAGAGCATAGTAGATTGGAGCATCGGTGAATTCAATTATTGCATCGACTTTCAATGGAATAGAAGGAGCATATGCGCACGCAGCTTGTTATTTCTCTCGATCGCTCGGTTTGAAGATCTCCGGATGTAGGTCACGGAGTATCGAAACAAAGTACCAATTCTACATCGACCTTTCAATGAAAATAAACGGAGTGTACGCGCGTCGTGCAATGTTATTCCTCTCGATTGCTCGGTTGGAAGATCTCCGGATGAATGTTGCGTGGTATTGAAGAAGCACGCATATTAATGAAGGACTAATTATTGACCTATTAATGTGATTATCAAGCGTGATTAAAAACAATAGCTTTTCGATAGCCAATCTGTTCACGTCGATTCCCAAGACCACGTGACCAACACACTTCTGAGATCTTAAGGAAGTGACTCCGATCACATGTTGCATCTACTTCGACTCACAAACATTGCTTCTATCGGTTGACCAGATCACTGCCAACTATAAAAGGCATGCAGTGGTCAGGCGTTTTTCTGGTTTTATTATTGATAAACAGAATTTCTAGACCTTACTCGATGCAGAGGCTAAAATCACTGTTTCCGACAAACTTTAAACAGGTATAATAAGTTGCTTAAATATAGTTTCAACTCGTAAAGTAAGCAATCTTGACCTACTGTCACTACGACAAAGAATTTTTAATATTACAAAAGTCCTCGTTGGGATTTTTTCTACCATTAATATTCTTTCAATATTGGCAGTTTTATTTAAAATCTTTCCTTTACTCTAACTTGCATACTTGCTAACTTGCATAAATCGAATCCCTTGTGTTGTTGTTGCGTGTGATGAATAAGAATTACAATTTATCAAATAAATAAATATTTCTTAAATTTGACCACAGAAATCAGAGCAAAATCGGCGGAATATTAATTCGTGATTCTTTTCTATCTCGCACAGTTGTCACAACTTACAACTAAAATAGAATTCGTTGAATATTCTATTTTGTTCTTGCAAGTTTTAATGAGTTTGCTCATTTTGTAAAGAAAAACTGACAAAAATTTAAAATACTTTGGATGAATTAGATTATTTACCAGTCTTGGTTCAAAAGGTTTTGTGCTCTATGTTTTAATTCTTTTCATAAAATTGAATTCTCCCAATTACAGGTTTAAACCAAGGACTTTTGAGGAAAGATGGTCGAAATATACACACACCGTCTAGAAAATGAACATAGGTCTTTAACAACATTGGACATAAAATAACAAATTTTGACCAAGCCCCCCCCCCAAAAAAAAATTGAATGCTTTATTCTTTTATATCATGTGTCCCAAATATTTAGAAATTACCTGTATTACAATGCAAAAAGGCTCAAAATAAATAAAATATCGTAATTTAAATTCTGTAAAAATAAAGGGCCACGGTAGCTCAGTTAGAAGCGCAACTGGAGGGTTGCGAGTTCGAAACTCGGTCCAGCCAAAGACCATCGTGTATACGGGGGCTGGTGCACGTTAAATCTGTCATGGCCTCAAATGTGCTCTCTTTGGCGTGGTGTGGAAGTTTGGAGAATGGGGTGCCAGCTCAGGTATTGGGGATTGATCCCCAACCGTCGTCAATAGCCCGCTGTGTTGCACCAGTGAGACGTTAACTAACTACTTACCTACATCTGCAAAAAAAATGCTTGGAAAATAATTGCTTTTACAACTGTACTTGTAAATCAATCCGAGTAATCTCAATGCTAAATTTACATCCCATCTTGAAAACTGCCAAATTAAGGATGATTAAATATGGGTATTCAGCTGTTTTTGCGTGAAACGTTCCTAAACATGTATGTAAAGAATTTATATTTTAATTGTATTTTATAAGCTAATATATGCTAAATAAATTTTTGAAAATTTTGAAATTGAATTGAATAAATTGTATGTGATATTCTTGTACAAACACACAAAACAAAAAAAATATATAAAACGGGAAAACGGACAGACTGACGCAATGAAGTTCAATCACTAAATGGCTGTCAGTACTCACAGTATGAGAATTTCATGAAAATAATATTGGACAGTGCAGGTACCACACATACTGAAAATACCATACCCAGAAACCACTGAATTTGCATCAGAATGATCCCAAACGGATAAATAGCTTGATAACTTGAAAACGGACGGAACTATTAAATGAACAAACACTCTATTTTTATTTATATTGTCGTAAAGCATCGATCTTCTAATGACATCATAGAAGAATCGAATAAATTCATAATCATTGGAAGGTAGATGATGTAAAGTGATGCGGACCAACTTTATACAAAGTTTTTCAAGAAGTCATAAGATTTAACCTGTGTATCGTTTTATTTGTCTGGATATGCAATTAAAATATAAATGCATTGAATTACACAAATAAAAATCAGTACTGCAAAGATTCAGTACATATAAATATAGTGTGAGAATTAAAAGCAATTTCACTAACGCGCTTCTATTTCTTGGTGAAAATAGCGCTAGATATCTCTCGTGATAACCCGTGTGTTTTATGATTGTAAACAAAATTTTAAACTCCAACTTCGATATCAATGCGGTTTTAGATTCTTTGAATATCCTAAAAAGAAGGAAACAAATCATCATCCCAAGTTAGTTGAAGCACCTTTCCCAATTTCGTAAGATTTTGATGTCTCACTACTCTTCGAAACCGTAATTGGTTTGAAATGGAACAGGAAGACAGGACACTAATACGAACATCCAAATCCAGAAAAAGTGGATTGAGTTTTCCTGTAGCAAGGATTCGTGTCTTGCTGAAGGTGAAAAAATTTGCCAACAGGATAAGTGATTCCAGTGCTGTGTTTCTCACTGCCGTGCTCCAGTACCTAGCAGCCGAAGTTCTCGAATTGTCCCTCAATGCAGCCCGAACTGTAAGCCGATCGAATCGAATTCAGCCCCAACACATAAACCTAGCTCTGAAGAACGACAACGAATTTTTACATTTGTTTCGGAGAGCTGTATTCCCTCATAGCTTCCACGTCAGTCTGATGTCCTGGTGCTGCAGGGAGAATCAGAATCAATCTCTCAAACCACAGCTAAAGAATGAAAAGCAATCGACCAGCCAAAAACAATCAGAATCAATCTCTATACAGCAAAAAACTAAAAACTTATCCAAGCGCAAGCGTCAAACGAAAACCAAGTGACGGAATAAGAAACGAACAGTGCACAATCGTTTTAGAGTATCTGAAACTTTAGGACATATTTATTAAAACTCAATATATTGCTTTTTGAGCTTCTGGCCTCTTTCTTCTGTCTTTCTGAGACGAAATATTTGCTGAGTTAGAAATTATTTAATTAGTTCATGTGTAAAGACACTAAGTTTTCAGAAATGACTGCATTCTTATTTATTTTTAATTTCTGTACTCTTATGTTCTACTAAAGAAATGAAATGCATCATCTTTCAAATCTGGCAATCAAGAAAAAGGTATGAAATGTACTTCAATATTTCTCAAGATATAATAACATGCTGTCGTACTTGGAAATTCTTTTGTGCTTGAACAAACGTAAGACTGAAGTTCAATTAAGCAAGTCTTATGGCAGTCAAACATTGGAAAATAGGTTGCTATGCACATGTCACTTATGTATGTCAAACTAACGTGTGTCGCTTGTCACCCTGATTGCCTGAAGTGACAAGAGTATATGCATTCCCAAACTAAAGTACTACATCGGATCAGTTTCTAACTTTTAACATTTTTATGTCAATAGCTGCAAAATAAATTAATCCCTTAATTGGTGCTGGTAAGATTTACGAATTTAGTCTGGAGAACATTTTAGTAAAGTTGTACATAAATAATAAATACAATATAAAATAGTTACAACTACATTTTTTCTAGTTTCTTTTCTGCGTTTTTTTGTTTTCGTAAATAGTCCTTTAGTGCTCATCGACCCGATATTTCAAGACACATGTGTAGTGTTGTCGCAGTTCCCTAGTGTGCCGATGCACCCTGGTTGACACGAATAAAGAAATTCCATCTCAGATCACTTGACCCAACAAATCCACACGAACAGCTAAAGTTACTCCTTGAACATTAATCCTGTATCTGATTAGGGATCTATAGGAAATTTCGCGTAGAAAGAATTTTTTTCAAAAATGCTTAGTAGGTACCTCAGTAAGCACCTTTAACAAAGTGTAGCAAGAATAGCGTGTACGTAGATCTAATAGTAACGTTATAAGACCTATTTTGATGAAAAATCTAGTTTGATAAGCTCCAAATGCTCCATATGATGTTATTGTTAGATTGTGAAATTGTAGGGAAATCTACTACAATGTTTTTTGAATTAACTTTTGGGATGCTGCTATAAGCGGTTCCTTTTTCACCATTTTTTCAGCAATTTTATCATTGGATGTTTAGTTCCTCTCTAAAGATTAGAGACTTTCTAACTGTATCGATGTCTTTTTTAATGATTATTTTGGGGACTCCTTGACAAGTAACTTCATTTACGTAAATTTCAAATAGTAACCGTAAAAGAAATTTTCATGAGTATACCTTGGGCCGAATTGCCCATTTGCCATATGTAGCTAATTCAAAACTTGCCACCCATACACAACTCCATATTCATCTGCTAGATTGTTTATGTTGGGACTTCTGCTTTAAACTTCATCGTAATGAACGCGATACATTTTTACTTACATTTTAAATTATTATTTAGTATTTATTTTTCGCTGCAAAAAATCTGAAATTTAGCCAATCTTTAAATTGCCCCTCTGGTGTACTAATACTTTTTGAGTATACGGCATTGGGCATGTGTTTTCCCGAGTGTGATTTAAAGGGTAGTAGGAAGGTGAATTTATGTCGCACTGGAGCACACACGGTACATTGGATCGGGCTCTGTGGTCAATCCGGAAAGGAAGGATTCGAGGACAACACCTCGTAATTTTGAATCACGGTCAAATGACGAGGTCAACTCTTGATTCGTCACCCCACTCTCCAAACTTCCACACCATGCCAACGTAAAGACATTTGAGGCCACTATGTGATTTGAAGGGAATTTTGTTTTGATGCCTGCAGGTTACAATTGATGCACACAGTGAGTTACGCTAACAGACTATCAAATTTGCTACATTGTATTATGATAATTCATCAACCTCTCGATATATCGTGCCTCAATATACAGGTGGTCAGAATAGCGACTGCACAGTAATCATACCAAGCAATTTCTTGTCGAAAATCAATCCGAAAAGTGTGGTCCAATTTTTGATTGACTTAGCATTCCGAAGACATTCGAGTCGTAAGTTTTATGACATCGCTTCCTGTGCAAATAAACAAAACAGAAATAACTCGTATAGAAAGAAGTTATTTTTTTACCTGTAGTCATAACTATTTTTTAATTCTTGCTTTAAACGAGCTCCTCCTAGTGGGGAACAAGCACTTCCTCTTCGAAGAATATACCTTTGCACTTGTTGCAGCATGCTGTCTTATAATTGCGGTGGTTGCGGGCAATGTGACCACTAGGTCTTTCAGGGAGCTTAGTGACAATCTGTAAACAAGAACTTTGAGATGCCCCATAAGAAGTCTACAGGATTCAGATCGAGTGATCTAGCTGGCAATGGGACTGAACCACCACGATCAATTCATCAACCTGGATATTCCCCATCCAACCACTGGAGAACATTCAACGAACAATGCCTCTGCGCTCGACCGTACTGAAACTATACACGACGAATAAGATCCAAAGGTTTCCCATCTAATAAATTTGAGAGGACACAAAGCCAGGTAGTTTTCAGTTGTCAGACGTTCGGGAAGAAGACCGTCTCACAAGAATTTTGAGCACAATACCGCACCAAATATTAATACCCCAACGAATTTGGATGAGGGTGGAAGTGAAAGATGGGGATTTTTCGATGTCCAAACATAACTTTTAAGGACATCCTCATGTGTAAATGTTACGTCATTACTCCACAAGATCCAGTGGATGAAAGTATTATCAGAGACATGTTGCTGACTAGAATCACCCGCAATTCTCCAGTCTCTGCTGGCAATCCTGTTGAAGATCTTGCACCCGTGTGAAGTGATAAAGATATAGGTCCTCGTCCTGCAGAATGGATAACACGATACCATGATGCACATTCAATTGTCACGCATTTGAACGGCTACTGGTCTTTGGGTCCACCCGTATCAATGCTAGTACGACATACTCGACTGCAAGTGTTCTCACTTAATATGCATTTCCACTGTCTGTTCTTTGTCTACCTCAAGAGCTGCTCCAGACAGAAAGTGTCTTGTTGCCTTAGAAACGAGACTGCCCATTTTCTATAGAGGATTCTTTAAGCACTTGAGTTTGTCACATTGGCACATTTAACGACAATTGTCTGTCCGGGGTTTTGAGATAAGAGGATACACGATTGCAAGAGGTTACATTCACAATGTCGCTCAAACTTCATTCGACTCACCCCTCTAAAAATATATACTAGACCTTTGTTTCTGGAGTTCTAATAAATTGACAAAACCTTTCACAGTTGCACGACACTGCCTGTTTCGAGTATTCGACGGTCAAGACGCCGCTTGACTGCATGTTTGGGTATTGTTGCCTTTACACCATTTCTGTATCCAACGCTGAGTCATGATACTCCCAAACAGGAGGTACATGTCGCAGTAATCTTGCACACTATACGACTAATTTTGACAACAAAAGCAATAGAAAAAGTATTACTTAGAGATGTGAAATGAAATCGCTTAAAAAACGGAGTATGAGCTATACTGAAGGCGTGGAATTTCTCTTCTATCTCCGCTCTTTTATACATGGTATCACACATGCGTACTTACAACTAATAGTTTAACCCACATATTAGGATTTGCATAAACATGGATTACTTTATTTTCGTACGTGAACCTAGATTTACTCTCATGTACCGGCAACCCCATTAATGTCAAAAAGATACTTTGGTGTTTTTACGCTGAAATTTCGGATAGGGAATATCCAGGTTGATCAATTGGCCTTGGTGGTCCAGTCACATGGCCCGCTAGATCACTTGATTTGAATCCTATTGATTACCGACGGCCATTGGAATCTCTGGAAGACCAAGTAGTCACGTTGCCCGTGGCCATCACAACAATAACAGCACATGCTGCAAACGTATAGTGACATATAGTCTAATAACGATATAGCATTTTGTTTACCATAACCTTTTAGTCATGAGTCTCTAACCAAATTGCCTACTTTCATGTGAAATTTCGACTCAGTTAATGAATAATTTTTTCAATTATGTCGAATTTACTGTCGCGTGCTTAACTTTTGGAAAGCAGTGTATATCCTGGTTGTTATTTATACATATTTTATTCGAATATTAATTCCTAATTAATGTTACATACTAGAGATTATTTTAAACAAGAAACACTGCGTATTTTGCTTGGGTTCATAATAAAAATATGATCATGCTTGGGAGATTATTTTGGAGAACATGAATAAAAGTCCGAACTTTATATACTCATGGATGGACTTGCAATTTTTGTATCCGAGGTTAAAGTGTGGTATAGATTTGAAATTTAGCGACAAAGTTGAATACCTTTAATAATAGTTAATAAGCTTGAGCGCAATTTGATATGAAGATGGTACCTTTTAAAAATGTTATGGATAAGGATTTATAGAAGTCATTATTCTCTATTGAATTTGCTCTACTATGAATGATGTACGATTGTTTTTTTTTGGTGCAACGGTGCATATTTGGTCAAACTGCGCCAAATGAATTAAGAAAACGGACATACACACAAGGAAAGCTTTACTGACACAGTAGAGAGAAATACACCCAGGGAGAAATCGAATCCTCGCCACCAATAACTCGTAAGTTAGTAGCGCAGTGGGCAAACTCTCTGAGACACCCCGAATGATGCATGAATAAAGAAGATATACGAACAATAAAAGGGGTGGTTGGATTTTATTTCGACGTAGTACATTGAAAGTAACGTTTGATTAGTGTAATAAAGTTTAAATAGTGTATGAACACAATTTAACAATTGCATTTCAGCCGTAGTTTGTTGATATATTGATAAAATTTTTCGGATTTTTCAATGGGAACTTTTGTTTCCATTGAACGTTTTGTATCCAAAAAAATGAGAAGTATTTATTGATATAAATAGGAAACATTTTACAAATGTAACAAACTTTATTTACAGATGAGTTACAAAACGTTCATTGAATAAAAATATTTTTTACTGAATTACAATTTCTTAACCCAACTGGCAACATAAAAACTTTAATAATAACATTTGGCATGGAAACAAAATTAACAGACGGGTGTCATTGTATTCTTCGTCGATACCATATTGAACAATTCAACTTGAGGAAGTGCTTTTTCATATTCGCTAACTTACCATTTCATCGAACAAGATACTTTCTGTGGCATATCGCCGAATTTGTAGTCGGCTTACAAGTCCGGAAATGGAAGTGGAAAAGTTTCGAATATGCACATTTTATGTTGATATATCGAATACAAATTTTGGTTTACCATAATTTATTTTATAAAATCTTTATTTCTGGATGTTGTAAAGCGATGGACATGACATATTAGTTAAGTCTGGAAATTACCCGTATAAAAACCAAATACATGCTCCGTAAAACCTTCAATATGCCACATTCGCGTTTTTTTCATTGCAATTTTTTTATTTCGAATTTGTATACCAAGGAGAGTATTGAATGCAGCACATTCGCACAGCTTTAACACAAAGAGACTGAGAAAGTAATAAAATAGCAAAGTGATGTCGGTAACGAAGTACTCTTCTGTTAAGTAGCAATAACCGGTTGATAAATAGCAATGAGTCCCAAGAAGAATCCAAAAGACCGCACGGAGACATTGCTAACATTTTGAGGTGAAAACGCCTTTAAAATCGGAACATCAATGAGGGTATGCATGAAAAGTCGATCGTTACAATTGTTTTGTCTTAAGATTTCAGAACTAGAAGAAATATTCAGAAGATAAATATAGAGTCGTGTAGATAAAGGATGTCTGTAACTGACTTGACCTTCGGACCGAGTGCAAAGGCACACTGAGAGGGTAGGGTGTCCGAAATTTGTCGAAATTCTACGGTGCTGGGCGAGCTTTGGGCCAGTGTAACTTTGGAATGCGTGGAGTGAAGACTGCGTAGTGGTGCCATTCGAAAGCAACCGAACTACGCTATAATTAATATTGGACAACAACAATCTCTCAACAACAATTAATATCAAACTGCACTTCGATCTTCCAAACTGTAAATTAATTGTTGAATATTCACAATAAACAATCGTTCAAACTTCCTCTGTCTGCTTCATTGATTCCACAATCCAATATCATGCCCGATATTGGAGTCACTTCAAAAGTACCGTTTGTGTCCTCGACACAACCTACAATTTTTTTTGTCATTGCGCCGACTATCAATTCTCAATTAAAACGGTTGTTTGATCCCTGAAAAGCTGCTATTTTTACATTCGATAGTTTAACATGGTATCGACGATATGTAACAAGACTGAAAAAAATATTTGATTTTCTCATAAGAATCATGTCCTAAATTTTTACAACATACTTGATGAATTACTTAACTTTACAATGATTCTGTATAAAATCGATCTGCAGTTCTGAAGATAGAATTAAACAAGTAAATGGCACATTGAAAAAGAAGTTCAACAAGGAGGATCTCTATATAACTTTAACAGATAACTTTATATTAGTTGACTGCAAAACTTTTTAAGCTCCCTTCGGCATTTCTCATAGCAAAATGTAAAGAAAAAAGCTTCATTCTCTGAGCGTAGCGAGATTACCGAGTAGTGTAGTGTTGTTACCCTATAACACAATTAGTTAATAAATAACCACATCTTTCTAAAATAATCCATGGATTTTTTCAACCTTTAGAAAGATACTATTGATCCTTTCCTTAGAATAGAATCTTTGTTTGGAACGATTCTATTGGCTGTTTTATTTCCTTTAGTTAGTTGTTTTGTATTCGTCCTTTACTTGGAATAGAATCCTTTGAAACGATTCTTTTGATCCATTTTGTAGAATAGAATCCATTGGAAAGATTCTATTGGTCCTCTCCTTAGATGATAATCCTTTGGGAAGATTCAATTGGCTAAGAAGGTTAAAATTGGTTAGAAGTCATGCAGGGAAGACTAGGTTGCATTACGGAATTATGTTTGTGAACCCTTTAGAGGGTTAATTACCACTGCGCTTTATGAACAGCGTACTACTGTACCACAAGTAGACATGCATCACAGAAAATATCCTTCTGACGAGGATGGATCATCTTGGAGACGATGATTCTAGGTAATACTGAAATTATTCATAAGAAACTTTATAAACGTATACCAACTACAATTTTATTTCTCACATTTTAATAATAATGATATTTTAGATTCATCATCTGAAAGCCGCGTATTTTAGATTAGCGACAGGCATCTAAGAATGTTCTGTGAAGTAAAATTGTTTTTTGTATACTAAAATTTGAAATAAAACAGGATATGGTTTTATTTTTGTATGATTATTATAGATGGATAAAACGAAAGTATCAAGATTGTGCAGTTTAAGCTTTTACTAATTGATTTTTCTTAGCTTTGGATGAAAGAAAATTCATATAACGTAAATTATTGCATTGCTTAGCTTTTAAATACTGTTATATTTTGGTCGTCATAATAAATTATCTAAAGTTATAAGTACTTACATATTTTTTAAAAAGAGTACATTTTATATATTGGTCACATTTAATTTAATGAACTGATCAATGTTTTAACGATACCCCTTTTTTAATTTTGCATCTTTGAGCTGAAATAAAAAAAGTATCACACCTGTGTATCTGAAAGCTAAATTTGATTATAATAAGGTTTAGACTCCTGAATGATAGCTACTTTTCATTTTATATTTAGGATATATCTTTACTTTACAGGGTACTTTTAATTTAAATTAAATTAAAATATTGAATAATTTTTAAGTGAAAAAATTCAAGAATGGATTATAAAAATCTAAATGAAGTCTGAAAGAAGTTTACACGATTATGAATTATTCAATAAGAAAATACTTCTGTTTAAATGGCTATGATTACCAATGATTGTTTCGTAATTGTTTTCACACGTCAAAACTAAACGCATAACATAACCCATACATTACAGTGACAACATTAAGGCATCAAAAGCTTTGGTAAAATATAGGTTGTTGTCACGCTTTAGGTAATAACACTTCAGCCTGCCGAAACAGTAACAGCTGGAATTGATATTTTTGCCTTTTTCATCAGCTCGCGATCTTTTTTATCACTCATATTCAATTTCCACCGAAATATGTCGTTGAAAATCAATCTCATTCTTTTGTATTGGATCGCATAATTCATCATAAAGCGCATCAGACTGTAACATATTTTGTCCACGATACTCATGGACTCAGGACAAGGTAGGTCAACTAGTTCATGAATATATGTCGCTATAGAAGGCCACGTCAAAAAATTATCTATCATGTGTAATGCGGCAACAACATTCTTCGCCATGCTTACAGAACTGAAATCAGCAACTGTCATGCGAACTTTGTATTCCTTTTGGAGCATTGTTTGACAAGCAGCAATAACTTTAGAGGGATCCCCATGGCACAGATTATATTCGTCTTTTATTCCTAGAAAGTAACCGATCGTTCTCCAGAAGTGAATAAGTGCTTCGAAGTCTTCGTCAGAACAGCCATGGAGTCCCATGCGGGATTTAAACAGCACCATGGGACCAACGAAAGCCCACTGTGTGACCGCCATATCCCATTGAGAAACATATACCACACCATCATTCAGAGCAGCCATTTTCTTGCCAGCTCTGGCGTGCATGAAACGCACTGTTCCCAAAGATCTGTGAGCAGGGTCTTTTGGGTCCCAAACATCTCCTTCGTACCATTTCTGGATATGCCGAATCGTTGCTAAGTATCGATGGAAAAGTGTGTTCTTTGTTTCGGATTCTCCTGTGGACTGCAGGGTTTTGATGTTCTTTGTGAAGTAGAAAGACAGCAGGAGGCCGCATAAGTGGCTGAAGTTTACACTGAAAAATACAAAATCGAATGGGTAAATCGAAACACAAATGATTGATGAATGCGTTCAAGCTATTAATTCAAAGGGGATTAAAGACAAAAATATGTTTCGATGTTAAAGAATTCCCTTCTCCGTTTTTAACAGTTAGGTTATCTGATAATTAACTTTGAAGTGATCAGAGATAATAACTAAACCATATTTACACATTGTTTAATTGAACGTCGTTATGTACTTACTGAGTAAATCACATTGAGTTATAAGAATTAATGAACATTAAATAACTGTGGTCGGTTGGGTTTTATGGAACAAGGATTTTATTTGGTCAAACACAAGTTAGATAATCTCAAGTAATATTGAATAACGGGAATCTCACTAGGATATAAACATAATTGGATACTCTACATAAGTGAGAGAGAAAGCAAAAGATTACCTAATTTCATATTAATTGAGTACGTAATTTGATTACTAAATAATTTTGATCTCATGACGTGCTTTTTAGTCGTTAGGTGATGAACACATGTAAGAAAGCTTCATTCGTAAAGAGAGAAGATATACATAGAATAAATATGTGGAACAACCTGCAATAAATAGCAACAGTTTGTGTATAACAATCTCAACAAGCCACATTATAAACTAACAAAATGGATATTAGCCAACAGTTTCATGCATAAAAGACCGTAGTATAGAGCGGCTCCGCCAGAATGCAGTTGTCACGTAGTTTTGAACTAGTCTATTAGTTAAATTAGGGGATTGGTGGTAACATATACAAATCCCTTCTACAACCGGCGCCTTTAGTGCGAATTCTGGTTCTAAGTTTATCGTTCGATGCAGAAAGCGATAGCAATGATAACGAGCTGGCAGGGGGAAAACTAACCCTGGCCATAGCCATTCATACTTTTGGTATGGCAGCTCTTCTAACGCGCTATCACACCTATTCAAGAATCGACTGACCTTCTCGCGGGAGTAGCATTATATCCGAGCCCCACAGGAGCAAAGGACTCAAACTTCTTGCTCTCCAATGTGTTTATGGTAGGCACCCTTTAAAATTACGAAGGATTAATCAAAAAATATACAGGTAATATAGGTATTTAGGGGAACTTGAGAGAGAGACTTGTCATATTAGATCCTACTGCAGCGATGTCGGGAGAGAGGGGATCTTAAGGACCCGAACTCCTTCCAGTGTCATTTTTAAGATTGGGGAAAGGGTTCCTAAACCACGAGGGATAAATGTAGCAAAAAACACAGGTAATAAATTTGCAGGTTGGCTTATTAGTCATATTGCCGCTGTCAGGAGACAAGGATGCCAAATCCCAGGGGCTCGAATCCTTTACTCCCCTTTAGGTTGAGAGCCTCCCCAATCATATAGGATAAATATGTCAAATATACTGTGATAATATAGGTAATGATTTATATAAAGAAATTATTCAAAAGACAAATTATATTTGCATTTATTATTGCTCTATAATAACATCAAATCAAAGATCCGATTGCATTAATGTACAAACCAGTAAAAGTATCCTTTTCAAATACACCACTACTTATACGAAATTTGCATAGCTAATAAGTTTATTTGAAGACATGGTATATGAAAATCTCCAATGTACACTGCTGGCCACCGTAAATGCAACACCCTGAAGGAAGCATGCAAATAATATGAAATTTACAACATGCATTAGCGGAGGTGAGATATGCAAATGATTAGAATTTCAGCGCAGACGCACATCACGCGCGCCTGTGGCGCCACTTCAAAGCGCTATTTAAGGCTTGGAGATTTCGACGATTTCAAGTACTGCAATTGTGTTTTTCTTGTGGTTTTTTCAAAAAAAACGATCAATTATGCCTCGTAGAAAACAGCGATCATCTTTTGATCAAGTATCCGAGTTCGACAGAGGAAGGATAGTGGCCTACCGAGATTGTGGATTATCTTTCAGGGAAATCGGTAGTCGTGTTGGACGAAACCAAACAACTGTAATGCGGATATGTGATCGTTGGATGCAGGAGGGTACGACGGACCGACGTGTTCGATCGCATCCACCTCAGTGCACCACTTCACGTGATGACAGGCATATTGTGCGTATGGCAGTGACGGATCGCTTAGCCACATCACGAACCATAGCACAGCACATTCAGTCTGTACCGCATCATCCAGTGTCTGCGCGTACCATTCGACGCCGATTACAGCAGAGTGGTCTGTCCGCAAGACGTCCATTGCTTCGTCTACCCTTGACGCAGAACCACAGACGTTTCCGCCGCCAATGGTGCGATGAAAGAAGGATGTGGACGGCAGAATGGAATGAAATTGTCTTTACTGACGAGTCACGCTTCTGTCTGCAACACCACGATGGTCGGATTCTAGTCTGGAGACACCGTGGAGAGAGGATGCTGAACAGCTGCGTTATGCACCGCCACACTGGTCCTGCACCGGGTATTATGGTATCACTCTCGCACTCCTCTAGTACGCATTGCCGGTACTTTAAACAGCCAGCGCTACATCTCCGAGGTGTTGGAGCCAGTTGTCCTTCCTTACCTTCAGGGCTTGCCCACAGCCATATTTCAACAGGATAATGCGCGACCACACGTGGCACGCATTGTCCAAGGGTTCTTAGCCAATCGCCAGATTGAATTGCTTCCCTGGCCAGCTCGCTCTCCGGATCTTTCGCCGATAGAAAACATGTGGTCCATGGTTGCTCAACGATTGACCCAGAATACATCCCCAGCTGCCACACCAGATCAACTTTGGCAACGTGTGGAAGCTGCTTGGTCTGCTGTACCCCAAGAACACATCCAAAGTCTCTTTCAATCAATGCCGAGGCGTGTGGCAGCGGTGATCTCCAACAATGGCGGCTACTCTGGCTACTGATTTTGGCAGGAACCACACTTCACAGAAGTCTATAAATTTAATCATTTGATACTTGGTCAACATGTTATCTACAAAATAAATTTTGTTGTGATATCTCTTGTCTTTCTTGGTGTTGCAATTTGGGTGGCCAGCAGTGTACAAGAAAAGGTTCATAAATATTGCGCAAAATAAA
Organism: Meta bourneti; assembly: GCA_933210815.1. Taxonomy (NCBI): domain Eukaryota; kingdom Metazoa; phylum Arthropoda; class Arachnida; order Araneae; family Tetragnathidae; genus Meta; species Meta bourneti. The sequence continues at coordinate 70,221,153 of OW119929.1, read as the reverse complement.
GATATTGTTTATGGTAATAGTACAGTAATTTTTAATTGAATTAAAGATGCAGATTTAGACTGTTCTGGTTTCCTTATGCTTCGTTTGTTTATCTATCTATATTACCTCACGCCACAGGGGCCGAGCGGCTAAAGACGGCGTTCTCACAAAACTGGTAGACCGAAAGAGCTAAGTTACGAGTTGGAGTCTCGTTCCCGAATGCCCTCTCTACGAAGGCATGACCCACAGAGTTCACGGTGGGTGAAATGTGGCAGCACCTCCCAACATGGGTGTACTTCTTTGGGGGTAATTCCATCAATCCATTGTTTCTCAAAGTGGGGCTATCGCTTCCCTATGGGCAAGGAATCTGGAGGCGTCAATAAAGAAATGGGGGGGGGGGGGGTGGAGGGCGGTGTGGAGCAAGAGTGGGCAATAAGCTTCAAAAGAAAAAATTGTTGCCTAAAAGTGTTTTAAGCAAGTATTGACCTTGATCCTCTTGACAGCGGTGTATTTATTACCGCAAGAATTTATTGTAAAATGAAAGTTACGATCTAAAAATCAGACGACAGGTTGTAACAAGCGACTGTTAGTATGTATGTAATTGCACTCACTTCCGACTTTCTAGCGCTGTAAAAATACTTTTAGCTAAAAAGTGGAACCGACTGCAAACAGTTAACCGTGGAGATTTAAGGATGCTGCTGACGAAAATAGAGCCTTGTGTAGATAGATTGGTAGCACATCAAGCTCATCCTGCGCGTTGGAGATTACTTTTAATTTAAATAATTTTATTGATATTTAAAGACTAATAATAGTGAGCAATTTATATGTTTATGGGACAATTAATTTTGTTATTTTATTTTAATACATTGTTTCATAATTTCAGTTCCAAGTTGTTTTGTTTCCAAACTTGCTTTTCGAATCACCGAGATACATAAATATTTTGGTGAAATTAAAAAATTATAGGACAGTTATACTTGGCAATTTATTAGAGAGTATTCTAGAGAATACAGGAGAAAAATTGCCTTTGAAAAGCCAATTGTTGTTGACGTTGAGATAAAAATTTTGGGAAACTATGCATTAACTTTTTCAAACTCGAGACAAACCTTCTTAAAAATATTATCTCACCTGCTACTTAACCCTTTCGCCCCGACTTTTGCATGATTAAAATTTAACTATGAAAAGTAGTTTAATTTAGTAGTTTAGTAGTTTTTGCTCTTTTTGACGGACGACCGTACTTTCGCGTTCTTTTTGTGTTTGCTTTCTCTCTTCCAACATTTATTAGTTGCTCAGTTAAGAGGACCATGAATGATAATAGTGGTTCTGTTTTATGTTCCACATCACACTTAGTAATCCATGCATTCACAACAGAAATCATAACTAATTTTCAAAAAATCTTTTTCCACCACTTGTCTGATTTTCTGCCATGACCATAAAAAGTAGGCATTTCATCACAGCGGTCAACTACATTCATATACATATTGTAGTGGGAAATGGCTTCTGGGCAACTAACGTCTATTTTGTACCATCTTTTTGTTTCCGAACCAAGGTCACTAATTCATCAGAATGAATGGGCGTGCTCAAAAACGTAAGTCCGCCATTTGCAATCTGAAAGTATTGCCAGGTTTCTTTAGTCATATTTTTATTCCCTAATTCTTTAAGAACACTGAAAACGTAAAAACCCATTCAAAAGTGGGATTTATTCACCAATAGGGAATGAAATCTAATCTCTGGGACGTATATGCCCATTAGGCCCGAAAGGGCAGAAGAAATGATAAAAAAGTGTTTTATGTTTTGAAAATAAAAATAAAAGTTTTTAAAGTTGGAGCTCAGTTTTCGCTGTTCTCTTATGCACTTTACAATTAAGATGCTTAAATAGCTTTTCCACTACTTCAAGTCAACATTAAGATAAACGCCTTGCTTGTTAATTACATTCGTTCATAATCCGTAACCCCGCCACCTGCAAATTTGTACCGCGCTCTCTAATCGGGACCTCTGCGGCCGATACTGGAAGTCGAAAGGCTAGAGAACGGACGGACAGCTAATTTTCCTCTTTCCTGTCTTACGTTTTTTTCAATTTTTTCTTCGTACTTTTGTTGCTGACTTGCATTTCGTATTTTGTTTTCCTGCCTGCCATTGGAATCCCCTTAACCATAATTTCATTCAACAGCCGAGAGTTGTTGAATTTCACTAGAATATGGGAATGAGATATTCTTACAGCCAAGTGATCCTAGTGGATACATAGTCACGTGTCTCCGTGTTGAAAAACACATAATCACAGCCACTTCTTGTTTGATGGGAGGCAGGTGCATCGAAATTTCCGTTAAAAGAAAGTCGCGGGGAAGCTCAAACACTGGTAGCCGGTTCGACGATTTCGTCGTTTCCCCCTTTTTTCTTAAATGACGGCTTGACTAGTCAAGCGACAATACAATTGCCATTAATAATCCCTTCATTTACCAACATTTTAACGTTTATATTTATAGCAGTGTGCCAAAGAAAGGATAGAAACGTTCTTCAATAATTTCCTTCAAAGTAGATTCTCTGAAAGTTTTTCGGAAAACTTCAACTGTTATACATGTAATGTTCAATTATTGATCGCTAAACACTATTCGATAAGCCAAACTTCTTCAAATGTATTTGGTTCAAGACTCCCTTTACCTAAATGCAAATCTGTATAAAAATTGCATTTGAATAAATTGAATTTTAATTACCTAATTACCTGCATTTCAATAAATCTGAATTCAATTTCTTATGATTTTCTTTTTATGAAATTTTTTTTGCTGATTTAAGATTTTATTTCTTTCTAAAATCGAAACGTATCATCCCACCATTAGCTCAAACCATCTTCAGATTTTCAAGGCTGGTGTCTCAACCTTTATTCACTTCGGATTAGCTCAACAGTGGCCTTAACCAACGACATGAAGTATTCTCATCAGCAAAGGATTTAAGTAAATTCAATTTTATTCTAAGGAACACTTAAGTAGTATCATCTCACGGAACACAGTGGTTATCAGAACACAGTCAGATTTTCTGTTACCCCAGAGCAAAGTAGCGGCTCCTAACTGAGCCGTGATACTCAGTTTACAGATATATTTTACTATTTATAAATTTTATTCCATGGAACACTTAATATCATCTCGCGGAACACAGAACGCAGTCGAATCTCACAGTCGCACATCTCGTGGAAGCAGAACTCAATCGAACTTTTGAGTCTATCCCACAGGAAGGGGGCTTCGATAGCCTGGTTGGAAGAGTAACGGATTAGCAACCGGAGGGTTGCAAATTCGAATACAAATAAAGACCATCGTGTACAAAGGGGGCTAGTGCACGTTAAATCTGTCGTGATCTCAAATGTCCTAACGTTGGCGTGGTGTAGAAGTTTGAAGAGTGGGTGCCAACTCAGGTGTGACATCATCTGACCATGGTTCAAAATTAAGTGATGTTGTCGTCGGATCTTTGCCTTCAGGAATTGATTCCGGCTAATGGGGGGTCTAATGTTTTTATGCTAATGGTGAAAAGCACTTTTAACACAACGTAGGAAAAAAATTTGAACTCACATTTAGAATAAATGTTCAAAATGTCCGGTCCTTTCTTGGAGGCAAAGCTGAAGTCGTTTGCGCATATTTTTAGAAATGCGTTTCAAGATGCTGGGAATGACTTGTTGCATCCTTTGAGTAATGGCAATTTTCAGATAATCTATTGTTTGGGGATTATCTTCATAAACTTTGTTCTTTAAATACCCCCACAGAAAAAGTCAGGGATGCTCAGATCAGGGGAACGAGGTGGCCAAAGATTTTTTGAGATGAGTCGATCGACAAAAAAATCTTGAAGCATGTCCATGGTTTCATAACTTGTATGAAAGGTTGCACCGTCTTGTTGGAACCAAGAATCTCGTTCATTCACTTCTAATAATGCAACAAATTGTTGGATAAATTCTCTGTATACAGTGCCATCAACAGTTGACTCGAAAAACAGAGGCCCAACAATCCTTTTGCGTGATATGGCACACCAAACGCCAATTTTTTGAGAATGTAAAGGTTTTTGCATTAATGAATGGGGATTTGTCGCCCAAATGAGGGAGTTTTGCGCGTTCTCATAACCACTTAAATGAAACCATGCCTCATCGGAGAAAAATGTTTTGTTCAAAATGTTGATGTTGTTGCGAATAAATCTCCGGAACCATCGGCAATAATAAAGCCGCTTCTCATTGTCCGGTGGCTTTAGATCCTGTAACATTTTTACACGATAAGCACGAAAATGCAAAACTTTTAAAGCCTTATGTGTCGATCCACGAATGTGCCCATTTTTTGCGACAAACGCCTCACGGATTGATGAGGAGATTGCAATATCCCTCGTTGAGTTTCTTGTACAAAGTCTGGTGCAACGACTTTCGGTCTTCCACTCGTGTGTTTGTCTTCTCCTGTGTTTGTCTATCTCACGAAATCGCCGAACGAGTTGATATAGCGTATCTTTACTCGGTATTGCATCATCTGGATATTTATGTCGCCAAAATTCTTTACATCTTTCATATGTAATTCACACGTAATTTGAGATGTATTCGCTTCCATTACAGCTTTCCGCTCATCATTCTCCACCTTGCTCTCAGTTCGCCCACGTGGTTCATTTTGAAGATCAAAATCGCCAGATCGAAACTTCTGAAACCATCTACGTACTGTGCGCTCATTAGCCACATCCTTGCCAAATACTTCACCGATATTTCGAGTTGATAACGCGAATTTTTGACTTATCCATGGTTTACAAGATTTAATCTGCAAAAGGCAATTTGACAGATAATGACAAACCAAAACGTGCGTCTGAAAGGCTGATGACGTACCTTCACAATAAAAAAAAAAAAAAACCAAAAAAATTTCAAATTTAAATATCAGAGATATAGGGTATCAAACTTGGTACTTGAGGTAATCGGACATTTTATACTTAATGTCCTAATAGATAAGATGCTTTTTTAAATTTCTGTAATTCGTTAGCTTTTGGGAGTGAAAAACAGATGTATTTTTATTACTTTTAGTTCGAAACTTTTTTTTATTAATATACGTTTTAAGATATGTCTTCTAGATTTTTAATTCGATGTTTTATCATCGAAGACCTGTAATCAAGGTGTGTAATCAAGATCTGTAATCAAGTGTTTAATTAAAACTTTTTTTAATCATGATAATTTTAGGAAACGCATTTGTTTTTAAATGACATACAGGCCATTTAATGCATACTTTCAATTATTCTTTCATTCATTTCATTCTGGCACACATTCTATGCAAACATTTTCATTAAAAGCATATAACATTTTATTATATATATTCAAAAAACCTATTTTAACAGTGAATAATTTATTTAGTATTCCTTTGTTTGCATTTTTATTCAAACTTCTTGCTAAAACGTCTGAATATCCGTACCCTTTAGTCATACTATACTTAAATAAATCTTAACCTGCAAGTGTTGGATAAGTTGAAATAAAAGTTTAGCATTTCTATTGTGGTTGAAACAGATTTTTTTACCAGTATTGCTTGTAAAGCAGTTTTTCCCAAAATTATTTTTACAGAATTTAAATACTGTTACTCAATGGGTTTAACTCAGTTTTTCTTTGCGAAATATAATTTTCAAATATTTCTGACAGATATTCGGAGAAAAAGATAAAGAGAATAGAAAATTTAACTGCGCAATTTATTCTCTTCTACTAGACCTTGGTAGTAGAGGAAATTAATTTTAAAGACGTATAGCTATCGTACTTTGTCACAGTCATTTAAATTTCATTTTATACATCGTTTTGTAAAGAAACGAGTCTCATCTAAAGTGAATTATATAATATTTAATTTAACGCTAAAAGTGTAAGCAATGACATGTGTATACAATTCGATCAACTTTTCTTAAAAGTCCTTGGTTTAACACATGTGGCTGAATAAATTTCATTTTATGAAAAGAAGTAAAAAATATGCGAAAACTGAAGTTAGTCAACCAATTCAACCCTAGTAACGCCGGGTAATTCTGCTAGCATTAGATAAAATCAGAATTGCAATTAAAAAGGGGTGAAATTTATTTTCTTTCACGTTTCCTAATTGGGGACAGCATGAAAAAACTCTTCTCTCCTGAACAACTAACATGAAAGAATTCTGTAAAGTATTATTACAGTAGAAAGAGGAGCTTTTACGACAATTTCAATGATTCGAGGTAAAACAAACCCCAGAAAGAACTTAAAAGCCACTTATTCATCCAAAGAAGGCAATACTCATTGTACGGTAGTCATCTGCTGGTATCATTCAATGTTAACACTCCCTAGCACTGACTCAAACCATAACAGCAGGTAGGTATTGTGAGGAGAAGCACAAATGAAAGGTAAAACTGTGTTTACCCCCAAACTAAATACTTTTTTATTTTCAAATCCTTTAATATTTTATTAATTGCGTTCTCATTCACAGCATGTATAATTTCATTTTAACCCTCTGAGTGCCATGAGATTTCGGATTAGAGTAATCTTGAAATTCCCCACAACACACACGGCTAAATTTTCCCATCTATTTGTTGAAAGAATTGTAGGAAACATTCGATTGGTCAAGAAGATTAAAATTGTTTAGAATACAGGAAAGACTGCAGGTTGAAGATCGGATATATGTGTGTGAACCCCTCACAGTGTTGAATATTCTTGATAAATTATTTTCATAACGACAGTGGAAAAATTATTTTCATTTTCAGAAATGCTTTAATTTTGCACTTTTTTGATCTTATAAACGCAATAATGATAGAGAAAAATGATAAATATATCGTTTAAAAAGTGTTAAACTTTTATTCAAACTCCTAGACTTCTGACAAATTGTTTTATTAATATTACAAAATATTTCATTCACTACAATTGACTTTCCCTTTAATTTGGTTGAAGATCATTAAAGGAATGTCATTACCATGTATTAACAATATTGATAAGGAACGGAAACTAAAATAAGGAAATTCGTAAACAAAATACGCTACGAATTTTCGCCATTTTGTTCCGCAATACAAGACACATTCAGTTTTAATGACGTTTTTTAACAAGATTAACAAATTTCAGTACACAGAATACAATATATATTAAAACATTTCTTTTTTGAACTTTAGTATATTTTTAATGATTTTTTATATTCTGGTAACAGTTTAAGCAAATCTATTAATAAGTTAATTGGACATGAATATTGGTTATAGTAATTTTATTTTACAAAAGCTCTCAAAATGAGTGCAACTTTTTATCAACTTTTCAAATGGTTCCTTAAGGGGCACTATTTTTAAAAAAGTATTAGTTCCATGCGTCATAAGTAATGAGGAAGCAAATTTGGTGCAGACGTCCAGTAATATCACTTGTGAATAGAAAATATCTCCTCACGTAATTGTGTGCATTAAAAACATTTATATATATATATATATATATATATATATATCTTTCGTGTCAGGGTTGAAGGAGTTAGGTCTGACTATATTAATGGGTTCAAAGGAGTCAAGTGCATCATTAGTTTAAAAAATAATATAATATGCCTGAAATCGAAACTAAATGAATTTACGAATCTAAATTACAATTATTCGTATCATATTGCATGCTTCCTTTCCTGAATATTTGTGAGAAAGAGTGAAATACTCAACATAAGATTTGAAAAGCAACCATTTTGACACCCTCTTTTGACCTGACGGAAGATATATCAGGGAAACTATACAGGAAACTACTTCAATAGTTGCCCTGATCTTAGAGGTGTCGCAGTGAATAATGCTGTTGATAGAGTTCCGTATTTTATTTCCGTTTCAAGACTAAATTGGATTGCCAGATAGACTTATAGCGACAAGACTGAGGTCTGGCGTAGGATAATGAAAGGTCAAAGTTTATGGCGTCGCAGATTTGCAGACGCCATTCTTGTTTGTTCAGATGTACGAAGCTTTGTCCAAATTTGAGCAGAAATTCTCAGTAATTAAATTCTAAATAGTTTCAATGCTTTTCCACCAATTACTAATTGACGAAACATGGTATTGAATTGTATCAAACATTATGAAATATAACAATGCTCGACTGTATTAATAAAGTTAAATAGAAAAAACTGGTCTATTGCAAAATATTCTTTAGTATATGATTACGATAATATGATTACCACCTTGCAGAACACTGACCTCTAAAAACTCACAAAGAAATTGGGACTGTGAAAACAATGTAACATGCAGTTTATCCCTTCATTGAAATAATTTTGGAATTTGATTATTATCGCACTGCGTGGTAGCAGGATAATTGTGATTGACCATCAGTTGTCTCTTTATTTATATGCTATTATTTGGGTAACATAAAACATGTTTTTCTTTCCTTTACGTTGCTTAAATTCCTAGTCATACTTTCTCAAACATTATATGATATGGTATTGTTAATGGATATCGTACTCTCTAACACACATTTCTTCCTCTTCTCTTTATGAAACCCACAACGAAATGTTTGTGTTTCGTCATGTTTTCGAGCTTTTGAATGTTTTTTTATCCTGTTTTAAACACGAAATCACATTTGTGGGTATTGCAAATGCAAATAACGCGAGGTTCCGGGTAGTCATTTAGATGATACATTTAGCATTAGTTATGTTGTCGGTCCATATGAAAGGTCACACAAAATGTTGATTTTATAAAGAAAAGGATATCTATATCAAAATATCTAAAATATAATAAATACCGGGTGTTGTATATGTAAGGGCACCACTTTTTTGGAATAACTTTAAAATAAAACATTTTTATTTTCATTTCTTTCCATCTTGTTTACTCAATTCATGACATGAATTATGACATCAGTCAAATGATCGCCAATGGCAACTCTGAAAATACGGGCTCTTTTAACCACATTTTGCAATAAGTTTGAAAATATTTCAAGGGTGATTTGTTCAATTGTTTCTTAAATGCTTTGATTTAGCTGTTGAATTATTGGCTTTTTAGAGTAGATTCGTTCATTTAAGTTCATAGAAAAATCAGTCAAATCAGGGGAAGAAAGAACAATCGACATCACCAGATTTTGACATTCGGTCAGGAAATGCATCCTTTAAAATTCGCATCGTTGCATCAGCATTATGGCATGTTGCTTCATCTTATTGAAATCGTATGAGCTAATATTTTGCGTTATCTTTCATATGGAGGGAAAGCATAACTAATGCTATGTGTCTCATTTGAATGACTGCCGGGAATCTCATGTTATTTCATTTCGAATAGCCAGAAATGTGATTTCGTGTTTAAAACAGGATAAACATAATTTAAGAACTGGAAAAAAATGACGAAACACAAGCATTTCATTGTGCGTTTCATAAAGAGAAGAAGAAAATGTGCGTTAGAGAGCAATTAACCATGCACTATATCCATAAAATAATGTATCATGATATTTGAAAAGTAGTAAAGGAAAGAAGAAAGATGTTTTATGTTATCCCTTGTTGATCAATTTCAGGTCGAAAAAAATTTTCAACATCGCATAATATCGTTCACAATTTACAGTAACCACATTTTCATTAACATCTCCGAAAAAATGGTCCTATAATGCCTGCAAATTGCCACATGTCATTAATCGAGTGAAGAATACGTAAATTAAAAATGCTTTATTTAAGTTATTTCAAAACAAAATGGTGCTTCAAAATATTTTCCAACTCCTTAGCTTTCAAATGATACCAAAATCTTGTAAATATTCGGACTATTTTCTAGTTATAGCACAAAAGTTTTATACATCCAATGCATATTAGGGGCATTTTCTGTCAAGCAAATATAGGGGGCTGTGGTATTTCTGGGCGCTACGTGTTTCCTGTACGTATTATGGATGTAATATCAGTTGGCAAGTTTTTCGAATACGAATTTTGAACCTTTTATTGGCACTTCGCCAATAAAAGGTCCAAAGAATAAATTTCGAAATGATATAAAATAATTGCTTGGTCAATGCGAATTAAATTAAACGCTGAACTTTGTCAAGACGGCGATAAACTGCATTTTAAGGTAACACAGATAGGTATGCGAGAGTATTTGTACACAATAGAAGTAAAATCATCGCATGCCATTTGGTTTGTTTGTCTGCGCTGAAAATCCTTCTCACATACACGTACGTATTTTTTCATCTAATGCCCGGTCAATGAACATTTACTCATTATGGCACAATAAGGGGAAATGTACGAGTAACGTCCTGTCTCCGTGATTTCTATAACTGCCGTTTGCCCATGATTCGCATTATTCTTATCAGTGACTTTCCTCATATAGCTCAATACAGTGATTTTTCAATCGTGCGTTGTTTTGTAGTGACTACGTATGTACATGTTGATAGAAGAAACTTTTCCTGTTTTATTGTCCCTTTACCTTTTCTGAAAGTTCTTTTATGTCAAGTGATTATTCTTTATGTTGAACAAAATATATGTATTTTTTTCGTGAAGCTTTGCTTATTTTTTGTTAATGCATTAAACCAATTAAAAAATATGCAACCACTCTGTTAATTACTTGATATTAATTCCATAAAAACTTCTTTAATTCGAATTCTTGAACAAATCGCCTATTTTTGGTGGTTCCTTCAATTTCGAATCATACGGGGTTTACTGTACTTTCATCCATAGTATATTTCATGTAAAAATCAATACTGTACATGTTCGACATATACAGTACAATGTAATCTATATAAATAAAAATTCAGTGTTTGTTCATTGAATATTCTCGACCCATTTCAAGTTATATTTTCGTTTTGGGTCCTTCTAATACAAAATCAATGGTTTTCACGTTCGGTGTCTGCTTGTATTTCGTGTGCCCGCACTATGTCCAAATGGCTGGGTATATTTTCATGAAATTTTGCATACTGTGAGTACTTGCAGAAACTTCGTGACTGAATTGCTGTCCGGCTTCCCGTTTTATGCTTGTTTTTTGTTTGTATTTGCTACTATCATATCAAATTAATTTAATATCTATATAAATAAAAATAGTATTTTGGCACAGAATATTTTCGCCCCATTTCAAGTTATCTATCAGTTTTGGTTCATTTTAATGTAAAATCAGTGATTTCCGCGTTTGATGTTTGTATGTGTGTGCCCTTGTTCTAATGGTTGGATATATTTTCATGAAACTTTGTATACTGTGAGTACTCACACTCATTTAGTGACTGAACTTCATTGAGTCAGTCTGACTTTCTGTTTTATGTCTGTTTTTGTGACTGTATGCTTGTACAAAGATCACATAAAATTTATTCAACAAAATTTCTTAAAATGTTAAATACTTTATGAAACGTATTTTAGCTTAGAGAATACGTTATTTAAATTTCCTTTGACTGCATTTTTAAGAGTTTCACGCTAAAACAACTGAATACTCATGGTAAAATAAACCTTAATTTGGCAGTTTGGGAGAAGCTGGGATGTATATTGAGCTCTGCGATTACTTAGAATGTTTTACTAGTATTGCTCAAAAAGCAATTATTTCCCCCCAAAATTACGAAATTTATATTCTAACTAGCTGAATTACCCGGCGTTGCTCGGGTTGAAATGGTTAAATGTTGCTTGGAAAGTGAATTAGAATAATCACTTTACTTTCACAGAAAAATGCAATCATTTAAGTTGTACGTAAAATACGTTTTAACTATTTCATAGCTTCTACAATATACTTGGAGCGCAAATATATACATTTAATTCCTGAATATATTGCAATATGTAAAATATTAATACATAAATGCAAACAGAAACGAAATTCCGACGAAAAAATGCAGAATTCTAAAAAACGAAAGATGCGCAGTGTCGAATTTCGACTGCCTGTGTGTATTCTGAAATAGAGCAATTCAAAAAAAGACATTTGAAAAATATTGATAAAGACGATAATGATTTATGAAATTTAGTAATGCTCAAATATGACTGCAACATTTCGCTGTGTTAACGCAAATAGACAAACACGGGATTCTAAATCAAATTTATAAAATAATAAAACATTAATTCTGGTTTGCCAAATCTAAAATAACAAAATTACGCTTTTATGATTAATGAGCTACTTTCTAGAAAGTTCTACAAAGTTTTATATAAAAAAGTAAACATTAATTCTAGTGCTGTCAGATACCGAGTAGCAAAATTACGTTTTTATGATCAATGAGTTTTTCGTTTGTGCTTTTCGGAATAACGGTGCTTGGGTTAGAAATAAATGTAATCGGTGTAGACAAATTAAACTGAATAGATAAAATTTTTTCAAAAAGCAGAAGGTCGATTTTACAGAATTTTTCAGAAAGAAAATCACTGTATCACAAGAGAATTCACATGTATCTATTCCGGACATTTTAAAATAAGTTGCACGCCTTACCTAAAAAGCTTATGAAACAGAATTCTACAAATCATTACGTATTCAATAAATTATTTAAGAAAAGTTGGTCGAAATATACACCAACTTTCCTTGAAAATAATCCTTGAACTCCTAAAAACCTTTCCTTGCAAAAATAAATATTTTAAAATATTCTTTCTTCATCAATAAAATATCTATAATTTATTTACATCATGGGAAGAACTAAAAAGTCAGTTCAAACATAAATATTGTAATTTAATTTGTTTCGGAAAAAATTGCTTTTCGATCAACACTGGTAAAAAGCAACCATAGCTGCCTAAAGCAATCAATCTATGCTCAATGTTATTTCTATGGCGATTTCGAATAGTTTTTAATCCCTTAGGGCCAATAGAACGGGGCTTAAGAGTTAGCCTATGCTGACCGCAGTGTCCTAAAGTATAAGTGTACCAAATTTGGTGTGGATTGGTTAAACAGTGTAGATTTGTATAGAAAAGATACACACACATCCTATTATACATATATATATATATATATATATATATATATATATTATTTATTTTGTTGTTTCCATTGAAAACTTAATCTCTGAATTAAAAAAGTGCTTTTAGTTGTAGCTTGTGCATAACGAAAGCTCGTTTTTTTGACCACGAGCAGTAATATTATTTTCTATTTTTTTTTACGTGGAATTAATACCACATTTTTAAATTGTAAGTTGTGGCAACTATGCGGAATCACGAGATAAAAAAAGAATCACGAATTAAAATTTTCAGAACTTTTTCTCTCCGGGTTTACTTTAGTTTTATTTCGCAATGTTTTCTATGGTTGTAAATTTAATGAATATTCGTTTTTTCATTAAATTATAATTCATATTCATCACTCGTTACACCCCCCAATTGATTTAAGTCTGCATGCAGGTTAGAGAAAAGCAAATTTTAAATGGAACTTTGCCGATAGTGAAATAATATTAAGCATAGAAAAAAAAATCGGATTTAGGACTTTTTTAAATATTAAACCTTTTTATTCTACTTTACGAGTTGAAGCTACATACAAGCAACTTTAAGTTAGTTGAAAGCAGCGATTTTCTTTAAAAAAAAAACGCTTTCAAATCGATCTACCATTTCTTGAAAAATGGTAATAGGCTACTTTTGCTTTGCTTGAGCTAAGAATATTAATTTTTAACAAAATCTTTTGTTGCACGTTCCAATAAATGGAATTTCCAAGAAAAATGTATTCGCTTTAAAAAATATTAATCATGAATATCTTATCCTTTCCCTTCTTTGTCCTCCTTCCCTTAAGGATAGCGAAATTCGAAAATGTCACATGCCTAGTGCAAAAGTGTCACAATTCAAAAAATTTGGTAGGGAAACTATGAATTCTGGAATATTCTCAGTAGATTAGTCAGTTTTACTAATTGAGCTACGCCAATTTTACAGGAAACGACCTTCAGAAAGTGTATTTATAATCCCCAATCTCAAAATCGACTAATCAATCTGCAGTTAAACAATTCAACCCGACTAAGGTTGGTTAATTCTGCTAGTAATGCATATGGGGGCCGCCTCTGATAATCTATAATGGCTTATGTCGGGGTAGAGGGGGCTGCGCCCCCAACTGGTGGTAGTAATGCATATGTCGAAACCATATTATCTTTCTCATTGTTGTCATCTGACCGTGGTTCAAAATTACGTGGTGTTGTCCTCGGGTCTTTCCCTTGGGGATTGATCCAGGACCACCGTCAATAGCCCGTTGTAATGCTCTAGTGCGACGTTAATTAAAATACCTACCTACCTACTTTTTTCATTGTTGCTATTGTTTCGATATCTTGTTTTTAAACAAATAATGTTTAATAAAATTAGAAAGCGATTATATATTATGTAGTTATGAGATTGACTGCGATTGTAATGAAATGTTTAAGTAAATGAGATAATTGGTTGTTATAGCAGGATAGTTATCAGGGCTAGGCAACCTGAGGCCCCAGATGCGGCCTGTTACAGCTTAAAAAAGGCATTTTAGTCTGGATTATTTGTGATAGAATTTCTGGAAAAATTATGGTTAAGCGAACATGACTAGCTTGCAAACGATAATAGAAGTGTTTGTTTTAGAATGTTAAATAACATCCTAAGGGCATCCATTCTTGTAATCTTACGCCATTAGGTAATTTAAATAAATGTCGATTTCCACAACGTTAGTTTTATTTGAATTTAGAATTAAAGTCCACAAACCGACGTAACACATACGAAACCCAAAGTATGCAAATCAAAACGAAACAGTTTTTATTTTAAAGTTTGGCATTTGTTTCTTGGTACAAGAGAGAGAGAGAGAGAGAGAGAGAGAGGGAGAGAGAGCCCGAAGGACGAATATTTATTCATTTGGAGTAACACAGAGAGAATCAATGGCTTTAGTTGTTTAATAACGGTGATTTCATAAGTTAATGTAAAAGTTTTTGCTTTGGAAACGAAAGACTGGGATTCCTTGCTGAGGTCTCAGCTGCCACAGGATTTACCGATCTACACAAGAATCGCTTGTTTCGTGTTCTCACTGGACACGAGTACCTACAAAATCATCTCTTCCGAATTGGATTATCAAACTCTCTCACTTGTCCTCTGTATGGTCTATCATATATGACATGAGCCCACCTCAATAGTTGTTATGATCCAACTGACGTCGTCGTGAATAATACTGTGTGCTGATAAAGTTACACACAAATTTTATTTCTGTTTCTAGATTACATTGGGCTGCCAGATAGAGACTTATGGCTAAAAGGCTGAGGTCTGACTTAGAATAAAAAAGAGATTTGGAAACGAGGAACAAGAAATTTGCACACATCGGAAGTTATGTCTATTTTTCTGTTATAACATTTTATTCTTCCATTTACAGAATTTTATGCTTCTTTGCAAAGATTCTTTGCCTTACAAAATGAAGTACGAAGGAAGTTCCGAAGAAAACAGACAATCTATTGAAATTGACTCAACAATTTATGATCTTCCAGAAAAGCAGTGGAGTGTTAAGGAGGGAACTTTTCGAAACGTAATACAGTGTAACAGCTGTTGATGAAATTTGAAAATACTAAAAATGAAAATAAAAATCGTTGTAGTGCAGCTTGGGCAGGCAGGGGAGTTAGCTGGATTGGATTTAAAACTTGTGGCGCAAAGTTCTAAACAGGACAAGTTGCGCCAGACGCAAGATAACGAAACTAAACAAATACAGAGTTTTTATATTAAATGGTAGTTTCCCAAACTTTTTTGGCTCAATGTCTCCTTTTCAGACAACTTTTTCAGCGCTCCCTTTGGAAAACTATGTAAACCGATGATAAATTGTAAATGTAGTTAAGTCTATAATTCTTGAATTTCGTCAAAATATTTATGTAGTGTGTGTGTAATTTTAGAATTTCAAATAGCTAGTTTGGAAATAAGTGGAACTTGGAACCGAAAGGGGTATAAAGCAATTTATTAAAACAAAATAACAAAAATAAATTGCACTTAAACACACTAGCTAGATCACTATTATTAGTAATTAGCAGAATTACCTGAGCTAACAGGTTGAATTAGTTAACTGTAGATCGAAAAAGTTACCAGAATAATCGATTTCCCTTTCGTATAAAAATACAATCATTTAAGTGCCACGAAAAGAATTTTTTAATATCTTTTGACATTTTTATAATTTCCGTAAAAAAAGGAAACCGATTACCATTTTTCAAAAAATGGTAGGTCAATTTGACAGCGCTTTTAAGGAAAGAAAACCACTGTTTTAAAAAACTTTTAACAGGTATAATAAGTTGCTTAAATATAGCTTCAACTCGTAAAGTAGGAAACTGACATTCTGTCACTTCAACAAGTGTTTTTAATATTTCAAAAGTTCTAGTTCGGATTTTTTCTAACATTAATAGTCTTTCAATATCGGCGAAGTGACATTTAAAATTTTCTGTATTTTAACTTCCATGCAGTTTCAAATCGAATCCCTTGTGTGGTTGTTGTTACGTGTGATGAATAGGAATTACAATTTGTTAAAAACATATTTAAGAAAACAGTAAATAAGTAAAGTCGACGGGGAAAAAGTTGTTATGATGATATTAATTTGCGATTCTTTTTTCTCGTGATCTCGCATAGTTGCCACAACTTACAACTACAAATAGAGCAAAATTAAGAAATGCAAAATTAAATGCGAGCGAAAAAAAAAACCTGAAAATAATATTACTGCACGTGGCCAACGAACACAAGTTTCCTTTTCTTTGAGCACGCCCTACACTTTAAAGCACAGTTTTCAATTCAGAAATTTAGTTTGAGTGGAAACCAGGTACTTGTTTAGAATGAGAATGATGGTGTTACTTGGTTATTGTAAGTGCAGCTTCCAATAAAACTTTTTGTAACTTTATTTGAAACATGGAAAAGAAATGCAAGTTTTAATGAGTTTAAACGCTTTGTAAAGGTAGGTAGGTAGTTAATTAACGTCGCACTGAATAACGGACTATTGGCGACGATCCGGGATCAATCCCGATGGAAAAGATTCAAGGACAACGCCTTGTAATTTTGAATCAAGATCAGATGACGAAATCAACACCTGAGATGGCACCCCACTCTCCAAACTTCCACATCACGCCAACGTGAGTACATTTGAAGTCAAGACAGAATTAACGTGCACCACCCCCTGTGTACACGACGGTCTTTGGCTAAACCGAGTTTCGAACGCGCGACTCTCCAGTTGCTAATCCTTTGGTCTTCCAACTGGGCTACAGCGGCTCTTGTATTGTAAAGGAAACCTATGTCAAAATTTAAAATACTTTGGATAAATTTGATTAGTACCAGTCTTGTTTCAAAAGGTTTTGTGTGTGTGCCGTATGTTTTAATTATTTTTATGAAAAGAAATTCTACGACCACACGTGTTATACCAAGAACGTTTGAGAAAAGTTAATCGAAATGCACGCTGCTTCTCCAAAACTACCAAATTATGGTTGATTTAAGTAGAGTTACGCAGATGTTTTAGCCTGAATCTTGACTAAATATGTTTGCAAAGGTAATTCACACATTTTAGTGCATTAATTACTCTAAAATATGTTTTATAAAATATTTAAGATTTTATTAAAATATATGGAATGTAATGTATGTGGTACTTGCACAAACACAAGAACAATCATAAAACTGGTAGACGAACAAACAGACTGACGCAACGAAGTTCAGTCACGAAATAAATATGATTACTCACAGTATGCAAAGTTTTATGAAAATATACTTGGACGTATTACTGGTACACGCATACATAAGGACACCAAACGTGAAAACCACTGATTTTGCATTAGAATGACCCAAAACGGATAAATAACTTGAAATGGTGCGAAAGTATTCAATGTACAAACATTCCATTCTTATTTTATAGAAATATCAGTTAAATTAATATAATTAAAAGTAATCACTGATGTGAAGAATGAGCCTGGTGGTGTGCTACCAATTTGTCTATATAAAGCTCTATTTCCTTTTCAGCATCCTTAATTCTTCAATCAACTATTAACACAATCGGTTCCTCTTTTTAGTTAAAAAAATCAATGACAATGCTTCACTGTGATGAGTGTGTCTGGTTGATCATGTGAGTAAGTGTTTGCTTAAGGTATTTTTTGCATCTTCTTATTTCCCACTTTTGTTCCTCAGTGTTCTCCTGTGTCCAGCATTGCCCCCACGATTCCATCAACGCCCGTAGGGTCGGTATCGCTTACTTTGAGAAACTATATGCTAAATATGAGAAATCAAGAATTGAGACAGAAGTTTAAGAATTCAATTTAGGTGCATGAAATTTTGAAAGTGAGAAGTTTGAAAAGTTGAATCGTAAAGAAATTTGAAAACGTAGACTAATGTCATTTTGAATTTGAACAAAAAATAGATGGGATTTAAGGAACGTACAGTACGTAAAAATGCGAAAAGGTTTGAATGTGTGGGGATTTTCTCCAACCAAATCTTGCTAATTCAAAATTGTACTTTTAAAAATTTTAAGACGCTCATGGTTGAAGACAGGGCAGGCAATAAAAGTATGATTAGCAGGAAAAGGAATTGAGAATGAGTTTAAATTAGGCTTAATGAGTTTAAATTATCCTCTCTCCTTGTAAAAGATGACGATAAGGGAATCGACTATCAAATGCAAAGGCGGGTCAGTTGTGTATCAACTGAGCTCTATTTTGTCAAATCCAGTAAACATTTAATTTCTATGAAAGATCAAAGGCAACAATATCCATATATCTTAAATACGGCATATTTATAATATTGGAATACAGTTCTGATGTTATTTTTATGCCAATCTTTCACACTGTGACCTTCAGAAAGTTCGATGATATTCAGTAAAATTTACAAACATTAAAAATATTTACACAAAAAAAGATTTTATAAATGCTTTACAGAGCGTGAATGATTTATTTTTCTTTCGCGATACACAATTTAACACACTCTTATGAAAAACCTATTTAATTTTTGGGTACAATAATTTTGAAAAAGTAAGATGTATAAATATGAATTTCCAAGAATTGAAACAAAATTCATAAATTAGACGAAGCAATAATCACTCCATCTGAAATCCACTTTATTTGTTTAATTATGAACACCAGTTATTATATTGCATTTTTATATTGCTTTTCTAAATTTGTTAACAAATCTTCCCTTCTGAAGGGTTCACACGTATAATTCTATCCGGTAATCTGCAATCTTCCCTGTATGACTTTTAACCAATTTTGACCTTCTTGACCAATGAAATCTTTCCAAAGGATACTATTATAAAGAAAGAGCAATTGAAGTTTCCAAGGGATTTTATTCTAAGGACCAATTATATCTTTCCAAGGGATTCTATTCTACAGAATGGGCCAATAGAATGTTCCCAAAGGATTCTATTCAAAGGAAAGGTCCAATAGAATAATTCAAAATACATATATTCAAAGGAAAGGACCAATAGAATTATTCCAAAGAAAGATTCAATTCTAGGAAAGGACCAATAGAATATTTCTAAAGGTTTCAAAACTCCAGATTCCTTCGAAAGATGTGGTTATTTAGTCATTAAGTGTGTTTCGGGCTAAAAACAACGCCACACCACTCGGAAATCTCTCTAAGCTCAGAGGGTTAAAAGAACGTCAGTTTTGGAAGTTCTTATGTTCCTAGAGCAGAATGGTATTCAATTTTACATAAAAATGTGTTTCTGAAAACAAATTAAAAAATACATTTTTACATGCAAGTTTAAATTCTAAAATTAAAATTTTTTTACAAACCTATATCCTTTGAATACACAGAACATAGAACGAAAATAAATACCTTGCAAAATAATCTCTGTAAACTTCTTTAGCTCTATTAAATTTCTTCGCATCGTACCACGCTGGTATAGGCTGCTTAGAGATATCACCTCCAGGAGTTTCCACGAAATCTCCTTCCCGCAACTTCTCCAGTCTGTCACTTTCCTGCAATTCATTTTTTTCACTTTCCATTTCAGTGTTTGAGTTTCGGAAGCTAATTCACTTTTGTTTGACCCGCCAGCGCCGCCGACACATTTTAACAAAATTCCCTGTAGGAGACTACAGGTGAGAAAAACCACATTTGGCGACTGCTCGCTCTTTGCGATGGTCCTTTGCGATTTCTACCTCTGGTTTGTTTGTAAACATTGCGTAAGAACCACGTGTATGGCTTTCGAAGATCGGAGTGAGCAGCAGCGCAGAAGTTACGTAATGCGTTTAAAGAGGAGATTGAAAGCAACGTCTGGAGCCCTTGTCTTGAAGAGAAGAATGGAAGAAATGAAAACAATAAATAATACTTTCGTTTCTCGAACTTTTTGGGATCGAATTAATTTTGTTACATTGGACGGTAATTGTGCAAAGTAACTAGACAAACTTATTTTGTTTTGAAGGATGCAAAAGTTTTCGCTTGCTAGGTAGTAGCATCAGAAGTAGGGAATCGATACATCGATAACATCTAAATATATCTATTTTTAGATGTTCCATCAAAACCTTTCTCTCTATATATAGGAATAATTTTGACAGAGCCATGTAAAAGGAGAAAGCTACACGTGCTCAAGCACTTGCCTTTTTCTGGTTCCCTCTTACACGAATGATACAAAGAATGAATGGCCATAAAATTCAATAAAGAAATTGAAATAATTCATTCGTTCAAAGCCGTATTCAAAAGTGAGTTCTTCGTAAGTTGAAGGAGACACGCGGTAGACCGATTGGAAGAGTAACGGATTAGCAACCAGAGGGTTACGAGTTCGAAACTCAATCCAACCAAAGACCATCGTGTACGTGGAGATTGGTGCACGTTAAATCTGTCATAGCCTCAAATGTCACGTTGGAGTGATGTAGAATTTTGAAGAGTGGAGTGACAGCTCACGTGACTGTGGTTCAAAATTACAAGGTGTTGTCCTCGGTCTTTCTCTTCGGGATTGATACCGGACAGTCACCAATAGTACGTTGCGTCAATTCACCTACCTACCTACCTTATCAGTTGAATGGGATTTGGAAATATAGTTATATATATTTTTTAAAAAAGTGAGTAAAATTAGGTTTTTAAAAATATTGCTTAGTAGTACGCACATGAAATAATTACAGCATGTCTTCCCTCTGTTGTGTCTGGTGTCACCTGAGACGGTGATAGTACACGCTTTCGGATCACAAACGAATGAAGGGTTATGACGGAATCGAGTAAAAAGTAGATAGAGAGTATGAAAGCTGAACGCCTACTCAGGTGTCATGGAGACCTGGCGTTAACTATATATTGTTAACTAAAATTGAAAGCTTATTTTGGGCGAACAAAACCTTTACGCCTGGGGAGGTCACGTGGAGATATGAGGTTAAATGCGAACCGATGTATTCCTCTAAATATTTCATTGTGATGTGATTTTGTTCTGTTTTGTTCCAGCTAAATAAAACGTGAATTATTCCTCTGGATTTCTTCGATAATTAAAGAACCACACCAATATCACGGCACGACACTCTACTTCAAAAGAACTATACCCCCCTTTTCTATTATTTCAACCCCTGAACCTTAGTTCTCTACATAGCTGAATAAAAGAATAGAATGGCACAGAAAATAGTCTTGAAGATGTATTTTTATAGCATTAACATTCTTATTTTTAACAGTTCAAGTGGTTTTGACGAGTTATCTCTAATCAAGATCTAACCAATTTTACTAATGACGAGATATCTCGTCATCGAGATATTGCCGATTTTTTTATGATGAAGCGATCAAGATCAGCTAATGTTTTGCTAATGACGAGATTTTCTTTCATTGCATTCAGAGTCACGAGATTTTCGTGTAGTGAAAATAGTATTAATTTGTCCCACAACATACCTACTGACTAAATAACCACATCTGTTCATTGAAAGAACTGGACAGTTCGTGCCTTTTCCAACAAATTTCAGATACCACAGTGAGTGGTGTTATTTTGAAATGGAAGCTAGAGGGGGTTATAATATGCCAACCCAGACCCAGTAAACCGATTAAATTGACAGATCGGGACCGTCGAAACCTGAAACGTGTGGTGAAGACAAACTGCAAGGCTTCTTTAGAAACGGTGGCATCAAAATTTCGATCGGTCCTGCTTTTCGTGGTATGGTCTTGGTCCTCTTGTTTTAATTCCTGGAACCATGAATGCCGAGGGGTATAAAACAGTTCTGGACAATTCTGCGCTACCGACATTGTGGCAACACTTTGGTATTGGTCCATACCTGTTTCAGCAGGACAATACTCCATGTCATACAGCAGGTGTTATTAACACGTGATTTGAGGAAATGGGTGTGGTAAAACTTCATTGGCCAACCCAAAGTCCAGATCTCAACCCCTTGGAACACCTTTGGGATGAGTTAGAGCGCCGGTTGAGAGCCAGGCCAACTCGGCCAAAAAACACCACTGAGTTGTTTGCTAATTTGAAGGATGAATGGAGCAAGATTCCTTCAGAAACGTATCGAAAATTGGTGGAAAGTCTTCCTCGAAGAGTTGCAGATGTCATTGTGGCGAAAGGTGGCCCTACACGATACTGATGTGCTGGGTCCGCTTTAACTTAATAATATGGGGTGTCCGGTGACGAATGGCGAGATAGTGTATTTAAGACAGACGACATAAAAGAACTGTATATGGGTCGAAGCGAACATCGGCTCATTAAAAGAATACATATCCCCCACGTGTTACTTCCTACATCACACCCTTTCATTTTCTACAGCGTTCACTTTAACAATGCACCTGCCAATCGGCTACACCGTTCCAACGGTCGGTTCTGTATTACATTACAATAAAAAGGTAAAATTTTATTGATCCCTAACCAGGATAGATTGTGCTCATACCATAAGATAATGTGTTCCCTGCCTTAATTCTTTAAGTCAAGCATATTACATTACATCTTGGTACACGACTCCGATGCTCTGGTACCAATATCACGATGTCTTCTATTTAACTGAAACGCAATACACACGAAAAAGGAAAAAAAACCCAATGGATTGTAAATCACATAATGCAATCAAAATTTCCCTCAAACAGTTCTCTCCGCTACAAAAGAACAAGATGTGCTCCAAAGTTTCTCTTCCTCAGGAAAACAAGACATTTATCCAAACCAGGATAAATTGTGCTCATACCATAAGATAATGTGTTCCCTGCCTTAATTCCTTAAGTGAAGCATATTACGTTACATCTTGGTACACGACTCCGATGCTCTGGTACCAATATCACGATGTCTTCTATTTAACTGAAACGCAATACACACGAAAAAGGAAAAAAAACCCAATGGATTGTAAATCACATAATGCAATCAAAATTTCCCTCAAACAGTTCTCTCCGCTACAGAAGAACAAGATGTGCTCCAAAGTTTCTCTTCCTCAGGAAAACAAGACATTTATCCAAACCAGGATAAATTGTGCTCATACCATAAGATAATGTGTTCCCTGCCTTAATTCCTTAAGTCAAGCATATTACGTTACATCTTGGTACACGACTCCAATGCTCTGGTACCAATATCATGATGTCTTCTATTTAACTGAAACGCAGTACACACGAAAAAGGAAAAAACCCAATGGATTGTAAATCACATAATGCAATCAAAATTTCCCTCAAACAGTTCTCTCCGCTACAAAAGAACAAGATGTGCTCCAAAGTTTCTCTTCCTCAGGAAAACAAGACATTTATCCAAACCAGGATAAATTGTGCTCATACCATAAGATAATGTGTTCCCTGCCTTAATTCCTTAAGTCAAGCATATTACGTTACATCTTGGTACACGACTCCGATGCTCTGGTACCAATATCATGATGTCTTCTATTTAACTGAAACGCAGTACACACGAAAAAGGAAAAAACCCAATGGATTGTAAATCACATAATGCAATCAAAATTTCCCTCAAACAGTTCTCTCCGCTACAAAAGAACAAGATGTGCTCCAAAGTTTCTCTTCCTCAGGAAAACAAGACATTTATCCAAACCAGGATAAATTGTGCTCATACCATAAGATAATGTGTTCCCTGCCTTAATTCCTTAAGTCAAGCATATTACGTTACATCTTGGTACACGACTCCGATGCTCTGGTACCAATATCATGATGTCTTCTATTTAACTGAAACGCAGTACACACGAAAAAGGAAAAAACCCAATGGATTGTAAATCGCATAATACAATCAAAATTTCCCTCAAACAGTTCTCTCCGCTACAGAAGAACAAGATGTGCTCCAAAGTTTCTCTTCCTCAGGAAAACAAGACATTTATCCAAACCAGGATAAATTGTGCTCATACCATAAGATAATGTGTTCCCTGCCTTAATTCCTTAAGTCAAGCATATTACGTTACATCTTGGTACACGACTCCAATGCTCTGGTACCAATATCATGATGTCTTCTATTTAACTGAAACGCAGTACACACGAAAAAGGAAAAAACCCAATGGATTGTAAATCACATAATGCAATCAAAATTTCCCTCAAACAGTTCTCTCCGCTACAGAAGAACAAGATGTGCTCCAAAGTTTCTCTTCTTCGGGAAAACAAGACATTTATCTAAATCAGCAGGCTGGAACTGTGCAAGTAGGCCCAAATGACAATATGGTCAATGTTGATTCTAAATGGGTTGGACTCGGATGGATGAGCAGTTTCTTATGTTTTGTTCCTCAATAAAATCAGCTATTCAAGGGGCACCATATAGAGGAATCAACATCGCCCGATTCAAGTCAAACATCTAAGGAAATCTAAAAGAACCCTATAGACAATGCAACTAATGTAGTGTATCGCTAATTACCCGAGTCCATGAGTTCAGATGTTATTCGAACCCGAGGTACCCTAGTAATCTATTTTTCATCCATGGAGTTTACTGCCACTTGTAAACATGGGGTTTGCGACCACAGGTTGCCTAGGCGATCTTTCTTTACTTTCTCCTCTCCATCCTTTCTTTTCACAATTACATGGTCTGTCTTGTGTTTGAAGTAGCTTGGTTACGCATAAAACCAAAAAACAAGCAACAAAATTTTCATTAGAGATTAGAGTAAAATTTTTCGTGGATAGGTAGTTGATTTTTGGTCTCACTAGAGCAACACAATGGACTATATTGGCGATGGTCAGGAATCAATCCCGCAGGAAAAGATCACCTCATAATTTTGAAACAAGGTCAGTTGAGCTGGCACCCCAATGTCAAACTTCCACATCACGCCAATGTGAGGGCATCTGAGGTCACGGCAGATTTAATATGCGTCATCACTTTCGTACATGACGGTCTTTGGTTGGATCGAGTTTTGAACTCGCAATCCTCCGGTTGTCAATCCCCGACTTTAACTGGGCTACAGCGGCCCTAGGTTTTTTAAAAAATTCACTAAATACCAATTGATGTTTTCAAACCGACGAAAACTTAGTTTTAGTATTGTGGCTGAAGTCCATCTACCACCCCCTGTGCGTGCCATTGGATTGAGGTGATAATGAGCAATGCCTGCCAACTTTCCATGCCTGCCATGGACGCCTGCCAACTTTCATTACTATGGTGGCAAACGTAGATGAAATAGTGAAGGCGGATAGCAGAATAGTTTTGGGAAAGATTGAACAGGTTCTGGCACTGAAACAGACTAGCAAAAACCACTTAGAGTAGAAGATTTCATGGCCTATGTCCCCCACATCTGCACCTCTAGGTTCCACTAGCAAGTTGGATGACGTTACCCAGTAACCAGTTTAGATTACAGGTACCAGAACCAGTTTAGATGACGGGCACTAATATCAGTTTAGATGATGGGCACTGAACCAGTTTAATTGACGGACACTAGAACTAGTTTAGATGACGGGCCCCAGTACTAGTTTAGATGAAGGGGGACTAGAACCAGTTTAGATGACGGGCACTAGAACCGGTTTGAATAATGGGAACTAGTACAGTTTAAATCATGGGCTCTAATACCAGTTTAGATGACAGGGACTAGAACACGTTTAGATGATGGGTTCTAGTACCAGTTTAGATGACGAGTACCTCATGAGAGAGAAATAATGGAATGTATAAAAATATACATTCCAAGTACTCAATGCTTTACTTGCACAAATGTATAAAATTCTTTCTTTTTTCATTATATAGTAATTGTTAACCTCTATTATTATAAACACTATTAAAAAATTTATCACTTTTGAACCTAGGAGACATTTTTACAGGACTCCTCTTAGAACTCGAGCCTAGGTACTACGATACCAGTGATTCCCTGTAGGGGCCCTATAAGTCACTGCTGACAGACCGTCGCCAATAGCCCGTTGTGTTGCTTAAATTTAACTACCTACCTACCAAGCCATTTACAAAACTTGCAAATTCAGTTAGTTCCATCCCAACTCTAGACGACCGCTTTCACTGTTACGGTGTTTCAAAATTTCCTGTACAAATTTGGAGTGGTATATAGGCATACAGAATTACTTTATTAAATTACAAGGGTACTTTTGAGGCTGTGTGGATCAGACCAGTCGCTTGACCAACACGATCACTCGATTTATCACACATAGATTTCTTCCTGTGGATAGATACCTCAAAAGCATCCTACATGAAATATGACTCTGAAGTTGTCTTCAGTCTCTGCCGTGGCTGTAAGTGTCCATAAAAAGCCGATATACCGCAATTATTTTTCAAAGCTGTCTGTAGTGAATTATTATTGGTGGTCGCAACTTTGAGCATCCATTGTGAAGTTGTAAGTGTATTTATTACAAACTGTAAAACTAGGGCTAGTAAAAATGTTGTTCACATGCTGTCTTTCATTTCTGTACCTATCCCTGAGTGTACCCTCTAGCCCACTGAGGTGACGATTGTAGTCATCTACCCCTTGCGAACAAGGTTTAATTTTATGTTCCCTACCTCCCCTTAAAGTGTGTGCAGAAAGTTTTGAAACACCACTTACAAATTTTCAGGAGATGAATACATCAAATTCCAATTACATTTTAAATGTAAAAGAAGCGATTGCAATTAGTATAGCAATGTTTGGGTATAAGAAAGACTTGTAACCTCCACGTAGACAATGGAGGTAAAGGAAGAAGATAAACTTGGGAAAATAATTTTGGGTGGGTCAAAGATCAAATAGAACCCCAGTTGTGACTGTTTTCGAAATAAATTATTTTGTTTCATTTCACTCTTCACATTATCCTCTCCGTTTGGGGTCCAGGTCCCAATCTTAAAAATTATTGGAAAGGGGAGTGTGTCAAGGGGATATTTGAATCCTTAGGAGTGTACCTTTGAAGGGTATTTGGCCCTTAGATGTGTACCTTTAGAGTATATTTAGCCCTTGTCTAAGGATTTTATGATCATATGGCTTATCGAGTCAGATCGAGTTCCCATGTATATTAGGCTAACCATATTATCTAATCCAATATGTCCACCAATCGTTTAGTGGTCAGGGTGCTGTCTTCTGGATCGAAACGTTTCTGATTCGAATACGGGAGGAAGTTTGTCAATTTTGAATGAATATGTGGCCTATCTAAAAAAGGGCTGTGCCTAGAATGCGCGGCACGAATATGAGGTGTAACGTAACCCCCGTACACGTGGTGCACCAGGGAAACAAAGGATTCATAAATTCACATTTGTAGTGCCATGATGGAAATGTTCTAATAATTGGTCGGGCTTAATAAAAATAATTTTATCTGTGCAGTTGAAGCATTGAGTATCCTACAATGTTGTGCAATGAGATCCCAATCTTAAAACTATTGCACGGAGGGGAGGGTTCTTGTTTTACGTGTTGGAAGCCCCTGAATCAAAGGCATCTTCCGTGGGCGAAAAAAGGTCTGATTTTTGAGTTGTTACATTATGCTTTAAACAAGACTCCCAATCAGTTTTAAATGAGAGACTTTGCAGACCGACTTGGCACGAAATACAGGTTAGAAATCACCCTGAAGGGCAAGAGGACATTCACTTTAGATCGTCTGCAAATAAATAAAACCTGGCGAGATAACACGTCATGTTGGCACGAGTTCCATTTCAGCAACCCTTCCATCGATTGGCCTTGACGTTAGAAGGCCTCCCCTTCAGTTACAAAATGGCGCAATTTCTTGACCTGCTAAAGAAAGGGAATGATGGATCAGAGATGCGAGAAGGCGAGATGAAGTCACTCGCACAACGTGCCTTGCAACACACGCGCTGATGTAAAAGGGACTCGCTCTGTGCTCTGCGTCTTACATAATTTACTCCTCCGAAGGCACTGTGAATGAAATTTCTTTGCCTTGGAACCGGGCAAGAGGTTGTTAAGTGTTCTCGTTACGAAATCGATTATCCTTTCAAGCGTTTCGAAATGGGATATGTAGAGCAATAAACCCTGTGAACGGAAGAGAAAGTGAAATCACACTGTGACTTGTAGTATGTCTCCCGTGTCTTGACTTGCAAAAGGTGAATATAGATCATGGCCACATCGTTCCGACCCACAATTTACGAAAGGATAGGTAAAGATTTGTTTTGAGATAAGTTCACGGTGGAAGGGTTGAATGGTTGGATTAAAAAGTAAACAAGTACTGCAGTTTTGTAAGAATTTTAAATTAATTAGGAAGTGGAATTAATGTAGCACTGGAGAAACACAACGGGATATTGGCGACGATCCGGGAAAGATTTGAGGACTACACCTCGGAATTTGGAACCACGATCAGATGACGAGGTCCACCTGAGCTGGCAACCCACTCTCAAAACTCCCACACCACGCCAACGTGAGGACATTTGAGGCCACGGTAGATTTAACGTGCACCAGCTCCTCTCTACACGATCTTTGGTTGGATCGAGTTTTGAACATGCAACCCTCCGTTGCTAATCCGCTACCGAACCAACTGGGCTACCTCGGTCCAGTGTAGACGTGAGAGTCTACCACTATTGTGCGGGTGTTAAAGGAATGGATTGATAGAATCATGAATTCAGATTCTTTCGCAAAGATTTAAATTGAAAACGCAGCGTTTGCGACAGAGATAGGATTGCTGCCCCCCAAAAATCTCAGTACCCTCTCCTCAACAAATAGGATCTTTCCTAATGTCCCGATGCTTGCATATATCTTTGTACATCAATAAATTAAACTATGTTTTTAACAAAATATTAGGTTTGTTTATCTAGCTTAAGCTAAAATGAGGAGCTTAAACACAGGATTGAAAACGAAATTCTGGTAGACCAGAATGTTGGTTTCAGAATTGGATCCTCTTCGCTGCTTAGGGGGGGGGCCGGTTTGAAGAGTAACGGAGGCAAATGGAGGGTTGCGAGTTCGAATCCAGCCAAACACCGTCGTGTACAAAGGGGCTGTGCACATTAAACCTGTCGTGGCCTCAAATGTCCTCACGTTGGCTTGGTGTGGAAGTTTGGAGAGTGGGGTGCCAGCTCAGTGTTGCCTCGTCATCCGACCGTGATTCCAAATTACGTGATGTTGTCCTCGAATCTTTCACTTTGGAATTGATCCAGGACCTTCACCAATAGCCCGAAGTGCTGCTCCAGTGTGACGTTAATTAAAATACATACTTTCCTTGTTAAGTTTGATTGGATAGGTCGTCAGCTTATAAGTGAAATACAATATCAAAACTTTCAAGATATAAGTTTTTAAATTTTTCTAGACCAGAATGCAACGATCTTTTAGACTGGTGAAGTAAACTAAGTAATTTTTTCTTTGTATGAAGGTTAGATATCTTCTTGATAAGTGTAGTGAGGTTCCCTAGGCTTTATTCACTCAGTGAATAAAGCCTAGGGAGTACAATTTTTTCCCTTTTGTTTTCTCAGAACTATATTGTTTGACATAAGTAGGTTTCACTTGTAAACTGAGAATGTATCGTATATTCACAAATAAACATTAATACTTCTTTTGGAAAAGATGGATGTGGGGAAAGTAGAGTAATTCTATCAATAAACATTTAGTTTTACTTATTTTATTTGAAGACTGAAAGGAGAATTTCACAATCATATATATATATATATATATACACACTTATATATATATATACATATATATATATATATACATATATATATATATATACATATATATATATATATATATACACACTTAGTGCTTATTATAAGAGTAGGATATTGATTTATCGGATTATTATGGGACTTACTCATTTTAGGTAAGCAGTACCATGGTATTTGCTATGGTGGAATTTTGAAAACAACCTTACTTAACGAAGCTGAAGTGAATTAAACTTCGTACTTCAGCATATATATGATTTTTATGTTCCATTCCCGTTATCATTCTTATCGAAACATTGTTAGAATTTATTTTTCCTTGGACAAATATTTTATTTTTCCCTATAAGATTCCGCGTTTACCTTCTTAATACTACATATTCGACCCGATCTAGTGGCCAGTACTTAAAAACTAAAACATTGGTACTTACTTCTCTAATTCCTTTACTTGAGCATTCAACACATAAATTTAGGAATTCTAAGATTATATAGGTGGTTATAAGAAGTCTCCCGTTTTCCCTCTTAATGCTGTATATGCAATCCAATCTATAGAGGCCAGTTTTAGACAATAGTATTGGTACTTACTTTCCTAATTCCTTTACTTGAGAATTCATAAATACGATTGAAGGACTACAACGTTATATAAGGACTATAAGTTATATAAATACACTCATGCCCAAAAGTTAAGCATAATTGCTGTTTATGTGAATATATTTCAGAAAATCTACATCGGAATGGAAGGAAATGTGGTAATCGGTTGTAATAGGGTTATAAAAGAAGAAAACAATGCAAAACAAGGATAATAATGACTTTGATTATCCAAAGAAAAGAGTTAAAAGGAAAAGATTCACAATACAAGTGTCAACTTTAGTGAAACAGAATGATTTAAACAATGTGATGTAACATTGTGTGCTCAAAGAGTTCCAAGCCTCACGGAGAGCAGTTTTCAATTCCGGAACGGAGCTTGGTGCGTGGCGGAGGGTTACAATATGTCTCCCGAGCATATCCCACACATGCTCTATAGGATTCAGATCAGGAGAGTTGGCAGGCCACTGCATGCGGTGGATATCTTCACTTTGAAGGAAGGCGTCGACCAGGGCTGCACAGTGAGGAAGCGTGTTATCATCCATGAATATGAAACTAGGACCGACACAGCACCTCGAAACAGGTGAACGGTAGGCTCAATGACTTCGTCTCTGTATCTTTGACCGGTAACAGACCCCATGTCAAAGATGTGGAGGTCTGTGCGGCCGTCCAGCATGATGCCGGCCCAGACCATGACTCCCCCTAAAGGAAAACGATGTCTTTCCGTGATGCTTCCCGGGTGAAAACGCGTTCCACGTTCTCTCCAGATCGTGGTACGACGAGAATCAGTTTGCAGACTAAATCTGGATTCGTCATTGAACATGACTTTGCCCCACTGTTGTCGACTCCACTGCCGATGTTCCAAACTCCACTGTAAACGTGCGCGTTTCTGTGCAGATGTCAGGGGGTTGCAAACTGCTGGTCGTCTGGCATAGAGACCAACGTGTATGAGTCTCCTGTAAACAGTTTGTCTCGAAACTATGACTCTCCTGTGGCCGCTGTCAGGGCTGAACCCAGTAGTCTGGCAGAACGGTTCCTCTGACGTCGCGCAGTTACCCCCAAATATTGGTCTTGCCAAGCGGTTGTTAGCTTGGCCGGCCTTGTACTGGCCGTCTGGTAACATCTCCAGTGGTTTGAAATATCTGCCACAGTCTGGAAATCCCACACTGAGGCACACTCCGAATTCGAGACGATTCGGTTTGGGATTGACCGGATTCCAGCATTCCAATAATTCGTTTCTTCACAAACATGTTCAGTTGGCATCTTTGTGACATCTTTTGTTCTTATTGATTGTTAACAACACTGTACCACAGCAATTGCGAAATATCTGTCTAAGCTGATGTCATTTTATACTCGTTCCGACGTGCGCCGGTGCTTTTGCGTCTTGTACTGTTTTGCATATGCAAAACAGTACAAGACGAGACAGTTTTGCATATGCACAATGTTTTGCCTTCGTCCCACGATTCTCCGCAATGGATTTTGAACCATTGTATCCATATTTACTCCGATTTTTTCGCATTGTACGAATTATGCTTAACTTTTGGACGAGTGTTTGTCTCGTAATGAAAATAAATGTTCAAGAAAATTAAAAGGTAAGGAGTCTGATGGTTTAAAAGGATGCTTAATACTTGAAAGTCTGAGATAACATGACCTCTTGAATAGTGAACGAACCATTTAAATTTTAAAATTTTTAAAACTTGAAAATTGCTGACCTAAAACATCTGAAAAGTGGCTTATCATTATTTTGCCTGAAGTCCTTCAGTTGTTATCTTTATTTCGTTAACTACCCGTATAACAAGTCTTTCACTTATACAGATCTTCACCTACTCTTTTCAAGGACTTGTAAGGATTGTGTTAGAACGCTCCATGTAGCTGAAACTCAAAACACTGGATTACACAACACAATTCGAGTTCTTCAAGTAAAAAACCAAGGTTAAATTCTCCGCTCTGACCAAAGCCACGATATGACATTCACCCAATACCCACTAACACCTTAACCTCGAGTGACCCAATAAAGTTTGAGGCGCACGAAAGTATGATTTAACACTGTTTCTTTTCTACTAGTGAAAGGGAGGGACAAGTCGTTGGATAAAGAAAGTTTGGCAGATGGCGAAACGTTGTATGATGCGACTGTTCACTGGTTCTCGCTATCAGTTACGAATATAAATTTGAAGTGAGCATTGATGTACTCAGGGGTCGAGTCTTTGTGGTTTCAGCTCCCTTCCAACAAATATTTGGGTGTTGAAAATAATAATTAATAAATGGTGAATTTGACACTTAATCATATCTTTAAGAGTCTTTATTATTTCTTTCTGTTGAGGAATAGATTGTTTAGAAATATATACTGTGCGATATCGTCTATGTTGTCATTTTCGTTATCAAATGTCTGTCCCTGATTTTTTTCTGGTGTTGTTCTCGTCATCTGACCGTGGTACAAAATTACGAGGCGTTGTCCTTGGACTTTTCCTTCGGTATTGATCCCGGACCGTCTTCAATAGCCAGTTGTGTTGCTCCAGTGTGATGTTAATTAACTACTTCCCTCCCTGAATTATGGCATCTATGGTTAGGGTAAGATGACGCATGGTTTTCCCATTTTCCATCGAAAGATGTGTTACAGCCTATAGTCATTCGATTGCTCAAAAACAATTGTTTCAGCGACACATTTTGTTAGACTTCTGTAAACATATTTTAAACTTATAGATTTAATTTTCTACTTAGTTAGCTCGATTTGATTATGGTACAAGCTTATTCTTGGAAGTATTCCGTGTTACATAGGGCTACTGGCTCAGTAGGATTGCCCACTGCGCTAGAAACCTGTGGGTTGTAGGCAGCGTAGGTTCGATTCCTCCCTGGGTTACTATCTTCTGTGTCAGTAAAACTTTCCTTGTGTGTTTATGTCCATTAATTTATTGACGTTGTCTGTCTTGTGTTTGGCGCAACATGGCCAAATTTGGCCTCTGCGCCATAAAAACCAAACAAACTTTTTCTTTTGTCTCACGAATGGGCTTTAGTGAAGGGTGATATGAGTGTGTAGCAACGCAGAAAGTGTGTGGAAAGAAGCAAAGCGCATAGTTAGAACACTGTCTGGCGGAACTTGCGGCTAAGTTCCCGGAAGTGTGTAATCAAACTGAACCGTCGCTTTGTTTTTTTTTATCAAGGCATCCTTAGAGAGGGAGAATGAAAAATGAAAAAAGTAAGACGATTAATTCTTTCTCGAAATCGTCTTAAAAAAACTGCAGTTTCGTCTCTGACATTGCACACACACGAGAACAGACACAAAGCTTTAAAAAATAAGACTCAAAGCTAAGTAAATCACTGTAGGTATAATCATTTAACACACACATAGTATCAAATAATGCAAATCCATGGTTATACAAATTTCTAGTACCCATGAATATTGATATACGAATATAAATAATGAATAATAATTTATGATTGTCCAATTTATAGGTTTTACTAAAAACGGGACAAAATTGACGTTTTTATTAAAACAACGGGACGACCGGGAAATTTGGAGAAAAACGGTGCAGTTCCTTTCAAAACGGCACGTATGTGATCAGCCTATCGAAAAATAACCCAAAAATATTGGAAAATGGCTTAAAAAGACGCTCTAAAACCTCAAAAATTACCCAAAGAAGAAGAATACCCAAATATGACAAACTATGAACTGAAAAACTGTACCTACCTGGATGAGAAGACAGCAAACGGAATTTCTATCGATACGGGCATTATAAATAAAGTGCTGACCTAAAGCTGACAAAATTCGGGCACTGGTAATAATTTATTTCGGACCTTTTGAAGTCTTGTAAGATTAGTCTCTAGAAGTTTACACAATCATCAAATGAGTTATATTTTTGAAACAATTTTCACGAAAGATGTACTAATTAGTTAAAAATGTTATAATTAATTTTTCAGGTATATTTTCAGAAACTAGAGATACAGCATCGTAATTACTTTAACATGCTGTTCCAATGGTTGGAAGATGGCATCGCATAAAGTTCCGAATCTTTTAATCGATTAATCTTTCAGGAATGTTTTTTGTACTTAGACAGAGGTAAGTATCATAACATTTTTAATATTCTGTTCCAATGGTTGGAACATTGCATCATATTAAGTTATGAATAAAAATAGTGAAATGTTTATTTAATATTGGGCATTGTATTTTCCTGCGGAACAAATAGTTGGCGATTGTGAAAATTCAAATAAGAATATTTGAATTTTACTGTGGGAAGTAGGACAATTTTTGACTTAACATGGTTTGGAATGATTTCCATTTTTACGTGTCCTATGTGTCTGTGTCATTACGTGTTACGTGTTTCCGTCTCACTCAGCTGGAATTGAAAGTTTTGAGCTGTTAAACAATGCTATTATATTAAACTTTCAGCAGATATGCATCATTTCAAAAACTTAGTTTTTTTAGGAACAGACAGAACTTGCACAGTCACGTTTATCTTTTCAATTTAAGTTGTCACTCGTCACTGAAGAATTTATTTTGAACAAAAGAGAGGAAACATTTAATTTTTGAATGTTAAATTTAAGTTGTATTTAAGAAACAACTTCTTGTTTGGGATTGTCCCTTAGTTATTGCGAGGTCAAAGCGTCTGGTTGTGCTTGTAGTTTTTTAGTTACATTAAGTCAGAGATGCAGACTTCTTCAGACAAAGGACCACATAGATTCACACTGACGTATGGTAGGGCCACCAAAAAATCATGAAAGTTATCTATCGTATATTATTTATTTTATTTATATTTATCATATATTGTTACAAAGAAAGATAATAAAAAGTAAATAAAGAATTTAATTTGATGCTTGGCATTGCATTGATTTAACAATTGTTTGAATATTTGGTTCGATTTTTGTTGTATCCAAGCGCAAAAATTGATTATAATATTCATTAGTCAAGTGACGGTTCTTATTTTTCGATTAATGACGGAAAAGGTTTGTTCACAGATATACGTTAACGCAGAGACTTGCGCATTTTAATGCATTACCTAGCAACGATTTATAATTGTTTTTATCCACGACACAAAGATAGAAGTTTAATCAATTGTCTTTATTAAATTTATTTCACAGGTTCTCATCGTTTTGCATGTCGATGAGTTCAAGCTGTATTGATTCGGGTGCATTTTCAGGCAAAAGGGTTCCTAAATAAATCTAGCAACGGTTTTACTTTTTGAAAATAAGAAAAACGATCCTTGAAGGCACTGAACTTTTCGGAAACCTTTTTTGTTATTAGGAAAATGAGTGTAATTCCCTGACTTTAATTGGATTTTAAATAGACTTAACTTGTATTGAAAAGACAAAGCGTGGCCGTATAAAGTTGAGTAATCAATTGATCTTTGCCCTGAGAAGTCGCGAATTTGATTTATTTAAGTGATCAGTAATGTCAATCATAAAAGCTGTCACATAACCAATCCGCACTCTTTATATCAGGGACGTTTTTTTCAGTCATGAAAATTTTATTTTCATCAGTTAAATTTAGAAACCGTTCCAATGTTTAACTGCGACTTATCCACCTCACTTCTGTGTAATAAAATAAGTCACCGTATGCGCTTTCAATGTTTTCAAGAAGCTTTTTGAACTGTCGGTGATTAAGGTCAGAGGAATTTATAAAATTAATTATTGAAACCTTAACTTTCATAAAATGTTCAAACCCTAGTTTCTTAGGGCCACAAGGTTGACCGAAATACATTAAAAAGTTATTTATCTCTATCGACAATAATTCAAACACTCCAGCAACTAAGATGCATCGTAAAATCAGGCGGATGTCACGCGAATTGACGACTGAATTGTAACTGTCATCTGTGGCCGGCCAACGTGCCGCACCTGGCGCCTAAGTACACAGATACTTTGGGCCACCAACAAATCAATTGAGGTCCGTATGCGGCCCGTAGGCAGCGATTTGTGCATAGCTGCATTACGTGATTGGAAAATTGGATTTCCCTTTTTTTCAGCGAATATTAGTTTAGTATTTTCACAGTGTGCATGTGCAATTTTTAAAAATTACATATCGTATGATTTGGTTAAGTTGAAATAACACTTGGTAAGGCTGGCTGCCAGAGAATCAAAGGAGGGCCACATGTGGCCCGCGGGACGCGGTTTGTGCATCAGTGCATTTAGTGATTGGAATAGTTGGATTTCCCTCTTTTCTAAGTAAACATTTGCTTAGTATTTTCATCATATGACTAAGTTATCCTTGGTAGCTTTATTTCATAGAAATTCTCATTATGCATTTAGGGAAACGTTTATTAACCGGTTGTCTAAGTTACCCAACCTTGAAATTAAAGCATTCGTAAAATAAGAAATAAGAGGAAAAAATGTTAATAACACTATTTTTACTAGCTCTAATCTCGAAGGAAACTTTCCTGCTTCCAGTAGCATTTCACTTTCGAAAATGACCGCAAGCAAATATATTGAAAGGAAAACTGTTTCAGCAGGTCAAGGCGAGGAAAAGTCTTCCGTCACTGAGGTTTTGCTTTTCTCTTTGTTGTTGTTTTTATGTGTGGGTCATTTTCGCCGGATTCTGACCTTATTTACTGACCAATTAAATGTAAGGCAATGGGAGAAAATTATCTAACATACTCTTGAAAAATTCTCACTTTTCCAGACAATCTGACAAAAAAGCTCAAACAGTTAATTTTCAGATATCAAGTATTTTTATTATACCGGATCAAAATTAAATAAGTCTCATATTCATGCGAAAAACGTCCAAAAGATGTCTCAAATCATCATGAATGTCCTTCCATGATATTCCGAAACAATACAGTACGTGGTCAAGACTAGCCAAGCTCTTGTAAATCTTTTTTCCTGCCACATATTTCATTGCTTTCGTGTAACCAGTGTCTAAACGCTGTCTTTTCTTCTCTGCATAACTTGAAATTGGCTATTTCTCCAGGTCTTTGTCCTCTATACCAATGATGTAGTGCCCTATCGCGAACTTTCTTTTTTTGTATAGTGAGTCAATTTCTTCAAAGCTAAATGAGTTTTCCTCGTTCAAATTTAAGTAACTGTCCTCGTAAGTCCGTCTGTCAATTCAGTGCCCGGTATCGAAGAAGTATCATTTCAGTACCCGAGAAGGAATCCACATAAGACATACCGGGAAATTACTTGAAAGCCTTGAGAGCTCTATTATCGCAATGGCAGTAGGATATTTTACTGCATAATAATTTTCCAAGTGCTCAAATGCACTGAATTTATTTGTCATTAACCAGATTTCCACTTTAAGCTTCCAATGGTTTTAAGTGAAATCAAGATTTCCCCAGTGCAAGATATCAAGTATTATCCAGTTAACTTCAGTACCACAGGTTCATCTAGTTTTATTCAGAATTTCGTTTTGTATCATTTCACGTAATTGATTAACAATATACAAATTTTCTGCAGACATGATTAAGATATTTTAAAATTTAGTTTTAGTCGTTGAAGCCATAAAGATTTATATAAATTACTTTTTAAAGTTCTTTGACTCATTATTAATATATGGGGATACTTTGAATTTGCTCATTTGTTATATTTAACAGAATATTATTGGAAGTTATAAAATATCGAAATGTTTCATCCAAGTTTTTAAGTTTTTAGAAAGTTTTTTACCTATTTTTAAGGTTAAAACTAAAGCATTTTCAATATATATTTCAATATGCTCCCTGCTACATAAGACATTCCAATGCAACTTTCAGTCATTTTGTATAATCCGCTCCTTGCTCTTAAGCCGTAGGCTTAGAGCAGAAACTTGTTAACTGAGAAAACAATTTTTTTACTTTACAGCTGTTTGAAGACTGTCTATTAGTTTTTAGATAAAAAATAAAAATTACAAGAATTTTGAGAGTCATATAACTTTTAAACAGATTACAATATGGCAATACAATATTCTTATCAACATGAAAATAGGCAATTAGTTTCTCCAAAAATGTCAGTTAATGAGTTTCTGCTCTAAGCCGATGATGTGTTGTATGTGATCGAGATCGAATATCATTTGAAATTTCGATGTATATTAACATAAATACAATACAACATGAAACTTCAATTTTCCGTCTAGTTATAGCCAAAATTAAAATATTTCTGATGTAAATGTTTGAAATGTGCATGTTTTGAAAATGTTTACTGAAAAAATCCCGCATTTTTTAAATGCTTTTTTTGTAAGTTTTACTGCTGTGAATTTTATATGCTTTAAAGATCGCAGAACAAAAACACGTAAATCCACACGTGCAAAAATAAATATGAAGATATTTTGAAGAAAAAATTATGCCTCTTTCTAAACTCTCCCGTAACTCGATTTTGAATTGTTTATATTCATTGCTGCAATTTTATACTATAAACAAATAGCATGCATTTTTATGCCACAGTGAAATATAGATTACTCTAATCAACTGTCATAATTCTTAATTTCGGTTTCAAGATTGAAAATAGTCTGGATTTAATTAAATGGAAAAGTACAATCGTTTGTGTGGTAAATAATAATTCTCTTGTATATGTTCTGCACACTATTGGTGGTTATGGTCCCGTTTAAAATACACCGTTTTTATGTGTCCTAGGCTAAGAAAAAAGAATAATTACTTAAAACAAGATCAGAATTATCAAATAGTAAATAATTCTGTTAATTTTTATAACTCGTGTTAAAAGGAGATTGACCTTTCAGTTGCTGATGTTTGAAAGTATTTCATTACGTACTGTTAAATTTCAGAATCTATAAATATCTCCTTACATTAAACTTTCCGTTAAAATTCGCGGAGCATAGGATACTAATTAAATAAAACTATTAATTTCAAGTTGATTAATTTATAGCATTTGTTAATTTAATTCAATCTTCCTAAACGTTTGACAGGCTTCATAAAATATCTTGTAAATTAACACATAATACCGAACAAAGAATGATCTCGTTTTGTTTACTATTTTTAAATTACTGAATACTTTATCTGAGTCACACGTTTGTTTTGTTTTTCTAATTAACACTGAGATCATAAAGGCTATTATTTAAATCAAGAGATTTATTTTCTGATAACAATTTTCTCGAATGGGAAAGGATTCACACTTCCGTGTTGGATATGGTTAAAGGTTACTGCACTTTTTGAGTGATACAACCGACGATGAAGACGACACGACTATTGGCGTTTTACTGTCAACGGTCGAATCGAATGAAATGTCGAGATCAGAGACGTTAATAAAGGACTGGCTGTTTTTTCTATGATCTTTACTGCTCGTTCGTTGTTCGGCAGTGTGTCACCCTATTCTTCACATAGTTTTGCTATAAAAGTTGCACTTTTTATTGATGAAGAATGAGGTATAGTGAGAGAAAAAAAGCCGTTACTTGTTATTATATATTCAGTGATTAAACTTAAATGATCAAATCCTTTTCATCATAAAACTTCTTTTAGAAGAAAGATTTCAGTTGCGAGAATAATTATTGCTGTAATACTTCATTTCAAATAATTGTGAATACAAATATTTTTCATTATCCTTTTTAAGATAGCACAATGCAGATAACATTACATTATATTCATAATTTATTAAAACAATTTGAATTGGCAATTAATAATTGCTTTGTATGGGTTGGCATTAAATGCTTTTTTTATGCAAATCTGCTTTTTATAGAATTTTAACCATTAATTGTTAAGAATAGTGGTTCTCAGTGAGGATCATAGGACCCCAGGGGTTCGTGATTTCACTGCGTCAGCTGAAAACATGTAATATTATACTAGCCAAAATCGCGAATTTTCAAGCAAAATTAAATACATTATTTTCTCCGATTCTTTAATTATAAAAAATATTAATAAAAATATCTATTATATGTTCTGAAAATGAGCCATTGCACTTGTATCCAAGGGAGTGATCCACAGTGACTGATGATCATGATACCTCATCCCGGCTGCAATACTGGCATAGCTCAAAAAATGAATTTCAAGTTTGATGGATGGAAAAACTGCAAATACATGTTTTTGCATGCTGCAATACTGCTCTCTACTTTAGGGCTATCAACCAACGTCTCTCTCATTCGCTGCAGGAAGATTCTTTGGCAACTGGCAGTTCTTTAAAATTAAGGTTCCGCAAGTACAACTGAGTTTTGGTTATCTGTATTGACTGACTATACCGAACTCGCAAGAAAAGCTTTGAGGTAATTAATTGTGTTTTCCATAACTTAATTGTGTGAAACTGTATTCCCTCAGCTCCCTTAATTGAAACCTAAGAAATACACTTGAAGTTGAAAGTGATCGAACATTGAAATTATCAGACATTAAACCAAACTTTTCTGAGCTAATTGCTAAAAAACAGCTCGCATTAAGATTAAAATATACGTTTTGATGTCATCAATATTATAATTTTGCTAGTTAAGAGCCTTTTGATTTTAATATATTTTAAAGTAATAAGTAAGAGTGTATAATATTTATACTTATATTTTAAGAACTCTAGTTTTACTCAAAGTTTCAGAACTTAAATTGTGAACACTAATCCTAATATGTTTTTAACGTTTTATAACATATTTAACATATATTAAAGTATTTTATTTCCAATATTAACCCTTCTGGTAGTTGTCTCGACTAGATATCTCATCATTGGCAAAACTAGTCAGATCTTAATGGACGATATATCTCGTCATTAGAAAAACTGACCTAATCATGATCTCGTCATGAAAAAAGGGCAATATCTTCATTCCGACTTCAATCGGCATTATTGATGACGAGATATCTCGTCATCAGCAAAATTGATCAGATCCGGGTGGACGAGATTTCTCGTCGAAATCACTTGGAGTTAATTTTATAATAACAGGAGATTTGTGAAAATATTTAATTTTAATTTGTGGACCTTAGACTGGACAGTTTGGAAGCTTCCGGTTTAGAATACCTAACATATTTCGAGAAGATTCAAAATCTAGAACTAAAGAATTTTCAGTTTCAAAGTTCGGTTTTGTCTAAGATTCTGCCACAAATTTGTTTTTTTAATTAAGAATGGAAAACTTGATTTCAAGACGAAACGGAATGGGACAAACTGAATGTTATTAAGCATTATTACAACAATTAAAGTTCAATAAATATTAAAAAACGTTTTCGTTTAGCAATATGAAGGTTTCACACTTTATAGTGGAAACTTAGTAGCACTTAAAAGTAGTGCAGTCTATTTAAAAAATAATTCTGTGATATTTTATAAATGCTTTACTATATTTTATTGAAGCACGAATTAATTGTATCAGACTTTAGATTTTGCATAATCGGAATCTGAATTAAAAATAGTTGTATTAAGCTAAAATAATAATTTGGGATGGAAAATTTAAGTCTGGTAGGATTACATTAATTGTTTTTTTATATGAAGGTTTTTTAATATTTTCATCATGAAGAACAAAACAGCATTCGCATATTTATTGACACATAAAAATGTTTTATTAAGATTATTACGTAACGCTATTGACGGAAAGTGGCAAATTAAATTAATTTTTTTATGTGAAATCATTATAATTTTCTTACGATGTAATAAAATTGATCAACATGTACGCCATTACTCTACATCGAAAATTTAGAGGGATATATTAAGCTGAATTTAATTGGAGACATGTGGACTAAAAATTGGGTCTATTCTTTGTCGTAGTATGAAGAACTTTTATGTCTTTACAGACATTCCGTTCACTGAAATGGAGATTAAAATTTGGAATGTATAATAGATGGCAGCACGATGAGAATGAATAATATAAAATTTGGGAATATAGTGAATACTTATTAGATAATTAAAAAATTTGAAGTTGAAATAGCAAATTTATTTTCATTGAGTTTGAAAGAAATTTAAGGCAATTCACAAAAACATTTGCGAAGTGAAAACAGATTTTTATTTATATTTATTCCGTATTATTAACAAATTAGTCTAGATTTGTGTAGTCTACAAAAACTTCGATAGATGTCAGCAGCAGTGACTAAATATTGAATGAGTGAGTGCATATTTTAATAAATTTAACAATGAATACTCTCTCTCTCTCTCTCTCTATATATATATATAGAGAGAGAGAGAGAGAGAGAGAGTACATTTATTAAAATATACCCTCATTCAATAATTAGTCACTACTGCTGACATCTATCGAAATTTTTGTAGACTACGCAAAGATCTACATTAATTTATTAACAGTACGAAATGAATCAAAATAAATACTTGTTTTCACTTCGCAAATAATTTTCATTCCCTTCAATCTCTTCCAAACTCATGTAAATAAATTTCTCTCTCTCTCTCTCTCTATATATATATATATATAGAGAGAGAGAGAAATTTATTATATATATATATATATATATATATATAGAGAGAGAGAGAGAGAGAAATTTATTATATATATATATATATATATATATATATATATATATATATATATATAGAGAGAGAGAGAGAGAGAGAGAGAGAGAAATTTATTTACATGAGTTTGGAAGAGATTGAAGAGAATTAAAATTATTTGCGAAGTGAAAACAAATATTTATTTTGATTCATTTCGTACTGTTAATAAATTAATGTAGATTTTTGCGTAGTCTAATAAAACTTCGATAGATGTCAGCAGTAGTGACTAATTATTGAATGAGGGTATATTT
The DNA here is from genome assembly GCA_933210815.1 of Meta bourneti. NCBI lineage: Eukaryota > Metazoa > Arthropoda > Arachnida > Araneae > Tetragnathidae > Meta > Meta bourneti. Next base: position 70,178,435 of record OW119929.1, on the reverse strand, counting down.
TAATAAATGTACCTTTGATTACTAAGCAGAAACCATACCTTGAATGAATGTTCTAAATGTGAAATTTATTGAGGGAACTGTGGACTTTCAGAACATACTTTTGCAGTTATTATCCGATTGATGTAAAAATTGCACAGGTTGTTTTATACTAAAAAGTATATTAAGTTGTGCGGAAGTTATAACGTTAAGTTAAGTAAGGAAGTTATAAGTTATATATAAGGACATAAAACATGGTCACAACTTTTGATAAATAAGCAAAAATCGGTAGATCCCATGCTCATTTTTTCCACGTATTGTCAAAATTTTACTACGCGTAATAGTTTGTATGCATACAAATCAAATTAACTCCATTTGGTAAGTGTATTGCTCAATTGTAAAGCAGAATTTTTTTTTACTAAAACACCCGAAATTTTGCAAAAAACAGACTAGGTTAAATAACATTTTAAACAAAAATTTCAAAATTTGGAAGCATGATGAATTTCTCATTTGCATTTGTATATATATACCTCAAAATCAAGGAAATACATTGAAACCTGATGCGCAAGTAACATTTTGAAATCAGAAGAATAAAAAAATCTCAATAGGATAGTAGACCTACTATACTTATATACTATATCTTTGATGTTGTCGTACATCTAACTCCGTCGAAACTGATCACAAATGAAAAATTCATTTTGCTATCCCCAGAATTTATTTCAATTCACTTGAACCCTAAAATAAAAAAAAAAATAGATTTTTAGACCAATTTTGGCTATTTTGAAAGTGTACTGTCCCCTTAAAGATAAACAAACATCTTCTGAATAAATTTTCATATTTTCTCTCTAAGATGACCCTAGGCCCGACTCAATAGGTGGAATTTCGTTAGTTGCAATCAACAACATAAGACACTTATATCTTCTCAAATTTTGTTATGAAGAATTGTCGCATTGCGAAGCATAAATCTTTCTTAAAGAACATAAATTGTTAAATACTTTCTAGAAAATAGGAGGTTTTACAAAACTGATCTACATTTACTGATCAACCAAGACATTTCTTCGGCACCCAATGATTCTTATTTAGAAAGACCTGGGATTAATATGCTGGACAAGAAAGCACTAAGACATCATTTGAAAGGACTGTGCTGCATGTGACTATGCTGAAAAAGGCACTTGATTATCCAGAATATACAGTAATAAGACCACCGCAGCATATTGGTACCTTGGGATTGTGATTCGAATTAGAGACAAAACCGGTGTTTAAGAATGTCTTTCTTGCTCACAACCATATCTCTTACTTTTTTACAAGTCTTCCGTCTTTGAAATAGAAGGTTTCTCTTAATTGTTATATAAAGAATTCTTTAAGGTGATTGTAAGCTAACTTGGAAATTGCATGTCGAAAATACAATGCCGAAAGCTTCAGATTTTTCTTTCCCTTTTTAAGTGTCTTTCTGGTTGCTTGCTCCAGTTCAAGTAGAAGTTTTGTCTTACGTATTGTTCTCCTCCCTGGGTGTATTTCTCTCTCCTGTGTCAGTAAAACTTTGATTGTGTGTGTGTCTGTCTATTACTTGATGTATATCTTGTGTCTGGCATAGCATGGCCAAATATGGACCTTACGCTATAAAACCCTAAAAAGCCAACCAACTTGTTACGTATTGTTATTTATTGTTGTGAATCCCGATGTATATTACTATCTTTTTGAGTTTCCAAACTGAGTCATTTTGTCTGAATTCCAATGTGATAAATTGATTACTATTTGTGATCGCTCGTGTAGCATGTAAACAAATAAATTCTTAACTACTTTTCCCGAGGAAGAGAATAATCGAATATGAAAATATCTAGTACTCTGGAATATCGAAGAAGCATCTTGTGAAGACCTAGTTGGGGATTTCATAAAAAATGGCTTCTACGTAGAATTCATGCGGTTACGTAGGTCATTCAACGAAAAAGTTCTTGAAAGAATATTAATTCGTAAAATGAATAGTTAAAATTAAAGTGAATGCTAAATGGCATTTCTTTTGAAAAACCTCCGTGAACCTCTCTATGTAGTTACAACTTGTACAATAGTTATAGTAAGAAAAGTATTTCGTGCTGACACCTAGTGGTGAGAAAGTCTTAAAAGAATTATTCTCTTAATTTTAAAATATTTTGTATGTATTTCAAGGTACACACTGCATATATTATCTTTACGTACTTTAAACAAAATTTAATTGATTGTGAAAAATAAATAAACAAGACTCTCGCGGAGATCTGTTGCCTATATCTGTTGATGGTAGTGACCACGGTTAAGCACATTTCATCTCTCTTATAGAAGTTAATTTTGAATGAGTTAAAGGGGGCAAAATGAAAATCTATCACATGACAATTGTTTTGATTTTGTTTTTATCGTGTTTGCCAAAACTTCTTTAAAAACAAATTTTTATGAATAATGATTATAAAACAATTTTTCATAATTTGGAGACAATACGAACATTAAAATGATGAAATGCAATTAGATTCGTAGTTGTAAATCTTATGAGAAATAACGAACTCACACCAAGCTAAAATAGTAGATAAAATAAGTATGAGAAAACAAATTTATATATATAGAGAGAGACAGTTGATTACAACCCATATTCTAAACTTTAACCATATTTAATGGATTCAATTATGTTTTTATTTCACATTTCTTTATTTTTTAATGAAGTAAAATGGATGAAAATAGAAAACAACTTTTTGTGAATTTCAGTCTTGTTTAATTCATTTATATGATTTTACAAATATGCTCTTCAATGTCCACCTAATTGCATCACATTCACTTGTTCGAACAGTGAATAATGTTCGAACAAGTGAATATGATACATGTGAAGAAGTGATGATATCTTCAACTTCTCGAAATTTAGAAGTTTCACGTTCAATTAAATTTTCTGTTTTGCATCGGTATATCGTTTACCTCTATTTTTAAAAATTATCTCGTTGGCCTAATTTCACCAAATTGCTGAAGAATTATTCCATAATTCAAATCAAGCCCCATTGAACGAAGCTGCAAAGCTGATAATGAATCTCGTTGCGGTTCATTTTAATTTGTTAATGAAAGTTTGTTGCCATGCACTAATATACAAATAACGCCAACTTCCGTGCCCTCGTACTTAAGTGAAATATTTATATTGATTAAACACAATGTTTCATCATTTACTGTCACCAATGTGGTAATGCATTCATCAGTTGAAATGACGCCAAAACTACTAAATTTGCAAAGTTTGAATGCCGAAAATGCGAATGGGCATACATGACCAGGTTTAAACTTTTGATGTGTTTATTTCTACATAAATTAAAGGTAGGTACTCGAATATACCTTGCACGTTATTCACACAACGAGCTTGGCGACGGATCAATCTCGAAGGGAAAGATCGAGGACAAAACCTCGAAGTTTTGAAACACGGTCAGATGATGAGGTGAACACCTGCGCTGGAATCCCACTCAGCAAACTTCCACACGAACGTGAATGTATTTGAGACCACAACAGAACGTGCACCAGCCCCCACGTACACAACGGTCTTTGATTGAAACTAGTTTCGAACTAGCAACTTCCTGTTGCTTCCTTTCAACTTGTACGGAAGATGGTAATTTTTGAGTTATGTCATTGTTATGTCATTGTTAACACATGTGCAATATGCATGTAATGGGTAAGGGAAATTCTTAATATCTTTTATTTATTACATACATTTACATTCACTATAAGTTCATTTAATTTATGAATATCACAATCGTATTACGTATGAATCACTCGTAATTAATTCAAAACAGTGTGTTATTCATTTTTATAATTGCTATTTCATGGTAATGTTTGGTTACTCCATAGTGACATCAACAAACTACACTAAGAAATAAATAAAAGTTCTTCAAGTAGCTGAAATGTAAGAGAGATAAACATAAAACCTCAATTCAAGTAATCTCTTCTACCGTGAAATCGCAAAGGTTATGCACAATTTGAGAAAAAAACCCGGAGATGCCATGTTTACACGAGCTACCTACAACATAAATATTCTCCTCTACGTAAGGGTTGTGTATGCGTAAGTTCAAATCCTTGTTACCTAACGAAATCCCTAAGGCACCGCAAGCGAAGCTTGGAATTTATTCCCGAGTGAATATTCTCATAACATACCACCGATATCACAAACCAAATGTTTCAGAACGTACTCGAAAGTTTTGCTTGGTTGGAAAAATCACTCTTAAAACTATTCTTTCCGCTTGATCATCACAGGTGCTAAAACCAAAAACGGTCAGATTGAATAAATGCGCTTGCGTTTTTGTGATTAATTTAACATTGAAGTTTCTCAATTATTGCGTGGAATATGAGATAATTACATACGTGATGTTCATTATCTGATAATTTTCAGGTAGTTCATTATCTGATAACGTTCAGATAGTGAACAGTCAGTGTTACTTGCTGTGGTCTTTCAGAAGGATATGTAAATCAGCGCTTCCCACATTATCGTCTATCTTAACTGCTCACTTGACCAACTTTTCAATTAAACTTTAGTCAATTAAAAAAAATTGGGAGGGGACCACGATAGCCCGGTTGGTAGAGTTGCGGATCGGCAACCGGAGGGTTCCGAATTCGAAACTCGATCCAAGCAAAGACCTTCTTTTCTGTAGGGACTGATGCACGTTAAATCTATCTTGGATTCAAATGCCCTCACGTTGGTGTGGTGTGGAAGTTTTGAGAGTGGGGGGGGGGCAGTTCAGGCGTTGAACTCGTCATCCGACCGTTGTTCAAACTTACGATTGTTATCCTCGGTTTTTTCTCTTCGGCATTGATCCCGGACCGTCGAAAATAGCCCGTTGTGCTGCTCCAGTGAGATGTTAATTTTAACTATCCCAACCAATTAAAAAATCCGTGGTCCATTGTATTTTGAAAATAGCGAAGTGTTTTTTATGAAATATTTCGAAACACATTCTTAGATAAGGTAAGTAGGTATTTTAATTAACGTCGCACCGGAGCAACACAACGGGCTATTGGCGACGGTCGGGATCAAATCCGAAGGGAAAGATCCGAGGAAAACACCACGTAATTTTGAACCACGGTCGGATGACGAGGTCACACCTGAGCTGGCACCCCACTCTCCAAACTTCCACAAAACGCCAACGTGAGGACATCTGAGGTCACGACAGATTTAACGTGCACCAGCCCCCTTTGTACACGACGGTCTTAGGTTGGATTCGAACTCGCAACCCTCCGGTTACTAATCCGTTACTCTTCCAACCGGGCTACCGCGGCACCATGCATAGTTGAGCTATTACTGATTTGGTGGTAAAAATCTGAATAAATGAATTACAGAAATGATATTAAGCTTTTATGTTGAAAGGCATCTAATGTCCTTATGTCTTCATATTGAAATTGTACATTTCTTGTAAAAACGTAGTGAACACGAAATGAAAGGTTGGTTTTGGGGTGCAAGGGCCATATTTGGCCATGCTGCGCCAGACATGACATACAATATCAAGTAATAGACACACACAATGAAAGTTTTACTGACACAGAAGATAAACGAACCCAAGTAGGAATACACCTGGCAAGAATCGAACCTGTGCCGCCTACAACTCGAAGATTGCTAGCGCAGTGAACATACCCACTGAGCCATAGCCGTCCCCACAAAATGTAAGTATTGGATGCAAAGATATCAGCTTAGAAGTTAAATACATTAAGTCATAAAAATCGTTCTGGGTAAACGAAGGGGAAAAAATTCTACTCACTAGGCTAAATTTACTAAGCGTGTTTTTCAAGAAAAAATCTAACCTTCATGCAAAACAAGTGACCTAGTCGACTTCACCAGTCTAACGATCCCATATTCTGGTTTAGAAAAGCTAAAAACACAGACTGAAAATTTCGACATAGTGTGTTTCATTTGTAAGTCGACGATATAATCACAAGTCAACCCTGTGAGCCTTACGAGAGGAAAAATAAATCTCGATTATGATAAAATGTAATTCGCCTTCTCATTATTTCAATACCATCACAGTATGGAGTGGAAAAACTAACAACTACACCGAATACACTATAACTAATTCAAATTTACATGGAGTTTAAAAAAATAAGTTACAAGATAACAGAAAATTCTAGGAAGCAGGAAGGTGATAACAAAGCGATAACAGATCATCGTGTTCTTTTCAGAAATCAGCAGGTTGGAAACTGACGTGATTTTCTTTGTTGCGAATTAAAATCGTCTCCATAAACTGGTTCACCGTGTCCATATGGAAAAGGAGCATTAATTCCTGCTTTTCTCTTGATAAGCATTCATTTGTGTAAATGCATTAGGAAGAGATTCTTGCCGTGCTCCTTCCCTAATGGAAGATAGGGTTGCGGAAGTGCATGATAATCTGAAAGTGAGTTTCCGGCTTTTGCAAGTGGAGCGGTGCCAGTATGTTTCTCAGCGCAATTCGCCAATCAATGACTGAAAATGAGAGCCATCAGTTGGGTGCAAGTGAAGGAAGGCTCCAGAGGCAGCTTGCATGCGAGCAACAAAGAAACACTCATATTTGGCCTATATTACACTAATTTAAACTAACAACTAAAGTAAAAGTTTCAGATTTGGTTAAAATCTTTCCGATCAAGATGAAGGTAGATAGATAAGTAGTTGAATTTACGCGCACTGGATCGCGCACGAGCTATTGGCGACAGGAGGAATCGATCCCGAAGACAACGCGTCGTAATTTTGAGCCACGGTCAGATGACCACTCTCCAAACTTCCACACCACGTCAACGAGAGAACATTTGTGGCCACGAAAGACTTAACGCTCACTAGCCCTCACGTATACGAAGGTCTTTGGTTGGAGAGTCGCAACCCTCTCGTTACTAATCCTCGACTCTACCAACTGGGCTACTGCGACCCGTATTTTAAACAATAGAGGTAGATAAGTAGTTAATTAACTTCGCTCTAGAACAACACAAGGAGCTATTGCTGACGGTCAGGTATCAATCCCGAGGAGAAAGAGGCACGTTAAATCTGTCGTGACCTCAAATGTCCCCACGGTGGAGTGGTGTGGAAGTTTGGAGAGTGGGGTGCCAGCTCAGGTGTTGCCTCATCATCTGATCGTGGTTCAAAATTACGTGGTATTGTTCTTGGATCTTTCCCCTTTGGGATTGATCCCGGACCGTCACCAATAACCCGTTGTGTTGCTCCAGTGTGACGTTAATTGAAAAATAGCAAATAGCAAATAGCGTAATTTTGAACCACGGTCAGATGACGAGGTCAACGCTTAAGATGGCAACCTTCTCTACACACTTCCACACCACACCAACGTGAGGACATTTGAGGCCAAAACATATTTAATATGCACCAATCCCCACATACACGACGGTCTGTGGTAGGATCGAGTTTCGAACTCGCAACCCTCCTAGCCCAGTTGCTATGGTTCAAAATTACGTGGTGTTGTCCTCGGATCTTTCCCTTTGGGATTGATCCCGGACCGTCACCAATAGCCCATTGTGTTGCTCCAGTGTGACGTTAATTGAAATACCCCCCACTAGCCCAGTTGCTAATCCAACTGGACTACCACGGCTTCTAATTTAAACGATATAAATTAAAATACTAGTAATGAGTGTATTCTATGAGTAAATGAAGTATAAAAATTAATAAATGTGTTGCCCCAATCAAGATGAACATAAATTTTCTTTAATCGTGTACCTCCTGGCATTTTCTGTCAAGCTATATGTAGGTGGTGGTAATGTTCTGCGGAGGAATTCGTTTCCTGTACGTATTCCGAACGTGACGTCACTAGGTTTGTTTTTCGAATTCGATTTCAACTCTTCATAAATAACTTCTACAGAATGAATTCCGATAGTTGATTGGCAAACAATAATTAGATTAAACACCAAAAAACTACGATAAACTACATTTTAAGGTAACCCCCATATGTCTTATGCTACAGCATTTGAACAGAAGTGAAATCTTCGCAGTTTGGTTTGTTTTATACTGAAAATCCTACTCATACAAGCTCAGGTGTTGCCTCGTCATCTGACCGTGGTTCAAATTTACGTGGTGTTGTCCTCGGATCTTTCCCTTCTTTCCCTTTGAGATTGATCCCGGACCGTCACCAATAGCCCATTGTGTTGCTCCAGTGTGACGTTAATTGAAATACCCCCTTACTCATACAATCAGTACACGTAAATGAAGGAATGTTGGTTGGGTTTAAAGCGCCAAATACGCTGCGTCAAATACAAGATGTACAACGTCAAGCAATAGGCATACACACAAGGAAAGTTTTACTAACACAGACGAGAGAAATACACAAATACACTCAGGATAAGTTACAGGAATTGAATCTGCTTCTTCTACAACAGACAGGTTGCTAGCTCAGGGAGCAAACCTGTTGATTCACGGCACAAGTGAAGAAAGGCTTTAAAGACATCTTGCAGTAGGGGTATTTAATTAACGTCGCACTGGAGCAACACAACGGACTATTGGCGACGGTCCGAGATCAAACACAAAGGGAAAGATTCGGGGACAACACCACTTAATTTCGAACCACAGTCAGATGACGAAGTCACACCTGAGCTGGCATTCCACTCTCCAAACTTCAACACCACGCCAAAGTGAGGACATTTGAGGCCTGGACAGATTTTACGGTCACCAGTCCTCTTCATACACGACGGTCTTTAGTTGGATTCAAACTCGCAACCCTCCGGTTGCTAATCCGTTACTCTTCCAACTGGGCTACCGCGGCCCTAAAGACATTTTGCATACATGCTACACAAGGAACACTCATATTCGGCCACAACTACACGAATGTAGTAGTGTTTCCAATTTGGAAGAGTTATTGGGGAAGGCCCAATTTCCCAATTGTTTCATATATATGATTCATTTGAGAACTCCATTTTATTTTTATACCGATAATTATCAATATTTATATATTCGCAACATTTATCGCTTATGTTTGAGTAATTTTTGGGCTCAACCATAAACAATATTGTGGCTCAACGACGATGGTGTTCCGGTCCTTAGGAATTTGTGCCCCTGTCTCTTGATAAATCGGCGAAACGTTGTAACGGGTGAAGTACCGTGCATATTTGGTTAGCCTAGTTATCTGTATATATTTGTAATTTTTATTACTTAGGTTTACTCCTAGGAGCGCCCATACTCTCGAGGGAAGAATGTTTTTTCAGATTCTTTCAGAAGACCGTTCCTTGATTTCACCATGTCCATTTTGAGTTTTCTGAATTGTACCAACTTTAGCTAATATGTTAGGAAAACAACGCCGTGTAAATACTTCGTGATTTTGCATTAACATGAACTGAATATGAAATATGTTGAAGTCGATCAAATTTTTGTTGTTAACACAATTTAGAATAAATGCAATTATCATTTTATCAGTTGTGTGCAAAGCGCAAAAAAGGATTTCATAAATCATTCTGAAAAAATTTGTACATCCCCACGTATGGATACAGTACTTCGTAATATAACTAACAAAACACATATAATATTAAGTTGCAGTTAGACGGTGTCGAGAGCTATGCGTTTTTTTATTGTTAATATATTTGTTAGTTTGAATTTGTGATCTTTATGCATAATTTATAAAAAATTAAAATACTTATCGAAATTAGAATTTTGCAGTAGCTATAGAAACTTTACTAAATACTGTGTATGTGAATTAATAATGTTAATTAATTTGATATAATCAATACAGCTCTAAATTATAGCAATAAAATAGTTCTAAAATTAGTTTAAACTCATTCATAAAATTCGTAAAAGAAATACTGAGCTATGAGTGTGAGAAAATTATTAATCATAGCAATAATCTTACCACCAAGATTATTATTACATTATTATAATAATCTTACTGAAGTTTAATTTTCTAAACTGGGAAAATTTACTGAACTTTCTACCTGGAAAAAGAGTAATTTCCTTCTTTTAAACCTCTTAGTTTAATAAAGTGAATGGTCAACTGGGGAACTAGTTTATGCCAATCTGTAAGGCATTAACATATTAACATCAGCTAGTTAAAGTATATAAAGGCAAAATATATGAAATACACAACACATTTTTGACAGTAAGATTATCAAAAATTAGTTTTAAAATCTGATTTTAAGATAATTTTTTTTTTTTGGGGGGGGAATTTGTGTATAAATAAAAGCTATTAAGTTTCTTGTTCATTTAAGAAGATTAATTGTGCGTAATTAGGAAGATTCGCGGTCTATGGAAGAATTTTGTTAAGTGATGAGATACGAATTAAATAATCTGTATAAAACAGAGTTGACATTTGTCTGTTCTCAATATACATCTACACCATTAAACCAATTCACACCAAACGTGTTACATTTATCCTTTAGAATCCTGCGGGTAACATAGGCTACATATGAATCAACCGTTATATTCGTGCAAAGGGGTCTAAATATAATTCAAAATCCCTATAAGAATAACCTTGAATATTATAACGATTGTGGTACGAAGATCAAATTATTTTAGCAGTATTGGTGGGAAAAAACAAATTTTTCTATATTATATTTAAAGAATTTAAATTTCTATACTTATGTTTTTACACTTATTTTTTATTTCTCCTCAAAATATCAATAATTTATAATACGTGACTGATGATATGTAAGCGTATGTTACCAAAACACTAGCGCTCTCTTTATTTAGCTTTACAGAAAAACCACTCTTAGAGTACATTTTTTAAAACTTAAGGAAAAAGGAGGAAAAATACCAATTTAAGAAGGTTTCAAAATAAGTCTACTACAAATTCATTTCACGAAAGGTGTTACCTTTCCGGTCAGTTGGAACTTATTTAAATAACAATACATATGCATAGTTGAGTAAAAATACCTCAGAACAAAAATCTGGAAATGATTCAGAAGCTTATAGGAGAATTACAGAGGCAGATATTTGTTGGATGAATACATTTGATTGTGGTAAGATAGCAGCATTGTTATTTACGCAAATATGTGAAAACAAATAAGTCGATTTCATACAGATATTATACAAGCATATATAAATAGTAACTGGAAAATCAAGCAAAATATAAATGGAAAATGCAATTTGTTTCCTTATTTACATCAGCTCAGTATAGCTAGTCCTTTTTCCTTTGATATATTGGACATAAACAGATTTGATCTTATTAGGCTATCATCGAGAGAATCATTAATCTAGAATACAGACAAGGAATATTTATTTCCAGACACTCGAGCACATCTATGTACATTTAATGAAGACATTACATGTAAATGAAAGGATGAAAAGCAAGGTTCCTATTCAAGTGAATTTGATCGGGTGAATACAAAAGAGATCATGGCAAATAGACATGAATGAGGAATTTAAAACAAATGCTTTGGCATGTAGAACGATGTTATCGTTGACGGGAGAATGTAAGGTACTAGTTTGTAATAAGGCCAGGTGGTTGAAATTGGGCGATTAAATGATTAAAGGCTTCTGCTGTATGTGGTTAGAAAGGAAATAAAAAACCAGCAATGAATTTTTGACGAAGATGTATTTGAAAAACATTTCTTGGAGAGAACGTTGAAGGTAAATTTATTTATGTCTAAGTAGGTGCTATTACTTGTAGCCATAAAAATGTGTTATCTGGTTCAATGAAACATTGGCAGATAAAATGTAAAGTAGCTTTGATCGAAATTTAACAACTTAACCTTTGTATAAAATTAACAATTCATAAATGCAATAGGCTGGCTAGTCTACCAGAGTCTTGCCTCAAAAATAAAGGTCCTAACTTGCAGGATAAAGTGTCCCAATCCTCTTTGATTGCCACAGGAGGGTAATGTTGTATCTGAAACTGAACTGACTGAATGAAAATATCAACTTGCGTTGATCTATTGCAGAGCCAAGTCATTGATTTGCATTCGCAGATGGATTCCACCACAAATTAAAAAGTAATATCTAAGCCGCTTTAATATTTAATCTAGTTTTACTGACATCCCATTCTGATCACCAAAAACTTGTATTTTTAGCGCCGCAAACAGCCTCCATTATGAACACAAAAATTGAGGAGTCCCGTGTCTCTTATATTAAAATTCAAATTTTTAGGCCTATTACTTTAAAAAAATCCCTTCATTCGGATTTCCAAACAGGTATACAGAGTAATGCGAAGAAATTGCATTCAGAAAAAGGTTTTAAGAAATGAATACAGGAGGAGGGACTGGCCTTGGTCTGCAATTTCAGTTGAAAAATTTTATTTCTATTTCCTTTTTGATTCGTAATTGACATTTTCTATACAGATGTTACTTAGGAGTTCTGGATCTGAGCCTTTCGACACATTCGAATATTTGAAGTGAAAATATTGGATAGTAGAAATGCTTATAAAAACTAAAATGACGAATTATAAACTTCTCAATGCCTGTATAATTCATGTCAAGGCACGGTGGTTGAGAAACAGTGGTGTAGATGACCCACCCTGTGAGAAACAAACATATATATCCTAAGTACTGGACGTTTAAGTTGCAAAAAGATATGCATTTAATCTTCCTTTAGGCAATTGTTGTACGCTTTTATTATTCTAAATACAATAATGAAAAGAATTGTAACATAATTTTATGAACTCAGTAAACAGATTGATCATTACAATACAAATGCACGAATTCACAGGCTTCCCCGACTCGCATGCTTTCGTGTGTCGGTTTAGATTCCCATGAACTTTTTGAGAATCTTTTGATGGTTTTGGACTGTACTGACGAGTGGTTTCATAGACTTGGTCTAGAGCACGAGCTAGACCAAGAGAAATTAGAGACAACGATACAAAATCATTTCACATTTTCTCGATGGCCCTTCAAATCTCGGGTCCCAGTATCGTGGTACCACGATACAATATATATAGGGGCCCTGAATTGAAACCTTGGCAATAATAAAACTCTGTGTTTATATTTCAAAAGTGGGTGGTTTGAAAGTGCAAAGTTAACCCTCCTGGTGGTAGTCTTGACGAGGCATACCGTCATTAGCAAAACTGACCAGACCCTGATGAACTAGATACCTCATCATTAGAAGAAAACTGACCTTTGATTTCGTTATCATCAAAAACTGAAACTATCTCGTCATTATAAAAGTATCGGCAATATCTTGATGACGAAATACCTCGTCATTGGCAAAATTAGTCAGATCTTGATGGACGAGATATCTCGTCAAACCACTAGGAGTGTTAATATTTTTTTGAGGATTACAGTGCAAATTATACGCAATATTTTTCAGATAAATGTTTGTTCAAAGCAGATATGTTTGGTGTTTGAAACTGAATGCATGCAAAGTGTAAAGTATATAAATTGTTAACTCTTACGGTCAATAGAGCTGGTTGAGATTCGATTTTTAGTTCATGAACCACAAATCACTGGAGCATTTCATTTGTTGGAATGCAGACGATTTTCCTCAGTGGGAATCTGTATCAACCATTATTAACATGTTCACACCTATTGGTAATAGTATTCTTAGACGATTGAGAGAAAACTTGCGACGAGAATTGGTTTCTTTTCCCTTAGCGTTCTTCTGTGTCTTCCAGATCCTTTTTTTATTTGTTTCATCCTCCACTTGGTCGTTTCTAAAGGAAATCGGAACATTTCCAACAAATGGAATTCGAATGACACCATTTAAACGCTAAGCACGTTTATGGAAAAAGAACGATATACCAAAAAACCCAAACGCCGTTTCTTATTTATCGATATATTAAGAAACAAATAAACTGGGATAGAGTAAAAAAGGATATAGTTTGTTTTTTCCTGTAGTGCTTTCTGTCACAACAAAAAAATCAACGGTATATAGATAGCATTCACTTGATGTATCGGTTTCATTAAACAGTCACTGAACTATTAACTCGGTGGTGAAAGCCGACTTCTTCACACTTCATAGGATTAAAGTAAACATTTGCTCTCAACTAAAGCTTTTATTATTCAGAGCTACATAGAGAGCTATGATTGAGGAAAGTAAATGCTTTAAAAAAGCGTTATGTTTCAATATTCAGGTGTCAGAAAAAAGTAATACTTTATTATCGGTAAGAAAACAAAAATAACAATCAAATTGTTTTTCAAAAACCAATAAGATTGAGGGATTATAAAAAATAATTCAGACAATATCTCGTTCTTTTTTAAGCTTATCCATGCTTCCAGACATGTAAAAAAGGGAAACTTTACGTAATAACAGTCTTTAACTCCTAAGACTCAATTTCTCTCTCACACAACTTTATAAAAATATATCTTAACTACAACTTTCAATAAACGTGTTCAAACAATTTCGGACAAGTGTTTTTAATTTTAATATAAGGATATAAAAGGTCCAGGCTTCAGGATATAAAATCCAGATATAAAAAATTAATTTTTTAAAGTAAATTCATTTATAAAAATCCAGATAAGAATTATAAATCTTTTGACATAGAGACTATTGTTATAACTATTATTTTATTAACGGGGATTTTACTAACTACTAACAAGGACCATCACCAACAACTATGTGCTTATATGGGATTCGAACCCGAGGCCTACTGGAGGGCAGATAAACGAAATAACCACTATATCAGGTATCAAGGGAGTACTTTCAAAAAGTTGTATATGGCCATAAAACTAATGTTTATTGAGATCCCGTCGGTGTAAATCAAGATGGCTAATGTATGAATGAGATGACATCCAGAAAAATTAAAGACGACGATGAATACGACTTGGAATGATACATTTCGATTAAAATAAGTGACAAATGAAAACAACACCATTTGAATCACCATTATAGCATGAAAAAATAGTCATGTTTGTGAAGTTTTGTATTTCCGGAAGTAAATATGTATGGGCTATATGTCACCGTAAAATTACCATGTCATTTTTTACGCTTCTGCGGAAGATATATTTGCCGTTCACAGCAATTTTTTCTTTGTTTCTCTGTTTTTTCGTTGCCGTTTGTACCGTTTTTACAATGGTTGTTAGTTAAATTTATATAATAAGTTCAAATGCAGTTAGTTTAAATATTTAGCTTAATTTAAATGCTATTCACGAAGAAATGTGGTTCTTGCATGGATATATTCTACTTGGCTATAGAAGAACAGAAAAGAGTTTAAAAAATTAATAGTTTTCATTTAAATATTAATTATATATCATTAACAATTCCAAGGATATTTTCCTACCAATATTTTTGTGGAATAATTGTTGATTTAGTATTTCATCTCCTAGTTTTTGCCACATAGCAAAAGAATATCAATAAAGATAAGTACATAAATTAAAACATTAATAAAAATCGTTTGCAAGACATGTTTCAAATTTTTACTTTTAAATGAATAATTATCGTCTGATAAAATATGAGACATTTTCTATCAAGCTAAATAGAGGTGTCGGTAACGTTTCTGTGGCGATACGTATTTCCTTTACGTATTCTGAATATGACGTCAAGGCTTTTTTTCGCGAATACGATTTCAGCACTTATTAAATAAAAATTCCAAAGAGAATAAATTCCGAATTGATGTGATAGTTGATTGGTCACTACCAATTAGATTAAACGGGAAACGTTGTCGAAAGAGCTATAAACTACATTTTAATTCCCCGATATGTATCATGCAAGAGCATTTGCACAGCAGAAATAAAATAGCAGATCGTCTAGTTTGTTTTTGTTTCTTAAAATACCTCTCATAAATAAGAATTTTTACTTTTGAATAAATATCGTTTAGTGAAATATATTATGGTATTTTACTCATAACAAAGAGCCACTGAGAATTAGTAGTTAAGTAGAGCAATAAAAAGGGGTGGATAAAAAAGTTTTCGAAAAAGGCTGCTCTAACGATTAATAACATTTAACCCATGGCAATACAATCTCTTCAAAGTGACGGTGAATGTTTTCTGGGCAATAGCCTATGCATGAGCGGATATGCTACTTGTGTGCGGAGAAAATTCCTTATGCACTAGTTGTAGGATTCGTTGAGCACTAATATCGCTTACCGAGTGATTATGAAAAAGCGATCCGAATTCTTTCTTTTCGTTTCCCAAAACAACTTTTCCCTCTTCTTAATTGCAAATCCATTTACTGATTGTTGTCGCAAAGAGTTAAATGAAGGAAGCCGGCCGGAGAAATTTTCGGGTCATGGATTATTTTCCCTCCACTTTACAGTAATTGGTATTTCCAGTACAAATTTATTTATAACTCCGTAATAGTCGATGTTGGTTCGATAGCGAATACACTTTTTTGTCCATATCAAATTTCATGAAAATAAGAAGTATATAAAAAACGCACAAGTAATCGAAAAATTCACAAGTATATAATACCATTTACCCTATTATATACCTGTGTGTTTAAAAAAATTACACAAGTATATAATACTGTAGTAGGTATTTCTACTAGAAAATTATTTTTCCGCAATAATCTATGCTAGTTCGATAACGAATACATTTGTTGTTAATGTAGAATTTCACAAAAATACACAAGTATATAAAAAACGCACAAGTGTATCGAAAAGTTTTCAAGTTATAATCCAGTATACACAAGAATATAATACCAATTACTCTATTATATACTTGTGTAACTGACAAAATACACAAGTATATAATACAGTAATTGATATTTCTACTAGAAAACTAGAAACTCATTTATAACTCCGTAATAGTCGATGTTCGTTCGATAACGAATACCCTTTTTATGCTCATATCAAATTTCACAAAAATACACGAATGTTTCAAAAAATACATATAAATAATACAGTAATTGATATTTCCAATTGTCGATATTCGTTGAATAACGAATGCACTTCTTTGTTTCGAATTTCACAAAAATATACAAGCATATAAAAACGCACAAGTATATCGAAAATTCACAAGTTATAATACAGTGTACACAAGAATATAATACCAATTTATTCTATTATGTACATACACAAGTATATTAAAGAGTTAATTGGTATTTTTACTAGAAATTTATTTATAACTCAGTAATAGTAGATGTACGTTCGATAAATAATACACTTTTTTGTTCATATTGAATTTTATAAAAAATCACTAGAATATGAAAACTTTTATAGAAGTGGATAAAAAATGAACGATTTTTGATATTGGTGTACTCTTAACTAGGGTCGAAAGGGGGGGTGGTCAATGGTACCATAGGGAAACCAGGAAACGTGGAAAGTTTTTACTGTAATGTGTAGTTCATTATAAAATATTAAATTTTGTTTATATTTTTAATAAAAAAGCTGTACTGTATTAGGACAAATCCTGAATACGTTGACAAATAGTGTTTCCTGACATTAGAAATTTTAAAACCTCCATTTCATATTCTTCGCTAAACACGATATTTATAATTTTACAACCTGCTGATAAAATTACAGAAAATATACAGCATGCAAGTAAAATTAAGCATCACTTTCTTAATTGCTTCGTAAGTTTCTATTTTTTTATTAGAAATTTATTCGTGTTGAATGAAATGCTATGCCTGAAAATAAAGCAATTAAAAATAATTATTGCTAGTCAAATGAAAATACGGCTATCACCTGAAATTATTTATTTATTTATTCAGTAATTGTACACAGAAAGAATCCAGTTACAGTATCACTGATTAATGGATAACAGACATACTCAGATAACACTGTTATGAAACATTAAAACATGCTTTTGAATAATAAAAATGAATTATGAAAAATATCAAAATAATCAGAATAACTATTATATAAATTATAAAATATGTTAAAAGCATTAATTTCAATATAATTGAAACGCGAAAACGAAATTTGAAATAAAATTTTGGATTTTAAATTGCGATTATTGGTGTGAAATTGAATTTTGGACAGTCATTCTTGAGAGTCAACATAATTGTTCAAAAGTTTGAAGAAAAAGTTAAACATAAAAATTCCTGTGTTTTTCTAAAGAAATAAAATTAAACGAATCATATAAGACTGGTTTCAGTTTCAGGAAAACAATAATCATATTTAAAATTTTTATCTCTATTTGTGTATGCACTTTTCAAAAGTTCAAAACTAGATGAAACAGATCTTGCACAATTCAAACCGTTTCACCATCCGTAAGACACGCCAGTGCCATTCTTGCGGTATACTGGTTAAAATCGCTGCTCTAGCTTCTAGCAAGCTCTCGAAGGCCTTTTTTGGCATCAAAAAGAAGTTTATGGTTTATAATCTCTTTCCAGTGATCATTGTTAAGCGCTTATTTGTGAACAATTCGTAAAAAGTTCAAAACTAAACCGTTGTACTGAAATAAATCTCGTATAATTCAAACCATTGATCATCCGTAATGCACACCTAGGGCTGGATACCGGTTAAAAATCTCTGCTCTAGTTTTTAGCAAGCTCTCAAAGAGCCTTTTGAGAATCAAAAATAAGTTTTCACTCTGGTTCGTTTCTTTCTCTGATAGCCTATAGGGCCATGGAAGAAAGAAAGAAACCAAATATCGTCATTTTTGTTGACTCTCAAGTCAATATAGAGGCAATTACATCTGCCTATCGCAATTACTCATCGATTTCCAAGTGCCAAATTGCAATAGATTTTATTATGGTCAATGGCCGACATATCACATTGCAACGGATCCTCAGTCACAGTGCTATTCATGGCAATGAATTGGTGGATGGATTAGCTAAGGCCGGATCTGAATTATCCACCATGTCCACCTATTGAATACCATACAGTAAAAAAGATTATAAATACAAAAATCAAGCATTCGACGTATTACAAGGGCATAACTAAAGATTAAAGACTGGAACTCCCTGTAAGGTCTCATTTGCCACAGGATCTACCAATAGCTATAGGGTTCTTTTCTTGGGGGGGGGAGGGGGTTCTCACTGGACATGACCACTGGAAAATCATCTTTATCGAATTGGCTTGTGAGGCTCTCCACCTTGCCCTGTGTGGCCTTTCTGACAAGACAGGAACTCATCTCAATAGTTGCCCCAATCTTACTGACGTCATAGTGAATAATACTGTTGATAGAGTTCCATATTTTATGTTTTTTATTTAAGTTATTACTTATTTTATATTTTACTTTATTGTTATTTATTTTATTCAACGTGCCCTCTGTGTGGCCTTTCAGACAAGACAGGAGCCCACCTCAATAGTTGCCCCGATCTTACTGATGTCACAGTGAATAATACTGTTGATAGAGTTCCACACATATCTTATTTCTGTTTCTAGATTATATTAGGCTGTCAGGCAGAGACTTATGGCAAAAAAGGATGCCTTTGTATTAAAAAACCTATCTTTCAGTATTAAGCTCGCGAGTACAAATTTCTTTCAAAATGCCTTCCACACTTCGTGAAAGGCATAATAGAGAGGCAAAAGCAATTTAAGATCGATACCAAACGAAACATTCTAAGATTGATGGGGCCATAGAAAACGAGAATTTATCGAATTCGTTGGTTTGATTTTTTTATTCTTTAATGGTTTCCTCCCCAAACATTTTGCTGTGGAGAAGTAAATGAAATAGCTCAACATAAATAGAACTCTTGGAAAGTATCCATTATGACAACGCTTTATCCCTGTTGATAAAATTTCAATTATCTGTTCGAATCCTTTTAATCTTATAAGTATACATTTCAAAATGCACTTTTCCTCCTACTTTTCACTCTTTTTCTGACTGCTATTTATAAAATCAAGGATTGAATTCCCTCTGAATCTTATAAATATTTTTAAATTGTTAATTAATAATTTGTTAAATATAAGCTAAATAGGATTCCAATCTGAAAAGTAGGTATCTATAGTGTTTGCGAGTAATTTTCTAACAGAATGCGTTGTTTACGAGAACTTCACTCTGACAGCTATTCGTAGTCCTTTAGAGAGTTTTCATTAATATTATTTTGTAAATTTGTTGGTATAACAAATAACAATCTAAATTTTGTTTTAATAAAAAGAAAGAAAATATTTATATATTTCAACATTACAGAAAGGTCATGTGCAGGTTACAGTAATTTAAATGATTTTGTATTGAAATCACGTAATGGTGGTTTTATCTCAGAATTAAATACAGATTAAATATGTATTATTGAATTACTTATTACTTCGATATACTGCTCTTAATTCTAAAAATATGTTGTCAACTAAATACTTGAGTTCCGTATATACGAGTACACTACTGTTCAATGATAACGCAACCCCAAACGAAAGTTCTTGGATCGACTAGAAATCTGGCAGATATAGAGATTAATATAAATATTTCTAAATTGTGTGTTACGAATTGTAAGTCATATACGCTGTGATATATCAACAGCGAAAGATATATTCTTGTGTCAACTCATTCAAATTACATAATAATTTGTAACTCTGCTTTAAAATTATGTATCACAATATGGATTCTGTTATTAAAATATGTTCAATTTTGTGTTATCTTCGATATTTTTTCAAGATCCGAGGGGCCCGCAACATACTGTCGTAGATACCAGAATTTTTTTTGACAAGTATTAAATACCTGTGCGTTAAAAACCTTTCTTGTCACTTGTGATTATTCAGATGAGTCCAGCTAAATATTTATGCATATCGTAGAAATTTTTTATACAGCATACGGGTTCCATTCATCAACTGTTTTGCGATATTACTATTTCTAATAAAATACTGTTTTTTAATAATTTTTGATTTTAAAAGCCAGAGGGGCCCAGCCTGATATTTTTTACATCATTGAAAGTTTTGGTCAAATCTTTTTGGCACACTAGCCAAACTTTCTGCATAAGGACTATTTAAAAAGAGTGTTTTTCGGCCCAACCTAGTATACAAACATGCCTCGTCGCAAATGGAGAAGTCATTACATGCGCCTATAACTTGAGATCCATTCTTTTATAGATTGTAATCTGGGCCGCTCAAGCCCAGCTCATTCTGGTATTTCTGAAAACGTATTGGTTGATAAATTTCTCAAAAATACGGCAAAATCATATGCCTAACTGTTTCCACTAATTAAAATTAAACTTATACCACTAATTAAAATTAAAAAGGAAAAACTACAATAATTCATTAATATCTTATAGCAACAACTCTGGTGCGCAACTGTGATATAGGCCAAATTACAAAAAATTATTTCCATCCACATACAAATACGTCTTAAAAAAACCCTTTAAACAATATTACAAACTCACACAAATGTTTTCTGGTCATGCTAGAATCAATTATTCATAGCTTTCACCTTATAGATCACCATTTTGTAATTATAACAATTCTACTGTTCGAGACAGTTTCTTTTATTGTCCATTACTTAATCACGAAAGATTTCTCTTTCAACTTTCTTCTCCTGTTGGGGACTCTTGACCACTCCAGAACAATCTGCTCCTTATTGATAATTATTTCTATACATTTAAGAACTTTGTTTTTAGAATAGCTTTTTATAAAAATGTGTCACTGTTAATTTATCCGATTTATACATGAAATACTTTTGATGTGCATGTAGAAATAAAGTTATTGACACACACATACCTATACACACAGAGAGAGAAAGTGGGGAGATTATTTTTGAAATAATGTAACTGTAACAATGTACCTTATCTTCCTTTAAGGCAGATTATGATTATTCCTTTTAAGCAGATGCTAGTAAGAAAGTGTCAGGTATTTTTAAAGTGACCTAAATAACACAAGCAAATGGCCGTTTAAGAATTTTCTGACCTTGGCGTGCTTCTAAGTAATCAAGTAAATCCCGAGAAATAATGACATCTCTCTTTAATGGATAATAGGCCAAAATGGATTCCTCTGTGTGATCCCGACTTCGATAAGTTTTAACATTTGGGGCATTTTTGTTTGTGCAGATCAAGTGTTTCAGACTGTACACGTCCCTTTTCTTTCCACCTACATGGAGATGAAATGGAGTAGAATGGAGGAACAATTATGATAACCACCTTCTAAAAGCATTGTCTGTGATATAATGCTAATAATAAAAAGTCATTTAATAGTGTATGTCACAACTTTTATAACTTGTTTTACAAAAACAGAATACTAAACATCTTGGTACATGAGTCAGGTGCATTGTCATCGACATTACGTTGTATTCTACAAATTTGGAACGAAATTATGCATACAAAATTATTTAGAAAACATGAACAATGGATTGAGTTACATAGCCCAGTTAAAATTTCCCTAACACAGCTCTCTCCAGTACAAGCAGGACCAACTGTTAGACGATTCAACCGATTCCCTCAAATGGGTTCTCGCACATACTAAGGGCCCCTTCGAATACATTGCGGAAAGATTTATGGTTGCCTTATTTTGGCCTTAGTTTTTGTTTAGACGCCAAATTCACTGAAAGCGATATCATGTCCATAAATAGTTTTCACTGTTTATGAGTTCGATCGGAGAGGCTGTCTTTACACAAATGAGAATAAATCGTCTGCAAAGTTTACTACCATCGAATAAAGAACAACATTCATTAAGCTTTTCCCATAAATAGCAGATATTCCACACAAGATCACGAGCTTTAGTAAAGTAGGTAGGTAGTTGAGTTAACGTCGCACTGGAGTAACACAACGGGTTATTGGCGACGGACCGGAATCAGTACCGAAGGAAAAGATCCCAGGACACTTCGTAATTTTGAACCACGGTCAGACGACCGTGGTTCACCTAGGTACACCTGAGTTGGTACGCCAGGTGTGACCTGATTCCAAACTTCCACACCTCGCCAACATGAGGACATTTGAGACCACTGCAGATTTAACGTGCACCCCCCCACGTACACGACAGTATTTGGTTGGATGAAGTTTCGAACTCGCAATCCTCTGGTTGGTAATATGCTTTTCTTCCAATAGGGCTACCGCGGCAGTAAATAAACACTTTTAGTAAAAGTGCTGGACTCTGAATGTTTAAAAATTTGAAACTAGATGAGAATAAATTTCAATGTGTTGAGAAAAAGTGAGCAAAAATAAAAGTAGGGCTGAGACCTCACCTAAAATGATGAGCTTTAAGGGCCTATACTTAAGGGGCTTTTCTATTCAAGGCGAAAAAGAACAATTTTGTACTTTTCCTGTAAGTAAATTTTTAAGGACTTCAGAACATTCGTGCCAAATTTCAAATCGTAGCTCACACGAAATTCGCAAAATTGGCCCAGTTATAAGCCATTAACAGACGCTCGCAGATATGGAATGTGGAGCTTGCGCTACTTCATAAAGATGTAAATTTTATAAGCCAATTTACAACGATTTGTCATCAAAAGATGGAGATCGCAATATTATCACACTGTATGGCACTATTCCAACAGATTAGCAAGAAAATATTATAAGTACTGAATATACTTCCTTTAACTGTACTGAAACTTTTAACGCGTTTTTCTTGGATCAGCGTTTTCGTAAGCTGTTGGCATATCTATAAAACTATTGGATTGATCGACTTAAAATTCTTGCAATAAGTCAAGCAAACATATTTTTATTGTTTGACGATCCAGCAAAACGATGTTACGTTTATATATTTTTATAGCAAAAAAATCAGTCTGAAAAAAATCCATATTAATGATTCTGGATTTGACAAGTCATCATTTTCTCTAATATTTTTTTTTGAAATTTTTTTGTTCACCAAACGATAGCTACATATGTATGAAATAAAACGCAATCCAATTTTTTTGTTTAAGATCAAGCCAACCAGTGACTACGGAACTTCCCACAATGTCATGATAGAGGAGGGTTAGCAGGCATAATTCTTCATATAAACGATCAATTTTTTATGAATACCTGAAATGATAATAAATAGACGCACAAAGTTTGGAATTACTTGATTGTACAGTTTCGTGAGTAAAACTTTCGCCCCAAAACAGTAATTTATGAGAAGAAAAAGAGAATTCCTTTAATAATATAAGAACTGAGAAGCTTATAAATTTAATTAGGAGTAATCAGTTTTGCTCAAAGTAGTAAACGAAGCCGTTTATATATAGAGTTATGGCAGCATACATAATTCTATTACGATTCGTTAGCTTGACGATAGTTGAATTGGGGCCCGCAATTCCTAAGGCTCGTCCTGAGTACAGAACATGATGTGGTGTCTGTTCTTCAGGCAAATAAGGCATTTATCTGAATCAGCAAGATGTAATATATGCAAGTAGCCTCAGTGACAATATACGCTATTCTAGGCTATATTGTCACTAAGGCGACAAAAGAGGCAATATTGGCAACTTTTCTGGAATATATAAGGTGATTCGGCTCCTGTTAAGAAAGAAAATATTTTTTTATCACAATTTATACAGAACACTAAAATTCTGCTTAAATTTTACGCAAAAAATCTCCAGCTTTGCCGATTTTTCAAATTGACCAAGTCGCAGATGGCCTTCATTAGTAGGTAATTGTATAGCCCCTAGATAATAGATTATTTCTATTTGAATTAATTTGTAAATGAATTAAACCTTTCCAAATAAAAGAGCTTCCAAATATCAAAACTGGACTCGGGTTTAATGCATCAAACAAATATGAAAACAATAACAGCATTAAGATAAATATAGCTGCATGGATGAAAAAAACTTTTTGTACAGTGATGAAGTTGGTATTATTGTTTTCATTTGTTCGGAGTTACGATCACCTAACATGACGTTAACACAGAATTGTACTTATGATCATATCATGGCTTTATGTAATTTGAAAGACTGCTAGTGTATATATAGTATATACTGTTCAATCTATTGTTGAAATTCTAAGAGACAAAGGGAATTGCTGGAAGAAGTTCCACTTTATAAAAGAAACAAATAGAGAAAATTCAGTAAATCAACCGCTTCAGGGCTGTAAACAATAACAGCCGAGTACAGTGAAACGAGTTGTTTTGAGTGTTGACCCTTTAAATCTTCTGTTCCCACAACAAAAGTGGTTTGTTGGTAAAACTAGGATATAACCGAGGTTTATTTTGATAAATTGATTTATTGATAACAGGGAAAAGTAAACTTATATGCGTTCTACCAAAACCTTACGAAACCTTGAATTTCACTGAACTGTAAATACAAGATGTAGGGGGTTTGGTAACAACGGATTTAAGTGCATCTTCATTAGTAATTAGACTCTCGGTGTTTGTTCTGCGATGCGTGAAATATAAGGAAAGGCGTCTGAGTAGAATAATATCGTACACCACTTTAATAAATTCCGATTAAATGCGCGCGTTTCATAAAAACAATGATTCTGAATAGAAATCAAGTTAGGACTATTTTTTATTAATTGAGAGGGTCGGAGCAAGATAGTGGCAAATCTCATTTTTGATTGAATTAAACTAATATGGTTAATTTGTTTACAAAGCATTAAATTACAATCTAGTTTTAAGCATTTTAAAAAATAATAAACGGTTGTGTGTGACATTATTTTTCTTCTTGCTTCAATGTATAAATGTTGAAGTAGCTTCAATGTATAAGTGTTGAAGTAGCTTTCAATATTTACACTATGTTTTGTACGTGTAGATGACTAGACAGATTAACTTTACAACTTTTCGTTTCAGATCATTTGTTAATTATATCAGTTACTATAAAATTTTTAGCTTCAATACCAATCTACTACTTCAATACCACTCCCCCTAATACATCGATATTTATCACTGTCTAATATACATTAGTTGGGAAATCAAGTTCAAAATTACCGCAGACGGTCTTTTCAAACTTGACTTCCCAACTCTAGTCTATTTTTCCTTTCCGGGTCTTATATTTCTCTGTATTTGCTCTAACCTTTTTCTTATTCTATATTTTTCTGTAGCTATCTGTTTTCTTCCGTTTAATTAAGTTTTTGTTTTGAAACTGAATCAAAAATACGAAATATAAAAAAGTAAAGATTTAAGATTTGTCAGTGATGGAACGGGCCATTATTCCCAAAATTAATAGTCAAATTTTTCATCTATTAAAACTTTTAGTTATTGTATTAAACGTAACTTTATATTTTAGAAGAAAAAATTTGGCTTCTCTGAGTTGTATGTATTTGATGAGTAAAATTAAAAAGTTTATATTTTATGAAGGAACAATGAATACCTTTACAAATCAATTCTTTAAAAAAGGAAATTATCCATAAAAAAATTAATGGAGTTAATCACAATTTTCACAACAGTATAATCTAAACGATCTGTGAGCAGTTAAAATCACTGTTCTCTTACTCACGCAACAGAACATGTTGCCATTTGGTTTTAAAAGTTATGCTACAATCTACATAAAGTGTTACCAAACGTAACTTTATAAGTTTTATCGTTTTATTATTTTTGCTTCGAAAAATCCCAAAATTGATAATATAAACACAACTTGAAGATCAAGTGTCAGGTTGGTGTTTCCGTGGAATGGCCCGTTTGAAATAATATATTTATCTTTTTCGATATTCTTTTGCTATGTGGCAATAGAAAGGATATCGAAAAATAATGAATCAATAAATGTTTCACAAAAATGTCGGCATGAAAAGCTACTTAGAATTTGTTAATATATGAATGTTTAAATAAAAATTAACTTTTAGCACGCTTTTCTATTCTTTTATTGCCAAAGAAATACTCTATGCTAGCAAGAACCTACGCAAATTTAAATTATCATTTTTCTGTAAATATAGTTGCATACACACGAAAGTAATATTGCACTTTTATTTTCGTAATATATGATTGACTGTGTAAATTGAATTTACACACAAAGTAAACATATACATTCCCCTTCTACTCAAAGCAAAACGTTGACCTTTCCCCATCAAGGTCATTCAGATATCGCTGGAATTTCAGATTCACTGAGTTCATTCAAAAAATAAAATAAAAATTCAATCGTTATTGACGCGATTAGCCAATCTGTTAACTTTCTACCTTTCGACTTTTACGAAACACTTTGAAGTTATTATTGAAAGTCATGGACGTCCCATAGAGGAAATATAAAGGAAGAGTGATAACCAAAGTAATGATAACCTTTTTATGTCCAGGATCAAGTGACAAAAACTAGCAGTAACGTGTCTCTTAGACTACTTTCGTCTATCGGTTGGAAATGAAGATTCATCATCCAATTGGTTCACAGGACGGGAAAAGACGCCCATCTATTGATTCATCATCTGATTGTTCTGATCGACATAGTAGTAGACTGTCAATTTCACCATTTTTGTTCCCATTCTATAGAAATGCGCATTCATACATCTACCCTGTCATAAAATATTATATCGCAAACAAGGTGATAAAATGCCAAATCGGCCAACCGAGTCAGTTTTTCATAGAACAGTCACGTGACTACTAGTCGACATGTTGGTCACATTTTTGAAGCTCCCCGCAATAGCAAGGCCCAGTCGACTTATATTTCACGTCTATGGACCCACTTCCTATCGCTGGAATTTCCAGATTCAAAGAATTTCTTTAATATCTTAAGAATTCCCAAGCACCGAATGTATTACGTTATAAATGTATAGAATTATAATACGCATTTTAAATTATTATGGGATTACAAGATGCAGGATTACGGGAAGTTCAGCGAATAGTTGTGTCAATATTTTAAGTATGATATAATACGAACGACATTGTAATGTATCAGGTGAATACGGAAGGGATAAAGCTAACTAAAAATGATTCTTAAAATATTGATAAATA
This sequence comes from Meta bourneti, assembly GCA_933210815.1. Lineage (NCBI taxonomy): Eukaryota > Metazoa > Arthropoda > Arachnida > Araneae > Tetragnathidae > Meta > Meta bourneti. Next base: position 70,151,076 of record OW119929.1, on the reverse strand, counting down.
AGGAAATTAGCTAAAGAAACCAATATTTCAAGCAATATCCTTAACTGGTACATATTTGGGTAAGTTTCAATATCTGGAACGAACGGGATGAACTGCTTTTGAGCTGATTTGGCTTAATCTCAAAATAATTCAACGGAAAGCAGGAAAAAGTAGTTATCAACAAAATTTCTATGTTACGGTAATATTTATTCTCGTTCCAGTTGTAATTATGCTTCCATAATAAAATTTAACAGACCGAGACCTTGTTTTGTTTAATTCTGACAGTACAATTCAAGACTAAATTGTATACTTCTTTAATGGTGAAAGACACCGCCGAGAATTGAACACGGCGATGACGACCATTTTCCTATTGCATAACCAGGCGATTGCTATAATGTTTAATCCATTGTTTCAATCAATGATTTTATCCAAACACTACATAGAAATTTAGTAGTTATTACGAGATTTTTGTAAACTGCATACCCTACTTGTTAACTTTGTTACTTTCGACTTTTACGGAATACTTTGAAGTCATTACCGAGAGCCACGGTCGCCATTTTCTATCCCTCCAAATTCAGATACAAATAATTTATGTTATAAGTATTTAGAAAATATGCATTTTAAATAAGAAATGCATTTAAATTTTGGTAAGCTCAGTGAATAAAGCCGAGACAAATCTTAAGCTATATAGTACAAAGTGGAAAATAGCAATTAAAACTAATTTTGATCAAGTTTACAATTTAAAATTCAAGTAAAAGCTGGTTTGATTACTTCTGACTATTAAAACTAGTTATAAGGCATCTGTATACCTTTAAAATGCCATTTTTGGTCAAACTTTATATTTTAAAAATTTTACATATCATTACACTACAACTCTACCTCTTCAAACCACTTCGATTAATTTAATATTTTGCTCTTTTTTCGGTTTTTTCAAGGGTTACTGACGTGGAAGTCCGAAATTACTTCAATGCCTGAATCAATGTTTTTAAAAGTAATTAACTGTACAAATGGAAAAATAAATTATTTTCAAAAATATGATGTTTAGTGTACATGTTCATTTCATTGTTTTCACTTTATATTACATTTTTACAAAAATAAATTTGAAACACGTTATTTTCTGGAGATCAAAGGAATAGACCAAACTTGGTAGTATAGGTGTTCTGTATTAATCGTTGAACGTGGCTTTAACTGTGCTACTTCATATATCCTTGTTCAAAATTCATCTTAGCATATCGTTGCGTAGGAGTAACTCAAAATTCTAGAGAAAGAAGGAAACTTTAAGGTTTATTGGAAAAAAAAAGAAACAAAATTAAGCATAATAGAAGTGTAATGATAAATCAATAATCAACGTTATATAGAGCATCGACCTTTTTAATTAATTACATCATTAGGAAGTCGATTGAATAATAAACAGTTTGATGTTTTATGATATGTTGCAATCAGTTATTTCAAAGTTCTACGATGTCATTACTAAAGGTACAAAATTAAATGTTAATTTTAATGAAAAAATAGTTGCGAAAAGATATCGTCTGCCATTACAGTCTAGTGGCCTTTTTATCAATTATTTAATGTTTGCACAGTTCCACACGAGGCAATATTCTACATAATTACATGGAGCTTTTGTAAAATATAGTATTTGTTTGATGTTTTTTACTTGGAAATTTCCAAGGAAAAGCTTCACACTAATAAGTAATTGTGTGGAAATGATTAACTTACTCCATCCCAAAGTTTTGAAAGTTCATGCTTTTATATTATTACTGAGCCTTCATAATTTAAAAAGCTGGCTCAACATGAAAAACTCTCCGATCAATGTGGATCGATATCGATGTGAGACATATTTTCAGTGTAAACAAACCAGAAGCGAAGATTTTATTTCCGCTAACCAAATGTTCTCTCATAATACATCTTGGGGTACCTTAAAAATGTAGCTTATCGTCGTTTTGGTAGCTTAGTTTAATTGGTGTTGACCAATCAACTATCGTATGTATCAATTCTTAATTTATTCTGCGGAATATTTATTGACGAAGTCCTACAATCGTCTTCAAAAAGCAAGCCAAGTGACGTCATTCTGAGAAAATGTACTGGAAACACTTATCGCCGTACAGAAGTATTACCACCAATACTTACTTAGCTTAACAGAAAATGCTTCTCATACGCTATATTGGATTTTAAATGTTTAGATTGAAAACCAAAAATAGAAATTGTGAACAAATCCATAGGCAAGGTTGGATTCTGAATCCTTCGTTCGGTATTCGGATCACGAAAATCCACTTTTGCGTTGAATGAAAAGTAATCCGAATTCCCCTTCGTCCACTTCAATCAAATCGAATCGCCGAAATTTCTCAGAATATCTTGGAAAAATGTAGAAGGTAATACTTGAAGTTGGGAATTATTTCGTGTTGCTTCTGTTTTAGATGACAACCGACAGTTGTTTGTCTCGTAAACTCTCCTTCCTCAGAGAGTCATTGCTCCGATCTCACGAATATATAGAAGAAAGAACTTCGTTCTCTGGATAATATGGCCACGGCCGTTTAATATCTACGCCCTCTTTTCTCCACACGGTAGAACGCGTTGTTCCACAGCCGGTGGCAAGTGTGAGGTTTCCTTCTGTTCTAACATGTACTTTCTTTTTTAGTATCGCGTGATATTATTGGCACGAGAAAAGTGATAAATAGAAGAAAAAGAAATTTGAGGAATCTAGATGTCTCAAATATTGATTTGAAGTGGAAACTTCAGCTTGTTTACTTGACATTTATACTCCTACAAGCTGTATGAGAAGCATTTTATGTATAACTAAATATAGGTGGCGGTAGTGTTTCTTCGGCGAAATATTTTTCGTGTACGAGTTTTCTTATATGTATATTCTCTTTGGGGATAGAAGAATATGAAAGCGTGATAAGAGTTAATTTTTATTTAAATATTAATATCTCATTGAAAATTTCAAGAATATTTCGTACCAATATTTTTGTGGAACATCTATTGATTCATTATTTTAATCTTCTAGTTTCTGCCACGTAACAAAATGATATCAATAAAGATAAATACGTAAATTAAAACATTAATAAAAATCGTTTGCAAAGCATATATCAAATTTGTACTTTTTATGAGTAATTATCGTCTGATCAAACATGAGAGGAATTTTCTGTCCATATGAATATAAGTTACGATAATGTTTCTGTTGCAAAAAGTATTTCTTTTACGTATTTTTAATAATTCTTTGACTATTTTTCGAATATGATTTCGGAACTTCGATAATAATAAAACATTCCAAAGAATAAATTTAGAACTAATATGTGATAGTTAATTGGTCAATATCAATTCGATTAAACGCCAAATGTTGCCAAAACTGCGATACATTTTTTAAGGTAACCCCAAGATGTATTATGAGATAGTGTTCGGACGGCAGAAGTAAAATTTTCTCAAACCGTCTGGTTTGAGAAGATTTTACTTTGAGAAGATTTTGCTTGCTTACATTGATAATACCTCTCATACATAAATTATTTTAATATACTAAAGTCTCACTCTTATTGAGAGCAATTAAGTATCATAATTCCATAAATATACAAGTTAGGAAAATACAGAGACACAAAGCAGAAAGTATTTCTATTAACATTTACGGTATTAGAAATTAAATGGACATTTCTTAAAGCATTTCTACCCGTGGGTCACGAAAATACACCATTTTATAAAAATACCTGTCCTTTTTTATTATAATTTTATTACCGAATTTAAAAGATAACGAGAGTGGTATGTAGTTGGTAGGTAGTTAAGTAACGTCACACTGGGGCAACACGAAGGACTATTGGCGACTGTTCGGGATCAATCTAGAAGGGAAAGATTAGAGGACAGAGCCTCGTAATTTTGAACCACGATCAGATGACGAGGTCAACACCTGAGGATAACAAGAATGAAATGAAGAGTTCAAAGATAAAAAGAAGTCTAACAAATATAACCTCTAACAAATAATAAACTATTGATAACAGTCATAATATGTATACCCAATATTTAATATTACTTTTTCGTCCTTAATATGCCAATTAATTTCATATAAATCGCCAGATACATTAATTTTCAATTAAAAGAAATTCGGTTTAGAATTTCCTTTGGTGTTCATTGATATTGTCTAAAATTGCATTATTAGTGAGATTACACTTGAGTGGAACTTTTTTGTGTTTATTTTATTTTATTTTTTACTTTAAACCATGTCGGAGTTGGTCTTATGAATTGCTGCAAAGCAACTAAAATCCATTTTTAGCAATCACGAACCTGTAAATTTTCATTTATTTAAATAAGCTTAAAGAAATGTCACATTAATATGAATAGATACAGAAATAGTGGCAATGAAGATTATAGGTTAAGTACCAGTAATATATATGAGAGATTAAAATGATTAACTCAAAAAAAATCCTTGTCTTTCAAGTGGTGTTGAGTTGACGAATTAAGACAAAATTTATAGCGGAACTGTTATTTTCCCCACGGCACATTCCAAGGTGATTTTAATCCGCTAAAAATATGTCTTGTAGCATCCGTTTAAGAAAGAAAATCCTTTCCTATTTGGTCACGCTTGAAGAGATAGGTTTTTCGTTCATGAATATTTATAAGGACTTTCATTTATCCGAAGCTTGGAAGCAAATATTGACTACAAAAGTTTGCAACAATTCATATGTTGAAAGTTATTTTTATTCTTAATTTTCAGCTTCCAGTAAGAAAGCTATATGTTGTAAAATAACGTTTTTAAAAGCATATATTTTAAATTTTGATTTATGGTAAAATACAGAACAAAACGAAAAAAAATGTAGAAAGTTTGTATTAGAGTATTTTTAAAGTTATAGAGGAGGGGATCATTTACACAAAGAAGCTATTTTGAAATAAAAACTCACATCAAAACTTTTAAGTTGACATAGCAAATTAAGCTTGAAATTATAATTTTTCCACCTAAAATTTCGAAAGTAAGGAAAGATACTCAAAAGTTATATTGCTCCCTTTGGCTGCATTATCCAATTTTGGGAGTAATTGAGCTCAACTGTAAGTAATTTACGCTGTAAAGGATAGTTATAAAATCTTATCACTGCATTGTATTACAAATTGAATAACACCAACCGTCAATACTACACCAATTCAGTAAACCTTCTGAGTGTTGTTTTCTAGTATTTATTTTCTTTTGGATTTTCTGTGGCATAGGGGAAACCTCAGATACTCTGAAGACTCTTTTTCTTTAGAGATCACCCTAATAACGGTACTCTATCTGAAAAATATTCACGTATTTGGTCAATATAACGAATTGATTCGTTGTTATATGAGGGTAATAGTACGAATTAAACAAGCAAGACCTCTTCAAACAAGCCTGTGCAATACAATACACCTTTACTACGCGAATCCGGAGCTATTAGCTCCGATTTCATGGTGTCTACTGTATAATCTAAAAGTAATGCTCATCAAATGAAAACCCGATATAAAACCAACAATCCCATTGGGTATCATGATTGTAAAGTTGGATGAACTCGGTATGGGTAGATACTGCCGATGTTCGATTAACTTAGCTGTCTAGAAAAACAGATGAAAACCTCAATAAAATTGGTAGTAAAAATTGATAGTTTAAATATGTTACTCTGCAGTAGTGTAGCCATAACTCACTTTTTGAACTAAGCCTTTCTAGACCGAGTGTGAAGGTGGTCAATCTGCCATCGCTCAACTCTTGGGAATTTTCTCGCCAGTTTAATTTTAAACAAACGAAAGTGATCCAATCAGAACTCACAGCTGATACAATTTTTCTCAGGCCATGGTCAGGCTACAACTTTTCCATCCAAGAACAAGTGCACTGTGCATCTGCGGTCGAGAAGTAATCGAGAAGCAAGGTGATCCCATTCACTAACTTTTTGACTGTGATCTCACGTCCTGGCACATTCCGCGAAACTTTATCTACAAAACTATTCTCATCTAAATACTGACAAGAATAAACATTGCCATTAAAAAATTCTTAAAATGAAGGAAATTCTCAAATAAACATTGATTATATCTTTGACAGCTGAGAAGTCCGAAGTTCTCGAAATAACCGAGCTTTTCTTTCGAAATTGTTTTATCCATATACTATTATAGTAGTCTCTTAAGTTTTGCTCTTAATCATTTTTTGAATATGTATCCTTGTTCATTGCGTATGGTTCCCCTAAATTGTATATAGTTTGTATTATTATTACTCTTTTGTTCTCTGTAAAAGTAACAAATTTTGTAATCCTTTCTTACGTCATAGTGTATTTCTGTGCTTACATCTTTTGCCCTTCAATAATCTTATGCTTTTACGTGCTATCTTTTTATTTGTTAAATGTTTTATACATGTAGTGGCTTGCTCGGCTCTCCATAATCTCCAAAACTCCTCCGTAAGGCGGATTATATAGCTGGAAGCAGCACAGGTGAAACAATATCCGCCTACGGCGTCCGATCCATTACAATCGTAGAGATCTCGAGTTCATCAGAGAAGCCTTATCTATTTTTGCTTCCAACACATTACTGAATGATGTCTAGTGATTCCTCCTTTACATAGGGCCGCGGTAGCTCGGTTGGAAGAGCAGGGGATTAGCAACCGGAGAGTTGTGATACGCTGCTTTTCCGAACTAGTGACCGGAGGGTTGCGACTTCGAAACTAGATCCAACCGTCGTGTACGTGGTATCTGATGCACTTTAAATCTTCCACGGCCTCAAGTGTCCTCACGTTGGCATGTTGTGGAAGTTTGGAGAGTGGGGTGCCAGCGCAGGTGTGACCTCATCATCTGACCAATTACGAGGTGTTGTCCTCAGATCTTTCCCTTCGGGATTGATCCCGGACCGTCACCAATAGCCCGTTATATTGCTCCAGTGCGACGTTAATTCAACCACCTACCCGCCTTTGCATGCTGCCTGGAAAGGCTTAGCTAAAAAAGTGATTTGTGGCAACACTGTTCATTGATTAACATATTTAAACTCTCGTTTCTGATTTTCTTCTATCCTGATGATGGTGGACTTTTGCTTTACCGAAATGGCCATTGATAATTTTTCACAGGTTTCAATCTTTATTTGTTGGCACAACTGGGAGGAATCAGCATCACTCCTCTAAGCATGTTCAAATCATATAGGTGTTTTCAAAGTTCGTTTAATAACTTGGAATTGCCATAAAATAGAATAAAATCAAACCTTAAAAACACCGTGATTGATATTAGAATGCTCAAAAATCACTCTACCTTAGCAAATTTCTTGTATAAAAATAATAAGCAAATCGCAAGGCGTTGTTTAATTCCAACATCACGAAACAATTTCAACAGAAATGCAATGCTCTACCTGTTGCGTGTGTGATTACCTTACTTTAGAACTATTCAAGCCAAGATAAGTTCTTTCGGTAAGGGTAAGGTAGGTATATATACTAAAAAATTTCATACCTGCAAATGAAATAAAATTATCGAAACAAAATACATATATTGCAAGTATGTAACTAATTTACTACATCGAAGCATGAGAAGTTATGCAACTTCTAAAAGAGTAAGAAATCGTCTTAACGTAATCATCAACAACCTTTCGTAATCGATGTAAGATTAACATAAGCCCTACTCAAAACTGTACTATTAAAATAATGCGATTAGATATCAATATTACTTGTAATCCGCAATGTACACTACAGAAAATCAGAGTGAATACTTTTCCTGATCATGACATTGTTTGCATTTCCGTTGATGGAAATGATTAGAAACAAATGAAGCAAAAATTAACCGATTGGATTAGATTAAGTTTCGTTCTGGAGGGTACCTTACTAATGGATCGGTGCAAGGTAGAGCACTAATGATGCAGGAAACGTTTCTTAAGCAAATGAAGGAACAACGAACTCTACTTTTGTAGCGTTACGAAAAGACTTTGTTCTGTGAGGAAATATCAAAGTGGAAAGGAGCTTAATTCATTTACACAAGTGACAAGTATCCGATTTATGGTAGTTGAATAAACGTCGAAACTGTGGAGCAACACAACGGAATATTGGCGACGGTCCGGGATCAATCCCGAAAGGAAAGGTTCGAGGACAACATCTCGCAATTTTGAGCCACAGTCAGATGACGAGGTTAAAACATAAGCTGGCACCCCTCCTCTCCAAACTTCCACACCACTGATAGTTCAACACACACATTCGGATTTGCATATCCATCGAATGGTTTACTTTCATACGTGTGATTCGATTTACTCAAAGTTACCGGCAACCACAGGGACGCCAAATGGACCATTTTTTGGCGTCTTTTGTGTTGAAATTTCGAATGACCGGAAAGGGCATCATAAAATTTTCGATCTGAATATCTCCTACGTCAGATTCGAAAATGGACACTTTTTCGGGTTGGCTTTCGACAAGGAATCGAGCGATAAGATTACTGTGTGGTCGATTTCGATTACCCTGTGTATGTGCGCGAGACAATTGAAGGACTTGGTCAAATTTTTCAGGTTTAACAATTTTCAAGTTTTAAAAAATTCAAAAATTATAATGGTTTACCCTATTTAAGAGATTATGTTATCTTAATTTTTTTAAATACTAAGCACTCCTTCAGACAATCAAAAATTCTTTGGATCCTCTTGAATATTTTGTTTTTAAATTTTTCTCATTACGGAACATGTTTTGTGACTTATCACTGTCTCACCCTGAGCCTTTCCATTTATTTCGTTTGCGCATTTCAATACTCACACTATTAACTATAAATATATTAGAGGGAGTGGATCAAAGAGATTTCTCCCATAGGACATGGTCCCCTTGTCTAATTATGTAGCAGCCTATGGTATCAAACTCTAGTCATTAACTTGTATGTTTGACTGCCCATATTACCAATATACTTGTAATATCTATCCCTCATGTTGGAGGAGGGACGTAATCAGACAATAAAAATATTGAGGGGTGGTTGAGAGATCCGGGTATCAAGAAATACCCTTTTGGGTCACACGTTAATACAAAAAGTTCCTATATGACATCCATTAGAAAAGTTAAAAAGAAGTATTATAAAATCTCAAATGATATTAGAGATAAGATTTGTTTAACATGTGTTAGTTATTTTTTCCATGTTTGTGAGGTTTTTGTTATAAAAATTACTAGTTTATATATACAATGAAAATGTAGAGGAAAACTCAAATTCATGTATACCTACCAAAATGAAATCGTATACTCTCCAAGGTGATAGAATGCCAGATTCCTCACCTGCATTGACCCTTTCATGTTCATAGGTTTCAGGTAACCGTCTTTAATTTTCTCTCAAAACCGTATTCGATGCAATTCTCCCACAACGTTGCATGCAATTAACGATCGTTAAACGGGTCACCGGCAAATACGATCATTGAAAGAATAAACAATAGATTTCTGCCGCTGGGTGTCTTAAATGATGTTTTTTAATTCGCACGCAAAACTTCCCCCAAGCCGGCGTTTATGGCAATTTATGAACTTATCGAAGTGAAACTTGCCCTAAGCTATTCAGCGAATGGAAATAGTGACACGAGCTACTCTCGTTGAGAAAAAGCAGTATTATTTTCCTCTGTAATTATTTCATATGCCGGGTCTGTGCATGTGGAATAACTAAGATACTCTGGTAGCGTTTTAACTTTTCTGATTTGATCACAGGGTAGTATATTATCAGACCAGTTTAATTTAATTTTAATCGAGGGATATTAATTTTAACCAGTTTTTCCAAAGGTTTAGAGTCTACCGCTTCCTTTTAGTAGTCGGCCACGCCCAAAGCGTTCTGCGGGTCACTTTGAGGAAGCAAAGTTTTCTTGCGAACCACATATAAAATACGTATTGAGTCATTCAATAAGTGATGACGTTTTTTTACTTATTGGTGTAATGAATGAAAAATTAATGATCGAACACCTATAACATGGCATAAAGAGTTATCGAATAATTCGTTGAGACAAAGAAGGCCATTTTGAACCGACTGAGTTCTTAAATAAAAAAAATTATCGTATACTCAGAGGAATTGGTGCACAATAAAAGAAAGTCTCAGAATGAAGTCTATATTCCACGATAATAATTGCTGATTAGCAGCAAGAAATATTGAACTTTTTTTATTATTATATGTGATTGAACTTTGGTATTTACTATGAACTTGTTAAAATTTTTGTAGTTAGAATTATAATGTTGAAATGAATGTCTTGTAAAATAAGTCCTGCAGGCGTATTGCATGCTTAAGAGGGAGAAATGTGAGATTCACATAATTTGAGATCCGTTGTATGGAAGTGATTTCACGTGAAAATGAAGACTGATGAAATGAAAATCTAATAGATAAAATATAAATTAATCAAAATTCAATAAATTGAAATGCTGGTAAGTCTACCAACGCGTGACCTCAAATAAAGGTCACAAAACAAATTATAGGTGTTTGTAGTTTTTTAAAGTAGTTTAGTTTAGAACAGATATTCAGAGTGGAAGGCTCGATGTTCTTAGTCTATAAATAGTGTACTGTACATATGTATTATCTCTTTTCTATTATAGAAGGAAGTGTTTGTGTGTGTGCGGTGTCCAGATGAATCTATAGCACTTACAGCCATGAAATTTGGCACTCAGGTAGTCCTAAAGGTGACTGAATGGCTCTCGAAGCCCGAAATTCAAAATTGGTAAAGATGTCGAATCCGGGGCATGTTTATCACCAAGCAATTTTTGCCACCAAATCAAGATGGCGTCTAAAGCCAGTATGGCTTTGGACGCCATCGCAATTTCGTTAAAAAAACGGACTTTCCTTCGTAAAAAACAACCTTTTGCATAGGGTTGCCATAAAGCTGGATCAAAACACTAAGGTTACCATGTTTGGAGATAAATCGTTAATGCCCCGGATTCGACAACTCCACCTTTATATTTAATCTAGAAAATTTGTTAATTAATGTTTTGTGCTGCGCGCGTAGCCCCTCCTCCACTACGACGTATCTGACCAGACAGAACCGACAAAGATAGCTATTGCGCATTTCTACCTTCTATTAATGTTTTGAAACTGCGGACCATCCAACATATTCAAAGAGCTCTTTATTAAAACCCAGAAAATCACGCAAAAAGTGATCGGACTCTCATCAAATTTGGAACTCAAATACAAAGCAAAAAGAACACCCACAAAAATTTTCAAGACCCGTGCCTACCAAGGGGTCGGAAAATACATCAAAAGAAACACCAAAAGCCAGAAAATCCGGCCAGAGATCTCCATGATAAAATCTTTGAAAAGAGGTGGACGATCATCAAGCATGAGTACAAACTATTAAAAATAATGTTCTTAAAGAGAAAAAATTTTACTTCATAACAATAGTGGTTTTATAAAATTGTGATAAATATCTTTGAAGAAATTAGTATTTATATATTTAACTAAAGCTTTTTCAAATCAATTAAAAATCATAACAATTGAATAACAGAGGTTTGGTACTCCACTTTTAAAGCTTTTATCATTAAGTGGACCAAATTTCCTAAAGAACCAAAATAATTAAAATTAATTGAAAATTCTCAAGTGGACTAACTTTCTCAAAAAGTCAAAATTAATGTTAGTGTTAATAAATTACATGAAATGAAGTAACAGTATTTATTATTGTTTAATCAATGTACTCATTCCTAGCTTCAAAATTAAGGTAATCACGGCCCACTTTCGTTTTTAAATTGGCACTTTCAACCTCCCTTAATTACATTAAACTGTTAATTTTTTGTATTGCTTTTTGTTTTTGTTTGGGTATTTTTCGCAAATAGTATAATGTTTGTGTCGATAAATTACATGAAATGAAGTAACGGTGTTTATTACTGTTTAATTTGGTTTTGATTTCGCTGACATTGTGATTCAGTTAGGTTGTCGGAATCAGTGAGGTGACATAACAAAACTTTTTAAAAGTATAGCGTTATATTTAAAGATTCACATCACAGTTTTATTTCATAACTTACTTTTGAATTTGTATAATTTCTGTAATTTTAATCTCATTTTTATTTTAGGCAAATAACTACACTATTTTGGTTTAGTGTTATATGTAATAATGCCACAGCCTCCCAAAAAAAAAGAAAGGTCTTCGAAGAAAACAGCGATAGAACAGAGAAAGAGATCAAAGAACAGAAGCTGAATCCACCCAGAAAGAGAAACGAGACAGAGAAAGAACGGAGAAAGAGAACAAAGAAGAGAAGCTCAATCCACCCCAGAAAGAGTAACAAGACTACATCAAGTTAGAACGAGAAGTGCTGCTCGAATGCGCATCTGTAGAAATTTAGAGAATGCAGCTTTTAATTACGACCCATCAGCAGATTATGTATCTGATCCTTCGTGTGTCATTGGATCAATGTCTGTACCATGTCAACACTGTGATGCAAAGTGGAAAGGTGAAGTCCCAGGTAATTTGCTGCAACGGAGGAAAGGTTCAACTGCCACAGTTAATGCATCCTGCCGAGTCCCTACGTACTTTACTGATTGGAGATTTAGCGGAAGCTAAGCATTTCTTGGCAAATATTAAAAGGTACAATTCCTGTTTCCAGATGACCTCTTTCGGAATGACAAAAGAAATTAGAGAGTCCTGATACATGCCGACATTTAAGGTTCGGGGTCAATTTTATCACCGCATCGGGAGTCTACACTCTACCAAACGAAGAGCCTAAATATCTGCAAATATATTTTGTTGGAGATGGTACAAAACAAGCAGAGCAGATTTGAAAACACGTTCCGCAGACGAGACAAGACATAGTATTTCAATTACAATATATGCTGGATCATCACAACTCTTACATCCACAGCTTCAAGTCGGCCATGGATAAGATCAGCCCTGAATTCAAAGTGGTAATCGTAGCGGACAAAATCCTACATGATGAACATAAGAGGCGGTTCAATGCACCGACAACAGGAGAAGTGGCTTTAATCATGGTGGGAGAACAACATGGAGCAAGAGACATAGTTTTAGAAGAAAGAAGTGGCACCATTAAGAGAATTTCCGATACGCATAGGTCCTACGATGCGCTACAGTAGCCATTCATGTTTCGGCAGGCAGAGGATGGATATAATTTTGAACTGCGACAAACCCAACTACAGGAATGCCAAAACTAAGATTTCTGCAATGCAGTTCTACGCTCACAGGATGATGATACGCTCTTCAAATTTCAACATCTTGCTGAGAAGCACAAAGACCCGTTTCATCAATTTATCGTTGATATGTATGCCAAGATTGAATCTAAAATGCTGTTGTACATACGACTAAACCAGAGGACGTTAAGAGTGGAATAGTATGCACATTTGAGGGATGCGGTCATGAACGATGGAAATGTTGCAGACATTGACCTGTTGATCATCTTGCCTTCCAGCTTTACTGGGGGTCCCAGGTACATGCACGAGCATACCCAAGATGCCATGACCTAAGTGAGAAATTATGGTAGACCGGACTTCACCTTTTACATGCAATCCAAACTGGAGAGATACAGCAAGAACTATTTGTTCGGCAAAAATCACAGGATCGTCATGATTTGTTGGCAAGAGTCTTTCATCAAAAGCAAAAAACACTCATGAGTCTCATCATAAAGGCAAATTTTTGGAGAAGTTAAGTGTCATATGCACACTATAGAGTGGTAGAAGCGAGGACTTCCTCATGCCCACATTCTGATTTGGCTCAAAGACTCATTACACGTTCACAGAGTGAATGACTGTATCAATGAAGAAATTCCTAATCCACAAGAAGACCCATAACGTCTTTGCATTGTAACGAAGCAGATGGTGCTCGGCCCCTGAGGATGCATGAATCCACCCTCTCCATGCATGAAGGATGAAATTTGCACAAAGCGATTCCCGCGCCGTTTTTTGAAAGAGACGCAAACAGGACAAGAAGGACATCCACTTTATCGTCGTAGATCATCACAAGATGGGGGATTTACTGCAAATTTCAATTTTCGAGGATCAGGAGTGTCTGTGGATTGTTCCGTATTGCCCTCTATTAACAAAAATTTTCAATGCGCATATCAACGTAGAGTATTGCAATTCTGTAAAGTCTACGTCTGTAAGTATGTTAACAAAGGATCCAACATGGTTGTGTTTGAACTGACCAGTGGAGAGAATGACCTTAATGAAATTCGTCAGTATCAAATGGGAAGATATATCAGCAGCAACGAAGCAGTATGGAGAATACTCAACTTCCCAATTCACGAGCGCCACCCCAGTCATTCATCTAAACGTCCACCTTGAGAATGGTCAGAGAGTCTACTTCATGACAGAAAGTGTTGCTCAACGTGCCCAAGCACCTCAGGAAACAACAGACATATTTCTTCACACTTTGCACCCAAGATGAGTTTGCACGCACCCTTTTGTACAATCAAGTACCAAAGTACTACACTTGGAACAACGGAAACAAGACATGGAGCCGTCGAAAACAAGGACAAGTCGTACCAGAACAAGCAGCAATAAGGTCCAGCAATGCACTAGGCCGTGTGTACACCGTCCATCCGACCAACTCGGAATGCTTTCACCTGTGACTCTTGCTGTAAGTACGAGGCCCGATATCGTTTATAGATTTGAGAACATTTGAAGTAAGTGTCTGCGGAATTTACAAAGAGGCTTGCCTACTTCTGGAGAACAATGAACACTGGAACAAAGCATTGGAAGAAGCAGCTGCATCTCGATCGCCAAAGATTTTACGTAATCTGTTTGCTGTTATGCTACAAACAGGCTCGATGTCTTCTCCCGATCAGTTATGGATGAACTACAAGGAGAACCTCTCTGAAGATATACTGCACCAAGCACGCGTACAGCAGCAGAATATGGATCTGGACTACAGTGATGACATCTTCAACAATCTACACATTTCTCAGATTTGATCTTTTTAATAGACAAAGTTGCACTGTCTTTCATGTCTTGATAAAGAACCATATTACAGGACGACTATCCCTAAATGAGACCCTGTCTAAGGCTTTAACTTTTATTAACGGGACAAACCATTTAAGCGATAGATCCTGCATATAGGATAGACACAGGAATTCTCCAAAAGTAAAAAGTAAAGTGCTATTTTTAAACATTGTCAATTTATTTCGAATAAAAGCATCTGTTTTCAGGAATTACCAATTGTTTCAAAATAATTATACAGGGTGATTTGATATTCCCTGATCAAACTTTAAAGGGTAAGAGATCTTGTATTAAAAACTCGTTTTATTACATTCTTTTCTGACTTGACATCTATAAATCTACAAGTCAGTGAGGAAACTATTGATAGATAAAGGTATGGAGTTAATGTCTTTTACACTTGTCTCATTGACTCGGCGCACTCAAAGGTCTAGAAATAAATTTAAAAATCTCATTTTCAACAAAGTACCACATGGCATATGACAATTATGTATAAACTGTCAGTGCAGTTTGTAAAGATGGATCTGACAAGTGTGCTCTGGCTCGAGATCATCTCTCCTTACACGTGGTCATGCTGCAAGCGATTCGACTACATCAGATCGTCTCATCAATCATTCTTTAACATTTGATGAGTGTTTGTGCTAGGCTGTTAATAATTTTTACTATAATTTTATGATAAAAACATAATCGATGATGTGTTGTAGGAATAAGGGTGGACATCACTAAATTTGAATAGTAATGAGGATAAATAATTTTATAGTTTTAACAGATTATATTATTAGCTTAGTTGAGAGAGATAAAGAGGAGATATAGATAGATTGAAAGAGGGTATATATATATATATATATATATATAGAGAGAGAGAGAGAGAGGGAGATAAATAGAGAGAGCAGATAAAGAGGGGAGATAGATATAGAGAGAAAGGGGGTGATAGAGAGAAGGAGATATAGATAAATGGATAGAGTGAGAGAGGGGGAGAGAGAGAAAGAGAAAGTAGGGTGTATAATCCCTAGCTACGCACACCTATATCAACAGGACACCTATATCAACAAGATTAAGAAATGATTACTCGTAAATGTACAGTTTCACAGCACCATAAGTAAAGTCGTTTCCCTCAGATATGGAGGAGAATAGGTACTCAAGTGAAGAGAGTTGATAATGGGCTAAAATAAGAACAAGATTTAATTCATCGAGGAAATTTAACTCATACCTTGGAATGAACCCCTTGGAATTCAACCCTTCTGAAGAAATTCCCACATTACCATATTTAAAACTCAAGTAGAGCACACGAAGAAACAAGGCAAATCAATAGATCGAAAGAAAAATTCGAAACATAACTCACCTAACTAGAGCATTTAAAATAGCTGGTGTAGCTTGACTGAACACAACATTTCCATTGTGCTCAATCAAGATAAATTATTATTTTAATCGCTTAGTTTATCAATAAGATTATAAATTAAACTATTACCGAAAAGTATGAGACAAAACGGACACTTATTTAAAAGTTGTGTTCACTAAAACATGAGAATTAAAAACTTTAGCAGTTTTATCACATTTTCCTGTTCGATTAAAACTATTAACTGGTTGCTTTCTTCATCGTATGGTCACTCCATCAACCTTAATAAGCCATCGTTCCACAACAATCCACAATAATTCATTTATTAAACACAGGAAGTAAACTAAACTACGTGCATTATCATAATAAGATTAAAACACGCCGCACGTTCTGTCGCAAGTCGAAAAATCCGCTGTCGGCAAGAATGGAGTCTTGGGAAGAAAAGCACAATCGTCGAACATAACCAGATTTCGCCTTATGCATACACCAGATTTTTTTATTTCTCGCTGAGATTGACAGGGAATTCTTCCACTTCCTGTGGAGCCGTCCCAAATGGACTCCCCAAAAGATCCCTACCCCAAATATCGATATATAAAAACCAGAGTCTCTCGTACAAAACGACATAGTGAACTCAGAGCATCCATTGAAGAACCGAGCATGGAGTTATAATTTACTACGAGGAGTGTTCACTGTGACGTCACAATTCCACCTATAAACGTAGTGGACCTGAACGGTCCTCCTTCTTTTAAAAGTGTAGATTTTTTCGCGGAGCGGCTCTTTTTTGGTGTACCTGACCCGTTCGAGTAGTTTTAGTTTCGGTGTGATTTTGTGCCTCACGCAGACCATGGGGAAAATAGCGGTTACCCTCTTGATTTGTTTGTCACTTCAATGGTAAGTGAAACATATTTTTACATCTCGTTGCACATTATTTGTTGGCTGTACAATTCTTTTTCGGTTTTCGGTACAATGTACCAATGTGAATAAATGTAAATACTTAAAAGAGGATGTGTTTTTAACTTTTTCAAGAAATGTGTATAGTACAAATAAAAGTAATGCATTTTCAAATGAATATTTTATTTTTTTGTCCGCACCAAAGTTTAAAGTAATTTTAAAAAGAACATTAATAAAATTTATCAAGCAGAGTAAACATATTTTGATTATTCAGATTTCAGTATTAGTTAAATAATAAAAGACTAACGTAGCATCCAATGACCGGCTAATAATTATATACTTAATAAAACATCATAAAGGTTTATTAGCAGTTAGTTTTCTGTCGTTAGTTTTTTAGTACTTTGGAAGATCGGTATATAATGTACCAAAGAATTTTTGAGATGAAATTCGTAGCATTAAAGCTCTTAATTGATTTTTTCTGCTGTTATTTTTTCTTTAAAAATAACCATATTTTACTAAGATTTAGTGCAATGTTATGTGTTGATATTGTATTCTATATATTGATGCTCATTGGTTTTTAAAAGTTGTTTAAACATTTTACACATATTCAATCACAATAATTTAGAACGTTATTTCTAAGAATTATAGATAGTACTAATAAATTTCAACTTAAAAGTTGTTTTAGTATTTAATTTTATAACATAATAATCTAGAAATTTATTTCTAAAAATTATAGATCGTTATAAAATGTTTTTAATTTTTATTATAATAAAAGTAATGGATATTTCATTTAATTCGTTCATTTGATTATGTAATTAATTATTAAAACAAGTATCTATAGCTAAATATACAACTATTTGTATCATGGAAAAGTGTTATATTGGAAATAAGGACTGCTTGCATTTCCTAAAATGAGATTTGGTAAAATTAACCCTCGAGAAGTGAAATATAAATGATGTCATGAATTAAATAAAGAATAAATGAGGACATGAATGAGATAGAGAACAACAAACTAAAGCAAGTTATGAGATTATTTTCCCGAGACACAAAATAAGAATTAAAAGAGACTGATGATAATGTTAAGTGCGGTTATTCAAATTAGAACTGATGTGAATATTATCTTGGATATAAATCAAATAAAAATAAGTACGAATAATAAACATATTATTAAATAAAAATGAATATTAGTAATTTAATACATTTATTCAAAGATCATAAAACAATATTTTTTCAATTTATTCTTTTATATGAATATACATGCATGGATAGTACGTTCAGTATAGAATTTTTAATACGTGTATCTGTTTTATAAGTATGTATTTATGTATCCCGAGTCAGATTTTTAGAACTACGAGAAAACATTTTCTAACTCTAAGCTTCTTAAAAATATTTTTACTTTATTTATTTTAGAATAACATTAATTCCTATATCGTCCATTTAGAAACTTGTTAACTGACAAAATGTAATTTTACGATACAGCAGTTTAAAGACTGTTTTTATTAATTTTTTGGTAAAAAAATGTAAATTATAAGTATTTTGATAGTATTCTAGATTACGCTATGACTATGTACTTCTTATCATGAAAACGAGCATTTATTATCTCCGAAGAAATGTCAATTAATCTGCTCTAAGCCGAGGATATATTTCATGTAAAACATGACTCGTGATGATTTGAAAAAAATATATAAAATGAAGGACAAAATACGAACATTTTACGATAGCAAATAAAACAGAACTGGTAAAAACCAAAAAGCATTATTAGAATGCAGTCTGAAACAAACTATGATAATATATTTCTACTTGCCATTAAAATGAGTTTGTGAGTGAATTGAGTGAGTGAGTGTCTAATTGGGCTCAAATTTATAAAAAGAATTGCACACCAAAATGTCAAATTAATAGCAATTCATAAGTGAATCAGCTCAAATGAAAGAATGCGCGTCATGTAGTTTTGAATCAAAAGAAAAAAGTAAATTTAATTGTGAAATTACGCTATTGTAAATATATAATGAAATTTAAACTTCATATGAATATAAGCAAATTTCGAGAAATTAGTACATGATCAGCAGAGCATATTTTCTAAATAAGTACAATAAGAATCTTGTTACATTGAATTATTTCTTATGATACAGGGAGATTTAAGAGATAACTTGTTAGTAATATAATTGCGTTTATATCCATCGGCACCTTTGTATTCGCTCTATATTTAAAAATTAAGTATTTTAAACAATTTTTCTTATTTTTGAGTTTCAAAAATATAGAGAAAATCGCAATGTAACTAAAAATTACACGTACATCTCACATGCAGAGTAACTTAATATATCACACACGTCTTATTTAAAAAGTATATGTAGGTTAAATTTTTTGCCTCAAATAAATTATCTGCAAAATTTTGTTGTTTATTGCATAGATTTATAATTCTTCGGGAGATATTCATAAAATATTAAATATTACAAGAATATATTAAAAATCTAAGTAATTAATGAAACTAACAAATAATTTTTTGATATATTATACACTTCCTTTTTCTTTACAAAGGTAGATAATTTTATTCTAGTTGAAACATCATTTATGATTTAAATTTTGACATTGATAAACATACATGTATATTGTTTACGGGTCACATATCAATCATATGCTGGATGTTTTATGACCCTTAAAGAAATTTTATATTTCTCGACAGTAACTTTTGTTTAAGGTATGCGAGATAGCACTATAAGTGACTCTTAATGAAATTTTAAAACGAAAATTGATATAATGATTAAAAAACTTATTTCATGAGTTCATTTTAAATATCTGATGAATTTATTTCTCACTCTTTTCATAACAAACACAAAAACTAAACCAAAAGATGAAACAGAGTTCACATGAATTGCTTGCTAAGCTATTTCGTGAGAGCAGTAGAAATATTAAACTCCTTAATTTATATCTGCATTCGTCACCTATTTCTAGTAAATTCGAAATTTACTAATACTTTTTTTAAAAATAAATTCAATTTAAATTATAAAGTCTATGTACCTTAATATATTGTTACTTCGAAGGCAAAAACTATATAACTCGAAAAATCGTGTATTTTGAGTTATACTTAAATTAGTAAAGTTGAGATCATACAGTATTTAATGCAAGAACTAGGCAACTTTTTTGGACACTTAAGCTCTATCGGTCAATGCGAAATGTAGGTATACATACAACACTGAGATGTATATGAAACTGTTTTTCCCATTATCGTAAACCCCAAAAACATAGCTGAAAATTAAGTTTAAAACCCTCAAAAGCTGAGAATGAATTCTTGTATTTAGGTGACAATTTGTGGAAGGCTAAATTATAATCAAGGACATAGTCTCTCAAAATTGTTTATTAATTAATTGTTTGAAATACATCAAGTTAAAGATACTTTATTCTTTTTCGCTTTGCAGTGTATGGTCCTTCTACTCTTACCCTAGTCCACAGTCGTACCAGCCAAAGGTAATCTACCGGCATCACATCGCACCCTACCAGCCACAAGCAACCTTCATGAGACCGATGCACATACGTCCCTTAGCACCAGCACCGTACGGACCCATGCCAGTACCCTACGGGCCGCCCGCAATGCCCCTCCACGCAGGGGCTGCCACCCCCGTCTCTTACTACATGCCGAAGCCTCCGCCCCATCCCATGTTCCACCGCATGCCATACGCCCCTGCAGCTAGTCACCAGAGCGGATATTTCAGTGCCCCAGCACCCGCAGTTCCCAAGTACCCCATGAAGGATTTCTTCACCAGTTCCATCCAGGGGGCCTTTAGCAGTTATCCTTCCAAGCCTTCCATATTCACCAAGATCAAGCCATATTTGTTCGGTAACACGGGGCCGAGGTCATTGCCACACCACCCCTTCTATCCTGACCACTTCCCACCCCACCATTTCATGCCAAACAGGCCTTTCCAGAACAGGCCTTCTGCACATATGGCCTATCCCGTGTACTCTGCACCAGTCATGCACCATGGCCACGCTATGATGACGCCGGAGAAGTCGTGTTCTTGTTCTCTTCATGTTGGACAGTTGACCGTTTACAAGCATACGGATGTGAGGTCGTCCTATTCCTGCACGGACTTGAAGGATTGTAACGCATTTTGCACAAATCTGGTAAGTTGGAGATTCATTAATCTTTAAATTTACTTCAGCAAAATTCCGTGAGTGACTGTGCAGGATAAATTCCCGTTGGCTGGTTGCATTGAGTTTTTATGGCGCAAATACTATGTTTTGCCATGCAGCGCCAAACACAAGATAGACAACTCAAGTAATGAACAAACACACGCAATGAAAATTGTACTGACATAGAAGAAACACACCAGGAAGGAATCAAACCGTTCGATTCCTTCTGGGTGTATTTTTCTTTGCTGTTTCAGTATAGGTAGGAAGGTATTTGAATTAACTTCGCACTGAAGCAACACAACGGGCTACTGACGACGGTCTGGGATCAATCTCGAAGGGAAAGTTCTGTGTCTGTAAAAGCCCTCCTTGTGTGTATGTCCATTTACTTGACGTTGTTTGACGCAACTTTATGTATAACACATGTTACCGTTAAAGCTCGAAAGCCGTTAATGTGAACATTACATAGGTGATTAGCTCATTTGCTCTGTTAAAGTGCGGAATCATCTACAAAATAAGAGTTTTCCGCACTTTACCTTACGCCGGCTGTTTTCACTTTCTCATAATTTGCGTCGGCTGCGAGTGCTTAGCATAGCTAATTCCGTTTTCAAATTCGTTTCTTCCTGTTAGCGCGTGAATTTGTGTCGTGATTTTTTTTTAAAGCAGGTAAAGCGTGTTTTTCAATTAGTAGTACCTAGTATTACTGAGTTGTTTTCTAAGTATTAATTTAAGCGTACCAAATGTTGCTATTGTTCGAGCAAAGATCTTATTTTCACTTTAACGAGTGCCTAGTAGGTAATGTGTAGATTATTTAGGTGATCTGCAGGTTACCTAGGAAATTTGAGAAATGAAACAATTTTCCGCATTTTAACGGATCGGCCTAGTTAATCTGCACATTATCTAGGTAATCTACAGAATACCTGATTTCCGTACTTTAGCGGTAACATATATACAGGGTGAGTCTAAATTGCTTTTACAAAATAAGAGGGGTGATAGTACCCATCCAGACGAGCAATAATTACCATGGAACATAGGGTAGCATTCCACTCTGAGAGGCAGAAAAGAGTAAAATTAGAATTTCAACATGAACTTACAACAGTGTTGGGAAAGCGAATGAACGATACCAAAAGTTGCACAATCTGATTTATTGATTTCTTCTGGAGGCACATGAAATCTTTAGTGTACCAGACGCCTGTGGACTCGGCTGAAGATCTCGTAGCGAGAATCGGTGTTGCCGCAGACAAAATTAACACAACACCAGGAATCTTCGAGAGGGTGCGCCAGTCATTCCTTCGCCGGTATGAACTGTGCAATGACAGGCGTGGCCGCCACTTTGATTTGCTGAATTTTTCTCTGATCAATAAATCAGATTGTGCAACTTTTGGTATCGTTCATTCGCTTTCCCAACACTGTAGTTTCATGTTGAAATTCTAATTTTACTCTTTTCTGCCTCTCAGAGTGGAATGCGACCCTATGTTCCATGGTAATTATTGCTCGTCTGGAAGGGTACTATCACCCCTCTTATTTTGTAAAAACAATTTACACCCTGTATACGTTATGTATGTATTGGCGCAACTTTTTAATAGGTAATCCTTTTTATTGAAAATTTTTTGGTGGTGATTTATAATTTTGTTATTTTAAATTTCTCGAATTCTGGTCAAAATTTTGGTGACAAAGCCGTTTGAATACATTAAAATTGAAGTTCACATTTAAGACAAATTCGACATTGTCGTAATTTTAAAAAATTATAATAACCACGCAGTCAACCATTCTTAAAATTGCATTAGAAGTGTTAAGAAAAGATTCATTAACATAAGAATTGAATCAATTGTCATATTTTGAAGAAATCTACATTAGATACTTACGATTTAGACGTAACGCGGTTGTTGCTTAGATGTAGTTTTGAATACAACCATATTAATATATTTTGAATTAATTTTCAGTACTGTCAAAAGTACTTTCTCTGCTTCGTTAGGTAATCGTAATGAGTGGAATATTAGATTTTTGTTAAAATAGATTAAAATGGAACCTCAAAGCGTAAAATCAAAGTGAAAACATGGATAGTGTAAAAGAGCAATGCAAATGGAATAAAAAATAATCCGCAAGTAAAATGAAAAGGGTCGAATGATGATTAGTGAATCGAGTTTCGATTCTCTAAAGAAATTTTTTTCTTTTGATATAGCCTATGATCAAAAATAGCTCCTGTGTCAGCGTAAGGAAATAAGGAAATCAAGCAATTCATGCTTTGGCGCTCTTACACATCAGTTTTTAATCAAAATCTTAAGGTGAATCGTGCATGAGAGTGATATAAGGATCCTAGTTTGTATTTTTCTTTTTAGGTTTCTTTGAAAACCAATTTGCTAATTTTCATCGTGTATTTTTCCAAGTGGAAAGCTTAAAAATGATTCTCGTTTTTGTGGCAAGAATTTGGTTTGGTAACACATATCGTGATGGAGAATCATAATCGATTCTGGCTTTTCTTTCAGGCTTAAAGACTATCATATTTAGAGACGTATTTTAAAGTTTTGGAACTGTTTAAAAATAATAAAATATTTACAAAGAAAGCAGTCGAAATGGAAATTTATACGTTGCTTATTGCATCACTTTTAATGTTTTTAAACTTGATGTCATTCTTAAGACATGTTTGTATCGAAGAAAATTCGAAGTGTACTTTAGAATCCTCAAAAACGCCCATTTGCAGATTTTCTATTCGTATTATCTCAATCGCATAAGCCGAACGTGCTTGAATGGATGTTTATACTGAGTATGTAATTGATTTGTCGCTCTACGATGTTACTAATAAATGTATAAAGAAAAAATAAACAATAACATTTCATAATAAAGCATGGAATGAAAATGATGTAAATTAATAGCAGTAATACTATAATAAAGTGATTTGTAGTATCTATTATTTTTTTAAATTAAAAAGCAAGAAGATTGATTTTCCCTTGACAAATATTTCGATTAAAACACAATTCCTTCACTTTCATCCGTTTAGAAATGAATATAGAACAATACCATTGGCTAGGTTAATTTACTATTTGATTTCCACTCTTATTTATATACAGGGTGATTCGAAATTCCCTGGCCAAACTTTAAAGGATAGTAGGGTGCATCAAAATAAACATTGTTTTGTCAAATAATGTAGGTTCGCAAAAGTTTTACGTAGGTGCTAGAAGGCGCTGTTTGGCGTTTGTAAATAGTTTTTTTAATACTCGACACCCTCTCCTACAGACCTCGAATTTTTCAACCTACATTTGCTTGATCCCAACCACGCTTAGCCAAATTTAACAAAACTTAGGTAGGGAATTACATTTAAAAAGTGCATTTCTCCTTACTAGAACAAATGTCGCTCCAAAACTAGAAAAAAGTGAACGCACGATTGGTTCAGAAGAGTAATTTGCCTTCCCCCTTGTTTTAATGGATTCCACCAGAATGTGCAGAAAAGCGTGCATAATTTTTCTAAACCAACTGATTGAGGATACCACGAATGGAGTTCGACAGATTTCTGGCACACACCAAAAAAGTGTCCCACAGAAAGGATCCCATTATACGTTTCAATGGATGTTGATTACCGTCATTCTTTTCAACAACAAACTGCTGCAGTCGCTTAGATAACCTACGGGGTATTTTAATATCGTGGTTACTTTCGCAGCTGGTTGGTTATGTCAGAAAAGGTGTTTTACAAAAGTGACCATTAAGTATTTCCATGATTGTGATTCGGCTACAAGAGATTTATAAATCGGTGATATTTTGCCGGTTATATGAACACATATCTCGTTCTCGGTAGGTTTTTGTCGTATAAATTGACTGACACTTGACCCAATTTGAGGTTTAAAATAACACGTTGAATGTCACGATGTCATTTGGAACTGAAATCTAGAAGAAAGGAACAAAAAATAACAGAGCAATTTAAAATCATATCAGAATGCTGACACATTTAAAGTTATAATAATGGTACAGTGGAGTTTTATTAAAAAAAATTATATATATCGAGTCCTTTTTTAGCGTATTTTTGTGAACAACTTTTAAAAATTGCAATCACACCTCTTCGTGACAAGACGTTATAAAAGAAAAATAGAAGGGGTAGTTGAATTAACGTCGCTCTGAAGGAACACAACGGAATATTGGCGACGGTACGGGCGTTATAGGCGAAGTTTGCAATTTTTCGAAACTCGATCCAACCAAAGACCTTGGTGTACTGGGGGTGCACGTTAAATCTGCCGTGGCCTCAAATATCCTCATGTTGGTGTGGAAGTTTGGAGAGTGGGGTGCCAGCTCTCAGGATCCAACTGTATAATCACTTTAACCCATCAATGATTTGTTCCACGTTAGGATCGGGCCACGGTAGCCGGTTGGTAGAGTAGCGGATTAGTAACTGGATGGTTGCGAGTTCGAAACCGGATCTAACTAAAGACCGTCGTGTACGTGGGGGTTGCTGCAAGTTAAATCTGTTGGGGCCTCAAATGTCCTCAAGTTGGCTTTGCGTGGAAGTTTGGAGAGTGGGTTGCCATCTTGGGCGTTGACCTCGTCATCTGATCGTGATTCAAAATTACGAGCTCCCTACTACTCTCCAAAATGTGAGCTCCCTACATCACTTCAAGGTAAAAAAATTATAATAGAAAAAGGACCAAGGTCATCCTGTCAATGCAATATAAAAGAATGGAAACATTAGAAAGTACTTTGAATGGTTTATTAAAAATAAAAATTACTAAATCAGGTGTTTATATATATAATCACTTTATAAATATATATACAGGGTGAGTCTAAATTGTTTTTACAAAATATGAGGGGTGATAGTACCCATCCAATAATTACCATGGAACATAGGGTCGCATTCCACTCTGAGAGGCAGAAAAGAGTAAAGTCGAAACGCGTCGAGCATGAACAAGTCATCGCCTATGCAAGCACACTTTTCCAGCACGGTCCGGCACTCCTTGAATGCCACATATCCCGCACTCGGACGTGGTGGACCTGTGGCTTGGCCTCCTCGCTCACAGGACCTCAACCCACTGGACTTTTTCTTCTGGGGGCACATGAAATCTTTAGTGTAGCAGACGCCTGTGGACTCGGCTGAAGATCTCGTAGCGAGAATCGGTGTTGCCGCAGACAAAATTAACACAACACCAGGAATCTTCGAGAGGGTGCGCCAGTCATTCCTTCGCCGGTGTGAACTGTGCAACGACGCGCATGACCGCCACTTTGAGCACTTGCTGTGAGTTTTTCTCTGATCAATAAATCAGATTGTGCAACTTTTGGTATCGTTCATTCGCTTTCCCAACACTGCTGTAAGTTCATGTTGAAATTCTAATTTTACTCTTTTCTGCCTCTCAGAGTGGAATGCGACCCTATGTTCCATGGTAATTATTGCTCGTCTGGAAGGGTACTATCACCCCTCTTATTTTGTAAAAACAATTTAAACTCACCCTGTATGTATATATATATATATTTGATATATATATATTTGATATGTATTGATATATATATATATTTGATATATATTTATATATATTTGATATATATATATATATTTGATATGTATTGATATATATATATATGATATATATTTGATATGTATTGATATATATATATATATGATATATATATATCAAATATATATAAATATATATCATATATATATATATCAATACATATCAAATATATATAAATATATATCAAATATATATATTTATCAATACACATCATACCATATATATATATATATATATATATATATGTCAAAAATTTGTAAACTGGGCATTGGTTCCTTCTCTACCATGGTACAGATTTATTTTGCTATTTAGTCATTCGTGTGTTTAGATCAACCTGGATGGGTTCCTTTTAACACTCTTTCCATAATCTTTTAAAAATTTATAGTTATGTAAGAAACTTAACACAGAAAGACCTTTCCAAAAGCGTGTAATTTTCTTAACTTTGCGTAATGAATTTAATTTTTAACTTTGATTGTTTTGTCATTTTTATGGCGAAAGGGCCTTATTTGGCCAAGCTGCGACAAACACAAGTTAAACCAACGTCAAGTTACCTAAAGGTGATGTACCCCTGAGGGCTTTTTTCTTTGAATCTCTTTCGAATTTTGGCCATGCCATTGAAAAAATCCTATTGTTTCCACTTTGTTATAAAAAATAAGTTACACCTCGTAAAATGCAAGTCCACATTTAACCTGAGGCAAGACTGTTGGCATCTACAAATTACTCCCCATTTACACCTCGGCATCACAAAGTGCCGAAGTTTTCCCACACGCTTCAATTAACTGAAGGTGAAAAGCAAATAACCGTAATCAACCTAATATACGTAATTACTCTATTTCGAAGTGATAAAAAATGGAATTAAACATTATGTTCCTGATTAATAGACTGCATCGGGAATGAAGAATACAAAGTGGGATCTTGAATCTCTTCAGAGCTTTGTGGCATTTTTATGTTCTTCTTTATGACAGCATTTTTGTGTAATAGGATTTACTCCTGAAGGACGGATGGAAGTTCGTCTAATTCTTCTTAAGCCGTTTTTAACCTACTTTAAGTGAGAAGAAGTAAATTCACACGAGCCGGGAGTTATTTCGAGGGACTGTCTTCATCATTTTCGGAGAAACCGAGGTCACTCATCTGACACGTAATGTTCCGTAAAATGTGAGGTTTTCGTTTGACGAGGTAAAAGCCCGAATCGCTCCTTCAGAAAGCTTTTACCTCAAAACGGAACGATTATCGGGAATGGCGGTTTTTGCATGGCTCGCTGGACTTTCTTGACCGCTCAAACCATATGCGTTGGGAATGGAAGTAAAAGGTAACATGTTCTAAATATAAAGTATGATGGAGATGTGAATGACTACAGAAGTGGGGCGTATTTTTTTGCCAGAGCAAATTCAAGTAGCATTCAAGGTGAGTTAAGCTCATGTGTCAATTGAGAAGTAGGGGAGTTCTGGCTATGTGAAGGAATTCCATATGCACCAGCTATGAATTATCCACTAGGTGCGCGACTGTATTATTTTCTTATAGGGCGGGCCATATGCGAAGAGTTCTGAGATTCATAACTTAAGGTTTTTCAGATTTAGTTACCAAATGCCACAATTAAAATTAAAACAGTGGATTTAACTGTTGCTATATAACAGGTAGAAAATGATCAAATATCAATAATTTTCGTAAAACGAGAGTGAAATTATTTTTCTTTAATTTTACTCAATGGAAGGCTTTTCTTAAAATCTGTAATTATTTTTAACAGTGCAATTTTTACAAAAATCGCAATAAACTTGTACACAATTTTTCAGTTGTAGTTACCACAATGCCATTATTAAAATTAAAAATGTGGATTCAACTGTTTTTCTGTAATTGAAAATTTTTAAATATTAATAATTTTTGAAAAGAGAGTGAAATTTGTTTTACTTTAATTTTACTCCATGGAAAATTTTCTAGAAACCTGTAATTATTTTTAACAGTGGAATTTTTGAAAAAATTAATTGAAAAGAATATTTAAGAGTAAAATATGAAAGAAATGCACTGCTTTTCACTTAATTTTCTTTAATTTTTTAAAAGAGCACCTTGACTTGATCTTGAATAATTTTTAAATTATATTACTCTTTAAATTTCTAAAATTGCAAAACTTTGCCATTTGATGATTAAAACAAAGATTCATATTTCCCTTATAGTATTATTTATTTGCGAAAAGATAAATTCACTATTGAGTCAAATTTTATTATTTACTCATGTAGAAAGGAAATCGATCACCCAGACAATCCGTTTTTTTTAGTTGAAAACATTAAATTACTGTTTCGTCATTTCGATCTAGCTTGGTATATTTGTTTCGAGTCAGTTAATTTTATACTAATCCATTATCTTAGAAAAGAAAACGTTTTAGTGGAAAGAGCAAGGGCTGGATTGTGACCTAGATTTCAATTCTTAAACGCAAGATATAAATGCCTAGTTTGGTCTGATGTGATTTGTTTTTAGTTTTTGCAAGACAGAATTTATTTCTTCGAAACATTTTCGAGTATAGTTGTATTTATCAGATATGAAACAAAAAATGTCTGAAATATGGTGTTCCGATCTTATAGAATATTCCTTGAATTCTATGGCTTTCAGTGGCTCGTCCAATCCATCGATTCAAATTTATCAAACATTGAATCTTGATTAATTGTTATAAATTCTGAATTCTGGGAAAATAAGTAATCCAATACATTTAGATATTTGTTTCCTAAAAATAAATCTTTGAAGCATAATAGGAAGACCATTTGAGAAATGTTAGCCATTAACTATTAAACAGTTTTCTAATTTTTTTAGTCATTAAAGCCTCATTAGATTGTTGGAATCGCATATTCAGAATCGATTAAAGATTAGATCGAAGATACGATTAAGAGGCTTCAAAACAGAAAAACATTCGAAATAATAAAAAAGCTACTAAAAAAATTAAAAAAGGAACAATATAGAAAAATGTGTCCAGGACAACAAAACCAAACCATTAAAAGCAGAACTTTTCAGACTTGGAACTGGACATGTTAGCCTTGCAGCACACCAGGAGAGAATTAGAATATATTGCTTCAGAGAATGCACAATTTACAGAACTTCCAATTACAGCAAGGATAAGGACCCCCCTAATCTGCCTTGGTTTGAACTCCTCAATACAACCAGGCCCGGAACCTCTCCAAATTCTATTGGGATACCAGAGATAAAATGATAAGCACTGAGTCTAAATGCGTAATAGGTTGGTTGAGGTTTTATGGCTTAAGGTCCGAAGACAAGCTGCACCAAGCACAAGTATTTACCATAGGAACATATTCAGAATCAATTATTTGCCAGGAATCACTTCGGAATTTTCAAACCTTTAAAAGTTATGCATCAATCATGTTTCTCAATATTAATGCATATCACATTAATTTATTAAGGCATTTAATAAACAATACAAGACATAAATTACAGAATATAAAGTGGAAATGATAACCCCATTTCTTTTCTGTTTGAAAATAAGTTAAATATGTATAATTGCAATAAGATGGAAATTACAAGGTTCTTTTAGAAAATTAGTAATGATAAAAAGAAAAAGACTTTAAAATAATTAATATCACACGGCAATGAGAGGGATTTTTAAAGTAAACAAATTAGACGGACATTTTACTTCCGGTTACCCTAATGTTCTCGCATGATACATATTGGGGTTACCTGAAAGTCAAGTTAATCGCCATTTTGGAGTTTTAATTTGATTGGCATTGGCCAGTTAACTACATCAATCCGGAATTTGTATAGACGTTCTGAAATCGTATTCGAGATTCAAAATTACAAGGCGCTGCCCTCGGATCTTTCCCTTCGCGTTTGATCCCGGACCGTCACCAATAGCCCGCTGTATTGCTCCAGTGCGACGTTAATTAAAATACCTACTTACCCTTCGAGATTGATTTTGGACGGGGCCGCGGTAACCCAGTTGGAAGTTGGATTGGCAACCGGAGGGTAGCGAGTTCAAAACTCGGTCCAGCCAAAGACCGTCGTGAAAATTTTAGTCGCCAATTTGGCGATGTTCTTGAGTTTTACCAAATCCTCTCAGAAGCTTTGCAACCATGAAGGTGCGTAAAAATTAAATGTCACGTAATTAAAAAGCATGAGCAAGATATACTTGAAATGATCCATATAATCGAGTTTTTCTCTTTAAAATTGTAACTAAAACATAATTTTCTTTTACTTACAGTTCAGCAGCGAAGATCTCAGAGCCCAAACTAGATCGGATGCTTGCCTTATACTTGGAAAGGACACAACAGTACCATGGTTCCGAAGAGATCACGTCTGTGATCCACATGGAGTCAAAAACGACACCAAATTGTCCGTGGACCTTTGCTGTAAAGATTTACAGCCTTGCTGAGAGGAAATTTTAAATGAAAATCATGAAACTTACACATTGCATCTACATGAATGCTACTGTGGTTCAACCTGGAACAAGCCTAACAGCGCTATGGGAAAGGTGGTTTGGTGCCAATATACAACTAACTAAAGGTTAGAAGTTTATAACCTCACCCACACAACTTTTTCGGAGTTCACAAAAGTTGTAAACACAATTTTTGGAAGAAACTGGAACATGTTCGACATTGCTATTCAATGAATTCAGATTAAATATGCAATGAAATCAAAAGAAAAACTGCTGATATCAGACTGATTGAACAAAAATATTTGTATTGAATAAGGCTTTAAAGATCAGAGGAGTAGTTTTAACAAATGCAAAAACATGAAAAGTGAAATTGGTGTATTAATGCAGTTTTCAATTTACTATGACAACAATAAGATTGTGGGTGTGTATTGCATTTATTTAAAATGGAGTTCAGTACTAACAGTACATAAAACAGTATGGCTAATATTAAGTGGGTATGTATTTGTCACAAGAATTCAATCAAGAAAAATTTAAGACACCAGCGAAAGTAGTAATCAACCCATTCCTGTGGGGTCTACAGCTATATCACACGTCAACTGAAATAATACCATAACTCAAAAATTAAATTTCTAGTTTTGTGTAGAGACTACATGCTTCTGAAAGACACCAAACTGCCTTCTACTGGAATCTACAGTTCTGGAGGTATGCAGAAGGATATATTTAAATTGTTTCAACACATAAAACTGAAATTCGTTGTTTGAATTATAGTGGTATTGAAGTTGGAGTGCGATATTGACCTTTGAACATTTTTCAAACAATTATAAAATAAATGTAACACATTTATGAAATAAACTTGCAAAAGAAGCTATTTATTTTATATGCATAACATTTTATGAACACAAGTTTTATTCTACAAACTTTTGCTCATTAAAATGAATTTTCTACTACCAGCCACAAACACTGCATAACATCCATCTCTTCAAACTAATACTTGATATATCTATTAAAAAAATCTTTATCAACTGTTCATATTTGTATGGTCTTATTAAGTGGAGATAATATTTTCCAAAACCTTTGCATTTTGTGAGAATATTATCTCCATGTAGATACTGATTTCAGTGATTGTACACCTCAATTACTGTAAATAAAGATATCTTATGTAATTTATTGTTCTTGACCTTTCTTTTCTTCTAATACATTAACACATAATATATAATTGTGAAGTATATTTTTAAATCTTATTAGAGCATTAGATATGCTATAAATACTTTGAATCATTTCAATCTATTGAAACAAATTTTAATTACTTTTAAAAAGCCAAAGTCCTTTGGGGGCCCTTTTCTGCTTTCACTACATAAACTTGAAGTCATGAAACACTCTTTAGCACTTATGCAAGGATTTATGTTAGTAACAAGAATTAATGTTTATAAAAGTCTTAGTTAATTTCAATTCTATTTTGGAATTACAATAAAGGTTTTTATCACTCAAAATTTGAGACACAAATTAAGGCAACTTTCATTGGGACAACTGAATTGAAGTGACTTGTGATTATAGATATAGGGTCAGTTGCAGATTTTAAATTATATCCAAAAAGATTAGACCCACAGATAACTAAATTTTTACACAAAGTTAAAGGTGGTAATGATAATTAACGTCGCACTAGAGCAACACAACGGGATATTGACGACAGTCCTGGATCAATCCCAAAGGGAAAGGTCCAAGGACACCAACTAATTTTGAATCAGTCAGATGACGAGGCAACACCTGAGCTGGCACCCCTCCCACTCTCCAAATTTTCACACCGCGCCAACGTGAGGACATTTGAGGCCACGGCAGATTTAACATGCACCAGCCCCCTTGTACACAATGGTCTTTTAGTTTGATTCGTTAAAAGAATTAAAGTTAAAAGAATTTAATAAAAATAACTACTGATCAGTAAATAGTTTAACGTGTTGCTTTAAAATTTTTAGAGCAAATTTGATTTAATGCACTGTTCACTATAACAGTACTAAGAAGTCTCCTAGATAATTTTGAAAGAAAAAGTACTTAAATTACAAATATATCAAAACATTGAATTAATTTTTTCTCATTGAAATTAGTGATATTTGCAAATATAGCACTTAAACACTGTCGATACTCTTATCAACAGTGTTTAAGTGCTATACTTGCACTTAAATACTATGTATACTATAGTAGCACTACTGAAAAAGCTAATTCTAATATCAATATAATATAGTGTGCAGAATTTCTTAATAGAACAAAAGTCCAAGGGATTAAAATGTTCATGAAGCATTGAGCAATTCTGTCAGTTATATATGCAGTTAATTTCCTACAGAAATTAAAACAAATTCAATGTGATTAAGTTATGCTTGAAGGAATTTTTTAAAATTAATTAATTTAAAAAAATTCCTTCAAAAATCTGGGGCAGTTTGAGTTAGATAAAATAGTTCTGTATGAACTTGTAAATGAGAACCTGATCATATATCATTTTTGTAATGCTTTCAAAGGGCTACAAATTATGATTATTTATATTTAGCACATTTGGTTTTCAAGATATAAGTAATATAAATTTTAAAATGGAGCGTTTTTCAACTTTGATACATGAAAATTGCTTAAAAACTTAAGTGCTACATAAAATAAAAAACACTTACTTAGAAACCAGATTCACTACTGAACACATTACTTATCTATTTTTATACTTTAGAAGGTAATTAACTTTGCACTAGAGCAACACAACAGGCTATTGACAACAGTCCGAGATCAATCCCGAAGGGAAAGATCGAGGACACCACGTAATTTTGAATCACGGTCAGTTGACAAGGCAACACCTGAACTGGCACCCCATGACAACTTGAGGACATTCGAGGCCATGATGGATTTAAATTGCACCAGCCCCCTTTGTACACGAGTCTTGGTTGGATTTGAACTTGCAACCCTCTGGTTGCTAGACCGTTACTCTTCCAACTGGGCCCACTTTAGAAGGAATAAGTAAGCAAAATGTGGTTAAAATTCATTAGGATAGAAACTTTTATAATAGTTTAAACGATTAAAATACTATATTTTGTAGTTTATAACCATAAAATTTCATATATTCATAAATAGTATAATTCTTACAAAGCAAGCATGAATGGTTTATTCTTCTACTTGGTTGTTTGGAGGCAAAAATGTCTAGTTTCTATTTTTACATTTCGATTTCAGCTGGGCATGTAAACATAAGTGTTATCATGTCAATCACATATCAAGCAATTTACACAATTAGAAATTATGATTATCAATAAATCAGATGAAACAATTTACTATTGCAACAAATGAACTGAGAAATCGGTTGCAAATACTTTAATGTACAGTAGGTGAGCGACAGGCGTAACACTAGCTAGAGCAAAACTTGATACCTGGAACTTTCAAATAAAAAAATCAGTTGATTGTCAGCTGCGAGACTTGAAATAAAAAAAAATCGCTAAAATTTCATTTATTTATATCCATGCTTGTGTGTGTGCATTTGTATTTTTTTGTTTAATTATACGTAAGAAATTGGATAGTCTGCTCTTCCATTATACAATTACATTTTTACATATTTAAAAACATTTTCTAGTTTAAATTTTGATATGATGGTGGGGGTAAAAGTTGCACTTATTTATCTATTGAAATGAAGTTGGAATCTTCAAGCTACATTCTTCTCAGTGGAAGAATGTAGTTGTGGAAAAAAAGAACCACCCCTCTTCATTCAAATTTTAACAGTAGACCAAATTCGAAGATGGCATTCGACAGGGAATGTTTTCTATAATTCATATGCATAATGGGCCATCTTCATATTAAATTGAGCACCAACTTCATAATTTCCAATAGCAGCCCCTATTTTCACACAAAATTTCGAATCTATATAATTTAACTTCAGATGCCATGTTACATGTCATTCATGAATACAGAAAGTTTGGAGCTCCTAATGTTAAATCAATCTCCCAGACTTTTAAAGATCTTCCTAAATAATATTCCTATAGCACTGACATTTTGTAGCATCTTGCTATTAAGGTACCCAAACTAAATATACATGTTTTAGTTCTTAAATAATTTTTAGTTTGCAATATTAAATTAATATTAGAAAAAATTATGAAACTTTGATTTATTGACAGAAATCAACTCAGAAAGACGTTTAATATTACCGTACAAAATTTCAGCTTTCCTCTGGATAGTTTTTGGCCACTTAAAATTTTATTTGGCTATGCTGCGCCAGACACAAGACACACAATGAAAGTTTTTACTGACACAGAAGAGAGAAATACACCCAGGGAGGAAGATGATTTTGGGGAATCCAAAATGTAAAAAAACTATAACAAACCTAAGGAATGTAAAAATTTTTGAAAAATGTTTGGAAATAATTTATGTAATCTAATGTCTATTGCCTTCTACTTGGCATGTGGTACAGTTGAACAACGATCAATCTAATTGTAGAGATGGGCAAAACTATGTTTCTATAAGTCTTATTGCCAACTGGTGATTAGCTATTCACTGTTATTATGTAAACTTTATTTAATAGTTACTGAATAAGTTTAACACATCATTAATTGTTAAAAATTGAAGTTGACATTAAGCAGTAAATATTGATTATCATTTTTATTTCAAATTTCTCATCCATCAAGATCTGGTCAATTTTGTTAGCGACGAGATACCTTATTGAGACAACCACCAGGAGGGTTTAGGCTCTTTGTAATCTTTTAGTGAAGCAACAAATATGTTCCTGATTCATTACAAATAATCGCTATCAACAAATAGTGATTTTCAATGTGGAGATGATCCCTGAAATGGACAATGGCTTTAACATTGAATATCTCCGGATATAATAGTAAATTCCTGAAATTTTATAGTTAGACTACATTGGCAATGTAGAATCTGAGTATGCTACCATGCAAATTTTATTGTTTATTCAAAATTTGATATGAAGACGGCCCCTTGTTTAATGTCTTTGCACTTGAATTTGTAGAGGATGTTATTCCCTATTGAATGATATCTTTGAATTTTCTCTACTGTGCATAGTGCTCAAAATAAAGGAGGTGGTTTGTTTTCTTCTGAGACTGTTTATATAGAGTTGGTTTCAGAATATACTTTCACAAATCATGTGTAA
Organism: Meta bourneti; assembly: GCA_933210815.1. Classification (NCBI taxonomy): domain Eukaryota; kingdom Metazoa; phylum Arthropoda; class Arachnida; order Araneae; family Tetragnathidae; genus Meta; species Meta bourneti. Next base: position 70,114,958 of record OW119929.1, on the reverse strand, counting down.
CACATTGAATCAAATAGAATAACCTCAGAAAATTATTCATATATTTTATTTGTCAACATTATATTTATAAAAATATTTGTTAAATAATTGTTTTTATCATACATGCTTATAAACATACAATGGGATTTCAAAAATCACTGGGCTATAACTGGTTACTTTTAAAATAAATTTGAACAAAATATAACCATCCTGTAAATAAAAAATGCATCAGATCTGGAACTCAAAAAACCACTTTAAAGAGTTTTCAGTTCATTTATAATTTGTTCAGCTTTCTCAAGAGTTGAATCTTCCTGCAAAACAAAAATGCACAATTCACTATATCACAAAACATTGTAAATTGAAGGTTTTCAAAAAAGTAGTTCAGTTCACAATCAACAATACATACAAAATTCATAATAGTTAGAATTAAAAAAAATTACAGAATCCGAGATTCAGAGAATTGGGTGGTAGATAGAAATACTGAGTATAAAATTTAGATATATTCAATAAAATTACAAATTCATCATTAACTTTGAAGATATTTAACATGCACATTTTCAAATTTGCATATTCTCTTAAATTGGGAGGAAACACTTGTCATGTTTTTGCATTTCCATCAAAATTACGTGTAAATATTTTCAGCTCTTACATTAGAACATCATAAAAAAGTGTTATATTAAAACTAATAGCCAATCTCTTTTGTAAAATTATTTTTTACAAAACAGAAATGAGCTACAAATATGGATTGATTGTTTAACTAGAGATTTAAAAATTTAATTTTCCAAGAGATTTCAATTTAATTTAGTAGAATTGCTTTGTATAAAAACTTTCAAAATTAGCAGATAGTCCTCTAAGAATAACTCACTTGGAAAAATTTAGTTAATCTTTTGAACTATCATGAGCAATGAATGGTGAAGCATGAAATACGTTTAGTAATGAGTTTCTTGTTTCAAAATTGATAACTCAAATGAGAAAGGCAAGCTAACCAATAAAAAATTTGTTTTCAACAATAGAAAAATCTTAGATACCCTTGGCACAACGAATATTAACTTTGTTCTCACACTTTCCAGCCATTTAAAATTTTGCAATTTAACAGTTGAGGAGCTCATTTGGGAAAACACTTAAGCCCAAAAATCACTTTTTTGTTTTTCAACGGACATGCAAGTAAAACGCAACGACAATGGCGGGAATAGGCTCTCAAGCCTGGACTTACAGCTGATGCCATCTAGCGGCCTTTAGAGAAACTAATCTAAATAAGGTACGGGAGCTCCTCAGTTAACCTATGAGGAATTCACATTCATATACTTGTCCTGTAACCCAGTCTTTCCATTTCTTCTAATTCGTTTTGACCTTGATCCACAAAATCTATTGTAGGCTTCTTTAAACCAATAGATGTGATTATTCAGTCATCAAGAGTTGCGAGGAAAATGCAGTACTACACTACTCGGAAATCTTGTCATGCTCAGAGTGTTAATTTAAAGAACTTAAGCTGAACGACTTTTCAAAGAAAAGTGAAAAGCAAAATGTTTTTTAACTGAACTAATTCTCTAAAAATTTTGTAAAAATAAACTTGCTTACTAAAAGCAAGCAAGAAACATGAATCATAAGTTTCAGAAGTATTTTTCTTCCTCTAAAAAACAATGTCAACATCAACAAAACAAAGGCTTTTAAATAAGGTATGTAAACCTTACAGTTGTATCCTTGGTTAATATTTGTCAAACAATCGGATGACATAAGAATGTAAGTTAACAATTGATATCAAAAATTGATTCTAAATTGAAATTTTGTCCAATCCTTTTAAAGGATTGGACAAAATTTTAAGCATTATAAATGGAATTAAGCATTATAATGGACAAGGATTTAATTTTTAGCATTATAAATGGAAGTTTACTTTTGTACCAATTCCTACAATTAAGAAACATTCATGATCTAATTGCCAAACATAAATTTTTTAACAAGTTTTTAAAAATATTTTTAATTACACATTTTAAAATCATACTTAGACCAAAGATATAATAAAATGCAGTGATAAGGAAATTTTATGCTTACCTTAATGAAACAAAACCTAATTAAATCTTGAGCGAGTGATTTATCTTCATCGCAGTAAAATGCACTAGGTGGAATACCTTGTAGTTTCTAGGGGTGGAAAAAATTAAATTAGTAGAGTGCAGAATTTTTGCAAACATGAAAAGTACCCTTTCATAAATTTTGCAATTCGGATTATTTAGAAATTATTCAAAACTTGTTTATTATAAAATGTTTTTATTTTTTAAATACTAAGAATGTTGACAACCTAATGAGCAATACAAAATCAGAGGCAAAGGAAATGTAGAAAATGGATTTTAAATTCAGAAAAAATTGGATTCATCGACCAAAAGTTCCGTTCTGCTTTTATACAGAAAAAATTGGACTCAATGATTAAATATAATATAACTGTAAAGATTAGCGAAGAGAATGAGTGTAAGAATGAGAATATTAAGTTTAAAATAACAAGAAAATGTGTTCAGTGATTAACTTTGCAATCTACTTTCACTTCTGGAATTAAATGTATAACTGAGTTGCTTCAAGCGAGTCTGAAAGTATGATGAAAAGTAAATGAACTACTATTTTCTGCAAAAACATTAAATTAATTAAAATGTAGTCCATCTAAATATTAATTATGAGGTTTAAGATATACGTATGCAGCTGTGTAAATAAATCAAGTCATGAAAATTGTTTATAAACAGATGAAAAAACTGAATTTTTCAGCAATGCATGCCAAAATTTATTTTTATCTTTTACTATTGTTGGTTGGGTTCTATGGGACAAGGGCATCTTACGTATTTGGCCAAGTTGCACCAAACAATGTCAATCACTGAATTTCGAAAGATTCAGATTTTTAAAGATTTCAGTTTATTGGGATGGCATTTTAAATACACAGGAAAGATAGAACTTTAGTTTTTTTCAATAAACAAGTTCAATCTAACTTTTAATAGATAATACAGTAAAATAATAAAAATAAAAAAGCAATATTTATATACATTTTAGATACCAAGATTCACATATTTTTCGGGCTTATTAATAACATGAAACAAACCTTTGTCTTCGACAGCCATTTGACAAATTTGTAGTCCTTAGTTCCTTCTTCTCCATCCAAGTTAACTTTTGAAGCTAAAATAAAATTAAGATTTGGATATAATACTGATTCTTCTATTACATTTATATGGAAATAGTCTAGAATATAACGTAGAAAAGTATGTGTTACTTAAAACTAATGAAAAATCATTTCAATACTACATCTACTATTTTTATAGATTTTATTTAGCACCGTTTACAGATTTTAGTATAAAAGGAATATCAAAATGAATGAAAGTTAAATAAAGCAGATAACTACTTGGCATTTAGCATGAGGCAGAGCTATTGAACTCGAATACAAAAACTTGCAGATAGTCTACTGCAATTTATGCAACTAGTGCAAATCAGTGTTTGGAAGATACTATTTCCAAGTGTAGGATTTGGAAGCAAAGCGATTTAAGAGTAAATCAAGAAGAGACTTGGGCAACTTTAAATTCTTTGAAATACTTTACTTCATAATCCTGAAAGATATTCAAGTCTAGAAAAGCTAAATGTCATGAATATGAATTTATCATAATTCTGAGTTGTGTGGTGGGTGGCAGATCTGAAAAATTTCCAAGGAGAAAGATATGTCCCGGGGTTCAGATAAGGTGTCAGAATATTTGAGATTTGCTGTTTTTTTCATTTGCTAATTTTTCTGTGCTGAATTCTAAATGAATTTTTCTAGCTATGTTCAAGCATGTTGCTTAGAGAGTTAACATCATGCAAAGGAAAAATAGCTTGCATTAATATCATGTAATTGGAAAAAGAAATGTTGAATTTAAAACTAACCTAATGCAGAGAAATCAGCTACCAGGAAATACCCTCCATCTGGTATAATAGGAGCCATTCCTACTTCAGATAGGAACTTAACCATTTTGTCTCTTTTCTTTTCAAGCATTTCAGCAAGCTCTTTCCAGTAACTGTCAGGTTTACCAAATCTGGCAATTTCAGTTTCAAAACCCACAGCAACAGCTTCCTATAATATAAGACAATAACATGCTTTAAAGTAAGTAGCATATACCATTTTTATAATTTGCAATGACCTTGAAATATATGAAAATAGTGATTCTAAATAAATATTTTTAATTTGTGTTTCAAATTGATTTATGAAAATATGAGTCAAGATTCTAATTTCCTATTTATATTAAGAACATTTTTAAAGATGAAACAGTTAACGAAGATATTGAATTTCATGTTTATTTAAGTGTACCAAGCTTTATTTCAAGCATATGCAAGTTTCAAGTACCCAAAACAAAGCTAATAGTACAATATCTTCATATCAACAGAAAACAATAAACTGTTTGAATTGAATGAATGAATTTAACACTAGAACCAGTTACCCTAAAATGGCTGGTGTCGTTTTGACACAAGTGTATAAATTGCATAAAATAGTGATAATATCTAAATGGCATATTACCATTTTCATTTTAGTTAAATTTAAGCTTATTTTACAATATTTTCATATAACTCATGATTATTTATGTCATAAAAAATTAAAGTAAATCGATTGTCAAATTCGTAGAATACACATTAAGCAACAAGATTTAGAAAACAAAAGAAAATGTATTATTTTTCTTGACTTGTCTTATTTATGCAGATTTTATTATTAATTTATCAAATTTATATTATACATGCTTATTACTGTATCAATTGTAAGTAAGCCAATTTCTAAGGCAGCTTCTGCACTTCATTTACTTACTGAATATGGTATGCATGGGTTGCATAGAGAAATTACTTTTTATTTTCACATTTCCCACATACCAGATAAATTTCTCATGCATCCAATTTATAATTTTAGTGCTTTTAGTCATTGAATTTTGAACTCAGGATGGACTCAATGGCGTTTTGCTTGGCTAAATTAATAGGATCTTACTTTCATGTAAAGTATATATTTCTAGCTACAAAGCAATCATTCACACAAATTTTCCATTCTGTGCCTTCCCAAGTGATATGAATGAAAATTATTGTAGGTATTGTCAGCAGCATTTCCTTTAGGTTTTTCTGATTTATTTTCGCCTAATCCCGTTTTAAAATAGAAGAGCTCAGCACCAGATTCATCATTTTCAGATAGTTCATCCAACAAATTTCCAATTTCTTCAGAACCCTTTCTTTGAGTCATCAGTTTTTGTGCTTGATAATGAAAAAAATAACCTTGCAATTGGAATAATTGCTAGTAAGACACCAACTTAGACGTAAACACATGATTGAGACTGATCCATTTCACCTTTGAGAAGGATGCTATATATTAAAGGTCAAATGAACAAATAAAAAAGAACTATTAAATCAAAAGTGGTTAGAAATCTGCTTAGTTTGCTTTCTATGGTCATTTTTGCTGAACAAAAGCCACTTAGATCAGGTTGGTTGGTTTTATGGTGCAAGGGCCATACTTAGCCATGCTGCGCCAGACACAAGGCATACAATATAAAGCAATAGATACACACAACGACAGCTTTACTGACACAGAAGAGAAAAATACACCCAGAGAGGAATGCACCTGACAGGAATCGAACCTGCGCCGCCTACAACTCTAAGGTTGCTAGCGCAGTGGGCATACCCACCGAGCCATGATGGCCTCCCATTTAGATCAGGAAATGTGCTTGGTGTTAAATGAAGACACCAGCAGTAGGTAAATCTAACTGTAAAATGTTTCTAAATTGAGTTGCAAAAAAATTCTGTGTTTCTATCAAGTAAAATGATTGTATAACAAGAAATTGTTAAAATCTGACAAAAAATGTAAAACAGTGAAGAGACAAACACGTTCTGGTGTCGAAAAATGACACCACCAGTTCTTGTGTTAATTAAATACTGAAATTAATATGTACAATATAAAAATAGGAGTAAATGAAATGCAGATAAATTTCCAAAAGTATCTTGTGCCATTTCGCATAAAATCACTCAAAGCAGTGCACATATTTTGTGATAAATTTAGTTTTGATATTTTACTAAGCAAAGAAATTTATAGTAGCTCAAAATCATTTTGATTTTTCGGTGATAATCGAGTTTTAAAAAATCACTTTGAAGTAATAAGTTACAATTTTGAATATAACCTGCAGCCTTGCTCTTGTTTTGATTGAATTAATTTTCATTAATTGAATATTATCAAACATCAACATGTTATGACATACTCCGAATGGAGAGACATTTAAATTATTTGATACCCTCATGGCATTATAAATTAAGTAAAAGATACAGATTTTAAATTGGAAGTGTCATGAAAATATTGTTAAAAACAGTAGCGCCATGTTTGTCTAGCATAGAGTTATTGTTTAGCTTTAGACTGCTACAAACATAAGCACAATGAAAGTTGGATTGGTTTTGTGGTTTTATGACGCAAGGGCCATATTTGGCCATGCTGCGCCAGACACAAGACATACAATATCAAGTACCCTTCACCAAAATACTTAGTTGTGCAACAATAATCTAAAAACAAAAACTGCACATTTTGCTTTTAAACATTGAATTTTCAGTGATGTTTATAACTTAAATTTTTTGTCTATACACCTCAATTTTTATTCTCAAACCACATGTTTTTATTTTACATACTTGTATAGGAGTTGGGCAGGTATAAACACAATTCTGATGAAGAAGCTGTAGAGGATGAATTAGGTGTTGAGGGCCATACACCCAGCCTATCTAAAACAGACAATAAAGCCATAAGATTAGTTCTTGGAGACATTTACCTGTATAGGTGTTGCACTTGCTCTCTGGAATGCAGAAAAAAGAAGCTGCATGCTGCTTATCAAGAGTTCACATCCATATGCCCAACCCAGCTATAGAAAATAAAATTGCATGCCCATAACATACAAAATGCATAATTATTCATGTCCAGATAAAATACAAGTTTATGGTTTAGGAGGATTACAATAGAAATAACATCTTTTGTTATGTACAATCCATTATCAAACTTTAAAAAGTCTTCATCCTTCATATTTAAGGTTATTTAAATAGAAACTAGAATATGTTATAGTTCATGTGATTAATCAATAACTGGCTAATAACCAAATAAAAAGGTTCAAGTGAATAATTTATCACATAAACCGGTGGTTATTAATAATTCACATTTGAACGTAAATGTAATAATTTTCAAGGCGTTTGATAAGTTTCGACTCACCATTGCACATGAGTATAAAAGTAAATACAGTGTATTCAAAAAATTCCAGGACTGATCACACAGACCATATAACACGGAGGATATACTTATATTTGATATTAAGCTTCAATAGCCTCCTCCCAATTCAATACAACGCTTGGAACGAATGTACAGGTCCGTAAACGCCTTCTGGAACGCCTCCATTATTAATATTAACCAGTAAATATAATTATGCCTTATTAATTACATTGACTGAAAGACACGAACACATTATCAATATATTAGCCGATTATTAATACTAACTGGATTTATTACATGAACTGTACCATATATATATTTACCAGATTTAGCTAAATCAATTAAATAGGTTTGGTTTTTTGGGATTTTATGGTGCAAGGGCCATATATGGCTATGCTGCACCAGACACAAGACATTAATAAATCAATCAAATAACCTGACCATTTCTGGACCTACAATATCAGTTCCTTTGTATCTTAAAGTCTTTATAGAATTGCTTTCTCCTTTTATACACATGTATTTTCAAGGAAAATACAATTCTTGAGAATGAAGTTCGAAAAACTATTAGGACATTTAGCAACATACTTTAATTATACACAAGAAAACTATTCTCCTCATTAAAAATTCTTGGAACTATCCACTTAATAAGTATAAATAAGCACAATTTTTTATAAAGGAAAATATTTACAAAAAATTATAGTAAAAATAATCTAGGAAAAGCATGACCAAGAGAGCCAACTTTATAAATAGTGTTGAAAACTCCATCAAAGTATACAAGGTTCCCACTCTCTCCAAGCAAAAGAAAAATTTGGATATTTTTTAAGGCCTTTCAAAAGCTATTTTTCTTGTTTTCAAGGCTACATTTTAGATTGCAATAGACTAACTTGCAAGTGTGAAGGTGAAGATGATTGGACTGGGTTTTTATGGGACAAGGGCACCAAACAACTTCCAAGTAAATGGGAATACACATACAATGAGATTTACTGACTCAGAAGAGAGAAGTACATCCAGGGAAGGATCACACCTCACAGGAGTGAAAACTGCACTGTCCACAACTCTCAGGTTGCTAGGCACAGATGAAGAAACTTTGTGTTCTAAATTTGGGTCTCAATGACCCAGTTTTAAAAATATTAATTTTTAGCTACCTTAAAGTATGCTGCTTGACCTTAGATGAGTATCATAAGCCTTAGTATTTGAATGCATGAAATATATGCAGTATTCTTGTGAAAAATTAAGACTACTTAAAAATTATGGATTTTCAGCAAGCATTAAAGTTTTTTAAGGGCCCTTAAAAACTAAATAAAAATCAGGGGTTGTTAGGATTTTTTAATGCTCATAGGAACCATATTAAAGCTCAAGGATGACCAACATCCAACCCATGAACTTCTGTTATCCATCCAACATGTCTTGTATCTATTAACATCGGACTACAGAAAATTTTTCAAATTCTAATTGGGCTTTTAGAAAAAATTAGTGGGCATAATATTCTTAAAGGTATTGGAGGTATAAGAGCATTGGTGGAATAAGGTGTAGTTGTAAGATAGACAGGAAACACATTTGTGTGCAAGTAAGCTTTTTCAATTAAGAACCAAAATAAGTATAAATTTCAGATTTAAAAAATGAGAATTTGGGGATACCTTGAAAATATCTATAATAGGATTAACTAATTAAAAGCCTTATTAATGAAAAAAGATGCAACATATCACATAGATGTTTAATAATTTCCCCTAAAAATGAATTATTGCTCTTTCCTCACTTAACATTTTCCCCACTGTGTTATACAGGTCGCCCATTTTCATTACAATCTAGCCTACTGCACTCATGAAGCTGTGCATCCCTGCTATAGATACAAATTGTTTAATTTTAATGCCATCTTCAAAATTTCAGGCATGATGGTCACTCAAATTAGTTAATAAAATGATTTTACAATATTAACATAAGGAACATTTATAAACTAAGTCAGAATTTTAACAATATCGGATAAAAATACAAGTTTATTATTTAAATGAAAAAAAGATGAAAATTTAATTTTTCAAACTTGAATTTGAATCGTACCCTCCAAGTGGTTTCAATGAGATATCATTCGTCAATATTTGACCAATTTTGCTAATGACTAGATATCTCATCAAGATACTGATGATTTTTTTAATGATGAGATCAAGATCTGGTCAGTTTTCTAATGGTGAGATATTTTGTTCATCAAGATCTTGACAGTTTTGCTAGTCATGAGATACCTCATCAAAACTATCAGGTGGGTTAAACAACCCTGAGCCTCATGAGATTTCTGAGTAGCAAGTGTTGCTTTTCCCCCACAACACATAGACTAAATCACTGGTTGAAAGAATCAGTGTTCTATTGGTCAAAAAAGTAAGAGGAAGTCATGCAGGAAAGACTTCAAGTTACAAATGCATGTAAAAACCTTCAGGGGGTTAATTTCAATAAAATAAAATTTTGGTATTAATATTCTAACAAATATGTTAACTCGTATTTTTGTTGTCAGACTATGTTACTAACTTCACTTTGTTCAGGAACCAATGAAATTAGAAAAAGGCTACTCCAAAGTGTTGGAAATAGTTATCACAAGATCACATTTAAAATTGTTTTAAAACACCTTAGCATGAAAATGTGGAGTAATCACATGAAATTCATACAGAACTCATACTGATAGGAAAATATGTACATGCATAGACATACTGGCATCAATCTATTTGCCAGTTGAACTTTGCTAGAAAGGGTTAACACTTGAAATATAAACTTTCTTGAATTTCATTTCTCAAATATGGGAAGGAAGTGTTGTGTATTTTGTGCTATTTTATATGTAAAAATAAACACAAAGGAAAGATTAAATGCAACTAGAAGTCTCCATACCTAGCAGTGCAAGACATGTTTATATATTATAGGTATAGTTTCACTGGCAAATGTTCTTACTTGCATGAGTCATTGATGGCAGTAAAGTTTAAAGGTTTCTAATTCTTTTGGTGCCAGTAAATCCATGCATGTATGGTTTGAACTTGCATGCCAGTTAGGATTTACAAGCATTTTATTTTTACTGGTACACCAGTATTGGTTCCAGCAAATTTTGCACCCATAAACCCTGCTTGTAGGCAAGTTCTCTAAAACTTAGAATACAGGTAATCAAATTATTTTCAAACAGCTGAATATCTTATGTTGCATATTAAGCCAACATAAGTTAAAATTAAATGTCATGCCTACAAAACAGTCTTACCTTCCAGCCTGTAACACTGAATGTTTTACCAGCACTTCCAATAGTGATCGTTCGCTCCCACATATCACGTAAGGTAGCTTAAAATAAATATATTCAAGAAAAATTAAACCAAGTAAAATGGTCAGTTTAGTTTAAAATGTTAAATTTTACATTAGTCTAAAAGATAAAAAAATCAGTACCCATTCGAACATGTTCATTTCCTTTGTAAACAATCCACTCATACACTTCATCCATGACTGCTATAGTGTTGAATTTTTTACATAGATCAGCAATCATTAATAATTCTTCTCTCTTGAAAACCTAAAATCAATAAATTATAAAATATGATAGAAGTAGGTTTTTACAGAAAGTAGATATAACTCCAGATGTCTAACATAAAACTGTTTTTAATAGTTAGTATCAATGAATCAGATTAAAAGTATGATATCTAACACACACACATCCAAAAATTAAGTATGCTATTTAATACACACATATCCAAAAATTAAGGATAATGCAACAAGAATTGAATCATGTACCAAGTACCTGCCTTGAAGTACCTCAAATGGCAATTGAATATTCCTAAGCTATGTGGAACAAATAAGAACACCCACATGCCTCATGGTATTAAAAATTAAAGAAAAAAATGCTTAGATGAAGACATTGAGGTTTTAGTTATCAAAAACATTTGTTTGCTCACAAAAGCAACCTAGAGGGAATGTATTGGACCCTAATGCAGGCCTCAAAAGATGCAGACATGCTTTTCACAAGGCTGATCAGTTCCTGTGGCAAGGATTTCCATTTGATTGCTAGAGCATGTCTTTGCCGGTGTATGGGCTGCATTATGACACTTGAGTGTATTCCAAGCTTGCTCTATTGCATTGAGATCTGGTAACCTTGCTTGATACCAAATCAGAATTATCCTTAAATTTTGGACTTGAGTGTACTTTTAAACTATATCAATTGACCATTTTATGAATTTATGAAGCATGTAACGATCTTTAAAAATAGGAAATACTTACTTTTCCCAATGGATTGTGAGGTGTATTTATAATTATCATTTTTGTTTTCTCATTGAATTTAGAAACTAATTCCACAGGATCCAGAACCCAATCATTACTAGATACATTAGCTCCAGTTTTTTTCTAAATATTTAAAAATACAAATTAGACAAATAAATTAGAATTACATGTGAGTAATATGCATTTTTAAAATAAGAACATTCGTTTTAAAGAAAAGATAATCTAAAGGCCAAAGGAAACAACTTTACCTTCAATTTATAGCTACACAACTAAACAATATATTTAAAAATTTTAAAGACACTATTACTTGTTACATTAACTTTCATAAAGTACTTTTAAGGAGTAAATTTAAATACATCTAGACTTAGTATGTAGAATACAAATCTTTCAGAATAGAAAATCCTTAAACAGGATAAAAATATAACATCAAAAACTAACAAAGCATTTTGAGTAGACAAATTAAAAATATTACCCTTTTACATAAATTCATTTCATTGCAGTACAAAACAATAACTTTTCAAATAATCTATAATGTAATATGCTTGGGCCAATTTAAAATACTAGTAAGATATTGCTTTACTGATTTGAAAAGTGATAGCGATTTTTGTTGCAGAGGTTTGTGAAAACATACAACTTAGGTTTCAAAATAAGGAAATTTAAGTAAAGTTGTCAAAACAAAGATGTTACCCCTGTCATCAAGTTGTGTAATATGCCAACACTTGGTTTGTAGTTCTGTAGTTTTATTATGGTTACAGATATAGCAACATGAGGGCTAATTAGATCGAAACCTATAAATGATGTGAATTCTGAACTACTATGAACACTATGTCAAACTGGGATTCAAACCCAGCCTATTCAACCAAAGGCCAGAGTCCTAACTATCTGGCTACTAGGCCATCACTATGCCAATAGTAAAATCCTAAAAAATAAAACTGTCCCTTTTGCTTTACGATACTGAAAACTTCAAATTTTTATCTCACATTTGAGAACATAAGTGAAAAAATTTTAAATGTAGATTTACTACATCAACAAAAATATAAATAAAAGGCATATTTGTTTAGGAACATACTTTGAAAATTTAAGACCATATGTGTATTATTTAATATTTTTCAGAAAATCTATTGAAACTGAAAAGAAACTAAGATGATAAAATAATAAGATATAAATGCTTAAACTTAGAATATTGGTCGACTATACCTCCTACAAACAATTTTAAAATATCAGATGAAAACTGAAACAAGTGACTGGAATCCAAATTTGGTGAAGAATAAATTGTAAGTGGTCTAAATTTTAAAACTAAAACAGCATTTTCCTGTTGGGTGTCAAGTCTTGGATAAGCACAAAAATTAGAGGTAGGAGCTGCATTTACCTGACATGACCTCAACAAATTCATTTCTTAATCTAGCAACTATGAATAGATAACTGCTCATAATTGTAAGCATAATTAAGGTATACTGATTTCAAGGCTGGAAATTGGAGTAATAAAGATGAAAATTACAAAGCTTTGCTTACAATGCAAGTTTTTTAGCTTACATCTTGAAACGAATTTCAAGTTTCTAAAAATATAAGCCTTAGAAGCTAACTTACAGGTCTTAAGGGAATGAAGACAGGAACACCACCAGCCATTCTAGTCATAGGTTCATAACAATCAAAGAAAGGCTCAATAATAATCACCTGAAATGAAAAAAGAAATGCATCTAAACACAAAGTAAAGAGTATACATAGGTTTAATATGAATTGAAACATTTTTAGTAATTTATAGTACTGCTGTATTTTTTACAATAGACTAATCCCTCCTAATATAACGCCTCGATATATCGCTAATTTTAATTGTCCCCAGATAAATTCTAAGTTTGTGAACAGCAGAGAAATTCAATCCATTTCTTTAGGAGTTCAAAGGCTACCTATTTTAATCAGTTATCTTATTCTTTTTCTATTGATTCTTCAACCACAATCTGAAATTTCGTAGAGGCATTTACAGACATCAAGTTAGGGTTGTTGATGGGTTTTGGATATTTTGGCACAAGGATCATATTTGGCCAAGTTGCACTAAACACAAGACAAAGTTAAGTAATTGTGAAAAGAATGGATGAAGAGAAGTATAGAAAGATAACTTGGTTATCCTGGAGTTGCAACCCCCATGTTTACCAGAGGCTAGTTGGTTGGGTTTAATTGGCATAAGGTCCAAATACAGACAAGCTGTGCCAAACACAAGATGAAACAATAAAATCGTTCTATAGATAAATAGTAAAATTATCAAAATCAGAAGCGAGATTTTTAAGGTAATAAACAATGGTTGAATTGAGCATTATTAATGAAGATGTCAAGAAAACAGTAAAAAAATTGTCTTGAGAATAAATGCTGATTTTGAAAAATTAAAATAAAATTAGTAAGAAAATGCATTTAGACAAGTCGATCAATAATAAATGGCATTTTGAGATGTACAAGAAATAAAAAATATTATATACAGTTAAGAAAACAATGGAATGTAAAAAGGCAAATATTTGGATGAAGAGTGTTACCAATCAAGTCTTTCAAGTTTAAAATTATGTTTCTAAAAATCTATGGCGATGATGGATAAAATCAGGGCAGTCAATCAAAATGTAATGAACAATAAGAGCTATATCACAAATTCCACAGAGGAGCTTGTTTCCTTAATAAGATGGCAATGGGTGAAGTGAATGTGCCCAATCCGAAGGTGGTTCAATTTACATCTGCCCTTCGCATTAAGACTACTGGCAACTGATGAATGACTGATTTAAATGAATTTTAAACAATTTGTTGGCGACTTGCAGATTCCATCACTCCTGCGACAAAGAGTGATTTAAGTGTTTTATAGACACCTTAATATCTGATAAAGGAATGGCTTGTTGTAACAGAACAGATGCATGTTTTGCAGCAGCATCGGTAAGCTCATTACCTTTTATGCCAATATGGCTAGGGATCCAAAAAAATATATCAAAACCCTTGCTGCTCAATCAATGTACATAAGATGTCAAAAATATCTGACACAATAGGATGGCAGTTTACATTGAAATGCTCCAATTGTTGCAAAACGCTCATGCTGTGTGTGTACATGCAGAATTTACAGTAGGTATTAGTAGATATCTGCTGAAGGGTGCAGTATATTGCCACTGCTTCAGCAGTATATACAGAGCACGAATTATGAAGGTTGTAACTGCGGTGGTGTCTTGGAATACGATTTCACAACCTACATATCCCACCCTTTTAGACCCATCCATAAAAACTGGTACATAGGTGTTATATTGACAGTGATGTGAGGTGAATAAGTGCTGAAAAACAGTTCAAGCTGTGTCAGATTTCGAATACATCTTAAAGGGTTTGATAATCTTGGCAGATGGGAAAATGCAAGGCGAAAATTTATAGCAGTTACAGTGGGGCGTGATGTCTGAAATGAAAGTTTGTCAGTAATGATGGACCGAGCCCTTTCCATAAATGGGCGTATATTTGAAGGATGAGAATCATAAAGGCAATTCAAGTTTATACAGAGTCATGTTCCTCCAAGGATGAGACGGCATTGATAGGACTTTAAAATAATAGTACGCAGATAATTTCTTGTGCAGTAAGACAAGTGGCATTCCACATATAGGCTGTGAATGGGTAATCTACAGAATGCCTCAGAACATATCCTCAAAGCAGAGTGGTGGATAGTGTCCAGTTTGCGTAAATTTGATGCATTTGCTGTGCAATACACAATAGAACAGTAATCGATATGGGACAAGACAATAGATTGATACACTCAGAGCAATAACGTTCAATCCGCTCCCCAAGATGTGTTAGAC
The DNA here is from genome assembly GCA_933210815.1 of Meta bourneti. Classification (NCBI taxonomy): domain Eukaryota; kingdom Metazoa; phylum Arthropoda; class Arachnida; order Araneae; family Tetragnathidae; genus Meta; species Meta bourneti. The sequence goes on along the minus strand of OW119929.1, from coordinate 70,099,745 downwards.
AGGACCTTAAGGATGTTGAGGGATTTCTTACACTTCTGTCGTACTTGTAAGATATGGGGAAGGAAGATGAGTTTGCGGTCGAATATTACTTGGAAGAATCTCATCTTGTCGACAATGGGGATTGGCAAGTAGCGAATGTGGATAATGGGGTCAGGATGTATACCTTGCTTTCTGCAAAAGTGGACACAACCACTCTTGCTACTAGTGTTTGACCATTTTGATCACACCACTCGACTAAGTTGTTAATGGCGGTTGAAGCTGCCATTCTATCAACTGCATGTTTGATCCCTGGCAAGATATCTGCAAATCGTCAACATACAAAGAGCCATGAACAAATGGTTGAAGCGTGTTAATGATGTTATTGAAATTAAGACTAAAAAGGGTAACACTTAAAACACGGGACTCCATCAGATTGTATAAAAGGATTACATAGTACGGATCCGATGCAGACACTAAAAGAACGAAAGGTTAAAAAGCTTTTAATAAGAATAAGCAGATTTCCTCTTAAACCCAAGTTGAACATGTTACAGAGGATACCGTATTGTCATGTACGGTTATATGCCTGTTTACCAGAGGCAGTAAACCCCATGAGAAAAAAGGGTACCTCAGGTTCGTGAACCCCATACACACCTAAAGATGTGCCCCGAGGGGTATCAAATTAGGGAAATAAGCTTCTTCATTGGTTGGACTCGAAAGGAAGACAAATTGTAATGTACAAAATTTAATGTATTGTGCTTTTACACAATTTTAAAGAATGCGTAATACAATGCATTTCCCCCCCAATTAGTCAAGTGGGCTTTTACCCTAATAAATAAATTTTTCTCATCATTGCAATACTGCACTTTGTTCTTGTTCCCATAGAAGTGCGGCATATGGAGGGGTTACTGTAATTAATTTGCAACAGTTACAGATTATATATTTGCAAAAATAGTTTTTATTCTTATATTAATGCTGCTAAGAATACTTTAAGGCTTTCAAAGTAACGTTTCAAGGGATCTTGGATTAAGAGTTTAAGAATATTTATACTACTCTTTATTTTCAAAATAAATTATCCATTTTTTTCAATGAAACAATTAATCTTGATAAACTAACAGGACGTTCAAAATTTGTTTATCTATTATATTCTAAACACTTATATTATTAAAAATAGTTTTTTTTGTGAAAAATGTAAAAAGATGAACATCGAATAAGTATCATAATGAAGTGAATACAATAGCTTTAATGAACAAAAAATGAGTATCATAATGGGTATTACCTCATCACCAGGGTTTACAAGGCCTAATATAGCACAATATAAAGCTTCATAAGCTCCACTAGTGACAAGGAATTCTTTCTGTGGATGAATATCTCTGCCAACAAGCTGCGAGTACAGTTTTGATAAAGCATTGATTAATCTTGGATGACCCTAAATAATAAAAATAAGCTTTGTAGTCAAACATTTAGACATGCACATCATGCAAACAAAAAACTTCACACGTCACACACAAAACAATGTTTTAGCACTTAAACTCTAGTATTTTCCTTATTTAAAGAATTTATATACTAGATAATCAAATTGCATCCTTCCTTGCTGCTAACAATGCATTTCAGAAGAAAGGAACTAGACCAGATATTTAATTAAATAAATGTTGCAATTGAAAATATATTCATTTGCTTAAATCCTAGTACATGACACAGTTAACAAAGTTTGCTGAATTGGCACATTATTAGCATTTATAGTTTGGGTTTGTTTTACAATAATTTTTTATAACAAAAAAGCAAATTGGACTGGAACCTATGGCTTGGATTGGATTTTATGGTGCAAGGTCCAAAAGCGGATAAATTGCGTCAAATACAAGACAGAATGTAACCCAATAAGAGTGTAAAATATTAAAAAATACTGGTGTAAGATAAAGATAAAAGCACAACATGTGGAAGATATTTAATTTTGATTGAAGATATGACAAAGAATAAGGTTAAAATTTGCCATCAATATAAAAAAATCATGGTTGATATGAATTGATGTTTTAAAACATGTTGACCAGAAACATGGTGTATAATATAAAAAGATGATTAATGAGTTGCGAATAGTAAAAAATATATATCAAATGAGGTTTAAAAAACCAATGTCATTTAAAAATGAGAAGAGATTTGAATGGGGATTTTTCCCAATCAAATCTCGTAGATTTGAAATTGTGCTTTTAATAAATTTGATGCATTGATGATGAAAAACAGGATAGACAATTAACCTTTAGACAACGTGCAGTACAAGTCATACTGTATTCTGGTAGTGGAATAAAAGCGCCATAGTGTAAAGGTTAAAATGTGAAAAAACAGAAAATGGAGTAGAGCATGAATTGCAGATGGGTGCTCTCTCTCCTAATAAAAGATGACGATGAGTGAATCGTGTGCCCAATGTGAAGGCGGGTCAATTTGATATCCATCCTCCATACTGGAGACACTAGCCATTGATGAATGATGGGTTTTATACAGTGCAATTTGTTGGTGATCTGCAGGTTCCACGACTCTTGCCACAAGGAGTTGATGAACTTCTTTTTGGATATCTTGCTGTCACTAAAAGGAACGGTTTGCTGTAATGGAACGGAAGCTGCCTTCGCAGAACTGTAGCAAGCTCATTACCCTCTATACCCACACATGACTAGGGACCCAACAAAACAAGATATTAAAACCCTTGCTTTGCAAGGTATGCAAGATGGTAAAAATATCTGACGACAGGATGGCATATTACTCCAGTTATTGTAATACACTCATGCTGAGTGTAAATAGTGCTTACTGTGGGTGCTAGAGGATATCTGCTGAAGGGCGCAATAAATTGCCACAGCTTCAGCGTGTAGATGGAACAAGAAGCATGAATTCCGTAACTATAAATAGTATCCCGCAACCTACATAACCTCTTCCTTTAGACCCATCCGTGAAAACTGGTAGATAGGTGTCAAACTGACAGCAGTATAAGTCATATATTTGTTGGAATATTGCTGGAGCAGTGTCAGACTTTGCATATGGAGTGAAGGGATTGATAAAATTCAGATGGATTGGATGTTAGGGTTTTATGTAGCAAGGTCCAAAAGCGGCCAAGCTGCACCAAACACAAGGCATGATATAACCCAATAAAAGTAAAATTTTTTTAAAATCAATTCCAAGAAAAAGCTAAAAGATAGAGTTAAAACAAAATGTGTAGATGAGAATAAAAATATATAGAGTTCGATGATAAAAACAAGACCATTGATTGCAGCACAACTGATGATTAATTTACATATACATAAAATTTAATGGTTGGAAATTTAAAAGAATTTGATCAAATAGATTGAAGATTAATTTTGAATTTGCAAGAAGAATTAGATGAGATGCAAAAAACCAACTGAACATAAAAATGCAAAAAGGTTTTGATGGGGATTTTCCCCAATCAAATCTTGCAAGTTTAAAAGTGTACTTTTAACAATTATTTTACGATGATGATTAAAAGTAGGACATGTAATTAAAATATGATGAACAATAAAATCTAAGGAGCATGAAGAACAAAAAGAAGGATTCTCACCCAACAAAGATGAGGATGAGTATGTCGAGTGTGCCCAATAAGGAGGCAGGTCAAAAATTCAGATGGAAAGTCCCATGGTGGCAAATGAAAATTTTCATTTTGTTGGGGTACAATATCATTAATGCAAGAATCGTCTATGAAGGAATGTATGGCTTGTTTAGGATTCAAAACTATTTTAAACATCCATGCCTAGATTGGGATTGCCTTAACAGCAATGTTAAATATTACCATTTGGCATTGGCAACAAAAATTTGAAAACATGCCACGGCCCCACTGATAACTAGGATTCTACCTATTTGTTTGAAAGCATAACTGCAAGTCAATTTGTTCAATATCTTTTAGATTTAGACATTGTTTTTCAAACTAGTTTCAAAAACTGAATCGCATCCGAAAACAAATGGTATCGCATTAAAAATTTTAGTAATAAAAAGTCAAGCTGTTTTTAGAACAAGAGATAGCTAAAAATTTCAAGCTTTTGAATAAACAGTTTTGAAGACACTAGAGTACTTCTACATCCAGACTATTTATCACAAAAATGAAAATGAGGTTTTGAAAAACAAGCAACAATCCTTTTTAAAAATTTTAGAATGTAATACTCTTATTTTAACAAGTGTCAAAAAAGAACAAAATTAATTTTTCTACTTTTACCAGAAAAAGGTCTAATAGAGAAACGTTTACCTAAGATATAATGATAAAGAGAAATAAACATTCAAGTTTTCGAACATGCAACATTTGAATTTTGAAAGCTACAATGTAGAAGAAAATAAACAAGCATTAACTTACAAATCCTCTAGTATACTGATTGAGCAATACATTAGGACCACTTGCAGCATCACTCAGAGCTTTCGTAACATGTTCTGGAGCTGCAAAGTCTGGAAAACCTTGACCAAGATTTACTGGCTTATAATCCAGAGCCAGCTGAATGAATTCAACCCTGAATGAATAATACTTATATATTACTTAGTTACAAAAACACTATTGACAATGAGATAAAAAAATATATTTGAAATGACAATTAGAAAATTCCGATTAAAGTGTACATATATATACTAGAAAAGTTTTTATAATTTTAATAGGTCATTGGTTTATGCTTAAAATCATTTCAGGGAAAAAAATCTGATTAAACTAATCATTAACTAATTTAGATATAATTATCTAATTACCATGTTTTTTGAAATGATATCTCAAATTCTAATTTGTTCAGAAATGTTCGAATTCCTGTTGAAAATTATTCAATATTCTTCATGTTTTGACCCTTAATCCAGTTATTAGAGGAATAGGATTTTTACAATTTTTTCACCAAGGAAGCAAAAAAACAAGATTTTTCAGAATTTTAACATTTCAAAATCAACTAAAAATTCATTTCTCAACTAATAACTCTTATTGAGGATCACCATTTGAACAAAACGTCATATTGCAAAAACAGTTCTTCAGAAATTTAGTTTAAAGTTTTGGAAACATGTTTGTGCCTGTTTAACCCCCCCCCCCCCCAAAAAAAAAAATCCTTGTAACTGGAAAATATTCCTAACATTTACAAGATCTTGATATCGTTTGATAGCAAAGGAGTTGGAGAATATTTTGAAGCAATAAAAAAAAATGATATTTTGGTCAATTTGTGTTTTCTAGTGTGTGTACTTCCTAAACCAATTTTTTCAATCCTGTTTAGAAAGATTTTTCCATAAATGTACTTTTGGTCAACATTTACATATAATGAACAGCATCTATAGCTATAAAGTTGGTGCTGAAGAAAGATACAAATATTGATGCAAATAGTTTTTGTCAACACTTTGCTAGGAAGAAACAGTAAATAGCATATTTAGATTTAAACTGGATGACTATAGGGTACATAGGTTTCCTAGAGAAATACATAATTCAATGCATTTCCCAAAAAATAACATGAACCTCTACATTAGTAATCTCATGTTAAAAAATTGGAGATTGTTGATATAACAGCAAAACTGGTATGAATCAAGCTTTGCATATGATTCTAAAACAAATCATGCAGCACAAAATAAAAAATCAGTGTTATTGAATTGTTAAATTGCGATATTTCATATTTTTGGAATCTATATTATCACAGTACAAGTTTGCATGCTTCACCAAACAGCTTCATATTTTTTTCTTGCAATGATTCCTAATTTTTAAATCCTTGCAATTTTAAACTAAGCTGTACCTCTTGTAAATTTTTCACATTTCTTAAAGTCAAATTCGACTTTCAAGAATTGAAAGATCAGAACGAAGAAACAAAGCAATGTTGGGCAGAGTTTCACCTGATTTAATTTCAGGATGTGTAGAAGTATTGTGCTCATACTTTCATGCATTACTTTGCCAGAGCTTTAAACTTTTTCCTTGTGTTGGGTCAAAGTTTTTTGAATCATACTCTTCTGATATTGAATCATTATGCTTTTGTGTAAACACTTATCTTTAAAAGAAAGGCCATAAAGTTATATAAACAAGAAACTTTATACTGCTTCTATTCATTAACTATTGTTATTTCTAGTTGCATTAACACATACAAAATATATCTATGGAATCTAAGGAACCAACAACATTTTTTACAGCTTAGTTTCTGTTCCTTGCCTGATTCTTTGTTTAACTACACAAAAGTTTCAATGAAAATATGTTAATTGCAATTTATTGAAGCACAAATTGCACAAATTGTTATTGCAATTATTTGAAAAAGCTTGCAAAGAAATTTTCTTTGCTCAATTTTATGTAATGACAGTTTAAGAAAGCATTCCAAGCATTTACAATACCCTGGAGCATAAATTCTTGACTAATTAATACATATATCCAAATAAAAACATAACAGGAGGTAATAAAAATGAGGCATAGCTTTATAAAAATAAACATACATGCATTGTTCAAGATAAAAATTAGCAAATGCTATAAAACTGAATGATGTTGGCAGTAATTGGAGATAAGTGTTCGATGTTACATTTAATGACAGTAGTGTTGACAGTAATGTTTGAAAATGCATTACAAGAAAAATAATTACCAAACGCTTTCCTTCATTCCTTGAAGTCGTTTAGCAGGACCATCGAATGCCATGTTTCTCTAAAAACGTAACATGGACAGGCATTAATACAAAATCATTGAAATTCAACATCACTACTTAGCCCCAAGTTATACGATGTATTTATGCAAATGAATTAGAAAATGTCAATTTTTTTAGGTATTATATAAACAGTGTATTCAATGTTACAGAAAAATAAGTAAGGGCACTATTGAAAAAATACGTAAAAAGGTAGTATATATAATGAAAATTAAGATCTAAACTAATGCATTAATTTTGTAGCTCAACTTTCAATGCACAAGTTTTTCATACAGTGCATAAACTTGAGACTATAGTTTTGATTTGTAATTTTTTTAAAGCAATTTTAAACAAAACTGCATAAAACTATTACAAATAAAAGGAAACAATTTTTTGGAAGCCTTTTTTAATAAATATAATACATGATTAATAAATTTTAATAAATATTACTAAATGATTTCAACCATCCAAAACCATTGAACAAATAAATAATTCTATAACATGTTACATCTTATTTGCAATAAACATTGTGTCTAAGGAAAAACAAATCAAGTAACAAATAAGAAAAACTTGTAGTTGGCATAGACTTAAATTTCAATAGTTCAACAGAACTCAATAGTTAGCTCTGATCTTTGTAATTAATTCAATAGTAACTCTGATGATAGGAAAGTTTAATTTAAAATTAAAACATATGAATGAAACAAATGAAAATTTAAATTCAAATTCAACAGAAAGTGTCTTAATTTATGAGTGCAGCGTGTTTCATTTTTAACGATTGACAAAATAATTTATTTTACTTGAGAATATTTTTGATGCTCTACTAGATTAAATGAAATGATTAAATTCAGTTCAATTTTGAAGAATTCATTGGATTACATAATAGAAACATTCTCTTTAAGTATTGGCTGTAATCTGACAAGTTTTAAATTTCTCATTGTGTCAAAAAATGTCTGTACTAGATACAAACAATGGAACAGATGAAGAACAAATGGCAAATATGAAGTGGAATGCATATTTTCAACTTTAGAAAGAAACTTATATTTAGCATACATAAAATTAAGTCAGATATAGAGAATACAGTTATTTATCTTAATGACCTTTCTTAACTCTAAATACAACAAATGACAAAATGGGATCATAAAAAAGAAGGGTAATACATGACATTAAGGAAGTTCAAAAGAAAACAAGCAAAGTAGTAACTAAAGCAAATTTGATTCTAAAATTTTACTTATTAAAAATTTATAAATAGATAACTTAACAATAAATAATAATAGATAAATAAATAGATAACTTAACAATAAATAACAAACTTAACAAATAGAAATTTAATTCACTATTACTAAGGAAATCTTACTTTATTTTGAAAGTTAGGTGAGCTAATAACAGCTTGTCCAACTAGAACAGACTGAGATATGACAGGTTTATGAAACTTTGACAATGTACTTTCTAAAGTCCATAATCTGTTCAAGTGCCTTATCATCTCTCGTGTAATCTACAAACAGTATTGATTGCTAAAAAGAATAACCTATATAAATTAAGCATTACTAAACTATACACAACCGTTACACAAAGTAACAAAATGCTCGGATTTAATTAAAAAATATTTAAATTTTTGCCAAACCTGATTTTTTGCAGAAAATGTTAAAAAACTTCGCAAAAGATTGATGTTCGTTTTCAAGTAGAATTTATTTTACTGGCGACTCATACTGTGTTGAAAATGAACTTTTCATATACTAACAGTAAATACAGCAAAAAATTATTACTTACAGCTCTATCGGAAAATACTTTGTAATTTAATTCAAATATTAAATACGCGATGAAATATTGAAGCACAAGTGAAACAAGAAACACAACTCAAAGTTATATAAAAAATGGACGAGATTTGCAATGTTTACGCTTTTCAGGCTTCAACACATTTGAATTATAGAATTTCACGTCTCATTAAACCGAATCTCTACAGTTGATCAATTTCAAAGTGCTATGACCTAGACCCGTTATTTTAATTTACCATATGTTTAACAGTTTGAGGGAAAACAAATTTCAAAGAACGGTTGCAAAGAAAACAAAGGTTAAGGAATGCACGAAATCTTTTTGTACCTTTTTTAGCAGAAATTTTGAGTGTGAACTATTTAATTTGAATATTAAACTACTTAACTTGGTCGTCGGCTTTTTTATTTACTTTCACAAGGCAAATGGTTACAGTTATAATTTTAAGATCAAAACTTTGTAAAATCATATGAACGAAGCGTTTTGTGAAGACGTCGTGTTCCTGTTTTCTGTCTAATCACTTAATGATGATTGATGAATGATCATCTTAAGAACACGTGAAGTTTTTCTGTCATCACATGTAAATCAGTGTTGGGATTGCTAGTCACATGATTTTGGAGAGGGATTTTCGTTACTGCAGGTTAAAACACATTAACATAACTGCAATGAGCTGAAATGGTTAAAAAAATGCAAAATTGATAAATGTAGATATATTAAAAGTAGAAAGCGGGGAGAAAGAGAGTAGAAAAGCAATCGACGAAATAAAGGTCTTTTGTGTCTCAATGAAATAAGTCTCTATGTAAAGATAAAACTAAATTGTACAAAGGGCGCTAGTGTTTTAATATTCTGGCATATAACTTGTGATATGACTTACTCGAAAGCAATTTCAGCACCGCCAAAATTACATCGCCGAAATTAAAAAGCCGGAAAGAGCCAAATAAAAGCGTCGAGGAAAGCATTTTGTCTTTTTAGTAGCTTACTAGCTGAATTTACCCGGCGTTGCTCGGGTTTAATTGGTTAAACGTCGATTGAAAGTGATACAAAAAAATCACTTTTCGGTCATAGAAAATGCAAATATAGAGAAAAAATAAACGAGCGCAAAATAATTTTTAAAACTGAGATTTTTGTAGCTTCTTCAATTTACTTTAGATCCATTTCGCATACTATAAGAAAGACAAACCTACAAAAACTGTACTGAAATGATTATATACAAAAGTCGATTTTGAGTTTTGGAGTGATTGTGAATTCCCTTTAAGTTCATTTTCTAAAAAAATGACATACATCGTATTACTGCATTCAGTTTTTTCTTATCAATACTTTTTATTTGTAGCACCTTGCACTAGGAATGCGAATTTCGGAATTCCATGATATTGATCCGATATCATGATCAACGTTTCAAGCAATTACAATTATGCTTGAAAATTCTATCCTACATTTTTCAGACGGGATAAATAAACGATATAATACTGAGCGACTTACAGAACAACAGCACCCATCTGTAATTGCACCATACTCTAAGATTATAAAAACCTCCAAAAAATCCTCCATCTTAAGAGGCGACTCCTGTAGATGTGAACTCTGACGTCATCTGCACAACCAGGACAGGAGAGAGCGCCCCTTAGCAAGTGCTCTGTCTAGGATGACGGGACGTTACACACCTCTGCACACCCAAGACAAATAGAACGGGATTAATATGTAGCTTATGTTACCCGCAGGTTTCCAAAGAATAAGTGCACCAAATTTGGTGTGGATTGGGCAAACGATATGGATTTGTATAAAGAACAGACAGACAGACGCCAACTTTATTTTATATGTATGGATGATGTTTACATTTAAAAAACCACTCCCATTGAGAGAGAGAGATGGATAATTGGTAATTGAATTAACGTCGCACTGGGGTAACTATGGACTGTTGGCGACTTTCTGGGATCAATCCGGAAGTTAGAAACCATAGGACAACACCGGGACCATGCCAACTTGAGGACATTTGAAGCCTCGACAGATTTGACGTGCACCAGCTCCCAGCTACACGACGGTCTTTGGTTAGTTTCTTCGAGTTTCGAACTCGCTACCCTCCGTTTGCTAATCCTCGAATCTACACCTCGCAATTTTGAACCACGGTCAGATGACGAGGTAAACACCTGAGCTAAGAGTTGACAGAGGGATGATACAATTTAATACGATTAAAGAAAGATAAATTATAAGAAAATAAAAATTGCTATTCTAGGATTTAAAAAATAGTCAAGTCTCCGTTTTTGTGCTTCAGGAAGCAATTGTCTGCGTCCAAAACGTCGCAAAATGTTCCACATTTTGCTAGTTATCGAGTTGCCACTCGTCCCTTTAGATAGTTTGAAGCACATGTCATAGCGTTGAAGTCCTCACTCCAATTCGTAGCTAGGGGGACGCGCTATTCGACAGATATGTCGTCGTGTCCGTGGAAAAATGTAAATTTGACCAAAGTAGAGGGTCCGAAGGTGGATCATCGACTTAAAAATTTCAGATGCCCAAGAAACACGACACGGAATACTATCGGGACAGACTAGATGCTCTTAGTGAGCAAGCCTAAGCCTCTGGGATGGGAAAGATATCACACAAGACACAGGTTAAGCGAAAGCTTGAGCAGCATGACCAGAACAGTCTGTCCAAATTTTGCCCGAAATGGGCCAAACCCAGTCATCCTAAAAAACAAAGCGTGACCATGTGGGAAATATTCAATTTCTCCAAGAAAATCCCCTAAAATACGGCTGGGGTTTTCCGGTATTGAAATTGAATTGATCAACCATGAAAGAAATATTTTCCCTTTGAGGAGAAAAATTATCGATATCTTTATAATTCGATAATGAGCTCTGATGACTGGTGGTAATGGCAAAACCTCAATCAGATTAGCGTTTCTCTAACCATAGTTTGGCGTGTCTATACTTGTCTGGGCCGCATTATCCCGTTGAAAGAGGCCAAACCCTTCAGAATAAACGGGTGTAATGTACCAGGGGTCCATTGAATGCAGGCTAAACAACCCTTACCATTACGGAGCCCTACCAGGAGCCGCTACAATCCCCTGTTGACATGCGGGATCCATTTCTTCATGGGGTTTTCTTCACACATGGATCCTTTCATGCACCCGAAACAGTTGGAAACACGACTCGACAGATCAGGCTACTCGTTTCCAATCGTGTGCTGAGTGGCGGTGTTCCCGAGCCCAGGTGAAGCACATAGCCGTATGTCGAGTATTCATTAAGGGGAGTTGGCTCCTCAAGGCAATATCTTTGACGGGACGTTGCACAGTCCTCACACTCATGTTTGTTCATGCTCAGCATTGAATTCCGTTGTTATTTGAGTCAGTGTTGCAAGCCTATAGCATGAAACGATTCTTGCCAGCTGAGTCTGGTCACGTTCTCTTAGTATTTTTACGGCCACACTGCTGCGGTAAGCTACAAGTTTTGCCAAAATTCTTGTAGTCACGGTACACCTTTGAAATGATAGAAAATGAAAATCCAAACTTCTCTATAGCCGAAATGCTATGACCCATCTCAAGAGCTCTAACTATCAAACAGCATTGAAAATTGCTTAAAGCGTGATAACGACATTCTCAAGGCAGAACAGCTTTAGATGCACTGGCATCTATAGCTTTATATATGCACTGGCAGACGCAACCATTGATGCGCATAGGTGGCGTTGCTTTTAATTTTGCATTAACTAGTCTATACCAGTTACCGTGGTACCTCCTGATTTTTTCTTGTACGCCGGAGTATTAAAGTTAATGTTATTTTTCTTCAAGCTCAAATGTCATATTTTGATAAGCTATTCATATACTTTTGTTTTGCTTTTAGGCAAATTAGATAGATATAATTATACACAAGCTTGACAAGAATGAATAAAGGTACCGAACATTTTCTGTATGCTAATATGAAAAAGTAAAGTTATTTTAATTTTATCTGCACATCTTCAAAGTACATATCTGTACATGCTCCGTCTATTTCGTTAAAAGTTCGATAGGTAAAACAAATATACTAAGCTTCTCCCACTTCGCACTATAATGGCTTAGTGATTGACAGTTGACATTCAAAATTGGACTAATTTAGATGAATACTGACAAACGCGTATTACGATTTAGGTATTTTGATAATGATTCTAAAAATGGTGTGTTTTTAATTTAATATTCATATAGCTGGTATCCGAAAAACGGGCTCTATCTCTTTTCGGGTGACAACATAGAATTCCTGAGGGTTGGGGACAAGAATTAAATGACATCTGTAGTAATACAGTAGCTTATAAGCTGTGATACGATTATGAAATATTTTTTTCTTCAAAATGAATGAATATTTGAAATTTGATGTAATAAATGTAACTGTTGAAAAAATGTTCTGTTAATGCTATACTATCTTTAATTCAATTAGAAAATCTAAATTCTTATTTTATAAAATATTTCTTGCGTTTAAAATGTATATGTTTATACAATTTCACTGCTAATTTACTTCATAGATTATCACGACTCGTTTGTTCACTGATGATTTGGTAGGAATTAAAAAATAACAAGAAATTAATAAAATTTTTCACTTTTCTTACATGTAATAAGTGAAACTAAGTAAACCAAACGAAACGATCTTATCAAAACTAAGTATCATTATATTGGAAGTAATACATTATGTGTTTGAAAATTTTTAGAATCAAGATAATTTTATTGTCTGTCATTCAGCATATTAAGCTAAATGTTATTTCAAGAAATGTGAAGTTATTCGTTCTTTAAGTGTTTTAAAAGGTGGCAGGTAGGTATTTAATTAACGTCGCACTGAAACTAATTTAAGTGCTTTAAAAAAGTAGGGGGAGGCCTGATCAGACTGGCATTTAAGGCAAACACGATGAATTTTGCGACCACAACAAAATGTGAGACACCTCAGATGACCACTGAAAAAGCGGAAGAGCGTTGCCTGAATATGTCTGTCGCAATTGAGCAAGAGATCTTCCAGGGTGATACCCACGATACCAAGAATGTACCGGGAGAACGATCCATGGCGTCTTATCAAGATTTTTCTAATAGAATAAAGCTCAAGAAACGTCAATGAGTGGGTATCGGACCTCCCTTCGACACCCTCCTTCGCCAAATCACCCGCTACTTCGTTTCCCCTGAGGTTCCCGTGTGAAGGGATCTACTGTAGGTGCTCCTCACAGAAAGATGAGACATGCTTGGGTTTATTAAGGATCCCTATGCCAGTTCTATCTCCCACACTGCACCAATTAGATAGACGTTGGATGCAGCTGTGACTGTCGGACAAAATCCAAACGACCTTTCGGTTCGGAACATACATGATGTAGTCAAGTCCTTCATCAGTGGCAATGAGCTCACTCCAAAAAACTGAACAGAAGTCTGAATTTCTTTTCTTGATTTTTACAGTACCCCTCTTAGGAGCTTTAATAAAAACTCCGCTGCCGGATCGAGACTGTTCGTCTTTACCATCTGTATAAATAAGGGAGCCTCGACGGGAATACTATTAATAATTTCCGAAACGAACTGCCCGAGACAAGCCGGAATATCAGATTTCTTGGAGATCTGCGTCCGAAGCTAAGTATGAAAACAAACAACGGGAAGGCCCTGAGGGGGGTTAATGCTTTGTTTCATGAAATGCTGTTCTAGTGTATGGAAGTATGGGATATAAAATTGGCGTTCTCTATCTGACTGAATGGACTATTTTTCTTGAGTCTGGTTATTACACCAGTGCTACAAGAAATCCGAGGCTCGGCTGTGAGTACCATAGCTGTATAGTTTATTATAGTACTTTATCAGGTCAGCGTTCCTTCTAAAATTCAGAGGCTGAAGATCGGCATCATACAGGACCACTTCGCTCCGACAGCTGTTTCGTAAGTCAGTTATGCGAAAAGCGCTCAAATACACTCGCGTAGCGGAGGCGCAACAGTAAACAGAAAAGCCGTATTCCAAACTAGGGCGATTAAAAGCAGTGTATGTGGCTCTTATAGTAGTTGCATCAGCACCCCAATCTCGTCCCCAGATATACTTGAGGATGTTGAGTCTTCTACTCTTTAATACTAAACCATCCACATGTCTATTATAGACGAATTCTGGATCTAAAATATAAACCAAGTACTTAGGGTGCCTCTCAAACAGGAGAGGCAGCAGGACATTCAAAAAAACCCTAGATTGATAATTACACAACCGTTTGTTTGTAGTAAAAAAACTGACCGTGGATTTAGAAGGATTAAATATTAATTTGTGGTCTTTTGAAAACTTCCACACGTCTGCAAGGGTAGCATTAATATTTAACTCAATTTTATTCACATCTGAGTCAGAGTTCCACAGGGCAATATCATCTGCAAACATACCGACCTCACTCCTCTTTGAGATAACCCCTCAATACCCGCCATGTTCGGTGAAAAATAGGGCTCAACACTGAACCCTGGAGGACACCTTAACTCATCTTGAAACTGTTTGACAGAGAGGTATTGAGCTTCACTCTGATCAGTCTGTTCCTCAGAAAATCCGGTCCATGACAAGGTTTTTTCCGTTGATTTTGAAAAGTTCATAAAGTTTGACAATTAATTTATGTTTCCAGAACTTGTCAAAAGCTTTAGATAAATCCAGAAAGGAAGCCACAGTATGATTGGTAGGGCTTAGGTTTTGGGGGTCTCTAATCCTCTGACAGAGATAGAGAACCTGATCCGTAGTACTGTGATTTCTTCTAAAGCCATACTGATCCCTCGGCAAGAGGTCATGGAATCAAGGAAGAAGAGAAGTCGTCCCAAAATCATTTTTTCCACAATTTTACACGGAACACATGTCAATGCAATGGACCTATAACTCTCAGGAAAGCCAGCCTCTTGGTTTGATTTTCCAATAAGAATGATTATAGCCTTTTTCCACTCGCGTGGTAGTTGCCCCTGGCTCCAAGATTGATTAACAATATCCAGAAACCTCAGTCTTCCACACGTGCCAAGATGTTTGACCATCTGACCATGAATGACATCAGGTCCAGGAGCTTTAGTCAAGTCGAGATCCCTCATTACCGTCTCCAGCTCCTTCATAGAGAAATCCTTTCTATTGTAAAATATGTAATGTTCCACATTGCCCCTAGGAATAGCCTTTTTTGCTGAATTTATAAGCATATTCCTGAAAGAAAGCCAGTTGGAGTAAAGTTTACTGATAAAGGCTCCGACGCTACTTGTGTGTCAATAAAACTGTCAAAAACCTTCCAGTCCGCCTTCTTAAAAATTCAATATTTTTTACTGTTAATAAAGGTACTCTGCCTCCTCTTTATTACTGTCATGATTGGAAAGTGATCTCTCCCAATATTATTCATGACTGTCCATGTACAACTGGGAAAAATGGCGGGATTCACTATAGAAATATCATTTTCATATTTCAGTTTTGTCTTTTTAGCTATGCTGTTCTCCTGATTGAGGTCAGGGGTGTCCACAAAAGCACGTACGCATAAGATAAAGGAGGACCAGATACGGATAAGTTTATCCACTACCAGCACTACGGATAAATTTATCATGCCTGCATACTAGGTTCGGCACTACGAATAGGTTTATCCCGCCCACATATCAGATCCGGCAGCACCTTGGATAAGTTTATCCGGCCCTCCGGATGAGTTTATCCAACCCTTAGACCAGGTGCGGCTTTCCAATCAGGGTTACCAGATCAGTAGACCAGATATCTCTCAGAAGAGGTTCACTCGGCCCACAGACCAGATAAATCGCTTAGAACAGGTTTTTAAATCTCATTTGTTGACCTCTTGTGTATGAGATTGTACTCATCTCTCTATTTTAACTTTTCTTGCTCCTTTTAGACAAATTTATTTTTCTTATTCTTTAACATTTAAGTCATTTTTAAATGTAATTCATAAACATACCTAATTTCTATAATCCTGTCTTGATCTGGGATAATGTTCTTTGTTCGTGAAGAAATTTTCAATTGAGTATCCATGTCTAAACGAGTTTCCTTTATAGCTCTCGAAGATATACGATCTCCATTCAAAGCGCTGCTGAACAAACGTTAACGCTATCAGTACACTAGCCAATTTTTATGTCTTGCAGATTTAGTCTATTTCTCTCTTAATACTCACGGCTATCTTGAAGATCGATTTCTAGCCCCCCTTGAAGAGTTTCAGGCTAATAACCTTTAATTTTTTTTATCGATATCCGAATAAAACAAAGATTTCATCAAAATTTATATTACAGGTACGTTCAATTGAAATAGTTATTATTTGGATGTTAGTAAAATAAAAATAAATGTAGAGAAATAAATTCGTATATAAATAACAAGTTTCTGTCACAAACTTAAGAGAAAATTAAATGCTTTTGAAAAACGCCTATATGGTAGGTAGTTAATTCACATCACACTGGAGCGACACACAGAGCTATTGGACACGATCCGGGATCAATCCCGAAGAGAAAGATCCAAGGACAAAGACTAGTAATTTTGAACCACGGTCAGATGACGAGGTCGACACCTGAGCTGGCACCCTACTCTCCAAACTTCCACATTACCCCAACGTGAGGACATTTGAGGCCACGACAGATTATACGTGCACCAACCCCCGTGTACACGATGGTCTGTGGCTGGACCGAATTCGCAACCGAACTCACAACCCTCCGATTCCTAATCCGTTGCTCTTCCAAATGGGCAGTTCCAACATTTATATGGACATGTGCATTCTGATCTTAATAACAGGATATATCCTATAGATTTTAATCAGCCTTATTGATTCTTTTGTCGGCCAGAGGAAACGCATTACTGTCGGTTGCTTTGATTACATCACTCCTTGTTCTGAAGTCATCCCGATTAGTTAACTTCGATCGAGTATGATAAGAGATAGACCACAAGAATAAACGCAATTAGTAAACAAGTGATCCTAACACTTGGTTAAGGAATCAATACTAAAACCGATAAATCTTTTACTCAAATACGACTATCTGAGCATGCCAGACTTTACTCATTGACAAGGAAGTTTGGTTGTAATGAATCTCGTTCTTCAAAATCAATGCAGTAAAATATTTGCCAGATCTTGCATTTTGTTTCTTGCATCCTGAGTTTTAGTAGACTACTATCACACCCGGTTCAACAAAGGATTGTGGGCAAAATTCTCACAAAGGAATTTATTCGGAATGCTTATCTAACTGGTTGTGAAAGGAACGTAGATATTCTATGTTTAGTGTAAGTATTACTCTAGTCTAGAAGTATTTTACATTTTGAGAGTTTATTTCACTTTTAACTTTTTATGCAACATTTCTTATTGATATCTCCATATTCAAAAACTGTCTAAAGTCATTTAAATAATTACAGGAACTTTTGTTTTAAAGAAATTAACATAAAAAAGCAATATTTAACGTAAAAAATATAGAAATTTTAAAACTACACCTTTTCTTCTGATTGAAATACTTTTTTAGTAGATAGCGCACTGGATACAAGTTGTTTTCCTATGGATACAAAAACACTATATCGCATTTTAAAGATCTGAAGTAAAAGCGTTTGTTGGTTGCTTAGTTCTGTAGATTCTTGTCATTGAAATTAATATCCAGTTAATTAAAAATATTGCAATATTTATATTGGCTTGCATTAATGTCCATTAAGCTCCACACAATTTGCGAAAAGTAACTTAAAAAAACTTAAGTTAAGACAGAAAGTTTGAAATCATCCAAGAGAAAATTAACACTTCTCTGAAAGTTTTTAAATAATTTTAGAACAATAAATACTAAAATTCGAGATTTTTTCATACGAATTTTGATTTTGAGTAATTCGAAAAGCTAAAATGCATTCTTTTTTGTTCGATAGACGACAAACTCGATTATTGTCTTCCGGACTTACGATTCCGATTTCCTAAAAAAGAATAAAAATTGAAATGGGCATCAGATTCCAAACGGAGTCTAGATAATCATTTTATTAAATATTTTCCTACTCGATCTACTAGATTAATGACAGTACACCTTTTCGAAAACTTATATTTCTTTTAAAGGTAGGTAGTTAGGTAGTTAATTAACATCGCACTGGAGCGACACACGGCTATTGGTGACGGTCCGGGATGAATCTCGAGGGGGAAAGATCCAACGACAACGCCTCGTAATTTTGTACCAAGTAATGAGAACAACACCTGAAATGGCACCCCACTCTCCAAACTTCCACATCACGTCAACGTGAGGACATTTGGGGGCCCCGGAAAATTTAACGTGCACCAGCCCCCACGTACACGACTATTTATCTTTTAAAATAAGAGTGAAATAATAATGAAATTTGAATATTCCCTGTACAGTCCTCCGAAACTTTGTAGATAGATTGGACTGTTACAACAGTATAACACTGTGATGGAAAGTGATATATAGTATATACTTTTATTTACCTCAGACCCCAGTTTCCTTTCCTTTACTTTCGCTTTAAACTGTAAGAAAAACACTTTAAATATCTTTAATTACTGTGGCAACAAAGTGATGCCACAGAAATATGTTGCGTAATGGAAAATTAAAATAAAAACAAAATATTCAAGCGGATCAAAAGAATATCTGATTGTTTGAATGAGTGCTTAGATTTGAAAGTTTAAAATAATATGGCCTCTTGAATAGTGGATAAATCATTCTAATTTTGGAATTTTTTAGCATTTGAAATTTGCTCTCCTGAAAAATTTTAAGTGTGGCTTATCATTATGTAGCCTGAAGCCTTTCAATAATAAACATTTCCACCAAATTTTACACGCTTTTACACGCTTTTTTAATTAATAAATATAACTCACAAACGAATACAATCCAAAAGCGTATCTGAAACTAAAAGGGCATATTAGTTTTTTTCTAAAATAAGTAGTGAAATATAAGTTTTTATAAAACAGTTTTATAATAATTATTAAATGGTCAAGTTTCAATCGCAACTTCATGGCATTCAATTAGTATACATATTAAGGTTGTTTATATTACTTAGATTAACATTTTACTTTCTTTAAATTTTTTTCACCATTATTCTAAAACCGGAACAATGCAAAATTAATCATAATCTCTTTAGTATTAATTAAATTTACCGACAACTTCTCTCTTTTGAATAAGATGAATACAAAATGGACTATTAGTTTTTAATAATATCAGATATATATAAGTGGATTATACGATCATCCCTATTGTCATGAAAACGTCTGATGATTGGGCCAAAGTATATAGTACAATATGAAAAATCATATTCCTATTTTATTTCTTTAAAAATTTATTGTATTTGGTGCAGAAATAGAAATTTTAATGCAGATTTTACTTTTTCGTCGGCTAGTCGTCAAGAATTTTCAGGGAGTAGGTTAAAGAAAATAAGGGTAAAGTAAATATAAGTAAATTCAAACTTCTGTTTACTGGTTCCCCCAAATCCCTCATGAACAAACAATCTTCTTACCATATACGAGTGCATCTTATTAAGTTCGGTGACATTTGTAGACATTTCCGAAAATTCCCGGTTATTCTTATATATCACGCCAAGTCTAGGTTTCAGGGTAATCGTCCAAGCAGCTGTTTCAATAGTCATCAAAGCATAACGGTCTTGTTTCCTGCCATGCAACTGTTATCGTGTCCGGTATCATAGTATTTCACTCTCAGTTGTGTTTAGAATTGGTAGGAGCTTGAGTCAGACGAAATTTACAAACACAGGAGTTTAAACCCATGGTATGCTTAGTCAATTGAGAGCAGACGCTTTGCGAAATTGCAATCATAAAAATCCAGATTTTCTAGTTGTTATTTGGGTGTGAATCTATGAACGTTTTGAAGATAAAACGAAATACTTGTTAATTTTTTCAAACATGGTGAGTGTTATACCAGTTACACTGGATTTATTCCTACTTTTTGAAGCCTTTTGCTCACGAAATTAATTTTTTTCTACAATTTTTATGTTATAACATCTTACTAACGTTAATGTTTCTTACCCGTTAATTTAAAAAAAATAGAAAATTACTTAAAAATAATCTTATTTCTTAAAAAATAATTAACTTATTATTAAATTGGATTTGGGATTCACTTAGTACAATGCTAAATGATTCAAAATTTACTGAAAACAAAATAAATATTTGCTTTGTTGCTAAAAAAAGAGACCCAGAAATAAAGGAGTATCATAAGACTAACGTATGTTCATGTCTTCATATAGAAATTAATTCAAATCTGAAAAGAAAAAAAATAGTTTTATGTGAATATCAATTTCGAAATTAAAGGTGGGGCTCGGCTCAGAATTCAATCCTCAATATAAAAAACACATGATTGAAACCATCTTTTAAGCAATGTCTTGAACACTTAATGTTTTATTCTCGATTGTCGGATGGTATTACTTTTAACCATCTTTTACTTCATAGTTTATGACATATCTTTTATAGTAGTTCCCTTCACATTATTTGGAAACAAATGCTGTTGGTTTTTATATTGATTAATTGAGGTGGAAAGAATTTCTTTTATAGATAACATACTCAATCAGTTGGTTTTATCAATAAATAATAGTTTGTAAAGCTGGCCTATGCTTCTAAATAAAGTCATTTTTCATAATTCTGAACTGGTTCTTGAGATCCTCAAGTCTCACGGGCTTGGTGTAACTTTAACAAATCAACAACATACTTGTTTTTGCAATGTCTTCTTTTGAATGACATTAAATCTAGGAATGATTATTTCAGGTAATAATCATTATTCCCCAGTATTTCAGACCTCTTATTAACGGGAGTGGTAAATATTATTCCTGTGTATTTCAGACCTCTTATTAACAGGAGTGATAATTATTATTCCTGAGTATTTCAGACCTCTTATTAATCGGAGTGATGGATTCAAATGTTCATCCACTCAAACAAGTGAATGGTAAAAATTTAGATTAAAACCTGAATACATTGATAAAAATAATATTTTAATTGTTTGGGTTTAACTTATATATTCCGGAGTAGTTTACTCTAAATTCCAACCAACAACGTGATGTAGCAGCTAAAAAAGTTGGCGTGTCTCAGAAAAGATCCTTAGGTACTATATTCTGTTGATCCATAGGACTATAGTCACAGCATTTCAGTCAGGAAGATGTATAAAAGACATGTTTTTTCTTTCTCAGCATAAATTTGAGAGAATAACACTGTCCAACTTTTTCGAAATTCAAATAAATTAACTTCGATATGTAAGGACAATTGTACAGAAACTTAAAAAATTCAATTGTACTGTTAAGGAATAATCAGTGTACTGAACATGGGGAATCTATGTTCGTCGCAGTTCATCTTTGTCCAAAAATCCTGATACGAAACGAAATTCCGATTGAACCGAACTTTTCACAGAATATTTTTCAACAACGAAAGTGAGAAGGCTTTGACATGAGAAAAGAGTTGACTTTCATTTATAACTAAGTATGTTGAATTTTACCAATTTATGTGGATTTGTTAAATACTCTTGTTATCCCACTTAATATTAACAGGATTTTGAATTTTCCTAAAATAATGAGTGCCAAACAGATTGAATTAATTGAAAGGAGGTCGAAAATAATATGTAAATCTCTTGATGAACGTTGTATATATTAAATTAATCTGCTCATGCTAGAAGACCAGTTCTTAAGATTAGGAAAGTTTACTCTACATGCGTCTTATTCCACAGACACTTCGTCTTCAAACTATCATTTGTTTCGATAAGGCTTTAGTATAATTAATCACACCACGGCTTACATCTAAGAATTGACTTCTTGGTGAACGGTAAAAGCGCTTTTATCGTGCGTATTTGAGGTAGGTTCGTTGCATTTACGTTGGATTAGGAACAGGAAGGTATTTACATACCGAAGCTTTACTCCATGAAAACGTTGCAAGTGTTTAGTTTATGCAAAATTTAGGATCTTAGGGGAAAGTAAAAATTATAGTGAAAATTGTGTTCGTATTTTTTAACCGAGAATTTTTCTTCTGTATGATAAAAGTAATGAACATAAGATGGATTTGGAACGTGTAAAAGTATTTTTTTACTGACAATATTTCTTATTTTCAGTCGGAAAATATATTAAAATAGGTGTTTAGGCCTCTGACATTGAATAAATAATGTGAGAGGCCTTGAACTTGTTTAATACTAATAATGCTAGTAAAGAACCCGAATAAAATCTTTGTAATATATATATATTTTAAATAATTTTGTATATAATAGGATTTATGAAATTAAGGGTCGAAAAATATGAATAGCAACCTTGATATAACTTGACGGAAATCGATCAAGGACATTTAATGACTGCAAAATTTCATTCTTTTCCTCGGTAAAGCTTTGTTCTGTTGAGGTTCACCATCTTCAGTTTTATTCATTAGTTTCAAAAAGAAAAAGATTAAACCAAAAATGCAGTCCTGAATGTAATAAATCCAAAATCCTTAAAATACTTAAAAAATAATAAAAAAAATAATCGAAACACACTGAAACCAGCGTTAGAACGGAATAAAGCTTAGCATGTGTGATATACATGAAGAGATAAAGAAATTATCACAATATCAAATTTAGAGAACCCTTTATTATTGCATAATTACATCAGAAAGGTCATAAATCAGTAAGTTGGAAAGCCCTCTGGAGGCTATATGTACCAATATACGTTACGTATAGCCTCCAGACACACCTCCTTCACATCTTTTGTGTATGAGTGTCAAACAAAACCTGTGGCAATTTATGTCAAACATTCTGCAGCTGCGTTTGTCATCTTTAAGTGCACTTTTAGGAATATATCATTTTTTAAGAAATGCTTAATTTTAAAAAGAAAACAAATACTTATACAAAAACTGATGCAGTTTTGTTGACTAGGTATTTATATATTTTACTAACAAATGATTTGTGGAAGTCATGATCGTTTTGATTCATGAAAACTAAACCTAATGCATCTATATAATCTGTCTATGAACTCTAGAAATATCGTTTACTTTTCGATCATTCACTAGTAATAATAGATTACACAAATTGACAAACAATTTTGCCTAATGTGATAAAATTTTTTGTGCATAAAAATAGCTTTATAAAGTTTCAATTAAATTGCAAAAATTGCTTTTAAAAATTCTATTTTTCAAAATTTCCTCGTGATTTATGAGTTTTCAAAGGAAAGCTTTTCATTGGACTGTAATAATTATTTTTGAGGTTTCACGTTGTACAGAACTTGTTTAACTAAGAAAACTGCCTAAATTGGATATCAATGCATACAGTAATTGCAATACGGTATCTAAAAGAAATACTCTGGAAATAGGAAATGGAGATTACATGATCTATGTGTCCTTTAGATATAGTTATTCAATATGTATCTTTCTTCACATTTTTGTGCATGAGTACTAAGTTTGAAAAGTAGAAATCCTTTTTGCTTTGAAAACTACACCCATGCCACACAAAACCTAAAAGATTTTTGAATATTGATTTCAGATCTTAACATAGAGAACATACAGTGTACATTCTATACAGAAATAGTTTGCTCGCAGATTCTGTGCTTGCTTTATAACGACCCACGATTTACTACTTGCTGCGATATAACAACAATAGAGAAGATCCCGATAGTTCTATAGCTGATATGCTTTATTGCGGAGAAAATAAAAATCCCGTTATAACTACCCTAAATTGGCGGTATCTCCTGATCCATTGAGGTTAGTTAGGTTTTGATAATTTTTTGAGGGTTTTTTAGGCGTGATTCGGCGGTTTCGGGTTTTGCTGCATTTTCAAATACCTCGCTTTTCTCTGATTTTTCTTAACACATCAATCACGTGTCCTTTCAATAGAAACCAGACAACTCCTTACCACGTTGATAAAGATGTCTCGTCGACTCAAGATTACGCTCAGCGTTGTCCACTGAAACGAAAAAGAAAATCTTAGAAAGCATCAATAACAAACATCTTTAGAAAACGCTTTTTTATCCATCGCCAGACCTCAATCTTTTGGTCATAAGTCTTCCTGGCAGCCTAATATTGTCTAGGAACAGAAATAAAATACTCTAACAGTACTATTATTCACTGCGACGTCAGATGAGGGCAACTATTGAGGTGGGTTCCAGTCATGTCTGAAAGGCCACATAGAGGGCAAACTGGTGAGTTTGGCAAGCCAATTCTGTATAGATTTATAGATGAGCCAAGACGTAGATTGTCGAACTAACATTACTAAAAGCACCCTCTTTACCACAGTAAAGAATGTTCGACAATACGTCCTTGGAGCAAATGTTTTCCTCCGGGTCTTTATAACACGAGTCTACAGTGTTTCCTTATTGATTTGCCATGTCTGAAAGGCCCCACAGAGAGCAAGCTGGTGAATTTGGCAAGTCAATTCCATATTCATCTTTATCATAGTAAAGAGGTTTCAATATGACGTCCCTGGCGCAAGTCCACCCTCCGGGTTGTTATAACACGAGTCTACAGTGTTTCCTTATTGATTTGACATGTCTAATAGGCCACACAGAGAGCAAGCTGGTGAATTTGGCAAGTCGATTCCGTATAGATTTATAGATGATTAAACAATTAGATTGTCAAATTAACATTCCTAAAAACACTCTCTTTACCACTGTAGAGAAAGTTCAATATAATATCCCTGGAGCAAATGTCCCCTTGGGATCATTACTGTGCTTCCTTATTCATTTATATTGAAATCTACAGCATATTTTGACACTACACAATAAAATTCTTCTAATTATAGCTTCTATTTGACAGGGCGACACTGAAACAGGATGGATCCCGCTCTTCTGAGACGATGGGGCATTCTGTTCATTCTCCTGGGTTTCCTGGTGGTCGGAGTCAGTATCTATGTTTCGTATTATTTCAGTTTGACGGGGCTGACGGAGATTATGCCTGGACTAATCACCGCCTACCTAGGAGTGCACTTAATCAACATTGCGAACAAGCAGGTTCCGAAACATGTTCAAGCAGCTGAGTCAGATTCCGGAAGAGTATCTCCCTTTTACTTTGAGCTGGAACCGTGCCTGGTTAATCGCAGAGCTTTGCCACCCATACCGAAGGAGATCGGTTGGGAATACGATCCGGCTGTGACGGACAAAGTGTGACAACGTCTCATTGTAACATTTATTAAAATAGACATAAATGAGTGAAGTGGTGGGGAAGAAATTAACTATACTTCAACACGTGTTGGAAAGGAAATGAATTTGAAGGGGCTTTATTTTTGCAAGAATGATCAAGACATAGTGAAGATGTTACAAATAAAGCTATCACATTTTATATGGTGTCAATTTGTTTTTATGAAACAATGACAAATGATTAGGATCCACAACTCTTACTAAAATACTTATAACTAAAAAATTATGTACCGAAAAATATGCACTTAAAACATTGAAAATGTGCACTAAATGTAGAATAATATTAATTTTGTTAAAATAATGCATTGCTCTATTTAATCCAATGTTTTCGAAACCGGGAACAATTCTTTATTCATTTGCAAAATTAAAGAATTGTAAAAAGTAATTTTTCTTTTGCTTCACAAGTTATATATAGAAAAGAGCTTACTTTCGTATGGTGCTTGAATGTTTTCTTGATGGCACTGAGAATTTAAAGTATTTTTTTGTTGATAAAACATAATAAAAGGCCAAAATCTGAAAACACACCTGTAAATATGTAAATATAATCGTAATTAAACTCTAAATTTAAAACTAAAATTAAATTAAAATTTTAAAATTATCAAAAGAATTAATTACAAAAATAAGTATTGGGGTTTACTTTATTCGAAAGGGTTAGGATTTTCATAATAATGCATGTTATAGAGAATATTTTAATGATTTTTTTGAAATCCAAGTAATTTGTAGAGTAATATTTAAAATTTCAACAATCTTAATAATAACAATTTTAGTGAAAAAAATGTTCATAAATTTGAAACAAACTATTACGTTGTTTAACCTTTAGAGTTTCAAAATGTTTTGGTGATTGGAAAGTATTCATATATGCTATTTACCAGGTGTGCCCATCCCCCCTCAAGCCCAATGGCGCAAATCCCCCCCAAATTTTTCTATACCGCCCCCCTCAAATCCAGTTAACCATATAACCTTTATTGGAATCTCAAATTTCCGACTGAATCAACACACAGCTCTACATTTCGTATTTTGTAAATCAGTTAGAGATAAATAAAATCAAGAGATAAATTTAGATAAGATAAATAAAACCAGAACAGCTAGGAAAATGAGCAGCTCATATTTATAACAGAAATTTCATGCATAAACAATGATATTACTTACACTTTGCAAATGAAAATAACTATAATATAATAAAAACAGTTGTTTTGAAAGATTCTGAATGTTATGAATAAAACAAATATTTTACTTTGACCTTTTGCATAATCATAATTTTTATATTCATAAAAACTCTAAAATTGAGTGAATGGAAGAATAGAATATAAAAAAATTGAACACACCAATAAAGATCAATAATTTGATAATCAGATATTGAAAAAACGAGCTAAATGTGTAAAAACTAATAATATGAGTATTATCGTAATGTTTACATGAGTTGCGTAAGTATTCATAAAACCTTAAAAACTAAATTATTTCATAATAGTAACAGAAAAACAGCTTTCTTATGCGGAGGGAAGAGAAAACATTCGAAAACTCTAGGTTGAAAAAATCTATAGTATGACTAGAAAATAAATTCTTTAAACACAGGGATTTATGTACTTATGCTATTTACATTTGAGTGTGGTAACACAAATATTATAGAAGAATGTAGTTGATATCACTTAAAATTAATCAATTTCATTTACTGCATTTTGAAACTCACACTAAAGTGAGTAAAGTGCTTTTTCTTTCGAGGAAACATTTGGTGGGCAGCGATAGCCCAGTTGGTAGTCACGAATTCGCAATCGGAGGGTTGCGAGTTCGCAACTTGATCCACCCAGAGACCATTGTGTACGTGGGGGATGGTGCACTTTAATCTGTCGTGTTCTCAAATATCCCTTGGGTAGTGGGAAAGTTTTGAAATAGGGGTGCAGCTCAGATGTCAGACCATGACCTCGTCAAATTCAACAAAAATTCTTAATGAGATCTTATAAAGCATTTCTAAAAGGTTTCATGAAAATTTAGTGATTGAGCGCCCACCATCTTGAATAACGTCATATCCTGAAAACGTCCAAGATGGCGGATGTTCAAGTTAAAAAATGCTTTCTAAGGTTCCTACTAAACATTTCCGAAAAAATTTCTCCCTACATGAACTTTCCTGCAGAATCTTAGTCAGATCCTGAATAATAGTTTTTGATAATGTTTTAAAGGCAGAACGTGATTCCTTTACGTATTCCGGACGTGACGTCACATAGCTTGTTTTTCGAAAACGATTTCAGCACCTCGCCAATAAAAGTCCCAAAGAATAAATTCAGAATAGATTTTATTATGATAGGTTGATTGGTCAACGACAATTAGAATAAACATCAAACGTCGCCAAAATAGCTATAAACCTCATTTTCAAGTAATCCCGATATATATCATGCTAGAGCATTTTGAGTAACAAGAATAAGAAAAAATATCGTTTTCCTTTGGACTTGTTTGTTTACACTTTATGAATAGGAGTTACAGAAGTGAAGAATTCGCGATTCTTTTTAAACTTCCGGAAATAGTAAAATATTATTTAATATTCTTTTCCGTTTTCCTGTGTGGGTATTGTTTTTTAAAATACCTACCATGGTAGGTAGGTATTTTAACTTAACTGTTATTTCCAGTTTTCTGTGTTAGGGAAAAGTGATTATATTGGTTAATTTTTCATTGTGAAATTAACCAATTCAACCCGAGTAATTCCGGGTACTTCTGTTAGTTCAAAATACATTATTTTCTGCGGTATAAGAGCCAAGAAAACACCTAATTTTCATTCCCCCATTCGATTACATAGACATATGAGGCATAGAATAAAGAAAAACAATTCCGACTAAGCGAATGGAGTATAGATAATGGTTAAAGCATTCTGAGAGCAGAAACATCTGCCGTAGGATAGCCAGAGTCAGAATACTCGATATTACTGAAGGATATCTTTCATCGCAGAACTAGCCACGATCCTGCTTGTTTCAAACAATACTTCCTTGTTTTTATGTATTTATTAGTCCATAACCGCTAATCAACCACAAGTCCTGCTATCAAACTAAAACAATTTGCTGGACACGAAATATTGATCTGCGTAGATGCTGAAAAATAATGCGATGTTCGTAAATAATAGTCTGCACAACCATGCATTAAGGTCAAGTCCAAAATAGCAATTTTTCGTTGATACATGTTTTCTAAGGGAGTCACAGAATGCTTTCGATAGCGTCATTCTGTAAAATATGTGTTACACAATTGCATGGTTCGGAAGATGTAAAACGATGAACCCACATAGTATTTGAAACGAACAACTTAAAGGTTAAATGTGGATATACTAGATAATTTTGACAGCGTAAAAACTATTTTGATAACTGAATGTAGATTTGAGCGTAGAAAATTTATGAAAATTATTTTCACCGTAATTTTTGTGGTAATATTTCACGGTAGGTCAGGATGCAGAAATCCAAAACATCATACGACCTTATACTCTTTTTCGTGCTCAGTTAATCGGTTGGAAAAGTTGTGAATTTACAACAGAAGGGTTACGAGTTCGAGATCGATTCAACCAAAGACCGTCGTGTACGTTTGGGCTGGTGCACGTTAAGTCTGTCGTGGCCTCGAATGTCCCCACGTTGACGTGGTGTGGAAGTTTAGAGAGTGGGGTCCCACAGCTCAGGTATTGACCTCGTCATCTGACCGTGGTTCAAACTCACGAAATGTCGTCCTCGATTATTTCCCTCCGGGATTGATCTCTGACTTTTGCCAACAGCCCATTGTGTTTCACCAGTGCGCCATTAATTCAACTACCTACTTAGTTAATCTTACGAGAGCAATTTCGATCTATATCATGGTAAAATTGAGCTGGTGCACTTTAAATCTGTCGGGGCCTCAAATGTCCTCACGTTGGCGTGGTGTGGAAATTTGGAGAGTGGGGTGCCAGCCAAGGAAACTTACCTGCAACACTAAATACAGAAGACATGTTCCAATAGAAAAAGATAACGATTTTCGAAAGAAAATAGCAAGAAACAATACAACCTGATGCGATTGCACAGGACCGTGACTAAAATCAAACTGAAGGTTTGAACTCTTCCATACACTAAATGTGGAACAGAATTGGGAAAAAATTAAAAGAACCAATGAAATCAAAGGACAATTTAACGGAAATGAAAAGAATATTCGAAATGAAAATTCAAACTTTCCGCTTGCGGAGGTTGCCATAAAAACGGGAATAAACCTAATAAAGATGGATTGCCTACACTTGCTATAACCCGCTATTAAAAGTACGCCAAAAAAGCACCAAGAGCGTTGCCAACAGACGAGGCGCATGATACAGCTGGACCCAAGACTTCATGAAAATATATCGAGACGTTTGAAAGTAGTGCGGGTGCACTCATACACCAAATGCGGAAACCACTGATTTTGCATTAGAATGATCAAAAACGGATAAATAACTTGAAACGGGACGAAAATACTCAATTTACAAGCACTCCATTTTTATTATATAAATATTGCCAAAATAACTAACTCGAAACTTTATTTAAGCTTTAGAAAATGTAAATAAACAATACTAATGGCGAATTTCAAGAGCATTGCCGTAGAGTGAGACTCAACAGTTCGTTGCTTTTATTTCTTTAAGGTGACTACTACAAAAGTCGATTTAGAGGTTTTTCGGGGATTAGGAATTCCGCTTCCTGTAAATTGCTAATTGGTTAAAGTGATTACTCGGCGTGATTAAAAACATTAGTTTGGACTTTGATAGTCAATCGGCCCAAGCGATTCGTAAGCCCACGCTTCTGAGATCCTACGATAGCGACTCTGCCTACATGCTCTCTCTATTTCATTAGAGTTTGGTTGAATTAATGATGCCCACACATAAATTTCTACTTGTGTAAGGTTTGTTTTACTTGCGTAATATGAAATTTTTTTTAAATGTAAGGCAGTGTTTATTAATTTGATTAATTTGAACGAGTGAAGCATAGCAGGAATGTTAAGCTTCTAGATGAAATATTTACCGAGCACCCTTTGGATGTTTATTTATTAGCTGTTATGTTTTAGTTTATTATTTGTTCACGAAAAAGCTATTATCCAGGTTGGGTTCAGGTGATGTCCACAAAAACACGTACGCGTGAGATAAAGGAGCTGTAGAGAACAAGTTTTTTGCTGACCCAGACCACACAGACGACCAAAAATTGTATAACCTACTGGGGATTCACAGGCATAATTCCACCTTGCAACCTAGTCTTCTCTACATGACTTCCAACTAATTTTGACTTTCTTGACCAATGGAATCTTTCCAAAAGATCCCATTCTAAGGAATTGAGCAATAGAATCTTTCCAAAGAATTCTATTCTGGAGAAAGAAACAATACAATCTTTCCAAATGATTATATTATACAAAATGGGCCAATAGAATCGTTCCAAAGGGTACTATTCGAATTAAAGAACCGATAAAACATTTTTAAGGGTAAAAAAAATTCATTGATCCTTTAGACAGATATGGCTATCTCAATAGGTTTTTTAGGTCCGTAAACCAGGTATAGACTGAATAGTTTTAACCGAACCACAAACCTTATATGGCCCTCAAAATAGTTTTTCCCGGCTTGCAGACCAGATACGGCCATTCGAATAGGTTTAGCTGGCTTGCAGACCAGATATGGCTCTCCGAATAGGTTTATCATGCCCATAAACCAGATACGGCTTGAATAGGCTTAACCGACCCGCAGACGTAATATGGCCCTCAAAATAGTTTTTTTCCCGGCTTGCAGACCAGATACGGTCATCCGAATATACTTAGCTGGCTTGCAGACCAGATATGGCTTTCCGAATAAGTTTATCAGGCCCGTAGATGAGATAGTGCCCTCTGAATAGGTTTAACCGGCCCGCCTAGATACGGCCCTCCGAATATATTTTTTTGTTGTTGCTCTTGCATATAAACCCCTCACAATTCTTAAAACAATAAATCTTAACAAGTAAGCATTTTGAGGAAAACAGGTCACAAAATAAAACAAATTCCTAAAACGACGATTGGGTGAACATCTTTTATGAAAATAATTCAAAATACTTCAAATTTCTTGTAAAAGAAATTCAATGGGTTGTGGAGCAGAAATAAATGAGAAAAACGTTCTAATGGTCCCGTTCATTTCATCTCTCTCTCTCTCTCTAGACTAACATCCTTAAAAATTCAAATCCTCTACCCTAGTTTGAATGAATTATTGATTTTAATGATTGTTGCAATATTATCGATCGAAAGTAAAAGCAGTATTATCTGTCTTCGTTATGTTCAATTTTATAAATAATGGTTTGTTTCTAGATCTTTTTTAACTACACATTTCCGAGGAATTTCGATAAAATATGTATTTGTGTCGAAGTACATAAATTATTCGACCTAAATAAATATTCAGGCTCTGCTTTCTAAATCGACCCTTGAAAGTATTATTAAGTTTTGTTGATACTTACAAAGTAAAGAATGACGCAAAAATGAATGAAATGCTGGTAAATTAAGCAGATTTTATCATTGTTTATGTTTTTGACAGGTTTTGTAAGAAAAGCCAAACTCTTCCAAATATGAGATCGTCATCTGACCGTGGTTCAAAATTACGTGGTGTTGTCCTCGGATCCTTCCCTTTGGGATTGATCCCGGACCGTCACCAATAGCCCGTTGTGTTGCTCCAGTGTGACGTTAATTGAAATACCCCCCCCCCCAAATATGAGAATAGTGTTAAACTTTACACACAAATGTTACAGTACGCGACATTTTCACAAATAAAACTTAATGTAACCCTCACATTTTTATTTAAAAATGTAGATAAATAAAAAATAATTCCGTATTAGATTTCTTCCACCATCAGCACAACCAAAGTAAACAAGAGAAAAATTCGAATTTAAATGTTAGCTTTGAATAGTGTTTCCACACTCACTTTTCCAATTAAGCGAGAGATGCTAATAATTGTCCCAATAGCAGGGGGGCCGCGGTGGCCCGGTTGGAAGAGTAACGGACTTGCAACCGAAGGGTTGCGAGTTCGAATCCAGCCAAACACCGTCGTGTACAAAGGGGGCTGGTGCACGTTAAATCTGTCGTGGCCTCAAATGTCCTCACGTTGGCGTGGTGTGGAAGTTTGGAGAGTGGGGTGCCAGCTCAGGTGTTGCCTCGTCATCTGACCGTGGTTCAAAATTACGTGGTGTTGTCCTCGGATCTTTCCCTTTGGGATTGATCCCGGACCGTCACCAATAGCCCATTGTGTTGCTCCAGTGTGACGTTAATTGAAATTCCCCCCCCCAATAGCAGGGCCGCGGTAGACCGGTTGGAAGATTAACGGACTAGCAATTGGTGGGATGCGAGTTCGAATCCAATCAAAGACCGTCATGTACAAAGGGAACTGATGCACGTTAAATCTGTCGTGACCTCAAATGTCCTTATGTTGGTGTGGTGTGGAAGTTTGGAGAGTGGAGTGCCAGCTTAGGTGTGACCTCGTCATCTGACCGTGGTTCAAAATTATGTGTCTTTGGATCTTTCCCTTCGGGCTTGATCCCGGACCGTCTCCAATAGCCCGTTGGGTTGTTCCAGTGTGACGTTAATTAAATACCTGCCTACCTACTTACCTGCCCCCAATCGCAATTATCAGCCACAACTAACTTTCCTTATTAATTATTATTGAAATGCGAGTGACGGCGGCACTATTCAAAGACAAAATATTTAAATTAGGGTTTTTCTCTTGTTTACTTTGGTCTGGATAATGGTAGACGTTTCGTTCCACCAAAATAGCTGTAGACAATTTTAAGCATCGTGTTTTCATCTTGATTGGTCATTTTTTTGAAGCCAACTTCCACAACAGAGGAAATAAAATTCAAAGGATCTTACAAAATTCAATAAAATTTATTGAAATATGCGGTCCTTGGTTGAGTCGAACTCCCTTTACAAGAATAAAAAAGGACAATCCGATGCGAAGCTATTTTACTTCTACCACAACGTTCAAATGCCAAATACATATTTATGAATTGAAAATCTTTTAAGCAATAGCATATTTCTCTGAACAAACACGTATATAGATCAGGCAATAAAAAACAACACAAAGCGGTTAGAAGCAAAGTGGATTCAACTCTTCCCAATACAATTAATTCCCTAGGCTCAACAGATGCATTTCCCTGGAAACTTCAGACAACTTCCACAACAAAGAGAGCATTTCTCGCGCAATCGATTTCTCGCTCTGTGGAGAACCTGAATGGTCAAAAATGTGAGGGCTTGTTATTTCCCTCGCCCTTGGATCGACAAGTAATGATTACCTACAGTAACACGCTTTTTTCCCCTCTTACAGAGAAGAGAGAACTCTTTCAACTTCATTCTTCCTTCAGACATCCTAGACAGCCCGCAAACACTTTGGAACTTTGCTGTCTCGTATTTTCTAATAACATGTCTGCTATGTCCAGATTCTGAAATAATCCCATTTTTTTGCGGCGAACCAATATTTCTGATGATGTAATGCTATGCAACTGAAAACAAACAAAACGAAAGAAACAGAAAATAACATCTATACAAACGAAGAAAGGATGAAGCAATCTGGCCGATGCTGCCAGAACGAATGATGTGATTCCAAATGATGTATGTAGTTGGCTTAGAGCAGGAACTCATTAACTGATTAAAAGAATTTTTTTACTACTATAATTG
Organism: Meta bourneti; assembly: GCA_933210815.1. Taxonomy (NCBI): domain Eukaryota; kingdom Metazoa; phylum Arthropoda; class Arachnida; order Araneae; family Tetragnathidae; genus Meta; species Meta bourneti. The sequence continues at coordinate 70,065,788 of OW119929.1, read as the reverse complement.
AAGACTAAATATAATTTTTTGAAATAAAAAAATAGAAATGATAAGCATTTTGATAGTGTTATGTATCTTTTGAACATATTGCAATATGACTATTTAGCATCTTCACGAAAATAAGTGAAGCTGTCTTCAAAAAAATTTCGATTAATGAGTTTCCGCTCTAAATCGACGAATCCTTTGTTATCCATCTCTCTATATATTTGGTATCCATTTAGGTATTATCCAATCAAGCGTTGTATTGTTCAGTTCTGGTACGAAGACAGATGACAATAGGGATGTCCATTTCAAGAAAGGTAGTAAGAGCTCGTCAGTGGAAAGGGCTATCATACAGAAAAGCACATATGGCGGTCGCCATAGGTAATTATTTCTTTCGCCAACTTGCAATCATTGCTAAAGTCCGGTTCTAGTAAGTTGGCATTCGAGTTACATAGTTTTAAATTTGTCTATTCCTTAAATTAGGGGATAGTTTAAAAAGTATTGCAAATAAAGGTATCGGTATTTTGTCGTATGAGAAAATGGTCCCAAGCAAAGGCTATCTGAGTGATATCAAGGTAAACATCGTAATTAAGGAGCTTAGTAAAATTGAACACTGGTAGGTTAACATCAATATGATTGCACGATGATATCATTATTATAGTTTTAAACGTTCTATAACCAGATAGAGAGAGAGAGAGAGATGTCAGAGACAACAAAGAGTTCTTCCGTTACTAACGAGTTTAATATTGAAGGTGGTTTTCATTTTTCTAATGGCAGATTATTATCCGGTTATTCTGAAGATTCATATTAATCTATATTATAAATGATCGATCGAGTTAAAGATGACGTCTTTATAGCAAAGAGGTTGTGTTCAGTGTTATTCATGAAAAGGGCATTATATCAAATCGTCGTAAAAATGATAGTTGGTTGGGAAGAGCGATTATTTTTATCAATCAACTTAAAGGGTGTGGGTGTTTTCATTATTCAGTGAGGCCATTACATATATTCCAGTTAAATGGACGTCGTTGTAACCGATTCGGTATTTGTAATAGCGTGGTGAGTTGAGCTGTGTTACTAAATTAAGTGCTTGGTTTGTTGCTCTACCGTTATTGTTTTGCAAAAAGTGCTTATTACACTTAGATCTACGACTTAACCCTCCTGGTGGTTGTCTCGATGTGGTATCCCATCATTAACCCTCTCGCTGAGTAATTTTTTTATCACAATAGGTTCAAAAATTGCGTATTTTTTTATTACGCAATTTTTGAACATATTTCATATTTCAATTTCATATTATTACATATTTCAAATCTACATATATTTTAGAGTTAAAATATACAAAAATTTTTTTGTAAAAGAGTTTTTTTCAATATAGAATTAGATCATAAAAAAAGGTTGTCGGAATATTGAAATTGAAGAATAATCATATAAAAGCAAAATTTTGAAAATTAATCGGTTAAATTATGATTTATTTTATAAAATACAAAGGTAAAACGTATATACTAATGAAAATATGCAAAATACTTACAAAACATTTATTAGAAATGAAGAATTATTAGAAATCACTATCCGCAGAGGAATCCGAGAAATTCTCATCAGTTTCACTATAACTATCTTCAATCTACTTGATATCAGAGTCAGAACTGCTATCAGTGTCAGAAATATTGTCAGGAATGTAGGTTCTATCACTCGCGAAACGCTTCCTGTCAGACATCTTTGAGCTTTGAAAAGAGCGCGCAAAATGCTGCAAAAAATGCTTGTATATTTCGCAGAAATGTGGACATCTAAAGCCATCTGTTAACCCAGATTTGAATAAACAATTAAACATCACAGAAAAGGCAAAATGAAACCATGAACTTGGAAAGAGCGGGTTGCACAATTAAATAGACGGCAAAAATGCATCCCCGCGGAAATCGCGGGCTGCGCAAATTTTGCCACTTCTACGTTCCCCGTGGAAATCGCGGAATGCGCAGCGAGAGGGTTAACAAAGCTGATCAGATCTTGGTGGACGAGGTATCTGGTAATTAAAGGAAAACTGACAAGATATTGATCTAGTCATCATAAAAAATTAGGCAATATCTTGAAAAAGAGTTATCATTAGCACAAATGATCAGATCTTGATGGACGAGATATCTCATTGAAACCACTTGGATGTTTGGTTGGTTTGGCGTTTTATGGTACAAGGACTATATTTGGTCACGCTGTACCATACATAAGATAATAATGTCAAGTAAAAAATGTTGTGAAAGGGGGAAAAAGAATTGGGGAGCAGGGTTGTTCGAACAACTTCGGACGTCCATGCTTAGATAAAAAGTCGAACTGAGTGTTTATACACTCGGCTAGCAGATCGCATAAACAAGAGGAAATTGAGAACACATTATTTATGGTTTCTACAGTTTAAGGATGTGAATATTTTTGCAACTATACGGTCCGTGAACCACCATATATGATCAAGACAAAAAGAAAATAACAACAAACAAAGAACCGTATCAATATATTCCAGAATCACTCTAAGTGCTTAATTAAAAGATAAGGATTTAGTTATAAAGCTTTTGTGTGTGGGGTGGTGTCAGCTTACGCACGGAAATACACTATATAAAATTTAAAATAGAAAGTTGATGTTTTCAATTATAAATTTATTTAATTTTAAACATTGAATCGTTAACTGCAACAAGGAAGAAAAATTCCATACTTAAATATTCATTACTATATACGTATGTTATATACTTAAAATATAAATATCCATTACCCATGCGTATTATAATATGAAATTTTAATTTTGACTGATTAGTTATTCAGTTGTTAAAGAATAATTATTGAACACTAAATTATCAAATTATAAATTAAGTAATCAGTCTCCTCCAACTATTCAGGCACTTTTCGAAGTATTCAAGATGTGACTTTTATTTCGATATATTTTATTTTGTATGGTAAGAATTTCAAAATGGTTCGTAAATTATTTTTTTATTTGTATGCTTGCATCGATAACCTTTTTTAGTGTGAATCTGCCGTTTTAATTGTATCATCTTTATTTTTCGATTTTATATTGTAAAGAAAATCGTGAATAATGGAAAAAAATATTGGCATAGCTTGAAAAAATCTATGTTGACATTTATATTTCAAGAGAAATTAGAGGATTGTATTAAGGCGTTTTACAAGCCTGTTTTTTTTTAAAGTACTTTATACTTGACTGGATATTTAGATATCGTCCCTCTTTAACCATTTAACGCATTTACCCGTGTTTGACACGGGCGAAAGTTACCGGCAAATTTGCACATGCCCGTGTCTCACACGGGCGCTCTTCCGTTCTAGTAAAAATAGATAGGCTAGATTAAACATACCAAAGATGGCATAAACTTATTTATCATAGATGATTTACCACTTATTTATAGATGGATATTAAACTTATTTACCGTAGATGGCACCACTATGCACCATTTTTCTTGTGTAAACCAAGTGGTGCATTTTGATGATTAGCTATACGTTTGTTAGGAATTCTTTGTTATAAAGCAGTTGTTAGGTGTCTAAAAGGTAATATATCCATTTTTATTACGTTAAATATCATAAAAGTAAACAGTTAACCATAAATTAATTTTTACTAAGTGTTTTTGTAACTTGTTTAGAAAAAGTTATCTGATAATGAGCGACTGTGACGATTTTGAATATGCCAATTTATCAGAAAGTTTCAGCGATGAAAGTGATGATCTCTTGAGTGATGGAAGTGAATCTGAAGTTAATATTTCATTATTATAATATTTTGAAATTCAAAATAAACATGTAATAAAATCGTTTACACTTTGTTCGTATAATAATTTTTTTATAACTTTTACCCCACCCCCCTCAACTGAAATCGCAAAAAGTAACTTACACTATACCTATATATGTATATATTCATTTTCTGTCAAAAAGAACCTCGATCATTTTTTACCAGTTTTGCCGAAAAAAACTCGTGCTTTAAGTGGTTAAAACATTCGCGAATTTTTAAAGATAACTATGGGGATAGTAAAATGAGTTTTCAGAAAATTACTTTTTTTCTACAAGTCACTCGAGCTTTTAATACTAAAAGCGACTCTTGATTCAATTATAATGAAACTAGAAACATGTGAAGAATATTTGAGTTCAATAAGTTCGTAAGGTAGTTTAAATCTTTGTTTTAACTAAATAAAACAATAATGCGTGCTATCTATAACTTTAACCCATTGAGGGGTTCACAAGCCTATATCCAATTTGAAACCTGTAGTCTTCACTACGTGATTTCCAACCTGACCAATATAATATTTCCTACGATTAATTCAACCAATTGATGTGGTTATTTACTCATTATGTGTGCCGTGAGGGGCAAAAGCAACACTTCACTACTCTCAAATCTCTCGACGCCCAGAGAGTAAAAGTGTAATTCCTATTTGAATTTGGTCCAATATAATCTTTCATACGGTTAATTCAACCAATTGATGTGGTTATTTACTCATTATGTGCGCTGTGAGGGGCAAAAGCAACACTTCACTACTCTCAAATCTCTCGATGCCCAGAGAGTAAAAGTGTAATTCCGATTTGCATTTGGTCTCCAATAGAGCGTTGTATTGCTCCAGTGCGATATGAATTCAACTACCACCTACCTATCTATTTGAATTTGACGATATTCGTATTGGTAATTGACACCTCCAAGTGATATCTCGTCTATTACGTTCTGACCAAGTTTGTAAATGACAAGATACATCGTCATCAAGATATTGCCGATTTCTCTATGATGACGAGATGAAGATCTGGTAATTTTTTCAAATGACAAGATATCTCGTCGATTAATATCTAGTCAGTTTGGCTAATGACGAGATTACTCGTCGAGACAACCACAATGCCTTTTAGAGATAATCTCCAAAGGAGACAGAGACCAAAGCGGAAAAAATCGCAGTGGGCATTTTTAACATTTAAAGATAAAATATATACTTAGACAAACCCACATATCCATTGATTCACAGATTTCGTCTATCTTCCTCAAAACCAACAACTTTTTTCCGAAAGCGCTGGAGAAAAGACCTGATCTATTCATCCATCATACCTGATGGTGTAAAGCAACTTTCCCAATTTTTGAAACCGAGTCTTTGTTGTCAAAGATTAACGATTGAGGCAACAGCTGTGCATCATTAATGAGAGACGTTCTTTTATTGTTTGTAGACCATGATTACTTCATAATGATGCTGAGGGCAGGTAAAAGCGTTTATACTGCACATTAACTGTGAGAAGTGAAATGAAATATGAAATATCCCCAGCTGTGCTCAGCCAGGTGTAGGAGTTATGGAGAACAAAGAGTATTTGCTTGTAAACGTACATTGGTGCTGTGTAGAAGTTTTGAGAGTGGGGTGCCAGCTCAGGTGTTTCGTATCTTTCCCTTCGGGGTTGATTCCAGACTGTTGCCAATAGGCAGTTGTGTTACTTCTGTGACGTTAATTCAACTATCTACCTAGTAAACAAACATGCTATAGTTTTGATTTCACAACTGAAGACTGGACAACACACAATTTTGAGACAACTGCAATAAAAATGTATATTCATTTAATTAAATTTCTCTATCTATAATTATTAACTTTAAAAATGAAAAAAAAACGCTTTGTTGTAAGCTAATACTTCCTTGTAAACAAACAAACTGCAAGTGTACCAAATTCGATGTGGATCGGTCAAACGGTTTAGATTTGTATAGAGAACGGACATACTCTATACAGGGTGAGTCTAAACTAATAATACGAACTTCAGGGGGTGATAGAACGCAACGAAACAAACACTTTTCACCATAGAATGTAGGGTCGCAAGTGCAGCTGTTGGACGCTAGAGAGCGCTTTCCATTTTGGCACAAACACACTGTCGGATGCAAGTTGGAAAGGAGATGATTCATGAAATATGAAAACAACGCTTTAATGTCAAATAAACATCAATAACTGCTTGACAAAACGAAATAATACAATTAGATTTGCATAAATTAAAGATAAGTACTTGGAACAACGGGTAAGAAAGAAATGACATGTACAAAACATGAGAAACTTTTCACATGGAAATGAAACGACATGTACAAACATCAGTCGGTAAGTACAACTTAAATGCACAATTACAGAAGTTGTTCAAAATGTCGACCACCACACCTGATGCAGGCCTCGCGTGTGTTGATATATTTATGGAGCACATGGCCCCGCATGGGCCTAAATCTCCGGTGTTGAACATAGAGCTTGACTTATTGGAATTTGCCTTGTTGAGTTAAGTATTGAAATTAAAAGCTAGCTAACAACAAATAAGAATCCGGTAAAATTTAGGAGTTAGGAAGAATAAGGATCAATTTTAATGAAATATGTCAGTGATTTCAGCTGCCCAGTGTGAGGGTGCGCCTAGGTCTGGATTTATTTTGAGGAAGGGTTGGGTCGCTCGTAGATTTCTATTTCCACCGCTGCATTATGACTATTATTAATTTGGAGGAAGAATTTGCGAGAGAATTTATAGATAAATTTTCTTATGGTTGGGATATTGAGGGCTCTGGTGATATCGCAATTGCGATAATACCATCTTGCATTCGATATTTGCCTAAGGAAGATGTTTTGAAGCTGTTCGATGCGCTTTAGATTCACATCACATTAGTCCCCTCGAGATTGGGCAAGCATATGTTATGATTGGCCTGACAAATGAAAGGTATATGATTTTCTTGTTGTGTATAGAAAGTGTTGAACTCCGGGATGTGAGAGGGTAAACAGTGGCAGGGGTGATTTTACGAAATTTATCCTGTATATGTTGTATGTGTGGCTTCCAGTTTAATTTTGAGTCTAGGATAAGTCCTACATATTTGGTTTGAAGTGACCAAGAGATTGATTGACCTTAAAGTTGGAGTTTAGTTTTGAGGGATTTCTGCAGTGGAACATGATTGCAGCTGTCTTTTCAACATTGAGTAGTATTTTCCATTTGACAAGCCAGGATTCTAGGTAGTAGATATGGACTTTAAGGTCAGCAATAAGTATTTTATAATTTTTATGTTGAGTAAAAATTGCAGTGTCATCTGCGAACATGCTAATTTTAGTGTTATCCGTTTGGGGTATATCGTTCATATATAAATTAAAGAGAAAGGGTCCGAGTTTGGATCCTTGTGGTACTCCAGCATAAATATTTCTTTTCAAGGATAACTGATTATTGACCCTAACAACATACGTTCTATTGGTAAGATATGAGGCTATAAGTTTAATAATATTTAATCAGGGAAGTTATATAAGATCATTTTGTAAATAAGACCCTGAATCCAGACTTTGTCAAAGGCTTTGGCAATATAAAAAAAGACTATCCCAGTGTATTTATTCGGTTTATTTGTATTTCCAGACTGAATATATTCAACTACCCTAAGTAGCTGATGAGTAGTGGAGAGGTGGGGGGTGAAGCCAAATTGTTGGGGAATCATTATGTTGTTTGTGTTTATAAAGGTGTTGTAGTGCTCAAGAATGACCGCTTCAGTTATTTTACTTAGAGTGGGTAACAGTGAAATAGATCTGTAGCTGGTTGGTGTTTGGGGGTTTATCTGGTTTCAGAATAGGAACAATGAATGCGGTTTTCCATGGACTAGTAAAGTATTTAATTTTAAAAATGGCATTAATAATCATTGTAAACATGAGAATTGTTTTAGGGGGAGCTTTTTGATAATATTGTTAGTGATCCCTTCATTACCGGGTGATTTTTTCACATTTAGTTTTTCAATTTGGCGAGTTATATCAGAGGGGAGAATTGTAATATTACAGATTTAATCGGGTTTGCTATTGTAGGATTCAATCGAATTTAGAACTTGCAAGGTTGTAGCAGAGTCATTAATACTATTTTCGGTAAATTGTTTTTCCAGGCTATCTGCTAGCAAATTAGCTTTCTCGTTATCAGAGACGCTGTTTGATGTGATGAAACAAGTAGAGGAATGTTTTTACGTTTTTTTGGTGATGGATCTGGCAGTTTTCCATATAGAGTTATCTTCAGTGCTGAGGGATTGAAGGTGGTTTTTCCCAAGACTCTTGGGAATGACTAGAAATTTTTCTTCTGAGGGTTTTTTGAATAACTGAGAATGGTTTTAGTTTGCGGATTTTTTGTTTTCTGCCAGTGTTTTTTGGTTCTGTTTCTGATCTTAATAAGAGCTTTAATTTCAGTAGGGAGGGAATAATTGTTAGGAGTCGTAACTGGTTTAGATGATTCATTGTAGGCTGATAGAATGTTTTGTGTTAAGTTAGTCACTGCGTTATCAATGTCGTTTGGGCTATTTAGGGGATATGGTTGCGTCGGGTAGGTGACATTTGTGCTAAGGGTCTGCTGAAAGTGATCCCAGTTAGAAGATTTATGAGGCGAAGGTATGGTGGAAATATGGTAAAAAGCAAAGTTAATCAACACAGGATTGTGATCAGAGGGGAGTTCAGGTATGGAGTCAATATAATATTTGTAATTGAATCTTTTAAGAAGGGCAAAATCGATCGTACTCGCAGAGTGCGTATCGACTCTTCTTGGGTTATTAGCGGCAGCAATAGAGACACCCATTTGGGTGGCAAGATTAAAACGTTTGTCGCCAGCGGCCATTGTTGCTATTGCAGTTCCAGAAAGTGTGATGAGCGTTGAAGTCTCCGCAAAGAATTGCTTGGTCAGGAGTTTTTAAAAGTAATGCAGGCCTCGCATCGCCGACGTAACGCTTTTATATAAGCGTTTGATTGCGCTCTCTAGCTGCCAACCGCTGCACTTGCGACCATACATTCTATGGGGAAAAGTGTTTGTTTCGTTGTGTTCCATCACCCCCTGAAATTTGTCGTATTAGCTTAGACTCACCCAATAGACATTCTATGGGCTTTTATACAAGCGTTTGACTGCGCTCTCTAGCAGCCAACCGCTGCACTTGCGATCATACATTCTATGGGGAAAAGTGTTTGTTTCGTTGTGTTCTATCACGCCCTGTATTATTAGTTTAGACTCACCCTGTATAGATTAACAACATATTTTGATGTTTTATGATTTGTTACAATATGTCTTAGAAGTTCTACGACGCCATTAAATAAAATGAATACATTTTAATGAAAAAATAGTTACGGAAAAATATGTCTGTCTTCAAAGTGTCATAGTGTTTTTGAAACAGGAACTCCTTTCGTTTTGTTCTAATTATTCTTCGTTTATAGATGAAACATGTTAGGTAATACAATATTTATGTATCATTCAGATACTTCAAAGCAAGGCTGAAACTGATTTGTAGCCTTAGTATTAGATCAGAAAAATAACTAAACTGAAGGTACGCTCTTTGAAATCTAAATTCTTACAGTAGGAAGATCATGAATATTGATAGATAAGTGAGTAGATATTTGTGCTTGATAGGCATTCCGGTCACTATATTAATATGTTAGACATTGAAACTATTTTAGTTCCCGACTAACAATTTTCCGAATCATTTGCTTAGATCTATTAACATTCTGTTAAAATTAGAGAAGAAAACGGACTTGAAAGAAGCATTAAAATACTATTCCATTTTATATTAAACTATATTTTATACTACTGTTGTGCTTTATTGTGAACATTATAAAAATAACCAGGCAAATTAGTTCGATTCTATTATAGTTCTTTCTTACAAAAAATGGAAACTAACTCTTAAAAATCGAATTAAAATAGAATAATGATATAGTTTCTACCCTGTAATAACTCATTTTATTATATAAAATAAAAATTTAAAAACGGTATTTTCTCTATTGTAGGTTCAGGTTGTATTATTAACAGTATTCAGGTTGCTTATTGCTTTAGGGCCATGTCGATTCATGTTAGTCATCCTTTCCTCAAAGTATACAAAATTGCTTCAACTATTTGGATAGAGTTGGGTTACAATTTGAATATAGATCAGAGAAATGCAATCAAATAGCTATTAAAATGCCATTACGAGCTGCATTGAAAAGCAATAATTATTATTTCGATTTTTTAATGAAGTCTAAAACGGTGTTGCATTTCCGTTTTATTCAAATAGGGGGAAATTCTCCACGAAACTTTAAGAAGCGATAGAAAATGGAAATCAATTTAAACCTAGAAGCTTAGACATCAAAAATCAAAATATAAATAATATTGAAACCATTACAAAAATAAAGGTAGACAAGCTATTTTTCTTGAAAAGAATGAAGAAAAACAAAAAGGTAATTCTTTTTCATGCATCTTAAAATTTATGTGTACTTGGTACAAACATTTCGTATTTACTTATGCGTGTACTTTCATGTTTACAACTAGTAAATAAATCAAGACTAAAATATTTATCTTAAAAAAAATACGATTCATTTAGTTAATATATATAACAAGCAATCACAACAGATTTGATTTGTAACAGTAAAGTATGAATGTGAATAATTTGTTAAGATCGCTCATAGATAAAAGCTTCGATATTGATCCCTGACCGTCACCAACTATTCGTTGTATTGCTCCCCAGTGCGAAGTAAATTCAATTACCTACCCGATAATTTACCAGATACAATGCCTTTAATATTAAATAGTACGTTGCGCATGTTTTCTAATAAATCTATGGCAGTTGTATGCTATAGAAAAGAAAAACTAAATTTTTCAAAGGAAGAAAATAGAGTGAAAACTAGTTTTTGTAACCCTCAGGTAGTCACAGTGTCCTGACAGGTGCATTGCGACTTTTTTTTAAAAAGGTTTTTCATTATTATGCAATGATAAGAAAAACTTTTAAAATACATTGTTTATAAATTAGGAGTTTTAATTTTCGCCAGTTATTTGCTTTTTAGTATGTCCTAAAATATAATACGTGTAAAAAATGAAAATCGATGTGTGTGTAACTAGGAAAGAAAACTTCGGACACCTCACAGATGCCATACGGTCTCATTTGTTAAGCCCTGTGGGTGGTTATCTCGACTGATCAAATCTCAATGGACGAGGTATCTCGACTTTTGTAATAAACTGACCAGATCTTGATCTCAGCATCATAAAAAATCAGCAATATCTTGATGACGAGATATCTCGTCATTAGAAACATTGGTCAGATCTTGATAACGAGATACCTCGTCGAAACCACTTGGAGGGTTAAAAAATACATGCGACTAACGGAGGGTTAACATCGCATCCTAATATTCCTTTATAAAGAGTTATCTCTTGAAAACATGTGTCTCAATTTTACTGAAATCTTCAAACTTAATATTTGGAAGAACCCACAACATTAAAAAAATATGACAGTAAATTCAGATAGTACACCTATCAAATATTTAAAAATATTCTTCGTTTCCTTTAATCCTTCCATTCTGATAATTCTGGAATTCAAGCTTTACTTAAAATTTAAAATTCACGTGCGAGTACACGAATTTCAGGTTCCGCGTAAACGTATAAACCTGATAAAAAAACTGAAACGTAAGACCTTTTAATAAAGATTTAGAGCCATTCAGAGCTCTGAAATACGACCCGTCAAATCGATACAAATCGCATTTGAGTTGGCGGTATTAGCTCACTATAATAGTTTGTGTACCTTTGCGTCACGTAGTTGCGAAAGATTTGGTCGTCTGGCGATCTGGATTTTTAAAGCCTGCCACTATGTCTGGTTTCTCTTTTGAATGCTCTGAGACATTTTCCGTCAAGTTAAATGTAGGTGGAGATATTTGTGCCATCGACCTTAAAATGAAATAGATGGAGCATGTGCCCATCATGTTATTTCTTCCACTTGCTCAGTTTGAAGATCTGTCACGTGATTGTGGGTAAAAGCAAGAATTCTAAATTATTGATTGTTAAAGTGATTATCACCGTGATCAAAAACACTAGTCTGCGATTCGACTGCCAATCGGCGAAGGCGATTCGTAAGTTCACGTGATTTACCCTTCAGAAATCTTACGACAGCGCCTCTGCCCATATGGTCCGTCTATTTTATTAGAAGGTCGATGATTCGTGCTGCTATATGCGTGTATTTCGTGCTTCCGTTGGCTTGTTTATCGAATAAGATTTTAGCCAATAAAAATTCCAAAGAATGAATTTCGAATTGATATATGACAGGTGAACCACCTAACTGGTACGAGAGGGATTTTCAATGTAAATAAACATACCAGACAGTCTGCAAGATTTTAGTTTTGCTGTTCAAATTATCTCACGGGCAGTGGTAGCACAATTGGAAGAGTAACGGATTAGCAACCGGAGGATTGTGAGTTCGAATCCCCCCAAAGACCGTCGTGTACAAAGGGGTCTGAGGTAAATAAAAATATATGCTATATATCACTTTCCATCAGTGTTAATCAGTTGTAAAAGCCAATCTATCTACAAAGTTTCGGAGAACTGTACAGGGAACACTAAAATGTCATTATTATTTCACACTTATTTTTAAAAGAAATAGCCTTGTACATGGGGGCTGGTGTACTTTAAATCTGTCGTGGTCTCAAATGTCCTCACGTTGGTGTTGTCTCGTCATCTGACCATGGTTCAAAATTACGTGGTGTTGTCCTCGGATCTTTCCCTTTGAAATTTATCTCGGACAGTCGCCAATAGCCCGTTGTGTTGCGCCAGTGAGACGTTAATTAAAATACCTACCTACCAAATTATCTCACATGATACATATTGGGGTTACCTTAAAATGTAGTTTATCGTCGTTTCAGCGACGTTTGGTGTTTAATCTATTGATTGGTGTCGACCAATCAATTATCATATATCAGGAATTCGGAATCTTTTTTTTTTGTAGGCGAAGTGCTGAAATCGTATTCGGTTGGTAGGTAGTTGTTTAACGTTGCAGTGAAGCAACACAACGGGCTATTGGTAACGGTCCGGGGTAAATCTTGAAGGGAAAGATCCTAGGAAAACACCACGGTCAGAAGTCACCACCTAAGTTGGCACCACACTCTCCAAACTTCCAACATGAGGATATTTGAGACCAAGACAGATTTAACGCGCACCAGCCCAAGTGTACGAAATCATATTCCAAAAACAAGCTAAGTGATGTGACGTTTCGGATTATGTACAGGAAACGCATTTAGCCGCAGAAACATTACCTCCACCTAAATTTAGATTGACAAAAAATGCCTCGCATAGTGATCATAGGGTTTATCCACCATCCACTCTCACGTTGCCATAATATGGAAGTTAGTTTAGTGGGGTGCCATCTCAAATGCTGACCTTGTCATCTGATCGTGTTTCAAAATTACGAGGCACTGTTCTGGGATCTTTCCTTTTGGGATTGATGCCGGACAGTCACTTATAGCCGTTGTGTTGCTCTAATGCGAAGTTAATTAACTAACTGCCTATCTACCTGTGTACCCCAGTAGGTCGCGGGTTTGATTTTCGGTTTGTAAGCGCATGAATGTCGGTGATGGCACTATTAGGATTAGCGGTGGTTCAACCATTGGTTAATCCATCGGTTCGCCTTTGTAGTGCCGAAGGCCGAGAGGTCAGTGGGCGAGCATTAAAAAAAGTATGATAGTTGATTGGTCAACACCAATTAGATTAAACGTCAAATGCTGCTAAAAAGGTATTAAACTACAGTTTAAGGTTACCCCGACATGTATATGTGAATGGATTTGAGCAGCAGAAGAAAATCTTCGAAGATCATGTGTTTCGTTTGAGTACACTGAAAATTCCTCTCGTGTATTTTGCTTAAAAATTTAAATCTTTAGACAGTCCACAGATTAAGTTCAACGTTAAGCAACATTTTTCTTAAAAGTCTGAAATATTTACAGTTTATTGAAAAGTATTTAGAGAACTCTTTTATCTGAGATACCTAAATCTGTAAGTAAAGTTACTAACACAGACATTAATAATCCCATCAGGATAATTGAGGCTATCAGAGCAAGAGTGGCCTAACCCTCAAAAATCCGAAAATGCCAAATAATTAATTTTGGCACCTACAGTGGCCTTTTGCGTTTAATGCGTTCTTGGCATTTAATGCGTTTACATAAAGATTTTAACCCTCCTCAAATCGTATTGTGGATAAAAATATACTATAAAAATGGTGCCAAGAAAATCGCATTTATCTCCATCGGGTATGTTGGTGGGTTAGGTCATCTTGCTTTGATAGCCTCAATTATATTATAGGGGTTTGTTTGATTTGTCACTATACGGACATGTGTTTGCTGGGTAAGGGTCATTAACCGGAACTTACAACTTAAAAGTATGCAATAAGGATAATTATGTATTAATTTTTATTAAGATAATCGAGAAGTATTAGTTTTATTTCACTATGTGATATGATATGACATTGAACACAGACATAAAGTTAGTTAAGATGGTTTAAACACACCTTTCATTTATTTAATGAATAACATACATATACAAATGAATACATAATAAACTTTCTTAGGCGTACCTTTGTTAACTAAAAAAAATGTTGGGAATACATATTTATTTCTTAAAGTCAAATAAGCTGTTATACAGGGTGTCCCATAAATTCCGAAATAGTTTAAAAATTCATAAAAATTGAAGGAATTGGTATATTTGAATGCGGTTTGCGATAACGTTATTCTCATGAAAGGGGATTTTTTTTGGTAGAGAAAAAAAATTAGTTCAATCTTTTGTTAATAGAGGGTGCTGCACGCAACCAATCACAGAATTCCGTGCAAAACGACTTTTATTTCCACGCAGGCAAATGTTTACAAACATATCACAGCACTAGAGTACTACTTGTTCGATTAAACTGAGGTAAAACAACTTAACCAATAGTGCTTTATCCACCAATGTCAACATCACATGAAATCACAGGAATACGTATCAATCACAGGAAAATTCAGAAATGAACTTTAAATCATACACCTAGCATTTTGTAGGACTCTGATTCGCATATTTCCTGTGATTGGTTGCGTGCAGCGCCCTCTATTGACAAAAGATTGAACTAATTTTTTTTCTCTACCAAAAAAAATCCCCTGTCATGAGAATAACGTTATCGCAAACCGCATTCAAATATACCAATTCCTTCAATTTTTATGAATTTTTAAACTATTTCGGAATTTATGGGACACCCTGTATATATTTCGAATCAGAGCACATTAAAGCTGTAATAAAAGTAATATGTGTTTCCTATGTAATTAAAGGAGTTAGATATAAGAATTTGCAATAAAAGAAAATTGTGCTTCCGTTAAGTGAACCGTTAATATACCATGAGGTTTTAATAAGACTTAGCTCAAAAGGTATGAAACGAAACATATATCTTATCCACCTCATTTTTCTACTTTATTGAAATTCAGGTTAAAAAATGCTGAAATTGAGTAAAAGCCCAACATTATCATGAATTATCAATCCAGTCGTGAAATAAAGAGCATTGTTTCTTTTCATTTTATGTGTAGCATCGTTTTATAATACTATCGAAAAACAAAGTAAGTATTACGAATTCAGATTTTAAACACTAATACAGCATAATCCTTAAAATCATTATTCGTAGCTGTCGGCTTTTCAAATAGTCGCCATCTCTAATATCGTGAAAGTTTTAATCCCTATTGTGAGAACTAAAAGCGCCATAGATAGGCACCGCCATTGCCATTGGGATGAAAAGCTTCAGCAGATGTTGTAACCTTTTGTTTCATCTATGCAATGGTATTTGTTACGCAGGTGAAACTGGTTCAGTTTTCCTGTTGATTCTTATTTCGAAATAAATTCCACGGAATGATTGTGATGTACTTTGAAATATTTCAACACTTTAAGTTGGGCGTCCTACACATATATGAGGTAGAAAAGTAGAGTGAGCAATCTTTTATGTACTCAGGATCACGCGACCAAAACTAGTAGTAACGTGACGCTTAGAATATTTTCGTCTGCCGGTAAGAAAGGAATATTCATCATCTGATTGGTCCACTGGATAGAAGACGACCATTCATTGATTCATCATCTGATTGGTTCGAGCAACATAGGAGTATACTTTGGCAATTTCACTATTTTTATTACCATTCTATAACAATGAGCATTCACACATCTACCCTATCATAAGATGTTATATAGCCGAACGAGGCGATAGAATACCAAATCGGTCAAGAAAGTCAATTTTTCGTAGAACAGTCATGTAACCCACATGTTGGTCACAATGTTTGAAGCTCTTCTCAATAACATTTCTAAGTCTACTTATATTTCATGTCAATGGACCCTCCTCCTGGAAATGGTTAGATATTATCCTATTATTGGTACATGAAGCCTTCTATGGCTTATAAATATTATTTCATGTGATATTCTGATTTCTAGGATGCTCTAGATGGGAGACGAGACATGAGTGGGTCTGTCTCATCTTTTTTAAAAGTTAAACTTTTGTTTAGATACAAAAGATATACATTCGTAAAGGGTGATGCCCCACTTAGCAATATATTTTATCTCAAAAGACATTTTAACTTCTATTTTTATTCATACTTCTGTTAAAAGAAATAATTTGGGGCATCACATTGCACTTTGATTCAGCAATACATAGATTTACAGTTTAGGTATTGTAATATCACCCCTGGTGTTTGAAAATTTCAATCGTGTTAACAAAGATACTATTCCTAGAACGTTGTCACGGAACAACCCATATTGATTACATAATAGCAATTTCAGAATTACGAATTATAATTTTCAGTGGAATAACATGCCCGACGATTAAAAACGTGCCAAGTAATAAATATAACATAGGAGATGAAAATCATTTATTAATACGGAACTCCCTCAAATTCATTCATTTATCACCTCTTAATAGTTTTGTTACAGTAGAAATTTTAAATATCTATATATTAATACGTGAAGGAAAAACTTTGTACCCCTTTTTAAGCACATTGCGCGCACGGAGTAGTATGAGATTTGGCATAATTTGCCACCACATAAGTTAGTATTGAAAGTTAATTGCATCGTTTTGCTGATCAGAAACTTAAATACAAAGGAAGCATTAGTCAATGGAACAAGAATGCGCATCAAATTTATGCATCGTAATACTATTGATTGCGAAGTTTTAACTGGAACCGCACGCCATAAGAGAATTTTGATTCCACATATAAATTTAACCATATTCCGGAACTATTTTACCATTTAACTTTCAAAGAACTCAATTTCTAATTATACCTGCATTTGCGATGATAATAAATAATTTCAAGGACAAACATTCGAAAAAATTGGAATTTTATTGAGGCAGCCAGTTTTTACACATGGTCAATTGTACGTCGCATCAAGTAGAGTTCGATCATTCGATGGTTTGAGATTTTATATTTCCGAAAATAACGGTCAACAGCATTTAGCAAACGATAAAATAGTTTTTACAAAAAACATCGTCTACACAGAAGTTTTGAATCATTAAATTCATTGTCGAACTATTTCAAGTTCAATGGACAACATTTATTTTTTTAACCACCCGGTTTTTGTTTCAATGAAAAATATATAAAAAAATACGAAGCACGTATTCCTTATTTCATTTTTTGGATTTATTTTTTATTTAAATTTTATATAATTTGAAAAAGATAGGCAAATTAATTGTGTAGCCTTGGCGAAACCTGTGGCCAGTATAGCAATAAAATAACCCAAGAAAATGTCAAACAACGCGTTATTGTTTTTTAGATATGGCTTAACCAAGCTATACCGCATTTTTCCTATGACGTATTTGTACATGCTCGCAGCTTACGTAATAGAACAAAATTCAAAAAAATTATATGCAATGAATATAGAGGACACTTCTGTGACACTTTGACAAAAGAACCTTATTAACGTTCAAACTTAAAAATTAAATGAATTATGGTCGAATTTCGACCACTGGGCGACCACTAGTATTAATTAACATACTTAAATTAGGTAATAAACATAACCAGGAGTTAAACACTTAATATGACACAATATAAATAAATACACACCTTAAAGTAAACGAGGTGAGAGATGCGCATTTGACATAAATCATACTGCTGTAAACATTTTAAAGAACAGAGTGCGTTATACAATATGTGAAATATTCTGTACCAATGCGTTGTTGATAATTAGAAAAGATAAGTCTTAGTGATTGACGAGGTGGTAAAGTTTCTAGCATATATGGAAGATCAGCATCAACTTAGAATCGAATAAGTCGCGTAACTTAATTCAGCTTTATTTTCTTCGAACATATGAAAGATTTTGTAATTGTCTCCTGATATTACTACTATTTGTGCATTCATATGTTGTTGTAGACTAATAAAATGTATTGTCTAGAATTGTTGGTTTATAACTATTCTGTGCAGTCATTTTCTTATAACGTAGAGTTTATTTATTAAGAGGAATGTTGGTCTTGCGAACAATTATCTTGTCACTCGGCGAATAATAGAAACTGGTCAAACGGAATAACTTATTATTGGAAAGTGTTGACAATTTAGGTAATTAACTATCATAACTAAATAAGGCATAACAAATAAAATTGGGAAGACTACTTAAAAACTGTTTCTCACCCCGATTTTGTTTCCAGTACTTTTATCAACATATCTCTCCATATACATCTACATCGTATTCATGCAATATGCATGAAATTACCATCCGTATGTACGAATAACATTATTCTGAACTTATTTTTTTAAATATCTAATAAAATAGAGAGTAGTTACAGAGATTTACTGCAAACTAAGCCAAAGAATCCTGACTTCAAAATATCTGAACCAAAACAGTCAAGTCGGAATATGAAAATAAATTTTCTAACGGCACTGAATCCCTTTCACTCTTCTTTTTTTTTATTACGAAACACAAATATTAGATTAGTTCCACGATGTCCCCACCTTTGTAAAAAATATCCTCATATATATATTATATATACAAGATATATAATATCATGAATGTCCTTCCACAACCCTGCAGGACGTGATCAGGACTAGACTTTTCTGTTACCCTCACGGTTGTGACAGTCAAGATAAATCTCATTTCCTGCCACTATTTCATTGCTTTTGTAAGACCAGTTCTATAAATCTTTATAATGCTCTGTTTTCTCTACATAAATTGACGTTGGCTGTTTTCCTAAATTTTTGTCCTCTATATCAATGAGATTGTGGTGTCCTATTCTAAACTTTATTTTCGGATTTTGAACAAGTAATCTGTTTCATCAAAGGTAAAGTGACTTTCCCTCAGGAAAATTTAAGTTAAACCCAGTCCAGTCCAAGCAAATCCGTCCGCCATTTCGTTATCCGGTATCCCCACATGAGAAGGAATCCACAACAAATGAACCAGGAAATGTATTGAAAGCCTCAAGAGCTCTCTTATTATCGCAATGGATGTAAGATTCTTTACTAAATTTAAGTTTCTAAGTGCTCTAATAAACTGAGACTACAGTCGTAAACCATATTTCCTCTTCGTAGCAATCATTGGTTTTAAGTAAAATCTTCCTTCGGGATGGATTTCAGACTGTTGGCAGTTAGCCCGTTGTGTTGCTCCCGTGAGACCTAAATTCTACCTACCAACCTCAAACTTGCATACATACAGATTCAAAATAAAAAATTACGTAAATCACCAGAATGATGTAGAATTTCCGCAAAATATTAAACTGAACAATAGACACCTCAGAAATGCCTGCTTAGTAGCTTAATAGACTCATACAGCCGCTTAAAGAAGTTTTTTTTTATTTCAGCGTTTAAAGAGAAAAACGTGTGGAAAGTATGTCAATCTCAAACATAGTTTAATTACTATTTTATGACATAATTTCGGATGGAAAATTTTGCTCCACAAACCTAAAACAAAAACACTGCTCTTTTGAAAGTTCACCAAGTATAAGAATGATAATACACAAAATAATAGCTATAATACTACCTTATAAGAAAATTAAAAGGCTATTTTACTGTTTTAGAATATTTGGATAAGTGGCCGGAGAAAAATAATGAGTTTTCGGGCAACGTTAAAACAGGAGGTCCTGAGACTAGATTATTTCAGGGTTGGAAAGAAAAATAAAACATTTTAAGTTTCTGTATAAATAATCAGGCACTGTGGGTGGTTAGGAACTTAATACACCGTTTGAAAGTTTTACCCTTGAGACTGAAGAAAAGAAATTATTTACAAAAGAATTACGTGGAAGGACAAACTTTTGTTGAAAGTCAAAACAGTTTTGGAGCTTTTAAACGGCGACTCTTAGATTGATAGAACTCCCATAAATTTGTTATGGATATGTTTAACGTATAAGCAGCATATATGCTCTTTTCTTTCAGAGATTTTATGCTCCGTATTATAGCAAGATATTGTGAAGTATAAAAAGCCTGTGCGTATCGAAAGATGTTTCGGCACTCAAAAAGTTACCTGGTGGTAATAATATTTCTTGTTGTATACCTCATAAAATAAATACTTCCGTATTACAAGAAGAATGTTATAGTCCTAAGAAGAGACAGGTATTTTATTGGAACATTTCAAAGTGAAGATTTATTTGATGGTGATGATATAAAACAATTTGTCTATTATTTGTACAATAAACACATCTTTTTTGTAGGTTTCAGAGTAAATTAATTCAAAAATAATATTATTTGATTTGGGGGATGAATACGTAAAAGAACATTACAGCATTTTTGCTTTGATAGAGAGAGAGAATTAGGTTAAAAAAATATTTCCATAAAAAATTTATTTTAATTATTTTTATATTTAGTAAACACGACTCAATTGAAATGACGTAGGTCAACATGTGGAAGAATGCACAGTAAAATGAAGAATAAGCAGTTTAGTCTTATAAAGGTTAGGTTTGTCGCTCTACTGTCATTCTACTAGTCTTTTCAATCATCATATATAAAGCAGCAAATCTGTATGAAGAAGCAATCGTATTCTGTCGAATTTCTTTGTCAACGTAACTATTTTCAGTTCGCTACACCGTTCCCATAGAACCATAGAAGTAAAATTTAATACAGAACATTACGCAAGAAGAAACCAAATTTTAATGAAACTCGGATCATCACAAAACGTCAGACATCACTAGTTGAGAAATCGGAAGAGGAAAGAACACTGCTGAGGAAGCAGAGGCTTGGTTTGTCTGAAGCAGCAAAAACTCCAGGACGAAGCCATGTCGAGAAGCTAGTAACACAGAAAATAAAGTAAAACATAGCCAACTGCCACGTTGAAAAGAATATACTATTGCTCAATGGATTACATAAATAGTTAAAAAATGTACCAAATTAATCAATTAAAAGAGAAATAAGCACTTTCGTTTTAAAAGTAATTATTTCGACACTGTTTTAACTAATTCCATAAATCAACCATCCTCTAGGCATATTAACAGAAAGCTACGAATAGCAGAGTTAACAAACTTCGAAACAAATCATATGAACGAAGTTTTCGAAATCGAATATCAGGATTTTCTAAACCGAGAATATTTCTCAATAGGATCTAGATAAAATATAAAAGTTTACAACTTGCTATCTTTTCCCTAAAAAGATGCAGTGAAAATTCTCCCAAAGCAGAAGTTTTAACAAATCAAGTAGTAAACAAAACTGAGCAGAGAGTATGCCCACTTCAACTAGGACATTTCGGTGAATATTTATTTTGTAAGTTTAAAGAAATGCTACGAACTGAATATCTCTCGACGTAAGGTTCCACAAGTGTGCAACTGCGTACTTTATGCGATAGCTCTCGTACAGAGAAAAGAAGATAAATTCAAATATTTATAGAGTTAGGCAGTGCTGGAATTCGTAGAAAAGTACCCTTTTAAGAAAATTGTTTCGCATCCCATCGCAGGTGCATGTTGCTAAGGTACAAGTTAAAGATTCCACGTAACATGAGACGTTTATTTCTTAAGTTTGAGGTTGAATTTTTGAAAGGTAAAACAGAAGACACGTATGAGCCTTACAAAAACACCTTGAATCTAAGACGAATTGGAAGTCAAATATTAAACACGTAACTACGAATATGTAAAAATGTAATAAATTTATTCACATGAAGATACTAAGCCAATTAGTGAGTTATTTTCGAATTGCCAAACTACTGAGTTAAGTTTTTAAATCATCATGTTTTTATATTGTTTGTAATTATGGAATGTACAATAAAGCAAAAATGAAGCAGCGAATTCGATGCATGTTAGTTACTCTACTTAATTGAACTCATTAAAACTTCATTTTCCCATACCTTGTATTTATAATTAAAAAATTTCATATAAAAGTCATCAAACATAAAAATTGAGAAATGGATAATTAGTTGCTTATAAGTGAAAGCTTGTTTTAAATGAAATAAAATTCTAAAAATTAAAAATTGTAGGCAAAAATAGTGAATAGCGCACATAAATCTAATTAGATGTAGTCATTAATAAAGTACTAAAGTTTTTAAAACCATAATTTGATAAAAATAAAGTACTGTGTTAATGAAACTGTTTTAGATGGGCTCCAAATTTGTAGAATAAATATTTGAAGAAAAATTGTAAGGCATTATTTAAATGTTACCGTATCTTAAACATGAAAATAGACACTAAATATACATAAAAATAAACAAAGCTTATTTTATTGAAACATTTTTTTCCTTCTTCGAAATAAAGTATTTTGTGTTCGAATCTCCAGCATAAATGAGCTAAAAACATGTATTAAATGCACGATTCTTTACAGAAACACACTTGCCTTATCTTTTCAAAAGCTGAGATTTTTTTTTATTACTGAACAGCTTCATGGGAATTTTTACTGGACTCTTCTAGTAGTGGTACGCCATGTACAGGATTCTGAATAAAATTCAGAGAATAATTGCTGTGTGTATACGAATGTATTATTCTTTTTCTTTCCCAACGAAAATAAACTTAAAATGGGAAAGAAAATGAGGCTTTTATTCCAATAGTTGAAAATTTATCTTGAATATATAACTGAGAAACAGATTTCAAGAACGAAACTTCTCTTTTCTATCGATTGTGGTTGCATCTAACATAATTGCTAAGAAACAGGAGCTGCAAATGGAATGGAAATATATTCTCAAGCTATAATTGAGTTGCCTTTGCATCAGATAGTAGTTTTAAACGAATCAATTTAATTTTGAAGGAAATTAAATTGTGGAAGTTTTATCGGCATACAGTAATTTGTTTAAGTAAAATACGTTGAAAATAAGTCAAAGAAACATAAAACGTATCGTTTTATTTTAATAACTGCTTTTAGTTTCATTAAACTTTAAACAAAATGCTGCGCCATACATAAAATTTAAAATTGTTAATAAACAAATTCTTTACATTGGCATTGGTATTTTATTAAAAAAACTAAAGCAACTGATAATAATCGCCTGAATTTTTATGTTAAATTATTCGCGCTTGCATTGATACAATTCATTTAATTGAAGTCAAATTAAGCTTATAAGAAAAATGCTCTTTACTTAGATTAATAATAATGAGAAAACTTTTCTACATGTTTTTAACGATTATTGTAGCCCACAAGTACGATCAGAAATGTCTTACATTCAATCTGAATAATGGAATTTTGCCAGAATGATCAAAATAGTTAAATGATTAAAATTATCTACTCCAAAGACGATTGCGTAAAAATGTATTCTAACTTCCGCGAGATAATATTATGGTCTTACAAGGAAATAGGCGTAAACAAGTCTAAATATGCAAAGTTTTGTATTCTGTCTACCGATATAAAACATTAAACTACTTCATAAAACTTAACAGAATGTAAAATCCTAAGTAGTCAATAGGGTCGCAATAGTTCAGTGGTTTTGCCTAGTGTTCTCGCTATCTGTAAGTTGTAGGTAGCACAAGTTCAATTCCTATAACTTACCCTGAGTGTATTTCACTTTTCTGTTAGCAAAAACTTTCCTTATACCTGTATGTCCATTACTTGACGTTGTATGTCTTGTGTTTGACACAGCCTCCCCAAATATGGGCTTGCGCCATAAAACCCAATCCAACCAATCAAATTAGACAAAATAATGCCAGTAAATAAGAAGTGTGTACACATTTATCCATTTACCTCAAAACTATCTTTTTGCCTTTTCTTGCAAGGCTATGATATAGTACTGCATAGTTTAGTCATGAAATCGAAAAAATAAAATAAAAATTTAATAACTGCTAGAAATGTTAGAATTACATTTAAAGAATGTTGGGTGTTTTGTTATCTTCAATAACACTGATGTTTCTATTGTAGAAACACATAAATGAATTGGATTGGTTGTTGGGGTTTTATGGCCTAAGGTCCAAAAGTGGATAAGCTGCGCCAGAAAAACATAAAGATGAATCCTATACCTGATATTAAGGGCCATTTTATTATTTGAATTAATCAAATGAATCTTCCGACAATGAATCTGATTCTCCACCTTAAATGATCCAACTTTATTTGCCATTATATGAATGCAAACGTATAACTTCCGAATAGTTGGTGAGCCCAGTTGGCAATCGCGGATTAGCAACCAGAGTGTTGCGAGTTCGAAATTCGATGCAACCAAAGATCGTGTACATGGAGGCTGGTGCTCGTCAAATCTGTCATGGCCTCAAATGCCCTCATGTTGGCGTGTTGGAGTTTTGCATTACAGAAAAATTATTGGATATAGTATCATATACTATAATATTAAAGTTAAGTTCACATAGTGACTAAAGGCAAACTATAGTAAAAGAGGAATCATCAAAACATGCAAAAAATGTTGCTAAAATTTAAGTTCTGTAGATATATCAATACAGGATTCACCTCTTCAAGCAAAACAAAAATTAGGTCCTCTTTAAGGCCTTTCCAAAACTATTTTTCATAGTAGGTAGGTTCTTGAATTTGCTTCGCACTGGAGCAACACATCAGGTTATTGGTGACGTTCCGGGATCAATTCCAAAAGGAAAGATAAACAACAAATCGTAGTTTTGAACTACTGTCAGTTGACGTGGTCAACACCTGAGCTGGAAGCCCACTCTCCAAACTTCCACATCACGCCACCGTGATGACAAATGAGGCCACGACAGATTTGACATGCTACAATCCCCACGTACATGACGTTCTTCGGTTGGATCGAGTTTCGAACTAGGAGCACTTTGGATGCTAATCCTCGGCTCTACCAACTGAGCTACCTCGGCCACCGTGCTTTTAAGGCTACATTTTACATAAATCGGAATAGATTAACCCGCTAGTGCACAGATGCAGAAACTTTCAGGCGTTCTAGGTTTGGGTCTCACGAGTCAATCTTTAAAAATAAATTTTTAACTAACCTTTGAATATAACAATTGAGTTTGATCGCACTTACGTTGGACGAGTATCATTGAACTTGGTTTTATAAAAGATATGAAGCGTTCTTGTAAAAATTAGAGCCTTTTAAGTACACTTAAAAGTTAAAATTAAAAATCAGACCTCCGTAAGGGTTAAGTCCCGTGGGAACTGTGAAGTACTTGTGTGATAATTTTAAAAATAAACATGGCACGAAAGATAAAATACTAGAGCATAAAGAATAAAATGTTTTGTACATAGGGCGTTTGAAACCTAGAATAACCAAGCCTCTATTTCTTAATTTGCGTTACTAATAATTTTTGTAAAAACATGGTTGAAACTTAGTTACACTAACCGACCATTTCATTTTTTAATTCTTCCATATTAGAGGTTTTGAATTTTATAATATATTTTCGTATTTCCACTATCTTACGCAGGTCTTTACAAAGAAAAATCTACACTAACAAGAGAAATGAAAGTCAAAGAATGCATTGTAAAATCTGAGTAAGAGGACGTATAACATATTAGTGAAGATATTCTCAAAAGTTGCTAAATAAAAATTAAATTCTGACTACAATAAATTGAAAAACTCAACTCAATCTCGATTGTAAGAATTTTAATTTTTGATTAATCTTTTTTAATTTGATATTAACATTAGCCGTTTTAAGTATAAGTTTTGATTAGTACAGACGAATCAGAACTCCAGCAAGCATATCAGAAGTTTTTCTGTCAAGCTAAATGTAGGTGGCGGTATTGTTTTGTGGCTGTACGTATTCGGAATCCCCTAGACGTACTCTTGGCTTGTTTTTCAAATACTATTTCAGCACTTCACCAATAAAAAATTTCAAACAATGAATTCCGAATTAATGTATGATAGTTGATTGGCCAAAAGTAATTAAATTAAACGTCGAACGTCATCAAAAGGACGATAAGCAACATTTCACGGTAACCCCGATATGTATCATGCGAAAACATTCGAGAAGCGGATGTAAAATCTTCTCTTACTATTACTGGTTTGTTTATTCACACCATAAACGTGAAATATAAGCAGACTGAGCATTGCTATTAAGATGAGCTTCAAAAAGTGCGATAAACATATCAACTAGTAGTCACGAGACTGCTCTGTGGGAAATGCACTTGGTTGGCCGATTTGGCATCTTATCGCCTAGTAAGGCGATATAAATTCTTATGGCAGGACAGGTGTATTAATGCGCATTCCTATATAGTTGCGACAAAAGTGGTGAAATCGTTTGTCTGCTACTATGTCGTGTAGACCAATCAGATGATGAATCAATGGATGAGCGTCTTCTTCCGGCCAGTGGACCAATCAGATGATGAATGCTTGGTTCCATCCGGTAGACGAAAGTAGTTTAAGGGTCACGTTACTACTAGTTTTGGTCACATAATCCTGGGCACATAAAAAGGTTGCCATTGCTCACTCTACTTTTATATTTCCTCTATGGTTCACACTGAAAATTCCTCTCATAAGCATCATGAAATGGAAATGACTTGTTTCGTTTACAATGAATAACATTTGCAGACAGTGGGCCTGGAAATTGAATTATGTACTTATTTTTATGAAAGTAATATATATTTGCCCCTTTGTTTATAGAGTATAATTTGTATATTAGAGCAAATCATTTGAATAAAGCTATATGTATGTAACGCTACACTTGTTTTGATACGTAAATACAGAAAATGTGTTTCAATAAATTTAACGAGTTATCGAAACACGGGCACTCTGAAGAGCAAGCGCCATAAAGAAGAACGGATCAATTGAAATCGAAATGAAACGCCTGATTTTATTACTTTCCTCTTCAGGCTAGACCCGAGATATCCAATGTTTCTCTTGCATTACTTTTAACGAAACAATACTCCAATTACAAGATACAGAGTCATACCATCGTTATTTTGTCCGCACGAATTCCACCTCTTCAAACAAGAACCGAATTTGATTTTTAATCAGCAATCTACATGAACAGTTTCAATTAAACATTACGGAATTTTCGTTCTCTTGTGTTTGAACACGTCACAAACACACGTCGCGAATGGCTTCGGGGTAGCTGGTATTTATAATTAACTTTTCTATTCAGATGGAAGTCATGTTTCACATGTGTTTCACCATCAAGACAGATATGCGAGGAGAGAAATTATTTTATTCTTGCGTCTTCATTATTTCCCAAAATGATGTCGCTCTAATTGCATACTCGTTGCACCTCGATACAACTCTAGTAATTCACCTGCGAGCTTAGGACTCAAGGAGCTTTAACTTTAAATAGAAGCACTGATACTTAACTCATAATCAAAGGCAACCGGTATTAATTTCAATTCAAACATGAACGGAACCACCATTGCATTATCCTTGCAATTTTGATTAAAAACTTTATGTTAACGTTATCAGTAAAATACCAAAAATATATTTTACCAAATGATATTTATTTAAAAGAAAAATTTCTTATTTATATTTGATCAGACGGTAATTATTTAGTTAAAAGTATAAATTTGGTTTATTTTGGAAGTGATTTTTTATTAATGTTTTTATTTATTGTATTTATTTTTTTCAGATTATTTTGCTATGTGGCAATGTAAACAGATTAAAGCAATGAATATATGCTCCACCAATATGTAGTACGGAAATAATACAGGAACTTCTTAATGGAATATTAATAATGTCTAAATAAAAATTATTTTTTGACATACTTGCCTATCTTATTTCCAAAGAAATATATTCATACATGAACCTACATACCTTCATATCTCATAGGACTTGATATATACAGTGGCTCCAAAATTTGAGTATATACAATGAAGATATTTTTTAAAAAGGGCACAATTCGTTAGCAAATTATAATTTTAACTTAATTTTTATATGGGTGATAAAGTGCACATTCAGAAACATATTAGGCTAAAAAACAATTAATATCCACTAAAATATTTTAAGGTAGGTTTTAAATGTGCCAAATTTACAAACTTCTAGGTCATAAGATTGAGTATACACCCAGCCTATATCGTACAGAAACACAATAAACGCGCAAAATAAAAGTTTTGTTGCATATATTTTTTCATGTAAAAAGTTTCTAAACTTAAGGGCAATGAATTAAAAAGAATTCGTGTTCTTTATCTGATTACATTTGACCCCCCTCCCGTTTATCATAGAATCATTTTTAAGTTATGTGCTCTGAATAACGTGATTTTTAACCACTTTTCTTCTAGAACCACAAATGTTCTAACCCATTTAGGATCTGATTCTGTCCGGGTGTATAGTAGCTGTTTATGGTAGTGCAAGCTATTTTTGATCTATACCTATTTTCTCTCTAAGACGATATCAATAGACACTAAAATTTGACTCTGAATCCAAATTTTGATATTTTCTTTGACTTGTTCTTCAATAGAGTCAAATATTTAACTTTTACATGATTTCATAAATTGAAACTAAATTTCCAACCTTTCCAGCCAGCATACAATCCCATACAAGAACCAAAACGCATTCATGCTTGAGAGTGGATATGTTGTGCCGAGGAAGCGATTCACTTTTATTGTTCTGATACGCTTATTATAGGCCATCACGTTGAGAAGCATTGAATTTACTTTCTTATCTAAAAACTGTATTATTTTTTTAAGGGTGATGACTGATGGTACGTTTATCAGAACCCTTAAAGTGAACATCAGCACACTATACCCACTCCTAATTTAGGTACGTAGTTGAATTAACGTAACGTTGCACTGGAGCAACAAACTGGGCTATTGGCAACGGTCAGGGGTCACTCATGAAGAAAAAGATCCGAGAACAACCCCTCGTAATTTTGAACCACGGTCAGATGACGAGATCAACATCTGTGAGCTGGCACCTCACTATCCAAACTTCCACACCACGCCAATGTAAAGATTTGAGGCCACGATAGATTTAATGTGCACCAGTCCCCACGTACATGACAGTCTTTGGTTGGAGCGAGTTTCGAACTCTCAACCCTCTAGTCCAAATCCGCTACTCTTCCAACCCTGCTAACGCGGCATCTCCTAACCTTGGAAATGTTTCGGTGCTTGTATGGGTTTGTATGTTGACTGGAGTGGTTAGAAAAAAATTAGTTTTTAGTGAGGAAATCATAGAAAAGTGAAATATTTAACTCCATCAAGGAACAATTAAGAAATTAGTTGTTTAGTTTAGCAGTTCAAAATTGGGATTTTTAGTCAATTTTCGTATCTATAAATAACGTCTCCACTGAGATAGATGAGCTACAAAGCAAAAATTGTTAAATTAAAGAGTTTCGTTACCACCTCAAACATAAATTATACACCCCATCAATCTCAGGACTTCAATGGGCTAGAAAATTTCCGTCCTGTAGGAAAAAGTGACTAAATATCACGATATTCAGAACACAGAATGTAAGAACGATTCTATGAGGAAAATGGGGAAGAATATTCTGAAAAACAGCATAAATTCTTTCAAATTCAGTGTCCCTAAGATTAGAAGAGCTAATTTTCATTTAAAGTATATGCAACAATAATTTGTTTTGCATTGTGTCTGTTCAAAATAAGGTGGGTGTACTTAACTTTGTGA
The DNA here is from genome assembly GCA_933210815.1 of Meta bourneti. Lineage (NCBI taxonomy): Eukaryota > Metazoa > Arthropoda > Arachnida > Araneae > Tetragnathidae > Meta > Meta bourneti. The sequence goes on along the minus strand of OW119929.1, from coordinate 70,036,268 downwards.
CAAAATTTGGTAAATTTTACTTTTTAAACCCATTTCTAAAAATATTATAGCGTATATGGTATTGTTTTCGCCCAATATGTTTCTCAATGTGCACTTAATCACCCAAATAAAAATTAGTTCAAATTGTTATTTACTAAAGAGTTATGGTCTTTAAAGAAACCTGTTCATTGTATATACTCAATTTTGGGAGCCACTGTATATATGTGTCTATATCAGGAATCGAAATTATGAATCAAAATTCTTCATTCGCTATTACCAATGAAAACAGCTGACTGATTGGTTTAATGGTCAGGATGTGTGCGTCTAAATTGAAAAGTTCGTTCAAATCTGGGGTAAGGCATGGATATGTTTGTCCGTCTGGAGTGAATGTATGGGGCCTCTCTATAGTCGGATTGTGCCTAGAATGTGTGATATGTGAGGTGTAATGTTAACCCATCCCTATGGTTCACAAGGGTAATGCGAAGTGGTTACCAAATCTGTACTTGCAGTGCCATGATGAGAAATGTTTAATTGGCCGGACATTAGAAAAAAGCATTCCTAAAATTGCCTCGATTGATTTTGCTGCTTTATTATTCTTATATACTGGACGCTAAGTTCCAAGCAAAATATCTATAGAGCACTAAAAAGGTTAGAATTGAAATATTAAAAAATAGCGTCAGTTTAGAGAAGAAACTCAGTAACTGTTAAAAAAAAGTCAAACGAATTTTTACAAGTAGAGCCGTTTAAAGAATATTAGCTTGTAGGTCTAAGAAAAAGTAAAACTCAAGCATTTTCAATGTTGTGTTTTTTCAAACAGATTATAACACCAATGTATTTCTCTTCATCAGTTCAAAAACGCACTTTTGAAAAATGACCCGTAATAAGTTTCTGCTAAATCTGACAATAAATTTTTAAACCATCATGATGGTTCTCGGTTTTTTGATAAGCAGTCTTCCTTATGGTGAGGTTAATATTAGCTAGTATAGTATTATTCCTGAGTTCTTTGTTGTATGTTTCAAACATTAATGTTAGATTGAAATCAAACCAGCTAATTTTAACTTATAAAACTACTTTTTACCCTACAAGAGATTTTCTACTCCTTTTCCATTAATTCTTACCAGCTCATTAAAATTATTGAGTTTAGCGAAAGAAATGGACTATTTAGAATTTCCTGCCTCTGTGATGAAACCTATTTATTTGCTTACATGCACGCATGATTATTATGATTGCATTAATTCCTTCAAAAAATGTTGAATTACAAACCTTTTTCTTTCAGGTATTTATTCAAGAAAAATTAATGAAAAACTTAAGCTTGTGTTCGCGGTAAATTTATAGAGCAGGTGATGCAGATCTTGCCAAACATCGGTTTGATTAATATTTCAGTTAAATCTCAAAATAACAAAAATATCTAAATGAGAAATTTAATATTTTTTGATTCCAAAGTGAAATTTAATCAAAGAATAAAATCTATAACAATATCTGAGATAAATAAAAATATATCTGGTTCTAAGGATCATCCAACTAATCTTTCCAAACAGATTTAGAAATCCAAAATTGGTTTTGTCTACCAGTAGTGAAATCTGGACATTCTGGTTATACTGTGGAATCCTGGATCACTTTATTATCTTTCTGAATAATTTAGAAGAAAAAACGATATTTTAACGTCTTTTACCATTCGAAAACAAAAGCAAATACTAAAATGAGGATTTGAAAATATCTCAGTTGCGTGTATGAACGTTCTTCAGTAAGAGGTTTTTGTAAAGCTGAATGTAGATGCCGTTCATGTTTTTGCGATAGATCGGGTTTTCTGTACGCCTTTGTATAAGGGATAACAGCCTAATAAAACCCCCATCTCATGAGTTATTTGTTTATTCTGAAAACTTCCCTCATATTTACAATATTAGGGGTACATTAATCCCTCGTATTTACAATATTAGGGGTACATTAAAATATAATTTATCACCATTTTGGCGACGTTTGGCCTTTCATGTAATTGACGTTCATCTATTAACTATCATGTATCAATTCAGAATTCATTCTTCAGAATTTTCATCACATTTTTTTCTTATACTTATCACTAATTTTTTCATTCCGTTTGAATCACTTTTCCAAATATTTATGTATTTTTCAAGTATAAAACCATTTAGATACAATTATCAATATTTTTTATCTCGTCAATAAAGAAATTAATACACGAGTCTTAAACGTTTCCAATAATTATTTCAACAACGAATTGCCATTTATTCAATTTTTTAAATGTATGTTAGTTCGTGCACAATCCCTTCATAAAATTAATCTACTTTAATACTAAAGAACTAGAAGTTGAATACGGAAAAATACAAAAACTAAGAATTAATGATAAATTATATTGACTACGTGCTGAAGTTGGTTTCGAAAAGCAAGTCACGTGATGTCACGTCCAGAATACTTACATGAAGCACGTTCCACCTCAATAACACTACCACAACCTACATTTAGTTTTAAGGGCAAAGTCTCATATACAATTGATTGAAAAAATTTTCAGCCTCTTCACGTTCCTAAGTCAGTGTATTTTAAAAGGATATAGTTAAAATTATGATTTACAATTTTACAACGAAAAATTGTTTTTCTTTAATCTCTTCTCCACAATAATTGAATATTTAAATTAAAAGTTTTGCTAAGAATATTCAAAATGTAGCGTAATCATTAAAATAGGGCACACAAAAGCATTAGGTTACCTTGTGTAAAAAGTACAAAAGTTAATCAAAATCAATGTCTATAAGATTTTTTCGTCTATGTTTCTCAACGGAGTTTAGTATTTTATGACAAAAATGTGTAATTTCTTCAGGTTTCATCGTAAGGATAATGATAAGATATAAATATTTTGACTGAGGCCAAATTTTGAGTAGTTCTGATCTTTTATATACCAACCAGACCTTTGTATGCAAAATACTACTTTTTGGATAACTGTAATACTTGACAAAAACTTATGCTTTAATTCAAATTTGTCGTTGAAAATTTTCAGATTTCTTTTAAAAAGATCTATATATGCATAATAAGAGAGAGCATTAGACTAAAGTTTGTTTCACTCACTCTCACTTAAGGATAAATATTAAGTACCAGCCACAAATATATTTATAGAAATCTAGTTATATCATACCATATTACTATATATACATCTTTTGAAATTTAGTCTAGCCAAAATATAAGTTTTATAATATTTAAATATATTGGTTATTTCTGGTTTGACCCTCTTGGTAATTTTTATTCCGTTTTTAAAACGTCCAAAACCATATTTAAATGATGTAGAAACCCATTTTCTCAATAAATTTATTAAAAGTTTCATTCTATGAATTCTGTTTAGTGAATCAGTAGTATAAAAGAGAGTTTAAAAGAATCTGAAGTATCACTACGATGCGCAATAAAGGTATCATTTGTATTTGTTGTATGGAATGACTGGATCAAGAATCACGTGATTCTATTAGCAAATCTTATGTGCAGATGGAAAATACACAAACCAGATTTAAAACAAACAAATGGACACAAGTGGTTTAGAAATCGTATTTTTAAAATACATGTAAGTTGTGCTGTTAAGTAATATATTCATGACAAATGAATGTACGTAAATCAACGAGCAAAAGAATCCTTAGGGGAAAGTTTTGAAAGTTAAAGCAATAAAAAGAGAAGGCAAAAAGAGATAATCTTGTAAATACATCAAAAATAATTTGGGAAGGGGAGGGTAGCCCAGTTGGTAGAGTCGTGGACTGGCAAGAAGTAGGTTCTGAGTTCAAAACTCGATCCAACCAAAGACCATCGTGTACGTGGGGGTTGGTACACGTTAAATATATTGTGGCCTCAAATGTTCTCACGCCAACAGAGTGGAAGTTTGGAGAGTGGGGTTCCAGATCAAATGTTGACCTTGTCATCTGACCCTGGTTCAAAATTACGAGGTGTGTCCTCGAAACTTTCTATTCGGAATTGACCCCGGACCATCGCCAATAGCCCATTGTATTATTCCAGTGCGATGTAAATTTAACAACCTACCTATTCGAAATAGTTGAATTTCCTGATGTTTTTAATGGGGTCGTAGTAGCCCAGTTGGTAGAGTCGCGGATTTGGAATAAGAAGGTTCTAAGCTCGAAACTCGATCCAACCAAAGACCGAGATATATGTGGGGACTGGTGTATATAAAATCTATCCTGGCTTTAAATGTCCTCACGTCGGCGTGGTGTAGAAGTTTGGAGAGTTGGGTGCTTGCTCAGGTGTTGACCGCGTTATCTGACCGTGGTTCGAAACTACGAGGTCCCTTTATTAGCCCGCTGTGTTGCTCCAGTGTGACATTAATTATACTACCAACTACCTACTTGATGTTTTAATAAATTTGATTTAGCTGATCGGAAAATTTGAAATGGTTATTGAAACGATATCTGCAGTTCCTTTTCTTTAGGTGGCAGTGTTGAAACCCCCTAGTTTAAATAAATTTTGTGATCTAATAATCAGCGGCTAACTGGATTTATGAAAAATTTATAGTAGCGGCTGTCCAGTACATTCCTTGTTCAACTCGTGTTTCACTTTTCTACCACTAAGGGCTGTATGTCGACCGCATTTTATTCCTGTCAATCAGAGAGAAGTTGAACGTGAAAACATTGTTTTCGTATAACTGCTTCGGAATTGATCTAGTACCGTTTTATGCTTCGCCCATTGTGCTGCTTCAGTGCGACGTTGTTTCAACTACATATAAATGCGTTGTACAATTATTTTTGCAATCTCTAAATCTGTAAGATAATATTTTATTATTTTGAATCAAGCGACTATAAATTTAAAAAATAGACTAGTTTCTTATAAAACAAACTGTTGCAAAACAAATGACTTTTAAGAAAAGATGGCTGAAGTATACACGTTTTAAAAGCCCATTTACGTGTCAACCAGAATGTAATTTTCAAAATAAAATTTAATCTTTTACATCTACTAGTTTGCTTTCAAAGCAGGTCTGAAGACAACGCCCCAAGCAACCATTTTAATTACTTTATCAGGTAACATAGCTGCCACAGACATAATGGAAATCTAAACAAACACTTCTGGAAGTTGTTAGTCAATCCAGTTAACAGTGGAATAATGTGTATAGTTTTAATGCATAAAAATTTTATATTGCATTTTTTTTAAACTTCATCTATAATTTGTGTGTATGCATATTAATAGCAAATAGGTTGTTTATGAATATTCGATAACTTCCAATTATTATTCAGTTTATGATATTTAAAATTATGTGTAAAGTTAAGCATAAATGTATGTTACATAATGTATAAGCTACTTCAAATAGATTATTCGTTTTTAATTAGGAAGCATTACTATGAGATGCACCATGACAGGATATGATAGGGACTTTGTGCCCTATCGATGTAGCTTGAGGGACGAAACTTTTCACAGGAACAAAAGATCTGAGTGGGTCGATTATTTACTTTGGATCCATGTTCAGCCATATTTTTCTTCCAGATAAGTAAATTGTTTGTTTCAGAGAAAAGAAAAGACTCTTGGCTTGAGGGATACTTGTGAAAGGTGTTCATTACCCAAAGTTTATTGGAAAAAGTCCAGCTACAAATATTTTGATAACAAAAAAGAAAGTTAACTTTTAGCTAGACATGTACATGCGTTGTGAAGAGCCAAAAGTTAATTTTTGTTATATTTATTGCAAAATTATATTAGCTTTATTAAAATTCTCAATAACATTAAGGAAAATCAATTGATTAATAACTTATGTTTAATAAAACTAAACAGTGATCATTCAAGCATTTAGTCCAACAAGTCTTGGTAGAGTAATGGATTACAAATGGGAGAGTTGCGAGTTCGAAATTAGGTTCAACCAAAAACCGTCGTGTACACTGGGGCTAGTACAAGTTAAATCTGTTGTAGTTTCAAATATACTCACTCTGGCATGGTGTGGAAGTTTGGAGAGTGGGGTGCCAGCTCAGGTGTTGGTCTCGTCATCAGACAGTGTTTCAAAATTACTTAGTGTTGCTCTCGGTTCTTTCCCTTGGCGACAGCCCGTTATGTTGCTCCAATGCGACCTTAATTAATTATTACCAACAACAGTCCACATTACGTATCACTTATTGCAAAGTAGGAATGTCATAGAGGTGGATTTGTGTTGTGAGGGGGCAAAGGTGAATTGATGACAAGTTCTTAGGAGAATTGTACTCACCGACGTTTGGTTCTCTAGCGTTTGGACGTTGGGTTGATTTCGGCTCTTTTGTTCCAATGACGATGCTACGGGTCTCAGAAGGTGCTGTTTTAACTTTTTGGTTAATCCATGAGCACATGAATCACAGGTCATACATTCCCGGAAATCATAAGAACTGTTCCCGGTTCCATCTGAAATTCCAATTATCTCCTCTTTCCTGCTACACCCTCCCAAACACCCTCCCAAACACCAAACAAACCAGCTTCATAAATGCTCTGATCAATGCCAGTGAGTTCACTCATCTCATAGTCATTTATTGTGGTTGTTTGACCCCTCCTAATTTCATAAATGCGGTAACTTAAGTCCTCCTATTTTGTATTGAATCACTTGACTTCATGGCGTGTCCCATTGATCTTCTAAAGAAATAGATGGAATATGTGGACTGAGTTGTAGCAAGATCTCAGAGGGGTAAGTCACATGGACTTGGGCCGATTGGCTATTGAAGCGCAGACTAGAGTTTTTAATCACCCTGGCTAATCACTTAAACCAACCAATAATTTGTCCCACATTAGAGGTTCATGCATTTTCCCATAACCAAGTGACAGATCTTCAATCCGAGCGGCCGGAAGAAATAACATGAAGCTGTGCTCACGGTCTATTTCATTAGAAGGATGATAAGTCCTGTTTTTTATTAGATCACATAACGGCCATGGTGACAGTAAATTTTTTTATTTATGCTGAAAATTTAAGTTATTTTGAAAAATCAACGTCTAAACAGCATGTTATCAGTTTATTAAATTTAAAAAAAGTCAACAATAACTTTAAATAATAAAATTGTTTATCTATGATAGTAAATTTCAGTTTAATTATAACACATTTCAAAGGATTTATTATTAAGGAAAGCTAATCTTTTGTTTTTCATATATATTTGGATTGAAAAACAATATACATTTTTGAAAAACAGGGTTTTAAGAGAATGTTTATGTAATAATTTGATAGATCGAATAAATTTTTAAAAATTGAGTAAAGTAATTTTTAAAAATGTGAGTATGTGAAAAAATAAAATTTTATAAAATTTTCCAAATGGTCTCGCTAGCATGTCTTTTTATTATTACTATGTAAGTAACTGTTTTCAAAGATAATTTTTAATAGACATGATAAACTGAATAAGAATTGTTCAGTTGAAAACTTTATTGAAACTACGCTGTATTATAGTACCAAAAAACCTCTGTTATACATTATTAAATAGAATAAATACTGTAGGCTAAGTGAAACACACTAAATAAAAGAAACTTAATTATAAGAAAACGAAGGGAAATATCAATTTTCAAGCAATGCAAAAATTGTAATTTCAACAATTATTATTCGCCAACAATTATTTCAATTATTATTTGCCAACAATTATTTCAACAATTATTTATTGCACTGTATTGCCAATTATTTATTGCACTGTATTTACTCAATTAATCTTTTATTTAGGGAAGTGTACTTTCATTATAATTATGTACTGATATGTAATGTTGATTATGTAATTCTATGTCAACTTATAAATAAAGTTATAATAAATAGTACACATTTATTAATTTATGTGTTTCTCAAGTGTGTTTTCTAAGTGTGTTTCTCAAGAAGAAAATCTAACCTTTATGAAAAGAAGAATGACTTAGCGACTTTTTTTACACCAGTCTAAAGATCACATCGTGGCTTAGATAAACAAGTAAACTCACATTTGAAAAAGGTGGCTGTGTTTCACCGGTAAGCCAACGATATTTAAGTTAAAAATTACAATTTCTGTTAACGATTCTAATCTTGTTTTTATTTTGGAATCCCAAATACTTTATGGAAACTAGTAAAATTAGGATAAGGTAATGCATATTTGCTAATTTCTTTATGTGTTTCTCAAGTGTGGTTTTGAAGTGCACTTCTCAAGAGGAAAACTAACCTTTATTTAAAAGAAAAATGACTTAGAGACATCATCAGTATAAAAATAACCACAAATATTTAGAAAACTAAACAACTCATACCTTGAAAAATTTGACTTCGTTTATAAGCCGACGACATTTAAATAAAAATTTCAATTTCCGTTAACGACCTCATTCTTGCGTTTATTTTGGTTATATTTATTATTAAAGCCAAGTACTCTATAAAAGCTTTTAAAATTATAATAAATAATACACATTTTATATTTCATTATGTGTTTCTCAATTATGTTTTCTAACTGTGTTTTTCAAGAAAACTAACCTTCACGCAAAGAAAAATGACTTTGTCGTCTTCACCAGTCCATAGATCACACTCTGGTTCACAAAAACTAAAAAACTCATATTCAAAATTTTTGACTTAGTGTGTATCACTTTCAAGCCGACGGTATTCAAATTAAAAATTGCGATTTACGTTAATGACACCAATTTTGCGTTGATTCTGCAATGACAAATCCTTTATGAAAACTATCGACTTTTCCATGGAAGTTAATATCGATAACATCCAACCTTCAATAATTCCAAATGGCCGACAAAAGAGAACGCTTAACGAAATGGATTCCGTAGAAACGTTTATCAATTGCTCATTCACGAGAACCCTTAAAAGATAGAACCATTCAAAGACGCGGAGGAAGTCTTTTCCTCCCTCCCTGAAGAATCTATAGCCAGCTTTCTATTGTATTCCTACTTGTATTTTCCTATTTTTCCAGTCTTGTGGGCCTTAGACTGTCTTGGCCAACCAATATGGATCAATGAGATAAAAAATGGCATTTTGTGTCGCTTCTATGAACACGAGAATAAAAGGTCGCGTTTTTTTAGATACGCCGACAGGAAGCGTAAGTTTCTTTGAATGGGAGAGAACCGGAGTGACACTCGAAGCAAATACTTCACCTTACGTTGACTGTATTCTACGGGAAATGTGGATAGCAGTGGATCTGAGTTAGCTTTTGCGATATTTTAGATCTCACTGGTTTGAATTTTACTTGAGAAAAAAATAAATTTCTTAAGGGTAAGGGGGAGCATGCGATATTTACTTTTTATTAGTTGTTTATTGATGTGTCCCAATTTTCAAGACCAGGTTTAAACCTTTCTACGCATCGTCACTCCGGGCTCAGTATAAAATTAATGAAAATCTAATAAGGAAAAACATATTGTCCCTTGCCCAGAACTGGTGACAGTTTGGAACAGGTTTTTACACCAGAAATTGGCCATTACATGTCAGTTTTTGACACGAACATAAACCACCAGTAGGGTTAAACGACGGCTTCTAACCCTATGTGGGAGGCACATGCATATAAACGTTCGGTATTCCGCAGTTTTCTCTGCATGACATGACCAGTCTGGAGCTTCTTCTCTTAACAAATGGATGTGGTTATTTAGTCTTTAAACGAAAGATAATATTTTAGATCTCACTTGTTTGAATTTTATTTGAGAAAGAAATCGTATCTTGGGAGCCTTGAGGCCCAGTATCGAGTATCAGTTAAGGCCCAATCTGGGACCAGTATTAAATTAAACGACGGGTCTCTTATTTATAATGGGTGCACATGCATATAAATTCTTATAAATTCACTACAGTTCTTAAATTGAAATCGCGATGCAATGAAACATTAGTTTTGTCTTTTGTCTTCACTGAGAAAAAAAGTTGTTTCTTAAAAGTATATTTTGTTATTTTTACAAATTTTATCATTTCATAACCGATAAGAGTGGTTGAGATAATACTAAAAATGTTCAACTATCTTCAACATTTGTCATTTACAAATACATAGAAAAAGATGGATTCGGTGTTTCAATAAATATTGGAACTCAGAAACGTACCTCACTTGTTTGAATTTTATTTGAGACTAAAAACCGTTTCTTAAGGGTAATGATAAAGGAGCATGTGATATTTAATATTTATTAGTCGTTTGTTGGATGTGTAGCAATTTTAAAGACCGGGAGTTCATCCCTTCTACATTGGCACACCGAGCCCAGTGCTAAATTAAATGACGGGCCTTTAACCCTATGCACACACAAAAAAAAATGTTCGGTATTCAGCAGTTTTCCCTGCATAATTTAATGAGTTTCAAACTTCTTGATCAGAAGACTGTTTCATAGGACTATTTTAACCAATAGATATGGTTATTTAGTATTTAAATTAAAGATAATATTTTAGATATCGCTTGTTTGATTTTATTTGAGAAAAAAATTATCTTAAGGTCAATGAAAATGAGATGTACAATGTTTCCTTTTTATAAGTTATTAGTTAACGTGTTACAATCTTTAACGATTGGGGATCAACTACTTCACAACCCTACTCTGGACCCAGTGCTGAATTAAGCAAAGAGCACCTTAATCCTATGAGAGCATATGCATTCCGCAACCTCCAGTCTTTCCTGCATGGCTTCTAACTACTTTTGAGCTTCTTAAACAATAGAAATTTTCTTAAGGGTTCTTTCAACTAATAGATGTGATTATATAGTCTTTAAATGTGTGTGATGTAGGATACTATTTCAGATATTACTTGTTTGAATTTTATTTGAGAAAAAGATCGCATCTTAATGTTCATGTAAAAAAAGCAATACTATTCCGAATCCATTGATTTGCTTTGGATATTTGTTTCAATTCTAAACATAGTATAAACCATTTGTGTGGCAAGCTAAAAAAAGGAATCTGTAACAATTTTCCATGCTCTATATTGAATCAACAGTTGAAAAATAATTTTTTTATTACTACATTTGTGAATTTCCTTCCCTTCTTCAATATTTTCAATATAAAAGCCTTGATACAAAAAATTCTTTTAAATTCACTACAGTTCTTAAATTGAAATCGCGATGCAATAAAATATTAGTTTTGTCTTTTGCCTTCATTGAGAAAAACGTTGTTTCTTAAAAATATATTTTGTTATTTTTACAAGCTTTGTCATTTCATAATTGATAATAGTGGTTCAGATAATGTTAAAATGTTCAACTGTCTTGAATATTTGTCATTTACAAACATATTAAAAGATGGATTTTGTGTTTTAATAAATATTGGAACTCAGAAACGTAAAAAGACCGACTAAGCATCACTTTGTTAAAATGGTGTACAGTTGTTTTGATCACATTTTAAACATATTAAAGAATGCATTTCTGAAAATAAATTTAAGAAAGTGAAATGTTAAGAAGTTTTCTCGATAGTTTTTGTCTAACCTCTGAAAGTAAGCGAGTGAGATAAAACACTGCTCATTACTCATGAGCAGGTTTTATCTACTTAGCAGCTTCCTAGATTTTCCTTATTCAGTTCGATAGACTATTTCAAATCTAGAAACAAATTTTTATGATTTGGGATGTCCTGAATAAAACAAACTTTATAGCACCTAAAAATACCTAATTTGAGGTTTGCGATCTACTAAAACCTAAAGCGGCTTTAGTACGTTAGTACTACGGTTTAGTGCGCTGAAATGACTTAAGATGACTGTTGAAACCTACGGAAAACGTATTTTAAAACATTTCGACTTTAAATGCATTTTGAGAACATTTTCTACAAGATGGAAGTGGTGTTAATGTATCGCTACATTTTGAAGAGAAAAATGTGCAGTTTCGTGAATGCTCTTCATATTAAAAATACAAAACACACGCAAGTGTATATTAAGAATTGAATGTTTTAAAGCAAGAACCTTGAAAACCCTCTTTTGAGGAGACGAAATTTTTTTATCCTCTTAATATTTCATGTTTATTTATACAATGACTGCCGGAACAGCAAGACCGACGCCAATATCATGGCTATCACTATTACGAATGTTGACGTCATGACATGTGTAAGCCCCTATTAAATGGATAGTTTTCATACTTGTTTTGTTTATTAACCTACATTGTTTACCCATCACCCAATCGCAAAACAATAGAATGAATAATATGATACTAGAATAGGTTATGCGAAAACCGAATTTTGTTTGAAATATTCATAAAATGGTGTATGAAAGTACGTGTGTTAGGTTCAAATATTTTAGTTTGTTCCTGAATGAAATGGATCAAATTTTCTTAATTAAAAAAACTGAAAATTATACGCAAATGAATGAATTGTTTAAGGTAAAGATTTTGTTTTGAAGTGTTTCGTTACATCACCTGTTCGGGGACGGGGATTTCACATGATTGCGTCACCTGAATTACACGAGTTCTACAGAGAAATATAGGCTAAATTTGCAAAATTAAATTTTGGTCCCAGAAATTTAAAGGTTTGAAAAGGGAGCTATTACTCTTTTATCAATTCAAAGGAACAGCGCTGGAGAAACCTTGATGCAATGTTTAACAATATTCTGCGGAAAATTCTAAATCTGTCTTCTATAGCCTGTAATAGATATATTCTAGATGTTGAACCCACATTTTTACTTTATTGAAAACATCCCTACTAGTACTTGTCTTCATACCAATCCAAACGATCTTATCTAAAGATATGGACCTGATTTTTAAAATAACTTCTAATCATGAATAATTTTCTAAATTCTTTTATCTAATTAGTTAATTAACAAAACAAATTCGCATCTGCTTTGTCATTAGAACTCTCTAAAAAGCATATTTTTAAATTTCACATAGTACAACTTGAGTTTTTGCGTGCTAAATTCGGAGAGAAGCTTTGTACTATGATGATGTTTAGCACTGAAAAATTGTCTTTGATCGATTGTGGAGAGTGCCATCTGGCGCGTAATTGTCCGAAGTTATTTAGAATTGCAAGATAGCAAGTTCAAACAAATTTCATTGATTTCCAGTTTCCCATAACGCATAGGTGTTTTGTTTGTCGCTCTGTGGTCATTTATTGCTTCAAGACTAATAATGCGTAACGCATACTAGACAGAGAATTTAAATCTAAAGAAATAATTTATTCGAGGGAACTATTTCTGTTTCAAATAAAAATGTACTAAGTTAACTATTGCAGTGATAGATAGTTCTCTAAAATATCATTGTGAAACATTTCTATAAATTTATAGAAAATCTAAAATTAACATATTTTTATAAGTTTTTAAAACAGAGTTTTAAAACCTATAAAAAATATATCATAGGTTTAAAAACCAAATTTTAAAGTTTTAGCACCTAAAAACCGGGACCTATTCATGAGTTATGAATGGGTGACCAAATACAAAACTCATAGCTTTATATATCAATGAAATTCATGTCACATAAAAAGTATTAAATAAAAAAAATGCTTTAAAACATTAAACTATTAATTAAAAGTGAGACGTATCACTATTTTAAAAATAAATCACCTAAATCGTTTCTTTTAATTCATTCCTGCAGCATAAATAGCACTTCATGTAGACATTCTCTGAATTTTTATACTGTTGGTGTAGTGGTACGATGTTACGAAATTCAAGTTTGAATGGAATAGATGAGTTTTATAAGCTGCTACAATACAACGAGAAGGAATTTTACGTCCCCAATCCATGGATATAATTTTCATATTAAATTAATGAAATTTTTGGAACAAACTAAAATTCCTTGTATCTAACATACAATTTAAGTTTTTAGTATTTAATACAAATGACTCTTTTTTTCCTATAAACTCGTTATAAAATTTTAAGTAAATAGGATTATTTTTAATAATTTAGTTTAAATCTACCTTATGGTAAGTAATGCTTAAAAAGAGAATGCACGCGAATTGCAACGAAAACCGATTCAGCAGCTAAATCCATTTTTATTTGGATTTGTCATTAGCCAATAAGTAGAGTAGCTAAAAAGAAAAAATCAAAATTTTAGCGCTTATTATACAAGATTTACCTGAAAATAAATGATTGTACAACAAATCTATTCCAGAAAGCAATAAATAATTCATTCTAAACGTAAGCGTTGCTTATTTTTCTTTTTAAAATGCTGCCTCATTTGCATATGAAAATATTGGAACATTGGGTGGAAAACAGTTGTTTTTCTCTGTTTAAAAATAATGGAGTAGCAATAAGTTGAACAAATTTATATTTTAATGAGTATTTCTCTCTTTACTTCTCTTCTCGTCTTTAGAATATTCAATTAGTGAATTTCGATGTAAAAAGGACTTCTTTTCCTACTTTAATTGCAGGAAAAGTTACTCGTTATGAAATTATTATGGAATAGAACAAAACAATGAAATTTCCTCATTTATTAACAAAGAGAAGAGTCGTAGTTTGGCATTTTATGTTTAGAATAAAAAATCATTGCTGCGACTGAGTAGAATCATTTTTGTTTTATTTTTAATTTCATAACATAAAGTTGCTACATATAAATGAGATCAAGAATGAAATGATTCGAAGATGTGCATTGAGAACCATTTTTATTACAGCTGTTTAGCTATTAAAATATTGTTTATAAAATTATCTAGATGAAAAATATTTTAGCGTTGTCTAAGAAATACAAAAACATTTTTATATATTACAGTCTTTAAAACAAATCATTCATAACTGATAAAAGTTTATATAAATTTAATACATAAATATATATCTTGTTAATGCGAATTAATTTTTACTGTTATTACTATTATGCTGTACTTTTTCAAATCACGCTAAATAGTTACACTCTAGTGAACAGTTTACAGTCCTCCAACACTAAATTATTCTCTTCAAGTTATTACACTCTTGATATTTTAAAATGTAACGTCCAGAAAATTGTCAACTCGATACCTAAACTGTTATCACTCATTTTTATACGTGATCTTTTCGCAGTGAACACAATTTAGTTTTGATGTATTTTCGATAAGTTCAGTAAAATGAAATGTTATATTATAAAACTTGAAAAGCTGATAATTAAATTTTGTGGGTTAAAACAGTACAGAATAAAACACGTGTTTGATGTGACTACGTCTTTAAAATCGGAACAGTACTAGGGCAAGTATGATAGCGTTACAAAAAACCGTTACAACTGTTTTGTCTTATGATTTCAGAACTAGAAGAAACATCCAGAAGATGAATATAGCGTCGTGTAGACAAAAAATGTCCGTACCTGATACGAACAGCCTGAGTACACAGGTGCATTGAGCATGGCGAAAGGGTCCGCAATATCACGAAATCCTAAGGTGCTGGTCGATCTTTGGACTCCTGTAACTTTGAATTTTGTGGAGTGAGGATTGGGTAATGGTGTCATTTTAAAGCTACCAAACTACGCTACAATTAATATTGTACAACAACAATCTTTCAACAACAAAAAATATTAAACTGCACCTTAATTGTTTAAACTGTAAATTAATTGTTGAATATTCACAATAAACAATCGTTCAAACCTCCTACGCCAGCTTCATTGATTCCACAATCCAACATCAAGCACTAGTATTCAAGTCAATTATGGTTTGTGTCCTCGACGCAACCTAACAATTTTTTTTAAAGATAAAAGGAGTAGTTACTCAAATTTCCTTTTTTTATAAAATCTTTGAAAACTGATATGGAACCAGCTATAACTTTGATTTATCAATGATGAGAGCGAAGAACGCTAGCATCCTTTTTGCTATGCTTCGTCTGTGGCGAAAACTCTTAAAAACAAAGCAAGATAATACAAAAATAAATTTTGGTGAGACGACTTATCCGAAAGTGAGATAAAATCGTGAAATAAGATCAAAGAAATGATGGTAATATTTTTCATAGATGAAAAAATCAGAGATCCCCATTCAAAAACGTGCATAAATAATGCTCAATATGTTTAAGCGCTTAGACAAAGAAAAATTAAATTTTCCAAGGAAAACTTCAAAATTGAGATTTTACAATTCTCTTTTCATTGGATGCTGAATAAAGGATTTCGATGATTTCCGAATGCACGAATGCATTCTCACAATGAAAAACTAGTTTTGGAACACGGGGTTTTATTTCGCATATATATTTCACTTAGCCTCAAATGGAACGGACAAAAACATCCGAGATAAAATAAAAAATAAGATTAAGTTATGAAAGATTTGAATGCGATTCAAAAATACTAATACCATGTGAAAAACTGGAATGTATGCAGAATATAAGATGATGAATTCAACGAATTGTGATGCTGGAAAAATGGTGGGGAACGTAAAAATTTTGAGAAAAGAGCATTTTAAAAATTTGAATAATCAGAAAACTGAAGACCTTTTTTATCAAAGTATTGAGATGACTAAAACAAATAACATCACTTTAAGGAATTTAAATTGTTGACATATAACGAATGAAATATATGAATAAATCATTTCTGTTATGGATATAAGTAGTATTAAATTTAATTTGATTTGTGGTAGAAAATTTTACAATTTAATGGTTCTCAATAAAACCACCAACAAACCATTTACGTTGCACTGGAACAATGCAGAGGGCTATTGGCGACGGTGTGGGATCAATCCCGAAGGAAAAGATCTGAAGACAACATCTCATAATTTTGACCGGTCATATGACGATACAACTTAAGGAATTTCACGATTAAAGAGGTCATTACTTTCTATGAGAGATTTTAGTGTAAATATAAACAAACTACAGGAAGAAGAAAAAATAATTCAGGGAAAAACAATTTCATTACCTCTATTTTGTTGATGTTTAGATTCAATTTCCTCCGACACTAAATTAATCTTCCGAAACAACTAAAACCAGACTTTATGGAGCAGCCATTTGTAAAGCATGTATTGCAGATGTTTTCAGTTTAAAAGAGAAGTCCACCTATTCTTGAAACTCAACAAAGAACCAAACAATCAGTGATCCTATAGATTAATCTGTCTCTTGCCAGTAATGGGCGAAACTATTGAAAGCTTATAAAAAACACATACACGAAGATTTCAAACACAAAGTTATTCATCCAAATAAATTTAGTTTCCAAATAAATGTTTCAACAGAAAATGCTCTATAATATATTGTTGAACACATTACACAAAATAGTAATAAAAATAAATACTTATTGATAATTTTATTTGGTACTGAAGGTGCATTTGTCTCGCTTTGACGAGGCAGGAAATCCTCCGAATCTCACGAAACTTATTGGAAGTTTCTTCAGGACAGACTTTTATCAACTTTTCAGGACTTTTATCATTTGAATGGACAAAAATTTAAAGAGAATTTAACATTTGTTTTGATTATTTCACTCTTGGATGTCTTAGTCTACTACGGTCGATAATGTCAACATGTTTTCAATTAAATATAAAGGTAGGTAAGTAGTTAATTAACTCCGCACTGGAGCAACACAACGGGCTATTGGTGACGGTCCGGAATCAACCCTGAAGGGAAAGTTCCAAGGATAACACCTCTTAATTTTGAACCAAGAGTAGATGACGAGAACAACATCTGAGCTGGTACCCCACTCTCCAAACTTCCACACCACACCAACGTGAGGAAATTTGAGGCCATGACAGATTTAACGTGCACTATTTGGCTGGGCTGAGTTCTAACTCACAACCCTCCGTTTGCTAATCCGTTGCTCTTCCAATTATCTAAATATAAAAGAAAATTGCTAAAAGTTTCGAACATGTACGCCTGACTGCGTCGATGCACGGAATACCTACAATTCGAATTGTACGCCGTGTCGTAGAGCGCCTTCTAAAGAATCCAGATGGTATATCCATATGGGGCATGTGCTGGTGTTAGTTAGACATACATCTCTACGTGAACTCTGTTTCATTTTATGAGTCCCACGACACTAGTCACGGGAATGTGTGTTGGTGTTAGTTTCATTTTACGTTCCCTTCCCTTAAAGAGCTTATGAGTGAATTTTTGAAACTTCCTGTATGAAAACCCTCTCAGAGACAAGCACACTGTTTCCTTTGTGCTTATAAATAGATGTTTTCAAGATGCTGCAATCGGGGGCAAATATAAATATTTAAAACATAAATTTTACTATAGTTGAATAGGGCAAAATGGTCTAAATATGATAGATGCAGAAGACTAATAATGTCTACGCACGTCTGAATCCTGAGAAAAACAGCTGAATATGGGTAAGGACGGCTCAAAATAGAAATCTCAAGTAGGTGTTGAACGTCATGAGTGAAGCTCCAATATCAACACTTTGAAGACTTAAAAGTCCCTATAGCTTTAATTCTTAGCTAATTATAGCCCGAGAACAAGAGAGAAGACGAATTTGTTGCCTCTATATGGTTAGTATTTGTTACAGGAGTTTTAATTGGAATGAGATCTAGGTCTGTAAAAGAATGCCGAAACAGTTCGATAGTCCATTCCTAGAATAAGATTCCAAAACAGAGGTCATTACCAAAGAGAGAAATCTGACCAAGAGATATAAAGCCCAAGAATACATTATAAAATGAAAGCAAATAGGCGTATGATATATTAGTGATATTGAAATTGTTTTGAAATATCACTGATTCACCAATGAATTACTGACTATGATGATATTAGTCATCAGTTAAAAAGTAATGATCTTTCCGTGGCAGAAAGTTTCCTTGTACAAATCGCAAAACCATTAAACATGGTCTAACTCTCACAGCAATCTTGGTACCCCTCAAAGCGTCTTGGATTGTCATTGCTATTAAAGTGTTCAAAACTGTTCTGGCAAGACTTAGAAGCGGAAACAGAAGATGTAGGATTTTCGTGAGAGGAGTTGAGAACTATTCAACTTGCCCATGCTCCAAAACCCAGAAAATCCTTCCCAATTTTAGAATCATTGGTGTCTTTGTGGGACAGCTCCTATATGTTCAGGAGATGGTTGCTGTGTGATTTGTACAACACGGTCGTTTAGACTTGGTATAGATTCTACCTGGACCATAGGGAAGCTTAACAACAGTCTTCGTCTTTACATTTGTATCATAATACAGAGTAAATCACATGGGCACCACCTTAACAAGCAAAAATAGATAAAGTTCTTATAAATATACCAAAAAGATGTAGATCGAGACTTCATTATAAATATGCAGTTTTTAAGTTTTGTTATTCGAAACAATGAAGGATCAAATTTATTGTTGTACCAGTGTAATGATAATATACTTAGATAATACACCAAGTTTGAAATTATACGTAAATGCGAAATACAAGAAATCTAAATTAAAAATGGATTGCTTATTAATATCACAGATTGCATGTAATGTGAAACTTTACATTTTTTTAATAGCTGTTAAAATACACTCTTGTCCAAAATTATCTTTCATAAAATCACGGATTTCTCAGAAACTGTAAACTATAATTTTATGAATTTGTGTGAAATGATACATAACATCATAACACGTGAATACAAAGGAAAAATTTAAGAGCACTGCATATGATATAAAACTGTAGCATGAAACAATTAAAATGGCAATAATATGTGACAAGGAGAGTTCAGGAAAAAAGAATAACTCAGAAAAAAATTAAGACTTATGAATTTAATATGGAATGTGATCTGACGTGTACACACATATCACAACGCGTTTTAATGCTGGCAATAATACTGTTAACCATAGTTTGGGGAATTAAGTTCCACTCCTCCAGCAATGCTGTCTTTAGGACATTTATATCTCTAGGAGGATGTCTCCATGCAACTGCTTTTCCAAGGTAGTCCCATCAGTTCTCTATCGGATTCAGATCAGGAGATTTTGGTGGCCACGGTATTCGCTCAATGGCTTCACTTTCAAGGAATTCGTCAAAGAGGTTTGCTCGATGTAGACGAGCATTATCGTCCGTAAATGAAAAGTCAGATCCACATGCACCTCTAGAAAGTCTTTCATAAGGTTCTAAGACCTCATTCCGATATCTCTGGCCGGTCACAGATCCGCTGTTGAAAACTTGTAGGGGCGTACGTCCGTCGATCATTATTCCTCCCCATACCATCACACCCGCACTACCGAAACGGTCACGTTCCATAATGTTTGAAGGAAGATTTCGCGTTCCTGACTCCCTCCAGATGCAAACACGTTTAGAATCAGATGTTAAACTAAACCTCGACCCATCAGTAAAGAGAACATGGGTCCATTGGTGTTCACTTCAGTTCTGATGTTCGTTCCACCAATTAAAGCGATCCCTCTTTTGTTGTGAAGACAGTGAAACACCCTTGGCTTTCTGGCATCAAGGCCTCTTTTATTAAGCCTTTTGTATACAGTTTGCCGTGATACAACAGTTCCAGTGGCGGCTGCAACCTCTGAACTTAACTGCCGAGCAGTAGACTTCCTGTTACGACGGGCAGTTATTGCCAGATAATGATCTTGAGAAGCAGTTGTTATTCGCTTACGACCTTGTCCAGGTCTCCTTACAACAGTTCCAGAGTTCTGAAATTGTTTCCATAGCGTAGAGACTATCTGTCTTGAAATATTCAGACATTTCGCTGCTTCCATGATTGCCTGCCCTGCTTCTAAACGGCCGATAATTCGCCACTTCACAGATTCTTCTAAATGATATTTCGGAGCCATAACAAACCGTTTTGAGTTCTTACACACTGAAATAAAACGCTTTATTTCAGAAATTAAATCAGATATTCACTTTGCGCAAAGTGCTTGATTCATCGTCGGATTACGTAACGCCTTGATTTGCATATCAGAAACCGTTTGATCACTTTTTGTGATAATGCTATTTAAGCTTGTCTTTCACGTATTCCCTGCAAAAATAGATTACATCGGATATTTCATGGAATATCATTATTTTTGTGTATGTAATGATAAATTTGGACAAGAGTGTAATTTACTAACCATTAAAACTGAAACAGCGCCATTTTAGGTCCAATTATTTTCTTTACGAAGGATCATAATTGAATATGACGATAAAAATAGTCTTCATTGACAAATCAATAGCATTATATTTATAAACTGAAAGAAAAAAATTCTACTGAAATAATTGTGGTCCCTTTGAGAGATATGCACGTATTATTCCACAAAGCAACCTGCTATTTTGATTGCATGGTTTCTGTGCAGTTTTAGACTTCTCGGCCAAGAGAATCCTTCCTAGGATTCTATAAACCAATATATGCGACTATTCAGTCACTATTTGTGTTATAGGGTAAAAGCAATAGTATACATCTCTGAAATCATGTCAAGCTCAGGAGATTAAGTAATTTTTTTCAAATATTTCGGGGGGGGGGGTGTTGTTGAATTATCGTCACACTAGTGCAACATAACTGTTTATTGGCAACGGTCCGGGATTAATCCCAAAAGATCCGAGAACAATACCTCGTAATTTTAAACCACGGTCAGATACGATGAAAATTTGCAAACAAATATTTTGGACCATATGAATTGTTAATATAAGGAATAACCTCTCCACAAAATCTTTACTTTTACAACTGACACAAGCTAAAGACCCATGATATAGACAGTAACTGATTGATAGAAATAGTTGTGTAAAGCAATATCATATTTATTATCTTTTTCCGAACATTCCTCCATCCTAATACTACTAAATTAGTTACGGTTAGAACCATTACCCGTAGATTTCAGGAATATACTGTCTATTTGGACAAGCACACACTTACCCAAGCTTACCGGAGCTGAATTAGCCTAGGTGATTCTTTGTGAATCCGGATGAAAGCAATTAAACTGCGCGATTCAAACATGAAGCCGCGGGACACGAAACATGTGATTGCGTCAAGACTAACGGACTAAAGGACGACGGTCGGGAATAGTAGGAGACGCTGCAAATCACTAATTGCCACCCTAAGGTTTCAATTTCTCTGCCAAATGTACTTGGAAGGCCTGCCGATGGATGATGTCGAGGAATGCTGAGTCTAGAGGGCCTGGAGAAGTATTATCCTTGAATGAAATTAAAAGGGAAGCTGGATTGTTAAGGAAGGGAATCAGAGTTAGAATTTACTGTCTAAATAACACTAAGATTTAAAAACCTGTATGGTTCTTTCTCTGGAACTCGTTGGTGGAGTTTTGCAAAAGGAATTGGGGAAACTGGTAAATGCACGACTTTGTGAACGTATACTTATCAACAGATTATAGAATTTTGCACAAAATGAAAAGCGAATCTCTCTATGGGAGGCCTTTTCTGTGAAGCTAAATATAGGTGGCAGTAGTGTTTCGGGGATGGAATGTGCTTGACGTCACACATGTCATCTATAGAAATTCCAAAAAATTAATTTCGAATTGATTATATGATAGTTAATAGGCAAATGCTAATTAGATTAAAAGCTAAGCCTCCTGAAAACGGTGATAAACCACATATATCATGGCAGAGAATTTGGGATATTTTCGGGAAGTAAAATCCCATACTGGTCTGTTTACTTGTCCGTATGTGAATTCACACTACAAATATCTCTGATAGTTTGTGATTATATAGGGCATATTAAAACTTTCTGTACACTTTAAGAAGTGGTAGGAAACACAGCACTAAATAGTATTCACATAGAGAAGTATGTCCGACACAGATTTTGATGCTGTTTGGGGTTAATTTTTAATAAAAGTGGCAAGCTGAAATTGCATTCGAGTAAAATGCTTAGTATAGTCACAAGTTAAGAAAAAGGTTAGCTAAACACTAGACCCCTCTTTATTTTGTTTGCAGAAGAAATCTGCCATGTTACATAATTTGAGTGAATTGCTCTTTTTATCTCAAAATAGGAATTTTCAAATTTGTTACAGATATATAACTGAATTGTTTTTAATGTATATGGGATTAAAACATTTGCCACAAAGGTATCAAGTCATTTTTCTGAAGGAAAAAATAAAGTACTATATACTACTACAATCATACATTTAGTTAAATGCGCAAGAATTCAGAAACTCTTTAAAGGTTAACTAAGATGAAATAGTTCAGATTTAGAGGGCATACAGAAAAAACATGAAACTACTTCTTGGGGTATAGTTACATGAAACAATAAGTTTCTTAACTCAGAGAAAAGGGCTTAGATAAACAGATAACAAAAAGAGACTGCACTTTGAGGTTAATTATTTTGAATAAAAATAAACTTAAGAGAAATGTTGGGTACTTATATTCTTTCTTGAAAGCTTAAAATTCAAACTTTACGAAGTTGTGCCAAAAGAGTAAATTATGTAACGTTTATAATTCTTTGAAGGTTTTATTTTAAAAACCGAAGCAACTTTTCTTACTTAAAACTTACTATTACGGGTATTTAAATAGTTTCATTGATTATTTGTATTTTTGTGAGTTAGCTACTTTCCAAGACCACAATCGATGTCTATATTTGTATTATAAAAAATCAAACTTTAATTAATCTTTTATTATTATTAAAAAGCTTTCATTCTATTCATTGGAGTTTATTCACGATTCACTCAAAAACTAAATCTGTCGAAAAAGAAATTAAGAAGCTAATTTTTAGCTGAATAGCTTATTTTTCAAGTCATAAAACTTTATATAAAAATCCTTAATTTACTTACGATCTGAAAGAAAAGTGTAAATAAATATCTCGAAGCAGAAAACTTAATTATAAAACATAAAATTACAATACTTTTATGAACTTTCAAATGAGATACTTAAACATTTCTTGTCCTTTGTGTAAATATCTTTTCCTTTGTTTCATAATCTCAGCATGTATGTTTTGGTAGAAGGGGAATAATAAATATAACATAAAATTATAAAACATTATCTTTAACCATACCTTATAAAATTGTCTTAAATGACTACTTATAGTCTTAAATAACTATTTTATAAGTTAATGTTTGTATAATAATTTAATAAGTACATAAAAGTGTCTTAAATGACTATTTTATAAAATTACAAATATTTCTTTGATGCTTTAAATGGAAATGCTACTTAATATGTTTGATTAATTTTATTTCTTTCGCAGGTATGAAATATGAATATTGATGCTTATATTCATCATAAATGGCTTTAAATAAGGTATAAAATGCGAATAGAAACTGCTATCAATAGCTATAAACAATTAAGACACTCAATCGCAGAAGGTATGCGTGGGTCTACTAGCCACTATTTATTTTGATGAATTCTGAAAGTTTTAAACTGAACATACAATGGCATTTTCCAAGTGAAATGTCTTCTACACAAATATGTTTCAAACGAATGGCGAATAACATTTTTATTATTGTACATGCTTCCTTAATGAAAAGAAGCATCTAAAAATCTGAGGTACCAAATGTGTGTTGTCAATTAATAAACAGTAGGAAAGTGAGTGATGGAAAAATTACACTTCCTCTGACATTGTAATCGTTTTGTTGGCGAAGTATAATAAATGAGTTCTCTAGAGCGACCTTGACTCGACTGAGAATCGATACGTGGCATGGATTAGAGTTCTTTGTCCAACATGTGTTTGGTGGCTGCTGCCTGAACACAAGCGCACTGAGGAACAGAGAATATCCCAATTGTATGCTTTTAATTAACCTTCGGATCAATTTCGCTTATAAACGGCTATTTCATAATTATGCAAAAATGAATTTATACCAAATTTTGTTTGGAATTTGGGTTTGTTCTAAAAGTCAATCAAACTTGAAATAAAATTGTCTTCAAAACATATGTTTGGTGTTAAATTGAAGGGATCAGGTTAAATAGTTATGTCACAAAAATAATGTTCCGTAATGAAAAAATAGAAACAAAAGTTCAAGAGGATCGAACGAATTTTTGATTGTTTGAATGCGTGCTTAATACTTTAAAGTTTAAGATATTACGATCTCTTGAAAAGTTTATAAGCCATTATTATTTTGGAATTTTATCAAACCTAAAAACTGCTCTCCTGAAGAACTTGAAGAGACTTTATCATTATGTCGTCCGTAACCCTTCTGTTTTAAAGAGCTTATATATGCTTTTACACCAAGTTTGACTATTTTAAGTTACCTATCCTCATGAGGGAAATCTATCGTTTAATACCTGATATAAGATATACTTTTAACTCTGTCAATAAAACATACAAAATTAACCAGTATATGATAATTAAAAGGTGTTCAAAACATTTTTCAACATATACTTCACACAATACTGTTTTAGGTAGCCATCCAGTATAATTTTTGCAGCACACCTGATAATAATCTTGTTCGCATTTATTAAGTAGGCAACGGACATAATTACTTACTCTTGAAACAATTTTATGTTGATCATTAACTACTTGAGTCAGAGTTAGTAACTCGGAACTTACCACAATCACACATCTTTTACCGGACAATACACTTGAATGTACCCAGCCTCCATAGAGAAAGGGATTTAGAATGACAAATAGCCTTATAATGTCGATCAAGTTGCAAACATGTCCCCAAAGAAGTTGTTTAAAGTAAAAATTTATTGAAGATAGGTTGATAAAAAGAGAAAAGTTCGTATAGATATTTTTTAATGAACTGTAATGAATTAAATGTTTAACACTAAATTGTACAATATCTACATTATAAAAATATGAAAAGATTGTACTCTTATGTTTATGACCTCAGTTTGCAATTTTATAATTTTAAATTAAATTTTGTAGGTTATAAATTTTATTCATTAGAATGCACATTATAGATAACACATGAAATCAAATAAAGTGAATAAAACCAGTTTACTTGAAAATTGCTTATAGTCATTTCTTTTCCACTGTGAAATTCATTTAAACAACTTTAATTCATTGTTAATGGATGAAATTTTAAAGCTAAACATCTGAAATTTACGTATCAAAGTTGCTGTTATGAATAATCATATATGATAAAGACAGTAAAGAATATTATTGATACATCACCATTAATCAGTTTGTTAAAATAAACTGCGATAAATATCTTTTTGTGACAGCAAAATAATTCTACTGAAAATCCTTTTATTTGAAATATATAGGAATCACGGAAAAAATGGTTATAAAACGCTTTTACTTCCAAGCCATTTATTTATTTCAAATTACTTTCTATGAAATGCACGCAATATTACTTCTCCTTAATTTAAAAATCTCATCATAATTAATTCAAAAATGCATTTTGCTTTTAAAGGCCTAAAAGCACTAATTACATTCGTGTCACAATGAAAGTAAATTTCATGAATAAAACCAAGACATACTGTTATAAGCACTCTTTTTGGAATATCAAGTGCATTAACACTCACCTCTAAGTTTATTACCCTTTGCTCGTTCTATACAAGAAAACACTATTAGATAAGTAGTGCGTCGTTAACTGAGATTATTGTCATTACCAAGAGCATAATGAGGGAGCTTTATCATTAAGTAGGTCTTTGTGTGGAGGAAATATGTCTACGATTCACCAAGTATCGCGCTAAAATGGTTTCTTTATATCGCTGCAATGCAGGCTCTTCAGACGTTTTTCATTGCTAACATAAATATGTGGATCATAACAAATGCATAAGCAATGCAATAAATTCAAGTGGGAAGTTTGTAGGACGTACAATAACTCTTATTAAGTTTTTATTGAATTGTAACAACGTTAGATTCATGGGCTTCACCGCAAAGTGAATAAATAAAAAATTTGTTCAGAGTAAAATACGAGGAATATGTTTTATCAAATGATATTTATTCAAAAGTGAAAATTCTATTTTACTAGCAGAATTACCGGGCGTTGCTCGAGTTGAATTGATTAAATAATATTGTAAAGGGATCAGACTAATCACTTCTCTTTCATAACAAAATGCAAACATCATTTAAGTGTTCGGAAAATAATTTTTTAACATCGTTTGAACTTTTTCATAGCTTCTATAATTTATTGCGGATGCAAATACATATGTATATATGACATATCCATCCATATTATCCATTTAATATTCATCACACTTCTGCAGTAAGGAACCTACAAACTTTTTTTTATGGTGACTACAGAAGTCGATTTTAAGTTTTGGAGTTATTATGAATGTCCCCTTACGTTCATTTTCAGTAAAAATGGCAAATTTTTGGCGTATATTGTTGCTCTCAGTTTTGCTATTAGTATGTTTTACTCTTGGCATTCTTGCACCAGGTAAACGTTGTATTCGAATTCCATCATCAATATGAGATGATGGTAAATTAAATTGTTAAGGCATTCGTGATTACTTTATTATGAAGCAAACAACTTTTTACTTGGGGGTATACAGTGAGTAAAAAAGTTTCCGTAAGCACTATTTGAAATAAATTGCTTTATTATTTGTAGAATATAAATATTTAAGATATAAAAATTGAAAAACAGATGAGCACAATTGCATAGAAAGTTTCTATTGCATTTAAACAAAAAATATTAACATAATTTAATGCATAATTCACAATAACACAAAATGTGGTAAATATAGAGCAAAAAAAGTCTCCGTGCGATGAAAAATATTTCATTAAATGTTATTCCGCAACCCATGTTTCATCAATTAATGTTAAGTTAAACCTGCTTTTGCTTTTAATGACCTCTCAGAAGTTTAGGCATGACTCCTACAAGTTTTTTGTTGTTTCTAGAGTAATTTTGTTCCAGACGTCCAGAATGGCATTTTCAGGTTATCTTTGGTACTGGTATCATAATTTTTCAGTTTACGACCGATTTCTTGCCATAAGTGTTCCAGGGGTTTAAATCAGGAGACTGGTGGTATGTGAAGTTGTTACGACATATGGTAAAGGCATAATTCTATGCAGAATATTGCTGTGTGTTTTGAATCGTTGCCCTTATGGAAGATAAATTGTCTTCCAAGAAACAATTTCGTAGCACTAGCAAGGACATTTTATTTCAAAATGTCTAGGTACACATAGCTATCCATGTTACCTCAAACAAAGCACAGATTATACACACCAAAAGAACTCATGCAACCCCATACCTTTACATTTCCTCCGCCATTTTTTACAGTTCTACATGTTTTTTGCTTACACGTTTGATGTTTTGGTTTTCTCCATGCCGTAATTCGTCCATCTGAACCATAGAGACAAAATTTTAATTCATCCCTGGAAAAAACAAAATCCCCGAAAGTTAAGGGCTTACTTACATGCTTTTATGCAAACTCAAGACGCTTTCTTCTGTTAATTTTGCTAATGAGTGGCTTCTTATGTGCTACATGCCCCATTGTAGCCACTTTTTTTATTACTTTTCTTACAGTCTGATGTTATATTTCAATATTGTAATCAGTTTTCAACAAGGATGCAAATTGTGGTGCCTAATTCGTGGATTATCGGGAACTTTTCGCAGAATATTCCTGGTGTATATGGCTCAATTTTTGAGGTCTTCCAGATCGTTTCCTATTTTCCACTTTCTATCTAATTATATCTTTCAGTGATTTTTACCGTAGATTTAGATTTGTTTGCGATTTCGCCAATATTGTCCTCATTGATAAACCTTTATTTCTCAACTTTATCACCAACACGTGAATAGCTTTCGGAATTCCCATTTTGGCGATCCACTGGTATGAAAATCGGTTGAAATAATTACTTACACAATACTAAAGTTTTTTTCATTCGATAATTATAATAGTTGAATCGGGACAGCTGGACTGTACTTTCCATTTAATTTTCATAGTGCGTACGGAAACTATTTTTGCCTTTCATTTTGTATGTTTTTCTCAGTTTTAATTTATTACTTTTTATTTGTGTGAAAATTAAGGAACCTTTGTTACGAACCCATTATCTAGTATAAAATAAGTTTCTTGTGCAATTTCTGAATCTTTGGTGAGAATTCTTCAGAAATTATAATAATTTATACGCCGTATTCGTTTCCGTACGGAAACTTTTTTTATCCACTGTATGTTTTGAAAATGATTTTTATTGCTCTTTTAATTTCCTTAGTTTCAGAATTAAATTTATATATTTATCTTTATTGGTATTCTTTAGTTATATAGCAACAAAAAAGCGATAAGGATAAGAAATCCACAGATTTCTACAAAAATATCGGTTCGAAAAAATTATTGATTTTAATGTTATATTAATAACGCTTGAATTAAACTATTGACTTTTATCACTCTTTTCTATTCTATTGCCAAATGAAATATATGCAAGCAAGAACCTATATGTTATACGATATGTACGATTTGTAACATAAGTATTAAATTCGGCTTCATAAAATGTTTACTGGTCAGGAAAAGGATGTCTTAAGCATATTAAAAGTAAATAATTTCTTGGAAACCATGTAATAAATATTTCCTTATACTTCAATCTTTCAATTTATTATTCATATATGTATTAATCTTTCCTTACACATTACTTTTTCAATTTAAAATCATGTACAATAATTTATCTCAGTACATATATTCCCTTTTCATCAATCTTAATTTAATGACCTACTTCGTACATTCATGATACTTCATTTTGTAAGAAACAAATACAGCCTTTTGAAAATTTTAAATTAACTTGAAAAACTTAGGTGCTAGCTTTTCTCTTTTATCAATATTAAATAAACTTGAAAAGATTAATTAAAAATATTATCTACTTAGTGTTCACCGTAATTGATGTTAATTAACGCGTTAATAAATTAGAAGAGAAATCTAAGCATTACGAAGTTGAAAGTTATTTATAATTGCGAAAAGAATTTAATATAAATATCTTTTGGATGCGTTATGTATTATAAAAATATTATCTGTGGAAATTTTAATTAGTAGTTTTAATATATCAGTTCATATTTTTGTTAATTTCTGCTCAAATAGGTAAATAATGAATCTAATAATTTTTAATATTATAGTATCTAGAAACATGTTTTTACTTTTTCATTATAACTTTAAAAATTGCAATTTTTTACTGAAAGTCATAAGAATTAAAACATGGACTAAATGTGTGAATAAAACTTGTATGGATATATATGTATTTGTAGTGTTATAATATATGTGTACAAGTTTGTGTAGATCAAAGGGATTTACAAGAAAATTCCACACATATACTAACATTTTACCCTTTTACACATCTTTGATTATCACGTTTTTTATTTTTATATTTATGCAACTTTTAAAATGGATAACTTTTGTTTTTATCTAATTCAAAACATGTGCCGAAATTATTTGAATATCTGTGTAAATTTGTATTGGTCAAAGGAATTTACAAGGTAATCAATTCCACAGACTTACTAATCTTTTACCCTCTTACACATCTTTGATTATCACGTTTTTTATTTTTATATTTATGCAACTTTTAAAATAGATAACTTTTGTTTTAATCTAATTCAAAACATGTGCCGAAATTATTTGAATATCTGTGTAAATTTGTATTGGTCAAAGGGATTTACAAGGTAATTAATTCCACAGACATACTAATCTTTTACCCTCTTACACATCTTTGATTATCACGTTTTTTATTTCTGCATGTATGCAACTCTTAAAAATGATAACATTAGACTTTTTATCTAATTTAAAACATATGCCGATTAAGTAGTGATAAAATCAGAAAAAGTGAAAAAACACGAATTAAAAAATGTATAACAGCATTCACTCTAACAGTACTATCATTTTGATGCAAAAGTGAAAAATAAAAAAATCTATCTTCTAGCACTTTAATTGTATTAAAATGCACAATTATTGTTACGAAGAATGTCCAAAATTAAATGTATTTGTTAATAAATATATAAAATGGATATACTCATGAATAAATACATTAAATTAAATTTGTTTCTATTTAAATAAATTAATTATGTTGCCTATATAACATATTTTTACATATTAAAATCAGAATTTACAAAACATTCTAAATAATTTAAATTATAAACCAATCTATAAAACGATTTGTTTTTCACGCCTAATTTCTCCCAAAGGATAAAACACCGAACTAATGTCAATGTACAAAACAAACATAAATGTCTCCGAATCCTCCTCTTAGCTGAAAGGGTAAAGAGAAATCCCAACCGTACATTCAGACATTCAAGAGAAACATCTTTCCGAAATTCTCTGCGCATGCGTAGCTCCCGACCAATCGCTGTCGTTTCCGAAACCTAAGGCTAAGTCAGGTGAACATCAATTCGCAGTTGCCTATTCGGCATATAGCGCGTAGAATAGGGTTTTCATAAACTCTTTTTTTAAAGTCTGTTGCTGCGCTAGTTTTTGTAAAACTTGAAACAGATTCCTTTTCCCTCAAAAGCAACCTTCGTAGTGAGAAAAACCAACAAAGCGTGTCCTCAAACTTCTCTCTGCTTTAAGGATCCACTGCATCAAGTTTCCTTAACTTTTGTGTGCCCAAAGCTGTTGTATAATTGATCTTTTTGAAAGAAAGTGGCTATCAGTGAAAACAAAACTTCCTGTTGGAATTTACGTTCTTCGTTAATGGAAAGCCAATAATTCTCTCATTTGTTTTGAAAACAACTTTGGAAAAGAGCTTTCAGAAAAAACTTGGATATCTGTGAATTATTCAACAAGTTAGAGTTCTCCAAAAATGGATTTTACCGCTAAGCGTGCAGGATTTGATCGGATTACTTATACATTAAATAAAATCAACGTGTTACTTAACTGAGGGATTCTGTGAAAAGAAAAGGATTTACATCATTATATAAGCTGGATATTGAGATAGAATATTTCTATATAAGTGCGGAGTAAGAAGATCTGGAAATGTGGATTCAAAATTGATTTCAATTTGTTTCTATCTCCGAGCTTATGGCCGAATTAAAAAATATCTACTTCCAGAGAAAATCTAAATTGACAAATTACGGAAAAAACCATCATTCTCTTGATTTTAAGACGTTTTGAATGGATTACTCAAGATGTTACTCAAGTGAAGAATGTGTGTTTTTGTGAACTGACGGAAAGTAAGAGGTTCTGAAAGCTCAAGTTATTTAAAAATCGGCTCAAGGTAAGATTGTTTTCTTTTATAGATATTAACAGTATCTATCAGATTTTGATACTATTATGATAAAATCTTTTATTCGTTATATTTCATATATATTATATAAAAAATTAAAACAATTTACATAATTTCTTGTGTAGAAAAAGTAAATGGAATAAATTTTTAATAATTCTGAAATTTTAAAATAGAATTTTCATACCAACTATAAAATTGCTTGAAATTCACAAGCCGATGATTTAAGCGAACTCTTTAATGTAATTTTTAATTTTTGTTCTAATTCTTGCTCAATTTCTAGTAATTTTTTTCTTCGAAAGAAATTTTTCTTGTTGCTTTTCTACTTCGTATGCAATTTTCAGTTCTGTTTTTGCAAATTAAAGCCTATGTTTAAAATCAAGTATAAAGGTAAAACTCATAAATAACGTGGTTTCAGAGTAAAATATTCTGAAATTAATCACATTCACATGAATGATTAACCTGCATGTTAATTAATGTGTGTATGTTGTTTCATGGAAAATACTCAAGATTTATACATACAAATTGAGTACGTATATATATACTCATATATATACATATCACAGCTTACTTTCTTTGATGAGTTTTATAAATCTAGAAAAACAACTATAAAATAAAGTTTTCCATTATAGGATCTTAAATTTCTTCATGAGATTTAAATTAGCTAACATTATCTTTTGTTTTTTTTCTTAAAAGGCTTCAATTAAAATACGTTTTCATCTTTAGTTCCAAAAGTTGGAAAGATTTCTGCATAAATATTATAGTAGGCATATTATCAAATTATAGTTGTCTGAAAGGGCATATAATACAAATTAGTATCGTCTTATGAAAATGATAGTTTTGTGTTTAAAATGTACAAAGTATTCAGTTTTTCCTAGTCCAAAATTTTAGTTTAATGTATTTGCAAAAAGCATCTTGTAAATATTTAACTGAGTTCCATTCTCCAGTACTTACTAAAAATTCACAGAACTTAAATTATTTTATTAAAATTTTGAAAGAATAACAAAAAATTAAAATTGTTAAAAGTTCAAAGGTGATAAAATTATTTTTGCGCCAGAAACAGCAAAACATGCAAACATTAGATTTTTAAAGATAAAATAATTTCTTAAAACTATGATTTTCAATTTTTGAAAGACGAATGCACATGTGCTGTTAAATATAAAGAGCTTTGAATAAACACGTAAATTAACAGAACTTATGAATACATAATTGTATTCATAAGTTCTGTTAATATAGCTTTTAATTGTTAACAAAGACTAGGAATATTCTTTTATATACCACGTCTTATAAACCTGTCGGTCAATTATTTATGATTTTTATTCTAATATTTTAGACGGATTTAAATTTTTTAACTGGTAGCATATCTGTAGTGACTAAATATATATTTATATTCGAGTCATTAAAATTTTATTGAGATTAAAATCTCGGTAATGTGAAGAAATAAAAATACTTTTCTCAGATACGCTCAAAAAGTCGAAAAATGCATACACACAGCTCAATTAACTATGGATTAGGTTCTGTAAATGTGTCTCTTTTGCAAGGGATTATTCATTCTGGAAAGAAAACTTTCAGACTAAGGAGATGGAAGCACCACTTCACTTTTTTGCTGCATTGATGGAGTTCGCAATTAAGTGAAATAAAATGTGTACATAATAGAGGTTTATGAATATGCAAACTTCAGAAATTAATAACATTATTATCTATGCATTTTGATTACCCATTGTGTGTTTCTCGTTGGATTCAAATAATGTTACAGAGCATCTATTGAAAAAGAATTGCAATTAGATGTTAAGAATCTATTAATCTCCTTTAAGTTAATTAAAATTTATGTAATTGGTCCATCAAAACCTTAAAAAACTTAAGAGAATTAGCTTTATGAAAACATTTGATTTTAATGCAGTTTGTTAAAAAAAGGAATTAAAAAAAAGTCGTCTCAATGTTTTGTTTTTAACTTGTAATTTATGAAATCCTTATAGTATTGAAAAATATTGAAATTGCTTCGTACTAGTAATATAGAGTTTTACTTGACATTTATAAAAGGAAGTTTATCTTTTACGTTAAATTATTTTGCTCTAAATATTTGGAAAATATCTGTTTTTTTTCTTACTGATATTTTTTGATTGTAAATTGATATTTCTTTTTTAAACTGTATCATTAATATTTACAAAAATAATTTCTTTTTACTTTTTCCTATATATCTTTCCATACTACATTTTGTGGTTTATAAATTAAAAAAGTTTTAATGGATACATTATTTTCTGTATTCTTGGTTATTCTGGGTTAACTATATGAAAATTTCAAAATCTTAAAACATAAAGGTTAATGTTATAAATCTTCAAATTATTGAAAGCTTTTTTTATTTTTCTTCAAGAAACTCATTAGCAAGAAGGAAGAAAAATCAACATTAAGACCCAAACAAACGTGTTTTTCATTAAAGTATCAAATTTATGCGTATGGAGTTTTTCAAATTACATCACTTAAATACTTCAAGTGCAAAAATATGAAATATGATACATGTAAGAAAATATAATTAGTTGCATTTGAAATTTCGTAAAATGTGTGCATACATGCATACATGAGAGCCATACAAAATCAGAATTGTGTGTATTGTATTTTTACGACAGCGAAATATGAAATCAGGTCATTAATTAGTAATATTATTTTACTCATTATAAACAAGTGTAATATTATTAGATAGCTACTCCATTAAAAATCAGTTTTAAATTGACATTCCGTTAAAAATTATTTTATAACTTCCTTAGCATAAATAAGGTATTCATTCTGGATTGTAATAAATTATTAGGGCATGAAAATATTTTCTGAAAATATTTCATGTATTCACTTTCCAATTAATGCCATTATTAAAATTAAATGACAAAAATGTCGGTGTGCTTTCGTGTGAAGTGATCCTTCAACGAAATTGGTTATTTCCTAATGGAGTTTGTTGGTTTTAAGTCTAATTAGAGCTGTTATTTTTATTGCCCCTTCTGTGACGTTAATTCGTGTTCCACAACGAACATTTAATTATTCAGACATATTGAACTATTCAAAATTTAGATGACTCCAATGGGATATTTCAGTTCACTTTTCAGCGCTTCAGTTTTATCCGTACAAATGTTTTACATAGAGAATTTTCCTTAATATCAAATAATTTCATTGGATTTAGCAATTACATAATGTCGAATTCTTTAATAATTGAACTGTAGATATTTAAAAACTAAAGTTTCATCTAAGTGGAAATCCAAAAATTTAATCGCAATGTTTAAAATAATATTTTATGCTACTATACTCTCTATCTACATCAAAATTGAACGAATATGAATTTAAAATAATTACTAAAAATAAAAACATAGCATAAAACTGATTAAAAGTACCATCATTAATACTTACTTTCAGTAACTATCCCTTAACAAGCCAAGTAATTTTTTTCGAATGAGTAAAAAAATGCTTACTTATGAGTTTTTATTGCTAGATTTCACCACATAATTTATGCTAAATAATATTTTAGTGATTGAACTTTCAAATTAGGACGCTAAATGCACAAAACGTATTTTATCAATTACGGAATACAAATTCTTTCTATTTTTAATCATATTAAAAATGAAAATGACCCCGAAAGATAAATCTAGTGTCGTTTTAGTAACAATACAAAAAAATCGATTTAAAAAACATTAAAAAAGTAAAATTATGTATAGTCTACTATCATTACTAAACGCGGTTATTTAAAAATATATCGTAAAACGATTCCCTTGATGAATAATGTCACGAAGCATACAATTACCATGGTGATGGTATTGTTCACTTGCGTCATTTTTAAAAACAACATTTCTGTAGCAATCTGTATTATGCAAAACAAATAAAAATATTTATAAACCATGAACTAATCATTTTATCAAAGAATTTAGTCGCAAATATCGTTAGAATTCCCTTAATTCCAACTAATCTAAATTTTGTTTATTTATTTTAACTGTTTTTGAATAAGGAAATAATTATACCTGTAAATGTATATTTTATAAAAGAATGAAAGATCATAAATTTCACATTAAAAAACAGATTGATCCTCATTATCAAAAACTAAATAATAATACCTACAGTGGTAAATTTAAGTAAAGCATCCATGTTGCTAAAAATTAGATGTCTAGTCGCTGTTAGACACGTGCTTTCTGTTTTCGGAAGTACCTATAACCATTTTTGAAAGTACCTATAACCAACCATAAATCTAAATAAAGTGGTATACTTACAGAGGCTACAAAACTAGCAGCCTAATACATGTTAGTTTTGTAGTCTATCTGTAGTTTTGATTTCTATCTGTTTGTACTTTCTGTTTTTGAAAGTACTTTATAAACATTTCTCTTTTAAGTACCAAATATTTTTTTTCTGTATACGTTATACGGTGGGGACTTGTTAACAGATCTCAGAGTAATACATCGAAATATACTTATCAGACAAAGAGTTATGAAGAAAATGTTCATTTCACTTAAAAACAGAAAAATTAATACTGATTTATCTCCCATTCTGTACTCATAATTGTCCTTCCATTCTGCCCAACTTCTTAATTAAATTGGTAGGTAGGTAGGTATTTTAATTAACTTCGCACGTTTCATTTAAATTTGTATTTTTGGTAATGATGAATTAGAACTTTAAAGAAGCATCTTGTAATTAATCATAAAACTTCAAATGAAGTTTATTATTTTATGAGAGGCATTTTATGTCAAGCTAAATGTAGTTGGTGATAGTGTTTCTGCTGCGACACGTACGTACTATGAAAGTAACAACAGTTGGATTCTTTTTCGAATACAATTTCAGCACTTAGGCAATAAACATTATAGAGAATAAATTACGAATTGATATTTGATAGTTGATTGATCAACGCCAATTACATTAAACACCAAACGTTGTCAAAAGATTGATAAACAACAAGGAAAAGGGTTTTAAGGTAACCCCGATGTGCATCATTTGAGAGGATTTTTGTAGCGGATGTAAAATTTTCGCATTTCTTGATTACACTAAAGAGATGATACTTGAGAGGATTTTTGATTGATATTTGATAGTTGATTGATCAACGCCAATTACATTAAACACCAAACATTGCCAAAAGATTGATAAACAACAAGGAAAAGGGTTTTAAGGTAACCCAGATGTGCATCATTTGAGAGGATTTTTGTAGCGGATGTAAAATTTTCGCATTTCTTCTGATTTGATTGATTACACTAAAAATCCCGGATATGACGTAGATTATTTATTTATTTTTCATTCCACTCCACTTTTTTCTTCTTTTGTGCTTGTTTTTTGTGTTCCGCTTTACCACAGAAATCTCTAAATTCCCTTCTTTCGACTTTTTAATTATATTTACCTGACAATATCATGTCATTTAGGAATTTAAAATTTGTCATAATTATCTTTACGGTAATTCTCTCGATACATAACCGATAGCGCTTGTTTATTCTTTTTAACATTTTCATATCAATCAGAATGGATCATTTGTTCTTCCAAATATATTCCAGCGGTTCGGTTATATATTCATCTCATATTCAATTCAATGCTTCATTTTAATCTGACACCACCTCGAAGACTTTCCAATTTAAAAGAAGACAGTTACCCATAAAAAAGGCCGGAGCAATTCCATCCACGGAGGAACGGTTCATTCTAATTTTTCCTTTAAATTCCTTTCACAAATCTTTTGTGTGGAGCATACTCCTCCGGGGTATCCTTAAACGAGAGATCGGATGCAAGTAAGGACGCAAAAGAAACTGTTCTTGTCTCTCCCATTCAAAGTCCGGGAAAACTTGGTCAGGCAAACAAGACTGCGCACACTGTCCCTTGATTAAAAACTCCTCCGTCAGTTGGAAGTGGGCTTTGTTCCCCGCTGAATAATTGAATAGTATGTCACTTGGGCTTTTCCTAAATCATTCATTAGTTGCTTAAGTTTCGACTGGTTTACTATAAATTGTTTTGGTTGGTGTTGTTGAAAAAACAACGAAACGCGATTTGGAGAGCGACGCGCTCAGGTATCAAATGGAAATCACCATTAAAATGAATGTTATGTTAACATGAGGGAAGGATGAATTCTTAAGCTGGATTAATCCTGTACAATAAGGACAGATAGGTTGCTTATGTTTCGACTGACTTACTACAGATTGTTTTGGTTTGGGTTGTTAAAACATAATGAAACGCGATTTAGAGAGAGACACGCTCAGGTATCAAGTGAAAATCGGCATTAAAATGAATGTTAGGTTCAAATAAGGGAAGGATGAATTTATAAGTTGGATTAATCCTTAATAATAAGGACAGAAAGATTAATTGCTTAAGTTCCTACTGGTTTGTTATAGATTGTTTTAGTTTGTGTTGTTAAAAACAATGAAATGTGATTTAGAGAGCGACATGCTCAGGTATCAAAAGAAAATCTGCATTAAAATGAACGTAATTTTAACATTAAAGAAGGATAGATTCATAAACTGGATTAAATTTTAACAATAAGGACAAAAATGTTGTGGTGCTTGATGCATAGGTGTTTGAGTGATATAGTTTTTGTAATAACAAATTTAAAATTAAACATTGGTTCAATTATTTAATAGTTGTCAATGGAGAGAAATATTCATATGCATTTCACTTACGTACGTGGAGCGTTATAGAAATCGTCATTATTTTTATTCTGGAAAATGGTAACAAACGGTTGTAAACAATATGAAATCAATCGCTACCGGATTCATTTGTTAATTTTGCCATTGAATTTAAACATCCTTCATATAAGCTGTAGAATTTTATATTTCTAATCCTATGGTTATAAAACCGAGTATGTCTGCTTAATATAGAAATTTAGAGTAGTAACCTTCATAGCAGAGTAACTATCATAAATTCTATATTTAAACAATGCGGTACACCAGATTTACGAGTCAAGGTAAAATCTTATTTAATGAGCCTTGGTGAGATTTTAATTTTGTGTCCCCAAGTCACAAATGCCATGGTTATTAGGGATCGGCAAAAATATCGGCTGTTATTTTACAATAACAGTTTTAATGATTACTACTAATTTTCGATAACAGTTAATAACTATCATACTAGTTAAGATTAACGTTAGTTGGTAATATAATAAAATATTATAGTTTAACTTTTATTCGTATTAAATTTTAATAAATTTTAAATATTACGTCTTTAATATTTTAAGGAATAATTTATTATTTTTTGCATCTTGAGCTCATTTTAACATTTTTCGATAACCTTATATTTTCTATAACATTTTCAAACTATTAATTTATATTTTAACTGCTATTGAAAGAACAGTCCATCTGTAATGACTGATTGAAAAGATGTGAAATTCTCAAACTTTATAGGGACCGCACCGTATTTTAGGATCAAACCCGAGTTAAATTGGCAGTTATTTTCTAGGAACACTGTACTTGTTTCAATCGTATGAAATAGCTCCTAATATTTAATAGTCTAAGCTTAATCAAGGCACTTGAAAATTTTAACACGAAGTCGTATTATATAAATTCAACTAAACAAAATATTTCTACATATTTAAATACTTTTGGCCTCAACTTGGTCAAAGCCTACAACTATAGTAACGAGCTTGATCATAGGAAAGCCAAGTCAGCCGCTATCCTCTATATAGAAATGAGTGTTTACTATCTCTGTGATTCCCGATACAGTTAAAATACAATTAATTTCTAAATAGCAAATATACTGGAACTTGGCCACAAGTAGCAGAAAGGGAGAAATCTTTATAAAATTTCCCCTATAAATAAAATAAAATTGTTTACGAATGGATGTTGGTGGTTGTCCCAGTTAGAAGTAGCGGCCTTTACCTACAGGATGCTCTTTAACATTCACCATTTTGTCCTTTGCAGAAACGAAGGCCGAATAGGCCAGTGGTCGGGAATTAGAAAAAAGAATATTGTAAAATTCGTTTATTTTTCAGCTAATGAATTTCTGCTCTAAGCTTACGATAGGTGTAATTAATTGACAGTATAAATATCGTCGTGTTACTATCAAAACTCATAAGTCTTAAAATCAAATTATTTCAGGAATGGTAAAAACTAAACACCAAATTGTAGACCATTTATTAGATACGAAGTTTAAAAACTGTCTATAGGGGCTTTATAACTGACTAAGTATTTACCCAGCGTTACTCGGGTTGAATTGGTTAATTAAATTCAGCTTTCGTTAATAGAGTGCATTTCCTATTCATCACATGTAACAACTACCACAATCTAATAAAGGTACACAATTGTTAAACATACAATTTCACAAATGCAAATAAATGTCATTTAACATTTTGGTCTTACGAGGTTTTGATTGAAAAACGAGGATATATCTAAACAAAACTAAAAAATTACACCTAGTCCGTATAACAGCAGCGAGGAAAATATTAATCAGATGTATTTGTGGGGAATAGAGTTCAGATATAAATTTAAGAAATAGCTGTGTAAAGGTTATTACTTAAGATTAAAGATTGCAACTAAAGGAGACATTAAATTACTAAACGAAAAATTACAAGTTAAAAATTAACACTAAACTTAAAAAAATTCTGAAATCAGATCTTGAAGGAATTGTGAAAGCCACCATTGAAGGGTTCCTTAAAGT
Source organism: Meta bourneti (assembly GCA_933210815.1). NCBI lineage: Eukaryota > Metazoa > Arthropoda > Arachnida > Araneae > Tetragnathidae > Meta > Meta bourneti. The sequence continues at coordinate 69,996,168 of OW119929.1, read as the reverse complement.
TCATACCCCCTTTATCTCTCTGATTGTCGTAATTTTGTTTTTCATGTTCTTAATAAACATCGAACACGAAATTCAAAGCCGCCATTCAACCTCCGCTGTGCCTTCAATGCTTCGAGCGTAGAACGACGTTTGGAGATAAAGAGCGTTTTTTATAGACTCCGATAACGCGTTGGACAGCAAAGGAATTTGTAGTGGTCTCTTACTTCAAAAGAAAAGCAATTTTCTTTTCGGACGTGATTCGGCCACTCCATCTTTCATAAATGGCCAGTACATGACTCGATAGAATAAATTTTTCCCCTCCCGCATGAGAAAGAAAAAGTTAAATGAATAATAAATGGGATGTTTGTATTTACAGTAAGAACTAGTTTGGGGAAGCATTTTTTTATTGCATTCTTGTGAAAGAATTGTCATGATAAAGAATTTTCAACAGAGTTTCAAAGATTACGTGAGTTATTTCAAGCGAAATTGTTGGAATATTTTAACGTCGGCTGAAATTTCACATTCAACTTGTGGAACATTGATTTTTCCTACAAGTGTCTTATGGCTGGTTCGGTTTTATGGCGCAAGGGCCATATTTTGCCAAGCTGTGCCAAACAACGTCAGGTAAATGAACACACACAAGGGAAGCTTTACTGACACAGAAGAGAGAAATACACCCTGAGAGGAATCAAACCTGTGCAGCTGACAACTAGCAGGTTGATAGCACAGGGGGCAAACCCATTGATCCCCAATGAGCCCAAAGTGCCTTGTGTATCGAATGCTGCTGTAAAATTTTGTGTGTATGGTTTTTGCTGAATATTGTGATAATTTTGAAGAATACCTTGCTTTTAGAAAGACAATTTGCTTTCTTGTTTATCATTACTTTTTAATATTTTAATTACAATTTGTAAATTTAATTGAAATGTCTTAATTTTGCTTAAGTTGAGGTAAAAATTTGTAGTTTTCATTCAATTTGTAGTACAGTAACCATTTCCTTTTCTAAGTAGCTCAATGCTATACTAATTAGTATTAATTTTATGCAAAAACACGTTTCCTGTTTTTCAACTATAAACAATATTAAAACAAGAACTCTATTATTAACGATAAAAGTCTGATTTATTTTTCATGGATTTTCTTTCTTTCTCAAAATTAAGTAAGATAAAAGTAATTTGAAATATATTTATAGAAACGACTAACATTGATATGACAAAAAAGCGCAGTTTCTTTTTCTCTATCTCTTAAATACAAAAGGTTAGCTAAGCAGTAAAGCAAAATAAAAAGCATAAACAGTTTCAAATAAAATGTGTGTTCAGTAGTTTTTCAAGATCAGCTTTGGAAGTTTTACCACTTTTTGTTAGCATCCAGCCTGTGTTTTTACGTTCACTCATAAAATTCTAGATTTATTTGATGGGTTATCCATGTTGATATACTTTGATCCGGTCCTAAAGTTTCTATAGGATGGGAAGAAATAGTGATGCAGTTTGATAGGTGGTAAACAGGAAATTGCACTGTGTGGTCGAGTTTGCAAAACTAACAATTTTTGACGGAAAGTATTCCGCATTGATTCCTTTTCGGGTTCATCCAATATATCCCATAAAAAAAGTAAGAAGGATGAGGGCAGGAAAATAAAATAAAAATTTAGAATAATCTAAAAAGTGCATTTGCGTTTTGAGTTAAGTTAGTTCAAAAAAAAAATGTGTAGTTTCCAATGAATTTCAGACACAGGATTAAGTGTATTGACATAAAAATCAAATTTATGCTTTAAATTTTTCTTGCTTTTACAGATTTTGAAATTGAGGCAATTTCTCTTTATTATTAAATAGTTTTAGTAAAGTTGTCTCGTGTTTATTTACATTTTCGAATTATCAGTTGATCCCAGAATACGTTGAAGGCTTGCCGAAATATTAGTGTTGAGAGATGAATGTGTAATTTACAATACTTAACACATAGTTCTTAAATTGACAAGTTGAATTAACAAACACTAAAGGTAAACGAGAAACATTTCTAATATCTTAATTCATTTTCACCTTCGATGTGTGGGTGATTTTAATGAAACGATAAATCAAGTGGAAAATCGTAGACATCTTAATAATATATTGAATTAAAAACATGCAATAAGTTGAAAAATTTTTTTAATTAAAACTAAAATAATTTAATTAAGAACAATATTTACGTATAGTTAGAGATATTTCAAAAATATGTGTGGCCTCAAGGTGTAATTGTTTTAAGAAATCAAGAAATTCAATTCAAAAATATGTTAATATACGTAAAAAATTATGCAATGTTATATATTTTAAACTTTTGCGTTATATATACTCCTTTCCGAATGTATGAGAGGAATCTTCAGTGTGAACAAAGAAACCAGAACGGAAAGCGAAGATTTTACTTCTGCTAACCAAATGCTCTCACGAGCGCATGATACCATAACGAGATTACCTTCAAATGGAGTTTATGGCAGTTTTGGCAACGTTTGACATTTAATATAATTGACGCTTACAAATATACTATTATTTATCAATTCGAAATTCATTCTTTGGAATTTCTATTGGCGAAGTGATGAAATCGTATTCGAAAGACAAGCCAAGTGACTTCAAGTCCGAATACATTCAAGAACAAGTTCCACCACAAAAACACTTAAGCCACCTACATTTAGTTTGATAAAAAAAAGCTTCTCATGCAAGATGGTTCAAAATAGATGATATGTCATTATGTTTTAATCTTTGTCATAGAAACGTACTTCCAATAAGATAAAGTATTCAAATCGCGCATAGATGTATTATTTATTTTGCTTAAGGTTGCATATGTATTAAAATACAAAATGCAACGTTCTATACAGGGTGCTTTCCCCAGAATTAGTAACTATAAGGAGTATTTTTCTTCGTTTACTTCGTAGAATGAAACAATAAATCACGTTTCTAAGTGAAATATTCATGATGTTATAAGGATTGGATTTTATAGTTTAATCCACTTTACTGATGTATTGGCGACTATTTTGGCATAATTGCTATATAGAGGACCGCGAGTGTAAGGAAATGTTAATGAGCTTATCTCAATTCTTCACTTTGATGATGCTCTTTAAAAGCTTGAAGGAAAATGCTAAGTATTTAAAATCTTGATATCCCAGCTAATATTTACCTTAAAGAGATAAAGTTGTGTTTCCTTGTGATATTGATTAAATGTAGGAAAATGGTTCATTTTATTTGTAAGTTTCTTGGTAAAGTGTTTATTTAAAAAGTTTAATTTCGTATTTTTATGCATTTATAATTTCTTAAAAATTAATAATGGATCAAACATTTATACCTGTTTTAGTTTCTTCAGACTTATAATTAGAGCAAACTATTAAAAAGATAATTATCATGATATCCATTTTGAAACACCTCGTGAACATAATTTCGCATATTTGACTTTGAAAAAATGAAGTCTGGGTTTAAGAAATATGCATGCTTGAAATATATCTTAACCTGTTTGGAATGTCACATAGCTTCCAAACGAAAATAATAGATTAACAAGGTATGTTGGTACTTTAAAAATCGTAGTTCTTTAGGATAAGCTAGAATTCATAAAATTGAATTAGTAAAAACAAATACAAATGTTATTATAACATTGAAAGTTTTTGAGCCGTTTGCAACTTTTTAAAGATACATTTTTATCAATTTTGTACTATTCGGTCAAAGAATACATGACCAGTCTTTTAGATGGATGAACTTATGATAGGTAGGTAGTTAACGTCGCATTCTAGCAACACAGAGGGCTATTGGCGATGGTCCGGGAACAATCCCGAAAGGAAAAGGTCAAACCTATGGTACTAATTGAAAAATAATAAGTGTTATTGTTAATTACTAAATTTGGCTCAATGTTTTGGAAATTTTGTAATTTAAAGAATGGTATCTATTTGCTAACTCACTAAGCAATTTTAATGATAATTCATAATTTTTTAAAAATCACCTTAAAAAATCTATTAACCATTTAAAGGATATTTTAAGGTTTTCAGCTAATGTTAGTATCCTTTTTCCATATGTTGTCATCAAAACTCACTTGATCAATAACCTATTTAATTTCACTAGTACTATCAAATCTGAAATATTTGAGTTAATTTTCTTTTTTGTTTTTATAAATCTCATAATTTAAATTTTTCAAATCAATATATAAATTTGTAATCTTAAAATATTCATGAGATGTACTTGTGCTCTTAATCTTAATACGTTAAGACTTCTATCGCGTGTAAAATCTTGTTTTTCACCTAAAATAAACATAAAATAAAGAAATAAAAGGAAGAGTAAAAGTGTTCACTACACTACTTATGAGTTACACTGTTTTCTCAAAACTAAGTATGCACAATAAATTATATATATATTTCCTTTTTTTTCTGCATAAGTTTGTTCTCTCTTACAATGCTTTTCATTCTCATAAATTTAGTCAATAGTAATATATTGGTTTTGCATTCAGAAGAAACTGCAGGCAACATAAAATTAGATAATTTGGATAGCTAAAGTTAGATAGCAATAAACGATGTATCCGAATACTATTGGTTAAGTACCGGAGTTCTAAATACCCAAGCATGAAAAATTGGCCTCTTTATTTCTTGTTTTCTGCGTAAAAAAGTTAAAACATTTCGATAATATTTTCCTAAGAACAGACTCAAAAACTTAAAAGTACGCTATTTATTTTACTATAGGCATTAAATTTTCGATCTTAACGCAGGAATTAATTTCAGGAATAATAATACCAGCTCATAAATGAAAATTCACATGTTCTAATGAAATTTGAATTTCATTTGTTAAAAAAGGCATGGGAATAACTAAAATAGATAACTTTCTTTTCTGTAATGTAAAAGTTGGACGTCAATATGTCTGGTATTGTTTTTCCTTTCCTGAAATCTAATTTAAGTTCGTTCTTAGCAACGGTACAAGGGATGGAAGTTTAGGATCGAAGATTAAATTTAGATGAAAAAGAATTTTTGAAGGATCTGATGGATTCAAATGTGCACTGAAGTGTAGCCTTCAAAGGTGTTTTCAGGCATCAGGAGTAGTGGCTTTCCAATATAAGTTTTATGTTTAAGAGGACATATTTCAAGATATATATCTCTAAAAATTTAGGATATAAGCGAACTTTTGCCTTTTCCTGTCGTAAGCGAAGACGAGTGAGGATATATCTGCCAGTTATTTTGTCACTTTACTTTTGGATATCCATTTTACTAAAGTGAACTGTGAATACAGTATGTTTCCTGAAACAGAAGTGAATAAAATAATGGTTATACTTACATAAAACTGGGTGCTTTGTTATGTGTTTACACGATTTAAAGTGAATACGTCTTTAAAATTGGAACAGTACTGGGGGCATGCATGAAAAGTCTTGCGTTACGAAAAGCGTTACAACTGTTTTGTCTGATGATTTCACAAGAAACATTCAGAAGGTAAATATAGCGTCGTATAGACAAGGGATGTTCGTACCTGATATACCTTCGGACCGAGTACGTCAGATGAACGCGGGGAAGGGGACCGCAATATTTCGAAATTCTACGGTGTTGGGCAAGCTTTGGGCTAGTGTAACTTTGGATTGCGAGGAGTGTGGACTGCGTAAGTGGTGTCATTCAAAAGCTACCTCATTACGCTACAGTTAATATTTGACAACAATTTCTCAAAAGAAATTAGTATCAAACTTAACTTTAATCATTCAAACTGTAAATTAATGGTGGAATTTTCACACAATAAACAATCGTTAAAACTTCGTATATCTATTTCATTCATTCCAAATTCCAACATCAAGTCCGAGTATTCACGTTAAAACTACGGTTTTTGTGTACTCGACACAACCTTTCAATTTTTATATCATTGATTTTTTTATAATCTTCCTTCCCTAGGAAGTCTTTTGAAGAGTACTACTATTTATCTTTTTAAAGTGCATATGTGAATTTGATATTTCTATCACCAAAGTGTAATCAACATAATAAAATTTGAGTATTCAGAAGAGTTTTGTACTCACAATTAACCTACAAGTTTAATTAATGTACACAATAATATAATTAATATTTTAGTCGACCATTTGATCTTAAAATATATCTTTTAATTTGTCATAAAAATAATTCGTAGAAAAATGATATGCAACAATTCACTTATCTTCAAAGATTTTCCTTACTGTATAACTACGATCCTTTACAGTATATGATTTGGTCATTCGTAATCCAAAGAATTAAATTTCCTCTTTTTTGAGTAATTAATATCTTTAAAAAAACTTTGGAGTATGCTAACCTTAAACTTCTGAGAAATTCTTCATTATTAAAATATTCAGTAAATGAGTTCGATCATTTAATTAAATCTGTTTTGGCTTAGACAAAGGTTTCCACATAACTTGTGAATAATCCGCAAAGTAAGTTCAAAAGACAAGAGCTTAGTTTCGAGAATATTGCTTAGAAATTGCTTATTTATAAAACTACTAAATGTAAAATATACTAAGCAAAAAGATTTATCTAACGTACAATATAAATAACGTAACAGTTTAAATAAATGTTCTATTAAAAGCTGAAATACAAGTCTAATTGAAACATTAAAATAACCCAGAACTAAATTCAAAGCACTTTACTTTATAATTTCCACACAGTATTTGAAGACTGGGATATTATAGTACTTTATCAGCTTAGAATATTAAAATTTGGTAACTCAAATCCATGTTCGTTCCATCGAATTATTAAAAACTTTTCACAGAATTTGAATGTATATTCTAAATTCAAATTAGTTTAATGGTGCAAATAAATGTGTAAAATACAAACAGTTCTAACAGGTAAGGAAAAGAGAGATTTCGATAATGTTAATCAACATTTGTCTGCAATTCAAACATGTAAGTAAAGAGCAATTAAATTTTTGTCATTTTACTTCTTTTTGAAGTATTCGATTTCGATGTAGCAAATAAGATTGAATTAGTAATCTATCAGCAGAATCTAATAAACAATTCAAATCTTGTCAAGTCTGAAATCAGTTTAACACCCAATTCACTATTCATACAGCCGTAAAATATCTAGGTTTTTTTTAATAAAGAGCATAAATATTTCTAATAAACAGCATGCAGAACGTATAACATTAGTTTCTGCATGCTACTTATTAGAAATATTTATGCTCTTGTAAAACATACAGGGAGCATGGTAAGATTATTCAAATAATGAATTACGTGCCACGAGGGCTATTATACTCTTATAAATAACCCCCACACTCCTAAATTATTTAATCTCACTCGTAAATCATTATCTGATTCGCCATCGTTATTTATCTTATGAAACTTATGTGGGAAAAAACTCCCGAGAACATTACCAGTCCCACGATGTGTCAAAATAAAACATTGCTTAGATTTAGGCTTATTGATTATTCTAAACACTAAGCAAATAGTAAAATCTGAATTTTTACAGAAATTCAAATGTTTCTTAGGAACGAACTTCACTTTTTTGGAAGAATAATTACTTCTTAGAAGAATGTTATTTATTTCTGGATTGTTTTTTAAATTACTTTTGAAGGCTTATTCTCATTGTGTATTGGGGTTCTATTTAAGTACTTTACCATTATATTAAATTGAGTTAGTAGTTATCATTAAATTTCTTTTTATACACGCGAAAAGTGTATTTTGTTCCATTATTAAGGTGGATGTGCTTTATTATAATCACACCATAGGATTTAAAACACCCATAATTTGAAGAACTACTTCAACTGATTAAGCAATTTTCATCACACTGGAAATGAATAAATTGTAAAATTCTAATATTAGAGTATAATGTTTTGGATCTCTTACAGCATTATTATACTTTATGTTTTTTGCAAACTGATAGGATTTTGATATGATGATGGACATGAAATAATACTGTCAATTTTTCATATACTGTGCATGTTACATAGAGCTAACATATTTAAGGAATAATTTGCAAAGAATACTTAACGAATGTACCACATTTTATTCTCTGTAAAACTGAATGCGTGCATATTTCTTTTCTTAATATCTTCTATTTATATATCTTTATAAAACTATACCTAAATGGGCGTTTATTCAATCTAAATATGCGTGATAAACTTTAGATTAACTCTTCCGACATACAGGGAGTAAAAAAAGTTTCCATACGCACTTATTATTTGAAATGAGTTCCTTTATTATTTACAGAATATAAATATTGAAGTAATAAAAATGGAAAAACAGATGAGCATAATTATATAGAAAATTTCTATTGCATTTAAATAAAATTATTACAATTTAACGCATAATTCACAATAACACAAAAATATGGCAAATATAAAGCAAAAAATGACTCAGTTCGGTGAAAAATATTTCATTAAATGTTATCCCCCCATGTTTCATCATTTAATGGTAAGTTGAACCTGCTTTTGATTTAAGGACCTCTCAGAAATTTAGGCATGATTCCCACAAGTTTTTTCGTTATTTCTTGAGTAATTTTGTCCAGAATGGCACTTTTCAGGTTATCTTTGCTGCTGGTTTCATAACTTTTCAGTGCACTACCGATTTCTTCCTATAAGTGTACCATGGAGTTTAAATCAGGAGACTGGTGGTGTATGAAGTTGCTGCGACCTATGGTAAAAGGAATCATTCTTTACAGAACGTTGCAGTGTTTTGAATTGTTGTCCTGTTGGAAGATAAATGGTCTTACAAGAGACAGTTTCGTAGCACTAGCAAGGATATTCTGTTTCAAAATGTCTAGGTTCACATAGCTATCCATGTTACCTTCAACAAAATATAAATTATGCACACTAAAAGAACTCATGCAACCCCATACCTTTACATTTCCTCCTCCGTGTCATACAGTTCTACATAAGTTTTTTGCTTGCATTTGATGTTTTGGTTTTCTCCATGCCATAACTCGTTCATCTGAACCATAGAGACAAAATTTTAATTCATCCCTGAAAAGTACAGAATCCAAGGAAGTTAAAGGCTTACTTACATTCTTTTTACAAACTCAAGACTCTTCTGTTAAGTTTGATAATTAGCGGCTTCATACGTGCGGCATGCCCATTGTAGCCACTTTTTTTATTACTTTTCTTACAGTCTGATATTATATTTCAAGACTGTAATCAGTTTTCAACAAGGATGCAAGTTGTGGTGCCTAATTCGTGGATTATCGGTAACTTTTCGCAGAATATTCCTGGTGTATATGGCTCAATTTCTGAGGTCTTCCGGATCGGTTCCTATTTACCAGTTTCTACCTAATTATACCTTTCAGTGATTTTTATCGTAGATTTAGATTTGTGGTTTCGCCAATATTTTCCCTCATTGATAAACCGTTATTTCTCAACTTTATCACCAACACGCGAATAGCTTTCTTCATTCCCCTTTTAGGCGATCTACTGTATAAAAAATTGTTTGAAATTATTGCTTACACAATACTGAAGTTTTTTCATTTGATAGTTATGATAATTGAATGCGGGACAGCTAGACTGTACGTTCCAATCAATTTTCACAGTTCGTTCGGAAACTTTTTTTGCCTTTTATTTTGAATATTTTTCTCAAAGTTTTAATTAATTACTTTTTTTTTGTGAAAATTAAGGAACTTTCGTTCCGTTTTGTGCAGTTTCTGAATCTTTGGTAATATTTCTTTAGAAATGATATTAATTTATAAGCCATTTTCGTTTCCGAACGGAAACTTTTTTATCCACTGTATGTAGTTTGCATATTATTATCATGTATTATTATTTTGCATTCCCAGGTGCGTGTTGACTTCAGCTTCATGACTTTGCACTTTATGCAATACAACTATCAACCTTCGATTCAGTTCTACGCTTTGAAATCACAGCTACCCGCAGAAACCTACACATTTCTTCTCAGATTCCTCCTATGATGCTAAGTCTGTTCAATTGTTTTACTACATTGAGCTTTTTATTAATGGTTATTGCATAAGGAAAATGATCAATACAGCTCCATACCATAATAATCTAAAATTTATCTATCCAATAATCATCCATATCATAATTAAAATGTATATACCCAAATAACCATCCATACTATATTTATCTAAAGTTTATCTATCCAATAACACAACACACCCTTTATACCATAGTAACCTAGAATTTATCTATCAAATAACCATTGATACCATAAAAACCTAATTAACCTTACATCCATACCATAACTTAATATTATTATGGCTTAGATGTTTAACTTTTCAAGTCTTTGGTTGGGATTATCTTGGACATCGCGTTGCAACCTACTCACCACCAAGGACTGTACTAGAGCAAAAACGCTGCTCTAGTGCGAGAAAGGGACTCTTTGCTACAGGAACTCTTAGACACCCATCAGAAAAGCATGTCTGCACGTCTTGAGTCTTACACTACAGTCTGAGATCACCACATTTCCAATTATGTTGCTTCTAACAAAGCAAAAAAATATTTTTCCCCAGAGCTGAAACATTCAATGTATTCATCTCGGCATTGTTTTATGTCTTTAGTTCCCATTAACAACACGAGACATGTGGGTCTTATTTTATTCCATATGGCTTGTGGAATATTCATTAGTCGTTTGAGGTACTTCGGTGCAAGTACTAGGCACGGGATTCATCTTGTTATTCTTAGCTCGTGGTTTATCCTTAATTTTTGGGCATGTGTGAATTTATGTACGTAACTGGGTCCTACTGTCTCTCTAGAGAACTGCACCAGATACAGTCTGCCCCTTTTCCTTTGCAACAGAAACGGATCTTATCCTGCTTTCTATAACTCCGAGGTACCCCAGTGATCTGTACTCTCTTCTGCTTTACCCTCGCCTACCCTTTTGCTTTTTGATTTTGTTTCCTCCCTTGTTATTGTCTTGTATTTTAGATTACCTAAATATGGTCTTTGTGCTATAAAACCCCCAAACAACTAACCAACCTATTTTCTTCAGGGGATGCTTGAAGGAATGTCTTCAAGTATGTCATACTAGAGCAATTGATTATATTGGAAATATATTTAAGATTTTACTTGGTGCCGAGAAGATTTATAGCAGTAAACTATCTCTTTCCGCTGACAATATTTGCAGGAAACAAAATAAAATTATGTCATCCCTGAGATTCACCATTACTCAATCGGAACGAGCCCTGTTTCTATAGCGACCGCCACTATCCAGACTTGGTGTCGGGAGCGATTCTCATAGTAGAAAGACACAGTAAACACGTTCACCTACCAAACCTCAACAGTAGCCCTCTTTGACGACGGAGCTCTGCAATCACACCTCTTTTTCAAGCACTTCCACAAACTAACCACTCTCTCTCTCTTCAAAACATCGATTAATCTCTCCTCCGCGAGTGATGTAATAAGTAGATAATGTGCACAAAAGACACCGCACCTACTTATTCACCGTTTGACGCGACGAAACCCGATCGACTATTTTTAAACAATTATCGACGATTCTTCGCATCTGATGAATGCAGCTGCCTTAATTAACGGATGGTCAAAAATCCCCTCCCTGACATCCCCCTCTACCGACCCAGACGGCCACTTCTGCAACCGCTACTTATATGGCGCTGCGTGATGCAGTGGACTTACTTCCCCAGGCATCCTTTTTCCTTTGGAAAAGTATTTATCCACGTCAAGTATTATCACCTCTTTTAATTAACTCAGAAATTTAATTAGTGCCTAAATTCAGCGTGTTCAGATATCATTACAGAGGCTTTAAAGGGAGATGAGCTATCTGTGGGTTCAGATGTCAATTTACTTTCGCTGATGTTTCGTTTTAGAGGTAATGTGACGTTGCGGAGTTGGTTCATTAAGGAGATTAAAATGTCAAAATTGGAGTGAATTACTATAAGTAGGTCTTTTTCAATTGTTTGGTCCCCTGATCCCTTTACCTAAATCTCAGCGGCTTCATTCAGTAAAGTACAAATCTTAAGAAATTAAAATGGAATTGACTAATACAACTCATTATAATGAATTAGTTTTATTTTAATGAGTTGTATTACGTCAATCTCATTTTAATTTCTCAAGATTTGTACTTTAGTTTTAAAAATTACATGTAAATGAGATTTGTCCAGTCAATGAGAAGTACAAATTTGATTTTTTAAAAGTTATTATAAACGTGCCACAAGTTTGAAAATAGATTAGGTTGGTTGAGTTTTATGGCGCAAGGGCCAGATTTGATCAAGCTTCGCCAAACACAAGTGGAACAAACTTCGATTAGGATAATTTCTCAACAAACAATTGGCGATCTGCATTTTGCATAGATTTGATTTGGTTTGTCACTTAACGGTAATTTTTTGTTACAAGACAGTTTTGATTGTAAAATTCGGTTTAAATTGGATTCTGAACCATTAGCCAACCACCATCCGTGCCAAGACTGAGATCGGGACTTTGATCCTTTTGAACCGAGTACTTAGTTTTGATGACTCCACTGAAATTAGGCCTCATACAAGTAGAATTTCGTAAAAGGAATCAAACACAGGTCATATTGCTTTCCAAGACTTGTGCCTTAATCGTCATTTCTCAACGGATTATCCACCTCGGATTATCCTGGACGTGATAGTAACTAACAAGACATTTTCATAACTAAACGAAGTTAAAAAATATTTTTACACCAAATGATTTATGATTTTTTCTTAATTTTTGTACCACGGGACATTTGATATCTTGCGGAACATTGGGGTTTCGAGCTCTATCTAACTTCTGCGGATTCCAAAGGAAGGGTTCGGATTTGATCCCGGACCATCATCAACACCCCTTTGTGTTGCTCCAGTGTTACGTTAATTAAAAAATACCTACCTAACTACCCAAAGGAAGGGCGACTTAATTTGAGAACCTGGATATGAAACTAACAATACTTATATATCTGCAATAGGCAATATTTAAATAAATCTGAGATTATATTTGTAATTTTTATGTTTGTGTAGAAAGAAAGGTAAAACTATACGATCAAAGTAAATTATAGGTATAATGCTCAGCAACTTTTGATTGGCTCCTTTGGGTTAATGTAATTTTCTCCACGCTAGCAGAATATTAGGTTCTGGGTATGTTTTTCTCTTTGTTGGCGAAAGTTTTCTCGGTTTGATTCTCTTATTGGATAAGTATGCAAGATGGTTCTTAAGGTAGAATATATAAAGCACTGAAAGCAAGAATATTTAGCATTACGATGTTATTAATGAGATAAGAATGGCCTAAATACATTTAAAAGTTACCCTTAAGATGTCAATATATTAACCCTTTCTTGCATCATATTTTTAATTTTACCTGAGTATATGAACAGCCAAAGTAACATACGCCAGTTTTGCTGTTAGGATGTTTTTTCCCTCGGCGTCTCGTATGTGAGACGGGATATATATGCACTAAAACACAATAATTAAACATAATTACATTTTAAATTATTTTATTTAGTTTAGTTCATATGCTTTTCGCTGTCATTTACTTAACATGTGCTTAACAATTTCTATGAGGTTGATATACCCTAGTTTTTAGGCCAAGTAGTTAATTTGTTTGCGTGAGTCAATGCATTCGTGTACAAATTCAACCATTTCTACTATTCTATAAGCAAACTGACTATCCACGCACATCCTGACACTTCACTAGTAGACAAAGATGTAAAGTTGAGAAATGACGGTTTATCAATGAGGAAAATATTGGCAAACAAATCTAAATCTACGGTAAAAATTATTGAATGATGTAATGAGGTAGAAACTGGAAAATAGGAACTGATCCGAAAGACCCTCATAAATTGAGCCATATAAACGAGGAATATTCTGCAAAAGATTCGCGATCACCCACGAATTAGTGCATCATAACTTGCATCCTTGTTGAAAACTGATTGCAATCTTGAAATACAACCTCAGACTGTAAGAAAAGTAATAAAAAAAGTTTTGCTATAATGGGCATGTTGCACGTAAGAAGCTATTCCTTAGAAACGTAACAGAAGAAAGCTTGTTGAGTTTGCATAAAAGCATGTAAGCTCTTAACTTTTGGGGATTCTGTACTTTTCAGTGGTGAATCAGATTTTTGTCTATGGTTCAGATGGATGAGTTATGGCATGGGGAAAACCAAAACATCAAATGCAAGCAAAAAACTTATTTAGAACTGTAAATCACGGCTGAGGAAATGGAAAGGTGTGGGGTTGCATGAGTTCTGGTATGGATAATTTATGTTGCGTTGAAGATAAAATGGTACCTAGACATTTTGAAACAAAATTACCTTGCTAGTCTACGAAACTGTCTCTTGAAAGATCATTTATCTTTCAAAAGGACAACTTTTTAAAACGTACTGCAACGTTCTGTAAAGAGTGAGGCCTTTACCATGTGCCGTAGCAACATCAAGCACAACCAGTCTCCTCATTTAAACTCCATGGAACACTTATGGGAAGAAATCGATCGTGAACTGAAAAATTATGATACCAGCAACAAAGATAACTGAAAAGTGCCATTATGGACGTCTGGAACAAAATTACTTCAGGAACAACAAAAACCTTGTGGGAGTCATGCCTAAACTTCTGAGAGAGTTCATTAAAGCAAAAAGAAGGCTCAACTGACCATTAAATGATGAAACATGGTGGGAGAAATAACATTTAATGAAATATTTTTTATCGTACGGAGACTTTTTTGCTTTATATTTGGCACCTTTTTGTGTTAGTGAATTATGCGTTAAATTATATTAATATTTTCTGTTTAAATGCAATAGAAACTTTCTATGTAATTATTATAATATATATATATATATATATATATATATATATATATATATATATATATATATATATATATATATATATATATATATATATATATATACTTGCTTTTAGCTGGTCTATATTTCTGAAGTACTATACGTTTTTATGTTTTGTAAGCTTATTGTATACTATTATATATATATATATATATATATATATATATATATATATATATATATATATATATATATATATATATATATATATATATATATATATATATATATATATATATATATATACAGAGAGAGAGAGAGAGAGACCACCACAAATCAAAAAAGAGAAACCAAGTAAAAATAAAAACAAAATGCAAGTAATAACAAGAACAAATTACTTATATATATAGACATACGAGTTGTTGGGTGGATCACGCATGGATAATTTGTATGCGGTTATATGTGATTGGTAAATAATTCTGAAAATCTTCGAAAGCCATTTTTACCTTTAGTATGTTCTATTAGGTTATAAAGAATTTATTTCGGATCATTTGCTCAAATGTAATTGAAACTTACATTTAGAAATGATAGAAAACGTATCCACTCTTTAGCACTGATTTGAGTTAAACACCAGATATAACCATTAACATTTTATGAAAGTTAATAAATTCAAAGTACTTCCATTACCTAAAACAGTAAAACAAAAGCTACTTATTTTTTTCACAAAAAAACTTAATTTTAATTTATTTACTTAACACGGAAGAATTAGCATACCGTAGCCGGGAACCAAGTGTTTGAGTAACTTAATTAATTTTTCTCTCGCGTAACGTCACTGTTTATTCTAGTACGCCTGTTACTCTGGTAAATTCAATTTATTAAAAACTCCTAAGCACTTGAAGTTAACTTACAGGGAAGGAAAAAAGTAAGTTTAATGAAATGACACCTACGCCTACTTCAGTGAAGAAATTATTACACTTTTTGTAATTACCTTTCCGCTACTTTTTTATTAATTGTGTCAGACTTACTTGAGAAATTAATTTATTTAAATTTTATCATATTACTCTAAATACGACAGGTATTAAGTTTGCCGAGACTTTGATTGGATGATCTTAATGTAATGTCAGAACATGAGACCTCAATTGGTGTTAAGATAGTATAATTAAAGAAGGAATCAATTTATATGAAACTAGCCAATCAGCGCTTGGCATCTATTCTAAAGTTACTTAATTGCTAATATATATTCATGGAAGAGTCGTTATTCATATTTAATACCTTGTTTAATTCCATTTATGATGGATATAAGTATTGAAACCCAAGTTTGTTACGTCTACATAAAATAAAATTAGTCAAAAACATCAAACATAATTTTGTTTACATTTTATAAATATACCCTTTTACTGTAAATTCTTATTTTAAATTATGTGCATGTTAAAAAGTTCACTCCTCAGTGATGCTACCACAATTAGATTACGTCAACTTCAATTGCATCTCACTGACTTTTTCAATTATGATTTGATATATTATATATATATTTGATGGATAGTTAGATAGATATAGTTAGATAGATGGTTTTATGGCGTTACAATGAGTTTGACAAATAATTTGATATCTGCTTGCTGAAAATTTAAATTAAATATTCTAAACTATTTTCCTAGGAGTCATGAAAATACTTAAAACGTTAACTGTCGTTTATCAATATTTCAAGGTTAAAACTAATTTTCTATGCATGCTTTAAGGGCAGGTGTAGACTACGAAAGCAGAAATTTCTTAATCTCATTTTAAAACAGTTGAATGGTGAAGTAAACTTTGGCTGTTCCAGCAAGACACGCTTAAATGTTTAAACCTCTCTGTCGCGTCGACAATAGCCCGTTGTGTTACTACAGTGCGACGTTAATTGAACTACCTACCTCATACCAGTGTGTTCATATTGTGATTCCAAGTATGTAGTAGGGTAAAAGTAAATATAATAAAAGGGAAAGTATAATTTTCACACAACTGCTTTAAAGTACTTAAGAATCAGCAGAATCTATTTTATTTTATGAGTTAACAATTTGTGCAATATGAACGTAATGACTATGACTGATTGCATAAGACAGCAGCCAAATTTTAAAAACTAAAGTTAAACACATTTTATTGCACCAGTGACTCATTAAAATTATAGCAAATTTAAATGATACATTTCAACAATTACATCATTAAAAATATAAGTTACTAGCGTGCCCGTGCGAGAATTCTCTCATGAACAATTACACCCCAACCCCCATCCGTTGTAAGGGTGAAATATGTAAGCGAATTTTATTATATCCAAAATATCCAAAAAGTTTATTCAATCACTATTTACACTTCCTCCTTGAGATCACTGTTAGCGTTGTTAAAACGATTGGTATAAAGCATGTAACTCTTCCGCCAAAAGGCCTAATAAGGTTATCTTAACTCTCTAGAATTCACAAAAATTGTTAATTTCTATATTTTCAAAATTTTTTTAAAATTTTAACCTCGCGTGCAACATGTGTCGTTTAATATCCTTACATCATCAAATCACATATTCATAAATTATTTATATTATGGAAAAAAATGAAAAACCAGTTCAATACATAAATAAATAATTCGTCGCGTGTAAGAGGCGTAAAAGGGATCTATACTATAGAAATAATAAGATGATGAAAAAAATTGTTTTCCGAATAATACTGGTAAAACAATTTTATTGGGAAAGGTGTTTTTCCATCAATACTGATAAAACAAACTGGTTTTCCGAGTAATATTGGCAAAACAATTTTATTGGAAAAGATGTTTTTCCATCAATACTGGTAAAACAAATTGAGTTGCGTACCGCAATCGTTTTTCACTCAATGTTATTCCTATGGGAATTTCGAATTGTTTTTAGCCTCCCTCTCTGTGGACAGAACGGATTCGTCAGTGCTACGGGAAATTCTCTTTATTTTGAGACCTCAATTGTTAAGATTCTTCACGTGTATGAGGCGTAAAAGGGTTCTATACTATAGAAATAATATAGATGATTCACATTTTAAAGTCATTAATTATATCAATACTAAACGAGAAATTATTTTTAGAATTAGGCGGGTGTCTTAAGTTTATTATATACAACTTTTAAAATTTCCCGTATGATTGCAGCATTGCTGCCGCAGTAATATTTATCTCTGAAACTAGAAAAATATTTATCCCTATGAGATTAGATTTTGAATAGAGAGTCGATAAATATTAAAGTTATGCATTTACTAAAAGGAAAAGTATGTTATTAAAATGATTTTATCAAAATTTTGCTCCCTGGTTGTTTTAAATTTGCGGTTGCTCTGTCATTCACACTTTAAAAAACCCACGCATCCTCTTAGTAAAATATTCCATTTTCCAAATTTGAAAATATTTGAAAATTAATTTAAAAACCCAAATATAAACACTGGATTATTTTTACTTAATCTGTAACTGTTCAATTATCTCAGAAAATGTAGAGAGTAATTTTAATTCCATCCTTTATACTCAAAGTTCAAGTACCATTTTTCTTTTAAAGATAGAAACTGTTTTCTCGAATTTCTTTTCGTTTTATTTTGACGTTTTCAGAATTAAATTAACTTTTTGTAATTGGTTTTATTCCCATATTTAAGATGAATATCTGACTTTAAAACACTCAAATTATGCGGACATCTTGATAGTTTATTTTCATTCAAACGACAAAGAACTTCTTAATTGAGTTTAGACATGTCAATGCCATATCACACCTTTACATGCCATGGCGAAAGAAATAATCGAATTGGTCTCTTTTGTTGAACGCTTAATTACTTTTTGCTAAAAGCTCTTTTGAAAAAAAGAACGATTCTCTTTACATTTTAAAAAGTAATCATGACATTAAAATTATAAATACATGAGTAATAAAACGTTTGGTAAAAATTATTAGAATGCAGCTTTTTTCACTGTAAATTCTTTTTTTAAAGACATCTATTTTGCATTCAGGATTTTTGTTGTATTAATGAATTGATCGGTAAAAACACTTTTGACAAACTAACCACGCATTTTGCGATTAATTTTATAATTGATTCATTTACAAATTGTGTCACATAAAAATGTCTATCGAATGATAGTTTTTTGTATAAACATAAACAAACCCAGGTAGGTGAAAAAAATTCTTCCTATTAAGAACAAATTTGTTGGAGATTTAGAGCAATTCCTTCAGACACTAAATTATTCATGTGGAATACTTAGAGCCAAACTTCATGGAGTAGACATTTACCACGTGTGCACATTATGATGTTTCAGTTAAACAAAAAGGAAACTTAAAATTATTTCATTTGATTAATTCTATTCGCGACATGATGAAATTGTATTCTAAGGCCAAATTCGGTAACTTCTTAAATGAAACGGGAAATACATCCTGTCACTAAAATAGTAGCGTCCTCTATTTACTTTTACAGAGAAATTCTTATAGATAAAGAATATCAATTCCTCATCGTAAATACATGAAAGATAAACACAAAGCATGTAGTTTGAAGTTATTAATTTAAAATACTTTCTTGTACCAACATATCTGGATGAGGTCAAAATTTGATGTTATTAATTTGTGACGGAATATTATTTTATATATTTATTCGTTGCATTGTTATTATTTTGTTCTCTTAGCTTTATAGCGTTGGAATATGTTTATGCAGACTATGATCGGAGTGAGAACACTCCTAGAATATTGGTGGTATTTTCTTAACATGCAATTTACATGAATTGTGGCGGGCTAGGTAAACGGCCGTATTTACAAGTCAGTTAATCCGTGGATCAAAGTTAAAACTGGGATTATCCAAGAACCGTATTCACAAAACAATAATTCAGTGATCCACCGATTAAAGCGATAAGATCGTCGTGGGTGGTTGCAGTCTGCTCTCTCTCTCTCTCTTTCACGTATCGTTGTTTACATTTCTTACGACGCCATGATCTAAAAGCATTCCACACTGGCCAAGTAATTTGTCGGCAAAATTGAATTCCGATCATTTTATACTCGTCAGTATTGGTGTGTTGATGCAGAGTGAAATAACTTGCATTGTATTTTTTCTTTTATACGTAATAAATCAAGAAAAGCAGTTTTATTCTGCCACGAATTTGTATCTACCGTGGTCAATGCAACTGCATGTTTACGAATCAATTATATTCCGAACTATTCCTAGTGCTTCCGAAAACTGATAAAAAGTTTTATCACACGAATACATTTTTATAAATTCGGCACCAATATCAGCTATCAAACGTAATATTTGAGAATCCTTAGTCAGAATTCTGTAGTTTAGCATAGAATGAAGTGTGTCGTCCATTTTGTTTAGTTGACGGACGGCTTTGCTTCCTTCTCAAAAAGCTAGCATGCGCATGCGTTAACCTTCAACTGTCAAACCTCCGATTTTGGAGGATAAAAATTTAATACCGAGACGACATTTTAAACCTCAGATCAGGCATTGTGAATACGGTTTCTTCGATAATCGGGCGATCATCCTTGATCCGCTGTTGAACTCAGACTCGTGAATATAGCCGTGAGTATACGCGGATGCAACACAACACCCATTCAAGATCCCGATTCTAGATCCTAGAGACTTCTAACCTATTTTGACCTTCTTGACTAATAGAATCTTTCTCCTGGGATTCTTTCAATCAATCGATGTGGTTAGTTAGTCGTTATGTATTATGTTACGGGGTAAAAGCCATACTATACGCTACTCGGAAATCTTGTGACGATCAGACGGTTAATCCTCAGATACAGACAGGAGTCAAATGGACTCCACGCTCTTATGTGAGTTTTCTTTCTTCATTGGAAGTATCTCTTCAGGACATTCGAATTGACTTTTGCTGTGCTGTCAAGAGACCAAGAATCAACACATGTTTATAGCTGAGTCTTTCATTTTTTGAATTTGAGTTTTTCGAAAAGGAGTCAAACTCAATGACTGAAACTGTAACTGAAAAAGTAATATACTATATTAACGGTCCCCTTAATATTTTACTTTTTCAAACCATCTTTCAAATCCACAAGTATAGTCAGTTCTCACCCAGAAGTTTTTTAATGGAGGAATGATTGAAAATATAAATTTACAAGGTAACCAAACAAATTTGTTTTAATGTCAAGTATTCAAATAATGCAAAAGCAGTCTCGAAAGGCATAACTACTTTAATCGAACCATATGTTTTAAAAACCATAACCATAGAATAAAATGTAAACACATTACTACGGGGATGAGGGGGACACAGGGAGACACTTCAGTATAAATTAATAGAATTTAATGGTGGAATAACAGAAAGTGCTGACTGATATGTACAGATGAGAGTAATCAAAAGCAAATTGTTTTCATAAGTTACAAGTCATATGTGAGTGTCGTCGTCTTCTGCCTTCGCGGAATGTCGTGTCATCTTTCTTCCATCGCGAAGAGTCTCTCTGTGGAAATCAGAACAGTTGGTGTAACGTCAGCTCAAGGTTGACATCGACCTTTTAATATAATGGACGGTGCATGTGCTAGCAGTTTTATGTTATTTCTTCCGGTTCCGAGGTTTGAAGATCTGTCACATGGTTGTGAGAAAAGGCATAAATCCTAAATTACTGATTGGTTAAAGTGATTATCCATCGTGATCAAAAACACTTGTCTACGCTTCGATAGCCAATCTGTTAAGTTGATTCATAACCCAACGTGATTAACCCTTCTGAGATCTTAAGACAGTGACTACGCCCACATGCTCTGGTCTATTTCAGTAGGTCTATGAAATCTGAAAATCCTTTGCACATTCTCTTATCGTTCAGCCTTTATAGCAAACTGTGCAATAAGTTCCCACATTCCTGAAAAATACAACTTCTGAATAAAATCTATCAACTTTAAAGGAACTTTGACTTGTTTCTTGGAACACATTTTTTAAAACATATGTACTAGATCAGGACTAGTGACTCCCAGTGCTTTGAATACGTTCGGTCATGAGCTATAGCTTTCAGTGAGGAAAGGGCCGCGGCAGCTCAGTTGGTAGAGTATCGGATTAGCAATCCAATGGTTGAGAGTTTGAAATTCAATCCACTAAAATAATATCGTGTACGTGGGACTGATGAATGTTAAACCTGTCGTGACCTCAAATATCATCATGATGTCATGGTGTTGAAGTTTGGAGAGTTGGGTACTAGCTCAGGTGTTGATCTAGTAATCTGACCGTTGTTTAAAATTTCGAAGTGTTGTCCTCGGATCTTTCCTTTTGGGATGGATCCCATACAGTCACCAATATCCCGTTGTGTTGTTCCAGTGCGACGTCAATTCAATTACTTACATATCTATCCACCCAGAGCGGAAAATCTACTTTCACACAAATAGGGTAGAAGTGAAAAATTAACAGATATTTACAGTCGTGTTGACGTAAAGTTAGGTAAGTAAATTTCTCTTGCTGGAAACTTGTACAAAGCCAAGATAAAGAGTTTTAACTTGATGTTTAAAAAATTCAATCAATTTTTATCATTAACTTTCATAGAGCCAGAATCATTTTCAAAAATATTAAAACCGATTCAATTTCTTTACATCGTCACGGAAATGTATTTAAAATGAGTTTTTGGATTAAATAAATTATCAATGAAGCAAATAGAGAAAATTTTAAATGATACATTATGATTCCAGTCTTAAGAAATTAAAATATCAATGCAAGAGTCAAAATCACAACAGTTTTTAAATTATTCTTCCTAAGATCTAATTTATCACAAACGCAAAAAAGTTATCGCTACAATGAAGTATAGTTACATGGTTACTTCACGTAGAGATGCGCTGAGTGTTCAATTCCACAAGTGACGATAACTCTAATAGTAATATATTTTAACTGATGGTTAAACATCAAGAGGCAGTCTTTTCTTTAGAGCAAGATTTCTATTGTTTTAATACACAAAAAACATTTAGTTTTGAGTCCTCATTATGATCACCTCACCCGTTGAGAAATACTGTATTACATAGCATTTACTTTTTTCTTTTAGAGTGTCCCTACTTCGTTTACTACTATAGATACTCAACAAGTGATGCAGCATGGATGATACAATAAGTATTCGGCAAACGAGTTGATGCAATAATTTTCCCTTTCCTGGAAATAAAGGATTTTCAGAGTATCACACACGTTTCCAAAACAAATTTCAAACGGAAAGAAAGAAAAAAAAAATGGAAAATCTATAAAGGCAGGCAATTTGAGTTCACGTCTGTGAACGCATAATATTAGTCTGTACTTACGATTTAAATTATCCCAGTGTGACTAGAGCTGGTTGCCTGTTTTGGCGTTTTACGTCTGTGAACGCATAACACCAGTTTGTACTTACGATTTAAATTATCCCAGTGTGACTAGAGTTGGTTGGCTGTTTTGGCGTTTTACGTCTGTGAACGCGTAACACCAGCCTGTACTTACGATTTAAATTATCCCAGTGTGACTAGAGTTGGTTGGCTGTTTTGGCGTTTTACGTCTGTGAACGCATAACACCAGTCTGTACTTACGATTTAAATTATCCCAGTGTGACTAGAGTTGGTTGGCTGTTTTGGCGTTTTACGTCTGTGAACGCATAACACCAGTCTGTACTTACGATTTAAATTATCCCAGTGTGACTAGAGTTGGTTGGCTGTTTTGGCGTTTTATGGCGTTTTACGTCTGTGAACGCATAACACCAGTCCGTACTTACGATTTAAATTATCCCAGTGTGACTAGAGTTGGTTGGCTGTTTTGGCGTTTTATGGCGTTTACGTCTGTGAACGCATAACACC
The DNA here is from genome assembly GCA_933210815.1 of Meta bourneti. Taxonomy (NCBI): domain Eukaryota; kingdom Metazoa; phylum Arthropoda; class Arachnida; order Araneae; family Tetragnathidae; genus Meta; species Meta bourneti. The sequence goes on along the minus strand of OW119929.1, from coordinate 69,972,860 downwards.
AGTCTGTACTTACGATTTAAATTATCCCAGTGTGACTAGAGCTGGTTGGCTGTTTTGGCGTTTTATGGCGTTTACGTCTGTGAACGCATAACACCAGTCTGTACTTACGATTTAAATTATCCCAGTGTGACTAGAGTTGGTTGGCTGTTTTGGCGTTTTATGGCGTTTACGTCTGTGAACGCATAACACCAGTCTGTACTTACGATTTAAATTATCCCAGTGTGACTAGAGCTGGTTGCCTGTTTTGGCGTTTTAAGGCACAATGACCATATTTAGCCAAGCTGCGTCAAGCACAAGACAACGTCAAGTAAAACATATCCTGAAAGGGAAAAAAGAGGGAATGGGGAACAGAGTAGGTAGATGAAAGCAGAAAAGATCGCTTGGGTATCTGGAGAGATCGAGACTCGTGTTTCTTTAAGACAGTAAAACCCATGGAAAAAGAAAAGATCACTAGGGTGCCTCGGGTCCGTGAAGCTCACAATGTGACTAGAGATATTCCAAATTTGACAGCTTGATAGTTATTTTTATACAAGAAAAAAGACAGATTTTTCCAAACTTTTGGATTAAGCTTACTTGATTACTTTAAGGAAAGATTTTTGAGTCCAGAACAAATTTTGTGTCGCCATTTTCGTGACTAAAATCTGCGTGTGATTATCTCATACGTGGTAGTGGAATTGCTCAAGTATTGAAACCAAATCTCTTCCCCTGCCTTCATATAAATGAGTTGTATCCAATAATACTAGACCTTTCCTGTTTGTTGCACATCAACGAAAATAACACAATGTACTTAAACAAAAAGCAGGGTCCACAGCAACACAAAATCGGAACGTTGCACGCAAAACAGTCCCGTGCCCCGCATGTAATAGAAGCGAATCACTTTCGTATGCGAATGTAGGAGGATAATTACCGACATTATAATTGCAAGAATGGCTCCCATATCTGATGGCGTTTTGACCTTTTTGCGACGCCAGCCGGCTCTTGGCTTGTAGGTCTAGCGTGCTGCGTTCGGATCAAAGGAGCTTTGACAAATGATTTGTCGGAAATGCGGGAGCTCCGAGGAAGCATAAGGTTTCCATGACTCAGGATGTCAGAAAGTTGATGGAGGATAGGGTCCGTGCAAATATGTCTCGCCATTAATGGGAAAGAAGTGTGTCGAATTTGACAATTAGCCTAAATGCGATTCACATTTGTTTGGGTTTCCGGTACGATTCGCATGCCATATTCTACTGCATAAAAGGCAAATTTGGGACGACTTAGAACCTTCTATCCTAGCTCTACCATTGGCTAAAACTATATTTAAATAAACTTAAACGAGAAATTGCTCGCGTACAATAAATAAACATTAAATCATTCGTTATTATAAATAATTTGGAAATTATAAATATTAATTTCGCTATTAATAATAAAATTAAAATAATAATAGCGAAAATTAATATGTTCGAGAGTTTAAATACATGGACAAGTAGGTAAATATTTGAATCTAAGTCGCAATGAAGCAACACAATGGGCTATTGGCTACGGTCTGGGATCTATTCCGAAGGGAAAGATCGGAAGACAACATCTCGTTTCACTGTCAGAAGACGAGGACAACACTTGAGCTGGCACCCCACTCTCCAAACTTCCACATCACGTCAATGTGAGAACATTTGAAGCCACGACAGATTTAACGTGCAACAGTCCCCACATAAATGACGTTCTTTGAATGGATCGAGTTTCGGAACTTGCAACCTTCTGGCTGCTAATCCTCTATTTTACCAACCGAGCTACCGTGGCCCCTACATGAACTGAGTTTATAAGTCTGGTATACAAGTGGGGAAATAATGTTATGAGTAATATACCTGGAATTCTATTTTACCAAACGATATTTATTCAAAAGTAAAATATCTTTGTATTTCGTCAGACGATAACTATTTATTTAACAGTACCAATTTGATATGTTTAGCAAACAATTTTAATTAATGTGTTTTAATTTATTTAGTTTCAGAACTAAATATTTTTATTGGTGTTCTTTGGCTATGTGGCAACAAAAAGTAGATAAAACAATGAATTAATAGATATTCATGCTCCAATTTTGCCGCTTAGTTTAAATATGATTGATTCCAGTTATGGAGCTGCAAAATATTGCTAAAACTGCACGGAAGAGCTCGCAAATCTAATAAAATTCTTCAGCAGTCTGATAACAGAATGCAATGTGAAATCTTTAATATGGAAATCAGCGCAGGAAAGAAAATATAAATAGATAAATAGATTTAGCGTCAACTTTGAACAAGTGAGTGAGATGAAATTGAAGTAGACGTTCAAGAATCTAATTGTTGTAACGTTACTGAGGTGTGTTTTTGTCATGCATTTTATAGGATATAAGAATAAACACATGTAAAAGTAAAATGAACTCTAGATATTTTTTGAATAATTTTATTTCTTTTAGAAATATGAAATCTATGTGAATTTGGATATTATATTCATTATAAATGGATTGGAATACGAAATAAAATGTGCGTAGTGACGCTGCCATCAATAGATAAAAGCAATTAATCCTCCAAGTGGTTTTGATGTGATCTGACCAATTTCGCTAATAACGAGATATCTCGTCATCAAGATCTTGAAAGTTGTGATAATGACGAGATACTTCTTTGAGACAACCACCAGGAGGATTAAGAATGTCTAACGCAGACGATAAGAGTGGGTTTGCTAATCTACTTTCTTTTACGTCGTTTCAATTTAATCTTGTGAGGGTCATGCCCCATTAATCCACCATGCGACCTGCAGTCTATCACTGCATGACTTCTAACAAACTTTTCACTTCTTGACCAATAGAATCCTTTCTAATCTTTTAAATCAATAGGTGTGTCTATTTAGCCATCAAGTATGTTGTAGAGTAAAAGCAACTTACTTGCAATTACATTACTTGGAAATCTTATGACATTCAGCGGGATTACTATTTGAGAAGTGTACACATATATCCCTTCTGCAACCTGCAGCTGTCCTTATATGACTTTTATCCTTCTTGACCAATAGAATCCTTTCTAGGTTTTTTAAATCAATAGATGTATCTATTTAGACATTGAGAGTGTTGTAGGGTAAGAACAATAAGTACATTACTTGGAAATCTTGTGAAGCTCAGAGGGTTAACCATCTGGAGGCGCATATATCCTTTTTCCAACCCGCAGTTGTCCCTACATGACTTCTGATCAGTTTTGTCCCTTCTTGACGAATATAATCTTTTTCAACAAATGGATGTGGTTATTTAGTCAGTATATTTGTGTTTGGGGAAAAGTAAAATTTTACGCGGAAATTTTGGGATGCTCAGTGGGTTAAGAAAGGCTAAGTGATAGGGGTCACCTTATAAATTAGATACATCACTGTTGCATCAACCAATTAATCACCAAAATGACTGCTGTACTGAACCGACTCAGAATTACATTTAAACTATCGAAACTGCAAATAAACCATTGGAAATCAGCAAAAGTAGGAAACATTTTTAAGGAAACTAAAAGAAGCTGAGATAAGATTGCTTTTGAATATCAAAGCATCAACTCAGAAATGAAAAGTAAAATGTAAAACCAATGTGAAGAAAGCAACCAATGAAATGTAAATATAGTTTGCTTTCTTTAAGTGGACTTTAAGTTAAGGTAGTACCACACTCTTGGAAGTAAATTTATTTCAATTGGAAAGAAGCAGTAATTGAAAAAATAATAGAAAAATTCATTTCTGGTTGTAACAGGATTTCCGATTTGATATCAAGTGTCCAAGAGCATGTAGTGAAAGAGTGATGTTTCATATTCGTCAAAGATTTCCTGTTTCAAACCCGTCATAAACTTTTCCAGTACCATGACTTCCATTGCTTTTTCTATGCTGATTCATAATTCCCTTAATCTCCTGTTGGTTGTCTTACAGAGGAATATCGTCATTAGCTACAACATTAGCAGATCTTGTTGGACGAGATACCTCATCATTAGAAGAAAATTTACAAGATCTTGATCTCGTCATCATCAAAAAATAGGCAATATCTCGATGAGACGGTATATTTCGTCATTAGCAAAATTGGTCAGATCTTGATGGACGAGATATCTCGTCGAAACCACTTGGAGGGTTAAAATGATTTATTATAAACTGAATGGATATCAGAAACTTGAATGGGGTGTACTTAACTCCTTATCATATTATTATCATCGGCTTACAAATGAAACACTAAGTCAAAAAACATACTTCTGACAAAACGAGGTGAACAATTATACTCACCAAGCAAAACTCACTAAGCTGTTCCACAAGAAGAAATATAACCTTCATGCAAAGAAAAAGTAACTTCGTGAACAAACCCCCACACAATTCACCAGTTGTAAGATCACCATATTCCAGCTAAGAAAAGCTAAAAACCCACATCTTGAAATTTTTAATTCGGCGTGTTTCACTTGGCAAGTCGGATATGCATTATTTCGTAAACACGGAAATGTTTGAATCTTTCATAGGACATTTGTCAAACGAGCTCGGCTTAACATGATTTACATAAGGTTAAAAAGCGTATCGATGTTCCAGTTTTTTTAATTGATTTCATAGTCTGAGAACTTATTTCCACAGGAACTTAATCTATATTAGATGTATTGAAACATAAACATTATACGCTTGGTCATATCTGGTGATCAATCTACGCTAATAGCAATTATTGATTATTTTTCTGTGCGATAGAGATATTCCTTTTCCTAAACTTTTTTCTTTATAACTGGGAGTCATTTTACTCGACCAATCTCAATCAGTCATTTACCGATCATTTTTTATTCTGAAAGTAATAATTTGAGTACCATTACGTGTTTCCCTATCAGAATTCTATAGCGTAGGTTTCAGTAATCAAATGCTAATTGCGATTCTCATCAAAACTACAGATACCATAGAAATGCAGATGTTGAAGGTTACTTTTAAAATGTTCCTTTTCCAAACTAATGTTTTGTGAAACAGAAAAATTAAAATAAGATTTATATATACATAAATGTCTCATCTTAATAAAACATATTTCAACGTAACATACCAAATATTAGTTAGTAATAGTATCATTAATGACAGTTGCTGTGTTAAACTGTTTGAACTTATTACTTTAATATATTTCCCTATTTGAGTAATGCAATTTCGATTTATTTATTTAAATTTTATTTTTCGATATATGTGAGAGTTTTATTAATTTATTATAAAGCTTTGCGTCTTTATCAATCAAATTTCCGTTAAATATAGTAGTATCTCGATTATCCGAGGAAATGTGGAGAGGCCCTTAACCAGAAACTGGGACAACACGGGAACGTAATAACACAAAACAGCCTATACAAAATAAAGAAACATTTACTATATTACATGTTACTACTACTGAAAAATAGAGAAAGCAAGATAACTCGATATCAAATTTGACTAGGATAACACCTCGGTTGATCGGAGCTCGGATAATCAAGAATCTACAGTATTACCTTAAAGTAAAAGAAATCAACACTAATAAAATGCAAACGTGTTTTAATTAAAACGTACCGGACGTAAATATATATGTTTATTTAAAAATGTATATAATTTAACAAATTTTAATAAAGTTAAGAGGACCAAGGTAGGCTGGTTGGAAGAGTAGCTGATTAGCAATCAGAAGGTTGCGAGTTTCAAACTCGATACAACCAAAGACCATCTTGTATGTGGGGGCTCGATCTCGCTAAATCTGACGTGGAACAAAATGCCTTCACCCTATCGTGGCATGGAAGTTTGGTGAGTGGGGTGTCATCACATATGTTGACCTCGATGACGTGTTGATCTGACCGTGGTTCAAAATTACGAGGTGTTATCCTCGAATATTTCCCTTAAGGATTGATTCCGGTCCATCGCCAATAGACCGTTGCTGCTGTGCGACGTTAATTCAACACCCCCACCCCAATAAAACTAAGAAAACACTTAATGTCTAGATCTAAGATTTAAATCTTTCTTAAGTCTGCAATTAGATATTTATAATCTCCTAAGTAACTTTATTTCTTCTATCCTTGTGGCCAAATCTAATATGCAAATGGAAAATTCTATGAGAGATGTTAGTGTATACAAGGAAACCAGACCGACTGTCAAGCTTTTTCTTCCGCAAAACAAATGTTCTTGCATTACACATGTCAGGGAGACCTCAAAATGTAGTCTATCGCTGTTTTGGGACGTTTAGGGTTTAATATATTTGGCGTTGACAAATCACCTATCACATAAATTTGAAATTCATTCTTTGGAATTTTTGGGGACGATGTGATCGTATTTAAAAACAATCCAAGTGACATTATGTCCGGAGTACTTACAGGAAACATGTTTCGCCGAAGAAATATTACCTCCACTTACATAGAAGAAAATATTTCTCATAGTGATCATAAAATTTATTTCTTCAATAATCAAGAAATTTTTTCTATCGAATAAAGTTTTCTACAATCCAAGGTGTGTGTGGAATAATAAAATTATTAAATTTGAAATACTAAACATTTTTATCATTCCTATTCCAGTTATTTAATGAGTTCTTAATACAAAATAATATCAAATTATTTACAATACTACGAAAAAATTGATGAAAAGCAAATATTTTGATTCGAACAAAGTGTGAGAAGGATGTTCAGGGTAAACAAACAAACCAGAAGAAAGACAGGGATTTTACTTCCTGTTACACAAATGCTGTCACATACTACATATCGGTAGGTAGGTATTTGAATTAACGTCACACTGGAGGAACAAAACGACTACTGGTGACTGTCCGGGATCAATCACGATGAGAAAGATCCGAGGACAACATCCTGTAATTTTGAACCGCGGTTCCCATCTGTTCCCATGACGAGGTACCATCTGAAGTGACACCCCACTCTCCAAACTTTTACATTACAGCAATGTGAGAACATTTGAGGCCATAACAAATTTAATGTGGACCAGTCCAATGTACACGACGGTCTTTGGTTGAATCAAATTTCGAGCTAGCAAGTCTCCGGTTGCTAATCTGCTACTTCTCCAAATGGGTTACCATGGCCTCCAGTACATGTCGGAGTTACCTTAAAATGTTGTTTATCGCCGATTTTGGCAGCGTTTGGAGTTGAACAAGTAACTGTATTTTATCAATTTGGAATTCATTCTTTGGATTTCTTTTGACGAATACTGAAATCGTATTCGTAAAAAAAAGTAAAAGTGGCGTAATGTTTGGAATATACGAGATACAGAAAACTCGCATATCGGAAATACACAAAATCACAGCAGAAACACTACCGCCACCTGCATTTAGCTTGACAGGAAAATCCAAACATATGAAAGTAGGAAAAATATATACGTTGAAATACATCGCCCGAAATAGTTCAAAATGAACTTATTTCACATACAATCCGGAAACATTACATGTGATCAAGATTAATGTATTACTTCCAAGCATACCGCGATTAATGAACTCCAGAATGCCGACGAGAAAAATTGAATGTCTTTTCTGTATTTCGTGTACTTTTAACGGACTTTCCATATTCATCTGTCAAGTAGCAACCTTGACGTTTAAATAGCGTAATGGATTACTACCTGAGTTTACATTTCGTACCCAAACAATCATTCCCATGTTTAGTTTAAACTACCCTCCATTAGAGATTTGGTACCATTCCAGGGATGCTTTTTCATTCAGTGCTTACAGTTTTTTTCCAGTCATTTAGCTTGGTCGTGAGGACGGTTTGGCATGCTTTCAAAACTGGAGGGCAAGATTGCTTTTAAATAGCATATAATCTTAGAAATTTCGCATGATTGATTCGCGTCCTCTACAATCATCTCAATGACGTTCTATTGTAGTAGAGTTCGAGACCTTTGTGTTTTATTGACGACTGCAATCAAAACGCTTTGTTTTTATCCATTCTCGACATGCAAAACCCCCTCATAAGTAATGAAATAAAATGATATTCTCAATTGGATTTAACCCTCCAAGGGGTTTCGACGAGATATCTCGTTCAAGATGTGGCCAATTTTGCTAGTGATGAGATATCGCGTCGAGACAAAACTGCCTTATTACTTCAAGGGGAATGAAGATTCAAGTAGAAAAAACAAATTGTTCTTTGCCAAAACTGGTGACAGTTTGAAACAGGTATTTTCATTAGGGGTGGCCACTACATGGTGGTTTTTGACGCAAAGTTAAACCACCAGGAAGTTTAATAATTAACAGTCTTAAGACGGTATAATCTTTGACCTATGCAAAGAATATATCAAACAAGACAAGTACACAGTAAGAGCTAGTCACGCGACTTCTGTTTATTCGGGGTTTCTTTCCTACATCCAATTTTACTTTATCAAGACTTCATTTATTTAGTTTTTGCTTTTTTTTTTAATACATAAGGTTCAGCATATTAAAGAAATAAGTCCTGCTTGCAAGGAAAAGTAAAGAAATCGCTGAAGAAACGAGTAATAAATTAAAATTGTTGAAGAAACAAGTAATAAATTAAAATTATTATAATGTTTCATTGGGATCTTTTATAAAGGTTTTTAATAAAATAATAGCGAGAGAAAAATAATATTTAGGAATATTTATTAGAAATTATGTTAGTTCCTAATATTATTATTATATTATATTAGGAACTACTATTATATTATATTAGGAACTACTATTATATTATATTAGGAACTATTATTATATTATATTAGGAATTATTATTATATTATATTAGGAACTATTATTATTATATTATATTAGTAACTGTTATTATTATATATTATGAACTATTATTATTATATTCTTTCGGAAAAATGTACAACATATTTCTATAACTTTTACTTCATGGCATTTTAACTATTCACACTTACCTTACTGCTTTAAAGCTGTGCTTACTTCCGAAATATAAGGTTTCAAAAAACTGGCATAAGAATATAAAAAAGAAGAAGATATAGTTCATATGATTAAAAATAAAAATTTACATTCTTTTAAAAAAATATACATTCATTTAAAAAAATATACATTCATTTAAAAAAATATACATTCATTTAAAAAAATATACATTCATTTAAAAAAATATACATTCATTTAATATTTTTACTTTGAACGCATTACGAACTCATTTTTTTTCGTCTGGTGCTCAATCGTGTGTAATATAGCTGAATAAAATAAAATGATAGATGTATTCTTTTCAGGCAATTATACAATCCCGGGGGACTATTAAGTTATTTAATCAGTCTCCGCAAGACTTCCTTTTAAAATTAATAAGCTGAATGTGACATATTTAATAAGATACAGTAAAACAAGTCACTCAAGAGACCAAGAAATTTTGACGACTTAAGCATAGTAACCACAAAATGTACTCAATATACATTACTGTAACAATCATATAAATTTTAAATTTACCACGGCATTCATAGCAATACTATAAATTAATGGTACTAAAAATTCCGCAAATAATGAAAAGTTAATTTTATCTTTTGTAAGCTTTATTTGAGTATTTAAGATTTAATATTACTTTACATGCATATTATAATGGCATTTGTCCAATTGTTATTGACACGAACACTTGTACTTAGCATATTTAAGGGGGTCCGGGACTGAAAATTCTAAAATCTTCAATTTTAAAGTTTTTGTTCTGAAATTTTTTCTGTAGGTATACATTGTATTTTGCAATTATAATAACTAGTTTATATTTTCAAAACTTCAAATTTTTTTTATTAAAATTAAAAAATCATAAAATTTTGACGCTTTGCAAAATTGATATATCTTAAAATATTTTATAACAAATCACTTCATTTTTGCACTAATTGACTCCTAAAAGATCATACTTTAAACTGTCTTCGTGATTTTTGGTTAAAACAGTTAGAAAAAATTAAAAAAAATATGTTGTTCAAAAACTACATAAAACACATAGTATACAAAGTTTGAAAAATTATAGAAAAAAATAATAATATATATATATATATATATACACAATTGCTGAAGACAAATTAAAGAAATATATTTGAAAAGTAATTGTAGAAAATTTCATTCATTTATGACAAGTAGTTTTTAAGTTATATCCATTTTTCACTATCGAAATCTCATTTAACAGAAAAGGAGAAAAAGAGCGTTTAAAATTATGAAAATATTCAAGTTATTAAAAAGCACTTTTTGCATACATTATGTTTGTTTAAAATCCTCCTGGATAGTATTGTGTATTACTTCTTAGTTTTACTGCTTCATTTAATTTAATTTGAGCAAGTTGGACCTTTTTCCTATGCCTTTTAAAAGTATTTGTGGACTTCATCGTCGCTTTCCTGAACCGCCTACAGTCCTTTATGGAAAGCGTTATTGAAGTATATTGATAGTACAGAAAATTCGAAAACGTGCAAATTCAACAATAAAAACAGTGAGAATATTACCATAATCAATTCAGATCACTTCAAAAGTGTTCGTAGCGTAGTTTATTTGAGTTAGAAAAAATAGAGCTGAAACAGTAGAAAGTAGACTCCAAAACAGTTTGTTTACATAATCTGATGGGTGAGGCTCGTTTGATCTGCAGCTGTCATGTTATAAAAAGCCGAATATTTCCGGTTCTACTGATGGTAGAGACAAAATGTAGGTGTTATTTTATTTAGAAATATCTATATTATTTTTTAAGATAATAAAATTTTTTTGACTATTTTCATATTTTGAGTCCCAGACCCCCTTAACGTTGTTACCTATATCTATGCAGACACTTATGCGAGGAATAGTATATATCCACTTTTACTTACGATTTCAAATAAATTCAATAAATAATTAGAGTCAGAGTCCTCATTTTCGACTTTACTTTGCTTGCCATCAGACACAAACCTAACATGTTTAAACATTTTTCCAGTGACGAGTTACCCGAGGTATTGAATTTGTGACGAATAAGAGAGAATTTAATTAAATTTTGGTCTACAAAAGCTAGGCGGGACTCAAGAAAATTAACGACTTATCCCGAGTGACGAGCTATCCAGGTGACGATTTATTGAGGTTTTACTATATATGTAGTATTTGAATAAATAAAATATTTTTTAAAATCAGCGTCGCTACTATTATTGAAGATACAGAAAAGTTTTCATAGTACACAAATACCACAGGTGAGATAATTAAAAAATTATTATTATTCCATTTTCAGTTGTGACTTAATTTTACTTAAATTCCGTTAAAGCCAATATATTTCAGAATTTTGTTGTTTTAGATGAAAAACAACTTAAAAATCAATATGCATCAAATAAAACAAGTTAGATTGCGCACTCATGTCTTAATCATTTGAGGACCTTCTTTTTGACTAAACACAAATGGCAGGTAGGTAGGTCATCAACGTCGCACTGGAGCAACATAACGGTCGTTGGCGACGGCTCGGGATCGATTCCGAAGGGTAAGATCCGAGGTCAACATCTCATAACTTCGAACCCTGTTCAGATGACCTGAGCTGGCACCCCACTCTCTTAACTTTCACACCACGCCAACGTGAGGACATTTGAGGTCACGACAGATTTAAAGTGCTCCAGCCTCCAAATGCACGACACGTGGTTCAAAATTACGTGGTGTTGTCCTCAGATCTTACCCTCTGGGATTGATCCCGGACCGTCACCGCCCGTTGTGTTGCTCCAGTGTGACGTTAATTGAAATATCCCCCCCACCCCACCCAAATGCACGACGGTTTTGGTTGGACTGAGTTTCGAACTTGGAAATAAAAGTAGCAATATATTGAAACAAAAAAAATCATCTAATATACTAAAAAGTATTAATGAAATATAATATTATTCCTCATATTATCTAAGTTTCAAATATTAATAGTTTTCTCTAATTAATAAAAGTTTCTCTAAGTATTTTACTATGATGATTGAGTCCTTCAAGTATAAAATACACCACGTGTTGTCAATTGTAAAAAATACGAGTCGTCTGCGAGCCTCGCAAAAGTCCACAATCGATATTTATCGACGTAACTGAAATCGAGCACGAAAAGTGTCAATTGTGGTTCTGGGTGGCAGGAAAAAAGAAGTTGGGCGTGTCTTTAATTTGTTCCAGTGTGATGTCGTGCAAGGTCTGCCATTATTAAGAGCTGACATATAGCTTTCGACTTCGATGCTTTGTCTGACGTATAGCCTTTTCCTGACTTTGGACAGAAGTCTATCGATAGCCTCCAACACTCGATCGATAGACTTGCTTTCCGACATAACACGAAACATGTGTGAAATCGGGTAAGGATTGTTTCTATTAAAAGTGGGACCGAGTGCTATCGAATTCGAAACTTGAGTTCGGGTCATAAATTGAGTGTGGGAAATTGAAGCTTAAAAATGTACTTCTATAGAACAATCTTTATTTCAAATCAATAGTTTGTATGGCATTCTCCAAAAATAAAATGTGGGATTTACTTGTTTATTCATACTGTTATACGAAGAAAATCTTGGTAAAACTAAAAAAAACAAAAAGAAACACACGGTACTCGCCCCTCGTCAAATTGGCTGTTGAAGTGCTTGGCTTGCCACAAAAGGCTATTTGAATCGGCTTACGATGGTTACCACATTTCAAAACTATCGTGATGGTAGGTATCGCCAATTGGCAATAGTATCGTGATCTTGCGTCTAACAAAATCTTTTTACATGACATTGAAAAATGCATAAAAAATATCAGAAGGCGAAGTATATGTACAGTATAAAAAACAAATAAGCCCAACACAAGAAAAGAATACCAATACTACCAATAAATGAAACACACAATTAATGAAATTTAAAAATAAAATATTCTAGATTTTTAAAAGTCAATGATGAAAGTTTCAAAAATTGCCAGAGAAAATGTTCAGACTCAGATCTATTCGTGCGGCTATCATAATTGATTACATAATACTCTAAATTCTACCATTCTGGTCCTTGGTTCAACACACTTTGGATCCAAAACCCCGGTTTCAGCATGGATGCTTGTGGTTCGGAATCTACATTAGGTCATAGATTATGATATAATTAAAAATCGTGTGCTAGAAAAGGATCGTAGAGGAACAGACAAAAGCAAGTTAAACCAAACTTTCGTAGAGTACTAACCCATACATATAAAGCAGCTTCAAAGGATAAATCTTAGGCTTACAAGTAAAACACACTAAGTCAGAAAACATAGTTCTGAGGAAACGAAGTGAAAAAAATTCTACTCACTAAGATAAACTCACTAAGTGTGTTTCTCAAGAATAAACCTAACTTTCATGAAAATAAAAAAACGACTTAGTAGACTTCACCAGTCTAAAGATCACCACATTCTGGCCAACAAAAACTAAAAAATTCATATCTTGAGATATTTGACTCTTACTGTGTTTCACTTCTAAGCCGAAGAAATATAAATACTTAACAATAGCACACAAATTCTACAGTAGAAAACGAACAAGTTAACGATAGGCACAAGCCGTCAATAATCTGGCTTGACATATATAAGCTATAGTTATATCGTGCTAATAATACTTACAAAACTGGGGAGTGTCCTAAGGATTAGAAAATAATTAGTCATAACTTGGACAGCTGTTTTCAATCCCAAACCAACAACTTTAGACTTCGAATGATAGTATCTTACATAAAGGTGCTATCGGGTAGAAATAGAAATCTACTGAGGTTGCGTGAACACGTAAGCTAGGGAGACTGTTAAACCCTTGAACAACTGAAATATTTTTCTCTTAATTTAAATTAATTTCACATTTTCTTCAACTGCAGTCATCAGAACAACTGCATCGAAGAACACCTTCCTACTATATACAGAAGCAGACAAGTAGACATTTAATTTTATCTAAACAGAAATCTTATGGACAAAAATACATGCTCAAAACATTTTATCAGAGGTTACTTTGAACATACTGCCTAATTTAAATTTAAGGATAATAAATTAGAAAATAATAAATAATTTAATGACACTAGAAAAAGGCGTGTGTAAGCATTTTCTTTAGCAAAAATTTATAATTAAATTTTACAATTGATAAAAAACAGCTATCAAGTTATAACTATGTGAATAAAATGTTTTTAGATTTAATATTCAACATTGTATTTGTTTTTGCGAAAATCAACTTCAAAGTCTGCTGTGCTCTTTGATGTGCTACATTTAAACAGTCCTTGGAAGCTTTAAAACTATATCGTCCTTCATCATATCAAATACTTTTTAACTGGAATAAACACAATGTTTGGATAATCCAAACTTTTTAATAACTTTTAATAATTTTAAATTTAACATGTTTAGGTTGCGTGTTCATGAAGTGCATCTAATTTTATATTGTAAACTTTATATGCTTAAAGGAAAGATATCTATTAGGTGGAAACAGTTATAGTTCCTTACAGGAACACTCATAGCAGCTGCATCAATCGACACTCTTTTCTTGTAAATCCTACTTCTTGACATTTTCCCCAGAATACCAATAAGTTAATGAACAAAAGAGTTTTTGACTTCATTGGAGAACTATTTGCACATGATAGCTTTTTTCAATAAGGTACATTTGAGCAGTGTTCAAAGGTACACGATGGACATCTGTTCATAAGTACAAGTATCACATTTAAAAATTATTATTTAATTCAAAGTATTATTGATATGAAACATAAAAGTAAATACATAGAAATGCTCACAATAAAACGCTTTTTCTGGTATTACAATAAATGCTTATAAAACAATAATAACCCTCCGTGATTTCGACAAGGTATCTCATTCTTCAAGATCGGACTGATTTTGCTAATGACGAGATATCTCATCACCAAGATAGTGCAGATTTTTCTTTATGTTGGTAAGATTAAGATCTGGTCAGTTTTCTTCTAATGACGAGATACTTCGTCCATCAGGAACTGGTTAGTTTAGAAAACGAACAAGTTAACGATAGGCACAAGCCGTTAGTAATCTGGCTTGACATATATAAGCTATAGTTATATCGTGCTAATAATACTTACAAAACTGGGGAGTGTCCTAAGGATTAGAAAATAATTAGTCATAACTTGGACAGCTGTTTTCAATCCCAAACCAACAACTTTAGACTTCGAATGATAGTATCTTACATAAAGGTGCTATCGGGTAGAAATAGAAATCTACTGAGGTTGCGTGAACACGTAAGCTAGGGAGACTGTTAAACCCTTGAACAACTGAAATATTTTTCTCTTAATTTAAATTAATTTCACATTTTCTTCAACTGCAGTCATCAGAACAACTGCATCGAAGAACACCTTCCTACTATATACAGAAGCAGACAAGTAGACATTTAATTTTATCTAAACAGAAATCTTATGGACAAAAATACATGCTCAAAACATTTTATCAGAGGTTACTTTGAACATACTGCCTAATTTAAATTTAAGGATAATAAATTAGAAAATAATAAATAATTTAATGACACTAGAAAAAGGCGTGTGTAAGCATTTTCTTTAGCAAAAATTTATAATTAAATTTTACAATTGATAAAAAACAGCTATCAAGTTATAACTATGTGAATAAAATGTTTTTAGATTTAATATTCAACATTGTATTTGTTTTTGCGAAAATCAACTTCAAAGTCTGCTGTGCTCTTTGATGTGCTACATTTAAACAGTCCTTGGAAGCTTTAAAACTATATCGTCCTTCATCATATCAAATACTTTTTAACTGGAATAAACACAATGTTTGGATAATCCAAACTTTTTAATAACTTTTAATAATTTTAAATTTAACATGTTTAGGTTGCGTGTTCATGAAGTGCATCTAATTTTATATTGTAAACTTTATATGCTTAAAGGAAAGATATCTATTAGGTGGAAACAGTTATAGTTCCTTACAGGAACACTCATAGCAGCTGCATCAATCGACACTCTTTTCTTGTAAATCCTACTTCTTGACATTTTCCCCAGAATACCAATAAGTTAATGAACAAAAGAGTTTTTGACTTCATTGGAGAACTATTTGCACATGATAGCTTTTTCCAATAAGGTACATTTGAGCAGTGTTCAAAGGTACACGATGGACATCTGTTCATAAGTACAAGTATCACATTTAAAAATTATTATTTAATTCAAAGTATTATTGATATGAAACATAAAAGTAAATACATAGAAATGCTCACAATAAAACGCTTTTTCTGGTATTACAATAAATGCTTATAAAACAATAATAACCCTCCGTGATTTCGACAAGGTATCTCATTCTTCAAGATCGGACTGATTTTGCTAATGACGAGATATCTCATCACCAAGATAGTGCAGATTTTTCTTTATGTTGGTAAGATTAAGATCTGGTCAGTTTTCTTCTAATGACGAGATACTTCGTCCATCAGGAACTGGTTAGTTTAGAAAACGAACAAGTTAACGATAGGCACAAGCCGTTAGTAATCTGGCTTGACATATATAAGCTATAGTTATATCGTGCTAATAATACTTACAAAACTGGGGAGTGTCCTAAGGATTAGAAAATAATTAGTCATAACTTGGACAGCTGTTTTCAATCCCAAACCAACAACTTTAGACTTCGAATGATAGTATCTTACATAAAGGTGCTATCGGGTAGAAATAGAAATCTACTGAGGTTGCGTGAACACGTAAGCTAGGGAGACTGTTAAACCCTTGAACAACTGAAATATTTTTCTCTTAATTTAAATTAATTTCACATTTTCTTCAACTGCAGTCATCAGAACAACTGCATCGAAGAACACCTTCCTACTATATACAGAAGCAGACAAGTAGACATTTAATTTTATCTAAACAGAAATCTTATGGACAAAAATACATGCTCAAAACATTTTATCAGAGGTTACTTTGAACATACTGCCTAATTTAAATTTAAGGATAATAAATTAGAAAATAATAAATAATTTAATGACACTAGAAAAAGGCGTGTGTAAGCATTTTCTTTAGCAAAAATTTATAATTAAATTTTACAATTGATAAAAAACAGCTATCAAGTTATAACTATGTGAATAAAATGTTTTTAGATTTAATATTCAACATTGTATTTGTTTTTGCGAAAATCAACTTCAAAGTCTGCTGTGCTCTTTGATGTGCTACATTTAAACAGTCCTTGGAAGCTTTAAAACTATATCGTCCTTCATCATATCAAATACTTTTTAACTGGAATAAACACAATGTTTGGATAATCCAAACTTTTTAATAACTTTTAATAATTTTAAATTTAACATGTTTAGGTTGCGTGTTCATGAAGTGCATCTAATTTTATATTGTAAACTTTATATGCTTAAAGGAAAGATATCTATTAGGTGGAAACAGTTATAGTTCCTTACAGGAACACTCATAGCAGCTGCATCAATCGACACTCTTTTCTTGTAAATCCTACTTCTTGACATTTTCCCCAGAATACCAATAAGTTAATGAACAAAAGAGTTTTTGACTTCATTGGAGAACTATTTGCACATGATAGCTTTTTCCAATAAGGTACATTTGAGCAGTGTTCAAAGGTACACGATGGACATCTGTTCATAAGTACAAGTATCACATTTAAAAATTATTATTTAATTCAAAGTATTATTGATATGAAACATAAAAGTAAATACATAGAAATGCTCACAATAAAACGCTTTTTCTGGTATTACAATAAATGCTTATAAAACAATAATAACCCTCCGTGATTTCGACAAGGTATCTCATTCTTCAAGATCGGACTGATTTTGCTAATGACGAGATATCTCATCACCAAGATAGTGCAGATTTTTCTTTATGTTGGTAAGATTAAGATCTGGTCAGTTTTCTTCTAATGACGAGATACTTCGTCCATCAGGAACTGGTTAGTTTAGCTAATGAAGAAATACCTCGTCGAAACAACATTTTATCTTTAGCCAGAAGGGTTATTAAATACAGAAAATAAATAACTTTTTCCAGAAAACTTTGGATTTTGCAGATCCAAATCACCAATACTCTCCAAGCACCATTAACTCATTTGAATAGCATTTTAGTACAACAGAAGTGCTCTCTACAATTTATTTCAAGAAGCAGTTGTGGCTTATGCTGCCAAAGAACCATCATGAAAGAACCAAAAGCCATCATGAGCTACCAAATTAAAAGGTATTCAGAGATGCGTTGTGTCAAATGTACAGTCTCCCTTACCAGTTATCATTTATTGGATACTTAACTCAACGTGTTTTAATTAGTATTCGACTTTTTCGAATTCCTAAATTAATTTGCAACAAGCCAATAGAATTTAAGTATTTTGCAAATAGCTAAATCCCTTATCTAATATTTGGCTTGCTAAGTGTGGAAAATTATTTTCTGTTAGGGTAATTAATAAAATATATAAATTTCATCTACATTTTTAGCGATAAAGATAAAGCTCCAGATGGAAGTGGCATTTTTCTTTTTAACGAAACTTGTTTTTTCATTCACAATTCTAAGGAAACATTTCAAGACGATTTAAGTTAGAAGGAAATTTTATTTCAAGATATTTTTCAGTCGTGTCAATGGATACTTTTGCTGTATTGTTATATGCTTCAAGTGTGAAACTGGAGGTAGAAAGCAAATTGATAATAGTAAATGAAAAGAAAAAGCCCAAATTACTTACTTAAGCGCATTTACTATTTTTAATGATACATTTATTGCTCTTTGATAATAAAAATAAATACATTTATTGTTCTTTAATAATAAAAAAATACATTTATTGTTCTTTAATAATTAAAGTTCCTTTTTGTTCCTAAATAATTAAAATACACACATTTGTTATTCTTTAATAATTAAAATACATATATTGTTCTTTAAAACTTAAAATGTATGAATTGTACTTTAATTAATAGCATGTACATTTTAAAATGATTCTTAATTGAAAACGAAACCAATGCAAAATTGAACCAGACGAATAGCAGTAAATTGTTGTTTTTATTTGATCTTATAGGTATAATCGTATATGTAATCATGCATTTGATTGTAAACAGTTTCAGAATATCAATGATCTCAAAAATTAGGTACAGTTATTACAATTTTAAAGTAATCCATGAAAATATATAACATTTATTTTTTATATTTCAAATTAAAAATACCTAGAGGGTATTTAAAACTAAACGTAATATTTGGGGTTTTTAAAGACAGGTAGAGAGTATTAGCTATTTCCCCCATAAATAATGCATAAAAGAGCATTATACTTCGATAAAAATTCTCAAAAGTAAACTCAAATAAAAATAATGTTAAAAAATTTACAACAGTTATTTTAATGTTAATTTTTTGTATCCTCCCCTTTTTCCTAAACATCAAAGATTAGCCTTCTTATAATTAACTCAAAAACCACACAAAGGGTTTTTTCCCAACTACAACATCCATTTTATTTCTTGAGATGTGAAAAATACGGTTTTTATGAAACCACCACAACTTTAACAATCTCCTGAAGGATTAATGCTTGCTTTCATGTTGGTTTTCGGTAGGATATAAAAAGCTTGTTAAGAAACTAGTTTTTATGTTATATGAGATGAATAAGTTCTAATTATAAGACGCTTTATTTAAATAAATTTAAGCTATTGGAATTGAGGAGTGGTCTTAGAGAATTCAATTATTCCTTAGTTATTAAGAGATAAAATTAAAAAAGTATTGCTTAAGACTAATTAAATTGATTAAACACATGAATTACATTAAAATTAATAGATTAATCTTTTCTTAAACAACCTACACAGGCTTATTAAAATTATTATTATATTAAAATATTAAATCCATATGCAAATTTAATTAATTTGAATTGCATCATCGCAAATACATAGAAATTAACTAAACAAAGAAAGAATGTTGTGGAAGATCATGTAGGATGTAGGGCGTAAAACGTAAACAGATTAAAAAAATATTTATTTAGAAAATACATTAATCTAAATTATATAATCTAAATAAGGTTTAAGTAATGAAAAACCCATAAATTTAATATAGCACCAGAAAACAATATCTTTGTGTAAACCTCGAATAAATAATAGATATGTAGCGTCTAACTCCTATAAACTATAGAGAAATATTGTAAATTTCTAGTATTTATTATAAAAAAAGTATTTCAGCTATGCGGGTGGAAACATGTACAGTCGCGGAAATAAAACCTAACCATCCCATTTATTTCGAGCACTATTCATAGTAGAGCAAATTCAAAGGTATAATTCAATAAGGAATAGCATCCTCTACAAATTCAAATGCAAAAAATAGCATAAGGGGCCTTCTTTATTTAAAAGTTTGCACAAACAACAAAATTTCCAATAGAAACACCCTGTTTTGATGCCTTAATCAGATTCGGCATCGTTAAATTAGTCTAAACGTGAAATTTCATGACTTTACTAGATTTGAAACCCGAGATATTCAATGCTAAAGTTGCTGTCAACTTCAGGGATCATCTCCACATTGAAAATCGCTTTTCGTAGATCGAGATTAACTGTAGTTAGAGTTACCCGAATTTCAAATTTGGACACTATTTCAAACGTATTGGTCAGCGCTAGCAAACGATCCGAGAATTATTATATTTATTATGCGAGCTCAAACGATAATACTATGAATTGTAATCTGTGATAAAAGAAGGGTTTTGGAATTGAGAACAATTTGAAAAGGAGAAAGTGTTGATCGATTTTCTGTATAATTTTGTATCGTTTTTAGTGTTCTTAATAAATGTTAATATTTTTAGTTAGCGTTCGTCTCCATGTATGCAACCAAAAAGCCTACATGCACTTAATTATTTAATACAATCGAACTGATTTTCCGATCATCCAAAAAGTGAATAGAGTGAGTCATTCAATTGATCATTGATAAGTAAAGTTCATATATACGACACATAACTGGTAAAAAGCAATGAATTTTAGATTACACAAATGAAATTTCCAACAATTTTTCAAGAATTTAAACATTCCTCAGGTTTGTCACTTTCGGATGCCCCCTAATATCGCCAAAATGAGAAAAATGTAATGTAACGCTAAAACTATCATGAGGAATGACCTGAAAATTTGCATGGTCATATAAGAAGTCCTTCTGAATTTATTCTCATCAAAATATAGTAAGGTTTCAATTCATAATTTTTTCTAACACTAATTTAATAATTATTATTGCACTAATTTAATAATTATTATTGCATACTAAAAACTACTTTTAAAAGAAATAGTATGTGGATTTTGTTTGGGTTGCTTAACAGTAACATGGTACAAAATATCAGCGCTATAGAAATATTATCTAGGAAGATATCCATAAAAGTCTGAGAAACTGATCTAACATTAGGAGCTTTCTGTAATCATAACTTGGAAACGGTAAGACTTAATGACAAGAAATTTGGTATCTGAGTTAAATTTTGATAGATTTTAAATTGTGTGTCAAAATGGGGGTTTGGATTAGAAATAATGAATTTGGTGCTCAATTTAATATGAAGACGGCCCCTTATACAAATTTTATGCATTTGAATTTATAGAAGATGTTAGTTGCTGTCGAACGTCATCTTTGAATTTTCTCTACTGTTAAAATTGCTCGAATGAAGAGGGTTGTTTTTTCCGTGACTGTACAGATTTCCATACAAAAAAGAACGAATAAATCATTTTGCTCCGTAAAGATAGTTTAAGCATTCTCTTTACTAGGGTCGGTTGATAAGTTTGGTAAATTTCTATGAGATGGCGATGTAATCAATTGGCAATGGCACAGTTGGCAGATGTCACTCTTCGAACTAGATCGTCAAATTTCAGCATGATGCTACTCTTTGTTAACGTTCTACAGACGTTTGAAGCGAGCATTGTGGTAGCTGCCATTAAAATAAAAAAAGAGTTCTGTGCAGTGATAAAACATTTTAATTTAAAGAGGATTGCCGAAATTCTCCTGACTTTGCCCCATACGACTTCTTGTTCCTAAATTTGAAATTTTGCTTGATGGGAAGAAATTCCCGTCGCATACAGATGTCATTGACAACGTCCAACAGTGTGTTGCAGGCATTAAGAAATTCCTTTTCCCGACGGCATGAATCTATTGACCAAGTGTGTATCCTTCAATGGTGGCTACGTTGAGAAGTAAAATCGATTTTCCAAAAAAACACCTGTGTTTAATTTTTTTTCCATATTTATCAAAGGATCTTTGTATATCAGTTGCTACTGCAGAGCTCCTCTCCTGTTCCCTATCACTCGTCAACCCCCAAAATTTCTACGCATTTCTGTATGGTTCGCTGCGAGGAACCATGCTATCTTAGCTTGCTAGAATGTGAGAAGTAATGCATCCTTGCACCAAAACCATTGACAGTTATTTTGTTAAATAAAACATCTATTCAATGAGCGTAATTTATTAAGCCCACAAACTTATAAATTATACATTTAGAATATCTTTTGATCGAAGATTTCTAAGCTTGTGGTAGATCTCACAATTCATCCAGAATCAATGGTCATTTTCAACTCCTAGCTTCTCTGAATTTTTCTGCTGTATGATACTTAATAAAACTATAAGACCTGAATGACCATTTAACTTGCTAGAATGTGAGAAGTATTGCATCCATTGAAGGTTATTTTGTTAAATAAAACATATATTTAATGAGCGTACTTTATTAAGCGTACAAATTTATCAATTATGTATTTAGGACATCTTTTGATCCAAGATTTCTGAACTTGTGGTGTATTTCATCATTTATCCAGAATCAGTGATAATTTTCGACTCCTAACTCCTCTGATTTTTTACCGCTTGTATGAAGCTTAATAAAATAACTATAAGACCCGAAAAGAAAACCTTGAAAATCTCAAAGGAATGCAAATTTTCCCCAAAACTGGATTATAGTAAACAATGTCTCATAATGAGGCACAATTAAATGTTTTTTACTTTGGCCATCTCTCGATCCTGGTTTTGAGTGTTGCAATTTTAAAGAGTAATCAATTTTTAAATTTTTATTCACACTCCTACGGTCATAAAAGTAAAAAAATTCTCATATATCCGTACTGCAACATGCAGTCATCCTTGCATGATTCTTAATCAGTTTTAATCACTAACCAATATAATGTTAGGATTCTTTTAACCAATAAATGTTATTTAGCTATTATTTTGTAGAGTAAAAGCAATACAATCGGAAATCTCTTGACGCTCAGGGGGTTGACAGGAAATGCAGGAGTGACTTCAAACGAAAATTTACGCTAGCGAGAAAAAGTCGCAAAAATGCAAATGCTCAAGCAGGCACTATAACACGATATTCTATCGCATCTACGTATAATAAATAAATTTGAAATTGTACCTTAATAAGAACATTTCATCACAATTGAAAAAGATTTAGAAAAAAAAACAAGGGAAATATTTAGTTTAATATTTAGATTCAATATTTTCGGAGTATTAAATCCCCAATGTTTGCGCCATTTAATGTCCAGAGATAATGTGGTGATACAAATTGGCTCTTAATTCACCTTTGAGATTAATATTCTAGTCACTTTTCGGGTGACCTGAGTCTAAGTAAAATTGCATTAAATAATACTAGATTACCTATCTGATTGCACACATGGAAGTGAAAAATGTCGGCATTTATTAATAAACTAAGGACTATATCAAACTACAACGAACACGAATCTCAACTCCTCTTTTACACTCATTCACCAAATCTTCTTAATTGCAAATTAATTTTTCGTCACATTCCATATCATGGTTAAACTTTGGACTAGCATAATTTAAAATACATTAACTAACATGACAGTTTGTGCGTGCTTAATAATATAACATCAAGACACAATAACGTTCACAAGTACGCTAGTAACAGTTGCAACCGCACGATAAAAATTAAATTCTCGGAGCTCTTGCACGAGCTCGCATGCCTGACTTCCTGCGCTAATTTCTAACCCTCTGTTAAAACTACAACGCTGCTGATTTTAGAATTCAGGAATACTTTACTTTTAAGCACGCAATGATGCTTAAATGAAAGTGTAATAGCAATAAAAATTAAACATGCACACGCACTAAACAACCACCCGCTCAAGCATGTGCAACACACCAATCTGCATGTTCGCACGTACGACACGAAATGAGGTTGCATGGAATACCTTTTAACAACTTTAGCCCTTTACTAAATAGTTGAGACCAGTTTTGTAATCGCTAACTCCACCTACTTCGTTTATCGGTTAGATCACACGATCAATAAGACGTTCAATAACAGATTATTTTTGCAGAAAGCTGCTTTAAATATTCAGTAGATTACATTAGGGAAAGAAGTATTCTACACTGCTCGATCTACGTACAATTAGATGGAAAGAAATATCGAGAAAAGACATCTATTGTGCTTAAAAGCCAACAAGGTAGCGGAGAACTCACTCCTTTAGTAGACACGAAATATTTTCTAAGTGTCTATATTTTTAGAGCACTATCTAAAAATTAAAATTTCCAACAAAATGTTTCGTGTACTAAATGGTGGAGGTGTATGAGGGTTCGTGCCTGTCCTATACCTCTATAGAATGGTATACGAAGATCACTGAATAGAATACGATAAATGGTGCATGCGTCTAGACATCTATATCCAACATTCTTGACAACAAGCAGGCTTTTTAGGATGACATTTGACGAATGAGTTTATGTTACTTAGAGCACAATTTCATAATTTCGATTTTAAGTACTAAAAGGTGGAGCAGATGGTAAAGATGTATGAGGATTCGTTCCTGTCGTATACCACTGCTATAGAATGGTATACGAAGATCACGGAATAGAATACGATAAATGGTGCATGCGTCTAGACATCTATATCCAACA
The DNA here is from genome assembly GCA_933210815.1 of Meta bourneti. NCBI lineage: Eukaryota > Metazoa > Arthropoda > Arachnida > Araneae > Tetragnathidae > Meta > Meta bourneti. The sequence goes on along the minus strand of OW119929.1, from coordinate 69,948,311 downwards.
TTCTTGACAACAGGCAGGCTTTTTAGGATGACATTTGACGAATGAGTTTATGTTACTTAGAGCACAATTTCATAATTTTGATTTTAAGTACTAAAAGGTGGAGCAGATGGTAAAGATGTATGAGGATTCGTTCCTGTCGTATACCACTGCTATAGAATGGTATACGAAGATCACGGAATAGAATACGATAAATGGTGCATGCGTCTAGACATCTATATCCAACATTCTTGACAACAAGCAGGCTTTTTAGGATGACATTTGACGAATGAGTTTATGTTACTTAGAGCACAATTTCATAATTTCGATTTTAAGTACTAAAAGGTGGAGCAGATGGTAAAGATGTATGAGGATTCGTTCCTGTCGTATACCACTGCTATAGAATGGTATACGAAGATCACGGAATAGAATACGATAAATGGTGCATGCGTCTAGACATCTATATCCAACATTCTTGACAACAGGCAGGCTTTTTAGGATGACATTTGACGAATGAGTTTATGTTACTTAGAGCACAATTTCATAATTTTGATTTTAAGTACTAAAAGGTGGAGCAGATGGTAAAGATGTATGAGGATTCGTTCCTGTCGTATACCACTGCTATAGAATGGTATACGAAGATCACGGAATAGAATACGATAAATGGTGCATGCGTCTAGACATCTATATCCAACATTCTTGACAACAGGCAGGCTTTTTAGGATGACATTTGACGAATGAGTCTATGTTACTTAGAGCACAATTTCATAATTTTGATTTTAAGTACTAAAAGGTGGAGCAGATGGTAAAGATGTATGAGGATTCGTTCCTGTCGTATACCACTGCTATAGAATGGTATACGAAGATCACGGAATAGAATACGATAAATGGTGCATGCGTCTAGACATCTATATCCAACATTCTTGACAACAGGCAGGCTTTTTAGGATGACATTTGACGAATGAGTTTATGTTACTTAGAGCACAATTTCATAATTTCGATTTTAAGTACTAAAAGGTGGAGCAGATGGTAAAGATGTATGAGGATTCGTTCCTGTCGTATACCACTGCTATAGAATGGTATACGAAGATCACGGAATAGAATACGATAAATGGTGCATGCGTCTAGACATCTATATCCAACATTCTTGACAACAGGCAGGCTTTTTAGGATGACATTTGACGAATGAGTCTATGTTACTTAGAGCACAATTTCATAATTTTGATTTTAAGTACTAAAAGGTGGAGCAGATGGTAAAGATGTATGAGGATTCGTTCCTGTCGTATACCACTGCTATAGAATGGTATACGAAGATCACGGAATAGAATACGATAAATGGTGCATGCGTCTAGACATCTATATCCAACATTCTTGACAACAGGCAGGCTTTTTAGGATGACATTTGACGAATGAGTCTATGTTACTTAGAGCACAATTTCATAATTTCGATTTTAAGTACTAAAAGGTGGAGCAGATGGTAAAGGTGTATGAGGATTCGTTCCTGTCGTATACCACTGCTATAGAATGGTATACGAAGATCACGGAATAGAATACGATAAATGGTGCATGCGTCTAGACATCTATATCCAACATTCATGACAACAGGCAGGCTTTTTAGGATGACATTTGACGAATGAGTCTATGTTACGTAGAGCACAATTTCATAATTTCGATTTTAAGTACTAAAAGGTGGAGCAGATGGTAAAGATGTATGAGGATTCGTTCCTGTCGTATACCACTGCTACAGAATGGTATCCGAAGATCACGGAATAGAATACGATAAATGGTGCATGCGTCTAGACATCTATATCCAACATTCTTGACAACAGGCAGGCTTTTTAGGATGACATTTGACGAATGAGTCTATGTTACTTAGAGCACAATTTCATAATTTCGATTTTAAGTACTAAAAGGTGGAGCAGATGGTAAAGGTGTATGAGGATTCGTTCCTGTCGTATACCACTGCTATAGAATGGTATACGAAGATCACGGAATAGAATACGATAAATGGTGCATGCGTCTAGACATCTATATCCAACATTCTTGACAACAGGCAGGCTTTTTAGGATGACATTTGACGAATGAGTCTATGTTACTTAGAGCACAATTTCATAATTTCGATTTTAAGTACTAAAAGGTGGAGCAGATGGTAAAGGTGTATGAGGATTCGTTCCTGTCGTATACCACTGCTATAGAATGGTATACGAAGATCACTGAATAGAATATGATAAATGGTGCATGCGTCTAGACATCTATATCCAACATTCTTGACAACAAGCAGGCTTTTTAGGATGACATTTGACGAATGAGTCTATGTTACTTAGAGCACAATTTCATAATTTCGATTTTAAGTACTAAAAGGTGGAGCAGATGGTAAAGATGTATGAGGATTCGTTCCTGTCGTATACCACTGCTATAGAATGGTATACGAAGATCACGGAATAGAATACGATAAATGGTGCATGCGTCTAGACATCTATATCCAACATTCTTGACAACAGGCAGGCTTTTTAGGATGACATTTGACGAATGAGTCTATGTTACGTAGAGCACAATTTCATAATTTCGATTTTAAGTACTAAAAGGTGGAGCAGATGGTAAAGATGTATGAGGATTCGTTCCTGTCGTATACCACTGCTACAGAATGGTATCCGAAGATCACGGAATAGAATACGATAAATGGTGCATGCGTCTAGACATCTATATCCAACATTCTTGACAACAGGCAGGCTTTTTAGGATGACATTTGACGAATGAGTCTATGTTACTTAGAGCACAATTTCATAATTTCGATTTTAAGTACTAAAAGGTGGAGCAGATGGTAAAGGTGTATGAGGATTCGTTCCTGTCGTATACCACTGCTATAGAATGGTATACGAAGATCACGGAATAGAATACGATAAATGGTGCATGCGTCTAGACATCTATATCCAACATTCTTGACAACAGGCAGGCTTTTTAGGATGACATTTGACGAATGAGTCTATGTTACTTAGAGCACAATTTCATAATTTCGATTTTAAGTACTAAAAGGTGGAGCAGATGGTAAAGGTGTATGAGGATTCGTTCCTGTCGTATACCACTGCTATAGAATGGTATACGAAGATCACTGAATAGAATATGATAAATGGTGCATGCGTCTAGACATCTATATCCAACATTCTTGACAACAAGCAGGCTTTTTAGGATGACATTTGACGAATGAGTCTATGTTACTTAGAGCACAATTTCATAATTTCGATTTTAAGTACTAAAAGGTGGAGCAGATGGTAAAGGTGTATGAGGATTCGTTCCTGTCGTATACCACTGCTATAGAATGGTATACGAAGATCACGGAATAGAATACGATAAATGGTGCATGCGTCTAGACATCTATATCCAACATTCTTGACAACAGGCAGGCTTTTTAGGATGACATTTGACGAATGAGTCTATGTTACTTAGAGCACAATTTCATAATTTCGATTTTAAGTACTAAAAGGTGGAGCAGATGGTAAAGGTGTATGAGGATTCGTTCCTGTCGTATACCACTGCTATAGAATGATATACGAAGATCACTGAATAGAATATGATAAATGGTGCATGCGTCTAGACATCTATATCCAACATTCTTGACAACAGGCAGGCTTTTTAGGATGACATTTGACGAATGAGTCTATGTTACTTAGAGCACAAATTCATAATTTTGATTTTAAGTACTAAAAGGTGGAGCAGATGGTAAAGATGTATGAGGATTCGTTCCTGTCGTATACCACTGCTATAGAATGGTATACGAAGATCACGGAATAGAATACGATAAATGGTGCATGCGTCTAGACATCTATATCCAACATTCTTGACAACAGGCAGGCTTTTTAGGATGAGATTTGACGAATGAGTCTATGTTACTTAGAGCACAATTTCATAATTTCGATTTTAAGTACTAAAAGGTGGAGCAGATGGTGAAGGTGTATGAGGATTCGTTCCTGTCGTATACCACTGCTATAGAATGGTATACGAAGATCACTGAATAGAATACGATAAATGGTGCATGCGTCTAGACATCTATATCCAACATTCTTGACAACAAGCAGGCTTTTTAGGATGACATTTGACGAATGAGTCTATGTTACTTAGAGCACAATTTCATAATTTTGATTTTAAGTACTAAAAGGTGGAGCAGATGGTAAAGATGTATGAGGATTCGTTCCTGTCGTATACCACTGCTATAGAATGGTATACGAAGATCACTGAATAGAATACGATAAATGGTGCATGCGTCTAGACATCTATATCCAACATTCTTGACAACAAGCAGGCTTTTTAGGATGACATTTGACGAATGAGTCTATGTTATTTAGAGCACAATTTCATAATTTTGATTTTAAGTACTAAAAGGTGGAGCAGATGGTAAAGATGTATGAGGATTCGTTCCTGTCGTATACCACTGCTACAGAATGGTATCCGAAGATCACGGAATAGAATACGATAAATGGTGCATGCGTCTAGACATCTATATCCAACATTCTTGACAACAGGCAGGCTTTTTAGGATGACATTTGACGAATGAGTCTATGTTACTTAGAGCACAATTTCATAATTTCGATTTTAAGTACTAAAAGGTGGTGCAGATGGTAAAGGTGTATGAGGATTCGTTCCTGTCGTATACCACTGCTATAGAATGGTATACGAAGATCACGGAATAGAATACGATAAATGGTGCATGCGTCTAGACATCTATATCCAACATTCTTGACAACAGGCAGGCTTTTTAGGATGACATTTGACGAATGAGTCTATGTTACTTAGAGCACAATTTCATAATTTCGATTTTAAGTACTAAAAGGTGGAGCAGATGGTAAAGGTGTATGAGGATTCGTTCCTGTCGTATACCACTGCTATAGAATGGTATACGAAGATCACTGAATAGAATATGATAAATGGTGCATGCGTCTAGACATCTATATCCAACATTCTTGACAACAGGCAGGCTTTTTAGGATGACATTTGACGAATGAGTCTATGTTACTTAGAGCACAATTTCATAATTTTGATTTTAAGTACTAAAAGGTGGAGCAGATGGTAAAGATGTATGAGGATTCGTTCCTGTCGTATACCACTGCTATAGAATGGTATACGAAGATCACTGAATAGAATACGATAAATGGTGCATGCGTCTAGACATCTATATCCAACATTCTTGACAACAAGCAGGCTTTTTAGGATGACATTTGACGAATGAGTCTATGTTACTTAGAGCACAATTTCATAATTTTGATTTTAAGTACTAAAAGGTGGAGCAGATGGTAAAGATGTATGAGGATTCGTTCCTGTCGTATACCACTGCTATAGAATGGTATACGAAGATCACTGAATAGAATACGATAAATGGTGCATGCGTCTAGACATCTATATCCAACATTCTTGACAACAAGCAGGCTTTTTAGGATGACATTTGACGAATGAGTCTATGTTATTTAGAGCACAATTTCATAATTTTGATTTTAAGTACTAAAAGGTGGAGCAGATGGTAAAGATGTATGAGGATTCGTTCCTGTCGTATACCACTGCTACAGAATGGTATCCGAAGATCACGGAATAGAATACGATAAATGGTGCATGCGTCTAGACATCTATATCCAACATTCTTGACAACAGGCAGGCTTTTTAGGATGACATTTGACGAATGAGTCTATGTTACTTAGAGCACAATTTCATAATTTCGATTTTAAGTACTAAAAGGTGGAGCAGATGGTAAAGGTGTATGAGGATTCGTTCCTGTCGTATACCACTGCTATAGAATGGTATACGAAGATCACTGAATAGAATATGATAAATGGTGCATGCGTCTAGACATCTATATCCAACATTCTTGACAACAGGCAGGCTTTTTAGGATGACATTTGACGAATGAGTCTATGTTACTTAGAGCACAATTTTATAATTTCGATTTTAAGTACGAAAAGGTGGAGCAGATGGTGTAGGTGTATGAGGATTCGTTCCTGTCGTATACCACTGCTATAGAATGGTATACGAAGATCACTGAATAGAATACGATAAATGGTGCATGCGTCTAGACATCTATATCCATTCTTGACAACAGGCAGGATTTGAGGATGACATTTCACGAATGAGTCTGTTATTTCAGTTTTGAAATTTCAATTATTATTAAAATTATTAGTATTAAAAGAAATATGATGGTGATAAATTTTAGTCATTTTAAAGCATTTTTTTACACTTAAATGCTTTTATGAAACAAAGAAAAATGTGCTTGAAATTTTAAATATAAATTATGGTATGTAAAAATATATACAAACTAACAATGTGCTTGATAGAAATTAGGTAACTGACAGATACTTTATAGAATACAAGTAAATGAGAATTAATGCAAACTGTTAGGTTTCTATGTGACCTAGATATGTTTCTAAATTCAGATCGAACACCATTGTTGAAGTTATTTTCCGAATGTGATTTCATGCTTAAAATTTTCAAATAGAAACTTTTTGATAAATATTTAAAAAATGTTAATTGATTGAAAAATATTGAATGAAAAAATGATGAAGCATTCAAGTTTCAGTTGTACTCAACAACATTTTTACTTTGGTTCTCATATATTATATCGGTGTATTTATTTAAAATCTCTCAACAAAAGGTTTGCATGAAGTATGAGAGGAATTTTCTGTCAAGCTAAATATAGGTGGTGTTAGTGTTTCTGCGGCGATCATGTTTCTTGAACATATTACGAACGTGTTTTTCGAATACGACTTCAGCACTTCGACAATAGAAATTCCAAAAAAAGTCAAAACAATTCAGAATTCATGTATGATAGTTAACTAACAACCCATATGAGATTAGACACAAAACAGGGATAAACTATATTTTAAGGTAACCCGGATATATGCCATACGAGAGCATGTAGGAAACGGAACTAAAATCTTCGCTTTCAGTCTTGCTCACTTTGACATATCTAACTCACATAGACACGTACAAATATTCGAGATATTTTAATAAAACATTTTGCACCATTAATTCAATATTAATAAATTTTAAATGTTTCCGCTGGCTCTATTTATTACTCCATCACATTTTATGGAAAATCAGAATCCATAGTTCGATTATATTTTTTAATTTCTACCTTTTAAAATAAATAGTTTGTCGAGAAAAGTGCAATCAGAGCACCTTTCATTATGGGGTCTATTAATTTTGTTTCAATTGCTATTTCTGTAGGAATAGTGAGATTTTACAAATTTACAGTTGTGACATTCTATACAAATTAATTTGAATGTAAGATGATTAACTGTAAATTTGAAAGTTTAGGTTATAAACTATAAGTTAAATTTCGCAACAAAAAGTAACAGTGAAAGATCGTGTGAAGACAATTGACCATAATCTTACAACTGTAATGGATCTGCATCCATATATAGAAAACGATCAGTGCTAACAGGTGTGGATTCGCATATGTGTTGCCAGGTGTCGAGTTTATAATAAATAATACTAGCCGATCCGTGCATAGCATCTAGGCTTAACTTTCTAAATTGCTTATATCTATTATTTAAATCCATTTATTATGAATCGATCGATATGAACATTTGGTGCTTCCTCACGTAAAAACATTAATCACAAATATAAAGCAACATTTATTATTTATTATTGGTGTGAATTCATATTTATAACTGTATGGCAAAAAGTTCACATCTTAGTCGTGGTATCACAATTAGCTTCTGAACACTCACTTCAATTGCATCTCATCCAATTATCAAAAGAGATTTGGTATTTTTTTGAAGCCTAGACCATTTTTCTCGTTCGCTGACATTTTCTTTTCTGCAATAATTTATATCTGTCAGGTAGGTAGGTAGGTATTTTAATTAACGTCACGCTGGAGCAACACAACGGGCTATTTCTAACTGTCAGATTTCCCATTACTCTGTAATTAGATTGCTCAAGAGTTTCTAATTAAGTTAGGATGGTGAGTAAATTCATTCGTGTAATTTTAGCAACATTATGCCGCTCCGTAGCTCAAATAAAACATGTTTAAACTAAACAGTAAAATTGGCGAATAAATCCTGTAGCGGTTGAATTTAAATTGTTTATATTTGTTTGATGCCATTCTCCAGTATACAAATAATATCGATTTATGAACCAAGAACCTTAATGAAATATATATAGACATTTGCTAGATTTTTAAACCCCGTCCTATCAAAAGACACACACATTAGTATGATATTTGTCAAAATTTCACGAAAGGTTGTGATGAATCAATTTCTCTCTTAAATGTAATCTTGCATGCCAAAACTTAAAATATCTTTGGAAGCGAGAACTCTGAGAGAGTTTCAAATGAAATAACAATCTCAGGTTAATGTTTCAACTACAAATTTCTTGCTCTTTGTTGGGGAGGTACGCTCTTATTGCCCTTTTTTATTATGAGGTACCACAAGTGTATAATATTTTCTGCACAGAAAACCCGAACTTATTCTTGGAAATTATTCAAAAAAAGACCATCGCAAAATTAGATAGTACAATAGCACGTAGGGCGAAAAAGAGGGGGTGAGGTAAAAAGGAAGGATTTGTTTTACTAAGCTAATACTCGTGCACCTGAACACAAAGCAACCACCACCCCACACCTTTTAAAGCGATTGTCTGCCAACCTCAGAGGTAAAGTAAAAATAGCAATTAAGGCTAAAAGTTCTTACATATAATTTAGAAATATCATTCTTCCGCCATTAAAAAGGATGGGCCACGTAGCCTATTATAGGAGGGACGGACATACATTATTTGTGTTATGCTCCTCGATTTAATAGCCGTTTTTGATTGTAGGTGTGTAGAAAGAACATTTAAAAAACTATTTCTCCGTCATATTTTAATTTGTTTAAGTATATGGTGGTTACCTTTAACAAAAAGTAAGTGATTTGTGCTAAAGACGTCTTTGGTTTTTCATCGTATGCGCCATTTGTAGAATTTTGAAACTTTCTTGAATTGTCAACTAGAGATTGATGAGTCTCATGCTGAATATAATTAAGATATTTGTAAGTTTAATGAGTTAATTTAAAGGAAGGAGGGTGATTATTGTGATTTTAATACCTGCGTAAAATAGAAATAGATGTTTTAGAAACTGGGTATTTAATTCGAGTTCGATGAGTATTCAACTTTTTCCGGAAAAATGAATAATGCGTTAACCACCTGAGGAGTTCACACGCATACATTCGCTCTGCATACTCTAGTCTTCTCTGCATGACTTCTACCTTATTTGACGTTCTTAACCAATAGAATCATTCCTAGGATTCTTTCAACCAATAGATGTGGTTATTTAATATCATTGTGTGTATGTTGTGGGTTAAATCAATACTACACTGCTCGGAACCTCGTGAGCGTTTCCTGGATCTTTTTTTTCTGAAGAACCTTTGCCTCATGCACTAATTGTTTTAAAATAGGTTTTATAAAATGAAATTTTTGTGTATAACTTGATATGAAGGTATGAATTTTGTGTATATGAATGTTGGAGGATGTTATTTTCTATATTTGAGTTTCCTCTGTGCGCTTAATGAATAAATAAGGGCGTGTTTTCGCAGTTGTAGTAGACTTGGACAATTTGCGCTCAACTTTCTGAGTCAATCAATGCATTTTCTACCAAAATAATGAGTGCAACAACAGAGTACTTACATTTTAAATTAAAACAAAAAATGTAACTCAAGTAACACAACAGTATGAAATAATCAATTAATATTTCACTTATCTCGTTATATTCAAATTTTTGTGAGTCTCTCTGATGATAATTAAATTTCATTCGAAATTTTACTTGTCTAAGCATCATAGTTTAAGAGTAATAATGCGTTCAGTGTTGAAAATTCACATCCAGAAGAAATGCAATTAAATTTCAGCTGAAAGGGTTAAAACTGAAGTAAGGATGTCAGAAATATCTTAATTGTGTGCAATGCGAATTCTTTTATGCGTTTTTTTTTTCAGAATAAGAACATTTCAGACTTTCTAAATTCACCGAAATTGAAAAAAAAAAAGATTTTTTTTGAAGTTTTAAGGTACTGACTCCTTTATATGTAGCCGAATTTAAGAAGGCTTCTTCTGTCCAGATAAATGAGGGTGATGGTAGTATCTTTATTGCGGTTGGTTTGGCGTTTTATGGCGCAAGCAATTTGGTCAAGCTGGGACATAAACAAAACCATGTCTTGACGTTGTCTTGCCAAACACAAGAAAACGTCAAATAAAAAAAGGTGAAAGGGAAAAAAGAGGCATTGGGAACAGAGTAGTAGGAAGGCAGTAAAAGGATCGCTTGGGTATCCCTGGAGCACGACCCCCGTGTTTACTACAGACAGTAAACCCCATCTGAAAGTAAAAATCAATTGAATACCTAGGGTCCGTGAAGCTCTTACACACCGAAAGAATTTGTGATCCTGCGGTTTACGGCCGAACGTGCTTCCTGTACCGTATTGTGGACATGGCGTCACTTGGCTTGTTTTTCGTATACGATTTTAGCACTTTCCCAAAGAAAATTACAAAGAATGAATTCCGAATTGACATAAGGCAGATTGAAACAAAGCGTTTTGCAGATTAAACGCCAAACGTGGACAAAACGGTGATAAAATATATTTTAAAGATAGCCCCGATATCTATCATGCGAGAAGATTCGGGTAACAGGAAGTAAAATATCCGTTTTCGGACTGTTTTGTGTGTAGTTTGTTTCTGAGTGTGATTTCCATTGCAAACAAACAAGCGAGACGGTGTGCGAAGGTATTTACTTCTGCTATCCAAATGATCTCGCATAATACACCATCGGGTTTACCTTAAAATATAGTTTATCGCCGTTTTGAGCAACGTTTGGAATTTAATCTAATCGATGTTGACCAATTAACTATCATAAATCAATTATGTTCTTATATTTTGGAATTTTCATTGATGCGCTGAAATCGCATTCGAAAAGCAAGCCAACTGACGTCACGTTCAGAATACGACAAGAAACATATCGTCGCCGAAACAATATCGCCACCTATATTTAGATTGGCATAAAATATCGCTCATAGGAGTAATTTCTATTCTGCTGGCAATTTTGCTGATCATAGCACCAAAATACATGACATTTAGCCTACTATAAATTACTGAGCTTCTGTACTGATCAAAAATAAGCCTAGGCACAAAATCTCTATTTTTAAATCCCGCAAAAAAGGGAAAGGGTGAAAATTACTTTCTCAGGTCCTACATTTAAGTCGTAAAACCGCGCTGAAGTCCTATCGATCGAGAAATTGTCAGTAAAAGGTTGACTAGAATTTGTTTCGTTTTATGGTTCTCCTTGGAAACACAATAACCCAAGTTTATTTTCTATTGCGAGTTTAAAACATTTTTTAAACTGTATTGATTGGTGTTTACGGTGGGCGTAAAAGCATAAATCGCGAGTAAGGGATTTTCGTTTTGAACTGCGTGACGCGGTTTAAAGTATTTTCTGTACATCACCGATAAAATGTCAGATACTTTGAGTAGCATTAGGTGATGCTAATCCTTTTCTCAGTGATGGATTTTATTGCAGTGTCAGAGATTACTGAAACAGAGAAGTACCCTAAAGCCTTAATATTTTAAGGTTTCATTCTTACTAGTTGATATTTGCTTCTTGATTCAGTTCTGTTTTCTAAGGAAAAGCTGTTTCTTTCGAGAGGAATATCTGTTTGTGATCAGTTGTACTAGGGTGATTTTTATATAAGGGCACATCTTTGTTTTGGAATAAATTCTAAATAAAGCATTTTTAATTTAATTCTTTTATGTTTGTTTACTCAATTAATATTATTATTTATGAAATATGATATAGGCTAAATTTTAACTTCTGACTTCTTGTAGCACTGAAAATACGGGTTCTTTCGGCAATGTTCAATTTTTTCGTGCCATTCTGTTGTGCATCCATTCCCCCCCAAAGCGTTTGCTGTCAGCTGTGATTTGATTGTCGTTGAGGTTAACACGTCATACAGCTCGGGCAACTATGCGAATTCTAAAGGATGCACTTGGCCGAATTATACCAAGATCTGGTGATGTCAATTTGCCACCCCCTTAACTTAATTTGACCCCACCGGATTTTTTGCTATGAGGAGAAACTTTACAAAACGAGTCTACTTCAACCTTTCAACAGCTTAAGCAAAACAATCCAGAAAAATGTGAGCAAATCACCCCGGAAATGTAATGGAAAATGGAATCGGAATAGACCATGTTTGCAGCATGGCCAGAGTTGGCCATTAGTGCAAATGCAACAACAAAAGTGCCTCAAATATGTATTTTTTAATACTAAATTGAAGATATAAAGAAAAGGAAACACACTAGATACAGGATGTGTATATGCTGAATTAAATGATGCATAAAATGTGGACGGAATGCTAGTCTTATAATGTAATTGAAAGATATTACAAAAGAAGGCTATTTTTCAATGTATAATCGACTCTGACAGCCATACGACTTTAAAATTAAGTTTCTCGTGTCTATAAATGATATTCTCAGGCATTGTATAAGATGGGTAGAGAGTTTACTACAGGTTAATTTTAATATTATCCTGATCTATACTGTCTGAGTTTAATTACCTTACTCCCATTATTGTCCTGATCTATACAGAGCATATATGGTATGTATTGGATGTGATCATCAGTAGTTGAATTATGAACATAAACTGTAATTGAACATTTATAAACGTATAAACAAGCATCCTTTAAAATATTTTGAGTTTTCTAAAACCGCTTTCAATAACATGAGAATAAAATTGAAGTTTTAAGACTTCATTCGGGAGAGTAAAATTATTAATGTGGAGACGTGTTCAAAGCATAAAACCAATCACGTTGTTTGGAATATGCTTTAAAAGGATCTCAGGTACCATATACCTACATAAATATTAAAAGTTCAACACACAAATATTTTAAAAAATACATCTTTGAAATTTCGACTTTTAAAACTTCAAAACTACCGAAAACGGTTCTAAAATCTAGAATAACAATTGAATAGCGAAGCTTGAGGACTTCTATACTTCTTCAAAGTAATCTATGGCTCCCATGAAATTCAGGGTTGCGATGATCCTCAAAAATAAATTCAAATGAGATTCTGTACCCTTTCCGTCACTCCCAATTTTAACTCCTTCTGCTTATATACATTTATATACACCAATACACTCGAAGATATACGCGACTTCCCGCCATCAAAGAAAAATAATTCCGATAAAAAATATATACTTTTTTAAGACGCTACATATTTCTAACTTCTTCCAGTTCCAGAGACTGAAACGAGGGCGAAAAATCGTTTCCTATGGTAGCATCGAATACAATGAGGAGCGAAAATTGTTTTCCTCTCAGTCCAACCCCTGAGACAAGTGGCAGAATTCTCACCGGGTTTTCGCCACTTGAAGGAAAAAGTTGAGATAAAGCCTTCCTTCCTCTCCCCTGTATTTAAGATGAAATAAGTACTTGGCGAAGAGAAGAAGTGAAGTTCTGTATGAGGAAGAGTGTTGGGTGTGTGCTGAAAGAGATATCTTTTTGAGTGCTTTTTGGTGTTGGGAAGTAATAAGTGAATGTTGGAAAGATGTAAATGGTGTTTAAAGTAAGCTTCCCTCCATCGAACTGCTTGGTTACAAAGTTCTTTTCGACTTGACATCCAAGGAACGAATACTTATGGAAGATATGTATTTGTAATTCCTGATCTAAATGTAAATTCCTGGGATATGAATACGAATAGAATAAAGTTATTTTCATTTGAGTTATTGTCCTATAATTATCATAAGGAATTTTTACATTCTTTTATTAGAAATCTGAAAGTCACGATAGCTCTAAGGAATGTAGTATTTCTTTTCCCTCAATATACACATAATGACAAAATAACCACATTTATTGAATCCTATAGATTATATTAATTAAAAATGTCAAAACAGGTTAAAAATCATGCAGGAAAAAGGTTGCAGAAAGGATATATGCGTATGAACGGCTCATATGGTTATAAGCAACGAAAAAAAACAAATTTATAATGCCAGATTTGACATCACACTCTGATCGTTTTGTGCTATTGTATTTACTACTTGTTTGTTTGAAATATCTTGTTTAGAGAACGATTAGAGCTTAAGATATATATATTAGCCTATAAAACAATTATTAGTACACAAAAAACCTAAGGTGTTGCTCATTTCTTAATATGAGCATAAGACCTATAGATCTGCATTTTTAATTAATTTAAATTGTTCACACAAATAAAACTCTTCCTTACCAAATAATGCGGTTTTGAACAATGACTTGTTCCCAAATTATATTTCACTATGAGAATATCGTAGATTTTACAATATTTTCATCAACTCCTTTTTGCGTATAGGTATATGCATAGAAGTAATGTTTATAACACTTTCAGGGGATGATGGCACGTCTGACAACGTCCTAGAAAACATAAATATTGTGTTTATTTTGTCCCACTTGCTTGAAATAGTTAAAGTGGGTCTATAAAAATTCTATGTACTGATATATAACGACTGATAAGGTATACAAATATTTTATCTATTGCATCCCACTCCTTGAAATGATTAAGACTCGATATATAAATATTCTAAAGTACCACATATAGCGGCTGATAAGGTATATACATTGTCTATTGGTCCTACCTCCGTGAAATTATTAATGCTGCGTTTTTAAACATTCTAAAGTACTCGTATATAACGGCTGAAAGGTGTATATATATTCTACCTACTGCATCCAATTTACTCGAAATATAAAGGCTAGGTCTATAAAAATTCTATGTATTGATATATAACGGCTGATAGGGTATATAAATATTATGTCTATTGCATCCCACCTCCTTTAAATGATTAATACTACATACATAAATATTCTAGAATGCTCGTATATAACTGCTGTAAGGTTTATAAATGTTGTTTTATTTGATGTTATACTATCTAGGAAAGCTTTATGTGGGCCTATATACAAAATGACTCCCACTGCTTAAGAAATCCCTTAAAATATTAATTTTTTATGTGCAAAATACGTTCATGTTAAGAGATGTGTCCTCACCCATGAAATAAGGAAAAATGTTAGCATTGTTCCTTTCAAAAGTTTAGGAAATGAGGTATTTTATAAGAATAAAATGACAGTCCTTGCATGTTCCTTAATCTGAATTAGTAATCAGAAGACTAGACCATAAGTACATGTACAAATTAAAAATTTCGAATGCTATTAATTGGTATAGTGCTATATTATTTTTGCTATATTAAATGTCGTAAAACCTTTGGTAAGGTAATTTCAAATTTTAAGTCGTGAAATGCGAAATGGAAAAGGTTGGTAGTTGAATTTACGTCACACTGGAGCAACACAACATGCAACCTGAGATAGCACCCCTCTCAAATCTTCGACACTGCGTCAGCGTGGCGAAATAGAAAAATACAATGGCTTAAATCTTCGTTTAATGTAACGAAAGGAACAGAGGAAATGCAAGCAATGTTTACATAAGATATTCCAGCTTTGAATGAAATATTTCTTTGAACATGAGGTCATTCTTTCTGAGATCTCGTAAAAAGCTTCCTGGACGAAATATTTCAGGGAGAAAATGTGTCGCAAAATATTTGACAGAAAAGTCGGCAAAGTATACCGGCTAGTAGCAAATATCCGGAAAGTGGGAGGGATGCATTTCCGTTCAAATCCAAACCAGATTTCACGTCAATTTACTTCGCAGTAAATTTTTTAGGGATGTTTTTGTCAATTCTTCAGGCGTCTTATTTTTGTAGCTTTTTTGTGCGACAGGATAGACTAAGCTGTTGCTCCCTGATTCCTTCAAGTAGAGCAATTTCATACACTATATTAAAAAATATGAGGCACGTACTAAATCTATCTCTTATATTATACCTTCGTTAAATGTTTATGCATTAAATGGATACATTCATTGAGTGTGGCTTATGTCAGAATCTAAATCAAACTAATATGATAAAAATGATATAAAATATTATATTGAATTATCCTCTCCTAAAATGTATCTTTTGATTTCAATGTTCTTTTTTATATGCGATATGTTAAACAAATCACTGTTGATATAAAACATTATATTTACTTTCACAAACCATTCTACAGAGTTTGAGTTATAGAAACTTCTTTGTTTATACTAGTTAATATAGTTTATGATAGGGATATTAATCGCAATCTCCATCGGAGTTATAGATTCAAGTCCTGTCCCTAAATGATAGATTCACTGAAGATATCGCATTTTTACGCGATGTCAGGGTTGTTGATAAAGATATAATATTAGATAAGAATGTATCAGTACAATGAATACACATCAGTAAAATTTTAAAGCAAATTTAAAATGAGCCATGCTAAAAAAGTTTTATAGATCGCTGCTTGAGGCAAATTTGGTAACATATTTTTAACTTTTTGCAATTTTTCATTGTCCTAAAAGATATATTTATCTTAAAAATCTAAAAAAGCAAAGAAATATACCAAACTTTTATATTAAGTAAAGCAGAGAGATAGTATCTTCTAGACTTATAGCTAAGTGTTATCAAACTTAATTTATCCCACTGAACGAGGTAATAAACTAGGTATTGCTTATCATGCAAAGTAAAAGTTTTATAGCATTGTAATAACACGAAATTGGTTATTTATATAGAAACAGGTAGTCACTATGATTCATTATAAGACAAATTATTTTTTATTCATTATTAACCCTTCTGGTGCTTGTATTATAGATGAGGTATCCCTTCATTAGAAAAACTGACCACATCTTGATCTCATCATCATTAACAAATTGACAATATCTTGATACGAACTATCTCATCATTAGCAAAATTGGACAGATCTTGATGAACTAGATATCTTCTCAAAACCACTTGGAGGATTAATTTCGAAGTTATTGAAATCCCAGAAAAATAAGTTGTCCAAAGAATGTAAATGGACTGCAGGAAGCATTCAGTCTTCGCCAAAATAGACGTGTTTTTTGACGTATTTTCTGCTGCATATTAAAGTATACAAATCCACTGTTCATAGAATTCTTCAATCATTAACATTTTGATTTACTAGAAAATGAAGTCAAGTTCTTTTTTAACCAAGAGGCACAAGGAAAGAGTTCGAAGTAAACATAATCAGTACTCAGAATTGAGAGTGTGTTGAGACAACGAAAATAAGTTCATTTTCATGCATCACGTGGTTGGAAATATTAGCATGATCCTCGGAAGATTAATATGACCTTCTCGAAAAAGTCACCAGAGGTGATAATGTGATGTCGTTTGTGTGTGTGTGGAGCTTTTGTATCATCGGTAAAACAGCGTTGGCCTTTACAACTGCAAGTATATTGTTGCTTATCCCTCAGTCTAGGAAATGCTAGACCAGGTCCATAAGATCTTGTCGCCAAATCAGTTGAGAAGCTGCCTGATATTGGTTTCCCACCAATAAATCCTGAAGCATCGATGCAGTCAAGGATATAAGAGGGAGTTGCAAGAGAAACAATACAGAAAAATCGAAAAACCTTGTCTCTGCTTTTTCGAAAAATATACTTTTGGTGCGCCCACTTCTGCGTCTCGCCAATGCAGTTTGCAAAGATCTGGGATCACCAAACTATAGGAATTATTCGAGTTGGTTGTTTAGGTTGGATTTTATGGCGAAAGTTCCTTACTTGATTATGCTGCGCCAAACAGAAGGCAGACAACGTGTAGTAATGAACATACACACGCAAGGAAAGCTTTACTGACACATAAGGGAAATAAATCCAGGTAGGAATCATACCTACGCCGTCCACAGCTTGCAGGTTACTAGCGCACTGGACAAATCCACTGAGCTTCGGTAGCCGCTAAATTATTTGAGAAATATATTTATCTCTCTCTCAAAGCACAAACGAATAAAAATAAAACTCCTCTGTCGGGAATTAATATTTAAATCCCCAAAATCTACTCCAGAGTAATCTCAATTTCAAAAGCAAATGCACAGAGAAAGCGCCTGTTTCTGAAAATTTCAAAAGCGGGAGTTGGAAAGCTTTGAAAAAAAACTTCGTCCTTTTAGCACACAAAAATACCCCAGTTTTCTCCGCCGAGTAAATTAGCGAAAAAGTAAACATACTGTACTGGAGTATTACCCCTCGTGGGCTTGGGAAGTTTGCTCCGGTGTTATTTTATCATTCGGAGGAAAACACGAACGGAAGATTTTAAAATAAAGGGTAAAAGCATCCCAAAACAAGTCATGCGCATCCAAAACACCTGGTTGCTTCTTTTTAAACATTTTTCTCCATTAGTATAGAGGATCCGCGTATTGATATTACGTGCACAAGAAACGGGGAAGGAGCAAATATTTACATACGGATTTTTCTTGTGAAGTACGAATAGTGAGATGTAAACGCTCGTGTTTGTATCCATTTACTGTTTTGTTTCTTCAAAATTATCCAAAAAGTATGCATTCTTGTCGTCAATTTGTTAATCTTTCTGCTATCAAATAAGGATTCGGTATTTTAATTTTGATTATGCATGAAGAAGATATTACCTCCGGATATGAAGTCACAGTTATTTAACTTTTTAAAATAGATTCGCTTTATTTTAGCTGTTAGTTCTTAAATTCTAAGCTGTGGTGTTATGTGGAGTGTTCCATTTAATTATGTACCAGTAATTAGCTTTTAATTGAATTTTCAGTTTTGTAATGGGAGTTGAAAACTGTAATTAAATGGAACAAAAAAATCTGACAAATTTCAAACAAAGTTTGATTACTTAGTTTTGAAAAAGACGTGTTTGAATTTTAAGAAATCTGTTTTTAGAAAATACGTTTATATACCCCAAAGCTAAATTAGTTAATCAAACAAATACCGGTTAGCTGTGCTTTACACTAGAAAAACATATATTTTACATTAAATAGTTACAGTTTTTATCCACAGTTCCAATAGATCTTTTAATGGGCATTTATACTTTATTGAATCTGAAAATAAGTAATTGCTACATAGAAAAGTGACGACTCATATTCAAAGAAAGATATCTTTAATATTCTGAGAGGTTCACTCGCAAATATCCTTTTTTTCAACCTGCAGTCTTTCCTGCATGATATGTAACCAGTTTTGACCTACTTGACCAATAGAATCATTCTTAGAATTCTTTTAATCAATATAAATGTGGTTATTTAGTCAGAAAATGTAGGATAGGGTAATAGCACAGAATTAATCGGAAGGCTTGTAACTCTCAGAGGGTTAAGAAATTTAAATATGTATTCCAAGTACTCGATACTTAACTTAAACTATAACATAAATCTTATTTTGTGGTTAATTAGTCATAATGCATGCTGTAAGGTGAAATCAATAGTACACTTCTCGGAAATCGGGTGATGCTCATAGGGTTTAAACAGTTTTGAAGTAAGTTATCCTATATATAAAGCATTTTATAGAAAAGTAAATTTTTTCCTTGGGAACAATTGAGTGTAGTGTTTGATCCTCTTGTGAGTTAGTTATGGTAAGATAAGTATACAAATCCCAAAGTGGGAAATATGAGGAAGAGCTCGCCGAGACAACGGAGGATCGTGAACCTCGGAAGAGTTTATGTACAAAGGGAGAGATTGAATCTTCTGGAAGGCGTTCAGAATTTGTAGGATATGGCATGGATAAGACGACGATCTTGAGAGACAGACCCAATGAAGACGAGGCATGTTGATCATCCTTCCGTGACGTAATTCATGATCTTTTTAGCATCAATCTTCTAATGAAATGGACAGAATATGTGGGCGGAGTCATTGTCGTAAGATCTCAAAAGTTTAGGTTACGTGGTCTTGGGAATCGACTTGGTGCTATCTGGCTATCGAAACACAAATTAGCGTTTTTCATCACTCTCTTCAACTAGTCACTCATTAGGATTCGTTCTTTTTTCTAATTTCACCCAGAGATCTTCAAACCGATCTATCAGGAGAAATGACACGAAGTTGTTGGCACATGCTCAGTCTGTTTCATCAGAAGGTTGATGGCTTGACTCAACGCCCTTCTAGCTTTCCATGTGACTTATTGGTTTGAAGATCTGTCTCGTGGTATTGGGGAAAAGCACGAATCCTAATGTAGTTTTATTTGACACGCATGATAAAAAATGCTAGTTTGCGCTTCGATGGCCGACAGGCTCAAATCGATTCCCAAGCCCACGTGATCTACAGTTCTGAGATATTACGACAGTAACTCTTCCAACATACTCCGTCTATTTCGTTAGTAGGTCGATGGATTTACTTCCATGACTTTCATGTTATAGATGATGTTATGATCATGTTATAGATGTTTGAGCAATAGAAGCACTATTGGAATGCCCTGAGCGTCTTACTGATTTTGAAATATGAAGGATACAGAAACTTTTTATTTTCAAATCTTTAAATAAAAATTAATTATTTTATAAATAAAACTATATACAGTTACAGAGCTTTTTGTCTGATTCAGCTGTAACAGAAAATTATAGGTACATATACGCAGGTTAAAATTGGGTTGGGTTGCATACTGGGACATAACCGCAATTATTAGGACGTGAAGGGTAAGATGTAAATGTATAGTCTTGATGGGGGGTTATACGTGAAGTATAATTTTATTTATTAAAGCGCAGTGATAGAAGTTTTGTACACATGGTACAGCATTTACATCTATGTTTCTTACAAAGGTTAAATCAATTCAAGTTTTGCCCAGAGTAGTTGGCGATGTAAAAATGCATGTCAAGTTGAACTCACGATGCATAGAGTCCATAAGGAATATTTTTTGAGTGACTCGACATTGAAATTACCGGTAAGTATAATGGGTATATTGGCTTCTTGTATCCTATTGGGTACAAATTTCCTGATAGGGTCTTTCAAAGTTATCAGATTCCAAGTCAATATCCATCGGCTCAAGTGGCAGCTCATTCCAAGTACTCGAGGCGGCGTTCACGATTTCGACTTTCTTACGCCCTTTAATACAATCTGTATCGTTCGGCATTAGACAATTTAGACTTTTTTTATTCCTTTTGAATCGTTCTTAACAATGATATACGTTGTTTACATTTCTAGTCACATTTCCCTTGCAATTTTTTTGACATTATGGAAATTTTCTTCAACTCGGCACATTTATCAGCCTGCAAATTTTATTTTGTTGGTTATTTTTGCTAAATACTATTGAGCATCATTCTGTTATTCTATACAAATCAGAACATATTTCAACGTACTATCTCTTTGCAATCCCGTCTTCTGACAGTGGTACAAAATTACGAAATTCTTTCCCTTCGGATTGATCCCGGACCGTCGCAGCCCATTGTGATGCTCCAGTGCGACGTTAATCCAACTACCTACCAACTACTTACCTCAATCCAAAGTTACTCTGCCCAAGCGCCGAGTTGAAATTTTTAGTGCTCATGCGCAAATGCTATCCCATCTCACCATTGCATCCCCACTACCTACCATTTTAGATAGGACATAAACCCATTATCCAAAAAAATATACAGAGAGGCCGCGGTAGCCCGGTTGGAAGAGTAACGGACTAGCAACCGGAGGGTTACGAATTCGAATACAACCAAAGACCGTCGTGTACGAAGGGGCTGGTGCACTTTAAATCCCTCGTGGCCTCAAATGTCCTCATGTTGGCGAGTTGTGGATGTCTTTAAAGTAAGGTGCCAGCTCAGGTGTGACCTTGTCATCTGACCGTGGTTCAAAATTACGTGGTATTGTTCTCCGATGTTTCTCTTTGGTATTGATCCTGGACCGTCAACAATAGCCCGTTGTGTTGGTCCAGTGTGACGTTAATTAAAATACCTCCCAACCTACCAAAAGAAATATAAACCATTGGATTATAGTTTAGAGTTTACGAGATATAAGCGCTGCAAATCTGGCCATTTTTCAATCACTAGAGTTTTTGTAAAGACCCCTATACCGGACCGAATTTAAAAACGCGTTCACGTCGAAAGGGAAACTGACTGATTGAAAACCAATATATCGAAGCACAAATCATTGAGCAGTAACTAGACGATAGTTTTAGCACCCATCCATCAATATTTAGTTCCCAGAGTCCTTTAAAATATTAATAGATACACAATCACCATAGATGCACGACTTGAAAGCTCTTAAAAGACAGCTTGAACATTGACCTCTCCATCATCAGCTGGCAGATAAAAATAGACTGTCATTAGCTGCTACTTTTTTGCTGAAAAAGAATAAATCAATACTTTCAGAGTAAAAAGGAGAGAAAATTAATGCATGGTCACGCCTATGTGGTTTTTTACCACTGGTAAAGCATTCCTTCCTTTTTTAGCTTTTCTTTCGCTGAAAGTTTTGATGGCCGAAGTAGTGTGTGTTGGAGGATGTCGGGTTACGGGAGGTCATTAAGGTATTGAAATTTAGGAAAAAACCTCGTTTATTCACGGTTAGAGTTTCCTTGTCACTTACTTTTTCCCTAGGTAACCCTATCTGTGTATAACAGTGAAGCAATAAACGCCTTCTTTTATTTTATCTATCTCATAAAACTGTAGGCTTTTTTTTTTGTAATTTTCATCAAGTATTCAAGAGAAATAAAATATTCATGTAGGTACTTAATATCATGAGAAGTAATACAGTAATTAACATTTATTCTCGCTTCCTGAGACTAATATTTGATTTAAGTTTAAAATTTTTGGTTATTGAACTTAAGGGACATTCAGCCTGTCCAATTACTTTTATTTGCCAAACATTAGAAATTAAAATGTGAAGAAATTTACTTTTAATTCGTAATTATGTTTAGTAATTTCACATAATGGTAAGATGTATGTAATTCATTTATTACTTGTCGCTCATGGACAATAATGGAAAGCTATTTTTGGAATTAGTACGTCTCAATGCGAGTTACGTTCTTTCCAGCAGCAAACCAGCAAATATCTAAATTCGTTGCTGGTCTTCTAAATTACATAAGTGTTTTATAGTATGCTATATATTTTCATATCAATGAAAGGGCCTCGGTAGCATAGTTTGTAGGGTCGTGGATTAGCAACAGGAGGGTTTCTAGTTCGAAACTAGATCCAACCAAAAACCATCGTGTGCGTGGGGGTTAGTTCACGTTAAACCTGTCTTGTTTTAAAATTTCGTCACTTTGGCATGGAAGTTTGGAGAGTAGGGTGCCAACTCAGGGGTTGACCTCGTCATTTGACCGTTGTTCGTGATGTATCGTGGTCCTTGTATCTTTCCCTTCGGGATTGATACCGGACCGTCGCCAATAGCCCCTTGTGTTGCTCCAGTGTGACATAAATGCAACTACCTACCTAGCATATTAATGAAAGCTTTAAATCCATTTTACCTCGAAATGTGATTCTTTCAACTGTCACTATTGCAGACCATGAGCGATGTATCCCGACTTGAGCTCAATGATCCGCTTAAAACTCGTCATCGAGCTATGGACATGTGCTGTAGAAGAGTTTTACCGACACAGAAGAGAAAGGTATTGGCATTTTGGCATTTTTAATTAACGTCACACTGGACCAACACAACGGGCTTTTGGCGATGGTCCCGGATCAAACCCGAAGGGACAGATCCGAGGAGAGCATCACGTAATTTCGAACCACGGTCAGATGACAAGGTCACACCTGAGCTGGCACCCAACTCTCCAAACTTCCACCCACGCCAACGTGAGGACATTTGAAGCCACGACAGATTTAACTTGCATCAGCCTCTTTGCACACGACGGTCTTTGGCTGGATTCGAACTCGCAAAGCTCCGTTTGCTTACTCTTCCAACCGGTCTACCGCGGCCCCAGAAGAGAAAGATACATCTATAGAAAATTTCAGAAATCGAAGCTTAACCCCCTTAACGCTACTGACGTAATGAGGTATTTCAGAGAGCCATGGAAGGCTTTAGCAATTTTAGATAATAATTAGATTTGAAAAGTTAGTAACTGTAACGGTAAACTATGTAGCGTGACGTCGACAAAACCTCTTTGAAATTCCTATTTCGGAAACTCGTGGAATTTCTTTTTCAGTTAAAAGGATGAGCTTCGTATTTAATACAGAAAATATCCAAAAGATCTAATGTACTCTATATATTTACTAAGAAGGAAACTGATTCTTCCTTCAAATAGCGATTTTCACTTGACTTTCATGAATCTTTTTCCTGATAACTGTTTTAAATAAATAGATGTAAGCGATGGTTTAAAATATGGAGTAAAAAAAGGCTACATTGCCTGTTTATTACGAAAGGTATTCTGCTAATATCACTTCACAAACTTTAGCAAAGTTCATGTTCTGTACGTAAATTTGTAACTGTATAGATGAGAATTTACAATGGCGAAATTAATTCATATTTATTTTTTATTAAACATGGGAATATATGTTTTACGTAAAAATACGTTGACATTTCAATGACAAAGCAATTCTTTCAACTGCTTTATCATTATATTATAAAGATGTTTTTTTATCAAATAACACAATCGAAATTGGCAGAACTCATTCAAATCGGTTTGAAAGCTTAGAAAAATGCATTATATCCGAATAAGTAAATGCATAGAAAATCAGTCATGCATACCGAAAAGAAATAAAGCCATTATTCAAGTAATTATGTTTCGATATAATGGCGTTTGAAGAATCACTTTGAATTCATAACCAATGGCATGAAATAAACCGACGCTTTTGAATTGTTCACTAAGGATCATTTATTATTTGGATTTCTATAACTTACAAAATGTATAGCATCACATGAGACTAATTTATCATCTCCAATATCTATGAGGCCGAATTCATCCGTTCATATATTCGATTCTCTAGAATATCATTCAACAACTAACCCAATAAAACCAAGAATGAACCGTAATCGGTTTTGAGTTTCTCAAACGAAACTTTATGTTTTTGATAGTTATAAGTTCATTTAATTACACTCATGTCCAAATTTATCTTTACATAACCAAAGATAATGATATTCCATGAAATATCCAATCGATGTAATCCATTTTTGCAGGGAATGTTTGAACGACAAGCCTAATTAGCATTAACCAAACAAAAGTGATCAAACGGTTTCTGATATGCAAATCAAAGCGTTAAGTCCTCCGACGGTGAATCAAGCGCATTGCGCAAAGTGAATAACTGAGTGAATTTATGCAATACAGCGCGTTTTATTTCAGTGTGTGAGGACTCAAAACGGTTTGTTATGGCTCCGAAGTATCATTTGGAAGAATCTGTAAAGTGGCGAATTATCGGCCATTTAGAAGCAGGGCAGACAATCATGGAAGCAGCGAGATGTGTGAATATTTCAAGACAGACAGTCACTATGCTATGGAAGAAATTTCAGAACTCTGGAACTGTTGTAAGGAGGCCTGGAAAAGGTCGTGAACGAATAACAACTGCTTCTCAATATCAATATCTGGCAATAACTGCCCGTCGTAACAGGAAGTCTATTGCTCTGCAGTTAAGTTCAGAGGTTTCAGCCGCCACTGGAACTGTTGTATCACGGCAAACTGTATACAGAAGGCTTAATAAAAAAGGCCTTTATGCCAGAAATCCAAGGGTATGTGTTTCACTGTCTTCACAACAAAAGAGCGATCGCTTTAATTGGTGCAAAGAACATCAGAACTAGAGTAAACACCAATGAACCCATGTTCTCTTTACTGATGAGTCGAGGTTTAGTTTAACATCTGATTCTAAACGCGTTTATATTTGGAGGGAGTCAGGAACGCGAAATCTTCCTTCGAACATTATGAAACGTGACCGTTTCGGTAGTGCAGATGTGATGGTATGGGAAGGAATAATGATCGATGGACGTACGCCCCTACACGTTTTCAACAGCTAGATATATCGGGATGAGGTCATAGAACCTTATGTAAGATTTTTCAGAGGTGCATATGGATATGACTTTTTATTTATGGACGATAATGCTCGTTCACATCGAGCAAACCTCGTTGACGAATTCCTTGAAAGTGAAGCCATTGAGCGAATACCGCGGCCAGCAAAATCTACTGATCTGAACCCGATAGAAAACTTATGGGACTACCTTGGAAAAGCAGTTGCACGGAGACATCCTCCTCCTAGAGATATAAATGCCCTGAAGATCGCATTGCTGGAGGAGTGGAACTTAATTCCCCAAACTGTGGTTAACAACATTATTGCCAGAATTAAAACGCGTTGTGATATGTGTGTACACATCAAGGGAGATCACATTCCATATTAAATTCATAAGCCTTAATTTTTCTTAGTTATTCTTTTCTTTCTGAACTCTCCTTGTCACATATTGATGCCATGTTTATTGTTTCATGCTACAGTTTTATATCATATGCAGTGCTTTTAAATTTTTTTCCTTTGTATTTATGTGTTATTATGTTATGTATCATTTCACACAAATTCATAAAATTATAGTTCACAGTTTCAGAGAAATCCATGATTTTATGCATGTAAAGATAATTTTGGACATGAGTTTATAAGAAAACGTAATTGATTGTAACGTTCCAGAAATTAAATTCAAAATACGACGCAGAGCAGTGGCTTGAAAGGAATTTTTATTTGCACATTCGCAATCATTTATGCTTATGACATGTTCTCTTATTATGTATTTTAATACAAAAATAAGTCTCAAATAATTAGCTACATCAGATTTGATTTAAAGCATTTTTCTCGGAAGTATGATTCTGTAATATTGTAATCAGTGTGATATTATAAATATGGTTAATAATGGTAGTATTATGATAATTTTCCTAAAATTTGTAAATGTGATGTTTTTATTGTTTTAATTAGGAGTTTGAATCGACGTTTTCCCATTATCGAAGTTGTTTTGAGATACTTAACCCTTCGATCTTGATTATCGTGTTTGTTTTAACGTTTTAGTTCACATAAATCGGAATTTCACGACTTTCAAATTTTTTTAGCCAAGAAATCTTTTAAAATTCTTATCGCCAGTGTGAAGTATGATTAACTGTAAAAAGTTCATGTGTGGCTTGTAAAAGGATTTGAAAAACTTTGGATTGGGAAAAAAAATTTAAAAAGAAGGTCAATCTTCATTCCGAGTACGTTTGAAAAAGGGAAAGTTGTCAGGATTTTCCCATCATTTAGAGATATTTCGTTTCTACCCTCTGTGAAATGAATTTGCCCTGAGAGGCGTACCGAAGTTCCTTCTCGTGGATAGGTAGATATAGGCATTTTTAATTAACGTCGCATTGAAGAAACACTACGGACTATTGGCGACGGTCCGGGATCAAACCTGAAAGGAAATATCCGAGGACAACACTACATAATTTTGTACCACGGTCAGATGACGAGGTCACACCTGAACTGGCACCCCACCCTCCAAACTTCTTCCTTTTCGTGGAGGGCGCACTATGCTGTTCATATTTTAGATCAAATGACTGTACCAAACGTTTTTAAGCTTTCATGCAGACCTTTTCCTGACTGTAAATACGTATATGTTAAATACAGAGAATGAAGTTTGAATTACAACTTAAAATAAGTCATTTCACTGTATAATGATGCCGATGGTTTGTTTCTTATTCAATATATTTTCGTTTGAACCCTCTTAGTGGTTTCGACGAGATATCTCGTCAATAAAGTTCTGATCAGTTTTGCTCAGGCCGAGATACTTCGTTAATAAAGATCTGATCAGTTTTGCTTAGTACGAGATATCTCGTTAATAAAGATCTGATCAGTTTTGCTTAGGGCGAGATATCTCGTCATCAGGATATTGTCTTTTTTATGATAACGAGATCAAGATCTGATCAGTTTTTTACCCTAAGAGCGAAATATCTTATCTAACAAGGATTGATAAGTTTTGAAAATGACGAGATACCTCGTGGAGACAACCACCAGGAGGGTTAATGTTAGGAGGTAAAGCATAAGACGAATTTAAAGAGATGAAAAACTGCTGTTTTCTGAAGCGAAAATTGCAGTTATTTTAAGCATGAAAACATTAAAATGAATAGCAAACTTCATTTAATGGGTATTTTTCCGGTTATATAATTGCTACTAAATAAAGGTTATTAAATTTTCAGCTAATTAAATGTTTGAAAAACATTATAAAAAGGGAACCCGCCGAAATTTTTTATTTAACCTAAAGTAGCTTGCAATGCAAAAGGGTTTTTATAATCTTTTCTTGGGGTAATCAGTCATACAATGAGCTCCGTCTTTTTCTTGTTAGTATACATAAAGATCAAGATTCTCAGAAATAAAACTTCATAAGCGGAGAAACAATGGTAAATAAGAGATTTGAAAAACCATTTTACTGTTCTTGAAGAAATATTTAGTCGTTTTTTCCAGTGTAGCGGGGACAGTAATCTTTCATTTTTATTTTTAAATAGCAGAGAATACTTTAAAAGACAACCCCGAACTCTTTTTACTGAGCAAAAACAACCTCTGAGGTGATTTATGAGCAGAGAGGAAATATTTATCCAGACGGAAAAATTTGTTCTTGAAACAGGAAGAGAAATGGAGAGCTTTACAACTATATTTGGAGGGAACAGCACAAATATACCACCTGTTCCTTTTCGTTGATATAGAACAGATCCGTGTGAGTTTTATCGCTCTTAAAGAAGGAAGTATGGTTTTACCGAATCTTTCGCATTTTAGGAGATTAGAAAATAACTTATTATTGATTAGAAGGACAATAGCAGGGAATACGATTACAAGGATGTATTATATACTATTAGAGCAACAACCTTTAATATGAAATTTCGATTTCACTGTTGTTTTTCAAAAAAAATTTCGTTTTATTTTGTTGTTGACCGAATAGATCTTAAAATGTATAGAAGTACAAATTATTAGTTAAACTAATTTCAAATAAAGGGGGTTATAATTAAACCGATCTTTCTCAGAGCCTTTCGCAACTTGTTCTAAGCAACAGATATTGATGAACCTTGGTATATACGCGATTCAGACCATGGAGGGAAAACATTAGAAAAGGAAAAAATAGTTCAAATTCTAGCAACTAGGGGGTGCTTTTAATAGAAATGACATGCAAATTAGGAAGCAATGTGCCATCGCTATAAAATGCTAAGATTTTGTGCTGCAAATAATTCTGCCTTAGTCATCATGGTTTTAGACAAAAAAGAATGAGCGTTTTTTGTAGTTATTTTATCAAAAGTTTAGAAAGCCCTATGTTAGATGAAGTACTCAGTGGAAGAGTGACTCAACTCCACATTTGAGTTTTTAAAACGAATCTGCCACCATTCGATAGATATAATACAGTGTAAAACGCGATGGCGAAGTTAATTAAATGAAAAATCACATTTCTGAATGATATAAAGGAAACATGGTTGCTGAAAGAGCGATGGGATATATCTGTACCTTCAGCAAGAACAATCAAATTCTTATACCCGCGCGCGCGCACGGCGGCAACATCAATACGCACAAGCGGACCTTAGACTTCTTATTCAGAACTCAGATTTAATTTAAATAGCGATGGAATATTGAAGTATTGAACAAACTTTACTCTGCTTGTTTCATTATCTGAAACAATTTGCGTCAACAGAACACTAGGTTGGTTGGTTTTTGGGGTTTTCTGGCGCAATGACCATATTTGGCCTTGTTGCACCAGAACCAAGACAAACAATATTAAGTAATAGACATGCACACACAATGAAAGTTTTACTGATACCGAAGAGAGATATATACCCATGGAGGTATACACCTGACAAGATCGAATCTGCGCAGCCTGCAACTCGAAGGTTGCTAGCGCAGTGGACATACCCACTGAGACACTACCGTCCCAACAGAACACTGGGATTGCTACGAAAATTTTCCGTAATCAATCAGTACTCAAGGTGATATAAGGAAAGATATGAGAAGAACTATACAAGGTAGGGTGAGAGAGTGATGGTAATCTTTTTATGCGTTCAGGATTACGGGACCAAAATTAATAGTAACGTGCCCATTAGATTAATTTCGTCTACCGGGTGTAAACGAGCATTCATCATATGATTGATTCACGGGAGGGGAGAAGACACCCATCCAATTGATTTATCATCCAGA
This sequence comes from Meta bourneti, assembly GCA_933210815.1. NCBI lineage: Eukaryota > Metazoa > Arthropoda > Arachnida > Araneae > Tetragnathidae > Meta > Meta bourneti. Next base: position 69,918,508 of record OW119929.1, on the reverse strand, counting down.
CTGGCGAGTTCACACTTTTGCTGCCTCTATAGAAATGCGGATTCACCCACCTACTTTTCATAAGATGTTATACCGCCAAACAAGGCGTTAAGATGCCATGTTAGCCAACCAATTTTTCACGGAGCAGTCACATGAATGCTAGTCGACATGTTCACACTTTTTGAAGCTCTTCTTTCAATAGGAATACTCAGTCTACATATATTTTACGTCTGTGGGTAAGATATAAGAGAGATTTTAAGTGCAAACAAACAAATCAAGCGAAAAGTGAAGATTTTACTTCTACTCAAATGCTCGGAAATAATACACATCGAGATTAACTGAAAATGTAGTTTATTGTCATTTTGGCGACATTTGGCGTTTAATCTAATTGGTGTCGAACAATCAACTACCATGTATCAATTTGGAATTCATTCTTTGTAACTCTTTTACGATGTACTAAAATGATATTTGAAACACAAGCCAAGTGACATCATGTTCGTAAGACACAGGAAACACGTTTTCTCGCAGAAACTACCTCCTCTTAAATTAAGCTTGACAGAAAATGCCTCTCAAATACTTTTTGATTGCTGTATGATTTTCAACACACTTGCAGCTTTAAAAAGGTTCGCAGTATTATTTCAATTTAAGAAATCGCTTGACAGTGAACCAGTGAAGCCTTATAGAGATGCGAAACTTTAAAACTAACATAGTCTATTTTCAGTAAAAGTAGGGATAACTGTGACTCAATGGGGTTTGCCCACTGCGTTAGCAAACTGCGAGTTATAGGCCACGCAAGTTCGATTCCTGTAACTTACCCTGATTGTATTTCCCTTCTGTGTCAATAAAACTTTCTTTATGTATATGTATTTACTTGACGTTTTTTCGTTTGCAGCGGAACTTGGCCAAACATGGCCTTTGAGCCTTAAAACCCAATACAATTTCAACACTTCGCCAATAAAAATCCCAAAGAATAAATGATGATTAATTAATCAAAACCAATTAGATTAAACGCCAAACGTTTTACAAAAGGAGATAAACTACATTCTAAGGTAACCCCTATGTGTATCATGCGAGAGTATTTGGACAGAACTAAAATTTTCGCAGACTGTCTGGTTTGTTTGGCTGGGAAATCCCTCTCATAAAGGAAAAAAATTCACTGAAACGAGACATTTAAAAATAAAAAACAGGTTTTAAACAGGAAAAGAAAGAATACGGAAGCAAAAAAATTAAAATAGTTGTCTTATCGTGATGGTTTTCCTACTCACCCTGATGAATCTCTAAGTTTCAATCCATACACCACTCCTATATAATTAAATGTATTTTTTCCGTAAAAACCCAATGTTCGTGACTGAAAATTCTTCATCCCTTAGAGCCCGTATCATACAAATATGCCCTATAAAATACATCCTTAAGCGTAATCTTTTCCGTACTAGAGTAGAATGAAAAGTACAAGTCTAGGCTATCACGAAACCACCATAAATTTTCCAAACTTACGTGACTCTATTTTAGGTATACTTTTTTACTGATCGGCCAGTAGGGTGTGGCTTTCAGACAAGACGATTTTTTTTCGAGGGAATTTATTTTTTGCACCGTTCAGTTACCGTCGGTAGTTTTGTTTTTCCGTATAAATAGTACCTATCAAAGTTGAGAAGTTAGATTTGTAATCCTGTCTTACAGGTCATGTTTGAACGGATCGTTTCATCGAACGTCGGGTTAATTGTTTTTGGAGACAATCTTGTATTCAGTTAATATCTTTTCAGGAAATCAGTAAGCTTCTCTGAATTGCGTTAGCGTTTATCTAGCGTGAAAACTGGGGTAATATATGTTGAAGGGGGAAAATAAAATGTTGAAATGCATGAGTTTGAAAGCAGTTCGTGGGAATTTGTGGTAAGTATTATTTTTTAGATTTGTGTTCGCAATTTCATTCCTTTTATAGCCCCCTGTCTGTTTTATTGCTATATATATATTTTTTACAAGTCGTAATAAGATTGGCATTTGCATTATAGTATAACAACAAGCTTGAGTAAAGCTTACCGCAGATACTGTTTACTTGTGCATAACATTGGTTAAAAATTTGAGGAAATTGCTTATTTATAACCATACTTAAGTTTACTAAACGAATTTGCTCTCACAGGCGCATCTCCTTTAGGTACATACGGGCTTCACGCACCCCTGGTACTCTAGTGATATTTTCTTTTCCCATGAGGTTTACTGTCTTTAGTAAACATTGGAGTTGTGCTCCCAGGATACCTAAGTGATCTTTTTCGGGTTTCATTCCACCACTCTATTCCCTTCTCCCTCTTTTTTCCCTTTCCCAACAATTTTTGCTTGACGTTGTCTTGGGTTTGGCATAACTTGGCCAAATATGTTCCTTTCGTCTTTCGCAAAAATGCTAAATCCATCAAAAAACCAAACCGAATTGTCCACCTTGGTTTTTTCCAAGTTATCTGAATATCAATATTTATTTTATCTAAGACTAGCCGAATTACCTGGCGTTTCTCTGGTTGAATTGGTTAAATGTTGATTGATAAGTGATTACACTAATGACTTTATTTCATAGAAAACTGCAAATATCATTTGAGTATAAAATAAATTTTTAACATAGTTTTAACTTTTTCATAGCTTCTATAATTTACTTCAGATATAAATATGTATACATCCGTCCATATAATCCAATATTCCATATTCATCGCACTGTTATTGTAAGAAAACTATAAAAACGTGGCTACCCATTTTAATTTAACGTAACCTATCTTATTTTAAAAAATAATTTTATTTTAACTTTACCGGTCATTTTAAAATAGGAAGTTACCCACCTTACTTAAAAATATTTTGTTTTGTATATTTCGTTTATTTTTATGAAACAGAATTCTACAAATTCAACCCAAGACGTATTCTTACGTATTCAACCCAAGACTTAAGGAAATTTGATCGAAATACACATATACCGCCAGGAAATTACCAATGTGTAGTGATATTTTGCAAAAAATAAAATAATTCATTACAATTTAACTCCTAAATAATATATCTGCAATAGGTAAAATACTGGAACACATAAATACAAACAGAAAAGTTACGATCCTTGAAAAAAGAAAGATATGTGCAAACGCTAGTCGAATTTCGTCTTCCTAAATATATTCTGAAATCGAACAATTCGACAAGACTTTTGAACAATATTGATAAAGACAGTAATGATTTATTTACAAAAGAATTCATATTTATAATACTTGGAAATGCTCAAATATGACTAACATTTCGCTGCAAACTCAAATACACAAACACGGAATTCTAAATCAAATTAAAAAATTAATCATCAATTCTGTCGTTTCCGGATACCGAGTAGCAAAATTACGCTTTTATGATCAATGAGTTTTTCGTTTGGGCTTTTTGTATTCCATTACAAAATGTAAGCTATATAAAATTAAATATTTTAAATATTATTTTTTCGGCCAATCAAATATTCATAAATTATTTCTATCATGGGAAGAAATAAAAAGCCAGTTCAAACATAAATATTATAATTTAATTTGTTTGGGAAAAATTGTTTATATATGTTTAAATAAAATTGTTTATATAAAAAATATGTTTTTTGATTAATACTGGTAAAACAGTTTTATCGGAACAGTTGATTTTCATCAATACTAGTAAAACGAACTGAGTTGCGTACTGCAATCGTTTTATATTCAATGTTTGCTATGGGGATTTCGAATTGTTTGGCTCCCTCTACACACCTGGGACAAATAAAAGGTGGTTAATATGTAGCCTACGTTACCTGCAGGCTTCTAAAGTGTAAGAGTACCAAATTTGGTGTGGATTGGTTAAACGGTGTAGATTTGTATAGAGGACAGACGCCAACTCTACTTTATATAAATAGATGAGGCATGATCTTAGATTAGGTCTCTGGCCTCTCATGGGCCTGACAATAATCTTGAGAACAGGGCTCCACGTGGTAACACCGGGGAGAAGGTTGAGCCAACAGGGCCCCATAAAAGGTAACATAAAAAAATTGCGTAAAAAGAAAGGTTAATAGGGCCTAAAAAAGTCCAAAGGGGTGAGGTACTCGGCGAGCGGTCGTCCCACTGGAGCAGCGTTTCAATGAAGGATGTCAGCTACCGGTCCAGAGGTAAGTGTGTTTTTCCTTTTTCTCCTGGATATCCATGAGGAATCCGAGGATCCCAAGGTAAGTGGAGGTCTTTTTCTTTTCTTTTTATTCATTTGTTGTGGTGTGCTCTCTTCTTTTTCATTGGTCTCTCTTTTCCTTTTCTTTAGTTTTGCTGTGGTGTGCTCACTTCCCTCTCTTTTCATCTCGTAGTGGTGTGCCTACTCTTTATTACATATATTTTATTGGCGTGACCAGAACCCCTTCTTTTAATGCACAAGAGCTGTAATATATGGGTAATTAACTAAGCATGTGAATGCAATAAAAAATATCATTAAGTTTATGCCATTTCCTTATCACAGAAGGCGTCGCCAATAGCCCGATGTATTGTTCCAGTGCTCCGTTGATTAAACTACCTACTTTACCTCAGTACCGGACTGGTAGCCTGGTAGTTAGCGCTCTGGCTGTCGGTGCAACAGGTTCTTGGTTCGAATACCGGTCTTGACATGTATGTTTCTAGTGATTTTAAAAAATCCACTTTATATAAGCCGTAGGTCCCAGTCTCAGTTCCCATGACAACAGAGACAAAAATGAAAGAAGAGCGACAAACCTAGCCAACCTTATCACGATGATTCTTCAGTTTTTGATGAAAAGTAATGGTAAAATATGTCAAAATTAATTTCCCATAATTTTGATAATCATAACTGGAAGAGGCCCCTCTAGGGTTTCAAATGAGACAACCCCGCAGATATTTTATCTTCTGCATTTGTGATAGACTAGTTTCCGCCAACAGTCATCCTTTATTCGAGACTAAACAAGGCGCTATAAAGGTCTAATGAGATTGAATAGAACGACACCTATCCATTTGAAGATCAGTTGACTCTTTCCTGAAGTAGAGGAAACGAATCAACTTGTACCATGTGAAGTGGGAGAGGCCAAGCCCATTCTGGTGGTGGATCAATCATACTACAAGGCGTGCTAAATTTAGAGAACATCTCTATTTTTAAAGGTTATAACCAAAAAGTAAACGAAATAGTCTGTTGAAATTTGCATAATCGAGGATATTCAGCAGAAAGTTGATAGTAAACAGGTAGTTTACTATCGTCGCAGCGGAGCAACGAAACGGGCAATTGGCGAAGGTCGGATCAATCCCGAAGGTAAAGATCAAGGACAACGCCACGTAATTTCGAACCACGGTCAAATGACTAGGTCAACACCTGAGCTGTCACCCCACTCTCCAAACTTCCACACCACGCCGACGTGAGGACATTTGAAGCCAGGACAGATTTAACGTGCGCAGCCCCGTGTACACGACGGTCTTTGGCTGGAGCGAGTTTCGAACACGCCTCCGGTTGCTAATCCGTTGTTTTTTCAACGGCTACAGTGGCACCAGAAAGCTGATGCATATTGATATATTGATTTTGGAATCGTGAAGTACAAATCGTGATTGAGAGGAATGGTTCTGATACTCCAGGAAGACATTTCCAACCTTATTCTCCGTATGAAAACGAGATGCAAAGCCTGTGTCAGTGTTCGAGGTGGTCACAGCCTACTATGGACCGTCTCCTATCTTCCTTTAAGTTTTCAGTTACTTTTCTATCTCTCATGGCTCAGTGGGTATGCCCACTGCCACTATTATTTGATACCAAATCCAACCAACCAAACTTTCTATCTCCTGGTACCCGGTGCAGTATCACCACTGCAGTTCAAAAACTTACTTTTCGGTTCTGCTGTTGTCTTGTTGTTTATACGCATCGGTTCGGTAACTCTTGACGTACCTTTTGTATTATTTTTCGACAATCAAGTTACTTCATTGCAAAGTGGTGGCTATGAACTTTACTGTTCCTTAAGTGCTGCACGCCAGTGTATAATTATTATAGGATAAAGTAACTTGCTATTGGTGAAGGTCCGGGATCAATCCTAAGATCCGAGGACAACACCTCATAATTTTGAACCACCGTCAGATGACGAAGTCAACACCTGAGCTGTGACCCCACTCTCACTGGTCACCACGATCTTTGGTTGAATCGAATTTCGAACTAGCAAACCTGCGATTGTTAATCCGCTACTCTTCCAACCGGGCTACCGCGCCTCCTTATTTCATTTAAGAAAGTAATATTCTGAAAGACCATCGTTCAGGGCTTTGATTTTATCCGCTTATTTTAACTTGTAAAATGTAAAATTAACTTGTAAATGTTAAATGTTTAAAAGAATGTTTTGTTATCTTGTAGAATTCTTTGTTCAGGGATTAAAAACAAGGAGAAAGTTGATTCTTTGAATACCAGTCAGATTGTCTCTGAAGGAAAACATGCCCTAAATCCAGTAAATGCATGACTAACAAAAAAGAAAAGAAATTTCGTTGTATTGACTATTACATTAGTTAAAAGAAACCAAGGAAGGAAAGTTAAAGATAAAAATAATACGCAACCCAATTTTGATACAATTTTTGTTATCTTTTATGACCTTTAGCTATCTGAAAACAAATCAGTTAAGTGGGTTAACCTTTCTATTTGCTTAAGGCAAGTTCGTCCAGTAGCTTAATGTCATGTACAGCTATATATCAAACTATAATTTAATATTTTTAAATTTGCTATCTTCTTGAATCAAGCTGCTAGTGGAAGTGGAAAAAAGTTAAAATTCGAAAACAAGAGTAAACAATTGTCTGTTTCGAAACAACGTAAGATAAAATGATGAACAGTAGTTTAAATATACAGCCTTGAAACTTAATTTATTTAGTATGTTTCAGTTTCGACAGTAGAACTTTTTGTGGAAGGTTATATTGGTGTCAGAGATAGCATAATTAAATTATTAAATGAACAATAACAATATAAAACCATGTTTGGGTGTGTTGCAAAACTGTTACTAATATTTTAAGAGAATAATTAACCAGTAAATTATGATTATTAATCTTACATTCAGTGTGTCACGTTACTTGAATACTAAATATTTCTAGTGAGTTTCACTTTCTCAAACATGTACATTGATAGTTGAACACATTGTAGAACATATTTTCTTAAACATACGAAAATGCACTTGCTATATAATAAAAACGAAAATTTGCACAGGTACTCTTATAATATCTTGCTACACCTTAGCTAATCTTTTAAGATGACAGAGTACCCTAAAAAAGAACAAAAATATCGAGTTTTGTTAATTGTCACATTAATTATATAGTTTTATTGAATACCTGTGTAAAATTTCTTAGCTGTAGCTACATTTTTAGCGAGTTATTTAAGTTTTCCTTCGAATGTCAGGAATGAGACAGATTGACTTTTATACTATGAAGTCCTTTTCTCAGTTTTCTGTTTCTAATTACTATAATGTATCTACAATGTTAAGGTAGGTGGGTAGATAGGTATTTTAATTAATACTGGAGCAACACAACGGGCTATAGGTGACGATCCGAGATCAAACACAAAAAACACGAAGGGAAAGATCCGATGACAACAGCACGTAATTTTGAACCACTGTCAGATGACGAGGTCACACCTGAGCTGGCACCCCACTCTCCAAACTTCCACACCACGCCAACGTGAGGACATTTGAGGCCACGAGAGCTTTAACGTGCACCAGCCCCCTTTGCACACGATGTCTTTGGTTGGATTCGAAATCGCAAACCTCCAGTTGCTAATCCGTTAATCTTCCGTTACTTACTACCACGGTCCTAAAATGCTAGGGCTTTATTTTTGTAATTAAAGTACACTAGTGTTGAAAACTAAAAGAATTTGCATATTTTGTCGAATTCTTCGAAAAGTATTGAACGAAGGTTAAAACTAATGCTTCCAAACAAAGATGCAAATCTTTAGTGTCGAATACGTAAGCGTACACATGCGTGTGGGCGGTGCATTTAGAGGAACAGGCTTTCTAAGCGCACGTGACAATTTCCGCTCTTCGTTCGCTTGCACACCTCGGGTGAATTTCAGGTGGTTTTTTGCAACATTCGGTGAAATTGAAAAGCAAACCGTTAAAATAAGTAACCACCAACGTTTGAATGATGGAATGAGGTGGCGAATCGTCGGGAGACTGGAAGCAGGGCAGTCTCAAGTGCAGATTGCTAGACCTGACTGTAACGCCCAGAGTCGTTTCCAACTTATGGAAACAGTTTAAAGATACCGGATCTGAAGAGAGAAAGCCTGGGCAAGATCGTCCAAGAGCCACGACGGCCAATGAAGATCGATATTTGTCCATTACAACGAGGCATAACAGTAGTGCAACAGCTTCTCAGCTCTCTCGTGACCTTCATGCGGCCACAGGAAGCTAAATTTCAAGGGTTACTGTCTCCAGAAGGCTACATGAGAGAGGTCTATTTGCAAGAAGACCTGCTGTTTGCGTCCCGCTCACATCTTCGCACAGGAGAGCATGGTGCAGAGAACATCGAATTTGGACCAGGGATCAATAGGCGACCGTTCTATTCACTTATGAGTCCCGGTTCAGCCTAACCACTGATTCTCGGCGTACGTTCATCTGGAGAGAACCAGGGACCCACTACTTGTCCTCCAACATCCAAGAAAGAGACCACTATGGCAGGGGAGGTTTGATGGTCTGGGTAGGCATGATATTGGATGAACGCACAAACCTCCATGTCTTTGACAGAGGCTCTGTGACTGGTGTGAGGAATAGGGATGAGATCTTATATCCCAATGTTTGCCTTATCAGGGGTGCAGTTGGCCCTGATTTCATTTTTATGGACGATAACGCTCGTCCACATTAGGGCTCATCTGGTCGACGAATATCTGGAAAGTGAGGATATTCGCCGGATGGATTGGCCAGCTAGATCTCCAGACCTAAACCCTATAGAGCATACCTGGGACGCTCTTGGGAGGGAAATTGTCTTCCCCTCCCCAAACCATCCAAGACCTGAAAACACTGAGAATCACTTTCCCCGCCCCCCTAAACTGGGCTCTAAACCTCGCGGTGAGCCGATTTGGGCGTGGGTCGCAAAAAAAAAAAAAAAAAAAAACTGAAAACAGTTGCTGGAGGAGTGGGACCGACTGCCACAGGGACTCATAAACTGCCTTATTTCCAATATGAATTCACGTTGTGAGAGCTGTATAACTGTAAGAGGGAACCCTACCCTTATTAACTCATTTTTTGTGTCGATATTGTAGCCTCTGGTTTAGACCTTCCCGCAGTGATGAGTCTTACGCACGATCATGCGTGTGTACCATAATTGTTGTATGGTTGGTTATTTTTTGCATTATTTTAACCTATGTAATTAGTTATGTCAACATAACTAATTTCATTAAAATATGTCCAGTAGTTCTGGAGATAATCGCCCAAAAGTGAAAATTCTCTTAATTTTGAACACCAGAATATGTTTTAAGTTTAGACTTTTTGTGGTATCAACTGAAAAATATTTGTTAAAATAAATAATAGTAGCATTTGCTAACGCATTCATAAAATTATGGGAAACACTTCACGGAAATTTAAAGAAATGTGTGATGAAACTTTAAATTTGAAAGGTTAGGAATTTTAAAGTATGGAAATATTTTTAATTAATTTTTCATTATTGCTTACATAAAGATGAGTTTTTTGTTGTGTAATGTGCGTTTCAAGTGTAGTTTAGAATGACACAAAAACATTTGTTGTAAGTGTAAACTCGAAGCTAATTGTTCAGAGGGTACTGTGGCCCATTAGTAGAGAAGCATCTCAGTTTCAAATTGACCAAGCATAAAGAATAATTATAAGTGACTGTAGGAAAAAAACAAGCTTATGTAATTATTACCTATATCCCGTTTATTTGAACTATGCTGATAAGTTTTTTAACTTCCAAGAACTAAGAAATAATTAAACAGAACTTTTTATTGCTTGTTTTTAGAGCATGTTTGATCTTCCACCTTTGGTTTTTCGAAGTACCAACTCAAATACTGGCTAACAGCAATCATCAATTGCATCGTCTACACGTGTTCCCAACTTTTCAAAAAGCACGTCAGATTAACAAGAAAATATAATTTATATCAATATAACAATCAACAGGGATAAAGAATAAAGATAAAATGTTTACAAATGTTTTAACGTTCCGGCAATACAATGTTCAAGAAGATATTCAACTGAAAATTTAAATTTTAAATGAAGAGAGAAACAGCAAGACTTTATACATAGTTTCGCGCAGAACTGTTGGATGACAGCGGCATGTGAAAGTGATTTAATTTGCATAAGGATGTTGCCAAATATGTTTTTCTGAATAAGTAATGCTCCCGTTAAGGGATAGAGTATGGCATATCTAATGTAAGCGAATAGAATTGTTCTGAAAGACAAATGAATGGTCAAATTTCCTAATTCAAATTCGGTTAAAAATTACGATCGCAGAATATAACTGTAGTCTTATTGGGAAGAAATCTAATATTCTGTAAGGTGTAGTGACGCTAGATTTAGTTTAAAACCGCAATGTGTTTTCCATTAATTTCCTTTTATATCTTTTAAAATGAAATAGATGTAGGTAGGTAGTTAATTAACGTCACACCGGAACAACATAACGGGCTATTGGTGAAGATCGGGGATCAATCCCGAAGAGAAAGATCCGACAAAATTATATAGAAGTAATTATTTTAATTTTATATTTGAATTTCAAAATACTTTTGCAGTGTTTTTCTTTAATGTTTTAATTACTTTTGTGAGAAAAGGCATTATTTTTTTAAAACGTTACTGCTCATGTTTAAAAGTTCTGTAGTTAAATATTCCTGAAAGACATTTCCTGAAATCCTTGCATTCAAAAATGTCACAGCTACGAGCAATTTAATCGGAGAAAATTCAAGTATTCGTAAAGTTCTCACACGGGAACTTTTCTGATCCTATTTAAGTAAATTGGACATCTTACTTTCAGACATTGAAAGACTCCTCTACCCAACATCTAGTCCTTTACCCCACTCTTAAGCAGTTGTTTCCTTTGTTTGCTTCAAGGCCAAGCGGGGGAAGACCTAAAGACTCTTTAAGGCGTGATTTATCTGGAGACTGTCCCGTTTCCTGATATCGAACCGTCTACAAGACAACTTGGCACCGCCGGAGTCTGCCCCATCCCATGACATCAGAGGGAACCATAAAATGTCATGTGTCAGGATGTTGCTCCTTTTTCCTGTAAAGAACCGAGAAATCGCTGATTTACGGATATAAATACGAGTAAACGGCTTTGGAAAGCCACTGTTATCCCAAATAGTGAACTGTTGTTTTTGAAGGGGCGGAAGTATGTCTCCTCAGCTAGCTCAGTCATTACTCTTTCCTCGTAACGTATTAAGTCTGGTCAGACAGAAATGCGCTAACACAACCAAGCTCTTAGGGTAAGAGAGTGGATATCAAAATGATGTGATGGTTCAATTTTATTGGTGTTTGGATCAGACTAGACACGAATAACTTCGAAGCTTTAAGGTATCCGACTACTTTGGGAGTCCTTTTTTTCAATGTTCAAATTATATTATATTTTTTCTTTTTTAGGTAAAACAACTTATAAAACCGCATCATGAAACAAAATACCGCTAAAAATTATTATAATTGGAAAAATTTAGGTAAGAAATTGACGCTATGGAAAATCATTACAACTGAAAAACTTATGAGTACTTTTGCCTAAGATTTTGCACAAGCTAATGCCTGAACTAAAAGATATGCAACATTCCTTGAGATATTGAAAATAATGCGAAAGAAAACGCGCATTTTTGAAAATTTCCTTACACTGAAATCTCAAAAAAATTTTCCTTTCAAAATAACTCTTACATCCTATATATATAGTTCAGGCCCCTCCAAAACAATTATAAAAAATCAGTAGACCAAATTTTATTCAAACATAATTAGTAGATTTTTAGTTATCGCGTTTCTCGTGCAAAAGTTTTGCTCAAAATCATAATCCGAGAAAAAAGCATTTTAAAGATTTGAAAACGAATTAATAAAACAGCTGTCAAGTTCTATTCAAATTGCTATACCTCCGCTTCTATTCACCGTACAGACAAAATAAAAATAGTTTTATAAATAATAAAGTCTAAATATTATGAATATTGAATAAAGGGAAATATATGAAATTTTAGTCAAAAATCAACTTTTTTGTTGTATAATGTAATCGCCCATAGAAGTCTTTGTATCTTTCTTTGTGCTGCTAGAGCTGAGTCACTCTTTACAGGCAGCATGTGTGAATGTTCTACAGCTTTCTTGGACGTCCGTCCATTTTAATGAATCTTATTGGTTGTGCTGCAATCCTATCCTATCTGTATATATATGTGTTGTGTTTTCAATAAACTAGCCTTTTCCCTTTTGCGATCCATATGGCCGGTGTCATTCCTTTCCTCTGAAGGAATCGTATTTAACACTTTTCAACGTAGACAGATACCATTTAATTAATACATATCGCTTATGTAATCTTAGGAAGTCATACCTTATGAAAATCAACTGATTTATTTCTATTGTATGATGCGTTGAATTTTGAGCTTGGTTGGTTTGTTTGGATTCCATGGCGCAAGGTCCGGTAACGGACAAGCTTACTCAAACACAAGATTACATGAAATTTACAATAGATGTTTTAAAATTAATATCAAAAAACCAAATCAACATTAAAAGATTTTTGAGCTACAAATACGATTGAATTTTATTTGAACATACTAGAAGCTTTTATTGGGGGAACTTAAAAATACATTTGGCCTGATCATATTTATTGCGTACAATACATTAAGTGTAATATGTGTAATATTCTTTATCAAAAGAAGCTTAACAGTTACATAATTCATGCATATTTGTTGGTTGCTATAAATTGATTTCATTTATAATTCAGACTCCTTACAAGTTATAAATTTTCAATTCATGAATATAAATGTTCTAATAATTTTGAAAAAAATATTGTTTACTTTTATCTTTTCTTTAGTTAATTTAATATTAATTAGTGATTAAATAATTTTTGTGTACCTAATAACCAAAAATCTATTTAAGACATTAATGTTATGTTATAAACTTTAGTGCGCCATCTGCTTTCTTGAATAATAGATGAAGATATGATGAGACAAAAATCTCTGGCTTAACACAAATCTGTTTGTTCTAGAATGTTCAACAAACGTTAAACCACTACGATCAGGGGGACGTTTTATTTATACATGTTGAAACCAATATAAGTTTATTTTATATTTAAAACATGGTGTGAATACCTAATGTTGCACAGAATGAATTTTGCTGGGAAATTCCTTTTTGTCATAAATCTCATCTAATTGGGAACAATTTTAATTTCTTCCGGTATAGTTCTTTAATAATGGGGCCGCGGTGACTCAGTTGCTAGAGTCATGAATTAGCAAACAGAGGGTTGCGAGTTCGAAACTCGATCCATCCAAAGATCGTCGTGTACGTGGTGGTGGTGGGGGGTTTACACGTTAATTCTGTCATGACCTCAAATGTCCTCACGTCGGCATGGTGTGGAAGAGGTTTGAAGATTGGGGTGCCAGCTCAGGTGTTGATCGCGTCATCTAACAGTGGTTCAGAATGACGAAGTGTTGTTATAACACGGATCCTTCCCTAAGGGATTGATCCTGTGCCGTCGCCAATACCCCGTTGTGTTGCTCCAGTGTGACGTTAATTCAGCTACCCACCTATCATATTAATGAAAACTTTAAATTAATTTTACCTCAAAATCTAATTTTTTTAGTTGTGCCAACACTGTTGTTTCTGATGAGCGATATATCCCGACTCGTGGTGCTTGAACTCTAGAATCCCGCTTCATCCCAGAACGTCCCCAATAGCCCGTTGCTTGACTTAAATTCAGCTACCTACCTAACCTACGAATCTTCAACCCTCCTGGTAGTTGTCTCGACGATGACAAAATCTGAAGAGACGAGGTATCTCGTCATTAGAAAAACTGACCAGATCTTGATCTCGTCATCATAAAAAAATTGGCAATATCTTGATGACGTGATATTTCGTCATTAGCAAAATTAATCAGATCTTGATGGACGAGATATCTTGTCGAAACCATTTGGAGGGTAAAATAATGAAACTTTATGGAATGGGTGAATATTGCAGAAGAAAGTTATAGCAGTGCGTTTTTTCCCATAAGAAAGGCCGATTCTAACATGGTAAACAGTCGCCAGGTTTGGAATCAGAGCTTTCCTTTTAGATATCTCACTTGGTGTGGCCCCCACCCCACAACCTGTCCACTCAGTAGACCTTACAGGTAATCAACTACCGGCCAAATAGCTCTCCGAATCGTCCAGGCACGTGAACAAAGTGGAGATATCATGGTGGAAATCATTATCAAGATTTAGAACTGGTCTCACCAAAGCCAAAAAATATGTGGCATGAAATATGATTTACCCTGACTGTCACAACTGTCAAGGAAACAGCTCGGCCAGATCTGACCACGTACTGAAGAATCTAGGGATGTCATGGAAGAACATTAATGATGATCTGGAAGTTTCTTTGGGCATATTTCGCTGGGGATATTGTGATTAACTGAGATTGGTTCAGTTGGGTTGGGTTTTATGACGAAAGGGCCATATTTGGCCATCCTGCGCAAAACACAAGACAGACAACAGCAAGTGATATACATACACACTTAAGGAAAGTTTTAACAGCACAGAATAGAGAAATACACCCAGGGAGGAAATGAACCTGTCTGGAATCAAACCTGTGCCGCCTACAACTCGCAGGTTGCTAGCGCTGCCCCATTAGCCATGAAGGCCCAAGGGACATCATGGAACTGATCTAATTTTGATCATGGGATAAGAAAAAAAAGAAATTAAAGATAAAAAATCGTTTCAAATTATTTGAAATAAAATCTAAGAGACATAATGGGGGGGGGGGGTAGTCCTTTGATGTATTCCAAATACTTAAAAGTAGATTTACCTTAAGTTAAAGACTCGTACTTTCAGGAGTTATTAATTTTAAGAGAGCTTTTTATCTTCTTTGATTGGAGATAGTCGCAGAAAGAATCCAAGATGAAAACATGAAGCGGAAAAAGATTCCCAGTATTTTGGCTTCCAGTCAAGAGTGGGGAAACATTCTTTCCAAGAAAAGATAACTCTTAAGAAAAGACACCTTACATTTTTATTGCCTCAGGACCTTTTAGAAGAAAAGGTGGGATTGATACCCTTCTCACAGTAAACACAACCGAAAGGAGAAAACTCCTAAAAGCCTACTGTCTTTCACTTTCGTCAGTTGTGTGTGTTTTGAGATTTTTCAATTTTTTCGCGGAAGTAGTATATTGTGTAGAAAGTTTATTTTTCTATTTTGCTCTACGGGGGGGGGTATATTTTCCGCAGAGCTAATGCTTTTTATTTATGCTACACAAATAAAAATTATATTTGCTAGACTTGAATTCATTGGATTTCTTGGAAAAGATTCAATTGATTTTGTTTCGTAGGACACTAAAAGCATTCTTATATGACGGCAACTATTTACTAAAGATTTACTGTAGGAATAAGATAGAGATATTGAATCTAAGAAGCAGTATAAATTATTGTCCCAACGATTCTGTTAGATATTCATAGATATGAAATATTTATCTAAACAAAAATAGTTTTGAGATGATGCAAACGTATCCGAAGATATGTGATGTCTAAATGCCCGTCATAGTCTATAAGAATATATTAGGTTCTTATAATTGTGAAACCTAATATTTACCACTTATAAATTAGTTGGAGGAATATTTCTGAACTTGTCTACTTGAAGTATGCTTTTTCTTTTGAGTATTCAAAAGTAAACTCTACCTATCGAGATTCATTCTGATGTTTCAGAACTTAATTGGTTTCATCATCGTATACAATCTAATGGTAATACATCTTCAACCAAATTTATATAATTATCTATAGCTTTACAGTATGAAAGATGAGAGACGGCATATTATTGAAGAAACACATCACATTGGATATTCTTACAAGTTACTTCATCTTCACTATGTGATACGTAAATTAATTTTGGAGTGAATTTAATGATCAATACAACAGGAAAACAAATTGAAAATAAAAATAGTTACGCAAAGTAACAAAGGGTAAAGTTCAGTAAAACAAATCAAGGTAGCAAAGATTTCTTCTGATGGCACACTTCAAATTTAATTTTTACTTTTACCATATGTCGTCTAATATCCTTAAAAGAACAGAAGCTGTAGTTTTAAAAAATGTTGCATAACCACATGAAATTATTTTTTATATAATTTCAATAAGCCTTATTTACTTTAATATATTACCACTTAGCATCGTTAAACATTTATTTGTATCAGTTTTTAGTTCTGATACTAAACATTAATACAAATAAATATTCAATAGAACAAAAATAAGTTTTGTGCTCAAATAATCATTACATCGACCACAAAGATTACTAAATTTATAGATGACTCAAGATTAGGTTTGCTATTTCTTTTTTGTCCTTTTGTGCTAAGTTCAAATTTGAAGATAGTGAGTTTCGGTCACGTGTTAGCGAAACCTGTATTGGTAGATCAATGACTTAATTCGCTATTTGTATCTGTGATTGTAGGCACATTTAAGGGAATTGTTCTATTCTAATTTTCCCGCGCGTATTACATAAGCTGACAGTATTTCATTACAATAATTTTGAAGTGAATTTGAAAAGAAATATGCAAAATTATTTCCATCATCTTGCTATAAAAACGTTCAATATTCTTTCAACCTATTTGATTTTAGTGAATCGAAGAATTCCAACAGTAGCTACATACATAAAAATATTCTGCGTATCCCAAAGTAATCGAATGTAGCATGGTATTATCTTACAATCTGTCCTTTGCGTTAAATTGCATTAATTATATCTGGTATAAAAATAGTCTCTTAATTCTATCTTGAAAGAAATAGTCTTTCTATAAATTGAATTAAATAGAGAAACAACACAAGAAAAGACATAAGAATATTATTTGCTGATATTGCTCAATATTTCTGTAATCTATAATCCAAAAAAGAATAGTAAAGACCCCATAGTAATAAAGAGAGAATTGAAAATTCTTTCAACATCATCTCTTATTTCTGGCTGAGAACTCATGTTTTGTACAGAAACAACTGGGCTTCTAATCTAAGTTGTGTGAAAGAAATTTTCCAAGCTCAGTTTTGATTGATTTCATTTTAAAAGTGAGCAAATGTTCAAAAGCAATTTCAGCTTATTTTCTGTTCCGATGCAAATATTTCAGAAAAGTCTGACTACCGAAATTGCATTGTGTAAAGAATACAGTTTTTTTCCAATATTGCTCACTTTCACTCTTCAGTATGATTGAAAGTTCCATGCCATATATATTACATTCAAATAGTTCAAATCCACATTATATTGCTTTGTCTGTCAAGAAGGCAATAGGTTGTTTAAGTTTCATCTTTAAGATGAAAAGTTCTGTCATAGGGACAACAAAAATCAATTACTGTCTTGTAAGTCAAGTAAACTGTCAATCATAAATCAAACACTGGAGAGAGGGGAAAAACCAGAAATTATTAACTGAAATCTGAGTGCGTTTACATCGATCAAAATATCAAAAATTACCCTATGTGTTGACTCGGGAACGAAGGAAATTTGAATTTCTCGTTCTTGGGGTGGAAGATCATTCTTGTGAATTCTGGTAGTTTAATGAGAGCGTGTTCTTCATGTGTTTTTAAGAAAGAGATCGCCACATCCTTGTAATGGCACCATAATGTCAAGACAGTAAATTTCGTTTGAGCTCTTTAAAAGTGATGAATAATCTGATGGGATTCCTCATATAATTAACCCAAAGCATCTAAATGCATACCTAAACGCAATCCAATTTATAATAAATGTGTAGATTTATAAAGAATATTAATTAACTACTTGAACGCAATTAATCCATAATTACGACTATGTTTTTGTATCAATAAATTTGCATCTGCTTCCAATGTGTTACTTTGTTTACTACTTATAAAATACTCAACACAGTTTACTATCCTGACCTTCTTTATAAGCTACGTTTATAAGTGTCCGAGACCTCATAGTACTATAAAATATGTAAGAATGTTTGATAAACAGTTGATTGAGGAATCTTATTATGCAGCATTATTTTAAATATCAAATACCTATGAAAGCCTTTCTCTGTCAAGGTAATTGTAGGTGGCGGTAGAGTTTCTTCCAAGGAACATGTTTCCTGTACATATTCCGAATGTGACGTCATTTGGCTTGTTTTTCGAATGCAATTAAAGAACTTCGAAAATAAAAATAATGAATTTCGAATTGATGTATGACAATTTATTAGTCAACGTCAATGAGATTAAACGTCAAACGTTGCAAAGTGGTATAAACTACAGTTTAAGGTAAACCGATAAGTATCATGCGAAAGCATTTGGGTAGCTGAAATAAATCTTCTTCCGTCAGTTTTATTTGCTTACACTGAAAATCCCTCTGATAGATACATAGATTCTTACAAATAAAAAAGTCAAAATTAAATAGTTTGTAAATACTTATCACATCACGTGACCGTGATTTTAGCGAACGAGCTTAATAATATTAAAAATTTGGATTCAGTTCCAAACGGGAATATTTTCTCATGTACTAGTTCAGACTAATGGAATATATAGATAATAGGCATAGACCTGTTAATGAAATAAACAGAGCGTATGGCTGAGTGTGACGTAAGATGTCTGAAGGGTAAATCACGTGGGCTTACGAATAGACAGCCGACTGGCTATAGAAGCACAGACGTGCTTTTTATCACGATGGATAATCACTTTAACCAATCTATAATTTAGGATTCATGCTTTTTCCCACAACCATGGGACAGATCTTGGAACCAAGCTACCGGAAAAAATAAGTGCAAGCACATGCATTTCATTAGAAGGTCTATGATAATAGGTAATAACAGTCACATTAAAGTGAACGCACGAGGGTATATAGTATGCCATTCTAACATGATCAAAAATGAAATTAGTTTCCTGCGCCAGTGTTTCAATTTGAATCAATACAAGAATATAACTTCTTAATTTTTCT
Source organism: Meta bourneti (assembly GCA_933210815.1). Taxonomy (NCBI): domain Eukaryota; kingdom Metazoa; phylum Arthropoda; class Arachnida; order Araneae; family Tetragnathidae; genus Meta; species Meta bourneti. The sequence continues at coordinate 69,899,547 of OW119929.1, read as the reverse complement.
CATTCAAAGCTTTTTCTCTCTAATTCCCCAACATTTGAACTCAACTCACATTTAATCTACCATCCAAATATGGTCGCCAATGAATTCCAAATCGGGAAGTACACTAACTATTTCAAGTCATCTCCACAAGTTATTTTAAGGAACAAGTTGTCACCAGCCTCACGAACAGCTTCCTGACGACAAAGAGTCGTAAATATATCTCGAAAGAGATAACAATAACATTGTGTCACGTGTGCCCATCGAAATGGCTTCGTCTGGCCAAAGTGAAATGAAAGATCCGGGCAAGTGGTCTCTGCCCCGGGTAGTTTCGTACATACGTTTCCGATGGAAGACTTCCGGAATAACAACACAAAAAAACCAGAAGCGGAGAAGATGGCTTTTCCCTTAAGGGGTCCTTAAAGTGATCCATCTATTCCTCAAGTAGGTTCTGATTTCTGGAAGTTTGACCTACTTGGGAGACGTTAAAACGTTTTATCTGAAATTCAAATTTGTACCAAAATATTTGTAAATCGATTGGAAGTTTTTGTTCATGAATTTTAAATTAAGATGTAGAGCTGGTTTCCCAGACGTTTTTGACTTGATGCCGCCTTTTCAGAGAATTTTCTTCGGCACCCCAGTCTGGTAAAACTCTATCTCAGTGGTTCGCGAACTTTTCAGTCCAAGGACCACCTCGAAAATTAAAAATTTGAGATTGTAAAATTAGATGGGGCATATGAGATCTGAATATAACATGGTGATTTTTATATTTTATCTTAATATTTGAAGTAAATTATATGGATCTATGTAAAATGAATTGAAAACTTTAAAGCTTCAAAATAAGGATTGGTGATAACAATTTAAAGTTCAGAAACGGAGAAAAATGAAATAAAATTAAAATTAATGTAATACAACTTTTTTTTATTAATTGAAATGCATTAAAATCAAAAGGTTCTTTACTAGTAAAATTTTAATGTAAACATTAAAACATGTACTTTAAGCCCTTCTGGTGGTTGTCTCGATAGGATACGAGATATCTCGTCATTAAAAGGAAAACTGACTAGATCTTTCTCTCGTCATCATAAAAAAAATCGGCAATATCTTGACGAGATACCTCGTCATTAAAAGGAAAACTGATAAATTTTTCTCTTATCATAAAAAAATCAGCAATATATTGATGACAAGATATGTCGTCATTAGCAAATTGGTCTGATCTTGATGAACAAGCTATCTCGTCGAAACCACTTGGAGGGTTAATCTTTATGTAAACAGTAAAGCTGGCTATTTAACAGTTAGCTCAGAAATGTTTGGCTTAATGTCTTAATTTCAATATTGTCATTCTCAGCTTAAAGTCTATTTCAAATCAATAAATACTGGAATCTCCTACTAATTGTTTTAGGTTCTAAAATTTAGAACATAAAAGAGCCGGAGAAAGCAATGGGGTAATTTTTGTGTGGAAAATTCTCTCTTTTGGCTAGTTAGATATTGATGTTTTCTGTGGTCCCCAGAAACCATGTCGAGGGCCCCTGCGAGTTCGCTTTGAGAACCCCTGCTTTATATATCTATATCTATATATATATCTATATATCTATATATATCTATATATATCTATATATATATATCTATATATATCTATCTATATATATGTATATATATATATATACATATATATATATTGATCAAAAGCAACCTTAAATCTCCACAGTTAACTATTTCCAGTCGGTTCCTCTTTTTATTTAAGACACGTTACCGCACCAAATCCACGTTACACAAAACATGATGATGGAAATGTAATCGGAAATTGAAGTTGTACGCAAATACATAATAACATTAACGTTTTCGACCATCGGGATTGATCCCAGACCGTCGCCGATAGTCCGTGTTTTAAAGTCATAATATTAACATAATTAGAGGTTGTTTCGTTGCTATATGTACTTTTTTACCATTTCAAGCCACAATCCTTTTAGTCGATTGAACTGCATAGTTCTGGTTGGCTAGTTTTTACCAGTCAACATTTAATTTTCAATTAAAAAGCAGAAGTTAAAACTGAACTCTTTCAAAAGCTTTCCTTTTTAAAAAAAATATCCAACTCTCTTGTTCCATGCATGGATTAATGTTAATGAGGTAATTGCTACCCCACATTAATATTCCCTTTGGGTAGCTGTTCTTTAAATATTTAATTAAACAATGTGCAACAGTTTTCTGCACGAATACGTACACTACCCATTAGATTGTTACAAATTATCATTTCCATTACTTTGGAAGGAGTCCAAGATGATTTCACCTAAACGTTTCTGTTGAATCTCGTTGTCGCTTAGGGGAATAATGCACTAAACTTGGCACAATATCAATACAGTATCACGTAATTTATTCTTTAATTAGCGTATTCTGCTTCCTGTAGATGAAAGTGTTATGATACATCGCATGTTTTAGTGCTAAATTCATTACATTAATGGTGATGTTCATTTCTTATAACTATCTGCTTTACCCAATTAACTATGAAAAAAACTGTATTTTAATGTAGGGTATAAATGCGAACCCAAATATTCCAAGTTCATAATGAAACAAATACTAATCCGTCCCAGTAGTTTTTAATGATGTCCCATTAACTTTTGATGAATGAATCGATTACTTAGCTGAATTATTATGAATTACATCATTAATCGATTGTTATGAATGATTGCTAAATTGAATCGATTGTTTTCTCGGATTATTATGAATGCTTGCTACAATGAATCAATTGTTTAGTCCGTTGGATCTTTATAATTAATTATTTGATCTACTGTTTTACAAAACAAGTTATCTACCTGAGTAAACAACATATCTACCTGAGTAAAAAATTTTCAGAAACCACCAAAAGAAACTCTTGTTTCCTACAGTTCAAAACCAAACACGCCATTAGGAGCTTGACGCGTATTATTTGGTAGTGAAGTGACTCATGATCATGGGTAGTTTTTCTTCCATCCAGACAGGTGGGAGTTTTATCCCGAGGAAATATGTAAATATTTCCCAAAGTATGTTTTATCAGTTCCTAAACCTTCAATCGAAATATTTGGTTTGACAAATAGCGTTCCGTAATGGCGTCAGGGCATTATTCGTGAAATATTTCTCATGAAAAATTCAAGAAGGACGTAGCGTCCCGAGAGTATTAAGAACCCGATGGCCATGCATGATAAAACACTTTTCTATAGGATATGCTTAGGATTTTTGCGTATGGATAATAAAAAGCTGTTATCAAGATTGCTTAAAAGCTATTGTTTTGTAAAAGACATCACAGCTATTCAAGTGATGGCCAATACAGAGTTTTTTCAGCAGGTGCGTTACTTTAATGTCCAAAAGACGATTTAAGAGGGAATACAACGTTGCATTCTACAACTGTTCGATCAAGACGGAAAAGTTGTGTTGCTTCAGTGTGACGTTAATTCAATTACCTACCTTAAATGAACATGTTGCAAATAAATCAAAGACGATTTTTTTGTATATAAGAAAATTCTCTGGAAAAGTTTGTAAATTCCAATTTCTTGTTGTACCGAGATATTTCTGCTACTCTGCCTTCATTGGTGTATAATAAAGAAGTTGTGGCAAGCACGTTCTGTGGTTTGCAGAGCCATCCATAAGACAGTTTGAAAAATTTCCTTATGTTACTGTGTGAGTTTATGACATATTCGAAAGACATGGTCTTAAAAATTGAGGTAGAAATTGTCAATTATTTTTATAATTGATAAAAACAAAATTATTGATAGTAATTATATCCAAAGTTCTTGATGTAAGTCATGATGTAAAGGTATATATAGTTGAAATAGTTGAATCAGTAACATAAAATCGAATTATTCTATGCAATAGAGTATTTAAATAGCTCAGTACTACATATAAATGAATTACTATTTTTTGAGCTTTCCAATTTGATATATTGACATGGAGTCAATTTAAAATTTTTCACAGAATCGCATATTGAATAGTAATTTTATCAGCACTACAAGAATAACTTGCGATAACTTAACAATTAATTATTAAACACTATGAATGAAATATGCATAGTTCCCCAGTTTGTTCAATTAATTTCTTTAAATATCCTTCTTTTTTGTTCTCTACAACCATAAACTTCTTAAAATTCAAATTTGACCTTAGAATAAACTCAGATCACGCACATACACTCACACCCTGTGCCACCACACAACTATGCCCTCACAGACCTACACGCACATCGCTTGATAAGATTCAGTTAATTAAAATAATACAAATCCACTCTACCCTGATGTACTTATCAAGAATGTAGTACATCTGAAGATTTGGTAATTTAGATTAATGTTTGTTGCTAATGGCATTAGAAAATATAGTGTGGCTCCCGGGAGAAGTCAGTTGAGTCGTGTGGTTTTGAACAGTCCATTAGTTAAATTAGGAAACTGGGGTAACGTAAAAGAATCTCTTCCACAATTAGCGTCTTTAGTGCGGATTCTGGTTCTAAGTTTATCATTCTGTGCCTAAAGCAATATCATTGATAACGAGTTTGCATGTTGGGAACATTCACGGCGATCTCATTGTTGCTTTTGTTTATGTCAGCCTTCTCCTAAAGTACTTTCACACCTATTCAGAAATCAACTGACTCAAGGTCGACTGCCCTCTCTCGGTAACCACACTATAAACACTACATACATGATGATTATTCAATCAATTGTTGATTGTTTTCTCTTATTGTTTTCTAGCGCTGTAGTATTAGATACTCTTATGCGCAGCATGTTAACCCAAATGTTCGAACTTGGAGATACTGTCCTCACTAGCATGGCAGCATATCTGTTTACCTCAGCGATGCCTAAATGTAACAAAAACTAGAATTGTTTTAATGGGAGCTAAGCGTTTATTCCATTTTAGTTACACTTAGCATTACATTTACATTCAGACACAATTTTATTTTGTGTCACCCGGAATCAGAAGAGCTTTGAAACAAGGCAAAACGAATAAAAACATGTAAAATGAATACAAACATGTTAAAAATAATCATTCGTTAAAACAATCAACCGTTGATTGATTTCTCTCATTGTTTTCTAGCTCTGTACAGTATTAGATAATCTTATGCGCAGCAGGTTAACAACCGTTAATCCCAAAGGCCTAATTTAGAGATACTGTCTTGACTAGCATGGCAGCACACCTATCGATCTCATCGATGCCTAAATATTTCAAAAACTGGAATTGATTTAAGAATTATTACACATTTTAGTTAGTTAGTTTAGCTAAAAAATATATATCTCGAATACTAAAAATGTATCTTGAATTCTAAAAAATATGTATCTCGAATACTAAAAATGTATCCTGAATCCTAAAAAATATGTATCTCGAATACTAAAAATGTATCTTGAATCCTAAAAAATATGTATCTCGAATACTAAAAATGTATCTCGAATCCTAAAAAACTGTGTCTCGAGTACTAAAACTATGTATTTCGAATACTTAACCTATGCAAATAAACAGATGACTTTAGTTAAACTGATAGCAAAAATATAAACTTCAAAAAACGACTAATAAAATTAAGTAAAAGTTCTATCTTTGCTAGTCATTTTTTAAGTTCTATATTTTTACTAGTAAAGTTATGTATCTCGAATACTCACTATGCACTGAAGAGATCTGTAAATCAATAAAGTGCAGAACGAAGATAATGAAGAATATAAAATGGGAAGTTATCCTCGTCCAAACAAGCCCTAGAATTGGAGCCTCATTTCCTTATGGTGGTTTTCCCTTTTGTGAGACAAGCCCACGCCACACTCATGTAAAATACCCCGAGGAATGCAGAAAATGATTACGAAGGCTTCCTGAGCAACGTGAGGTTGTGCACGCAATCACATGAATGCCAGAATACCGATATGATAATGGTTTCCCCGTAACAGAGAATTGGGTATTAGTGAGAAAGTGTGCGAAACTTTCTCTCGAGCAATTCACGTGGACACGTTCTTGTCCCGATAAGTGGTCACCGCGGTCCCAGTGGGCGGTGTTGGATCACTTCGTCTGTAATTGCTGGTTGGTTAAATAGGATGTATGGTTGTTCATTAACTACTTTATCTCGAAGCACACATATATCACTAAAGTGAATGGAGAAATTGGTATTGGACAGTTAGTGTTGTTTGCATTGTAAAAGTCATATTTTGTCTTGAAACCTCGGATTATATATATATATATATATATATATATATATATATGTCATAATAACAGATCTTATAAGCTTGCAGTCGTGACGAGAGTGGCAAGAGTGGTATAAGGCAACCGGAGAGAATAATCCATAGATATTGAGTGTAATGCAGATTCCACAATTCTTTATTATTTCAGTAGACGAGTAGTTACATCAGGAGGTTGTTGAGGGTTTGGAACGGTTCTGAGGGCTCCTTAGCCCAAGAGGCTCGTGGAAGAATAAATAGTTTACAAAAATTTCGCTAGAGGGATTAGGATTAAGAAAAATATTATTGGACAGGGGATTTAACAAGAAAGTTCATTGGTAGAAGTCGGTGGTTTTACGAAGGAGGAATGTGATCTGTAGTGAAAATTGTACTTAGGGGGTTATTTTTAGTTTCATATATATATATATATATATATATTTCCTTAGCAGCTTAATTACATCTTTGAACAGCTTTTGAGCTTTGTCCGCTTTCCGTGCTTGCGCTCTTTGTTATTCCGATTGCTCGGCTCGTAACAGCTTTTGATGTTTTGTATTGATTTGAGTTTGATTAAAAACTGGTATCTTCTTGCGAAATGTTTTACAATGAATTTTACATCTATGGTATTAAGGGAACGTCGTAACGAGCAGAAAATAGTTGCAGTGACCTATAACTTTCAGACAGAATAAATTGTGCTAATTTCATGACGTCAGAGATTTTTCTGCTTCAGACAAGACAAGACAGATTACCTGCTTTACGAAGCCTGCCTTGAAAGTATCCTGCCATGCATTATAAAACGAGATATACCGTACTTAGGACTTTTTGCGCCGTCTCCTTCAAAATAAACAGCTTGGGACCTCACACACTTCTTCTAGTGTCTCTTAAACTTTTCAAAACTTTTTTTTCTCTTGTTGGAATCGTCATCGGCTGCCTCATTCTGTTCTCCTCAATCTTAACCATTATCTGAAATATCTTCCCTTTCGGATGTGTTTTGAGATTTGAGACCAGAAATTACACGATGCCAAATGTGGTCTGTAGGGTGGCTGAGTCAGTCACTTGGGTGTTTTGATACTTTGCCAAAACACCCTGTTCGAGACGTGAATAGGCGAATCTGCCACTCACCAATTGCCCACAGATGTTGCCGTTTTCTTCGTACTATATCTCTCAGCCGGCGAATAATAACTAGGTAGCACTCTTTATTGATTGTTTGGCCTGTAGGAGCGTACTCTTGATGGTTAATACTTTCACAATAAAAAAACATATACAACATGGTATTGACGTTGTTATTACTTTGCCGCGACCTCTTTAGCTGGGAAGAACTATGCGATCTGAATGGATTATGGGTACGAATTTTCAAGTTTAACGTAAAATTTTATGCGAATTCGCTGCTCTATTCGATCTGCCATTGCGAATGCAACGGTCTCACAGAACATTTGTTTACTCAAGGAGGGCGTCTAGTACTCAAAGGATTAGTCTAATGGGTTCGTGACTTTTCACACATGTGCAATTGTACATCAATGCCCCTTCCCCTTGTCTGTCAAATTACATAAATGCTACACAAATCATTCTCGTTAATTTGGCTGCAATGGTTGAATACATTCAGGACAGACCTCATATATATATATTAAGCATTTAAAATATAAATATTCTTCACTAATATATTTTAACATTTATCATATTCTTGCTTGTTAGTTAAGAGAAGTAGAAGGAGATTAAAGGTAATCTCTCGCTCTGATCAGAACTTTTAATACATCGTTGTAACTGATTTTCTAATGTTCGAATTATCCTACACAACTGAGTAAAGCTTAAATTAAATATTTAACCCTCCAAGTAGTTTAGACGAGGTATCTTGTCCATAAAATTTGCCAAATTTGCTAATGACGAGATATCCCGTCACTAATAGTGCCTATTAAATTCCGAATGATGAACTGACATTTTTCTATGATGACGAGATCAAGAACAGGCCAGTTTTTCTAATGACGAGATATCTCGTCCGTCAAGATCTCTATAGCTTTGCTAATGGCAAGATACCTCGTTGAGACAACCTCCAGGAGAGTTAAATATACCTATAAAAAGATAAATATAATTTTAATATTCTAAAAAAATGAACACATGCTAAAGGATTGTATGAAATCACTAACACGGACCGAAACAATTTTCATTCAAAATGCATAAGTGTAGGAAGTACACTTAAAGACACAAAACATCCATCCTTTACAGACAATTTCAAAGCTATGCGCTGAAATTATCCTTAAATATCAAAAATGCACTGAAACAATTTGAAATGGAAAAGTAAGATATTTCTAGATTGGTTCAAAAACATTTACGATCACTAGAGCTCAATATCATCGCTGCGATTCAAGTACCGTGTTGAACGTTTCACAACGCTTTTCAGGAAAAGTGGAATACAAATTTAACTACAGGATAGTGTACACTCATCACAAAAGTGAGTTGTACTTGATTCGTTGCACTGAAAGAGAAAATCGTGGCTGGATGAAAAGATCTTGAAGCTCGAGCCATTTCGAGCATGAAAACGAGTTTTGTAGACTGAAGAGGTATTTAATACTTGACTTTTTCCCAAGATGATATCGTTCGAACAATAAGGACAAATTTCAAATCATTTATGTTTTTTATAAATTAAGTTGGAGTTTCTTATTTTCGTTGACTATACAAGTACTTATTTACACAAGTTCAGTTATTTTTCCAGTTTCTGTTATATTTGCATCCATTTATTTCCAATCGTAGCACCGAATCAATTCATAGCTTAATCCACTGTTACAGAACAAATAAATCGAATTAGTGTAATAATAATTCATACCCTCCCTACTTAAATGCTACGTTCACGGAAACATAAAACTTTTAGTTTTCGATTTCATATTGTAAATTTTTGATAAACTGCAAAACACCTAATGCAAAAATTTTGGATTACATTGAAATTATAATAAAACCTACTGTTTTATAGTTTCAGAAATATTTTTATGTAGTATTTTAATATAAAAATGTTGAATTCAACATCATTTCTTTTTAAAATTATGAATTTCTCATCTATTTTACTTAAAAATATCTGGAAAATTGAAATATCTGTAAAAATGACGAAAATATTTTTTATTTGTATTAAAAACATGTATTTTTTATAGAATGTGTAATATGTTTTACGTCACAAATTACTGCAAATATAATACCTTAACATACAGTTGAGTAACGTATTGTCCAGTTTGTAATTACTGAAAACATAAAAACTAATCAGTCGTGACTAAACAACAAAGCACAACAATCTATATATTTTACCTTGTTTGTTCCCCAGGTAAACCTATTCGGAAGGCCGAATCTGACCAGCGCGTCGGGAAGATTATTTCGAAGGGCCTTTTTTGGTGGGCCGGGTAAATATTTTCGATGTGCCGTATCTGACCGGCTTGGTAGTTAAACCTATCCAGAGGGCATATCTGGACTACGGGCCTGATAAAAGTATTAGAGGGCCGTATCTAGTTTATGGGCTGGGTAAACATGTCCGAAGGACTGCATCTGATATGCGGGCCTGATAAAAATATTTAAAGAGCCATATCTGGTCTACTGGCCGGGTAGGTGCCGTCGGGGCTCAGTGAGTATGTCCACTGCGCTAGCAACCTTAGTTGTAGTCTGCGCAGGTTCGATTCCTGTCAGGTGCATTCCTCCCTAGATGTATTTCTCTCTTCTGTGTCAGTAGAATACTTTCATTTTGTGTGTTTGTCAATTACTTGATATTGTATGTCCTGTGTCTGGCGCAGCATGGCCAAATATAGCCCTTGTGCAATAAAACCCAAAATCAACCAACTACTGGCCGGGTAAACTTATCCGGAGCCCACATCTGGTGTCCTGGTTTGAAATCAATCGATTGGCTACAACTTGTATGGTCCTTCATCATACGCGTACGGTTTTTTCTGGATGGGCTGAATACACCTGACTCCTACGACTATTTCTCAAATAGCTAAAGATCTCCGTCTATTCTACAAAGTTTTTGCTATCGCATTGTCTCACTATCGCATGTTATATTGCATTAAAACCGAACTACTACACCACTGATTCCAAAATACAGGTTCGGTTATTTGTTTTAAATTTGTGTTCCATTTAAAGTTTTATGTGTTAATGTGCATGATGGGCCGAAAAAACTTTTTCGAAATTGACTTGGCTAGGGTGTCCCAGATGACACAAAATTGTGACGATTTGAAAAGATATATTGTCTGACATTAAAAAACAGTATTTTTAGACACCATTAAAACTGATATTGAATAGGTAATAAGTACTAGTACGAATTAATTGGAGAATATGATCATTATGCAACAAAATATTTCAGTGACCTACATTAATATTTAGGTAGACCCCTCTAGTCATGAAGTATTCGAAAGTTAAAAGAAACGAATTTTTAAGGTCTAACATTCTGATGTAAATACATGTGTTTAGCATGAGGGACACTTTCTTAAACTATATCGCACAATTACTAATTCAATTTTTGTTTTGAAAATTATGTCTAAAGTGACTGGTTTTATGATTTTCGATTGCTTCTAAAGGCAGAGGCCTGGCTAGGTATAAATATTTTTGGTGCCATAAAATTTCTTGTATTTTATAAGACTCCCATTTTTTACTTTTCGTAATATTAGATTAATACAGAGGCGGTTCGGACATTTTTTGAATGATTTTGATGAGCTGTAAAAAAATTTTATGCTACGAAAGAATTTTATTTTCACAGCAGTTAAATAGTTAAAGTATAACTTATCGTCAGCTAACTCAGTTTTGTTTACTTTCAAAATGGCGCTTTTAAATAAGCAATGGATGGAAGGCTATGTTTCCTCGCTTTCCGAAGAGAATTATGCTTATTCAATTATTCAAAAACGCTGTAAAAATCATGGTTTTTCGATATCTAAAGGTACGATAAGTAATATAATTAATGAGAAAGGAAAAAACGTAAAAGTGGAAAAATACTTCCAAAAAAGTATCCAAAAAAAAACATTTCTGAGAATATTTGTAAGGTGAGATCTTTAATTTTAAAAGAGAATCCGCCAAGTCAAAGAACTATAGCAAAGTGAACGTGAGAACTTTCTGCAAGAGATTTAAGATTGCTGCCGGTTTTGCATATAATGGAAAATTAAAAGTCAGAAGAGGGGAAAAAATGTAAAAATCAACTCCCACATATTATCAAGACCATATTTTATCCCCAATATTCAAAAAAGAAATACCTTATCTTTACCCACAGTGCCAACAGTCAGTAAAACTGCATCAGGGTAAAGCAAGCAGCCACACATCTAAATCGACTATTAAATTCTCGGAAAAAATGGAACAAGAAACAGGTATCAAGTCAATAGCCCTTTACTGATATTCCTGCTAAATCTCCAGATGTTTCACCCATGGACTTTTGTGCTTTTAAAAGGGCATTATCGAAACGTCGATCGAAAACCATTCAAGGACTGGAAAACTGTGGAGCAAGAATGGGACAAAATACCACTGTCGATACTACAAAAGTCATTATTATCATGGAAATTAAGGTGTAGAAAGATAGTTAACTATAAGGCCTATCAAATGGAACATTTAAAACACAAAAATTTCATGTAAAAAAATTGAGCTTCAGTCCATTAAAATCGTTCAAAAAATGTCCGAACAGCCTCTGTATTAATATTTTAGATTATTGTTGATAATTTCAAGGACAGAGAGGCCCGTCTCGTCACTAGAAAAACTGAAAGGATTTTGATGGACATCTCGTCAGTACGAGGAAACTGACCAGATCTTAATCTCATCATCATAAAAAAAGTCGACAATATCTTGATGACGAGATATCTCGTCATCAGTAAAATTGGTCAGATCTTGATGGACTAGATAACTCGTCGAAAGCACTTAGAGGGTTAAGTGCTTTCTTTTTTTTTTGTCAATTTTTGTCAATTTTGTGAAATTTTGTGTCAGGTCTATGTAACACACTAACCAACTTCCCAAAACCAGAACTAAGTCAATTAAAAAAACCTTTTCAGCCCACTTTAGTGTCTCAAGAGCAATTTTCAGCGAAACTTAAGAAGTACACTAGAAGAACAAAATATTTAAGTGTTTTCTGGATGCAGCAGTAGTTAGGAAAAGCCCACTCAAAAGCTCAAATCCCATCTCTAAACAAGAAACTCGAGGCTCTTTATCCCACCTTTACTTTTCCTATAGTGCAGTCTGTTTCAAAAACGAATGAAGTTAAATTCCTTACTTAAAAGTTTTATCAACTAGTAGCTTTTTACGATGATTGAGTTTCGTGTGAACGGCCACAAGAGCTTAAAAAAATTGTCTATTTCACTAATACAATAGACAACTACGGAGAAATGTTCGAACATCTAAATCCCTAACTTAATTGAACAACCATTAACCAATTTTGGGAAAGAACGATAATACTTCCTTTAGTCTTCCACCCCAGTTGTGAGAATTCTTTCAAGCTTTGTTCGAATATATATTCATTCGCCTAAAAAGGTGTTGGGTGAAAGTTTCAAAATGAATTTCAGAAAGGGATTTATTTATATGTGAGTCTTAAAATGTTTTGCTCTGAAATAATAAAACAGATATTAAAAAGGCTAAACAATGATCGGATGCAAATGCATGCAAAAGGGTATTTTTAACTATTAAAATAAATGGAACCTGAGCTAGAAAACTAAAAAATTTGAAGAAATATATTTATTTTTCCTTGCTCTAAACGTATTTATGTATTTATTTTTCTTTTTACGAATTGAATGATGCACGTGAATTCAAGTGATAGACTTAAAATATTATGCGATTGAAATTTTTTTAATTAGAAACAAGTTGATATTCAGATTTATGAGGGATTTTCAGTGTAGGCAGACAAAATAACCGAAGACGAGAATTTTACTTCCTGTTACCCGATACTGAATATGTACAGGAAGCGCGTTCTACTACTAAAACAATAGTGCCATCTACAATTAGCTTTTCAGAAAAAGTCTCTTATGCGTAAATCAAACAAATTACAATATACTCAAGGATTTTTATCAATTCCATGATTTGGAATATTTTATAGTTGCCACTGGTACGTTAACAGAGTGCATTCTTCTGTATTGTGCTTAGGAATTCAATTTTTTTAACAATGCACCTTGCTCACCAAACCCCAAATAGGCAATTCTAAGAGGTTTGGTTGATAGCTAAGGTCTCTGTCGTATAAAATTCGTTTACGACCAAATAAAATAACGAAAGTTGTGTCAAAATGAAAGATATTTATTTCTCTTAATCACTTCAACCTCATCTTTCAACACAGCCACCATTTATTGTTACACAGTTTTTCATAAGCGCTAGTCACTTTTTCATTCCGTACATGAAGAACATATGGTTTGCTTTTAAACTATCTGGGAACAGTAACTTCAACTTCAGCATCGGAAGAAAAACGTTTACCGTTAAACATCTCTCAATTTTGAGATCAACCAGAAGTCTTACTGTGCTAAATCTCGACTGTAAGTAGTGTGTATGGAACAGGTTTCAGGATTTAACTGTTTCCATCGTTTGTTGACTGTAATGTCTTCTTTGTCTGACACAAAAGAAAAGCCTTCCTTTTAGGTTTGATTCTACCGTTATGTTGCTCGAATGTTCGTAAGGTTTCACAGCAACTTTCGGAAATAAGCGTCATTTAATTAAACAGCAATTCCATATAAATCATGTCCATCGAGTCCCAAAAAGTTAGCTAAGGACGAGATATCGCATCGAGACAAAATTGCCCTAATATTCCAAGCAGAATGAAGATCCAAGTAGAAACAAATTTCCCCTTGCCCAGAACTGGTGACAGTTTGGAACAGGTCTTTGTAAAAGAGGCAGTTTTCGACACGAAGTTAAACCACCCGGAGAGTTAAGCTAAGAGAACGATATCCAATGGATTGCATTTTGTTTTCTGTGTAATAAGGATGCACCCAAATCTGAATTTCAATTGACGCATAATTTTCTAGTGTCGAAAGTAGGTGGCGCTGGTTCGAAATACACCTTACCTGGGTGTATTTCCCTCTTCTGTGTAAGTAAAAACTTTCCTTGTATTTGTATGTTCATTAGGTGACAGTGTCTTGTGTCTCGCGCAACACAGCCAAATATGGAGCTTGCGCTATAAAACCACAAAACCAATAATCTAGTGACAAAAATTATTACTGACAGTTGCCCTTTTAAGTATGTTGAAGGTATTACTCATGGACAAATAAACTCTCAAGGACGTCAAACAGAGAAGTGAAATTAAGGTCATGTATACACAACGTATTATCCGCTACCGAAAGCATGCGCAAACAGTTTTTGCCCAAACTACTAGCGACGCCACTCGCTGGAGACCTTAACTATTAATCAACCCTTGTATTTAGTTCAATGCTTGAGCCATGCCTCTCTCGTTAAAATGTTTGCCAAAATTTTGATGTGTTCTAGCATCAAAACCATTGGCAGTTATTTTGTTAAAAAATTATAAATTTAATGATCCCAATTAAAGTTATGTAGATTTATTTTTGAAGACACATTCGAAGACTTCTGAGCTTGGAGCGACATTTTTTGAAAAACTTCGAAAAATGACTAGCAAAGATGAAAACAAGATGACAAAAACGGTTTATAACTATTTCGATGAAACAAAACATTAATCATCGTTACGACAAAAGTAATGTCAAGAGGACTTCCACTTGTGTGTATTACGAATTGTGTTACGTCCTGTCCTACATTAAAATACATTTAACATAACCACTGCTAAAATTATAGGAATTAAATGTTAAAGCAAAGCTCAGGGAAGTATATTTTTTTCATACGAATGAATCAACTTAGAAATTTATTCCAGGTAAATATTTCTTGAGTTTACAAGAGGGTCTTTCTTGGATTCACTCTTTTATTAGACATTATTATTATTGCAAATTTCTTCAATTTATACATTAATAAAATTATACCTTAGCATCTCCAGATATTTGCTTATGATTTCCAAATAGTATGTGCTGCATTCAAGCTATGGTTCTCTAAACAAGATATATTGAAACTTAGAAAAGGATTATATCGATGATATGCTGATTTATTAGTGTCCAAAGCTTAAAATAAAACCAGGTGTTACAAATTTCAGTTTTCATTTATTTTCAGTGTTCGATCAGATATTTGAAATGTTCGTAGTTTGAGGGTATTTGGTAGATTTTCCTAGGGCAGATCTGGGCCAAGCTGAACCAAGCAATGCTTTTTTCCGTCAAGCAAGTGGTAGGGTATTTCAATTAATGTCGCACTGGGGCAACACAATGGGCTATTCTATTCCTATAGGCAACAAATTCAACTAGCTACCTATTTATCTTATAGAATGTTTACAATTCCTTAAAAACACAATTGAAAAGAAATTATCATAAATAAATTTATAGACTTTCTAAGCCGTATTATGTATATTAACAGAAATATCAAACTCATGTACTGTGTCTACAACCATATAAACCTACTTCCAAATTTTAGAAGTCACGAAGAGATATCTGTATTCAGGCATAAAACGCATGTAGAAGAGAAACCTTTATCAGAAGGAAATTCGAAGTCGTAACACCACTGGACTGCTTGTAATCTGGACACATGTATTTCACGAAAACGCTAGTAACAGTAACCATAGATACGCATTTTTATACTTATTTAATGCCACCAGCCTGTGTATGGAAAATTCAACACGACTCAAGCGACGCACGCGATATTCGAAGTAACTGGAATGATAACAATGTGACGGACTCTTTTGTTGTGGGCTGATAAAACTCGAACACAGTTCTCAAAATGTTGTAAAGTAATGCAGATTTATGACACACGCTTTGTTAGAAACGTCATAAGACTTGTTTGACAATTTGCTCTCTATATATGTGACACAAAAGAAAGAGAGAATGTGTTTAAATATAGATTGAATATAAAGTTTTTACCTTAATACGTTTATGTTCAAAGGTGTTTCTGAAATTCGTTTAACATCTGTGCAAGGTATTACAAAACTTTCTGTACAAACTTTAAGGGAAGTAGGTTTGGTTGGTTGTTTTGGGCGTTTTATGGTTCAAGGGCCAGATTTAGCCAAACTTCCTCAAACGCAGGTAAAATACGTCGTGAAATAGGAAAAAAGAGGTAATGGGGAACAGAGTAGTGGGATGAAAGCAGAAAAAGATCGCTTGGGTACTTCGGAAGTGCGACTCCCGTGTTTCCTAAAGACAGTAAACCCTATGAGAAAAGATAGCTAGAGTATCCTCGGGTCTTTGAAGCCTGTACACACCTAAAAATGTTCTCATGAAGGCGGAAGTAGGTTTGGTAGTTTGGTTATTAAATTTATGTCCCACTTACTAAGGCTTTTGGTGGCGGTCAAAGATCAATCCCGAAAGAAAAGATCTGAAGACAATGCCTCGTAGTTTTGAACCACGGTCAGATTACGAGTTTAACCTCTGAGCCGGCACCCCACTCTCCAAATTTTCCCACCACGTCAATGTGGCCACGACAGATTTAACGTGATGTAGCACCCACGTACATGACGGTCTTTGGCTGGATCCAGTGTCGAACTCTCAACCCTCCGTTTGCTAATCCACGACTCTACCAACTGGGTTACAGCGGCCTCCTAAGGGAGGTAAGGAACAGAATTAAACCCTCTTCAAACATAGAGTATGTCCGAAAGTTGCTAGATGGAACTTGCGGACATACATCATAGGGCGTTTTTTGACTGCGTGACAATTATCCTGTCCAGGCATGTATTGGTATTGATGTGTTGTAGCAACTTTGAACATTTACTATTAAACTAAATGTACAACTGCGGTCAAAATAAAATTAGGACAAATAAAATTATTCACATAAATTTCTCTTTCATTTTTGTACTTTAGCATATCCTCTGTCACATCCAAGTGATGTTTGTGGGCCATACTTCCCAATGCCAATATGTAATATGGATTAATTTTGTGTTCCCTAACTTCAACTGAAAGTTTGTAAGACGTTCTCAAACTCCCGGCATTTATTCTGTTAATAGATGACAAAGTTCTAATAGGAAAGTGGAAAAATTTACAATTTAGTGCCATTTACCACCAGTTGGAAGTAACATCCAATGCAAACTAGAACCATTCATCTGCAGTTAAAGGAAATATCCCGTTCAAAATGGAACCAATTTCCAATAAAACACTTTCGATTCAACATTTAGAAATTGAAGATAACAAAATGAAGAAAAAAGCAGATTATAGACTGGCGTGCTGGTTTAATTTTTGGGAACCTATGGGAATAATCGTATTAAGACAGAAAATCAGTAAAGTTTGCTTTGAATGTGCAATAAACATTATTTTTATGTATATAGAACGATGATGGAGAAAATATTTGTAAGCATTACAACTTATCATAAATATAATTTAGCAAACATCGAATTTATTTTGCCATGCATTTTAATGGAAATAAGAATTAACATCAGTAAAAGTTATCGAAATTATGTTACATATTTTTGGATAATCTTATTTCATTTAGAGATATGAAACCTGTTAATGGAATATGAGTTCTAGTTAAATATAGCTACGTAAAAGTATTTTTGCTTAGGCTCACATGGCGTTACGATGTTTTATACCAATTGGACCATAAATAAGAAATTAAGTACCGATGAAGTGCATAATTTATACCCAAACCACCACAGCTGTCGTTTACTTGGCATCTTTACATCCCAACTACAGTCCATTGATTACACCTCACTGCGACCAAAACTCTAGGACGCGTGTATTAATATTCATCAGAATCCACTACAACCACAGCTCTCTGGGCAATTGGAGCCACGCTTAATTGTTTACGTTGGAGCTTATGTGCGGGGGAGACCAGTGCTCTTAGAGCGGGCAATTATCTCAAATAATTAGAGCAGAGATTTAACGCTTTCCTTCTGAGATTGCACCACCTGTCTGGAAGAGCATGTTTATGCGTTTGGGACATGTAAGGGGATTTTGATGGAGTTTGGCGCCAACTTGGTCGTTATAACGCGATTCGTTTTGAGCCGAATCATCCATTTGGAGAGAGGCTTTAAGATTGGATTCCGTATGAGTAAACGTCTTTGCGGTGGGTTTAATTTACGCCGATTTCGATGGGATCGAAAGTTGATTAATGATTCAGGGTGACAGTTTCTGAGAGGGCGGTTAGTTCCGGTAAGTTTAAGGAGTGTTTAATGGTCTAGGCTGTTAGGTGTTTGAAAATTAAATTTGATGACGAAATATTAAAATGATTCCTGGGATTATTGTTGCTTTATTACGTAGATATTTAAAATTGTAATATAATGTCTTGCACTTTTCAATCTTTGAGACATGAAATTTATTTATTTGTTAATAGATCAGTAGTATGTCTAATTATCTATTAATCCAAAATCAATTAGCCAAATACTATAATTTACCACTCAAACTTTTATGAGTTAATATCAAATTTAACATACACTTTTAATTTATTGATAAATTTGTTAAATCCATAATATTACATTGAATATTAATTTTATTCATTTTCCTATTTAAGAAAAGTAATAACACAATTAATATTTCTGGTTGGTTGAGTTTTATGGCGGAAGGGTCATATTTGGTCAAACTGCGCCAAACACAAGATTAACAACGTAAAATAACGAAGAACACACAAGGAAAGATTTTTGACACCGAAGAGAGAAATATACCCACGGAGCAATCAAACTAGCGTCGCCTACAACTAACAGACTGCTAACAGTCAGAAAATTCTCTGAGCCACAATTAATGTTTCTGAAGCATAGAATGAAAAAGAAACATTAATTGCGTAATTGCTTTTCTTAAGAAGGAAAATTAATCCAATTTGATGTAATGATATTGATTTACCAGTATATTTTATGATAATAATAAATTCATAATTTATTGTTGAATTTGTCATTAAATAATTAAAACTTTTAGAGGTAAGTTTATCTATATTGTGTAACTACTTGGGATTTATGAAATCCAAGCTTGTTCAAAATTTTCTTTTAAATATATCTTATATAGCAATATATATAAAACAATTAGCACCTAACAAAGATCCCCAATTCTGTAGATGGCACCTAATCTTAAAGAAAGGTTCTGTGTTCCTGTGATTGTCTGCATAACTGAGGTTTCAGAGCATGTTATGATACCTTATGTTCAAGACCTATCTGGTGCCATTTATCAACACAGCAATGTGTAACCACATGCAGTACTCAATGATCAACACAATTCACACAATTGTATGCTTTATGTGAAAAGGTGTTTGATATTGCTGTATAATTACTTTCAATCAAGCGCAGAAGATGTAAATCCTTTCGTCTTGCTTGTGTGGCAGGGCTATTGATGTCTCAGGTCTATGTTTGTTGTCCCACAAGCATCATATTCTCATCATCAAAACCACGCATACCCCAACACGATCATAAATGTCCCAACAGGATTACCAGCCTCCTTGTAATTCTAGTATATGAGCTGGATTCAAATCAGAAACATGTAGGTGTGGATGCCAAGTTCTCTTCGATGTGACATTCTTAATCCTTTAGTGAGCTAATACTTCAATACACGATTCCCGTGCTTTACACCACTAAACCTCTTATGCAACCTTAAGGGGGATACCGTCACACATAATTTGCACATGCGATGCTCTTTTGAGCCTTTGTTCTCGTATGTTCTGCCTATCCCACTAAGTTCAAGCCAATCTGATGAGCCCTTCATGGTGATGCACTTTTAATGACCACAAGGGATGTTGTAGAATATTAGTTTATTCTTTGAGGATACATATATTAAAAGCAAGCACTTTAAGTTAGAATGTAATAATTAGTTTATTTCGAATTTAGACGTAGTGGTTGTTTGGGTTCTCCCTTTTGGAATATTGCTTTCAATGATTAGCAATTGATGTTTTTGACACTTTTTAGTTATAAGCGTATTTAGAACAATAAAAATAAAAGCTAGGCAGTTTGGAATGTGAATTAGTTTTGAATGATATAAATACTAAAATGTTTTATGCATTTTAATAGGAGAGTTTCCTCCAATTCTTCAAAAAATTATAAAAACTTCCTGTTAAATTTTATTCTTCACTACTAGCTGCATTCTAATTCTGAAAAATTCACATTGAACTCATAGGTTACGGCGTAACCATTTTCTAGGAATTCTGATTTAAATTCGTTTTTCAAAGTATTCAAAAACAGTAGGCCTATATATCTGCTGATTGCTTTGATATTATTTAAAATTGCATCAGATTTCGTCAAATAATGATCTTGAACTTCGATTTAACCATCATTATCGAATAGAAGAGATATCTCTGGTGATTGTAACAGGAGAATAATTACATTTGCCTAACATCAATAATCCTTCCATCTTCTGGAAAACAATACTGGAAACAAGTTTGAGTTTAATAGAAAATTAATGAATTTTGCAAAAAAATATTCCCAATTTCAATTGAATTGATTTAAATTTCATAAATTAAATATTGAAAATTTGAGTTTCTAGCTTATGAGAGATTATTACATATTTAATCCATTAACCTATTGAGAAAGATTGCATCACGATTTAGTTAGATATTTAATTAACGTCTCACAGAAGCAACACAACGGGCTATTGGCGACGGTCCGGGATCAAACCCGAAGGGCATCACGATTTAGGAGAGGTTGGTTGGTAGTTGAATTTACGTCGCATTAGAGTAAACCAATGGGCTATTAACGATGGTTCGGGATCAATCCAGAAAGGAAAGATTTTGAGGACAACACCTCGTAATTTTGAACCATTCAGGAAAGAGAACTGACAATCTTTGCAATAAAAACTCAATAATTTAAGTAATTTTGGAAATTTTAAAAGCTATTTAAAAAATGCTAAGGCAATTTGCATGATGATATGAATTTAAGAAGCCTTTTGTATGATTTATGAAAGAAATGCTGCTTTCTTGGGGAATTGGATTATGAGAACAAATGCATACTTACAAGAACCTATTTACAATTCTATAAAGTCAGCATTGGAATGGACTTAATATGCATGCATAGCACGAATCCTAGTAAACCTTTTAGGATTTATCAAATGAGATGACAACAAAAGGAATGCTCCGCTTATATAATTTACGCTACTTTCGGTTTCGTGTGTCCTTCGATCGTAATCAAGTTAAGTATCCTCAATTTCGTGGACGGCATACAAATTGCTCACAAACTGATAGTGATTTCCGTTTATGGTGCTTTAAATGGCACGGAATTAGAAAAAGATGTGGGGGCTTCAATCAGATGGAAATAAAGTAGTTTTGTGTGAATAACTTCTCATAAAATTAGACTCAGATGAGTTTGTTATGTTTATTTGTTGTTTTAATATTGTCGGGTAGGAAATACTTAAAAAATTAGGCAACACAAAATTTGAACGTTTATTCGGAGAAAATAGAAACAGCAAAGCATAACAGAAGAAGTGGAAAGGAATGAAATATAAATAATTATGAACATTAAATAGTGAGAATCGTTTGAAGTTGTATGGTTCGTTGCAAGATGCTTTAAAATTCTACGATATCATCAAATATGCAAATTTTTATGAAAAAATTTCTGTGAAAAAATATCGTTTGCCATCAAAGTCTAATGTCGTTTTTTAATCTGGAACTCTTTCTGTTTGTTAGTTGTTAATAGTCTACATATAAATAGTTCAGCACGTCCCACTATAATTTGTTGTGTTTTACATCAGACAGTATGAGCGTGAGATAAGTAAAAAAAATAATAATTGAACGAGAGAAATTCTATGTGAATTTGACCACGCTTAATAGATTTTACAGGATCCTATGTTTTTAGTTGAATAATTCATATTCTGCCTGGATTAATAACTTCCAATCATCTAACTTCTTGATGTCAACTTTAAGATTTCAAACTAACATGAAGGGCATTATACGAGTCTTTAAACTCTACCTATTTCTAACTATTCCTGATAAAAAATTCAATTATATGTCCTAAAAGTTCTTTTGAAGAACTATAAAGAGCATCCTTACTATTTATCGCTAGTGCAATTTTATTTTTATAAAATAAGGAACGTAAGTTTTATGGAAATTTTCCAGTTTTCAAACTTGTCTGGTCTAAAATTACTATAGCTATGTTAAAACAAAGTATTGATGTAAAAGGGAATTTCTTGCTGGAGTCATATTGTCTAATGGTTTCATTGCATTGCATATTTTAGAAGATATTTCAATTCAAAGTGTAATGAAAGGTCTCCGACTGTTACTTTAGATTTTTAGAAAGGAATTAATCATAACATAAAAGCTGTGGAATTATTTTTATACATTTATAAAAGAACCTTTCTGAAGTTACAGCTATTATAGATTTTTATTCGTTTGCTGACATGGCTTGGAGTTATAGGTGACCGAAGTTTTTATATTTTTCGTAATACACTGTTCCATATATCCACAATCATATTATTTACGTTGAAAAAGAAACGCATTACGCAACTTAAGTAGGGGTAATTTTACCGAGTGTTATGTAAACATCCGAGTGGGGAAACTTCTAAAATAAAAGCCCTTCATTATAATCCGAACGTATAGTCTTTAATCTGAAAGTTGAATTAGGAATTATAATTTGATAAGATGAAATTTTAGAATTTCGATACTTTTATTACTAGTCAAAATATCGTTGTGATATACACTTCTCTGTGTTTGTGTTGGTAGGAGTTAGTGATTTCAGGAAGAATTGGAATTTGTTCAACATAAGATGGATTAAAATTAAAAAGTTCCATGGAGTAAAATAGATCAAAGACACAGGATGGCTTTTTTGTTTATTTCATCCATGATATGAAGTATCTTTGGAACACATACTATTTATATTGTGTATTGATATTTATTATGTGCGTTTAAACTGCTGTTTTAGAGAATGCATTTTAAATTATTCCAAACCTTTATCTCACAATATGGAATGTGATGTACTTTAATTTTAAAAGCGAATTTGATTGTACGCTAAAAATTGTTCCGTGCTCTGTGTACTGTGTGTTTTTAGTGCATTAATACATGCTCGTAATGGTTATCTTGACAAGGTATCTTGTCATTAGCAAATCTGACCAGATCTTGATACACGAGATATCTCGTCATTGGAAAAACTGACCAGATCTTGATCTCGTCATCATAAAAAGCCAGAAATATCTTGATGACGAGATATATCATCCTTTGCAAAATTTGTCAGAACTTGATGGATAAGATATCTCGTCTAAACCCCTTAGAGGGTTAAATTACTTTAACAAGTATTCATCTCCATGTGTGCATTTGCAATAAGGTTAATTATATTCAGCCAAGAGACGACTGAAAATAGAGATAAGTAAGACTTACCCAATCTCTCTAGTTAGAAGTTTTTCTCTTTTATTGAATCAAAGGTAAAATCTTCATCTGGTAGAAAAGGAAATTTTTTGTCGACTAGTGATGTGACGTAACAGATGAGTTATCCCTTTGGAACACATTCAGTTCGACTGGAATATTCAATAACTGATATATAAACTCAAAATTAGAGCAAACTGCAGTTAATTAAAGTAACAAAATTTCCCTTTGTATTCTAAAGAACCATTTTTTTTAAACTGACGCCCGTCAATGCATAGAAAAATCGTCAAAAGCAGCTAGGCACGCAACGCAATAAAATAAGCAATTACAATAAAACACAAAAGCCTCCATTGAACAAAACGTGCCCAGCTACGTCCAATCCATCCAACAAAACCCAAACTCTCATTCAGAGATACGCTTTTAAAGCCTCATGTCAGCGAAATAGTAAAAATTCCATCATGCTTAAGGGGTAAAAAAATCTTTAACTAATGCATAAAGTTTAAATGAGAATGCTTTGTTGCTGGAGTGGACATGAACTTCATTAACCCCAAAAGTAATTTTGTCGCGGGAGGGTTAAGATTTATGAAAAGTCTCGTCTAAAGATGATTTCTGAGGTTAATGGTCAAAAACACGCAAACGCACCATAAGCAGCTGAATTTATTTAATTCCCATTACGCTCTGCACAAAAAGGGACTCGGATATAGAGGTTGGCGCTTGGATTTGTATTCCGGATGTGGGTATTATTTATATTCTTCGCTAGGGGGTTTGTGTAAGATCGGTACAGAATCGTGTTATTCGAAGTGTCGTACGTGAAGAAATTCGACAACGCGGGTATATGTATTACGAAAAACAACCCAAACACACGGAAAGGAAGGAATGCTATGAATAATGTTTGAAAGAGTTTTGACATTGTATAAATATTGATGGAATAGGATTCAGTGTTACGTTTTAAAGGGTCGCAGATTATCCAAAAAGTACTGAAACTTTTCTAATGACATCTAGTAAATATTTTCAGATGTGTAGCACAACAGTGGCAACGAAAAAGGCTCACTACATGTCAAGTTTGGATAGTTTAACTGAATAAAAATAGCTGTTTAAAAAGTAGAACTTGGGTCTTTTCAACTTTTTTCTCTAGTTGCGAGTGTGTAATCAAGCTAGTATGATTATTTTATCTGTAAAATAATTATTGTATTATGTTTAATTGTTAATGAAAATATTTGCTAAATTTTACACCTTTTTACCAGATTTAATTTATTATTTTTTTAGAATTTACTCAAATCGTTTCAGTTATTTTTCTCCGACCGTTAATGTTTTAAAAATCAAAGATGCGTATTATTTATATCAGTCTAACTAAGCCACCTGAGACCTCTACAGAGGTATCAAAATACAATTTCAAAACATCAGACATGCTCTTCGTTAGATATTACCCTAATGTTAAAAGTGTTACAGCTGTAATTTAGTAGATAAAAGTATTCGAATGTAGTATTTTTCATTGGTTGTGTGAGATGTCATGCTATCTCCAAAAGTAAATAAGAATATATTCATTACAATGATTCAGAACAGGGCTTTCTGATTTACAAGAGTCAGTATAATTTGACGACAATAGTGATGTCTTTGCGTCTTCGGCTCGAGAATTACATATGTGCACATCTGTGATCATAAAAATAACATTTCAAAAGTGAGTAATCATATTAACATTACTACTAACCGAACTTATCTTTTTCTTTTAGAACATACGTTTATCTTACATATTTCTTAGGTATTTTAATTCGATAGTTTGGTCTAAACCGCTATTTATATAAAATCCACATTATATTTCATATTTGACATTTGACTGCATTAATCACTAAGTTTTAAAAGTCATGGCATATTTTTGTTTTTCCTATCTCACTATTTTATCATCGTTTGTACATTGCTCGTATTTTATTGATACTCCTAAGTGTTTTCTATAGGATTGTTTAGCTCTCTCTTCCATCCTTTATTTTATGGGTAAAATAAAATTAATGTATATTTTCTTTAAATATCGTTGTATTGAAATATTAAACCTGCACTTTTGTCGTTTTTATTTTTGTTTTATATTGCTACCATTTCATGAGAAAAATATTAGATGAGCAATACGGTGTTTTCTGGATTAACCTGCTTAAAGATCATTTGAAGCACACGTTATGATTTAAAAAATATTTTAACTTTCTGTTTTGAGGCTATTTTACGAATTCAATGATTTCTACCTCTTAAAAGTAAACCAAAAGATCTTCATAACGTTGTAAAAGATGAGTACTTGATAATACCTTGCTAACAAATCTAGAAGTATTTAAAAAATTAGAATACCAAATAGTGTGATAAAGTAGAGCGAAGTATTTATCAAAAAGATAGAGACAAAGAAAAGAGTATCTAGAATTATTTGATAGTTCCATAATATTTATAATACTGTTACATAGGTGAAATTATTCTAATTTTACTTCACTTGTGTATTCACATGTGTGATATGGAATGTTATCGAAAACGTAATCAAAATTGAGGTTAGCAAAATGGTAGGAAGAAAGTTAACTAAATTTAGCAGCACTATCTCATACTTTCATGTTTCATGTGTTTGCATATTTTTGTATTTTTTCTAATGTGTTAGACAAGCTGGTACCCAAGTAGTGTGCGCTCTGACTTTTCAAGAAAGTCTAGGATTGGGAGCTGAAGTACCAATGGTATATAGGTAAAGATCAGAGAAAAGAAACATACATCATTTTCAAGATGTAAAACTGGTCACACCAAAGCTGCGAAATATGGGCAGGATAAAGAGTTACCCTGGTTATCACAACTGTGAGGGCAACAGCTTGATAAATCCTGGCCACATACTGCAGTATTTCAGGTGTCATGGAAGGACATTCATGATGATCTGAGATATCTTTTCCACGTTTATTAAAGGAGGGACATCATGAAGCTGATCTACTTTTTTCCAGTGGCAGGTCACAAAGACAGGTTACCAAAATACAAAAAGAAAACAAAAATGAAGAAAGAAATAAGAACTCAAACCACTAAATATGACCACATAAGCTGGGAAAAAATCTTTAGACCCAATCGATTTTTTGCTTCACAATAGCGATCATCTTGAGAAGATGCATAAATATCAGGACAATGGCGACAGTGGATCCTGACCATTTCTTCAACGAAGTCACAAAGCTTATCGACAGGTCAGGGATAATATTAAAAAAAAATCAGGTGTTTTGCAAGACAATACCCCGCGTCCAGTTAGCAGTCGGCATTCAGCTCTGCCTTTTACCTTGATAAGTCCGTGATGTCTTGTCTACCAGAAATCCATGGTTTTGAAGAGTTTCTCTCAAGTAATACCGTTGAAGAACTCTAAAAATCATTTGATTGCAAGTTTACAAATCTAGTTTTGATCTCGGGCTAAGAAAATAAAAAGATACGAATAATGTCATTTTAATACGAATTAATACCCCTTGATAAACTAATAAAACCTTATTTGATGCTCTGTCCACCTCGTATTTAATTTCCATACACTTCAAGAAAAAGTTCAACGAAAGATTTCGAAAAGGCATTTATACTACATTCTCCCAACTCGCGAGGGAAATCCCATCCACTCCCCATTAATCTTCTATATTCCGTGGATTAAATCTCCCCAACCCTTCATTAACTTATTTTGGATGTTGGCAGAGGCTCTTACGCCGAAAAGAAACCCGAAAATTCACTTGCAGCGAACGTAGTCGTGCTCCAGGAGTAACACCCCCACCTTTCTAATGGCCAATTACGATGATCCCGAGGACCCAGTGTTTCCGAGTTACAAGTGGATATCACTGTCTATTCCTTAACTCGATTGGTGACAGGAAAGCCTGTGATTACAAGTCTCAAGCCTGTCGCGCGTGTTTGCTGAGAGTCCTCTCTTACGTGATCGGGCGCCTAATTTGGGATCTGTTTTAAGTCCGGTAATGAGGATTCCATGCCTATTCCCGATTCCTTTCTTTTTGCACTGCGTGCACGTCGGCTGTAGGAATAATTAAAACTAATTAGGGAGGGATCAGAGAGGCCTTGTTGCGTTCTCGCCATTTGGGGAGAAAAACACGTTTTTTAAAAGAAGTGTCTTTTTGGAGAGGTTTTGTTTCGTTTCGTTTTGCACGTAATTGTACTTTAGAAAGAAGGTTGTTTTTAAAATGCTTCTTTTTACCTTTTTGGAAGTAAGACTGACGACTAAGCTGAGACTTTTGTTGGAAAGTGTAATTTAATTTCCATTAATGCTTCACAATGCGTTGATAAAACCGTAGTTAGGAAACTACGAGGTTTCACTCATAATTTCTAAACCGTAAGAATTTTGGGTTGATGCGGTTCTATGGCGCAAGGGCTATATTTTGCCATGCTGTGCTAGGCATAAGACAACAATGTTGAAGTAACGATCCGAGGACAACGCCGCATTGTTTTGAACCACGATCACGTGACGAGTTTACTTAAAGAGAAGATAAGTTAAGTTCCTAAAACGATTTTGATTAATAAATATTTTTAGGTATACAATCATTTTTCCGACTAAAATTTGTATGTGATTGTCCCATACCTTATAGTGGAAATTGTCACAAGGGAAGATTTAACAAAGCAGGATAGCATGATTTTCCCGGATTGTTCTACGAACGTATCCCACTTTTTCGCTGTTTTCGTAGAACGTATCTCTATAAATATTTTTAAAACAAATGATACCAACTTTTTAAATTTCCAGCGTGGAACACTTTTCATCAGTTCCGAGGATATAAATTTTTCTTCTGAAAGTAAACACGTCACAAAAAGAAAACACTATCTCTGTCACCACGACGCCAATAATAGAAAACAGAAGGATTTACGTCATGACACCACGTGATCCAATACAAAATAGAACATCGTCACTGCCCATAAGACATTGGGAGGGGTCAAACAACTACAATAATTGACTATGGGATGAGTGGACTAGTGGCATTGGCCAGAGCATTTATTATGAAGCTGGGTCTTATTGAGGGGGGAATCGGAAAGGGGAAAGACTTGGAATTTCTCGGGGAACGGATACAGATCTTGTGCATAACCAGTAATGCACGTGTTCATCGATGACCCAAAAGGTTGAAGCAGCCTGATACCCGTAACATCATTCCTGGAGCATCACAGCCGGAATTTACTCTACACCAGCGCCCAAATGCCAGAGAACCAAACGTCTGTGAGTTCTACCCTCCTAAAAACATGCCATCAATTCATCTTTGACCAATCACAGCACATATCCACCTCCATGGTATACCTACTGTGTAATTAGTGACTTGCAATATGGACCGTAATTGAACCTAGTGCTTCAATGATCACTGTTGCCTCCTCCTAGCGGTTTACTTCGTGCCGAAAACTATTGCCCAGCCTCTGATTTAAAAACCTATTCGAAATTGTCACCAGGTCTGGGCAAGGGGCAATTTGTTTTTCCTAGTTGGATCTTCATTTCCTTGCAGTAATAGGGCAGTTTTGTTCCGACAAGTATCTTATCAATAGTAAAATTGAAGAGATCCTGATAGACGTGATATATTTTCATTGTAGAAATTGGTTATATCCTGATTTACGAGATATCTTGTCAAAACTACTTGGAGGATTAAGAGTTCTTTTGAACACAAATTATTGTACAAGATATTTTCCTTAACGTCATTGAGAATTTTAGAAATGTGTACATAATAATAAATAAATGAAAATAATCTTTAACCTCCTTATAACGCCTCTGTACACCTCTATCATAACCTCGTAGATAGGAGTGCGAAAGGAAACGTAAATTGGGCTCAAAGGTAATCTAGGCAATGGGTGTTTTTACTTTTAAAATCCACTGCAGACGAATTCAGATCAATGCCATTTTCCCACCCAGAAAGGAAAATTGAGTATAGATTCGTCACTCTTCTAAATCGAGTCGAATTAGTTTTGCCCTGAAGTATTTGATTAAGCTTTCGATAAATTGAATTAGATCGGGTCGTTCACGAACCGAACTTTAGGATCGATTTTCTTCATGCTATTTCTTTAATCATGCGTGCGCAGGTACTCTCGACAATTATAGAAAAATCATTTTTGTTTCCATGAAGTTGAACTAACCTCTATTATTCTTGAAATACTTACTGATTAGTTACATGGGGGAAAACATTCCAGTGGTTGTTATAATTGGTATCTCGTAAAAACTTGGCAAATTAAAATTTTCCCCAATCTTTATATCGAGGTCGCTTGGGTCGATGAGTTTGTCCTCTGTGCGTGTATTCCCACTTGACGTTATTTGACGCAGCTTGGTCAAATATAGACCTCGTGCCATAAAAACTCAAGGAACCAGTCTTCATATCTAATATTGTTCCTCTCTCTCTCCGTCATCTGACCGTGGTTAAAAATTATGTGGTGTACTTGGTTCTTTCCCTTGGGATTGATCCCGGACCGTCGCCAATAGCCTGTGTACTGCTCCAGTGCGACGTTAATTAAAATACCTATCTACCTACCCTTACCCCTCGCTCTCTAAAATTCAATTATAATACAAAAGTAAATCTTAATCCATTAATAGCATTAAAATTACAATTTTAATACAATACTTTTTAATTAAAATTTTATGGATTCTAATGGAATATATTTAAAAGAATATTGAGTGCCACGTACAAATTTTGAAACCAAACGGTTGCGTATTCAAAAATAAGAATTTTTAATTTTTTTGGTGAGTTCCAAAGAAATAAATTTCTTTCCGTAATAAGATTCGCTTCTAATTTTTAGATATTAAATAAAAGTATCAAATACGAAGCAAGTAGATTGTTTGAAGAACAATCGTTTCTGGCAAACAAGGTCTTTAAAAAGTAATCCTTGTTGCAAAAAGAAATTATAAATCAAGATCTGTTGAGTACAGAATCATGAAAAGGAATAATCAAATTAACATGCTTCATCGATGAAAAGCAAAGAAATATATAATTTCCCTTTTATTCTAAACCGTTGACATCAATCATACTAAAATTTGAAAGCAATGTTTGTTCTGTTGATATTTTGTATCCTAAAACCTTATTCAAACAATGATCTTGCGCCATTGTTCAAATGGAAGTTAATCTGGTATGAAAGTTAGAAACGTTCCAAGGGTATTTAAATTTCAGCGAACTCAACACTCGATTGTCTTGTTCTGAAATAATACATATCTGCGATCGAAAAATCACGAAATGAGGACCAATTCTATAGCTCCTCAAAAACACGCATAAAAATGAAACAAAATAATCGAACTATCCTTTCTCGCCAGCAAGTGTGCGGTAGAATAAATAAACTTCCGAAAGATGTGGACGGCCTGATATTTATAAATCCGGAAACGCTATCGACGCGCGAAGAAATCAATATCGCTTTTCCGTGATGATACCCCATTGACAGGTAGTGTCAGGTACATAGAAGTCTCAGCAGCGGCCTTGTCAAAACTCAGGGCGTGGCACGCAGATTCTCACTAAGGGGGAAGTCTCAATATTTAATTAATTATTGTCTGGATGCTTGAACACAATCGGGTCATGAACTCTTCCCTGGATTCTTTTGGTAGCGATATCAGTTAAACGTTTTGATGTGAAGGGATTGTAGACAGCTTGCATAGGTTTCTTGTTTGCGAGTCAAACTACTCCTCTTTATTTGCGCATCGTTCATAGTAGAGCGAATTCAAAGGTACCACTCAGTACAGAATAACATCTTCCATAAAGTTATGTGCATCAGATTTTCTTAAGAGATCATATTCAAATTAAATTGCGCACTAACCTTATATTTTCTGATAATAATACCCATTTTGAACTGCAAATTTGAAATTTGTATCAAAATATAACCTTGAAAACCAAGTTTCAAGTCAGATTTCTGGATTATGAGTGTAGAAAACTCTGAACCCTAAGGTTAAATTAGTTTCCCAGACTTTTATTAATATCTTTCGAAATAATCTTTACTATTGTGCTGATTTTTTTGTGTGGAACCGTTAAAAAGATTAAAAAAAATTACGTAATGTTCCTTTACAAGTGAATTTTTAATATGCAATATTGATTATAAGATTAATATTCGAAAAAATATGAATGGCAACTTTCATATACTTTGATGGAAATTGATTCAGAACGATTTTTCATATGACTATAGTTTGGTCTCGAGTGAGATTTAAAATCGATTAACCAGTAAATTTAATATTCGCTATTTTTAGCCATTGTTTGCCTAAATAAGATATTAAATTCTACTATAAGACCAAATTATCCTGATCACAAGACTTCTATACCTTAAATCCTCTGAAAATAAACCATTTTCATGAGATGACTAATTGTGAGAGGACCTTTTCGTAAGTACTTAGAATGTCGAACATACGTATTACAACTTAGTTGATAAAGTTTGTACCATGTGAACAGCTAATAAAGCACCATGACTTGTCTTTAATCTAAATTCGTAGAGCCCAATAAGTTGTTGAATCCTAAGAAATTTACAACCCTTTATATTCTTGAAGATTTCATAACTTATGTAAAATTTACATTGATGACATTCAACGCCAAATTTCAACCTAGGATTTTAAATATTGAACTAATTGTTTTAATTCAAAATCAAAATAGTTTCACCAGATATTAAGTACATCAAACTTCGTTGATTTTAGTTCAGTAGTTCTTTCTAGACAAAAATCTAAGCATCTCCCATTTCATTATAATCCCACTGTAGTTAAAAAATATGGATATTTTTGTTTTAAGGTAAGTCTTAATGAGAGATATTTAGAACTAGCTAAATTCTTAGTAATCTGCTGTGATATTTGGCAGAAGCAAACTTTACATTCCAATACCAGATGTAAGATGCACTTTTTTCTCATTGGTGCTTTTATTTTTCAATGGAATGTGGAATGCACAAGCGAAATGATAAATACCCCTATAATGATTATGAGTTTTTTTATTATGTAAAAAGGGTTCGTATAAATATGTTAATAGTCATTTTCAGACCCTTTTTACGCAATGAAAAAGCCGAAACAAATAGCTGTTAAATTAAAATATGAAACATTTGTTTAATTTAGAGAAAATTATAGTTTTGTTTTCGTGTGATCCACTGATTACCAGAATTGCGTTAGGAAACTGTCGAAATTTTATTTAATGTATTTAAGTTAGAATATAGTTTTGATTGATTTATTGAAAATAGTACGAGTTTTCCGTTTGAACGTAACTCACTAAAGATGCATAAATGCGTACTTGTATAGCTCTCTCCCTTTCAAACAAGGCTGAGAAACATTCAACTGATAGTTGATTTTAATCGTAGGCAGCAGTTGATTTTGACAGTGAACCATAGTTGGTTTTAACAGTGGACGTATGGTTTTAGCAGTAAACTACAGTTGGTTTTAACAGTGATTTTAAGTAACCAACAGTTGATTTTGACAGTGAACAACAGTTGTTTTTGACAGTGAACAGAAGTTGGTTTAATAGTGAACAGAAGTTGATTTAATAGTGAACAACATTTGGTTTTAACAGTTAACAACAACTGTTTATAACAGTGAACAACACTTAGTTTTAACAGTTAACAACAACTGGTTTTAACAGTGAACAACAGTTGGTTTTAACTTCCTGTTTCAACCTCACGTTATTAAATTTAGGTTATCACCTTGTTTCAATTTGAATTAAAAAATGAACGTGGAGTGACAAACAAAAACAAGTGCATTCAATCTCATAAAGAACATAGGAATATTACTGGAAAAGATTTCCAAATGTTCTATGTCCAAATTTGCTGATTTTGAGATACGCCCACCCATCGCTTCAGGGTAATAAAATGCACACTAGAAAAAGTGCCAGTATCCCCCTGTCAATACATTTTGAGTTGGCCCATTTCCAAAAAAGCCAATGTTAACCATTCACAAATTTTTAAAGGCTCATTGGCTCCTTAAACGATTTTGATACTTTTCCATTAATTTAAGTAGAAACGGCCAATTTATTGGAATTGACCCTTTTTGCAGATTGTACTGAGAATAATTCGTAAACATCGTACTTCATTCACCTAGAATATAAATAAATAAACGGTGCTTTAAAAAAGGTTAGGTTGTGGGTGGTACCTGTGAATGCAAGGTGTGTTGTTATGATGAAATTAGTACTGCTCTAAGGCAAGTCTTCTCCGTTAAAGGACAAAACTAGTTAATCGCTAACACAGTTCTCGTTATTCAAAAACGAAAGAACAGATTTGCATTCAGAAAACGGAAAGCCTTAAACAGTTAAAGAAATCAGAAAAGAACAACCAAGGTATATTTAAATACACAGTTTGCCATGCATTTAAATACTCTTTCGTTCACCCTTAAGAATTAATGAATTAATTAAGAGTAATGACTGAAAAAGAAAAGTGCTCCCTCTAACCCTAAGGGAAAAGACAGCAAACATTTTATTTCCCAAGTCCTTATTTATTTGTGGCACAAATATATGTAGATAAATATGTAGAGCAATGCTTTCATAGAAAAGGCATCTTTTACTATTTTGTCATCACCATCCACCATTGAAGAGTGATTCGTACTATAGCCAAAACAAAAACAAATACATAACAGTAATATTTTGTGATTTGATATGTGAGTTATAAAACATAAAATAAAGCATTGAAGACTTATCCGTCGCTTCTTGGAATCTGGACGCACTCATATGGAGTAGATAGAATCTCTGGCATCTATGGAAAGGGCTAAGAGTAAAATATTGAAATTCAATTACCCCATGACTGGTATAACTTCATCAAATCAATATCAAGAAATCCCGCGTTGTCTGTGTTGAAAATGCATCAACGTGATTTATTTTAATTTCGCAATATTTTTAAATCCATAAAGTGGTGTTGGTGGATGAGGACGGCATCAGGGAGAAGTCTGACCCAGACAACACAAGATGGTGTTTTCTGCGAGTGGTCAGCGGTACGCCAAATGGTGCTCCCCCAAACACCATAATGAACAAAAGTAAAAAAATGTAAATAGTAAGGCAAATTAAGCAAAAAGTCCATGCATGGGTTAAAATTAGAATATAAAAAGTCACCACAGATTAAAATAATACGTTACACACTGGAATAATAATAAACACAACACTGAACCGTAAAACACTGCAAAAAGGAACAAGGATGGACTAGATAGAATAGCTTACCCATATCAGCAAAAACAGCAATCCTCGAACAGCCATAACAGCCAGCCACATTCACCACGAAGTAATTTACATCCCCCAATTTTTTTAATACTACTGGACACAGTTATGAATCTTTAATATATTAGTAATGTGCTTAAAGTGCCGTTGTGAGAGTGTTTAATTAATTTATTTTATGTATTGTCCTTGTTCTTATAATTTACTTTACTTGCCGTTGAAGCTTTTTCCTGAGTTTATACTGTTTCCATATGTGTAAAAGTTTCAATTAAATGAAGGATTTCGTTGTCAAGTAAACATCATTCAATGTCCTGAAAAAGCCAATGTCCACTTTCATCGATTTTTTCTGTAGGGTCAATATCCGGGAAAATCTCAAGGAAAGCAAAAAAAATTATTACGGTTATACTTAACAAATACACTTACATAGAAGTAAACTGAGGAAATCAAAACATTTGGAAAGTATTTCTCGTACACTGTATTAAAAATTTAAACAACAAAAACTACTAAATCGACTATTACCCAAAACTTGAAGAATGATTACAGTTACTTTTTCTGAAAATATAGATGTACGGTAGCAAATCGCAATGTTTGTAGTTTAAGACCACATTTTAATATGTGCTACCTGTTTCATAGAACATGAATTATATTATCATAGCTATCCTCAAATATACCTTGTCGAACTTGATGGCATGATAAATTAATTTTTACCCATAAAATATACATTTACAACAAATTACAATTTCTAAACATGGTCTTAAGACATTTAAATGAATAAATGGAGGGGAAAACTTCATGATTAATACTTTAAAATTCGGTATGTCGACTTTTAGAAAACTGTAAAGGTTTTCCTACTCTGGAATAACAGGAAGAAATGAATGAGGCACTATTTAATGAAATTCATTTTCGCAGCTTCTCACATTTCTAAAGTTCATTTAATATTTCCAAAGAAAAAATAACGCGCTAGTTACATTCTGGATTTCAAGTCAAAATTAGTAACTTTGCTCTCAAAATATTTTTAAATCTTTTAAGCATTGCATTTCTTACTTAAAATACTAGACAGTTATTACTTGAAATACACTTCCCCTCTTACACTTTCGTCATTTACTTGAATTAAACGTATCTTACAAGGATATTTGAATGTTACTCGACCGAAAAGTAAAATTAAAGATGTTGCATGGATAAAATGCAAGAAATTTGAACCGTGAGATCATTATCGAATGATTCTATCTCAAACAATTTATCTCTGAACTCAAATATTTGTTATTCGCTCGAAAGGGTACTAAAATGTTTTTATTCCAATACTTCGAAGTAACTCATTAAAATATCCCATCGAGTAAAACTAATGAATGCATTTGTTTGGTGCTATACCTATGCTTAAAATATTTCCTTGACTTTGGAGGATTTGTGTCGAAAAATTTCTATAAATATTTCTGTCTTTAAGGTAGCATGAGATTGAAAATGACGAATTTTATAGTTATAAATTTTTTGTACAAAAAAGAGACTCGGTTAGTTTTACAGCGTATCTGTAAAGTACTTGTAAAGCTAATATATTCTTGCTGTTTACAAATAGCTTAGAAACTAAGTTTAGAGACTATTTTTCCAATAAACAGCTTTGTTCTTTTGATTCTTGCATGATTATTTTAAATTATTGGTAGAATTTTGTCGAGCATTTGAAATGCATTCTTTAGGTTTAGAAAGGTAGTTTTTTTATTATACCAACGGTATTTATAGGAACGTTTAGAAAACCATTTTACATATATTTAAAGGAAAATGAATTGTGATTTTGCAAATGGTGTGATTTTAGAAGTGAACAACTGTTGATTCAAACAACAGTAAATAATAATTGATTTTAACAGTGAACAACATTCGATTTTAACATAAAAAAGCAGTTTATTTTAAATTCCAGTTTCAACCACACGTTATTGCGGACATAAAAATCACAGGTTATCACATAAATACAGTTTAAATTAAAAAATGAAATCAGAGCGGCAAACCAAAACAAGTTAATTTAATCTCACAAAGATCGAATGAATATTATTAAAGAAGATTTCAGTTACGTGAGACATTGAGATATAGATATAGGATAGCAATTTAAAATCTGTAATTTAAGATCAAGTTACAGCATGCGATACTTGTTTTATCGAGCATGAATTCTGTTCTCATCACTATCCTAAATTAGATCTTGTCTTATTTAATGGCATGATAAAATAATTTTTACCCATGAAATATGTCTTTAGAACTTTTCAAAAACATTATTTTAAAACATTTAAGTACACAAAGATGAAAACTCATGATTAATATTTTAAAGTTAGGTATGTCGACTTTTAGAAAACTAAGTGTTTCCTACCTTCGAATAACAGGAAGAAATTAATAAGATACTATTTCCTGAAATTCATAACGCTGAAATTTTATGAATTTAGACGTTATCACAAAAGTAACTTAGGAATATGTCATTCGTGTCTGCATGTTATTGCCAATGCACTCATTACCGCAAAAATAATCATTGCTTCAATTGTTTTGATTTTGAGTTTCTAGATGAAGTATTATTGTACCATTATTCAGTGAAAAATAGCACCAAATGAATTCAAGTACCATTTATTTAAAGATGACCATGCTAAAATTGAAGATAATTTTACAGTTAAATTACATATCTATTACTGTTCGTGGTATCCTAATTTAAAATATTTAACTTCGTATTGTAATAAATAATATCGTGATGTATGTATCGTGATATAAACGTACAATAAATGTAGCGTGAGATACAAATTTCCCTACACAGGATAGTCTTTCTACAAATCTTGTCGATTGAGATGAATTAAGAATCAATTTCACTTTAATGTGTTGGAGGAGAAGTAGTTATTTCATGAATCTATGAACGATTGGACAGCTTTAACTACATGAATTAGCTATTTTCATCGTTTAAGCCTGATTAAACATTTTTACGTAACTAAATCCTAACATTTTAAAAACAATTTCTATCTATAAACATTTAGATTTAAGTAAAACCATATATATATATAAAACTATAAGTAATGAATCTGAACTGAGTTAATTTAATCACACGAAATTAATAATTTTTTTGATTAAGTATGGTAAAAACTTTACGAAACTAAACCTATGCTTTTAAGGAATTTCTTGCCTCAACTTATCCTTTCTTGAATCTAGCTTAATTAAACC
The DNA here is from genome assembly GCA_933210815.1 of Meta bourneti. Taxonomy (NCBI): domain Eukaryota; kingdom Metazoa; phylum Arthropoda; class Arachnida; order Araneae; family Tetragnathidae; genus Meta; species Meta bourneti. Next base: position 69,861,974 of record OW119929.1, on the reverse strand, counting down.
CAAAATCCAATAAAAGAATTTCTATCCCGCTAAATATTTTGATTTATATCAAGTTATTGTATATCCATCCTTAATGTACTTATTAACAAAAGAAGCATCAATTAAGATGGTTGGTTTTGAGCTCAATATATATATATATATATATATATATATATATATAGCACAAGGGCCATATTTGGCTAAGGTGTGCCAAACACCAGACAGCCTCAAATAATGGACATAAGCACACAAGGAAAGTTTTAATGATACAGAAGAGAGAAATACACCCAGGCAGGAAACGAACCTGCGCCATCTACAACTCTGAGTAAGTCAATTATGAAGTATAAACTTTTGGATGATCCAAAATCAGGGATGCACAGACTTAAGACCAAGGGTCAAATAGATTCACTGTGACTTCTAGGAGGGTCGCCAAAAAGAACATGAAAGTTACCTTTCATATATTATTTATTTTATTTATATTTATCATATATTGCTACAAAGAAAGATAATAAAAGCAAATAGAGGATTGAATTTGATGCGTGACATTGCATTGATTTACCAACTATTTTAATAAGTGGTTCGATTTTTGTAGTAGCCAAGCGCAAAATTGATTCTATATTTTTGTTAGTCAAGCGGTTCTAATTTTTCGATTAGTTAATATTCATGGCTGAAAAAAATTTGTTCATAGATATGTGTTAACCCAAAGAGGCTTGCGCATTTTAATGCATAATCTACAACGATTTACAACTTTTTTAATCCGACATGATGATAGAAGTTTAATAAATTGTTTTCATTAAATTTATTTCGCACTTTCTCAACGTTTTGCATGTCGATGTGTTCAAGTTGTACTTATTCGGGTGCATTTTCAGGCAAAATGGCAAAAGGGTTGCAAAATAAATCTAGAAACAGTTTTATTTTTTGAAAAACAGAAAAACGAGCCTTGAGGATTTATATGAAATTATTAATACGTATATTCAACATATAGACTTGAAGTTGGCATTGAAATTAAAAAATAACTAATTGTGTGGCTTGTTAACATTAAAAATAAGGCCTAGTGAGTCGGGCCACCAGCAAATCAACGGAGGGCCTTGGTCTGTGCATCCCTGCTTTAAATGTTATTCTAAACATGATGCGGAGTCAAAAATATTACGCATTCATAACACTACTTATAATGATATTAGCGTGTCAGTAAAACTACGAAGTAATAGTCCAATACTGACGTCAAAGACGTATTTAATTCGTTATGAAAATGAATACAAAAATAATCCAGTTTACAGTGCGACTTATATTCACATGGTTCCACACAAATTTCTCCAAAAGCAACAAACATCTCTTTCCCTAAGTCTACTACAAAGAGTTACCGAATGAGGTATTGCATCGAAATTCCCTACATGTGTATGTGTGAGGATTGAAATCCCGGGGCTTTCAATGGCTGCGGTCCACTAGTCTAAGGATATCTCTTTGATCTTTACAGAAAGGAAATGGATGTCGTAGTCTCTGAAGAAAATGTAATTTTGTGAATGTTACAAACAACCCTACGCTGTGAAATAGTTCTGAGTAATATACTTAAGTTGTTCAGATTTTGATGAAGGAAGCATGTGTGAATGTGAAATGTTTTTAAATAAAAATTCATAATTTGTTTATCAGTTATACAATTTTAGCTTGGTGCAAGGATATTCATGTTTGTTAAAGGCAAAATTGATTAAGCTATTGTATATTAACATTCACATTTTCATATTTTATAATTCAAGAGCTTGCTGTGTGAACTGATAATTGGATCGATCGTCATTTAAAAATAATACATAAATTTGATTGTGAAAAATCATTCAATTATTGAAATATGGAAAAATTTAGTACAAATGTTTTAGTAATAATTGCAAATTTAATAATTAAATTTCCCATATCCATCTCTAGAAAACATTCTGTAGAAAAAAGTTCCAATCGGTTATTGAAGTGACTAATTTTATGATAATCTAGTAGACTTTTTCAGTCAAGCTAAATGTTGGTGGCTGTAGTGTTTGTGCGCGAAACCTGATTCCTATACGTATTCAGGACGTGACGTCAGTTGGTTTGTTTTTCGAATCTGAGTCAGTTGGCTTACATCAAGAAAAATTTTCGTTTTCTGTCTCGTTTGTATGCACTGAATACAAACGAGACAGAAAAAGTCTACAATATTTATTAGATAACACGATATTTAATTTTCGAATTGAATAACATTTTTATTCGAACGAATAAAACTTAAATTGAAACATTTGAATTGCTGTAGTCATCAAAATATTTGAATATTCGAATTCTAAATAAAATAATTTTCATTTTGCAGTGTTTTGCATGTTCATTTGTACACACCAGTAAACTGTTTGTTTGAATCAAATTAATTACGTAAATAGCCGAAAGAGGAATTATAGACTAATCCAATCTGTTTAAACTATTGTAATTGATTTCTGAGACAAATTACCGATGTTGTCAGAGACAATGCTCACAGCCATTTAATTCACTCCTCGTGTTCTCACATACATACATATTAATCTTGGCCACACATTGGATATCTTATCTACATGATAAATTACATAAAAAATGCTTGAATGGAATAGATTATTTCTTAAAATGACGTATATTCTGCTTTTTTCATATCTTTATCTCATGCAACGACAAAAGTGTGTTGATAACGTATTTATTTTTAAATCCATATCGGGAAATGACACACGTATTTATTTATCTGCCCTTTGACTTGAATTCCAAAGAAACTAATTTTGCCGAGATCTGAAGTTAAAATTATGCTTGTACCGAGAGAGATAAACAGAACAATGACTTTGCAGTTGCTTTTTGAGAAGATGGCACAGTGATATTGTAAAACTGATAGGGGAAATTGTTTTTATCTATTGTAGCTTAGGCTTGGTTTGGAAATTTCTAGTCATTAAATGGTTTAGAATAAAACTGTTCTACCAACTCTGAGCTTCTATATTGCCTTTGGCCACAGAGAGGCAAAGAAGCAAATCTGTGGACTAATACAGTTTCTGCAGAAGTATGGACACGAAATGGCAACAGTAACTTAGTCTTTAATTACAACCTCTTCATTTTCTCTTTCACTTGTTTTGATTATGGACATTTTATTTTTTAGTAAATTTGTTCCAGTGGGCAATCCCTTCTGCGAAAGGGGTTGTAATACCACCGTGGGGATTTTCTTTTTCAAAATCCACACTCTGTAATTTTTTGCTTTTAATGAAGTACCCAGAAGTGCTCATCAAACTGTTAAGTCCCTTTAAAGGACAGGCTTGGGGCTCTCCTGGATATTTGAGCTTCTAATATTAAGTTTCAGAACAATTTCAATTACATTTTTAAGTTCAATATTGAAAACGTTGAATAATGTTTAAAACTATGTACATTATTTAATTAAGGCACTCATTACTTATTTAATTACGGCACTCATTACTTATTTAATTACGGCACTCATTACTTATTTAATTACGGCACTCATTACTCACTCAAGCTTACGGCACTCATTACTCACTCAAGCTTACGGCACATACTACTTACCTCAACATATAACACTTACTACTTATTTAGCTCATGGCACTTACTCCTTAACTTAAATCATGCCACTTGCTCCTAAACTTACGGCACTTTCTTCTTAACTTATTGCATTTCTTCTTAACTTACGGCACTTACTACTTATTAACTTACGAAATTTACTAGTTACTTAACTTTCGGCATTTCTACTGTATTTGCGCATTTACTTTTACCTTTTCTTTAATTGACACTTACCGTATTATTCTTAACTAAGAACTGTGATGTATGTTTGCACTTAAAAGTTCTTATAGATTTCAAGAAGCTTTCACAAAATGCAGCGACTGAAAAACTGATTATTTTTCCAATGCCAGCTCATGGGTTACATGAACCTTCAAGTATTAATTAGTGAGAGCGTGGCAGTATATGCATTACCACTGTCCACCATGAGAGGTGCCGCCACATAGCACCAACCGTAAACTATAGAGGGGCATGCCTTCCTGGAGAACTTTTTAGTAAACCCCACATTTACGTGTCGTCTTGAAGAAATCAGGATATCTCAAGTGGTCAACCCGACTTCGACACATACGAGATTCGAACTTGTAACTAAGTGCTTCAGTCGACCAGTTTCTAAAGAGCAACATCTATAGCTTCTCGGCCACTGGTGGGGCATAAAATCTGAAATTGACTCTGTACCTATAAGAGGGGTTTTTAGTGTAAGCAAACAAACCACTGGAAGACAAGGATTTTACTTCCTGTTATCTAATACGGAATACATACAGGAAACATGTTCTGTCACTAAAATACTAGTGCAATAATCTACACTGCTGGCCACCCAAATTGCAACACCAAGAAAGACAAGAGATATCACAACAAAATTTATTTTGTAGATAACATGTTGACCAAGTATCAAATGATTCAATTTATAGACTTCTGTGAAGTGTGGTTCCTGCCAAAATCAGTAGCCAGAGTAGCCGCCATTGTTGGAGATCACCGCTGCCACACGCCTCGGCATTGATTCAAAGAGACTTTGGATGTGTTCTTGGGGTACAGCAGACCAAGCAGCTTCCACACGTTGCCAAAGTTGATCTGGTGTGGCAGCTGGGGATGTATTCTGGGTCAATCGTTGAGCAACCATGGACCACATGTTTTCTATCGGCGAAAGATCCGGAGAGCGAGCTGGCCATGGAAGCAATTCAATATGGCGATTGACGAAGAACCCTTGGACAATGCGTGCCACGTGTGGTCGCGCATTATCCTGTTGAAATATGGCTGTGGGCAAGCCCTGAAGGTAAGGAAGGACAACTGGCTCCAACACCTCGGAGATGTAGCGCTGGCTGTTTAAAGTACCGGCAATGCGTACTAGAGGAGTGCGAGAGTGATATCCAATACCGCCCCATACCATAATACCCGGTGCAGGACCAGTGTGGCGGTGCATAACGCAGCTGTTCAGCATCCTCTCTCCACGGTGTCTCCAGACTCGAATCCGACCATCGTGGTGTTGCAGACAGAAGCGTGACTCGTCAGTAAAGACAATTTCATTCCATTCTGCCGTTCACATCCTTCTTTCATCGCACCATTGGCGGCGGAAACGTCTGTGGTTCTGTGTCAAGGGTAGACGAAGCAATGGACGTCTTGTGGACAGACCACTCTGCTGTAAACGGCGTCGAATGGTACGCGCAGACACTGGATGATGCGGTACAGACTGAATGTGCTGTGCTATGGTTCGTGATGTGGCTGAGCGATCCGTCACTGTCATACGCACAATATGCCTGTCATCACGTGAAGTGGTGCACTGAGGTGGATGCGATCGAACACGTCGGTCCGTCGTACCCTCCTGCATCCAACGATCACATATCCGCATTACAGTTGTTTGGTTTCGTCCAACACGACTACCGATTTCCCTGACAGATAATCCACAATCTCGGTAGGCCACTATCCTTCCTCTGTCGAACTCGGATACTTGATCAAAAGATGATCGCTGTTTTCTACGAGGCATAATTGATCATTTTTTTGAAAAAACCACAAGAAAAACACAATTGCCGTACTTGAAATCGTCGAAATCTCCAAGCCTTAAATAGCGCTTTGAAGTGGCGCCACAGGCGCGCGTGATGTGCGTCTGCGCTGAAATTCTAATCATTTGCATATCTCACCTCCGCTAATGCATGTTGTAAATTTCATATTATTTGCATGCTTCCTTCAGGATGTTGCATTTACGGTGGCCAGCAGTGTAATTTGCTACTTTCTTAATTGCTTCTCTTCAAAATATGAACATTCTCATCGTTTACAAATGAATAAATCGTTTTGACTGCTCAGAGCTCCTAAATTTTGTAAAAGGAAATACAGGACTGACTTTCGGTAATTAATCACGTATTTCAAAACCCAACTCTGTAGCCAGCTGCTAATTTGCTTCCAGAAATTCCACTTACCTTATACAACATTTCTAAGCATATTTTTGGTTGTAGTTTATCTTACTTTCAAATGTTTAGTCGGACTTATTTGAGGGCCCACAACATGCCTTCTTGCAACTATGTGTCACTTAGTTGGAAACAGCCCTTTAAATACTCAAATGCCCCTCTCGTCTTTCTACACAATTTTTAACAACCTCAAGCTTCATGTTCAATGGAAGGAGCAACTTTCCAGATCTCATTAATAACACATACTTCACATGGTACACTTTTTGACGTGAAATAACGTCTTTAAAATCGGTACTAGGGACATGAAAAGTCAAGCTCTACAAAAAAGCGTTACAACTGTTTTGGCTTGTGATTTCATAACTAGAAGAAACACCCAGAAGATAAATATAGCGTCATGTAGACAAAGGATATTCGTACCTGACATAGCCTTCGGGACCGAGTGCGCAGGCTCACTGATCTTGGGGAGGGGATCCACAATATGCCGAAATTATACAGTGTTGGGCGAACTCTGGACCAGTGTAACTCTGGGTTGCGTGGAGGTGAAGACTGCTTAAGTGGTGGCATTTCAAAGCTACCAAACTATGCTACAATTAATATTAAGAAGCAACGATCGTACGAGGAGAACTTGGTGATAACTGAGTAGAATTTAAATAAATATAATAAATATAGAATTTCATATGATTTTAGAATAAGAAGTAACATCCAGATGATAAATATAGCGTCGTTTATACAAAGGATGTCCGTACCTGACATGACCATCGGAATGAGTGCACAGACACACTGAGCGCAGAAAAGGGGTCCTTAATATGTCGAAATTCTGTGGTGTTGGGCGAGCTTTGGTCCATCGCAAGTTTGGATTGAGTAGACAGCGTAAGTGGTGTCATTCGAAAGTTATGAGCTACTATATAATTAATATTGGGCAACAACAATCTCTCAATAATTAATATCAAATTGCATTTCAATCGTCCGAACTCTAAATTAATTGTTGAATATTCACAATAAACAATAACTCAAACTTCCTATAATTGCTTCATTCATTTCATAATCCGACATTAGGCCTAAAGGCAAAACTACGGTTTGTGTCTTCGATACAACCTACAATTTTTTTGTTATAATATGTACGCACTCTTTTATATTATGTATTGCTATTCTGCAAGTTTATTATTCACACTAAAATTAAAGTCATTGTATTCAGATAACCATTAATTCCCATTCAGATACTCAGGATCTGTGTTATTCATATGAAGATTTAAGAAGGATTTTTCCAGGATTATTATTCCTTATACATTACCTGTACGCCCCACAATTGAAGAATAGGAAAACAAAACAATAAAAGCAATACTAGATAGCAGCGATTTTTAACTTTTTCATCTATGGCACACATAAACTACTTTCTAAAACAAATGTAAAATATTAACTCATTGAAAATTGAAATACATACCTAAATATATTTTTTGCCGATCTAACAAAAATATTCATAATTTTTATTGATCCACAAAAAAATTAATACCAATTGCCTACCGGTTTCGTTCGAATGTGGCTTTAAAAAAATTTTTTTAACCTATTTATTATATTTTGTAATAAAAAATAATACTCAAAATTATTTATGCGGGTATTACTTGAAATTATTTGTGGTCACATTTGTCAAAAGTTCAAAACCAAACCTTTGACATGAAATAAATCGTTCAATATATAAATCACCCTTGACCATACATAAAGCGCACCAATTCCATTCTTGGGGCACACCTGTTGAAAATCGCAACAATAAAAATTTGTAATAAACCTAGATTTGTCAATATCAAATGTAAATGTTCATTTGCTACTACTAACATCAATTCATTTTTTCAAATTTTATCTCTTCAAGGAGTTTACATGCATATATTCGTTCTGCCATCTACAGTCTTTTATGCATGACTTCTAATAAGTTTTATCCATCTTGACCATGAGAATCTTTCATAGGATTATTTTAACTAACAAATGAGTTTATTTAGTCATTATATGTGCTGTGGGGGGAACAATACTATACACTACTAGAAAATCTCTTGTGGGTCAGAGAGTTAAATTTTATATTTTTATATTCACAAGCATATTACATTCATAAGTAATGCCTGTAAGATTTATTCCTTTCACAAAACAAACATATAGTACGCACGGCTGTTATTTAATGATTTTATAAGATTAACACTAAATTTAGACTTTTGGTAAATATCTATTCTTACCAAAACGGTTTAAATGACCCATTTTCCATTTGGAGGCAAGTAACAGTGGAATTAGTGCTTGAAATAATAAACGAAATTATCTTTAAATAATACTTCAGTAATTATAAACAAATTAACAAGAATTCAATGATCATAAAATATTATTTTGCCTTTTTATTTTGTAGTTTCACTCCTTTTTTTGGTATTCGATAGTAAAATCTCAATTCATTCGCCACTTTTTTCGAAAATGCAAGGTTGCTCTACTTCCACAAACATATTTCTTACGCAGAGCAGATTGCACTAGCATCTTCATAGTAGTATCTTATTTGACACTTTTACTTGCATTAGTAACTTTGCTTGAGCTTACTGATACTGCTGCCATAGTAGTCCATATTTCCTGTGTCCCTTTTATGTGTTTTTTATTTTGCACAGCAGTGTATATGGAATGGTTTTTGACTTGACAATGTTGTGAAAACACATAAAAGATTAAACCAGTCAAATGATCCGTCACGTTAAAAATAGGTATATCTACTTATGTCGTCTGTAGGGAGAGGTGAACAGAAATATATATTACTAAATTGTTATCATAAACATTACAAGTCAGTAAAGTCAGTTGAGGATAAGCGATAAAATTTAAAAAGTAATTTAAAGTCAAAATTTTAAAACTGGTCATTTGAACCGCTTGGTAAATTTTGTGTTAAATGTAATTTTAGGAAACTGGTTCTTTTTCCTAATAAATAGGAAATTTTTGAACAAAATATGTCCCTTAACTTAAAAGTTCAAAATACTTTATTAAAACTTGTATTTGATACTTAATATAAAATACATTGATAGGTTTTGATTGAAATGCAGGATTCATTCTGAGTGGATGTGTCTTCGTTTTAGTTGAACGAGGACTTCGCTTGGCATCATAGTACTTACTTTCAAATCGGATATTAGCTGAAATTGAAAACATTCGGTACTTTATGACATTTGGTATAAAGTATCTATTTTTATCGTACGCATCAAACAGAAAATTCAATAACGCAACTTCGCTATATAAAAATGCTGAAAAGCCAATCGTCATCCATGGCATTATATTTAATCCAATTCCAGATGCCGCTGATGTAAGAATTGTTATAGACAGAAGACACTCATGGCTAAGTTGCAATAGCTTAAAATATTCAACTTAATATTATAGCTTGATACATTAATTTACTATTTCAGAATAGCTAAAGAGGAAAACCCAATATATTAATACGTTACAGTGAAGACTGTTAAAATAGCATCACTTTTCAATAACTATCAAATTCTAGAAAGCTCTTTAGATTTTAAATTCATGAGCTTAAAATTACGTGACTATTGAAATTTCTATTCCGCAATCTTTTATAATGTCTCTCAAACAGCAAACTTTGTTTGATATCTCTCAGAATGTTTTATTAAAACCTCGAAATGTTTTGAGGGGAAAAGTTAGCTTCAGAGAGCACGTATTTCATATCTTAAAGAAATTGTTTGAATACAATAACGTATATTTAACTATAAGAAAAAAGCGCATCACAGAAATAAACATGCATGTGGTTTCTGTGCAGAGAATCTAGTTTTATCGAAAATGGTCAAACTTTAAACTTGCAGTAGAACGTAGATTAACAAAGCAACTTCAGGGACACATGTGTTCGTAAAACCTATTTCGCTTAATCAGATATAGAAGTTTAGTATATACAATATGAAAATAAAAATAATTTCTTATATTTACGAGTATACTAATTTTATTACAAACCTGCTACTGAAGTATTCTACAATATGTTTAAAAATCATCATATGTTCTTTGCTTTAAGGAGCTTAAGTGTTTAAGTGCGGATTTTCTTTAAAAAATTTATTTAAATCGAATAGGACATGCATCCTGGACATCAAACAGTAGCAAGGTTTTGTCTAAATAAGAGAATGCTTCGAAATTTGAGTTGCAATATCTGGATAAGATTTAACATCTACGTAAGATGTGAAGTTCTGTAAACACAGATGATGCAATTTCATCATCTACTTTTTTAAAATCCAGGATAAGCTTCAGTTATTGTAAATATGTCTATCATGGATAATATTGTTCGATTCCATTTTATTATTTTATTTAACCATTTGAAAGTAAAAAATCTAACGAATATTTTCAGAATACTTGCCACTCGAATGTACAGCATACAAATGGCATAATTTCTAGTGGAATCAAAAAACAAGTCTAGACAAATGTCTAGGCACTCGGCGAATCTTTGAACATCGCTGTTGTTCAGATATACTTTCTACAGTACTTGAAGATTTATATAGTTCAAGTTTTACGGAAAACTTAATTTCTCAGCATGTTTCTCCTTTCTAAACTAATTATGTTTTAGTTATTTCATATATATATATATATATATATATATAGACCATCACCACAAATCAAAAAGGAGAAACCAAATAAAAACAAAAACAAAATGCAAATAATAACAAGAACAAAAATGGAACAACTATTCTATTCTTAGGGTAGTTTTACTTATTATATATATATATATATATATATAGGGTGCAACGCAAAGTTCGTACCCGGCCTTTATTTTCGCAACCGTTGGTCGTAGACATATACTTCTAATCACAAAAATGTTTCAACTGAGGTAAACATTCATGTTATGACATTTTGAAATTTAAAAAACCCAATTTTGTAAAAGTTACAAAATCTAACTTTTTATACAGTCCCCCGTTCCTTATAGTGATATTTAGTAAAAGTTTACACTCGTCCTAACAAACGTAACACAAAAAGTTTCACTTCTGTGTGACAAAAATTAACCGAGATATTTAATTTCAAAGTTTGGGATTTTTTCAGATCTGTTTTGTCTTCATTGAGGGGTCGGTTAAAATATAAATTAGAATAATTCGAGATTGAAATCAGGGTGCAACGCCCCTTTAACGGCGAAAGGGGTGTTCCCCGACTATAAACGATGGGTGCATGTATAGTAAAGTGGACATGCCCGATTCACTGAAAGTTGTCGCAGCGCCAGTAGTGGCGAAACACGGAAGTTTGGAAATGTAACTCCGAAACTAAGCAAGATAGACAAAAGAAGTCAATTAGAAAGTTGTAGACCATCGTCGAATTATGTAGAATCGACACCCTGAAAAATTAAAATGTGCAAAAAGAACCGGATAAATGGCAGCGGAATGCAAACTACCAGAGGGGCTATAACCCCCATGCAAATCGTGATTATGGAAATAGGATAGTACCGCAGCCACATGTTCGGGATAACAGACGAGCCATCCAGTAGTGGACAAACTAGTCCGCGCTGAGATCATGATGGCGTGCTACACATCCGCTTAATATGCCTAAATGATACTGATTTATGGCGAATGTCAACAGAATGCCAGATCTGCTGCGAGGGTTTATGGCGAACGTTTTCCTATGGATCAACGTCCATCGCATCGAACTATACTGTACTTTGCCGTCTCAGAGAGACCTGCGGCTTCACACCAAGGCCCAGATCAGGCAGACTGACAAGATCGGGCATTCGAGTGACACCGGAGGAAGTGCTGGGATACGCTCTTGCAAATCCACTCCTAAACACGGCGGAAATAAGCGAGGCATGTGGATACACGCGTCAACATATTTGGAGATTGTTACATGCGCATGGTGCGCATCCATACCGTCCGCTACTGGTGAAAGCATTGATGCCGGGTGACGACGCACGAAGATTTGACTTTTGTAATTTTCTGCTCAACGCGTTGCACGACATTCCGTCGTTGTTTTCCGACATATTGTGATGAGTCGCAATTCACACGGGATAGCATCGTCAACACCCACAATGTGCATTACTGGGCTCTGAACAACCCTCACATGGGACGCACAGCACGACACCAGGTACGCTGGTCAACGAATGTGTCGTGCGGTATATGGGGAACCGAGATTGTTGGACCCATTTTCTACGACGGGACCTTAACGGGCAATTGTTACCTGCACTTGTTACAAGACACGGTACGTGACTGGTATGAACAGCTGCCTCTCCGAGATGCATGTCGTGTGTGGTTCCAACATGATGGGGCCCCTCCGCATAAAGCAGCAAACGTTTGTGCGTATCAAGCCACCGAATTCGGCCAACAGATCATCGGATATGGTGGTCGGGTTGAGGGGTCACCGCGTTCGCCGGACTTGACTCCCATGAACTTCTACCTCTGGGATTATGTCAAGGAACAGGTCTATGCAACTGATTCGACCTCTCTGGATGATCTGAAACAGCGTATCAGCCTTGCTTGTCGAACAGTTACACCAGCTATGCTCCAACGCGTCCACTTTTCAGTACTGTCACGCATTCAATTTTTCATTGTCACCAATGGGGAACACTTTGAGCAGTATCTCCAGTACATTTCTCCACTTTATGTATTGTTTTCCGCTGTATGCTTGTCTGTAACTTGTGCGAGTTAGATTTCCAAACTTCCGTGTTTCGCCACTAGGGGCGCTGCTACCGCTTTGAATCGGGCTTGTCCATTTTACTATACATGCACCCATCGTTTATGGTCGGGGAACCCCCCTTTCGCCGTAAAAGGGGCGTTGCACCCTGATTTCAATCTCGAATTATTCTAATTCATATTTTAACCGACCCCTCAATGAAGGCAAAACAAATCTGAAAAAATCCGAAATTTTGAAATTAAATATCTCGGTCAATTTTTGTCACACAGAAGTGAAACTTTTTGCGTTAGGTTCGTTAGGATGAGTGCAAACGTTTACTAAATATTACTATAAGGAACGGGGGACTGTATAAAAAACTATATTTTGTAATTTTTATAAAATTGATTTTTTAAATTTCAAAATGCCATAACATGGATGTTCACCTCATTTGAAACATTTTTGTAATTGGAAGTGTATGTCTGCGACCAACGGTTGCGAAAATAAAGGCCGGGTACGGACTTTACATTGCACCCTGTATATATATATATATATATATATATATATATATATATATATATATATATATATATATATATATATATATATATATATATATATATATATATATATATAATCTCATAGTTTATTAAAGTTTATTAGAAATATATGAACAATGAACGAATTTTTAGAATTAAAGATTGTACATGTAATACTTCGTTAAATGACAACTAAGTAGTAAGGCTATATATATAATTTATTACCATATTGGCTAAGAAATCTAAGAAATTAAATAACTTATTTCTCAGTTACCTCTTTCGGGGCAGCAACAGGAACGACGTTGAATTCGTGCAAGATTTTGGCAACGATGATTTGGGTTGTCAGAGTAACCAGTCTCACCCCGATACATTTGCGTGGACCAACACCAAACGTCCAGAAGTTGACGCTGCGGTGTTTAGTCGCGTTTTCAGGGAGAAATCTGAAACAAGATGAAATTTTAAGTATTGTTGAGATCTGACACCACTGATTGGTTCTGAGAAACTTCTGTCCCTCTAACAAATACGGTTGTATCAGATGGCAGAGGGCTTCCTAAAAGCTCTATGGTATGGTAATTCCTGACTATGGTACCTAACACGAGCAAACAGAACTCACTTTCCAGGAAGACACAATCTATTAACGTGTTGTTCAATATGCCTATATGGAAACCTAGACAACACCAGCCAGTCATGGCGACTTGACATTCTTCTCTTCATAGGTTCTGCCACGACAATAATGGTTCGCAGTAATCCCCTTACGGGTGAGAAATAAGCGGATTTAACACTCCTGGTGGTTGTCTCGACGATGTATCTCGTCATTATCAAAGCTAACCAGATCCAGATGGACGAGATATCTCGTTATTAGAAGAAAACTGACCAGATCTTGATCTCGTCGTCATAAAAAAATCGGTAATATTTTGATGATGAGATATCACGTCATTGGCAAAATTGGTTTGATTTTGATGTACGAGATATCTCAGCAAAACCATTTGGAGAATTAAGGATATTTTTTGTCGTCTCCTACTGTTTTAGGTGCCTTTCAGATCGTACTGAATCGGGCTCAGATGTAGGATTTCGGTCTTTTTAAAAGGGATCGAGTATAACATTCTTTACTTTCATCCTACCAGTTTACAGCCTTGGTATATCTTAAGCTTGCAGGGCTGAAATTTCTATAATACGGGGTCCCGGGAAAAGGCAGTTGAGTCACGTGGTTTGGAGAAGTCTATTAGTTAAATTAGGGGACTGGTGGAACGAAATGTTTTGGTAGAGAGTATTTGGTAGGGAGAGAAACTTCTACGGCGATGGCCACTCAATCCTTCGCTTACGGCAACCTTCTAAAGCGCTTACGCATCTATTCAAATATCGACTGAACCAAGGTTGACTGCCTTCTGGTCGGAGCCGCACGCACTATAAGCATGTTATATTATGGTGATCATCAATTGTTTAGATTTACGTGAATCTACATGCTTTTCAAGGTTCAATTCTTGAGCCTTTTCTGACCATTCGATACGTTGCAAGACTTTTACCGGTTTAATTTAGGGATGTTTCAGTTGAGTATATAGAATGTTCTAAGTCACTGGTTTCCGTTAGAATTTAAGGTATCCCCTGAATACATTTAAAACACAATTTTCTCACAAATTTCATAATTTTCAAATTTAACAAATTTATTATAATACAACTCTTTAGCTCTTCAAATCGGTTCAGATTTTACTTCTACGACCATTAGAACAGGATACATAATTTTTTGATGTATTGACATCTATATTTGGCATGAGGCTTATATTGGTTTTAGATTTTTCTCGAAATGGCAATTTTCGCTAAGCGTTATACTCCTAAAATACATCTCAGAATGCATCAATTAAATTCTTTTGAAATTATATATATATATATATATATATATTTATTTATTTAATTTAAATATAACAATACCGAAAGGATTGTAGTTCAATACCTGAAGCAATGTTTCTAGAAGATAATTCACTTTACAAACTGGAAAAATGTTAATTATTTTTTTAACTGTGACGTTTTGCGTGAATGGTATTTTTGGCTGTTTTTTCACTTTTCCATTCCTATAAAAATAAATTTTAAACACAATATTTTTTGCCATAAAATGCTTTTTCTAGTGGAAATCAATAACAAAATCTTAACAAATAAATTTAAGTACCGTGATAATTTCAAAAAATTGCCTCCGAAAATATATAGAAATTAATTAAAAGTTAATCTAACGGTGCATCAAGCAAACAATCTTAACATAATTAAAGGCCCTTAACGTACGGAATCAAGTTGAGTTTTCATTGACAAGAATGTTTATGTTCATATTAAAGATACTCTTGGCGCCATTGAATGTATAGTAGATTTATTTTGTCAATGTATTGCTGTATAAATATATAAATAATAAGGTTAGTTTTTGACTCCTTACAAGTTTAGTTTTCAGTACATTAAAGCAATAAATTAGGTCCCAAATTTGTTTCTTAACAATGTTAAAGAAATTTTTTCCAATGTCCGGACAATTTGAACTTGTTAGAAGTACTTTAGCTACCATGACACTACGAGGACAGAATTGTGACCCACTTGGCCTTACAATATTAAAGAAAGTTTTAGCAATGCCGGGAATATTTGAACTTGTTAGAAGTACTTTAGTTACCATGATACTACGAGGGCAGAATTGTGAACCACTTAGCCTTACCCTGGAACACTACGGGGGTTGGGTTCACATTTTACCTCACATACATACCATACATTCGAGGCACAACTCATTTATAGAGGCCACACATTCATTACATACAGACAAACATCTCTGCCTTATTCCGAATTCAAACCAGGATCCTTTTGATCTAGGAGCCAGCACACTGACCAATAGCCCGATTGGTTGGTATACTAAAGAATAATTAACATATCTTACCTGTCTGGATTGAACTCTTCAGGATTGTCGAAAAATTCCTCTCTATGATGAATATAATCTACAGGGACATTAATTTGCATCCCTTTGGGTATGCGAACGTAATCGTAGTCTACATCCGTCATAGATATTCTGGTCACAAAACTAAAAAAACATAAATTGTCAATGATATCGGATAAATTGGACATTTTTTGAATTAGACTTTTTCTAAATACAACGCTATAATTTACTGGTGAAAAATTTGTTTGAAAGTCTCAAAAAGATTATTTTTATATAACTAGACTTTTTTTAATTTTAGTCTCCTAAGCTTTATAAAAACATAATTAGGATTATACTTCCTAGAATATTATCTCAATGTTAACTGAATAAACTTTATATAGTTTTTATGCTAAAAAGATGTCCCCTTATTTTTCGGAGTCAACAAAGTTTATCCTATAAACTGGAAAAAGGAAGAAAAAGGAGTTACAAGAAACTCCTTTTTCGCCCTATTTCTGTTACCTAAAGTAATTGCTGTCTCAGATCCGCGTTTTGAAGTTCTTAGTCTTAAGGCATTTTCTTTTTAAAATTAAAAAAAAATGTGGCAATCGACTTATTTTTCCTTACATAACACTGTCTCAAATGTAAATAAAGCAACTCCAAAACTTTGGAACAGAAGAAAAAAACAAATTTTCCTTCAATTTCGTTAAGATGTGAAATATTTTTAGAAGTAAGTTTAAGTGGGGGGCCTTGAATATAAAGTAAGGATGTGATGTGTGTCTTCTTTAATGTATTTTCTATATTGGAGTATTATTTCGAAGATCTAATACACGATCTATCGAGTACTTAATGTAAATCTTCCGATAGATAATATGTTTTAATAATTATGGGTGAGTATAGATATAGATATGACGTCTATAAAATAATTAGTTACACACTTCAAAACCTTAAAATTATATTTTAATATTTTAAACGATATTTAAATGGTTTTTGAAAATAATTCAAAGGAAATTGTTATTTGTTCATAAATTTATTAATTTTAATCTGTTATCATAATAAACGTTTCCTTGCATTATTGTAATTTCAAAAAATGCTAATACAAATCTATGAAAAAAATAATTTGCTTAGAACATTTTCCGTAAATTCAAGAAGTGGAAGAATCGTTTACCAACGAAAAAACGAAACGAAATGCAAATAATGGATATTACATCATAAATGGAATATTATATAAATTATTAATGGAATATTACATCATTTATTAATGGGATATTATATCAATTATTAATGGAATATTACATCAATTATTAATGGAACATTAAATCGAAATATAAAAAAATAAAGTCTTTTCGATTGTAGTAATTAAAAAAGTAACTAACGTAATTGATGTATTACATTTAACGAGAGATAAAAAATACTTTCTGGTTCGACTCAGTTGTGGTATTCCCAGGTTTGTCTATAAAATTGTGAGTTATTAAAATGACCTTCGAGATCTTTGTTTACAGATAAAACTCCTTTACCTTTACTATTAACTATTGGTATAATAAAAATATATTCAAGAGGGAAAAACCTTTTGCAGAGAAAAACAATCGAATCCTTTGTTTATTGGGAAAAGAAAACTAGTTTTTCAACGGGTTTCTTTTTTTTTGCAATTTTGTACATCTAGCATACCCTTGCTACCAAAACAAGGTTGGAAAACTATCCGATTTCCTAAAATTTGGAATCCTTTTATGAGACTCATATCACAGCTAACAGAATTGACAAAAACTTCTAGCAGCCGCTGTCATGATTTGAAATGTCTTGATACAGCCCATCTTTCACTTTTCTACCAAAAAGGACTGAATACCCCGTCCCTAATTATTATTTCTACTCAGAGTAAAAGTCAACGTGAAAACATTTGTTTTATATAAACGCTTATATCTACAATTTTCAAATCATTAAAATATTTCTTATTTTGAATCGCATGACGTTATAAAATGAGTTTTTAAAAAAGAAACAAAGAGGAATTATTCCATCTCATAAAAGAAATGTTGCAAACAGAAAGAAAGATAGTCGATATGTATACTTTTTAAAAGTCCATTTTTGGGTCAACAGGAATGGGGAATTTTTAAAACATAATTCAGTCTTTTGCATCCACTAGTTTGCGTTCAACGAGGATCACCGTACAACGCTAGAAGCAATTATTTTAATAACTACAGCCCGTAACACAGCTACCATTAGATACATCGAAACTCCGGACAACCGTTACTGGAAGTTTTTCAACAATTCAGTTAGCGCAGTGATTATATAAGCGACTTGGAATTCACTGTTTATATAGTAGCATATATAATGGCGAAAATTATAATGATCATCAAGGACATAGTAAAAACCTACTTTATCGCTGGGGGAAAAAGCCTCGTGCTTTCTAAGACAAATCTCTCCACGGATTTCAAGTTGTTTACATTATAGTAATCCAGTTCAGCCTAAAAGCAAGATTTATAATTTTAAAAAAATTACCTGATATCCAAGTTTCATGTAGTCTAAAATTCTGCAATAGAAATTAAAAATCGTACCTTTAGTATGCAGCTTGCAGTGATAAGAAATGAGAAATTTTACAGATTTTGCTGAATTTATGTTAAAAATAAGCATTATTTTTGCATTTCTTTCATATTATTTGTCGAATACTTTTTCTAACGAAATTAGGAAGTAATTCTATCACATTCACCCATTTTTGCATAGTTTCGTCATGTCAAAAAATCACACGTCAAATAAATGTTCTCCTAGAATTTTGCAAACAAGGCCTGAGTTTATCAAACTCATTTTCATGATGAACGACGGTCATTACAATAGCAGTGGTGTTATGTTTTTAACTTTCATTACACATTAAAGCAATAAATAAATAACTAAAATCAAAAGTTAAAACATTGTTGAGAAAAATTATCTTCATTTCCACCTCCTTGAATGAAAATAAAATCTGTTTTTAAGGCTAAACAATGAAATTGGAAATTTTTCGAAAAAATTTAATTTCAAGTAATAGAGAGCTTACCAATAACCATTTTGTTAATTCATATAAATATGAATGATATAAAGCCAATGACCTAATTTAAATATTAACTAAAACAATGAAATCAATAGCTAGACAGTAAAAGTAATCAAGAAAACAGGAATGTTAAAATCACTTTTCTACCTTGTATTCAAAAACTGAGAATTCTAGACTAGAAATGAATATCGTGAAAGAAATATAGGAGTATATACATTATATTTCTTTAACTGTTTGTTATCTACATAATAGCTGATTCAAAGAAGTAGATATCAGAAGTTACTGTCAACGATTTGTGACGTGATTTACACATTTTAGGCAGTTAACGCCTCTAAATTCTGGCTTGATTACCGAAAAACCTATGCCCCTCTGCATTATATTTTCATTGTCCTTCAATTTCATATGCTCCACATTTGCATACAGCTTTTCGATATTTCACTTCAGCGCATTCATGTGAGATCATGTATCAGGGTGTATTAACAGTTTGACAGCTTATTGATAGGGATTAATTCTTAAATTTCAGACGAATGAAAAAATTTTACAATGCCATAATTGAAATAAAAATAAACATTACTTTACTCTCAAATGCATCATCTATTTCCTTTTGAAGTTTCCGCTGAAGTTTTGGGTACTTAGCAAGAAAATGAAATACGTATGCTAATGCAGAGCTGGTTGTTTCGTATCTATAAAAAAAGGATTAATCCACATTAAAGCGCAATTATGATTGGTATTTTTAGGAAATCATGTTAGGCAGACTGTCTCAAAATTTCCTGTACAAATGTAGTAATCCAGATACAAACACCCTAGCTAGCTGCTGTGCTTCACCCCTCCATATGGAGAGTATTACATCCAGGAGCAATTACATCCATTTCATGTGAAACAGGTCGAGTCATGGTGGAGATTACTCTCGGAAATGCGCAAATTTTTTTCTATAAAAGCGTGTCTCAGAACCGGAATTTCTAGTTTGTTTTCATCACAGATGAAGGTTCTTTCAGACGTGAGGGGGTGTTTAATGTGCACATTGCTCATGTATGCGCACATGGCGACCCATTAGCAACACGAGCACATGCTGCACAACAACAGTTCACCGTCGATGTTTGGGCGGGCATTATCCATAAACTTATGATTGTGGGTCATACTTGTTGCCTTCCCGACACAGTGGACGAATTTATCGAATATTTCTAGAGGAAGTGTTGCTAGAACTGCTGAAGGATGTTCCTGTGCCATTTCGCTGGCGAATGTGGTCCCCAGCGAAATGGCACAACACTAAGAGGCTCCAGCCTATTTTTGTATTATTGTGCATGATACTTTGAACAGTACGTTTTCGGCTCGATAGATGGTGCCAGGGTGAATAATTCGCTTAGTCATCCTCGATCACCCTATATATCATATATGAATTTCTTCCTCTGAGGTAATCCCAAAGGTATCATATCCACGATCTTCTATGGGGCCCGAAGCTGACTACCCATAACAAGAGTCGCTTCTGCTGCAAGTGCCTGCTCAAGGCCAGGATTTTTTTTCCTTTACTCCAATTTATGCGACGACTCTGTCAGGCCTATATTTTTGTATGTGGTCTCAACTTTTAAAAGCTTTTGTGAAAATATAAGTGTGTAACTACTTTCAAACTGTAAAATTAGGGCTAATAAATATGTTGTTTCAATATTTGGCTGTCTTTAATCTCTGCACCCTAGTGTGTCCTCAAACACATATGGGAAGCATATGAACATATATCGTTTTGCGAATGCGGTTTAATTTACTGTCCTTATCTCCTCTTACAGTTTGCAAAAAGTTTTGAAACAACCTGTATATGCAATCAACGTATCACAAGTTGAAATTTCTTAAAAAAGTATTTTTGAATACTTTCGTAGGAAAAGATTAAATTTTGCAATACTAACCCTGCTAGAAACACAACCAGAGCATTGGCTTGAATTTCTAAATCGGTCAATTTGAGTTTCTTCCTAACTGAATCCTTCGCATCTGAAAGTTTGAACATCCCAATGAGAACCTAATGAGCTTAAAGTACAAAACAGTAAATTGAATGAGAAAAATATGGTACGAATACAACTGAAACATACACATTTATTGATATTTAAGTCGAAATCAATTCCGAACCTGATAGTTTAAAAGTATCTACACCTAAATTTTGAATGACTTTATCGGTTGAAGAAGCAGAAGCATCAATCATCATTTGCAACAAATCGAGTCTTTTCATCTTAAAAAAATAAAATACAATTATTTTAACTACACTCACTAACTAGAAATCTCTGTGATAAAAGTGTTTAGTTCTTAAAATATTTTAAGCATTCTTTTTTTGAGAAAACATCACTAACTTATTAAGAGTTAATGGTTGCATGCACTTAAAGAAATCATCTTGCAGTTCTCATTTCTCTTTTCATCCAGTTGCCTTAACATTTACTTGAATTTACTGTATAGTTAGTAACATATTAAAAATTATGAGTTTTAACTCTGCTAAACTAGAAGTATAGCGTTCTAAACGTAACGAAGTGACTTGTATCAGTATATGTACTTTCTGTATTGCTAATTTTGAGCTCATGTTCAATGTTGTGGAATGTGTGTAGTTCATTAACTTTGAATAGTGCATATCATATATGAAACATTTGAAATGTCATTGTTGATGAGATTTAGATTTTTATACATAGTTTAGTACATGGAAAAATGTGGCTGCTGAACCCATAGTACGTATTTTGCTGTAATTGCTTTTAAAAGTCAATGTGTAGAGCTTTGAAATGAATATGATTTCGGTACTTCCTGGAATATCAGACGCATTGTTTTTAATTTGTAGCAAAATATTAGTTAAAAATAAATTAAATTAATTTTAAAATTCAATTTAGCTTTTTAGTACAAAGGAATATAGCAAGAGGATTTTGAATTCCACTCATAAGGGGGGGAGCAGCCATTTCGAGTGATATTTTAATATGTTCGAATCGCACAGTAGTTGAATTAATTATAGTTTACAAATTAAACTTACTGTAAGTACTGTAGTCTTAATTATTCAAATGACTATGAAAAACATTTAAAAGGCTCAGCATTATCAGTGGAAAATGTTCATGGACGCTATTAGAAGGCTGGAGAACTTTTGAAGCAGCCGGACTCTTGTTAATCTTTTTACTACTTATTCTTTTTGTTCTATGATCTTCATGTGTCACTATAGGACACACGGAGGTTAATAGATGTATCTGTCTAAGTGCCTTTGCAATAAAAAATAATTATTCGTACTTTCAGTTTAACGTCCTCTGATCTTATTTTAATAAACCATTGAATTATAAAGATATTGAAGTGTTAGGATTTAAATTATGATGTAGTTCTAAATCTCTCTTTTGAGATATAAAAATCACTCAAAATCAAGCATAACGTTAACCTTGGTTAACCAAGCAACATCATACATACATAAGGGTTGCTTCTCCTTTGTTTAATCACTTCGCCCACCGTCTCCGTTATTTTAAGTGGAGGTATGTAGCCTTTGTTTCGTATGAACATTTGCAAGAAATTCAATGCCATCGCAAGGAATTCAAGCTCAGGAAAACATCCTAGAAAAACAATATCTAGATTCAAGATTTAAGTTGTAGGTTGCATTTGAATCTGATTGGAGTGATCTTGAGGGAACAGATGCAGTATAGGACATCTTTTGGCGCGGTTTTGTTTGGCGGTTTTTTTCGGATTTTTGCGGTTTCTGGCAACCCCCAAACTGTTAATCGGCAAAGAGATTTTAAATTCAATTTGGCCTATTATATGTTTAAAAAGCGTACAATGAAGGGCAAATTGACTCACAATCGCCTTGATTAAACGTATAATTAAAAATATTAAAAATGAAACATTTTAAAACGTAACATATAAAATAAATACATCTTGATTAAATAAGATATTTTGATAAACAAATCTGGATGAAATATATAAATCTGGATTAAATATATAAATCTGGATTAATTATACAAATCTGGATAAAATATGTAAATCTTGACTAAATATAAATCTTGAGTAAATAATAAAACATTGAAATTACAAAATTCAAAACAGCCACACAAATGCGAAAGAAATCAAATATCGGCAGAAATTTTAAAATAAATCATATTAAACCTAATTTTGAATTCCGCCCAGTTTACTTCACTTATTATTTCCAAAAAGTTTGAGAAACAATCGATTTTCTATTCATTGCAGGCTTTTATAAACATATAGACCAAATTGAATTTTAAATCCCTTTGGCCAATTAACAGTTAGGAGGGTTGCCAGAAACCGCAAAAATCCGAAAAAACTGCCAAATAAAACCGCGCGAAAAGATGTCCTATACTGCATCTGTTCCATCTTGAGAAATAGTATAAAGAGGATAAAACTTACACTTGTTTTGTTATTTAAATTATTTAGTTTCATTGAAAGCTGTACTCAATAGGCAATCGCAATTCTCATTCTGAGCAGGTACGTGGTTTCCATTCAGTAACTGAATCTCTGGATTGAAAAAAAGTAGCACGCAGCTTCGATTTGGAGCTGCATGTTAGAGTAAAGCAAATTTTAAATGGATCTTGGAAGAATAATAATGCTAGAAAATACCTAAACTAAAGCTTGTTGAATTTACGTCGCACTGGAACAACACAACGAGCTATTGTTGACGGTCCAGGATCAACCCCAAAGGGCAAAATTCGAGGACAACACCTCGTAATTTTGAACCACGGTCAGATCCTTGTCAACTCAGTCAACACCTGAGCTGGTAACACCCTCTCCAAACTTCCACACCAAGCCTTTGCAACGTGAGAATATTTGAGGTCATGACAGATTTAACATGCAGCAGCTTTCACATACACGAGGATCTTTGATTGGATTGAGATTCGAACTCGCAACCCTCCAGTTGCTAGTTAACGACTCTACCAACTGAATTGTGGTCCTTATTTATAAAAAAAGGGAAAAAGACGTCAAGTTAATCATTCTCAACTGAAATGTTAATTAGATGGCTCGAAGCAGAATATAACTATAATGATAAACTGAGAAGCAGAGCACTGAATATTTTGTAAACTGTCCCCCTCAATCTTTGGAAAAGTTAGACTCGAGAGGTTATAAACCAACTAGTATATCGGTCTATCAAATGTTTAGTTCGCTTGACAGATATTACTCAATACAACTCTGGAGCTTGTAGCTCTTTTAGAAGCAAGAGCTTCATAATGAACCATTTGGAAGAGGCTTAGGAAGAGTGTGGGCGACAGACATTTAACTGAAGTCCCGCGCACTCAAACTATTGCTCAACTGTACAGAGGTGAAATATCTGAACCTCATGTTCCACACAGAGGTGTGGTATCATAGTTTACATTCATGTCCTCACAAAGTTCAGCTGATTGAAGTACTTCTACAAAATGAAAATATCCAGAACGTGGTGGTGGCTCAGTGGGTTTGCTCACTGCGCTAGCAACCTGAGTTGTATGAGGGACAGGTTCGATTCCTGTAACTTACCCTGGGTGTATTTCTCACTTCTTTGTCAGTATAAAATTTCCTTGTGTGCATGTCTATTACTTGATGTTCTCTGACCTCTGCTTGGTGTAGCTTGGCCAAATATTATCCTTGCTCCATAAAACCAAACTAATCAGAAAATGATATTCAATAAGACCGGGATGAGTTTTTCAAACAACTCTCATGAGCACAGGTGAGAGTAAAGAGCTGCATTACTGCTGACTATCAGAAACCAAAGTTAATTGAACATTACCCTCAATTCTATTTTATCAACTTTGATTAAGAAATTCTCCGTAAATTCGTCATATTAATAGTTTGGTTGATTGGTTGGGTTTCATGGCGCAAGAGCCATATTTGGCCATGCTACGCCAGACACAAGACAAGCAATATCAAGTAATGGACAAACACACACAATGAGTTTTACTGATAAAGAGATAAATACACCCGCCTACAACCGGCAGGTTTCTAGTGCAGTAGGCATACCCACTGAGCCACGACGGCCCTTAATATTAATAGGTGTTGACTTTGTCTGATGAGCTTTTACACAAATATGCGAAATCGTCATCCGATTTGAGTGAGCAAACTAAATTATTTTAATAATACATCTAATTGTTTTCTCCTTATGCTCTTTAAATGAAAATCTTATCTTATTAAGTTGATGTTTTTTGAGCCACTGGAGCTGGTCTGACTTTTCTGTTAAAGCATAGGCGAAATCAATGAGAATAAATTTTCTCCTAGATGTTCTCTTAAGATAATTTTGTTGTGGTTATCGGATACCAATATAGTAAGAGTGCCTTTAATTAATACCCTTCATACTTCAAAAGAAATTATATAATTTTTAATAGAAACCAATGGTTTGATATCCTTTATCACAATCGGTTTAAACTGAACCGCTGGAGTTTGATTTCTGTCCATGTTTAGACGAAATCAATGAGAATAATTCTTGATTAAGTGGTTTGGTTCACGGTTATCAAACATACTATCGTTTCCCCAATTAATACCCCATTTCATACTTCAAAAGACATAATTATCTTTTTTAATTTAAACTAGAAGGTACTAAATTCTTTATGATAATCTCTGAAGTAAAGAAAATGTTTTACAAGGCATCACAACACACATACAAATATATAAAAACTTCTAACCAGTTCGAAAACAACTTTGTTCAGAAAAGCGTTTTACCCCTCCAAATAGTTTCGCCGAGAAATCTCGTCCATCAAGATCTGACCAATTTTGCTAATGACGAGATATTTCTTCAAGATATTGGCGATTTTTTATGATGACGTGATTTAGATCTGGTCAGTTTTCTTTCTAGTTTTCTGCTAATGACGTGATACCTCGTCATTTGCAACCACTAGGAGGGTTAAAGTGTAGAAGTTGAGGTAAACTATAATACAGTGGTTGGAACCAAGGATTTGAATTAACGGGAATTTATTTATAAGGCACATAAAGATATTTTAATTAAGGGTTACACAAATTATCTTTCTAATACAAAATATCATCCTATATACAGTTCATTCGCCATAGTTTAACTTAAGTGACCAGCTTGATAACGAAAAATACATAGTTGAGAGCAATATTGTCTTAAATATTATTGATCAAAATATATATATCATATGATTGATTAAAAATCTAGAATATATAAATGTCTACTTACTTCCTAGGAAAATAATCTTGGATTCGTAAGGGAGATCAAATATGATCTTAGCGCTTCTTAATAAAGGCGAATCTGGGTTATGTTGACTGTCGATGTTCATCGCAAATGCTTGAGCGCAAATTATATCCAGCGTGAGACGTTGGAATATCTCTAAGATGTTAATTTCATCCTCGACTTCGGATTTTTTCCGAAGAATAGATAACGTGATGTTGGTAACTTCGTTTACTGCTGGTATCATCTATTGGGGAAAATAGTTATACGCTAAAGCTTATTGGATCTAAATGGAATGTTTCACAGATCTAATAAACGTAGGAAGAAAATATTTTCTAAAGAAAAAAATTAAGTATTACCGAAAAGATCTGTGTAGTCTGACATGGATCATTGTATAGTATCAGTTATTTCAGAACAAACGGGATGATAAAGATGATTCGAGTAAAGAAGGTTGTTATTACATGATCCATTGTTATGTTAAAACTAATTTAATTTCCCAGCTTCGGGATTAAATTATTTTGATGTAGGTTGAAAAAGAGACCAGATAGAACAATTACTTTTCATATGAAATGAAAATGACATTTAAATATTCAGAAAGAATACTCTCCCTGAAAACTAAGTTTCTTTAGCCTGAGAATTTTCACAATTTTTGAATGCAAATACTGATAGCCCTCTCGTTTGTGAGGATATGGCAGGATTCACATTTTTCCCTTTTTCGTTTTGCGATTTGAATTCCATTAACACCAGTTTTTAAAGAGATACGGGTGACAAATTAATTTTTGTTACTATATTAATAATTATTTCTTTATTTTAAATGGTAAGCAAACTTGCTAAATAGTATTCAAAACATAACTATCCAAGTAGGTCTTTTAAAATCTCAAAACTAAATTATGTGCGTTTTTGTGTGCTTTAACTCAGGTTTTGTGTATATCCCTCTAACTTTATTAATGCATCCTCGTAATAGTTGCATCATAAAAGTTAAATGATATTAACACATTTTTTAAACCATATTTATATGCAGCATTTTTAATGACATTATATACATAAGTTTTTATTTGAAAGAAATTCTAGTATATTCTGAATATATTGAAAATTTAATAACTAAATTGTGATTCTTGATTAACTATGATGAAAACTGAGATTGTTTGGACGTTAAAGAGATATTTCAATTGCAGTCTAGAAGTAGAAAATGTTATTTCCTGGTATTGCGTTTAGATTGAGTTATCGAGCAACATTTATATATATAAGTTATATTCCAACAGGATAGAACAATATTTATGTATGTGTATGTCTCAATTTTGTGTTTTAAAATTTATCTTTTATGAAACAAGATTGTTATTTTATGGCGCAAAGGTCATATTTGGCCAAACTGCGCCAATCACAAGACAGAAAACATCAAGTAATTGGTATACAAACTCAAAGAAAGTTTTACTGGCACAGAAGAGAGAAATATACCCAGGGTGAAATCGATCTTGTGAAGCCTACAGAACGCAGCTTACTAGAACAGTGGACATTCCCTCTGAACCACAATGAAACTAAAGATAATCTAAAACTTTATAGTAATTTTCTCTGAATTTTTTTCTTTTCACAAACCTGTGATTAAATATGTATATGTACTTAATTTTCAATAACAATTTTTTTAATTTTTAAATTTATTTATAAAATTAATATTGGTAAAATGGGGAGTTCGTAGAAACATTAGAAATAATTACTGAATATACCCTTTCCAATCTCAAATGTAATTGTAAGATAGCATTCAAAAATTTACTTGATTTAAATTTACTTCAGCAATAAATGGTCATCTTCTAGAGTACTTTCTACTACGTAAAAACTTATAATTCCTTTAATACTAGTCTTAAATCAATAGAGTCCCTTTTACCACCTAAAGTTGGGAGTTTTCTTTACCGGTACTAAACCGAATGGATTAAATGCCCCCCGAGCATCGGATGTTACTCTGTCACTAGCCCAATTTGATCGGAAGGATCATTCGCTCTATTGCACTTAACATTAGACCAAAGCTGACTTTACAATCGATCAAAGTCTGAGCGAATTTAGGGGTGATAGCAAGCAGGCTGAATTGCATCTTCCGTGATGCAATTGTGACCATTAACGGTTCGGGATGGATTATTTACCTGCCTAAATTGGTTTGATATCAAACATGACTGAAGTTAAACGCCGTTGAAAATTTGAAAAATTCACAACTCATGATTTTTATCTGAGTTTTGAACATATTTTCAAAACATAAGCTTGTTAAATTAAAGTAACACACATTCGATAAATTATAACAGTTTAATGTTGCTCTTCTATTCGCTGCTGAGTCGTTATTTTTCTGCAATTACTTCGGAAAGTATTAAATCAAGTTTTATATTTCTTCTAGGTGTAAAGCATACAACGGACTATAGAAATCATTTATTGTTATTTAAGGGCCAATTATATTTTGTGGAGTTTCTAATAACCTTTTCTGGAGTAATCTTAAATTAAGAGTACTCAATGAAATATACCCTTGATACGCTTCATTTTTCATGAATATTTACCACTCAAAAGTACTTAAAATAGTAAGTCAATACTCAAATCTTACGACACAAAAATGCATCTCAGTGTCCATAAAAATCTTACAAACACTCAGTAATACAGACTTAACTCTATTAAATCAAAGCTCAAAATTCCGTCTCAATAGTTCTAAATGGAACTAAAAATGATACATTACTTAAGTTGCCAAATATAGAAAATTACACACTTATAATAGTATAATTTAGTTATACTATCGCATGCGCGTTTTTACTAAGTTTCTGTTTGTATTTATATGTTACCGTGAAAGACCGAAATTAGAGAATGTCAATATTCTCCGGTGAATGTCGACACATACCAAATACGTCGGTGAAATACCGAATATTTGATTATATTCTTTTACATTTGGACCATCGCCGGTGTATGTCGACAAGCACAGATAAGCTCTGGTGGGGATTGAAACGAGAAACCGAGGAGGAGAGGCCACAGCCAGAGAGGCCTCTCCGCCTTCAGTTTAAGTTTTTGCAATAAATAAGATTGTATAACGTTAATCACATAATTTATGTGTAAGTTTATTATTGGTATTATTTTTTTTCTCATTTAGAATGTACTGTTCATTTTAGGTTCAACAGTTTATTTACATGTGCTGTTACCTAAGCTTTCTCCTATTTTGACATACTGTGTATATCATAATATGTTTTAATAATAAAGTATGATTTAAAAAGTTGCATTTTTGTCTTAACATAACAAAAATATTTCTATTCAACATTCACCATCAGTGCATGCTGAATGTCGACATTTGCCGGTGTAAGTGAGAAATAATGATATTTAGCAAATATTTCGGACATACAACAAGCGACTTTGTGAATGCTGACATTCAACGGAGAATATCGATATTTGCCAGATATCGGTCTTTCACAGTAACATATACACTAGAAATCACGAAAATCGACCAGAATGTCAATAATTTTTTATTAATTTAAAATATTGTCCAACCACCCAGCTTTCAAACGATACCAAGATCTTGTATATATACGAAATAGTTTTCAAGTTACAAGGGTTTGGGTTAGGTACTGTCACCATAGACAAATACATTTTCAAAACTTTAAACTCGATTTCTGAAGAAATATATTTTTGCAATAGGATGCTTCTTTCGAACAGTGATAACTCAACAATGAATTGTTCTATTATAATTTACATTTGTGTCATTATAATCTACATATACGGTGGATATTTTGACCCTCTGTCGAAGTTATTGGTTAAGAAATGAATTTTTATTTGATTTTTAAATGTTGAAATTCCTGAAAAATCTTGATTTTTTTTAGACTTCCTTCGTGAATTTTTTTAAAAAAAAGAACGTATTCCCTCTAGGCAACTTTATGGAGAGTCAAAACATGGAGAATAATAGGTATAATTTTCAACATGAATCTTCTATCTGAACACATTAAAATTTGAGATATCACTGTTCAGTAAACATGCTAATTAGATAATTATATATAAATTAGATAATTAATGAGTAGCTTAATCAGAATTTTTCACACTAAATGAGTTTAAGCACATAGTTTAAGACCTATTGTGAAAAAACTGGATTTTTAAAGTCAAAACTTTTAAAAAATGTTTTAGTATATACATATAGTACATTAAAATATCGTTTTCGTTTTCTACAATTTTATCATAAATATTATCGTTCCCATAACTCTTTCCTTACATCTATGTTATGAGTAATATTTATTGCTTTTGCGCGAGCAATTTCTCTCGTGAAGTATTTAAATATTTTTTAATTTTAACTATGATGGGGGAAGATAAAAAATTGTCTAGGTCTTCGTGAGTTCGCCTTTTGTATAGAAGAATATCAAAACTTTCAATTCGTCTAAAGGAAATTCTTGGGGTTTGTTATGTAATATTTCGTAATTATCTTTTGTAACCAGAACTATCTGTGCTGGTTTCTACAGAACACAGGATATTTGATAGACTTTTCCTGTGAAGATAAATGTGTTATCGTATTTTCTGTACGTTTCTAGAAATAACATTCATTGACTACATTTTAAGTAACATAATATCTGCCAACGAAAGCATTGAGTCTTCATCAGACTTGTATTTAATTTAAATTTGATCCCGATTAGTTTGGATGGATCTATTTATTTAATTATTTAAAATAAAACTTATTTAATTATTAAAACTATTAATTCTTGGATTCCAGGAAAAAATTATCTAAATCAAGCGATGGATTACTTAAAAAATAATTCCAAAATGAATATTACGAAACTGAAATATTTGCAAACGATCATTTTAATTTCCACTTTTGCGTGTGAAAGGTTAAAATACGCCAAATTCTTCGGAGTTTCCTTTCTTTAAATTCAAGAGAATAATTGATACAAGGTTAATTTATTCAGATTTACATATTCTTAAATAGTTCAAGATCAAATTGTTTAAATTAAAATTTGTTTTTATTCTTTAATAAATATAAATAAGCATTTATGAACATAAAGTAAATAAATAACTTTCATAATCAAGACGGGAAAAGTAAATTCTAGGTTCTCGCCAAATTCAGCAATAATTATGATAAGCTGGTGAACAAAGTGTGAAAATTTCCCGTAGATAAATGGCAATGTCAGGTTCGAGTTAAGTTTAGTATAAAGTTATCTACAATTGATGGTACCTTAGTAAAAAGTGTGAGAAAATCCTGGTAAATAACAATGTCAGGTTATAGTTGATTTTAGTGCAGTGTTATTTACAATTGATACGAAAAACATTTAAGCTCTCTTTTACCTTGTCGAAGTACTAAATATGGTCCAGATATGTTTTAGTTGAAACACAAGATTGGTATTTGCATTGGACTTTAATAAGATAATTGTTCGAAATTTCCAATGAAGTCACGACTCCTTGAGCAGATATGGGAGTACTTACCGTTTTGAGTTTAGCAGCTGAAAATGTCGGTGTGAGTATGCTTCGAACTTCCTTCCACTTTTCTCCTTTAAGATTTGTCAGTACAGTGTCCATGATATCAGAAGCGGGAATTATTGGATCTAGAAAACTATGAACTCTCATCGGAATGCTTTCCTGTATCCAGACATGGAAATGAATTTAATTAGATCAAGGTTACTGTATTATAATTAGTAAAATCTAGTATATAGTAAGCAATGTTTTTAAATGTTAATTATAAGAAAATATTATCAATTATCTAAACATTTATTACCATATTTTAAATTTCATCTTTGGGTATCTTATATTCATAACATACTATATCTTATGAAGGTCTTATAATTACTTTTACATTTGGAAACACTTTATTATTAACAATCCTAATACATACTATATAAATATACTGAAATGAAAATAATTAGATTAATTTTTAAAATCTCTGATTAAAAGCCTTGTTTTCTTGTTAAATGTGATGTCTTGTTAAATACTTCTAATGAAATGAAAACTTTTCCATATATTTTATATTTGATTTTCTTCTTTACTAAGTTGTTTCATTTAAAATTGAGTTTTGTTATTCTTAAGGGAATGGGGACTTTCGATTTGAATTTTCTTAAAACAGTAATGCAAATATTATAATTGTTTTTAAACATCCAATGTTAAGTTGCACTAGAATAAATACAAAATAAAATGTACGCATGTAAATTAATAAAAAAATATCTTAATCAATTGATTTGGTAAATATACAAATGTTATAATAGTTCAAGGGGAGCAAAAATTTTACTGTAGGAAATTCCTTATTCTGGGCAGTATACAAAATGAAGTGTTTAACAAATGCTACAAAAAGATGCAATACTTTAAAAAATTTTTACATGCGATTCTAATATTTACTTTAGCCTGTAATTTTTAAAATTTTTGTCTTGTATTTAGTATCATTACAAATCAAAATTTTTTTATAACTTTTAAGGCATACAATTTACTTTATATTTGTTTCACTAGCTTTAGTTAATATTGACTATTTAAAAAATTGTTTCATTTTTTTTCCTTCCTGAGAAAATTCGAATAAAACAAACCATCCCCTTAATATTCTAACCCTTTTATAATAAAATTTACGACATACTTTACAATATAGAATAAACTCACAGGTCTATCGGAGAACAAATTAAAATCTTTGATGAAAATCTTTTTCAAGAGATCGGGATCTGCCACCAGGAGAATAGGTTTCATACCGTGGTAATACCTGTTTAAGAAAGAGAACTCTGAAAGAAGTGTATAGTTAAAGAAATCCAAAATTAAGCTGGTATTTTAATTATTGCATTGCATTTCATTAGTATTCTTAAGATGTTATGTCATATCAGGCATTTATGATTTCTCTTTTAGATTACAAATTTCAAAATATCAGTTTTTAAAATGCGCTAATTAGCTAATAATTATAATAAAATAATTGATATGGCTCTGAATTGTTTTTAACTTATATTTTGAAATTAAATCCAAGCTAATATTTTTAAATAAAAGATTAAGTATATTAATATGTTTTCGAAGTTATATTTTCTTTACCCAACAATGCTTCCATATTTTTGCATCCATTCTTCTTGGCAGCGTATTGGACCCTGTGAATTATAGTGTAATGCAGTTAGTCAAATGTTAATTTTAACACATGCCTAGAGCATTTCAAACATTCCGTTTATTTTCTCATGATTACTTTTTGAATTCCTAATTTTTTCAATATATTCATAAATATTTTTAGTTTAAAGTAAATTAGGTAGGAATTAGCATCACACTGGAGCTACACAATTGTTTATTGGCTACGGTTCTTGATCAATCCCAAAGGGAATGATCCCAGGACATCACCTCGTCATTTTGAACCACGGTCATATGAGCTCGCACCCCACTCTTCAAACTTCCACAACACGTCAACGTGAGGACATTTGAGGCCACGAGATATTTAACGTGTACCATACCCCACGTACACGACGGTCTTTGAATGGATCAAGTTTCGAACTCGCAAGCCTCCTGTTGTTGATCCGCTACTTTTACAACCAGGCTACTTTGGACCCAGTTTATTGTAAGAGATCGATGAAATGGAAACATCAACATATGTTACATTATCGCTTAACATTGTGATTAAAATTAATATTATTTAACTCTAATTATATCAATGCAGTATAAAATATATGATGTAAATTTAATATACATATGACTTTACCATACTTAATACGAATAATGCATAAAATATAAGTACCTTTCTATTAAGCTCCAATATATTTCCAAATAAAATATTAGGCATGGGAC
This sequence comes from Meta bourneti, assembly GCA_933210815.1. Lineage (NCBI taxonomy): Eukaryota > Metazoa > Arthropoda > Arachnida > Araneae > Tetragnathidae > Meta > Meta bourneti. Next base: position 69,828,259 of record OW119929.1, on the reverse strand, counting down.
CAGGAATTCCAAGATCTTTGAAAATCTTTAATCGTTTCATTCGCCATCTGGTGCAAAATTTAAAAAGGTTTAGTCTATTTATATCATATTATCTGCACTTTTGGTTTTCATATTATTATTGTGGTTGCATGAGAATCCAATCCTATTTTTTTTTTCGTAAACTGAACATTTACATTTATTAGGGTTTTACTCATTCTCTGATGGAAAGGGTCATTACCTTTCGTGAAGTAAATATCAATACATAAGGATGAATAAACTTCAAATCCATTCGTACAAATATTGTTAAATAATTAAAAAATCATATTTCCTAAAAAATTGTCTTCTTCCAAGAGTGAGACACAATGTCAATAAACATAGTTCCTTGAAAACATAGGGACAAAATTCTAATCACTTAGCTAAAGTCATAAAGCGGTTTCTCAAGAAGAAATGACTTTCATACAAGGAAAAATGATAGTGGACTTCACTAGCCATGATTATCACATTCTGCTCTAGAAAGGTAAAAACTCAACATCTTGATAATATTGACTTAATGTGTTTCACTTGTAAGCCAACGAAATGTACTTGTTTTTTTAAATTAAATTAATTAATATATTTAGCTGGGAAATCTTTAGGATTAGGTTGTCAGTAATGATCCATATATTCCTTGTATGTATCAATAATGGTAATATCCAGTTTTATATATTTGTTAGGTCCATATTAACATATCTTGTACGTATTGTAAACAGTGATATCTTTTATTTTATTTTCACCAATTCCTAATTCCTTGTAAAATTTTGATAGAAATACCTTTGGCAGCATTTCAAATTAACTTTGTGCCGAAACTTTTAATTTCAGATTAATAAAAGAGTAATTTGATCAGAAAATTACACAACTTAATTATTCCGAAATAAAAAGTACATGCTTTTTAAGACTTTTTGATACATGTAAATTTCAAGAGAAATGTAACAGCTGGGCTGGAAATATTAACTATTAGCCACTGTACTTGTTGATTTTGCTCAATACTTTATCATATAACTGTTTTTAATTAATTTATTTATATATTAATAAAAATTTCAACTTACCGAAGCCACATGAAAATGAGGACGATCGAAATTCCATAAAATAAGATTTTAGTTGCACTGATCTCCATTTTCAAAGGTACTGTTAAAGCTGAATAAAATACTTTTATTTAACTAGATATAACTAATTCAAAAAAATCGGAGGAGGCAAATAATATAAGGTAAATATAAATCCATAATCAGACAACGAACTAAAAGGTTATCAGTATTTTACACTTTGTATTATAAGCTATATTGGGAAATTTAGAGTTAGAACTAAGAATCCGCTTAAATTGCACGTTAGGGTTAATCAGCATTATCAGAGAATAGGGGGCTTGCACCAATTTCTATTTCAGTAAAAGTAGTAAAGTTATAGGTATCTACTAAATATAGATATTAACTTTGATTTTCAAATTTCTTATAGTTAATGAAAGTGTTAAAGTTTACTTTGAAAAATTGGAAATTTAGTCAAAATTCATTCGTATCTGTTTTTGTAATTTTAAAACAGCTTTTCGAAAAGCAAAATATTCATTTGAAGACTGTTTTTCATCGGGCAAAACGTTCATCTGATTTTTAAGTAGAAAAGTGATATTTTTCATTTCCACAAATAACTCTATTGGGAAACGTATGGACCGTTTTGTTCTACTATCTGCTACCATATTTCAGGCAACTCCATAATACCTCCATCCAAAACTTTGCATCTTTCTGGGTACAGAACTGTTCCAGGTGCCTTTTGCAGTCTTCCAAGGAATTAACCCTCCATGAGTTTCGACGAGATATCTCGTCCAAGATCTGAGAAATTTTGCTACGGAAGGGAAACCGTCGGATCGGGATCGAGACAAAACTGCTCTATTACTACAAAGGGAATGATGATACAAGTAGGAAAAACAAATAGTCCTTTGCTCTGAACTGGTGATAGTTTGGAACAGGTTTTTGCACCAGAGACTGACTAAAGGTAATTTTCAACTCAAAGATAAACCTTCGGGAGGGTTAAAAGTTTTTCCCATCAAGAAAAGTTTGTAAGAACAGGAAATACATGGAAATACGGAGGTGAAATGCTTAGTGAATACGGCGGATGAGCCAAACTGTCTTAAATTACCGTGATGAAAGACTGTTAGTTTCAGTTGATCTCATTGGGCAGTACTCGTTGAAATTAATAGTTTGATTTTACCGGAAGGAGCTCATAAGTACTCCCTTCCAATCCCACAATATATCCTTTGGATAAAGCCAGAGGGGGTGGGATGATTGATGGTAGTTTATTTCTCTTGACACACGATCTCTTTCGTTCCACATTATCGTAAAGTATCCACTTTTCATCGCCCGTCACAATTTGTTTTAAAAAAGAACGTTTTTTGCGTTTAGCTAAAAGGCCGGACTCTTCAGCCATTCCAATATTTTTCCTTTTATGAAACATTATCTCAGAACTGCGTTTAGCATGCAACACACTAAAACACAATTATTATATGTTTAGGCTAAGTATCTGAAAAATTGTTTTTCGTTTGACTAATACGCATTCAACCATATTATATTAGCTAAATATCGTCGGTTTAAAGCAGAAACTAAATAACTGATATACTTTTTGGAGGTAATAAATGCTCATTTTCTTGATGATGAAAAATGCATGGTTATATGAAATATGTCTTTAGTATATATAACAAAATGCTTATAACTTTTATTTTTTTATTTAAAAATTAAGTCTTTAAATAGCTGCACAGCATAGAAATTGTCTTGTCAATTAATGAGTTTCTGCTCTAGGCCGTGACATATTTAACTCTCAATCCTTTAATTTTTCTACTAGTTCAATAAATGTCATAAATTATGCGTAGAGAACTTTTACAATATCATTTGGACAGCTTTTGGATGAACAGGACTGTTTTCACTGTTTGACTTGAAAAACATGGTATATTTAACTTGCTTTAGGTTATACCTTGACCAAGAGGATTAATAAGAATACGCAATCTCTTAAATGCATTGTGAACAGAAAGCAAGTTTTTTTAATCATTTATAACACGCATAAATAATTTTTCCACGTGTGAAGTATTAAAATGGGATTGATAAAATTAATTCTGTAGGATAAACGCTTGAACATTTTTCAATAATTTAGGGATAAAACATTTACATTTGCAACTTGTTCGATTTATAATACTTTGTAGAAACTTTCTATCCAATATGAAACGTATTTTACGAATTTATTATTCGTTAATATTCACTGCCTACAATCAAACGGCCACGAAATAGTAAGAGAAGTTTTGAACTCTAATATTTTATAAAAAAATACCTCAATAAAATGCCTGAAGGGAACATAACCTGTACAAAATAAATTCAATTCATATACCACCCTCCTAAACGATTACATTATTAAGAGGACAATAAAAGCTTATCTACTCCCTTTTTAATCTTTATCACAGTTATGATAAAGCTAAAAAAGAGCACAAGAACGTCACACACGGATAATAGAAAGAAGCTTTCGAGTAAAAAAAACGTATATTGAAAGCACTGCTAAAATGAACTGAGAAAGGGACGTGAAGCTTTACGTAATTAAGTGAAAGAAAACAAAAAACTTCCGGAAATAACAGATGATTGAAATAAGTTGTCTACTTTTACCGTAAACTTTTTCCCAAGGGTTAAGGTACTACTAAACCGACGTATTCTTTACTTGAATATCTATTATATCTTAACTTGAATAAATAGAAAGATGATTCAGGTTGGCATACTATTTCGTTGAATATTCATATCCGAAAAGTAATGCGACTAAACTAAATGTTTTCAAAGCGTGTCCCGAGGAGCAGCAGATGCTTGAGCTATAATCTGTGCTCCACAAGATATGTGAAATGTTTATAAAATCAAGAAAAATAAATACTTTGATATTGTGAATCTTTTATGATATACACCACATTTGGTTATGAAACTACTGTCGTTTCTTGAGATCCTATTTATATTATCCATGACTAGTTGCTGCCTGAGGCTCCAACCTTGAAAAACTGAAGACGACTGTAGGTTGCTTAGTTTAGTCTAGCAGGATGCTTAGTTCGGTCTTTGGCACTACATGAGTCGAACTGACTGCCATTTGTGAAGGAACACCAAGTGGGTAAACTGTCGTTTCTCCAAGTAGAAGCAATCACCAACACTGGGTGTCAAACAAACCATAGAGGAAATATAAAAGTAGAGCGAGGAATGGTAGCCTTTCTATGAGTACAAGATCATGGAACCAAAACTATTAGTAGCGTGACCCTTAGAATACTCTCGTCTGGAGGGAGAAAATGAACATTCATCATCTGATTGTTTCACGAGATGAGAAGAGAACGTGACCATCCATTGAATCTTCATCTGTTTGCCCCGCGGGACATTATAGTAAACTCTGTCAATTTCATCATTTTGGCGACACTATAGAAATGCGCATTCAGTCTATCCTATCAAAAGATGTTATATCAGTAAATGAGGCGATAAATGCCACATCGGTCAACAAGTTAATGTTTCACAGAACAGTCACGTGACTAATAGTCGACATGTTGGTCGCACTTTTTGAAGCTACTCTCAAGAGTAATGATCAGTCTATTTATCCTTCACGTCTATGAGACAAATGCTACGAACACGACACCAGTTAGTCGGCGAAGTACAGAAAATAAAAAACATCATTTCGGGACAGAAAAGAACTCTCGCCTTTTTTCGGTTTTCGTACTTCATGTGATTTCATGGACACCTTAGAGCTTTAAAGTCATTTATACGCTTCCGAAGAAAACAAATATTGTGGTTTAAACAATGTTTCATTTTGCATTAACAATCATAATTGAGCTAATTTTGCATTAGTTTTCCATTAAAATCCTGAATAAGGGCCATGCCCTTTCAGCAGGATCATTAACTGCTACAATAGCCTGGATTTAATTTTCAATACTTCACGGTATAATCTTCCAGGCCATTGCACAGTTTTGTGTGAATATTTAGACCATTTGGGAACCTCAGTTTTTCAAATAAATGTTGCAGATTTCTTTTTAAAATTGCTCTAATGTTGTATTCATAAAAGTATTAAGATCAACACCAAAGTACACTTTGAAGAGTCGTTGCATATTTTCCTACAAGCTTTGAAATATAAACATACATCAGATATTTGTATGCTCCAGAATCCATTTGTAGTTAGTGATATTATACTTTTTGTGTAAGATTTTGTTGTTAAAACCGAAGTTAATAATTTGTAATTAAATAAAGTGGAAGTAATTTTGATATTTAATTAGTTGAAATGCAATTTAAGCAAATGCAATCTTTCATACAAAGGGGAACGTCTAAGAATTAAGGTAAAGGAAGCCATGTGTGTGGACAAAGAATTGAAAATAGCTAGACTGCGCTGATGTTTCCCAAAATACACACAAAAGTAAATTTGCCGCAAATCCTTTTGCTTGGATTGGATGCATTCTGATGGTCCCTGAAGTACAGATGCAATTCTTTGAAAGAGGGAAATGTGGCTTTAATTAAAGATCGGATATCTGTAGGTAGATGGGAGTTGCAAGACATTAGAATCAATCTAAAGTTGATTGAGCAAACGGGAAACTGCAATCCACCGAAAAAACTTTTCGATGCCATTGCTAGTTGGAGAAAATTAGTCTTCTGAGGCTCGCAAATGGTGAGTTGAAGATCCTTTAGTTATTGCACGAGAAAAAACATGAAAGCTCATTTTTATGTGTTAGGGTAAAGATGTGACTCCTAAATGAACAACAAAACAAACAATTTTGCAATAGATCAGAGTGATTAAATGAAATGAATTATGCTTTAATGTAAAAAAGATTTAATACATTGCGAGGATGATATACAATGCATCTATTGGAATGGCTTAAATCAATTGAGTACATATAGTTGTGTGTTGGTATTGTTGCCATGCCCTGAACTGTGTTGATGATAAATAACTGCTAAGAACAGAAAGAGTTACAGATTCAAAAATACCATTAGTCTTTGATGGCAGACGATATTTTCCCCTAACTATCTTTTCACTTATACTTAAACATTTAATTTGTATTCTTGGTAATGGCACCATAGAACTTTCTAGAAACTTCTTGTAATAAATCCTGAAACATTAAAGGATGTTTATTATTTTACATAACGCTGATTATTATTTATTTTTCTTTCTTCCCCACTTCTATTATACTGTATTATTACTTTTGCCGAAATTAATCTTTCAATTTCCTCTCGAATTTTTAATTATTTCTACGCGACAATATCGATAATATTCAAAGTTGAATATTTAACGTGCATATTAGAGACAAAAATGTAGACACATGAACCGCATTAACTTTATTGAAAGCATTCAGTGAATAACGTAATTGTAGAGAAGGGTAGATCTACCAAGTGGTTTCCAGAACACAAACATTTCGATACAAACTAAATCTGCTCACAGAAAACATTGCTTAGTAGCATACGGTTGTGTAAAATAAATAAAAAATAGCATTTGGCAAAACAAGAGCTTATGTAAATAATGGCTGTCTACAATTTTGTAAATTGGGAGAGGTAAGATCACTCTGAAGTATAAAACTAGCGAAACGTTTCTGTTATATTCCCCCTTATTACAAATGTTATTATTAATAAGGATAATTTTGAATCACAGTCGGTACAGTGGGTATTATATGAATTCCAGTCCTGTACAAATCTACTACTCAAAACATCTAGGAACAGGTCAACAATCGGACTTGCACACTAAATTTCGCTTCCACAATAGTTCTTTACCTTTTTTCGTTCCCTCTCATAAATCTCTAAAGAAAGAAAAAAAATATATATAATTATTTATATTATTATTATTCGTTACGTAAAGAGTGCTTACATTTTATATACATCACAGCATAAATCACTATTATTTCATTTCCTTCAGGTTTTTTTTAAGTTGCCCAAAACGCGCTTATGTTATTCAATACTTATATATGTGTGATGCTCATATGATACAATAATTACTCATAAACAAATATAATAATAAATCGATTCTCAAATGTTTTAATGTGAGTACAAAGCGTTGCATTACCCAAACTATTTGTTTTCTTTTGACATTTAAAGAATTACTGAAAGCAAATAGCAATTCAGCCAATAGGTTCAAAAATGTATAAGACTTTGATGTTAGACGATATATTTTCTAAATAATTTTTGTTTAAATTTAATCACTTTTTTTGTGTTTCGATAATGACATCATAGAACTTTCTAGAAGATTCTTGTAACCAATCCAAAAACCCAATTATATTTATGATTTTATGTAACGTTAATACTTATTTATCATTCTTTTTCCACTTTTCTGTTGTGCTTTGCTATGCTTCTTTTTTCTACAAATAACCCTTTAAATTTTCTTCTTTCGAATCATTCATTTTTCTACGTGATAATGTTTTTCTGGGATGAAATAAATAACTTAAAAATATGTTTGAAAATGTGACGTATTTCTGAACAGTGGTGAGCAGATCATAGAATCATTCTTTGACGAAAGCAAGAAGCAGCAAAGAATTGTTGATCTAAAAGATTATTTATTGTTAAGGTTTGCTTTTGTACAGTAACTTTCTTTTTACTTATATTCTGAAAGAACAGATGTTCTGTCAGTATTTACCGAAAAATAGGAATGTTTCGCTATTTTACATCACTAAATGAATGGGCTATACTATTGTTCTCAAACAAATTTCTTCTTAACCCTCCAATTGGTTTTGACGAGATATCTCGTCCATCAAGAAATTGCTGATTTTTTTATGATGACAAGATCCAGATCTGGTTGGTTTTCTTCTAATAACGAGATAACTCGGCCATCAAGATCTGGTCAGTTTTCTTCTGATGAAGAGATATCTCGACTCTTTAAATTTGAAGAAAATAAAATTACGAATTTAAAATATAAATATTCAAAGTTAGAAATCAGCGCTATACACTCGAATGGTTCTATAAGAAATAATTATAATTTATAATATTTGATAATTTGGTTTTGTATTAATGTTATAGACTTCTATCAAGGTTTCCATTGATTTAAGATATGAGCCTTCATTTATTATAAGATAGTAGCCACTTGAACATGTAATTTATTATATTAAAATTTATTCAACGATAAATGGTTTTGCATATATAAGCAACTTTAGAAAATCTCGGAAATTAAAAGATACTATGTTAGCATCCATTGTATTGTAATCGGAAGTTAAAATTTAAAAAAAATGCTTACGGAATTTGTTGCTCATAACTAATAAATAACAATAATAAAAATTTCAATCTTATCTTCTTCCCATATCATTCAATTATCCGTAAGTTATCAGGGAATAAATTCATATGTATAATAAAAGAAGGTAAAAGTTTGAAAATAAACCCACAACTTTTAATTGGGGATTTTATCATGACAAAATCACTCCATCGGGAGATTATGTGTTACTTAGCTGACAACTTTTTTATACTCGTCGAGATAGAATACAGAAAGATGCTTTGTTTTAGGGCTTATAAGGTGACATGCTAAATCTATTAAAGTTCCACTACCTACCGTCTCATTGACAAATAGCGTTAAATCTCCGCAGGATTAACTGCTGATTTCACAAAAACTCCACCTCTTTTTTTAGGGACTTTCCGAATAATGTTATTAAGGGGCTAGTTACAGAGAATGGAATATTAGAAATAGCCCTTCGTAGTTTTATTATTCTAAACACAGTTTTTCAACTGTAAATTAATTTGCTTTCCGATTATTATGGGTAAAACATAGTATCTTTAAGAATTGTATAAAGTAGCTTTGCTCTTATGTACCTTTCATAGAGAAATGAATTTGAAAATTTTGCTATATATATGAAATTTTAGTACTTGTAATTGGAAACTGGGAGAGGGAATTTCTATAAATCATGCATTTAACCTAATATTCTTATCTAATATGTCCCAATATATGCTGTGATCACTAAGTGGACATTAGATTTCATTGGGTATAAACAAACGCTATAAGAGATTAAGTTTAAAGAATCTGGTGAAGATTTTCAAAAATGAAAATTGTGCAACATAAACATGGTTGAATAGTATGCTAAAATATGTATAGTGTTCATGCAGTAGAATATAGCTGAAATTCTATTCATATTAGTAATTAATAATATACAAAATTCAAAAAACGTTTTATAGAGATTTGTCCGTTTATTTAACGGTAAAAACATTGGAGCAGCTTAACCAGATCAGACCCTTGCTCCATAAGAAACCAATCAATGAAATGTAATAATAGAAACTATTTCTTTGGTACCGCTGTACTGCCTGGTTTTTATTCAAGTACTATGAATTAAAGGGTAAAAAGAGCTTAATTCGTAACAAAATATGTTTAGAAAGCATTGAAAAGAATGATATTTATATATTTTTTACCTTATTCTAATATGCCAATGCTTGACTTTTACACGTTGTCTCGAACGGCTCAATTTGTAAAACAATTGGTGGCAACACCGAATTAAGTTTATTTGAATGGGAGACAGTACTTGTAAAAAATTATAATTTCAGGAAAAGGCGGTTTAAGTTTCCATGTATTGTAAAAATAAAATTCAGTGAAACCTTTTCAAATTTAGGTCCTGGTAATTTGGATACACATTTATTTAATAATAAAATTACTTTAATGGTACCAACGCTTAATTTTTTATTCTTATGAAAACATATTGAAGAAAATTAACCAAAATGCTAGATTTAAAGTTTTACGGTTCGAAAGATAATTAAAGTTGCAATGCATTTATTAGATTACTTTTAAATTTGAATTGAAGAATATATTTTATTCTATATAAAATAAGATATTTTGCAAAATCTTAACTTAAAATTATATTTATGGCAATTATATTCTGATTCATATAACAATGAAGAGAGAAGTTATTGAAAATTCATATCTGAAATAATAGTGAACAGATCATTACAATCATTGTTCACTTTATAAGATCCTAATGGATCCTATAAGAAGTGTGGATTAATGGATTCTATAAGAAGTGTGCAAAGTTTCCTTATAGAGTAAATAGTTTTCAGTATTTTGCGGAACGCAAGCTTTGAAACAAGTATTTTGGTAATTTTAATTAAAGGTAATTTTAGCTTTAAATATAACATCCAAACACCTATAAGAGTTTTGATATGGAAAAGATTTAACAAAAAAATTTTACAGAACTTTAGAACTTTTAATTGAAAATATAACATTTTAAAGCCCTGTCAACACTTAAATTTGTGTTTCTATTTCATGTCTATTTTAATATTGAACAATGGTTGGTCGTGTAGACCCACCAAAATGGCCGCAGATCTCTTTTGAGACTCCTAGTACATTTTATTAGTTTTATTATGATATAAAAATTTTTACTCTTTATCCTATACTTATATCTTGATGATTCAATTATTTAATATGTCTTTAAGTAACAATGGTCACCGTGAAACAATGGGTTTTCCCACTGCTGCGAGTTCTGGACGGCGCTTGTTCGATTCCTGTCAGGTTCGATTATTCCCTGGGTGTATTTCTCTTCTGTATCAGAAAAAAATTTCCTTATGTGTGTATGTTCATTTATTTGATGTTGTATGACGCAGCTTAGCTTAATATGGCCTTTACACCATAAACCCAACCCAACCAACTAACATATTTTTACAACGCTCATAACTCAGTTTTCCAGCCTTTAGTCCAAATAATCTGGATGATTATAATCTCAGTACACCATCAATTCTACAGGGTGAAAAAAGAATAACTAGTATTTTGAAGCCCTAAACACAGAAAATATTACGCTTTTAGGAAAACAGAATATACCTTTTGAAAAGTCACTAACATTTTACGCTAAGCTTAAACTTCGAATAATGAATCGTAACTGCACATCTCTAAGCAATTTAATTCTGTTGCTATCAATTAATTTAAAGTGTTTCCCTTTTATAGCATTTAAATTCAACTGTAGTCTCGAAACAAGGGAATTTATACCTCTTATTTAATTAAGTTCTCGTCATTACAGTGGTTTCTATTTGCTTAAAAGATTTCATAACTGTTTGTTAGGAAAAGTGCGTCCGTATGAATGAGAGAGCTTCTTTATTCTCCTGATATTGGAGCTCCGAGAAAGTAGGCGGTGTAAATTGCGCTTTCAGTTCAAATTACTGTGTACTTTGGAAGGTCTGTTTCCCTTAATTTCATTCTAGCGTTAAGAAATCGTGAATGTTTCGAATGATAAGGACGGAGAGCTTAATTTCCCATGGTTTTAAGTTTAAATTAAACATTTTATTTTATCTGGATAAGATAAGTGGCTCTTTTAGAACTCATTTGTTTCTAAATACGAGAAAGAAATCGTGAATTTGAATTCTAAATCACTATTAAAGTGACCTCTAAGTACAACTAATCCTCCAAGTGGTTCCTACGAGATATCTGGTCAATTTTGCTAATGACGAGATATCTCATCCGTCAAAATCTGACCAATTTTGCTAATGACGAGTTACCTCGTCGTAAAGATACTACCGATTGTTTGAAGATGACGAGATCAATATCTAGTTAGTTTCCTTCTAATGACCAGATATCTCGTCAATTAAAATCTGGACAGTTTTGCTAATGACCAGATACCTCGTCGAGACAATTACCAGAAGGATTAAATCCTTTTCGAAATTAATGTAATCTTTCCAAATATTTCCATGGAAAATATTAGTTCATTATTGATTGTGCTTTTATAAACAATTGAAAGTACTGAAGTATAGTTTGATTTTGACGAGTTGGCATTTGTGTCACGTGGTTTTGAACTATTCTATTCATTGCATTAGGAGACAGGTAAACGTAAACAATGTGTTCTCACAGTTGGAGTTGTTAGCACAGATTCCAGTTCCGAGTTCATCGTTCAATGCCATAAACCATAGCAGTGATTACGATTTGGAAAAACAAATTATCCCCTATGGCAATAACCATACAAGATTTTTCACAGCAGCCCTTTCCCCATAAGAGTTTGCCACCTTTCTACAAATGGAATTCACCAGTACCATATGTCTTCTCACCGGAGCAGCACTATACATTGAGTTTCGTTTGTGTGTTGTTGCTACGGCAAATGCATACATTTTCAGTTCATAATTTTGTCTCTAGCATTCCAATAGAGCTTAAGGAGGGATGATCGCTATGGCACTTGCCTACCGCGCAAGCAACCTGCGAAACGTAGGAGGTGCAGGTTCAAATTCTCTCTGAATGTATGTCTATTTTCTGTGTCAGTAAAGCATTTATAGTGTGTGTATGTTCACTTGACGTTGTTTGGTGCAACTTGGCTAAATATGGCCCTTGTGCCATAAACTCAACCCAACCAACACAATAAAGTTTATAGAGAAACTGGGTCTATTGTTGAGAGTAGGTCAGGCTTAGATTTACAACCTCATTTATGCTGAAATTGGAAGTTCTGCAAATTGTGCATGCCCTGGAGGAATGTATTCCAATTCTATCCTGTTGTGCCTGCCAAGGCAATCATGGCAGTTCTAGTCTGAAAAGTGTCATTGCTTCTTTTCTTGGTTTGTTTTTGTTGTCCTGTGATATCTTTTGTATGTTTCTATTCCTTATTTTTAAATTTTTGAGTGGCTTCTTTTTTATTATCACAGATAGTTATGAATATTTTGTATGTAGAATATCAAATTATTTTGAATAGACATTATACAATCCTTCCGTTTATTAAAGTACCCTTAGTATATTCAAATCCAATTCCTTCAGAGATTTTGTCCGTTTAAATTTATTTTGGTTTCAACGTTTAACCCTCTGAGGAGTTTTCATACACATTTATCCATTCTGCAACCTGTAGTCTTCCTTGCATGACTTCCAAGTAATTTTGATCTTCTTGACCAATGAAATATTTTCTAGCATTCTTTCCACGAATAGAAGTGGTTATTTAGTCATATAATATGTTTCGAGGTAAAAGCAACACTACATGGGATATCTCGGCTCAGAGGATAAAAGGTAACCATACCCTTAAAACTGATGCTTAAGTATTATGGACTCTAATAAAAATCTGAGACTGATATATTTGACTTGGCCTCATAGGTCGATCATCTTATGCAATACCAACAGTCTTCTGATAGTCACGAGACTTCAGAGTTGTTCGCTATCGCCCTTACCCTACAATACACATAATAACAGAAAGCCACATTTATTGCAAAAGCAATCATATTATTTCAAATTCCACTGGCCTCTTCAGCACTACAAGAGACTAACTGAAGACTATTTGTGGAGGAGCTCCCAGTGAGTAAGCGACTGTTACTCCTAAAAGGACAATCACCAATATCCATAAGATTACAAACCGGGGCTCGAACCCGGGAAGTATGGCAGACAAAGGCTATGACAACCATACCAGTTAGGGGGTTCAAATAATCTTAGAAAAGATTTTATCGGTCAAAAAGTAGTTAGAAGTCATGCAAGGAAAACAGGTTGGTTTGGTTTTGGGTTTCATGGCTCAAGTGCAATATTTGGCCAAATTAAACCAAACACAAGGAAGGCAGCATCAAATAAATGGTCATACACATATACAAGGTAAGTTCTACTGACACAGAAGACAGAAATACACACAGGGAAGAATCGAATCTGTTCCGCTTACAAATCGCAGGTTGGAAGTACAATGGACAACCCACCAAGCCACGCAACCCCTATATTGCATGGTAGAATATTAACTGTATGACACTCAAAGGAATAGAAAAGTAGCAGAACTCTGATTTTTTTATACATTTCGTACATTATTCAAAGAATTGTATCTAAAAAATTGAGTACTGAATTAATTCAAAAGATCTTATCAAAGAAAACTGGTTTCTAGAATTAAAAGAAAACGTAGCTTAATGTTGAAATGAAAAGGAGAAGCATTTAAAAGGAATTTTAGATTTAATGCTTCACCAAACTTCTTTTATATCAATCTGTTTTGAAATACCTTATTTTTAGTAATCTGTTCTTTAATATCATATAGGTTTTTACAAAAAAAAATCAGACTTACGAAGTCTGTCCTCAGTGTATTAATTAGTCAAAGTGTAATAAATGCTAGCCCTGAAAAAGTCTTGTCACAAACAGAAATGTAACAGAAAGTTTGTCACATTTCTGAATAAAACCACCTTTAATTAGAGTTTAATTATTGCATATAAGCGGTTCATTTTGTTTTTCAGAGCATTGGGGATTTTCATTCGATTTTGGTTCTTTTCATACACGTTTATCACTGCCAGATGGCAAAAACTAATTTTGGGGTTCGTTTTTAAATGAATTTCGAAAAAGAAATGAATAGGAAATTAGTTTCCTTCGGGATTGAGAGATTCGGGACTGAAGAAAGAAAACCGGGTTTATTTATGCTGTTTTTCCATCTTTTAATTTCCTTTGAAATTAATTCTTGCATGAGCTATTTTCATAGAAGGATACAAAGTTGGAAAACACGGTCTACAGAGTTTCAAATTATGCTAAAAATAATTTGATTGAAATTTTGCTACCATGATTTAAAACAAAAAATGAACCAGACTTTTATAACGTTTTATTTACAATTTCATCTATAGAAATCAAAGTGAAAGCAATGAATATATGAATTTCTAAGGAATTATACATAAAATAACTTCATTTAGGTGTCACAATTTTCCGCTAATTTAGGAAACTTTTTACATTCACGATGTATATTATACTTTTAAGGTAGGTAGTTATATTTACATCGCATTGAAGTAACACACAATGAGCAATTGGTGTCGGTCTGGGATGAATCCCGAAGGGAAAGATCCGAGGACAACACTTCGAAATTTTGAACCACAGTCTGATGAGGAGGTACCCCAGTGTCCAAGCTTCTACACCACGCCAACGTGAGGATATTTGAAGCTACGTCAAATTTAACGTGCACCAGCCCCCCCCCCATGTACTAGATGGTCTCTGATTGATTGTCACGAATTCGCAACGATCCTATTGCTAATCTGCGACTCTATTAATAGGGTTACAGTGGACCTATTATACTTTCAATTTTTACTAAATGACTTTTTTACTGCCAATGATTTATTTTGTGTTGGGGTCAGTTTTCCATAAGGTATACACCTGAATATTTTAAAGCATACAAAATAAAATATTTCTATCAGAGGTGATTTAAGAGAAACCAAACGCATCAAAAATTTGACGTTAATTTCTATTAACGAAATTTCTTAACATCAATTTCAGGTATTATATAATTAGTACTAACTATCCTAAAATAGGGTCAGCTTTGCACATATTTGTTTCGAATATTAATAGTTTTTCTCCAATCTTAAAGAGAACGAGAGAACCTACGAGAACATCATGTGCTAATGGTCTTAGGCATCCTAAGAGCATCACTCGATTGTCTTTTTAATTGTAAACAAAGGCTGGTAAAAAATATAAAATAGAACATTTTTCCATATTTGATAAAAGAAAATTTAGAAAACACTTTTTTACATTTCAAACACGCATGGAAAGTGTGATTGGGCCATCTGGAAGTAATTCCTACAAAATTTTGTATGCTAAGAAAGTAAAACTGAGACATGAAAAACGAATTCCATTTGGATATTAATCATAATGCTGAAATTATATTAAAAACCCCAGTCTTAATATGTAATATTAAGCCACGTTAGAAAAGTAAATCTTATAATAATTTACGATTAAATGTTTCTTTTTCGTCTTTTTACAAATGTGACGGAACGAAATTCAAGTGTTAAATGCAACATTTATTTTGGTCCGAAGTGAGTAAAACTTATTTAGACAAGGTGAGGGAACGAGTTTACCCTCCTGGTAGTTGTCTCTGCGTGGTATCTCGCCATTAGCAAAACTGATCAGATCTTGATGGACGAGATATCTCGTAATCGGAAAGAACTGACCAAATCTTGATCTCGTTATAAGAAAAGTCGATAATATCATGATGACGAGATATATCATCATTAGCAAAATTAGTAAGATATTGATGGACGAGATACTTCATTGAAACCACTTCGTAGGTAGGCAGGTAGTTTAATTAACGTCGCACTGGAGCAATACAATGGGCTATTGGCGACGGTCCGGGATCAAACCGAAGGGAAAGATCCAAGGATAACACCACGTAATTTTGAACCACGGTCAGGTGACGAGGTCACACCTGAGCTGGAACCCCGCTCTCCAAATTTCCACACCACGCTAACGACAGATTTAACCTGCCACAGCCCCTTTTGTACACGACAGTCTGGTTGGATTCGAACTCGCAACCCTCCAGTCCTGCTAATTCGTTATTCTTCCAACCGGACTACCGCTGCCCTTCGAAACCACTTGGAGGGTTAAATTTCTTTAAATCACTCAATTTATCTCTTGTATACAAGTTTGTTAAGAAACAAAAGTTATTCGTGCGGCAAGATCAGACATTTCATGAAAGCCCGCTATCGTGCATCATAAGAGCACGCATTCACTATTAAAAAAATACCGCTTTTATTTAAGCAGATCTCTGATCTAATCAATCCAATTTTAGAAGTCAACGTTAAATATACTATGCGCTCATTTTCCTCACTGCTGTAATGCTACAGGGATCACTATGGTTCTAAACCATCATGTAGCAATGGAAACACATCTGTTAAAATTTGTTGGGCTAACTTATTTCATACCAGAAGTGACATGAATTTCTTTCGCTTCATAATATTTTCCAACACAGATGTGAACAGCTAAAAAATTCTTTCTTAATTGGAGCATTTGGGAAATTTCGAGTCCAATAAAAGATTCCTCTCCAACAAAATGTCTCTCAGACTTCTTTACATTCTACTAAGAATAACATTTACATTAGCATTTAGGATTGAAGTTATTTTTACATTTCCGATAGAAATGGGCTCCAATCGATCGACTTCTATTTTCGATGGCTTAACCTTAATCGATATTTATAACAGACAAAGAACCTAGTTCGGAAATTTCGTAACTTCATGCAAACATCTCGTCTTGTTAACTCTGGCCATTCCTCATGTCATGTGGAAAAGAAATCGTTACTGTGTCAGATCAGAGCAATGAGTTGGCTTACAGGTGCTGGGTTTCCGATGCGATCTTCCCTTCATTATTTAGTGGGGATGAACTTCCTCTAACTTTCAAAATTCTTAGGAAAGTGTTTTGTTATGCAGAGCTTGGATATAAATATTTTACAGAAGCTCTGGACTGGCGTGTCTTCGGTAACTTCGGGTAAACTTTGTGGAAGACTTCTTCTGTATCCAAATAGTTATGTATTAAATATGAAAACTTTGCATTAATTGTTTATTAAGCTCAAATTATTAAGTCTAAAACATGCAGAAAAATTATTTGTTGCAGTTTTGATTTTTTGTTAGGCAGACCACAGGAAATATGAGAAAAAATAGCAAAACCCTCTATTCTTATTCCACTTTATATTTTATTTACATCTTTTGTGCAAAAATGCATGACATACACTCGTATTTTAATTTAAAATAAAATTTATCATTTGATTATATTTGACACTTTTTAGTATTTGATGTCACAAAAATTACTGTAACATTTAATAGAAAGAGCTATCATTACGGTACCTATCACCAATTAATTACCAATTGTTAATAACCAAATTAAGCATACATCTAGCATTTTATGTAAGAGGAAAACTATTTATCGTCCGTCTTAATGTGTATAATTTTTAAAAGTAGGTCACGCATAGTGACCTGCATTTAAAAATTCTACATATTTTTTTTCTATAACGTTTCTCTTGCACATTTTATTTTCTACTAAGTTCCCCAAATCTACACTCTATTCTTCCTCTTGGACTTTAAGGTTTTTCCATTAAAACAAAAGCCTATTTCAATGAAACGTAAAAAATTATTGTTTTAAATGTTTGGATTGAAATAATTTAAAATTATTAAATTGTATAATACATAATGACCGAGTAACGAAAAGCTAAATATACTTTATTTCAGTTACGCATATGACGTAGAAGTGGGCGATTTCATTCGTAGCAAATTAGAACATCGCATTTATGCTCATAAAACATTTTCCGATCTATAGCGCGTGTACAAGTTCGTTATTAACCTCAAATGTAGAGATAAAATGATCTCCGAATAAATTCAAAATCCCTTTTCGGACGACCGGTAGTTTTTGAGATACAGTACCTTATTCAAACTGCATCATTTTAACTTGTTTTAGACAAGTTCAAATGATGCAGGTTGAATAAGGTACTGTATCTCAAAAACTTACGAATGGAATTATCTAAATTTTGCACATCTAGGTTCTGAGTCGATTGCACTCAAAATCTACTCACATTTACTGCAATTATTTTTTCAATTATGAATTAATTTATAATAATCAGAGAATATTACTTTGATTCTAAAATAAGGCATATACTTTGTTTGGGTTATTCAACAATATAATATAACATAAAAATTACATTGAATAGCTTATTTTTAAAAGCAAAAAATAAGACTGAACCACTCATTTAAATAGCTCTGCATTTTAACCACATATAACTCATCACCGATTTGATCAAAATTAATGTATTGATATGAATACTGGCAATTTTGAACCAGAAAATCAGAATCTGCTATCAAAATAGGGGAACCCCTTAAAATAATTGAGTTGACACAAAATTTGATATGTAGACAGACCCTTATGAAATAAGTTTCACATTTATTTATGGCAGACATTATTCCAAGTCAAATAATATTTTTGGTTTGATTTACGGACACCATGGACTCAAATAGCCAGAGGTTTTTGAGATACTTTTTTTTTCACCCGCTGTACCAGTTTTAATTGCTATCTCTTATTACGTCGTTTATTTTACTTGTTAATCCTTTAAAATTTAGGGATTTCTTATCCCAAATACATAAGGCTTTTTTACAAGATTTATCACGAATTCAAGAGAGAATTCATCTTAAGAATCCTTGCATGTGAGAAAAACGGGATAATACTAGTTAAAAATAACCATAAGATAAACATTTTAAAATAAAAACAACCATAAAACCATAAGATAAAAATTTGCATTTGACAATCTTAGGTTATATTAATTTTTATAGTGAAAATGCACACAAGCGAGACATTAGTTAAATCATCAGTTACTCATGAGTACAATGTTTTAATACGGTTGATTGACTTAAGGTATGGAGCTGCCATAAAATATAATTATTTTATAAATATTAGGTATTGGTAGATAGGAGGTTAATTAACGTCCACTGGAGCAACACAACGGACTATTACACATATTTGAAAAGACCTATAAAGTTGCCACTGGAAAAAATAATGATAAATATAAAAGAAAGTTTAGAAACAACATTTTTGAAGAGTTTGGAACTCGTAATATCAACTCCGAAACGAAAAATATGAAATCTTTCAACACTTGGCTAGTTATGGATTAAATTTCTACAAAAGGAAAAGACTCGGGAAAGCAGGTAGTTGAATTAACTTTGCACTGGAGCAACACAATGGAGACAATATTCCGGGATCTATCCCGAAGGGAAAGCTCCGTGGACAGCAACTATCGGGACAAAAACATTCAGTTCAGCTAATATTTTTGTTTTTTGTTCCGTCGAATTTCTACGAATTGGAAGTGCTGCAGGTTCGTTTCGTGAAACTTAACCTGGGTGTATGAATCTCTTCTTGAGTCAGTAAATCTTTTCTTGTGTATATGCATTTACTTGACGTTATTTGGCGTAGTTTTGTCAAATGTGGCCCTTTAGCCTTAAAACCCAACCGTTCATTTTACTTTTTTCCCTTTAGGATACCTAAATTGTGTTAATTTGATCAATACAATTTCCATTATTTCTTCAGATATTTTGGTTTCAGTATGAACAAGTACTGTTGAAATGTAAGATGTTTGTTCAAGTGAAACCATTTCAATTATATCACTAACACCCCCAAAATGACTAGGCTATTTGAAATAACAATAGAGAAAAAGTGACTCTTATATTGAGCTTTAGCATACATACGAAACAACTATATTTACTGTAATAGATATTGTGAGTTAATGAGGTATTTCATATCATTTATACATATTTTGTTATTAAAAAATTAAGAAATAATTAATACACGAACTAACACTACAGATCCATTGTACGCTATTTGAAATAACGACAGAGGTAAAGTGAAACTGTTATATTGAGGTTTAGCATAAATAATACACGACTGTATTTACTGTAATCGATATTGTGAGTTAATGGAGTATTTCATAATATCATTTATAAACATGCTATTTTCGAAAAAATAGAGAAATATGTAAATTCAAAAATATGTAATTTTTTTTGAACCACTACACAACTGTCTTAATATGGCATACTCTTTAATCCGTTTAATCTGTACATATATTTTTAAGATTTTGTTCTTACACTATATTGTCGATCTATGTTGAACTCTAGAATGTCAAACTAACAACAATTCAGAAGGGCAAACGTTAATTAGAAATTGAAAAGTCTGCATGTTCGATACTTTGCCACAACCATTTTCGGAATTCTGAGTGCTACAAATTCGATAATTTTCAACTCGACGTATCTTGTCCAATGCAACAGTAAGGTAGCGAATGTGAAAAAAATATATTTTTTCTCATTAGATAGTTTAACATGGTATAATATGTATATTTATATCTATATCATAGTTTTATTAGCGAAATGAACAACCTTTCTGGTGGTTGTCTCAGAGGAATCTCTTCATGAGCAAAACTGACCAAATCTTGATGGTCGAGATATCTCTTCCTTAGAAGAAAACTGATCAGATTTTGATGGACGAGATATCTCGTCACTAGAAGAAAAATGACCAGATCTTGATCTCTACATTATCAAAAAATCGGCAATATGTCTATGTCATGATTAGCAAAATTGGACACATCTTGATGGACGAGATATCTCGTTTAGACCACGTGGGCAGTTAAAGGTTCTGGTTCATTTAGCAAAGTATGAATATGAATGTATAATATGAATGTATAATATGAAACACGCATATCTACTACGTAAACAAAAATAAAGGATAAAAACATTCGAGAACTAATGCTAGGAATCAAATACCATATTAAGCTAAGGGAGTAATAGTTCTTTGAATTGCATATTATTGGGTTTACCTAGTACAGTAAAAAATTGCTTTATTTGTACTATTAGGGTAAATGTATTAAATGTTTATAATTTAAATTTTGTGACTGCTAAATGTTGAGATTAATTTTCTGTAAATTAATACATGCATGATCTTTCTTACAATATGAACAGGAAATTGAGAATGATGAATACGAGAAAAACAAGACTAATCTAAAAGCTTTTGTCATCGTATCCAAAGATTTTGGCCCCAATAAGGAAAACTCAAATAGACTGACATTTTATCAGTTTTGACGAGGCAGAGGGAGAATCAAGCTTTCTATAAAACAAATAACAGTTCCAATTAGTGTTTACAAAAGTATTAGGTTCGCTTAAGAGACATTTTCTGTGATTAAGCTTGATAGAATTTGGGATAAAATAAAAAGATCACGCATTACTCTTCAGATTACGTAGTTTGATAGTTTTTATCGATGTACGAATTATGATCATGTAATTGTTAACTGATGTTGTCAAACATATGTTACATATGAATGCAACGAATATTTCTTTTACGGTTAATCCAGTAAATGTGTGAGATAACCTGCATTTGCACCTACTAGTCGCTGATGCTTTTCTTAAATCTATATAAATAAAATGGAGTACTTATTTGTACATTGAATATTTTTGCCCCATTTCATGTCATTTCGGGTCATTCTAATTGAAAATCTGTGATTTCCGCGTTTAGTGTCTGTATGTGTGATCCAACACTACGTCCAAAAAGTTGAGTAAATGTTCATGGAACTTTGCATACTGTGAATACTCGCACTCATTTAGTGATTGAATTTTATTGTTTCTGCTGTCTGTCTTCCCGTTTTATAACTGTTTTTGTATCTGACAGTTTGTGCAATGATCGCATAAAAATTTTAAAGATTAATTTCATAAAGTGTTTAATATTTAAAAACATATATTAATTTAGAGAATGCATTATCTAAATTTCTTTTTCTTACAATTTTAGATCATTTTCACGCTAAAACAACTGAATACCATTCTTAAATCAACCTTTGTATACCAGTTTTAGAGGTGGAATATAAATTGAGCATTTCGATTACTCTGATTGGTTTACCAGTACCAGTACAGTTATTTTATAAAAACTATTTTAAAATTTAAAAAACTATTTAACTAGACTATTTTTATTGTTATTAAACCAAATATTTCGAACAGATGATATAAAGAGAATAAAAATTCAATTTTACCCTAGATCATGGTAGAAAATATTTATTTTAAGTCCAATATTGCCAAAGATGTGATTTTCTGAAAGGCATGTCTACATTTCGACCAGATTTCATCAGTAGTCCTTTGTTTAACAAATGTGGTTGCATTATTCCGTTTTATGAAAAGATGTAAAACATACAGCACAAAACCTTTTGAACGAAGTATCTAATCGAATTCATTCAAAAGTAATTTACAATTTTGACATGGTTTTTCTTACAAAACAATTAAACTCATTAAAAATTCCCTTTCTTTTCCATGCTTCAAATAAAATTACTTGGTTTTATTGAAAGCTGCACTCAATAGGTAAGCAACACCATCTTTCTCAATTTAAACAAGTATATACTTCCCATTCAAAGCTCAATCTCTGAATTGAAAAAAAGTGCTTTAAGGTATAGCACGTGCTTAACAAAACAAAACTCGTGTTCGTAAATCACGTGCACAATTATAATATTTACTGATCTTGTTTTGCTCGGAAATAATTTTTTGTTCGGTTTTTAGTTGTAGTTGTGGCAACTATGATAGATCACGAGAGAAAGAAAGAATCACGAATTAACATCCTTAGATATTTCTTTTCCGCCAATTTTAGTTTTATTTTGCTCGGTTTTATGTGATTGTAAATTTAATAAATATTTATTTTTAATAAACTTTAATTCCTGTTCATCACACGCAACAATCCCACAAAAAATTGGATTTAAAACTGCATAAGCAAATTTTAAATGGAATTTTGCCGATATTGAAAGAATATTATTGTTAGAAAAATCCGAACTATTAATTTTGAAATATTATAAATTCTTTGTATTAGTGTCAGGTCACTATTGTCTACTTTACGAGTTGAAGCTATATTTAAGCAACTTATTACATGTATTAAAAGTTTTTGGTTTAACAGCAATGAAGGAATTTTCAACGATACCTTTTAAGATTAACTTGAAAAAAATTTACACCTCTGAATCTCTCAGATTCAGGTGTGACTTCGTCATCTGACCGTGTTTCAAAATTACGTGGTGTTGTTTTCGGACCTTTCCCTTTGGGTTTGATCCTGGAATGTCCCCAATAGCCTGTTGTGTTGCTCCAGTGCAACGTTAGTTAAATACCTACCAACCTCTCAGATTATCTACCCAATCAAATTAAGTCATGATTCTAGCAAATCAACTACAAGTTTCAGTGAATGATTATCAATATTAAATCAATGAGAGAAACGCCTTGCAAATGAATGGTCCTAATTTGGATTCACTTTGGTAGGAAAAGACAGGAATCTCCATCTCTTTTCCTCAAAGAAAGGATTAGGAGGTGAGTAATGACGCGATAGTAATTGATGACGGTTGTTAATCCTTCATCGCCTACTGATTTAGCGGCTCAGCCAAGCATAGCGGTATAAAGGTTTCAACAACTAATTGGAAGCAATCAGTTTCACTGACACTAATGTAAAGGGTACCCAATGCAAGATACTGAAATCCGAGTGATGTTATTAAATACTTTAAAGGATATTTTAGAAATAATTTTAATCATTTGCTTGTAAACCTAGTTACACTAAAATTAAAATAATTTAGTTCTGAAAGTTTAACTTTGAATATGTAATTTTTGATTAATATATTTCATACCAACGCAGTGCATTTATTTTTCTTGATACTTTTTCCTGATTTCCCAGTTGAACACGTGTTTTAAAATTCGTAAAAATACAATTCTATGCATGGCATTAAAAATGAATAGAGAATGTTGAAAAACAATGTATCTTATATGACACCTTATTTACATGAATATTTTCTGAATGTACAAAGGAAAATATACTTTTCTTGTTATTTAAAAATAACGTTTTATCAATTGCATACTTCTACGGATCGTGTTTTCATTTAATTTCCTTTCATCAAAATCAATTATTTTCTTTCAAACAACAAATTATGAGGGAGAATTTCTATGTAAACAAGCAAACCAAACGGAAGACGGCGATTTTGTCTCTTCATCTGCCTCGTGCTGACCTCGTCATCTGACTGGAGTTCAAAATTACTAGGTGTTGTCTTCGGGATTGATCTCGAACCGTCGCCAATAGCCCACTGTGTTGCTTCAGTGAGACATAAATTCAACTCTACCTACCTATCCAAAAATATAAGTTCCACATTAATATTCATGAATTCAATGATCATCAATGTTCTAAAAGACTGGTGGATGATTTATTTGATTCGATATGCATGGTGGTTTTCTTTGAAAATATTTAAGTATTTTTTCGCTGAATGTCCCATCCTGGTGAGACATGAATTGGGTAAATGAGAAAACCAAATCAGTGT
Organism: Meta bourneti; assembly: GCA_933210815.1. NCBI lineage: Eukaryota > Metazoa > Arthropoda > Arachnida > Araneae > Tetragnathidae > Meta > Meta bourneti. Next base: position 69,803,817 of record OW119929.1, on the reverse strand, counting down.
CGTTGGTGGAGCCAAAATCCCTTGATATACTATTTTGAATTTTGCGATTTATTTAATTTAATACGAGTGATTTCACATCAGAATGTATCAAAAAGTCAACGCTCTAAATTAATGGATTCGAAAAAGTTGTGTTTCAGTTTTGAGAGACAATACGTTTTCGTGTATCATGAGAAAGTAGTTTTAATTGTCAATTGATTATCACAGAACAATCTAGACTTAGAAATTTAAAAGTTTTCAAAGCCGAAAATCATAATTCTTTCCAACACATATTTATAACTTTCCTGGAAAATAGGGAAATTTCATGTCAATTTGATGAGTTCACCACAATTTGGATGGAGTCAATTTTATATAAAAATCCTGAAACACCAAGATAATTTGATCATTATTCAAATTAAATGTGTATTTATTGAAGGAGAATTAGAATTACAAAAATGGTCAATATTATTCTTACGTTCAACTCCTCTACACATCCATATAAACTATATATGACTTTATATCTTTAATGCAGGGGTTTTTAGATTAATTTATCGATATATAATCTTAATGGGCAATAGATTAACGTAGAACAAAATACTATAGTTATCTTTTTCAAATCTCTATTAAAGGTCTGTTATTTACCTTTCAACTTAAGAATTAAATAATGTTTTAAAGACTAAGTAAAAAGGAAATAATTGAGTACATTCACTTTCTATTTCTATTCAAAAACTCAGGAAGAAATATTTTAATGCTTTTTTTTATTTCACAGAAAAACGAGTTTTAAATTCCAAACTGACATTTCAGTGCCCTGTTCGTAATTATCTGAACTGTTTAGATTTGGAACATATTTCGTTGTACCGTATCTATGGTTACTATCTCAGTAACGAGTTTCGTAGACTCAAATTCATTATTTTCTACTTAGTACGCAAAATATTGTTTTCTTCCACCTGATCATTTATTGCTCTTCTTGATGCCTAATACGAAAGATTGCATTTAGGTACCAAGATATGAATTGTAATGAATTATAGATTGGTTCTGCTGCACTAAACAAAGCATTGTAGAGTAACGTGTTTACCATGCGACAGTTTAATATAGTTTTTAAAATAACTATAGAATTTTAGCTTAGCTATCAACGACCACCAAAGTGTTACAGTTCAGGTTTGTATATAACTGATGCATGAATTAAATTATTTATTCAGTAAGTGACATTTCAGATTTTAATTTAGAATGAATATCTGTGGTTATTTTTCCCAAAAGTACTTAGTTTATGTATTATGAAAGGTGGATTTATACACTGAATTCATTTTTGATAGCAATATCTATTAGAGTTATTGATATCATCTTTTACGTTAATTTCTTTTAAATACTGACAAATATATGTAAACAAATTCGCACATTTAAAAACTTGTAACAAGTAAAATGCACTATGAGCTCCCATTACTTGTTCTTAAAGAAAAACAACTAAAATTCGTAAAATCTACATTGGGATTTTATTCAGGTATATATCGAAATATGTCCTAGCATTTAAAACACTTCAAGAATTAACTGATTTTCTATAATGTGTAATATTTCAGACTTGGGAAATGTATTTTTAAAAAAGAGAATTAAGAACGACTCATAAGAACATTAAGAGAATTAATGCATTCTTAAGATTCACATAAACCTTTTTGTGAAAACATAATTATCAATATTTCATAGTATTTGTTTAATATTATTCAACAATTCAATTCAATTTTAAGATAGTAAACATCAAACTTTAGAAACACAAACTTAAAAACCTAGTGACACAAGCAAATTAAATTTCGGAAAATAAATTACATTTTGCAGAACAGCAAATTCCTCCATTATAAAACAAGATCTAGCATTAAAGGTTTGGAAATGTTTCTAAATCTATAATGCATGGCATATTAAAGAGATAAACAAATTTCAGAATACCAGCTTTCATCAAAGACTACTTATCTTTAATATTCAGGATATTTAACTTTATGATTAAGATAGAAAATAGATTTTAAGGACCTAATTAGGATAATATTTGGTTCACCCTACTTGAAGTTTCATGTTCAGGTATTTGAAATAATCCGTCAAAACTACTGATATGAAAACTTCAAACTGTGTAATAAGCTTTTTGTCGAAAGACTAATTAGCATAAAAATTCCAACCTTAAACTGTTAATACAAAATATTTTACTCTTATATCAATAACTATCTTATTGAAACAAATTTACCATATCAATTAGTAATTTCTCAAGATACATACACTTTCGTATCTTATCTACATTTCCATTATGAAAATGTGAAACTAATAGAATACAATTAATCAAATATACATCCATTATCTTGTCTTGCTGGTCTGCGAATATTTTATATTCTGAAATGATCAGATTTCTTGTATTATAAAGCAATAAAAAAAACCAACCGACAAATAATTGCTTGATTTAAAACTCAACATTTACATAACACTTAATTTTAATGACTCAGTTAAATTTAGTTAAGTTCTGCATTTGGTCGTGCAATTTACACCCCAGTTATTTTTATTCATTCAGGTAGCAGTGAGAGTTACGACTCATTTTGCAAAATGGTTCCATATGGGCCATCACTTGAAAGTTGATTAGATTTAGGATTTCTCTCTTCCTGGAATTTCCCTCGTTATTAGGAATCACGTTGGATTGGGAAACCACGTTTTTCTGCAGTGTAATTTAATCTTTTAAAAATGAACTGCTGAATATGCGATTATTTTTCAAAATTGTCGGATTTCGCGCAATCAAAATATATGTTTAATTGCTTGCTTAAAACACAAGCAATTTATCTAATTAAATCTCGGAATGGAGAAATATTTCTAAACTTCTCGTAGCATTTTATTTTATGGTATTTAATGCTTACGCAAATTGAAGTCAATTTATATTCTGCCATATTATACAAGAAAGCAGCGTCGATCGTTTGATCATCTGTATTTCAAGGTTGTTACAGCCTTGATATGCATATATAAGTACAAAATCTACAATAACGCTGGAAAAAATATGCACCCAATTAACAGTGCCCTCAGGGGCACATCTCCTTTAGGTATGTACTGTCTTCACGGACCCGAGGTACTCAAGTGATCTTTTCTTTTTCCATGGGATTTAGGGTCTTTAGTAAACACTGGAGTCGCGCTCCTAGGATACCAAAGCGATCTTTTCTGCTCTTATCCCACTTCTCTGTTCCCAAATCTCTTTTTTCCGTTCTCGACGTTTTTTACTTGACATTGCGTTGTGTTAAGCAAAGATTGGTCAAATATAGCCCTTGTGATACAAAACCTCAAAACAACCAACCCAATATACAATTGGTCTTATACTGTTGATCTTTGGAGGTAGTCAACAATGTTAGTTCGACTCATTTTCTACAGTAGTTTCAACTCGAGTTGAATCAGACTAAAATAAGGATAGTAACACAGACTTATTGAAAGTTAACTCTCCTGGTGGTTGTCTCGACTAGGTATCTCGTCCTTAACAAAATTGGCCAGATCTTGATCTCGTCATCAAAAAAATTGGCAATATTTTGATGACGAGATATCTCCTCATTAGCAAAATTGATCAGATCTTGATGGACGAGATATCTCAATGAAATCACTTGGAAGGTTAAGATAACCTTTAGACAAACAGAAAATCTGTTTGTCTAAAGCAGAAAACCTCAAACTCTGAGCTACATTAGGCAATTTGAAAAGCTTATTTTGTATGGAAATTCTAGATAAACGCAACTATTTTCAATCTCGCTACATTAATCCCTTGGAGCCATAGATGTAAAACTTAGTAATGTTACGCAAGAGACCAATCAACACAAAACGAAAAAAGCTGTCAAGAGCCGACCAATCAGAAGACGAAAGACTACAAGCACTTGAAGCGACTAAAGCTCAAAAAAGCTGTTGGATGACGCAACGAAGCTGGTGGGGAAAGAGGCGGGCTGACTTAGTTTGTCTGAAGTAACAAAAACTCTCGAAAACTGTTTAGGAAGCAGAGGTGCGATTGTTTTATCTGCAGCAGATCTTGAAAATTGATGGGAAACAGGCGGCATGACTGTCTGAAACAACATCTCGAAACTTGGGGAAACAGTTCTCTATCTGCAACAACAAACAGTCTTAAAAATCGATGGCGGAGCGACTAGGAAGCGGCAAAACCTCTCGAAAACTTTTGAGGAAACAGGCGTGTCTTGTTCTATCTGCAGCAGCAAAACCTTTTGAAAACTGATGGAGGAAAATTCGGAGAGACTTCTTCGAAATAACAAAAACTCTTGAAAACTGCTTAGCAATCAGAGGCGTGACTTCTTTTGTCTGCAGCAGCAAAAATTCATGGAAACTGATGAAGAAACAGGCGGCGCAACTTTGAAGCAGCAAAAACTCTCAAAAACTGCTTAGCAAACAGAGGCGTGACTTGTTTTTATCTACAGCAGGAAAACTTTTTGAACAGGAAAGAGCGAAAAATATTTTATGCCTTGACTTAAACCTATCTCTTTACCCCAACACCATCAAAAGCTATGCGTGATCTTAAAGTGATCATACAAAAAACTCTCACCAACTCTTGTCTCACTTCTAAAACCGGAATCACAACCGTCTACTTTTCTTTTGCAGTTCCTGCGCTAACCTTTCCTGCATTCAGTCCAAGCTAACCTTTTCAACACTTAATTCCAAACTAACCGCGTGCCTCTTATCTTCAACAATTTACATTTACAACCTTCCTCGTGCTTTTAGCAATGTGAATTCAATATGAATGCTAGGTTGGTAATGTCTGACTTCAAGTCCCGTACGGTAATCACACTGGTGATTGGGCGTTGACCTTTTTGCACCCCCAGATCGCGTGCGCTGCCCGGTTCCTGTTGCTTAATTACACGTCTCGGGCAAAATATTGGGGCACATAAAAATCTTAAATACCGGGCAATTTGTGAGTTATTTTGGCTCTCTTGTTGAGGTGCAGAAAACCCAAACTAGCACTAAAAAGGACATAAAATAAAATTGCTCGTTATAATGAATTATTTCTGGATCCTTGTTTGATGAAATAAACGAAATTTTATTTGCACGTCGTTAAGAGATGCTATATTTAATGTGTATTTATGGCCCTTGTAGGATAGATTTATTTTTCAATTACTCTGCATTTGGTGTTCCATTAATAACAGAAAATCGCATTCACTTAGCCAGATAACGTGATTATATTGACTTGTTTTCTAATTTCTGTTGCAAGTAGAATTAAATGATTTATAGTAATTGCTATTGCATTCTGCCGTTTCTTTATATGCTGCAACATTAGGTATCGGGATTTTATGGGGATTGTGTTTAATTTCTGACTTCCATTGCATTTACTTAAATTTAGTAATTGGTGCATATCGCTACAAATGTTGTTACGAATATGGGTGCACTTATATAACTAGCTAAAAGTTACGGTTAATCTTTAATTTCTGACTCCCTTTACATAAATTTAGGAATTTGTGCATCGAGACAAATGCGGTTAAGAATGTAGGTGCACTTGCACAACTTTCTAAAAGTTATTGTTGGAGCGTGCAAATAAGAACTCGCGATTTGATGTGTCAATTTACTTTCATTTTCGTATTTATCATTTTCGGAACTTTCTCGAGCAAATTTGATTCTAACTTCAACCGGAATTTAAATTCCGATTTGAAAAACGCTAGTTTTCAGATAGAAATTGTCAGTTCAACGGTTGGTACCATGTAAATATGCAATCGTAATAAAAAATGTTTGTTTTAAATGTAGTTTTAATTCCAATCTGGCTTCTACATGCACACTTTCGCAATACAGTCCACTTACGAACTTTGAAGGACACTTGGGTCCTAGAATAAAATAGAAGGCGGAAACATACTTATGATTAATATTCAGGTTAAATTATAGTTTATCTTTAATTTCTAACTTAGTTTACAATTGCTTAAATTTATGAATTCGTGCATCGAGACAAATGTGGCCAATATAGAGGGACTTGCAGAGATTGTTAAAAAAATTATGGTTAATCCTTAATTTCTAACTTCCTTTCATTTACTTAAATTTATGAATTCGCACATTGAGACAAATGTGGTTAATGTTACAGAGCTTGTTAAAAATTATAGCTAATCCTTAGGTTAAATTAAATTTAGGTAGGTATTCTAGCTCGGTTTGGCTGAGCATTCCAAATTTCTGTGATCATGGGTCTTGTTACTTAAAATTAACAATACTCATGATGGAAGAAATTCAGATCAATTCAGGAATTTCATGTTCGTCGAAATTTTTTCACTCAGTTCTTCAGTACTTGGTTACACAACCCGTCAATTTTATGAATTCGAAAAAAGTACAATTTTTTTAAGTGGAGGTAATAAATTTATTCGTTTGTTCTTCTTGACAATCTTGGATAGTAAAATTTTGTAAACGACAATCTTGGATAGTAAAAGAAAGGAAATTTATTATTGAAAGCTTATAATGCAAATATAAAATGCAACTGAAAAATTATTCTTACTTAAATTCTTATTTATTCCACAATTCCTATTCTCCTTTGCCATTGCTATATAAATAACTCCATATTATAATTTGAATTACGATTATAGACATCTTTGATTCTTCGTTTCTCATATGTGAGTTGTCTTTATTCTACTATCAGGATAAAAAGTTTTCTGAAGTTAAGGTATTACATTACGTTAAGCAATTATATTAATATTAAGTTATTATTGTATATATGATATTATATTATTTTACTTTATGATGGATAATTTTATTTATTGTTTTTATTTTCCGTTTTATTGGTGTATTTGCTTCTCTGGATATTTTTTAAACATATATTTCTAACTACACATCTTTATTTTACATCAACTCAACCTGTCGCAATTATCAGTTTAAAAAAAAGGACAGTGACTTCAGCTATCTTCTGATTCATCAGTTTTCCCACTTACGATCTCAGCAATGACTGTCTTAAATTCAAGTTTCTGTAGATTGTCATCTGAGAACTTTTCAGATGGAACTTTTGGTCATAAGACATTTCTGTCCGCAGTTTATTAGCTAATGGAGAAAGAAGAGCTGAAGCGACGATATTTGAGTCTGTAGAACCCAAGATAACTCCGTCTCTTGATCTATCTTAGTTCAGCACATCGCAAACAGTGTCCATACATGTAACAGTATAGTGATTGCTTTTATCTTTTGTTTTCTTTACTTATAGTCCAGTTGTTCATCATGTTTCTTATTCAAGTCCTTATGTTTTGAAATGTTTACTAAGCATACATTGACTCACTTGTTTATTCAAAACAACATTTGAGAATCTATCTTCAGATTGATTTTTTTTAAATTTCACTTTTTAAAATCACAAAGAAACATGCTTTCTCTACAAACTATCAAGTACAAGAGTCAACAAAATGGAGAATGAACTTAAGGGGACAGTAGACTTTAAAAATCACCAAAATCAATCCGAAAAATCAATTTTTTAATTTTACCATAAAAATTAATTGATATTAAATTCTATGGAAAGAAAAAATAATTTTTCAATTGCAATAATTTTTGACGGAGTTACAGTATAGTCAACATCAAATATATAGTACATAAATATACTACGCTTTTTTCTTAATTGAGATCGTTTGACGTTTTTCTGATTTCGAAATGTTTCCCGCACATCTGGTTTTAATTGATTTACTTGAATTTTTTGGATAAACATTAAAATCTGTTGCATTATACCTCAGTACGAATGGTTCATTAAGGTTACAAATTTTAAAAACTTGGTTTAAAATTTTGTTTAACCTATGCTTTATTTTGCAAAATTTTACTATAACACTTAGTAGGTGTTTTAGTACAAAAATTATTGTTTGCTTTACCATTGAACGATGCATTTACCAAATGGAATTAATTTCGATGATATGAACACATACTATTGTGTGAATTAAAAGTTTGGTAACTCATGCAAAATTAATGCACAAAAGACCTATCAATTTTTGCTAATGCATCAAAAATTTTAGACGCGTTTTATGTATTAACTTCCGAATGACAATATTTTTGGACCAAATTTTATATATGGGATTTTTCGTAGAAAGCAAACAGCTTGTGCAAATTTTATAACAAGCGGATAATAACTGCAAAAGCTTGTTTTAAAAGTTCACTGTCTCCACAACGAAACATTTTATAAAACTTTCTTCCCTTTTGGATCCGTTTGGGAAATTAGTTTAACTTTTTTTATACTTTACTTTTAGAATCATTAGGCATACTCTTATTCATGAGAGAGATTTTTAGTGAACACAAACAAATCAGAGAGAAGGCGGGGATTTTGCTTCCTGTTACACGAATGTTTTCGCATGATACATTTATCAGGGGTACCTTAAAATATAGTTTATACACGCCTTTATAAACCCCAAACATCGCCGCTTTGGCAACGTTTGGTGATTAATCTAAATTGTCTTTGATCGATTAAGTATCATATATCTTCCGTGTCAGGGAAAAAGGAGTTAAGTCTGACTATTGATGAGTCCAAAGGAATCAAGCACATCATTAATTTACACTGCTGGCCACCCAAATTGCAACACCAAGAAAGACAAGAGATATCACAACAAAATTTATTTTGTAGATAACATGTTGACCAAGTATCAAATGATTAAATTTATAGACTTCTGTGAAGTGTGGTTCCTGCCAAAATCAGTAGCCAGAGTAGCCGCCATTGTTGGAGATCACCGCTGCCACACGCCTCGGCATTGATTCAAAGAGACTTTGGATGTGTTCTTGGGGTACAGCAGACCAAGCAGCTTCCACACGTTGCCAAAGTTGATCTGGTGTGGCAGCTGGGGATGTATTCTGGGTCAATCGTTGAGCAACCATGGACCACATGTTTTCTATCGGCGAAAGATCCGGAGAGCGAGCTGGCCAGGGAAGCAATTCAATCTGGCGATTGACGAAGAACCCTTGGACAATGCGTGCCACATGTGGTCGTGCATTATCCTATTGAAATATGGCTGTGGGCAAGCCCTGAAGGTAAGGATGGACAACTGGCTTCAACACCTCGGAGATGTAGCGCTGGCTGTTTAAAGTACCGGCAATGCGTACTAGAGGAGTGCGAGAGTGATATCCAATACCGCCCCATACCATAATACCCGGTGCAGGACCAGTGTGGCGGTGCATAACGCAGCTGTTCAGCATCCTCTCTCCACGGTGTCTCCAGACTCGAATCCGACCATCGTGGTGTTGCAGACAGAAGCGTGACTCGTCAGTAAAGACAATTTCATTCCATTCTGCCGTCCACATCCTTCTTTCATCGCACCATTGGCGGCGGAAACGTCTGTGGTTCTGCGTCAAGGGTAGACGAAGCAATGGACGTCTTGCGGACAGACCACTCTGCTGTAAACGGCGTCGAATGGTACGCGCAGACACTGGATGATGCGGTACAGACTGAATGTGCTGTGCTATGGTTCGTGATGTGGCTGAGCGATCCGTCACTGCCATACGCACAATATGCCTGTCATCACGTGAAGTGGTGCACTGAGGTGGATGCGATCGAACACGTCGGTCCGTCGTATCCTCCTGCATCCAACGATCACATATCCGCATTACAGTTGTTTGGTTTCGTCCAACACGACTACCGATTTCCCTGAAAGATAATCCACAATCTCGGTAGGCCACTATCCTTCCTCTGTCGAACTCGGATACTTGATCAAAAGATGATCGCTGTTTTCTACGAGGCATAATTGATCGTTTTTTAGAAAAAACCACAAGAAAAACACAATTGCCGTACTTGAAATCGTCGAAATCTCCAAGCCTTAAATAGCGCTTTGAAGTGGCGCCACAGGCGCGCGTGATGTGCGTCTGCGCTGAAATTCTAATCATTTGCATATCTCACCTCCGCTAATGCATGTTGTAAATTTCATATTATTTGCATGCTTCCTTCAGAGTGTTGCATTTATGGTGGCCAGCAGTGTAAAAATAATGTAATGTGCTTAAAATCGAAACTAAATGAATCTAAATTATAATTATATTTACATCATGGCAAGCTTCTTTTCCTACTTGAATATTTGTGAGAAAGAGTGGAATTTCAACTTATGATTCTGAAAAGTAGTCATTTTGCCCTGATACGGAAGATATCAATTCGAAATTTATTCTTTGGAATTTTTATTGACAACTTGCTGAAATCGTATTCAAAAACAAGCCAAATGACGCCCCATCCGGAATACACATACAGGAAACACGTTCCACCACAAAACATGAACAACACCTACATTTACCTTGACACAAAAGCCTCTCTTCGTCATTTATTTTGCTTATTATGTTGTTTTTAAGCGTTGTTGATCAGTGTGCAGTTTAGAAAAATTATGTTTAATATACAAGTTTCATTTCAATATTATAAACATCTAAGATTTAAGTGCAGTTACGGGGGGGGAGGCAATTGCAATCTTTCTTATCTTTTCCATTGAGTATATCGTTTAATTATCGAATAATAAGTGGAAATATACCAGCAGAAGGATGGACGGATTATTTCGTTCTTCCGTTAAGTTAGTTTATCGGACAGAACGAAGTCAAGTTATTTGATTTAAAGAGAACCGATCTGGAATGTTTCTTTGAAAATTCTATAGCTATTGCTATTTTGACAGCAAATATATTGCTTGTTTCTATCTGTACTTTTGTTTTAAATACATTCCTGAGAGCAAGCAGAGACATAAGATCTGACATATAGTTCATCTTACAAACATCCAATCACCTTTGGAATTTCATTGCTGAAACGAAAACTGACGTAAGGTTAACTTTTGTTTGATACAATGAGATGATGTACGAAAAAGTAATACATTTTAGGGCGGATCGACATCATCACCCAACTTGCCTTAGTGCAGTGTTTCTCAATCTTTGTGAGACCGCGGCTTGGTAAATTTTTTTATCAGACGAGTGCCGGGTCTCAACAGATTTACTCGTAAATACCTTTCCAATTCCCAAGCCTTTCAAATAGGTTCATACATTAAACTAAGATAAGATTAATTAGGGCATTAATTAAGGCATAATCATAAAGAATATTAGTTCATTTAATATAGTGAAGCCATGTTGAGTAGTATAAAATAACGTTTAAATTTGTTATCAATCATTGGATTACTGAATCGTGTAGCATATTGCAGTTTCCTCAGGTCAGCATCAAATTAATTCATGCTGAATTTTATTGACATACCTCATTCTTATCACCAAATATTTATATTTATTTGCGAAGAAACAGTATTCAGAAAAATATTTGAGCACCAGATACGGAGGGGAGCACTGAATTTATCTTCAATTTCAATGAAAATTTTTCTTTAAATTTACTTCCTGATTGTTTACTAACATTTGTTACACTGATGTTAATTAGGCCTTCTAGGTCTGAGCTTTTCGACATTTTTGAATATCATTCTCCTCGGAATATTTCATCTCGAGTATCTTCAGTAAACCTCGTTCTGATCACCAAATATTCATATTTACTTGCGAAGAAACAGTATTCAGAAAAAAGATTTGAGCACCGGATACGAGGGAGACACTGAATCGATCTTCAATTTCAGTGGAAAATCTTTCTTTATATTTATTTGCTGATTGGCTACTGACATTTGCTATGGGTGTTATTTAGGCCTTCTAGGTCTGAGCTTTTCGACACATTCGAATATTATTCTCCGCAGAATATTTCCACTATAAAACACTTGTTCATAAATATGCTTTAACTAAAATGACAAATTCCAGAAGAATCTCTCATGGCCCGGAAGAGTTAATGCCAGATACCAGTACCAGCACAGCAGTTGAGAAACACTTCTTTAGAGAAATTCATCGTATGTCTCTTATCAAGTTTTAATTTAGGATTTTAAAATTGCCTTAAAAATTTGCTAACTTTGTGGTGCCATTTACGGAGCGATATGTACATACAAGTGGAGTAGCCAGGGAGAGGGACTTTGATTGCACAAGTCCCTCTCTGGTTACTGTGTAGGCGAAAGTATTGGTTACTTATTCTAAAAACATCTCAAAAACAAATAAAATGTTATGAATGTAAAATTCCTTTTTTTTTAATTTCCTTAAAATCAAACAGAGCAATTATTAATTAAATTAATTATTCTTTACGACTATGAAAGTAAAAATTATGGAAGTTGCTTTTGAACTGACAGAAGCTTTTCGAATATACACTGCTGGCCACCGTAAATGCAACACCCTGAAGGAAGCATGCAAATAATATGAAATTTACAACATGCATTAGCGGAGGTGAGATATGCAAATGATTAGAATTTCAGCGCAGACGCACATCACGCGCGCCTGTGGCGCCACTTCAAAGCGCTATTTGAGGCTTGGAGATTTCGGCGATTTCAAGTACGGCAATTGTGTTTTTCTTGTGGTTTTTAAAAAAAAAACGATCAATTATGCCTCGTAGAAAACAGCGATCATCTTTTGATCAAGTATCCGAGTTCGACAGAGGAAGGATAGTGGCCTACCGAGATTGTGGATTATCTTTCAGGGAAATCGGTAGTCGTGTTGGACGAAACCAAACAACTGTAATGTGGATATGTGATTGTTGGATGCAGGAGGGTACGACGGACCGACGTGTTCGATCGCATCCACCTCAGGGCACCACTTCACGTGATGACAGGCATATTGTGCGTATGGCAGTGACGGATCGCTCAGCCACATCACGAACCATAGCACAGCACATTCAGTCTGTACCGCATCATCCAGTGTCTGCGCGTACCATTCGACGCCGTTTACAGCAGAGTAGTCTGTCCGCAAGACGTCCATTGCTTCGGCTTCCCTTGACGCAGAACCACAGACGTTTCCGCCGCCAATGGTGCGATGAAAGAAGGATGTGGACGGCAGAATGGAATGAAATTGTCTTTACTGACGAGTCACGCTTCTGTCTGCAACACCACGATGGTCAGATTCGAGTCTGGAGACACCGTGGAGAGAGGATGCTGAACAGCTGCGTTATGCACCGCCACACTGGTCCTGCACCGGGTATTATGGTATGGGGCGGTATTGGATATCACTCTCGCACTCCTCTAGTACGCATTGCCGGTACTTTAAACAGCCAGCGCTACATCTCCGAGGTGTTGGAGCCAGTTGTCCTTCCTTACCTTCAGGGCTTGCCCACAGCCATATTTCAACAGGATAATGCGCGACCACACGTGGCACGCATTGTCCAAGGGTTCTTCGTTAATCGCCAGATTGAATTACTTCCCTGGCCAGCTCGCTCTCCGGATCTTTCGCCGATAGAAAACATGTGGTCCATGGTTGCTCAACGATTGACCCAGAATACATCCCCAGCTGCCACACCCGATCAACTTTGGCAACGTGTGGAAGCTGCTTGGTCTGCTGTACCCCAAGAACACATCCAAAGTCTCTTCGAATCAATGCCGAGGCGTGTGGCAGCGGTGATCTCCAACAATGGCGGCTACTCTGGCTACTGATTTTGGCAGGAACCACACTTCACAGAAGTCTATAAATTTAATCATTTGATACTTGGTCAACATGTTATCTACAAAATAAATTTTGTTGTGATATCTCTTGTCTTTCTTGGTGTTGCAATTTGGGTGGCCAGCAGTGTATGTATTTGTAAAAGTAAAGCGTCAACTTTCAGAAGCAAAATTTAAATCTGTGCTTACTTAATCTACTTAATGTTTATCGCAAGCAATGTCAATTAACTGTTGCAAAATCATTTATGTACTCATATCAACCGACATGTGTGTGACTAATTAATCACTTATACTTCATTTAGTTTAAAATGGCATTCCAACTTTCAGCTTCCTTCGAAATAATCCTGATTATGCTACTCATTGACACAAAATAGGTGTTTCAATAAACTAAAAATTAACGATCATCTCATTAAATGACATTCAAATGCTCCAGAACTTATTGGAAATGCTAAAACAATCTGAGAAAAAAAGAATCAGAGACTGCTAGATAGCAGGAAAGATAAGTAAAGACTGTTATGTATTAGAAGCGTTTTAAAAGGCATTTTTACATTAACCATGCAGATGTATTAAATAATTAGCATAATTAAATATTTCTAGGCAATTATGGTTCGCTTTAAGGGGACTTGGCACCCAAAAGTCAGTCAAATTATTTTTTTGTCATTGAAAAATGTTTCTGCAAAGTCTTATGCGCGATGATTTTGCGGTATGCATATTTTTATTTTTTTTCGTTCAAAGTCATGAATTTGCTCACTCTCATCACTGCTATTGGAACTGCGGCTGTTGGATTCCGAAATTTATCAACAAAACATTTTAGGGTTATATATTTATAAAGGTACTTTTATAAAGGTCAGGTTCCACACAATGAGTGATATTACAAATTACTTAAGCCCCGAACGCGAAAAATAAGTATTACAATCATACTGAGAGTATGAGTAAAAGGTTCTCACTCTTTTAGCAAGAAAATTAAGGCTTTTCCAAAGTTACTTTTCAATTTTAAAGGCTACATTTAACAAAGATCGCTTTGTCCAAAGAGGCTAGAATGTATTCCGAAGTAGACCGTTAAGGACTTTTTCGAGCGAGTTTAAAAGATATGTCGCACGTTCAGATTTATTGTAAAATTATCCCTGTTAGATATGACATGAAACGTATCCCGTTTCTGCCTCTTCATAAACTTTATTTACAAAATACTATATACACAAGAAGTTCTTACAACATTGTTTCGCAACTATTACAAATCGACTACATCACTTAAGAGTCGTTGCCAATCTTAAAAAGCTTAATTGTCATTGAATAAATGTAAACACAGAATAATTGGTGCTGCTTAAAATCTGAATCTGACATTCTCCCACCTTTTGATAAAACACATTATCAAAACCTTTTATAAATCAATAGGCAAATCTACAATTAGCTTAACCAAAGTTCCATTTAACAAAATGTGAAAGCTTAAAAATAACTAAAGTGAAAAAATATAACAATATTTAAATTCACGGCTAATTAAAGTAGAGAAAAGTCTAACTTTTTCCAAAGAATTTGAACACTGACTTACTTGCTACACTCAACTTAAGAAAAATATTAGAGTTCTCAATAATCAAAATATCATAGTTCATGAAACTCGAAGTTCAAAGTTCTTAAATTTACATGGGAGTTTTACAATTCTACCACTCCTAGTAATAACCCTTTTCACCAATTCTTCTTTCTTGGCTCATAATAATTTTCATTTAATTCACTAGATTTTTGTACCCTTTCAAGACCTTCGTCAAGGTACCCTATTTCTAATGGATACACACGTTGACCGGTCGAAGCAACAATCCAAACGACGTCTTAATTTTTACTAGACGAACGTTATTGTCCTTTACAGGATAGAGAGCCACGATTCGTCCCATCGGCCAAAAGGTTCTTTTCTTGTCTTCATTTTCAATCAAGACAATGTCTCCGATTTTCAGATTAAGACAAATCTTGTTCGGTTTCTTCAACAGTAGTTGACCGAGATATTCTGTTCTGAATCGACTCCTCAAATCTTCTTTCAGTGTCTGCTGGTAACAAAATCTTCTGAAGAGGTCGACTTTATCAAGGTGATACAGGTCGGGAACTCCCACCGTCTGTATATCTTGCAGGAACACGTCAGGCGTTAAAGGGAGCAGATCATCCGGGTTGTCAGAAATGTATGTGAGGGGTCTTGAATTTATAATTGCCTCGCAATCACACAATAGGCTGATCATTTCTTCATAAGAGAGGCGTTACCTAAGACGCGTCGTAATAATCTCTTAAGGATTTGTATGAGACGCTCAAAAAATCCGCCCCACCACGCAGCTGTAGGAGGATTGAACTTCCATATGATTCTCTTCAAACAGGCCTCAGCTTGAACTGCTTTCCAATCAGTAGATTTGAAAAGGTTATTTGTGCCAACGAAATTCGTACCATTATCGTTGTAGATTATTTATGGCCGTCCACGTCGAGCAATACATCTTCGGAAACTCAATATAAAAGCTTTGGAAGACGAAGATTGGACAAGTTCTAAGTGCACGACTCTAAATACTGCATAAGTATACAGCACTATCCAACTCTTTGTCCCACCTCTTAAGTGTCACAGGCCCCGCGAGATCCACACCCACAACTTCGAATACAGATGAATCTCGAACTCTGTCTTGCGGCAATGGAACTGGAATTGTTAACACAGCTTTAGCGTTATGGCGTTTACATCTCATGCACTTTGAAATTACTTTACGTATTGTCCTTTTTCCATTTATGATCCAAAATTTCTCTCGTAGGTCCATGATTAAGCTATTCAAACCCCAGTGCAACATATTAGCATGTCGCTCTTGAATTAAAAGTTGCACTAACTGGTGCTTACTGGGCAACAACGCAGGAGTTTTAAAATTCTCAAGATCGTCTCGTTCTGTAAGTTGGGTTTTAACTCGAAGTATATCTGAGCTATCTTGGAAGTGCGAAGTAGACTTCAAATTTCGCAGGTATTCCTCTGTAAACGCTTTTTGTAAGATTTTTATTATCTTTTCTTCAGATTCATTCAGTTTATCTAGGGATAATTCTGCCCACAACCGCTCATGCTTAGGCCTTTGGGAGTTAGACAGAAATCTTAATATCCATCCAATCATTCTCACAATTTTTCGATAACTTGAGAAGTAAGAGAGAAACCAAGCACTTTCAGAAATTGTATTTACGAGAACCAAAGTAATCCTTTTTCTTTCTTTCAAAACCTCTTCGTTAAAAAATGGTTTACTCATAGATGGCGGCCAGTCCAATTCCTTATTCTTAAAACACGAAAAGGTCGCTGCCACCACTGGGATTCAATTAACTTCTTAACAGAGATAATGGCAGGTCTGCTGGGTTTTTGGCTCCTGGTACATGTCTTCAGTCTTCCACGTTCGAGAGCTTTCTGATTTCTTTAACTCTGTTATTTACAAAAATTCCCCAAGCTTCTTCTCGTTGGATCCAGCATAAGGCAGTTGAAGAATCATTCCAATAACATTCCCTCACCGAATTTATATTCAGATTTTTTGACGAAATCTGCAAGTCGTGCACCAATCGTGCAAGCTAGCAGTTCCCGCCTTGGGATAGCCATCTCTTTCAGGGGAGCGACTCTGGACTTGGCTGATAGTAGCTGGACTGACACTTCATGGTCTTTTTCTCATCTTAAGTAGACAACTGCAGCATATGATGTTCCAGACGCATCACAGAAATTCGGTAAGCTGATAGATTCACTGGTAAAGACATATCTAAGAATTTTCACCAGCTTTAATGTCTGAAGCCGTTCGATCCACTTGAGGAACTTCGTCGAAATTTCAATTGGCTTCAACATCCCAACCAAGCTTAGATCTCCAGCTCTCCTATAGTAGTAATTTTGGGTACAGCGCAACAGGACAGGTGAATCCAATTGGATCGAAAACTCTTTGGGCTAGTGACAGAATAGTTCTCGTTATGGCACCTTCAGGTAAAGTAACTGAGTCTACATCACAAAAT
The DNA here is from genome assembly GCA_933210815.1 of Meta bourneti. NCBI lineage: Eukaryota > Metazoa > Arthropoda > Arachnida > Araneae > Tetragnathidae > Meta > Meta bourneti. Next base: position 69,786,496 of record OW119929.1, on the reverse strand, counting down.
AAATAATCCTCAGTTCTATCCCACATCAAGCCAAGCACTGATGTAAGTTCCGCTTTGGCATTAGACTTTGAAAGTTGGGTATGCTCCCATCCTCTTAGTTCAAATTTTGCTTCAACCACTACACTAGTAGTAGTATGAAAAAAATTCTTCAGCTCGTTTTCCGATGTTACGGATGAAACACAGTTATCCACATAAAATGAATTTCTTAATTTCGCAACTCTCTTTGTTTTTCTTAGAAAAGTGCTCCAAATGGTGCTTGATAACTGCGCAAAGAATGAAAAGACTGCAGTTTACACCAAACACCACTATCTTGTGACGAAATATTTCCATTTCTTTGCTCAAAGCATCTTTCCACCAGAGAAATCGAAGGAAATCTCGATCTTCACTGATAGATATCTGAAGAAATGCTTTCTTTATGTCTGAGATCACTCCTATTTTCATTTCTCTAAATCTCATCAAAAGCGCTGGAATAAGCTCGAGAGTATTAGGTCCCTTTTGCAAGCAATCGTTGAGAGAAGGATAGCCTTTCTGTTTACTTGAAGCATCAAATGCAGGACGCACTTTTGTAGTAGAACAACTTTAAAAACTCCTCTATGTGGCAAATAGCAGCTCGTCTTGGAAAGTCTTCAGGTGGCACTTCTATTATATCTTCTTGTAACCACTCTCTGAAAACCGAGTCATAAGAAGTCTTCAAATTTGCCTTCCCTAATTAATTTCGCAGTTGTTCGTTCCAATCTCTTCTCAGTTAAGATTTTGTTGTCCGGAAGATCTCTCATTTCTTTCCAGGGAAGTTTTACTTGGTATCTTCCGTCTTAGTTAATTGTCACCGTTTTCATAAAATGTTCTTTTACTGCATTTTCAATTTCATCTTCGCTGTATTGTTCACTCGGGTCATGGATACCAATCGATTCCAAGTTCCATAAATCTGTAATATTGTTGCTTTGTATCAAGAGTGAAGTAGCAACAGCAGCCATAGAATTTCTTGAATTATTTTGTCTCTGTTTACCCATTAAAGCCCATCCAAGTCGAGTTTCAATTGCGGTTAGACCAGATTTCATATCGTAACTTCTTCAGGTGTAAATTTTTCCTGCGAAATCTGCTCCAATCAATATTTCAATAACTGGCTTTCCTTCACCAACATCTGTGATCAAGATGCCCTTTTTTAGCAGATCACTCATCCACGGACCCTTCTGAATGCGTGGAATCGACTAACAAATAACTGGCTGATCCAAAACTGATATTTCACAAGAAAAGCTCGTCTGCAAATTGTTAATTTTGAGTTTGTAGCATTTATGTTCCATGAACGATGTTGCACCACCAAAAACCATGTGGGTCAGAATTCAAGAACACATTGATTCTAACCCAAGTTTGTTCATGGTAGACTGCAATATGTATGAGCACTGAGAACCAGTATCTTTCAGAGCTCGGGCCACAAGTGCTTGCCCGCTAACTTCAATGGACACCAGTAACGTACGTTTGAAGCAAGACTTCGCTTGAATAGCAGGATTTAGATAGGAAATTTAGATAAGATCTTTCTTAATTTCAGGAGCGAACTTCGGATTCTGTTTGAAGTCTGTACACAGAATAATATGATGTCTTTTGCCACACAGTATACAACTGACATAACTTTTACAAGCTTTTGAGCGATGTCCCACTTTCAAACATGAGAAACAATATTTTTTGTTCCTTAAAATTTCAAACTTTTCCTTTCGACCTAGTAACAGTCTTTACTTGAATGTAATTTTCCGCAAAACACGCATATAACTTTTGGGATTTCTTTTGCACCCGATAATAGGTCATTTGCAGTAGGAGTCGAAATTTCCTTTTCTCTGGTATTCTGTTTTGAAATATTCTCATTCTGTTTGAAGCCAGCCATGGCTAAAGAAATTCACTCTTTCCCTTCAACTTCTGCCTTGACGAAACGTAACAGCTGTGATAACTTATCCCTATAAGAAATTTCTTTGGCTTTAGTTATCGAAGGACTTCTTAACCATACCTTGAGTATACCTTCCGGTATACATGATTCCACTAGAGGAAATAACATCGCAGCGTATTTGTCAGAGGTCATGCCAATTGATTCTACTGATCGTAAATGTGATTCCAGTTTGTCATAAAATTGAGTGACATTAAATTTCGATTTCACCGTCGTAGCGTTTTTACATTTTTCACGGTCGTAGCGTTTTATAATTCTCTGACATAAAATTCCACAAGTAGCCTCTTTCCAATCGAATCTCGTTTTTAGGCTTTCAATGGCCTTGACATAATTTTCCGAAGTCGGCGGGTAGCTATCAACAATTTCCTCCGCTCTGCTACCAACAGTCATGCCCATTGGATGAGATATTGAAATTTATCTTCATCTTTCATCTGTTGATCATTATAAATTCGGCTAAATTGGCTCCAAAAACTTAGCCATTCCTTTACATCTCCGCCAAATTTCACCAGTTCAATCTTTGGGAGTTTCAGTTTCGTTTTCTCAATGGCAACTGGTGGCGTCATATTAAGGTGGGTTGTCTTTTTCAAAATTAATTTAACACGAACACGAGCTTTGTCAAAAAGTTCACGATATTCCTCAATTTTAAAATATTCATCGTCGAAATTGTCCGGGCGACGTTCTAAAGATGCAAATTTACTTTCAATATCTTCCAATTTAACATTTTCTATTTCAAAGAGTCATTAAATTGTTATACAATTTAGTAAATGACGTTCGCATTGGAGCTCTTTTCTTAACGAGTACTTCCATTTCACAATCAAGTTTCGCTTTCGTTTCAAAACAAAATAATATTCTAAAGCAAATTATTTGACCTGTTTCAGGCGTCGATCACGTCCGGGTCACCAAATGTTAGATATGACATGAAACGTACCCCGTTTCTGCCTCTTCATAAACTTTATTTACAAAATATATACACAAGAAGTTCTTACAACATTGTTTGAAACTATTACAAATCGACTACATCACTTACGAGTCGTTGCCAATCTTAAAAAGCTTAATTGTCATCGAATAAATGTAGACACAGAATTGGTGGCACTGCTTAAAATCTGAATCTGACAATCCCAATAAAAACATTCTTTTAAACTCTCTTAAAAAATTACTAACGGTCTTCTGTTTCGCAGCACTGTTACGCAAACTGCATCATTTCATCATCTTCATCAACGCATTTTACTCTTTCATGTTGATGCTAAGATGTTTTTAGTATGTTTACTATTTTTATATTTTTTAAGTGTTAATGAAATACTGGGTCCACACTATCCCGGATTATCAAAGTTTTATTGAATATATAATATTGATACATAGGTTTTTTTAAATATTTTTCCAAGTTTTATTGGGTAGAACTTAAAAGTAAATGTTAATAACAGAGAGGCTTGTTTTGGCGTTAAGGTATATGTTTTGTTACACTAGAGCTAATTTACATTAGCAAAGAGAATAGTTATCAAATAATTTTAATACTAAAATAGTAAATTTCTCATTCCACAACTTTAAAACTATCTGAAACTTACATCTGTTGAATAATATTTCAAATGCAACACAGAATATTTATATCAAATGTATCGTATATTCACAAAAATTAAACAACTGCATTGTACAAATTTTATACTATGGTATACTATCACTAATCTTTCACTCTTTAAGGAAAAAGCTTTCACTTATCTACATTTAAAAGAGTTATAAATAGAATAGCTTATTTTAAATGTCTGCACTGGTATTAATTTAGTTATACTGATAGATTAGTATATATATCTGCACCCTTTCTGTTAAATTTATTATGCCCAAACGAAATTCCCACAAAACAGTAAACAGCAAAAAATGCTGATATTCAAGCAAATATTTTATTTTATGTGACCCGTCTCTGGATTAAATGTTTTATCATTCGAAAATATGTTTTTTCCTTTTTTATTTCCCCTTGTGCCATAAAAAACCAACCAACCAACCAACCAACCTTTTTTATTTGTAATTCATCGGTTCAAACATGGTGGACGTGGTGCCATCTTTTGGTGTTTTACTACAACAACACGTTCTTGATGCTATAGAAAAATAAGATAAAGTACCCTCTTATTTATGCGTCGCCCCAACGTCTTTCTGGAATTTCAGAAATAGATATTTGTGAGAGAATAAGAACACATTTTTTATTTTTAATAATGTATAGACGTAAAGAGAAAAAAAAAGGCTATGTGATTTCCTCCTTTCCTATCTACTCTTTGCTACAAGAGATGGCACCACAAGTATACAGATCTTTAATTTTAGGAAAGATTGAAATTTTGATCTTAGAATAAAATAGGGAATACCTTAAGTTAACCTGAATTATAACAAAATATAGAATTTTTTATTTCATTAATATCCAATATAAATTAATAAAACCTTTGGGAGACACATCTAGTGTTGTATAATACGAAATATTTGGATATTTTCTTTGTAATTTAATCGAATTGGGTCAAATTTCAATGGAATAATTCCAATCTCCTTGTATATTCGCATTTAAATATTTTTACATTTCACTCACGTTTTAAAATTTCTCAATACCTAAACTAGGAATTGTTCAATTTGACTTAATAGGAAATACACTTACCTTGCCTGATATAAGGCAAACAACAGCTGAACTCAGTGTTTTTATACACAAACAGTGGAATTTTTGAAAAAAAAATTATTTTTTATGAAAGATTTATAGAAATAGTTTGTAATATCTTCTAATTAATTAGCTAAAAGTATAAGGACGATAATCTTCTGATCTATCTGTGCACAAAGAATGTGCACTATAAATGCGCAGAAATACAAAGTCCTTTCAATGGAATATGGTGTTGAAGTTATGAGAGAATGAGACCTGTATTCGAAATCCATAGTAGCTATTCATAAAAAAGTTAAAAATAGCTTTGAATACTACTATAATTGTTAACTAATTAGTCATAGTTTTGAATCTGAGAGGTTTGAAAAAAGATTCAGATGTCAACAGATGTATTTACAATCGAACATAGTGAAATCAGGAGCAATTTGGTCTGTTATCTATTACAGCATAAATCTGAAAGCGTTAAGTAAAATAATTTATGATTTTTGGGTGTTGAAATTAATATCATAAGCTCACCTTTCCCTCTCAATTAATGTGGAATAAGCTTTCTCAAAAATATACCTTCTCATCTGAAAAATTCCTAATTTTATACATGTTATCAAACAATGCATATCAAATATTTCTAATATCCATGGAGAGTTTTGAAATTACAAAAAAAAATGACGTGTAAAAATGTTTTGTGCAAAATTGTTTTAATGGAGATAAAAATTCAGAGTTCAGTTAAATTGTAATGCACACTGCTTTCCAAAAGTTAAGAACGCGACACTAAATTCGACATAATTGAAAAAGTTATACATTAATTAATTCAAAATTTCACATGCTGGCAGGCACTTTAGTTATAGATTCATGACTGAATTATTATAATAAACAAAATATATTTAGGTATATGTTTAATGATTTATAAATGTACAACACACATTATGTACATTAAAAAATGCAAGCTGTATAAACAAACGAAACGTATCTTAATAAGGGATGCGACCACCACTAACCTTCATACAAGCTCCGAGGCGACGTTCCATACTTTTAATTAGGGTCAAATACACAGAGGGTTATACCTGCTGCACTTCTAACAGGACTGTTTCTAGCTCTTTCAGAGTAATTGGAGGGGTGCATGGGGCAGAGACAGCACGTCCAAGGGTATCCCAAAGATTTTCGATGGGGTTGAGGTCGGGCGAATATGGTGGTCACTCCATGCGAGCAATGCCTTCACTCTAAAAGTACTCATCCATCAGGTTTGCTTTATGTGGACGTACATTATCGTCCATAAGAAGAAATTCCTGACCAACTGCTGCAACGTACAGTTTTATAATGGGATCAAGGAACTGATCCCGATACCTTTCAACCGTCACAGTGCCTTCTGTGAAGACGTTCCGGTCGATGCGATAGCTCAAAGAAAATAGAGCCCACACCATTACATTGGCAGCACAAAAGGCATGGTGTTCAATGATATTATTGGGCTTGTCCTTGTTCTGTCCAGATCCTCACACGCCTATATCGGAATCCAGAGCAAATCCTGATTCATCCGTGAACACTACGTTGAACCATTCCGTTGCTTTCCAATTCGCATACTCACGACACATCTTCAACCGTGCTCTTCTGAATTTGACGTTTAAGAGGACACAAACTCATGGTATCCGGATAAACAGTTTTTCCCTATGTAGTTTTTGCCGCATACTAATGTCAGATATTAACCTTCTAATTGCAGTAACAATTTATCTTAGAGTTGATGAGAGAGGTAGCTCGTCGATTGTTATTAGCGAATAAAGCCATATACTTATCATCAGAGGGTGTGGTAACAATTGGACGACCGGGAACAGGTCTCCGGACAACTGACCCACTCGTTTAAAATTGTTTCCATGGACGATAAATCACAGAGTGGTCAACACCATAAAAATAGCGACGTCTGTAATAGACTGTCCTGCTTCAAGCCGCCCCATTGCATGCCAGCGTTCAGAATCTTTCAGTCATCTTCTTTGAACCATAATTGACCTTATCTAATCAATAAATAACCATAATGGTCTTTCAAAAAATTTATATCAATATTTAAACTTATCTACTGAAAGTCTTCAGAAAGGTTTCATTTTCAGCTAGTGCTTAATTTGCATATTTCTGGATAGTAAATTCTGATTGGGCCCATCATACTTTTATATTTCCTTCTACATCGACAGTGAGTTTCACTCAATGAAAATAAAGCACGCATTTCGAAGCTCAGAATTTGCATCGCGTGGTTAACTTTTGGGAAGCATTGTACATCTCAGCATAGAGAAAATCTATATTTACAGGTAAATCACCTTGGGAATAACTTTTCAGTTAATAAAGACTTCAGATACAATGCCCAGGATACTGATGATCAGTCATGCTTTACAGAAGCTATCATATCTTTTCGTTTTTAATTGTTGATCCACTTATTGAATCACTGCAATTTTTCATTTTTCGTCGTTTGCTCACGCAACTTTTTTCTGGTTACTTGCCAAGTAATTTCATTGTTCAATTAATTCGTAATAATCAATGTACTTGAGTTTTTACTGGAATCTTGAGAGTCATTCCGTGCATGGATTATCTTGATTTTGATGAAAGTCATTCACTAGTTAGTCTGTGAGAACGTAAGCACATAATTTTAAAGAAGTAAAAGCTCAGACGTACTTATTAGATTGAAATACTAAAATTGAAAACTCACCATTACAGTTAACTAGATATTTTCTCAACTTTGGAAACAACTCCTGAGGTTAGGTAGGTATAGTTTCAATTGTATAATTATGTTAACTGACCACGAGCAAAATTTAGCAAATCGTCCCCTCTTTTCAAAATATTTTATTTTTTTAGTAGAACGCCCTTCATCAAGCACAATTTAAAAATAATTTCCGGATGGTCATGTCTTCTTTTTACCGGTTCATTAAATGCTCTAATGTTAAATGAACATTGCGTTTAAAAATTATTCGACTGCTGTTTTTGCTTTTAGACTTTTTTGGAATGTTCTTTTCATATCCGTTTTATTGTCCTTTGATTTTATCGGTCCTTTTGAATTGTTTGAAGCTGTAATAATTTATTTTGTATTCATCTACGTTAAGATAAATTTTTTGGATTTAGTTAAGGAATCGGGGTTTATTAAAGCGAATTTTTTACCAGTTCATTTTCAATTTAATTTAGTTCTGTATTTATTTAAAAATTAATGTGAGGAGAAAATAATTGATTGTTTCAATAAATTTTTAAAGTCGTTAGAGATATTGATTAGGAGAATAAAATAGGGTGAAAACTTAAAAACGGTTTTAGTTACAGATTTTTTCATATTTTCATATCAATTTAAATTTTAAAAATTATTTTATTAAAATTTTTTCATTGTTTTACGCTATTCTTAAAGTTGGAGTCCGAAGACCAGTTTTACTTCATTCAATTATTTTACAGCTACGCCAAAGACGACGTATTTACAAACACGTTCTTCCTTGGCGACATTTTTGGCAGCAAAAAAAAAAGCGCTCCAAAAGGGGTGCCACAAAAAGGTCTTAACACTACAGCTGTACCACACGTATTTACTTTTAACAAAAAGGTATTCAAATAAATCGATTGAATAAAAAATAATACAACCTTGCTTCCGATAAATTCTAAAGAGAAAGGAAGGGCACTTGCTTAGCAACCGGAAATAGTGTTGTAAAGTTGCGGCGTGCTAACAATTCATCTACTAGTCTGAGTGCTACTAGTATGAATGCTCCCACAGCGTCGTGGGAGCATTGTAATCATTGCAACCGATGTATTGATCCGATATAACGTCTGTGTCTCACAACGTCATCCACTAATTATGCTGTGAGAACGTAGATACATAATTTTTATAGAAATAAAAGCTTACACTTGTAAGGGATTAATTCTACTATAATTCCTACTATAACATCGATTAATCCTGTATCTACCAGAAAATAAAAATGTCAAAAATAAAAACTTCCATTACAGTTAATTAGAGAACATACAGTGGCTCCCAAAAGTGTTCGTACACTTTAAAAATTTGTAGAAAAAGCGCTGTAGCCTGGAATTGAATTCGAATATAAAGTCCAATATTTTTCATATCATCTCCATGTGATTCTGAATAAAACCTAATATTCTTTAAAAAAATATTTACTCATTTTCTTTTTATAAAAATGAAAATGCAAGGAGGCAGAGAAAGAACACACCACAAAAGTGATCGTACACCGAAATATTTTCAGATTAAATTCATAAATAAAATTATCGTTTATAGCTTTTTTTATTTTTGCATTGTGGTGACATTTAAAAAATCGTTTGGCTTTAATCTTTGCTTGCTTACTTCGTAATATTCTATTTATTATTTAAGAATGGCTCGTAGTCGTAAGGAAACAACGAACAGCATTCGAAAATTGATTATTTTTCATCATAGTAGTGGTAAATCAGTTCGGAATATCTCTAAGTTAGCAAATTTATTCCATTCTACGGTGCAGTATGTGATAAAACGCTTTAAAGAAGAAAATTGGATCGAAAACAATGTAAGGAAAGATCATCCGGTAAAGTTAACTCAACGTGATCAGAGATTTATAGTTAGAAAATTTGTGAAAAATCCACGTTTGAGTGTTGTAAAAATTTCTACAAAATTTACTGAAACATTTTCTACTTCAATTTCATCTGAAACTGTTCGACGAGTGCTCAGATCAGCTGGATTAAATGGGCGTTCTGCCCGAATAAAATTTTTCAGGTCAGTTCAACATGGCAGTTGTACGTTGCTGAATGCGATTTTGGAAGTTTGTTTGGATACACTTGTAATTTACATAATTTTGAATGTAAGAACGCTTTTTTTCATTTAATATAGATCAACATATCCAGTTAATGAACAAAATAAGGTGTAAACTATTGATAACATTAATTTAGACAACTAAAAAGAAGCAAAGGTACATGTGTAAAATTCCGTCGACCATTCTCGCCAAACCAGAAAAATATCGCTAAACGATGCGATATTCCGCCAATAATGGAAAGCGTATAAAATTGTTTTACTAGTATTGCTCGAAAAAAACAATTTTTTCCGAAACGTTGTACATATTTAAACAATTTAAAATTATATTTGTTTAAACTGATTTTTTTATTTCGTTCCACAATATAAATAATTTATGAATATTTTAATGATGAAAAATGGATATTTAAAATACTTAATTATTTACCTTTCAAAATACAGTACATTAGGCCTACTTTTTTTTATTAAGTTGCCATTCAAATATACTGTATTCTCGTAATAAAAATAAACAAAAATTATTTTAGATCAATATTGGCGTTTTATTTCACAACCTAACCGGTTTTTTATGACTGTCCCAATTCTCCGGATTTTTGCATATCCGGATTACGTCCAGTATAGTTGTGATAATTGGAGTTTTACTGTATTTCTATTAAGGATTTAAAGCTCTTTTATCTTATGAAAAAAATATTTTATATGAATAATTTATTCGGAAAATTACAGGGCAAAATACGTTGCCCCACATTGGAATAACATGAAAGTGTTCCTAATTCAAATCTAACTCAATGTACGAAATTAAAAAAAGAAGGCTTTTTATTCAGACCCCCAAGCACACACCAGATTAAGTTTCCTGTATATTACTAGTTTATAAACTGATCTGGTCTAAATGAGTAGCTCTTATACCATGAGAAAATCCAATCTATCAATATTTGAAACCCAACGCCAAACTGTCGCCAAAACCGAAGTCTTCGTATCAAAATAACCTGATAAGCAACCCTAGTGAAACCAACTTTTGCATAGCGTCCGCGTTGGCACAGCAACGGTCGAAAAACATGGCTGCTGTTTTCCCTATGTCATCTCTCTACTCATATCTATATAGGTTCTCTACAGTTAACTAGATATTATATCTACAAATAGCTCCTGAGGTTAGGCCAGTGGATAGTTTCAATTGTATATCCCGGTGGTTCGCTATCAATTCCTGCTTAAACGCTGAAGAGTATCTGATAGGTACAGTGCGAATTCAAGGGTATGTCGATAGCCTTGTAGGATTATGTCTGTCAGTCAACTCTGGAGAGCTTAAGTCTGTTTTAAGAGCTTACAGGGGTAAGCGATTCACCCTCGTGGACACTTAGCATAGACACTGGTTGACTTGAGGCTCTGGTAAATAGTTAATCTTTAAACATTTGCTATACTAAAGCAGATATGAGCTCTAGAGTTGCATAACAGGCATTCTCACGACGACGTGAAATTAATTAAAGATAATTATGCTTGCTTATGCTTCGAAGTATATGAAGTTCACAGACTATAATTGTCCTATATGAGTATTTCGATTCGTTAGCTTTGTAGAAATAATCAACCTAGATTCTTTGATCCACTTTGTTTCTAACTTAACAACAGTAATTTTTCTTCGAGAATTTCGACGATATGGAATCGAATGAAGTAATCTGTAGGTATTTACGAAACATCCATTTGATTTCTTCTGATAACTTTAAGTGGTCAGGAGTGGTTTAAGTGTTTAAAGTAAAGATTGTTTGCTAGATTAACTTTTTATGAAACAAGGGCCAGGTCTAGCCAAGCTGCACCAAACTATCAGTAATTAAAACAAGTATATCTGGATATATCGGAAAATTTAAAAAATTCATTAGAATTTAATGACACAAAACTGTACAAAAACACATTAAAAATTCAAGAGTCAAATTACTTTAAATAAAATTATGAAATCTATTTCTGATATATATATATATATATATATATATATATATATATAAATAAATGATTATGGTTGAGTCTAAAAGTATTGAAACCAGGCTATTCTCTTAAAATGTGTCTGACAGATAGGATTACATTACACGCCGGACTTGTCAGAGCTGTTTCTAAACGTAGCAAAGGCCTGCTGGATTAAATTTGTGTGGTATATACTGTCTTGCCTGTTTCACATTGTTTTCTGTTACTTTTTTTACATTTAAAACCCTTTATTGATGAGTGTATAGCATATAATTTATTTTTAGTTCGTGTATCCTTTATATTATGCCATGAATTTTCAATGAATATTTTGATGACGAGGTATCTTGTCCATCAAGATCTGACCAATTTTACTAATTAGCAACGAGGTATCTCATCGTCAAGATATTGCCGATTTTTTGACGATAACCAGATCAAGATATGGTCACTTTTCTTCTAATGACGTGTTATCACGTCCATCAAGATCAGGTCAGTTTTGATGATGACAAGACACCTCTTCGAGACAATCACCAGGAGATATAACCAAATACGATCATGACCCTCTCTCACAGTAGTAACTCATTGGAAATATTTTAATATTAACCCCTCTTGTTTAGAAAGGCATTCCATAAAACTATTAGGTGGGCCCTAAGAGTTGATACATGTGATTCTTCAGTTGCCTGACTATTGATTTCTTTTTGATTTCAGACTGATTACGGAGCATGCTTGGAGCCGCTGGAAGTAGGCACCACCGGCGCCGGTCGCTCAGCCCTTGCGTGACCCCCGCGCCCTCGTCCCGGAACTCCCTGACACCAGCCGGGGAGGCCGAGCTGGCCAAGATCTCGAACAGGAAGTCCCCCAACCGACTGTCCATTCCGGACCTGCCGGTCGGCGTCCAGCTGAACCGCAGGCGAGCTGCCAACACTGCCGATCAAAAGACATGCGTGCTGCTTCATTCCAAGCTCAAAGGGATTAAAGTGGACGAGAGCTCGTAAGTTGTTGCTTTGTTTTAAGCGGTCATGAGAGGGTTTTTCAGCCTGAACATGAAGTACAGCACTAGCGTCATCGAGTTTATCGAAGACTTACGCTATCGAACATGCTATGAATGAAGTATTCTATCGAACGTGCTGTGAATGACGCTAATGTAACTTTCGCTTTTACAAATTGCCTGGAAAGGCTTAATTGGAAAGGCGAGTTGTGGTAACACTATTCTAAAATAACATCTTTAACTCACGTTTTCCTCCCTGTTCCGAAGATGGTGGACGTCTTGTTCCACCAAAATGACCGCCGACGATTTTTTCATAGGTCTTTAATCTTTATCAGTCGTTTTTATTTTTTTTGAAGTTTACATCTTTACTAAATTTAAATATACAGTCGGCAGAATGAAAAATACCTGCAGTTGAGAACTAGCTTGATTTCTCGTCATTTTGATTTTTCTCACAGCCCTTACTTTGGCTCTGGTAAGAAGGCAGATGACCGTGGTCAAGTCCTTCTAGACAGGTACTACGCTCTCTAGGTGAAAGGGCTGTCATGCAAAAGCATGTATGGGTTCGCTGTAGGGGATTTCTTGCCAAATCACAACAACTGCGATCACTTCCGACATCAAACGATAAACTCAGAACCAGAATTCGCAATACAGACGCTATGGAATCGCATTGCTTACATTTTCAACCTATCACTTCAATTAAGGAATACACTTTTTCTCAAATGCTGACTTACCAGAGTGGAACAATACATCAAAAGACCTGACAAGCCTACATCATCTCCTCCATTTCAACTCCAGTTACCATGGTATCAGTTTATAAAATTATTTTCGTACTTCTATGGGTATACGAGAAACAGGAGATGAAACACTACAGTATTTTAGAGGTGTTTTTAATGGTATAATTATTTTAGATTTATACCCACTTGACGTATTCATCTATTACTGTTTTTGGATATGCCGAAGATATTACACAGCTATTCAAATTGCTCTTTTCATCGTGATCCTGGTGGAGATTGCAATCTTGGTCGATGACGGAGTAACTAGAGATTATCTTCTCAGTGTTCCAAACACTATCTCTGTGGATTATCTAGATTTAATTGCACATTTACTAGGGGTGTTCAAATGAAAAGGTACGAAACGACACTGTGGGTATAATTGAAGTCTTTATTCAAAAGTAATCACCAGAGGACTGAGCACAACTATCCTACTGTTTCACGAGCCGAAGGATTCCCTGTTCCCAGAATTCCTGTGGCTGTGACAAGAGCCAGTCCTCCACTGTGTCCTTCAGTTCGTCGTCCGAGTTGAAGCGCTTCCCTTTGAGATGTTTTTTAGCGGACAAAACAGATGGAAGTTGTAGGACGATATGTCCGGGCTGCAGGGCGGATGCTCAAGCTGCTCCCTCTTGAACTTGGCCAGTACACTTTGTGCGACCCTGGAGACGTGTGGACGCGCGTCATCGTGGAGCAGAATCACTCCCTCCGTGAGCAGCCCAGGCCGTTTGCTCTTGATGGACTTGCGTAGGCTACGGAGTGTCTCACCTACCGGTTTAACACCTTTCGCAATCAGAAATCTGATAACACCTCGCTGCTCCTCAATCGTCGAATTTTGCAATGTGAATGCCATGATGTCCTCACACGCACTGCCGCGTCAATTGGACGGAACACACAACTGCATGCTTCTCTTCTGCGTCATGTGCACAACCACGCCGGTACTCGTGCATTCGCTTCCTTAGATGTCTCACTACGTTATCCCAAAGCGGCATATTCAAATTTCAACCGGTTTGGTTTTTACGACGTTTCGTACCTTTTCATTTGAACACTCCTCGTACTTTATTATTTTCGGGTTACTAGTTTACTTATCTTATCAAAATAAGAAATACGACCTTCTAAAGAAATAAGAGGACCATGTGGGTGGAGTCGGTGTCTTAAGATCTCTGAAGGGTAAATCACGTAAGACTTACGAATCGATATAGCCGATTGGCTATAGAAGAGCATACTAGTGTTTTTGATCACAGTGGATAATCATTTTAACCAATCAATAATTTAGGATTCATGTTTTTTTCCACAACAACGTGAAAGATCTTCAAACCGAGTGACCGAAAGAAATAACATGAAGCTGCGGGCACATGCTCTGTCTATTTCATTCCAAAGTTGATGGATCTAAATCATAACCTGAATCAAGATGCAAACATCTGCATATTGCAAAATGGATACATGAGTCTGTGATAGTTTAATAAAATAGAACAAAGCTACGGAAAATATGTCATAACAGAAATTATAACGGCCTGCAGTCGTGACAGGAGTGACGGGAGTTGTGTAAAGCAATCGTAGAAGAATCAATTGAAACTGAATGTAGTGTTTCACTGAGACAAAAAATTCCAAAGAACTAGTTTATTACTTCAAGACAAGTAATAACATCATGATGCGCGGAGGTTGTTGAGTGTAGGGTATTTGGGACAGCTCTGAGCTTCTTATTCAAAGGGGCTCGTGAAAGAATGAATAGTTTAAAATGAACTCGCTAGTCTTAGCTACAATGAACCGAAAGAGGAGTGTAACGATTTTAAATATTCGTTTTACGAAGATAAAGATTAGACTTATAAATTTGTAAATTTTTGTTAAAGTTACATTAAATCTTAACCATCAAGCAATGTTTCAATTGATATTAAGAAAAGTTGAATAACTTGAATTTTACAACACCTCAATGTGGTTAAATTTCGGTAACATTGATCATAGAAAATATTGTATAAACTAAAAAATTTAGAAATCTCAAGAGGTTTCGAAATCCAGATAAGTTATAGATAAACAGACAAGCGTAACAGTACTCAAACGTTTAATCTGACTGTAGGATTTAAATTAATGAACAGGAGGAAAAATTTATTTAAATCGAATAGAAAAAATAGAATTCTTCAGGAAACTTTTACAGAGGATAGAATAAATAAAAAAAAATATTTTTCACCTTCATAAGCAAAGTTGTAAAATCAATAAACCGAGCTTTGATAAAAATGACATTTTTCACGATCTTTCATACTCAAAAATACTTTATTCATTTATTGAATTTCGGAGTTAAAATTTAAACCCAAAGATTAATTTTAAACGATAATGCAAAAAAACAGTTAAGGATCTCTGCTATCTTTAAAAAAGATTTATGATCTAAAAATACAGATGGCCATTGAAATAAAGTTCTATGAAATGCTATGTTACAATTTTCAAAGTTATTCTTTTTTTATTAGGCATATTCTTCTAAATTGCGATATACGATAATTCTATCGTGACTTTTGTCCACTAGATGGAGCCAAAACTGTTTCTTAATACAGTTACTTGTTACTTTTCTTAAGGATATCCAGAAACTATTTGTTCTCGTGAAGAAATGAAGAAATATATAAATTCTATTCGGTCATCTGCATAAAATTTAAAGTATTTTTCACGAAGTTATTTGATGTTCTTTTGCACTTTCAAAAAAATTCACTTGATTTGTGCAAAACGGAAGTAAAAAAATTGACTTAACGTTTCCGTAATTTCTTAATAAAGGGAGAGGGAGTCAAAAAACAGTTTCGAGAATCTAACGAATAAAAAATTTTGTATGAACTAAGTTGAACACAATTCTATTTTACGGATGCAGACTGCAGATCATACCTACAGGCATCAATGTTTTTGAAATTGATTTTCGAACTATTTCCTCTATGGCCAAAAATAAAATGAGTTTCACATTTCTGAATCCTCCTTTTTCGCAATTGAATACTTTTTAGTTGAATATGTTCGATCAGACTGTTTTATGCCACTGATTGAGTTCCCAGCGAAATTTCTCTGTATCTATTTGATATTCTAAATTTCTTTCTTCCAACAGCCATAATATCAAATATGTTAAGGGACAAAAAAAGTTCGGGAAGTACCGAGAAATAGTGAAATAAAAACTGAATTAGCGTGCCCGTGCGAGAATTCTCGCATGAACAATTACACCCCCATTCGTTGTAAGGGATGTAAGCGAATTTTTTTATATTCAAAATATCAAAAAAGTTTATTCAATCACTATTTACAACACCTCCTTGAGATCACTGTTAGCGTTGTTCCAACAATTTTTGTGTAAAGCACGTAATTCTTCCGCCAAAAGGCCTAATAAGGTTATCTTAATTCTAGAATTCACAAAAATTGTTAAGTTGTATATTTTCAATTTTTTTTCAAATCTTAACCTCGCGAGAAACATGTGTCGTTTAATGTCCTAATATCATCAAATCACATATTCATAAATTATTTATATTATGGAAAGAGAAATGAAAAGCGTTGTTCCAACCATTTGGGTAAAGCATGTAATTCTTCCGCCAAAAGGCCTATAAGGTTATCTTAACTCTTTAGAATTCACAAAAATTGTTAAGTTGTATATTTTCAAATTTTAACATCGCGAGAAACATGCGTCGTTTAATACCCTTACATCATCAAATCACATATTCATAAATTATTGATATTATGGAAAGAAATGAAAAACCAGTTCAATACATAAATTAATTCCTCGCGTGTAAGAAGCGTAAAAGGGATCTACACTTTAGAAATAATATAGATGACGAAAAAAATTGTTTTCCGAGTAATACTGTAAAACAATTTTATTTGAAAAGTTGTTTTTCCATTAACACTGATAAAACAAACTGAGATGCGTACCGCAATCGTTTTACACTCAATGTTATTCCTATGGGGATTTCGAATTGTTTTTAGCCCCCTCCTCCATCAGCACACCTTGTAGAAAGAAAACGGATTAGTTAGTGCTCCGGGAAATTCTCTTTCTTTTGATACCTCACTTGTTAAGATTTGTCGCCTGTAAGAAGCGTAAAAGGGATCTATATTATAGAAATAATATAGATGATGATGATGATTGTTTTTCTAACTGTGTTAGGCAGACAAGAAATAAATTTTTATCTAATTTCTCTTTCTTCTCGATCTCATTTTTTTCTTGCAATTTTTCCTCATTCCCGATCTAAATGAGAGCGAATGAAAAAATACACTTTTGAAATAGAACCAATTTATTTTCTGAAGATAAATACTTGTAAAACACTCATACCGGGTAGGTAATATTTGAAAAGTAAGCATATTAAAATTTGTCTGTTTCGAAAGCAAACATAGATGATAAAAATTTTCAGGAAACAATTATACTTGTATAATACCGTATGCTGAATTTATTATTTTTTAAATGATTACCATAAGTTCTAGGTGTTTAGTCTTCAATAAAAGATTTACCATTTAATGTCGGGAGTAGCGTGGTGATTCGAGTATAATTTACCTTGGAAATGAAAACTCACTCTATTTACTTTTTCAGAATATCAGTTCGATTGCATTAAGTAGTTGTATATAAGATTTTCGGTTGCATACGTAGCGACGAACTCTTATTAAAAAATTAAACTTTTATTAAGAAAACTAAAGAGGAAACAAAACTAAGAACAACCGATCAACTATCTTTCTCACTCCGTCTCGAATTCTTCTAAATTCTAAATTAATTTTTTATTACATTCCATATCAATTTGCAAATGCAAAATTAAAAAATACATTCACAGAATTATCATTTGCGCGCGCATAAGAAAAAAATATATTTCTAATATTATCGTTTGGCACGTGTTTAATAAATATAATAATAACGTTTACAAATGCGAAAGTGGCAGTTACACGCAGGCAATAAAAATTAAATTCTCGGATCCGCGTGGTCAGTCTTCCATAAAATGTTTATCCTGTTTTTGAACATTTTAATCATATTTAAAATGCTATATCATAGATCATAGAGATGGTACATCTGCTTCAATTCTTGCTGTTTGGTACATATAATACTGAAAAAATTATATTTTTTACGAAATAACTGTTATTTTCTAGTGATCTTGCATAATACGTAAAGTACTCTATGAAAACATCTACATTAGTTTGATATTTAAACATTTTCTTTGTGTTCGTTTATACTAGGAATGAATTTGATATTAATACTAAAGCAGGTGGTAGTTGATTTTAATTGGAATAAGCATTAAAGAAATATAAAAAATTCACTACAATTCATGTAGTAATTTCATATTTGTTGAAAACTACATTGGATTTTCAAATATGATGAAATGAAACACTTGTATGCGCTAGTGAAGCTTACTTTACACCATTTGTAGCTTATAACTATATTTCTTGAAATTTTTATTTCCAAGCTGAGGTAGGTAGTTAGGTAATTAACGTCGTACTGGAGCAACATAACGGGCTATTGACGACAGTCTAGGACCAATCCCGAAGGGAAAAGTTCAAGGACAACGTCTCGTAATTTTGAACCACGACCAGACGACGAAGTCAACACCTGAGCTGGACTTCACTCTCAAAACTTCCACACCACGGCAACGTGAATTCCCAATCTCAGATAAATTATTATTTTAAACGGGTACAGTGGATCAAATACTTCTGTGGTTTTGCTAATTTAAAACGTTATAAAAGTTTTAAGACTTCAAAAGTCAATAACTCCCCTTCGGGAATCATATGTATCAGATGAATAAGGTACGTTAAACCAATTCCAGAGAGATGATTTCCTAAAAGTATATTCGGAACATATTCTGTACAATATTTTATATCCAATCAAGTCTAAAGATTGTCTGTATTTTCTAAAAGCAAATAAACGAAAATGCATATATCTTCAAAGTTTTCTGCAAATTGAATAATTGCTCGACTACTGCTGATTTCTAGAAATATCAACTCAACATTGATTTTTGGTTTATCATGATCTATACAATTGTCGAAACTGAAATCATTAAATGGATAATTTATTTTCAGAATGCGCTTTTTCCGTTATTCGTAAGTTAAATGAGAGTATAATTCATTATATATAACATGTGTTTTGTGGTTCTCTTTTTAATATCACATTTCTTTGATAAATGTTTGTTAAAATATATCATAGGGTAGCTTTAAAACTAGTATCTGAATGTAACAGGGTAAAAAACTAGTAATAGGATGTATTGATCGAAAAGAGATATAAATATGGGGATGCACCAATCGAAAAGAACTTTATCGAATGAGACATTTTTAACAATATGAGAGTCGCGAAATTTCCGAGTAGCATAGTATTGATTTTACCCCACAACAAGGGCATAATGCCTAAGAAACCATGACCAAGAAACATATATTAGTTAACCCTCCTAGTGGTTGTCTCAACCAGGTATCTTGTCATCCGCAAATTGACCAGATCTTGATGGACGAGATATCTCGTCATTAGAAGAAAACTGACCTGACCTTGTTCTCGTCATCATAAAAATATCGGCAAAAGCTTGTGACGAATTATCTCGTCATTAGAAAAATTGGTCATATCTTGATGAATGAGGTATCGTCGAAACCACTTAAAGAGTTGAAAGATTTTGTTGGTTAAAGAAATCAAAACTGGTTCGAAGTAATGCAGGGAAGACTGCAGGTTATTAACGGATCTATTAGTGGAAGGGCTATGGTGTAATTGATGAAAAATCAATACCTTCAGAGTGTTAAGGTCTAATTGATGAAAAATAAATACCATTTATATTATTTCAACAGATATTAGTTGTTAATGAACATAACTAAATTTCTGTAAGAATAAAATTGTGAAGTTTTCTATTAAGTAGTTTTCTGTGCCTACAATGGCTCTTATATTTGTTTTTGGTGCGTTAGCTATTCCAGGAGCCAAATCGAAAATTCATTTAACAAAAAGGTTCTTTTTAGTCTTTCTATCAATGTGGATTCGAACTAATCGTATTCAGACGAATGTTTTGAAAAATATGTTTCATCGCAGTGGATTCCTTTCTAACAAATAATTAGATAATGCCGTGTCTATCAACCAAAAAAACTGAAAGAAAGTACTCTTCAGACATGAAACAACTCACGAAAACAAACATTACTAATAATTTACATATACAGCACACGACCGAAAAAACATCCCTGAAACGTTTACTTTCTCATTATAACTCGCAGACTGATAAAAATCCGTACTCGAACAAGAAACGCTCTTCACACCACTACGGGTAATTTTATTTTCCCGAACTCAGTTTATCGGCGTCTTTTCATTCTTCAATCAATGCTTCAAAGGGGGAGGTTCGAAAAAAAAAGGATTTTATTGTTTCTACTCGGAAAAGATAAGAAACAAAAAACTTCAGCTTAACACCCATTAAATCCTCTTACTCTAATGAATACGGGCGCTTCGTCTCTCCCATGTCGTTTTCCCGAAATAATTACATTACAGGCATAAAATCCCTAAAATATTAAGCTTCCTCCAAAAGGTGAGGCACGTTCCTCCACCACTGATGGGGGTCTTAGAATTTTCCGGGTTTAATTCAATTTGCAATCGCGAAGACGTGAAGGGATGAAAAAAATAACAGGTAAATCTAAATGCGCAAGCGTAGTTTTTAACGCTTTTTTTTCCCGGAATTC
Organism: Meta bourneti; assembly: GCA_933210815.1. Taxonomy (NCBI): domain Eukaryota; kingdom Metazoa; phylum Arthropoda; class Arachnida; order Araneae; family Tetragnathidae; genus Meta; species Meta bourneti. The sequence goes on along the minus strand of OW119929.1, from coordinate 69,765,901 downwards.
TTGAGAAACGTGTTAGGGGATCAAACTTAGTTTGACGTTAAGCCTATAAATCTATGTAAATGCAGTGAAAGTGCTGCTGCAGAGAGAGAAGAGGAATAAAAATATTTACGCCAAATGCGCTAAACTCCTCGGCAAGGACCAAATGGCCTGTGACAAACTTAAAAGCTGGTAGTGGTTTAATCCCGAAGTGCTTTCGGTGCTCTTCTTTGGCCTGGAGGAAAAAGAAGGAGCTGAAAGAGGGTCCTAAAGCGATTTTGAGACGACTCGCTGAATTGGGCGAGGAAAAGAAAACTTATAAAATGATTGAAAACTCAAAAGTCTCTTTCATGGTTTGGACTAAGATGTATTTCCGATGCTTTTATCTGGATACACATAATAAAACTCAAAAGTAAATAACCTGTAATTCTAGATGTCTCACTCAAGACACTGAAGAGAGTTTTTTGCTATATTCTAGAGGAAAATTGAACCCTCTCAACACTTTTGGTGGTTTATCTTCCCGTAAAATATTGCCCTGTAGTGTCCAGACTCTATTGTAAAATCCTGTTCCAAACTGTCACCAGTACTGGGCAAGAGACAATTTGTTTCTTCAACTTGGATCTTCATTTCCCTATGGAGTAATAGGACAGTTCTGCCTCGACGAGATACCTCGTCCAATACAAAGCAAAATTGCCTCGTGCGTAGTAAAATTGCACAGCTTTTGGAAAAGATATCTCGTCGAAACACTTGGAAAGTTATGGACGTACACGCATACATCAATTCCTGCAATTGCAGTCTTCGTTGCATGACTTATAACCAGTTTTGATATTCTTGACTGACAGAATATTCCTCAGGATTCTTTCAATCAATATACGTGGTTATTTAGACATCATGTGTGTGGTGGCGTTAAGCAATAGTACACTACTCGGAAATCTCTCGATGCTGAGAAGGTTAGATCCAACCCAATTGTCTAACGTTTCTACAGAGTTTTGTAATCATTTAAACTCAAGTTCAATTCTTTTAAATTTACGTGTATTTCTCTCTCTCCTGTCTCAGTAACACATTCCTTGTATGTTTTTGTACATTGCGTGGCGTTGTCTACCTTGTGGTTGGCGCATTTTGGCCAAATATGGCCCTTGCATCCTAAAAACCCAACCAACCGTGACAACTTACAGTAGACTGCATAAAATAAGTTATTAAAATTAAATAACATGTGTATTTTGAATATAAATATTTAAACATAAATGTTATAAATGTTTAACCACCTAATTACTTTAAATGTTTTGCCACGCGTGTTTTGTAAATATGAATGGGTTCTGCAACCAATAACTTCTCCATAGGAACAGCAACTTTTGATACGATTTCTCTGGGAAAACAACTATTAATGACACTCAGGAATCTCTGGGTGAGGTAAGCTAAAGGATCCACCATCCAGATTAAAATATCTGAATGTCTTTTCCTTCCGACTGGTTTTAAGAAGATAAGGTTGTGTTTTATAGTTCAAGAGCCACATTTGGGTCAAGCTGAGCAAATACGAACCAGACGATGTCAAGAAATGGACGTATAATCACAAGGAAGGTTTTACTGACAGCTTTGTAAATATGAAAGGGTTATCGATATTATAGTTATACATTTATCCTGAGTTGGCACCCTACTCTCCAAACTTCCACACCACGCTAAAGTGAGGACTTTTGAGGCCTCGATATATTTAATTTGCACCAGCCCCACGTACACGATGGTCTTTGATTGGATCGAATCTCGATCCATTGGTTCACAACCCTCCGATTATTAATCCGAGACTCTTCCAACTGGGCGGCCCCACAAGAAAATAAGTATAGGAGAATAATATACTCTTGTTTATCCGTCCATTCGTTACACAGAAGGGTGCCATATTAACTAGACTAGACTGCTGAATTACATAGAATGCATAAAATAAAAGCGTCAAGAGATTTGCGAGTAACATAGCGTTGATTTCACTTCACAACACACTTAATGATTAACTAACCACATTTTTCTACAGAATTCATAGATTCTTGGAAGGTTAAGAGTGGTTTCTGTTTCCGAGTATATCGTTCGATACCGGAAGTCATAGAAGTGATTACGAGTTGGGAAACAAATAATCACGTATGGCGATCACCATACATCATTTGGAGTATTACAGTCCTGTTCCCTGCGAACTTAACCATCTCTAAATAAATAAATTCTCCAAGGTCATGTGCCTTCTCACCGGAGCCATACATTACTTTTTCTTCCTACTGACTCACCTTGGAATTAATTATGTTCATTAAGAATCGAGACTTAAAATACAAATAACAAATTGTACCTTAATTATTACATAATGAATTTTGTTATTTGTGGAGTATGTCACAACTTAATTCAACGACATAAAACATAATTTGACTCAATTATAATTCGTTTTAATCAACTTTAATTAAGTGCTTTTAATCAGCTTATAGCTTCATTTTTATTGCTATAGAATGAGTTAGTTCATCACGCCATGAATCATCATTAATTCCCTCCCACAAATCCTGATAATTGGTAAATGCTCGTTGAAGCACTATTCGTCAAGCCTATAGAAGGCAGTAAAATATTTTAAATCTATTCGATGTTCTGCTATACGAATATTTTCAAATTTTCATGTTAAGAGTATTTTATCTTAAGAACGGATTAGTAAAGTGTATAATGTTGAAGCTAAGTAATGTCACCAATCCAACGCTTCAAAGAATTGGGATGAATTTTGAACAATGAACGTTTCTTTCTGCTTATATATTTATTTTTGTGGGAAATTCACCAGTCATTTAGTTTTGTAATAAATAAAAATAATATCAATAATTATCTCTAATCCGTGAAATGACAGAATAGGAGATTAAAAATTATTCCAAATAGAATAAAGCTCATACTACACAAGAATGTAACCACAAGACTTGTAAGTTCTTATTTATTATTGGACGTAACAATGATACTAAGTTCAATTACAGAAGTTTTGTAAAACAATTTAAAGCATAAAAATGCACAAACACAATCCTGACACTAACAAATAAAAAAACATCTCAGGGAAAGCCTAAGGTTTGATATTTTAAGACTCGCAGCTTTAACAAGGTGTTCTTTTAATTTCATACTTCAACAGATAACGGAGTTCATTCGTTTGAAAGGTTTATTAAATTGCAATATACATACACATAATTATAGGTTTCTAGTTTCCTTACAAAACATTTGGCTTTAGAATCAATTGCAGTTTAACGAAGTGTCTGAAAGAGTATTTTGATTCTTTGTTTACAATACTCTTGTAGTCTTTATTAATTTCAATTGTTTTGTGTGTAAAAACACACAAAACAATTGAAAGTGGGCTACTTATAAAGGTTCTTAGAAACATTCACATTTTGGCTGGAAATTTACCGGTTAAAACTAGTTCATATATATATATATATATATATATATATATATATATATATATATATATATATATATATATATATATATATATATATATATATATAAATAAATATATATATATAAATATATATATATATACTTTAATTTAAATGTTATTTGAAGTCCTTAACGCTTCTTGAAGTATTTATAAGGGGTTAAATATTAAAAGTTATACACAAAATTATATATAAAAGGTGACTAAATATTTTGTGATCTAATTACTTTAAATTTGTCATGAGTATGCGAGACATTTTCTCAAAAGCTAAATGTAGATGGCGTTTGTGTTTCTTCAGCAGAACGTGTTTCCTCAATCTATTCCGAATGTGACGTCACTTATTTTGCGTGACGTTCCCTTGTTTATCAATACAATTTCAGAACTTCTCCAATAAATATTCCAAGGAATGAATTCTGAATTGATGTAAGCAACCGGAGGAGGGTTGTGAGTTCGAAACTCGGACCAGCCCAAGACAGTTGTGTACACGGGGTCTGGTGCACATTCAATCTGTCGTGGCCTCAAATATCCTCACGTTGGCGTAGTGCGGAAATTTGGAATGGGGTGCTGCAACAATGGGGTGGAATGGGATGCAACAGCTGGCACCAGCTCAGGTGTTGTTCTCGTCATCTGATCGTAGTTCAAAATTGCGAGGCGTTGTCCTTGGGTCTTTCCCTTCGGGATTGATCCCGGACCGGTGTCAATAGCTCGGTGTGTTGCTGCAGTGTGACCTTAATTAACTGCATACCTACCTACCGGATTGATGTATGCTAGTTGATTGGTTAACGGAAGTAAAATCTCCGCTTTCGATCTGGTTTGAAAATCACTTTCATGCGAGAATAGTTTTACATTTTGTGTTACCTGTACAAATTGGAGTTCATCTGAATTCTTGACTATTGGGGTATTAGGGGATTAAAAAGCAGAAATAAAATTGTTTTAATTGCCTTATTGTATTTTACTGAGCTCTATTTTTAAAAATATCGTTTTCTTCGATAAAAACAAATCTTTAATTCTTGATGTTTAAAGGAAACTAGTTTGCTTCCATCATGCTGAGAAGATATGAGGTTGGAAACGCTTAATTGTAAAGGACGTATAAATCCATTTATTATGTTTTTCACTTTATCTTTAAGTAATAATATCGAATTACAATACCAGTCTCAGTTGTCGGACAAAAGTCATGCACATTTTTCGTCAAACGCGCTTAAATTTCATATGCTTGCTCTGTGTTTTTAAGTTCAAAGTCCTGCAATCAAATTGCTTTAGAAAGGAAGTAGAGGATGGAAAATCCGTTTTATCAATATTTCTCGTCGAACGGAAAAATAAATAAAGCACACATACAACAAAAACAGACGTACGACTACTAGAAAAACAAAACTGAAGTAGCTTTTCCTGAAAGCTTTTCTTCAAATCAAAGATATCGGGAGTTTGTACCTTTCACTGCGACAGTACCACAACTCTTTTACCGTATTTTTACTGAATAGAAAAGTCATAACTGATTAAGATTCAATTCTGTTCTTAAAAGCCCTGCACAAAAATGCACGCTGCGATGGAAATAAGTATGAGACGAAATTAAGGTTAAATATAAAAATATATTCAGAAGACAAATAATCAAATTTACAACGGAAATTTTAAATCGCAAAAAATATAAAGTTTATTTTGGTTTAGAATCTTTTAAAGACTGTAAGACAGATAAAATAAACATAACAGTAAGTTATTAATCTAGCTCATAATTGCGAACCATAGTTTTTTACATTATAGATTAATAGAAAAGCCGAGTTAAAATGTTTACCTTTTAGTGCATATTTTAACGTTTTATTTATTAAATTTTAAGAAATTGCTTAATTTGTACGAAATAATATTTTAATGCGAAAGGTGAATAATTGATATATATCTTGGTAAAAATTATCAAGTATTTACGTTTATATTCTGAAGAGAAAATGCAAGGAAGATTTATCGAATATGTTTATATAATATTAAAATTTTAACAATAGATGTGACATGAAGAAACTCATTCATTATCATATTGTGTTTAATGATTTTGTTTTCATAATGTGCTGAATTATTCTTATTTGTTTCAAATATATTTAGTTATATTATTGTCTATATAATAAAAAGCAATGCTATTACAACTTTAGATTCACGGTTTCGTAAACATTTAAAGGGACACTGGACTTTCAAAACCAAATAAAAATCATTCAAAAAATTGCTTTTTTAATTTTATTGTTAAACTTAATTGATATCAAACTCTGGTGATAGCAAGAATTTTTTAATTACGATCATTTTTGATGAAGCTACATGAACAAATGCAACAATGATATAGTAAATAAGTATATGAAGTTTATGAAAACGTATCTTTCTTCGATTGAGAGTGTTTGACATTTTTTTGCAACGGATTGGCAACTGGAGGGTTGTGAGCTCAAAACTCGGTCCAACCAAAGACCGTCATGTCTACGGGGGCTGGTGCTCGTTAAATCTGCCGTGGCCTCAAATGTCCACACGGTGGAGTGGTATGGAAGTTTGGAGAGTGGGATGCCAGCTCAGATGTTGACCTCGTCATCTGACTGTGGTTCACAATTACGAGGTGTTTTCCTCGGATCCTTCGTTTCGGGATTGATACCGGACCGATGCCAATAGGCCGTTGTGTTACTGTAGTGAGACGTTAATCAACTACCTACCAACCATCATAACTGATACTTTATTTTTAACATCACGAGATCTACGAGTAGTGTAGTATCTCTTTTTCCACACACATAATGACTAAATAACTACCTTTGTTGGCCTAAAAGAATCCTAGGAAATATTCTGTTTATCAGAAAGGTCAAAACTAGCCCGCAGTCATGCAGGGTAGAGTGCAGGTTGCAAAACGGATAGATACATGTGAACTCCTCGGTATATTAAAACGTGCAATGCAAGTAAACTAAATCTGAATAATATTTAGCAAGAGTTTGAAAGAGTTCACAATCGTCGTTTTGTGAAAAGTAATGCAATTAAGAAAGATTGAAGAAATCAGCGCACCTAATTGATTTTTCAAATTTACATATTTTGCACTTACAACGATTCTTTTTAAGCCACCCTGATTAAATACATTACAAGCAATAGCGTATAACAAAAACCGTAACAGCCTTCTAAGTAAATATTAATTTTGATTAAATGAAAATCAAGCTTGATTCATACCTTTAAAAAACGACTTCATATGTTCTCAGATAACAGTTTCTTCGGTTTTCTCTATTTATTTTCTTTCTCCTCTAACCATTCTAAGAAAGAAGAATAATTTTCACAAGACATTGCAACCAATTATGATAATTGAAGAAATTTTCCCGGAGTTCAAACAGAAACAAAATGCATAAGAGATAGATTAAAAAAACACAATGAAAGAAAATACCAGAAATAATAAATTTAAGCCGGAAGAACTAGGTAATGTAATTGGCAGACTGTATTCTTAAGATAATTAACCGGAAATTTTTAAGACAAAAATAAAAGTTACCTTAATTTACAGTTTATTAAATAGTTATTAGCGATAGATTTTATTTCATCTTTTTACCCTATAAAATACAAAGGTTTTTTTAATTTTCTGTGAATTACTGGTATTCTTTTAACAAACCTTAATGGAATAGATAGACTAAATTAACCTGATATGACTGGGATACTCCCAAGCCTCGTAGTTGATCTTTCCTTTCAGTGAAATTTCTTTCAGTGACACTTTCTTTTTTTAGAAAGCTTAGTGCTACATTTGAGAATTGTTTAGTTAATTTTTAAGTGAGTGAAAAGCTCTAATTCTTCCTTTTACCTCAGTTTGACATCATAAGATTTTAAAACTGCTTTATATATACATACTTTTAAATTTACGAACAATTATTACTTTTTTTAATAACATTTTCACTTAAAAAACATTAAAACTCTAATGGAACTTAAAATCGTGAAAACTTCGTTGAATGAATAGACTAAATTAACCTGATAATAGTGATACACCCAAGCATCGCATTTGACATTTCTTTTCGGAATAAGAAAACTTAGTTCATTTTTAACTGAGTGAAAATTCTCATATTTGCTTTTACTTCACGTTATCTGTATATTATACGGCTTAAAACTACTAAATAGATATTTTTATTAAATTTACGAACCCTTGTAACTTACTTAATATTTTTTTTTCAAGCTTAGAAAACATTACATGTATGATGTGATATAGGCTGCAAATCTGAACACAAATACAAATTAAATATTAACTAAAATTTATTAAATAAATATTTTCTTAAATTATAATTTTGAAATGAGTGAAAAGTTCTCACATTCGTTACTTTTACCTTACTTTGTTTGTTATTCGGCCTAAAGACTGCTTTATATATATTTTTAATTTATGAACACATATTACTTACTTTACTTACTTTCTCCCACTTAGAAAATAATAAACTTTTGCTGGGATCTATCCTACAACCCAGGCTACAAATACTAGCTAAATATTTTAGTTTCTATTTGTTGGATTTTGAAATATAATTAGCATTGTAATAACGTTATTGTTTAGAAACAATTCTTAACCTTTTGAGCATCACGAGATTTCGGAGCAGTGTAGTATTGCTTTTCCCCACTATACACATAATGACTAAACAACCCCATCTATTGATTGAAAGAAAGATTTTGTGGGTCAAGAAAGTCAAAACTGGTTGGAAGTCATGCAGATTGCAGAACGGACACAGTGTGAATCCTTCAGAAGAAAATTTGTATTGAACAAAACATCCATATTATGAACGAATACATCTGAGAGTAATCATAGAATATATTAGATTTACTAACCTTCTAAGTGTTTTGACGAGACAACTTGTCGAAGATCTGGTCAATTTTGCTAAGGAAGAGATATCTCGTCGAAACAAAACTACCCTAGTACTCCAAGGGAAATGAAAATCCAAGTAGAAGAAATAAATTGTCCCTAGCCCAGGAGTTAGGCAGTTACGAGAAGATAAACCACTAGGAGGATTAAAATATATCGATAGAGGACTAAGCATTAAATGATGAATATGCGGCCGTGCAGTCTTGTACGCAGTTTTCTAAACAGTAAGTTTAACAATAACGAGCTTATATATAATTATTCTTTCTTTGCGCTGCGTTTATTGCTACATTTATTGGGACATTAAATATATCCCGACAACTATTGAAAATATATAGAAAGAAATGTTTATCTCTTATACCTTAGTTTTGGGAATTAATAGTTTAAAAATCGTGAAACCAAAGACGAATTAATATAATAGTCAAAATGGCATTATTTCAGATTTATTAAATAAATTTATGATTTCATGATTGAGATCAACACTTAATTTATCAGGTACAAAGGTCTGAACAGCAAGAAGTACATTTAGAAGAAAATGGGAGGGCTGAGCTGCGTCGCACGAATCATGGGAGTGTCGAATAGTGACTTCAAAGCGCAGAGCTGCTTCGCATTAACCATGGAGTGTCGAATTGTGGCATCAAAGCGCGGAGCTGCATCGCATGAATCATGGGAGTGTCGAATAGTGACATCAAAGCTCAGAGCTACTTCGCATTAATCATGGAGTGTCGAATTGTGACATCAAAGCGTAGAGCTGCGTCGCACGAATCGTGGGAGTGTCGAATAGAGACATCAATGCTCAGAGCTACTTCGCATTTACCATGGAGTGTCGAATTGTGACATCAAAGCATAGAGCTGCGTCGCACGAATCATGGGAGTGTCGAATAGCAACATCAAAGCTCAGAACTACTTCGCATTAACCATGGAGTGTCGAATTGTGACATCAAAGCGTAGAGCTGCGTCGCATGAATCATATAGTGTCGAATTACGATGTCAAAGCACAGAACTGCGTCGCATGAATCATATTGTCGAATTTTGAAGTCAGTGTGAAGGGGGATATCAATCTTTTTGGAGAAAATCTAATGAGGGAATGCCTATAAAAAGATAGTTTGCAAAATGGTTATTCATCACAAATTGGATTGATTCAGTGATAAATTATAATTTGTTCTTTAAAAGTCAGTTTATATGATTCGTAACTCAGATCCACAGAGGTACACAGTCACTTAAAATAGAAACATAAGTGTCTAATTTGACTGAATAGAACTATAAAAACAAGACACAAAATAATAAATTAAATTGCGATTGTAGTTATAGACACATGTAAAAGAACAAAATATGTTTAGCATTACTTGCTTATATATTTCTGTGCAAAACGATATAATTTTTTTCTAATTATAAAAATACCTCTTAATGAAAGCATTTATTTTTGCTGTAACTGAGTTAGGTTGAGCCACAATTAATTTCCGATGATAGAAGCGAGTAATACAGAACACGGATCTCGACTACAAGAACACATGGGAAGGTGTATCCTACTAATTGGACGGTCAGCCTATCCTTCCATTCTTCCTTCTCATACATTTAATCTTGAAGCTTTCTGGTGCAATCACAACAATGCCAGGGAAAATAAAAAAGGAAAAATATCGCGGGTGGGCTCTTGAAGAAAAGAAAAGCTTCGATACCCTTAGGCTATTTTGCCAAAAACAGCAACTTTCCGCGCTATGAAACATAGACCAAATCTTTGGGATGCCATTTTCTTCATAATTAAGCGAGATCGCAATGCTGTTGGGAAGGCTAGACAATGCAGCCATTGTTCCATGGTGAGAAAGTTAATAAGACCCGACGGTTTTTATACTAATTTGCGCAGTGTACTGAAAGATGAAATTGTTATATAATTAATTGCAAAGAAAAGACGAAATGCTGGGCTTTTTTGCCTTTATGAAACCGAAGCTTGTTATTCATTAACTAAAATAAAGCTGGTATTTTGCTTTGATTAAGAGACTCATAGATGTGCTTGATTAAATTTCGCATTTATTAATCTAATTTGCTTGATAATTAGTTTATGATTTTAAGGAGAAAGATATTTTTTAAGTTTTAAGTTAATGGCGTTCCGATAAAACTCACAGCATTCTTCTGCGTCATGGTCAATAATTATATGTTAACATTTTAAAGCAAATTTTACTAACGCGGGGATAAAGTTAAATTATCTGAACTAGTTAAAAAAATTATTTGAAATAGAATCCTGGAAAGAATGTTCCTAATTTGCATTGTAGAAAAGTACCTATATTTTATTATAATATACACGTCGGACGACCTTTGTACTCCACAGCAATATAAAATTACGATTTGCAATTCGTGTTACACTTGTTGGCTGAAATATTAAGATATTTTATAATTCACTAGCTATTTTTCTTATATTAAGACACATAATCCTGTAAAACTTCGAATCTCTTTTTTTATTTACGTTGAACTAAAATGTGAAATTCATATATATGTAGGATATCAGGGGGAAAATAGGAGACGTCTATATATTTAAAGATCACTTAACTTTCACATCATTTAAAAACCGTAAGATTGAACTCTATTAAATGATATTATTTGTAGAAATGATGGAATTTAACACAAATAATCGATTGTAAGCGTTGTGATTTCATTTTAACTATCGTAGAAAAGTAATAGTAACTGTAAAATGCATATGTGTGATTGCGATCTCCCTATAGAGTACTGTTTAAACCTCATACAGGGTAAGGCATAAAATACAGGGTAAGGCATGGATGTTTGTCCGTCTGCAATGAATTCTTGCAGTTGTATAAGCGGGTTGTGAGTTGAATGTATGGCATGTATGTGAGGTGCAACGTGAATCCTCCCTACATGGTGAACCATGGTAATGACAAGTGTTTCACAATTCCTCCCTTGTAGTGCCATGATGACAAAAGCATTAATTCATATTGGTCGGAGATTGCTAAAAAAATTTTAATTCGGAATTTGGAGGCACCTATCAATGTGTGTAGAATTCTCTCTCACTTTAATTTAGGGCTCTTACCTCATTTGATGAGAGGTAAAGGGCACGCGCATTATCGGTCGTTTAAGTTAGAGTCCTTTGTGCATCCTTCCAAATGATAGACAATGACAGCCTTCCTGTTGCTGTAGCAAGCGCATATCGCGGATAAGTTAGTGTAGCGGTCCTGTTCCATCGCGAAGATAAATGCATAGTGGAGGTTGTCTACCTCGGCTCAATCTTTACGATGCTGTTCTTATAAATTGAATTAGTTCCTCAGCTATGGACCACTTATTGGCTTCCATTAAGCCATCTTGACTTTGTCCCGCCTCGAGTCTGCCGATAGCACTGTATTTCAATTCTTTATTCAAATGTTGTCATGCTAATCACCAACCTTCTAATGAAATATAGACGGATTATGTGCGCACAGCTTCGTGCTACTTCTTCCGCTCGCTCACTTTGACGATCTGTCCCGTGGCTGCTGGGAAAAGCATGAATTCTTATAGGAGAACGGGGACGTGATAGCCCAGCAGGAAAAGCAACGGATTAGCAACCGGAGGGTTGCGAGTCCGAAACTCGGTCCACCGTCGTGTACGCGGGGGATGGTGCGCGTTAAATCCGTCGTGGCCTAAAATGTCCTCACGCCTCACGTTGGCGTGGTGTGAAAGTTTCGAGAGTTGGGTGCCAGCTCAGGTGTTATCTCGTCATCTGACCGTGGTTTAGAATTACGTGGTGTTGTCCTCGGATCTTTCCCTTTGGAATTGATCCTGGACCATCGCCAATAGCCCGTTGTGTTGCTCCAATGTGACGTTAGTTAACTACCTACCTGACCTTAAAAGAAAACAAATTGTTGATTGGCTAAAGTTATTTCCCGCGTGATTAAATACAGTCTGCGCTTCGAAAGCCAATTGAGCCAAGTGACTTATCCTTCTGAGATCTTACGAGAGTGACTTAGCCACATGATCTGTCTACATCATTGGAAGACATAGACCTTCTAATGAAATAGACACACACACAGAAAATGTGGACGGTGTCACTGTCGCGTAAGATCTGAAGAGTAGATCACGTGGGCTTACGAATCGACAAAGCCTATTGAATATCGAAGTGCAGACTAATGGTTTTGATAACCGTGGATAATCACTTTAACCAATCAATAAATTAGGATTCATGCTTTTTCCCACAGCCACGTGACAAATCGTCAAATCGCTACCCGAAAAAATAGCATAAAGCTGCTAGCACGTACTCCCTCAATTTCATTAGAAGGTCGATGGTGTTTATCATAAATTTTATAGAATTATTACTTTTATAAAAACGTATTGCCTTTTATTTAAAAATAAAGGGTGGAAGCACTCAGATATGCAACATCTTTCAGCACAATGAAGATTTATCTCAAATAATTATCACAAGACTGTACAACGGTCAACAATTTAGGCGGGGAGCTGTCTCTCAAAAAAATTCAAGGTAAATCTAGTGTTTTCAAATCCTTTCCATGAAATCTTGTAACGCTGTTGGTCGCTAGCACGAGTTATGCTATGTAACATCACCAATCCTCTTACATCTACCTTCTAATGAAGTGCTGTTTTTGCTCAAAGACAGTGGTTTTTCTTATGATCGTATTGTGAGATATAACACGAATATTTTATATTGAAGTCACATGGAGTTATGCAGACTAATTTGTATATGTGTGAGAGCGGCATAGCACCATTAGTTACTTCACCAAGTTTGAATTCCCAAGGGCATGTATCTTTACGTAGTTCCCGCAATTTATACTTTGTTTCTAAATCTATAGAAACCAGTGTAATTTAGGAAAAAAGTCCTCTATATCACAGGACGGTACTAAAACGAATACTGGTGTTAGTTAAGTTGGAGCAGTTTTCATGTGATTATCATTTGTACTTTTCAGAGAGAGAGAGAGAGAGTATTGTAGGCGGCAGAGGTTCGATTCCACCCTGGATGTATTTCTCTCTTTATTGTTAGTAGAATTTTCCTTGTGTGTGATGGATCCTTACTTGATGTTGTCTCGTGTTTGTTGCAGCTTGGAAAAATATATCCCGTGCGTCATAAAACCCAAACCATCAACCCATCGTTGCTCCGGCTTTTGTTTCCAGAAAATGTTTTAATTTAGGTGTCATTGATTTTGAAGTTTGCAGCCTTTTCGTGTGAGGAATTCGAATCTGGACTACTCCTTTGAAAAGATATATTGCTCCTTTCCTTAGAATAAAATTTTTTGAAAGATTCTATTACTCATTTCCTTGGAATAGAATCCTTTAGAAATATTCTATCTGTCCTAAACTTAGAATGGAATCTGTTGGAAAGATTCTATCGATCCTTTCTTTAGAATACACTTCTTTCGAAAGATTCTATTGCTCATTTCCGTAGAATAGAATATCTAGGAAAGATTCGATTGGTCAAGAAAATCAAAATTGGTTAGAAGTCATGAAGGGAATACTACAAGTTGCAAGATGAATTTATGCGTGTAAAACCATTGGATGATCTTAGTATTGATTAATTACAAGGATTAGGATAATTATAAATTAAACAGGGTGTAGACTCAAATTTTCACAAGTACGAAATGGTCTCCAAAAACGTTGTATGACTGAAATGGGAATTTTCCTCAAAAATAACGTAATAACTTATCGAATCTTATTTGGGGATTCAGAGGTTAACTACCGAAATCGGGTGTTAACTTTTTCCCACACCTCCCTTCGAAATATTCCATCAGAGACCGTTGTCATAGCAACGGTATTTTAATGGCTAGCAGCCTTTTCCTGACATGATTCAATGTGGGGGTAGCAATGTTACGTAATGGGCATTACTTCTTTTGACAGCGTTCCCCCACCCTTCTTCAACGTTCTTTTTAAATTCGTTTTTGTTACTCTCCATTTGAAGGTTACTCGAATATTAGTATTGAAACTCCTCGCCAGGGGTTCTAAAAGTAAGGATAGTCTCTTACTTCTCCCTAACGAGTTTAGTGCTTTGGCATTTCTTTGAAGTATGGGCGATTTGTAATAAAAACAAGGTCTCCAGAAAATCCCTTTTAAAAGTTTTCTTGGAGTTGAGGTTATATAAGAAACTTACATGTAATTTGGCTGAGAAGTATGACTGCAGAGTAAGGTAATCGGGGAAAACGATTGTATGGTAGAAGATTTCAATTCCAGTAGGGATTTCTTAAATAACTATGAATCGGTTTTCAACTGCTATTGATGAAAGCTCCACAGCAAAAGTTGATTTCATTTATTTTCCGTCGATTTCTCTTTTATCTGTTGGAATTTGTGAATTTGAAATGATATTGAATCTGGTCTGGACTTTCACAGAAATATTACAATTGTACACGAAATTATATGTACTAGCACACTGGTCTCAGTGTGCCTACTAGGAAATAGGAGAAGTCGAAAAATTGGACTGTGGGATAAGTGGACTTTATGGTATTGATCAAAGAACATATTATGGTGTAGTTCAATGGGGTGGTGGAAACAATAGAGGAGACCCCCTGCCTGGTACTCCTCAGCAGTGACCATCGACACAAAGCCAGAGATCACAAGTCGGTGATTATTACTGTTTTTGTTGGTGAGTATCACATTCTGGCCTTTGTCAGAGAATTTGTTATGAATATGGGGTTCAATGGGGGTGCTGACAATAGAAGACACCCATCCTGGCACCTAACAGCAATAACCAGACACAAAGGCAGAGACCACACGTCGGTGAGTACCACTACTAAACACTTTGCCATGAACTTACTTATAAACCCCTCACAACAATCTAATGAACTAAGACAGTAAAAAATGCATTGTATGTGGCACCTGAACTATGTTCAAAACGGGTAAATTAATTTTATTGTCCCTGATTTTAAATATACAAGTATGTAATGAATTATTTATGTAAGAATGTACCAGAATTGTAATAACACTGTCTTGAATCTGAATTAAAAGGTTAAACTTTTAAATTGAGACAATAATTAACAGTACACATTCCAAAACGCCACTTTCTTCCTATATGACATGTATTAATAAATTGTGTGCATATACGATTTTTCTGTATCGAGAATAAAAGAATACTCACAAATTGATTGGTTTAGGATTTTATGGCACTAGTGCCTTATTAATCAGACATAAGACATACAATATCAAGTAATCAAGTATCATTGCGCCAGACATAAGACATACAATATCAAGTAATAGACATACACAATGAAAGTTTTGATGACACAGAAGAGAGAAATACACCTAGGTAGGAATGCACCTGACAGGAATAGAAACTGCGCCGCCTACAACTCGAAGGTTGCTAGAGCAGTGGGGATACCCACTGAGCCACGACGGCCCCACTCACAAACTTAAGTTCATTGAATATTTTTCATGCAAAATCATCATATCCTCTGTTGAAGATTTATAGATTTGTTTGGCAATCTCCTACATATTGATAGAACCTTTTCGCAGAGCAACAATCACCTCTCTAGAAGATGAAGTCAATATACTATTTTACTGGCGTGAATAGATCTTTAAAATCGGAACAGTACTGGGGAGCATGCATGAAAAGTCTAGCTTTACAGAAAAAACATTACAAGTGTTTTGTCTTATGCTTTTAGAAACATCGAGAAAATATATATAGGCTTAATCCTAGTATACGTTACACGGTGGATTTGGCGATATTGGCGATGTTTGGCGACATTTGGGAGGGCGATAAAGTTTGCAATCTTTAGTTGTAGATTTGGCGAGATTCGATGGATTATTGCTTTTTATCCATTTTGCATTTGCATTTTGGAATTCATGGTGTGATTTTGCGGTTGAGCTTGAG
The DNA here is from genome assembly GCA_933210815.1 of Meta bourneti. Taxonomy (NCBI): domain Eukaryota; kingdom Metazoa; phylum Arthropoda; class Arachnida; order Araneae; family Tetragnathidae; genus Meta; species Meta bourneti. Next base: position 69,749,899 of record OW119929.1, on the reverse strand, counting down.
ATTTGTAAATTCGTGAGCTTAAAGATGACTGAATATTTAAATACGAAATTTTTTGGGATTTTGGAATCCAAGGGAAAATGCGCAGTCTTTTGCTTGTCTTTTCATGTTATGCTTATTCATTTATGATTTATATGCTTTTTTTCATGGTATGTTTATGTATTTGCCATTTTCAGGTTACGATTTTCTATGTTTTTGCCTACACCAATTCTTGGCGGCAATCGTAAAAACGACATTTCGGCATTGGCGACATTTTTCAAAATCGCGCCAAGCGTGTAACGTATACTAGGATTTTACCTATATATAGCATAGTGCAGGCAAAAGAAGTCCGTACCTGACATGACCTTCGGACCAAGTGTGCAAGCGCACTGATCCCGGGCTGGGAGTCCACAATTTGTCGAAAGGTAAAGATGTAGTATCCGAGGCATATTTGTCGCCAAGCAATTTTTGTCGCCAAATCAAGATGGTGTTCAAAGCCAGTATGTTCGTTAAAAAAAACTCGGACTTTCCTACGCGAAAAATCTTTTGCATAGGGTTGCCATAAAGCTGGATCAAAACACCAAGGTTACCATATTTGGCGATAAATCGCTAGTGCCTCGGATTCAACATCTCCACCTGTTGAAATTCTATGGTGCTGGGCAAGGCTTTGGGCCAGTGTAACTTAGGATTGCTTGAAGTGAGGACTGCATAAGTGGTCTCGATCGGAAGCTACCGATCACAGGCCTTTAATCAATGAAATTATCCTTAAACATTAATATCAAACTGCCCTTAAATCGTTCAAACTCTAAAACTGTAAATTAATAGTAAAATATTCACAATAAACAATCTCCAAACTTCCTATGTTTGAATCCATTCCACAATTCAACATCAGGTCCGAGTATTCACGTCAAAACTACGGCTAGTGTCCTCGACACGTCCTACTAATTTTTCTAAGGTAGAAATAATCGCAGCAGGGGAAATGTAAGTGAACGCAAAAATAGATCCAGACGTCAAAAAATACCGAATCCCTTTAAACAAGCAGATGCAACTGAAGTTAACGCTCAGATAATTGCGATACTGCCACCAAAGTATGCATTTTTTGCCATACAGTTATTGGAAATATAATTAGCACCAGTAAGAAGTATTAAATGTTGCTTTATATTTGCGATTAATTTTCTATTAGAAGGAAATTTGCATGAAGATGATACCTTGCTCTTGAGTCTAATTGATGATTCATTCATTATAAAGGGATTTAAATAAGGTATCAGATGTGACTTATTGTGCCATTTTAATAGACATAATTTAGAAACTAGCGCATATACAATGCTCGAGTTTACTAGTACAGAATGATTTCTTGACATAACTTCAAATAGAAATATGACTGCATATTATTCAACTACGTTTTTATATTGGAAGATAGCGGCACTGATGATAATTCAGGAGCGCATCAAAGAAAAAAGAACCAGGCAGGTAAAAATGTCATTCCACATTTCCTTCAGAGATGTTTTGAAAAGTTGCTACGGGTAAAAACATGAAGTTAATTTCCGCATAGAATTCCAAAGCAGTCGTAAACGCTTTGCGAAATTGGGTTTGAGAATATCAGGCCGGCGCACTTCATTCGCAGCGGAGATAAGATTTTTTCTCCTTATTAGTTCCAGATCCCGCTTTCTTCAAGTTGCCATAGTAACCGAAGTTTAATTTGCAGTCCTTTGAGAAGGAACTCTTAGTTTCATGGTAATAGCGGTCGGACGGAGTTATTTCGCCACAGCATACTTACCAAATGATTTGGGACGACTTCTGGTGATTTAATTGGATTTAGAGCTTTGTTTAAGATTACAGAACCTAATTACGTATCACTCAATGTGTTAATTATAAGATTAATGTGCACTAGGGGGTATTTAAAAGCGACGGTAGGACATTTTGATTAATGGGCTAACAGTGTGGCTTGTAGTTTATTGTATCCATGTATTTACATCCCTTATAACACTCAAACATATTAAAAAATAATTCACATATTGTTTTCCTATACACTAGCAAACTCATGCATAGTACAGTGATGTCAAAGTTTCTTGTGGAAAAATATAGCGTTAGTTTCAAAAAATTTTTAAATAGAAAGTCTCCTCTAAAACCCTATTTAATAGCAATTTTAGTTGCTCTGAGATAAAAAATGAGTAGATTAAAACACAAAATGTGCTAATTAAGTATGAAACAGGCGTTGAAGACCTCGCCAATAAATTCAAATAAAAAAAAAACTAAATATTTTCTTAATTAGATTCTCATGACTAGGAAACCTAGATTCTGGTGTTTTCTTTCATGGTTTACACGGCATCACGTCAAACCTTCGAAATTGGCATCCCTTGAAAAATTGTCCCCTTAAAAATCCAGAAAATATTTTTTCGGTCGTGATTAGTTAATAAAAAGGACTACAGCAACTTATGACGCAAGCTATATAAAATCAAATCATATCTCAGGACGAGACACAGCATTTTTTTACAGAAAAGAAACGAAAATTGTACACATCTCCAAACGGACAACAGAACGATTGCCCTCTCGCTTAACAGAACAGAAACAGACGATAGCACTTGCAAACGCAGAAAGGAGCACGATCATGAGTCCTTGGAAACTGCTGATAAACAGTTCCTCATTCCATTCGGGAGGAGAGAGGAAAAACACTGGTGTTCTGCTACAGGACTACATGTGTGTCCACCTATAGTGAATTTTTAAAAAAGGTCCCTAAAATTTTGAAAATAGGAGCTTTTGAAGCGATTTTGCTTTAAAAGATACACCTAGTCACAAAAGTTGAAAAATACTAGCAAAAAGTCTCCCTTTCATTTCCTGTGTCAGCCCTGTATTTTGACAGGTAGAAAGAGATTCTATTGATAAAGCAGATCTTATGTTATTCAGCTTCATAGACAATGTCGGCCTAATTTCGAAGTTTAATTTCATATACGTAAGTAGCAGAAATTTCTGTCTACAAATTACTGATTCATACATCATTAGAGACAATTTTTGAACTATTTGAAATCAGGAAATGATATTTTGTAGGTCTCAACTAATTACACAAACCTCCCATATTTCGGAATATAAGTGAACATATATGCAGTGGATAAAAAGTTTCCTTACGGTAAAGAAAACGGCATATAAATTATTATAATTTCTGAAGAAATCTAACCAAATATTCAGAAATTGCACAAGAGACTGATTTCATACTAGAGAATGGTGTTCGCCAGAAAAATTCCTTAATTTCCACAAATAAAAAGTAATTAATTAAAACTTCGATAAAAACATGCAAAATGGAAGGCAAAAAAAGTTTCCGTATGCACTATGCAAATTGATTACAACGTACAGTCTAGCTGCCCCACATTAAATTATCATAACCATCGAATTAAAAACTTCAGTATAGTATAAATAATCATTTTAAACAATTTTTATACTAGTGGATCGCTTAAATCAATGGTTTCTAAACTTTTTCACTTGAGGGCCAGATTGAAAAACCCTGGCTTAAATGGGAATTCCGAAAGCTATTCGCGTAGTGGTGATAAAGTTGAGAAATGACGGTTTATTAAAGAGGAAAATATTGACTAAATCGCAAACAAATCTAAATATACGGTAAAAATCATTGAAACATATAATGAGGCAGAAACTGGAAGACAGGAACCGATCCGAAAGAACTCAGAAATTGAGACATATTCACGAGGAATATTCTGCGAAAGGCTCGCGATAATCCGCGAATTAGTGCACCATAACTTGCATCCTTGTTGAAAACTGGTTACAATCTTGAGATATAACCTAAGAAAAGTAATACAAAATGTGGCTACAATGGGCATGGTTGCACGTAAGAAGTCATTCATTAGCAAACTTAACAGAAGAAAGCGTTTTGAGTTTCCAAAAGAGCATGTAAGTCCTTAACTTTATGAGATTCAGTACTTTTCAGGGATGAATCAAAATTTTGTCTCTAGTTCAGATGGGCGAGTTATGGAATGGCGAAAACCAAAACATAAAATGCAAAATACTTATGTAGTACTGTAAAACACAGCGGAGCAAATGTAAAAGTATGGGGTTGCATGACTTTTTCTGATGAGCATAATTTATGTTTTGTTGAAGGTAACATGGATAGCTATGTGTACCTAGACATTTTGAAACAAAATATCTTTGCTAGTGCTACGGAATTGTCTCTTGGAAGACCATTTATCTTGCAACAGGACAACGATTCAAAACACACTGCAACGTTCTGTAAAGCATGATGCCTTTACCATATGTCGCAGCAAATTCACATACCACCCTTCACCTGATTTAAACCCCATGGAATCCTTATGGGAAGAAAAATCGACCGTGAATTGAAAAATTATGATACCTGCAGTAGAGATAACCTGAAAAGTGCCATTCTGGACGTCTGGAACAAAATTACTCCAGAAACAACAAAAAACTTCTGGGAGTCATGTCTAAACTTCTGAGAGAAGTAATTAAAGCAAAAGCTGACCAATTACTGACTCAACTGACCATTTACTTATGAAGCATAGTGGAGGAAATAACATTTAATGAAATATTTTTTACCGTACGGAGACTTTTGCTTCATATTTGGCACATTTTTGTGTTATTGTGAATTATGCGTTAAATTATATTAATATTTTTTGTTTAAATGGAATAGAAACTTTCTATGTAATTCGGATCATCTGTTTTTCCATTTTTATTTCTTCAACATTTATATTCTATTAACAATAAAGCCATTTATTTCAAATAGTATGTGCGTACAGAAGCTTTTTTACTCACTATATGTGGTTTAAAAATCAATTTTATTTATCTACATTGTTGGATTTTTTTATTTGAAGAATTTCTTATATTCATTGATGATGCGTTCACCTTTTTAAAAACGCATAAATAAAATTCGACGGACCACAGCTGTCTTTTCTGCTTTTTATTTAACAGGACGTCACACACATTTTGTACAACATATAAAGACAGCTGGACATTATTGAGTTGAAGCAATTGTGGGTGTCGAGATAAACATTAATTACCCACTTCTGGTTATTGCTGCTAACTTTGCAGCGTCTAGAAGTCAACTGGCGATGGGCTCAGTCGGCTCGGGTATTGCGCATGCGTGAACATTTTCGCCTCTCTGGTTGGCGCAAGTGCAGCAACATCCCGCCCGGCCTTGCCATGTTCTCATGCAAGAACTTAACAATTCTATTATTTTTTTTGTATAAGTCCAAACATAAATGAATGTTTAAATTTCAGTTATAATCAATGTAAACTAATAAACAATAACTAATCACTATGAACACAATAATCACAATAGTAAGATAAACAGTATACACTTAAGCACTAGAATTTTCATAAAGAACAAATATTATTATTATTTGAAAACAATACATTTAATTTTCAATAGGCAGTACACTCAATCTGGAGATGGACCTTTTATAAACTCCCTTACTGGTTTTCACGTCAACAACTCGTACTTTTCTATCCTGTCCGGGATATATGGCTATTATTCGTCCCAATAACCATTTATATGGTGGGAGATTTTCTTCCCTTATCAAAACCATGTCCCCTATTTTTAGATTTTCTTTATCAACTACCCATTTCTTTCTTTGTTGTAGACTATTCAAATATGAAAGGCTCCATCTTTTCCAGATTGTTTGTACCGATTTTGTAATTCTCTGCCAAGCATTAAGGCGATTTGTCTCAATATCAGTTAGAGACGGTTCGACTATGGCCGTCATCGGCCTTCCTATCAGGAAATGTGCCGGCGTCAGCACCTCCAAGTCATCAACATCGGCCGAGAGAGGGGTAAGCGGGCGAGAATTCAAAACAGCTTCTATCTGGGTCACGAGAGTTAGCAACTCTTCATAAGTAAATTTTGAATTCCCAGCAACGCGTTTTAAGTGATATTTAAATGCCTTTATGTTTGCCTCCCCAATTCGGACTTCTTGGGGGAATAAAAGACCATTCTATGTTTTCTTCCGCGAAAAAGGCAAATAAAGATTCCTCTTTTTCTTGAACAAATCTAAATAGGGCTCTAAGTTCTCTATTAGCCCCCACCATGTTTGTCCCATTATCCGAGAATATTCTATGGCATTTTCCCCTTCTCGAAATGAATCTTTTCAGTGTGTTTATTAGAGCTTGTGAAGTTAAATCACTGATTATTTCGAGGTGTATGGCTTTTGTCACTAGACATATGAATATACAAACATAAACTTTAATTTCGGGACCTTTTCTCTGATATCTGTTTTTGATTAAGAATGGCCCGCATAAATCAATTCCAGTCGAATTAAAAACTTTATCGGGTGTTATTCTCTGCATTGGCAAATTGCCCATTTTTTGTGAGCACTCATTGGGATTGGCTTTAAAGCAAATGACACAATTGTGCACGATTTTTTTGCACAAATTTCTTCCATGAATGGGCCAATATTTTTGCCTAACCTGAAAAAGTAAATGTTGAGGTCCAAGATGAAAATACTTTTCATGATAATATCTTACGATAATTTCAGTTAACTTACCTTTTGAGTGGAGTAATATAGGGTGTTTACTTGAATATGACAGCTGAGAATTCTCTAGTCTGCCTCCTACCCTTAAGATACCTTTACTGTCTAAAATTGGTGATAAATTTAAAATCTTGCTTTTATTTGGAATACTACCACTGGACTTGAGGGCTGATATTTCTGCAGACAATTCCTCACTTTGAAGTTGTTTGACTAAAAACACCTCAGCTTCAGAGATCTCATCCGATCCCAGGGGACCTTGTCTCTTATTCCTAGGGTTCCTACAATTATTCACAAACCTAAAAAGAAAACTCAAAATTCGAATTATAGTTAAAAATTTGCTGTTACGGTTAACTAGATAATCAAAAATTGTGTTTTCAGAATTTAAAGTCAATAAAGTGTTTTCATTAGAGACTTTAGATTTTAGTTCTGGTAAGTACTCTTCTTCATTCGGTACTGGACACTCATCATCAGTTTCCACGAGTTCATCAGACTGTAAGAAGAAAGGTCCATTCCACCATTTTTCATTATGTAGAAGCGATTCAGCTTTAAGACCCCTGGACAAGAGGTCTGACGGATTGTCCTTTCCGGCACAGTGATACCACGTATCGGGATTTGTCAACCTTGTGATTTCCTGGACTCGATTCGCCACGAATTGTTTCCACCTTTTTGAAGACCCCTTGATCCAAAATAAAACAATTTTGGAGTCTGTCCAATGAAACACAGTGCAGTGCCTTTTCTGACTGATGATTTCTTGAACCTTTGAACTCAAGCGAGCTGCTACCAAAGCACCCAGAAGCTCGAGCCGAGGTAACGTAACACTCTTTAATGGTGCTACTCTGACTTTAGAGGTGACGAGGTTTACAAGTACCTTACTTTGTTTTTTTTCACATAAACTGAAGCTCCATATGCAAGTTTGGAAGCGTCACAAAAGGTATGGATTTCTATGATGTCATTTTCTTCTTTGGTAGAATCTAGTACCAATCTTGGGACTCTGAGCTCATTTAAGAGCGGCAGCTCCTTGCACCAATTCAACCACTTTTCTTTAATCTCTGGAGGTAAAATTTCATCCCATGTGATTTTTCTCGACCAGAGTTCCTGAATGAGGCATTTCATTCTTATTGTAAAGGGGGTAAGCAAACCCAACGGGTCATAGATTTTCCCAATGGTTTGCAAAAGAAATCTTTTAGTGTTTTCATTGCCCGAAATGAATTCTAGTAGACCTTTTGTGTCCACGGTCAGACAATCTTCTTGTGTTTGCCAAGCCAAACCCAATACTTTCGTCTTGCTGGTTCCCAAGCTGACAGAATTTTCAACTGGATATGTCTCGAAACCTTCTGCAGCCCACTGACTCATCAACGTAGCGTCATTGGAGATCCATTTTCGCATCACCATCCCTGCTTCTTTCATGATATTTTTGGCACAGCTGGAAATAAAAAGTGCCTCTTCACGAGTGTCTTGTCCTGTGATCCAATCATCAACGTACATGAAAGAATCTAGATGTTGTACAGCTGTGCAAAACTCTTTATACTTATCAATGTGATGTTTAACAGTAGCCGCTAACAGGAACGGGCTAGCGTTGACCCCAAAGGGTACCCTGTTGAAACGATATATTTGCAGGTTTGGCCTTTTGTCAATACGAGGATTACTGTCAGTCCACAAAAAACGTACAGCATCTTTATGGTTGTCTTTCAGGCAAATTTGAAGGAAAGCTTGACGTATATCAGATGAAATTGCAATTCGATTAAGTCTAAAGTTGATAAGCACATCTAGTAGATTTGGATATAAGTTGGGACCCTGCCACAAGCAGTCGTTTAAGGACAACTCATTAGTCTGGTGCGATGCTGCGTCAAATACTATACGTGTTGTAGTTGAAACCCGACCTTCCTTTTTTACGGCTTGGTGGGGCAAATAATATGTTGGTTTGTCTTTATTTATTTCAGAATTTTCGACTTTCTCAACTATTCCTTGATTTAAATAATCCTGAATAATTTCTGTGTACTGTGAATAAAGTTCCGAATTTTTTTGAAACCTTCTCCACAAATTATGGAATCGTTGTTTTGCTACCGGAAGATTATCTAATAATTGTTTCCAATCTTTACGAAATGGCAATCCCACTGTATATCGCCCTTTATTGTATCTGACTGTTTGTTCAAAGATTTCCATGGCCTGATCGTCTTCACGAAAGCAAGGATCATCTTTTATGCCAAGAGATTCGAGTTCAAAAAATTGTTTCAAAGTGTCGTCTATAGAACTATCGTCTTTAAGAAGAAAGCACGATGCCACATCATTAGTTTCGATTTCGTCGAGTCTTCCACCCGCGACCCAACCAAATTCAGTTTCCTTAAACAGTAATTCTTCACTCACTTTGTAAAGATTATCTTTCATTATTCGACAAAAAATATCTGCATTTAATAACGCATGAATCTCTTCGGCTTCGAAAAAACAAGGATCAGCTAATTTCAAAAATTCAGGAATTTTTATTTTTGAAATATCTAAATTAACACTAGGCGTCAACCCAGTAATCTTGTCAGTAACTAAGAACTCAATAGGTTCCACAAAACTTCCGTTTTCATTCGAGATGAAAGTCGTCAATTTCCCTTTCAAATTTTGTTTTGTTGAATTTAATCCAGAAACCGAAGTTTGTACCTTTTCTAATCTAATACCAAGGAAATCACTCGTTTTTCTGGACAATATATTAACATTTGACGCGCTATCAAAAATACATCTACATTTTATTAATGTTCCATCTTTATTTTGCAACCAAATTATACCCGTAGATAATAACACTCTCTTTTTATTTTGATTAGATATGCTTGTTAAAACAGTGTTTTGGAAAGTGGAAGAATTTATTGCGGCAGATGAGCTTTCGTTTTGAATTTTGATTTCTGAATCCGCTGCGGACACGTGTTTACTTTCGACCGGCGCCTCTTTCACACTAGCGTCAGCATGTCTACAAATTGATTTAGAATGCTTTCCACCGCAGCTACATAAATAATTCGAACGGCACTCATTTTTTCTGTGATTTTTTCGTAAGCACAGTTCACAAAGTTTATGAAACTTAACCAGTTCGAATCTTTTTCCGAGGGAATATTGTAGAAATTTTGCACATCTGAAAACAGGATGAGGATTCTTTTCAGAACAAATTATACAGCTTTTATTTTCATTGTTTTGATTAACCAATAGAGTTTTGGATTTGGAAACGAAATTAAAGGATTTTCTCATCATCGTTTTTCCTTCGGGAATAAAATTCCTGTCTACAGCTAACAAGACTGCTTCACGTTGTTCTAAAAAGGTCATGAATTGATCAAAGGAAGGGACCTCTTTAGATTTTTGTAACAATTCAAAGTTCTTTCTGGATTCTTTATCCAATTTTTTAAGCATAATATTTAACAGAAAAATGTTAAATAAATCATTTTGTTCATACTTTAGCATCTTTAAAGCACGTAAATTCTTTTGGATACAATCGATCATTGCACGAATTTCTTGTGCATTCTCACGTTCTATTTTCTTAAAGTTCAAAATAGATTGAATATGAACATCAACAATTAACCGTTGATTGTCATATCGCGATTCAAGGGCTTCGTATACGGAAGAAAATGAATCGAAAGTAGATGCAAATTCTTTAACTTCTTCTACAAGACAAGAATTTAAATAATATAATTTCTGTGACTGACTAAGTTGATCGTTCGACGTTATCAAATCATCAAATTGATTTTTGAATGCACTAAAATGCTCATATTTTCCCGTAAATGTGGGAAGCACAACAGGTGGAATTTTAGTTTTAACTAGCAAAGTTTCAGTTTGTTTTTCGTCAACTTCAGTCACAGACTCACATTTCTTATTAGAATTAATAAAGAGCTTAATCTTTACCTCTAAATCTTCAAGGCGTAGTTCACACTGTTCTATATCATCCTGAAATTCTATTAATTCAGGTGCTGGGGCCTTTTCTATGCAGAAGGAGTATTGTTTCAGTTCATCAACTTTTTGCTGCAGCTGATCTATTTTCTTCAATTTCACATCAAGTTCCGTTTTACTTCTGTCTGTTGACACTTTATCAACAAAGTTTTCAATTCTGGTAATACTTCCTTTTAAGGAAGTTTTCGCTTTTACGAGTTTTTCTATGGTATCCATTTTGCTGAGTTCTGTCTCCCGCTCTGACGGGACCAAGTGATGCGTTCACCTTTTTAAAAACGCATAAATAAAATTCGACGGACCACAGCTGTCTTTTCTGCTTTTTATTTAACAGGACGTCACACACATTTTGTACAACATATAAAGACAGCTGGACATTATTGAGTTGAAGCAATTGTGGGTGTCGAGATAAACATTAATTACCCACTTCTGGTTATTGCTGCTAACTTTGCAGCGTCTAGAAGTCAACTGGCGATGGGCTCAGTCGGCTCGGGTATTGCGCATGCGTGAACATTTTCGCCTCTCTGGTTGGCGCACGTGCGGCAACAATTGATTTCTTTTAACATTTTCTCTCTATAAAGAAAAATCCGAAAAACAATTTTTCAGTCCACTATTAGTTATAAAAGAGACTTAATTTTCGTTAGACCTTTGAGGAATTTTTAAATAAAGTAGCCAAAATGTTCTAAAAGTTGCCAAAATTTTGAATTTTGAGACGATTTTGAATAAAAAAGATATCCCTTGTCACCAAAGTTGAAAAAGTTAAAAAAAGAACAGCAAAAAGTCACCTGTGACATCCCTGATAGTGCTAATTTCTAAATTGTTTGTCTAGTGGTGGCACAGTGAGACTCATATCTAATACTTTATTTAAATGCCTTTATGATGAATATGAGCATCTATATGCACATTTTGTACTTCTAATGAAATAAAATTAATCAAAAATATAAAGAAATATTTAATACTCCTTGTACTTGTGTTAATTAATATTTACTACATTGAAAAAGTGCACACCTTAGTACTACCCAATTAGCTTCTGAAAATTCACTTCAATTGCACCCGGTGCAGCTTTGATGCAGCAGCTGATATCAAGATTTTTTGTGGAAACGCTTTTGGCACACTTTTTATATCGCCAAGAAAGAAATTCTTAGAAAAAATCGTTTTTCTTAGAGGAAAATAATAATCGTAACACCGTTTTTAGCGGAAATTTTTTTATTGAAACAGAAAACAGAAAAACATTGTTTAAATATAAAAGCGGAAATAATCCTAATAAAGCTGGGTTGCCTTTACCTGCCATAATTCGCTACGAAAAGTGCGCCAAGAAACGCGCCAAAAGCATTGCCACAAAAAATCTTAATATCTAAGTAGTACCTTGCATCCCTATTACTTGTTCAAAGGTGGTTCAGTATTTTTGATGTCCAGTCCTATTTCCGCGTTCTGTGTCAGTTTCTTTCTGCTCTGATTTCTATCGACCAGATTTCTCATTGCCTTCTATAATAAGACTGATGAAGACCAGATTTCTCATTGCCTTCTATAATAAGACTGATGAAGAATTATCGAGCGGTGAGCTCATCCGTATAGCTTTTACAATATCACGTAACTCCATAGCTCATATCAAACTGTTTATACTGAGCTGCAAAATTGCCGAACTTCCATAAAAGTTTAATTTAAATTGTTTCTTTCCATGTGTTGCCATTCGCCAATATACAAATGATGTCAATTTTTGTGCCACGTATGTTAGAAAAATATACTAGCAGATCTGTACATAGCATCTGCTCTAAACTTTCTTAATTGCTGACATCTATAGATGGCGAAGTGTCGTTCCTCACGCGTCATATCTTATTTCAATCCATTATAACGAATATAGCACTCACATTCAAATAAATGGTTTCCATACCTCGAAAAGGAATAAAAATTATCCTAATATATGACAGAATTTTGTTTAATTTTGCTGGTGTCAATTCTTATTCCAAAAAAAACGCATAGTAAAAAGCACACCTGTCGTGTTACCACAAGATCGATTCTGAACGTCTGACTTCAATTTCATCCCCATTGCCTTATTCAAAAAATATTCGTCATTTTTTGACACTAAACTTATTTTCGCTCATACTTTCTGTTCTACGCTGGTTTCTACTGCTGAAGAACGTCATTAAAGTGGCGAGCTCTTGCATGTAGTTTTTGCACTATTACGAAACTGAACTGAAGTATCAATTACGGAGTACCTTACTGAAATCAGCGTACCTCCACATCGTAATTACTATAAAATTTCATAATTAATTGAATTTTGCTATATAAGAAAGAAGTTAAAGTGACTATGCACTTGAATAAAGGGAAGGTAGATACGATAAGGGATAAAATTCTATGTAATTGATGAAGTATTATGCGTCTAGTTGTCTCAAATGAAGCATATTTAAACTTAGCGGTAAATTATATTTTGCGGTAAATACTAATAATTATTTTTATTCCCATGCATAGTTCAATCAAATGGTATTAACTCTTTCATAAAAATACAGTTCTGCTAAAAAATTCAATTACTTGAAGCTTTCTTTGTAAAGAACTTAAAATTATCTAGTGTAGTGATAATTATTTTCTCTTACGAATGCATTGAAATAGTCAATCAACATGCAAACAGAAATGCCCCATCAGATGTTATAATTACTAGATAACTAATAAAAAAGACATTGAATAATATAGTATAATATATTATTCATTGAATAATATATTATAATAAGCTTGTATAAGCTTGTATAAGCTTGTATAATGAATAGTGTATTCAATAGAATTAAAAAATACATAGGTAAAATATGTATAACAATTGGAAGTATTGTTTTAGAAAATAAATTAAGAAAATAGTTCTGATTCTATTACATCAATTTTCTACTTTTAACGTATGAATATTGAATAATTTTGAGAAGCAGACTAATTAAAATGAGAACAGCACACTTTATTGCTAGGTATATAAACGTTAAATCTAAATGTATGCAGAAGCAATTACTCTCATTCAGTTTGACACTCAAATTTAATAGCCTGTCATTTCAACACGGAGTGTATGTGTACTGATTGCTGCGTTCAAGGTGAAATAAAGTGAATTTAATAGGTGTAGAACCACTGGATGTCAGTTGTTTGTAAAAGCGTTTAATGACTTCGTAAGTTAAATTAGAATTTCTCATTAAGTAAACAAGCGTAAAGCATATGAATTCATGAACACAATTTTGAATTTTCGTATTTTACCGATATACAATTCAATTGAAAATTTTATCAGGAAAAACAAAAATCTTTTTTACACACACGAATATAAATATTAAAGTATTTATTTTTAATCTGTATTTTGGCCATTTTTGTATTATTTCAAAGCAGGAAAACGTACATTTATATTTATTTCCTATTTTCAATTTCTACCGAATGTAATGTTCTTAATAAGGGACGATAAATTTCATAATGCGGTTTATTTAGAGATAAATACTACATACTTTAAACCACTTATGTAGAATTTTGTAAATAAATAAATTGAATTAACTCTATTATCTAAGAGTGAAATATTACAGTAAATGAATTAGGTATTACGACTTATGTTTTATCTTTCTAGTCCTTGTTTTATATATTTTTATTCTTATTTAAAACTTCAATACGTTTTTTGAGTATTTTAAGTGACTTTTATAAGGATATATGTACAAACTAGTATAATGTATATTCTAGAAATACTAATTCAATAACCCACAAAATAGTTTTCCTTAAATTAGCTTAATATATACGAGTACTATGTTTTAAAAACTATTTTCGCTAAGCCGTAAGAAACTATTTTGCATAATGAATGTAACGTTTATTGTTGTCTAATTGAATAGTTTATTCAAGACATATTTTTATACCAAACTTATATCGAGTCTTATTGAAAAGACTATAAATTGCATTATCCTCCGTATATGGCGTATACAAGCAAAAATAAAATTTTAAAAGATGCTTTCATAGCAACTTGTCATAAAAATAATAATATATGTTTGCGTGATTTTAATAGTATTGGTAAATTTAAATATCCTCTATATTCCTGAACTACTGTTATATGTATAAATTTAAATCACAGTAAATAATATATGTTTATAAATTATTGAAAAAATTATCCCAAATTCATGAAGCTGCATACAAATGATATTAACAAACATAAGAAGGATGACATTTTTCTAAAAATAGACAATTCTTTCTATAAGAATTAATATAAATGCAAGAAAGGGGATTTTTTGAAAGTGCACTTCGAAAATTGGAATATTTCCGAAGAGCATTTGATCCCCGTGGAAACTGAATTAAAAGTCCTTCGAGATATGAAAATATTTAAATTTTCTATCTCGTGCCGTTCGTTTTTAAAGCGCTGCTTTTTAAAATAAGTATTTCAACTACCTCGAAATCTTTCTTAAGTGCCTTTGAATGCTTTGGGAGATTGGAATTTAAATATACTGCTTTTGGTATGCACTAGTTGCTGGGGTGTAGCTCATATACTAATATTTAAATGTACGTGAATATACATATCTAGGCTATCTTTTCTTTTCTTCAAATTTAATTTTTCGAGGGAATTTTTTTGCAACACAATCTATATCTGCATAAAAAATTAAATTTAGGAAGCCGTGTGATTCATTAATATGCATGGAAAAAAGTGAATAAAATTAAAGTGATAATGCAAATTTTCGATAAGCGACTCTAGTACCAAAGCAAACTTATTCGCGTCTAATAGTTTTTAGGAAGTTTTAGAAACTAATTAAAAATTTTTAATTCCGTGACTTTCTAATGCATTATACACTTAATTTATAAAAGAATGTAGACAACTAAAGAAGACTAAACTAAAGCTTAATAACTTACAACAAATCACAATAATAGGCAGGGTCGCGGTAGCCCAGTTCGAAGTGTAACGGAGAAACAAACGGAGAGTTGCGAGTTCGAAACTCGGTACAGCCAAAGACCGTCGTTACATGGGACTGGTGCACTTTAAATCTGTCGTGGACTCAAATGTCCTCACGTTGGCGTGGTGTGGAAGTTTAGAGAGTGTTGTGCCAACTCAGGTGTCTCCTCGTCATCTGACCGAGGTTCAAAACTATGTGGTACTGTCCTTGGATCTTTCCCTTGGGGTTTAATCCCTGACCGCCAATAGTTCGTTGTTTTTCTCTAGTGCGACGTTAATTAACTACGTACCACAATAATAGGCAAATGAATTTTTTTGTATTAAATCTAAATTTATGATTTGGTATATTGATTTCTCAATCGAAAAATAACAACGTAATTTATATCTGCATGCATATGTATATCCAATTCTATCAAGTCTAGTGTGCCGCGGCAGCCCAGTTGGAAGAGTCGCGGATTAGCAATAGGAGGGTTACCAGTTCGAAATTATATCCAACCAAAGACTGTCGTGCACGTTGGGAATGGTGAACATTAAGTCTCTTGTGGCCTCAAATATCCTCACGTTGGCGTGATACGGAAGTTTGGAGAGTAGAATGCCATCTCAGGTATTCATCTCATCATCTGATCATGGTTCAAAATTACAGTTATGGTCCGCAATGTTTGAACATTTTCTGCATAAGTTACTGGTCTAAATGTCCTCATATGCGATGGTATGGATTACTTTATTTTATTTTTCAATTTAGAGCCCCAAAAGTAGACTACTCAAATTCAATACCTTTTTACATTTTACGTATTGACGTATTTCCTTTGCGGGCCGTTTGTCTGTCTGATTTTGAACATTTCAGTTTTAATGGAAAAGGAAGTAACTATCAGTATTTTATCGAGTATGAAACCTCCTTTCTTGACAAAATAAGAGACAGAATCAGGGAGGAGTCTGGCAGGCGAATATTTTTATTTGAAATATATCTGTAATCTTGTTTATACATTAATGATCTACATCACCACAGCTATTGTGGCTGTCATAATCAGAATTACCTTCTTCATTTTCCCAGGTCGTATCGTCTTCTATTCCATCCGTAGCATTTGATATCTCAAACTTTTTAAAGTTCTTTCCCATCATATAAAGTCATGAGTGCCCAAGCTTTCGAAATCCATTAACACGTGGTTTCAAAGGATGACTTTCTAATCTGTCCTGCTGGTGTCAAAGAGAATCCATCCACTTCAAATAATATATTTGCGCGTCGGCGAACATGAGCAATTTGCACAGGCATCTTTGAATTGAGCCACTACCTAGAATCTTAGATACAAAAAACGCGACCCGTTTTTATTTTCACAAAATTAAGAACCGGCCTTAGCTAAGCCATAGGTGGATAACTTGGCTATAGCTGCCTCTGAATTTCCCTAACCATGTCCTCCCTTTGAATACCATACAGTTAAAATGATTGTATATACCAAAATCAAACATTCCCGTCTTAATACTCATGAAGCTATAACTAAAGAGAAAGACTGGAACAGCTTGTTACGGTCTCAAATTCCATAGAATCTACCGAGAGCTCTAGTAGTCGTTCATTTGTTTTCGTGTACTCACTGGAACCTACTACCTACAAAATCATCTGTACCAAATTGTCTTGTCGGAATCTCCCTCTGCGTGGTATTTCTGACATGACAGGAAACGACCTCAATAGTTGCCCTGATCTTACTGACCCCACAGTCAATAATATTGCCGATTGAGTTCCATATTTTATTTCTGTTTTAAGACTATATTGGGCCGCCAGACAGAGACTTATGGTAGAAAGGCTTAAAAGTCTGGAGTAGAATAAACCATTTTTTCACTAAACACCGGTTTCCTGATCCTTTACAGAATGAATGGTTAAGCAATTGAAAGGGCTGTACTGAACTGGCCCGTTTATTGTATTCTGTAAAGGAACAGTGTAAAGTATCAGGTTATAAAATAGCAGGTTGGTTAACGACCGTAATAGGAAGGAGTCGTACATGCGGATTTTTCATTCGTTTTTTAGTTAGAGAAAAGGAGCGGGTAAAGGGTTTTTATGCTGTCGGTTATGTAGCATTTTGCATACTAGAATCGTCACAGAAACTTCTCCTGGGATTCACCTTATACTGAAAAAGAGTGAACTAAACTTGCAATAATAAAATTCATCTCTAAAAATAAAGATTCATGCATCAAATATTAATGCCAGTTCTATTTGTCCTAGGTGTGCACAAGGGGTTAAAAACAATTCGAAATCGCCATAAGAAAAACATTGAGTATAAAACGATTGCTGTAAGCAGCTCAGTTTGTTTTACCCGTATTGATAAAAAAACTTTCCCAAAAAAATTGTTTTACAAGAATTGCTCGAATTTTTTTTCCTAAACAAATTAAATTATAATATTTATGTTTGAACTGCCTTTTGATTTCTTCCCATGATGGAAATAATTTATGAATATTTGATTCATGAAAAAAGAATATTTAAAATATTTAATTTTACATAACTTACATTTTGTAATGGAATACGAAAAGTCCAAACGAAAACCTCATTGATCATAAAAGCGTAATTTTGATACACGGTATCTGGCAACACCAGAATTAATGTTTAATTTTTTAATTTGATTTAGAATTCTGTGCACGTGGTATTTTAGTTGACAGCGAAATGTTGCGGTCATATTCGAGCATTTCCAAGTATTATAAGCATGTGTTCTTTTTGTAAATAAATCCTTTTTGTCTTTATCAATATTGTTCATAAGTCTCCTGTCGAAATGTTCTATTTCAGAATATATTCAGGAAGAAATTCGACACGTTTGCACACATCTTTCTTTTTTCAGAATTCTGCATTTTTTCAAGGATCGGAACTTCGTTTCTGTTTGTATATATGTGTTTCAGTAGTCTACCTAATGCAGATATATTATTTAGGAGTTAAATTTTAATGAGCTATTTATTTTCTGTAAAATATCACTAGATATGGGTAATTTCTTAACGGTATTGGCATATTTCGATCAACTTTCTTTGAGTCTGGTTGAATACGTAATGGTTTGAAGAATTCTGTTTCATAAAAATGAATAAAATATACAAAAACATTTTTAAGTAAGGTATGTAATTTCTTATTTTGAAATGACCGATATAGTTAAAAAAAACACTTTAAAATAAGATGGGTTACGATAAAAAACGGGTAGCTATACGTTCAAATACATTTCAAAATTTTGACATAAATTTTCATTACAAGACAATTAAAATAATTTAAATTCACATTGGTTTTCATGTTTCATGGGTGTTATTGAAAAAATCTGTACTCCATAGTCCAGTAACTACATCTATCATTCTAAATAGGTACTTGGTTTCAATTTAGAAACTAAATCTCTGAATTTAAAAAAGTTCCATAAGAATTCGATTTAAAACTGAATGTCTATTGGAGTAAAGGGTACCTATATAAATAAGAATGGAGTGTTTGTACATTGAATATTTTCGACCCATTTCAAGTTTTCTATCCATTTTGGACCCTTCTGATGCAAAATTGCGCGTTTGGGGTCTGTCTGTTTATCAGTCTTTCTGTCCATCTGTCTGTGTGTGCCCGTGCTATGTCCAAACGGTTGAATATATTTTCATGAAACTTTGCATACTGTGAGTTCTTATATTCATTTAGTGACTGAATGTGGTTGCTTAAGTCTGTCTTTCCGTCTTCACGTTCTATATTCGATTTTGTGTCTGTGTGTTTGTACAAGTATCACTTAAGATTTGTTCAACAAATTTTAATTTAATGTTTTAAATTTGTTACATCACATTTTAGTTTAGTGGTGTACTTAATATGGTATACTTCAATCAACCATAATTTGGTAGTTTAGGAGTAGCTGGGAGAGGTATATTGAGCATTGAAATTACTTGGATTGTTTTACCAGTGCTGCTGAAATATCAATTATTTTCCAGAACTATTTTTACGGAATTTAAATTCTAATAGTTTATTTCGAGCCTTATTTTTTCTTTACGATACATAAAAAAAATTCTGAATATTTGAGACAGACGATAAATAGAATAAAACTATACAGAACGAAACGTTTTAAAGTAGCACTGGTAGCTAATATGGCAACCTTGGTTATTTTAATCGTTTGCTTTTTTTAAATTTGAGTCCGTTATATTCCAAGAATCTATTTTATAGTGAAAAAACAGATACATTCATTACTTTTCGTTCGAAGCTTTTTTAAAATCTGTTTTAAGATGTATTCTGAATTTTGAATTTGATGTTTTTCGTTCAATAACTAATGAAGGTATATAATGGTTTAATTAGTTTTAGAAACATTTTTAATCATTGTATGTGATAATTTTGGGAAATGCTCCTGTTTTTAAATTACGTGCAGGGCATCTATATGCGTATTCTGAACTATTCTATGCATTATGGGTAACATTGACACACTCTAAAGACTTTTCTTTCTTACTAAAAAATTTAAATTCTACAAATTGTAAATATGTATTTGTACAAATGTAAATATGACATTTATTTACATTTGTGAAATGGGTATTTAACAATTGTGTAACTTTATTAGAGTGGTAGTTGTTACATGGGATGAATAGGAATTGCAATTTATTAACGAAAACGGAAATTAGTTAACCAATTCAACCCAAGTAATTGCCAGGTTACTCTGCTAGTTTTAAATAAGACTGCTGATCTTGGAATAATATCACAGTTAGGAATATTAAAAAATTGAAATGTTTTGTCTTAAACTACAGAATAAACTTTTGTAGTTTGTTTTATAGCAGAAGTGCGATGAATATGAAATGGATTATATGGATGGATATATCATGTATGCATGTTTTTCCGGTCGGGGTTTCTCACTCTACAAATTGAAGCTGTTCTTACGCAACAGATACATGAGAAACATTTGTTGAAAGCAGTCATTTTCTTTTTTCAAAACACTAAAATCGATCTTCTCTTTTTGAAAAATTGTAATCAATTTAGTTTGCTTTGTCTACACTGATGAATGTTATTTTAAGCTCCGTTATTCCACGTGCCGCTGAATGGAATTTGCAAGAAAAAATGAGTTTCAAAATAAATTAATCACGGCCGTAACAATTTAATTTACCATCCTCTCATATTGCTGATGAAATTTGAAAACAGCATACCAGGTGCAAGATTGCCACAAGTAAAACATATTCATAGGAAACTAAGTGCAAGACTAAAATTCGCCACTTTTACTGAAAATGAATGTACGGGGATATTCGTGATCACTCCAAAACTCAAAATCGACTTCTGAAGTAGTCATCTAGGGAAAAAACTTTTGTAGTTTGTTTTACAGCAGAAGTGCGATGAATATGAAATGGATTATATAGATGAATATATCATGTATGCATGTTTTGCGTCTGAAGTAAATTGTAGAAGCTATGAAAAAGCTATAACGATGTTAAAAAATTACTTTACGTACACTTAAATGATGTTTGCATTTTTCTATGAAAGAAGAATGATTAGTCTAATCCCTTTTCAATCAACATTTAACCAATTCAACCCGAGCAACGAAGGGGAATTCTGCTATTATGGTATAAAATATAATTATGTAATGCAGTTTTAAATTATGTAAAAATTTGTTAAAAACAAATTCATTGAGTATGAGTGAACTATTGATTTAGCTTATCCGAAATATCCGAGTAAAATTATCCCTTTTTTAGCTGAAAACGTTTAAACCTATTTCTGAATACGATTTACAGGTTTTGTCAAAATACAGTTATTAAATTAGCACTTACACAACTAAATATTTAATAGCAAAGTCAATTTAAGCAGCTCACAACAAACAATAAAAATTATGAATTCTTATTTTCTTTGGAGACGGGATTAATGAGATTAGTCTTTAATCTGATGAAAGTACACAGATTCAATCAACATTAGTTTACATATGTTAAATTAATATTATTTTACAATAGTTAAATTATTATTAACTTAAATATTCAGCACCTATTGTTGGTTGACATTATCCTTTAATAAAAGTAAATAAATTTTATTTTGCAATGTTTGACAAATTGAATGCACAAAACTAATGGTTACTTAATGTACAAAGAAACAAATTCCATTAACATCATATCTTTACGCAAATGAAAGATAAGTAATTAAAAGAAAAAAGATAATAAAAATGCGATTTCCTAACATAATTTGACAATCATACAACAAGCGTTTCATTTGTCTAAGCAATGGATGACTGTAGGATAAGCTATCTTTCTCACATAAATGCTATTTAGAAATGATGAAAACGCATGTGGTTAATTATCTTATTTACTGTTTCATTTGCGTAAGTCTTGTAAATTCATCACGATAAGAGAAAATAATTAGCAGCATCGTGAGCCAAAATGAAACCTCCCACTGCGAATCCTTAAGCATTTTTTTTTACCTTTTTGACTCAAGGAAAACACATCTTTCAGACAAAGCATTTTTGATAGTTCCAAATACAAAAGCAATCGGAAAATCGTACTTAGATGCAAAATTTATGCAGATCGTGATTTATTTTCACTAGGCTCCGTTTGTTTACTTTACTCTCCCAACATTACGCGCTATTTCTTAATTAAATGATCCCATAAATAAAAGAACGGCACGTAGATAGCTATTCGGAGTAGAATTCGCTTATACCACAGTCCCCGATTCATCCAATCCACACCACTGACTTTGCGATAGAATTCTGTTCTCTTCTATGAAGTACCTTTGATGTATAAACTAATGATGGCTCGTTGATAATATAAATTAGAGCCAAATAAAGAGCATCAGACCGTTGGGTGAGATTCTCGATGAAGGAATTCCAATTACGATCGAAAAGCTGTATTTGTGATGCCGGGTAATTTCGTTAAATGAGTTATTGAAATCCACTTTCAGCCTTTACGCATGAGTATCTGGAAGTAATAGGCGTCACCCCCTATTGGACAGAGCCCTTCGCGCGGACTCGCGATCTGCAATGATTAATCAAACACCTATTTAAATGCATTCCGTGAATGTATAAACTCGGTATAATAAATTTCGAAATGTTAACTGAATGCCGTCGTTATCAAAGTATCGTGGAATGTCGAATAATGTTCTGAACGATGTATGCTTAACCATATTTATAGTATTTTATAATAAGCAATACAGACCCCTTAAAATATAAATGCATATGTTTTATTTCGATTTATACGAACAAGAATTTAAATAATTAAGTTAAATAAAAAAGGAATATTACCAAGTGCAAAACTGTGCAGACGATAACTGAGAAAAAACAAAAATATTTCCAGGTTCCAAAACGCAATTAGATGTAGATGGCCGGCGTCTTTTTAATAACTATTTTTTATTAAAAAGTTTGCATGTTTTATAATGTCACTGTAGAACTTTGAAAGGTATCTTGTAAGGAATCATAAATTTTAAATCATGTTTATTATTTTGAATAACGGTGGTTACTATTTGTTTTTCATTACGATTATGCACTTCGTCTGCGTACATATTGTAATAAAAACAAATGGGAAAATATATAAAAATAAACTCATTGAACTATTTTAATTTATTTTATTGAAAGTTATTCCCTCAAAGTATTTTTAGCTCTATAGGATTGTATCCCAGTTGTTTTTTTACTTTTATTTTATATGTAATTCGAAATAAAAAAAGAAAAACCACTGCAGGATTAATACTCAAATGATTTTTTTGCAAATATATTTCAAGATACAATTCTGATACATGAGAGATACTGAATGATAAATTCTACAAATATTAAATATAAATCATAATTCTTTCCTCTTTTGAGTCAAAGAAATAATTAAAATCTAGTTGACAATACTACTGAGTTTTCCGTTGCCAAGTCTGAAAGTGATGTCAGCAATCTTCATTCTGGTTGCGCGCCTAGTAACCTGAAAGAGCGTGATTACCAGCACTCTGTGATTACCAGAATATGAAATGTATCACTCATATAATTGTCAAACTAACGCCAAGTTTATGATCATACTTTTAAATGGATTTTTACTCAAGGAATTATTTTCTTGATTATTCAGAAGCATGCAAATTCCAAACAGCGCGTGTTGAAATAGGAGTTTTCATCCCGACTAAGATGATTGTACGACCGTTTCAGTTGGCCAGTCTATCTCGTTGGCCTCGCAAATAACTACTACCAATGATATTTGACTCACATTAACTTGTATTCCGATCTACCAGTCTTCATGTGAAGGGGAGCCAAAACAATTTACCTGAATAACTATTTGTGAGACTCGCAAAAAAGGCGTCTGAAAATTAGTAGAAATTATTCTGCTATTTACCAAAGAAATAAATCCTATATATTTAGTTTGAATTCCATGAAAAGGGCTGCACTTACGTTACTATAAAGATATTTTATTAACTAGAACGAAACGTGCGAATTCTGAATCTGCCACCCACTGAACAGTCTTGAAGGCAGTAAATGCCTCCATACTGTGGGAGTGTGGTTCTTCACTATTTTGGTAGGTAGGGTAGTAAATTAACGTAACACTGGAGCAACACAACGGGCTATTGGTGACGGACCGGGATCAATCCCGAAGGAGATCCAAGGACAACGCCTCGTAATTTTGAACCAAGGTCTGATCACGAGAACAACACCTGAGCTGGTATCCCACTCTCGAAACTTCCCCACCACGCCAACATGAGCGCATTTAGGGCCACGGACCTAACGTGCACAAGCCCCAGTGCACACGACGGTCTTTGAATGGAACGAGTTTCGAACTCGCAACCCTCCTGTTGCTAATCCGTTGCTCTTCCAACGCCCAGTTCCCGCGGCCCCTTTACTATTTTGGATTACATACCCAAAAATTAAAGAGACACTCTTCACTAGGAGGTTTTGGTTAACCCCCAATGGGGTGAAGCATGGGGTATTGAGGTAAGGGTTAACAATTGTGAATTATTGAGTCTTGACATAGCCAATACGTCTGTTTGCTACGTCAAATCATAACAAGCAAGTGTTTAGCAGGACTCTAAAGTCCGTTATGCAAATTTTTGCATTGTTTATCACACTTTAAAAGCTTAATAGTATGAAAGTGTTTTAAAGAAGCAAGGTATGTGATCTTCACATCATCTTTCTTATGTGCATGAGAAGATTTTTCTCTAAAGATAAATGTAGATGGTGTTAGAGATAAATGTAGATGGTGCTAGAGATAAATGTAGATGGTGCTAGAGATAAATGTAGATGGTGCTAGAGATAAATGTAGATGGTGTTAGAGATAAATGTAGATGGTGTTAGAGATAAATGTAGATGGTGCTAGAGATAAATGTAGATGGTGCTAGAGATAAATGTAGATGGTGTTAGAGATAAATGTAGATGGTGCTAGAGATAAATGTAGATGGTGCTAGAGATAAATGTAGATGGTGCTAGAGATAAATGTAGATGGTGTTAGAGATAAATGTAGATGGTGCTAGAGATAAATGTAGATGGTGCTAGAGATAAATGTAGATGGTGCTAGAGATAAATGTAGATGGTGCTAGTGTTTTGATATAGAAACATCCAATACTTATTCCATATTAGGTAAGCGGAAGTAAAATCCATGACTTTCAGAGGATTGTTTTTCTATATTGAAAATCCTACTCTATAACTGAAAAGATCAAATATGTAACAAAAAATGCCGCACGTCTGGTATGAGCCCGAATAAATATAAAAAATAACAAATGTAATGGGTTCAGATTTTTTTCATTGTTTAATATTCTGCTAGACTACCACATATTATATTTCAACTATTAGCATCAAGAAAATGTCTGGTACAAGCAATATTATCCATTCCAATCATAAGACTCACAATAGTGGTGAAATTTTAATTGATACCACTTCGGAATCAACGTCTTCTGGATTGAAGAAATTCCGAAAGCTCACAAAGGAACAATTGAAACTCAACGGAAAAATTAATTTCAAGAGGTCCTTACTTTCTTTGCATAAGAAGTTGAAACCGAAAATGAAACTATCTGGAGCATTTGTGAACGCAATCAACGAATTTTTAAATGATATTTTGGTGAACTTTCAAGAAAGTCTAAGTATACTCTTTGACTTAAAGAGTGGATCGACTCTAACAGTAGACAGACTAGAATGTGCTACAAAATTATGTCTTCCCAGATTGTTGGATTCTTATGCCATTGAAAATGGAAGAACTGCAGTTATGAAATTACTTAGAGTATCGATGGAATCTTATATAAGAAAAGGAAAACTGAGGATTACGAAACATTGATGTGGAACCTGCTTACAAGAACCTTAAAACCTTTTTAAGTATCAATAATGTGTGTAATAAATTCATATTCATGTTTTATGTTGAACCTTTTTTCTTCAGGAACATAAGTATATTCTTGAGTCGCATCTTGGTCTGATTAAAGTTCCCGGTACCATTGCCGATTAGAGCCAAAAATTTGTCGTCAGCTATTAAAAATTTGCTCCTCAACATAACTAACGTGATAAAACTCAAGAACACTGTTCCATCACTGATCGGCGATTATTGTGGAATATGGTAACCCTTTCGTAGGTTTATCCAAATAACCGTTTAGCCATGAAAATTTTTATTTCGAATTTGGCGAAGTACCGTGTTCATGAGTTTTACCGCGACCTCCATGAATATGCTATACTGTGTACTGTTAATAATAAAGTGTTTGCGTTGGTAACTCTCGCCGCATCTTCTGCAGAAAAATTACATAACTCAGCAGAGAGACGTTTACAGGAATCAAAGTAAAATAAATTATCCTGAAGCATATTTTACTTCGTAATTGAAATTTGATTTCCTACAAAAGTAAATCTCTACTTGACCGATACTGCCTTGAAAGTGGAATTAATTTTCATCCTCAAGGTAAAAAGAGAGGTTGGTAGTTGAATTATCGTTCCACTAGAGCAACAAAATGGACAATTTGAGACTGTCCGAGGAGGATCAGAGGACAATATCTCGTAATTTTGATTCACGGTCAAATGATGAGATCAACGCGCCTGAGCTGGCACCCCTCTCCAAACTTCCACACCACGCCAACGTTCAAGGTAAAAAGAGGCTTTCGCCAAGGCTTAACGCTCTTCTGGCTACTGGGTGGATTACCAGAATGAGGAGTGTATCATTCATACAATCGCCAAATTAACTAAAAGGTTAAAGCTATCAACTGGGAATTAATCCTGTCATATCTTAGTGGCGCAACTTTTCCGTTTTCGGATACTGCGCCATAAAACAAAAAAATCAATCCGTCCTATCTTACTTGTAAAGTTATATCATATTTCCTAATTTTAATTTGCATGGTTTGAGTTAAATAGATTTCATTGGTATTTAAGACTTAAATTTTCAGTTTGATTTGGTATTTTTATAAAAAAATACGTAATAAAGGAAATTTCCTAATTTTAATTTGCATGGTTTGAGTTAAATAGATTTCATTGGTATTTAAGACTTAAATTTTCAGTTTGATTTGGTATTTTTATAAAAAAATACGTAATAAAGGAAATTTTCTTTTTGTCTATACCTAAAAAAGACAAGCAATGAGTACTAGGGAAAACAGCTTCTGATATTTTGATGCAGTGTGCGTTATGCTTAAGAAATTTATAATACATGAGCTTTCACAAAAGTCAAAGAAGTAGAGGAGAGATTTTCAACCCTTCGGGGAGGGGCGTTTTAAGATTGTAGACTTGTCCAAAGATACATTGTAAGAGACATTTAATTCTATGAATGATTTCGCCGATTCTGGCAATCATCTTCTTTCTTATTTTTCCAATGTGTGTGTGATTTTTTTAATTTTCCTGAGCCTCTAGCTTACTCAGAGGTGTCAAGTAAGCAAACATTTGGAGGATTACAGTTGGAATACATGTTTGCCAGACAAAGATAAAATATATACCCAAGCAGCCAACGAATGAGAATCGATATCGCCAACTACCCACATTACTTTTAAACGCGATGTTTATATGCTCAGAGGGCTGGTTCAGTAATTTATCCCTTGATTCAAATGCTATCTCTCATAATGGCTTCATACGGTTTGAAACTATCCAATACGTGGTATAACATTTTAGAGATAATTTCTAGATTTGAAATCAAATCAACAATGTTTACAGAAAATTCGGTGCAGTAAATTCGAAGGCATGTATAACTATTGTATCGCGTGTCATTAAATCTTAAGATACTTGCACGAACTAAATCCTTTGTTATAAAGCATTCGGTGCAATACTTCGAATGAAAATCCATCTAGAACGGAATGAGTATCCGGTTTTCAAAAGAGTTGCAAGCTTTTATCGAAGTTATATAAAGCTCTCTATAATCACCCTCTTTTGTGAAATGCAAGTGATTTCTGATCGCTTCATTTTCAATACTTTATAATATTATTAGCTCTTTGAAGCTTTAATTTGTGCGTAAATTGTAGTCCATAACCTACACTTCTAGCCTTGTCGTATATTTTTGTATTTATTTAAGCCTGTTATGCAATTACATTTCACTTTTTGAATTTTAAGTAACAAGATTTCCTCAAAAACTGTATCCTTGGAAAATTGTACAATGAATTCAGATGCGGTTTTGCTAATGTAATTTATTCATTTCCATTCGAAACTCTTGAATATATAATTTTTAAAAACATTTTGAGCGATAAATTTTATTTTTGTAGTTTGATTAAAAGTTTGAATATTTATATACCTGTTGTTTCGTGCAATACAGAAGCTTAGAAGTTTTATTCTACATATCATTTTCATTATTAATTGTACATAAAAAATTAATAGAAATTATAACTGTAACATTATATTTGCTCATTTTAACACCAATATCCAAGGACTTCTACTAATCTACATTAAAATTTTACACATTTAATTTAGTTATTTTTGATAACAACTTCCATCTCTCCAGCTATTTTCCTCAAATAAATCAGAATGTCACAATTCAATTACATAGTTTGAAAGAATATTCGTGAATAACAATCATATTTATACTTCCAGTCATCTGAAAACACATTAAATTATATTTAAACTTAATGTTCATAGCAAAAACAGAGAAATTAGGAAATAAAATTTAATATCCCTTGGTTCCCCCAAAAGTGTCACGTTCAACTTCAATTTTGTTTCGAAATGTTAGTCAGATTTGAAAAAAAGACGAAGATAAAGATTTATTAGTAAATTAAAAGATTAATTTTTAAACTGATTAAATATTACCTTCTAGGACAGTGTTAGACTTTTAATAAAACTTCAGGTAGGTAGGTAGTTGAATTAACTCTGGTGCAACACAGAGGGCTATTGGTGACGGTCAGGGATCCATCCTGAAGGGAAAGATTCAAGGACATCTCGTAATTTTGAACCTCGGTTAGACGAGGTCAACATTTGAGCTGGCACCCGATTCTCCAAATCTCCACACCATGCCAACGTGAAGTCATTCGAGGCCACGACAGAGTTAACGTACACCAGCCCCACGTACATGACGGTCTTTGGTTGGATAGAGTTTCAAACTCGCAACCAATTGGTTTCTAATCCACTGCTCTTCCAACTGGGCTACTGAGGCCCCAAATACGTTCAGAGTTACAATGGAAGACTATTTCCATGACTCAGTTTTTCCTTCTTAATGTGTATAAATTTTTTCCATACATCACATGTTTGCAATGTTAATAAAATATGTTTTTAACTTTTCCATTTTTCCAGTGGATGTACTTTTAAAAATTGCCTTTTTTCGATTTCGAGCCATTATTTAAAACAAAAAAAGATGATCGAGGATATGGTGGTATTCTTTGGTTGCCTAATACCATTGACAAATGTTCTCGGTGGTCAGTTGAGTTCAAAATTGAAGAAAAATTATTACTATTCGAAACAAAATTGTACAAATGTGACACTTATTTTAGAGAGAGGGAATACAAGTTAAACATGCATTAGTGTAGATAAATGACGTACAATATGAACAATAAATCTTGTCTAAGATTTATTTATTATACAGTATAATGCTTGTTTATGGATTACAATTAACGTAGTATCGAAACTTTCGGATGTCCCATTTTATTACTTTTAAGCAATCAATACATTCACTCGAAGGAAATTAAACCAATTTTGAAAAATCTGTCACATCTGATTTGTTTGCAGTTCATAATTTTCAGAAAAACAAGAAGAGCTAATCATAAATCAAACTTGCAGAGATCGGTTCACAACTTATTTGGAAATCGTCCTTTTGAATATCTCATTTTCATAAACATTCATGTGCATAATTTCAATAAACCATCCGTAAAAAGAGTCACATAGGACAAAAGAGGTTTTTTCGCAAGTAGGTAGTGTAGGTTCTTGCGTGCATATATTCTATTTGGCAATAGAAGAACAGGAAGGTATGATAAAAGTTAATAATTTTTATTTATACGTTACTGATATACTCGTACTATTAAAATAATTTCCAACCAGACGGTTTCTGGTTCATTTATTCATTTTTATCTGCTTTGTGTTGCCACATAGCAAATTAATATCCATAAAAATGAATATATAAATTGAATTCTGAAGTTCAGGAAATTAAAACATAATTAAAAATAATTTCCAAAGTGTATAAAAAATGTGCACTTTTGAATGAAGAATTATCGTCTGACAAAATATAAAGCAGAATAACTTTTGAATTAATATCGCTTGTTAAAATATATTTCTGGTATTTTATTCATAACATTACTTTCCTATAAAAAACTTACGATATCAAGAAAATTCGATACCAGGGAGTGGTGCAATACACAGCAAAACTTTAAAATTTCAACAAACTTTAAAATACAGTGGCTCCCAAAAGTGTTCGTGCACTTTAAAAATTTGTAGAAAAAGCGCTGTAGCCTGGAATTGAATTCGAATATAAAGTCCAATATTTTTTCATATCATCTCCATGTGATTCTGAATAAAACCCAAGATTCTTTTAAAAAATATTGACTCATTTTCTTTTTATAAAAATGAAAATGCAAGGAGGCAGAGAAAGAACACGCCACAAAAGTGATCGTACACCGAAACATTTTCGGATAAATTCATAAATAAAATGATCGTTTATCGCTTTTTTTTATTTTTGCATTGTGGTGACATTTAAATAATCGTTTGGCTTTAATCTTTGCTTGCTTACTTCGTAATATTCTATTTATTATTTAAAATTGGCTCGTAGTCGTAGGGAAACAACGAACAGCATTCGAAAATTGAATATTTTTCATCATAGTAGTGGTAAATCAGTGTTCAGAATATCTCTAAATTAGTAAATTTATCCCTTTCTACGGTGCAATATGTGATAAAACGCTTTAAAGAAGAAAATCGGATCGAAAACAAGGTAAGGAAAGGTCGTCCGGCAAAGTTAACTCAACGTGATCAGAGATTTATAGTTAGAAAATTTGTGAAAAATCCACGTTTGAGTGCTGTAAAAATTTCTACAGAATTTACTGAAAAATTTTCTACTTCAATTTCATCTGAAATTGTTCGACGAGTGCTCATATCAGCTGGATTAAATGGGCGTTCTGCCCGAAGAAAAATTTTCGTAAGTGCGAAAAATAGAAAGCTTAGGTTTTTCTTCGTAAAATCAATGATAAATAGCCCGAAACGTATTGGAATCATGTCTTATTTGCAGATGAAAGCAAATTTAATATGTTTGGTTCCGATGGGCGTATAATTGTAGGGAGAAGAAAAAATGAGTAACTTAATCCCAAGAACTTAGTTGAAACAGTAAAGCATGGCGGTGGAGGTGTCCTTGTGTGGGGGTGCATGTCAGCATCAGGACTAGGTAATTTGGTATTTATTGATGGCATAATGAATCATACTCTTTACTTAAATATTTTAAAAGACAATTTAAAATTATCAGCCCAAAATTTGGGCATTGGA
This sequence comes from Meta bourneti, assembly GCA_933210815.1. Classification (NCBI taxonomy): domain Eukaryota; kingdom Metazoa; phylum Arthropoda; class Arachnida; order Araneae; family Tetragnathidae; genus Meta; species Meta bourneti. The sequence continues at coordinate 69,718,922 of OW119929.1, read as the reverse complement.
AACAACTTTGTTTTTTATCAAGATAACGATCCTAAGCACACGGCTCTCAACGTTCGCCTCTGGTACCTATGTAATTGTCCATAGGTTCTGAAAACACCACCTCAGTCGCCGGATTTAAACGCAATAGAACACATTTGGAGAGAACTGGAGGTTAGAGTACGAAGACACGACATTAAAACGAAAAGCGAACTGAAAACAGTAATGATTGAAGAATGGAGGAACATTGATGCAGAAATTACAAAAAAAACTAGTGAACTCTATTCCCAAACGTTTAAAAGCTGTTGTGGATGCCATAGGATATCCTACTTACTAATTTACCGAAATATTACAATATTTACTAATATGTAGAGATTTTTTTAAAGTGTACGAAGACTTTTGTGGGGTAATTTTTTTGGTTACTTTTTGATTATTGATTTTTCAAAAAAAAAGTTTCACTATGTTTTTAAAATATTTTATGTAGTTTTGTTAAAAACAAGTTATAGATAAGTTATAGATGTTATTAAAAAATTCCCATTCTGAAATATTAATTTTTATTAATGGATAGAGCAGTATTTCATTGAAATTCGTAAGTGTACGAACACTTTTGGGAGCCACTGTATGTACAAAATGTACAGTAAATATTGTTTTACACATAAATGAAAATAACTTGTAAATAAAAACTGACATTCACGAAATAGACGAAAATTAAAAGTCCTTGTCATAAGAGTAGTTTTGGGAGTTAGGAAATGTGATTTTAAAATACGTTTTTCTTCGATTTGTGTTATATGTAAAATCATATCAGAACAATAGACGTACTAATCTGGAAAATTTATGTTGATACTTTTTATACTTGCGTTATTATAGAGCTCTATGTTTATTACTTTACTCTTGTTTTACAATTCTTATTAAAAATAAACAATGTTTTAAAAAGCTTGTTACTTTCCAACATCATTTCTGTTGTAGAACTGTCTTCAGGCTTTCACATCGCGGCCCCCTTTCTTTCCTTAGAACTTAATTTTAGGCTTAACTGTAGCGTTTGTTCGTAGTAGTGCCTTAAAAATCTTTTTCTACACTTTCTAATTCTGAACAGAAAACTTCAAGTTTAGTTCGAGAACTAAAACACTGGAAAATACTTTATTCTTCTTATAAAGCTGTTTAGTAAAGTTTCAGATTGGAAGAATGTCGATGCTTGTTAATTAAAACTAACCCTTTTATCACCCTTTTAGCTAGTTATTTTAACCAAACAAAATAACCAGCTGGAAAGTTTAAAAGCTCCTTTGAAACACTGATATAGTTTTTTTGTAAGATTTACACATCTACTCTAAGAAATCATCAAATAGAACAAACTCAATTGAAACCTATGTAAACACATTAGCTAATTCTATTAACTCCATAATCGTACAGAACATTTTTGTGTTTGAGTTTTCAAAATTTTAATTTGTGTTTCTGCTTAAATTTGTTTTAACACACTGTTACATAACTGAATTAGACTGTACTAGTTACAACATATAGTATATTGTAACATGATTGTAAATTTTGTTTAAAGGAATGTGCGTAATTATTACACATAATACGTAGAAACGTGTTTAAATATATGAAAATATAAATATAAGAACCAAATTTAGAAGGGAGAAGTACTTTATATTTCAGTGTAATTCTCTAAGATGCATTTTTAGTCAAGCTAAATGTTGGTGTTGCTAGAGTTTCCGAGGCGGAATGTGTTTTCTGTTCGTATTCCGAACGGGACGTCACTTAGCTTGTTTTTCGAATACGATTTCAGGACTTCGCCAATACAAATTCCAAAGAATAAATTCAAATTGATATATGATAGCTGATTGATCGACACCAATTAGATTAAATACCAAAAGTCGCCATAACTGTGATGAACTACATTTTAAGGTAACCCCAATATGCATCATACGCGGGAATTTGGGTAGCGGAAGTAAAATCTTCGCATTCCATCTGATTCATTTGTTTCCACTGAAAATCAGTCTCATAACTAGGATATTTTCTTCAAAAATGTTTACCCGTAATCATTATCAGTGTAATCAAAGCTTAATTACAAATTGTGATGGTACCTTCGAGTGACAATACATTGGACTTCATACTTTTAGTTATCTATCTATGCTTAAAATACGATAATTATTGTTTCGTATCCAAGTTCAAAATACGAGTACTTTTAATTCTAACAAATTTGATAATGATAAGAAACTAATCCAGCTGGCGCGAGAAGGCAGTTGTGTCACGGGGTTTTCAACGAGTCTATTAGTTGAATTAGGAAACTGGTGGAACATAAACAAATCCTTTCCTCAATTGGCGTCTTTAGTGATGATTCTGGCACCGAGTTTGCAAAGTTGGGAGGGATACATCATCTATGCTGATCGCTAAATATGTTTATTTGGCTTCTGACTATAGCAGTCCTTATCCGAGACAACTTTCCACACCTATTCAGAAATCAACTGACCCGAGGTCGGCCACCTTTTCGGGAACATGAGAAGCCGGACTATATCTTGTATGAACACCACAAATAATTCATACCAGTGCACATCGATACTTTAATGAATAAAAAAATACCACATGCGTAAATGAAATTTTTCGGCTGCTTTCGTTAATTTCAGAGATAGTCTTAAATACTTTATTTTAATTTATGTTGTCTTTTACGTAGTTTTTAATTACATCCAATGAAACCCTAACGAATATGAATTTTAAATTGATTCTTACCTTCTGATTTCATAATTTTAATGACCCTTACTTTCAAACGAAATGTGAATTTTCGTAATTATAACCTAAATTCTTGAACTCATTTAGCGTATTTAATTTATTTAAAGTTCATGGAAGTTATTAAAAATGAAAAGTAATTTGTTTTTAATGTGTGTTCATATGATTATAAATTAATATTTAAGTATGTTTATCCGTGTGTAACAATTGTGAAGTAGCAATAAGATTTCCTATTTCAAAATGCTGGTATTTTACTTAAAATAATCACACCGAATGTTTTTGTATTATTCTGTATTTATTATTGGATTTCCTTGGTAGTTTCGAATGTCATGTGGAACAACATTTTGTAATATTCGTAAATGATATGTCAAAGGAAATGAATCTAATGCATTCAATAAATTAAAATATGTTTTATCAAATATATAAAATTTTATTAAAATATATGGAACAAAACTTATGCGATACTTGTAGAAACACAAACACAAAAGTAGACATAAAAAGGAAGACAGATACAAGGAATTTCAATCACTAAATGAATGTGAGTACTCACAGTATGCAGTTTTATGAAAATATACCCAACCTTTTGGACGTAGTACGAGCACACACACATACATACAAACACCAAACGTAGAAACCACTTATTTTGCAATAGGATTAACCAAAATGGATAAATAATTTTAAATGGGACGAAAATATGCAATACATAAATAAACACTCCATTCTTATATATATAGATGTCCTTCACATTAAGAGATCATTCACTAATTTTTCAATACCTCTCTAAAATAAGATTTGCATTTCAATTTTCTGAGATCCTCTTACTCGAAATAGGAATTGAATCTTTGTGTATAATAAACATTTCTTAATTTTCTATTTTAACAAAAAAAAACATAACATCTTGCAGAATGCAAAAAAATCACCAAGAATGTCATGGTTATTATTTTTTATAATTCTTCATAATACCACCATATAATGTGTGTTGCATCTTCATTTAACAATCTTTTTACAGTAACTTGTTCCTTATTAAAGGAGACAAAAATCTATTATAATTTTTCATGCTTCAATTAGCTACAAGGTTAAGCTTAGAGGTGACGTAATGTTTAAATTAACGACAAGGATAAATTTAGGGAATGCTCGTGCAGAGCTTTTAAAATTAATGTACGTAAATAAAGCTCATTAAACGTTTAAGGTATCAAAGATCAAAATGAACATTTTAATATGCGTTAACATAACTTCAAAATTTCCGTTTCCATATATGTAAAAATATTTTGTTTGGTCGAAGAGAAAATAAATTGTACCCTGTCAGCGAAAGTACGAAATAATGTGACTTATATTGAAGTAAAAACATTTAAGTAAATTAATAAGTTAACTGAAAATGGAAAATGAATAAAATTACTTTTATATTTGTAGAGGTAAATAACAAAGTTAATATAACTTTAGTCTTATAATTGTGCAATGTAAAATACATTTTGTTATTTCTTTTTTTATATCGTAGCTTAAAGTAGAAACTCATTAACAGACAAATTGTTTTACTTCATAACTGTTTAAAGGGACATTAGATTCAAATTCACCAAAATCGATCGAAAAATTGATTTTTTAAATTTTAGCATTAAAAATTATTTATACGAAATTCTGTGCACAACAAAAGTAATTTTTCAATTACCATCATTTTTGACGAAGTTACACATATAATATGAAACATCTAGTAGATAAGTGTAAGTACTACAAAAACGCGTTTTTCATCGATTGAGATTTTTTGTCATTCTTCTGTTTTCAAAATGTTCCCTGTCCATCTGCATTTAATTGATTTACTTGAAAAATATCTAAGTGCAAATGAGAAATTCATAATTGTGAAATTTTGGTTTAAAATTTTGCTTAACCTATGATCTTTTTAGTAAAATTTCAGGTGTTTTAGTACAAAATAGTGTTTTCAGATTTACCATTGAGTAATACATTTACGAAATGGAGTTAATTTGATTTATATGTATACAAACTAGTATGTGAATTAAAATTTGATAACACATGGAAGTTTAATGCACATGGGACCAATTAATTTTTGCTAATTTATCAAAATTTTTTACCACGTCTAATGCAATAACTTCCGAATGACTTCATATTTCTGTACCAAACTTTACATTTCGACTCTTTAGCAGGAAAAAGTCGGCGCAAATTTCATAATGATCGGATTGTAACTGCAAAAGTTTGTTTTGAAAGCACACTGCCCCCTTAAAGACTTGTTACTTTTTAAATAAAAAAACTAAACATATAAGCATTTTGATATTGTAATATATCGCTTTAACAGATTACGATAGGATTGTATTTCTCATCATCATAAAATAAACATTTGGAATCTCCGAAAAAATGTCAGTTTATGGGTTTCTGCTCTAAGTCAACGGTATATCGATGACTTAGAGCAGAAACTCATTAACTAGCCAAAAAATGTTTTTACTGTACAGTCGTTTAAAGACTATTAGGCTTTAGGTCAAAAATAAAAATTGAGCCTATATTTTTGTTCAGATTACAACATGACTGTTAACATCATGTTGACCAAATGCTGTGATATCGCATTAAAATATGCATTTAGTGCCAACAATTTCCGTAAACTCAATTAAAGAGTTCCTGCTCAGCCGATGATATCCGTATTAAATATTATTATTTAGAGATCAAGCACAAGGACTATTGAAACTGTTTTGTTCATTTTATTAGGAATACAAATCTGTCTCCTGAACAAATTTGCCACAACTTAATGCATCCTAAACTTGAAGCAATTTACCATGTATCACATACAAACCAGTTACTCCGTTTTACTAAAGACTTCTGACTTGCATTCTTTAACAGAAAGCAATGTTCTACCAACATTTATTACATACTTTAGCTCACATAAATGTATATTGAATCCTTATCTCAAATGAAATTAGGTGTTGCCTATTCGAAGAGCTTTTGCTGCAACTGACACCATCATGGCAGCCTCCATAATTTAAGCGTAAAGGCGCTCACGTCACTAGTCCATTCATGATTCCAGCGTAGCTGCTTGATGCTGCTGAGGATCGTTCTTGCGTCACGGAATCACAGAATGCTATGAATTGTTTATACCTTCTTCCTTAACAAAACATGGCTTCATTCTGTACAGCTCAGAGGAAAGATATGAGCAAAGCAGAATATCTTATTTAAAAAATAACACGGTTATGATGTACTTGTGTCTAGGAACTCGTATGTCATCAATCAATAATCCAATAACTGTCAATCAGAAATGGTTTATTCTCTAGTAGCCAGTATAAACTTTCAACTGTGACAATAAGGAGGCATTACTCTATATCTAGGGTTTATTGTAAGAAATATTTAATAAAATTCTCTGAGTTTCTGTAAACGTGTTTGAATACTTTGATAACAGCATTAGTATTTTACAAGAAAAGTTGGTTGGTCAGATTTTATGGTCCAAGGGCCATATTTGTCCATGGTGCGCCAAACACAAGACAGACAACGTCAATAATGGACATAAACACACACAAAGAAAGTTTTACTGACACAGAAGAGAGAAATACACCCAGGTTCGACTTCGCCTACAACTCGAGGTGCAGTGGGCAAACCCACTAAACCACGACAGCCCTGCATTACAAGAAAATTACTATTACAAGAAACTACTGACCCAAAAGCATTTCAAGGAGCTAAGCACATATAAAAACAATTTTATATATAAAGCAGATAATAGATCGCTGAGCTCTGGTGTTACGAAATTTACACAGTTTACTTTGTCTGGAATTTCTAGATCAACCTATTTTCAGCTCGCTACCTTATTCGCTTAAATTCATAGAAGAGAAATTTAATTTATAACAACATGCAAAAGACCAATCAACACAAAACGTCAAAAGCTGTCACGATATGAGCAATTGGAAGAGGGAAAATCTCAAGCACGTTAAATGGACAAATTTCAAAAAGGTGTTCGACGACGCAACGAAACTTCTGAAGAAACAGCACGACTTGTCTTATATTTCGTATTTTAATTGTCCGCTTAAACTGCACTTGTCTTGCAATGATAAAATGCATTTATGAACATTTTGTAGGCTTACTCATTATTTTTCAAAACCAGCAAATCTTGCACAAAAGATCGTATTACGTTAAACCTGATTCTTATATTTTGCCCCAAATTGGAAAATGCTGATTAAAGTCACTTAAAAGAAGAAGCTTAAAATTGATCATAGAGGAACAATGCAGCGCTAAATCCATAAATTCCCAAATACGGTCAATAGCCAATTGAAATTTGATTACTACATATTGCTCAGCTGATTGTGCTTTCGAATTGTAATATAACTATTGAATACTGCACACAGCTTATGAATTCTATTCTAGCCCTAACATTGTAATTAATTTAGAATTTAGACCGTAATTGATCTCCAATGCTGCACAATTGCACATCCATAGCTTTAGGTATGGCTACACAAACAGCTTTAAAAGGAACAGATTATTCGCGTATAAACGGTAAACATGCTCTGTTATTTTTGAAGCATGAAGATAATCTTATTAAGTAATTAGTCTAATTATCAACTAAATGATAATTGATTACGCAATCCTTTGTTGCTATTTTTCGGTAAGAGATTGTGGTGATTACTCAAATTTACCATCACTTGAGTTATTTAACTTTAACCCTGGTGTAGAGGTTAAATGGAGGGAAGTAGACAGTTGAATTAACATTGCACTGGAACAACATAACAGGTTTTAACAATGTAACAATGATAGGGAATTTTACTGTGATCGTACTTGTTTGTCCCGTTTGTTTCTCGTTTAATTTTAAGTATAATTCGTCATTAAAATTTGTAACTTGTGATCATGGTCATCATATGTATTTAAAAACCCTTTCTGAGGTGAAATGGGTGAAAAAGAGACACCACAGCATCTCTTTAGGATCTAAATATGGTTGTTTTCAACTTTTAAGGAATATTTATATCATTGAATTTAAATAAAGACGATTTTTGAGTTTTGGAAGAAAAGTTTAATTTCAACGAAGAGTGTGTTTCGTTATTTTAATTTCAGAATAATTATTTTTAATAATGTAACATGTATTATTGCCTACATTGTCTGGGAAGCAAATTGAATGAAAGCTATTTTAAGCATTTAAAAAAGCGAAACTAAATTTTTACTTTTGTAAAAATTATTTACCAAATTAAATAAAAATGCAATCCTTAAAATCTTTTCTCTCTAACTATACTCACATTCAATACACTTTCGTTCACTCAGTTGTTAAGTAGATAGTTGAATTTATGCCACACTGGAGCAACACAACGGGTTATTGGCGACTTTCTGGGATTAATCCCGAAAGGAAAGATTAGAGAACAACACTTAATTTTGAACCACGGCAAGATAATGAGTTCAACACACAGCTGAGCTGTCAACCCACTCTCTATACTTCTAAAACCACGCCGAAGTCCACACGAAAAATGTCTCACTTATATTTCATCACAGCTAAAGAATGAAATCAAATAACGTGTCAGCACACGAATTAATATATTTTAAGACAAAAATGTCTTCAACATTTTTGAGTTTTTGAATTCATGTTTTAATATCGAGTCCTTGTTTTTACGTATTTGATGCAGAATTTGATACGTTGAAACTCCCAAGCAAAATTTTGTAGCCAATTTTTTATTCAAAATTACCAACACCCAATAGGAAAGAAAGAGATAAACAAAATTGATTCCATGTCACACAATACAGGCTTCACCATCCTAACCTTAAGCAACTTATATTAAATTACTTTTCTTCTATTTACTTATTAGCATAAGAATTCGCATAGTATATTGTTGCATCTAATTTATTTCCACAGCTAAAGAACAATTAAAACGTATGTCGTAACAAAAATAAATATTGCTCACTCAATCTGTATTTGTAGCTATCTGTCGTTGGTGCGATGTGACTGAACAATCGAGACAAAGGCCGACAATAATGGCGGAGCTATAAATCACACAAGAACAATCTTGAATTTGAATGGGGTTGGCTTTTCGAACGCGAATGTGGAGTCAGACAACGATCTCCATGCTTTTGAAATTAGAAAAGTGATTGCTAATAAAATCCTGTTATTTCTCATTTCTTGTCTTAGAATCTACAGTTGAACTTTTTTGTGGTGGTTGACTTTGAAACACCTATATGACTTAAATTGAAAATGGTTGGTTGGTTTTATTTTGTCTTAAGGGTCATATTTTAACTCAAGGGACAATCAGCGTCAAACACAAAGCAGGTAATGTTAAGTAATGGGCATACGCACAAGGAACAAATAAATACCTCCAGGGTAAGTTACAGGAATCGATTCTGTGCCGCCTGCAAGTCAGTGGTTATCACGGTGAGCAAACCCACTGAGTCACGGTGGCGTCCTTTCTGAAAGTAAAATATTTAGATAGTATCCCGATAGAATGATAAGTGAAATATTAGATAAAATCTCAATAAATATTAGCCAAAAGTGTGTTCTTTATTTTTCAGAATTCATATTTTAATTTCCGACATTCTATTTTCAAAACGCACCCTAAAAAAGGGAAGTAGTCTGTGGGGATGCCTGGCATATCGTCTGACACAGAACGCATTGCAAATAGAACATACGTTCCTGGCGATTTAAAAGATAAACCTGCGCGCCTTCTGGTGCATAAAAATAACATCTGCTCCCCTTCCCACAAGACGCGAATATATCAGGCAGGGGCTGCGTTACAATTTTTATTCCTTTGCCTCAGGTGACCAGTTGCTGAAAACAGAATCCTTTTATTCCGGATTTATGATCGAGTTAGTGTTTGAATAAATGATGCCCGCATTGTGCCATACTGCTTTCATCTGGCTTGTTTTAAAGAAATAGACATGTTTGACGTATTCGAAACCATCCTAATCTTAAATATATTTAGAAGAGAAGCTGGGAAGGTAGTCGTTAAATAAACAGATGAGTTTGAATTTAAAGGTTTCTGGAAAACTTCTAGGTGAAGTAGGATATCTGAAATGGAAATGATTTTCGTTTTATGCGAATGCACGTTATTGTCTGGAATTCGTATTCGAAATTTTAAAACTGTTGAGCGAAACATATTCATTCACGGAATTAGCTGTTTAAAATTCAAGTATTTTAGCTTAGAGTAAGCATTTACTAAAGTCCTGATATCTGAAGGGCCGTTTCCTACACTTAGAATTCGAGATTTAAATGTTATGGATGTGATTTATGAAGCACATAAAACAAGTATACTTACTAGGATGTTCGTCTGAATCATGAATTAAAGTTAGTTATGGCAAATCATAGAATTATTATCGCTATTAATATTTCATGTTCTCAGTGGAATAATGTTATCGCACTTTAAAAAGATTTTTGTCGAAATTTATTGCTTTCAGTTCATCACGCTACGTTTGGAATATAGCATTTGTATTAATAGTTTTGTGTAATAATTGTTTAGTAGATCTTTTTTCAAAAACCAATATACTATTCATAAGATAAGTATACGAATAAGTACATGGGGGAAATTAATCGGGTACCTATTCAGAAATATCTATATCTCGCAGAAAGTTCAAAACAATTATTAAAAATCCAAGATGGAAAACGAGATTAAGTAAAGGCACGTAATATGGAACTGATTTTACACGATTACCAAACGCAAGAGGTTTATTTATGAATCAAACACCAAAACTCAACAGAATTGACTAAAGTTCTTGTGTAAATAGATAATTCAGTAATTTTTTTTAATTTATACTTAAATAAATATAAAAAAAGTCAAATCGTTGATTTGAAAAAATGGTATCTAAAATATGTAACATCTAAGTAATTATCCCAAACACAAAATATTAACTTTTTATATAAAAATGCATGTTTATTAGTGCTTAAGAAATACTTTTAATGTTTTTATATTTACTATTAATTGCATTAAACTTCTTTTATACATTAGAAATTTTTTTAATATTTTCGATACGCCATTCTCAGAATCAATCGGTTCCTCCATAGACAGGGTTGCAGTAGCCCAGTTGGCAAAGTCGCGGATTACCAATCGGAGTGTTGAAAATTCGAGACTCGATCCAACCAAAGACCGTCATATGCGTGAGGTATGTTCAGGTTAAATCTGTCGTGGCTTCAAATGTGGTTTGAAAGTTTGGAGACTTGAGTGCCAGTTCAGGTGTTGACCTCGCCATCTGACCGTGGTTCAAAATTGAAAGATGTTGTCCTCGGATCTTTCTCTTCGGGATTGTTCCCGGACCGTCATAAACAGCCTGTTGTGTTGCTCCAGTCCGAAGTAAATTCAGCAACCTACCTACCTGCATAAAGCAACATTCTTATATTATTAATGCTACATTCTACCATCGTTTCATGTAAAATGTCAGGCACTTTAGGTTTCTTGACTTAGTGTATTTTTCTATTGTTCAATTTTCCCATGCAATCAGTCAGCACATCGGTAACCATACTTAATCTCATTCTTTTCCTTCTACAAGTACAGTTTGAGCTAATATAAGTTCAGACAATAATAACAGCATTATAAACTACACGAAACATAATTCAATATTTTACATTGTAATCTATATTACTAAAATACAATGTATGTGTGCCTGTAGAGTTCATAGAAAAATTGGTGGATGTCGTTTTGAAATTTCAATGTTACTAGTATTTCAACCAAACTCAATTCACCCAATTTTAGCAAAAAAATACCTTTAATTAATTTCTAATTTATTAAAAACTCTTATTTCCCACAGAGTATATTTTCTATAACATGAATAATTTGTTACTTTTATTATTTGTTTTAGAGTATAGGAAAGGCATGTGATATAAAATTTCATTTTGCATAAAGAAATGGTGTTCCGTATTATTAAGACATGTGCTGCTACGGGAAAGTTACATTTGTTTTACGGAAATATAACAGTAACAGAAAATTAGTATTAAATATTGACATATAAAAGTATTGTATGATAAATCATGCAATAAAATATCTTTGAATTTATTTCTCTTAAACAATTGGCATTTTAAATGAGCTTGTACAATATTTTCAGTACCATTAAATACAAAAATGTTTCTACTTTAAAAACGAATTCGTGACTGACGCTTAAATAGAATATGGAGTGACTTTTTCTGATAGAGAAATATTTTATGCGAATTCTGATAGATTTTGAAAATAGCCTTTCAAGATATATTGTGGAGTTCAATATTTATGCACTAACCCTATTTGTCAATTTTCTTGTTTATACACCAACCACATAGTGTCTTTTTGTGTTTGTTGTGTCAAGTTATATGCAAACTTTTATAAGTGGCGAGTTTTAGTATCATTGCTCGATTGAAAGTACATATATAACAAGAACTTTGATATTTGATTTACGACATGAATTTTGAAAACTTGTTACTGTTACATATAAAACTAATTTAGTTGTTGCTAATAGATCATTATTGAAATTTTAATTTCATTTATCCGATTTTGGCATTTCCGTTCAAATAAAGTTTCAATGTCTTAGTCATCAGCCACCAAAGTATAAAATATAGACACTAATGGTTGGAAGTAAATATCTGACACAAAGCATTAAAAGCAAATTTATTTATGTAAGAAAATTGAATAAATTATAAAATAACTGTCTAAATTTGTATACTTTTAAGTTTAAAAATTTAGACAGTTTAGTGAAAAATGATAATGTCCTAGGGCGTATAACTAATATTTAATAACATTTCTTAAAATAAAACTTTGGGAACAAAGTTGTTTCTGTATTTTGTTTGTTGTATAGTTTGGTACAGATTGACAATGTCCTACAGCACGTAATTAATGTTTAAAAAAATTCTTAAAATCAAATATTAAGAGAAAGGCTGTTATAGTATAGTCATAAAATTGAAAATTAATTTTTCAAAAATCTCAAATTACATTATAAAAAATACGTATAATTTACTTATTTGTGCTTCTAGAGAAAGTAAAATCAAAGCATTTCATTATTTTAGAATTATTTCACTCTTAAAACTTGCAAAGTATTTTAACTTTAGCAACTGCCAACCAAAAGAGATAAAAACTTTAATAATAGGTGTTTTTCTAAGCTCTACTTCCTCTATCCTAGAAAAATAATTAAAATTCTTATTGCATTCTTTTGAAATGTTTTTGCGCTTCTCCTTAAACAGCCTCTTTCTGCTTTTGTCGCATATTTAGTATTTTCGCGTTCCAGCTTATCCTGCATAAATTTGACGATCCAGAGCACTTTCATTGCAAAAATCCAAATTTTCTCCGTTAATTGTATTTTTGAAGAACTACTTCGTTTTTCTAATGAAATAACCTTATCAGTGAGTAATCATCTAATGAAATAACCTTATCAGTAGTAACATAATGCGAACAGATAACTGATGAAAATTTTTTAAAAATCTCGATACTTCCCATTTATTTTTGTCTAGTTCTAACACATGCAACGCAAATTGATAGGATCATTTGAAGTTTGATGTATTTATTAAATGTAAACTATCTAAGCGCGCAATGCTTAAATGCAAAAAAGAAAACCTGCACACTACTGATTTACATTGATAGGTTGGAGGAGATGGAATTAACAAAAAAGAATTTGTGTGAATTAACAAAGAACACTAAGAATTGGCCATATTTTTATCATAAATTGCCGAATGTAATATTTTGGTCCTACAAAAGAAATAATAAAATCCTGCCAATTTCTAACATGGTAAAACATCCTGTCTAGTCCCAGACCATTAAATACTTATGATATACGAAATTCATCGAAAAAACTCCAATGAAACACCAACCGAAAATTTCCCGACCCAAAAATGACGTTAAAATCCTAATTTTTGTTGGCATATGCCTTAAATTTAACCTTCTTGCTTGAAAAATTAATACTGTTGCAGATTATATGTTCAGGTGGGAGAAGGCACTGCTGCACATTGATCTATCTCGACTGGCACCTCTCATGAAAGAATCTAGTGTTGTTTACACTTTTCTGTTTACGATTTCTGAGGAGGGTAAAAACTCAGATGGGGTTCTGATGTGTTTGGTCTAATATTTTGAAGCTGCTGGAGGTTCATAATATCCAGATTCAATTTGTATATAATATTAAATAAATAGATATATTAAATGTATTTAATTTCAATAATTTTCTGTTTTTTGGCTCATATAGTTTGCTTTGTTTTGAATTGGCTTTTTGCACCTTTATATGAATATATCTTATAAGGTTTGAGCTGCTGAAGACAACACTAAGATTATTAAAACATCACTAAAAAACCAATATAGTTAGATATGTTACTATATTTTCTTGTAATGCTTCTGCATCGTCAGTTAATGCATAATGAATGTAATATTTAACGATTTCTAAGATTGTCTAAAGATGAAGAGATGTATCATCATAAGTATTTATCCATCTGTTGAAAATCCTCAAAGCTATTCAAAATTCAACTGTAAAGTAAATTGGGAATTTTCTCTGATGCGAAGGATATGAAGACAAAGCACGACCAAAAAATTGCATTCTCCAAACAAGACAGCAATTTTCTCTGAAAACTAAACATGTTTGTCAACGGTCATGCGATTAAAGGCACAGAACTGTCGTGTAACTTTTATGTGGGCCCTGCGATATTACCGTGTTTAGGCTTTATAGCAATTCTTCGTGTATAACCTTATTAGAATGTGAGCATCGGGTATATCTTCACGGTGTAGCGTAACAAACATCGTAATGTGCTAAAAAGATCACAGCCAAAATACAATTAAAATAACTAATTATTAGACACAGGAATTTACATTATTTACATTTAAATTTTAAATTATGGTCTAGAATACAGGAATCGGGCTCCTTCTAGTGTGGGCGCTGTAAAAAGAAATTAAGATGTAACTCAAAACCACCGGTGATCGAGGGTCAAAAATACCTCTCAAGAGTTTGAAGTCTTCGCCCTTCTCTCGTCTCTCCAGTTGACACTGAGGGGCAATTAATTGATGAGGGATTGTTGAGTACCGCTTAAAACCATCTGGACAGAAAGGATATCTTCTGGAAAGATTCGCTGAGATTTACATCAGACCCACCGTGGAAAATCTGCCGATGTTGACCACTGACCCCAAGCTGTTGGTATGTACTTTACAGCGGTATTCAATTACTTATTTATTTTTAATCCTCCCTATCGTTGAGATATCTCGTCATTAGTAAAACTGACCAGATCTTTATTAAAATGATATCTCGTCATTAGAAAAAATTGACCAGATCTTGATCTCATCATCCAAAACGTAACCCGGTATTCAATGACATTTATTTTTAAATGGTAGTTTTAAAAAAGCTACTATAATCAAAGCAATATTATATAAATAATTAGCAAAACTGTTCAAACAGAATGATTGATTCATAAATATAATAACTACTATAAATCTTAAGTGGTCACAAATTCCCACATACAATGTTGTGTCAGATTCATTTCGATAGATATCCCTTTTTTTAACATTGTACTTGAGAATATCTTTATGTTAATCTTTATTATACCTTAAGCAAAATAAATCTCAACAATACGTATAAAATATCTAGATTTTAAATATTCTGTTCAGAAAGTTGATTTGTTTTGCGGAAACATTATAATTGTCTTTAATCAAGAATACCTAGTTTCTTATTTATCTAGTTAAGGTTTTGAAATAATAGAACACAAGGGGTGTAATGTTCATTAAAGCTTTAAACTAGTCCCCAGTATCATGGGATCAGTTTATAAATGTAGTATTGAGGGCATATTCTGATCCGAATTTCGCTAGGTCCTTTAACGAATCCACTCTCGATTATTATCCTGCTGCAATTCATAATGACTGTTAGGTCTCAAACTGAATACATGGCAGGAAGTACAATAGAATACAGATTTTATGTAAATATGATTGAATACATATTTGTGCAACTGAAGATAACGAAATAACGGAACTCATCTCGAAGTATAGGTATGATATAGCGAGGTTTCAAGTATCGTTCATACGTTGCTTTTAAGTAACGGATTTCTCCGCTTTTAGCAAGAATTTTCTTAAATGCATTCCATTACCGACCTGGTCACCAAGAAAAATCTATAAAAATCGTAGAAAGATTTTGTTCGCGTTTAGTAAGACAAGAGTATGTAAATTTTGCATTGGGGACTTTCAGATAAGTTAATATTCAATACTATTCTCATGCAAATAAATAAGTATCTGATGATACTGGTCCGCGAATATTCAAACTACTTTAAACTCTGAGTAATTGATCGAGCCTAATTGATCGATAAGGCAAAACAATACGATTTAATAATCCTAACATCGACCTTCAAATGAAGTAGACAGAGCATGTGGAGTCGCTGTCGTAAGATCTCATAAGGGTAAGTCACGTGGGCATGGGAATCGACTTGGGCCGATTGGCTATCGAAGCTGTCTTAATCACGCTGAATAATTACTTTGATCAATCAAATATTTGTTCCACATTTGGATTCATGCTTTTTCCCACAACTACGTGGCAGATCAAGCAGAAATCCAAGCGATCGGCAGAAATAACATGAAGCTGTGCACACATACTCTGTCTATTTCATTAGAAGGTCGATGAAGTCTAATAATTTATGAGACGAATTTGATTAATAAGCATGAGTTAATCTAGACAAAATATAAATGAGAGGTTTGAAAACATGAATTATTATTTTAAGTAAATCTTAAATATATATGTTGCATTGAACGAAGGACGGTCGTGAGACTCGAGTTTAAGACAACCTTATTACCTTACGATAGGCTCACAAGCATAAACCCGTTCTCTAACCTAGTCTTCTTTTCATAGCTGCTAATCAGTTTTTTTTGTCTTCTTGACCAATGCAATTTTTCTATGATTCCTTGAACCAATAGATGTGTTTATTTATCCATTATGTGGTGTTGTGGTATGAACGAAATACTACACTATCCGGATTCCACGTGACTATCAATGGGTTAACGACATAAACATGAGCTGCGAACAACGGATAGAGAAGTCAGGGATGAGACTTCCGAACTGCGTGGAGGTTAAAGTCAAACGAGTGAGAAGTACGTGAGTGTACAGTCGGCAAACTTAGGGGTTTACTCATAGGCTTATAAGAAAGGAATGCAACGACTTGAATCAATAATGAATCTGTATCTAGGAACTGGATCAATAAATGAATTTTCAATATAAATGGTGTGGTATGAATAAATAACGAACATATTGGGTCGGTGCGAATGAAAAGTCCGATGAGAAATAGATTTGGGAATGATCCACATACAGCTAAAAGTAATTACCTACAAGCTTCTGGTATCTTACGTCATAGAGCTACTATAAATAGCTATCACGCGTGTGAAGTACAAGTTCCAGATTTAATTTGTTTGTGCTTAAGGTGCTTCCAAATTCGACATGGAAAACTCAGATTTGAGAGTCATCTTCCTTTACGAATTCAAACTGAGACATTCTGCTGCAGTTGCTGCTCGAAACATTAACACAGCATTCGGGGAGAATACAGCTAATGAACGAACCATTTTAATAGAGCCTTTATTTTCAAAATGCTTTTTCGTTTAATTTGTTCCCTAGATAATAACGAATCACTCATGTTTTAAAATTTTATGTTATTAAAACAAGATCAGAAACTTTTCGCATCTAAAAAAGTAACAACGCCAAAAAAGACATGGGTAAAAATGCATCTTAAAAACAAACCGTTTTCAAACCTCCTTAAATATTCGACGCTAAATTTATACATGAGTAAAATTATGCTGGCAGTATAAATTGTTATTTTTCCTGTATGGTTATTTTTGGAAATTATTAAGCTAACCACGGGAGAATACGCTCTTTTGTGCTAAAAGCAAAATTTTCGTGTAGCTTTAATATTTTTCTACCCAACAACTAAATTGAAATTTTCTGTTTTGAAAATTTTATAGTGAAATATTCAATGTGATTTTAAAAGAGGATTTATGCTCCAATATATACATGTCTTTTGGTATTCCACTAAGATTTCGTGGTTATGTATTTCAGTAAAACATTTTATGATGCGCTGAATTTGAATTTATTTTTGTTTTAATACTGAGCTCATTACAGTATTAATTAATGTGACCTTTTGTACAGTTTTACAGGTGCATTTTCTCTTAAGGCGTCTTATTACTCTGCGAAGGGTGTCAATTTTGTATTGTTTTAGTATGAAATGACCCCGTGATAATTTTATAATGCAGTTTAATAGTGATATTTGGAATTCTTCAAGCATATATGTCGCATTAAAAGGCAGTAGTCATCAACCTTGCGGTTAAGACTTAGAAAAGGTGATTCATTGAAACATAATGTAACGACTTTAAGAATAAGAATTATGAATATCGGACACATATGATTTAGAAGTCTGAATGAGATGGAGGTTACAATCAGGAATTAGAGAAAGGCATGTGAGAATGGAGAGAAAAGCTCTAGAAATGCTCAATCAGCAAATTCAGAGGGTCAGTTCACAGGCTTCTGAGAGAAGAATGCATGCCATTGAATTAACAATGAATCTGTGCCAGGAACGAATAGAGAAATATCTATTTAAACGATCTCAGTATTAACACTGATGAATCAAATCCCTAACGAGATCTTAAGAAGAGACTTTACAGAAAATTTTATATTGATGACACGTCACGACAATTTGCAGGCACATCTAAATAAAATTAGTTGGTTTCGTTGTGTTATATGGCTCAAGTGCCCTATTGTTGAGCCAAACGTCAAGTAAATGGATTTAACACACAAGGAAAGCCTTACTAACACAGGAAACAGAAATAAACCCCGGGAGGGTTCGAACCTGCTCCGCCTACAAGTTCGAAGGTTGTTAGCACAGTGGGCAAGCCCACTGAGCCATGTCAACCCCTAAATAAAATCGGAACCAAGGACACTGTATCCTGCCCACTCTGCAACTCCGATGCAATTATGAATGCCGATAATCTAAAACAGGGTTTTTCAATCTTTTCATGTCATGGCACACTTATGCTAAAATTTTGCGGTGCACAAAAAATAAATTATATTTTTTCCGATCCGACGAAAAAGGTATACTTTTGATTGATTAAAAATAATAATAATTAGTTTTCCTTCTTGCACCAAAGTGACTTTAAGAAAATCTTTGTGATACTTTTGTAATAAGAAATTAAAACTCATAGTTATTTATACGAGTGTAACTTGAAACTCTTTGTGAACAAATTGTTAAAACTAAAATTAGATGGTTGCAAAGCAATAAATCTTACACAGTTAAAGCCGTTTCACCATCCTTAAGGCACACCAGTGACATATTCTTTTAGCACACCGGTTGAAAATCGCTGATCTAAAAGACTGGGAAGTTATCTGCAATTGCCGAGACCATCTTTCCTACTAAATGGGCTGCCAACTCGTGCCACTACTGGATGGTAAGAAGATAAATTGATATAGTCCGAGTCTCGCGAGAAGGCAATTGAGTCACGTGGTTTTGAACGAGTCTATTCTTTAAATTTGGTCATAGGTTGGAACATAAACAAAGCGCTTCCACAATTGGTGTCTTAACTTTCAACTCGCAGGTTGCTAGAATAGTGACTCTCGGTTATGGTTAGAATACCTTTATGTCTATGGTGTAAGGGGCTATACTTACTAAAAATGGATGCTTGTGGCGCTGTACTATGATCCTAGTTGAAAGCTAACTAGATGTAAAATAATTTGAATTATATTTTGGAAATTCCATTCTGTTGACACCAAAATCGGCTTTTAAAGCGTGTAAATTTCGACAATTTTTTCCCTGAAAGTCCTTTGAATTTATAATGCTCCGTTTTATGAGAGGAACCTAGTCTTTGTTTTATTTAAAGAAAAACTAATTTTCCTAAGTCATGTTGTTCAAAATAATATATTAAAGATTTGGAGATTGTGAACATAATTATACAACTAATTTACATAATATGCACATGTTTTCTCCTTCAATTTTTCTCTGAGTAGCAATAGTAAAACAGTATCCGCATTCACTGCTATGTGGCAGAAAAGTGAAAATCGGCCCATAGGAAACAATTTTAGAATCCGGATAGCCGTTGTTAGAAGTTTTTGTTAATTCATTTAGCCATTCCTCGGATAATCAAGGTTATACTGTATAACAAAATGAACGATACATTTCAAAGTGTATGTTTTTTAATACTTCAAGTCTTGAAATCTACAAGAAGCAAAGAACTTCTTTGAGCATACGAAAAGGAGTAATATAACAAACGATTAAAGTTTCTGCCAATTTAGTAGGTTTTAAAGACGTAAAAAAGGTTCCACGTCGCCATTTTGTCCTTAGCGCTGTCTTAAGTTTCATCCTATTTTTCTTTTCAATCAAGTGCTAACTTTTTGTACATTTATCCACAATGTGCTTTTCTTTCAGTTTCGCTTCGCGGTTTTTGTTTGCCTCATCCAATCAGAATATAGACAGTAACTTGATCAATAAAAAGGGTGTAACAGAGGCGTCACCTGTTGAATTGAAATAAAAAAGGTGGAAATAAACCAAGAAGAAAAAGAAATGCCTCTTTTACCCTTCTCCCTGCAGAAACATTTCTCCCCTGTTTCACTTTTCCCTTTCCATTTCCTCTTGTTTTCGAGTTTCAGTTTTCAGAAACAGCATCTTTTATCATTTAGGGTTACAACTGAAGATTTTGCTTTGTTGGCCGGTTTATCTCTTTTTACTTGTTTGGCTTTCTCGATAATGCCTCAAATTGGAAGTTTATTCTTTCTTTAGTAAATGAAACACTTTTGAACACAGGAAAATGAATTATCAGTTCTATTCTCTCCGGTAAATAGGTCAAAATGCATGGTTTTAGTTGTTGTAAAAAGTCAATTTTGGTTAATTTTCTCACATATTTAAACATTTGGTACAATTAAAAATATTTAATTATTATGCTAATTATTCGTTAACATATCGTTGCCATAAGGCACCAATCTGCATTTTGGCGATTTTCACCTAACTGCATTTTTCGAGTCACTATTTCATGTTTTATATTATAACAAAGTCATGAATCATCTTGATTCCTAGTGGAAAGGCCAATTTTCATGGGAAAACAACCTTTGAGTCGTAACTCGATTTTTCTCGAAGCATCAAAACTTTAAACGCTTTTTTGTAGAAACGTCAATTTTACAGATACGCTCCTTTGGCATGGTGGTAACGATATTATAGACAGTGATACAGAATAGTAAAAGAATACATGGCTCTGTGTGTGTGTGTGTGTGTGATAAAAAATATTTTCTCTATTAAACAACCACCTAGTCAAAAACTGAAAACTTCAAAATAAGGCGAATAAAGATTAAAACAAGTGGAAATCGTCAATAGCTATTTGGGTGGACTGAAACTTCCACCGAATACCTATTGGCCCTTATTCATCTATTTTAATATTTTTGGTCATTATTTGAAGTGTTTAATTTTTTTACTACCAATTTTACTAAGGTTTCATTTGTGTATATAGTCCCTAAATCAACTGGAATCTACTGCACTGGAAACCTGTAATTGTATCTGTTTCTTTTATTTAATATTGTTAGACTAAAAAATTATTAAAACGTAAAATAATAGGTTCTTCCGTTCAAAGTAATTTATGATTCTCAAATTTTGCACGAATTGGATTTATCATGGATCATAAAATCGGATAATTGTAGAGGCACAAGCTTGTGGTACTACTCCGGTATTAATGGCGTTTGCACATTATGTTTAGACTTTGAATACTTAAGTTCAGCAATATGTAAGCTTATTATAAATATCATAATGTTCTTTCAGTGTTCATTTAGTAATCGGTGTAATTATCGCGAATATAATTACCGCAACTTAAAATCCTAAATGTAATTTTCTTAAAACTTTCAATAAATTCGTAAAACACAAATGCATTAAATTTTAAAAATAAATTATCAGTATATGGAATTGTTTTCCTCTAATGTTGGTAGGTTTAAGTTTATGAAAATGAGCTGTGGACCTTAAAATGAATGTACATTTGTTTTAACATTTCATTGCGAAAATTTAAAGTATGATAAATAAAAAAATTGCATATCCCAACTCAAGCCACCAATAATACAATAAAATCTCATGACGCGACACAACATTTATTATCAGATAAGAAGCAAAACGGTACACATCTCAAAACGATCAGCAGAACGATTGGACTCTCGCTTTAAAAAAGCCAGACGTTTCCATTTTTAAACGGGGCACATGCTCAGAAAAGAGCACGATCATGGGAACTTGAAATCAGCTGATAACACTCTCACACTCCGCTAAGACATGAGAACACTGTGTTTCTGCTACAGTTTATTTTATTACCTACCTTTTTATTACCTGGCTTGTTGGACAGGTTTAAAAGGCTCTCATGTATGAAATGTTGCCATTTATTTTACTTTCATAAGTAGTAAAACTCACTAAAATGTTTTTCGTGAAGTTCGTTAGACATCAAGCTTTGCAATAACAAAAAAAATATCCACGATTTCAACTTGTTAAACCTTCTCAGCATCAATGAATCAAAAAATATTTTAATGTTACTTTGCTGTCTTTGCAAAGAACTCTCAATTAACTAATGAATTAGCTCAGCACTTAGTGATGTATTTAATTACGCAGCATATCTTCCCTTTAGACGTTCAAATCGTATTTAAAATACCTTTACTATTTTAAGAAAGATTAATTATTTTCTTACTTTTTTCATTGCTTTCAACGAATGCCTTAATTCAAACAGCCCGGTGAATTCCACTGACATTGCTTAATTTTTAATTTCGTTCAGGAGACAGTCCAGCTTTTTAGTAAAGAAAACATAGATAAGCTTTTCGTGGATAGCTTAATAATTTAGTGTAGGTTTTTCTTTCTGGACCTTAAAAACGGGAGTATTGAAGGCTTTTGCTTTAAAAATGTAAGTTAAAAAGAAGTTGATCGGAAATTACGTAAGGAATTGGTTCCTAAGGTTTGCAGAAACGTTTAAACTATTTTAATTGTCTCTGTAAGCTAGTTAATTTGATCAAATCAAAATTATGTTTAGATCGTTCAAGTTAGTCTTATTAGATCAATTAAAGAATAGAATGTGCTTATAAATATTTTGATAGTTTTGAAATGTTTTACAGAATGCTTTCTATAAGCTCACTAGTATCACTAGGATTGAAAGGTTAGGCATCTTCAAAATTGTTTATGTTGTATAATATTCCCATCCATTCTTCTAAATTTTTCCTAATATACGGCTAAATTTTACAATGTATTAGAATTTTTCAAAATCGATGCTCCAACATATCCTAAAACTGGATAATACTTATAAGGATGATGTTCAATTTTTATTTGGTATGCAAATGTGATAATATAAATCATACTTAAGTTTTCGACGATGTGAATATTTTTTACTTCTTAATGATTTAATTAATGCCCACAAAAAAATTTAAAAATAGTTTCGATTCTTCAGACAAATATTAAAGACTTTATCGTTAAATATATTCAACAACGGTTACCACTTTTACATTTAAACTTGTGTAATACACATCATAAAAGTTCAAGTAAGCTATAAAAGCATAACAGTAGGTTTTCCCTTTACTATCTAAAACCATATTTATTCCTAATATAAAAATCCACATGCATTCGAGCAACTCTTTCAAGAATTCAAAAATGAACTCAAGATAAGTACGTACTCATAAAAAATCTCTCCGAATACAACTTTTGTTCGAATATTACCTGCCTTTCCAATAAACGCCAACCAAACAAGTCATAAAACCGTTTACATCCGCTGCATTGATAATAAAATCTAATTCAATTTGTCTCCAAACTCATAGTCGTGAGAGAAGAATAGAGATTACTAAACGAGAACCATAGAATTATACTTTGAAAGCCGCTGTAACTGCAATAATCCAAATGTGCTTTTATTACTTTGAAAATGGCGAAAGCATTAAAATTTCCATTTATGTAAGCAGCATTTGTGTTAAATGCTCTGCATCCGTCTTGGGGAAATGCGCTCACAAAACTTTTCACTGAAACTGACTTGGGGATTTTCTGGATTAAATGACCCTATTTTCCCCTTATTTAAGTCATTTCAGGTACTCAGAAATGAATGACGTTAGTGAAAGCGTTGAATAAAAGCATCTTTGGTTTTCAGTAACTGACGATGGAGATTAGTTTCGTTGTGAATCACCAAAATACTAAGCATAAATGAGTAGATGTTTTCCATTTATGGCTATTTATGTAATTTATGTTTTTAGTTATAAATTCTTTTAAATTCAGAATAGATGATAGCCTGATAAATGGAACCATATGTAACTGTTAAAAATTAAAATTATTAACCCTCCAAGTGATTTTGACAAGATATCAAGTCCTTCAAGATCTGACCAAGTTGGCTAATGACGTGATATCTAGCAATTAAGATATTGCCGATTTTTCGATGATGATGACATCGAGATCTGATTAGTTTTTTTCTAATAACGAGATATCTATTCCATTAAGATCTGGTCAATTATGCTAATAATGACACACCTCTTCCAGACAGCAACCAGGAGGGTTAAGATGTGAATCGGTCAGTGCAGAAACTAAATACGAGTCCAAAACTTTAGGAAATTGACTTTATTGCATGTCTAGGGCGGCGCGTAAAATATGCAGAAATAGCATTAACCCGTAGCTTCAGTTAGTAAATATAGTTGAGAAAATCCATTGGGTGCACAATTCACATGAATTATTGGATTATGTAGTGACTACGCTCAGTTTTCCAATATTAGAAAATTGGGACTCATGTGGTTTCTGGACCTGCTGATTCTTTTATTATGAAGAAATATATTTATTAGAATCCTTAATGCGCTACAATTATTAATATTTTTTTAATTTTTTATTTATTGTTTGATATTTCGATCAAAAATGTATTTATTTTCATGTTACATTGTATTTAGAATATTTAAATTTTATTGGCACTTTTATTAAATTTTTAGAACATACACACAATTAAATGACCAATGACAAACAACTTTAATCAGAATATGCTAAATAACACTTCTGTTGTTAATAGAAAGAGAAAAATATCATTTGTCATAACTATCTAGACCTTAGTTATTTGGCCGTATATAAATTATCTATCTAATAAATCACTGTATAATAATTATAAGTTTTAGATGAATAACTTAATTAATTCGTCAAACTTCATTTAACTTTCCTTAGCTTCCAGTTTTCTGAACGATAATTTCACATAATTTACAATAGAAATGGTGCGTAATGAGGGAATTATTACCGTTATTTAAAGCTACCTTAAATATAAACTGAGTGTTAGGTGTTGAGATGTGTGAGACAATATTGTCTGCATTTAACACTACTTTTCAGACTTTTGGGGACGAATAGTTTTTAACGTTTTCTATTAAATTGGATAAGTTCAGAATTACGTATAAAAATTATGTAAGAAATCAAATGAAATTTTTCCAAATCCTCGTGTTATTTTCCTTGATTCTTAAGTTTAATAGTTGATAATGTCTTAAATATATTATTTCAATTCAAACAATTTGATTTTAATGCATCGTTTCAAAGTTGCATTCACGCATTTTTATTCTTCAATTTATGTAAAATAAAAATAATTATCTTGATTAACAAAATATATGTTTTGTGGTCTGGTAGTAAGTATGATGGATCAAGGGGTCTTTCATGAATTTACCTTTTGAAACTATTTCCATATCAATACTTGTTAATACGATTTACTTGACGTAAAAAGCATCGCTTGACCAGATTTGATCGTTGCACCATAAAAAGAATTAAACAACCTGTTAATACGTATGACGAAAACTGAAGGATTGAATAGCAAAGAAAAGCAAATTAAATAATAATCTATAAGGCAAATTAATTTAGAATTAGTCACTAGCAAAATACATAAACTCATGATAAAATACACACTTTTTGAAAGAAGGAAATTTAAAAGAGAAATAGTTTCAAAACGAGAAAAACAAAATGGAAATGAAATATAATCTTAAAATGTAAGTAATTGATTAAATTTTAATTGATTAGCGTAAAAAAACTTCATTTGAAAAGCGGCAAAGGATGAATTATACGAAAAGCTGAAACCCTAGCTTCTCTCACGTATTACTAAACTTTAATGCACTGATCTTTTCAGAGATAAAAAAAGTTCGTATCATCGAAAAACTCATACATTTATATGACCTCATATATCGAGAAAAATCACTCAGATACCTCTGAAATACTTTATCTTGGCGATAAAAAAGCTAAACATAGTTCGATATATTCCCAAGAAAAGCAAAAAGAAAATTAATTCGCCTCACCTCCACACTATAGATCTTCCATTTTCCCTTACAGCACAAAAAGTTCCCCAAATATTGTCACAGATCACCTTTCATGGGATATCAGAAGCTGCAAGATGGTGGTGAAAAATCCTGTTATTTGCATTTCTTGCTCTGTTTCCCTGCCACTGATTGAAAAGGAACCGCTTTTGGAGAAGCTGTGGAACGTTTTCAATTATCTCCCCGCCACCTATGTGTGGTTCCAAAACTAATAGGAATTTCCGCTGGATCGAAATTTTGGATATGAGCTCTTTTGTTTTCTTGTAATCATGATACGGGCGCAAGACTTTCGGGGTCAATTCTCTGAGTAAAAGAGAACGGGAAAATAGAATTTAATTTACCTTCAAAAGCTTCCGAAAGTTAGTTTTAAAAGAGTTTACAGACATAAAAATCAAGAGGAACTCTTTCTGCTGTAATGGACTGTATATGTTGGTTAGAGAAGGATGTGAAATGTAGTTTTGCTGAGTATATAACGGTTTTTGTCAATTTCAAGAGAGCTTTGAGGTTTTTTAATGAAAATGATTAAGGGAAAAGTTGACTTTTAAAATCATCAAAGTCCATTGAAAAATAGGTTTTTAATTTTAGCGTAAAAAATTTATTGGTATAAAACTGCGTATAACTTTTTTACTTATTTTTGACAAAGTTATATGTACAACATAAAAACATTTAGTAGGTGAGTTTCGTAAGTCTACTACAAAAAAGCTTTTTTCTCCGAATGAGATTTTTTTATTTTGATTTCAAAATGTTCCTTGCGCATTAAGTTTTAATTGATTTCCTTGAAATTTTTTCATAATCCTTACAATATGCGTATATATGGAGGTGTGCAGAGTCACGGCAAACTCCTCAGTATTTGCCCAGTCATTTCAATATGACCTGGGTATTCCGATACGACACCGATGTAATTTTAACCCGTCTTCTGATATAGGACCCACAAGTTTAACTCACAGGTATCTTTTATCAAGAAAGAGTGCCCTTGTATGTAACGCATGTGTGCTTCCTTTTACTATTCACATTTTAGTTGATTGTTTAATTTGTAATCCTCCCCTCCCCATCGCCATCACTTTTTTAATAGATCCATTTTAAATCTGCTTGATTTCGGAGTGGAAATCTCCACCCAATGCTTTTTAAATTTTTAAAGTGCATTAGATTTTTAAATTTTATATTATGGTTTTTATTCCTTCATGTGTTTTATGCACATGATCATTTCATCTATATATGTCATCAAGCCATATAAACTTTTTATAATTTTCAAGCAATACACATTTTAAAATCTACTTTTGTCGATTGAACTTTTGTTTTAAGTATTTTATGTATTTTAGAGGGTCGTATTCTGTCCTGCGTTTGGCGCAGCTTATTTTCTGGACCTTTGGCCATAAAATCAAACGAAAGTTTCAACTAACTTAGAATTGCCGAGAAGCTCAAAGAGCAAGCGATATAACGGCTCATTACAGGTCACAATAACCCCTTTGATTATGATTTGTATAGTACTTTAGGTATTTTTGATGTACGTGTATTGGCGGCTTGACATTGAAAGTTCAAAAGTCCATTAGTTGAAGAAATAGAGTATATGGCCATCCTGGTACCTTCAATCTGATTTCTGCAAGCCTCATTGATATATCGCTGTCCTTAACTGTTTGTGACCCTACAATTAATTTCCAGTGGCAGCAACCTTTATTTAGATCCATTGTCTGCTCTGTACTGACAGTGTACGTTGGTATACAGCAGATTTGCACAATATGCACGTGCACATATATTTGTCTTTTACTTACCCCACTCGGCATAAATAAATTGCACCAACTCTATTAACCATGAGACTTGAGGCCCTCAAGAAACATCTAACGATGATGTATAAGTTGTATGACCTGAGGGATGGCTGAGACAGGAAATCATGTGCTTCGACGAAGTCTGAGCTGCATTGCATTTAGAGCGCAAAGAAAAATTATTGTAACCCAGTTCGATCTTATTTGGCTTCAAGTAGCCACTACAAATCCTAGAGATCAGTCTGGTCCTTTCTGCTGTCCATTTTACCCAGGGAGGCCCCGGGCTGACCGTAGGCGCACCAGTCATGAGTCAGGGGAATGCCCCAAATTCTGTTCATACTCACTTCAATTTTGGAAACTATATATTCATAGGTAAGCCTGTAGTAAGATGGGAAGCTTCCTTCTAGACTTCTATCCTTAGCCAAAAGGGCAGAGGTTTTGTTTAATTGCAGATCAACATGTGAAGGGATTCTTTGAAAATGTATCAGGTTCCTCTTATGCGGTCGTCTTATTTTGCTGACAATGTTTCTGCTGGTAAGGTAGGTGTGTTTCCACAACTTGCTTAGATATTGTTTGTCTTTTTAACGCGCATAGCATTAATACAAACTCCCTGTGGGAAGCCAAAGTTAAATGCATGTAACTAGTACGATCTAACTGTAAACCGCGTCGCGAGGTTAGCAATCTACGTTTTGCTTAATATTTTACTAGAATTTCATCAGATCGATGTTACGAAGGGAGAAATGCGGTTTTCTGTGAAGAAACAGTACCCAGTAGGTAAACAAACCGTCATCACTACTAACAATGACAATCACCAACATACATGCATTTAAAAACAGAGATCTAGTGGATGGTAAAAAAATCGCTGTGTTCACTATACCAGGATGCTGTGTGTCTCAAATAAATGCATTTTGTTGCTTAAGTATGATTGTTATACATTTATTCCTCCTGCAAAGCAATGGTGAGTTTTACTGATTTATACGCATTCCGCTTGATTTTCGACGCTTTCATTTCGACATTTCGATTGACGCTTCACCATTTTTGATGCTGCTCGCATAAAGTTTCTGTCTAATTTTTCAAAATGGACGGTTTTACGTATACACCGGATGCGTCAAGGTAATCCGTTGAATAGGGCCCTGTTTAGTGACAAAACATTTGACAATGTGTCAATGCATATTATATAGTGGAAAGCAATTCTTCCATTACAAAACCGAAAAATTCTACAATTGAATGAAATAAAGTTCTACACACTTATGGCATCTTTAAACTGAAATTATCATTGCCTCGGACATTTTGCTGAACCTTTCTTAAAATGACAGATAATCCGTTTTAAATATTGGTTGGTTTTTATAGCGCAAGGACCATATTTGGACAAGCTGCGCCAAACACAAGACAGACAACACCAAGTAATGGACATACGCCCAAAGAAGGTTTTGCTGATACATAAGAGAGAAATGCATCCTGGGTAATGCCCTTATAAGGATACACAACCATTGGAATAAGTAACTTTTGAATACAGGGTGGCTTTCTTTAAATCTTGTGCTTCAAATAAATTTCAGCACCGATGATGAAATCGTTAAATCAATAAATCATAGATATACCTTAAAGAACTTAAGTTAAGAAAAAGTAATAGCTTAAGTCCACCCTTTTTTACAAAACAAATACTTTCCCTCAACAGCAATTTTGATCAGAGAGGCTAAGAACTCACTACGAAAACATCCACTCTGAGGATCGACAGCATGTTTAACTACAGGATAGGTGTTCTTTGTGACATGTTCAGGAATCAAGATTAACTTTATTCCCACTGAGACCAGTGAAAACATCAATCGCACAAAGATTTCACGTTGCCAAACGCCCGAGCTGATCTTTAACAAAATCGGAAAAACCTTTCGCATGCACGTGAAAGACTCGTGTTGGTCCCAAGAGGATTTTACCAGAAAGATTTCAATTTGAAACCCTGGATTTAAATTTCGTAGGAGTCACCGTATCTCCTGTGATGGTTTTATTATATCCGACTTTTTATAACCGTTGCAAACTTTAGGAGATTTACCCCTGAATTACACGTTTTATCAACTAGTTATTTCTTGTGTATTAGTTTAGCTTTAGTCTATTTATTTAGCACGATTATTTCTCAGAACTATGTCCGAAATCACCATCTTTTTATATTTCATTATAGCTTCTAAAAGAAAGCTTTCCACAACAGATTGTTTGCTGTTACTACCTGTAGAAATATCAGAAATTGATATTAAACACATTTGATAGCCTCCTATAGTAGCTTATATATTTATATATTTATTTATTTTTGACAAGCGTTGGATCATAGTTGTTATGAAGACACAACTATAGTCCATTGAGTATTTACTTTAACCCTCTGAACGTCACGAGATTTCTCGAAAGGTTAAATATTGCTTTTACCCCACAACGCACATCATGACTAAATGACCCCGTCGATTTGTTGAGAGAAGTCTAGGATAGATTCTCTTGGTAAAGGAATTCAAAACTGGTTTTAAGTCATGGAGGGAAGATTTCAGGCTGCAGAACAGATATATGAGTGTGAACTCAGTGGCCTAGTAAATCGATAAAAGACAATAGTTGATAGAATGTTTTGCAATAGGTTAGGTGCCAATAGGGAACCTCGTACTGATAGTTCAGGAGTGAAAAACATGGCGGAAAAAGTACGATCCAATAGAATAACAACATCATTCAATCTATGTTCTGCAATCTAGATGTACTCAAACGGTTCACAAGATGTCAGTCATATTTCAAGCATCTGTCTTTTCGTGCACGTGAACGTTTGGACCATATTTGTGGCTAAGGATCATATATAGGTGAAATTGTGGTATTTGATTTGTAAGTTAGGAGGGAAAGCGGTGACTGGCAATAGTGGGTGATAAAATTATTCAGTTAGTTTGTATTTCTATTAATTGCTTTATCCTTAGAAATGGGTAGAAAGCAGTAAGCAATGAAAATCGAAATTCACTGAAAACTAGAAATTTTTGTGAAATTTCATAATTTTTTGAACATTTGCAAAGATAAAAATGAATGGAAAGTGCTAAAACATAATGAATTTAAAATAGAATCACTAAGTCAGCTACACAACGGTATTTACTACTTCCTGTAAAAAGGACAATTTTAAATATAATTCACTAAGTACTATTGATTTCTTCTGGAATACGACAGCTTTAAATCTGCATGGGGTCCAGTTTTCGTCGTTAATTTTAGTATTTACAGAATAGTATTTACAGAAATTGTGTATTTCCTGAATTCGTCAGCTTTCCTGATATTCAATGTGCTGGATTTTCAGTATAAATTCGGAATTCTTTGAATTTTTTGTCGATGTTCTCAAACGGTATTCAAAAAGTAAACAAAATGACGTCACTTAAGGAATACGTGCAGGAAGCACATTTCACCGCATAAAAACTGCCGCCATCTACATTTACTTGACAGAAAAACCCAATATGCTTTTAAGTGGCATTTATAAGAATGGTATTCACCTTAGAGTGTGTATTTCAAGTGAATTAAGAGTTGTATCTATATCTCTAACTCGGCAGAAAAATCCTCTCAGTAGCGTAAACCCAATGGCGGCAAGTCTATTTGGCTTACCATTTACCATTTGGTTTAATGATGGTCTGCCATGTGTAGCTAGATTCCAGATCCGGCATATAGCTACACATTTACTCCGTATCGAGGTACGTTTATAACTATCATTTACTCAAGCTGGAACTGATTAAAGCATTTTGTTCACAAATGGAGATTTTTAATCAACCATTCAGTAGCAGCGAAAAATATCAGGCAGAACCGCAGTGGAATTAGATGATTACTTCAATGTGATCCATTTTTCAACTTAAAGATACAACTGGATCTGATTTCTACCAGAATGGCACCCAATTTTGAGGAAATGAGCTTTCAAATCAAGCTGTACATTTTGTAGGAATTTTTATTTTTGTTAATCTTATATTCTTACTCAATTAATAACAGGAAAACAATGAAATTACGAATTACTGGCTTTAACGCCAAAACCCCATATTTTTTTGCAATATTCTTGAAATGTGGTTGACGCTAGTGTATAAATGTACGTATATTACGTTTAAATATTTGTTTATTTCTGTATTAATTAGATCAAATTTCCATGTTTGACAAAGTAAACAAAACGCAGATAAGGAGATTTTACTTCCTGTTACCCAAATGCCCTCTACGATATATATCGGGTTACTTAAATATGTAATCTATCACCATTTTTTGTGTGACAACATTTGGCGTTTAATCTAATACCATACACAAGATATCCAATGCTGATAAATACTTCAACTTACATTATATTTCCCTATAACATATATGCACCAAGGTAATAAAAGATATTTTAAAATGCAAAATTCGAATCACAGCATTGCGATAAAAACATGACTAGCGAAACATTTCAAAAGTGGAATCAAAATATTGAAAGTATTATCTGATTTTAACTATCCGTTTACAGACAGCATTTCTCTCTTTTGCAAGGATTCACGGTAGGGAATAAGTTATAAATGCATTCGTAGAGAATTGATATTTAACAATAATCCTTTTCTGAATGCCGTTAATCGTACTTTCTTATTATTGCACAATTCAAAATAATGAAAAATACCGAACGCCTTGCACGTTCATAAATAAAATTTGACTGCTAAGGAAACGTTTTCCAACGCAGCCAGGGGCTACGTCCTCTCATACTAATGTCTCCATCAAAGTGTGATCCCGCATCTGGAATAGAAAACAAACATGAATCCACAGGGATCAGCACTTCGGTATTTTCCCACACATTAACGCTTGGCAGATCAAACTTTTTGCACAGGTATTGTTTCTCTCTTTTTGTTCGTGCCGCCGTGTTCCGCTCTTATTGACATTTCGCACCTGCTTTCTTCCTCAGTAACTCGATATTAAAGGTGGTGTGTTACAGCTTCTTTTTTTATTTCCGTTTAATCTAATTTCTTCTATCTTTTCTACCCTTTCGGTTGGCTGGACTGAGGTTATTTGGTTTGAATCGGATACAGGGCTTTCAGATTGAAAGTATTCAGGAATTAGGTTTGTAAATTGCACCCATGGAAATTATTTTTAGGTTTTAATCGGAACTGTTTTTCTTGGAGAAGTTCTAATTTTTGAGTTTTTATCCCTCCAAGTGGTTTTGATAAGATATCTCGTCCATCAAGATCTCGTCAATTTTTCTAATTTCTGCTCCGAAGGGTGGACGTGATTTTGAACACTATTTCTTTGTACCCCGGATGGAGCTTACCAAATTATATTTGCTAAAACTTTGATGTATGTTTTAAATTGAATTGCTATTGCACAGTTTATAAAATTGAACTGTCGGAAGCTTGGTGCTTGAACGCTGAGCGACAACGGACTTTATTCTCCGTTGTCGCTCAGTCTTCGTTTCACTGTGGGTACATTCAGTCAGTTGCTACAGGCAACGACAGAAAATTGATTACAGTTATACATTCCTCGACGATTACACTTAGAAATGCATCAGTGGTCTTCAAACAGCCATCGACCTTCTAATGAAATATACAGAACATGTTGGCGAAGTCGCTGTCGTAAGATCTCTGAAGGGTAAATCAGCTTATAATCAACTTAGCCGATTGGCTATCGAAGCGCTTACTAATGTTCTCGATCAGAGTGGATGATCGTTTCAACCAATCAATAGTGTAGGATTCGTGCGTTTCCCACAACCACGTGACAGATATTCAAACCGAGCGACCGGAAAAATTACATAAGGCTGCACGTCTATTTCATTAGAAGTTCGATGCATGGCGACTCTCACGGCGACACATAATCTTCAATTAGTCAATCAACGATAGCACTTATCAAATTCAGCACCTGCTAAACTGGTGGGGAATAACATGGAATACTACTCACCTCTATAGAAATTTAAGCATGGTATAGTATATAAAGGAAAGTAACGAATCTCAACCCAAGAAGTTAAATTAACATCGCACTGAAGCAACACAACGGGTTATTGGCGACGGCGAGGGATCAATTCCGAAAGGAAAGATCCGAGGTCAAAACCTTATCATTTTGAACCATGGTCAAATTACAAGGTCAACACCTGAGCTAGCGCACCAAACTTCTCCAAACCACGTCAGCGTGAGGACGTTTAAGGCCACGACAGATTTGTCGTGCACCAGCCCCGATGCACACGGCGGTATTTATTTGGACAGAGTTTCTGACTCTCAATCCTCTGGTTTCTAATCATCTACTCTTCCAACTGGGCTATCACGGTCCTCAAGAGATATGCCTTGGTGTAACTGCTGAGCTCGGGGTGAAGGGGATTTTTCAATAACTCTCCATCTCGAGCGTTGAGCAACTTACAAAATTGTGGGTGTAGGTGGATTGAAAAATAATGACAGACCTGCCTGGATCTAAAAGAATGCTATTTATTCAGCATCAATCCTTGACCCTATTTACAACCAAGACCACGATTGAGTCAGATCGCGTCTTTTACAAAAATCTAGCTGGTGTGTCTCCAAAATGGTGGTCGCAGAGACGCTAATGACCCCTGCGCAACTTAACTGCGCAGATTACATACCAAATGTTTGGTTGAGGAACCTCCTCATCGCCATCTATCGGCCTCTCAAAGCC
This sequence comes from Meta bourneti, assembly GCA_933210815.1. Lineage (NCBI taxonomy): Eukaryota > Metazoa > Arthropoda > Arachnida > Araneae > Tetragnathidae > Meta > Meta bourneti. Next base: position 69,684,726 of record OW119929.1, on the reverse strand, counting down.
AACCAGTTGGTGTTCTAATTATATACATCCGTTATATTGGTAGATTATAATTAATGCTGTCTTCCATACGCTCTTACAAGATCTCTGCTACAACTACAGATCAAAATAATGATAAAACCAATTGTAAGGGGAGAATATCGATGCAATTAATTTGTACTTGTAGGAGATATCTGTTACAAAGGAGCCTCTGTGACTCTGGGATCGCCCACTGCGCTAGCAATCTGCGAGCTGCACAGATTCGATTCCTGTAACTTACTATGGATGTATTTCTCTCTGTGTCGGTAAAACCTATCTGGAGTGTATTTTACTTGGCGACGATTTGTAAGTGGATTTTTGAGCTCAAGTAGTCAAGTCAGAATTTTTCTGTATTCAATTAATTAATCTGCTACTAAATAGCACGTCAACCTCAAAACAAATTTCGCAATGTTGTAAATGTATCTTCCAGTTAGTTAAATATTTACCAATTATTTTGACTCAAAATTACTACTACTCGAGACGCAATTGTTTGGAATGCAGCATGCGACATAAACAACTGCCTTTCTTTAGGTCTATCTTTTCGGTTCTTTGTAGATATTTCAAGTGTTTTCGACAGTCTGTTTACAAAAACGCTTGATAAAGGCAGGACCCTTGAAAAGTCAAATGCCTAAAACGGAACCTTCTTCCTGCTGTGATATAAATTAGTTTTTCTGGAATGGTTTATCCAGATCGGTTACCTGAAAGAAAAGGAGCGATATTTTCAGATTTCGGTTTTTTTTCTTGTTAATGAGTTGGACCTGGAGAAAGGTTGAGAATATGACAACCTGAAGAGATAAAGTAAATTGTTATCAGACAATTTCGCTTTTCTTTCTTGATTTTCATTTCTTAAGAGTTGTATTTGACGTATCGTAACCGTAATTTTAAAAAACATGGTGCTTAGATTGTTAATAGGAAGGTATATCAGCTGCACCTGTAAGCTGGTATGTATCAATACTTATTGAAAAGCAGATGTTCTAAAAACTCTCATAAACTAAGCTCTGTTTCCATTATTTTTGGTTGGATGATTAGAGAAGTAATGTATGTGGTTAAAATGACACTTAAATATATTCTTGATGCTGATTGAGTGAAACTTCTTGACTGATTACATGTCAATAGATCACCTACATGAAGAATATTGGGGCCACGGCAGCCTTGTTTAAAGAGTAGCGGTAGAAACCAGAGGGCTGCGAGTTCAAAAACTCGTAGGAACGAGAGACAGTCTTGTACGCGGAAGCTGGTGCATGTTAAATCTGCCGTAGCCTCAAATGTCCTCACGTTGGCATGGTGTGGAAGCCTGGAGAGTAGGGTGTTAATTCGTCAACTGGCCGTAGTTCAAAATTACGAAGCGTTGTCCACTCATATATCCCTTTGGGATGGATCTTGGACCGTCGGTAATAGCCAGTTGTGTTCTTTCAGTGCGACATTAATTCAACAGTCCTTGAAGTATAGTATTATGTTTCGTAAAAGAAGCCCAGTCCCTTAATACAATAAAAGTTTACTAACATCACTATCATAAAAAATAATTTTGATTCATCAGGAGAAATCAAAATTATATAGTACTATGAATTAGATTTCAGTAATTCAAGACTAAAGTTTTGAAAATAAAGGTATACGTATTTAGTTTTAATTAACTGTTTTGACAATGTTTATTTTCCTACTTTACTTTCAACTTTAACCCCCCGGTGGTTATTTCTACGAGGTATCTCTTCATTAGCTAAATTGACCAGATCTTAATGGACGATATATTTCGTCATTAGAAGAAATATACTTGATTCTCATAGATTTATTTGAATATTTAACGATTTCATTGCCTGGTACAATATCACCGTCTAAAATAAACTCCGTGGCGTTACAATCCTCGAAGAACCATGGTCGGCAGTGCCCATCCTGCTTACGAGACCTTGGATGCCCTGGGGTGCCGAGTGGCATTTTTTGTCACTGTCAGGTGGTCGGCCTGACGCGGGGACCCCGTTTAGTTCCCAAGCACGATTGGTACTCATTTTATCGACCCTCAAAGGGATGAAAGGCTGTCGATCTTGCCCAGCCCGAGGATCAAACCCCGGACCTGCAGTGTGGCAGCGCGAAGCGCTACTATACTACCGGGCCTAATATCACTGTCTACATCGTAATATTTTGATACTCAGAAGAAAGGGTAGCACGTAAAGTAATCAGATTTTGTTTTAGAATTATAATAACATTTTCCTGAAAATAAACGTTTAGAGAGTGCATGCGTCGGAAGGCCCGTTTGTATCATTTCTCTACATACCACAAAGATTTATTTTAAATTGAATAACATTGGTTGCATTAAAGTTAAATTTACTTTTTGTAACTAATGAGAAATAATACAAACAGTTCATATACATCGTTTGAAATTAGCTTCTGTAAAAAAAACTCTTTTAAAAACATAAAACACTGTTTGCTGAATTGACATTGATATTGTAGAAAATATGGTTTTTGAAAATGGTATTTAAAGTGATTTTAATGGTATTTTTTCGTTTTGAACCTGCACGTGGATTCAGCTTAAATTTAAAATTCTTTAGCGGGAGAGTACAAATCAAATGAAAACACTCTCCGAAGCTGGTAGTCATTGTTTTACATATGTGACGAAAATAACAAGTTACTTCATGGGATTAAAGAGCACAGTAAAATAATTAGACGGTGATATTCCTAGTTTAATATTAAAAAGCATGGTTTTAATCACGCAATTCAAGCAGACCATGCAATTCAAATTAGTCGTTTTAGATTATGGTTTTTATGTAATATTTAATTTTTAAGCTATTTTCTAAAAGATGTTTCATAATTTTGGCTATGGATGTCACCTTTGATATTTAAGTAATATGCATTTATTGGAATAATTCTCCTGTAAAAGTTAAAAATTCAGTTGCTTGCAAAATTGCATGCAGTCGAAAATGCTTGATAATTTTATACTCCTTTTAAAATGTATAGGCATAAAAATGAATCGAGACGATATTACTGTAGAATAAAAATAAGATAATTTTAAACCTTTAATTTTCTCATTTCTAAACTACATGACAATATGTGTATAGGGTATAACGTAATTCACTTAAATTCACGATCTATAACTACACTTCTACCTTTTTCTTAATTTGTATATTCAAGACTGAAAATTCTGTTTCCCTCATAAAAACTAAACTAATTTGATTTTCAACTATTTCAAAATATGAAAGATGAATGCTTAAAGCCCGATCTGGCTTGCATTACCGTTAAGAGCGTTATAATATAATTGCCAAGCCTTAAAAGTGAATGAAATTACTGCTTTGGATTTCTAAGGATGAAAAATATTATTTTGCAATTTTATTCTAATTAAGTTTGTCCGAAAATAATTTCTGAATCTTTATTTTTGCATTTGATTTACTTCATTTCGTTACACAGCTAGTTTGTGTAAGTTAAGAAAGATTAAGTGACATGGCAAAATTTAATTACAGTATTGAATGTTAACTCTATTTGTTATTGCAAAGTTCTGAATATTCAAAACAAGAAAAATCTACTTTTTACAAATTGATTTCCAGCTATTAATTTGATAACAGAGTTTTAACTTAGTTAGTATCTTTAATGGTATTCGTAAAAAGTTCAAAGTAAAACATAAGACAACTTGTAAACTATTATTTAATTGATTATATGCTATAAGTTTTTCATTTTTATTGGACGTGGAAATAAATTGGCTCTTGATTTAAGTACAGTACAATTAAATTTAATGAAGTACAACGTGATCAGTGATTTTTAGTCTAAAGAAATTTATTAGTCTATCTCTGCTATTAAATAATTATTGAGTTGAAAAGGAAAGGAAGGAATTATTTATGGATAGTTCTCTTTAATGTATTCAAAAATTTTAAATTGTATTTTACTTTTAAAATAGTATATTAAAAAACAATTGGTATCATTGATATATGTTATTACACAACTACGGTTTAATTCTGGACTAATAAGAATTTTTCATAAATATGGTTACTCTTAGAATTTTAGTTCAACCAACATATATTAAGGTATAAAATTATGCGGAAAATATTTTATACCTTAAATATTATTAAGGAATATTTAAGGTATAAAATATTTGCGTCATGACAGTCATCTATTGTTCAAAAGACTATTATCTATTCAAATAGACAAAATTGAATAATATTCAAACGTACAAAATTGAATCCTATTCAAATAGACAAAATTGATTTCTCTATTCAAATGTATGAAATTGGATTCTATTCAAATAGACAAAATTGAATTTTATTCAAATAGACAAAATTGAATTGTATTGAAATGAGCAAAATCGAAATCTATTCAAATATACAAAATTGAAAATGTACACAAATATATTTTAAAATTCATTACTAATTTAATATTTTTATCTATTTACAATTAGTCTAATGACGCTTTATTATGTTTCGAGCTAACTATTTTTCCTGTGTTAGTTTTAACTTCTTTAGTGGTGGTTTGAACGTATGGTTTCGGATTCCCATCACCTTTAAATGGTTGAGAATAAGTTTATAAATATTGTAACAGTTTTTTAAGTCTGCTAAGTATATATAAATGAAACAAATGCAAGGCACTTAACTTTAGATTATTCGCCATTGCTAAGTATATAAGAATTCCCTCGTTTGATATTCTGATATTCAGCAGTACTTTAACAGGAGTTCGATAGCATTTTAATTAATAAATTTTTTTTACAAAACATTCATATCACGTGGTTAGGTCTTAACCTACAAATTTTTTCAAACACTTTTTACCAGTGCTCTTCAAAAGGTTAATCGAAACTTTCCCTTCGGATTTGATCCCGGACCGTCGGCAATAGCCCGTTGTGTTGCTCTAGTGCGACGTTAATTTTTAAAAAATTCCTTCAAAAGGTTAAAGCTTTACTATAAATTTTTTCAAAAATTTTAAGCGTAATATCCAATGAAAGGTTAAATTTTCACATATTATGGTTTTTCAAAAACTTCCGTATTATAGTGCCCTTCAAAGGAGTTAAGGCTTCTTCTATCAACTTTTTCAAAAAACTTCCTTATCATAGTGCCCTTCAAAGAGATGAAACCTTGACTATAAATTTTTGTAATAAACTTTTTAACATACTTCCCTTCTAGACTTAAAGCCCCGTCTATCAATTTTTTACCAAAACTCTTTAATCATAGTATCATTCAAAGAGTTAAAGCTTCACTCATAAAAGTTTCTCAAGAACGTTTTTAGCATAATGCCCTTCAAAGAGTTCAATCTTCACCTATAAAGTTTTTAAAACATTTTCTAGCATATAGCAAATCTTTTTTAACCAAGTACCTCCAAAAGGTTGAAGGTACACCTATCGAGGTTTTAAAAACGTTTTTAGCATAGTGCTCTTTAAAGGGTTGAGGTTTCTCTTTGCCGTTATGTATAACGTTTTACAGTTACTATCGTTCAATATTATTACCCAATAAGTTGCTTTCAGAAGGAAATTAATTATTCCGTCGAATTTTATGTTCAAAGTTTTAAGAAGTTTGGATTTGACTTCACTATTTCTTATCTCGAGGCACTACATATAATGTAAAAGTACACAACTCTGATTAGCCGAGTAAAATGTTATCACCAAGCACTTTTTCGCATCAAAATCCACTCGAAATTTCCCCCAAGGTTCCACCCGTCAATCAAGTCACCACTTATACTTCAGCACAATTTCGTCTCCCATAAATTAAATGCGCTAATTAATATCTCAACAACTTTCGAAAAATAATTAAATGAAGTCTAGGTCTTCAGCGGAGCTCTCCTTGCAATCAGCCAAATATAATTTGATCAAAAGTAGGTTTTTCGAGTTCTCAGACACTGTCCTATCCATCAAACATAATTGAGTGGCAAGTATGTTTTTGACTCTGATCTCCAGAAATAATCCAACTTTAGGTAACGAGTTTCGCTTTTTTTATTTCCAACACATACTTCCCCTCGAGACCCGGCACCGTTTTAAGCTCATGATGCTAAAATGGTATTTATTTGAATTTTTTTGTACAGGTATATTAAGAGCAATAAACTTAAAACGAAGCACTAAAATTTACGACCATCTTTTCTTTTTTATCAATTACCCGAATGAAATTACGTAAAAAAATCGATGTATCGAAATTATGGTATTCGCTATCATGAATAATGAGAGACACTTTAATATTTATAACTGACGCATCTTTATTTTCAATGTGATCAAAGTGTAAATATGTTGATAGCATACTAGTACTTGATTCTTGAAAATTGGCCTAACATTTAGTCTAATGTTTCGATCTCGAATTAAAAGTTTCGATTCAATTCCGATCTTACAAAGAACAAAATTAACAGTTTCCGAAATTCAAGCATGGTGTGGAAATTTGGAGAGTGGGATGGTAGTTTAGGTGTTGACCTCGTCATCTGACCGTGGCTCAAAATTACAAGATGTTGTCCTCGGATCTTTCTCTACGGGATTGATCACGGACCGTCGCCAATAACACGCAGTGTTGCTCTAAAGTGAGACGTTAATTCATCTACCAATTACATACCTACCTTAAAAATAAATCACAGTGTAAAAGTTTGAATGAACGATAAATCACACAAATTGAGATTCAATATATCAACAGCTTTTTCTGTATCTCTCAAATTTTCCTTTTTAAGTTCAGATGTATTTCCGAACATATTTTCTCACGTTGTCGTGTTGTGAAAACTAGGAGAGTGGGGTGCCAGCTCAGGTGCAAACATCATCATCAGACCGTGGTTCAAAATTGAAGGGGGTTGTTCTAGGATCTTTCCCTTCGGGATTCATCCCGGAACTTCGCCAATAGTGCAGGTCTTGTGAGGCTTTAATTTAACTATCTACGTACCGAACATTTTTACATTATTCCTTATGTACTTAAAACAGCTTGAACATTCTTCGAATTCAAAAGCATTAAAATCAGCTTGCTTTGAGTATGTATCCTATATTCCGTTTATCTACACATGTTCAGCTGCAATTCCTCTTATAATCCCTAAGTTCCATTAGCAAAATCTCCTGAGTTCTGACACTCATAAGCTACGTCAATTGAATCGACTGGTACACACGATAAAGAATTGACAAATGATTAATTATTAATTCAACTGTACAAATGCCAATTTGTACTATTCAATTTATAGTCAATCATTTGTCGAATAATAGTTTTTAAATTAATGAACAACGGAATTTTTTCACAATGGGACATTCTACAGAACTCAAGTAGGTGTTTTGTATACCCAGGAATTGCAGAATACCCTTCGAAAAATCGTTTATTTAAAGTACATTTATGTAGGATTTATTATAAGAATCACGTTTCAAAATTTGAAAAAGAATTCACAACTTTCAAAAAGTGACTTAATGATTCAAATGAATTTATAAGGGGTACAAAATTGCCATCCTTATTAGAAAAGGTACTAATGTTGTACATAATTTCTTGTATACAGATATTTATCACATGTATTACAATGACACGAACAACAATGCAATGCACTTGAATATGGGTTATTTAATTCCCTTAATATTAGATTGAGTGGAATTAAATGCAGTAACTTTGAATTGATTTTCGAAGACTATCATTTAAATTTTAAAACAATAACATTCAAAATAAATTGCATTTATATCGTTACTTGAATTCGAAAACAAATGTTATTGTCCAAGGTGACTTTCTTCCACAAATAAGTGAATCCTTCCCGACAGTATCTCTCTCACCTCCAGAGTTCTCTCATTGGCTTAAATCAAGAGAACTGATATCCGATCGTTCAAATACCAGAGCACATTAATGATTCCGAACTTTTTGTGCTACGCTCTGAAATAGTAAAAATCTTGACCAACGGTATCTACTGAAATAAATAAGTTGTTATGTGTATAAAACTCATTTTTATTCGGTCTTTATTTAATTTCCAAAAATAAAGAGGAACTACAGTTCCTATTTTATACAAATTGTGTTAGTTAACTTGTAACTTTGTGGGAAAATTACTTTTTATCCATCCACAAGGCAAATTAATAATTAAAACAGAATGAAAAATGCGTTGAAAGTAATAATACTGTTTTCATAACGTGTTTCTCAGTTATATTCAGGGAATATAACTGAGAAACTCTCTAATATTCAGGGAAAATATCCTACAGCTTTAATTTTATTTATGACTAGTGGAATTACCCGGCGTTTCTCAGATTTAATCTGTTAAATGTTGATTGAAAAATGATTAGATTATTCACTTTTCTTTCATAGAAAAATGCAAACATCCTTTAAGTGGACTGAAAATAATTTTTTGAATATCGTTTTAACTTCATTTTTCATAGCTCCTACAATTTATTTCGGACTCAAATATATGTACTTGATATATCCATCCATATAATCCACTTCATATTCATCGTACTTCTGCTGCAAGACAAACAAAAAAATTTTTCTAATGTGACTACTTCAGAAATCGATTTAGAAATATCTTTGAACTGCAACGTATGGTTATCCGTTTTAATTTACCGTAACCTATCTTACATTAAAATAATTTTATTTCAACTTTACCGGTCATTTTAAAATAAGAAGTTATACACCTTACTTAAAAAGGTTTTGTTTTGTATATTTTATATATATTTTATGAAACATAATTACACAAACCATTAAGTATTCTACCAAAGAGGAAAGTTGGCCGAAATATACATATACCGTCAATAAATTACCCATGTCTAGTAATATTTGCAGAATATAAATCATTCGTTAAAATTTAATTCCTAAATAATATTTTCGACTTCCTGAATATTTTCTGAAATAGAGCAATTCGAAAAAAAGACGTTTGAAAAATATTGATAAAGACAACAATTATTTATTATCGAAAAAAGAACGCGTATTTATAAAACTTAGAAATGCTCAAATATTACCGCAAACTTTCGTTTGTCTTAACTCAAATACAAAATATACGGAATTCTAAATCAAATTCATAAAATAAAGCATTAATTATATGGCATTGCCAGATACCGAATAACAAAATTATGTTTTTATGATCAATTAGTTTTCGCGTTTGGGCTTTTCGTGTTCCATTACAAAATATAAGGTATGCAAAATTAAATATTTTGAACATCCTTTTTTGTCAATCAAATATTCATGAGTTATTTATATTATGGGGAAGAAATAGAAAATCAGTTCAAGCATAAATATTAGAATTTAATTTGTTTTTGGAAAAATTGTTTTTCGAGCAATACCATTAAATTAATTTTTTGGAAAAGTTGTTTTTCTATCAATACTGGTAAAACAAACTTGTTGCGTAGAGCAATCGCTTCGTACTCAATGTGTTTTTATAGCGATTTCGAATTTACACTCAATGTTATTCCTATGGAGATTTCGAATTGTTTTTATCCCTTTCTGCACACCTAGGACAAATGGAACGGTGGTTAATGTATAGCCTACGTTACCCGCAAGGTTCTAAAGTATGTGCTCAAAATGTGTAATGGATTGGTCAAATGATACAGATTTGTATATAGAACAGGCAGACAGATGCCAACTCGCTTTATATATAGTATACAGTTTGAGAACAGATTACAAAGCATAATTCTGATGATGATTGTGTTAATCCAGTTGGAGTAGTTCTCTGAATTTTAAGCCTGACGATAACCAGTTTTGGTTGCCAAGTAGAGATCTTAATTTGTAATATAGGATTAGGTAAATGCATTTTGACTACGACTATTCAAACGAGAAAAATTACAATAGGGAATAGGTAACGAAAAATGTTCTAGTGGTATGACATGCAAGAAGTCTTAGAAACGCAATTCAAATCCCCACAAGATAATTTAAGGCTGAACCATCACTTTAATTTCTTTTAGATTTTACTTATATTCCGCATATAGACGTATCCCACAATGTAGGAGCTTAAAACATATTTCCTCCAGTGAAAGATATAAACCAAGAATCCTCACCTAATGTAGTAATCTATTTCATCTTTATGAGGACAGGACAGATGCAAGCTTTTAAGATAACTCGGCTCAAGCGCCACTTCAGCAATAACGGAAGATACGGTGGTTTTGGAGATCGCATAAAATGTCACTCTCTTTGGCCGCCAAAACATAAACAGACATCTCGAAGATAATGGAAGAACTCGAACGAAGTGAACAGTTTCGATTTTTCCTTACCTTTGCCATTCGCTATGGATGGGAGATTCAGAAATAGGGTGGGCTTGAAATGAACGAGAAGTTATATTGAAGTAACCTTTCCAAGAGAAAGATTAGCCTATATAGTGTGTAACTGAAGGTTTCGATAAACATTTACATATTCACATTTTTTAATGCTTTTGTCTGAAGTTAGTCCATGACTTATAATAAAACTGAAAGAAAGTAGCTCAAAGCTGAAAAAGATATCATCAAATATCAATTGCCATAATCGCATAGATTAAAAAATTATTTAAAAATATAAAGCTTCTACACATAATTCCATACTTTAATTTATATTTATTCACACTGAAATTCAATGTGAATAATTTTGATGTGTTACGTAATCGTTTTAGTCAAACTATTAAAATGTCTTTCAAGGGTTTATTAGACATTGCTTTCTGAAAGCTATTCGATCATCATAAAGTAAATATTATAGATTATGAAGAGAGTTTTCCTTTCCCGTTGAAATTTTAATGCTGTTTTATAATGTTGATTAATTTTTTCATTTGAGGTACATATAGTGCTTAAATTCATTGTAAAAAAATTAAAATAAAGTATGAAATGTAACGAAACTGCCATCATTTTATGTAAGCAATTAAGAAACTGCAGCGCAGATTCTATGTGCTTTTTAGTTGATTTATTTAATAAAACAAGATTTTAATACTAGCAAAAAAAAAATTTTAAACATCGAAATAATTCAGTTGAACTTGGTTCTCATTCAGGTACATAAAACAAACTATACATAATTTAATAAATCATTCCGACGAAAGTATTAAATCCTTCCATCAATTTAATTAATTCTCCAAATGGTTTCTACGAGTTCTCTCGTTCATCAAGATCTGACCAATTTTGCTATTGACGAGATATCTCGTCATCAAGATATTACCGATTTTTTATGATGACTAGTTCAAGACCTAGTCGATTTTCTTTTAATAACGAGATATCTCGTCCATCGTGATCTGGTCAGTTTTCTTCTAATGACGAGACACTTTGTCGAGAAGGATGGTAAAGAAACTATAGCGCAGGTCTGGTAATTTTAGTTTATTTATTAAGTAAAACACAATTTCAGTACAAAATAGAATTAAAAACTTCGAAACAATTCTACTGAACTCGGTTATCATCCAGATAACTAAAACAAACTTTACATAATTTAATAAATCACACAAACGAAAGCACGAATTGTGAGTAAGACACTTTCAGGAATTAATGAAAGAAATTAAAAACTCTATAGCAGATGCTATGCATGGATCTGTTACTTAACAAACAAGAGTTTAACACACTAACGAAAATAAAATTAAAACTTCTAAATAACTCTATTGAACTTGATTCCCATCTATGTGCACAAAACAAACTTACATCAGTTAACTCTTTGAGGTGCACCATTTTAAAGAGAGGGAAAAAAACAAGTTGCACATGATTGTTTATTCAGCTTCAAAATTAGAAGAAACATCAAATAACGTGTTTTTTTATAAAACGATTTATTCAATCATAAAAAATTTTTACGGAAAAAAACATTTACCATTATGAAAGACAAAAATTCAATGCACCACACAATTCACCTTAATCACAAGTGTCAACAACTTACTAATTCGTTTTGACATGTGTACATTTTCGTTTTTAATTATTTACGCATTTAGCGTTAGTTCATAGCATTGCCAACTCAATGGAAAACTTTGAATAAAATATTAAACTGTATGACTATGAGTAATTTCAATTTTTTGAGGTGTGTTAAAAGATATCCCACTAGGCATGAAAAGCTAAACAAAAGGTGGGACAGTTTTTAACCCTCCTAACCCCAAAGAGTTAATAAATCACATGAACGAAAGGAAGAAATCTGAGTAACGACACTGCCATCAATTGATATAAGCAATTAAGAATTGAAGCGCAGATGCTGTGCGTGGGTCTGCTAGTTTTGTTAACTTATTCAATAAACAAGATCTTAATATTAGCGAAAATAAAATTAGAAACATCGAAATAAATTAGATTGAACTCGGTCCCCATCTACGTGCAACACAACAAACTTTGCATCATTCAATAAATCACGCCAACGAAAAAATTAACGAGGTACCAAGCTGAAGGATGAGATGCCCTAAATCTCCGAGTCCCAACTGTTGCTGGACCGCGAAAAGAAGAACCCATTCAAAGTTGTACAAAAGCCCAAGAATTAAAACGGGCAGATTTTATTGATCCTTGGAATTCAGGCTGCGCGCGTCGGCCAGCGTGGAAACTATCCGAAGACGGAGGACCCCCCCCCCCCGGTTTCGAGCGATTCTTTCTGGAGTGCGCATCGCGATTCTCAATCGAGCCGACCCCCTCCTAGTCACTCGTCCCTCGAAACTCTTGTCGATGACACGGCAGTGTGCTCGGCTCTCCATCCCGCACATTTGCTCGGCCACAGCACTCGCCGACTGGCTTTGGTGAGACACTACCTGTTGCACCGTGCGCTCTGCTGCTGGAAGGGAGTTGCACAAACTTCGGTTACTTGTGTGCCCGTGTTCATGAGACACCTGTTAAATTTCTCTTGTTAGTATCCTAAGGATTGAACACTATCGGTGAATGCACGCATTTAATTCCTGTGGCATTCCGTTTCTCTTGCTTCTACTTTTAAAAAGTTTGGTGTTTGTGCACGCATTTAATGGTTTCATAGATTTTGCACAAAGAGAGACAAAGTTTGCACAAACTTTGAGGTAGTTCATGCCAAGACCGGATTCTTTCCAAAATTTAGGATGCCAATGACTCGACAAAGATCGACCGAGAGTGGATTTAGACAGCTTGTTGTCGGTGAATGCGTGGATTTCATTCCTGCTAGTTCATGGAAGTTGTATTTGTGACACGTTTTTTGACTTCTCTGCAAACGCTTGTGTGTGCTGAATGCTTTTGTATATTGTGCATAAAGAAATCCAAATTTGAAATATTTCAGTTTCGCAATCGACAAACCTGATTGGGATGTTAATAACGCTTCAAAGATCGACCGAGCATGGATTTAGACAGCTTATTATTGGTGAATACGTGGATTAATTCTTTCTGATTAGTAGAAGTATTTCTGACACGTTTTTGTCTTCTGCTTTTCAAAAGTTTGTATGTGCGTTCGATAGTTTTGTAGATTGTGGATAAAGAAATCCAAGTTTGAAGTGTTTCATTTTCTTAATCGGCAAGCTAGGTTAAGATGCTAATAACATGGACATGGACCAACCAAACAAGGATTCAGACAGCCTTGTTCTTGAATTATTTAATTCCTTTTACTCCAGAAGTAATTGCGAGATGTTAGTTCTTTCTTTGGCTTTACGAGTATCTTTTCTGTGTTGAATAGTTTTGGAGATTAAGAAAATCCAAGTTGGAAATGTTTTATATTTTGCCACAACTCCAGAATTTTTCCCTTGTTTCAAGATGATAATAACATGGCTAAGGTGAACCAAACATGGATGAAATTAGTTCTTGAATTTCTCCCAAGACGTTCATTTTGATGATGATAAATAAATTCGTTAACTGTACACTTAAATATTATTTCATCTATCGCATGGACAAACTTCCAAAAAGTTGTTTAAAATCGATCAAGTCTGGCTTATGAAAGTTTTACATCTTTTTAGTGTGTAACCAACTATGTAGTACAACTTTGGTCTGATAGATATTGGTGTTTTGCATTGTTTTATATATTACTAGTGTCACTACAATTAATATATGTTTTTTGGATTACTCAGTATACGCTTCATTGCATTGTAAGTGTTTTTCTTCTCTATATTTGCAATTTTAAGTGTGAACAAATCAGATATTTTAAAAAAGAAGATTCATATTTTTCTGATTCTGGATATTAAGTATTACTATCACGAAATTCATGATAAACTGGACGCATTTTTCAAATTGTATTGTGTGTTTGCGTAACTAGAAAACATTATAAACTTATCTGAAAAAGCATATCTAAAGCAAGCAACGAAACTTAATTTTAAATACAAAATTATTTTTAAAGGAATCGACAAATTAAAAACTAATTGCTGGAGAGATCAAGAATCATGTGATTACGATTTACGATTTCAAGGCATTCAAAAAATATATCTAATATATTCAGTGTACATTTCTTCGAGACACGAGGATTTAAAAAAAATGTATATTTAATTATTTACATTTTTAGAATATACAGTGATGTTACAATATAGAAATGTATCAACCAGACATACAGAGTGGTATTAATTTTTATTAGTCCCTGAGAAAGTTGTTTAAAACATTGATAAGAGTTTGTGTGATATCTTAATTCATCCGCAAAATGCTTACAAATGTTGCTATGTATATTAAATTCACGTAGTAATATTTCTGATATCACATTTTGACACATCATTGATGTACCCTTCAATACAAATATTTGTCTGAATTAACCGAATCAAATATTGATTGAATTGTTTTACGTATAAAATATCAAAATCATCAACGTACTTCAGTTAACTTCGGGTTTATTTATCACCAAATGTGCTAAATATATTTCAAGTCAATTACACTAATTTGATTGGTACGGTTTCAAGTACATCGATGTAATATCAAAGCATAACTTTTGCAAGAGTTCACAAAACATATTTTTGTGGATCTATTTAATAACCACAGTTAGTTATACATATCTACATAAACTGATGTTCACAGTTAATGAGGATCTAATTATCAATGGTTATGGCAAACCACTTATAACATATATTTAATAACCAGTTATATTCATATCTATATAAACTGATATTCAATATCGGTAAATACCATCAAAAATAAAAGGTTGTGGAATATCACTTATGTGAGTGCAGGTGCTCACAAAAACTATTTGCTGGGACCAAACTGTGAGACATGTAGCACAGCAACTTGACAAGACAATATTGTGAAAAAATAGGAAACGCACACAGGGTTCACAATGCTACCTGTGCGATCATACAGTGTGCGAATGAAGAGGCGTAATCGCGAGGCTGCAGCTTCATTTCGCAAGAACCAACAGACTCGTAGGAAGTTGGCTGGTACGTCCACCACGACTGCGACCCACACGCCAGCCCGGAGAACGGTCAGTGCGGGGTCTGCCCTGCCCTCAGAGGCCAAGCCGGCCCGCAGCCCCAGCACCAAGTCCGTGTCCTCCGAACCCGGGGTCAGCCTCACCAAGGATTCCAAGATCGAGACGGTCCTGGAGGAACCGGAGGACAAGGAAGATGCCAAAGAAGATGGCGAGGAGACCAAAGAGGATAGTAAGGTGGAAGAGGAGAAAAAGGAAGAGGCTCAGTCGCCAGATAAGGGGCATGTCACGTTTGAAGAACCTAAGGAAGAGGAGAAAGGGGATGACACGAAGTAAGATCTTTTGCATTTATGCATATTTCTTAATTAAATCGTCCTTTTTAATGCAATTCAGAAAATGGAATCTCAAAAACTGGTTTTATCCCCAAGTTATTTTATTTTGTAGAATCAGAAAGGGAATAAATTGCTCCATCATGGTTGAATATACATGACAAAACCTTTGACTAAACCTCCTGGTGGTTTATCTTCGAAAACTGTTGTGGCTAGACTATGATGCAACAACCTGTTTCAAACTGTCACCAGTTCTGGTCAAGGGGCAATTGGTTTTTCTGTTTAGATTTTCATTCCCACATGGAGTAATAGGGCCGTTTTGATGGCGAGATACTACGGTCATTCAAAAAAGCCTACCATATCTCGTTGAAACCACTTGTAAGGTTAACACATACTACCGTGATAATCAAGAACCCAGTATCTCTGAGTGTGGTCTTAAGTTAACCCTCTGGACATCATGAGATTTCCGAGTAGTTGTTTCTCCCACAATACACTTCATGACCAAATTACACACCGATTGGTCGAGAGAATCCTAGAAAATTCTATTAGTCAAGGAGGTCAAAAATGGTTAGACGTCAAGTAGGGAAGATTTCAGGTTGCAGAAGGGATATACGTATTCCTGTGAGCCCCTCAGAGAGTTAAAATGCATACTAGGTTTGTATGTTGTAAGATATTGAATATTTAATATAAAACATTCATGCAGTTTCAGTGGTGAGTGGTTTAGTGCTCCGTGAATTGAAAACTATTTTGTATCAAATAGTTGCTTTTCGGTTTATTTCATAACTCGTGATATGCAAACAAGCTAACATTTTTGTATTAACCTTCCAAGTGATTTCAACAGGATTTCTCGATCTGACCAATTTTGGTATTATGCGATATCTCGTCATCATTGCTGATTTTTGATGATGTCGAGATCAAGATTTGGTCAGTTTTTCATACATGATGGACGAGATATCGTGTCCATCAAACTCTGGTCAGTTTTGCTAATGACGAGATATCTCGTCGAGACAACCACCAT
Organism: Meta bourneti; assembly: GCA_933210815.1. Lineage (NCBI taxonomy): Eukaryota > Metazoa > Arthropoda > Arachnida > Araneae > Tetragnathidae > Meta > Meta bourneti. The sequence continues at coordinate 69,668,293 of OW119929.1, read as the reverse complement.
GAGGATTAAACACAAAATCAGAGAATTATATATGTATTTTTTAATTCTATAACGCTGCAATTTGTTTGGTAAATCAGCTCATTGGATTAAATAAGAATTGAGTTTATAAACACTGTAAATCTTTTATCATATCTACATTTAAGAAAATTTCGGATCATGTTGAACTGAAAAACTGAGATAATCTTACTATCACAAAAAATAATTATGCGATCAGATAGCAAGGAGTGATCTGTTTTTTTTTTTAATTTTTTCATAATTTAAGTAACTCTTTTTCATATGCGCGTAAAGATAAAATCTGGAAGCTGTCAAAATTATTGTTTAAAATAAAGGAATAATGCTATAAAGTTACTCATTTAATTTAAAATCAATGCAGTTTTTTCAGAGCTGAACAAATTTCAAATTATCTTTACTGAAAAATTAAGATTACGAAAATATCACCATTTTGGCATTTGATCATAAAGTTATAATGTTTTCAGAATTAATATAATGAACAAAAAGCATTAAAATATTTATCAATAGTGGAAATAGAAAAGGATGGATGTATTTATACAATAAAGCGCTTGCTTAAACTGAATCTATTTGCTTTTATATTTTACTCAATTATTAAACTCATCCGAATTTTAAAATAAAAAATAACGTGCTTTTGAGATTTTAGGTTTTATTCCTCAAAATTTAATGAGTTTTTATTTGTGTTTGTTTAAAATAATTATGTTTGTATACACTTAAAATTTCATTCAAAAAGGTCTAAGTATTTTAACAACTACTTTAAAATAAACAGAAATTCTCTATTAATAAACAAACATAGTTTTTCTAGCACAAAATATTCTATATTTTCCACTTTTGAATTAATCTTATTTTAAGTAATGCATTGCATTGTGTATATGTAAAAAATAAGACGATATTTCTTTGCACAAATGCTTTTTTTTTACCAACATTAGTTCTTAAAATAAATATTTATTCTACGAAGATTCATAAATCAAAAGTATTATTATTCCGTTAAATAAGTTATTTCATAATATTTAGCTAGAAAATCAGAAACATTTTTTAAATATCTTTTTTCCTAGAATTTTGGAAACAAATATAATATTAATGCAATCGGCTCCGTATGCTTTGAACTTTTATGAGAATACTATCTATTAGTAGTAACATTCTCCTTTTTCGTTCTCATTTATATGGACGGTGTACTCTCAATGTCTAGCATTTAAAAGTCTCTTTGAAGTTCTCGGAACATATTCTTTTTTTTAACTTATCCTTTATCCCTCACATCAACCGAGTTTTAAAAAGAGATTAATGGAATATGGTAGAATCAATAGTAGTATTTTAGTAAATAAATGTATAGGGATGTCTGCTTTGCTCCTTTTTTTAACAAAAAATGCATATATTTTGAAAATGAAAGAAATGTATACAGTTAATAGAAGTATGTAAGAGTAGTAGTGATAAAGAAATTAAAGTTAAATTGAAAAAAATTGATACAATGCCCATTCGAGGTTTATTTTTTAATTTAAATATTTTTCTCTCCATTAATGGATAAAAAGTTAATGTAAAAAAGCGTATGTGATTTAATTGTAAATTAGTTAAATGTAAATTATTTAAATATAAACGTAATAATTTTAATTTAAATGTAATGAATGCATGTATGAACTGACTGCAGCAACACCACTGTTAAAAATGACTATGACAAATAAACCAGGTCGAATTGAAAGATTTTCTTCCGTTTCCCAAATGCTCTTGCATGACTCATATCGGGGTTATCTTAAAATGTAGTTTATCACCGTTTTGGCGACGTTTGGTTATGAATCTAATTAGTGTTGAGACCAATCAATTATTATGTATCAATTTGGAATTCATTCTTTGGAATTTTTTTAATAACTTGCTGAAATCGGATTAGAAAAACAAGACGTCACGTTTGGAATACACACAGGGAACATGTTCCGTTGCAGAAGCACTATAACCACCGACATTTAGCTTTAGTGACATTTTGTTGTTTCCTCTCAGAGATGTATTCTGGTGTTTTGAAAGTTGATACATAAGGAGAATACTTTTCTCTTACGATCCGATGATTAAAACTGTCATTCCAAAATTTAAAAGTACTAAAATGCAACTAGGCCCATAACAAAGTGCAACAAATGATTCCAAACAATAAACATCAATAGACACTTTAAAATACTTCTGAATTTATGGTTCATATGAAACATATTGCAGGTCACAAAAGTATTCGTCCACTTCTACGTTTCTTAATATTTTGATGAATTTTATAAATATATTAAAATTATGATTTAAAATCCTGCAACATAAAAGCTCTGTCTTTCTAGTTTAGTCTCCGAACAAAATAATCGAATAATTTTCAAAGGGTTTGCTAAAAATTTTTAAAATATAACGTAACCTATGATATCAGATAAACAAAAATATTCGGCTACCTGTAGTAAAAAGAAGGAATGGTAAATTAAAACGTGCAAATTAATGTCTTTAAAATCATTTTTACAATTTATCTTTCATCTTAGATTGTTCTAAGTCGAAATATCATTGTTTACACCAGGTATTTAAGCAAAATGAAACCAATTTCATTCTGTTCTGCTTGAATATATATTTTCAATGGATTTCATGATTTTATAACAAAAATCATGGGATTTCTTTAGGTTTCATGATAAAGACAATTCTATGATACAAATCTTTAAGATGGTATTAGTTTTAAGTCACTATGATCTTTCTTATATCAACCAGACCTGTGTATATAAAGCACTACTCTTTGGAAAATTGACGTGAGGGACCAAAATACACTACTGTTTGTGAAAATTGCAACACTATGAAAGAATCATCAGAAATAAATGAAATTTATTCCACGTATTACTTATAGTGGTTTAAATAAACGATCAAATTTACAGAGCAATAAAACAAAAGTAATGCCGAAAATCAATATCTTGTGCAGCCGCCACGCGCAGCGATGAGAGCCTGTACACGTCGTGGCATCGAATCATACAGATTCTGAATGTCATGCTGAGGACTGGCATTCCAGATGGCCTCTATGATGCCGAATTTCAGCCGTTTTCTCTGCCCGACGAGCGGTACGAGCGAGTCGCCGTCCGATGTAATCCCAGACATGCTCAATGGGCGAGATATCCGGGGAACGTGCAGGCCATATGGAAGAAGCGGAAATTGTCGTGCACTGAAGAAGGCTTGTACAATCCGAGCAACGTGGATGGGCATTGTCTTGCTGAAATACAGTTCCGGGAATGCGTTGCAGGGGGGGGGGTAGGACCTCGGGTTCCACAACTCCCCTGATGTTGTGGGGACCCTGATGAGCGCCCGCTGTTCAGGGTCCCCACAATTTGGAGTAGGCGGGATCGCCCATGATATCCAATAGCGCCCCAGATCATAACGCCAGGCTTTCGTTTAGTATGATGCTGAATAAGACACTCCGGGAGAAGGCGTTCACCTCTGTAGCGTCTGAGGAGTACGCGTCCATCGTTATAGTCCAGATTGTAGCGGGACTCATCTGAGAAGGCGACTTGTTGCCAATCGGCATGCCATTGGCTGTGTTGGTGAGCCCATTGTAGCCACAGGCGTCGGTGGTTCAGCGTCAAGGGAATCCTGCGCAGGGGAATCCTTGCACGTATCCCATGGCTCAGCAGATGTTGAAGAACCGTGGGAGCAGACAATGACACACCTGCCCCAATGTTGTGCCAACTCACGAGAAGACGCTATACGGTCCGCCACAGCCATGCGGATGAGGTGTCTGACGTCCCGTGGTGACGTCATATTGCGTGGCCCACTGCCGGGGTTTCGACTTGTCCGGTTCTCCATGGTCCATCTCTTCCACACACGCATCACTGTTGTGGCATTACTCACCGTGCGAGTGGCGATTTCACGATTCGAAAGTCCACCCTCATCATGGCCGATCATGCGGCCGTTCGAACTCCGTTAGTTGCTCGTATGGCGGCACTCTTCGTTTTTGTCGAGGCATATTGACTTCTAATCAATCATATACAGCAGTCAAATGACGATACACATTTTAACGCACCTTTGAAGTACTTTTTATACACGGCTCACTTGGTAGTTTAGAGGGTGTTTCTTGGCCCACACATGCGTGATCGTTTTGTAATTCTAATCATTTGCATATCCTAACCTGTTTTGCATTTCCTGAAAGTTTCGTTTAATTTGCATGATTCCTTCATGGTGTTGCAATTTTCACAAACAGTAGTGCATGTACTTTAATTAAAATTTACCACCAAAATTTTTGAAATTTCTTTTAAAAGACCACTTTGAACATTAGTACTAGAAATAAATTCGTTACGTTACATTTTAAATAATTTTAGCAAAACTAATAATTATTAATTATATGGTTTATTAATAATTATTCAATTATTTTAATGGGAGGCTGAAATAGAAAACAGCTTTTATGAGGTAAAATACTATAAAACGGGAAGAGGAATTAATCCTTTTTGTGACCCATTAAATGTGCTTTCTTGTAATAACCATGCGATTCATTGGTTAATTGGGTTTCATGGTGTAAGTGGCTACATTTGGCCTAACTGCGCCAAACACAAGACATACAACGTCGAGTTTTGGACATAAACTAAAGTCATGCTGACACAGAAAAGAATACACCCAGGTTAAGTTACAGGGATCAAATTCGCGTCACCTATAACATGATCTACACTGAATTGAATACTTGAAGATAGGATGGAACACTTGAATGCATGATTTCGTAACTGTACATTTTATTAAAAAAAATTGATTGCTCTGGGTTAAAGCATTTCAGTTACAAGAAAAGCTTATCTTAGATTAAATAAATTAATTCATCTAAGCTAAAACACATTTAATTATATAACGTGTAAAACTGATCGTAAAAAAATTAAACAGAAATGACAGTTTATATAAGTACTCTTCCAATCTTTACTCTCCAACAAAGAAACACATATCAGAGGCAATTTATTATTCTGGCAGCGTTCTGGATGACTTTACTCAAAGCCTTTCAGGAAATTAAGTTTCTAGGAAAGAATTGGGCTTTCCAAGTTTTGATTTTGGACTCTTAATACAAAAATAATGAGAAACCTTGTCAATTCAAACACATCCATGATAAAATTTTATTATATAGGAAAAAATTATAGTACTTTAATACCATTATTAATGTCATAAAATACATTTTTTCATCATTGTATGAGTGTATTTTGAAGTAATCGATGCATATATATAATGAGATAAACATATCTCTGTACAATCTGTACAGTGAATAAAGCAATCATATACACCTAACTTTTAGTAATTTGAAACATTCTTAATTCATATTGCATTTTCGTAGATTCTTTGTGATTTAAAATTAATTTCTCACACCTACGAAGAAGCGAAGTATAATTATTTGTGATGATGTAATAAAGTTAGATTTACTTTCTTTAATCAAAAAGGTTCTAATTTTTTTCTTACGAAAACGGAAAAATGTGATTTTTGGTTTCATATGTCAATATATCTAATCTAAACAAGAAAAAATAAGTTAAGAGTAAATACATTGATACAAACGTTCTGTCTCTCTCAATAAGTGTAATCTTAATATTTTTACATCCAAAAGCTGGTCATTTTTTAATATTATGTTGTTACATACCATAATTTTAAAACAAATTATGATAAAACCAGTTTTGTATATTGGGATGATATTTAAGAGTAATATTGATATATAGACTGAAGTGCCTTAAAAACTATTTAGTCATTGGTGTTTGTTGAGGTCCTAGCATTGAACTCCGATGTTATTTGAGGCAGTGTTGCATGCCTATCGTGTGAAATAAGTTTTGCTAGCCGACGCTGGTCACGTTCACCCAGAATATTTTTACGGGCACACTGCTGTCGTAAGTTACAAGTTTTGATAAAATTCTGGAAGTCACAGTTCACCCTTGAAATTGTATTATGTGAAAATGTAAACTTCTCTACCTCCGAAATACTGACCCATCTCACGAGCTCAAACTATTAAACCACGTGATAACTTGCAAATTTTCACGGCAGAAACAGCTTTGTCCTGACACAGATATCTATGGCTTTATATATGCAGTGGAAAGACACAACCAATGACGTGCATAGGTGACGTTGCAATGTATTTTGCATAGGCTCGTCTGTATTGCACAGCCTTTGTATCGTTACAAGAACATCTTAACCGGTTCTCTCAGTTGTGATATTTTATTATTAGTTCAGTTTCATTTGCCGCAGATAAATTTATGACAGGAAAAGTAGTAAATGTCGTCGAGATGGGACCTAATGTCACAGAAATATCACCTGAATAAATTGTTTCTCGAGGTGTAAGGTCACACAAAGTTAGAAAATGCTCCAGAAAAAGCGATTTTCTAATACTTTTATTGTTTTCATGATTTATGCGAGAAAAGGATTACTATTCTAGAGTGAAAAAGCAATGTTAGCTTTCTTTATCAGGTTCATACATAATGGATAATCACGAAGGTTCATATATTCTGATTTCCACATTTCGAGTTGTTCTGTTCAGGTTACATACGTTCTGATTTCTCCGTTACAAAAAGACAACTCGATCGCATGCCAGCATAAAACATTAATTTACATTTGGTGATCCTGTATACAGTTCACAAATTATATTTTGAGATCTTTTTCATATTGAATCTTGTAGTGTGGAGTTAGAACCTGATTAAAATCTTATAATCATATTGAGAGTCATTACCTCCCTCTAAGGAAACTATCAAACTAAGACAAACCAGGTAACAACGTGTATTTAGAACTTTCACCAGTAATATACCGCTATTGAGTATACAGGTAATTTTCAAGCAAATCTATTGCATAACCATGTAACCTATGAATGAAATCTGTGAGAATTGACCAGAGTTAAACTCTCCAAGCTTCACACCCGAGTACCGTTCGGAGAGGTTTCTGTGAGGTGGGCGGCAGACCCGAATTATTTCGTGGATTGAGATGTCCGGGAGTCTGAGAGAGGTGTACGAATATTTCGGGTTTGCCAAGAGGAATCTTACACGGCTGTATTCGAACTGAATTTCAGGTTAGATTGCTTCCTGGGTGTTTTCTCACTGGGTGGTGGATAGTTAAATTAACGTCGAACTACAACAACACACTGGGCTAGTGGACGGGATCAATACCAAAGAAAAAGGTAAGAAGAGAACGTCTCATAATTTTGAACCACGGTCAGATGACGAGGTCAATACCTGAGCTGGCACCCTACCCTCCAAACTTTCACACCAAGCCAATGTGAGGGTATTTGAGACTACGACAGATTTAAGCTTCAACGTACCCGACGATCTTTAGTTGAATCGAGTTTCGAATTCTCTCAACACTCGAGTTGCTAATCTATTACTCTTCACACCGGGCTACCACGGCCACATCACTGGGTGTACTCAATTTTCCGATTTTTTTTACCAATGCCCATTCAATTTGAACTTTATGGGGGAAATGCTTTAGTCATCATGGAATTACAAGGATATAATTGTGAACCACTTGACTTTTCCCCTGTGCATCATAGGAAGTGTGTTCATGTTACACATCACGTACCTACCATATATTCAAGGTAAAAAAAGTAAAACATTTACGAATTTTCCGAGGTGTGTTCGGGCCTATCACTTAAAGTATAGTTGATTGGTTTGTTGGGTTTTATGACACAAGTGCCATATTTGGACATACCATAGAGGAAAACATATAAATTGAAATACATAGAATTTATACAAAGAACTGTCACAAAACTGCACACAAACTTTCCAATGGCAACACCCAATTTCGACGCCAATTTTCAAATTTGCATTATAGAATAAAATGTCACTGAAAAATTCTAAAAGGCATACCTTACAATTTTCAATAACGATACCCAACTTTGAAGCAAAATTTTAAATCTATATCGACACATTTTCCTGTAATTTTTTTTCATTTTTCTTAAACCTATTTTTTTAATTCTATTGAATTTTTGAATCTTTTTTGAATTTCGAATTTATATCGATTCTGGAACTATATGGAATGCATATCAAAATTTTAAATCGTTATCAAAATTTAACTTAGGATACCAAGTTTGAAATCATTTGGTTCTGCCATTTCTGGATTATAAATATGGGAATGTTAAAGCACATAACACTAGAAAGATATGAATAAACTTTCCCAGGCTTCATTCATATCTTCTTACATAATATTCTTTTCACGCTGAAATTCTTATTAAATTAGTATTCGGAAAAATTATAAATAGCAACATCAATAAATTTTGATAAAAAGAGGAAGGGGGTCGATTCAAAAGTACATTTTATTGGATAATGCAAATTCAAAATTGTCGTCGAAATCGGGTGTTGTCATTGGAAAGTTTGTGTGGAACATGATATTAGGACAGTCCCTTATACAAATTCCATGCATTTAAATTTATAGACATTATTCTCTTTTGAATGAAGCTTTGAATTTACTCAAATCAACAAAGTGTGAACAATGGGGTTGGTTCGATTTTCACTCAAAACTGGTCTTTGTTGCATTACATTTAGGATTTATGTTTCACATTTATTTTCGGTTTTATAAATATTAAGCTACGAGTTCTCAATTCAAGTATTTGTGAGCAAAATGAATCACTAATTTTTATCAACATCTGATTATAAATTATCGCATGATTGTTAAATGAACGTGATTCCTCTGTGATTTAATCATTTCTGTCATAACATGTATGGGATATACTGCACTCATGTAAAGGAACGCTAGTACTGATAAAAAACACCCAATTGTGATTTGGTTATTGTTCTTAGATGACATTTGTCCAAACTAATTATAACTCTTGTAGATGGAGTGAGCATTCAGTATCTATGACACGATTTAACCAACATTTAATGAAAATTCTGATTTGTTATTGGGTCACATTCCATGTGAAATGAGCAAAAATCAGGATAAACCTATGGCCGTATGGAGACGGATTTTCATGAAATTTGGGCAGGGGTTTAGTTTATGCATAAATAACGATATCCAAAATATATTTTGTCTTAAAATTAAATATTTTGGAAGTTTCAGGCATTTTAAGGACTTGCAAATTCGAAGATCAGTTGTGAAATTGCTTAATGAATGTTTGAAGATCTGTTTCTCAAAACTATTTAATGTAGACAAAAATGTTTCTTATTTTTGTAATCTATGAAAACTTTTCTTTTTATTTGTTTGGAAATAACACTTTTAAATAACATACTTAAGCTACAAATTAGTAGTACAAAATGGAAAATAGTCGATTTCGATAAAATTAAAAAGGTTTCTATGGGCTAAGGGAATTTAAAGGCATTGTTGAAATTCATGAGTTACAGTGCTAGGTATGATAAAACTATTGCTGAAGTTTGGAAGTCGGCTTTTATTTTCTTCATCTTCAATATAGCAAAGAAGATGATGATTTCCACTTAAAAAGGCATACAAAATCAAATGAAGGAAAGAGCTCTGACAAAAACTATATTTTAGAGGAATATAGTTTAATGTCTATTACTTGAAAAACAAGATTCAGGATTGTATTTTGAGTCCTAAAGCAACAGTAACAAAATCAATAACACGCAAAAACAGGTATTGCCCACAAATTTGCGACTGAGAGTTTCGTCTCCAAACGTCTATTTGAATAGGACTGACGGATTACCATATTCCAAAACTATCACCACCACAACTGCCGATATTTACTATCGCCAATCATTACATTCCCTTCTCATTCTATGCATATGCGCATTTTAAATGACAATAGAGAGATGAAAACAATGAAACCCTAAATGAACAATAAATACCAAATTATTTTTATCTTAATAAGAAGTAAATTATAAAATCGGAAAATCAAATTACTATTAAGAACTTCAAAAATAAATGCGATAAAAAAGTCAGATTTACATCTAGTTAAAAATATTCCTGGGTAAAAACAAAAAAACACAATAATGAAAACTTCGACATCTTGGTCTATAATGTTGAAAAGGTTTTATGTTTTCAGAGCTTCCCTTCATAGTTAAATAAGTTATTTAAAAAATTGAAAAATCGCATTTTTCCATAATTTTACTTAAATGTTTCGTTTCTTTACTAAGGAATAGCAATACAATCCCTAAATTACGCCACGCTATTTGTTATAAAAGCAGTGATGGCTATTAAATCATATTCTGACTTGTCCTAAGAAACCTTTTTGTAAAGCATATAACTATATAAAATTTTAAATTTGAGTCAATAACTTATTGAAATATGGGGTTGAAAGTACGTCACTTGTGCTAAAAAAATCTAAATTTGTGTGACCTTGAATTTCAACTGTCAATAATAAACGAAACATAGATTTTTGAAACCTGATGCTTTGCAGTTGCTCATTACTACATATGTATGACCTATTTAAAAACTGATTTTCATTAAAATGTTCATATGTCAGACAGCCAATTTGCTCGTTTTCCATGGAATGACCCTGCTTTAATGAACTTTACAAATTAGAACACTTAAATAATTACATTAATACGAATCGTGCTTGATGGGCAACTTAACATATGCTCTGTTCATATCATAGTCATTTATGATTACATGGACTATGAAAAATATACCTGTTTTTTGTGTAATATTGATAATTTAATCCATATATTTTAATTTTAGACATTTAAAACTTTAAAAGAGTAAATCAAAAAATAGAATGTTTCTTAAATAGGTAGCTGTATGATGGTGAGTTATCGATATTTGTCGAAATAATATTATTGTACTTGGTTTAAAATTTAGCGTATGCACAAATTATCAAGTTATTTTTATGATCATTATACTTCTGGAAGACAAACACATCCATGTAAGTTGTACATGGATGAATTTTGAACATGTTAAAATTTTATGATTGTTAAGTGTTTAATTTTTTACTAACTATATGGTGGTGTTTTGAATGTGGTTATCAAATTGTGCTTTTTGAGGTACATTCATTTCAAAAGTTAGTTTATGCATTTCATGTGCCAAAAAAAATCAAAGCATCCCCATCCGAAAGCCAGTATTCGATTGGAATTGAAAATGAAGAGATATGAAATTACCCGATTTTCAAATCTACAGGAATGAGTTTGGAAAGGTAAAAAAAATTAATAAGTTGCAAAGCCCACTTTGGTGGCGATACTTCTGATACATGGCATGGAATCAAATAGTCTTTTCTCCATCATGTGACAAAATATGCCAAGCATTCTGCTGATGCTGCTCCAGATCCTTTACATATCAGGGTGGTACAATTGACGGCCTATCATTTTCCAGACATGCTCAATGGAAGACAGATCTGGACATATCCCTGGTGAACGAAAGGTTTTAACATCATGGATGCGCTCAATCCTACCTCGCTGATAAATAGTCCCTTGGACAAGTAACATGAAATACAAAACAACAGGAGGTTGTATGATCTGAGCGTATATATCTGAGCACTAAGCTGCCAAGCTACTGCATACTACTACTAGAAGGGACCGGTTTTCATAAATGATAACTCCTCATATAATTCCACTACGAATTATGTCGCTCGACAGTAAACAGGGAATAGCTACCACATATCCTCGGCTGTGTATAGAATAGTTCCTTACCAAGAGTCGAAAACAAGCATGGAATGACAGCCTATCATGTTAGTAACGAATCTCGCTTAAGGCTTTGGCCAGATGATCACCACATTCTAATGTAACCTCACCGGCGCTACCATTCTGTTGATTGTCAAGCGGCATACTACTGTAACTTTTTGTGTAATGTCATGTAGTACGATGGTTTCCCACATCATTACACTAGTACAGTGGTTCTTAAACTTTTTAGTGATCGGCACCCCCTTGAATCTTAAAATAAGTTCTAGCACCCCCTTAAAAAATGTGTTTCTATTTCTTTATTTAGAAAATTATTTCTATTGCAAGCTATTTTATTTATTGAAAAATAAACACATACATTTAGATATACATACGAAACAATATCTCAATGTTTAATGGCTATGATCTGTTGTTTATTCATAATAATACATTTAAAGCGTGGCTCCTTTTTTGAAAGAGCCACGCGTAAGTCATCACTTGCATTTAAGCGATTCCTAGATTTTGTTTTTATCTGCAAAAGTGATGAAAATCCCATTTCACACAGGCAGGTGGTGGCAAATGGTAAAAGAGTCTGCAATGCTGCTTTTGCCAGCTGTATATAAGGTTCTATCTTTGTACACCAGAATTGTTCTGTCGGGTTTTTGAAATTCCATTTGAATACGATCATTGGCTATTTCAATAAGATCGTCTTTTATTAAATCGCTGTCGCCCATCGAAACTTCTCTTGCACCCTTGGAAATGCTTTCTTGCACCCCCAGGAGTGCACACACCCCAGGTTAAGAACCACTGCACTAGTAGGTACAACGATGTGCTGCTAGATAATAATCTAAGAATGGTTACCGACATCGTCGGCTGCGCCTAAAGTGGAGTACAAAGGCACGGAATGGCAGCGTATCAAGTTTAGTAATGAATCCTGGTTCTGCTTTGGGGCAGCATTTGTAGACCACATTGTGTGGCGGAAACCAGACCAGCTCTACCATCCTCAGCTCACTGTAGAGCAATGCATTGTTATTACTCTTTGTGTAAGGGCTATTACTCTTTGTGGAGTGGGGTGCCATCACTTACGACAGCTGGTCTCCTCTAATGATGGTACAGGGTAGTTTGAAGGTACAACGATACGTTCAGTAAATCCTGCAATCTGTTGTTTTGTTTTGCATGCCACGTGTCCAAGGAGCTATTTACCTAAACGATAATACTCGGTCACCCTAATCACTTTTCTCAAAAGTGCCTCCCTGTGTTGAAATCCTTCTTTAGCAGCGATACCCCCAGATCTTTCACTTATTCAACATGTCCGGGATATAAATTGTAAATTGCACTACCACCGGAATATTAAGAGTGTTTAGCAACATCTGCAAAATATTTGGCATAATTTGCCTCAGGATACTTAAGGACTGCATTGCCATGTATCGCCGCCAGAAGGGGCTTTTACAATTTGTTAATTTATGGCGTATTTTTGATGCTATACATTCTACAGTAATAAAGAATATTCTAAACTTGATATTTGGATAATTTCTTTATCACTTCATCTTCACCGCAATGATAATATTTCATTTCGATCAAAAACTGGGTTAGGGTTTTTCTTTGGGTAAAGCGTATTTACTGATGAGATGATAAATGCTCAAATTCAATTGTAAGTAGATTGGTGCAAATACACACTAAAAGAGAAAAGTACGCTGAATGCCTCGTTTGAATTTTAAGTGTAAACTTACAAATTCACTTTAAAATTGTATTTAGCCCTCCTGGTGGTTTTCTCGACAAGATATCCCTTTCTTAGCAAAACTAACCTGATCTTGATGGGCGAAGTATCTCTACATTAAAAGACTGGCTATATCTTGATCTTGTCATGGAAAATCGGCAATATCTTGATGACGACCTATCTCTTCAGTAGCAAAATTGGCCAGATCTTTATGATGAGGTAGGTTGGTATTTAATCAACGTCGATCTGGAGCAAAACAACGGGCTATGGTTACGGTCCGGTATCAAACCCGAAGGTTAAGATCCAAGGAAAACACCACAGTTGGAATCGATCTCGGATAAACTTACTTTAAAACAAAACAAATAAAAACTTTAAATAAAATGTCGCTAGCGTTTGAGCACTTAATTACACTATTAGGATTGTAATTTATCAATCAGCCTTACAATGCAGAGACAAAATACCAATGATTAGGTGTAATATAAAATACGTTGTCTGTAGACAAATCGCATATCTTGTCACTAGCAAAATTGGTCAGATATTTATGGATGAGATTTTTTGTCGAAACCATTTGGAGGAATTATTAGGTAGGATTTACTGTGGATACATTAACATGGCTTCGTATTCAAGCGTATCGATTACACCCATTTCCACTCATGCATTTTTAAACGCAAGAAATATTCCAAAGTCAGTTTTTATTGATGTAGCTGTCAACACTCGTTTTATTTCCAGGTAACGACTAAGTTGTCTTCCTCCTCCCAAAGATGGAAACTCTAAATAAATTGTTACTTAAGTAAATTCCATACTTAAAGCTGCTATAAGGCAAACTATTGGTAAAACGAAAGTGACGTATGCCGAGGAGTAAGAGAAGCAAACTTCCGTATAAGCTCATTAAAATTTCCCTTACCTTAGAAAAATTTACCTCACGCTAAACATTTATTCTTTCTGCCGGGCTCGTAAGCTTCTTATCGGTTAATGTTACCCCCATGCACACTCGATTATTTTTGCACAAAGAAAAGTGAAAAAAGAGGAATTTAAAGTTAATCCCAAGTGATGGAAAATATGCTTAAAAATGTAAGTAGAAATATGCAGAGTGGATAAAGTAAGCAGCAATGCTTGAGATGCCTTATTTAATTTAAAGACGCCCAGTAATAATTCTTTATTAGAATTATACTTTATTTTTTTAAGATTGTAAGCTGTCCATCCCCAAATTCTTTATTTCAGTTAGTAAAATTAAATTAAGCAAATCAGATAATATTTAGATTCTACGATAAAAGTGTTAGCGTATGCTCTCTCTTGTAAGTTAATTCTAGTGAACGTAGTCACAAAAATTTATATTTATGGGGGACAGTACCTTTAAGCAATGTTTCAGTAAAGGTGTAAAAGTTTCAAAGTTCTGTTAAAAAATTATTTTTTGGTGGATTCTTTTCAAATTTAGCACTTTTATAGTATGGATGGTATACCTTAAAAAGTAAATAAGTTTAAAGTATCTATCATTTAAACTTTAATGTTGTGAAAAAATTGTAAGAACCAATTGTTTTTGGTCAATTGATTGTTTTGAGATCCGCAAGATAATTTAAAATCACATATGATGAACCTTTTGTGCAAACAATTAGGCTTTTGATTGAGCTATCTTCCACTGCGTCTTTATAACATTTGCGCTTCGTGGTGGATGCCTAAGATTTCCATATGATCAGTAGGATTCTTACCTTCAGTTCTAAAAATTTTACTGAAAATTTTAAGTTATCATACCCCGGATCATGTGTTTTCTACTTTATGCAAATGCCAGTGGACAAACGTCCTTATGCAGAGAGAACAAAAATTCAAGATTCTAATTCAAATAATACAAGTAGCAAATGAATAAATCCTGTCTTAACATGTAATACCTTAAAACATTTGTGGCTCTTAGATTAAAATGAAGTGGTAAGATATTAAATAGAATGTGATACCCTATTGTTCCTCGAAACCCAGCTAACCATATTAGATCAAACCTTTCACGATTCTTGGTAAAAGGAGATTTAGCCCCAATGATCAATTTCGTACTTTAAATGAAGTATTCCATCGAATTTAATTTCATCCATGAGAGAGTGACATTGTCTGTTAAGCTAAATGTTGTCGGTAGTGTTTCTGTGGCGGAATGTGCTTCCTGTAAGTATTCCATGATACCAATTACCTTGGTTTTCGAATACGATTTCAGCTCTTTGACAATACATATTCCGAAGAATGAGTTCCGGATTGATAGATAACAGTTGATTGGTCAACACAACTAGATAAAACACCAAACATCTCAAAAGTGGCGATAAACTACATTTTAACCCGCTTGGTTGTTAACTCGAAGGGGTGTCTCGTCTTTTGCAATACTGACCAGATCTTGATGGGCGAGATATCTCGTCATTAGAAGATCTGGATCTCGTCATCATAAAAAAAATCGACAATATTTTGATGACGAGATATCTCGTCGTTAGCAAAATTGGTCAGATCTTGATGGATGACGTATCTCGTCAAAACCACTTGGAGTGTTAAGGCAGCCTCGATGTGTTTAATGCGAGAGCACTTGGGCAGCAGAAGTAAAATCTTCGCATTCCGCCTGTGGCTTGTTTCACTGAAAATCTGATCATTGACTAAATGACCATCTACAATTATTAAGGTAAAAATGTGTGGGACTAACGTAATGTTAGGGATATTGAAAAGGCGTACTTCGTACGGATAAAAAGGTGATTCTTAGAAAATGATATGGAAACACTCGGACATATTATTGCACAGATTTTCTACTTGCTCGATCACCATTGGTAATCATTCCTTTTCTATAACGTAGGAAGCTTCAGCAAACTTGTTTGTTGAACATGAATTTTAGATATTTGAATATTTGGTAATCAAGAATTCAATATTTGTATTCTAAGAACATACTTTCTCACTTCCTGTATATATTAATGGGTTATCTTGGAATGATTCATATTTTAACATCAAGATAAAAACTAAAATGAAAATAAAACTTTTTGGACTGAAAACGTACATGTTTTACTCTTAGCGGAAGGGGAATTGAAAACAAAAGTAGGATTGCAGGTTTTATACAGTTTATAAGAAAGTCGTCGTTGTTTTAAATTAAATTTAAAATAATGTGTTTTGGGCTTTTCCATTATACGAATGTTTGTGGTGCATTTTGTAATTTTGCTAAGAGATTCGAAACTCAAAGGTACGATAATTACGAAACTTCTAGCTAAGACTTGTTACATACGAGCAATTAACATTTATCCTAAGGGAATACATAAAGATAATTATTCGTATTGATCATCCTTAAACTGTAATGAGGCTTTGGATAATAAAAAGCAAATTGACGCAAATGTGTACACTAGTGAAATGGAAGATAATAAATGGAGCAAAGTGAAAATAAATAAATAATTAAGACATTAATCACTGATAAATTTATCACGATGTTTCTGTTATAATGACGTTTGTACGTATGAATAGGAATGTATTTTAAAATTAATCATTGAAAATCATATATAGTTAAACTAATCCAGCAGATATTTACTTTACATTTATTTTATCACTAAATCAATGCAACTTAATTGTACGTTTGTAACAGCTAACTTTGATTATCTGTTTATGCATTTTTATATAAGTAATATACTACCAAACGTATACCATCCAAGCATACGCTTCTAAACATTCGATCACCAGTTAGAAAAACTTTCAATAAATAATGCTTTAAAAATCATTTATGTTAAGATGCATGAAGAAGGAGGCTATGCTAAACGAGGGTTAGTGTGCATGCTCCTTGCCACCAGTCACAGGAGGCATTGATCGGATCTTTCCCCTCGGGATTGATCCGAAGGGAAAAATCCGATTTCGGGTCGCCAATAACCCGTTGTTTTGCTCCAGTGTGGCTTAAATTTAGCAACCAACCAACCAGGAGGGCTCGTTTAACCCTCCAAGTGCTTTCGACGCGATATCTCGTCCATCAAGATCTCACCAATTTTGTTGATGAAGAGATGGCTCGTCATCAAGAATACCGATTGAATTCCGTATGATGAAGTTGTTGCTGTTTCTTATGATGACGAGATCAAGAGTAGTTTTCTCTAATGACGAGATATCTCGTTCATCAAGATCTTGTCAGTTTTGTTGAGATACCTCGTTGAAGCAACCACCAGGACAGTTAAATAGGGCACGAATGCATGTCAACTGGAGGTCCTTACTATCCACGGATACGTCCAGATATTCTTTAGAAAGTGATTATCGATGCATACTCATATGGAGAGTCTGAGATACGATATCGTCTTTCTAATGTTCACGAAAGGGACATGTATAGTAAGGAAATGTACAAGTTTGGAGTGGCATCTCTTTAGATAGATGAAGTGTCCTCTTAGTTCATCGTCATTAAGCACAATGTGTTTTACTTGTAAGCCAACGATAGGATCTTATTGTTTTCTCTAGCATAGATATAAAGATTTTCATGAAATTTCATTCAAATCGGCTGAATAGTTTTATTATTTATACCAATTTTTCTATTTGTTCCTTAATTTATGAATATCAGTGTATTTCCTTGGAACCCCTGTTCAAAAACAGTACATGGTCTTATCGGTTCTAGGAACAGAAATATGTCATTAATTACGATACAATTGTTAGTCAGGATTATTAGTAATGTTCAATACTAACCCGTTAATCGGAAGGTACTACAGATGTTTTAAAACTCATGCTGAACGAATAAATTGCATGGAATGCTCGTTTAATTTGTTCCCGGCTTAACAGCGAATTTAATAAGGTTAGTAGATTGCAACCTTCTGCAGGGATTTAAGAATTGTAATTCAGCAGAAATCGATCCTCTCCTGTCTGCTACTGAACCTTGTTTGTTCTCCGTTTTCTACATCGCCATGATTGTATTCCAGAAAGTAAAGGATAGATCCGCCAAAATTAATGAAACAGTTCAATCTGCTCTCATCTTGTAATCGGAAATCCAGTTACAATTTTCTGCCGAGTTTCCCTTCCCCCGCGCTTTGTTAGCTGATCAAGTTCTTATTTTGATACCGTGTCATGTTCAGACATGTCTACGTTCTTCGTCAATGAGGGTAACGGAAATGCGGTCGGTTGCTGGAAGACGACAATTTCCTTGTTATTCTAAATCGGGATGGCTGTTAAGACATTCCTTGTTTGTTTCTGTTTTGCGGAGTGTTCGATGTTCTCGAGTAACGAGGCTGTTGATCGAGTAAAGAGAATTTAAATTGAATGAGAAGTGGGACTGTGCAAGTTTTGCTACTTTAAAAGAAGACGTATCTTTGTTGCTGGATTAAATTATCGTATTATTTGAACTTCATATGAACACAAACGCAATCACTAATTCATTCTAAATTATTTCCAGTTCACGAAGTGTTTTGCGATTTAAAGCAAGGTCAATCTCAAACTTTTCAAAAATAACAATTTTGAGATTATTTAAGAATTTATAGTTAGTCTATTTTATGCTCTTCCAAATTATACTTCATTTTTGTTTCCACTTCTGCTAGACGCTTTAAAAGTAACTTTGAACCTTGTAGAGAAAAGGCCAATGTTCATTTTGCAAGTTTTTGATAACACCTGTTTCAGTAATTTTTATCTTTTTGATTAGTGTACAAAAATATTTTCGAATGTTTTGATACTTTCATAATGTATTTATAGGGGGACATTGGCATTTTTTGTTATAACTTTCTTTACCTTGAAGTGCATTATGGACAAAACTCAAAATCAGCGAATTTGGACATTGGCCCTTTTTCAAGCTCAATTGGGATGAACTTTAAGCTCGATTTTCTCAAAATGAACGCTTTCTTTATTTTGAAGTATGTTTTCTTAAACAATAACCTGGTAAATAAAACTACCAAATTGCTCTACGAGCATATAAGTTAAACTGGTGACCTTTTTAGTTATATAGAGTAAAAATACGTAGTATTGAACACCAGATTTTAAAAGCTTGCCAAATGTAGAGGAAAGATATTTTTAATAAATCAAACTCCAAATCATAGTAAAATGTAATATTCATATATGTGAATAAAATATTAATCAAACATTGAAAACTTTTAAGTCCTACTAAGAAAGTAGAAATAGTCAGAATTGTGTGTGTCGATTTGAAAAGGGTATCTAATATGGAACATCTAACGAATGTATTACAAACGCACCAGAAACTTCTCTTTTTTCATCAAACCAATCTGTACAATTTTACTGATAACAAGATATCTCGTCATCAAGACATTGCAGATTTTGTGGTGACGACGAAATCAAGATCTGGTTAGTTTTCTTCCAATGACAAGATACTACCTTGTCCATTAAAATCTGGTCAGTTTTCTTCCAATGACAAGATTCCTTGTCCATTAAAATATGGTCAGTTTTCTTCTAATGACGACATATATCTCGACCATCAAGATCTGGCCAGTTTTGCTAATGACGAGATACCTCGTTGAGATAACAACTAGGAGGGTTAAAAGATGACATTAAGTTTGATTAAACATCCAAGACATCTTCAAGCATTTCATTTACATCGACATTAAGAATTTCCAATATTAAAAGTTTTTCCTTATCCCCTACGCACTCACTATTCATTCATTTCCTCTTTCCCAGTACTCCACAGCTCCTAATTTAAATAGAGTTGATAAATTGCATTTTAAACAAACTTAGGAAACAAGTAAATGCATCTTGTTAAGAAAACTAATAGACTAGCAAAATCAATTTATACTCTGAATGCATTAAATGAAATTAATTTGAATGCGGAAACAAATGGTGTTTGTAATTAGGTGACACAGAAAATTTGGTAGTGTATATCCTAGGACAACAACTGTGTTTTCAATGCGCCAAGATTTTAAATTGCATGTGGTGAATGGTAAAAGTTTCAAAAGCTTAATATTTTAAATTTATAAAACTACATTGCTTGCATGATTGAGTTTTTTATTTTATCAGAATTATCACTGACTTTTAAAATGTAGGTAGATTCCAATTGCACTTTCAGCAGGTCATCTTAACCTTCAGAGCATCACGAGATTTCTATGTAATGTGTATTTCTTTTATCCCACAACCCACATAATGAATAAATAGTTACATATATCGATTGGGTGCTGAAAGAATCAGATGAAAGATTAACCGGAGGGTTATGAGTTCGAAACTCGATCCAACCAAAGACCATCGTTTATGTGGAGGCGATTACGAGGTGTTGTCAACATATCTTTCCCTTCGGGATTGATCCCGGATCATCGCCAAAGCCAGTGTTGCTCCAGTGCGATGCTAATTCACCAACCAGCCTATGAAAGAATATTTTGATCAAGATTGGCATGACTGCTTACAAGTCATTTAGGGCATAATGTAGGTTGGAGAACTTGTACATCCGTGTGAATCTCAGAGGGTTAAAATCACTGGTTTCGCTGTACATGCTCCTCTTATTCTCAGTTGTGTCTGTCTTACTATCTCCTAAAGCAATTACTTTGAACGGTACAAACCTTTTTATTATTACTTTTGTTTGTTTTTACAAATTTTAATGTTAGAGCCATGTGCTTGAATACTTTCCAACACAGATCCAATTTTTCAGAAAGGCATCACACTTTCTTCATGTGACAATATTTTGGAAATTTCTTTTAAATAGGAATATTTTATTTATAGCCAAATTCTGGATATGTAAACTTCATTTTGCCTTAATGAAAATATCTCTCAATCTGTAGTTTTACTACTATATCCTTTTTATGTGTAATATGGTATACAGAATCTGATAGCCTTCTGCCGAACGTAATGATGTATTTCTTAGGCAATATACAAGTTATGACGTAAGAAATACTTGTTTCTTTTTATTCATGTGGTTTAGGGACAAAACTTTCATGATTAATGATGGCAAGTTTCATATGCGTCAGTATTCATTCATCATTCAATACCCTGGAAACAAACTCAGTTAAAGGAAGATATACAGGTTGCATTGAAGACATAAATACATTATTATTCGATATTTAGTGAAAAATTAAATAAATTTAGACATGAAGGCATTTATGTCAAGGTCAAATGGGTTGTTTCGTCTCAGACTGATATTTTCAAAATATTTATACGAAATTTACTACCTAAATTCAGTCCTGACCAAAGCCCTCTTGTGCATTTTAGAAACTTGTAGCAAGTCTTTTAGAGTAGAGGAGTTTTCTTTCAGAGTTTTAGTGTCACAGCACCCCTCTATACTTGTATATTGGGTAGCAAAAAAACCTTTATATTTTAGATGAATGCGTGAAAAATTAAACCAAGTTTATCTTGGTATGTTATTTAAGTATTACAAACTATTTCTGAAAATTTATCATCTTTAATTTTCATTGTTTTTGTATGTATGCAGTTGAATTTAAACATCGCAGTCGAGCCACAGAAATGTGGCCTTGAATTTTCAAGTAACCATCAAACAGTCGCAATTGTACTCACGCAATCTTAGCTTTTCATGGTAGTAAGCATAAAAGACGAATCATATTTATAAAGGTTTTATTCGTTACTATCACTTTTTCCTTTCGTAGAAAAATGCCAAATCATTTAAGTGTGCGTAAAATAATTTATTAACACCTTTTCGACATTTTTATAATTTCTGCAACCTACTTCGGGCAAAAATCCTATACATGCATATCCATCCATCCATTTAACATATTTCGCACCCCGCTAAAGGTACACTCTTGAACCAGATTTGCGACATTTTCGAATTTCGACATCTTTAAGGGAAAGATGACAAATTAGATAATATATTTATTTATCACTAAGTTTGTTTAATAGTGGATACGCGTTTTTACTTGAAAATTCCGTTTTGCGGCACATGTGCAATAATAAAAGAACCTGTTTTAAAATTGAATGTCTTCGGTACAAAGGTAACCTATTACCATTTTTAATGGTAAATCGATTTGATAGTTTCTTCTAAAAAAATCATTGTTTTAAGAAAACCTTTCTTATGCAAGTTACTTAAGTATAGCTTCAATTCGTAAAATAAGCCACTCTGACCATCTCTCACTATATGACAAAGAATTTCAAAAGTCCTAGCTCGGATTTTTTTAACATTAACGTTTTTTCAAAAATGACAAAATTCCACTTAACATTTGCTTTATTCTAGTTTATACCCTACTTTAAATAAAATACTTTGTGGTGATGTTCGCATGCTGAAAAGGAATTACAGTTTATTAAAATAATAAATATTTAAAACAAAAAACAACAGAAAACAGATTTAAAACGAAATAAAAGTTGGCGGGAACAGTTCTAAAGATATAAATTCGTGATTCTTTTTATCTCTTGATCTCGCAAGTTGCCACAACTTAAAACTAAAAATTAGAGAAAACTTAAAAATACGAAATTAATTCCACGCAAAAGAAACAAAAAATGAAACTGCACGTGGCAAACGAACAAGAATTTTCGTTTAGTTGCAAATTATCGTCTGTGCCAAATATTCGGAAATATTTTATAGTTCTCAAAGAAAATAAATAAGGCTCAAAATACAAAAATAATATAATTTAAATTCCGTAAAAATAGTTTTTGGAAAAATGATTGATTTCTCACAGTAATGGTAAAACAATCCAAGTAATTGCAATGCTCAATATACCTTCCAGCTACTCCAAAACTACCAAATTATGGTTGATTGAAGTATAGTTTCTCAGATTTTGAACGTGAAACTTGCCTAAATATGTAAGCAAAGAAATTTTAAATAATGCATTCACTAAATAAAGATGCGGTGTATCAAAAATAAAACATTAAATTGAAATATGTTGAACAAATATTATGTGATACTTGCACAGACACAAAATCAAACATAGAACGGGAAGACGGACAGACATATTTTTGCAACTAAGTTCAGTCTCTAAATGAATGTAACTCACAGTATGCAAAGTTTCATGAAAATATATTCAACCGTTTGGACGTAGTCCGGGCACACACATACATTCATACAGACACATATGGACAGACAGACAACAAACGCGTAAGAGACGGATTTAGCATCAGAAGGGTCCAAAACGGATAGAAAACTTGAAATGGGTCGAAAATATTCAATGTACAAACAAACACTCCATTCTTATTTATATAGATAAGACCTATTACGTATTTGAATAGTGCTGAAAGAAAAAGGATGAATCTTGAATGTTATTGCAAGCAAAATGTGTCCCACAAAATATAGAAACAAAAGTGCCATAGTTTAATCTTCTGAGTGTCATGGGTTGTTGTTTTGGGGTGGTTTTCTTATGGCGCAGGGGCCATATTTTTCTGAGTTCCACCAAACACAAGACAGCGCCAAGTATAAAATGGAATGAAAGGGAAAAAAGAGGAACTGGTAATAGCGAAGTGGAATGAAAGCAAAAAAGATCGCTTGGCAAATTCAAGACTGTTAAATCTCACTTTCAAGACAGTTCTATATCTAAAGTAAAGAAATTGACTTAGCAGAAGAGACGAAGCTAAGAAATATCCCTTAAAATTGACTTATTGCTTTTTGCCATACTATAAAAGCACGGACACCAAATAGAAGTGTTCATGGGATTTTCGATCATATTCAAAAGAATAGAGTAACCGCTCATTCAAAGATTACTATACCTCCACTTCCAAAGAATCGTATCAAACCTTTCTTCGACATTTCGGTATCCGGGTCATGCCACTCTCAAAGAATTCCGAGTAACTCCTCGCACTTAAGTTAAAACGCGAAGAGCTCTGTGAGAAAATGTGGCAAAGGAAAGAGAAATCCATATTCTCACAGACCCACCAACTATTCTTTTCTGGACCACGGTAGCCCGGTTGCAAGAGTAGAGGAATAGCAACCGAAGGGTTGCGAGTTCGAAACTCGATCCAACCAAAGACTGTATGTGTGGCTGATGCGCGTTAAATCTGTCGTATCCTCAAATGTCCTGAAATTGGAGTGGTGTGGAAGTGTGAAGAGTGGGAAGCCACATCGTATATGACCTCGTCATCTGACCGTGGTTCAAAATCACTAGGTCGGATCGTTCCCTTCGGGATTGATTCCGGACCGTCGCCAATAGCCCGAAATTGCTCCAATGTGATGTTAATTCACTTACCCTACCTATCTAGATGAAAAAACGTGATTTTTACCTAAAATGTTCCGATCTTTTTAGTATGAAACAAGAAGGTGAAGTACAATGCGATATAATGTCTAAACTTTATCCCTAGTATATGTTTCAACACAGGTTTGACCTCTACAATGTTCCCTAAAACAGCATGTCAATTTTGTTGTTTTTGTTTTCAACGTCTAGTGAGGTAGAAGTCCGGATTATGTGTATCGACAAAGATTCACATGAGTTTATTGAAGAGCAATTAAGTCATGCATTTTTATATAACTCTAATATAAAATTTCTCATGCAAATACTTTGAAACCATTTAACATTTATTGTTATAAACCTAGAATATTAAGTTGAATATGTATTATGCTCTGGTTTTTCAGATTTATCTACTAAACTGACGAAATGGTTATTTTTTTATAAAATTTAGTACATTATGCATTACTTCGACATACAATGACACATGGCTCTGGCATCTTAGCCTTGACGAGGCATTTAAGCTCACGTAAGTCTAAACGATTGATGGTCAATGGAATAAGGTATCTATGAAGAAATTTCAAACATGTAAGCTTAAGCCATACCAAGAATATAAACTGGTAGACTGAAGGTAGAGAACACTCTACACGACTTCCGCGAAGAGAGACCGATAAATCTGGGACTGATTCAGTGCGATCTCAAGGGCATCAAAAAGAGTTTTGGATGATACCGAATGTCCTTAACCCTCCAAATGGTTTTGACGAGATATATTGTCCATCAAGATCTGATCAATTTTGCAAATGATGAAACCCCATTATCAATATAATGCCGATATTTTATGATGACGAGATCAAGATATGGTTAGTATTTTTAATGACGAGATATCTCGTTCATCAAGATCTGATCAGTTTTTCTAATGACGAAATACCTCATCAAAACAACCACCAGGAGGGTTAACTGCGTTTACGGCTCCCCCCCCCCTAAGGGGTTTGCGGTGAACTAAAGATGCCGTGGAAGATCCTATAATGGAAGGCATTCTAAATTGCCATGAATGGCTGATGTTGCGTAAGTTTAGTATCCATAACCTGTGGAAAGTTAATCTTGTTTGTGCTTATCGGAACCCATTGCAAGAATTCCTTGGAGATTTTCCCAATATCCGTAATTACTTTGATTAGCCAGAGTGAACGCACTGCGATCCCACTTGAAGAAAAGGACAATGATACATGGATGACAATGACCACGCGCGCTTAAAACATTATTTTCATTCAGACCGAATTGTCCAATATTTATGTAGGAATTTTAAAGATTACATGAATGTGTATTATTTTATAAAACTTATTTTCGTCATCAAATTTCCTTCAATGTATTTTAGAAGTAGTTTTCGATTTCAGTCGATCAAAAAATGTAAGGCATTTTTGTTTTATATTAGTTGTTTTCAAATAAAGTTTAACAGAAATAAAAGTTTTTAAACAGAGGAGCAACTAGTTTTCAAATGCTTTCGTTTTTCTAGATTTATTTGCTAAACAGATTGAATGAGTATTTTTAATAAAAATCAGTGTATTATGCATCACTTTGGCAATGACGCATTTATGACAGCATTTTTCAATTTGAATCATTCTGAAATTATTACATAAAACGAGGTCAAAAATGTTGATAAATTCTCAAAAATTGATAGGTCCCATGCGTATTAATTTTCCATATATTGTCAAATTTTTAATTCCCGTAATAGCTTTATACATATGAATCAAATTAACTCCATTTCGTAAGTGTATCGCTCAATTTTAAAGCAAGCAAATGCATCAAAACACCTAAAATTTTGCAAAAGAAACGCATTGGTTAAGAAACATTTTGAATCAAATGTTCAAAATTTAAAAGTATGTTGAATTTGTCACTAGCACTCCGATATATGCAACAGATTTCAAGGATTATCCAAAACAATTTCAAGGAAACCAATTCAAACAGATGCACAGGAAAAATTTTGAAAATTGAAGAATGTCAAAAAATCTCAATAGGAGAAAAACGTATTTTGTGTAGTAGACGCTATACTTAACTGCTCTATGTTTTATGTTGTATATGTAACTCCGTCAAAAATGAAAGTAATTGAAAAATTATTTTCACTACGCAAAATTTGATATCAATTAATTTTAACACTTAAATTAAGAAGACTGTTTTTTCGATTTATTTCGGTTATTTTTAAAGCCTACTGCTCTTTTAAGCTATTGAATTATTGTCGTTTTGTCAGTGTATACTTTTTCCATTAATTATCCCCATAGAAAAAATTAAGAGTGTTAAAATTAAGGAAACAGGCAATCGGCATCATTATACTTTATTAGGTCAGAAAATGAGTCCCTTAGAATTCGTATGGTTGCACGAGCTGTATGAAAGGTTGTTACATTCCTTTGAAAACATGTGTATGCAACTCAACGATCAATTTCAGGTAGAAAGAAACTTTGTAGCATCGTACTGTATCATTTTCAGTTAACAGTAACCGCATTTTCATTAGCATCATCGAAAACGAATGGTAAAATAATGCCCTGATACAGTGATTAAGTAAACCAGTATGCAAAAATATTAAATTAAAATGTCTTATTTAAAAGTTATCCGAAACAAAATGAGCCCTTACATAAACAACACCCTATATGTAAAAGTTGCCTTGGTGGATCCATCATTAATAATCTTCGCATTTGACGAAGAATAATTTAGTTTTTTATCGCTGGCCCAGGAGTGCGAAATTTTCCATGTTCAATTTTTAATGACGAAATAAATATGCGCTGGCATTTACATGATGTACAACGCTGGACTACTTTAAATCTCCAATTCTAATCCAAATCTTCCACACTTCTTCAAAAGCGTAGAATTTAAAATTAATTGAAGTTCCCCTCCCTTAGTTCCTAAGCTCTTATATAATTCATGATATCCTACTTAAAGAATCCTTTTTTATCACCGTCCGCTAAGTGCTTTCGATTGGTCATCATGTCCAATAGTCAGTGGGATAAATGGAGCCCATTCGAAACTTTGACATGTAAGTTAAAAGTGTGGCCATGTTCATCTCAACCCTCTTGACGTCAAGACTATTGAAGTAAATTACTATTTTCCATGGGGCAATCCATACACACTAAAAGTGCCAACCAGGTGTTTCTAGTTTCCATGGTAACGGTTGCATTCCATGGCTTTTATCGAAGTATGAGGGAACTCTTTTATTCCGCGAGCGCGGAGGGTCTTAAGCGCTGCGTTTTCGCCATTTCTAAGACAAGAGGAAGTGCATAGAAATCAATTTACCTTTTCATTTAGGCGTAATAAGGTTCTGGGAGTCGCTAAAAGGTACGTGGCGAACAAAATGAAATAGAGTGGCGGTCCACTGGGGGAACGATAGTGTGGCTGGAGCCCAATTTCGAATTTTTCGAAAGAACAGAGGAGTAAGATGAAAGAGAGTGTGGCGTGAAGGCTTTTGCATTGAGGGACCTCGAAGCAGAAATATCGCAAACATAAACCTAAGAGGTGTTGGGCTAATTCCTGACAATGAAAAGTGGTACGGAGTTTATGAATAAGTCGAATGGTGTGTAGAATAAATATTAAATTCTTGATCGTGATAATAATGTATAATTTATAATATTTAATAGTTTGTTTTATCAATTTCTGCGTTGTAATAAATAAATTAAATTTCAACATTTCAAATCACTAGTCAAAAAGCTATTTTAATCTTATATACGAGTGTGCATTTTTGTATACAAATCAAACTGTGTAGTGTTATAAACACACTTTCAGTGTAAATTATCCACAACTATTATTTTAAATATATCTTACCAGAAATTCAAGTAGTTTTCAAGAATTCACGGATTTATATTTATATTGCTCTGTTTTGGCATTATTTGTAGTAAATGTTCATGTGATTAGAAATTTCAATTATATTTTAATAAAAAACAGAAAACTGTTATTTTTTGTAAAAGTCATTTTACAAGAAAACTTAAGAAGCAGTTAGTGCATTATTTTAAAAAAATTTATACTTCAAACCTTGTTCCTGAGTGTAAATACAAATATCGTTAAACAATATCACGTTGGAGCAGTATGGAAGTTTGGAGAGTGGTGTGCCAATTCAGATGTTGTCCGTGTCACCTGACCGTGGTTCAAAATTATGAGGTGTTGTCCTGAGATGTTTTCCTTCTGAATTGGTCCCAGACTTTCGCCAATAGACCGTTGTGTTTCTTCAGTGCGTTAATTAAACTACCTATCTACCGTTAAACAATAAAAGATAAGACGCGAGTCTTCTTTTTTCTATTTTTGTTAAGTAATAACACCTACATAACACTCGAATGCTTCCTTATGATAATTTCTTTGAGTGTTGAGCTTTAATCATGCAATATTCGATAGTAAAATAATCTGTGCATCCTAGAGAAATTTCCAGCTGTAGTGTCGAGTATGAAACACACATTTCCCATACCTTATAAGTTTAACTTTTTCAACGAAAATAAATGTATAGTTTAATATGTTGAATGCAATCATCCAATGTATATTGTAACTCTACGGTTTTAAATACAAAACCAATGAGTACAAGAACTAATACTTCTATTGGATAAAAAGTATGTTTATGTACTTAGCATGGAAAATAAAAAGACAAACATGAACGCGTATTAAAAACGGAACACTCACGGGGCTTGTAGTTAAGACTTTAAGAAGTTAAAATCACAAGAATTTGTGTTAAACGGCAAGCTACTCATGAGGGGGTACATAATCATCAAATTCAGGGGTTATATCACAGGCTTTTGAGAGAGAAATAGAGTGTCATTAAATTAATAGTGAGTTCGACCTGGTTTATCTGTAAGAATTGAATAGTGAATATAAATATAGTGATTTAAAGAAAAGAGTTTTGGGTTTTCATTACAAACGTATCGGCGATAGCAAATTGAACTTAGAAATGCAAAAAATATGCTTTTTTCATTTTCCCTGCCTCACTATTGCATTGAACAAGATACATATACAGACAAATCGTTAAATATTTAACCTATTTAAGAATATATGTCTGGAAATAGCTACGGTAAAGTTTTGTTTTAAAATTGTTTTTACAAAATAAGAGGGGTGATAGTACCCATCCAGACGAGCAATAATTACCATGGAACATAGGGTCGCATTCCACTCTGAGAGGCAGAAAAGAGTAAAATTACAATTTCAATATGAACTCACAACAGTGTTGGGAAAGCGAATGAACGATACCAAAAATTTCACAATCTGATTTATTGATCAGAGAAAAACTCACAGCAAGTGCTCAAAGTGGCGGCCACGCGTGTCGTTGCAGAGTTCACACCGGCGAAGGAATGACTGGCGCACCCTCTCGAAGATTCCTGGTGTTGTGTTAATTTTGTCTGCTGCAACACCGATTCTCGCTACGAGATCTTCAGCCGAGTCCACAGGCTCTGGGGCAAAAGAAGAAAGATCCCAGAAGAAAAAGTCCAGTGGGTTGAGGTCCGGTGAGCGAGGAGGCCAAGCCACAGATCTGCCACATCCGATCCATCGTGCGGGATATGCTTGCTTAGGAGATATGCTTCGTAGGCAGGTACAAAACGACGTCAGAGGCGATGGCTTGTTCATGCTCGATGCGTTTCGACTTTATTCTTTTCTGCCTCTCAGAGTGGAATGCGACTCTATGTTCCATGGTAATTATTGCTCGTCTGGATGGGTACTACCACCCCTCTTATTTTGTAAAAACAATTTAGACTCACCCTGTATATATATGTATATAGATAGATATATGTTGAAATATGGAATAAATAATATTTTCACTACTTACGAGAACGATTTTTTAAAATCTTTCTTTCTGGATATTAAGTGACGAATATGGCATATTTGTTACATTTAATTCTGGCAATTATCCGTATGAAAACCAAATGTATGCACTGCAAAATTTCCAATATGCCACATTCGCATTTTTACCATTGTTATTTTCTAATAAATTGAATTTTTATGCAGAAGAGAGTATTGAATGTGGCACATTCGGACATTTAACACAAAGATCTTGAAAAAATCATAAAGTAGCAAACTAATGTTAAGTAACAATAACTGACTGATAAACCACCATTAGCAGTGGTAACAAGAATCCTTAAGAGAACACGGAAACATTGATAACATTTTTTGTCATTCTGCTGATTTTCAATTCCGAAATAAAACAAGTGATGTTGTTCTTCCCAAAAGTTTCTATTTTTACATTCGATAATTTAACATAGCATCAATGAATGACCAATATTATAGAACTAACATATTATAAAAATATTACTGATTTGCCATCAGCATGAGCTTTTTAAAAATTACCTCGAATTTATAATTTAAAAAGTTTAATGTAATATACCTATTCCAACGACTCTAAAATTGTTCTTTTAAAAGCTATATGACTTTTAAGAAAGCTCTTTTAATTTAGTTTGTTTATCTTTTATTAGTACCTCAACCATATCAAATACGTATAAAAACTTTAAAACTTGAAGCGAATTTTCATCTTAGTGCATTATCGAAGTTTTTATAAATCCACGATACAAGAATTTCACAAATAAGAAATTCTACTAAACTATTTGACATATTACATGTCCATGAAGCAGAGTACCTCATTTTATTTATGTAGTATGTACTTCGCAAATCATTTTTAAGTTTTTCAATTTCTAGAGTGCACATTTTAACTGCGTATGATAATAGAAATGTTTTTGTATATTTCAATTCATTTAAAGTTTGTTTTTTTGTAATATTTCTAAAACATGTATATCAAAAACATTTTTCCTCTCAAAGCAAACTTCGTAAGCGGTCTTCCATTTTTGCTGTCTTCAATCTTTTTTAATTCTGGAATTTTTTCTCTTATTTAGTAAAATAAGTCAAAGAAGAGTTTTCATATTACCGAGGAAAAGACTTTAAATTTAAATTTTTAATAATGGAAGCGAAGTTACTATTTTAGAGAGTTCAACGTAAGATGAAAAAGAATGCGCTTAAAGTTCAAAGCATAATAAAGTGTATTTCTTACATTGAAAGAAACATGTTTTGTGCAAACAAATTTAGTTTAAATAATTTTTCTCACTACACTTTAAAAATTAAATGCAGATAAGCATATAAAATATATTTTATTACATTTAGTTACAAATATTCATTTATTTTTAAATACGACACTGCAAATGAAAAATATATTTAGATTTTTGTATAAGTACTTGTTTTTCAACTTAGTTTAAATGTTAAATAATATTTTCAATTTTTTAAATGTAAGGAATACTGTATATTTTTATAAGTTACAAAAATAAACGCGGTTTATACGAATTACTATCAATCACTAGTAAACCATTTTGAATTAAGTCATTTTTATATAGTTACCAACTTTAAAATATTTTAATTATCAAAAAGAAAGTAAAGATAGAGCTTTACACACCCGCATTTTATAATTGTGAAAAATGTGTTTATTTGCTCACCCTAATTTTTGACGTGGTTAAATATTACTGAGCAATTATCATACAGAATTCTAGCATTGTCCTAATGTATGTCAGTATTTATAACTTTCATTATGCAAAAGAATTTTTAATTTGGCTTCAGAATATTCAACCAGTTACAGTACTGTAAAAATCTTGAAAAAAAGGGGCCGTTTCTGGTTTAAACTTCATTCGGATGATAAATGTTTTCCTAGAAATTTTATTTCACCAAGTTGATTAGATAGAAGTGATTTTTGCAAAAATATAAATTAAGGGTCGTTTCAGGTAAGTTTGTTTTACATTAATCAATTCATTATGTTCCAATATGAGTAGATCTAAAAACAGTTTGAAAAAATTTAACAATATTTTCACAAAATTACGTAATTTCTAATCAATAAGCCTAAACAAATTTTATGGTAAAAAAATCATGAATACATTAAATTGAAGTCATAACAAACATTGTACAAATTTTTATTAAAAGGTTGTTATATTCTGTGCTTAAAGAGGTTAAATCTGTTTGATCTTATGTTACGTGGTTTTTCACAATAGTTATTTCTTGTGCATGAGAGTGAAAAACATTTCTGTCTTTCAGTCGAGATCTTATCGTAATCGTTATTTTGTTTCTAACGCAATAGTCTACAAATTTATTTGTCTTACTTCAGCCACTTTCAATGTCAAATAAGTATCTCAAAATGCTTTGATTAGTTTTAAACTAGTGGTGTGTCTAGACATTAAAATACTTTTACACAATTTGTAGAAAAGTTGGGTTCAATTTATCCGATGTACCCTCACCATACAATATCCTTTACAAATTTCCTTACAAACGAAACAAGACATCAATATCACTGCAAAATCTTTGAGAGTATTCTTATTCTGCCTCGTTAGTTTAAACTCGTGTTCAGACTTCTGGAATAGTATTTTTATCGCATATTCTACAGTGGATCTTCAGTTCAAAACCAAACTTTATTAACTTACAAGGTCTTAACTGACATTATTTCCTTATTAAAATATAATTCATAGCCTTGTTGAATACATTCAATGAATTGATCATAAACAATAGAAATGATGAAGATAGTCAACCATCCCCAAAAAACAACGCTTTTCGGATGCTTGTGAGACTGAAACAAGCACAGAATTATATGATCCGTATATAATTCTATGCAGGCAATTACAATTATGTTGATACTATATTTATGAAGCTAAATTTTACCTCTGAGTATTCTCAAATGACATCCACAACAACGCCATTAGAATTGCAAAATGTGCTTCGGGTGTCAGAAGAAAGTAGTGAATGCGACGTTAAGGTAAACTGAAATGCATTCGAGAGTGCACTTAAATTAAGTGGAAAGTAGACGCTGTTAAAATTTCTATTCAAACAAGTCGCTGTAAACACTCCATCGATTTTAGTCATATTTTTAAATCATAATGCACTTGCCTGCCTTTTCAGAAAGAATAAATCTATCCTATACATTTTTGATTTACATCATAGAAATTTTACATTAGAACCGGTAAATTTTATAATGTTTTTAATAATTTGTTTCCATAACTATTGAGAATGTGTTACTTCCCTCATTTATACCTACATTATAATATTGAATGGAATTTTAATATACATTTTCGTTAATTTTATGCCAATCGTATTATTTCAAGTCATTAATCTCCTCATTCAGTACTTGCGAAAATACGATTGAATCGTATAAAGATGCAGCAAATTATACTGTTAAAATTATGAAATCTTGTAACTTGTTTAATAAAATGTTGCAACAATTCGTACTTATAGGTATGAAATTTTCGGAAAAGCTAATCATAAAAGGGTATACGTTTTTGAAATGTCACTTAAATTTTTGTACCTCTAAAATAACACTGGTTGAAATTTACCTTTGAAATAAAAATCAATCAGCTTTACACAAAATTACTTCCAAAGTTCTTTGCTCTCTCAAATCTAGAGAGGCTACAAATCTGGAGGCAATCCTCATTTTTCCAATCGAGATGGAATTCTGATACCAGATATCTTCGATTCGGGTAACCAGTTAAAATTTCTAAGCATAATATGGCGGCTATTATTATGATTTATCTATATATTAAACCAAAAATTAACTCTAAATCGTTCCATTTCTATTGCAGTCAATTTTTGTGGGTCCTCCTTGGGTAAAATTTTCAAACTCTAACAAATCTAATTATGTAACTCACAAACGCTCTTATTAGAATATCTAACCAAAGAACAATGTTTTTCAGTATAGACAACAGTAAAATAGTATCTATCTGCAACCAGTGCTTAATTCAATAATTTTATCTGATCAATCAACAACCATCACTCGCAATTACTGAAACAAACCAATTTTAAATAACAACATATGTTATTGAGGAATGATGGTTACCCAAGCTTTTGATTGGGGTAAATCCAACGGGCAGGCCATGCTGCCCTGTTGGAACCTCGTTTAGATTCCTTTGTAAAGTTTTGTGAATTAGTGTTATACGACTGAAGACCTTTGATTGGGTTATATCTAAGGATCGGTGAAGTCATGCTGCCATATAAGTGTCTCGTTGAGATTCCTATGGAATGCTTTGTAGACGAGTGTTATCGTGCTGTGGACTTTTGATCGAGGTAAATCTAGGGGTTTGGAAGGTCATGCTGCCACCTAGTTGAGATTCCTTTGGAATGTTTTGTAAATTACGGTTATCGTGATAAAGACTTTTGATTGGGTTAAATCTATGGATCAGTTAAGTCATGTTGCCTTGTTGGTACCTCGTTGAAATTCATGCTATATGTTCCAAGATTTCATCAACGTACTGAAGTGTTAAATTACTACCAATGAATACTAGACAAGGCCAACTATCATAACTGATCACTTCCCAGACCACAGCACCCCTTTTTCTGCTGTGTGTCAGTTGACTGAATTGTCCCATTAGCCCCCATATGCTTATTCATTCGTCAATGGAATCTAAGTGGCGGAATTCTTCACTGAAGACGTCATTCTGCATCCCAAGTCACTCGTAAAAGATAATCCAAGCAAAGTCGATGCTGCATTAAGGTCGATAGTAACAGTGTTAATACAATCCTGCCTCTTCAAGGCGACTGAAAATGGTTGGATTGGTATGATTTATGACAGGCATCACTGCTAGTCTGTTGGCCCATAGAATTGCTGCTGTAGGAGTACATAAGATTCATGGACGACTTAGACAATCATCAGGCTGACGAGTCACCTTTCGTGATCCCGACTTTACGAGCGTACTTTTTCTCTTACTTTTAGACGCATCCATGGACTATAATGCTATACAATTCAACATACGCCTCTATGAAATATTTTTACTGCCAAGCTAAATGTAGTTAGCAATAGTGTTTTGGTGGTGCAGCGTGTTTCCTGTAAGTATTGCGGACGCGAAGTCACTCGGCTTGTTTTTAGAATACGATTTCAACACGTAACAAATAGAAATTGCAAAGAATAATTTCTGAATTGATATATGATTGTTAATTTTCAACGCCACTTAGTTTAAAAGCCAAGCGCTACTAAAATAGCGATAAAGGTATACCCTATATGTATCATGCTAGAGCATTTGGGTAACAAGCGAAATCCCCGTCTTCCGTCTGGTTTGCTTGTTGTTTGTTTACACTAAAAATATCTCTCATAAACTTCGAGTTTAACACCTATCATCTAAAAGTCCATGCAAACACGGAGATTAGGCATTAACAACTTAATCGTATTTAAAATTTTTTAAATAAAAAGTTTTTTGTTTCAAAGTTGCTTTTCGATAGAAATTCATAAACGTTGACAGAACAATGCGCGAGGATTTACTACACACGTAATCAGCTACAGCTTTTGTGTGTGTTTTCTTACGAAACTTGAATCATTTGCATGTCTGTGTGATGTTCATGTATGTAAATGTTCTAAGATCAAATAAGCGGTTTTATGTGTTGCAATTTCAAGTATACCGAGTGTAATATACTAACATGTTTTCTATAATTATTTTTTTAATTTTAGTCCCTGAAAATTTTTGTGAAACGAAATAACGATTTCATACGAAAAGATCAAACGATAATATTTATAATAAAATATAGTACATGTAATTTTATTATTCTATATCTGGCAACTCCAGGCAAATCTTTCAATTTTAAGTTCCAATTGAAATTTATGCTGTGTTATGATATTTTTTTCCCGAGTTCCTATATTCTGAGTTTTGTTCTGTAAGATTATATTAAGTTCTCAAGTAAGCGAATAGTCCTGTCATTTATGTATTAGATAATTTACAAGTTCTTGTAACTAAATTCTCATTTCTTTTTCAAATGAATATTTAAAGTCACAGATATTTGAAAATAATGTGTTACTAAGTAAAATTTTGAAGTCGAAAACCAACACTTTCTTACTTTACGAAGAAAAATTGACATTATTTCGGCAACCACTTTTACTCTTAAAAAGTTAACACGTAACTGTTCGATTATATCTTAAAGTAAGAATTCATGTTTCCAAATGATTAATTATAAATTTATCAACGATTGTGGTCTCGAAATAAATTCCTCAAATCCGCGAACATAAAA
The DNA here is from genome assembly GCA_933210815.1 of Meta bourneti. Taxonomy (NCBI): domain Eukaryota; kingdom Metazoa; phylum Arthropoda; class Arachnida; order Araneae; family Tetragnathidae; genus Meta; species Meta bourneti. Next base: position 69,632,165 of record OW119929.1, on the reverse strand, counting down.
AAAGCATTAATAGTTGCCCCCATGAGAAGTAATTGCGTTTTAAGCGTTGCAATTAATTACCCTTCAAAGAATTGGAGTTCGTTCCGCCTTTTTCTTTCGATCGTCTAATTAATACCTCTCTGAGAGAATGCGGGGAATTACCTTAAATTAGTTCTTGCTTAAATGCCGTGAGAAAAGATGTTTTATTAATTTCCGCGTATTGTCTTCTATGTCTTAATGCAGAGGGGTATTCATAATACGTTTTTTGAAAATTCGGGGTTTTTTTTCACTTTTTCTTAATCTTTCTACTCCATATTATTAGGGGCCGTGGTAGCCTAGTTGGAGGAGCAACGGATTAGCAACCTGGGTTCGAGTTCGAAAGACTCTGGCCAATTTCGCTAATGATGAAATATCTCGTCATTAGATATTGGCGAATTTTTATGATGACGATATCAAGATCGGATCAGTTTTTTCTTCTAATGACGAGATATCTCGTCCATCAATATCTGACCAGTTTTGCTAATGACGAGATACCCCATCGAGAAACCACAAGGAGGGTTAACTGATTTTTTTATTTACGGTTCGAAAAATCAGAGAAGTTTGTATAATTGTTTAATAGTTTTCTAATTTTCTTAGTTCAGAATGTGTTCAACTTAGTTTCATTCCTAAGCCGAGAAATTAGAAACGAAGCACCTTGTTGAAGAGATTTGCCTCTTTACTATTTCTCAAATGAGTTGAGATTTGATTAAGTACGGGCTATAAAGTAGACACGTAAGTGAACAAATTGCTTTCGTAATGAAATTTCCTAGTAAATCTATTGAAAGAAAGAACTGAATGAAATACTTCTAGAATTCATTAAATGATAAAAAACACTATCATCCGAGCTACTCGTTCGTTTGGGTAGAGGTTAATTTTTTACGGCCTTGCAATGCGCAATCTTTGAGTAATTAATGCGTCTGAATGGTGAAACTGGTCAAGTCCGATTTAATTAGTCTATGTTGAAAGGGCTCAAACTTTTTCCCTTAGGTAACGAGATGACTGCGCAAGATAATAAATTAATATGTAAGTTTTGAAATTACATTTAGGTAAATTCCCGTAGGGTGAAGATGAAAAATGATTCTGAAATAGTAATAATAGTAATATAAATTAGGTTCAAACTCGTAAAATAAATATTAGATTCGAAGGACATTAGCTGTCATGAGAGAATTATAATTTTAAAAAGTTACAATAGCCAAAAATAAGTTATATAGCGTTTTCAATTGAAAGGATATTTATAATAGATTTGCCAATCCTTATTTTGCTGAATGCTTAAAAACTATATGTATACTTTTTATAACTTTATCAAAATTTAGCTTTAATTATTATTTATAAATAAAAATTAGCATTCAATTTTCCAAAGATCTAGAACAATTTTATAGATTTTATAATTTCCTACATTCTCTGTAAGTTTAAGCTCATTTCGTGTACTAGTGACTTTTTCATTCATGCATGTGAATCCAATACTATCAATTTTGCCAATTATTATTGCTTTTCGAAATTGCCATATGCTATTACTTGCACAAAAGTCCAGTAATTCAACATGTATAATGTCATGTACGAAGTACTGATCAACGATGAATGGGTCGGGGAAAGAATGCGTCGTCATTATCACAATTATCCCTAATGCAGCCCACTCAGACACTACTCCTTGAAGTCAACATGCAACATAAATCACCAATCACACGTGCTGCCACCAGTTGAGAAAAATATCTGGTGGCTACACGAGCGTAGGGTACAATGGTATAGACATTTGACGATTTCATTGTGCGACTTTTTGATTGAGCTGTATTTTGTGAACGAAAAGTATAAGTATAATTTATAAGAAAAAAATATGAAAAGAAGTTAGCAAAATATAGTAATGGATTAGGGTGGGGGATGGAAGCAATGCCAAAACAGGCATGATGTTATTTTCAAATACATCATGCCTTACGTGAAGTATTTGAGAAAACTGCCAGAAAATTTAAACCTGTGATTTTAGTTTGAAATTGCCCGTCAAAACTAATTTTATGTTTGAAAAGGCACTTAACCCTCCAAGTGGTTTAGGTGAGATATCTCGTCCATCAGTATCTGAACAATTTTGCTAATGACGGAGTTATCCCGTCATATCAATATATATACGATTTATTTATGATGACGAGATAAAGATCTGGTCAGTTCTTTCTAATGACGAGACATCTCTTCCATCAAGCTCTGGTCATTTTCTTGTAATATATATACATATATGTGTAATACATATATTGAAAATAATCGAAATCACGTCGACAAAGTAAAAGCTTATTGGTTGGACGTTTATATCGAGCGATTCAGCTTTGATATTAGAATAAAAAAGTTAACGCCATTGTGCCTGTTCTTTACATACTATTTTAAAGCACAAAATTCTTTTCCATTCTGAAATTCTTTAGAATTTTTGGTTGAGAAGTGGGTTAAATAAAAAGAAGTATTTCTGTGAAAGTAGGTACATCTGGTATATCACGTCATGCAACCACAAAAGAAGCGAATTCCGTAGAAGATATATATTTCGTATGGAGTCCAAATCTTCTTCCAATACTATAATATTCTTACGAAGAAAATCCGGTGACTCACTTTAGACTTTATACCAATACCAAACAACTACGATTAGACTGCAAATCCTTTGTGTAAACATATTTATCTTGTCGGAAAAAATTGTGGATACTATTCCAAAAAACGGCTGATGCCACACAAGGAAAGAAATTGTCAGCAGTAAAATACCACATGCTATTTTTTACGTGAAAGAAAACGCATGTTCTTGGAGATAAATAAAAAAGGGTGCAAAAACAATATTAAATTAGGATTTTTTCCCTGCGCACATTTGAATATTTTTATCGGGAGTTTTTTCTCTGCGAACTCGTATTTTTGCAAAGATGGGTGGGATTGAATTATATCATTTTTTGTCTTGGAATTTTTTTAAGCGTTTTGAAATCGTTGCAGGTGCGTTTCCATAAAAATATATTACCATTGACAGCAAACACACGTATTTTCTTTCTATTGTCCACTGCTGGGGACACCTAATTTTAATGAGTAGTGATTGGTTGGTTGTTTTGGGGTTTTATGAAGCAAGGCCATACTTGGAGTATACATGAAAGTAACTGTAGATAAGGGTTTTAGGATACTCACTAACTATAAGAAAGTGGAAAATAATACTAAGAGCTGTCACGTCGGGTTCCGTGGACTGTTATTCTAGAAGAGTTAAAATTATCGATGCACAAATCAACTTTTAACAAACAAAATAATCAAATACGCAACAAAACAAAAGGAAATGCCTCATGGAGTCAAGCTACGAAAAGAATGGCTGTGGTTGCTATTTGATATTCTAAAAACAAAACATTGGAATTTCTTTAATAGTTTGTAACAGGGTGCCGATTCAAATCAGCTTGATTTGAATTACGTTTTTAATCATGATTTAAATCAAGTTATTTTTATTTTAAAATCAGGATTTAAATCCCTTTAAATTTTCTTTTTCCTTAAGTTTAATAACATTGAAAATGAAATAACCTGTGGACGAATGTATGATACAAATAACTTTAAATTATTTCCTACTCAGTAACACCCCAGTAATGACACTTTTTAAAATTGACAATAACTGGCTTTCCTACTTGGAGGACACTTAAATAAATGTATTGATTGGGATACAGTGGGAGTGGACACCAACTTGGAGAAATTATTTACTTGATATATAAATTCTTGATTTGATTAAATTTGATATTAAATTTTTCAATTGAATTCTTTATTTCATATGATTTTACATATGATTTCCAATATTACAGGTATATTTGTAATATTTATCTGGTATTGGAGGGAATCTGGGCCCCAACCATAAAAATATTAGGACCCAAGGAGTTCTGGATTCCTAAAACTTAGCAATTATTCTAATATGTGACCTAAGACAAATTTGTTATTTTAATGTTTGAGTCAAAGGATAGAAAGTCATTCATAAAGTATTTTCACCTTTACTACTTCTATATTTGTAGGAAGAATATTTTCAACGTAAGTTTGTTTAACTTATAGTTTCTACACTTAAAACTAAGTTGGATAATGAAACGGCCATAAATTTAAAATAGATTTAATTATGATTTATAAAAATTAAATTTTAAATTTTATCTCTCCAAATAAACGGATTTTTTAGAATTATTTTAGTTTTGTGGATTTGTATCATCAAATTGAATTCAAGTGAAATTAAACACACCAAGAATGATTTTTATTGCTTCAATCTGAAAAATTTGTCCTGCTATATTCCTTAAACCCGGTATATATTAATGCTATCTAGAAACCACACTGTGATTTGCATATCTCATAGCTAACGCGTTTATAGGATTGGGTCATAAAAATACGATTTAAATTTAAAATATGATTTAAATCAAATAAATCGCAGTATTTTTATTTATCAAAAAAACCATGATATTTTTACACCCTGGTTTGCTAGACTAATCATGTTTTCTTTACACAAGACTTTCTCAAGAAATTCTATCTGAAATAATCTGGACAAGAATGATTGTATTAAGTTGTAACAACACCAAATGAGCAATAGATATATATGTTGAAAGGATTATTTATCACAAAAACTGAGTCTACTATTCTTCATTGGAAAATGCTAATCTTTGATCCAATGACTTATGTAGGTAGTGTCGCAGTGTGTAAAGCATCATTTTTCTAAGATTCTGTGTAGACGATGACACAGAATATGCAGACTACCAAAAGCTTAATTTTGGTGGAAGCTGGCCTGTTTTAATCTCAATACTTATGTAATTCATAAGCTTGTCCTTCGATTGCATTACATGGTCCATATATGCCTAATTGTAATTGTACAGGCTATTTGATTTGTTTACTGTCATTCGTGTCTGTTTATTTGTACTCTTTTAATTGATGTCCATCTTCACTGTTAGCTATTTTGCGAAATAGCTGTATTCCTGGTTGGGATCAGGTGGCGTCTAAAATCTATAAATATAACCTGAAGGAGTTGTAGTGAACAGGTTTAACCGGCCCGCTGACCCTCCAAATAGTTTTTAAATACCAGATTGAGCTCTCCAGATGGATTTAACCGGTAAGTATACCTGATACGGCACTCCTGGTAAGTATACCTGATTCGCACTATTTGCGAAAGAGCTATTGTCCTGGTATGGGCAGGTGGCTTCCACAAAAACCTCTAAGAGGAGTTAAGGATAAAGGAGTTATAGCGAATAAGGTTACCGGTTGGCAAAACAGATACACACCCACCGTATAGGTTTAATTTTAGCTGCTTGTAAAATAGCTATTTCCCTGGTTGGTATCAGCCAGTGTCCCAAAAACTTGCACACAAGATAAATTTGTAGGAAATAAGTTCACCCGCCCCGCCAACCAGCTAATGGCCCGCTGGTAGGTTTAACTAGCACGTAGATCAGATATAGCCACCTGAATAGGCTTGACCGGTCCACAGATCAGATGTGATCCTCCGGATACTTTTAACCGATCCTCAGATTAGGGATTATGGGGAGTTGATAAACAGATATAACATCAGTCTAAATTCGTGGTAAAATTTGACAAACCTACAAAATAATGACTAATTTCGATTTATAAATTCGGTTAAAATTGCATTTTCAATGTGAAAGATCGCTAATGACCATTTTGGTTGGAGCAAGACATCCATGATCAGACAGAAGTCACTAAACTCGAGTTTAAATATATTGCTCTAAAATAGAGTTGCCACAACTCACCTTTCCAAGCCGCATGTAAAGTAGGGGAAGTACTATCATTACTAGTGTGTTCTATAAGGTGAAAATAGATTAGGGCTTCTCTGATGCTTAACTCGACAACAGATCTAGGAAATTGAATCACTTTTGCTTGTTTGAAATCCAGTTGGTGAGAAATTTCCCAAGAGTGTTGAGTGATGACGAATTAGTTTATTTCCTTATTTTTAACACAACACATGTTCCCTTGCAAATCGAATTACAAGACTTGTCTGGTCTGACCAACACAACACGTACCACATGCGCAGGGTATGTGATATATTCCCCACGCTTTGGTGGTTTGAATGTAATCGTTAACGTATTGAAAATTGATCTTGTAAGGAGAAAAATCAACTCTAAAATCAAATGTTTAAGTGTTTGTGTAGTGGTGTAAGAGGGGAAGAAAGGTAGGTAGGTAGGTATTTTAATTAACGTCGCACTGGAGCAACACAACGGGCTAATGACGACGGTCTGGTATCAAACCCGAAGGGAAAGACCGAGGATAACATCATGTTATTTTGAACCACGATCAGATGTCGAGGTTGTACCTGAGCTGGCACCTCACTCTACAAACTTCCACAGATTTAATATGCACCAACCCCTTTGTACACGGCGGTCTTTGGTTGGATTCGAATTCGCAACCCTACGGTTGCTAATCCGTTACTCTTGCAACCGGGCTACCGCGGTCCCGGGGAATAAAGGAAAGAACACAACTGGAATCCATCTTTGTTTATCTTGTGTTAAAAAACTATTACATTATTTTGGATTTTTACCAAGATTAGATATGTCCCTCCGTATAGGTTTAACAGGTCCGCAAATTAGATATGGTCCTCAAGATAGGCTTTTAAGTTTTTACTCCCATTACATTGGGTATTTTCACCTTTATAGGTTTGTGATTCTCATCTGTGCGTATCTTGTTACGTTTTTCGTTTTCCATCAGGTCTATAAATATTACTGGTACCATACGTCTTTTGATTTTTTTATCCCTTTAATTTCTAAAGTTCTCAAAATAAAGACACTATTTCTTTTCCCGTGAGAGGCAGTGGAAAGTTCCAAAAATAGTTTATTTGACCCCCAAATCAATTTTCCTCGTTTTATACTCCTGACGATAGCAATATATGCTTTTCCAGTAAACACGAAGCAAGATCTGGAAGTATCAAGAAAGGGCATTGATTGTGTTTGTTTAAGGACGGGACCACGACGTAATCGGCTCGGAACCCCCTCGAGTTTACTCAGTCAAGGGACACGCATTCTAGAAGAATCTTAGTTTCGAGTAAATACTAAACTGTATTTGGTAGGTCTCGAACGACACAATACGAAAAGATGCAGTTCTGAAATCATCCTAGAGTGTTAGTAGCAATTCCCTTATGTACATTTTCATGAAGTTTCTTTTTTAATTATATAACTAAATGCATCCTAACTTCTAGAAAAAGTTGGAGAAAGATTTGGTTTGAAAAAGAGTTTGGGGAAGGGTATTACAAACAATACAATCATATGGAATGAAACTATAGCTTCAGCAAGATATTCCAATTGCACTTATTCTAACATCATTTAAAGTACATTAATTTGTTAAAAAGTTTTAGAAAGATTTATTTGATTTAGAATAAAAGTTTTAGTTGTGGTTATTTTCTGTTTTCGGTGTTTTATGGCGCAAGGGTCATATTGGGCCAAACTGCGCCAAGGACAAGACAGACAACACAATGACGGAAGAAGAAAAAAAAATCAGGAGAGTAGGAGAGGATAAAAATGAAAGGGAGGAAAGATCCCTCGGGATTGTAATGCCCATATACACCTAAAAAAATGTGCCCTGAGGGCTAAAATTTAGTTATACACGAGTACAAATTAATTATGTAGAGTTAAATTGTATAATTTCATCAAAATATTCCATTAAAAAGTATTTTTTATATTTATGATTTTTATCTATGATGGCCTGTTATTATCTGGTGCATATTAATTTATATTATAAGAGTATCATACTTATAGGCTATTTAATAATCTGGTTGTACAGCGCCTAATACATTGTAACATTTCAATTAGTATATGTCTCAGGATATTAATGACAAAATTTTTCTTCATTTATTCTATGCTCCCGTTATAATGTAATGAAATAAAAAGTATCTTTTAAATGATTAAACACTTAAAACCTGGAGCTTCGTTAAGATTGATAATACTTTTAAATATAATATATAATATCCTAAGTGGAAAATACTCTGCTTTTATTCTTAAGCAAATATTTACGTTTTTCGGCATAGTTACTTATAATATTTTAATGTATCTCTTAATCATAGCTTAAAATAGTGTATTCCAAGGTAATTAAAAGTTAGTATGATAATATCAAAGTACGACACTCAAGTTTTATTTATAAACCCTTAATTAATCAGAACAATTAAGAAGAGTATTTAAATTTCAGAATTATTTTAGATGTTACTTTTTAAAAATCATATCCACAAAGCTATATTTTTATACTTTCCACATAGTTTCTATTTCATATAGACCCCATTCCTTAGTAAATGAACTAAAGCTAATGTGAATTGTATGGATGGTATACAATAACGCGACATATTGCATCTTATATACTTCTATGTTTTAAACATTTTATATATTTTGAATTTTTATGTCTGAATGGAATATTCTATGTTCACGCAACTGAATATTGTTTAGTAATGACTCTTGCGAAAGCTACAAACCATAATAAAAAAACACAGACAAACGTAAAAATCACCAAATTTTTATTTATATATAATTTTTGTTAATAAATATTTAAATTTCAAACTTGACTCAATGGCAAATGAAAAGATAACAAAATAACATTACGCGTATGACAATATTCGCATGAATTCATAAATCTATCTTTGCTTCCGATCGCAACACCTCAATTTAACACTCAACTAAAATAATGTCCGCTGACCCATCATAAAGACAAGTCCCTACTTCACGTAACGATTATAGAGATGGAGCAACAGCACCTTTACTCTTACGCTAAATAAAACATGGACGGAGTGATTGTTGAGGAAGACAACTTCCTCTCAGGTAAGGGAAAAGCGCCAATAATTCTGACTATCTTGTATAGAAAACATTGCATAAAGCTTAGTTTTTCTATTATTATAAAAAATATTCATTTAAAAATTAAACTATTGCAAATTATTTCCCTTTGTTTAATGCTTGTTAGGTCCAATTTCTTTTAAAATTTTCATAATTATTATTGGACAGTATCTGGGGAATGTTGCAACAAACTCCTCACGACGAAGTTCTAAGATTCGATTCAAAGATTTCAAATTCAATAAAGTAATTCATGTACTTAGACTAGATATAGTATTTCATAAAGCATATGTACAATTATAGCAATTTACTTGGAACATTATTATAATTTTATATGGATCATCAATTTTTGTATTTCCATTTATTATTTTTTTTTTCGAAATTTTTAACACTTTTACACAATTGTTTGTATTAAGCTATTCTCTACGAATGTTTGGTTCGTTATTCAAAGAGTTTATAATGTACTAGTCCTAAAGTTAGTCTGCCTCATGTAGATGCATTTTGGTCATTCCTAATGAGCCTAGTCATCCCTCGAGTTGCAGAGAATGATTCTATAGTGGCAAACCAAAGTTAAGGTATACCTGCCATAGTTTTCCAATACATTTTCACATACTCATATAATGGTATACAGAAACTAGATGAAATTTAGTCTTGAAATTTCAATATCGTTGAAAAAGTATAGATAATAATACGATAAATTGAGTTATGTATTAATAGGATAGAAAGCATAAAGACACGAAATGGGAGTTAGTTTATTTTTCCAGTTATAATTATTGATTGTTACACAATGAGAGAAAACAATTAAGTGCTGCCTTTTAAATAATTCTTCTTGGATCGCATAACATACAATTTATCCATTGGTATGAATTCTTTCTACTATAACATAACAAAAAGAAATTGAAACACATTTTTGCCGACATTTGGAGATGTTTGCTTGGTTCCTATGACAACGAGACCCAAGCAAGCATCATATCCGATGTCTGCTAACCAAAATAGATAATGCCTTTCTTTCCTCTGAAATCTTAAACGAACACTAACAGGATTGCCTACTTGGCTGATATACAATAAAAGGTATTTCGACTTTAAGAGATAGCTCGCTCAAAGAAATAACGAAAAGGGAAGCTTTGGTTGAAGAGCTTTTAAAAAAATGGGCCTCATCTATATTTCATTTCGAGTTTCATTTGAGATACTTTTACAATACTTGGAATTTCAGAAATAAATGAGCAACATATGTTCTACATTTATTATCAATCCTTGAATTGTACACTGCAGAAAAATTGAAACTCCCAGAATGTGGTGTTGGATTGCAATGAAACTTAGCACGTGTGATGTACATGAAAAGATAAAGAAATGGTCATAATATTAAATCTAGAGGACTCTTCATTATTGTAGAATTACGTAAAAAATGCGAATAAGTTTTAACCCTCCTAGTGGTTGTCGGGCCGCGGTGGCCCGTTTGGAAGAGTAACGGATTAGCAACCGGAAGTTGGCGAGTTTGAATCCAACCAAAAACAGTCGTGTACAAAGGGGGCTGGTGCACGTTAAGTGTCTTCACGTTGGCGAGGTGTGGAAGTTTGGAGAGAGTGCCAACTCAGATGTTGCCTCGTCATCTGACCGTGGTTCAAAATTATGTGGTATTGTCCTCGGGTCTTTCCCTTTGGAATTGATCGCGGACCGTCACCAATAGCCCGTTGTGTTGCTCCAGTGTGACCTTAATTAAAACACCTACCTTCTTAGTGGTTGTCTCGACGAGGTATCTAGTCATTAGCAAAACTGACTAGATCTTGTTTGACGAGGTATCCCTTCATTAGAATAAAACACGATCACGATCATTAGAAGAAAAGTAATCAGATCTGATCTCGCAATCATAAAAATAAATCGGCAGTATATCATTGACGAGATATCTCGTCAAAATCACTTGGAGGGTTAAAATTCCCTCTTTCGTCGATATATGCCGATATATGGCATGGCATTAAGTCAAACAATACCAGTATACTGTCATGTGGCAAATTATGCCAAGCATTCTGCATCTGTATCCCTTATATAATCGACGTCCTAGTATATTCCACATACTCAATGGGGCACAGATATGGGGATCATCTCTCTGGCAAAAGGAAGGGTTTCAACATCACGGAGGCACTTGTTGGAGAGGTAAGCCGTGTGTGGCTCTGAGCCATGTTAAATAGCCCTCGGACACCTGGCATAAAAGGAACAACATAGGGCTGTAGGACCTGCTTGCCGTATTACTGTGCTGTCAAACTGCCTCGTCCCACTACTAGAAGGGACAGGTTGCAGTAACTGATGGCTCCTCACTCGATTACATAAAGTGTTACATCAGTGTGCCGCTCTACAGTGAACTGAAAATGGTAGCTCTGGTCTGGTCTCCGCAACACACTCTAGTACACACGAATGCGGTCTACAAATGCTGCCCCAAATTAGGACCAGGATTCATGGCGAAGCATGATATACTGCCATTCCGTGCTTGTCCATGACTCTCGTACGGGGCACCGCTCCAGATGCAGTCAACGATGCTCGGTAAACATTCTTGGTTTACTGTCAAGCGGTACACCACCGTAACTTTTAGTGTAATGGTGCGGGGAACCATCGCTTACGACAGTAGGGTCCCTCTAGTAGGGGCATGAGGTAGTTTGACAGCACAACAATAAGTCCAACAGGTCCTACAGTCTGATGTTTTGACTTTATGTCCAAGGGGATTTTTAATAGCATGATAACCCTTGACCACACGTGACTCGTTTCTTCCAGGGGTGCGTCCGTGGTTTTTAAAACTTTTCTAGGGGAGAGGGATCCGAGATCTGCCACCCATTATGCATGTATTGGAAATTGTTAGCCGTCAATTGCAACCCCCAGAATATTAACAATCTGAAACATCAGCTTCAGAATTCTTGGCGTAATTTTTCAATGAATAGCATAAGTATTCATTTGACTTAACCGTCCTTGTCTCAACGAGGTATCTCGTCATTAGCAATACTGACTAGATCTTGATGGTAAATATATAATGTAATTAAAAGAAAACTTACAAGATCTTGATCTCATCATCATAAAAACAATTGGCAATACCTTGATGACGAGATATCCCGTCTTTAGCAAAAAATGTTTAATGCCACGTTAAATACTGGCATACTCAAGTAATACTCAAGATAAGAATTCAAGAATAAGACTGGAAACTTTTTCTCGTTTTTAGTAGGTAACTGAATCCGATTAGCTTCCACTTCAGACGGTTTTCTTTTCCAAAACCTTACACTATATGCTCTTGGACAAGATAAAACCACAATTAGGCTTTAAATAGTGGATAATAAATGTCTTCTGCTGTCTTTTTTATGTTGCTATCATTCATAACGATATAAATGTAGGCTGAACTGTAGGCTTATAACTGATTGATAAGTTACCATTAATAATAAGCACATTAATCAGTGAAAAGTGGGTCAGTGGGTTTGCTCATTTTGTTAGCAACCTGCCAGTCGTAGCCGCTAGGTTCAATTCCTGTAACTCTTACCCAAGGTGTATTTCTCTCATCTATATCAGTAAAACTTTATTTACGTGTATGTATGTCCACTATTTGACGATGTACGTTGTTTTTGGCGCAGCTTTGCCAAATATCTCCATTGCACCATAATGTCCAAAAAAACCAGTAGAACTAAGAACTAACCCTGAGAGGCTACTAGCTACTTCCCACATAAATAGTTCTTTGATTTGTAGTAAAATAGAAGAAAGCTATAAGTATAACATTTCGATCAGTAGTAAAGCTACAAAGTACTGTCTTAAAATTACCTGTTCTGGTATATTCATTAGAATACTAGTATGACTGTACTGAACAAGAACAATCAGTCTCATCTTACATACAAAACTTAATAAACACAGTAGTTTTAATTACATTTACTGTATTAATATAAATGATGGATAAATCATTTTGCATGTTATTCAAATAAATGACGATATGAATGTACGATCCTTTTCTTAAATCATGTAAAGTGTTAAAACTTTAAAATATGTTCTTGATTAATTACCCGAGATTCAAATGACTCATTGAAAATTCTAAATTGATTTATTCCTCGGAGTGTTCAAGAGCAAACCAGTCTATTAAAATAATAAAAATAGCAACCCTAACAAAAATCCAAAAAATTATCGCTCTGAAAAGCAAACACGGCCGCCAATCGCCAAAGCTACACTTTTTCATTTATCCAGTTGTTTATGAATATCATTATTAAAACTGGCCTTTATTTGACTTTTAAGGGACCCAAATCCCTTAAGGGAAGTGATTCCTTTTTCATAAACCCTATCTGTTACACGCAGAAAATGAAAGCAATGGGAATTGTGATGTTAAAGAATAAGTAAAAAACAAGTATATACCGTTGCACTTCAAAGTACAAAAGGGTATGGAGGGTTTAAACATAAATACCAAAAGTGGCTGTTAAAATTCACCGAATTCTTTATTCAGTTCTTGACAAAGATGCCGTTTTCTTTTGTCGTTGCGAAAAATTCAAAGGACTTGTTGAGCTTTAAGTGAAATTGAATAATTGAATAGAAATGACTCTACAACTCATTATGATGACATAGCAGGAGAAATTCCTAATTTTTTTTATTTTCGTTTCTTTTCGGTTCCATCTGTATTAATTTCCTCTTCAGTTCGATAAACGCAGCTTCCTGAAAGGCGAACTTAGATTGACTGTTGAAGCGTAAAAGTTGAATACCATAATCTCTGGGTTTTTTTTCTCTGAATCCTATTGTAAGCGCGCTCCTTGCAGAGTCTGGTGCAAAAAGTGAATGAACTCTTTTCAATACGGGGCATCTTAAAATCTTATTTTCGATTTCTTGATGTCGTTATCGAGCAGAGAAAACACGCCGTGAAAGAGCCCAGCTTTCTCGATTTAAAATTGAACGAGTTTCTTCTTTTTTGTACTCTGTTTACACAGAAAGCCTTCGCAAGCGCAATTAATTTAAATTAAATGACTCGAAATGAATTCTTTATTTTCGATGGTATTAAAATACAATTTTGAAGGAACAGTAAAATTGCTTGATACAAATAAATTTTATGATTTTTTTTTGTAGCTACTGAAAAATAAAATGAATATGTAGAATTATTTTCTACCTAAAAATATTAGGATATTTATTCTTTGCTATGGTATTTTTATAAAATAAAATTATTCTCATGTTAAATGACAGTGAAAAACTACATTGAAGATATTTTTAAATACATTCAGAAATAAAATGTTGGATTTTTATTTTTGATTTGTATGGATGGAATTACGCTTAAAACAATAAGAAATTTCTCAATCTATATATCTATCATATTTGGAGTAAAATTTTGTACAATAACCATCGTGCATTTGTCTAAACTAATCCAATGTACAATAAATTTTGTAAGTACTGTCAACTTTTGTGCATCTATCATTTTAAGACTTATTTAGAATTTTAAAGTAACGGGATTTTATCTTTAACTTCATAGAAGTGAAAGAGAAATTGATTGAAATCAAACTACAAATAATATTCTAATAAGATAAAAACCTATCTGATTTTTCATATTCGATTAATATTTATTTCATTTTTAAGGATTGTGTTTACATCTATTTAGATACCTCAAGTCTCATTTCATTTTGTCTAAGATGTTTTGGGTGGTTTAAATATGCATGCTACTTCTAAGCATTGGATTTTTATAACTCTAGTCTTAAACTAAAAATAAAAATATAGTAAAGTGATTGACCTTAAAATCAAAATCCAATTATGCCCCTTATTAGCACAAAATTCACAAAAAATGTGTACTTTCTTAATAACTCACTTAAAATCGCTTATTTAGACATTTCATATAGGAGTATACCATTATTTTAAAAATTTATTTTCGGTATTTATGAGTTATTTTAGGAAGTTAGATACTTTAATATTAGCACTGGTTGCTTTATACTACGCAAAGCTTAAATCAGACTCTATTGTAAAAGGAAAGGGACTAGCACCAACAGAATGTGTTAAAAATTCGTTAATACATCCAATTACAGTATATTTAATTTCGATATGAGTTCCGTTTCTTTGATTCAGGATGTATTTACAGATTATCCATCACTGACAGCTGTATTTACATTAGCCATAATTCATATTAACTCTCTTAGGGATTTCCCACTCATATATTCGTTCTTCAATTTTCAGTCTTCCCTGCATGACTTCTAGCCGGTTCGGATCTTCTCGATCAATGAAATCTTTCCTACAATTATTTCAATCAATAGAAGTGGCTATTTAGTCAAGTATATGTGTGTATGCTTATGTGTATGTGAGTTTGTGAGATTATGATTGTGTGTATTTGAGTCTGTGTGAGAATATCATTGTGGCGGATGTGTGTGAGTGTGTATGTGTGTGAATAGAATTCTGTGTCTGTGTGAGAGTATCATTGCGGCGGATGTGTATGAGTGTGTATGCGAGTCTGTGTGCTTGAGTATGAGTGTGTATGTGTGATTGTGAGTGAGAGCGGTTTTGAGAGTGAGAGTGAGTGAATATGAGATTGAGTGTGTATTGTAAGGTAAAAGCAATACTATACAACTCGGAAATCCCGTGACTCTCACAGTATTGAAACTGCTAGCATAACTTATTGATACTATCACAGCAATGTAAATGTGAATGCAATGAGCAGTATTATACGGTTTATTTGACAATTTTCCTTTCAGTGATGGTTAAATCATTTTTATTGCATAAATTCGTTTCCTTTTATATAAATACTAATACAAAAGTACATCTTACCGTCATTAACATTACCTATTCCGAATTTTTATGAAACATGTAAGTGACAATAATTTACCAATAAAATAATTATTATACCATTTCAAATAACGACTTTTAATTATTACTAACCCCAGTTTGTGAGTTTAGTATCATTCAATCGAAATTGAATGACTAATCCGTAAATATCTCACGAACATATGCTTAATTTTCAAAAAGCCTCATTTGCTTGCAGCTATTCAAATAGTAATTTTAAATGCACGCAATGCCACACAGAGTTTGAAGATCATTCAAAGCGTCAAGCTAATTTAAATGTATTTGATAAGACGAAATTTATGACAACAAGCATTAAGAGCTTTATCCGCCATTCAAGCGACTTTGCTAATAAACATCCCGTTTTTCACAATAGAATGAGAGCAAAACTCCGCAGCGTTCCTTTTGAGAGCAGAGGCATGCAAATAAGTCTCGAAATCCCATCCCACTGGAAACGAAACTTCATATCGCCATTCTCCCGATTCTATTGTGTTTGCATCCATTCCATTTCAAAAGAAAATATCAAAGACGCCCTTTGAGCCCCGCCGACGTTTGCTTAGTTGGTGTAAACAGCAGATATCTATATTTATGCATGAACCTCAAAATGTATAAACTTTAACACATATTTTATTGGGGGAAATGGTTTTCTCACCACAGTGTGCTTATTGCATAGAAAGTGAGTTGTATGCGATCTTTGTTCGCGGACTGAATTTTGAATATCCGAGTATCAGAATGGAAATAAGTGTGCAGTAGTCAAAATCACAATTAAGCGAACAATTGCTGAGGTATCGAAAGCGGGATGTATAAATATTTATTTAGCTTCGCATTGATGAATTTTAATGCGGGAATTTCAATTAGATTTCACTGCCGGTATTTAATCGAAGAATGAAATGCCGTCGTATCTTATTTTCAATGAGTGTAACGATCCATTATTTCAGTCACACAATTAAGGTAAAAAATAAAAGCTAGACAATTAGAGAATTAAATAGTAAGGTTTAATTACAATATAAGGTTTCCCGGATTTGGAGCTGCGAGTTATAGGACGAGCAGGTACGATTTCTGTCAAGATCGATTCATTCTTAGATGAATTTCTCTCTTCTGAGTAAGTAAAGCTATTTTTTATTGCGTGTCTATTTACTTCACATTATTCGGTGCAGTTTGGCCAAAATATGGCCCTTCCGTCATACCCCTTCCAAAAAAACAACCAACCCGGTAGGTAGGTATTTTAATTAACGTCACACTGGAGCAAAACAATGGGCTATTGGCGACGGTCCGGTATCATCCCCCGTAGGGAAAGATCCGAGGACAACACCACGAATTCTGAACCACGGTCAGATGAGGCCACACCTGAACTGTCACCCCACTCTCCAAACTTCCACACCACGCCAACGTTAGGACATCTGAGGCCCGACAGATTTAATGTTCACCAACCTCTTTTGTACACAAAGGTCTTTGGCTGGATTCGAACTCGCAAACCTCCGGTTGCTAGTCCGTTACTCTTCCAACCGGGCTACCGCAGCCCCAACCAACCCGGATTTAGAGACGTTTACTAAGTTCCCATATTTTTTTTAATGTCCCCCAATTTATTATATAATTATACAATTAACTTCCATTTATATGAATAATGCGAGTATTTCAATTAGATTTCACTGAGGAATTTAATCCAAGAATGAAATGGCAGTGCACATTGTATTTTCAATGAGTGTAACGATGCATTATTTTAGTCAGACAATGAAAAAGGTAAAGAGTAAAAGAAAAGCAATTACGGATCTAAATAGCAAGTCTAATAATGTATGTAAGTTTCCCGGCTTTCGATAAATTACATTTGTAGATTTTCTTTAAGTGTACTTTAGTTCATATTGAGGACCAATTTTTAAAATTGGTTTTTGTGTTTCTGTGTACAATGCAGGAGGCATTTTCTATCAAAATAAATGTAGGTAGTGGTAGTGTTTCTGCGTAGAAACACGGTTCCTGTACGTATTTTGAATGTGGCATCACTTATCATCACTTGTTATTTAGTACGATTTCAGCAATAAATCACCATGACCTGCCAGAGGGTACACTAAGGTACAGAAATGAAAGTCAATAAGCGGTTGAAGAATATTTTTATGAGTCCTTTTTTATAGTTTGACAGTAAATGTGCACTTGCAGTTCCTCAATAGGTGCTCAAAGTTTTGTGGCCACCAACACTAAAACTCGCCTGACAGCCTCGAATTTTGGATTACCGTACCACATGTTCAAACATTATTGGCCTTTCTTGGATACTTGCAGCCATGACAGAGACTCCTATGTTAAGATAAGCGTGAGTCTGTGGGGATATTTAGTATTTAATGTATTTGAGATCTCCCCACAGGAAGAAATCAATGCCTGATGAATCGGGTGATCGTGCTGGCAAAACAACGGATCCACCTCAGCATAATATCTATCTAAAAGGTATCATAGCGAGTCCCTTGTGAATATGCTCTTATATGAATACGATTCAATTTTGTGTAGACGAGATGCCTCGCCCATGAATATCTAACCAGTTTTGCTAGTGACAAGATATCTCGCCATTAAGATATCACCGATATTTTTATGATGACGTGATCAAGATATGGTTAGTTTTATTTTCTAAAGACGAGATATCTTGTCCATCAAGATCTAGTCAGTTTTTTCCAATGAAGATATATCTCATCCACCAAGATCTGATCAGTTCTGCTAGACTAGATACCTCGTGAGACAATCACCAGGAGGGTTAAAGTTTGTACAAGAAGTCTTGAAATACTATAAAATTTACATTTGATTGCATACCCTGACTTTTAGACCATACTGTAGAGTAACTTTAATCCTAAAATATTCAAGCCATAACTGGGACTGCCGTTGTTCATTGGATTTACCCACTGTACTAGCATCCAGCGAGTTCTTTGAACGCATATGTCTATTACTTGGCGTTGTCTGTCTTGCATTTGTAGCAACTCGGCCAAATATGGTTTTTGCACCATAAAAACTTCAAAGCCGACGAAGTAAAAGAAGGGATCTCCGTAGTTTTCCTTTGTAAGTATTTAAAGCAAGCTCTGCACTTCACACAGAATGCAGTCACATAATAAAATTTCAACCAAGTTTATCTACAGAACGCATACATACCCCGGAAGTTTTCCTTACAGGCTCAGCTCAGGAAATCCAATAGTTTTCCTTACGTAGATCTTTCATGTTCATTCCATTTTCTGCCAAACGAAATTCCAAGAACGAGATCTAAGGGTTAACGGCGGTATTTTTCAGCACAGAATCGAATCAGACCATACAGGATTTATATGTCGCAGTCAAATAAAGGTTAAATTTCATTCCCTATATTTTTGATGCGAGAGTTTCACATCTGATATTTCAATTTTCGCGTGGTACTTATTTTCTCATCCGCCCCGGTGCCCTTTGGACCCCTGGAGAAACTACTCACTGGTTTATCTTTGTCGACAGAATTACATTTCCGTAAATCCCTCACAATTGGGTTTCGAATATCGTTTCCGATGGCATGTCCTTCTGCCTTGGGTGCTCCCATTTAAGTGCTCCTTGGATGTGAATTCCACTGAAGAGATTCTATCAACTTATACTCTTGTGTTGACGCTCGTTTTATTTGACGATCGACGTAGGTTGGTCTTATCGACCAAATTTACCTCTTAGTACAAAGCGTTGGGAGAGTACGGGACTTAATTTTAATAGAGAATATAGTTTTTATACCTTCGGTCGAAGACTCGCACCAATACGCGTGACTAAACACTACACTAAAATCAATCTTAACCCTCCATGTGGTTTCGACGAGATATCTGGTCCATTAAGGTCTGACAAATATTCTTAATGGCGAGATATATAGTCATCAAGATATTGCTGATTATTTTTAAGATGGCGTGATGCAGATCTGGTTAGTTTTCTTTCACTGACAAGATATCTCGTCCATCAAGATCTGATCAACTTTACAAATGATTAGCAGATACATAGTCGAGACAACCACCAGGAGGGTTAACCTGGGAAGTAGTAGTTCAATTTACGTTTTCTTTCACATGAAATCTTTTGGCATGTAGTCAATTTAATGTAACCCTCTTGGCGGTTTTCTCAATGATGTGTCTCGTCATTAGCAGAACTGACCAGATCTTGATGGGCGAGATACCTCGTCAAAACCACTTGGAGGGTTAAGCAGTATTTCCAGACTCCACTTATTCCAATGACACGACTATTTCAAAAGTATGCGAAAATAAAGCAAAAGAGTAGTAAACTGCAGGACTGCAGGAAGTAGATAGTTGAATTCATGTCGCACGGAAGCAAAACAACGGGCTATTGGCGACGGTCCTGGATCACTCCCGAAGGTAAGGATCTAAAGACCACAGACGTGAAGTAATTGAGAGGAGCTTCAAAACGTATCAACAACATATCGACTAGTAGTCACTTGACTTCTAATTGACATTGATCCGGTTGGTACTGAATCCGGTATTAATCCCAAACCTTCGTCAATAGCCCGTTGTGTTTCCCCAGTATGACGCACAAATACAACAAAGTACCTATATCTTCTTTCTTTGAGCCATAGGGGAAGCAGTAACTACCCTGGGTATATTTCTTTCTTTTGTGTCATTAAATATTTTTCCTTGTGTATGTATCTCCGTTTATTTGAGAGAAAAAAACGTTGATTTGGCGAGATCAGCCCCGTACGCCATAAAAACAACCAATCCTTTCTTCTTTTATTTATATAAATTTAAGATTAAATTTTAATTTGTTGTAAACCGGCATCAAAACTCATTGCATTTAAAGGTTATGACTTCAAAATAAAGCAGACAGCCTCTGACATAACCGAGGATATTCAGTAAAAATCTGGTGATATTCAAATTTTGGAATCGTGAGGTCAGAAACTCAAACATAGGAATGGGTTCTGCTACCACAGGAACTCCTTCAGAACTTCATTCTCTGTATGCAAAACGCGGTGCAAAGCTGCATCAGTGTTCCAGGTTATCATACAGCCTACAAAGGACCGCCTCTTCTTTTTTTAAGTTTTCACAATTTCCCTTCTGTATCATGGCACCCAGTGCAATTCACCACTCCAGTTTAAACACTTCTACTGTTCGCTTCTGTTCTTAATATTGTTTTGTTTTTACTCAACGGTTCGGTAACTTGACGTACCTTTTGTATCAGTTTCGCACGTCCAAGTCAATTCACTACAAAATAGCAACTGAAAACCTTACTATTCCTTACGGTTTTAACGCAAGTGTTCCATATATCGTTGACTTACTTCAAAAATAAGATAACTAGATTTTTCTTTTTTGCTATGCACACTTTCACATGTAATAAGGTGCTGTAAACTATTTATGATGCGCATGTATTTGATGGTTAAGCTCATAGTAGTTACTTTGTTTTCGCAGAACATACTACACACGATTATATGAGTGTAAAAGTGTACGTATAACTCAAAAAAAGAAAACAAATGGGTTATCTTCTTTGCAGTAACCCAACGATACATATTTTTTAACTTAATCGTTATGATTCTGTTCTCTGTATTCCACCACAATTTAAAACGAATAATACTCCATTGCAACATTCCCCAAATCAATTAAACATGTCAAACTTAGAGAGACACAGATTGAACACTAATTGAAAGATTACTCCTCTTTCCAAAAGAGTGACTGATTTATCAAAATCCAAACCACCTAACATGTCTGAGCGTGCGAGTTTCAGTGAATTGAACCCAAAACAACCCTCTCTTAATCTTTGACTACATCCACCAACTCGAGTGAATGAAAATTTCGGCATCGTGTCTATTCAGAACATTGCAATAACACCAATCCTTCACACGTAGTGTAAACTCGGGTGCACGTTCACTCGAGTTTACGCGCCACCGAATTCATTGCCTGGACCGAAAGCACGCGAAGTAGGATTTCGAAGATTAGAACACATCCGACATAAATTGCGAAATTAAAGCTGGTCGCGTTGCAGTTTTGTATAAGTTGTCTTTGAGGGAAGGCTTTCGTCAAAACCGGTGGTAGCTTTGTCGTACTGCGTAATAAATCACGCTTTTGCGTTCTCTCTGCAGAGCTTAATTGAATAAAATTTTAAATAATTTCCTTCAAAGTGTCACATAATTTCTGTGTTCCTTTTCAACGCGCTATTTTATGCAACAAAATTTCATAAGAGCGATTTTTTTTTGGATTAACCTTCTAACCTTGTGACGAAATAATTGCTAGATAAACCGATGAAACTTTAGTCAAACTGGTAGTAAAAGTGTACAACTTCAAATCATGGTTAATGAAGATTAAAAACCTGTGAAAAGTTGTCAATGGCCATTTCGATGGAGCAAAACATCCACCATCATCAGGACCGAAATACTAATCCACGAGAGGAAAACGCGATACTAGATATAAAATTCATTTTTTTACCCTCCTGGAGGTTGTCTCGACAAGGTAACTCGTCATTAAAAAAATTGACCAGATCTTGATGGACGAGATATCTCGTCGTAAGAAAACAAATTGACCAGATCTTGATGGACGAGATATCTCTTCGTAAGAAAACAAATTGACCAGACCTTGATGGACGAGATATCTCTTCGTAAGAAAACAAATTGACTAGATCTTGATGGACGAGATATCTCGTCGTAAGAAAACAAATTGACCAGATCTTGATGGACGAGATATCTCTTCGTAAGAAAAAATTGACCAGATAAAATGTTCTAAATGAAAAAGTTAAATTTTGAAACAGTTGTTTCTATGGCTCCAAAAAGTTAATTTAATGAATACAAATGCAATTCAACAATAAAAATTTCACCGAAGAAGCTATATACTTTTAACTAGACAAATATATCATTTCTTTATGATTTATAACATCTGCGAACATTAACAGGGTATTTTGATAGAACATTTAGAGATCCACTCAACTATTTAACTTCAATTTTTCGACATAAATACCAATTAATAAGTATCTCACAAACACGACGGACAGATCCTCGCCTATTGATTGGTTGGTTTGGGGATTTTATGGCGCAAGGGCCATATTTGGCCACTTCGCCTTTTGGATATTCGCTCTCGGAGTTACCTGCTCACCGCTTTTCATTGAAAATTCGAAAATGATTAGAAGATAAGAACTCCTAGAAAAAGTTAAGGCGATTGCTTAAATGATTTTTAAAATAGGCTTTTTTTTTCCTCTTAGAATTATTGTAATTATCCTCGGTGTAATCATCCACTCTTCTGTTCATCAAAAACTTTGTAACTTAATGTGTGTATGTCCATTTATGTAACGGAAAATTTATTTCTTGCCACAGTTTGGCCAAATCGGACCCTTGCTCCATAAAAAGCAACCAACCTTTTAGATTAAAGTGGAAACGTTTCGTGAAAAATAAAAACATCCTTACGATTTCAAAATTTTTTAAAGAAGCGAATTTATTGAAGTTGATAAAAAGTTACAACCTACTCTTTTTTTAAAATGTTATATAGAACACATAGCATGCATATAAACACTGAAAACATTTTCTTAAAAGTAATTCCAGAATTGAAATGAAAATATTTTGTATTTAAATTTTAAAAAAGGGTACTAAGTTTGGTTTATGGTACTTAAGACATGCGTAACGGCATGCTTAATGACCCATAAGAAACATTTCTACCAATGTAAACACTTTTAACTGTTACCATTAGAATGTTGAATTGCTTCATAAGGAATTCAAGACTCTGATGGTAATTTAATTTGAAAATCTATATGCTTTTTTAAAATAAAAATCTTTGAAACTCTTAAGTCATGCAAATTACTGTACTTTATTCGTCACATGACTGTGTGTTAAATTTTACCCATAAGGAACCAATGTTAATATTTAAATCTGAAAGCAACTACCAATGTAAACCTTTAAATCTAAAATCAGTCTCCAATTAGCTATGTAAACTTTTCCATCTAAAATCAATCATCAATTACCAATGTTAACTTTTTAACCTTCAGGTAATAATTAATTATCAATATTTTAAAAATCTAATAGCAATCGTCTATATCAAGTGGAAACTAAAATTGTATTGAGTGTAATGCAGATTCCACAATTGGAGAGGCAGTAAGTTCTATAACATTTCTTTATTAATTCAATAGACGAGTAGTTACATCATGAGGTTGTTGAGGGTGTGGAGTTTGGAACGGCTCGTGAAAGAATGAATAGTTTACAAAGATCTCGCTAGAGGGATTAGGATTAAAAAATATTATTGGACCAGGGGATTTAACAACAAAGTTCATTGGTAGAAGTCGGTGGTTTTACGAAGGGGAATGTGATCTTACATATGCGATTTGAAAGCAGGAGAGTCCTTGGGAGGTCCAAGTTAGCGAGGCGGCTTGAGTTCAAAGGTGAAAGGGGGTCGCAAGATATGTCCGTGGGAGGTCCAGTTAACGAGACGGCTTGAGTTTAAAGGTGAAAGGGGTTGGCAAAATATTGACAACTTAGATAGGGAGACAAAGACTGGGATAAAAGGGGACCGCTAAGGGGTGATCTGTAGTGAGAATTCTATTTAGGGGGTTATTTTTAGGTATCGTTTCATATATATATATATATATATATATATATATATATATATATATATATATATATATATATATATATATATATATATATATATATATATATATATATATATATATATACCAATAATGAACTCATAACTTTCAAAAAAGGAAATCGTTTCCAATCTGTTTCAATATTTAAGAAAATGTTTATTTATAAAGAAAAACATTCCAATTTTTTCCAAATAGGGCACATTCCTCACAAAAAGTGTTCCCAAATTTCTAAAAATGTATCACTCTCAAGTATTTAAGAACAGAAACCATTTGCTTTAACTTTCAAAAATGCAATTTAAAATCTGAAGAAGGAACTAGATTGAATTTCAATCATTTTCGTTTGCGTTACAGTAAAAAATCCAATCTAAAAACTACACTTTTCAGGCAATATGATACCGTTTTACATTCAAGTTATAGATTTCATATCGTATTATGACAACGGTATAAAACTTTTCGGTGTACTAGTAGTAGAACCCTAAAGTGTTTCATATCGTTCTTGAAAATGAAAGAATCGATATTTCATTGAAAACTTTTCCTTTTCTAGTGACGATTTCTGATAACTATAGCTTGGTTAATGGTTATACTCAAGAACACGTCATCGTCAATTGGTCATAATAAACCATTGACAATTAATGATAACTTTGGAATATGGTAATCCGTCGTCTATAGTACATCGATAATCTAGTCATACTTTTCCCGTTATTTTTGTTCAAATAATTATAATAATGAACAAACTTTCATAGATAATCATTTATTAACAGAATTAGGCAACATTATTGCCTGTTTTATCAAATAAGTCGATCCTACTTCCGGTAAAAATTCCATCAGAAACACAAGAAACAAAACGCGAGATTTTCACGACCGTAAGCTAGAAAAAATGTAAACTAAAAGAGTTGAGGAGTAGGTATACTTCTTGCACTCGGTTTAGTAAAATAAATAATGGATGGCTTTGTTATTTTGAAAAAAATATCACCTATCTCTCCATAACCAAAACTTTGGAAGGTAAGCAAACCGACTGATGTCCCTGAAATGTGTCGACTCATGGAAAATATCTCAATTGCAGACTAACACAAGTTTTTTATGCGATTTTTCCCTTAGTCAAAATAATTCTGACTTTCAAGATATATCAAAATTAAAAGATCGATTTTGTCGAAGTTTTAAAAATACTGTATGTGAGCAGAGTACTTTTAAAACATACTATAATAGGTTATTGTATGTTAGAGGGAGGATCCCATCAGCAAGCAACAACATCACTACATTAGAAAAAAATGAATGTAAGATTATTTATGACTAGATAAAACACGGTGTTCCAACCAAAAATTAAATTCCAATTCAATAAACGCGTATCTAATGAAACTTACTCCAAAGTTTCAAGCTTCTTCCAGTAATGCACAAGGTTTAGTTCAGGTAACATGGTCACTAGAATAAGTAAAGGGTTTGCAAGAGATAATTAAAATATTTCTCTCTTTAATTAGAATAAGGAAGTTGCTTTATCCAATACACTTTTTATAAGTGATCAGCTGGTGGAATACGTAAACGTTATGTTTTGACAATATGCAAATATTGTATTTTATGATATCAAAGAAAAGTAGATTACATATTGTTATTTGCGTATTTGTTTTTCGTAATTTACCTCGAATTAATTATATTTATTCTTTATATATAGATAGATTTTTATCCCAAAAGCAGTGTTCTGTTGCTTAAAATACCCACAATGAGTTACAATGTGAGAAATTATGTATTTTAAAATTGTAGTTTATATAAGTTTATAGAGTGCCATTTGATTCACAACTCTTCTGGTTAGATGCTTCTAAAAGGGTTTATATGAATTTAACTTCTTTCAAACAATTATATAGTAATACAAATATATACAAAACTTTTTGCTAATTTTAATTTCATGGATAATTGCATCATTTATATCAAAAAGTTCAAGAATAGAATGTCGAAACACAAAAAAATGTATTTTCTGTGTTTCAATAATTTGATTACAAACGTTATCTTCATCATAATGTTTGCAATCAAATGATCTTGTAAATTTGTTTGAATAACAATTCTTGAACAAAATTCTTTAATACTCACTATTTATATTGCAACAAATGTGATAGAATTACAAGCGCCATCTGTATTTATTTATAAAGCTAGATATTCTTGGAAGTGAGAAGTTTTGAGCTACTCTAGCGCCATCTATCGAGTATAGAATAAACTATCCTTGTAGTGCATAAGCATAATTTATGTTTATATGCTCAAACTGAAGAATTTTTTAAATTTGATGTTTTATTATCGATAATTCATGTTTTTGGACGTTTAAAACACAGGTACATTTTCCTACAATAAAGCAGTTCTCTTTACAATAATCTTTAGCACCAAGAAATACGTTTAAAAATGAAATTCCTCAATAATATCATCATGTTTTTGGAAAAGAAAAATAAACATGAACATTTTGTTGTGGGAAAACTACAAACAACAATCATAAAGTTTACTGATGTAAAAATGTTTCGCTATCAGTCACAATGTGTGCTGCCATCTATTAAGCTCTTCTGTTACTAGACAACGAAATTTTTGTTTCAGCATAGTTGCAAACATCAAGTTCAACTCGAGTTTTCATTCACTATATTAAACTCAATGAATATATTCAAAAGTAAACTATCATAAATTTCTCCAAATTATCAAAAGTCTAATGAGTATTTGAAAGTAAATTTATCTTTTTCACAATCAAGGTTAGTTACTCAATTTGTCATGTACTTCAGAGGAAAAGAAATTTTAAATTCCCTCATTCCATTTAATATAACTTACTCCGTGACTTTCGTTTTAGTTTATTTTTTAATCAATTAACTTGTGAAATGATATCATTACAATTTTTAATTGATTCAGTCCTACTTTTAACAGTGCAAAATATTTACTGAGATGAGATGTTTTGATAATAGGTTATACATTTAGGAATAATAAAAATGGTTTATTAAATGCACAAAACTGAACATGATAAAATAGAACTCATTTTCTACTATTTTAGTTTACAGAATATATACTTTTCAAATGCAAGTACTCGTATTTTATATGAATTTCCTATCAAGTTATCCACTTATTGCTTTAATCTTAATATTTTTCATATTTTATCATCTATCTGAGTATTATAAATATCCAACAATTTTAAATCATTAATAAGTTATTCATAACTTCTTTCAATCTAAATAAATAAAAGATAACTTTATGAATAAAAAGAAAAGATGACAATAATGAAGCAATATTATTGAAACAAAAATTCTGAACACACACACACAAAAGAGTCTAATTACTCAAAAAGATTCACTTTCTTTAAATTCTGTAAAATAACACCTAGTTTGTTTCCCTAAAATAACCCTAGTCTGCTTGCTCAACGTCGTGTTTTTAAAGGTATTTGAAGTTTTCCAATCGTTGCAAAAACTATTTTTTAAATGTATGTATATCAAATTAATATAGATATTTAAATGCATGGTTAATAAGTTCCCACTATTTTACGCCTGGAAAGCAATAAAATTATCATTGCATTATATAAAATCTATTTTTGCATCAAATATATAACGCATTACATCTACTTGTTTCTTTTAAATTTAAGTAGCATAATATAAGTATACGCAAACAAAATCATAAAGATACAAGTTCCATTACAGTATTTGTCTGATTTTTTACTCTGATGGTGAAAGGAGTTTGGAGCTTCCCCCGTGTAGTTTATTGCTCTACATTTATAGATAAATAGAATTTCTCCCGTTCGCCATTTATAGTATAGATTTGAAAGCATTGTTGATATGATCAACTTAAGATTTATTATTACAGTAAACATTACACCGTCGACTATACTCACTAGGTGCGCTTTTCAAAAAGAAATCCAACCTTCTTGAAAGAAAAAAGACAGTGAATTTCACCAGTATATCACTACATTGTGGTCTCAAAAAGTTAAAAAACTCAAATTTGACTTAGCGTGTTCCACTAGTAAGTAGACGATGTATTAAAGGTATTAAATAATATCTAAGGTAACTAAATATTCATCTCTATAAAATGATTGTATAACAAACATCCAAGGTTGTCATGAAGTACATGTGTGTACATAGTAAAAATGCAATACATATTTTGGTATTTCCATTTCTTTACAAAGAAGCTTGGTAAATAATTAATGAAATTGCATTATTCGTATCCGAGACAATGTATACAATTATAATCCAATAAGACACACCTGGTTAAGACTAAGTCATAAATGGTTTTAACCTCCAGATCTCAAGATTTTGTTTTGACATGAATTGTTAACTTTATTGAACGCAACATCGTTCCCCTTCTTTCATTTCATTTTTGCTAAGAGTTTAAATAATCCTTTATGTCTGTTTTTCTTACTACTTAGTAACTTTTTTACTTCTTAAATCTTTAAGAAGCTTTTCATGTACTGCAGGAACAAGTAATTAACTTGTTGAAAGCGGTTGTCTTTTAATTTCTTCTCCTACTTTCATTTTTTTCAAGAGGGATTGAATAGTTTCATGTTTGCTTTCCAACAGTCGTTACATTATTATTTCGCTGCTAACATTTTTGAAAAGTTTGCATTTTGTGTCTTGAGTAAAGAAAACATTAAAGGTATATTATGAAAACTTACAATACGTGCATGTGAAATGTAGAGAAAATTGTTTTTTTCCTTTAGTGTGTTTAAGGTTATTTTCAAACTCGTTGAATTTGCCTTTAGTGACCCATTCACCTTAAAACTAAGTCTAAACGAGCTTTTGACTTAAATACTTATTCGAATTATAATGCTTCTTCGAAAGAGTTGATTCTTTTTCTGACAAGTTTTATTTTTTAAACAACAGTTCTAATAACTTTGTAAATAGTAACATTTTACAGCATATTCATACTGTAAAATGTAAATGAAGCCGCGGTAGCCCAAGTGGAAGAGTAGTGGATTAGCAAAAGGAGAGTTGTGATTTCGAAATCCGATCCAAACAAAGACCGTCGTGTATGTGGCCTGGTGTAAGTTAAATCTGTAGTGGCCTCAAATATCCTCACGTGCGCGTGGTGTGGAAAGTTGGAGAATGAGGTGCCAGTTCATATGTTGACCACATCATCTGTTCGTGCTTCAAACTTACGAGGTGCTGTCCTCGTCGGATCTTTCCCTTCGGGATTGATCCCGGACCGTCGCCAATAGCCCCTTGTTTTGCTCCAGTGTGACGTCAATTCACCTACCTACCATATTAGTAAAATTTCAAACTTATTAAAATTGTGCGGAATGCGTGGTATAAGATCGTCGGGTTCCAGGTTAGAGACATTCATCTGGTGATGGTAATTGCCTTGGTTGACGCATTGAATTGCATTGTGCTTGCATTTTCATCCTCGTTTTAAATAATGTTACAATCTCTTCTGCATTATTATTTCCATCTGTATGATTTTGTGGTAGATAGGTTTCTTTTCTACTTCGATTTCATTAACATCAGTCCTGATTTACTGATTAACTTTTAAAAAGTTCACAGTATGTTGTTGAATGGGACGTTTGATTTATTGGTCTATCGCCCGTTAGCTATTGACTAAGCTAATAGCTCTTTTGGTCTTGAGTCATCACTGTGTCGTTCATAAATCTTGTAAAAGTCTATGTTTAATGGAAGACCTAAGGCAAATAGTGTTATCAGTAAAATAGGAATATTACAACACGTTATTAAAATTATGCGATGCTGGAATGCTACTAAATTTAAATTGCAAGTTTGTCAGTCGAAACCACATTGTTCCCCTTGTTGATTACAGGATATTTCAAGTTAACCACTTTAAAAAATTATTGTAACTATTAGACTGTACAGGGAGGATGTATATCATCTGATTTGATGACACAATTATGTCGGTTACGCAGGTTTCAATCAGCGGCAGATTTACAAGTGAAAACTATTTTAAAGATTTTATATCACCTATTTACCTTTTCCGCATTGATTCAGTTTCGAAACACAATTTTGAAAAATATTAATATACATAAAGGGTTTATAAAAAAATACAAATCGTAATACTTGAAATGGTCGAAGTCGAAATTCAATGCAATAATGCTTACAAGTTCGCACTAAGCCATCAGAATAGCTTTCACTTCTGACGACCGTAGTCTTTTGGCAGCAGCCTGCAACTCTATTTTGGATGGATAGGGTTTTTACCCGTGTGATATTTGCGTGTGCTTTTATTAATTGCTTAGAGCTAGTTTATAGTTTAATTTCAAACGCAGTTTAGGGTTATGTATTTCTAACGCTTCGGTATACACGGTCGAAATGTAACACGAGTACCTACTGTGAATTGTGAATTTCTGGTATAAAATAATCTTTTATTTCAATATTTCACCAATAAGTCACTTAAAATAAAATAGACATAAGATGCACTCATTACAAGCAGTGAAGACTGATCTATTGCCATTTTAATGTTTTAATAATAATCTATTCATTATATTTTAGATTAACGGTGTGAAATTTACGCGAGAAAGTGAAGTACATTTGGAAAATGAAAGAAAGAAAATTAAAAGTAAAATTCAAAATAACTTTAGAAGTTTCACACTACGCCAGATAATATTCTGAAGAAATTTCACAGCTTTAAGGAAATTACAAATAAATAAATATATATAGGTATACAAAATTTAGTCTTCATTATTTATCTTTCACTAAAATTAATCTTTTTAAACTGCTCTTGGAAATTCTTCACACTTCTTATTAACCACGAACCGTCATTAGTTTTCAAGTATATTGAATAAGTCGAAAAAGCATAAACAAACTCAAGATATTTTTTTAAATGTGCGTATGAATAATTCCATAAAACTGAAAGACAAATTTATTTTCACGAAAATTTAGTTTTGTTCAAGATTTTGTTCCCTGCTATTCATAGATAGAATTCATCTATATTTTCTTTTTCTTAATTATAGTCATATATGTTTACTTTCTTGTATAACACTAAAATTTCCACAAACTTGTAACGTAACTTAGTTAATCATATCTGTTTATGAATGCTTCTGGATATACTTAATATTAAATACTGGTATTCAAACATTCTCAGTAAGATCTTTTCCAAGACATTCATTGGAAGTTAGAAAAACTAACGTATAAAGAATAAAGATACTAATATTGGAAATAATGTAACGAGTTAATATTCTAATTTTTACTATCTCAAATTGTTCCTAAATTACTAAAGATAATGTTTTTACATTTATTCGTTTGACTAAGCTATTCCGTTTCATGCAGTTATTCTTACTCAGTTTTATGATAGTGACTTTTAGATACATCTATTAACTATTCAGAAAACAAAACTGGATTAAACATAGATCGTGTCTCTGAATGAGAGAGAGAATAAGATGTATACTTCTCTCTTATCAACAATATTCCAAGAGTAATTAGAGAAATTGTCTTGGATCATTTCTTAGCTCTGAATTAAAGAGGTTATGCTATATCTGATCAACAATATGCCAAGCGAAAAGGTCTCTAGTTTGGTATAAGAATATCAAATGGTTAACGAATCGAAATCCAGTCAACCAGTTTTAATTCAAATATATAAAATGTAAAGATATTTAAGTATGTGAAACGATATCATGATCCAAGAATTTACATATATGCCTACATGAATATCAAAACAATACTTATTACTCAATCAAAAACGTCTCAAAAGGACTCACTTCTCTAAGGTTTGGAAAAATAATTGGAGTATGTTGTTGTTACGGAATATTTTAATACACATTAGAAATATAAAAATATAACATTCACTTCCATTGATGAAAAAAAATAAATTCTTTTCGCAACTCATCACAAAAGCAATAATAGGAAACTTTTCTAACAGGTGAGATTACTGTGAATGGTGAATTGTCTACCTTTATTTAGAATCTTCCAAAAAAATGTTTCTAAATCTTTTTATTCTTTTGGCTTATAGACAGAGTACAAGAACACAATTTTTTTCTGTAGACCGACCAAACAGTGAAAAAAAGCGGCATGAAAGAGCTTTCCCCTCTAATCTCGCTTTTTTGGATTAGATAGAAAATAATCTCTTGGCAAGCGGTCTTAAAAGCAATCCCTTTTCAAATAAACTAAGGCATACCATGAAGTGTGCCTGGAAGCGATGATAGTGGACAAAACCGAAAAACAAGACGAATCGAGGGCTTCTGTCCAAATACTTGACTGTCCAAATACTTGAATTCGTAAACATTAAATTTATGCCGTTATCGAAAAATTTCTCGTGTTTAGATGATTTATTGTGAGAAAAAAGAAACTGGAATTGATTTTATTTTTTAACCTTCAAGCAGAAGTTTGAATGTTTCCTCATAATCATTTCATTACGAAATATAGCTAAACATTTGCTAAGCAGGTGACAGTCTCATAATGCATAAAGATGTGAAACAGGAGGCAATATGAGATGTATACTTAATTAAATTAATTGAGATGCTAAGCTATTGAAGCAAATTAAATTAACTTCAACGTCAACTACTTCTTCAACGTCACTAGTGGTGTAATGCAACTGTGGCTTTAATATACATACCAGCATACATAACCTCCTTCATTGGCTCGACAGCCCAGTGTGGGTCTTGGCCTTGTCGCTGATGCCGTTCCCTCTTGATCTGTTATTGACAATAGTTCACCATTTTTTCTGTGAATTCCAAAGTCTTTTTCTGCACAATACATAACCATATTAGTTAATTATACATGTAGTCTAATTCTAAATATAGTCTCTGAACTTTTAGTAGTCTCATAGATCATGTTCGGTACAAAAAGTATCAAATATTGTTTTTAAGCATAAATAACAGCAAATAGCGTTTATCACTTTATTCCTGATTGAAAATATATGGAAAGTTTGGTTGGTTGGTTGCTTTGGGTTTAATGGCCCAAGGGTTATATTTGACCAAGTTGTGCCAAACACAAGTAATGGCTACAACTGAAAGTTTTTACTGACACAGAAGAGAGAAATACACCCAAAGAGGAATTGAATTTGTACCGCCTATATATAACTTACAAATTGCTAACGCAGTAGACAAACCCAGCCCCGAAACATCTGGTCATCAATAGCGCCAACTGTTGGAATTAATTGAGGTATTCAATACCACAAATACTTCAAAACCATGTCGTTGTAGCTATCCTGGGTGTATTTCTCTCTTCTACTTCAGTAAAAATTTCCGTGTGTGTATGTCCCTTAACTCGACTGAAAAAACGTTGTTACACTTTGGACTGATCTGCTCCTTGCGCCATAAGATGCATGTATCGATGGAGTACCCATGGATGAAACGTTCGAGCAGCTAGGAGTTTAATCAGAGAAAAAAAGAAAAGTATGAGCGAAACAGAAACAAATCGCGTGAAAGGTTCACAATCAGAAAATTTAAGGTTTGATTCAGTGATTAATGCAACGGAATTGAATTAATAAGGAGTCTAGTATTAATTAATGGAAAATGTTTTAATTTCTAAAACCAGCCTGTTCTTTCCAAATGATATTTCAAGTAATTCAAATATAATCTTTGATATAGCGATAAATAATACTGTGACAAATATGACCTGCAAAGGACAACAATTAGGACAGAATTAAAATACAGATTCCTGTCCAGTTGCAAAAATGGTTACTCTCCTAAACATAAGGGATAGATTTTACGAAGGTACGATTAAAATCGTTAATGGTATGAATGAGAAATATAAGATCGTTCCGAAAACACACCAAAATTATATGTGGGGAAATCCCGTTCGGGATCTTCCTTACATCCGTAGTGACTTCAGCTAGTCGAAGCGGTGGGGCTGCGCCCCCAACTAAGAAGGGAAAATCCCGTAATACTTTTCTTTAATGCATAATGTGCAACTGTCACGTATGGGACAACCATACGCATATTTTAGTCATGGAAATGGCTGTATCTTTTATTTCTTATTCATTATTAATCAAAGACTTTTTTTAACTTGAACTATATTTCCTACAAGAAAGCTTATCCCAATTTTGGCATCATTTTTTTCTATACAAAGAGAGCTAATATGAAACCCTTACGTATGGGACATCTCAATATGACCCACGGTGTCTCATACGAAAGAGATACACCAAAAAATTTTGAGATAAGCTTATTTGAGGAACGTTCGTTTAAATTCACAAAACGTTTTGATTCATAAAGCATAACAAAAGATACAGCCATTTTCATAACTAAAATCTGTGTATGATTGTACAATGCATGACAGTGAAATGACTCTCTAATATTATCTATTCCTTTCTATCGAGTTATCATGCTAGACTTATTTATTCCTCTCAGAATCAAACCTTGAATTTTCTAATTGAGAAACTTTCACGCGCTCTGCTTGCCACGTCGCACATACTTTTCTCTCTTCTGACTAATACCACTCTTCTTGGACGTCTCACCCCTGGGTATGCTACTCGTAATTCATACAATTAATTTCGTTTCATTATGTCCTAATGTACCAGCTCTTTTAAGTTATAACCACAAGGCCCTTGAATGCTTCGTTTTAATACATAATTATGGTTGGTTGGATTTTATGTCACAAGGGGCAGATCTGTCAAAGCTATACCAAGCAATGTTTTTTGCATCTAAAAAATTTTCATTCACACACAAGGAAAGTTTCACTGATATAGAAGAGGTAGGTAGATAGTAGAATCAACGTCACACTGGAGCAACCCAGCGGGCTATTGGCGACCTCGTAATTGTGAATAACGGTCAGATTATGAGGTCAACACCTGAACGGTACCCTACTCACCAAACTTCCACACTTCGTCTGTTTCATGAGAAAGTATGTTTCCTAATAGCGAAAATCCTCTAAACGGCTAAATTTTTTGCATACATGTATAACTCTATATAACTATTGCTGCATGATAAAATATTGTGATTTAATACTTTCAATAAAATAAATACAGGTATTAAATTTTTTGTTATAATCAGTTATAGGTATTATGCAAAAGTAGCATTCGTATATCGGATTCTTACAAATCCGTTGGAATAACAAGACATTGAACTAAAGTATGCTTAACCTTCAAATGGTACAACCACTTTTGACTTTCGTAATTTATTCGAACGGTATCCCTAGACTCTCCTGTTACTTTTATCTCTAACTCTATCTCTAGGCCATAATTAAAAATTATACTTTTAAACATAGTTTGCTATAATGTTTAGAAATTTAATTGGGTGCATTACACTAGTCAAAAATATCAGCACGTGGTCTCAGAAACCAACTGTACCACTTGAGGATTTAAGAGGTACTTATAAGATTTTCATGGATTTGATTTGTCGCTCTACCGTCACTTTTTGCTATACGAGAGCTAATTAGAAAGTGACCTATGACTTACAGGTATCCAAAGAACTACAAATTATAGGTATTTATGCTGCTTTATTCACTAGCATAGTTTGATTTTATTTTATAACCCTCCTGGTGGTTGCCACGGCAAGGTATCTCACCTTAATCAAAACTGACCAGACCTTCATGGACGAGATATCTCGTCATTAGAAGAATACACTGACCAGATTTGGATCTCGTCATCATATACAAAATTGACAATATCTTGTTGACGAGATATCTCATCATTAGAAGAATACACTGTGACCAGATTTTGATCTCGTCATCATATACAAAATCGGCAATATCTTGTTGATGAGATATCTCGTCATTAGCAAAGATCTGGATGGACGAGATATCTCGGCAAAACCTCTTTGAATTTCAAACTTTACAAAACTTATTGTTAACACTCAAAGAATGCTTGAGTGGGAACCACATTTTCATCGCTGATAGACAGTA
Organism: Meta bourneti; assembly: GCA_933210815.1. Taxonomy (NCBI): domain Eukaryota; kingdom Metazoa; phylum Arthropoda; class Arachnida; order Araneae; family Tetragnathidae; genus Meta; species Meta bourneti. The sequence continues at coordinate 69,596,389 of OW119929.1, read as the reverse complement.
ATCTATATCTAAAAGAGGCATTGCACTGTCACGTATGTAACAATCACACACAGATTTTAATCATGAAAATGCCGGTACCTTTTATTATTCTTTATGAATCAAAACATTTTTTGATTCATAAAGAATAATAAATAATTAATAATTATGAATCTAACTATCTTCCCTTCATGCAAAGTTATCCCATATTTTTGAATAAATCTCTCACTTTTTCCATACAAAAATAGCTAATTACCAAGCTATCAAGTATGGGACACTCTGGTCGCATTGAGATCCCACATGTACGTTAAGTTCAAACATTTTTTCATTAATAAAGAATAATAATAAAAGATGCCACTATTTTCATGACTATAATCTGTGTGTGTGATTGTCCCATACTTGACAGTACAATGTACAGATTTTCCTAGTACAGTTTTTTGGCCTAAGGTGGGTGCACTTTTCAGAAGAAATTTCCTTGATTCATTCAAACTTTAATTTCGAACATAGATTAGTATAGGATTGTAGATCGATTTCGTCATCATTAACATCTAATTGCCTTTAAGGCTTTTCAGCTCATTTTAAATGCTTAATGAGTTATTCGGGAATTATCAGCAAATTGTGAGCTGGAAAGTACGTTCTCTTATGAGTTTTGCCTGATCGTTGTTTGCATTGCTTTTATTATTAGAAATTATCAAAAATCGTACTTAAAACTAGAGTTACAATAAATTTATTAAAACTTGGAGTAGAAAAAATGAAAATGCACATACACTTCTATGGAAACAGCAGTTTTCTTGATCTTTGTTGAAGCAACTATGTCTAAGACACTTTAAAAACATAAGAACAGAACAATTTAGTTTATTTAACGCTCTGCATTTTTAAACGTATGAAGTAAAGTAAATTGTAATGAAACACGATGTGAAAAATTAGAATATGTTTTTACAAGTTCATTATAAGAACGTATAAACTAATACGACCTAGACTAAGTATAAATGAAAACAAATATTTCAGAGCAAATAACTTACTTTCATGCAAGTTATAGTGCTGATTACTTTGAAAATTCATACCAGTATCCTGTTTTTGACATTAGCTTGTTTGATAAAAATGGAATTCATGTTGTGTATACATTTTGAGTTTTGTAAGTAAAGAAGGACAGTTCGCAGTCACGAGTCAATTGATTTTAAATTGATAAATGTTTCGTGGTCCTTAAACGTAAATGGGTAGGTATTTTAATTAACGTCACATTGAAGCAACCCAACGAGTTATTGGTGACAATCCGGGATATGGGAAGTACCAATGGGAAGGATCCGAGGACAACACCACGTAATTTTGAACCACGGTCAGATGACGATAAACGTAAATAGATATCTAAGCTATATTTACTGCATTTTTACAATTTCTAGTATTTTCAGATGTATAAATGTGAAGCACATGCTTTTCATTGTTGTAAAGGTATCTGTAAACAAATTTGGGCCTTTCGTTTTGTTTGTTTAGATTTGATAATTTTATAAATTATTAATAAGTAAGATATATAAAGAATTAAATGAATTTTCAAAAATTCTAACTTCTACATTCTGATTTTTACACTTTTTGAATAGAGTATACCCCTAATGGAAAATTTTAAAACATATTTTTCCGAAATTAAATAAATAAATATTTATTTTGTTTGAAGAAATTCTAAATCATATATTCGGTAAATTTAAGTTAAGGTACTATGAGTATCAAATGAAAATTATTCTTGAAGTCACTGTAGCTACAAAATAGCTTCAGCTGTGGAAAAAGTAGAAGAACGAAATGTAATCCTGTTGTCTATAATACATTTCAGGATAATTAAAATATTTATTCTATATTTAAGGGGTATATACGTGAACACAATTTATCGAATCAAGATAGCGTTTTCATGGGTCGAAGTAAAATTTATTTCAGAAGTCTAAAACTAATTATAAGCCGTGATTTTTTATTGTGTTTCTTCATATATTGTAAACTTATTTAACAACAACGTTTTATGTTTTCTGAAATCAAATTTAAGCATTCTACTGGAAATGTGATATAAAATCCTGTATCTGGAAATATTTAGAAGTGAAAAAGTTATTATTAGTGACAAAATTGAAGAATTTATTTATCACATAAAAGAAAAATTTCTTTAAATAATTAATCTGTAACATTCGCTTTCAAAGTTCAAGTATGTGATAATTATGTGATAATCACATTATTGTTTTAACATTTAATGAATACGAATGTAATTAAGAATAAAGTAAATTATGTTGTTCACATCTAGGGTAAGCAGCCATTAGAAAGTAATCAAAAGTTTAAGATTACTTCATAAATTACTCCGCTTCACACCCAAGCCTTTCTCAATTCCGACCAGCTAATGACATTAAGCCCATTGCCACGAAGGATTAATCCCAACAACGATCCCTTCACAACTGTAACTGCAATCCCCAACACAAGATGGCTCTGATGTCACCGTCTGCCCCACAAATTCAGAATTCCCTCCCAAAACACTTTCTTAATTGAATGGTCCAGAAAATCGAATTCCTTCCACGAAAAAAAACCCGAAATCGGTCCCAAAACTGGACTCGGGATTTTTCCGAGGCAATTGGCCCCATTGCAAATCCAGAAAAGTTCCCTGTGCGGAACTCGGAACACCGAACGGTCCGCCGCGGAATTACCCGCCTCTTCCATATCGATTCTCGCACGAGATGCAGAAATCCACGGTGCCCGCAGGGCTTTAAGCTAGCTAGTGTAGCTAGAGAAGTGAGCAGGTCATGACTGTGCTACAACTCCACACTGCCGTTCTGTAGAACAATTTCCCCAATAATCCGATTTCAGTCCCCAGTTCCTCGACATCGGAAGATCTATCTGCAGATACACACTCTGCCAAACCGTCCCAAAGTCGCATAATTCATTACATACAACCATATTACTGTAAAAGTTATACTTCTATGTACATAGGAAGATAAAAAAAACGTCTCGTCAACGATACCGTCTTTAACAATCCGTACCTGATTCTGAAATGTTGGTTAATGCTTGCACTGCAGTCTCGGACTTTTTGTAGGTCCGTGGGCTATTTCTTTTCCGTGTTTAGTCGTTTTTTCGATCCTCCTGTTTCGATCCTTTCATTCGTCCACTACTGAGATGCTGTTAGGTCATGAGGTATTTATGGCTGGTGAAGTTGCTGGAATACAAGCCACTAAGCTATGGAATTGAATCTTGACCACAGTAGAGGTAAGGAATTTTTTCGATTGCACTAATAATAATTTTCGGTCTAGAACTTTTGGTAGATTGTATTTTTCAGTACAGAATTATAATTTTATTATCCCGATAAGATTGTTTAAAATTTATCGGTACAAAAAAAAATCGGGTTTACAAAAAGAAATGCTAATTTCATTTTTTTAAACCTAAAATATTTTCGAAGGATGCGTGTGTAAAATCTATAAAATGAAAGCCATGTCCATTTTGGGTTCAGCAATAAGCTTGTTTTCAGCCTTTACTAAATTTATAATTGACGTATCTTTCTTATTTGTTATTGTCCTGTATTAAATAAAACGTTTTTGTCTAGCAGTATATTTATAAGAGGAATAAAAATTAAAATACTAGCTCCAATGTGAAATTCCATTAATATTTATTTCTTATTGATACATTCTGAAGACCTGTCTAACGCGTAAAACATTCCTGAACCTTACCATTGCTTTTAAAAAGTTCATAAATATTTTATTTTTAAGTTGTAGGTATATGGTACATATTTTTATAAACCCAAACAGCATCAGTTCGAAATTGATAGCATTACAATGTTGTTCACATTACAATGGCTTAGATATTAAAATATAAGTTTTCTTATATTATTAATGTAGATCAAATAGAATGAATTATTCCATCACATTAAGAAAATTTGAATTAAATAGATTGAATAAATACTATTTGAACGTTTTTATATTTTTTAAATTTAAATATAGTATATTTTATACGTAAAATCTAAGTTGATGTTTTAAATTTGTAAATATAAAATTACGTAGCATAAATCAATACAAGAATATTAAATTAAATCAAGTATTTAAGGTAATAAATTTCAATTTAAAACATCAATTATTTCAAAAGAAACACACACGTTTTAGCAAACTATAAAGATCTGATTCTTGTTTTTAAAAAAAGATTTAAAATTGTGTGCTACTTGTTATCATTTATTTCTTCTAAAAGCATCTTTGAGTTGCTATCTTCCTTTCAAGACATTCGGAAAGAAGTATCTAAAGATAATAGAACTCAATAATTCAAATAATCTTATCGCATGAGACTTAAATCAGCTTATGAGACGATCATCTGAAGCCATAAATAGATTATGCTTGTCTTAGAAATGTTTCTAAATCTAAGCTTGGATTAATTTTTCTTAAGCTAAATATTTTCTTAGACTTTTTAAGAAACGGTAAGCTGAAAATATGTTTCATTCTTTCCGATATCCCTTATTTTTTAACTTTAAAGTAAATTGCTAGATTTAATTCTTAGATTAAAAATAGGGCTAATGTCACATTTTATTCATATCAGGTTTGTTGCCTTATGCTATTCATTTTTTACTTAAAAGTTCATTTCATTTTGAGAGTTATGCATTTAAAATATAATTGGCAATTAACTAAAAATATATATTTACATCCCAAAGAAAATATATGTTATCACATATCTTATATTATCAACGGTCGTTGTTTTACCCTTCCATTAATTGTGAATGTTTTAAAAGTTCAATACCATATTAACAATGTTTAAAATGTAGCTTATTTTTTCAAGAGTATGATAATTAATTTAATTAGTTTCTTATACATTTCATGTGTAATAATTACACATTTTCAAATTTAATAGTGTAGAAAACAGGCTGCATAAAATCATTCAAGCTCTAAAATATTTAAGTTACATTTCAGATAAACCTATATTCATCTTTAAGAAAATATACAAGAACGTATAATAAATTAAGCTACATTTTCAACTGATAATTGTGGAAATATTGCTTGTGAAGTTTTGGAAACTTATCGATAAAAATATTGCCGATATGTAAATATGTGATTCTTTCAATACTTTTATGTAAGAATAAGAGTCTTGTGCATTTCCCACTGGTCTGTTCTCTCTGTCAGACTGCGATTTTTATCTTTTTCTCTATGCATACATTCATACGAATATAAGTGCACATGAGTCCTAATGTCACCAATTAAGCACTCAATTCTAGTTTAAAATATAAATAAATTATTATTTTAATTATGTACTATTTATAGAAAGTGCTCTGGGCAATATAGTGATAAGCCACAGCGATATATATATATATATATATATATATATATATATATATATATAGATATAGATATATATATATAGATATATAGATATATATATATATATATATATATAGATATAGATATATAGATATATAGATAGATATATAGATATATATAGATATATAGATATATATATAGATATATATATATATATATATATATATATATAGATAGATATATATATTATATATATTCCTTGATGAAAATCTTAGAAGCAAAATATTCAAGAGGATCAAAAGAATTTTTTGTTTGAATGAGTGCTCAATACTTGAAAGTTAAAGATAGCATGGCCTCTTGAATAGAGTACAAATCATAATGATTTTGCAATTTTTTAAACTTGAAAATTGTTCTGAAAAGTGGCTTTTGTTACCTGAAGCTCATCTGTATATCTAACTTACACAAATTTATTATAATGAAATGAACAAAAAATAAATTGAATAAACGGTTATGTGTACTCAAGTTAACTGAAATTTAGTGTCGCGGGAAAACTTCTTACATATATAGTTAACCCTAAAGTGCACTTTTGTCCTGAAAGAAATATGTTGTAAAAATTATAAGGCATTTAAGAAGCAGTGTAGTTAAAAATGTTCTTTAAAAGACTAGTTATAATGGGTATTAATAATCAAGATCAAGATCAAGATTAATCAAGATTTTTGCCTATCAAATATTCAGATACTTCTCGTACTAATCCTGTTGCGTTCAAGGTCAAGCTCAAGCTTATGCATGCTAAGAGAAAAAAATGGTTTCAACATGTTTAATACTGCATTGCACTCTAAATAATTAATATTTACTATCTTGAAATCTGTAATAAGGATGATTCAAATTTTGATCTCCATTTCTCTAGCAAAATTGTCTTTTCAGGAAAAAGATTATTATAGTTATGTGTGTGTTTCTTAAAAGATTTTCATCTTCCTATAAAAATGTTGTTTACGTAGATTCATGGCAATTTTCGGTTGAGCTCTGTTTGGAAATCTGTGCGATCCATATATGATAATTTGTCGTTGTAAATTAGATTGTTGTTAGATGCGTTGACATACATTAAAAATTATAAATTTTCAAATGTAAAAAATAATAAAGTAGTCTTATATACAATAGTAGTTTTTCAATACATTCTAAAATTATAAATTTAATTTTATACCTTTTTAATTGAAACACATAACAACTAAAAAGTAAATGTTATTTATTATAAGAGATGTATAGTTGCAAAGATATGTATACACCTTCTCCTCGGCTTACGACCCATGCGACTTACGACCTTCCGCACTTACGACCACAAAAAATAAATAAATAAATAAAAATAGTAGATAAAAAAAAATAATTAATAATAGGGTCAAAAAGATACAATAGAGTACACATTATGTATTTTTCACATTATGTACAGTAATTATACGTACATAGATTGAATTTTTGTGTGTTATGTACTATCTATTTTTATAACCCGTTTGAATGAAAATAGTGTTGAAAAATATAAATCCTACTTACGACCTGTCAGTCGGAACGGAACTCTGCCGTAAGTCGAGGAGACCCTGTATTTTTAAAGAATATACATATACGAAAGCCACTATCATTACATCATTTCAAGAAATATATTTTTAAAAATGCATTGCATCTTGCCTTAAATAATCACATTATGTCGCAAATTATTACGTTAACATTATTTTAGTGGCTATTATTATGCGTTCGTACTAAACTAATAACAAAATTTCTTATTTCAGCTTTGTAATTATGTAAAAAAGTATGTATGATTACGATTAAAAATTTATAAGCAATGCACAATTCTAAAAATGAAAATTTTACAAAGGATTTCGTTGTAATTTAAGACTATAATTAAAACACGATTTATTAAAGTACCCTTCTACAAAATAAGTGACTTCCATGTGTTTAACGATCTATTTAAGAAGCTTATTTTGATAAAGATCTGAATTATTTAAAAGAAACCTCGTCTCTTTTCCATGCTAAACACAATTTACTTATTAACTTCAACGAAACCCTCTTTATTTTTAGAAGCAATCTAAACCAGATCGCCCCACTTTCTGTCTTGTAATGTGCAATCCACTTCCATAAATAGAACGGCTGCCTAATAAGGTCTTTTCTGAACGCGAAAATGGCTCAGTGGAATATGCAAATGTTATCGCATTTATGCCCTGTGTTTTTCAAGTTTTATGACCTCACGAGTGACGTTAAACTGCTCTGTTAATCTGATTGGTTAGATTTTAATCCTTTCCTGATTGGTTAAGCTTCCTCTTCGAATTAAATATCAAAATGGAAAACACATTTTTTACTATACGAAATCTATACTACACTGATTATCATTGTAAAAAGTTAAAAACCAATAATTCCAACTCTGAATTTTTAATTAATTTTTTAATTATGATTTATTAAAAGAAATTGTTTGGCTGTTCTTAGCCTTCAAGAAGTTAAAGATACAAATTATTTCGATGCTATTTCTAAACATTAATTTTTACCAAAATTGATCATATTTCAAATTTTTAAAATATACTTATGGAAGTTGTTAATATTTATGAAATGGAGTTTTCAGCTTCAAAGAACATTGTAGTTCAGTCTTGTTAATCTATAATTCAACTAATCTCACTAAAATATGGCATAGTGATTAATAAAAACATGTAAGCTGCAATATCTTTAAAAACTGATATCAATAACAATTCATAAATGATGATTGTTTTGATAAGTAATGACATTTTTTTTAAATTTAAACATGTAGCTTTGTATTAAAAATTTGCACAATTCCAGATGGTGTTTTTAAATGGGTCCATTTTCAAAAACGTCTTATAGAAATACATTTCCAAAAATATATTATGCTGGTAAAATGTTATACATAAAATTTTGTAATAATAACTGAAATAAAAGTACCTTTTGTTATCTACTATAAGGAAGAACCAATTCCAATCTTATGACACTTAATATTGTGAATTTCGTTATGAAATACATTCTCCATATTTTGAAATTCACTCCTTGTAAATTCAATACTTTTAAAATTGATATTGTAATCATATATCTCTAGTAATAATTGAAGTTAATTAAAATTTGTTCCATTGAATTACATAACATCCAACACTGCACCTAAATGGAATAACCTAACATAAACATCCAACAATGAACGTATGAACACTAGTTCTGAAATATATTTAAATTCGACTAACTTGTCTCTCAGTTGACAGTAAGTAATCAAATATACAGTCGTGTAATTCAAAAATTGACGAGTTGATTCAAAAAAGGAAACACAAATTTATGAACTTAGATTTTCTTAAGAAGGAACTCAAATGCCCATAAAAACTAGTGACAAAACATTAAAAATAAATTCAGTTTGTGAATGACATAATACAGTATAGCAAACAATTCGATTACATAGTAAAAATCCATTATATAATAAACAATCCTATTATAAAAGAAGTTTATAAATAAATTCTACGAAACAAAACAATAAACTTCAAGAAAAAAAAACATTTTGTATATTACTTTCATATAATCCCCTTTACATCATGAGCTCTGATGAACTTCACAATGTTACACAATAAATAATCTTTGTCGATTGTTTTTCAAAGTATATTTTAATGTTATCCGTTCCTATCCGTTATGTATTTGACGATTATTCTATTATGTACCATTAAAAACAATTTTATTCCTTATTTTATATTTATATTTCTTGTTTTATATTTATATTCCTTTTTATGGCATTTATATTCCTTGTTTTATATTTATATTCCTTATTTAATATTTTATGTTGGTTTTGTCGGGTCTTTTTTCTATGAAATTTAAAATCTTTTTCCTTTTAATGTTTCAAACGAAATAGAAATTTATACATTATGAAATGACACAGAATCATTATATACTTTAATTTCGCTACATTATATATGCATCATGTAAGCAATGTTATGCATGAAGAATAAAATTTTTTAAATTAAATACTCTTTTAAATAAAAATTAGATTGAAGTTATGTAATTTAATTTGAAAAGTTATTTTACTGAAAAAGTACAAAAGTGCATTCAAATTATAAAAATTTAAAAAAAATTATTTGCTTTGAAATCCAAACATTTTTGAATAAAAAATAACTGAAAACATACTCTAAACTATTTATAACCAGCGTTTTACAATTAAATCAGCAGACGTTGTATATAAATGACCATTTACATTCATAATTCCAGTACTTTGAAATTAAATTCTTTAGCAAATTTGTTTATTTTAGGACATAAATTCATTTTCTTGTTACGCAAACAATGTATGTAATTCTAAAACATGTACATTCAAACATGTACATAATTCTAATATAATACCTCTGTAGACCAAGAAGACAAAACTTACTTATGGTAAGATTAAGTTGATAAGATTATTTTCGCACATAGGTCATTGATGTTAATTGAATGACCCAGGAAACCAAGGATTTATTAATTTCTATTTCGGAGAATGATCAAATTATGAAATTTATTTTTCGTAATCAAATTAAGTAAGTCTCCATTTCAAAACAAGCATATGTATGTTAGTTTATATGTAAATATTTTGTTTATTTATTTAAACTGAGATACTCTCTGAAAATTAAAGGAAAATCAAATTATAACTATTATAATCAAGTTATTCATATGTTATGAACCGTAAATTTTACTTTTAAGTAACATTTACGTATTTGTGAGTAAGAAAATTTTACCATGTCATAATATTAGACACAAAATAAATACTAAATTTTATAAAGTAATCAAAATTTAATAGAAAGAAAGTAATCAAAATTTATTTTCAACCCCAAAAAGTAATATGTTTTATAGTCTTTTTGTTCAATTCTTTTATAATAATGTTATTTAATTTAAATGATAAACATGGTTAAAATAAGAGCACCTTGATGCATTTGGCGTCTCAATGGTTTTCTTAATATTTATAAAGTAAATACAGAACGTCAATTTAAAATACAAATTCTTATTCTATTATTTTCTCCATGTACACACTTACCCCTCCTCTCAATATGTGTATAAAAGAATAGAATTCTATTAAATATAACAGGAAATTATGTTGTATGTAATGTATATATATACAATATGTCAATATTCTATAAACATATATCATAAATGCTACAGGAAATTTTCATTTTATCAAATATCGTTTACATAAAAAGTAATACGTTAATCTATATATATAAAAATGGATGCGGAGAGGTGTATGTTCTCTATACAAATCTACACCGTTTGACCAATCCACACCAAATTTGGTATACTTATACTTTGGAACCCTGAGAACAACCTAGGCTACATATTAACCCCGTTCTCTTTAACCTAGGTGTGTAGAGGGAGCTAAAAACAATTCGAAATCACCATAGGAATAACATTGAGCATAAAACGATTGCGATACGCAGCTCAAATTTTTTTTCCAGTACTGATCGAAAATCAAATTTTCCAATGAAATTGCTTTACTAGTATTGCTCGAAAAACAATTTTTTCCCAAACAAATTAAATTATAATATTTATGTTTGAACTTCTTTTTATTTCTTTCCATGATATAAATAATTTATGAATATTTGATAGATGAAAAAAGAATATTTAAAATACTTAATTTTGCATAACTTATATTTTGTAATGGAATACGAAAAGCAGAAACGAAAACCTCACTGATCATAAAAACGTAATTTTGCTACTCGGTATCTGGCAATGCCAGAATTAAGGTTTATTTTTATATAATTTGATTTAGTTCTATTCATTTCCACAACCTTCTAGAAGGTTCTACAGAGTTCTTTTTATTTCTACAAATATCCAGAAGGTTCTACAGAGTTCTATTTGACTAAACTTGGTCTTAAATGTCATCGCTACTGTCACCAATCAGCCTAGAGACCCCGAAAACTATGGATTCGACACTAATGTTGGTCATTTTGGACATTGTATTTTTTACCCCTTCTTACGCCCATGCCGATGGGGGCTGAACTTGGACTTAATCGGCATCGGGAGTGTCATCTCAGCGACACCTAAAACTATGGATTCGACACTAATATCTGTCGTTTTCGATTATTTTTACGTCACCCGCTTCACACCCCTAGGGATGCTAGGGGTGAATTACCCCACGATATTTTTTCCAGATATTAAGTCATATGTGTACCAAGTTTGATTGAAATAGGCGTTCCAGAGGTATGCTGGAACATACATACAAACATACACACACATCCATTTTTATATATGGTAATCTCTTGGTGGTATATGTACTATATTTCGACGAACTTTCCTTAAGGCTTTGGTTAAAAACGTTATAGTTTGTAGAATTCTGTTTTATAAAAATAAATGGAAACCTTTTTAAGTAAGGTATATAACTTCTTATTTTAAAATGACTGGTAAAGTTAAAATAAAGTTATTCTAAAATAGGATGTTACTTTAAATGAAAACGTGTAGCCATACGTTGTAGTTCAAAGATATTTCTAAATTTTGGCATATTTTCATTACAAGATGACTAAAATCAATTTAATTTACATTTGTTTCCATGTTTCATGGGTATTATTGAAAGCTGTACTTCATAGTCAAGTAAGTACATCTATCATTCTAAATAGGTACTTGGTTTCAATACAGAAACTGAGTCTCTCAATTGAAAAAAGTACCTTAAGGATTCGATTTAAAACTAAATTTTTCTGTTGGAGGAAAACTAATTTTAAATAAGACTTTGCTGGAATAATATCATAGTAAGGAAGTATGTAAACTAAGACTTGAAAAATAGAAATTTTTTGTCTTAAGTGACAGAAGGTCGAGGTTGGGCTTACTTGAAGTTGAAAGTGTTCGTATATAACTTAGGTCCCTGTGAAACATTCATTGAAAGCACTGATTTTGTAAAAAGTGTAATCGATTGAGTTTGCTTTGTCTACATTGATGACATTTGTTCTAAAAACAAGCTCCGTTATTCCATGTGCGGCTGAATAGAATTTTCAAGAAAAAAATGTGTGCTTCAAAATAAATTAACCACGAATGCCGTAACAGTTTAATCTGCCATCCTCTCAGAATGATAATCTAATTCGAAAACCTCGAATCCATGGTGCAAGAGTACCACAAATAATAAATATTGATTGGAAAACTGAGTGCAAGACTATACGCTGAAAGTTCCTCATTTTTACTCAAAATGAACTTAATTGGTATTCGTAATCACTCCAAAACTCAAAACCGACTTCTGAAGAAGTCGTCATCTCAGTAAAAGCTTTTGTAGTTTGTCTTACAGCAAGAGTGTGATGAATATGAAATGGATTATATGGATGGATATATTATACATATTTCCGTCCGAAGTAAATTGTAAAAGCTATGAAAAAGTTAAAACGATGTTAAAAAATATTTTCTGTACACTTAAATGATGCTTGCATTTTTCTATGATATAGAATCAACATTTAACCAATTCAACACGAGCAACGCCGGGTAATTCTGCTTGTTTATAAATATAATAAACATCAACACGTTTTTCAAATCTGAATTATTTCTGAATATCTGCTACTGATTTATCACAGCGTTTACATAAGTCTTTGAAATATACAATGAAAATTAATAAAAATTAATTTAAAAAGTTATACCCTATTTTGAAAAAATTTGCTTAGTATTATATACAATGAGATCATATAGTCATGCTTCATTTCTCTAAGGCGGCAATCCTAGCGGCAGCAATTAATATCGATTCGACTATTGGACAGCTTTTGCAATCTTTGAAGAGTATACCAAAATAAACAGAACTTGATCTAGAATTGTCATCACTATTTTACAGAACTTTGTTATGCAACTTGCAATACAAGCACAAAAATACAATCAAATACTGGACGATTTTGCTCACGCCAGCAGTTCACATAGCTGAAGTAATCAGTTGCTATTCAACATTAAACCTTTGTTTTTCTTCAAATATTGCATTTCACAGCAAGCTGCTTTGCTTGTTAGTTTTTTCAACCGAGCTTGAAGATAATTATGCTGCAGTTTTCCTGTTTGTGGCATCGTTAAATTTGAAAGATACGGTCGTTAATTACCAGTGGGTGTGTTATTTTGCCCTTCGATGGAGACAGAGGAGTTGGTAAATTAGTACGAATTGCTTGGTGCTCTTACCTGGTGTTGTGATTAATACCGATACGGGATGTTGGAGTTGGATGCTGTTTTTTTCCACTTCTTGGATTAAAGACGCGTTTTGCAGGTATCTAATTTTTGGCAGGATTCCTCCCTCGCTAAATGGTTCGTTAGGGATGCTGGAAGTATGTCGTTTTCTTTTAATTTCTTTTAAAGAAGAAATTATGGAGATTGAGATTCTTTCGGACATTTTGTTTTAAATTTTATTTTTAAATTTATTTTGGGTCACGCACTGAAGGCAAAACTTTTGTACTGGTGATTGGTTGTTCGATGGTAATGGTAATTAATTAACGTCGCACTGGTGCAACACAAGGGACTATTAGCAACGGCCCGGGATCAATCTCCAAGGAATGGTTGTTTGAAACTGAGTTAGTGTGTGTATTATTTCTAGTTTTTAAATTTGTTTATGATTTTTACTAAACCAACATCAGTCATTGCTTTTTATATATAGTGGTTTGTACAATGCACTGGATTACTTTCATTTATGCTTCCAGTTTATTTTCATCTTCAACATGGTTATATGAAAGGTTATGTGAAAAGATATGAATTGTATAAATATTTGGAAATTGTTAAACAGTTCATCAGACTATAGATAAAGGTTGAGTTACTTATAATGTTATTCAGCCATGTGTGCTTTTAGCTATCTGTAGGTTCTGTCAAATGAAGATGTTCTGTGAATTTACATTTAAATAAATAGTGATCTGCGTCACAAATTATATCGCAAGGGCATAAGAATTTATATTCTGGTTTATTCTTCCTTTTATAATTGGGAGCAGTTGTGACTAAATGGGTTTGACCACTATGCTAGCAGCCGGAGAATTTTTGGAAGCACATTTTAGATTTCTGTAACTAACTGGCTGTGTTACTGGGTCAATTTACTTGAGGGATGAAACATTGCTCGTCCGGTACAGATTGGTCTGATGCGCCATAAAAACCAACAGATATTTTATATTTGATCTATTGGCTTGTATAACTTCGTTACTCGTGTAGTATAGATGTTAATGACGAAAACTGTTTTTAATGTTTAACCTTGTGAACGTCACAAGATTTTAGAGTTCAGTAGTGTTTCTTCTACACCACAACACACTTAATGGCTAAATAATTCCTTGAAAGAATCCTAGAAAAAATTATATTGGTCAAGAAGGTCAAAACTGGTAAACAGTCATGCAGAGGAGATTGCAGGTTTCAATACGGATACCTCAAAGGTGAGAATCCTCAGATATTAAAGAAAAAACATAGGGTATACAGAACATCAAAACTTCTTTAATTAATTTATTCAATTGGTTACTTAAAGGGTTATCTTGGTCTTATAGCAGTGAAACAGCTCTTATATCGTATAGATTTAGTATTGGTGGTTAACGATACAAGCGGTTTCGACGAGATATCTCGTCCATCAAGATCGGGTCAATTTTGACAATGACGATATACCTTGTCGAGAAAGCGACTAGGAGGGTTAAAATTATTAAAATTGGCAAAAAAATGTTAAGTTTCACTTAAGAAATAGTCATTTAGTTTATTTTCCTAGGTTATGTTAAATTTTAAGCAATAACTCAAATAAAAGTTAAATCTGATAGATAATTTTTGTTATTAAAGAAAAGCATAATACATTTTTATGGTGAGAATAACACACGTGTGTGTTCCCGTTCGTTCCGAATCAATCCGGTGTCTCTGAACTCCAAAGGTGAAGAAAATGCATTTCTAAAAATACTCCCTGTTAACAGTCATACAGTGGTTTGACAGAGGAAATTGCCCCTGTGCTTCAAAGAAAAGGTTGAAAGACTAATGTATTTGAGCAAGGAAAATTTATGACGGTAGAAAAAGTATATCAATCAGTTTTTTAAGGTTTGTCCGGCGACAGTAATTATATTTCACTTTTCCACATCACTTGCTCTGTACAGGCTTTGCTAAAGTAAATATATTATGCATACAATTGTGTCCTCTGCTTAAAGCAAAACGCTTTCTAGGTGTTTTTCGGCAATCTAAAGTTTTATTGAGAAGAGATTAAATATTTGAACTTGCATTTAAAATCAATTTTGAGGTAACATTTAATCAAAACTGGTTTTTTATAATGCGTGATACTAAAGACTTAAAACTCTAGATCATGCACTTTTTCAACGCTTGGTTTTTTTCTACTGAATCGAAGGAATTTTCATATTATAATGGTTGTCTTATCTCAAGATCAGTTTCAAAACTCAATTTGGCATTTTATGAAGAATACCCTCTTGCATCATTCATAAATAAATTTTAATTAAAATATTGTGCCACAGTTTAGGTACAGTTTAGAAAGGTTTTGTTATAAAAGCCATCGTAAGTAACAAATCTCTTGGTTTTCATCACTCCCTTTTGTATTTTCATTCAAAAATATCTGGTTTTTAACATTTATTTTTGGAAAATATCATTATAACAGGTAATTAGAAATAAAGTTATGTATTGTAGAAAGCCAAAAAATATTTCATTTTAGAGTTCCACTTTCCTCGCTGTGTAATTGTATTTAAGTGAAAGATCCATTTGTATCTCGATTTAAAATTGCAATCGCTATTATAATTACCTATTTTAATGCAATCCACTTTAATTTAATAACATCTTTTCATTTGTTCGCAAATCATTCCTTTGATAAATTCTTCCTATTCCAAAACATTTGTTGAAATAACAGTTGTTGAAGTAACCTTTAGAAATATTCTTTTTGTCCTTTCATTAGAATAAAATCCTATGAAAAGATACTATTGTACCCTTCCTTAGAATGAAATACATTGGAACGATTTTTTTATCAAGAAAGTAAGAAATGGTTGGAAATCATGCAGGGAAGATTGCAGATTGAAAAGGTGGAATTATGCATATCAATCCATCTGAGAGCGTTAGACCGACCTTAGGGAAATATCCAACTAATTAATCGTACATAAGGCCTACTTGCACACATTACATCTTGCTAATTCATATAAATATCCTGTTTAACTGACGAACAGAGACTTTCGAACACCTTTCATTCTTCTACACTGGAGAGAACTGTTTTAGGGAAAGTTCGACTGAACTAAGTGAATTACAATCCATTGTTCCTGGGTTTTTATCCATTTTTATGAATAGCGCGTTTTATTTTTATAGATAAGTAAATGGTACGTACTTGAATTTACGTCGCACTGCAGCAACACAACGGGCTATTGGTGACGGTCCGGGATCGATACCGAAAGGAAAGATCCGAGGACAACAACTCGTAATTTTGAACCACAGTCAGATGACGAGGTAGACTCCTGAGCTAACACCCTTCCCACCACGCTTCCACACCACGCCAACGACAGATTTAACGCGCACCACCCCATGTAGATGGCAGTCTTTGGTTGGATCGAGTTTTGAACTTGCTCTACCAACTGGGATACCGCGGTTCTAATTTTTACGGAAGACATCGTGATGTCGGTGCCAATTGCACCGGCCTCATGTACCAAGATACAATTTATTGTAATGTAATCAAATCATTTAACCTTCTGAGCGTTATGATATTTCCGAGTAATGTAATATTGATTCTACCCCACAACACACATATGACTACATAACCACATCTATTATTTGAAAGATTCCCTTGGTCAAGAAAGTCAAAACTGGTTGGAAGCCATGCGAGGGAGATAGCGTTGTCCTCGGAATTTCCCTTCGGGTTTGATCCCAGACCGTCGCAATAGCCTTTTGTGTTGCTCCAGTGGGACATTAATTAACTACCTACCTCATTATAAATGGAAGTAAATAAAGTATGAAATGTGAGTAACGTCACTGCCATCAATAGATATAAGCAATTAAGAAACTTAAGCACAGATGCTAAGAGCAGGTCTGCTAGTTTTTATAATTTTATATAAAATTATTAGGTCCGGCTTCAGCTTCGGCTAAAATGGCAAGATATCTTCGAACCTGATTCCGTCCGCAGTAAGAAAACCAGTACCCTTTCTCAGAACAAGGGGGAAACTATCAAAACACAACCCCACCTATTCTCATTAAATTATATAAGAAAAGACGTCACTCTCTGAACAGCAAAAAGAAAAATCTGAAGCAATCGCCTCTGTCACGATGCCGAATTCTGTATTGATTGGAAGATACAAAGACCTCTCTTTCTGGGACATCTATATAATAGACCAACGAGAAGTCCCAGTAATTGCACCAAGGTTCCTAGTTCCCTGTGTAGTTGGTCGTTAGTTTTCCCACTCCGGATTATTATAGGTCGTTAAACACTTTGGGCAGGTGGTTAAGTATTATCTTACTCAAATATTTTCGGATAAGGACCAGCTATAGACTCTCCTCGCCGGTTTACTCGGAGAATTTCTTCCTTTAACTTGTCCGGAGAGTTAGTTTTAAAATGTTCGAGTTCAGTCTTGCTGCCATTAGAAAATGTTTCTTCCATGTGTATTTAACCAGGTGAGATATTGATTATTTTATTTGTGATAGATTTCGGAATAATTGCGAGCTAAATAAAATTAAATTTTGAGATGACAAAGTAACGTAACTTTTTGCTGGCTCAATAATTTAATTCTTCAATGTTAGAGTATATCGAGTTTTTGTTCTATGGATATTCCATAAAAAATGGCTCAGCGATGTTTTCTTATTTTGAAGTACATTTTTGCGTTTTCTACAATAAATTTAATGCACTTTTCTTAAGTTTGAATAGCATTTAATATTTTCTTCGTGTTGAAGTAAAACTAAAACGTTAATATTTTAAGAAATACTTCTATCATTTAGGTATAACACTGTAGTTGTGTTTACACCTTGGTTTTACTGGTATACTTGTTTGAACAATGATCCATTTATGGTTATATATAAACCCATAACTGTGATCATTCCAAATTAAATCTTAAAACTTCAAAGTTAGCATATTTGTTTCAGTTGAATGCGAAAAGGTTTCGTTACTTAATATTTTCAAATAAACTAAATTAAATAAATAATTTAAATATTTAATGGCTTCAAAAAAATACCACTGAATGATCAAGTATGAATAGTGACACGATTGCGATAGACAAGTACTATCTAATGAAATTGCAATATAAATATAAAAGAATACCGAATATTTTACGATTCGCTATTATACAACAATCTAAGCAAATTGCAAACATTAAAATCAAACAATTTATTTTAAGATTTTGGTTGTATATATATTTTTCTGTAAAAATATAAAAAGTACTAATGCTTACATAGTTCTTCGAGCTGAAGGATCACATGAATAATAAATAAATCTTATTTGTATTCGCTTATACCAACCTTGATATTATGACAGTAAGATTAATAATGACATCATAATAGATGACATGAGAAAGCCTTTAGTTTGTAAGATATGCAATAAAAATATTGTGTTATATGCCTAAATTATACGTTATATAAATATATTTGTTTCATTAAATGAATGCTGTTGCAGTATGATTATTGAATAGGTATATCTTCTTATGGGTAACTTTAGATTGGAAAACAAATTGTTTTGAATTAGAACTGTTTGGATTATTTTTACTACTCCAAAATATTAAGTTAACGATAGTCTCACCTGGTAGTTATTTGCTATCGTATCTTTACAGCTAGCAATATTACAAAATATATAGTATTCATCTTTAGTTGATTTTTCTTTCCTCTGGGTTTAGTGTAAAAGGAGATACATCATTACAACCTTCTTTTATCTGTTAAATACATTTCAAACAAGCATAATTTTTTTAAATTCCTTTTCTATTTCTCACACAGTGGTGGAAAATGAATGGATTCTCGTTACTTGACATAAATGAGAGTAACACACTAGAACTTGAATGAAACGAATACTGCATGGCGCGTAGTGTTTAAAATTCTTTCGAAAATAATCTTTCTTTCCCCTAACAAAACTTAGTATAGCATGTTTCAACAGAATTTGCTTTATCTCTTTAAACTAGTTTTCTCACATTTCCTTAAGTACTACACTAATCTGTATATTGCGTTTCTAATATAAATAAATTTAAATGTCACCCGTGAAACAATAGTACTCGTGTTATACTTTTACAGATAATACTAATTACATAGCCGTAACATTGACAGCAATCTGACAGTCATAAAAAGATGCTCGAAGTATTTATAATACACATAATTTCGAGAAGTTACAGTATCACTTACCGTGTTTGAATAAATATTATATTTTAAATGTCTATATATTGTATTATATTATGATCGATCACTCTCAATATAATATAGCTACATATCAGTTTTGAGTTTCTTTAAATCTTCTACAATGTTTGTCTGTTTAAAAGTTTCAACACAAATTTTTCTTCTGTTTCCTTAAATATACACACAAAGGAAGTTTATGTATAAAATTTTATACCCGTAACAGAATTTTTCAAAATTATGCGATCTTGGTTAAATAAAAATTCTTAAAATATACCAATCTTTTACTTAGTTTTTGTTTGAATAACTACTTAGAACTTTATCTAAATTACGCAAAACCCTTAAGGCTTTATAAAACATGATAGTCAAAAAGTACTGACCATTAAGAATTTTTTTTATTTTATCGAATATTACGAAACACTTACAATGTAATAACTATCTATTTTGTTCCTTATTTACGTGCTGTTATATTAATATCTTAAATTGTTATTAATTATGGTGATGATATATTAATATGTTTGAGTCTATAATTACTAATATTTTTAATGTTACTTATTTATTCAATTGTTGTTTAAATAGGCTTTTAAAATTATATATATTATAATTAAATAAGAGTTAAGGTAGATAATTATTGGTAACAAAAATTATCATTGGGTCAAAAACAAAGAATACAGAGAAACAAACAAGAAAAACATTGATTAAATTTATGTGGAACATTTACTTCTCTTCAATTTTTGTATTATTTTCAGAGAAAAAAGAATTCTAAATTTAGAAAAACTGTCCTATAAGCGCAGCTACAGATTATCATAAGGCATTTAGGCAATATTTTAAGGCATAAGAATAATCATTTAAGCATTTTAAGAAGAAAGTACAATAACTTTAATGACATCTTAGAAAGGGCTCCTATCATTTTCCACACATTTCTGAACAATTTTTCAAAATTCCCTTTTAGACCAATTTTCTGGGACAGTGACCTCTAAGATATATATTTTGAAAAACTACACAGATATTTTAATCTCACGATATTTTATTATACACGCCATCTTTAAAATTAAAATAATAAAATTAAGTGGAATATAATGTTCTTTTAGGTACAATTGGCACTCACTTCACATGAAATAATTCACTAAATCTAAAGTTTGTGAAATCTTCCAACTCCCATCGTTCAAATGAAGCTGTTTTTTGGAATGAAGCCCAGCGTTTTTCACTATTCGTGTCATAAATAAGATTTGTGAATTTCCCGTTTGGCAAATGCGTCATTAATAATATGCTGATTTACATATTCTGGGCCTTTGTCAACCAAAGAAGCATTTATAATGTTTTCCCCATGCAACATTTGCGAGTTGCGTTTTACCGTAATTCTTCAGAATTGGATGGTCTACCCATTTGAGAATACAAGTGGACGGGTGAGTTTCCCAGCAAAAAGTCGTAAATGTTTTTTATCTAGTAGTTTGAATTTGATGATTCGTTTGAATCTTAACAATGGTCGAATTTTTTTTTTAACTTTTGCATATTTCAATTCATAAAAATGTTTTTATTTTATGATGTTATCTATGCCTTGAGTTGCATTTGTTGAAATGGAAATTTTAAAGGTGAAAAGATAGCAATCAAGCAACTATTTATAAATCAGATCTCTCTTAAGAAGAAATTCAGGGAATCATAAATGGTGAAACAAGCAAAATAAGTTTTAAAACTATACATTCAGTGACGCGAAATAAATTAATATACACCAGTAAAAAAGTCTACATCTTTGTTTGCTATATGTATCGGATTTTAGAGGATTTTTTTCATTTCATGTGTTTTAATACTGGTTTGCTTACTTCACTAAAACCGGTGAATACTTTAAAGAAATTTAACTATGAAAAAATCATTAATTACCAAAAAATGCATACAATTTCAAATATAGGTTTCCTTATTAACCATACGTATTATCAGTCAATTATTTTTTATTAAACTCTATGTATTATGGAATTATAAATATATCTTGTCCGGGATATATTCTCATTTAAAGTTTTCGCATTTTCAGAGTCGTTTTTCTAAAATAAACATGACATTTCAACTTAGATTTTAAAATGCTGGATTGTTTAGACTGATTCTCTATGTTTGGATCGCACTAAACAGGTTTAGAAAGAATATTAAAGAAGTTTCAGAATCGATAGAATTTTGCTAATTGAAAATTTGTAAAAGAACTTATGTTACCAATCACATAAAAGTGAAGTTCTAAATCTGCTTCTTGGTAGAAAAGGGACCAATGTCCAAATTCGTTGATTTTGAGTTATGCTCACAAAGCACTTCAAAGTAATAGAAGTTATAATAGAGAAAGGTGTCAATATACTCCTGAGAATCAAATTATGAAATAATTAAAACATTGGAAAGTATTTGTTGTTCTCTACGCTAGATTAAAAATTTGAAAAATAAAAATTACTAAATCGGGTGTTTTGGAAAACTTGTAAATTTTACAGGCCCTTTTTCTACCAATGTACAGAATAATTTAGTACTTTTCTAACACTCATTCCAGACAAGTTCAAGGTGTTGATTCCTGTCAAAACATGGATATTCTCATTGTTTTTCTATTCTTATGAAAATTACGAAATAACAAGTATGGAAGTTCATTCGAAAGTTTATTTTTTGAACTCGATAGTACTTATGATTTGTAGAATATTTTTAAATGCATCAGATCAAATCAATCCCAAAATTCCAGCAATAGCACATATTACAAATTCTATATTGCAAATTTCAATGCCCTTAGTTAAATCATTAACTACGCCTTCTTCACGCCGAAGAACCTAAACATATACCTGCTTCAATAATCGATTATACGCCAGGGATTATCGCGCAACTCATAAAAATAAAGAAAAAGATCTCTCGGACATGAAGTTGTGTAGAAACCGGAGTGATCGTAAGCATAAATACTTTCACCTGAGTGCCTGAAACGCTCTCTAAATTGGATGTCATCCCTAGGGTCTTAACTTCCGCGATTTAGAAAATCACCATTCGCTCGATACATTAATGAATCAGGAAAGGGTAATTGTATTATCGCCTGAAAATCCCCTTATTTCACTTTCTTAGTTGTGGCAGCGGCTCGGGGTTGCGAATTCGCACTTCCCCTTAATGGCTAATGGACCTCCTTCTCCGTCGCTCCTTTACTTTTAGCCATCCGTTTTTGTCGTTCCCTCATCTTCACTTTATTTCCCAGACGGTTCGTCGTTAAGTGGCAACCTCAAAGCTGTATCTGCAATTAGATGAAAAGCGGTCGTAAAGTTTTTGTTTGGCAGAAATCTAATTATTTTTATAATTATCTTGAATCATGAATGCAATTATGATTAAATTAAAAATTGAGGCTCAATCCCCAATTATATTAACACACTTCACGTAGTAGAAAACATGTATTTATTGTGGTCAGTGATAAAGCTTTGTAACGAAGAAAATCTAAGTTTATAACGAAAACACAGCACGAAGACACAACACACACCACCCCTATAACTTTCTGTTGTTGAAAGTTTGTGAATGTTTAAGTAAAATATTAATGCAGGCATGATCGCAGTTAAAAATCATCTGATGGCTTCATACAGATAATGCTCTAAAATATGTTTAATATATGCAATGTCAGGTGGACGAATTATGAAAGTGAACTACAGCTTAATCTATATAAGATGGTGGCCTAATTAGCCCTCGTGAAGGAAACAATTATCATAGAGCGATAAAATCGAACCAATAATATGTACACGAAAACTTTATTGATAGCCTGCCAATTATACAAACGGCTTATATTTCCATGTTTTCTAGCGTATTGTATATTTCCAGCAAACTATCAACAAGATATTGCTGTTTTCATAAATCGCGTACCAATAAAAATAGTCATTACTTTGGTAAAAGTTACACATCTCAAAAGTCTATATTTTGAGAATATATATAGTGTCTACCATTAGTCAAGTGGAGGGACACATCAGTTTGTAATATCATTTTTTATTTCTAATGCCTCGCCACTGACCCCTTCGGCCTAAGAAGGAGGGAGCTGACCAAGGAGCAAGCTGACGGCTATTTGTGAAGGAGCACCTAATGGGTTAGCCACCATTACTCCTAGCACAGATAATCACCAACTTCTATGCGCTTTCAAAACAGGATTGGAATCTTGACATATTGGGTGGCATGCGAACGCTCTGACCACTATACCAGTTGTGCAGTTAGTAATATGGCAAATTTTGATGAAGTTCAAACAGCCTTATGATATGCGTACTTAGCACTAAATTACCTAAGAGGTTTCGGTCCCTCTTGTGGTTATGGATGAAGTGCTGATTTGTGGGAGGGGATTAAGCACATCGTCTTCCTCTTACATCCCACACTTACTTTGTTCTGAGGACTTTGTAAAGCTGTCTAAGGTCTCCATAAATATCTGAAAAGTATTCCTTGATGATATAGTTCCTTGATTCCCATGAAAAAATCTTTCCAATTATAAAGTACAATCAAATATGAGTTGAAGAAAACTGTTGAAGCATCACTTGTTATTCGCAGTCAGTTTTCTGCAATTGCATCGAGGCTCATTGGGTTTCCCCACTGCGCTAGTAACCTGCAAGTTGTAGTTAATTGCATTATTACTCTATAGAATTTTTAAAACAGATTTCTTGAATTTTTTCCAATTTGAGTAACTTGCGACGTGTCACCTCTAGAAAGCAAATATATACCATCGTCATATAAGAGCAACACACTTACTTAAAAACATAGTTGTAAGAAAAAGAAAAGGTAAAAGATTCTATTCACTATGCTATACTCACTAAGTGTGTTTCTTAAATAGAAATCTAACCTTCATGCAAAAAAAAGAAATGACTTAGTGAACATACACTTCACTAGTCTAAATATCAGCACAAACTGGTCTAGAAGATCTAAAAAACTCACCCTCTAAACTTTTGACAGTGCGTTTCACTTGTATAAGCCGATGATATATTTATTCTCAATTAATTTTCTTAAACTAGATACTTATGTAATCCTAAAATATTATATAAATGAAGCCCAGGTTCATTTAATGTGATGTATGAATTTTTATCACTTTACTTATTTAGAAACATCACTTTGTTCCCGATTATTTTAAGCATTCCAATTAACTGTTGATGCCTAAAGCTTAATATCCATTATTTTAAACCAAGGAAATTAATTCTACTGTTCCACATACAATGCATTCAACTAAGTTTTTGAAAGGGCAGTCTTGATTTTACTCTAGTTGCCTTACGGGCGTTTGTGACTTCAATACTTTCCAGAAGTCTTACAACGAGGAAAAATTATTTTATCCTTTTTCTTTTGGAATTCATTCGTCAAAAAAGAAACAAAAATCGATATCTCCCATCGATAAATTAAAGAGCTCTTTACCTGAGAAGATTCTCGCTGTTATTTGGTGATGAGTATCACATTGTATTGATCTATAGATGAATATAAAAATTGCATGGTTCAATTTAAAGCATCCTCGAATCCACATCAAACTTCACACATTTTTTAAATGCGCTTTCAAGAAGATTGCATAAATTAGTAATAAAAGGATCTTATTAAGTACGCCTGACTCAGTGGATGTGCCACCTACCCTAGCAACCTACGAGTTGTTGATGGCGCAAATTCGATTCCTCCCTGAGTGTATTTCTCTCTTATGTCTCATCAAAACTTTTCTTGCGTATGTATATCTATTTACTTAACGTTCTGTGGCGCAGTTTGGTCCAATATGGCTCTTGTGTCATAAAACCCAACCAACTTCGGTTCTCGCTGTATCGTTCCCCTCGATGTATCGTGCCATTTTTTTTCTCAAAAAGTACGATATATCGAGAGACTACTACACTTCAGTGCTAAAATCCTATTACTGGTTACAGCATCCGTAAAATCCCTGACGGTCAATCCCCGATGGTTCCTTCATCGCAAAGAAGTTCTACTTCCATCTCCTTCTTGGTATTCTGGATTCACGTTGTTTCATCCACCCCTTGTCAACAAAACAATCTCCCCCATCCTGACAAAACGCCGTGCGTTAGCGGGGCGCCCCTTCCAATTCCGCTAATGATAGCCCTCGCACGACATCAGTTTCCATGACGCGAGGGGCTGATCTTCGGGGCTTTTATGCATGTGTACGTGTAGAACGCGTGGCGTTAATAATGCATTAACTTCGGATTCCGCGTGCATTAGTTATGCAGTGCTGCCGCTGCTACTAGAAGCGAAGGCACTCGTGTTTTCCTGCCCTGTTTGCATCGGAATCGAATAATTTGTGAGAACTGTTTCCGCCAGTTATTAGAACCCCACTGATACGGTGTTCTAATCCATTAAAGTGGTTCTCGAAGATTGCATTTTGTTTAAATTTGGATGCGCACGGTTGCTCTGTTTTTGCTGATGTTGTTTATTGCTGTCTGAGATCTAATTGGAATGAATTCTGTAAGAGATCATGTGTACTTTGTTAGAGAGGATGAACAGAATAACACATATTGTATGATTAACTTTGATTGATATTCGAAACCAAAATGGTGGAAGAAAGTAATTAGACTAATTTTGTCTGTGTGTTAAAAATTGGAAAAGTGAATTGCTCAAAATCATCTATCGGGAATACGGGGTCACCATATTGTACCATGGTACTGGGCCCTGGGAAATGTAGTGATTTTTACTGTAATATACAGTCTGTTTTCAATGTTCATGAAAGTGTATAGTTGCTTTGCTTTATGCTGGTGTAGGTTATTGCTGTCTGGGATCTATTTGTAATGTATTCTGTGCGAGATCATGTGTAGTTTAGTTGCGTCATTAGAGAGGATAAACATGGTAACACAGATTGTATGGTTGGGTTTGATTGATATTCGAAACCGAAATGATGGAAGAAAGTAATTAGACTAATTTTGTTTGTGTTAAAAATTCGAAAAAGTGAATTGCTCTAAATCATGAATGCACCTATGGGGAATACAGGGCCATCACATTGTACCATGGTACTGGCACCCGGAAAATGTAGATTTTTACTGGTAGTATACAGCCTGTTTTCTAAGTGCATGGTTGCTTTGTTGTGCTGGTGTTGGTTATTGATGTCTGGAATTTATTTGTAATAAATTCTGTGAGATCATGTGCAGTTTCAGAAAGTCGTTGGAAAGAATGAACGAATGAAAGAATGAAATTGTATGGTTGAGATTGATTGATATTTGAAACCAAAATGATGGACGAAAGTAACTTGACTAGTTTTTTTTGTGATACAAATTCGAAAAAGGGAAATACTCTAAATCATCTATATACTTATGAAGAATACAGGACCATCACATTATACCATGTAGATATTATGGTACAGGGAGCCCCGGAAATATGAAGAAATTTATACTGTAATGTGAAATCTGTTTTCTAAGTTCATGAAAGTGCATAGTTACTTTGTTTTTGCTTGTATCGTTTATTGCTGTCAGATATCCAATTGGAATTAATTCTGTGAGAGATCATGTGTAGTTTAGGGACAGTCGTTAGAGAGGATGAACTCGATAACACAGATTTGTATGGTTGGGTTTGATTGATATTCGAAACCAAAATGGTGGAAGTAAGTAATTTAACTAACTTTATTTGTCTGTTACATCCAAACAGATAAATACCCTTAATCATTAGCGTAGCTTTAGGGAATACAAGGACCTCATATTGTGAAAGTCGTCACTACTATGATACTTGACAGGTTCAAATTCTCCTTGTGTATTTCTCTCGTCAGTGAAGCTTGTGAGTATGTCTGTTTGCGTGTTGTTTTGCGCAGATTTGCCAAGTATGGCCTTTGCACCATAAGAAACTATATTCAACCAACCGTGATATTGGGTTCGGGGAATTTTGGTGAGATAGGTTTTACACTGTGATATGCAGTATGCTTTTTAGCCGCTTACCTGAGAAGGGTAGTAAATTTTGTACATTTGTTGAATTGAAACATTTGGTTCTTGGGGTACATATTTTATTTCGTGAGGGACCCCATTATCTAACCTGGTACTGGGGTCCAGTGGCAAAAGTATGGAGGACTTGATGTAAATTGCTTTGTGAACTCAAAACATGTTTTTTGGAAGAGGTTTCAGATATCGAAAGCTGACTTCATTTTCATCTCCATGTAAGAGAAGTCTGCTGGGTTAAATTTATTCTTAGTTTTGACTGAAGGAAGTTTTTTACATTCAACGAATGATTGCTCGTAACTCTGCCAGTTAATTTTTATCTGCAAAATTAGAAAAAGCTTGTTAATGTATAAAAATGCTTTCTTGAAATTAAGTTTTAAAGGATATTTATTTTCCCATATGTAAAATATGTTGTTTAACCTTAAAGATATCTGCATACCGTAGTGCAAATAATTTATAAATGATAATAATAATAAGTGTTCGGATGATTTTACATTTTTGGAAATCATTTTTTCAGATCCATAAATGTTTTGCTTTGAGCTCATAGATTTTCGTTAGCCATAAGCAAATAATATTCAAGAGAAATTTCTCTCCAATTACTGTGACAAATCTGTTTTCGCTTATCATCCAAGAAAATCTCGCATGCAATAAAATTCTTCATCCTAAGCTGTTTTGCTCTTCAGTCTTCCTTGTTTAAAATTTAATTGAAAAAGATATTCGAGTTTTAGTGAGGTGGATCCCATTCCATTCTGGCACTTTTACAGTCGGTACGCGAAAGTAGTACCTTTTAAGATACCATAAGCCTGAATCTCAACACATGATGACAGAGGTAACACAATCTTATCATGGTTCCATTCATATATAGATAAATACTTAGATGCAATGACTTTAATAAATGCTAAATTTCTGGGACACGAGACCACATACGTTTACAGTTATTACATTTAATGCCTACATTCGTTTATTTAATGACGTATCTAGTTGATCTACATAGCTGTTTATCAAAGAACAAACCAGAAAATTTTCAATAATAATTCACACATATGGTGAATATGAATGAATATCACTTTTCAGTTAATATTTACTCATAATCATATTCTCTCAACATAACAATTTATATAGATATATTTTAAGCCTGTGTAAAGCTTCACAGTTTGTACACGTAGAACATTGTTTTTAAAACGAATTTTTTTAGTGAAAACTTTTGTCTTTTATTTTAAAATGATGATTATTGTAACTAAGAAACCTATTTTTAAGACGCTTGATTGCAAAATGTATCGAAAATCTTTTTAAAATTTGTAGTTTAATTTAACTAATTTATTAATAGTAACTAGGAACTATAATAAATTGGCTACGGTAAATATTTTAAGACCATCAGAAGTTTATCAAAATTGTTAAGTTGGTAATATTTATTGATAAAAAGTACAGAAAATGGCTTACTTTATAACTTAAAGCTGGATTGTAGCTACAAAATTACTTTTATCACATTTGTTTCTCAAAAATTTAAAGTTATTGCAAGTCATATATTTATAGTTATATATCGATTTATTAATTATACTTCAAAACGGTTAGTTAAATTTTATATTCAAAATCATATGTATTTAAATCAAAATAAAGTGCCAAAACCTTACAAGATGTTTTCAAAATAATATAAAATTATGGCATGGCATAATATTTTTGTCAATTAGTTATATTTTATAGCCAAAAATACATGCATTTAAACCAAAATAAAGTGCCAAAATCTTACAATACTTTTCCTGAATTTCAATAAAGCTATTACATGAATAATCCTGGAGGTATGTCCTTAATTAAATTATCCCAAAGTGATTTAAACCACGAAATTACAAACACTATCGGCAATTTAATATGTAAACAGAATCGCTGTAACATAACACTAGCTATCTCAACTGATGAAATATTGGAATGTGGGAGACTAGAATTGCTTATATCGGCTATAGTTTTGCTACTCAGAAAGCAAGGAAATAGCAACCATGTTATTACTGTCACTGAAACCACTATTCTTATGTCTATAGTGCGAAATGAAAGATTATTCAAGAAGCAAAATTGAGTTTTCTTTTTCTTTTTCCTTGGACAGAGTTTCAGAAGTTTTTTCTCGGTTTCTATTGGCAATTTTGAGGGATAAATAGGAAGTTCTTCGTCTTCCTTCTTCATTTCTTTAATCTTTTCTTTTTTCAAATTTGTCTTCCTCTTCTTTCTGTTCTTGATACGAGGGTCTTTTGAAATGTTGTTTTCTGCCTTTATCTGCATTTTAAAGTCAATAAACAATCTTACTCAAATCCACTTCCAAAAAAATTGAAACCACAGAATGCATCATCAAACAAAATTTATATTTAGATAACGATACAAATATCGTTTCCTTCTCGAGCTCTCGCAAAATAAATAAATCGTCTGTCCGTAATAAAAATTTTGATATTAAAATTTTTAGATGAAATATTTAAATCAATAAAAACATTTCCTAACAATACTTATTAAAAATTGCTAAAATTTGCCCTTATTGTACATAAATATTAATTTGTAGTTGTTTCACGATTATATTGTGTATTCGAAGCCAATGGAAAATACCTTAGAGTTCGCCTCGATATGAATGAATATAACGTCACTTTACTAAAGGTGAGATCACATATTTTTAAATTCACATGATTTTTGTTCTAAGATTTATTGCCTCTAGTTTTCTAGTGTACAAGTCCTATTCAAAGCTTGCTGTTCTGATTTTGGAGAGCAATCCAAGACCGTCTAAATCTGATAAACAATACAAACACAATAACTCGCTTATAACATTTTTAGTGCGTTTATATTTGCTTCAATTCAAAAATTCGATTTGACATGTTCAGAATTAGATATTTACATAGGTTAAAACAATCGTGTAGACGATATTAATAATTTCAGAACACTCAAAAATTATGACAAGAAATAAAAATTCACGTTAAGTCATTTAGATTGCATTTAAGCTATCTATCAAATAGAACTCTTTTTACTCTTATTTTAATAATCGGTATCTAAATATTTTCCAAAATATTCTTAGTACATTTTAACTCCACTTCTCAATTGATTTGCTTCTATGGCCAACACATTCATAGAAGTATGATAATAAGAGCACAGTACTTCGATCTAAAAGGACCACATCATAGATGGTCGCGTGACTTTAAGCAATTTTGCACATGCAGCTTCGTCAATGTTTATAAAGGCTCTTTCATAGGGTCCTTCGGGCTTAATTGATGGAATAAAAGAGATGAAATATATGTAAGGAACCATTTTCCGTTAAAATCTAATTTGAAATGAAAATATTTGTCTCCAAAGACTAAAATATGAACCGTATTTTACTTTCATTAAAAAGAACTATAGAAACAGCCGATAAAAATAAAGATAACTTAAATGAATTTTAAATAGTTCATATTTTATTTTTATTTCTGTGTGTATTTTACTATTTCGTCTGTTACGATGGTACTTTCTATGCTATTTGAGAATTCAATTTTGCATAAACAGGAAGTAATCACTAAATTATAGAAGTTCCCCCATTACAAGTTTGTCAATATTCTCTATCATTTAGTGACAGATATGAATGATATTATTTACTGCATACCCTCTCATTTTGAAAATGAATCGTTTTTATGAACATGAATAGTTGTTTGTGTAATGTCAAAATGGAACTTACCCGGCACACCTCATTTTGTAGTTTTCATGTTTTACATAATTTTAGAACGTAATGTAAGAAGTCTTTTTTTCAAGTTAATGTTTTGTGCTTCTGAAGGAGTTTGAAAGTATTTGCTATGAGAAGTATTTTCAGTGTAAACAAAAACAAACTACTGTAGAAGAATAAATACTTCCTGTTATGAGATGATTTGATTTATCGCTCGTTTTGGTGATGTTTGGTGTTAATTTTTAAAACAAATGACATGCTGAAATTGTATTCGAGTATCATGCAAAGTTACGCCACAAAAAATCGAACGTTAAACGACATCAGAGCAAAACAATAAATTCTTTAATCTTCTTAACAAATGTAAATAAAATAATTAAATGGATTTCAGCATGTCAATTAAATTAAAAATTAAGGGTAAACATCATCAAAGCAACAATAAATCAAATTAGTTTTTAACCGGAAATATTTTTGTCTTTTTCCGATATTTTATTTATGTATACCCTGAAACTTTCTCTCATGCAAATCAGTCTCGTGACTGTATAAGAAATTGTTTACTTCCTTACCATCGGAACTGTTCCTCAGGACGTTTGTGACAGCACATTCACAATTCGTATTGAAACAGGTTTAAACTTGATTCATCGCTCATTTTTTGTGTTGCATAAGGACAAATTCTACCAGTACCTATAGCTTAAAGTGGATTCAGAACCATTACAACATCCATACTCTGGCCAGTTTCGTTTGATTTATTGCTCTACGGTCATTGTTTTCCATACTAGGAATCCAGATCGGAATTCTAACTCTGAATCTATTGAACCAAAACTCAGACTATATTCGTGCTACTAAATATTTATTTCTGTAATTTATGCTAACTAAATATTTTATTTTAATAGTTTTCTTGTTTCTTGTTACAGAAAAAAAATCTTAAATTTGTTGCTAGGAAGTAATGTTTTGGAAATCTGATTTCAATCTCTTCGGCATAAATCTGTTGTCGAACCCGAACAGAAGATATTCTTTTTCAGAAATGAAGCCGAACCGATGTTCTGGTTCCTTCAAGATCATTCGCCGGGCTGAAAGGTTTTCTATAAAGCTAAATACCAGAGAGATAGAGGTATTCATTTGGTAACATGTTTACTATTATGTGGTGTAATTTGGCATGTTACTCGAATACAATTTCAGTAAGTCACTTATATTAAAAATTAGCACCAAACATCGTCAAAACGGCAATTAATCAAATTAGTTCTTAACTTCAACTTTTTCTTCTCCGGTAGTCTTTTTATGTGAACGCAGTAAACTCCTCATGAGTGTTTTCAAAGCGATTCTCTTTATACCTAATAGCAGCTTTCTATCTGTGCTCTAAACGATTACGCCATTTATTTATACCTTGTAAAAATACTTGCTTTGTACTTTCAATGAGCGCTAATTAATTTATATTATCAGCACTACAGCAGTTATGATAAACATGAAGTCAAGACCGCCGTACCTATGATACTGGTAGACAAGCTTTACTTCTCAAGTTTGAGACTCACTTCTTGTCAGGTTGGCTTCCCCTTTGCGAGGTTCACAAATTTTTAGTTCGTTTAATTAAATATGTTCTTCTAACTATTCTCTAGGAAGGAATGGTCCTTATGAGAGCTTTGAAATAAAAATGATATGTAATGGATCGGTTCATCGCTCATTTTTCAGTGCTCTCTAGTAAAAATGATAGGTAAGGATTTGGTTCATCGCTAATCAATTTTTTTGCTACAAAAGACTGTATAATATTGCTTATTACATAGTGGTATTGTATGAGTAATAGTAAACGAGTATTAATTTCATACTCGTTTACTATTACTCATACAATACTACTTGTTGTACCACTATGTAATAAGTAATATTATTGCTTATTACATAGTGGTATCCAGTATGTAATTAGTAATATTATTACTTATTCATACTGGTAAAATTTGTTTCAGTTTTCTATGATCCAATTTCTTAACTTAACATAACTTTCATGTTAAAACAAATAAATATGCCACAGTTCTAAAGCAAAAGTAATAGATAAATCATACATTACACTATTGCACGACCTTGTTTCTAACTCCAATCGAGATTAATAGATAAAGGGAACGGAAAAGCATCCAGAGAGTATCGATAGCGAAGTCAAGTTCTGACCTATAGATTTAACTTATACATACCCAGAATTTACATGAGGACGTTTTAGTGAGCACCACTCAGGATCGGAACTATAATTTCAGCACTACTCAAATAAATAATAAAGATCATCCAACAAGAAAATGTACATTTTTCAAAATTAACAACTAGAGTAAAACAAAATGCAATCCCTTAATAGATGTTTGCTTGATTACTATTTTGTTAGCATATACGTGAAACACGGAAACTTAAAATTGTCAAATATGAGTTTTCCAGTTTTACTAGACCAAAATGGGATTGTCTTTAGACTAACGAAAGGCACTAAGTCATTTCTCTTTGCATGAAAGTTAGATTTCTTCCTGAGAAACATTTAAAAATCACACTTGAGAAACACATAAGAGCAAATGAATGCACATTACTTATTATAATTTTATTAATAAGTTGCTATAGCAACACATAACCATTATCAAATTACTCTTATCTGAATAATTGTTCATTTGAGTAGAAACCAAGTGTAATAAATGAATGTTTAAAGTGTTAAAATTACAATTTTCGCACTGCTTGAAAATTATAATTTTCGCCCTTTTTTTCTCGTAACCATACATTTTGACTTAGTGTGTTTCAATCGTAATCCGACGCTTTTCAAAGATATCTAAATTATCAAACCAATTAAATGAAATCATAAACATGAAAATTCGATGATTTTGAAAATAAAAAAGTTCTGAGAGCAAGATATGAAACGTAGGGTATTAAATCAAATTTAATTTATTCTATTCCCCACTATTGTCAATAGAAGAGACTTTATGAATAAGCTATTTGCGTGTCATTGTTCTGAGGAGTCTCGAGACACATTGATCAATGGAATGAACAGAGTTAGTAATATGTGTTTGGATGGAAGGTACTGGAATACAAGGAAGAGATGTTAGAGAAAATTCGAGGCTTTCATTTGAAGGAGCACTGCATGCTAAAAATAGGACATTGAAGTGAAGTTTTGAAAAATAAAGTATAAAGTATAGGAGAATATGGTGGTTAAGGTAAGTTCTGTTTCCCTTTTGTTCAAAAGTGTTTTTCCCTTTTAAACGAGTTTCGATTTATCGGAAATCAGCATCCAGTTGTTCGGTCTTAATAAATACAAACATTTTTAGGTAATTGTATCTCACAGACAGCAAAACTTGGAAAAATATTTTTGAAGGTTATAGGAATTCCTAATATACGGTTGAAAAACAGTTGGTTTTGCATTATGTGAAAAATCCTTATAAATGAATTTCCATCAAAATATACTAGTATTGCTGGTCCTAATTTTTTCTAATATTAATTTTACAATTAATATTGTATTAATACTAATTTAATAATTATTATTGTAATATTGTATATTAAAATTAACTTTTAAAAAGATTGTTATATAGATTTTGATTTGTCTCTAAAGGCAACACAATGAAAAATGTAGCCTGATATGGAGATTATTTTGGAACCTATCACTAAAAGTTTAATAATAGTTGCTCCAAATTTTCTACTCATAATCTAGAAACTCTAAATTTGAAACTGGTATTCCAGCTTGAAGTTCTATATCAATTTGAAAGACGTTATAAATAAATTCTTGCGTAATTTGATATAGACGGACCCTTATGAACATTTTGTGTGCATTAATTTATAATTTATAGAAAACGTATCCCCTATATCGGTACCCTTGAATTTGTTTCACTATAAGCGATGTACGAATAAAGGGTAATTTAGATTTCTACCTACAACTTTACTATTCTCTGGGTATACAACAATCCTCGTATTCATTTTCGTTTCGATTTATCTTGATGAAACTTCATTCGCAGCGAAGCAGGAGATTTCCACGTGGAGCTCTGGCGCTTTGAGAGCATACTAAAAGCAACACGTTCCTTCGTAATGATCCTCTTTAAGGAAGTCGTCTTTGTCTGTTGCTGTTATACGGTTTCATCGAATCTCGAAGAGAGCTATAGACTCTGGTCTTAATTGCGTTTTCGAACACAATGGTGGGGTGACAAGATAAGTGTTATATGTAAGGTATATTTTGATTCTCGAAGAACAGTATCTATCTCTGAATATCTGATTGGATTCTTCATGTAAAAACCCTTTTTACGTTCAATGTGATATTTTCTATCCCAATGAAAATTAATTTCTTTTAATTCGAATATATTTTAAAATATTTAGTTTATTTTTCATGAGATTGAATTTTTTAATCATTAAATCTAATTCAAACCAATCGCACACAAAGAGAAACTATACTCAGGCATTAAAAAGTAATAAAGCACTTTCTTGAAGCAAAACGTATGATGAATTGATTAGAAAGGAACTTTACTTGAAGTTGCACTAGGATGTATAGCATATCCGGACTCAGGTTTCCGAAATTCCAATTATCCAATTCCTTTTTAATTTTTGAAAATTATTTATTTTTTATATATTCTGTTGTAATACAAGCCAATTTATATAAAATTCTGACAAAGTGCCAAGCATTTTTGATGGTATGAACAAGACAAAAAGCAGAATCTTAGGGACCGTAGTGGCCCAGTTGATAGAGCAGTTTTGAGTTCGAATTCTGATTCAACCAAAGACCGTCGTGTGCGAGGTGCACTTTAAATTTGTCGTGGCCTCAGATGTTCTCATATTGGCGTGGTGTGGAAACTTGGAGGTGCCAGCTCTAGTCTCTACCTCGTCAATCTGACAGTGGTTCAAAATTACAAGGTGTTGTCCTCGATCCTTCCCTTCAGGATTGATCCCGGACCGTCGTCAATAGCCCATTGTGTTGCTATGATACTATTCAACTACCAATCAACCAAATCAGAATCTTGTATAACTTTCTGTGATAAACTATTTACCTTTCGACATAGGGCACTTTTTATCGCCAAGTTTCAATTCTATTTCCTCAACTAGACATCGAAAGCAAAACCTTCCTATATAAACCTTCCTTAAGTGTCATCTTCTTTGGCAGTGTTCTTGCACAGTCGTTTTTAGAGCAGAAGGTAGAATTTCAACTCCATTTTCGGTTTTCCACTGTTCCGATCACATTTCGTTAAAAAATATAGGTGTTGCTATTCGAAATTTTGAAATTAGTTAGCTATCCGTTACCCGGAAAGTTCAATTCTTGTTACTTGCATAATTTTGAACACATATTTTGAGATTTTAATCTCAAGCTTTACTTTAATTCATTGAAATTTGCAGTCTCTAGAGATTCGTATATAGGGGATGTTACTTTATGACCACTCTGTATATTATTGAAATTTCTTTTGGGTAAATAAATTATAAAAATCCAGAGATAAGTCATACATACGTTTATCCGGTCTCTATATTTAAATATCTCTCATAAAACTCTTTCCCATCTAGTCATACGAAACGAATTCATGAACAGCGTACGAAAAGCTATAAATAAGGACGTAAATATAATATTTATTGTAAGAAACTTAACGAAAGAGATTTGATGTCAAATTACATTACTTGATAATAAAATACGAAATGAACCATTTTCTCATTTGAGTTCCAATTATTTCCATTTTTCGGTAGGAAAATCTTTTGGTGTTCTTCCATTAGTTTGAGATGTGTTTCGTTGTCTTATTTTGTCTTTTGACGGTTATAAATTACTTAAATCTATTTATATATGTAATCAAAACGTTCTTTTAAAAATATGAAACGCAAACAGGGTCAGATTAAACGACTCAACAGTAGTGTCAATTCTAGATATCCAATATAAGTAGTATTAACTACTTTTATTGTTATAATGACATGCTAAAGGACAAAGTGCGTGTGGAAATATTTGTTTTGAGTACTCTAAGTTGTTAATAACCTCTATAAACGGAATACACTGTATGCATTCTTTGAATATCATACACAATGCTCTCCTAGACTACTGCTAGGAAGGATATTGTTCATGAGTACCCTTTGTGTGCCTAGAGTTAAATCTTACAATGCGTGATTTATATTGGAACAAAATGTTTGCCTCTTTTAATCCTCGAAAAATCTGTTTTAGCAGCAGAAAACTTTAATATTTATGTTTCGCAAGGACGCGTAAACCGCTTAACTGAAATTCCTATCAACATACTCATTGTCTATGTGTTGAACTAGGTGGTTAAAATTCAACCTAATGATCTTTTAATATCCCACTGTACCTTATCCGCCTTTGTTTTAATCTTAAGGTTAAGTTTTAACTCTCGCTTTCTCAATTCTATCTACTTTAGATTACTCTAATCGGATTCCGTTTAACCTACGAAATCATACTTAAATAGCAATAGGATATTTAATTAATCGATTCAAACAATTATGCGGGATTATAATTTACCAACCTCTCTGAATGTTTGAGTTTACATGTTCATTTTATAAAAAGGTATATAGAATGAAAACGATAACATTTATTGGTATCTGTATGTGTTTTACCTTGACGTTTTATTTACTCTAATTCGTACTACTATAATGTTGCTACTCGTACATTTCTTCTTACGGCTTTCTATGCTATGTTCCGTTTGCACGCTCTTGTTCAGCTACTATTTAATATTTTATTTTACCATCAAATTGATATCCATCGTTTAAGGCCTCGATCGACTATTTCAAAATTGTAAATAACCTTAAATCAAAAGTGGATAACATTGAAAATCAATATGAAAACAGCAACAAATGCGATAAAGAATTAATTCAATGCACTTCAAGACCATAAATTATTAGTTAACATTAAAATATCAAATTTGGTTTGTAGCTCTACTGTCATGTTTTGCTACACGAGAACTAATTATTGAAACAGAATGAAAACATTAAATAAAGAACGAAAATTAATAACTATTATGAATGATTAATTTACTAAAATTTTCTTTGTTCCAAAGAGAAGAAAAAGTTTATATACATGTGTGTGGCACATCTTGTAAACGTATTATATGCTGCGTTAATTTTTCCTAGTTTAGTTTAGCCCTTAAGAAAAGTCAATTTAGAGCTTGAATTCTTTGGAATTCTACTAACTACATTCACCCATTGAATACTACTGAAGTAGACTGAACTTGAAAGCAATTGCGGGTCAGCCTTTGTCCCGCTTGTTGAAGTAGCCATGGCAACTGTAGCCATTTTTAGAAAACATACGAATCAATGTGATACCGATATATATATTTAGCTGACTGGAAATGAAGCTTAAATTAAGATCACTGACCGGTTCTAAAAAGTAAAAAACATAAATGTGAATCTGCTTTGGTTTTGATGAAGAAAGATTTCAGCACTGAATTTCTTCCATTAATTACCCCTTTGAATATTAATCTTACACTGCTGAAACCCCAGTATGTAAAAATCATCTGTTCACAATTTAATTTCTGGAGACCCAAGTGATATATGAACTCAGTCCAGAATATTTTAGAAATAAGTAATAACTACCCATGAGCTCCTTTGGATATCTTATGTTAATTTACGGTATACCTTTATTAGTTACCCATGAATGGATGCAAATACAATCCCCTGAAGAGTTCAAACTTGCTAAAAAATTTAGACAATCTTAAATTATACCAGAGGATTTATTCCAAAAATGTGATGATTTTTACAATCTTACGATTGTTGCTATGACATGTAATTTAAATGAGATGCAACAAATGTTCGAACAATACATCTCTTTTTATAAAAATGCAGTGTTTGTTTGTACTTTGAATATTTTCGGCCCGTTTCGTTATTTATCCGGTTTGTTATTTATCCATTCTAATCCAAAATCAATAGTTTCCGTATTTGGTGTCTGTTTGTATGCATATGCCTGTACTACGTCCAAACGGTTAGGTATATTTTCATGACACTTTGTATACTGTGAGTAGAGTCATTTAGTGATTGAATTTCGTTGTCACTCTCTGTCTTTCCGTTTTAGGTCTTCTTTTCATTTTGGTCTGTTTGTATTTGTGTTTGTACAAATATCACATACAATTAATTCAATTTAATTTAATAAAATGTTAAATGTTTTATAAAACGCATATTTGTTTAATGAATACATTATCTTAATTTTCCTTGCTTACATATTTGTTTCACGCTAAAAGAGCTGAATAACTGTACTTAAATCAACCTCAATGTGGCAGTTTGAGAGAAGCTGGAATGTATTGAGCATTGCGATTACTCAAATTGTTTTACCAGTACTGCTTAAAAAACAATCATTTTTACGGAATTTAAGTTCTAACACTTCACTTATTTTGAACTTAATTTTTCTTTTTGAAGTATAAATAACATAAAATTTTGCACTATAGAGCAAGGTAGAATTTAATTATTTTGTATCCAATAACGGTAAAAACATGTGTTCATATCTCAGACGCCCTGTGTAGATTTCGACCAACTTTCCTCAAACGTTTTTCGCTTAACACTTGGTTTTAGAATTCCTTTTTATAAAAAGAAGTAAAACATACAGCATAAAACATTTTAAATTAAGACTGGTAGGTAATCGAATTTATTCAAAGTAATTTAAGATTTTAGCATTTACAAAACGATTTTAAACTCATTAAAGCTTGTATTTCCTTTCCATGTTTCAAATCAAATTACATTGTTTTATTGAAAGCTTCACTCACAATAGGCAAGCAACACCATCATTCTCATTCTAAGCAGGGACGCGCTTTCCATTCAAAACTCAATTTCTGAATAGAAAAAAGTTCTTTAAAAGTATAGAGCGTGCTTAAAGAAAAGAAACATGTGTTCGTTGGCCACGTGCAGTAATTTGATTTTTTCGCTCGTGTTTAATTTTACATTTTTAAGTTTTGTTCTATTTCTAGTTGTTAGTTGTGGCAGCTTGCGAGATCAGTAGATAGAAAATAATCATGAATTAATATCTTCAGAACAACTTTTTCGCCGACTTTACTATCTTCATTACAATAGTCTATGTCTATGAATTTACACAAGAGGAGTATATGGGTTAATAGGTAATATTGCCAATATACGAGAAATTTGGGACAATGATGAGTTTCTTCAGTTTGAAAACTTGAACAGATACACCATGCCACAGTTACCAAAAACTGAAAGTTAATTTGAATAGAGAATGAATATTAATGAAATTA
Source organism: Meta bourneti (assembly GCA_933210815.1). Lineage (NCBI taxonomy): Eukaryota > Metazoa > Arthropoda > Arachnida > Araneae > Tetragnathidae > Meta > Meta bourneti. The sequence continues at coordinate 69,556,299 of OW119929.1, read as the reverse complement.
ACTAAAAATTAAATTTCTGTCTGTATATACTATTGAATATTTCTAAGTCACTACACTACAAAATATTTTTGCAGTTTATTTTGATTTTCTTCTCTAAAAAAATTATGCACCCTAAGTTATTCAAATCTTCACAACAAATTAGATCTTTACCAAGACAGGAACGAAGATAATATTTTGAGAGCACCCTTATTAATTTCAGCAAAATGAAAACGATCTAAACGTTGTAAACATTTTGAATTAGCTGGATATCGTGCTACAATTCAGAAGCATTCGTTCACCAATCTTCTGTTGACATTTAAATATGTAAAGTAATCCACATTTCAAATTATTGAGTTTCAGGAATGCATATGAAACACTCTTAATTTAATTTAAATAAATCATAAACAGAGCTCTAAATTATCTAAAAGATGTTAACTTTATTTAGGAACAATGACTGACTTAACTGCTGAATTTCTAAGTAGTGGGGCGTTAATATGTTTGTTGGGGTTTAGGCGTTACTTTTCGAAACTGAAATAGGTCTTTGGATTTTCGAATTAGTATCTATCTCAAATTTCTCTCTGAAAATATATATCCTATGCGCAAAACATTTACATTACATGAAAATTCATTTTAATTGCATGACGTTGAAGTGATTGTAAGTTGGTAAATAGAATTTAAATGTTTCCTTCGTTCAGGCTTCTTGAAACTTAATAGAATAAGTGACGATGTTACTGATGGAGTAAATGTGTTCAACCTTTTAAAATCTGACACTTGTATGATTATTATTACTTACACCAGAAGTTCCCAACATTTTTGACTCGCAAAGCCCTTTTTAGAATCATTTTCTATAGCTGAGCTCCTTAGGCCTACCCTATATTTTACAAGTTAATGGTATTTAGAAGTAGTGTTACAGAGGGGAAGAAGTCAGTTTGATTGCATGACTGTTCAACTGAATGCAAGTAGTTAGTAAAATGTATGAAAATGTTTTCTTCATTCAGGCATAATGAAGTGACCTTGTTGCTGATGGACTAAGTGTGCTACACCTGAATTCTTGCATTAGTGTGCTTATTACTACTTGCCAATCATTCATTCATAACACAGATTTCTCAACATACCCATAGTGTTTAAGGTTCGTGATCAAGATAACCAATTACACGAATTGTATACATAGTATAGCGATAGTGAAAAATTGTAGTTGTGAATGTAAGTTAGTAAATGGTATGAAATGCTTTCTTCATGAAACATAATCCAGTGACACCGTTGCTGAACTGTGCTTCTGAAATCTTGCACTTGGTGGCTATTACTACTTACCACACCTTATTCATGGAATATCTCAACACTAAATAATTATATATTTAATTTTCTTACGAACCTTTATTAACCATCTTCATTACGATTCCCAAAGTTATTGTAATTCCACAAACGTTTCGACACGAAATTTATATCTTTACTAAAGTCAAAATAACCGGAGAGATTAATGTCCAGATGAGCCGAATTTTGAACGGGGCAAATCAAACATCACTAAGTATTCAAAACGCGTCAGAATTCTTAAGTCAGGAAGGGAAAGAAATTTATCTTCATGAAAGAACTGCGTTTCACCATTTCTCAGCCGTGAATTCGAACCTCGGGATATTTCCCACTTCCGGTGGCAATCGATATTATAAAACCCTTAATCCACGCGAATACGTCTCAATGGAAATGGAAGGAGGAGGAGTGTTATTGATCTCAGGGCAGAGTTTGACCCCGCGGAAGACGTTCTGAGACGGCCGAGGAAAAGCTACCTTTAAGACAGTTGGGATGCTGAAATACCGACTCGGGAGAATCCTTCCTTTTGTTTACTTGTTTCCGTTTTTTATGTTCTCCGGTTTCTCGAATTCCCCCGTGTTTGCCTTTTTGAAAGATTTTAAACTCTTTCAAAACAGCTACGAGGAAGTCCTTTCACAATGTCTGGATAAAAAAGTAAGTGGATGCCGTGGGAAAAGATTTTTCTGACACTTGGTTTTTTTGGCATAAAGGGAAATCGATAGCCTTCTCCATCTCATTTATATAATTATATATTTCACTAACGCGCGTGGCACAGAAATCGACATTATTTGAGAATGGCAACAAGCGGATATAAGCAATTTAATTCCAATCGCTATGGGATTTATTGATCAATTTATCGCTTAGCTTAACCCTCCAAGTGGTTTCGACGAGATATTTCGTCCATCAAGATCTGATTAATTTTGCCAATGTCAAGATTTCTAGTCATTAAGGAATTGCCTATCCTTCTATCATGACGAGATGAAGATCTGGCCAGTTTTCTTTTAATGACGACATATCTCGTCCATCAAGATCTGCTAAGTTTTGTTAATGGCTGGATACTTCGTCTAGACAACCACCAGGATGGTTAAATATGTTTCGTTCAAGCAATGGAGCTGAATAATGTTAATAAAACTACACGGAATAGCTCACCATTGTAAATTATTGAGCAGTCTGATTACAGAAGACAATGATATCTTACTTATTCTTATTTCCAATAAAGTGCATGGTTAATAGTGCACACCTCAGTCATATAACAATAGTTAGCTTCTGAACGTCCACTTTAATTGTATCTCATACATTCATGCTTTGGTATTTTGAACGCTTAAACCTTTTTCACGTTTGTTCACGTTTTCGCTTGTACGTTGATTTCTATCTCCGAGATTTCTCATAGGCTTCTGAAATCAGACTGCCTGATAATTTCATTAGAGCGGCAAATACTTAAGTAGATTTTAACAGTATTATGTTTCTCTGTAACTTAAATAAAGCATATTTAGACTAAGTGGTAAAATCACATAGTGGTTGATTTTACATTTTATAAATACTTTTACTGTCTTCCATGGAAATACAAGCACTCAATTTCTGTACTACGTACATGAGTGAAATGTATAGATATATTTCAGTCTCCTTTAGTATAGAAGCTGTACTAAAGTTTACTAATTCCCTTAAAAATGAAATAAATAATTTTATTTTATTTTTGAGTCATCATTTTACTGTTCTCGAAAGTAGAATTTGATGCAGAAATAAACATAGATTTCCAAACAAATCTGTCTAATATATCCATTGATACGTAAAATTATAAGCTAATGCTTGAAAATAATTCTTATATGAAACTAGTATCATTGTGTAATTTTCTGTTCTCGATACCTTTGGAAAATTTAAAACTGATCAAATCTTGTTCAACTTAAACTACTCATTTTTGTAGGTGAAACTATATATCTTAGTAATTAGAAAAACGAGCGTACTTCCAGGGATATTAGTAATTTTGCGATAAATCAATTTGTAACTCAGATTATTATAAACATACAAAAAACTTTACAGCTATTAAATTGTACTACTAGGATCAAAAAAGTATACCAACAAACTGTCATATGGTTCCGTTTTTAATAATTATTGCTATGTAACTCTACTAATCAACTGTACTATTCTATTTTCAGCTTCTAATGTGGTTATATTGTAAGTTTAAGAGTTGAATTCGTTCAATACTTTGCGCATATATTTTTGTTAAAAACAGTGTTCATCGAAATTAAACTCTAAACAAAATTTTAAATTGCATGATTTTACAATATGTAATATATAATGAGAGTTCGTCAGGTCACACAAACAGTGCATTTACTGTGACTCTTGGCAAGTATCGTATTGCCTGTATCCGAGATCTTTGGGTTCAAGCCATTTGGCACGTTAGAAGTTTTGACTAAAGCTGACCGTAAGAAAAAAGACCGAAAAAAGTTACATACAGGAGTAAAAGTTACATATTTTCGTTGAATTTCTTATCGCATTCATATACTTATACATTTTTAAATATACATTCGTAAAACAAAGATTTCTGCAGACAGAACGATTATGAGATTTTGTTTTCGTCTGTTGAATTTACGTTTAAATTTTAGGACACTTGAATACATTTTAAAAGTTTAAATGTTTGTACTCAAATTTTTTTTGCATGGAAAATTCTATATACATTTAAAAAGTTTGTTTTCTCTCATTGAAAAGACGGACCTAATATTTATTTAAGCTAAAAAAAATAATATAAATCGCCGAGAACGTACAGATAGAAAGGTTCTAACAGATCAAGAAGAAATATTTTGTAAATACCTAATCACGTGACCGTGGGATCAATTCCGAAGAAACGATCCGAGAATAACACCTCGTAATTTTTTAACACGGTCAGCGGACGAAGTCAACGCCTGAGCTGGCACCCCACTCTCCAAACTTCCACACCATGCCAGCGTGAGGGACATTTGAAGCCACTGCAATTTAATGTGCACCAGCTACCACTTACACGATGGTCTTTGGTTCGATAGAGTTTCGAACTTGCAACCCTCCGGTTGCTAATTCACTACTCTTCCAGTCGGCTACCGTGGCCCTGATAATATTAGACGTTTGGATTCAGTTCCGAACGTGATCTGAAAACTGTTTTTTGAGAATATTCTACAAAGCATATACCAATTTACCTACAAACATATTCCAATTTTAGATTTTACAAGGTTTATTTTAGGCAGGATTACTAAATTCAACAATTACTTATCTATATTTTCCCATCTGCTTATAGCCAGCCTAACAACCTAGTGGCTAGCGCTCTGGCCCGCGATTCAACAGGCTCTGGGCATGGGCATGGGCATGACGGTTAATAATGGCTCTGAATTCATTTTAAGCCGGAGGTCCCTGTCTAATTAACCCTCGTGGGGAATAAAATTACCTAAGAGTGACAAACCAAACCCAATTGCTCAGAAAATGTATAAACATGAAATTAAATTGGCTCTACGCAAAATTTCTAAAATGTACTTAAATGGGCAATATGCATTTTGCTTGAGAAAGACAAGCTATAAAAGAATTTACAAATAAATAAATAAATAAATAAATACAAATATGTTATAATTTATTTATACATACAAAACACAAAAACTTAAGAAACACGATTGCAATTAAACAACTTTCAATTTATTGATTCCATTACACATTACATTTTACCCTTTTAAAATAATACGCATCAACATAATCGATACCAAACTCAGAGATGCGTTTTCTGTTAAATTCTGTTTCAGAAACATCGATTACTAAAAGTTTGAATCTTATCTTCACCACATTTATTATTTACACAATCCAAAATGCATTGCTATAAATATCAAATTCGTTTTCTTAACGTGTTCTCTAACGTTTTGTTTCTTAACGAAAGCATCTTAACTGCAACTGCCCCGAAGAAGTCTTCTTATTCACCCAAAAAGTGAAATAAATGAGCAAATCGATATTTGCCGCTGCTCAAGCGATGAAAGCCGCCATTGCAAGGGATGAACGATCTTTTAAACGCGAGTAATTAAGCCCACACACATGGCTCTGGGATCGAAGAACGGGATCTTTGTTAATGATCGGCAGCTAAAGCTCTTACGATTGCCGTCGAAAAAATAAAAACGGAATTAGATTTCTATCGCATTTAGTTAAGAACAATGGAAGGCATAATTATAAGGGAATGTCCAAAGAAAGATTGTGGAATGAGGAAACATCTTAATCAAAATCATATCGTTTTAGAAGGCAATTCTATAAAGTTCCAGGGGTGTTTTTTTACTTATTAGTGATTGTTTAGTGTGAAATTTAATCGTTTCCAGTGGCTAGTTTGAAATTGTGTTTCGTATTTCATTCATCTTAAACGATGTTAATAATCTTATTTTTGTACAGGTATTAAGCAAAATGCGATACGTAACTTTCACCGAAATTAGAGAATTTTTTACATAAAAGTTTTCTGTTATTTTCTTACTCCTGAAGTGACCTTAATCTTGATCTAAAATATTTTTATTAAAATAACTTATTCGACACATCATCAGCTTTTCAGTAAAACTATATTATCGGTTTAGAGCAGAAACTTATTAACATAAAAAATATTTTTAATGTGCATCTGTTCTAAAACTAACTGTTTGTTTTTAGATCAAACAATAAAAATTATAAGCATTTTAATAGTTTTAATAGCGTCGTATTTTAAACAGATTACATAATGACAGTGCATTTCTCATGATCATAAAAATAAGCATTTAGTCTCTGAAAAAATGTCAGTTAATGTGTTCCTGATCTACGTTGACAATATTAAACCTTTTTAACTTTAACTTAAACCCATTTACTGATTATCTTTAATTCAAATAAGTAAAATATGTATCCAATTATGGAATTCCAATAAAATAAGTTGATTAAGCATGATATTGTACTCAATTGTTCCAAGAAATTCTTACCTGCACATACGAAATAGTGTCTATAAATAAATACAATATTTTTGAACATTCTAACATCATACCACACCGTCCTTTTATTATCCCTTTGTCAAATCCAGTAACAGAAAATAGAAATTTATGAACCATCATTTCTGAAACATCTATTTCTTAAAAATTGTATCTATAAGTAGACTTCGTATATGTAATCTACATTTATGCATGCTGTCAAGTAAATGGACAAACACAAGGAAAGATCTTACTAGCACGTGTATGGAGTCAGTCGTAAGATCTCAGAAAGGTTGGTAACGTGGTATTGAGAATCAACCTGAGCCGATTGGCTATCAAAGCGCAAATTGGCATTGACTTTCGAATGAAATAGACAGAACATTTGGGTGGAATTCCTGTCGTAAGATCTCAGAAGGGTAAGTCACGTGGACTTACGAATTGACTTGGGTCGATTGGCTATCGAAGAGCAGACTTTTGTTTTTAATAACACTGTATGATTCCTTTAACCAATCAATAATTTGACCCACGTTAGGATTCATGCCATATGAGGCATGTGGCCACATGAGACATTCATGCCACAACCACGTGAGAGATCTTCAAACCAAGCGATTGGCATAAATAACATAGAGCTGCGCGCACATGTTTCATTAGAAATTCGATACAAACTAATGTTTTTAATCACTATCGTCAATTATTCCTACATTGGTTTCGTGCTATCGTCCAATACCGCGAGAATTTCACCCGGAGGTATTCAAACCGAGCGATCGGAGGCCACTCACATCTCAATCTAATTAGTTAGAAAGTCGGTGCAGTAAATTATTTGCGCCCAAAGAAAATTGTAGGATTTATTAAAATATCGAAAGAATATTGTGTTTAAGAAATTATTTTTCGGACAAGTAAATTACACTTGCATCTTTCTATGAAAGAGGTAGGTACGTGAATTTACTTTGCACTGGAGCAACACCAAAGGGCTATTGGCGACGGTTCGAGATCTTTTATGAAAGATAAAAGTGATTGTTTTGGTCATTCAATCTACAGTTAAACAATTCAACCCGTGTAAAACCCGGGAATTCTGCTTGTAATAGAATAATATTGTATCTAAGAAATTATTGCCTGAATAAAAAATAATTTTAAAAATTTCAAGCAGTGAAAAAATCCACTGATTATTATAAAAATTCAACGAAACTAATATTTTATTTAAAAAATTATATCACTGGCATCACAAAAGTTCAAATTTCCTTAGATTTTCCTTCCCTTGTAAAATTATAGCGGTTGAATGAATAAATGTTTTTCTTTAACATCCGAAAGGAGATTTGATAAACAGCGCTACATATATGGTACAATGTTCCCATAATATCACCAAATTCAAGTATATTCTATGTTTAACTTTTTCTCATGTCTATAAAGTTTATGTTTATTTATTAGAAGATTCAATTATACAAGCATAAATACTTAAACTTATTTTCAATGGGAGATAATATTCAGCTTAAGTTGAGGTTGGATGCATTTACGTTGCATCCAATTTTATATGATTTCTTCCATTCTTGGATTTGTGATATCAATTTATGAATAGTAATTTTTCTTGAAGCAATATCCTTACTCTGATCATCGGATCTATATTTTTCTACCAATGCATGGTACCACACTATTGCTACAGTGACTAGTTGAGAAAATTTGTCAATGCCTTATGATAATAAAATGAGCATCTACCCGTATTAATCAGTTACCACTATAAACGGAATTTTTTTGTATTGGTATATAACTTATACAATATTTATATTCCTCTTAATAGCAGGAATGTCAAAGGAAACGTTTGTCAGTAATGTCTATCCTTCGGTAGATTGTTCTTCCACGGAAGACCCAAATGTGGATCGATGTTATTGGGGATTGGAAATAGAAACGTGATCACTGTCTTCTGTTTAGTTTCATTCTTGGAGTTCAGTTATTTCGGAAACACGAACATTCCTTAAGCCAATAAATAAATGATTCCTAATAAATTAAACTCTTCAAAACATTTTTATATAGCAAATACATTTTCTTAAAGGTTGCTCATTTTAAACTTTTTCTGTAAGTTATAATAAAATTATAAAAAATAAATTTCACAGAGGCCATTTTGAATCCAAGTTAATATATGGATTGAATTGGACACACTTTGAACTGTGGTTATTCAAATTTAAAATATATTTGCATCTAGGAGCTCAATTAATGTTCTTAACAAGGTATATAATCCAACTTTGAAGACGAGTATTATTTGCATAATCACGATACTTGAAATGGTACAGATAGTTCTCATTTTTATTTATTTATTTGTGCATATGCATATTTATTTAATTTAAACCCTATGAAAGTCATGCACACGACATTCCACTACGCAACCTGCAGTTTTCCCTGTATGATTTTTAACCAGTTTTAGACTCTTTGACTAATAGAATGCTCATTGGTTGAAAGAATCCTTTCAAGGATTCTTTCAACCAATGAGTGTGGCTACTTAGTCATTATGTATGTTGTAAGGTAAAAACAATAACGACAACTTGGAAATCTCGTGATACACTCAGAGGACTAATTTACTATACAGAATTTACCAACTTAAATTCTATTTTTTAATCTTTTTTACCACCTACCCTTGTTGATCATTTGATTTCTTAAGTTATTGTTTAACAGAGAAATAAATCACATCAGTCACTACAAATACATGAAAAAAATGTGTAAACATGCGGGGTTAAACTATTCAAAATATGAATTTGAAGCGTAAAATGTGAATTAGAAATATATTTGTATCTTGGTAGAAAAAAAGCTAATATTTATTTTACAAGATTTTGGAAACAGCTGATTCAGAACATACTTTCCATTGTTTTGATTTTTCCAATCACGGTAGGGCATTGAAACTTTTTCTAAATTGGGAATTTCTTTTCAAATAATATATAAATGCATATTTATCTTGTCATAAATTATGAAATTCCCCCCGCACAGATACACACAATCAATTTCTAAAAATCACGTAATCACTTTCCATTACTTTATTTCATCTTTACAAAAAATATATAGCATAAAACTGGAAAATTCAAAAGGGCTAATGTTCATTTTGCAAGTTTTTGGTAACAACTGATTCAGTAATATTTTTTCATTTTTAATACAGTCCTTGTATGTCCTTGACGTGATTTGTGAGCATAACTCAAAATCAGCGAATTTGGACATTGGCCCTTTTTCTAACAAGGTACCAATATATTATAAACTGAAAATTTCTAAAATGCAAAATATGAAAATACATTATTATCTTGCCACAAATCACTAAATTTGTTCAGATTTGCTAAACATCATTTAATCACCTTTCCATACTTGATTTCATCTTTACAAACCAATATATCTGAAAAACTGGAAAATTTAAACCCAAAAGAAAACTAAAACGCACGTAAAGGGTTCTAGTAAAACTGCGGTACTTGTGCATCAGTGACCCTCAAAACAATTTAAACGTAATCTCGGGGAATGCTCATTAAATCTTTGGTCCTCTAAAATCCTCTCGCCGTTTCAGATTGCATAAAGTGCCACTTAATTCCCCTCAGAATTGAGTAGTATCTATGTCTCTTGGGGAATCAACAAACCCTTTTGGTTACTATAATTAATGACGTAGCCCCGTTGAATTACAGCTATCCAAACCATGCTCTCAAATATTTCAACAACTGTGTAAAAATATTCAAAATTAGATTGGAGTAAATCATTTGTGTAAGCCTTTATACATGAAATGTTTTCAATTTAATCCACTAATAATTCCAAAGAACTTGTGCCCGGTTGGAAGAGAGGCGGATTAGCAAACGGACGGTTGCGAGTTCGAAACTCGATCCAATCAAAGACCGTCGTGTATGAGGGGGCTGGTGCATGTTAAATCTGTCGTGACCTCAAATGTATTCACGCTGGCGTGGTGTGAAAGTATGGAGAGTGCGTTTCCGGATCAAGTGGTGTTCAGTGATCTTATACAGTGTGACTACCTGAAGGACTCAGTTGAGTTGACGCAGATTTTGAACGAGTCTATTAGTTAAATTAGGAAACTGATCGTAACGTAAACAAATCCCTTCCATAATTGGCATCATTAACACGGATTCTAGTTCTTATTTTATAGTTTGGTCCTTAAAGTGATAGTATTGATGACGAGTATCAGGGAGAAAACATTCACTGCGATCGCCATTCATGCTTTTGAAAATGGCAGCCCTCTTAAAAGCTTTCATACCTATTTCAAAATTAACTCATCCAAGGTCGACTGATTTCTCCTGGGAGGTGCACAATAGAAAGGTTACATAAATTATTGGAAGGAATATGAATTGCACTTGGGCGCTGGATGTTTTTCTGGCCTTCTTCCCATATGAAATCAGTTTAAAACAGGTGATTTCCACTTTTTTGAAACATCTGGTCCATGTTTTCGGAATTGCTCTTTCATGGACCCTAATAAAATACAAAAAAAAATTATTACTGACGCTAAGCCCCATTTTTTTTAATATTTTTCCAAAATCTTAAATTATATTTTTTATTTAACTTTAAAACGATTTATATCGATACGGTTTAGTTTTTCACACTACTGTCATTTTATGCTAACTTCCAAATAAAGCTCCATATTAAAACTACACCTTCATATAATCTCGCTCGAGACAGAACTTAAAATAGATTATATATATATATATATATTCTAAACAACATCGGATTATTCTTTTGCATATAAAAATATTCCATATTTTATAGTGCAGAACTGCGAACGCAGAATTATCATTACAGGTGGTAAAAGTACAGAAATGCAAATAAATTCCGTAGCCTTGATTTAATCACGCTTCACAGATTTTTGGCCACCCTAAAATCTAGGTTTTCCTTCAAGTAAATGGAAAGGATCGCTCAATTTTGAGTTGCAATCGGTTGTCGCTGGTAATTGATGCACAATGAAATCGTCCATGGGAAATTACAAATTATCGGGCTAAATAGTCTTCGTTTTGGTGAGCAAAAGTTTTTCATTCTTCATCTAATATCAATCGCAGGCAGTGCGTTCATGAGGACTTTAGTGAATGTTGTTATGCGTGATTTAAAATCCACGTATAGCGAACTATACCTGGATTACGTATTTGTGAATCAACGCATTTTAGGATACGAGATGATTCTTGGGTCTATTCAAAACCATTGATGTATTATTCGTTTTTAAAAATACAATAATCACATGTTCTTTATTTGGTACCAAACGGTTTGGTTTGTCGCTCTGAAACACTTTTTGCTACTCAAGGGCTAATTTCACCGGAACCGTCCGCTTAAGTGCATTCAGAGCCATATGCCTTTACTGGGATTTGAACCCAGATCCTGTTGAACAGAAGGCAAGGTTGGTTGGTTGTAGTTTTTTGGCTCAAGCCCATATTTGGCTAAGCTTTGACAAACACAATACAACGTCGAGTAATAAACATAACACACATGGAAATTTTCATTTCACAGAAGAAATAAACCCAGGTAAGTTAAAGAAATCAAATCTGCGCCATCTACTGTCATCGAATGAAATAGACAGAGCATGTGGACGAAGTCGTAAGATCTCAGAAGGGTAAATCACAGGGGCTTGCGAATCCACTTGGGCAGATTGGCTATCGAAGTGCAGAGAAAACACGCTGAATAATCACTAACCAATCAAAAATTTGTTCCACATCAGGATTCATGCTTTTTCTCACAACCACGTAAACTAAGCGACAGGAAGAAATAGCATGAAGCTGTGCGCACATGCTTCGTCTATTTCATTAGAAGGTCGATGCATACAAATCACAGGTTGCTAGCGCAGTGGGAAAACCCACTGAGCCACAGCAAAGGACAGAGGGATAACAAATCGACCACCAGGCCAGCTTGACACCAAAAGAGGAAATTGATTTATTATGAGTACTGTTAAGGAAAATGTGCTATTGACTCCATCGCAGTATTTTTCTTATGTTTTGCCATGTAGAGCCCCATATATAGTTAAATTTCCTTAGAGGCCCTTCCGCTTTAACTGACTTTTACACAATGTTCGCACAACAATTTGTTATTATTTAAAGTAATAAGTGCCTTTTTTACCTTTAAAGAGTTTGTTCTTGGCGTACTCGCGCAACTTTTGAGAGCATTTCTTCCATCGAGTGATCAATATTTTTTTATTTGAAATAGTATTAAATGCCTATTTAAAACTACATTTCCACATCATTAGTTTTGTTACATAATAAATACATCGCATCTACACCCATTTGCTTTATTTCCATCAAAAGCCCAGAACTTCCCTCATGGCTTGATAACTACGCTCAATCTTTTAAAGTTATGTAATTAACTATATACGTCAGACATGTTAATTACAATTCATTTGCATTTGAGATAAATTTGTGGTCAAAATAATATCTGGTTATCAAGGAATACTGACCCCTATTACTCATGCTTACATGTTTAATTAACCGAAAATTCCAATAGAGTTGGACTGGATTCAAAAACATTTTTATTACTTCTGCCTTTCCAAACAAAGCAAACAATGCAGTTTCAAAGCATCAATTTTTGTTCTGAAGGCATTTCTGGATGAAGCTTAAAACTTGTCATAAATGAAATAGAACGAATAGATCTTCAGTCAATCATCAATGAATTTTTTTTACTATTGTCCAATGTTACTGTAGACAAGTACGCAAAACGTGCCAACATATTTAATACTACATAAAATTTGAATCCTGCCTCAGTTCTGAAATAATCTCTTTTTGAAATTTCCCATACATGTCTTGCATTTTTATTATCAATGCTTTTCCATCTAAGTCAAATAATTTCGCGAATTTCCGTTTTAACCATTAAAATAGATTGTGTGTTGTATCGCATTGTCATGTTACTATAATGGTTATCCACAATTATTCTTCTCAATGCCGTGTTAGTATTCATTTCATAAAACAGCGTACACTTACTTAAATCAATGCACTAAGCTCATTCAAAAAATAACAAGACTGATGACGTAGCTTCAAATCTAAATCACATGTAAATCTACAGTTACCTCTGTTGGAATTCCTGTAATTTTAATTATTTGAAAATTCATCATTACAATGTTCCGCTCGTTCATATTTGTTGTATATATATTAAATTTAGACACGTCTCCATAGCCTAGTGGACTGCGATATCCCGGTTGGAAGAGTAACGGATTAGCAACCGGAGGTTTGCAAGTTTCAAAATTACGTGGTGTTGTCCTCTGATCTTTCCCTTTGGGATTGATCCCTGACCGTCGCCAATAGCCAGTTGTGTTGCTCCAGTGCGGCGTTAATTAAAATATTTACCGTAGCCTAGTAAGGATTTCAAAATACAACAGAGAAACTGTAAAATTTTGTGAGAATATTGAAAAAATCGCCACAAAAAACCTGGAATGATTGAATTATCCTACAAGGAAGGTGCCTTGCCCTTGAAAGAATTTTTCATGGACCCAAGGAAATTTGTAAATGTTGAAAAGTGTTCGGAAGATTCGCCAAGTCATCGACCACAGAGGTTAGTGGAAATACCGTCGTGTCATTCCTGCTCGAAGACCGCCATATGACCATTAAGGAGATGATTAATGCTATGAAGATGCCTGCCAGTTCCATTAACGTTGTGAGAAACTGGTTTCGGGTACAGAAAGGAAGCTGAAAAGTGGTTTCTCCATTTGTTTATAGATGAACACGAGGCAAATCGTGTGTGCTTACTCAGAAAACTAGTTGCAAAGTAGAGTTCACATTTGCTTATAGATGAACAAATGGCAAATCGTATGCTTTCTCAGAAAAATTGGGTTCTAGATTTGATTATAGATAAACACAAGACAAATGGTGTGTGCTTACTCAGAAAACCAGCTGCAAACTGGATTTTCCATTTGCTTATAAACGAGCAAATGGCAAATCGTATGCTTACTCAGAAAAGTACCTGAAAAGTGGGTTCTCCATTTGCTTATAGATGAACAAATGCCAAAAATCGTGAGCTCACTCAGTAGGTTATCTAAGGTATAAGTCTTAAGAACAAAAAACAAGCAAATTGAAAAGTTAGGTTGACATCTTCACGTATGGTCGAAATGATTTCTTTCATTTAAATCCCATCACATACTGCTCTAACATTAATTTTTCTTTGTCTACAGTGAGCCACAAAACAGACTCCATGTACATTCAGAATCTATGGAAGAAAAATCCCAAAGTTCAAAGTCCCTTCACCTAGTATGATATTGTTTTAAGTTTTTAATATTCAAGTCTTCTGTGTGTATATTCCGAATTATATTACATCTTCGGTCCTTGAACCCCCTGACTTTTCTTTCCATTTAAATGCAAAATCTATGAAGATAGACCTTTGATTTGCACAAATAAATCAAGTCAAGATGTGTTTATGCACGCTTCAGTTAACAAAACGGCTTTTGTCAAACTTAAACAAAAAGTAGTGCATATCTATGACTGACACTCATGTCTAGTTTCTCCATATTCATTCTTAGATAAGCAATATAAAAGGTTATGTCTCCGGAAAATATTTATGAGCTAAATCCTTCATTTCTAGCATAGGTTGAGGCTATATTATTTAGATGATCAGATGCTTCTTAGATAAAAATCATCCCCGTTATAAAAATGACCAAACCTATTAAATCATTGTTATTATATCATCCTAGTCATAACGATGATGTTACGTTTTGAAGAATTAAATAAAATTATAACTGAAAAGATGTCATACCGCAACTAAAGTGAATTTCAAGAAATTTAATTACTTCACAAAACTATGCATTGTAATGTTTTTGAGTTAGGTAGAATACTTTTTAGTAAAACATTTTTCTTCATTTATTGCCGTTATTCTTTTAGTGATTTATAATATTTCAATTTGTGAAATAGCAAAATGGATTAATGAGGTATTATAAATAATATTTCCTGAAAATACTAGTTCTAGATTTATATATATTTGTTTTGAAATTTATTAATGGTGATTCGATTGAAACTATGGTACTAGGGAGATTTTTTGTTCTTCATAACACTCAATTGAATATTTCAATTTTTACATGTTAAAATTCATACCTAGAAATTTAAATAGATTACTAACCAGATGAACATTCTTACCAAATTGGAACCCAAGGCTTCGTGTACCAAACAGAGCGCTAATTACTTGGCTGCACGACAACGGATTTTGATACTCAAGCCATACGTTAAGACTTAAAAAACTTGAAAGGCAGAGAGGTATTTATAAAGTAATTTTTTTAAAAGCTATGACATTAAATAATTATAAATTCTTGTAATAAAATTATTAAAATTCCAATGTTATTTAAAGTTAAAACGGAGGATGAGAATACAACCACGAAGTAATTCAATGCAGGTAGTTAGGTTGTTGAATTAACGTCCAACTGGAGTAACACAACGGGCTCATTGGTGACGGTCCGGGATCAATCCCTAGGGGAAAGATCCATAGGCACCTCGTCATTTTGAACCACGGATGATGAGGAACTTGCACTTGAACTGGCACACCACACTCCAAACTTCCACACCACACCCATATTTGAGGAGGACATTTGAGGCACAGCATATTTAACGTGCACCAGCCCCGAAGTACACGGCGGTCTTAGATTGGATCGAGTTTCAAACTTGCACCCCTCCTGTTGCTAATCTACTACTCTTCCAACCGGGCTATCACAGATCCAAATTCAGTGCAAAACAGCCAAAGCAATAACTACGTCCAGATGTCTTTCGTTAACCTCGAATACCACGAATGCATATAGTCCGGTTCCGGAGTGTTGGCATTTGAGTCACGTGGTTTTGGACGAGTCTATTCGCTAAATATGGGGGGGTTGGTTTCTGGCTCCGAGCTTATCGTTCAATGCCGGAAACCACAACAGTGATTTAGAGTTAACGAAACAAGCAATAAAATATGATGATCGCCATATATGAATTTCAGTATAGTGGCCCCATCCCCTTTGAGCTTAACCTCTTGTATACAATTCTTCGCCAATAGCCCGTTGTGTTGCTTCAATGCGACGTTAATTAAAATACCTACCTACCTGTATACAATCGTACGCCACCAAGGTCATGTGCCTTATCACCAAAACCTGCATTACCTAAAAATTCCAGATACTTTTATAAGAGACTTTTTCTATTATGCAAAAAGGAAAAGGGCGTTGCAGTTTTTGTGATAGAATGTGCTCTTGTACGTATTCCGTGAAGGGTAACCAAAAGTAAAATCCTCGTCTGACGGTGTTTTTGGTGTGAACATTGAAAATCCCTCTCATACAGCTTTAATTTATATCTAAGATATTTAATCCTCAAAGTACTGTTTATATAGTACATATGAATTTTTTTATAAAAAAATTCGTTTATTTGATGAATAATTCTTATGGTTGTGATAACTGTCCACACACTTTGTGACAATATTTCTGTTTAAAGAATTTGTAGTTAATGAAAAATGTTATTTTGACCTCCGCCATGTCATTTACTTTTAAGCTTCCAACGTTTCCATGACATTTACTTTTAATATGCTAAAACTACTCGTAAGATCTGGTCACTCTTATGAAATTCTTCGGTAGTCTCATTACAGGAACCAATGAGAAATCTGGAAGATAGAAATCAGTGCAGAAAAGAAAATATGAGCAAAAATCGGTTTAGCGTCAAAAAATACCTAATCGTCTTTGAACAAGGGAATGGAATGAAATTGAAGTAGACGTTCAAAATTCTGGTAACATGACAGAGGTGTGCTTTTTGCCATGCACTGTATTGGAAATAAGGATAAACCCTCAGTAAAAGTAAACCAAATGCTGTAATTTATTTTTGCATAATTTTATTTCATTTAGAGTCATGAAATTCATTTATGAAAATGGATTTTATATTCATTACAGACGGATTGAAATAAGGAATGAAATTTAAGTAAAGACGCTTTGACATCAATAAATATAATCAATTAGAAAAGTACAGCACAGATGCTATGCGCGGGTCTTCTAGTTTTATTTAATTTCTAACTTTACAAAAACAACTCATCTTGTCTTAAAATGTTTTCGCTGTCAAGAAGTATTGGCAAACCCATAAAAACTATTATGTGCCAGATATAATTCCAAGATGATAAAAAGCATCGAATCAAATTTTTAAGAGGTTTGATTTGAAATGAATTGTTTACAAGATCAATAGACGTATTGAACATGTCGAGTGATGTGTATCAAGAAGACTTTAGATCTCAGCATTTGCCACAAAAACACGTAACTGTCCAAGCCACTGAATGCTTCCGATATCCACACCCAACGCTTTAACAAATGCCCGGGTGAAGATACATTCCGAATGCTGTCTTTTTTATGACACTTATTCTCGTCAGAGTATAAAAATACCCTCTCAACGTCGCCTTTTCGATGTCCATTATGTGAAGAAGTAATGTCGAATTACTAGGAAGAATATTTCTGTGACAGCTTGACCCAAAATCGATATTTTTGCTTCTGCAGGAACTGGACGGGAAATTCCCCAGGGCGAGGGCAACGAGCCTGCTGTTGTCTTGGGTGACAATAGCAATGAAACATTACGCGGCGCGCATTAAAAACAAATTAATCTACCATACAGCTTCGTGGAATAGGAATTCAGCTTTTCCATAAAATTTTAATACTGACTAATTGAGCTGTTTTTTGTGATGTGCAGTTTGCCAAGGGCATTCATTCATAAATGTATTCAGTTTGATAATATTTATCCGTCGCCTACCTTATACAGTGGTTATAGCGTTTGTCTGGGTACCCAGTAGGTCACGGAATAGCGAATCGGTTTTTTCATAAAATTTTAATGTTAACTAATCGAGATGTTTTTTGTGAAGATGTTATGTGCATTTTGTCAAGGGCATTCGTTAGTAAATTTATTCAGTTTAATAATATTTATCCGCCGCGTAACTTATAAAGTGGTTACAGCGTTTGTTTGCTACCCTGTAGGTATCTGGCTCGAGTCCTGGTTTTCAAGCCCATGAATGTTGGTAATTGTGCCTGTCGAAGGGTAGTTCAGTTCAATGAACGCTAGAGGAACACAATGGGCTATTGGCTATGGTCCAGGATCAGTCCCAAAGGAAATGATCCGAGGACAACACGTCGTAATTTTGAGCCACGGTAGATAGGTATTTAATTAACATCGCGCTGGAGCAACACAACGGTTTATTGGCGAAGGTCCGAGATCAAACTCTTCCAACTGGACTACTGCGGTCCCCTGTGTCTATCAGGAGTAACGGCGGCTGCCCATGGGGTGCCCTCGCACAAAAAGCCGGTTCGAACCTTGTAGTGCTGAAGGCCGAAAAGGTGGTATTAAAAATTAATATTTATCCTAGGGTTTTGGATTTGGGATTTTATGACATAAGGTCCGAAAGCAGACAAGCTGAGCCAGTTCATACCCTAGGAGTAGCCTTATAAAATTATCTGTAAGTAAATATGTGAAGCGCAATAGAGAGTAGCTTAATCGTTAAGAATCACATCCAACAAGTGATGAAACCCTTCGAAATAAACAGGAAACTCCGGCAGTTGTAATATCTGAATAAATACGTGAAAAATAACAACTGTGATTACCCCACAATAGCTCTTTTCTAACCTTTTTCGCACACGGCTAGCTTTACTTAACTCTAAATCTCTGTGGTCCCTTTGTAAAAAGAATTGCACTTCAATTAAATAAATATTTAATTCAATTCATGAAGCTAATGAAATCGGTTTAATTACATTGAATTTTAGGCTTTTAATTTCTTAAAATTTGCTGTTGATTATATTTTTATTTTATTATTTTATGCCTCTGGGCATCTTGCGATCTCCCAGTTGTGAACCTTCGCTTTAACATTATCACATTTAATGACTAACCACATGTATTCATTGAAAGAATCATTGAAAAGATTATATTGGTCAAGAAGTGTCAAAACTGGTATCACTATGATTTGTCGGCCTTTTATAATGATGGGGGAAATTGAAAATATCGCTTTCCTTTTGCAAGAAGGCTGCGACAAATCAAAAAATATTGATAGAAAAACTGGCTACAATAATACACTGAAAGTTTGTCATTTTTACAGGAAATTAACTTAAAAAGCATTCACAATCACTCCAAAACTCAAAATCGACTTCTACAAGTCACTATGCCTTTTGTAGTTTGTCTTACACTATAGTGTGATGTATATGTGAAATGGATTACACTCATGGATAAAGCAAGCATACGTGTAAGTACTAAGTAAATTGGAGAAGCTATGAAAACGTCAAAATGGAGTTCAAAAAGCTATGTTCTACTCATTTATTTTCCATGATAGAGAAAAGTTTTATTTTTTCTTATCACTTTCAATCAACATTTAACCTATTCAACCCAATTAACGCCAGATAATTCTGCTAGTTTGTTATATATATCATTGAAGATTCAAACAAACTTTTACTCTGAAAAAATAACGCTAAGTAAACTTCTAAACTTTTTCCGCATCTTAAAGTATACCTTTGTTACATCTCATTTAGGATTTATAAGTTTCATTGTTCCCACTTTTTCTTTAAAAATATTTTGGCACTAATTTCAGCAGTATCGTAAACTCGAATAGGACAGTGGATAGGACTGATATAAAGTAGTTAACAATATTCGAAAATCATTCTCAAAATTCTATTCATAGTTATATTATTATGCTCCGTAACACGCACTGCTTATAAGATATGTGCAGAAATTTAAATCAACATAACTACCTAACATATGAACCACCGCTACCATTTTCAAACAAACCGTTACAATTCTAATAACGTGCTTTGCTCAACAAGTAATAAATATTATGTAGGCTATAGCTTATATATTATGAAATATTAATAACTGTCTAACTTACACCGCCATCGAATATTTAAATAATTTATACTTCAAACTTAATCATCAAAATGACCACGTTTCAGTTTTAAATATTATTACGCCAGAATAATTAAGCAATTAATTCGCCACACACAAAAAAATTCCTCCCCTCACAGTTCTAAACATTTTTCAATCCAATTAAGTTAAACGCCAAACACAGAATAGTAGTCCTGTTTTCCTAGAATCAATTATAATTATCATAATTTTAACCAGCAACGGAAAATAAAAATCCTTAGACTGGGAAGAGAAATTGTAGACAATAGAATGTTTGGGGGAAAAGCCCACATTCAGTCAGATTCCGTGACCTGATTGTCACGCCATCTGGCGGTCGTTGCTAACAGATCGAAGAATTCTGGAGGAACGCAAAGTGCGTGGGCGAGGGACTGAAATTGCGTGGCTATAGAGTATAGTGGTGGCATGCTTTTGTATTTTTTTCCCATTCTGGATAAATTTTCTTGGATTTTTCCCGAATCTGTTCATTGATGGTTCAGACAAGCGGGGGACAATGATACTGGTGTTCGTGAGTATTATTTACAAAGTATTCTTTACCGTTCTGCACTGAATAATTTATTCAGAATATATTCATATTATAGATAATTTCTTTTTCTAGCGTTGTTTTTGGATTTGTTACGAGTTCGGTTATTTTAAGTTTTTCTGGGTATATATTTCATTCATATTTCCCAATATTGCTTTCGGATTTAAGATAGAATCCGAAAATTTTAGCGGCTTCAGAAGTCCACGTGGTTCTTGAATTCAAGGAATTCGAACTATACAAAAACACGTGTACTAGGAAATCGACTTATGTTTGAAGAAAAACATTTTTTGCACATTTTTATTATTAGATTGAATTATCTTGTTTCCTCTACTTTTCTTTCTCCACTTTTTATCACTTTTACGCTCCTTTGCTCGTTTATTTTTTTACTTAACTATTTTTTCTTTACCCTTTTTATATCCGTTATTTTTTATTTCGGGAACTCCTGGAGCCATAAAATTGTCGTTTATCATTTGCATGGCCCTAATCAATGCAATTAAATCATAAGAGAATTTTGATAAACAAAGAAAAACTCGGTAATTTAAGAATAATCAAAATTGATTAAGTTTTTTCTCGGTGTTTAGGACATTCTTATTCTAATTAATTCATCTACTATACTTACCCCACAACACTAAGAAGACAATTTTTATAATACGTCTTTATTGATCGGTTACGGTATAATTTATCCCCGTTTTTGTCTAAGTGATTCGGCTTATGTTCACTGTAGATTCAGTTGTGACATAGAAAGATTGGTTTTTTAGTTTTTATTTTTGTTAGGTTGTATTCATGTATGGTTTTCTATTGTTTCTATTGTTGTTGTTAGGCAACATTTCTTTGTTGAATTATGTTATGATCACACACACACATTAAATCATCAATAAATCAATAAGACCTTGTTTTCAATATCGCCCGCTTAATAATTTTCTGACTACAAAAGTGTGCTAGGTGTGATTATAAGTAATCCGCGGCATAGCATTTGCGCTAAACTTTATTCATTGCTTATATATATTCATGGAAAAGTGTCGTTACTCACATTTCAGGATGTTTCAATCCATTTATAATGAATATAGCATCCATATTCTCACATGCATAGATTTCATTCCTCTGAATGAAGTAAAATTGTCCCCAAAAAAATCACATTTTGTTACTTTTACTGATGTTAATTCTTATTCCTAATAAAATGTATGTCAAAAAGCAAATCTGTCATGTTACCACAATTTTGAACGTCTGCTTCAGTTTCATCCCATTCCATCTTTCAAAGATAATTCGGCATTTTCTGACGCAAAACCTAATTTTGCTCAATTTCTTCTCTGCTCTGATTTCTCTTTCCTTTTTGTTATCAGAATGCTGAAGAATTTTATTAGTGTGGTGAGCTTTTCCATGTAGTTTTAGTAATATTACGTAGCTTCATATCTCAAATCAACCATATTTAAACTAAGCGGCAAAATTGGTGAATGAATCCCATAACGGTTGGTTATATATTGTTTATATCTGTTGCTGCCATTCAATAAGAAACGAATAACACAAATTGCTGTTCCATGTACGATGGAAATTTGTAGAGATTTTCTACAAGCTATTTTGGCCTATGTAGTTAATTAACTAACGTCGCAATGGAGCTACACAACAGACTACTGGTGACAGTCTGGGAATAATACAGAAGGGAAAGACCCCAGGACAACGCCTTGTAATTTTGAACTATGTATTTTGGTCTAATTGTGATAATACAATGTAATCATAAATGCTGTTAATTCTAAATACGGATATTAGACTAGCAGTAAAATACGATTGCACAAGCATATCAGGATAACACAATTCATATCACGTCTAATAAGAAATACACTCGATAATTATACCTTGTTTTATGAACTTAATCATGCTTTTGTAAAAACTTATTTCTTTCGGTTTCCTCCCCTTTCTTAAGATTACATTCATCTCTAGCTTTTTTTCGTTTTCATATAAGTTACAGTACATTTTATTTTTGAGTTTAATAACAAAATGTTTTTGAAATTTTTTTTTATTCTTAAAATATTATTCTCTGACTATTTGGTGTTGATAAGAAATATGATTACGTTCTATCAACCCTCTGAGGGGTCCACACGCATATATTCGTCCTGCAACCTCCAATCTACCATGCGTAACTTCTAACCAGTTTCGACCTTCTTGGTCACAAGATTACTTCCTGGAATTCTTTCAACCAATCGATGTGGTTATTGAGTCATGTGAGTTGCGGGGGAAGCAAACTACACTACTAGGAAATCTCGTGACATAGGGTTACAATAAAGATAACAATGTGTAATGATTTGAATGACATGACTTTGGCGTTACACCTTTAACCTTTCAGTCTCTTGATTTGCTGGGGATACCTGGGATTTAGGGGGTACGCGGAAAACATGTAATATTTCACTACCCAAAACAAAAAACTTCAGAGAAAAAATTAAATATTCCCCTACTTTCTCTGATTCTTCTGCAATCTAAAATTTAAATTTTATAATCTAAAACAGTTAGTAGAGGATATTAAAGTATTTATTGATTTGAAATAGACTTTTGAATAGTTGTGAAGTTGAGAATTGATATTGAAAAGATCAGACATCATATCAAACATTGCTAAGCTAATTGCTACAAGGCAGCATCATTGTTCACATTAAGAATGTATATTTTGATGTCTTTGATGTTCCAAATCTGCATTAAGATCATTTTGATTCGAATACATTTTAATTAATGAATGCTTAATATTTACAGTTAGTTTATTTTATTTCAGAACTTTAGTTTTTGTCAGTTTCAGATCTTTAAATTGCCGTCAACTGTAATTGTTTGTTTTCAGAACTTAAAATTAAAATATGTTAAATGAAATAAATATGTGAAGTGTTAACGATTTATAATTTATTAAACATAGATCTAAATGTTTTAATCCCATTATTAAAGTGAAAATAAGGATCAGTATGGTTTTAAGCAGCTTCTCGTGTACCCCGTTTAATTTTATGATCTCAGTGAGTCCACGAAAATCTTTTATTTTCAAGGGGGCCCTGGACTGAAAAGATTGGGAACAACTTGTGCAGAATTCAGTCTTATCAAGACCGTGTGAAGAATAAATACACTAGAGAGTCAGCAAGTTGAATTCAAAAGAAGTCTTAACGTAAATTTTGTGACCAACCAAAACGCTTGAGTTACAGCAGAATATAATAGAACAGCAAAAGACAAAAAAAAAACGATGCAAATAGTGACAATAAAGTTAAAAAGCATTTGTTTGAGAAATCACAATACTTCAACTCCCTTGAAAATATTTATACATATTAGTACACAAACACATTTCTCTCATTTTCTGTTTCAAATTACATAAGTAGATTTTAAAAATATTTTGGTTATCTGGGGAGTGATGCTATTTACCGAGAAAATAGATATTTGATAAATTGGCAAACCAAACAAAATATGAAATGCTTAAACATTATAGTCGACAAAAAAAATTAAGTATGGTTGAGTATTTCTTTATGATAATAAATATTGAAAATAATGTTTTCTTTTAATATTTATTTAGTGCAACACAGTAATAAAACGAATTTTCAAACATTCCAGCTTCTTTTAATTTCTGTAACCAATAATGCAATGCGATACCGGATTATATTGAGCTCTTATTCAACCCAATAAGAACTAATTCAATTACATTTTTTGAAGTTATAAAAAGTAATCATGAATCACATTACATAAATAAACATTAATTTTTAGAATGTTTACTTCATAAATAAAGTGTTTGCTTTAATTGAATTGATCTATATAGGCACTATTTCCTAAATTTCTGGATTAAAAGTTGAATTTAACTAATACATTCATTCACGAATACAGTTTGAGGAGATTTTACAAATAGCTCTGTTTTCGTTTTCAATCGCCCATACCTGTCATTTTCCAGGTGAAAAGTATTTGTATCTTAACATATATTCGAAACTTTTATGTTAAAATGTATGCATACTACACTAAACAACCCTAACCTGCCACTATTATTTACCTAGGGTGGGAGTCTTACATTTTTATACCAAGGTTTATCAACTATTCATAATGATTGCTACATTTGGCGAGTCGTGAATACTTTCTGCATTTTTAACCTCAATAATGAAAACTATTTATTTTCTTTGTAAGAGTTTTTTTTATAAGGGCTAAATGCAGAGGGATCTAGTGTTTCGAACTTGGCATATTCTAATGCAATTTCAGGATATCGTTCATATTACAAACGAAAGCCAAACATCGTTAACACGACGATAAGCCAAATTATTCCTTAACAGGAAGTACTTTTCCTTTGGTAGTTTATTTTTCTTTGCACCGAAAACGCTCAATTTTTTTAAATTTCGTACATTTTACTTATTTAGAGAAAAACAATTTCGATAAAAACAAACTTTTTCTCTTCACACCTAAATTTGAATAAATTAAGCTGGAATTATTTAATATTCTCTTCTTGATAGTTGCAAAAAAGATGGCATTTTTACATTGTTTTTTATCATTCTCAAGTAAAAGCAGAAATAAAATAATCGTTTGCAAATATTTCAGTTACGCAACATGACTTAGGAGTTGTTTTCAAAATAGCCATTCGCTTAGTTTAGACACGTTTTTCATCGTACCCAAGAATTTATTATTTTATAATAATTAAATTAATTGAATTTTAAATAATTAAACAAATTAATTCATCCAAATTCGTTAAATATGTAATTAAATTAAATACCGGTCTGATGAAGCCATTACTGCTAAAGTTATCAAGATTTCTAGAGTTTGCAGAGTTTTTATCAATTCAGTGATAAAATGTAAGTTTTCAGAATTCAATTCATCCCTCCTTTTTTCAGAGAAAGATACAGTGTAAAAAGTAAACTATATACTCTATGGGTATACATTTCACTTTACTTTATGGGAAATAATCTGTATTACTCTTTATCACCATTTGTAAAATTATACAATTTCCCTCGTACCAAAAATTTGTATTCTGAGTATATCCTCTCGGTATTCAGAAATCAAATTTCCAAATCTATAAACATCTTCATTGTATAGATGAATTAGGATTTAATTTGATACTACATCATGATTTCTTTCAAACAATTATCTTTTAATGAAAATTTTCTTTTTAGTGACACTTGAAAAGAGAGAGAAGATATCTTAGATATAGGCAGCCAAAACCACCGAACTATTATCGAGAAAGGAAAATACTATACAAACCTTTTGCTCAAATAGCTACTTGTGATGCAAAAATGTAGGTTCCAAATGGTGAATTTGGAACCTTCAGACGCTACGGAATAGAATTTAAGAAATCTTCGAAAAATATAATTTTGTCTGCTGACACTGATATCCTTCCTATATTCCACAGAAACTTTTGTGGCTTTGCATGCAAAACATGTTTTCATAAAAACATGTCAAAACATATCTTCATAGAAACATGTTTACCTGCACAACATGTTTTTCCTATAAGGGATCATAGATTTCAAGATAATACTTAGTAAAACTATGATCCCATACAGGAAAATTTCTACTAAAGTTACAGATTTTCATGTTATTTCTCACCCCAAAATTATTAAAAGTTCACCTGAAGCAATATAGGGGCCTGGAATAATAAATACACTCTCCGAGAATATTATATTTGGATGCTTTTCGCATACTATTATCAGCAGCTCGCCGATTTCTAACAAACGAAAAAAGTATTTCCTTAATCTGATATGAAGTTTAATATCGAATCTACGCAACACTGATTTAAAATTCAGAGATAATCAGTTTAGAACAGAGATCATAATACTTCTGTTTTAGAATTATAATATAAATTATATGTATTGTATGTCTTCAGTAAACTTAAACATTTTATTTTAAATAACGAAAAATTATTAACGTTAATTGTTTCGTGTAACCCAACTTGTACAAACTATTTCACATTTAAAAATCCACGAATAATTTTGTAGGGTTAGCTTGGTCCCGATTCTATTTTAAAAGTTTAGGGTATTATACTGTCGTCATACAAGTAAAACACACTAGGTCAAAAACAGTTCTGAGGAAAAGGAGATGAAAAAAATTCTACTCACTATGTGTGTTTCCAAGAAATCTAATCGTTATGGAATAGAAAAATTACTTAGTGGACATCATCAGTCTGAAGATTACCTTTTTTCTGTCTATAGATTTCGCATAAAGAGAAGAAGAGGCGTGGAGCAAAAATAGTTAAGTTGCAGTTCCTGTACTATCTGAAACAGCAACTACGCACCTCACCACAATCTCAGAACCCCAATGGGCTTGAAAATTAGTGCTTGGTAATAAAAGGTGATTAAAAATCAGGATAGTTGGAGCAATAAACTTTTAGAAGGATTCTTCCGGAGAAATAGGTAAAATTGACACCTCGTAATTGTAAACCACGGTCAGATGACGAGATCAACAACATTCGAGCTGACACCCCACTCTTCAAACTGACCACTCCAACGTGAGAATATTTGAGGCACCGACAGATTTACCATACATCAGCCCCCACGTATTCGATGGTCTTTATCTGAATCGAGTTCCGAACTCTCAACTCTCCGGTTGGTAATCCGCGACTCTACTAAATGGGTTACCGCGATTCCGTTGATTTCAAAAGTTGCCTTTCTTTAATACATTCATTACAAACAAATTTGTTTTGAAAGGATGTATCATTGTGTTATTGATTCATTCATAATCATTGAATAAAGTAACTTTGTAATTTTCTAGTTTTTAAGGGATCTTTCTGTACATTAAATCATAAAAGGGAACTTGATAAAATTTAGTCGAGTCAAATTTTATTGGCATTCTACTTATTCAGCTTTCAAAGCAGAGACAACTGTGTTACATAAGTTCCTACAGGAAAACAAAAGATTTGAACATATTAAAAGCTAACTTCTTAGTATGAAAAATATTGTTGTATGTTGTTCTATTCAGTAGGAACGAAAACTAAAAGATAACAATAGTAACAATGGGCAAAAAACAAAGAAAAGTTCCGTACACGTAGCTTTAAATAGATATTATTAACAACATCACAGTTATCACAGTTCTTTAAGAGGTAGCATATTGGCATGATCAGAATCTAAGATGAACTCTAGCACTATGTTTGATATTAAGAGGATCTTAAAAAGAAAGTTAGAATATTTTGCAATACTCGTAATGATAACGTAGGGGTGTGTCTAGGGGAAAAGAGCCCATGTCGACACTCGATGGAGACTCGTAAATATGAAAGTAACTTGTTTCATACAACTGTAGACTCCGAAATCTCATTTTTTATCTTTCACTTTCGAAAAAGGGAGAATATTTTTCTGTTTCTCTAACTTTTGTAGAAACGAATTATGGTCAGTCTCAAGTTCAGAAGACAGTATTACGTTCATGTGAAAAACCGTTTTACACCGTAACCATGGTTACTATCTATACTGTATATATTTTGTTTGGCGTTTATTGCTGGGCTATATTCATAAATTTTCTGGCAACATACCTTAAGATTCAAAGAAAAAATATTACTGCTCAAATTTCCATTCGGTATCTGAATTAAAATATCGAAATTGAGAAAAATACAAGGTTCTACGGGTAGTTTTTATAAATTTCTAGTGTTTCTTGTAAACTCACGATTTTAAATTTGTGTTAATAGTTTGTGTCTCAGAAAATCAAGTATCTTATTCCTAAAAGTAGGCGACTATTGATGTAAGCAAAGCAAGGGAGTTATCTTTGACAATTCAAATGGATGTGCAACTCCTAAACATGAGAAATAATCTATACTGCATGGCCACCATTGCAAAGTTACCTGAGAGATAAAATGTTCGCTAAAGTAGGATGTATTTCCCGGGCATATATTAGTCACCGTGGCTCAATGATGGGTTTTTCCACTGTACTAGTACTCTGCGAGTTCAAGGCAGCGCAGGATCGATTTATGCAACTTGGGTCCGTGGGTGCATTTCTCTCTTCTCTGTTGGTAAAACTTTCATTGTGCATGCATGTGACGTTGTCAATCTTGTGTTTGTCGCAGCTTGTCTAAATATGGTCCTTGCGCCATAAAACCTCAAAACCAACCAATCAACCTAGATACTAATTAACCATCATGTAGGGAAAACTGAAGGTTGCAGTCTTCCCTGCATGGACTTCTTGACCTTCTTCACCAACAGAATCTATCCTGGAATTCTTCCATTCAATCGAAATAGCCCGTTGTTGTTGCTCCAGTGTGACGTTATTGAATACCTACCTACCTCCAATCAATCGATGGGGTTGTTTAGTCATTATGCGTCTTGTGTGGAACAGAAATAGAACTACTCAACTCAGAAATTTCGTGAAGCTCAGAAGATCAATCATCCTTGTGGTTGTCTCGACGAGTTATCTCGTCATTAGTAAAACTGACCAAATCTTAATCTCGTCATCATCAAAAAATCGTCAATATCGTGTGATGAATCGACAATATCTTAGTAGCAAAATTGGTCAGATTTTGATGGACGAGATATCTCGTCGAAACCAGTTTTAGGATTAAACAATGTTTAACGAAAATCCTTAAATATTAGTTTCATATTTTGCTTTAAGTATCGCCTAGGGTTCTTCTCCTGCTTGCCCTACTTAGATACGCCACTTTGGTAGCAAAATCGATTATGCCTTATGTGTACCGTAAAATATCAAATACTTCCTTCATAAAAACATGATCTGCCATAAAAATTATTGAACCATTATGTACCATTAACAAAGGATCCTTTTTCATTGAGATAGTCTATTGTGAGATAAATTCCAGTCTCGCGTTATTTGAGTAACCAAAATTATCAGATATAAAATCAATGATGACTATTCCACCAGGAAATTAATTTTGTTGAACTGTAGTATAAAATAGTATCATTGATCACTTATGAATATAATTTTCAACATTGAGGCTGAATTCATTTCTATTCTCTTATTTTCATTCCGTATTTTTATATATTCTCCTCGTTGCAACATGAATTAGTTTCCTTTAAATATTTACGGTTGTTAGAAATATTAAATGTTTTCCTTATGCTTGTCTATCATGTTTAGGTGCTTTTTTTCGTCTATGTATCATGATGTTTGAATCAATGCAATTTGAAATACATAAAACCATATTTATCAGTTTGAATTCCCTATTTTGGGGAACCACTGACACACTCCTTAATCCCAATCTTTAAATGTGTAGCAAAATATGATCCCAGAACTTTATTTTCCAAACATATTTTAAGTGGTGGGTTATTTTTAATATATCTGAGAAACAAGATTTTCATATTCTTCCCTCCGATAGCATCACCAAAGAAACCAAAACTTTTTAAATTAACAATAAAGTATACTTGCTCCTATAATATTAAGGGCGTAGTACTCGTATATCTTGTTTCATTGAAAAAGCATTGTATGATACAGGACTTAAATTTCTAATTTCGTAAAAACTTTATAATGTAATTCATATGGTTTTTCTCCATCCGTGTTACAGTAGGTCAACACATTATTATAAAACATTTACGGAAATCACACAATGATTTTGCCAAAATTATCTTAATTGCAATTTTTAGTGGGGTTAGTAATTTTACCTTTGCTCCTACAACAACATACTCCGAATCATTTACGGTAGATTTAGATACAAATAGCTTGCCTGTCATCCAGAAAAACTGCGACAGATGAAAGGGAATATTTGGGGCCGAACCCGTAGCTCAAGATCATTTCAAAGATGTTCTCTACAGGGTTAAGATCCGGATTCTCGGGATTACAGTTCAACTCAATCTTGTTTTCAGAATACCCGTCCTCCACATGCTATAAAGTGTGACAAGAGCTCTATTCTATAGGTGACAGTGATCAATTCAATAAAACTTCCAAATTGTTCTAAACGTCAACGTACACTTCAGTGTTTATTATTTGAGATTGAATAACCTACCCACCAATACCATTGATGAAAAACAAACCCATAATAATATTGAACTTCCACTGAAGTTCAATAAGTGGAACAACTCGGTCCAACAAAAACACCTCGTATGACTGCCGTCAAATCCAAACACGTTCCCTCGGATTTGAAGATCCTGAAGCAACAGCCTTTCAATCCTCTTTAATCCAAGAATGCAAGAAACACATAACGGAAATTCGACTTAAGGATGTGACTGATCACCATAGGGTCTCCGTGGCTCATTGGGTTTACCTACCAAGCTAGCGAGTTGTTGGCAATACAGCTTCGATTCCCGTAACTTACCCTGTGATTTGTCTCTCCTGAATCAGTAAAGCGTTTGTTGCGTATGTAAATCATTTGACGTTGTCTTGTGTTTGACGCAGCTTGGCCAAATACGCGGATCTTGTGTCGTGAAACTCAAGCCAACCAACTGATCTAATGTAATATCTCGCACTGTGCAAATCTATCTTGAGGTACGAGATTATACATCAGCAGTGAGGGAAACATGTCAGGAATGAGGGGATTTTGTAAGTTTCAGGCTCTTTTGTCATGAACCATCGTCTTTAGCATTCTTCAAAAACCTTTTTGCTATAATTCCATTTTATAGTACTTGTAGAACATCTAGCTTAACTGTAATGCTTTAAATAAAAACATTGCTTTAAAGATCTCATGACCACTCCATCTTGGAAGTCAAAACACTCACGTCCACGTGACATATCCAAGAGTAACAAGATAGAATATTTCATTTGCATGAACTTATTCCATAGACAGCCTACATTTCGAGTATACATTTGTGGCATAGAGCAGTTTTTTAGTAGGAATACTTTTGAGATTATGCTATATAGTTAAAAACCTCTACTCGATGGCTATTGTTAATTTGCTTTATTTTATTAGCTTTAATATTCTATTAAATACCATTAACTATATTTCAGAATTCCATTATTTTTCTCTGTTTAAAAACCATTGTTATCTGTCTGTTCTAAATGCCATAGTTAATTTTGACTATTCTAAAGTCTTTCTTATATTTTAACACCTTTTTTTAATTGTTTTAGTTTTTCTTCAGTTCCATATTCTCTGCAAAACAGTTGCTGTTAACTTTCTCCTCTATGATAGATTCTCTCAGTATTATAATAGCCATTGTTGCTATTCTTAATTCCAAAAAGCTGAGCATTCTACTTCTGTATTGTTACTTTTCTATGTTGTGAAAGATTTTTCTGTAATTATTATTGTACTTTTCTGTTAAATAATATTTGTAATCCAATAATATTCTTCTAAGCGTCTTTAAAATAATTTTACTGTCGAATTTGTCTTTTTGGGCCTCTCCCACCAATAAATATAACCAACAATAATGTTATATGTAATCTGGCATGTAGACATCTATAGGCAAATGGTACAAAGCGAATTGTTGCATCAATGTAAATTACAGATAAACATTGCACGCCAACTTCTTAACATTTATTTTAGGTAAACTAATTAAGGTTTTGTGTTAGTGCATAATAAAACACTCTTATAGACTAAATTTCCTTTTGAAACGAGACTGGTGATCAAAACTTATCTTCATAGTAATTTGATACCAATTCTTTTATTATGAGTTGACATGCTTATATGAACGCTATTTCTCTTCTCTGAGCTGAGAAATTTGGTCTAAATTCTTTTAATTTTTCAGACTTCTATAACATGAGTAAAATTGAGATTTTGTAAAAATATTTTTCTTTCATAAAAATAAAAACTTAATGTGATAAATCGTAGCTGTCAGATTTGGGATTAGACAATACGTCCAATCAATCAACATTGAGATCCAGTCAGATAAAACTTCAAGGAAAATAACGAATAATTTAATCATTCGTTCTGCGATCCTTCACTCAACGTGTATTTTAATGTACCTCTAAGTAATGTTCCATGCAAATACAAATTCACTAACTTTGTAGGGATTTGAACCTCTCGGTGCGGTTAGGTGTTTTGTCCAATCCAGGTTTTGCCATAGATGTTTGTAGTGTGATTGGGACCTTAAGCCGTAGGTATGGATCTAATTAGCCATATTGCAACATTGCAAACATTGACAGTAGAGTGACAAACTAGACTTTTTGTGAATCGGTATTCGAAGAGTGCAAATAAAGGCAAATGAGTAGAACAAATTTTAAAATAAACTATGAAGGACAGTCTGTAATCAGTTGTAACAGTATAAAAAAACTTAAGGAAAATATGTAAATATGCATTAAAGGAGACGTTCGATTCCTCAAACGATTGGACACCAGTTCGGGTAACCCACCTTGTTTTATGGTTTGCGACGTATCAACCCCTTGAAATTGGAAACAGAATTTCAATTACCGACAGAACGCACCCTTAAATGCATCTGTATTAAATTTAGTTCTGGCACCCATATCCACTTCTTGGCTGAAGAAACGTTTTTACACACTTACCTATTGAATTGCTCACACGCACTTTTCATGCGTGTCGAATGACTTTCATACTCTAATCCAGTGTTTATCAAATTTTTTTATACAGGCGTCCTCAACTTACCATTCTTCGTTTTGCGTTGCTCTTTATCTTTTCGTAAATTTATCATTAACTATTTCCTCGAGTTTTACCAACTTAAAATACGTATCAGTATATTTAGATTTCACGTTTCAATAAAATAATGGATGGAAGATATTAATTGGTATATCTAATAACACAAGTTTACAAACGAAGCAACTTTTTTCTAATTTGCGATTTTTAAGCTTAACAGTTTCAAAAGACTGCAAAATAAGGCTTAATATCCATGTTGAACAATTTGGAAAATCATACCAGAATAACAAAGAAAACAAAACATTATTATGTGTCTTGTAATTAAGCACAAAGTGTATAACGCCTCTTCTAACCTAACAAGTCCGACTAGGGCCAAAGGAAGGTACATTTTCTCAATTCTTTTTCAAAGATAGTTCTTTGTTGAATCAGTTTCAATCAGCCAAAAAGCAGATAGATTGCGTCCTCTCTGCCATTGACACACCTATATTGGTCACTAGAGGGCAAACTAAATCTGTGAAGATATTTATAAATTCCACAGTAATAAACTGTGTCAGCAATATATCTAATCATTAATTACATTAAAATTGTATGTGTAAGTAATTAATGGTAAATTATAAAAAATGAACAGTGACTTAAAAATAATTTTAAATAAATTATATAAATCACTGGTCTGTTTTGGGGAATGCACAATTCTTTCGTATTTTTGATATGCCGAGTCCCAACTGCATTGTCTGTGAAGGCGATTCCATTAAGGACAACTACCACATTCTTCGCTGCAGAGCTCTCCGTGGCATAGAGGTATTGAGCAACTAGAGACCGAATGATTCTTTTTTTTTTATTGTTTTCTATTTCAGGGTTTTGCCTTGTGAAATCTCCCATTGGAAATAAAAATATAATAAAAATTATGAGCTCTAAATGTCTCCCCCCAGAAAAAATACCAGTGGTGTTCCGAATCCCACTGCAGTTATATTTCCAAACAGGATTAGTTCGCTACAGCCTATAGTGTAAAATTTAAAAGGGTAATTTGGAGGATTTTTTGCAACAAAAATAAATAGTTTTATATGTTAATATATATGTACATTTCGAAGACTTAAAAAAGCAGCAAACCCAACAGAAAGTGATCTTGCAGATGAAGAAGGTAGTTGAATTTACATCGCACTGGGCCTTTAAAGGTCACACACACATTATTCCCCCATGCAATGTACAATTTTTCCTGACATCTGACCAATTTTGGGGATTTTGGACAATGGAACCCGTCCTTGGATTATTTCAACCAATAGTAGTCATTAACCCTCCTGGCGGTTTATACCTCCTTCGAAAACTGCTCTGTAGTGGCAAGCCTCTGGAGCAAAAAACCTGTTCCAGGTTTGTCACTATTCCAGGCAAGGGGAAATTTGTTTTGCCTACTTTGATATTCATTCCTCCTTAGGGTAATAGGACAGTTTTGTCTCTACGAAGGGGTAGTTGAATTAACGTCGCACTGGAGCGACTGGCTGTTGGCGACGGTTCGGTCCCGAAGGGAAAAGACCGAGGACAACACCTCGTTATTTTGAATCATGGTCAGATGACGATGGAAATACCTAAGCTGGCACCCTACACTCCAAACTTCCACACCACACCAACGTGAGGACATTTAAGGCCACGACAGATTTGAAGTGCACCAGGGCTCCTATATAAGACGGTCTTTGGTTGACCTTAGTTTTGAACTCGCAACCCTCCAGTTGCATATCCGCTACACTTCCAACCAGGCTACCACGGCCCTTTGTCTCGACTAGGTATCTCGTCATTAACAAAACTGACCAGTTCTAGATGGTTAAGCTATCTAGTCCTTAGCGAAATTGACAGATTTTAGACGAGATATATCGTCGAAACACCTCGATGGTAGAGTGTGTTGTAGGGTAAAAGTAATGTTACACTACTCTGAAATCTCGTGACGTTCAGAAGGTTAATGCATGCGATTTTTAAACCTTTTTAGTCAACGGCACCCTTTACCAAAACGTGATTCTCAGAAACACTTTTTTATAAAAAAATGAACTTGCATTTTAACTAATCGTATCAATTTAGCTATAAAAGTTGTAAAAACGGTAAATAAAGTCACTGAAGGTAATAATAAAGAATGAACAAAATTGCTGGAACCGGCAGTATTTCTTTCCCAGAAGCGTATAAATACGATGCATGACAATTTTTTGACACAAAGTGTGTCTCTTGCATCCGGAAGTACGAAAATTGCAGAGGCACGAATGTTTATTCCTTCTAGAATGGAAATTTTTATTTTTAAAACTTGTCTCTTACTAAAATCGAAATGTATTGTTTCACTTCCGGCTCAAATTCTTAAATGTTTCAAAACCGGTATCTCAATCGTTATCCGCACTTCGGTTGATGCCCCGTTAACGATCTCAAACAACCATATTAATTTCATAATCAGTTTTTATAAAATACTATACCAACAAATAATTTATAATTTGTTATTGACTTTATATCACGGAAAATCTTATAGCATCTCATAAAACACAGAGATTACCAAAGTAATCAGACATGTGGAGCTCTCCTGAATCTGAAGGTCGGGGCTCCCTTGGTAACCTTGGTAACAGTATGAAAACCTCTGTTATGTAACAATTATTGTATGTCTTGTAATTATAAACACAATGAAAAGATTTAAACTTTTTGAACTTAAAAGTCTCATTTCGCAAGCACCCCCAGAGTTATCGAGGCACGGCACCATAGTACAAGTAACCCTCTTCCCTAATTGAGGTCCTGTTCGTGGACCCCTACAGCTCCGTTAAAGGCCCTAGTGTACAGGGGCATCCCATTTAAAAAGTCACTGACCCAGCCAATTGCTATTTTCCAGTAACCCAATTCCTGCTTCTATCATGCGTGTCAGATGGACAGAGTTTACCCATGTTCAATAACAATATATTTATCCATATATATCACTAACGTACGTACGTGGCTCAAAAATTGGCATTATTTGTATAGTGACACAATGTAGCAAACGTTTATAAGCAAATAAAAGTAGCCGCAAAAGGATTTCATTGTCAGCTCTGCCGTTTCGCTCAAATGTGGTTTGATTTGAGTTATGTACCAGCGAATTATTATAAAACATAGAGTTCACCCTACTTATGAAATTCTTTGACAGTCTGGTTAAAGACGGGCAACGATTATTTTTATAAGATAAACGGTAAGACACCGGCGCAGAACAGAAATTTTAAGTTAATGCAAAATTGGAAGAATTCCCAAGGCCTTGAAAAATTGAAATCTTTGAACAACGGAATGATATGTAATTAAGGTGTTTATTCAACAGAGTTGCAGAAACATGACAGAGTTGGCCATATTTTGTTATATTTCGAAAGACATACATTAAACACGACAGTTAATACACAGAATACGGTTTATGTTTTTGATAAAGCTTATTTTATTGGGAAATATGAAATTCAAAATTAAAACATACATGTAATCCCCTATCTATGTGTTTAGATTTTTAAAAATTCGTCTAATCCTGTAGTTGCGGTGTCACCAGATTTTGATTTCGTGCATGGGTTTCTTCTCATAAGATTCACAGCTACGAATCGAATTGCATCTAGACAATTATACTTCCAAGTGATGAAAAATGTTTCGCAATTTAAAAAATCTCTAATCATGAAAATTGCTTTTTAAAGACATTTTAATGACATAGCAAAAAGTGATAACTATACAGTCATAGTTTGACATCCATTGCTCTCTTAACTAAATCCAAAACTAGCTAATATGGGAATAGAAAACTAAAATGAAATGTGCAGATAGAGGATGAGAAACAAGGACCTACTGGCCTGCATGGACCTATTAGTAAATAATTAATCATTATAACAAAATTGCAGGTAAGCAATCAATGTAACAAGCTAAAAATTATGTACATAAGACACACCCCAAACATATCCATGATAAGTTCCATTGTACAGTTTCATGGTATATTTTCGTTTATATATAACCCAGACCCACCCGGAATATCAACAAATGTTATAAAGCCTATCAAGGGATGGTTGGGAAGTGTTTATTAAAAATATGAAGTGAAAAAAAGAAAAGCAATTTTTCTACAAGATGCATGCATCTTGCAGCAACAGAAACAAATTTAATACAGATCTTAGATACAGATCTTAAATACAGAAATCAACAATATGACTAGGGTAAAAATCAATCCCCTCTGTCCCTCATAACGGAGACCACCCGAACACATTCACGTATTCACCAGTGATTTATTTTTATTGATAGCGTTATTTATTCATGTGATCGATCATTGGATCGTTTAACCAAGAGAAATTCCTTAGAGAAAACATAGGCAAACACTAGGTTATCAGGAATCTCCCTCCGCCCTGCAAGGACAGAGGGAAACTCTCTTAATTTTGAATCTGTAAATATACTAAAAATGGACTCTGCCATGTCAAAAAATAAATTTATGGTTTATTTGTAATAAAAAATTTGGTGGGAAATTTTATCGAGGTTTCTATCCTGTGACCAGTTTTGGGTGAATTCCAGTAGATATGCTATTTAGAAACTGATTGCATTTTAGCTTATTAATTTTATTGCATTGTGTCGATATCAAACAGGGGTTGAGAATCACTCATTTCCACACCGGAGTAAGAGGCTGCCTTGGCTTTCTTGGTACAGTTATATTATACACCTCGTTTGTTGGCAACGCTCCTGGCGCTTTTTTGGAGCACTTTTAGTAGCGAGCGAGTTATGGCATGTGAAGGCAACCTATCTTTATTAGGGTTATTCCCGTTTTATGGCAACCTTGGCAAGCGGAAAGTTTGAATTTTCATTTCGAATATTCTAGAATGCTCTTTTCATTTCCGTTAAATTGTCAAATTAAAATGCTTATTATTTTTCGTTTAAGAAAACGATTTTTTCTCAGAATTCTTTCCTTGGGGACATAAAAAGTACGCCAAAAAACGAGCGTTGCCACCAAGCGAGGCGTATAATACAGCTGTACCGCTTTCCTATTAGCAAGCTCGTATAACCATAGATGTTCGCCTGGGCTCTGATCCAGCTGAAGCCAAAAATATTTAAATGCGTAGACTATCAAATTTGATTTATATATTGTTTTGTGTTAAAATGTTTAAGTTCCGAGTTTGAGCTAAGTCTGAAAATGTTGCCTGAAGAATTATTATCAGACTGCTTTATTCATGTCAGTGATTTCAGCTTGAAAAAAAGATATTTAGTTTATTGAGCTTATATTTCAGTATATTATATGCACTCAGGTTGTAAATCTCTTGTGCGTAGACCCTTTTCCAGTGACTTGACAAATTGTCGTGTTTCAGATTGACAGCGTTGAGTAGCGCGGGAGAAGAGGACGGCGCCAGCAAGAGTCCAGCCGCCACAACCGCCCAGCCCAGCCCGTCGGTCCCCGTTCAGACGTCCAGTGGCCCGCTGCACCCCCCAATCTACAGCTATGAAAGGGTGAGGCACGTTCCCAGCATGGCCAAGAAGAAGGGGCCCGTGGCCCCGGTGGGGAAGGGGCCCTCCTCGCTATTCCTCTTCAGCGAGAGAAACATCGTCCGACGTGTCACCAAGTTCATCATAGAGTGGCCATATCCTTTACTCTTGCTTCGCAACTCACGATAAGTACCTGTGCTTTCTGTTTATTGCAGCTTTTATAATGTCGAAGTTTCGCGCTCATTACCCATCCAGATTTAAAAATAATTTCTCAATAAATAAGGAAGTAATAATTTTCGATCATTCATTTCTCCCTTAAGACGTCTACCTGGTATAGTGGTTATTCCATAGACGTGAAATATAAGTAGACTGAGAATTGCTACTGAGAGGAGCTTCAAAAAGTGCGACTAACATGACGACTAGTAGTCACGTGACTGCTCTGTGGAAAATTGATTTGGTTGGTCGATTTGGCACATTATCGCCTCGTTTGGCAAAATAACATATAGTAACAAGGTATATATGTGAATGCGCATTTCTATAGGATGGTGACAAAAATGGTGAAATCGCCAAAGTCTACTACTAAGTCACGCGAACCAATCAGGTCTAAAACCAAAAAAAATACAAATCATTCTTCACATTCATTTCTTACTTTATTTGATCTAAAAGGGATATTCAATCTCTTTTTTGTTACTAATCGCTTATACCCATTATACTTCTATATCATTATTTCTTGTCATTTTTAATGACCATAATTGAAAGTATTCACTAAAACATAGCAAATACAAATAAACGCATACAGCACTTTTCAAAATTGCATCTCTTCCATGCCATAACACTAGAAGTTTTAAATGGTTATCAGAAAAATA
Organism: Meta bourneti; assembly: GCA_933210815.1. Taxonomy (NCBI): domain Eukaryota; kingdom Metazoa; phylum Arthropoda; class Arachnida; order Araneae; family Tetragnathidae; genus Meta; species Meta bourneti. The sequence goes on along the minus strand of OW119929.1, from coordinate 69,517,138 downwards.
ACTTTTAGCTTTTGTTGTGTTTTTTATATTTTGTTTATTTTATAGGAAAAACTATTTCATGCATTTAAGTTCTATAAGATAATCAATGTATAAGAACACGTGAAATTTCATGCGTCTAATAAAATCCGAATTATTGACTTAGTAAACAATGAATTGTAATGAATATTACACAGAACTGCTCGAAAAATAGTTTACTCAATTATTTTGCTGGCTTTATTACGTATATGACCGGACACATCTATATAAACTTGACACTCCTTATCGTCAACTTCCATTTTAAAAAAATACTAAATTATATTTTTAGTTGTCAAATTTTAAAATCGGGGATATATAAACTTTACTTCATTTATTCCATTTTCAAAAGAACAATGACACCATAAATACCATTCTATGCAAACATTTCAAAATCTGCATGATGAAACCGAAATTTAACGAAATACCCCCTGCATAAATGGTCTGGATTTCAAATTTCAGAAACCCATTTCGAGAGTGTCAGCCGCAAAGGAAATGGGAAAGACAGAACCTCCAAGAAAAATCGTTTCTCATCTCATGATATGCCTTCAGAATAAAATCATCTCTTTCTCTAAGTTTATTCTGAAACACAGCGAAAAGCATTTACTCCATCGATCTTTCAATTATAATCGATGGAAATACCCCAGTACCGAAATGCATTTCTTCTCGCGATGTGAGGATTTTCTTTTCTCCCTTCTTCCCAGATCGAGATGAAACATGCATTAGTCAATAGTCCTCTCCTTCTTTGATACGTCTTTTTTTCTCTCTTATCTTTTAGTGGATATGAAACATGCATTACGCGATCTCGCAGTAACTTTAACCACACGCTGCGCGCATGTTCATAGCATTCTCTGTTCTCCAACAATATGTACTAGAAAGATTTTCAGTGCAAACAGACCAGACGGAAAGTAGAGACTTTACTTCCGCTACCCAAATGGTCTCTCGGGATACATGTCGGGAAAACCTTAAAATGCAGTTTATCGCTGTTTTGGCGACGTTTGGGATTTCATCTAATTGGTGTTGACAAATCAACTATCTTACATCAATTCGGAATGCATTCTTTTGAATTTTTATAGGCTAAGTGCTGAAATCGTAATCAAAAAGCAAGCCAACTTACGTCACTTTCGGAATACGTACAGTAAATGCTACGCAGCAGAAATACTACCGTCATCTACATTTCGCTTGACAGAAAATGCCTCTCATATATAATGTACAAAAAACGTGCTGTTGTTTAAGATTTGAAAGGGTTTTTTTGTGAAACTAAATATACAAGGCGCTAGTGTATTCTGGGTAGAATGTACTTCCTGTTTCATTCTTAAGGTGACGGTGGATTTCTAAAGCAAAATTTTGAAGTTATGATCCGTTAGTTATAAAATTTCCCGACAGTTCTCCTTTAAAAAGGTTTAATATCAAGTTTGGTCCCAGAATGTTTTGTTGTATAGAAGTTATTACTTAATTTTTGTTCACAGCTTTTAATAAATTAGCAAAAATTTATAGGTTCCATGTACATTAATTTTCTACGTATTGTCAATTATTTTAATTCACATAATAGTTTTTAGACATATAAATCCAAAATTAACTCCATTTGGCATGCGTCTCACTCAATTGTAAAGCTAAAAATAATTTTGCACCAAAACATCTAAAATTTTGCAAAAAAGGCCTAGGTTGAGCCACATTTAAACCAAAATTTCAAAACTATGAAATATCTGAATTTCTCATTTGCACTTAGATATATAGAACAGATTACAAGGATTATCCCAAAAGCTTTTTAAGGAAATCAATAAAATTGGAACATGGCGAAAACAGAAGAACGTCAAAAAATCTTAAACGGTGAAAAAATCTTAGTGCTAGGAGTATGGTAATGAATTCAACCAAATTTGATTAAAATACTTTCCTGATAATGGGAAGTCACCATGGCTCAGTGGGTTTGCCCTCCGCACTAGAAACCTGCGAGTTGCAAGCTGCGCGGGTTCATTTTCCTAAACTGGCATCGAGTGTATTTCCCTTTTCTGTGTCAGTAAACCTTTCGTTGTTTGTTTATATCCAGTACTTGACGCTTTCTGTCGTGTGTTTGGTGCAGTTTGACCGAATGAAGTCCTTGCACCCATAAACCCAACCTGACAATGGGATTTACGCGTCTCAAATAAAAAATGATGCAACGGATTTCCCTCTATTAGTGTGAAATTTGGCTATGGTGTCACTTTAATATGCATATTAAATAAATTATGGCTTTCGGGTAAATAAAGGGTTTCATCTAGCACTTAATCCATTTAAATTAATAACAAATCACAGTTCTCATAACTTGATCGCGGGAGCTTCAATTCAGGAATGCCAAGGAATTCCTCCAGAAATTTTATAAAATGAATAGCTACCAATATTTTCCTTGAATTCCTTGTCATTGAAAAATGGAAATTATGAGATGTCATACTCATTATCAACACCAGATTAATCAAATTCTGTATACTTAATTATGGAATCTAATAAATTGAATAGTCTTATGAGAGAGCTGATGATCACCTATACAAAAGATTTTTATAAAAAAATGCTGAAAATTCCAAAACTGCATTAAATAATAGTTTTAGCTATCCAGATGATTTAGTTTTTCGTCTGGTAAACGCTGAAATGAGTTTCCGTGTATGAACAGCTATGAATCAAAATTAAATTGAAGAGCTGCGAACGACAATTCGGTAATCCACAGAAATATGTTACTTAATGAAAAAATTAAAAACAAATATTCAATAGGATGAAAAGAATTAATTTCTGATTGTTTGGATGAGTGAGTTTTCTTGAAAGTGACATGATCTCTTGAATTGCAGATAAATCATTACAGTTTTGAAATAAGATAAATTCACTATTTTACGCTTTTAAATTCAAAATTGCATAGCATTGTACGATATATGTTATACACATTTAAAATAAACAATGAACATCTTATATTTTGAAACAAACGTTAATTAAATATTCTATATTTGAATGAAACACATTTTAGTTTAGAAATTTTGGGAAATCTAATCTTATAAAATCATTAACTTGTCTATTTTAAGTCGCTCTGGTATATTATTGTAAGAGTCGTGTCTTTTCTATGGTTTTTAATAGATTTTTTTCCTTTTGTTATGACTTGTAATATAAAAAAGGAAAGGAATAAAGTCATTAATCTTTAAATATGAAATTATCTTAATTCGTTAAGCAATAAAATGAAAGTCGATAACAACACATCGAGTTACATTTCACGATCTGTTACTAAACCGAATTAGGGCAACAGCGAACGATTACTATAGTGTAAATTTTGCGCAATATGGACAGATTTCTGGTGTGGGAGCCTTCGTGTCATTATCTTATATTTGCAGCTGCAAAATTTGTACCACTGCAGTCGAATTTCTCACGTTTATGGAATCCATGAAAACATGCATGAGCACGTTTCTGTATTTGAATTCCGGGTATCTCAGGCATACGATTAAACTACTGCTTTCTTTCTCATTTTCTATAATTGCTCTTTCATCTGTAGCAGATAAAAATGTCGCGTCACTGTCAAAATCAGACCACATTCCTTGGTATCGGGTTGGTAGTTGAATTTACATTACGCAGGAGAAACACAACGGACTATTGGCGACGGTCCGGGATCAATCCTCGAAGGGAACGATCCGAGAACAGCATCACGTAGTTTTGAACCACGGTCAGATGACAGAAAGAAGGAGGACAACACCTCGTAATTTGGAACCATGGTCAGATGACGAGGTCGACACTTGCGATGGCACCCCTCCCTCCAAACTTCCACGCCACGCCAACATGAGGACATTTGAGACCACGACAGATTTAACGTGCACCAGCACCCACGTACACAGCGGTCTTTTATTGGATCGTGTTTCGAACTCGCAACATTCCGGTCACGAATCTGTTACTCTGCCAACTGGGCTACCACAGCCCCTTCCTTGATCTCGGAAAGTTTATAGATTGGTGCATAAAAACTGTCCTACTTTAAGGATAAATAAAATGCTTGAAAAAGTATTTTGATCTAATCAAGTGCTTAAAAAGTATTCCAGCACTAAAACCTTAGATGACTAAAATATATTGAAGATATGTACAATCACAATCACCTGATTTGAATAACGCCAAGCAGCCAGTCAAAATTCATTTGTTAAATGAGAGTGTTATCTCAGAAAGAACGCTCCATTCCCCACCCATTGTATTATAGTATCTGAAATTGGAGAGCTTATTTCGCAATCGGTCTGAAAGCGGTGTATTGATCTTAAATACAGACGATGACGCTATGAACTCCTTAGACAGATTTAGGTTGAATTCAAAAATTATTAGACGCCCATACTTTGGTAAAACAGTTGCAGCTCCATCCGATTTCTAACTAAAGCTGGTGATGCATTTCATAATTCTTGGAACTCGACACTTAAACCAAACATCGTAAATTTGTCTTTAATAGACCTAAATTTGTCAAAACTTTTGGTTTCATTAATAAATTTCGAATGTTACACAAAACATGATATATTAGGAAATGGGTGTTGTTGGTTCTGTAAAAGAGTGGGAAATAAATCGTATAAGATGCATGAATCCATACAGATGGCAATTACTCAAATGAGTGAGTTTTTGATTTCTGTATATGCTATATACACTGCTGGCCACCCAAATTGCAACACCAAGAAAGACAAGAGATATCACAACAAAATTTATTTTGTAGATAACATGTTGACCAAGTATCAAATGATTAAATTTATAGACTTCTGTGAAGTGTGGTTCCTGCCAAAATCAGTAGCCCAAGTAGCCGCCATTGTTGGAGATCACCGCTGCCACACGCCTCGGCATTGATTCAAAGAGACTTTGGATGTGTTCTTGGGGTACAGCAGACCAAGCAGCTTCCACACGTTGCCAAAGTTGATCTGGTGTGGCAGCTGGGGATGTATTCTGGGTCAATCGTTGAGCAACCATGGACTACATGTTTTCTATCGGCGAAAGATCCGGAGAGCGAGCTGGCCAGGGAAGCAATTCAATCTGGCGATTGACGAAGAACCCTTGGACAATGCGTGCCACGTGTGGTCGCGCATTATCCTGTTGAAATATGGCTGTGGGCAAGCCCTGAAGGTAAGGAAGGACAACTGACTCCAACACCTCGGAGATGTAGCGCTGGCTGTTTAAAGTACCGGCAATGCGTACTAGAGGAGTGCAAGAGTGATATCCAATACCGCCCCATACCATAATACCCGGTGCAGGACCAGTGTGGCGGTGCATAACGCAGCTGTTCAGCATCCTTTCTCCACGGTGTCTCCAGACTCGAATCCGACCATCGTGGTGTTGCAGACAGAAGCGTGACTCGTCAGTAAAGACAATTTCATTCCATTCTGCCGTCCACATCCTTCTTTCATCGCACCATTGGCGGCGGAAACGTCTGTGGTTCTGCGTCAAGGGTAGACGAAGCAATGGACGTCTTGCGGACAGACCACTCTGCTGTAAACGGCGTCGAATGGTACGCGCAGACACTGGATGATGCGGTACAGACTGAATGTGCTGTGCTATGGTTCGTGATGTGGCTGAGCGATCCGTCACTGCCATACGCACAATATGCCTGTCATCACGTGAAGTGGTGCACTGAGGTGGATGCGATCGAACACGTCGGTCCGTCGTACTCTCCTGCATCCAACGATCACATATCCGCATTACAGTTGTTTGGTTTCGTCCAACACGACTACCGATTTCCCTGACAGATAATCCACAATCTCGGTAGGCCACTATCCTTCCTCTGTCGAACTCGGATACTTGATCAAAAGATGATCGCTGTTTTCTACGAGGCATAATTGATCGTTTTTTGAAAAAACCACAAGAAAAACACAATTGCCGTACTTGAAATCGTCGAAATTTCCAAGCCTTAAATAGCGCTTTGAAGTGGCGCCACAGGCGCGCGTGATGTGCGTCTGCGCTGAAATTCTAATCATTTGCATATCTCACCTCCGCTAATGCATGTTGTAAATTTCATATTATTTGCATGCTTCCTTCAGGGTGTTGCATTTACGGTGGCCAGCAGTGTACATATTCTATAAATCTCAATATCTGCATTTGATTAAACTGCATAGTTTAATCGTACTAGACATTACTGTAAAATAGCTTTAAACTAGTTTTCTCAATAATGATGATGACATTACCAATTTACCTTCTTTGATGGCATTACCAATTTGGTTTCTACCTTTTAGGGCTTCCGATAGTTTTTATTTGTATTCTTTTTCACTTTCCATCCCAAAATAGGAGATAGATTGCATCTAAATGACTCCTAACAGTACATTGCAATAAGTTCAGAAAGCTTAAATCAACCAAAACTAGTATGGTTGTATTGTTAATCGCTAATATAAACACTTAAAACTTTAAAATTAAAATCATGCAATCTAGCGTTATCGATACGAAAAGAGAGTAGGATTATTATGCTTTCTATTATAAAAGACTTTTAAAAATTAAAACAAAAACGTGTTGGCACTCTCGAAAGAATTTTGCCATTGAATAAAGAGAGCTGAATAACATTCAATATCATACTCTCAATAGTTAGTGTATTAAAACTAGACTTTTCTATCCCCACGGATACAGCCAGACTTGGTATCCCAAAGGATACCAAAAAGTTAGTTATATACCTCAAGCTATGATTTTCTAGCAAATGTCATGACTTTATTATTTAATGGATGGATTACAAATTTTCTGCGAAATTATTCATTTTCTAACATCGACGAATCGTGATACTTGGTATGTAGTGGAATATAATGAGATGCAATGTAACTTGAAACTATCTTCTGGTATGTATATCAACCTAAACTTCCTTTTAAAATATTATTTTAAGATAAACAAAATAGGTTATGTGATGGAAGTTCAACTTTAATCATTTGAGAGGTTCGCACTCATATATCCGTTTCACAACCTGTAGTATTCAAGCTGTGTGTCATTCCAAACTCTGCATGACTTCTAACCACTTTTGACATTCTTGACTAACATAATCTTTCCGGAGACTCATTCAACCAATAGATGTGCTTGTTTAGTTGAAATGTGTTGTTAGGAAAAACAATACTACACTACTCGGAAATCTCGTGACGCTTAGAGAGATCCTCAGAATCAATTAATCCATAAAAATATAACTATTTATCTATGCTGATTGATATAATTAGATTGTAAATCACTCAATTTAGGCCTAAATATGATTTTGAAAGCATTTTAACACATGAATTTCTATCAGATGATGTGATGTGGTTTCAGAAATAGTTCCCAGATCTCTTATCATTTGTTTGGGGAATTTTTAGTATATTAGGACAAATTTAGTGAGTTAGCTCAAACACAATTCTGTGTGTGTGTTAGATATATATATATATATATATATATATATATAATTTTCTAAAACTACCAAAAAAATTCCCCTTACTTTTTTTACATCATCACTTGAAATTAAATGTTAGTCTCCTTATCTGGTATTTGGTCTTTCCCTGGGAATAAGATGTAAGCTGCATATACACGTGATTTTCTCTTCAACTAAATTCAAATTGTGAGTGGGACACTGAAAATAATAACCTAACTTAACGCTCATCGACTGTTTTCTTGATTTTTAGGCTTTAAAAATTACTCAAGATGTGAGTCATTAATCTGCATCATTTTCAATATTGATGCATTTTTATGATCGAAAATACTTTTCTTGAGGGTTACCAAACTTCCCACGTAAAGTTACCATTACAAACACATTGTCCGTGTCTTTCACTTCATGATGCTATAAGTAGAATCTGATGTTCTTTACTTCTGTATATATATATTTCGTAATGACAAAGAATCGAATGAATCTATCGATTTTAAGATCCACAAATAAGACGTAGTTGAATATTTCGGATTGTTTTGACTCGTGCTACTGACTTTCTGAGTTTCATTGTTTTAAAAGAGTCTGAATGAACTGATTTTTATGAGACACCACTAACCCTCCTGGTGGTTGTCTCGACGAGGTATCACTCGTCATTAGCAAAATTGATGAGATATTGATGGACGAGATACCTCGTCATCAGAAAAAACTCACCTGATCTTGATCTCGTCATCATAAAAGAATCAATCGGGAATATCTTTATGGCGAGATAGCAGGCCATTAGCAAAATTGGTCAGTTCTTGATGAGATATCTGGTCATTAGCAAGGTTGGTCAGTTTTTGCTGGACGAGATATCTCGTTGAAACCCCTTGAAGGTTAAGATGCGCTTAATATGCTCAGTTAAATTTATATTGTAATATCGTGGTCTACGTCTCTGACTTTCTTTTATGCAAATTTTCAGATAAATCAAACAAGTTATTTTATGTGTAGCAATATCAATTTTACTGAGTTTATTTTATTTCTTTTGTAGAAAATTAATAGTAACACACATCAATGAACTATAATTTGTAATTTAATTGCAGGCATGGTAGTTTGTATGAATTGTGTATCCCTTTCAACCTGAAATCGATTATAAATTACTTCAAACAACCTACCCCTCGTGCAGTCCAGATGTTTTAGTGAATAAGTTACAACATAAACAAAGCTCTTTGGAAATCTTGAGTATTATTGTGGACCACGGTAACCCAGTTGTTAGAGTAATGGATTAGCAACTGGAGGGTTTCAAGTTCGAAACTCAATCCAAACAAAGACAGTCATATACGAGGGGGCTGGTGTACGTTAAATTTGTCATGACCTCAAATATCGTCACGTTGGCATGGTATGGAAGTTTGGAGAATGGGGTGCCAATTCAGGTGTCACCATGGCTCAAAATTACGAAGTATCCTCATTCTTTCCCTTTAGGATTGATTCCGGATCGTCGCCAATAGCTGAACTGCCAGACTAACTAACTTGAGTATTATTTCAGAATTTTACCTATTATTAATATTTAACTAAAAATTATCGTATCAACGAAAATGTATCTCTTTATACTCGTTGAAGTTCACATATTTCCAATTGATTCCAGTCCTCTGCCGATATCTTTTTCACAATAAGGCATGTTGTCCTATCGTGACACTTGTCTAAGGTTTATTATCATTTCTCCAAAGTTTATAGTTAAGTTTTGTCCTAAGGTTAAATATTTTCAACTGTCTATTACTAGTGACACAACTGGACATTTTTGAAGGAAACTCGTAAACGTAGAAAAATAATTTGTTTCTGAATTGGATAAACAGTTTCTTTTGTTTTACATAAGTAGATCCTGAATCAGTAACAAATCATACTAGTTTTTATTCATTTTTTTCTTTTCTCATACAGAATTGATAATTCAGTTCGTGATTAATGAATATACGTCACTTTCATAAGGGTTATGAAGGCCATATTGTAATGAACTAGTATTTTTGCAGTTAAGAGAGAACATGATTCTATCTTCGCGTCAACAATATTCGCGTATTGTAATACTTCAGTGTGCCTGAACCAGTGTGAATAAACAGACGTGCCACAAAATAGGGCTTCTAACTAACACATCATCAATTTGTTCCTCGGCGGTAGACTGAAATTTGCAACCCAGAATAATCTTTCACACTGCTTCCCTTTTATTTATAAATATCTTTTTCTTAAAAGTTTTTGTTCGTTTATTTTATGTTCTTATGTCAGTGATCTGATCAACGATTACTCTAATGTGTGTACTGGCTTATTTTCACTTGAAAACTTTGTTTAGGTATTTTGGTCTACTTGTGTTTCGCTCTTCCATATTTTAACGAAGGTTTGAGGACAAATCGTTAACAAATTAATTCAACTAATATATATAAAACCAGTTTGCTGATCATTTTTTATTACCCATACAAAAACCAATTAAGATTTCATCACTTTGTTTACTCCTTACAGTGCATATGGCTGTAATAACGGAAGCATAATCGGTGCTATTTTGAATGATTGATGATGGTTGGTTGGTTTTTCTGTGTTTTATGGTGCAAAGGTCATATTTGGCCAAGCTGCGCCACAAACACAAGATACACCAACGTCAAGTAGAAAACGTCAAGGAAGGGGGAAATTGGGATCTGGAAATAGGGTAGTGGGACGAAAGCAGAAAAAGATCGTTGTGAACTCTTGATGAACTAAAAGTTGGAATATGATGCAACTTGGTAGTCTTGTATAAAGGGATGGTAAAAGTGCAAAAGAAATGGAAAAAGTAATTCAGGAATTATGCATTTTTTTAGTCCAAGACATGATTTTTTTCCCTTTTAAAACTGGGAATAAATCTGGTATATAAGGTACTAAATAGGAGGTATTCTATTCAAAGTTTTCCTAACTGTATAGAGGAAAAATCCCACTGATGTAGAGTTGTTTTTTGCTTCGAAATGTCCCTTGATAGGAGCTGAGTAATTCACCTTCCTAGAATTTACCCTGGTCGTATTTCGCTTCTGTATCAGTAAAACTTTCCTGAAGTGTGTATATCCATTACTTGACGTTATCTGTCTTGTGTTTGGCTTAATTTGGCCAAGCTGCGTTGGCCAAATATAGCCAATTATAGTCTGTGAATGAATTGCCAGACCATCACACCTCAAAACGATTGAAAACAAGGTACCAGCATGTTAACTCCCAGAAACATCTTACCAATAGTACCTCTGCCAGAAATGTGGCGATTTGTGTTCCATTCAATATTATGAGCACCCGTCCTAAAAACATATTCCTTCCAAATTGGTCCTTTTCCGTGATGTTAAGTGCTTGATATTCAAATGATTAACGCTATGACCCGTGACTGTGGGTTGAAATCCTGTTTGGGGCATGGATGTTCGTAGTCTATTTTAATCATATATATTAGTCCAGTTAGATCTCGTGTGGAAAAAATGACCCAGTCTCAAATCTTACTGCGATATTCGAGGATTAAACGTGTTTCCCATTGTCTCCAAATAATGATAAGCGATTTCCTCAAACTAATATGGATGCAACAGTGATTATGAGGTATTCCAAACACCACTAAACGCAGCGGTTAGCTGAGTTTATGCCTTATATTGGTTCTTCTATGCTGAACTATCGAATGTGAGAGTATCAACAGCAAAGCAGTTTTAATTGGGAATTGAAGCAAGCGGCTGTGACAAAATGTTTCCGGGTGCTCTTTTGAATTCTTGTTAAGACTATTATAGTGATTTATCGATCGGTTATTGTTACTGCTAAACCAAAAATTGGTTTAGAGAAAAAAATATAGAACCGGCCTATGAACGAGTGAATTAGATGCAATTGAAGTGGACATCCAGAAGCTAATTTTGTAACATGACTGAGGTGTGAACTTTTACCATGAACTTTATTAGAAATAAAAATTAGTACCAGTAAGGGTACATTTGAAAAATGTAAACAAAATGCTGTTTAATATTTTTTACTAATTTTATTCCATTTGGAATTACGAAATGTGCTTATGGATGCTTATATTCATTATAAATTAATTTAAAGAAGATATGCAATGTAAGTAACGATACTGCCATCAATAGATATTAGAAATTAAGAAATGTAACGCAAATTCTATGTGCGAATCTGCTTGTTAATATAAATTTGAAACTATCAATCAATTAATATAACATTCAACTGACTCTTATACTCGAAATAACGCATTACATACTTGCCTCTAATGTATATAGAAAATAATTTTCTCAAATTGCTACATAGGTATTTCAAAAACAACCTATAAAAGTATGTTTATCTCGTTTAAATCAGCATGCAAATTCTTCTTCTCCTAGAATTAAATCTTTGTAGATTACCCTTCCACAGTTACATTATTCAGATGCATCAATTGATGCTCGATAAAGAATCCATCTCGACCCTCAATTAAAAGGAAGGACTTGACAAGGCTATCAGTGAACGCGTGTGCGATTGCTAAAATAATCCCTTTTATTCCTTTCTTTTCCTCAATTTTATTGGAGTTTTAGTCTTTAATAGCTCCCGTCGTCCAATCTTTACCGCGTTTTCCGTAAAACAGACCATCCGCAACATCCCGTTGCCATGACAACCATCGCTCCCTCCACTGCCATTCTTCCCTTACCCCCATGCGATCCAGACGACGCCTATGAAAGGGTCTTCCTCAGCTTTGTAGGTCATAGGCCAAACCAAACCGTTCCAAATATTTGTGGTGGTGCTTTCTCTCCTCTTTTTCTCTTTTTCCTTCTCCAGGAAAGTTCTTAAATGAAGAGAGGAATTTGATATGGTTTTATATTTGATAAAACGCATATTAAAAACTTAATTGGCAATTTAAAGGTGATGGTGCTGAAATGGACCAATCGATATGAGTCAGATACAATGTATCTGTGAAGTTGACACTGAATTTTATGAATGGTTAGGCGCCAAATCGTAACTTTGTCAGCGGTCGTGGAACAGTTAGCCCTCCTGGTCGTTGTCTCGACGAGATATCTCGTCATTAGAATAAAACAGACCAGGTCTTGATCTCATCAACATAAAAAAATCGGAGAGACTAATTTTGCTACCGACGAGATAACTCGTCATTAGCAAAATTAGTCAGATCTTAATGGACGAGATAGCTCGTCCAAACCACTTGGAGAGTTAAGTAAATTCATCGTGTTTTTAACTTTTTATTTAAAAAGTTTGAAGACTAAAACATTTTAGGTACCTGCTTTTAAATAACTAAATTTTTGAAATCAGCTTTTCTACTTAACCGTCATTTCTACTTAACTCCGTCTTCATTTCACAATAAATACACTGTCAAATATGTACATTAATTATCTGAGCTTCGATTAACCGAGTGTTGGTGTTATCAGAACTCATTTGGATGCTGAGGTCTTTTTTACCGAGTTTTAAATATAGCTTCGAACAGTGTCCTTGACTGGTCTGATTTCGTAGGATGACCGGGGTTGTCTGGCTATCACACAACCTAAGATCCTTTTAATCCTTGCTTTATCAATTTTTCAGTAACAGTAGTAGTAACATTTAGTAAAGTAAATTTTTTCTGTATTTCGTTTAGGCTGTTTTGTGTGTTAATAACGTCCGTATTATCCGAGAAGGACTCAGTCTACATCAAGGACCTGCTGTGTAGTTCTCAAATATATCACACCCCGACTGCAATACCGCCATTACTCAATCAAATGAATTTCTAGTTTTATGTATAGAAAGATTAAATATGCGCTTCCATGCTGTAAAATTGCCCCAACTGCAGATGCAGATTCCGTTGAGACTCCAGAATAGAGCAGTTATATCAGTTTTCTCATTACGCAGAGGCATGCGTTTGCAGTTTTTCTACACACAAAACTAGAAATCCAGTTGTTTGAGTTGTGAGGGTATTGCAGCTGGGATGCGATGTATCCAATCAAAAATAAACAGTCAAGTTTCGTTTTGTGGGACTTGTGGTAAGGATTAAAAAAGGTTATTATGATATAATATAACATTGTGATCACAAAATTCAAATAGCGCACAAGGTTGAAGGGTTTGAGCTGCGTGGAGGTTAGTCAGAAGAGAGAAAGAAGTTTGTGCGAAACTGCTAGTAGAGAATATGAAAGGTGCATAATTATCAAATTTAGGGGTTCGATTCGAAGTCATCTGAGCAAGAGATCCGGTGACGTTGAATTAATAATGAGTTAGTGGCTGGGAACTCGATCGAGAAATGAAGAATTAATATAAATAAAAGGAATTCGCTGCAGATGTACTCATCTATACCACATATTTAAAATCATTAAAACATGCGACCATCTTGCAGGTTAAAATTATGTTACTTATAGCCAAGAGAGTTTTCAATCAAAGGTAGTGTGAGATCGCCACCCCTAACTGCAACCGAAAGGCTACAGTGGACTGGGGGAAAGTGAGCGGGAACTATTTCCCGCTCACAGACTTCATTTCTGTGCTCGAGGCAGGGTGGATGTGTTGTCACCTGCTCCGTCATGTTAAGCTTACGATTTTGTACACAATAACTGTTTTTATTTAATTGTAATGTCCTGGTCTAGTGTAGAAATAAACGTGTTTCTTCAAAGTTCAGTGTTTTTAATCAGATGCCAATTCATCAAAGATCGAACCTACCTGAATCGCAATAATCCAACAAATAGTTTTCGTTTTAACTATGAGATGATGATTAACTAACTGACGTGATTCACTTTCTGAATATTATTATTTTGAAAGTGAATATACCGGCATGAAAGTGAATGCGGCTTTTATAAACATCGTATCCGGAATGAATGCACTACCTTTCAAGTAGAATTGCTTTGTATTAATCTCGCAGTTAAGTGGTTTAAAGAAAATGGAAATTTTTGTTCAAAGTACCTTATTTGTAGCGATTCTCTTTCCTCTTTGCATTTACTTAAGAATGTTGCAAACACAAGAAAATTAGTTGTTGAAACGCTTTTAACAATTAGTTCTCTTAAAAATAGAGGAATTCAGATTTTATTTCCCTGTGTGCTTGGACACTGAGATTTACGGGAATTAAAGAGCTTATTTTTTAGACAAAGACGCTTTGAATTTAACAATTGATGTAAATTTTGACATTCCTGTTACTTGAAAGCCTCGTGTTATGACAAGCTTGTTGCTAAGTGAAATGAAGAGTATGTCTCGTCTGAGAAAGCTGGTCACACCAAAAAATTGTTTCCTACAATTCAGTATCGATTGGACTCAGAATTTTTTTCTTCACAAAATTATACAATTTTTATCTGGTCATAGAAATTTTGCTAAATATCTATATAGGTTTCATCTTCGGACTAATGATATGTGCGAATGTTCTAAAAAGCAGCCACAAGATGTGGAGCATTTGCTTTTTAGTTGTTCTGCATTTGAAAATTCAAGAATGTGGCTTCAAAATGATTTGAGAAAGTTAGGTAAAACATGGCCAGTGAAACTCAATGTTTTTGTTAAATCTAATCTGCTTTTCTACTCATTTGTCAAGTTCACATAAAATCTTGTAATTTTAGTTAAATTGTTTTCTACTGTTTCTATGTTAAATCAACTTACTTCTGTAAGCCCCGTGTTGTATTTCTGTGGTGCATGGGGAGTTTGCTTTTGTTCAATAATATATATATGGTATATAGGCACGAAAATTCAATCGTAATTTATTTTATCACTAAACAATTTCGAATCGTTGCTAAAGAATATTACAAATGCATTAAAGCCCGAAACTGCTGTAATCTAACTTAAGTCATAGTATAAGCGTTTTTACTTGCCAAGAACACCCAATCAGCCAATCCTATTGGGTAATAAGGGCATGGAGATGTCTAATATGCTTACATCGCGGTTTAAATAAGTGTCGAGTTTGAACTTAGATCAATATCAAGTCATTGATATTGATCATAATTCTCCAACTTTATCAAGTTGGAGAATTGTCTTTTTATCCTGAGAACTTCTGCCACTAATTCAATAGCCTGTTGTGTTTCTCCAGTGTGACGTTAATTGAAATATCTACCAAACCTGCCACTAATTCTTGGTGGTGGCGGTCCTACAGTTGTACAGTGTTAGTGCATTTTGATATGATGTGACGCTCAGGTTGCCTTAATTTTATTTTTTTAGTGAATGTTGGCTTCAAAAAAATAGTTTAGTAGTATAGATCATGGAAATAAATAAAAAAATCATAACAAATGTAATTTTAATTTGACATTTTGTGCGCTGATGTGAGAGAAATTTGAATACATTTCTTTAAAGATCCCCTATGAAAAATGGGATGTTTCGTTTCTATGGCATCCGAAAGGCACAGATTTTGACAATAATAGTTCTCTTAGCACTATATGTTTCTTATCTTAAAAATTGGTCAGGTAATTAATAACAGAAATATAATAATGAAGAACTACAATAAAAACCAACTATCCACAGAGAATGGAATGCTGAAAATATAACCTCAGTTAGATCAGTTATAACCACCATCAGGATTGCAATGCATTCATATTCAGCATGTCCATCCCCTAGTGTTTGAACTTGCGAATAATTGTTCTTGCGTGTCATTATTCGAACTCCTCTCTTAATCACTTCTGTAGTCAGTACTCTAATCATTTCAACTTTACTCACAATTTCTTCACAAGTTTATTATGAAAGCGTTTTTCCTTCTGAAGAATATTTTCAACCTATTTAATCACATACACATCTCTTGATATCAATGTAATTCAATAGTGGACATCGAAAATTTATACTCCTTGGTATAACGGACCTACCTTGATATATATATATAGAGAGAGATATATATATATATATATATATAGAGAGAGAGAGAGAGAGAATATATAGATATATATATAGATATAGATATATATATATATATATATCAAGGTAGGTCCGTTATATATATAGGCGAATCGGCAGTAGGTTATATATATATATAACCTACAGACTTCGACATATGACATGCAAACCTTGATATATATATAACCTGCAGAAGGCAAGCCATCATGTTTCTAATACTGATCATCAACTAGTGCACTATTGTTTTTGAAACTGCAACACCATGAAAGAACCATGCGATTAGCGAATAGAATTGAAATTTATACACTTATTCCTGATGTTGTACATAAATGATTCAATGTTCAGATGAATGCGACAATTACAACTCGAAAAATATCAGTATGTTGTGAAGCCTCCCCTAGCTGCAATAAGAGCTACTACACATAGTGGCATCGAATCAAAGAGGCTTTGGATGTGCTGAGGAATTATTTGCTAGGCTTTTTGTAGGCGAATCGGCAGTTCATTGGTATTGGCTGCTGTATTACTTTGACTAGTTGCCAAGTGGCCATATCCCAGACATATTCAATAGGCGACATGTCTAGCGAACTTGGAAGCCACGGAAAAAGCAGTATCTACCATGCTGAAAAGAAGGCTTTAGCATTCCTGCCAACATGTGATCGGTCACTGTCCATCTAGAATATAGCGTCAGGAGTGCTCTGAAGAAGCGAATGATTTCTGCCTCTACAACTTCCCTGATATTGTAGTTGCTGTTGAGATTAAACCTTAATTCACAGCAGCCGAGATCGCGAATGATATCCAAAGGCGTCCAAACCATCACGCCTGGTATTCGGTCATTGTGATGCTCTATAACACATATTGAAATATGGTGGTACTCACCAGGTGTCGATTTTTCAAGGTCAAGGAAATCTGTCACAAAGAAATGTGTGCAATCCTCTGTGACGCAGACGCCGTCAAATTGTGGACGCAGCAGACAATGCCGCATCTGTGGCAATGCTTCTCCGTTGTGTTAACATTTGTGATGAAGATGAACGGTCATGCGAAAGAGATACTTTTCATCCTGTGGTGTTTACACATTTCGCCGTCCATTGCCGAATTTTCTATGCGTACGGTACTTGTTCGTCTACTGCTTCCACACATGTAGCAATGTAATGACGTTATGTCGAGCAGCAATGTTGTGGTACGAAAATCCACTCAGGTCGATAATTTTTCTTCGTTTAAATACCTTCGTTTGATAATATTGAGCCCTTTGTCATATTGGGCCCCTAGAAGACACTTGGACTCTACCAGGTATGAGAGAGAATTTAGTAAACAGTTCAATAAATATCCACAAAATATGGTCCGACCCTTCATATTCTTGGTACACTGTAAATCTCGCTGGACCTCCAGGTGGTCTATCGTCTCTTCAAAAATTACTCTGTGGTAGTCAGCCTATGATACAAAAACTTATTCCAGACTTTACCAGTTCTGGGTAAGGGGCAATTTGTTTTCCCTACTTGGATCATTCTCATTCGAATAATACAGCAGTTTTTCTCGATGAGATATCTTATTGACCAGATCTAGATGAACAATATCTTATCTTTATCAAAATTAACCCCATCTTGGACCATCTCGTCGAAACACTTGGAGGTTTAATAGTTCAAGACTGCTCTGGGAAGACTTAGAAACGGGCACTCAAGGTTCATGATTTTTGTGAGGAGGATTTATCCAACATGTCCAATGCTCCACAACCCCAGCAACTCCTTCGTATATTTTAGAATGTATAGGTGCCTCAGTGATACAGCTGTAGATGATCAGAAGAATTGGTCGCTGTGCGACTTGTGAAATATAGTCTATTTGATTTGATTCAGCTTATACCTTGATCAAATGGATAAGTAAACAACCTAAATAGTCACCCAACACAAAATGGGTTCGGATAAGTTCATAATTAATCACAGGGTAGAAGTTTAATTATTCATTACTTGATACTTATAACATCTATGCTCTCAAATAGTTTTCAATATCTGCATAAGTTACAAGTAAAAGTAATTATCAAATTATGTTTTAAAATTAACCAACAAATTAAAAATATGTTCTACTGGGGATAGTGTACTCTAAAAAATAGGTTTGTTTTCCACTCTTTGGTCATTTTTTGCTAGACTAGGGTCAATTAAACCAATATTTGCGGCTTAAAGTGGACTCCGAAACACTATAAACATTCATGCTCTGTGCTCTTTAAGCCTAAATTAAGATTGAGTTTATTTGACCTTATTTGTGAACCTCAACAGAGGACCTTACTGAGTATATAAATTGTTTAGTGTCAGTAAATTAAAAAATTCCTTTTCTCTCACTCAAACCAGTGTTCTGCAGAAGTCCTAACTTCGTCAACAGAGATAAATTTCGACTTATTTAGTTTCTGAAACAAGTTAAAATATTAAGTGAATAAGCTTTGTTAACACTTAACAAAATGTGTACTGAATCTAGGCTATTGAGTGGATTTAACTCGAAATCAGTAAATCTGTTGAAAATTACTCAATCATCTTTCAGTTCAATCAATTATCTGAACACCCACCACTGACAAACTGCGGTATCTTAGGAAGTTTTTTTCTTTTATTAATCTTCATACTGTCCTTCTCTTTACAATTTCTTCACAAATGAAAACATTCCATTACTCTTTCGATTAGATGGATCCTTATTTCAATGTGATTTTGATGCCAGAGTTGTATGTTCCAGTTGCTCGTCTCATCAATTTCGGCTTGTCACTCAAATCTGATCCCTTCACTTATTTTAATTACAATCTCTTCATTTAACTACATCCATGAACACATTTTCCCTTAAAAAATCACATTCATTATTATAAAGGAATAAAACTTTCTTCTCTCAAGAAATTAATGATGTCATATTGTGCAAGAAGTTGTCCAAATTATCTTCCATATAGTCCGATTCTAAGTAGCTGGAACTGTGGATTTAAAACAATGTAGGTTGTAGTAAAGATATAGCATTGCAAAAATAACCCATTTTTTCAATTTACACTCCCACATAAAGGAAAATATGCTAGATTAGAAACTTATTCGTTCGAAAAATAATGGCTGAACAGCGCTGGGTAAAATCTAAAGTCAAAAATAGTAACTCGATTCTGATCATGACAACTTATAAATAGCATTCTACGAGTATACATTACATTTCAAGTTACAAATTCATTGCACCAGGACTTGCAGATTTAAACGGACACTTAAACGGTTAAGATATGGGCTTACAATTCGACTTTGTGTATGCTGTAAACCACAGTTTGTCAAAGGGGGGCTCTGAAGGAATCTTGAGGCAATGAAAAAGGAGAAGGTAGGCCCCAGGAGGAAAAGGGTAGCGTTGTGGAGCAAGAGTTGATAATAATAAAATACAAAAAATGTTTAAGCAAACTACTTATCCACTTGAACATACTCTCTTTCACTAGCGATACATCGCCATTGGTTCTTTTAACTATAAAGAGGAACCAGTTGTAAATAATTGATAGTGGATATTTAGGGATACCGCTGACAAAAATAGAGCCCAATATAGACAAATTGATAGCACCAGGAGCCCATCCTTCTCATTAGTGATTATTTTTTGTTATCATGAATTGATTGATATTAGTTTCAATTAATAGGCAGCAATATAATGTGTTTATATACACATTTATTCTTGTTATTTCATTTTAATAAATTGTTTCATAATTTCAGTTCTAAGTTGTTTTGTTACCAAAGTAGCCTTTTGAAATTATATAATTACACACAGATACCTACATAAATATTGTGGCGAAATTCAAAAATTATAGACAAAGCAATTTATTACTAGTTGAGATAGTTTTTCAAAGGGGGCGTCGAAAAAAGTGTCTTTGAAAAGAGGTCGTTGAGCCAAACAAATTGGGAAAACTATACTTCAAATCATTATATGCACCAAGTCTTAGTGTATACAAAGCTGTATGTGTTAACAATACGATTATCTTACCAGGAAGCTTAAGTTTAAATTGGAGATTCTCGAAAGAGATTCGTAAACCCAACTTCACGGTTACAGTTTCAGAATAAAATTAGTGGTGAGTTATTTTTTAATAAAGGGAAGAAATATGTAAATGGGATAGTCTTAAATTCAACATTCAATCCAGGATATTTGAAAACTTTTAATCTTATCTTTAGTGTATAGAGCACTTTATGGCTTTAGAAACTACGGTGATTTTATTTTATGTTGTACGGTCGGTCTTCCTACTTTATTTTACGTTCCTCTCTTGTTTATTCTCAAGTATAAGGATAACTCATCTTTCTTGATTCCCAGTAAGCAAAGGAGAAAATACGTCTTCTGGGCAGAGAAATTTTTAATAAGTGAGGAATTCTAGTTTTCTATCTGCTTCAGTGTTATCGATCTTTTGCCCTCGCAGAACGTATGAATTTATTTCAAAGGTCACAGTTGCAGATGATTTTCAAGATTCTCTTCTTGATGTCAGAATTATTCTTTTTTTTGTCTTTGACATGCCAATTCATTAAAACTTCTTAAAAAATTGTGAAGCAATTTCAATAATTTATTCCATGTTGATTCCGTTCTTATAGTGTAATGCAACGAATATTTGTTATGCATGAAGGAAGGAATGCCATTTTGAACAAATTCTTGACCTTGGTTACATTATTATTTGTTCACAACTATTTATTGTATTTTTCAAGTGATATTATTTTATTTGTAATACTAATGAAGTGAAATAAATTGAAAGAAATTATTACGTAATTAATATTTGGTCTGTTTCATTTTCCTTGCTTCACA
The DNA here is from genome assembly GCA_933210815.1 of Meta bourneti. Classification (NCBI taxonomy): domain Eukaryota; kingdom Metazoa; phylum Arthropoda; class Arachnida; order Araneae; family Tetragnathidae; genus Meta; species Meta bourneti. The sequence continues at coordinate 69,496,299 of OW119929.1, read as the reverse complement.
AGGTAAAAAAATCCGACTTTGAGAAAGGTTTGAAAATTTTTCCTGAGTACTTCTGATGAATAATAAGAGATATTTTATATGTGGTAGTATAATGTTAAAAAAATAATAACTAAATACATTAATGTGTATGAATGTTTAAATTACAGTACGTAACAGAGCTTTGAAACGTTTCATGGTCGCGGTAGAAAGAAAGTGTTCTAAACCTCCTACACGCATACCTTCTGCGTGTATAAAATTGTTACTAAAACTAATTTATAAATAATATTTCATTCACTAATTTAAAAACAAGTAGTTTCATATGGGAATCTTAGTTATACACTGAACTTGTACCCATTCTTATGTACCGTACTACCATGCAAAAATTTATAAAAAATGTCTACCCCTTTTATGTTTGATCATGTGAAATAATATTAGTTAAAACAGCTCACATTTAAAAAATGTCACCACCTATCTGATTCTAATTCCTATGATTGTATGAAGCTTTTGCCATTTTTTAATACAATTCAAAAGAGCAATGTGTAAGATTACGTGCTAGTAAAAGCGTCTAAGTCATATCTAATACCGGAACTTCTATAGTGTATACAGTTTCTCTTGAAAAAGGAACAGTCCCCGTTACCTGACTTTTTGAATGATGTTTCAATCCTTACAATTCAATTCTAAGCTTGAATTCCATCAAGGCATTTGAAAGGAGCAATATGTGTGGTTGCGTGTTAGTAAATTTGCCGTCTAAGTCCTATCTATTTCACATAGGAACCTTTGTAAAGTGTATAAGGTTTCTTTCGCAAATTGGACAGTAACCGTTATCTGACTTTTCAAATGATTTTTCAGTCCATACAATCGTTTTTAATCGTAAATTTTATCAAACCATTTGAAAAACGAATAAGTACGATTACGTATTAGTAACGTTAGCATCTAAGTCCTATCTATATCATATCGGAACCTTTATAGAGTGCATAAGGTTCCTATTGAAGAGGGAACACAAAGTCCCGTTGTCTGACTTTGTTAATGATTTTTCAGTCCATGCTGTCGGTTATAAGTTTTAATTCTTTTAGACTGTCTCCAATCTTCCATTATAACATCCTCCTCTTTGCGTTGTAAGGGAATGCGTACAATTGGTATTAAGGATCGTTTTGATGCCACCTCTTCAGTCTTTTACTTTTCCATTTTTACAGATTTTTTGTTGTTGCATGAACCTCAACTTTCAACTGCTCATTGGAAATCTCTAATACTTCAGACCAGCGCTTTTATCTAATAAGTTCTCGGGTAATAAAACTTGACCACAGAGTGTAAAACCAAACCAATCAAACCAACGTCATATCATTCTCTTCTTTTATCAACACTTTAATAAAGAACACACATTCAATAGTAATAATTCAAACGATTCACAATGAAGAATTATATTTCAAAATACCCGCTTGCATATTAAGGTAATTCGTATCATATGTCTTGGGATCATACGGGCTATTCTGAAGCCATGTAATTCAATGAGCCAAAAAGTGAATAATTTTTCAAAAAAAATGAAATATATTACAAAAAAATTATCCAAAATTTTAGAATACGGTAGATCAGTTTGAAATTATTCCTGTGGCCTAGTTGACAAATTCATTTGATTTGTAATACAATTAATAATAATTTTAAATTATATTGGAAATATTTTTTAGTCATTTATCTGGATTATTCTTTCAGTATTCTTAGTCTCCATATTCCAACAAAATTTTCTGTTCTGTGCCCACAAGAGAGAATTTGTGTTTTAATGAAATTAATAAAATATCTTGTTTGCATTTCATTAGAAAATTTATTTTAAAGATAAAAGGGTTTTAAGGTTATAATAATTGTGCTTTTGTCCCCTCCATGAATTTGTATCCTTACTAAAGTGTTGATAAACGAAGAGAATGAGATGACGTTCTGATTGGTTTGTTTTTTCATTTTACGGTCATAAATCATTGGAGTAACAAACAACTAAATCCTAGGTACAAAAAGGTTCTAAATAAAAGAAATACCGTCCTGGATTTAGTTCTAAAAAGAACACCTCTGTTTTGATGGGATTATAGATTCAAAGATTTTGTAGAACGTAAGTATACTCGAGCGTTTTGGGGTTTCAATAATCGATAAGTATTTATATTCGAATGATTTAAATTTGTACGAAAAGGATGTAAGGTATTCCTTCACTTTCGAAAACTTGTTTATTTTAAATAAACCAAAACTTTGATAAGTTTTTCTTTTATGAATATTCAAAAGTATTTCTGAAAGTACTGTTGATCGTTTCGTAATCTATAAACAATAATAAATCAACTACAGAATTATAGTTTGCCACATGGTCAGTTATCTCGAACAAATATGTTTGCTCGTCTCTGTTGTGCTATAACTTAAATTTACAATTTTGACTGTTTTCTGGTCGTTTTCATTATTAGTTGTATTACTTGATCCTCTTTTAAATCATTTTTACACATTTGCCACAAACTACGTTCCATCTTTTCGTTTAGTTTGAGTTCGACCTATTGATTTGCTTTCCACCCGATTCGTCATCTGTGTCAGTGAAACTTTCATTGTGTATGTGTGTCTATTACTTTATATTGTATGACTTGTGTCTGGCGCAGCATGACCAGATGTGGCCCTTGAGCCATAAAACCCCCCAAAACAATCAACCAATCCACCCGATTCATTTCTCATGTATTTTATAAATCATGAAAACAATTTGTTTTGAAAAGTGACATCCCTAATGCATATTTATGTAACGATAACAATCCTCAGATAAATCATACCGGAGATATACAATTAAATGTATAAAACATGGATGAATAAACAAGAAAAGAAAGTCAAAACCTTAGTTTAATTTCTCAAATATTTCTTACTGATCTACTTCAGCAAAAAACACCTACACTCCATAAGGAAGATGTATGGGAAATTCTCTCTCAACAAAGTATAGTTCTACCATCGCTTTAATAGCTAGCAACATTGATTTAATGACATTAAAATTGGTTAGAAAGGACTTAAGGACATCACACTACACCTCTATTCTACAACTACGGTTGGAGTGGTGTGGAAGTTTGGAGAATGGGGTGCCAGCTCAAGTGTTCGCGTCATCTGACCGTGGTTCAAAAATACGAGGCGTTGTCCTTGATCTTTCCCTTCGGGATTGATCCCGGATCGTCGCCAATAGTCCGTTGTGTTGCTCCAGTGTGACGTTAATTAACTACCTACCTACCACTACGGCTTAGACTAATTGAAACATGATCATACAAACAAGCTCAGTTTATGTTTAGAACGTTCTAATCGTCGACCTTCCAATAAAATAAACAGCATGTGGGCGGGGTCGCTGTCGTAATATCTAAGAGTAAGTCACGTGGACTTGCGAATAGCTTGGGCTGATTGACTATCGAAGGGCAGACTAGTGTTTTTAATCATGCTGGATAATCACTTTAACTAATCAGTAATTTGTCCCACATTAAAATTCATTCTTTTCCCCTCAACCACGGGACAAATCTTCAAACCAAGCGAATGGAAGAAATGGCATGAAGCGGCACGCACGTCCTCCATCTTTTTCATTAGAATGTCGATGGTTCTAGTATACAAGAGGAAATATATTTGACGTACAGACATGTGATCGCTACATAAGGAATTGATTCAGTACCACCACATTAACAGTGAAATTCTTTTACGAAGATTCAGGTCCCCATTCTTCTGCATTTATAATGAAGCATGTTTAAAGAGAGGAATTAAGAGTCTTTCTGAATCCGTCTACATCTTTTCCATCAGAAATAAAATAATTTGTTTACATAACAGAAAAGTAGGTATTTGATCTTGCGTCGCAATGGAAGCAACACAAAGGTCTGTTGATGGCATAAATATTGCAGATACTATTAATATGTATCTGCAATATTTAGTAGTGTTAGTCCTACTAAGTAGAATCGTGACCAGGGCAATCTCAAAACTAATACAATCAAGGCACTTCACTAGTTCCCTGTTCACCCTTTCCTCAGAAGTAAAGATGTAAGTGGTCAAAAACCCTTAAGGATTATTCATATAATGATTTTTTTTTAAATGTGAAACATAATGTGCGAAATGCACAGAAACTTCTGAAAAAAATATTTAAAAACGCAAATATTTCAACCCATAATGAATAATTAGTATTCTTGAGAATGAACTGTAGGAGAACTGAAATTCATTAACCGGCATTTTTAGGAAATGTTTTTTAGGGTAATTGCTTGTTTTAATGATGATGAGAAATACATTGTCATATTATAATCTGTTTGAATAAAGATATAATACTAACAAAATGATTATAATTTTTTATCTAAAATTAATAGTCGTTAAACGGCTGTACTGTAAAATGTGTTTATTGTCAGTCTGAGTTTCAGCTGTAAGCCGACGAAATGCCCTTTTATTTTTAATAGAAGACTATGAAACTTTTTTTGCTGAAAAATATTTTAATTTACTTGAAATCAATCTTGTTCAGTGTGTAACTTTTTTGACAAATTCCATTCAATCATTTCAGGTAAACTTCTATTCAATCAACTTGGTGAAGTAACGACTAAAATTTTTTATCCAATTAGCCGTTGGATGTATTTGAACAAATTTAACGCTATTGATCGACATATGGCGGTACTATAGAGCACCTCCCACGCAATTATCCGAAAAAATTCCGATAAAATCAGCTATGAATTTTTAAATTGTGTTTTCGCCGTGAAACCACTTGACTTGAGTTAAAGTTCTTCAATGTATCACAAGTCCCATCTAAAGATCTTCAATCTCGTAATGTGTGTGTACAGCGACGGAAAAAATCGAAAGTTCTCCCTGCCCTCATAGAAATTTAGATTTAAAGGTACAATTGAATATGGAATAATGTCTTTTCTAGATTTATATGAATAAAATTTGCATAAAGGACCGTTCATATCAAATTGCGCAAAACCTTCATAATTTCTAATGCCAATATCCGATTTTGATACTAAATTCCGAGTATACACAGTGCGTCAAATAAGTTTTAAGACTCGTCCCAGAGCGCTCGTTGCAATGACGCTGTGAGTGTAAATGCGCATGCGTCATAACGTCCATCGTCTACTGGCACATTGCCAACAAGTTGTGCGCATTTCGTTAAATAGCTGAGAGAAGGCGAGCGTTCATTGCAGAAGTGAATTTTTTTCATGTTGATTTTTTTAAGATGGAGCAAAGAGCTGTAATTAAATTTAACGCAAAACTTGGTAAAAGTGCTTCGGAAACATACCAACCCATGAAACAAGTTTCCGGTGACTGTTGTTTAAGTAGATCAAATGTTTTTTTGTGGCACAAACGTTTTTTGGACGAAAGAGATACGGTAGAAGATGATCAGCGTAGTGGAAGACCAATTTCATCTAGGACACCTGAAATTATTGAAAAAGTACGAAATTTCGTAACAAACGATCGCTGTGCGTCACTGAGAATGATGGAAGACTCTTTAAACATCGACAAAGAAACAATTCGAACCATCCTGCATGAAGATTTGGGCAAAACAAAAGTGTGTGCTAAATTTGTTCCACACACTTTAATCAATGAACAAAACGCAATGAGAAGTGCACATTGCAGACATCATTTCAGCCGCTGAAAACGATCCAAACTTCTTGAAGTCCACCGTATTCACCTGATTTAGCACCCTGTGACTACTCCTTATTCCCAAAACTTAAAATGAAGTTAAAAGAGTGTTATTTTGAGCGTATTTCGACCATACAAGAAGCTTCGACGCGTGCTTTGCAGGCCATTCCACAAAGTGATTTACAACAGGCGTTCGATTCATTAATAAATCGCTGTAAAAAGTGCATTAAAGCCGGAGGGTCCTATTTTGAATAAAAAACCAAAACAGGTATTAATTTCTTGTTTCCATTTCTTTTTACAGACCCAGTCTTAAAACTTATTTGACGCACTGTGTATATCATAACCATTTGGAACCGCCATTTCTGGATTATGAGAATGTAATATTTGGAGCAGCTAATGTCAAATTAACTTCCAAGACTGTTTCATATCTTCTGAAATAATATTTTTATGAGGCTATTTTTTACTAAATTACTTTTAAAGAGCCCAAATAAAATCCACGTGATGTCTTCTGAGTGCGTATCTTCTTTATGTTAATATTTAAAACAAAATATTAATTCTGAAATTAATATTTCTATAAAGTTAGGACTAGTAACTTTCATATATTTTAATGGAAATCTATTCTGGAGGAAGTTTTGTATCTCCTTGCAAAATTTGAGTTCGTTTCTCCAAGTAGAAGTTAGTCATTTCTTTTGAAAATAACTTCACAAAATAGCGAATATTAAATTTATAAGTGGAAAAACTAGCGAAGGAAGACTTGAAGTTTTACACGGTCGTAAGCAAAGTTCTGAATTGATATTTGTTAAAATATAAAAAGCTTGTTATGAACAGTTTTTTCGAATATTAATTTTATAATTCATATTATATATTGAAAAATAAATTAAAAAATAAACAAAATTTAAACTTTATTTGGGTTTTGTAAAAGTAACACAATAAAAATATTCAGCTTGATAGTAAGATAGTAATACATGATACATAGTAAGCTTATTTATAATGATAGATAATAGTAAGCTTACTTATAAAAGATAATGATAGATGATAGTTTAAGCTTATTTTAGAAGATAATATAAAATAGTATGGTAAACTAAAATTTAACATTAGCTGCTCCAAATTTTTCATACTCTTATTCCAGAATCGGCTGTACTCAAAATTTATTATCCGATGTTAAATTTTGATATTAGATATATGAAATGTGGGACAAAATCGGATGAGCTGTCAGAAGTTATGAATTTTATGCGCAGTTTGATATTAAAACAGTCCCTTACGTAAATAGTATGCATATAAATCTATAGAATACATTATTCCCTGTTGATGGTGCCTTTAAATTTGCCCTGCTATGAATGACGCGCGAGTAAATGGGAGGAGTTCAATTTTTTTCCTCAGCCATACATCAATTCTCTAACGCCACCATGTTCTCTTATTTAGCTTATAAAGTTTAAAATTGCCAATTGCCATGGGTGTGGTATGTGCTACACATTTGATGTGCTTATCTACTTATCAGATCGGCGACATTTTGTGACATCCTTGGTCCTTAAGGACTTCATGGCCTGTTCTCCATTAAGACGTAAGGTTCAGCCTTTTGATGCACTCATTAAATCAAATTACAACTTACCAGTAATCTTCAAAAGGATTAGGCTCGGACTCGGGGAAATAGCGAAGAGAAGTTCTATCACAACTCTCTGGTCAGGGATACTAATTCTACCCGAAACCGTTATTATTCTTGAAAATGCGTTTTAGACAGATTGGGATTGGATGTTTTTTATAACATATATTGGACTCTTCAAAACAATTTTTATTACTAAGCTTCTTATTAATATCAATGTTACTATTTATTCATGGCTATATTATCGAAATTCAGTTTGGATCATCTTAATATATTGTTGCATAAAATTTTAAAAACAGTAGTCTCTATGAGAAACTTTATAGCATTATAAAAGGATAGAAAATCTATCCCTGCCTGAGATTGAAATTCAGATTGTCTGTAATCATAGCATTTGAAATTTACTTTACAGTTTTAAGCGTGTTCATAAGTACCTATGCAATTTATATGAAAAATAATGAGTTTAGAATAGTTTTCAATCTGTACAAAATAAGCGCCTTTTTCACTATTTTATATCCATAATTTCAGAAATTGAACATATTTATCGATAAATATGTATTATAATGTTATAGAGAGTAAGTAGAGATTCTAGTATGAGTTTTAGGGTGGGCTAAAGATGTTTTGTAGTGATTCGTAGATCAGGTTTTTTACTCTTTACATATCAAAGAGTGAGTTAACAGTTAGGTTTGGTTTGATTTTGATCAGTTTGTTTCTATTTTGGTCATTTTTTCTACATACAGACTAGTTAGACTGAAAATATCTTATCATTATCAGTACTTAATATTAAAATAAAACTGGTTCCCTTTAATTGCACAACCCATTATAGAAATAGTAGTTGATATCTTGCGATCGACAAGTTTTTTACTATTGTCTACCAAACATTATAGCTTTATTGTGAGTTACATATATTTTATAACTTACTTCTAAGTAATTTCATTTGTTGTGAAAGGATGAATTTTCGTTCAATATCAATTCATATAGATTTTAAATAAGACACTTCAAAATGTCTCTAGATACTACACATATAGGTACAACTTTTCTAATTGTTTCTTAATATTAAACTAAAGATGTTATCCACATCCTAAAAAAGTGACAATCCTATTTAGTTTAATGTTTGTAAACATAGCGAGCTTGATATTAAATTTTAGTTTATGTTTGTAAACTTATCAAGCTTGGTATAACAATTACACTAGTTCTTTTGAATACAAGAAAAATTTCATGTTCAAAATTGTCGATATATCAAGAAAATATTTTAAATTATTTTTAAAAAATACATGACTAATAATTTAAAGTATGTATTAAAAAAGCATACAGAGCAATGTTTTTTAATTTAAATAGCAGCAATGTTTTTCGCACTGAACAGCGGCCGCGAGTAGTTTTTCCCCTGTTCAGATCCTATTTCAGATTTTGGAGTCGTCTGTCCCACACCTGGCTTCATTAGACGATCCAAGTACCCCCAGAATTCCATTCGCGACCAAGATGGCGGCTTTGGACTTTTGCCACGGCTCATTGATTGGTGCTGGTATGGGCGCGAAAACTTTCGATTCCGGTAATGTCCATATATCTCTCAGTACTTGGATGATTCCCCAGGTAAAGAAATCGATAGTAGAGTTAACATCGACCGATTTTTCACATCTCCTGTCTCTTGCAAATCCAAATCTTTTCTTCTTTAAGTGACGGAGAAGCACTTTCAGGATGAGCGAATGCTCTTTTGACAGCCCAATAAATTTATCAACCTTTATGTGCCCACAGTTCATCATCTTGGTCATTAAGTGCGGAATCCTTACTGTCTTCTAAACAAACGCCAACACTGTATTTTCGTATTACTTTAAGAAAACTCATTAAAGCATAGCTTTAACATTAATTGAAGAATGGGTCGAATAAATAGCTCTGCATATTTTTGTACTAATTCTTCAGTCAATTTAAATTTTTAGCTGCTGAAGTATTTAATTGAACATAGCTAATTAAATCTATTCCAATCTGAAACTAAAATCGATTAAAAGTTTCCAGCTTTCATTTTCTGTAAGACATTTCAATTAATTTAAATATTCAAAATTTGAGTAAAGGGTACTTAACAATATTTGTTCTTAAATTGTATTTATTTATTAAATTGTTTAATTAACCTAAGTATGTAATTTCAATTAATCTAAATATTAAATGTTCGAGTAAAGAGTATTAAAATGGTTCTTTAATGACATTTTTAGAATAAATTGTTCAATTTATGGAATGCGAAACCTAAGATAGGCCATGCTAGCTTTAAAATAAATGTACAAGCTATATAAATCAAAAAATATATCAGTATGGTTTTATAGCTAACCATTTGGATATTGATATACACTGAAGTGTCAAACAGGTACATCAGTCTAATACATAGCAGACCTCCCTCGGGAGCTTAGAACTACAAAAATACTTTGGGGTATGAACTTCACGAGCTTGCGGAAGTATTCTGGAGATATTGCACACCACACTTCCTGCAGAGAAGTTCACAATTCTGCTGAATTCCAAGGTGTAGGATTTCTGTTTCACGCCAGAGTTGCATGGCATCCCAGATGTGTTCGATAATGCTGAGATCTGGTGACAGGTAGGAATGGCAAGACACCAAACTCAGATGAGTATTCATCTGAACATAATTTGGCGCGTCTAGACTTTTTGAGACGGCGCATTGTTCTGTTGGAAGCCAAGCCGTCAGAATGAACGCAAGACATGAACTGGTGTAAGTCGTCAGAAAGGATGCACACAAAGCGTTCACCTGTAAGAGACGTTTCTATATGCCCCACGGTGTCCCATTAAATTCCAGATAAACAAACCCCAACCATAACCAAGCAGCCCGTACATAAGGGATCCATGGGGTTTTCTCCGCACACAGATCATTCCATCTGCCAGAAACAGTTGCAAACGAGAGTCGTCAAACCAGACCACTCATTTCCAGTCATCAGGTGTCCAGTGGAAGTGTTCCGAGGCCAGTTGAGGTGCATAGTTATGTTTAGAGTATTCATCAAGGGTATTCAAGTTAAGTGTCAGCTTCTAAAGCCCATATCTTTGAAGGAACGTTGCACAGTCCTCACGCTCATGTTTTTTGAGGAGCCTGCATTTAATTCCGATGTTATTTGAGGCAGTGTTGGAGGCCTATCGCATGAAACGATTCTTGTCAGCTGACTCTGGTCACGTTCTCTTAGTCTTTTTACGGCCACACTACTGCGTTAAGCTACAAGTTTTGCCAGAATTCTTGTAGTCACAATACACGTAGTACGTGAAAATCGAAACTTCTCCACTACCTAAAATGCTCAACACTCATCTCACGAGCTCAAACTATTCAAATAAGCTTCTATATATTTTTATTAGACTCTGCTGTATATAAGATTTTCTGGCACTTATTTGTAATTTCCTAGAGGTTAATAATTTTTTAAACTATAATAATAACCATTTTTAACAAGATGTGTAAAATATAAGAATTTTCTATAATGCTCACGATTTAAAATATTTTATTGAGACTAAGACATATAAATTACAGAGACGATAGAGACTAAGACACAGGTAGATCCCAAAACTAACAAAAAGGTTTCGTAAAAGAACGTGAACAGAGTGTAATTCTCTATAAATGGTAATAAAATGAAAAAATCGTCTTTATCATTTCTAAATTTTATGAATATTGAATTACTTTAATTTGTTTCTTAATTTATTTATTCCTTATTATTAAGTAAACACTTAGATCTGTTGAGACATCTCGTAAAACATTTATACTTCCCAACCTGATATTTACAGCATATAATTCTGTTGATCACATACTTTATTGATCTATAATTTGAAATTTAGGTTGTTCAAATCAGCTTAGAGGGAAAACAAACTAATTCAATATTAAGGCAAATATTCTCTCAAAATCTCATTTCAGCTAATATCTATATTAATCTTCTAGACGGCATCTAAAATGAGTTGAACTACTCAATAAGTCAAATAAGCAATCTTTTTATGAAATATAAAACTCGTTTCGTTCTAGAGTTGTAAATTTTCATTTTGATAAATTCATGGGATAATACGGTATAAATAAGGCAAATTTGCAAATTATTAGCTACGTTTTGTAATATTTAACGTAATTAAAGTGTTTTACCCTCTAAAGGGTTTACACGCTTATATCCATTTTGTAACTTGCAGTCTTTCCTGTGTGACTTCAAAACAGTTAGAACTTCATGTCTTATAACATATTTCCGAGGATTCTGTCTGTAATTTGACAGTGGTTCAAAATAACGAATTTTTGTCCTTTCCCTTAGGGTTTGATTCCGGACCGTCCCCAATAGCCCGTTGGGTTGATCTAGTTCGACGTTAATTCAAGTACCTACCTAGGATTCTTTCAACCAATAGATGTGTTTATTTAGTCATTATGTGTGTGTTGTGGGGTTGAAGAAATACTACATTACTCGGAAATCTCGTGAAGCTAAGGGGGTTACACGATTTTACCCATTTAATTAAAACAAGTATGGAAAAAATTAATTTTTTACAGTCTATGGGAGCCATTTTAAGATAGAAGAGAAATACTGAAACCAATATCGTTGGAAAACAGCAAATAAACACCAAAATCAATTATGTAAAATGTCGTGTGCTTCGGATAATTTAACCAGGTAGAACAATTTACTCTTTCTTTTATTAGTTCATATATCATTCTTTCGTTTTCTTCTTTAATACCCCAGGGTAAGTAAAGAGTGTTTCTACCTTAGAGAGTTAAAAAGTTTGTGCATGTGAGATGAATAACTAATTCTAAAAACTGACCTTGTTTCGTCGTTTTACATTTACTCAACTCAGAATGCTGTAAAATCAAGTTGCCCAACGTCAGACAGCTGCCAGAAAGCTCTTTTCTATTCACATCTCTTAGTTTACAGAACATTTTATTTATGGCACGATCTGAAGAACATTTTCATGTTTACGTGGAACTCATGAAAAAATTCTGTTAATCCTAAAGCTCTTAGATGTATTTTATTTTACAGCGAGTTTTGTTTTTCTAGTTTATAGACAAGTATTTCACCCGGTGCACCGCACAGTTCAATCAATATCAACTAAAAGTAACACAAGGACTAATAACTGTAAAATAAGTTACAAAATCAGAATTACCAAAACTACAGAAAAATTATAAACTTATGAAATAGATTGGTGTTCACGTCCAATCTGCATTTTTCACCCTTTGTAGCCTACGCTGTGGTTGAACAATAGAGTCGATGGCTGACAATGTCGGAGCCATACATCTGAAAGCATACAGTCTTCAATTTAACTGTTGGTGGCTTGGCGACCACGAGAAAGTTTTGAACGTGCTAGATGAAAGAGAGAACAAGTTCGATTAATTTAGTTGGTAGGTAGTTAATTAACGTCGTACTGGAGCAACACAAAGGGCTGCTGGCGACGATCCGGGATCAATCTCGAAGGGGAAAGATCTGAGGACAACCCCGCGTAATTTTGAGCCACTAATTTAGTAGTTTGTAAGTAAAGCTTGATTGTTTGTTAGTTCTCATTTTTTAATATATAGTCCACTTTCTAGAAAAAGAAATGTTTAGGTAATATAGTTTAAGGTATATGTATATATTAGAAATCACGACAATTGACCAGAATATCGGTATTTTTTTTAATTCAAAATATTTTCCAACTCCTCCCTCAGCTTTCAAACGATAGCAAGATCTTGTAAATATTCGAAATCGTTTTCAAATTACAAGGGTTTTGATTAGGTACCGTCACTATACTAACATGTTTCCAAAACTTTATATTCAATTTCTGAATAACTGTGTTTTTGCAATAGGATGCTTTGTTCAAACAGTCATAACTCAACAATGAATTGATCTATTATAATTACTTTTGTATCATGATAATCTATAGAATACAGTGGATGTTTTGACCCGCAGTCAAATTTATTAATCAAAAAATTAATGTTTAGTTGATTTCTAAATGTTAAAGTTGTCGAAAAAATCTTGACTTTTTAGACTTCCTTCGTGAACAAAATTGTAAAAAAGAACCTATTCCCTCTAGCAACTTAATTAAGGGTCAAAACATGAATAATAATAGAAAAAATTTACAACAGGAATTGTCTTTCTGAACAAATTAGAATTTGAGATATCACTGTTCAAAAAACATACTAACTTGATAATTATATGTAAATTAGACAATTAATAAGTAGCTTAATCTGAATTTTTCATACTAAAATTAATTTAAGCACAAACCAATGATCTATTGTAAAAAAACGGGATTTTTTAAAGTCAAAATTTAGAAATAAAATGTTATAGTATATACGCATACCTTAACCCAATAAATAGAAATTATGTACAGATTTGCAAAAGACATACAAAACCTCCTTTGACCTCATCAAGTCCTATACAACTAGCGGCCTATTTGAGCTCTATTTGAAGATGTCTTCTCAGGTCAATCCTTAAACAATTAAAGATCTAATTAGAAATCGTGTGTCAAAAGTTGACCGAGAGTGAATAACTGTATCTTTTATACCACTGCCGCACCTGCACTGATCACTTGAGACCCATCCAAATCTGTAACGGTAGCTCCATGCCCAGTAATAAATTGCGTTAGTTTGAAATCTGGCGTAAAATGACGATTCTTCAACCACGATTGAACCTTGGGGAAGGATCTCTTGGTTAGTTGAGCTTCAGGGGATGCGAAGTATTCATGGAGTTCCAACATTCTATTGGTTTTCATTTGTACGAATGTTTCCAGTGGGCACTGTGATAATGAGACTCACTTTATCAACCTTTACTGTGAAAATAAGGTACCTTATTTAATCTTTCACTCATTTAATCTTGATTGGATTTGTTCAATTCCGGAATAAAGGAGAGAGTAAATGACATACCGAGTTGTATTAATAAAATAAATACCATTAAGCTCTACATATTTAAGAAATATATTAAAATAATTAAGATTGTTTTCACTTCTTCATATATTAAACACAGAGCTATACGAAATAAGCAGTAAAGTATTTACTAGAAGTTATGCATTGGAATTGAATAGTTATTTATTTTCTAATGCCCGGCTAATTGAATATTAACCCTCTGAGGAGTTCACACATACTGCAATCTTCCCTTCACGACTTCTAACCAATTTCGATCTTCATTACCAATAGAATCGTTCCAAGGGATTCTATTGTAAAGAAATGAGCAATAGAATATTTCCAACGGATTCTATTCTATGGAAAAGAGGAATAAAATATTTCCAAATCTAAGGAGGAACAATGGAATCTTTCCAAAGTATTCCATTCGAAGGAAAGGACCAATTCAATCTTAGTTCTATCCTTTGGAAGATCCATTGATTCTTCCAATCTATAGATGTGGTTATTTATTCATTAAATGGGATGTGAAGTAAAGGCAAACTACACTACTCGGAAATCTCGCGAAGCTCAGATGGAAAATCAAGGGCAGTTTTGTGAACTACTTTACATTACCCTGTTTCACTACGTTGGGGAATTTACGTTACACCTCACATACGTACCAGACAGTCTAGACTCAAGCCGTTTATAGAGGGACCACACATTCATTCTAAACAGACAAACACCCGTGTCTTACTCCGGATTCGAACCAAGAACCTTTCGATCCAGAATCCAGCATCCGGATCACTAAACTGATTGGATGGTTGAGTTGAATAGTGGAGCAAAATAATTATTCAGCACATCTTATCCATACCCAAGGACTATTAACAATTTTTAATAAAACCTTCTGTTATATTTTATGATTTAAAAATTGTTTTGTCAATTGCAACAAACCAATAATTAATCACTATGTAATCGAAAGCATACAGTTTTTGACACGAAAGAGATTTGATATTTACTTTCCTTGGTGATTGTTTGTTTAAAAGGTTATTAATCTTTAATACAAAAAGTATTTGGGGAACAAATAACGATTACTCAGTTTCACCTTTGGCTTTGTCACAATGATTCTTTGTTTTTGCAGTCTCATTGCTCTAAGCACTTTTTGTGTTTTAGTAAAAATATTGGAAGAAAAACTGATGATTTGCTCTTAACTTATTAGAAGGGGAACAGAGAGGAATTTGCTCAAAAATATTCGTCTTGTCTAAATCATTTCGGAAGGCTTTCGTATAAAGTTAAGGAGAGGGAAGTATAATATATTTCATTAAACAAAAGTGATTTCATAACAATTAATTTATTTATGCCAATTCATTCGAATGGCAAATATAACAGATATTCTTCAAGCATTATATAGATAAGTCGCTGATCTTTAAAACTTCCATGCGATCTAAACCATCCCAAAAAATCAAGATTTTTGTGTTCTATCCTTTTTATATGAATATAAATTTTCATAAAAACTCGGTTAAAAAATCAGCGGAATTTAAACAATCTTATCTAATGTGAAACTAAACAAGTCACACGTTGGTGCAACATCAATCCTGCGACACTAAATTGGTCGAAATACTCATGCGCACCGGGATATTTTCTGTACAGAAATGGAACACACAACGTGCAGGTCACATGTTTTGTTCCATACTTCCCCTGTGTGTTGCAGGGCTTAGAGTTTCGAGCCATGGATTGTGATAAAAAAAGATATTTTTTGTTCATTCATAAAGTATTTCGAAAACTGCCGCATTTAAAGTTGTTGAATCGTGATATTTTCCCTGTGGTGCTTTCTATATTAATAGAATTGTTGAGTAAATGCTATTTTAACTACATTATCCTTCTTGTAATTAATAGTCCGTTGTGTTTCTCCAGTGCAACGTAAATTCAACTAGCTACTTACCCTTCTTGTAATTGAAAAATATTAACTAGCTTTGCTTAGAAGATTATATGAAACAAATATTTTAGTACAAATGTAATATTCACTTATCAAGAAAAAATTAGTTTCAAAACAAACTTTTGCAGTTATCCGATTGTTATGAAGTTTGTGCAGACTGTTTGTTTTCTGCTAAAAAGCCTAAATATAAAATTTGGTCGAAAAAATTAAGTTGTGCGGAAATTATTACATAAAACGGTGGTAAAAATTGTAATGAATTAGACAAAGAGATCCCATGCGCATTACTTGTCAATGTATTGACAAACTCTTAATTCACATAATAGTATATATACATATAAATTTAATTAATTCCATTTGGTTAAGTGGTGTCACTTAATTATAAAGCAAAAAAATTGTACTAAAACGCCTAAAATTTTGCCATAAAAGCATTGGGTAAGCAACATTTCAAAATGTTGAAGCATGATTAATTTGTTATTTTTGCTTAGATATATACAATGGATTGCAAGGATTATCCAAACAAATTTTCAAGAAAATCAATTTAACCTGATGCACAGGAAAATTTTGAAATCTGAAGAATGGTCAAAAAATCTCAATCCGTCTAAAACGCATTTTTGTAGACTTGTTATACTTATTTACATGTTTTATGTTGTTCTATTATGCAGCCCCTTCAACAATTATAGTAGTTTAAAAATTTCTCTTGTCATTCGCAGAATTTGATATCAATAAATTCTTAACCATAAAATTTAAAAATCGATTTTTCGATCGGTTTTGATTATTTTGAAAGTTCACTGTCCGCTTAGTGAACCCCAATTTCTTTATATAGCAATAAATCATGAAGTTGTTTCAACAATTTTTTAACATTTGCGTTTAAGATCTTTCAACGACTTAGTATTGAAACTTTTTTAATATTACCTGTGTTCCTTCTTGTTAGCATTCCGCATGTTTTATAAAATCAAACGTATATGCTTATGCGTCGGTATAATGCATTTTAAAATTTTTGAAAACTTGGCACAAGGTACAAATTAACCAGAGTGTAAAATTTGTAGAGGAAACTTCCTTTCCTCTATATGCACTCACTGCCAAAAAATCGAAACACCCGGAAACCATTGTTCAATGGGAATGATACAGCTTGTGTAACACACCTGAAGAGATAAAGAATGATCACAATAACAAATCTAGGGGACTCTTTATTGCAGAATTATATCAAAATATCATAAATTAGTAAGTTCTAAAACCCCCTCTGGCGGCAAATTTCCCAATATACATACGTGGTTTTATAACAAAATCCTCATACTATCCTGTGGCAAATTATGTCGAGAGAGGTAGTTCGATAGCACACCAATAAGTCCAGCAGATCCTACAACCTGTTGTTTTGGATTTCATGTCATGTGTCCAAGGAACTATTTTGAAGCGCTATAACGCCCAGCCACAAACAACTCACCTCTTAGGAGTGCTTCATTAGCGTTGAAGCCCTTTTATGGCCAACGAGATATCCAGGTCTGCCTCCTATTGAGCATGTCTGGGATATGCTAGACCGCTCCAATTGCACCTTCCTCCCGATTGTAAGGGATCTGGAGCAACAGCTTCAGAATGCTTGGCATAATTGTCACAGAATAGCATAAGTTTTGTTTGACTCCATGGCACGCCGTATATCGGCAAGTATCACCGTTAGGTGGCTTTACAACTTGCTCTTTTAAGACCCTTGGATGTAATTCTACAATAGTGAAGAGTCCTCAAGATTTATATTATGATAATTTCTGTATCTCTTCATATACATCCCACATGCTAAGTTTCAACCCAAACAAACACTGGCTTCGCGATATTTTGACATTTTTTAGCATAGAATGTATATCGGTACGAATAATTTGTATCGTCTACCTTAACGACAATAATTTTTCTTAGCTGCATTAATAATTAGTTTTTACAGTTTTACTATTCAAAATAAATTTCATAATCCTAATAAATTTAAATTTCGTACTAGGCAGGCAGTTCAATTAACGTCGCTCTGAAGCAGGACAACGGGGTATTGGCGACGTTCCGCGGTCAATCCCGAAGGGTAATATCCAAGGAAAACACCCAGTAATTTTGAACCACGTCAGATGATGAGGTCAACACCTGATTATCACTCCCACTTTCCAAATTTTCCCACCACGCCATCGTGAACACTTAGGGATAGATGTCCAAAGCGTCTCTCTGATGTGCAAGAGGGTACAATGAGGTACAGAAACGAATGACAACGATTATGTGAACAGTATTTCTATTAGCCTTAATGTTATTGGGGCCGCGGTGGCCCGGTTGGAAGAGTAACGAACTAGCAACCGAAGGGTTGCGAGTTCGAATCCAGCCAAACACCGTCGTGTACAAAGGGGGCTGGTGCACGTTAAATCTGTCGTGGCCTCAAATGTCCTCACGTTGGCGTGGTGTGGAAGTTTGGAGAGTGGGGTGCCAGCTCAGGTGTTGCCTCGTCATCTGACCGTGGTTCAAAATTACGTGGTGTTGTCCTCGGATCTTTCCCTTTGGGATTGATCCCGGACCGTCACCAATAGCCCATTGTGTTGCTCCAGTGTGACGTTAATTGAAATACCCAACCCCTTAATGTTATTGTTTAGCAGTAGTTGGACACACAGTTTATACAATAAGTGCGAACACCAATTTTAATACTCGACTGTCAGCATCGATGCGTTGCAGTACAAACTGGCGAACTGCCACGTTGTCTAACACCACCCTCTCGCACATCCAGGAGGAACTTGCGAACATATATCCCAAGTAAAAACGGGACCGCGGTGGCCCGGTTGGAAGAGTAACGGACTTGCAACCGAAGGGTTGCGAGTTCGAATCCAGCCAAAACACCGTCGTGTACAAAGGGGGCTGGTGCACGTTAAATCTGTCGTGGTCTCAAATGTCCTCACGTTGGCGTGGTGTGGAAGTTTGGAGAGTGGGGTGCCAGCTCAGGTGTTGCCTCGTCATCTGACCGTGGTTCAAAATTACGTGGTGTTGTCCTCGGATCTTTCCCTTTGGGATTGATCCCGGACCGTCACCAATAGCCCATTGTGTTGCTCCAGTGTGACGTTAATTGAAATCCCCCCCCCAAGTAAAAACGATTTAATTTTGTGCTCCTTCTCTTCCTTAAAAATCGGGAAATTTTGAAACACCCTGTAGTAGTATAAGGTGACTGGCTGGTTCATGTTTTATGACGCAAGGGTCATATTTGATCAAATTGTGCCCAATACAAGCCAGACACTGTTAAGTTATTGAACATACGCACATGGAAAGTTTTACTAACACAAAAGAGAGACCACGGGTAAGTTATAGGAATCGAACCTGCACCTCCTATAAATCGCAGGTTGCTAGCGCAGTGAGAATTCGCTGAGTCAATTAGAATAAATGAATTAACAATTTACAAGTACAGCTGATCTTACCTGAATCAGAACAAGAACTTGATGACATTTGATACGAAATAGATATGCCTAGAATTGGATTGAATTTGGGTTTTTTTATGGCGCATAGGTCATATTTAGCCATGCTGCGCCAGACACAAGACATACAACATCAAGTAATAGACACACACAATGAAAGTTTTACTGACACAGAAGAGCGAAATACACCCAAGGAGGAATGCATCTGACAGGAATCTAACCTGCGCCGCCTACAACTCGAAGGCCTGCTAGCGATAGATATGCCTAGAAACATGCATACATGTATATTCTGGATGTGATATGTTCTGGTTCGCACAATATTCTGGTTCACCAGAGTAAGCCCCAATGAGGGAGCGAACTGTAGAATATGAAAATATAAAAAGCAGAATCAGAATAAACATTCTGATGCTTGACTTTGGAGTAAAGGAAAAGGATAATTACATATGAGATATTTTTAAAAATAGAATGACCATTTTTTGTACATGTACATTGTTTTCCCGTCTAAATATGTTTTAATATGGAAATTGAAGTTCCATTTTATTCTTCAATAAACAACGCCTGCACTGTAAAATGCAGTCTTCCATGCACGACTTAAAACCAGACCTAAGAAAGTTGACCTTCTTGACCAACAGAATCTTTTCTAAGATTCTTTCAACAAATCGATGTGGTTTAGTCATTAGGTGTGTTATAGAGGGAAGCTATATTACACTACTCGGGAATTTCATGACTCTCAGATGGTTAAATAAAAGCGAAGAAAAGTCATCACTTAATTTTTGTAACACTTTGTTTTCGGTAATATAAGGCACCAAAAAGCAGTGCGTAATATCTTCTGCCTTTCCGACCATCAAATAACCCGCATGGAGCGATGCCTTCTAGTCAAGTTCAGAGGAAAATGGGAAAGCTGTCCGAATGCCATAAGCAATTTCGGGGCACCCTTTACCGCTTCACAACCACTTGGCAGTTCTGATGAATCTCTTCCACAATCCTTATCAGTCTCGTTGAAATCAGCCTCCCCCCAAGCACAGATAGCTCTGACGAAACAGCCTTCCTTTTCAAATCCCGTCATGAGAGAGGAACATGGAAATTTCTTTCCGTGCTTTTCGCACTCTTTTTTATCTAAATGCAATGAGACTATTTCGTTTTTGTAGTACTTAGTGCTTTTTTCACTTGTACTTAACTTTCAATGGATATTTTTCGAAAAGTTTTATAGCTTCACGTTTTCCTTTGCTCCTTTTTTCTTTTTTGGAAGAAAGCTGACTTTAATGGACGTGGTAAAAAATGACGGGACGGTTATGCTTTCTAGAGTTTACTTTTTTCTGCATACCCCCGGGTGTGACAATGAATGTGTAAGCGAATTTAGTTTTGCATTAGTTCTAGATGTAGTAACTTAGTAAATTTTGTTGTAATAGAAGTTCCTTCCTAACAGTATTATGCATTTCCTTTAATATTATATAGAATGGCAGTTATAAGTTTTATATTGTGTGGAAAACAACTTCCTGTACATATAGTCCTTAAAATATGTAGACTCCTCATAGCTATTTCTACTCAGACAAAACATTAGGATAACACTACTACTCATATAGCTATTTCTACTATATACACTATTCGGGTTATTTGAGGGTAACATTTATATTAATAAACTTTCCCATTTTTATTTTGCAATATTTACACTGATATATCTAGTTTTTGTGTTCAGAGAAAATGCAGAGATCTTTTCTCTTGTGTTATCTTTTTGAACCTATTTATTTTAGTCTTGTGTAAAAATTATTTTGATAAATACCGGCTTTTATTAAAATAAACCGTAAACTTCAAGTGGCTAAAGTAATTATTTTTCATTTACCCAATATCAGTTTAACTTTCCCAAGCCAGTTGAAATGGCTTTCAAAAACTTGTGTCTACATTTTTTACTATTATATCTAAACTAAACAGGAGAGTGAAGCCATCAGTATATGTGTTATAAAACTCTGTAAATAGGCATTGTATTTCTTATAAATATCTTATACGAAAGTGTAGATACTCCTGTAGAAGCAGTGTAATATTTACACCTATTGCCTCCATATATTTTTAAATGAGTTAAGCTTTTTTATATATCTATATAAATAAGAATGGAATGTTTACATCGAATATTTTCGACCCATTTAAAGTTTTCTTTCAGTTTTGGATCCTTCTGATGCTAAATCCGTCTCTTGCGCGTTTGGTGTCTGTCTGTCTGTGTGCAAGTACTACGTCCAAACGATTGAATATATTTTCATGAAACTTTGCATACTGTGAGTTCTTACATTCATTTAGTGACTGAACTCCGTTGCGTTAAGTCTGTCTGTTCGTCTTCCGGTTCTATGTTTGATTTTATGTCTGTGTGTTTGTACAAGTATCACATACGATTTATACAAAATATTTTGCTTCATTGTTTTATATTTGATACATCATATTTAAGTTTAGTGAATGCATTATTTAAAATTTCTTAGCTTACATATTTAGGCAAGTTTCACGTTAAGACACGGAGTAACTATACTTAAATCAACCATAATTTGGTAGTTTGGGAGAAGCTGGAAGGAATATCGAGTATTACAATTACTTGGATTGTTTTAC
This sequence comes from Meta bourneti, assembly GCA_933210815.1. Classification (NCBI taxonomy): domain Eukaryota; kingdom Metazoa; phylum Arthropoda; class Arachnida; order Araneae; family Tetragnathidae; genus Meta; species Meta bourneti. The sequence goes on along the minus strand of OW119929.1, from coordinate 69,474,412 downwards.
CAGTGCTGCTGAAATCCAATTATTTTGCAAAACTATATTTACGGAATTAAAATTCTGATAGTTTTTATTTATATCGAGCCTTATTTTTTCTTTACGAAATATAAAAAATTCTGAATATTTGGGACAGACGATAAAGAGAAAAACTACACAGAACAAAACGTTTTAAAATAGGACTGGTAGCTAATATGGCAACCTTGGTATTTATTTAATCGTTTGCTTTTTTTAGTTTGTGTCTGTTATATTCCAAGAATCTATTTTGTAGTGAAAAAACAGATATATAAATTACTTTTCGTTCGAAGTTTTATTAAATCCGTTAAAAGATGTCTTTCTGGATTTTGAATTTGATATTTTTCGTTCAATAACTGTAATGAAGGTAAGTAATGGTTTAATTAGCTTTAAAAACATTTTTAATCATTGTATGATAATTTTGGAAAACGATTTTGTTTTTAAATGACATACAAGACATTCATATGAATGCTCTGAACTATTCTATGCATTTTGGGTAACATTGGCACTCAAGAGACTTCTTTCTTACTAAAAATTTAAATTCTACAAAAATGAAAATGTTAAATGACATTTATTTACATTTGTGAAATTGGATATTTAACAATTGCGTACCTTTATTAGAGTGTGGTAGCTGTTCCATGGTATGAATGGGACTTGCAATTGATTAACGAAAACGGAAATTAGTTAACCAATTCAACCCGATTAACTCCGGGTTATTCTGCTAGTATTGAATAAAGTTTACTTCCAGTTCGAAATTAAAAACATTTCAAAGAAAACGAGAAAATAATGGTTTTTCACCACATAGAAACTATTTCATTTCTTTGAATCATCATATCTACGGCGTAAAATGAAGCCCTTGCTTAGAGTTCTGGTGATTTTAGAATGAAGACGTTATGATCATGATACACATAACTAATACTTAGAATTTGACGATTTCGGTTATTCCTTTTTTTATATATAAATGCTTTTCCCGGCAGTTTATTTAACCCACATACAACTTTCAAAAATTGTATACAAAATATAACTCAGATTCATCTCAAAACAAAACGAATAGATTGTGAATCAGTATTTGTAGAATACATTAATAGGAAATAACTCAAACTTATTTTCATTGCATGGGATGTATTAAAAAGAATACATTTGGTATAAATGCCTTAATTCTTATATTAAATCATCGTTTGGAATCAGAATTCGTTAGATGACTATATCTAATTCTATGGATTTAAAAGATATTTGATACGGTACATTGCAAATACTAGTATTGTATTATAGCATGCAACATACCAACTTATTACAGCATAAACTTATGACAATGTTAATACAATTGAAATCATTAAAACACTAAAATCTAATAGTCTTAAAATCTTTAAAAGAAACATTTATGCTTCAGCCTTCACCTTATTTTATCAGTAACATTCATATTTTCATTTAATTTTACTACAATGAATTTACTTCTTTTATTCGTCTTCTTTTATTCCTTTCATTGTTCAGACTTAAATATCCATAAAATTGTATTTCATGTAAAATATAATAGTATTTTAAGTTTAATTTTTAAATAAAAATTGTGATAATTCACTTCCCATTAAGACATTTTAATACAGTACCCCGTAAACAATAAATTTCTTTCAAAAAATATTTTTTGAAAATCATTTCGAAAAATTTTAGTTAAATTATCCTTCCTAATTTAGGGAAATGTTTAGTAAATACAAATTGAATTTAGATTGTTGAAGCTGTGACATTCATCATATTAAGATTAAATATTTTTTTCATAATTTAAACAATAACACAAAAACTGTGAAAATATTGTATTTTCGACTTTTAAAAAGGAATCTCGCTTTTTAATACTTTACATTCAAAATGTACTTGAAAATGAGGGATACCTGAGGAACCATGTAATACAATTTACTCTGGCCCTCTGATGGGTTCATAGGCATATATTCGTTCTGCATTCGTCTTCCTTGTATGGCTCCTCAATTTTGACATTCTTGATAGAATCTTTTCTAGGATTCTTTCAACCAATGCATAGGATTATATATTCGTTGTTTTTGTGCGGGAAAAGAAACACTACATTAAATCGGACTATACTTACACTAAATGCACTACAACTTACTAAAAAATACACTAAAACTACTTACTAAACTTACACTCAGTCGGAAATCTCTACACGCTCAAAGTGCTAGTGAGTATTGTAATACACAGAAATCGAATATAAGGAAATATAAGCATTTCCGACTGAAAACTTTGAATTGAATTTTTATTTAATGGTGATAGAATTGAAGCATTATTTGATTTTATCAAGCCTAAATGTTTATAAAATTCATATTTCATTATTATCTTTAAGTTAAGCAAACTTTTTTACATTTCTCATATGTTCTGTACATAGGGACTATTTCTCCTACCACTTATTTCAAAGAACTTGATAAAAATTGATTTTCATTTGATTGTTAAGTAAAAATAAGTGAGAATAAATGTCTCCCTCGTTCTAATGCATATTCTGCTTAAAAGATTCGGATTCGAAGACATTGCTTTTGTTATTTTTCCTACTTTCTTGCAAACACCGGATTCTACCTCGGGGAGTTTTTTATATCTATTTCATGTAAGATCACTTTTTTACTTCTTTTAACAATCTGTGTCTCCGTTGGTGATCTCTATTCTATCTATTACTGGAACTTAGTTGCCATGACGACAGAAAATGGCGATGAGTTCGTGACACCGTATTTTCCCTGCAGGGAAGATGACAGAACTTATTTTTCCCTTTATCGGGGGGGGGGGGGGCGAAAGATGAAGGAAAGAAAAGAATGTTGTGTTTTTCCCTCATCGATCGTATGTCTTTTTGATGCATTTCCGTCACTAGTGACCTCTTTGTGTAAAGTTTTTAAACACTTTCTTGAAAGTAACAGTTTTGCTTCCGTACTCATTAACTTAGAATTCAGATTATTTCATTAAAGGAATTTACGACTATTTAATGATACATTGTCTAGCCATATTTTTAAAAAGCACTCAAATTTCTTTGTTCTAGAATGCATGACTTTCAAACGGTGTTAAATTGTAGGATATCTATATGTAAGGTTATTTAAGAAAATTTTTAATATCTACATTTTATTGATATAAAACTTGGTTTCTTCTAGAACACCATACTTTAAGTAACAACCCTATTGTACTCACACAAAGGAAGGTTCACGTACTGAATGAAATAAATGAGTTTTAAACTAAAAACATTATATCGTTTCCTATTTCGGCCACTACTTGTCATATAATATTTATCTTTTCTCTTATTCTTTTTTCATATTCCATGTATTATTTCTTTTCATTTTTCATGTTCTATTCACTCTCTTTCTCTTAATTATTTTTGAATACTTTTAAAATAAGACAATATTGAGATGGTACTTATTTTATAAAACTGTTTAGACAACATATGCATCGTAAAGATATAAATTATTGTAATCAGTATCCAGAAATAAACTGTGCGTGCTAAATTTAATAATTGTTATTTAGAATAGACAAGTATATTATATCGATGGCATAAACTATGAATAGACATTATAGACGTCAGAATGTTACAGACTTCATTGAAAGCTCTGACAAGCAATGCAAAACTCTCGAATTCGTTATTTCAGTACCACCAGGTGATTGGAACAAGAGCAAACATAAAATGATGCAGCACCACTCGACGAGACATAAGAGCCTTTTGAGAGACGCATATTTTTATATAAAGATGTATTACAGCAACTCTTAATACCTCGGAATTTAGAGGGACTTGCGTGTCTTTATAAAGGTATATTGAAGCTTCTGGACTTCGACAATTTAATTGTGACCGATATCACGCAAACATAAAACGTTTCGCAATTCACCACTAGGTTAGGTATAAGAGCCATTAGAGGGACTTGCATGTTTTAATAAAGGTACAGTGAAGCTCCTGAGCTTACTCAAATCAACTGTGGCTTATATCATGCAAATATAAAAATACTAGACAAGTATCCTTAGGGAAGACATCTGTTTCCATCAATTTACCGAAGATCAAACTTAATGGGCTGGTCTTCACTTAGGTCACTTAGGAGGATGGTCACTTGAGATATCCACGTGCTGTTGATTACATATGTACGCCGAGGGAAAACTATATCAAATCATGTTCACACAAGAATATATGTCTGCAAGCTCCTCCTGGATTTGCTAATGGGCGCTGTTTGACTTTACGGGGGTTGACCAGTTTGGGCCATCGTCATTTTAGATGCTGGCATTGTAACGGTAGCATTCTTCATTTTATGAATGTTTAGACAGTAAAATGGTGTGTCATTGGCCGATTTGCTATCTTATTTTGTGTGTTCGTTATTTATTGTCATTTAAAAAATGGATATTTCCCTTTTTAATCTCCTTTAAAAGTTCTAAACACCTTTAAAATTAATCATTCATCTTTCACCATAATTCATTATTCATTCTCATATTCTATAAACTTCATTAGTATATTTAAAAATTATTGTTAAAAGTGCTCTGTCCTTTATCCGGCTCCTTTTATAAGCCGGTACTGTTTTAATTCTTTTTTCAAATTCATTGTATATAAACATCTTATTGCAATTTTATAGTTAATTACTATCCCTATGGCTTCTGGCGCCTTATTATAAATCGGATATTTGCCGCTTCTCCTGTGGTGTCTAATATAAGCCACAAAATATATATACCTACATTTTTAAACAAATACTGATGATTTGTGTCCTATAGATTGTGTTGTTTCACGTGCTGTGTTATGTGGTGCGCCCGGTCAGTGTTTTGTTTCCTTGTCCTTTTGTAATTTTTGTGTTGGCCCTTGTTGGCATTTTAATGTACTATTTTAGTTTTTCAATACATGATGATGTCCTAGAGTTGGGGGCCGCTCGCGATGGGACCGGGGTGTGCTCTCCCTGCCCGCTTGGGCTGGGCTTCCTTCGTGATGTTGGTGGAAGTCCTTCTCTTCCCACAACAAAACTCTAGACCAGCAGGTGAGTTCGGAGGAGGTGGGTCTAGAATTCCCTAGAGAATGTTTAGACAGATATATACACGGATAGAATTCCCTAGAGAATGTTTAGACAGATATAGCATACGGAGTGTCGAACGGAAACAGACAAATCTCTATGAGTTTATATCATGAGCAGTACTCCTATAGATTTGTATCACCAAATGTTTGTGCACTTGCACGAGAATCGAAACATTTCGCGTAAACAGGCATGATTCTGGTCGGTGACGATTGACGTGCACTCCTTCCATGCGTCAACGCTGTTAGGTATGCAGTTGCTGTTGATGGTCATAACCGCACCAACTGTGATACTGTAAATGTACAGCTACTGTCTAAATGAAAAATTAGTACTAGTTAAAATGTTGTTCACTTACTTGCTGTCTTCCATTTGTACACCTCCCTAGCACAACTGGATTATGCTTGCAGACATATACCCTTATGCGAATACGGTTGTTTTATGTTTCCTATCTCCTCTTCAAGTTTGTACAGGAAGTTATAATGTAAAGAGTAGGGATGTAGCATATTATATGGAACTCTGCAATGTCTCTGCAGGTAATTATCCAAATCGATCATAATTTGAATAATATGCTTCTGTGTTAGAAGAAGGCACCAATATTCTGTTAGTCGAGAATTTGTTTTATAAATATTAGAAGCATTCTGTATTTCGTGGTGTGATATTTTTAACATGAAATAAGTTTGTTTGTGAATGTCCAACACTAGTTTCCTGTTAAATTTATTTCTCTTTCATAGGAAACTTTTCCATCGAAGCATATATGTAAGTAATATGAAAAATCTATGCTCTCAATATGTAACATGTTCCATATTAGTTATAATTTTTCCAATCTACAGTTTTTATTAGCATCATAAAAATGTTTTATGACTGTTAAATTATCTATTCGCATATAATCTCATTGAGTTCTGTAAGGGTTTAGCAGTTCATTCATTCGAAAACCCCAATTTTGGCAAACTTTTAAAATTATGTGTTCTATATTAAGTACATTTTCCCTATACCTAAAAACATTAGTGTGTTGGTATAAGAGCATCCCAGGTTATAAGAATTGCAATTAGTACATGTTCTATGGAGTTATAACCAACGTTCACCAGAGTAGGTGAGATGCACCAACTCTCTTCATTCAATTTAATACTAGGATACTTTCTTTGGCACTTATCTCGTGGATAACAAGGAATCGACCGAAGTCATGAGTGAGTCTTCAAAATATTTTAATCAGATTTGCATGGTTTCGTACGGCGCTTTTCGAGATAGCGCTTTAATTCGGGCTGTATTGTATCAACATTGGAATTAGAAGATATTCTAGGAATGTTTCCCGGCAGTGATTAAGTCTTGTTTGTAATCTCTAAAATTTAATCTTATTTAAAACTATTGCACACTAATTACCATGTAACCTCATTTAATATCAGACCTTTTAGGTACATGTAGCCTTATGTCAACTTCACAGCCTGACCAGGTCTGGTTTCAAAATAAATAAAAGGGTAAAACCTAAAATTCCCAACTCAAGTAGAAGATCGATTTAATTGAACAACTTTGAGACGTACTAAAAAACACAAAATAGGTCTCCGAGGAAAGTCGAATTCATTTGGGGAATGGCAAAAGGCTCAAGTAACAACACACTGGAAATAGGTTGATTGGTTGGTTTTGGGGTTTTATGGCGCAAGGACCATATTTGGCCATGCTGCACCAGACACAAGACATACAATATCAAGTAATAGACACACACAATGAAAGTTTTTTACTGACACAGAAGAGAGAAATACACCCAGGGAGGAATGCACCTGACAGGAATCCGAACCTGCGCCGTCTACAACTCGAAGGTTGCTAACGCAGGCGGCATACCCACCGAGCCACGACGGCCCCCGGAAATAGGAGGGAAGCTTGCCTGGAAGAGTAGATCCAATGGTTCCTCCCTGGGTTTATTTCTCTTCTGTGCCAGTAAAAACTTTCATTGTGTGTGTATGTCTATTACTTGATATTGTATGTCTTGTGTCTGACGCAGCATGGCCAAATATGGCCCTTGAGTCATAAAACCCCAAAACAATCAACCAAGTAAGTGGTCAAGTAAGTTCGCGGTATACTGGTTTTGTGAAACAAATATAATATCCCATTGTTTACCCATGTATCTAAATAGTTTTAGTACATAATATATGTATTTCAATATTCTTAAAATCAAAGTTTCATTTTCAATAGCGCGCAAACAAGATAAATTTTAGCTTTTATTAGTATAATATCGTATATTGGCACATATGAAAAGAAAGTATTTTAATAAGCCCGTTAAAGTATGTTAACGTAGACCAAATATAATTATATAACTAGGGATAACTCATGTGTCATATCAAACATTGGAGAAAATGGGTAATCTTTTTCTTGGCACTATAGAAAGTGCTTATAAATCCCATAATTGTTTATTTTAGTTCATATTGATTACGACATTCAAGAGTTCCATTCATTGAGTTTTAGAGCCAGCCTTTACTCTTACATAACCGTTTATTAATATTTCAACAGCAGAATATTTTGTGTAACGATTTTCTTCAACAATAAAAAATTCTTTTATACGACTTTAACAATGAAAGTGAATATTCTGATCTGTACAATTATGAAATTCAATTAGAAGATATTTTTTAGATCATGAACGATCATTGTAATTACGCGAGATCTTTTTTAACCTGACAAAAGATAAATTACCAATTAATGTTAATTATAAAACAAGATTCCTTCTAATTATTTTTAAATTAACCTGTTGCTCCACTCATTTTAATGTAAAGCACGAGAAAAGCTGTGAGCTTATTCCTTTATATTTATGCAAACAAATGTTTAAAATGTCTACAAAAGAACATTTCATACTCGAAATAAATTATAAAGAGTAAATTTCAAGTCAAATTATATTTTTGTAAAAGTTGCTGACTAACCATGCATGCAAAGAAATTCACTTATATGTTTTTAAATTATAGATTGATTATTTTTGGAATAATTCTTTTCAACTGCAAGATATGCCGTGTTCTTACTACAGAAGCCAAACCACACTTTTAATAGCAACGGCATGTTAAGATTAACTATATTTGTAAATTTTCTTTGAACGTCAAATGTCGTTTATCGTTACATTTTACACTGAAGTGACAGAAAAACTGGTACAGACGAGCCTATGCAAATACATAATAACTCTACCTATGCACAATACAATGCAAATCTACCTATGCACAATACAATGCAAATCTACCTATGCACGTCATAGGTTACGTCTGCTAGTGCATATGTAAAGCGATAGATATATATGGAAGCATCAAGAGTTGCTTCGACATGAGAATGGCAAGTTTTCACGATTTAAGCGATTTTCAACACAGTAATAATAGTTGGAGCTCGTGAGATGGGTCATAGCATTTTGGAGGTAGAGAAGAAGTTTCAATTTTCACGTACTACCAATTCAATGGTGTACCGTGACTACGAAAATTCTGGCAAAACCTATAATTTACGACAGCAGTGTGGCTGATCAGTAAAAAGACTGAATGAACGTGACCAGAGTCGGATGGCAAGAATCGTTTCACTCGATAGGCGTGCAACGCTGCCTCAAATAACAACGGAATTCAATGCTAAGCCCTCAACAAACATCAGCGTGAGGATCTTGCTACGTTCCCTCAAAGGTATGGACTTTAGGAGCCGACGCCCATCTCAAGTACCCTTGATAAATACTCGACACACGCCTCAACTGGCATCGAGAAACCGCCACTGGACACTTGATGAATGGAAACAAGTAGCCTGGTCTGATGAATCACGTTTCCAACCATTATGGGCAGATGGTAGGATTCGTGTGTGGAAAAAAACTCCATGAAGCTACGGATCCAGCATGTCAACAGGGAATTGTAAAGGCTGGTGATAGCTCCGTAATGGTATGGGGTTAGTTTAGCTGGTATTCAAAGGGACTCCTGATGCGTTTCCAAACGTCTCTGAAGGTTAACGCTATGTGTATATTCTTTCTGACGAGTTGCACCCGTTCTTCATGGCGTGCGTTCATTCTGATAAGTTTGTCCTCTTCCAACAGAACAATGCTCGGACACACAAGTCTAAATACACCAAATTAGGGTTAGAGGAACATTCATCTGAGTTTGGGATCTTGCCATTCCTCTATCTGTCAACAGATCTCAAAGCTATGAAACACATCTGGGATACCCTACAGTATGCTGTGATACACAGAAACTGTACACCTTGGAATACAACATAATTGTGGTCCGCTCTGCAGGAAGTATGGTATTCAATGGCTACGAAATACTTCTACAACCTCGTGGAGTCCATGACCGTCGTATTTTTGCAGTTCTATGCTCCCGTGGGAGTCTTGCCAAGTATTAGATTGGTGTACCAGTTTTTCTGGCACTTCAGCGTATTTTGCAATTCAAATATCTCACGGAGCAACTGACTATCAACTAAAAACACGGATTTAATTTTTGTAAAGTCTAATGTGTGTAAATGTCACTCTTTTTTACACAATTAGCATGGCAATATTAATCACTAAAGCAACAGAATCTAATTTTGTGACAAAGAAGTTCTATTCAGCATCTACCGAATTGCACACTGCTAGTTATACAAATAGACCGAATAACGATGAACAATCACTAACTACATTAATTGGATAAAATCGTTTGGATTCTATTAAATCAAAACACAAAATAGTGTAGTCACTTTTGAGCCCCAAGTGAAAAAATAAAATATCTCAAAAATTGGATGTCATTATCGAGTATTGGATGTGATAATATGCAAAACAGAACCCTCTCTCTCAACTTCTTCAGTTAATTTGTTAATAATAACTAATAAACAACTTCTCTTTTGTTAATTTTCTTGAATTGAGTATTCGAATTATTTTTTAAATTTATTTTATTTGAATTTGCTTGAACTAGTGTTATTTTTCTTATTACTTTTAATAGTTTTCTTTCTCATTTACTTGAATTATTTTATTAAATCATTTTGAAATTCCGTTGCATTTATTTACTTGAAATATTTTTTTTATTTTTTGTCTCGATTCATGGTTTTTTATTAAATTATAATTCCGATTTGTCCTTAGTAATAATGTTTTTCAGTAGTCCTTTTCATCGCAACCAAATCTTCATTTCACAAGCTGAAGAGATTGTCTAGTTTTCAAGAGCATCCGACCTTTAAATTCAAAATACTAAACGGACATTTCAGGAAGGTAAAATAAGAAACTCGAATACATCTGCGAAACAGAAAAATTTACATTCCAGTATTTCCATACCAAGAGGAGAAATATTTTCCCTTTTGAAGAAGAGAGACCCAGTCCTTTCCACTTGCAAAACATTTTCCCTATCCTCAAAATATCCCTCGGCGCAGGGAAAAACTTCTCGTCGCGACATCACAGCTCTCTCGTTGTCTGTGAACGCCGTCTTCACCCCCCCCCCCTTCTTAAGTCATTGCTTAGACAATTTCTATTCGCTCCTTCTCTATCTCGCATGAGTTCTCCGTTTCCTTCCCCCACTTCAACTGCGTCTTTTGAATCCGAGGGGGGTCCATAATACAATTTCCCGAGGTAGCTTTATTTTCGCTCCACTGCACTTACAAACGACGATTATGCTGATGTCTGTTACTTTGCGTAAACGAGGAAACGGAAGACCATTGATTAGAATATGAAAAACGCTTCTCTCTGCGATGAGCGAATGAGATTATCTACCTACTGCTTTTATTCCGCTTGTTGTTGTTTGCGTTTGTTTTCCTTTTATAATTGCGTTAAGAAGTTTAGTTCTGTTCCTTCGGTATTGGAATACGAGCACATGACATATGGGGGTTGTAATTATTAGAATAAATCACCGTAGGCCAACATGCCAAACACTTTGAATTACTTTATTGATTTAATAATTTGGTTTTCATTGATACTGTCACCAACGGCATTAAATGCTCAGGGCCTGTTAATATTACGCCGCCAAATTAAGAAGTCTTTAAAATAGGTTTTCCACTTATTTCTTTGTAGCTTCATTTCTTCTGAACTTAGACTTTTCTATTCTAAAACGTTTTTTATTTATTTATTTATTTTGAAGTCACGTAATGAGATATACACGTTTCCATAAATTAAGGAATTATTATTAAATTATTACAAAATTAGCTAAAAAATATTCACTCGAATGGAATAAAATTTGGTGAAAATCTTTATCACATCTTATGCTACAGAAAACAAGAACATATCGTTGGCTAAGAACAGAAACCCATTAAGTGGCAAATAGATTTTTTTACCATACAACTATTTAATTACTAACTATTAGGTGTTAGTTCAAAAACTAAGAATTGCAAGAATTTAATAGTGTTATTCATCTTTTTATCAGATTAAAATAGGACACTGTATTTCTGATCATTAGGAAAATAAGTATTTAGTGTCTTTGAACAAATATCAATTAATGAATATTCGCCCTAAGCCGACGATTTGAGATTTCATGCACATTCTGTTTGAATTATACAAAGAACAATCATAAAAAACATACAAATTAATTAGGAAAAATAACTCAATTAAATGTCTGATTTTCCCACAAAGCAATATATGACCGAGAATGATGTTCCATGCAATAATAATTCTTCATAAGGTTGTCTATGAGATCCCGTAAGCCTCAACTCCCTCTATTCCTGCAAGGCATTTGAAAGCCCCGGCAGGGTTCGGGGAGGTGGGTTGAAAGCATCATTATTGGGCTTGAAGAATACGTGTATCGCAGGTTGCACGTGCACACGGATGAACAATGGCGTCCGGAACCTCATCCCTATAGCGGTGAACATTCATGGTTCCCGTGGAGTACATAGAAATCCTTTCATACGCATAATGCTCCGGGTGATAATCTCGACGAGGCATCTTGCCACAAGCAAAACTGACCAGGTCTTTTTGAACGAGATATCTCGTCATTAGAAAAAAACTGACCAGATCTTGATCTCGTCACGATAAAAATATCGCCAATATCTTGATGACGACATCTTATTTGAAAAATTGGTCATATATTGATGTTCAAGATATCGCTTCGAAACCACTTGGAAGGTTAAAGAGTTAACGCTCTAAGTACAATGTCACAACCATTCTTGTCACTTTCGTAGGCATGAGAGGAGTGGTATCGTGTCCCAAACTCTCTCCATATGAAAATGGGTCAAGAATTACTCTGAAGAAAGTCTTGACTCATCCGTGAGTATTACGGACCACCATTTATCTTCACTCCAGTTCACATGTATTCGTGACTGATTTGCACTATCCCTCCTGTTATGGTACTATTGGTCGGGGTAATATGTGAGGGGCACACACACTACTGATCGCTTAGAGTAGAGCCATCCTTCAAGCAACCTTTTGCGTACCGTAGACAATTATACTAGCCTGCCTGTTACTGCAGCAAGCACAGTTCATAGATGAGTTGAGGTAAAGCTCCTGTTATTTCTGGAGATAAGTATACGTAGCAGTCAATGGAGGCTGTTGCCCTCGGCTGAACAGCTGTTGCTTGAAGAAATTATTTTAAAAGTAAATTATAACAACCTGCATTAAAAGTTAACTGTTCCGAACCAGCTTGATTTTCCCGGAGTGTCTCTGGGAAGAATTAAACCAGTACATGCCGTCACAGGACATACGCCACTCTCCCTCCCATCACCTTACGTATTCGATGTCCATCCGAGTGGCATCTGGCAATCTTACCTTGAACATCATATCTCTTTAACCGACCGTTCGTGCTCCGGTAGTGTCCATAGAAACCAGATTACTCTTTCCATCCACATATCGTATTTTATCTCCTCCTCCCCAAACCTCTTTGCGTTGTTTCATTTCCTCCTGGAGGGGAAAAAATTCCGCACTCAGTAAAGTATCATTTACGCGGCCGTAGATTCTGATGGGACTGTTACCCATCTCCGAGACAGTGTAATCCCATCCGCCTTGACCGATGGTCAAATTCTTGGAAGGAACAGAAATAAGGAGAGGGGAAGAAACACATCGGAGAATAAGCAATAAGCAGGATGAACACAGGGCTTTCTCTCTCTCCTAATCTGGATTAAAAAAGAAAGAACATCCCAGTTCTGCTTGTCTTTGAATTATTGTGGAGTGTTGGATTTGCCCTAACTGCACTGAGTTGATGTTTGTTTCTGAGTGGTTTTGAAATACTGGGTTGACTTTAAGCGGGATTTGTTTGTTGTCACTTGGTTTCTTGAATCAGTTTTCTTCATCTGTAACCCCTGAGAGGTTCACACGTATATGTCCGTTCTGAAATCTTGTCTTCCTGTATGACCTAACCAATTTTGACCTTCTTGACCAATAGTCTTTCTTTCTCTCACACTCACCTAAAATAGATTTTAAAAAGGATATCCAAGTTCTGCATGTCTGTGAATTATTGTGGAGTGTTGAATTTGCCATAAATGCACTGAGTTAATGTATGTTTCTGCGTGGTCGTGAAATAGAGTTTGTGGGTCGACTGTGAGAAGATTTATTTGCTGCACTTAGGTTCTTGAATCAGACTTTCATTTACACTTCTGAGGGGTTCACGTGTGTATATCCGTTCTGCAACTTGCAGCCTTCCATGTATGACTTCTAACCAGCTTTGAAATGCTTGACCAATATAATATTTCCTAGTATTCTTTCAACGAATAGATGTAGTTTAGTCAACTAACTGCACTGAATTGATGTTTATTTATACGCAGCAGAGCATTGTGTTTGTGGGTCGACTTTGAAAGGATTTGTTTACTGCATTTAGTTTCTTGAAACAGATTTTTCATCTTTAATTCTCTGAAGGTTCACACTCATATATCCATTTTACAACCTGTAGTCTTCCCTACATGACTTCGGGATAGCACGTGGCTATCCTACACGAGTTTTCCCACTGCGTTAGCAACCTGCGAGTTGTGGGAAGCACAGGTTCGATTTCTTCTTGGATATATTTCTCCTTTCTGTGTTAATGAAACTTTACTTGTTGTGTGTATGTCTACTTACTTAACGTTGCCTGTCTTGTGTTTGACGCAGCGTGGACAAATATGGCCTCTTGCGCCATAAAACCAAACCAACCAACTCTACATGACTACTAACCAGTTTTGACCTTTTTGACCTATGGAATCTTAACTCGGATTCTTTCAATCACAATAGATGTGGTTTACTCAATTCTAACCAGCTTTGAGTTAATGGTTATTTCTATAAAATCGTAAAGTAGCGTTTGTTGGTTTATTTAGAAGGGATTTGTTTGCTGTCACTTGGTCTCTTGAATCAAACTTTTTCACCTTGAACCCTCTGAGGGGTTCACACGTATCTATCAGTTTGCAGCCTACATGATTTCAACCTGTTTTGACCTTCTTGACTAATAGAATCTTTCCTATAAATTTTTCAACCAAAAGAAGTGGTTTAGACAAAAAAGTTTATATTTATCTCTACGCGGTAGCGAAAGCGTGTTTAGTGGTCGACTTCGAAGGCATTTGTTTGTCACACGGTTTCTTGGATCAGACTTTTCATCTTTAATCCTCTGAGGGGCTCACACGTATAACTCGCCTGCGTAACTTCTAACCAGTTTTTACATCTTCACCTGTCTTGTGCATAGGGATAAAAGCAACACTACAACACTCGGAAATCTCGTTACGCCTACAGGGTTAATTGAGGGGTTCACAAGCATATGTCCGTTCTCAAATCTGCCATTTTCCCTGCATGACTTCTAACCCAGATTTGAACCTTCTGTACTAATATAATCTTTCCTAAGATTTTTCAACCAATAGATGTGGTTATTTAGTCATTATGCATGTGTTATGGAGTAAAAGCAACACTAAACGTCTCGGAAATCTCGTGATCAGAGGATTATCAATTAGAAGTTTTATCAATTGGAAGCAAACATTTAAGCGTACCTAATAAGAGGGTTTTTCATTGTGCAAATTAACGAAGGAAAAAATACTCTTTTAGTTAAAATTTCTATTGATTTGTCGATGTTTGTCATTAATTTTTAATATATCGACATGCTGAAATGGCATTCGAGTAATATTCCAAGTTGCGCAATAAGTTACCAAAGATGTTGCCAAAACAGTAGTCGGTCTAATTAGCCCTCATGTAGCAAAAAAATGCCCGAACATTAACGAAACAAACCAAAACACTAACACCCTATGTTTCTAATGTTACAAAAAAAACCTCTCGAACTTAAAGCATTCATCAGCATTATGTGCTCTTGCTAAAACACAGCATAGTCCAACCGTCTGTATTGATCATTTTATACAGAAATGTTAGTATCTATATTTTTTTATTTGTGACGGATACTTTCGCATAATATTCTAAGATTTTAAAAATGGCTTCCGTGTAAGAGTTAAATAAAATTGAATAAACATTACATACATCAAGGTTCAATCGGGGAATATTTCATAAACGATATCATACACGTCAATACATGTTTAATAATATTTAGGAAATAAATATTTTTATAAAATTTATTACTCTAAGGGGTATACCTCCATATTAAAACAATTTACTTCCATAATCAAGTCTAATCTTTTTTCTCCATTCACTTTTCTGTAGATGTGCCTTCCTTACAATAGTCCTTACGAAAGTGGAAACAAACTTTCCTAGAGTACCTCACTTCTGCAGACCTCAAATCCACAGACCGTCCATTTATACACCCACATAGTTTACTAAAAGTACAGCCACGAACTGTAAGAAATCACTTACATGTAATCTAAGCATATCTTCTAGAAGAAAATGTATATCTAGATTCTACCAGCCTCCTGAAAGACATTAAAACATCAAACTTTTATTTGACCGCAAAGTTGGAAACAGGATATGTTTTAAATAACAAGGTCATGGAGAAAGTAGAGATCGCATGATTTAAGTGTAATAATGATGATATACCAATGTCAAACCTAAATGTTTTACAATTATAACGTAGAAAATGATTGGTATATGTAGCAAAACGAAGTTATATTTTTTTAAATCCCTTTTTGAGTAATATTTTGTGCTGCGCATTTTCAAATGTTTCATTATCCTAACTCTCTCTTCACATGTATACTAAGTCTTACAAATACTTACAATAACATTTAATATTCGTTAAATACATAATGTCAACAAGAAACGGTGGAGATTAGATCTTTCTTTTCTTGTAAATCCTCTTGGGGGTTATACATTACTCTATACTTCAGTGTTATTGGAGTTTATTAAGATTTGTGATTTCATATTCGAAAGAAACTAGCAATTCTTATAAAAAATAGTTGAACACTCAGCTTTATTCCTATTCCAAAAAGACAAAAAACGATGAAAGTTTTAGAAATGTTTACTTTTTGAAAACTCGTAATTTGTATCTTATGCCATAAAGGGAAGAAACGTGCGCGAATAAGAATCACCTTCACAGGAATTTTCAAAACTATCGAACAATTTAATGTGTGGTATTTTTATTTGGCTTTTTTCCCTGAAATTTGAAACTAAATAGCAATATCTACTCACATAATTCTATTGCTGTCGTTTTCATAAAACTTTACACTTGGTGTAGCGTTTTAGAAGTAATGTTTCTCTTTGGAAGTCGTTTTCGAGTTCTAGGTGGTGCAGGTTCAATTCCTATAACTTACCACAGCTTGGCCAAATATAACGCTTACGCCTTAAAATCCCAACCAATCAATCTGGAAAGTCGTTATTTTGCATAGCAAACTTTGTAGCGAGAAATAATCGAGGAAGGGAAGAAATATTAGGTTTTCCAATTTTCCCACATTTAATGTGGAGTGGGAAATACACTTTATATTGTTTCAGTCCTTTGAATAATTATATCACAGTCGATTTCATTAAATCGCTAACATAAAAGTCAAAAATTTCAAGCATGATCTTATTTCTTAAAAGTCGTTATTCTAATAAGAAATTCGAGTTAAATAACAAAAGTTTCAATCTTATTAAATTTAACCCACAGATTATTCTAATGCGGAATTTTTTTTGCCTTCCTTTCCAATAAATTCCGAATTCGTATCTCTAATCAATGCACTATAGTCAAATTCGCTCCTCATAATCCGAAAGCACCGAGCCGTGAGCTTTCGCCTAAAGAGAAAGACCAGCCATCTAGTTGATTAACGCTTTTACGAACAGCCTCACAGAAGTATACAAACTACTAAGCAAATAAAGGAATTTCCGGATGTAAGAGTCTGGACACTATTTCATTACTCCAGACGGTTTTTCCATCCAACGCATTCTGAGGGCTTGAATGTAGCTGTAGTAGTTGGCGCCAAAACTCCTAGCTCAGTGACTGGATGAAAATTTCCGGATCTTCCGCTCGTTGTTTCCATGGTAACTACGAACGAAAACCCACGTGATCGATGGTCTAGTGACGTCATTTCGACTTAAAATGCTCAAAAAGAATGGGCCTGATTTCCGAGCAGTCCGGTTTGGTGTGAAGAAAAAAAGAATACTCTTTCTTCGAATTCAATGCGAGTTTTTATTATTTCAGGATTTTCATTTTCGTAGGGTAAACACATTCTTCCCGTTTTCATTCATTACAACCGGAAGCCCCGTAAAGTTCCTTTTATGAATGATACAATCTTGTTACTTGCAGTACGTTTGTGCGAACTCAAATAACACTGGCATTACCACTTAATTAAGTCCTGAAGCAGAGACTAATAACTTAATTAATCCCCTTTCGCGATATAATTGGAACAAATAGATACAAAAAAAGCATAAATGCTGCGTTAAAATGCCTTAATATATTTGAGAAACATTCTCACCACAAAGGAGCTAAATGGCACTGTAATATAATTGCACATAACAAATTCGTAATATTAACTCGTTAAATACGAATACGACAGAAGATTTTACATATTTTTAGCGACGTCTGTCTCTTCATTTCTGTTCTCATTTTAGAGTTTGAATTACAAAAATATAAGGGACATTTTTAATGTAAACAGACCACCGGATGATAGGAATTTGATTTCCAGCTACTACTCAATACAGAATATATACAGAAAGTAAGTTCTTCCTTAAATCGCTAGCGTTATCTACATAAAGTCTTCACAGAAAGTCTCTCAGAAATCACTAATAACTAATTATGATGTAAATCATAAATTCGATAGACCTTTAATAGTTTATTTAGTGAATTTATATTTCCTCCCCAATTTAAAACAATTAATTAAATTTTTGATAAACATTTTTTAAGGCATGTTTCCAGGGCGACAGATATTAGAAACATTGCCAAGACCTTTTTTCGCATGAAATCTAACCCTTAGCAATGCAGCTTGATCAATGTATAATAATTATGTAATACACAGAACAGCAAAGGTCAAAATTCCATGCAGGATACTTGACTAAAACACTCACCCCTTAATTAAAATCTTCAACACATACCCTTAAAATTATTAAATCAATGACAATGCTCGATTCCATAATCAATCAATATTTGTAATTCATATAATCAGTTACACTTTACTTTATCATATCTGTTTCTAAATTTAAATCTAGTCTTCTTTAAAACTTTGTTTAAGATTGCATTATTTCATGATCTATGAATTTGGTTAAATATTACAAATATTTCAGTGCAATGGGTAGGAAATGCAAAGAAAAAGTTGTTTGTGATATAACATGATGATTTCAAGAGTGTTCCATTGCCACGATAAGGTATTCCAAGTAATGATCAGTAACACTGAGGGTTTCACACGCATATATCTATTCTGCAACCTGCAGTTTTCTCTGCGTGCCTTCTAACCGGTTTTGACCTTCTTGACCAATAGAATCTTTCCTGAGATTCTTTCAACCAATAGATGTGGTTATTTAGTCATTATGTGTGTTGTGGGGATAAAGCAACACTAAATCTCGTGAACCGGGTTACATATTTTATGAATCAACTAGCAGAATTACCCTGAGTTGCTCGGGTTGAATTGGCTAAAAGTTGATTGATCAGAATAATCACCTTTCTCTGTCATAGAAAAATGCAATTATCGCTTAAGTGAGTGGAAATGATTTTTTTAAACTCTATTTTTAGATTTCTATAGCTTCTAAAAGTTACTTTGGACGAAATATGTAGATTTATCCATCCATATAACCTACTTCACATGCATCGCACTATAGAGTAAGACAAAGCTACAAAAGATGATACTAAGGTGACTAACTATACATAAGTCGATTTTGAGTTTTGGAATGATTATGAAAGCTCTTTAAGTTCATTTGCTGTAATAATAACAAACTTTCAGCGTAGTATTGCACTCAGTTTTCATATCAATAGATTTTACTTTTAGCTCTCTTGTACCGGTATGCGATACTTCAGAATTTCCCCATCATTATGAAAGGATGTGACAAATCATATTGATACAATATCCTGATTAATTTCTTTTCAAACAAATACATTTTTTGCTTAAAAATTATTTCGTGCATATGAAATAACAGCTTGTTTTAAAATTAAATGTCTTCCCCAGTACAGACGAAACAAAGTCAATCAATTACAATTTTTCTAAAAGCGGAGAGGCAATTTTAGAGTTTTTAAAATCAATCTTTTCAACGAATGTTTCAGGCAGCAAAGTTGCATAAGAATAGTTTCAACTCGTAAAGTAAACAACCTCAGCCTTCTGTCACTTTAGACAAAAACTTTCAACTTTTCAAAAGTTTTATTGTTTGAATATTTTATATCCGTGATATTATTCCAAGATCAGCAAAGTTTTATTTAAAATTCGTTTTACTTCAACTGGCATAAAGTTTTAAATCGATTCTTTACGGCACTTTTTTTGTCAATTCAGATCCGGTTTCTAAATGAAAACCGGATCTAATAACGCTGCTATTTAGAGTGACAGATATTTTTCTTGATATTGAGTGCAGCTCTTTCAATACAATACAAAAATATAATTTGAAACTTGAAAACTAACTTCTAATAATTTATTTACAACAGAAAATAACGGAACACATAAAATAACAGTACCATCTTAACGAATAGAAGTGAAATTCCGATCATTGAAAAAATGCAATTTCTGAAAAATGATAGATGTGAGCTAACGTGTCAGGTTTTGAATTCGAACCTGCTGAGGAAAAAATAATTCGAGATTGCTAAAGTCAATAACAATTCATTTAGAAAAAGAAATGATTCATAATATTTAGAAATGTTCAAATATGGCCGTATCATTTCGCTCTTAAACCTTAGTAAAGGAAACTTTGATTTTGGCGTTGACAGATGCCAAGTAGCAAAATAACACTTTTATTATCAATGGGTTTTCGCTTGCGCTTTTTGCCCTAAATAGACTCGTTTCCTTAAAAAATGTAAGTCATGCAAAATTAAATGTTTTTATTCTTTTCATGGCAGTCACATAATTATATTTTTTTATATTTGGGTAGAAATAAAAAATAAGTAGGGAAATTTAAATTCTTTAAATATAAATTTTTGGAAAAAAATTGTTTTTCCAGAAATACTGTTAAAACAATTTGATCTTCGTACCGCACAATCGTAATAATACTCTATATTATTCCTTACGGGGATTTTGAAAAGTTTTTAGTCTTCTCTATTTTGTTAATATGTGACC
This sequence comes from Meta bourneti, assembly GCA_933210815.1. Lineage (NCBI taxonomy): Eukaryota > Metazoa > Arthropoda > Arachnida > Araneae > Tetragnathidae > Meta > Meta bourneti. Next base: position 69,453,974 of record OW119929.1, on the reverse strand, counting down.
TATGTTACCCTCAGGGTTCTAAAGAATAAGTGTGAAAGTTTGGTGTGGATTGGTGAAATTGTGCAGATTCGTAGAGTACAGACAAACGTTAACCCATCTTTATATATATATAGATAAGAATACTCATGTTATAATTATTCATAAATCCATAATCATAGTCCTAAATCTCTTCAGATGGTCTTAAGCCTGCCTATCTTCTCTACGTTGTTTTGTTACACTTGAGTTGCCTCATTTATTTATGATTCACAAAACTTGAAAATGAAAACCTTCATGGAAGTCATTCATTTACAACGTTATACGAGCATTATTTTTAAGCTCTTTCATAAATATGTTCCACACCGGTATGGTATATATTTCTACATTAATGAAAGCCCACAGCTACATTACAATAAATGTACTCAAACTATTGTTTCCTCAATCACTTCAAACAGAAAGTTTCATGCATTTCTGCTTCAAACGAAAGAAAGTAATTGTTTCCATGAACGCATTTGTAAAAGCTACGTAAAAGATATTATTTCAAGCATCACAGTTATCAAAGGATACCCATTTTTCTTCATAGATAACCTGAATGTTCACGGCATTCTTCCTATTCGAAAACGAAATTCCTCTTAACGGCATTGGCAGGTTTTCTAATCCATCAACGATAAGAGGAAATCTTATTTTCAACAAATAATTCCAGGTACACCAGGCTTAAAAGTGTTCTATTTAAAAAAAGATATCGCATCTTTGAAACGTGCCTTTGAAAGTAACAAATCTCTGAAATCCCCTCACAGGCTATTCTAAAAATAACTTAAAACCCAAACAACAAAACAACTTATTTCCGCCAAAGCTTCCTGAAGAAAAATCCATCTCTCTGGAAGGGAAGGTTTTGGGGAAATTGATCACGTTCCCTCTGCTTTTTGAAACTCATCTTTTGATTACATACCCTCCCCGTAAATAAAGCGTTTCCACCTTTCTTTTCCGTTAGCTGAAAGTCAAAACTGCCCATTCCAGCAGCAGTTTGATAATGCGTTACGTCACTCTTGGAATGCGAGGAAAAGAAACAATGGGGAAGAGAAGACGTGCAGAAACGCTCCCGGGTAACAGTAACACATTATATGCGAAGTTTTTTGAATCGAAGTGGCATCGAATTCCGCGCGTTGCTGCAGCGATTTGCTCGTTTTTATTATCCAAGGCGGCGTGCTTTTATTTCCTTTTCGCTCCTTTTCGCTCCTTTTCGCGGATTCTCTGACTTAGTGTTATCTTTTAAGAGGAAACTCAAAGCAGTTTGGAGTAGCTTATGCTTCCTTTTTGGTTTAAGTGTTGTATGCTACAAAAGCAATTCAACTATTTGATACGCGTTAGTTAATTTTTGGAGGGAGGGACCCAAACTCATTGGGTCCCCTTAATAAATTTTGTTTGGGGACTTCACCCACTAAAAGTGACCTATAGAAGTAGTAGAGAAATGAATAGTTACATAATCATAGAGGAATGAATAGGTAGGTAGTTAATAAAAGACTGACACAACGGGTTATTGGCGACCGTCCGGAATCAATCCAGAGGGGAAAGATCCGAGGACAACACGTAATTTTGAACCACGGTCAGATGACGAGGTCAACACCTGAGCTGGCATCCCACTCTCCACCACACCAACGTGAGGACATCTGAGGCCACGAAAGATTTAACTTGCACCAGCCCCCTTGTATATGATGGTCTTTGTTTGGACCTAGTTTCGAACTCACAATGTTCCGATCGCTAATCCGTTACTCTTCCAACTGGACTACAGCGGCCACTAATTTTTGGAGGGGTAGTCAATTAACGTCGCACTGAAGCTACGCAACGAGCTATTGGCGACTGTCCGGGATCAAACCCGAAGAAAGTTTAGAGGAATAAGGGACCCAAAGTCTTAAGGTCCCCTTAATATGTTTTATTTTGTGACTTGATCCCTAAAGGTGAACAATAAAAGCAGTAGCGAAACGAATAATTACATACATAGAGGAATGAATAAATAAAAATTTCGACAAAATAAGGTGTATGATTTACAGTCTGGTTCAAGTCGATGCGTTGGCATTCAAATCACGTGGGTTTTGACGAGTCTATTCATTAAATTAAGGGGAAAGTTAGAGGGACCCAAACCCTTTAGGTGCCCTTAATATATTTTGGTTGGGGTATGGAAATGTATATACAAATTAATAGTGGAAGGGATAAACGTTTCGGATAAAATAATGAAGTATATTTATAGCCCGACTCAAACCGGCGAGTTGGCATTTAAGTCAAGTAGTTTAGGACGAGTCTATTCTTTAACTTTCTGTGGGGTTCATACACATAATTCCAACTTGCAAACTTGAAGTCTTCCCTGGCTGACTTTTAACTAGTTCTGAATTCCTTGATTAATAGAATCTTTTCAAAATATTCTATTCTAAGGAGAGGATCAAAAAATAATTTTTCTCTAAAGGTTGAAATTTTGTTGTATCCATTTCTAAAGTCAGATGTCACCGTGTGCATTTTGCGCAGCTTTGGCGAGGTCGGTTATTTTCTCGCTTTAAAGCTGTTCTTCAGGATGGTAATCGATGATTTGAAGAACAGCTACTATTGCAGGGTGGGTGAATACATGATTAGGTGTGAGTTCAACACCCAGACAGTTGACTCTTCATTTTAAAATCGGATGCTGTTGCCACTTTAGTCTCCTTAAAATCGGATCAGAAGTTCGGTCAAAATCTTCAGGGGCCAGTAGAGAACGCGAGGAAGTGTGGTCAGACAGGTTGAAATAATCCATGGATATATTCAACCAATAGATGCAGTCATGTGTGGTGGTGTTGGGGAAAGCAATACTACACTCCTCAGAAATCTCGTGACGCTCAGAGGTTTAATTAGGGGGAAGGTTAAAGGGACCCAAGGTTGGTGTAAAGTTATAGGGATGCAAACCCTTTGGGTCTCTTTAATATATTTTGGTTGAGGACGGGACCCTCAAGAAATGACCGATAAAAATAGTAGGGATATGAATAGATACAAATTAATAGTGGAATGAATAGATAAAAATGAATTGACAAAACAGTGTAGAGTAATTGTAGTCCCTCTCAAATTATATTCTGACTCCGGCAAATTTATCATTGAGTCACCTTGTTTTGTAAGAGTCTATTGGTTATATAGGGGAAGATTAAACATAAATAAGCGTTCCCCAATTGGTGCTTAGCATGGTTTCTGGCTTCGAGTTTACCGTTCAATGACGAAAACGATCAGATAAACGCCTACAGTGATCACTATTCAGTTTTAAGTGAAGTAGCCTTTTTCCCACGATCTTAACTAACTGTTTACAAATGGACTCCCCAGTCGTGTGCTTTCTCACCGGTGACGTTTTACAAGAAGACAGCATTACGGTATAGCAAATTCGTAAGCGCCTTCAAAGTAAATAGAAGAACAAAATAGAGAAATGTTATTCAAGTCTGAATCAACTGCACGTGGTGTGTTTCGGAGAACATTTTTCCTTTTTCTTTTATCGCTCTTTTAACGGTGGCCATTGAAATAAATCTAAACTGTCTGCCACATTTGGCATGTTTATGAGTTTTAGCATTGTACTAATTGGTGATGATAATTTGTGTTGCTTACAGAAATAGTTGTCAACCTCGAAAAATTCTAAATGTTGGCAAAAATTGCAAGGTCATATAGAAACGGGTGACAAAAAACTTTTTCAAAGCCCCCAGATAAACAAGGATAGTCCTGCTCTGTAATTCACTTTCTACTTTTCCCACCTTTAAGGTTTCCCTCCAAATAATTGCCTTAATTGGCGCTACTGGAGAATACTACACTATGTACGATAAACGCGATATTAAAAATTCATGATATTTTTAAGAAATGGTTTAGTTTGTATTTGATGCGACAAAAAATCAAAAGGAATTCTTTGAAGATGCTTCTCGGATTATTAGAGGCATTCTACAGTAAAATCTGCAAGTGAATGCTATAAAAATAATAACCATTTATACTGCTTGATTTATCTGTGCACGCAACTGTAATACATTTGATTATATCTATGATAATCATGCTTCACAAGACAAGCACAAATATAAGTGTTCTTAAGCTCAGTAATTCCTCTCTTCTGCATTATAAATACTCCTTGAGTATTTTTTAAAGTAAGTGATTCTTAAAGGTTTCTTTTATACATTTTGTAAGGAGTTCGGATCAAGGAATATGATCGGCTTCCTTCACTTAATGTTTGTTTTCAAGGATGTCATCTACCGACTAGGCTTAAGATCTGTAATGGCTTTCCATGAAAACAAAATTTACTTCCTTTAAAACTCGATATAATATTCTAGAACTTCTTTTAATCTCCAAGCAGTTAGATACCAAGTTAACCTGAGATGTGTGATTTGTCTATTCGTTAATTTTCGATTCCTGTAACTACCCTGTGTATATTTCTCTCTTCTGCGTCAGTAAAAAACTTTCCTTGTGTTATGTGTATTTGCTTAACAGAAAAATAATGCTTTAGCGCAGCTTTTTCAAATCTAATCATGTCGTGGGTTTGAACCTCAGACTAAGAATGGATGTTCATAGTGGCTTGTTGTATGTCCCGATATAATTTAACCCTCATGTGACAAACCAATTACTGCACATTAAGCACCAGTCAATATGTTTGAAATTAGAGGCACTTAGTATTTCCATGTATTTTTCAGAATGAAAACGAGCGTATGAGAGAAACTTTTCTCTTGAAATCTTATTTTATACAATGTGTCGATACATTTTATCCTAATGGTTAAACTCAAATATTACGTTTTAACACCTAGTGTAATGCTTTTCAGCTTTAGAATTAAGTATCATCTGTCCTACATTTAATTTAAAATCATGAAAAATTTTTAATAAATATTTTGTAAAAATTTTATTTTTTAAATAATTTATGCGTAAACTTTGAAATGTAAATGCACATACAAGTACATTCTCTATGCTCACTTAGGTCAAAATTTCTTTTCAGATAAATCAAAGTAATTATCAAATGTGTGTGTGGCTACAACCTGTTCTGGCATCAACTTAATTTTATTTTTAAAAGAAATTGTTAGTATAAATTTTTATTATTATAAATTAATTTAGTTCATGTAATCTTCAAAATTTTTATTTTATTTTATTCACTAATTAATGTGTCGTTTTTGGATGAATTTTGTAATTTTGATATTAGTGATGTGCTACTCCACAAACAGGTTGAATCAAAAATATTTTACAGAATCGTTGTGACTCAAAGATTCGCACTACAATAGATGAAAATGTTGTTCCCTTGGGCTTTCATTATCGTTTCAAATACATCTTCCATCAAATAAAATGTTAAAACCATTGTTTAAAGAGCACTGAAAAGCTTTAATAGAGAAGCACATTTGGCAAACCAAATTTGCTCTCGAATATTTCACTTTACAATGGAGTGAATCATTCCCCATTTCGTAGAAATTAGATTTTCGGTCAACGCTAGGTACTCCGATACTGTTCGTTAAGCTCTGATTAAACACATTTCGGAGAGTAATCTCTATTGGAGATGTAAGTGGTAAACTACTGGATTGAAAATCGGGAAACTAATTGCATTAAAACTGGTTGCTGACTCAACAATTTACAGTCCAGAAGTCCTATTACGGTTTCATGGGTTTATTGAACTGCAAAGATCTGTTGAGGACAATTTAAAATATATAATCAATAAGTTTTATTGGAAAGTCTCATAGTCTTGCATTGTTCTAAAGATATAATAGTGTCTTATTTTCTATTTCTCTCACGATGAACATATTCATTGTGTACATTATTCTATCGGATGTTTACAATTACCTTTATTATGATTAGGAAACAAATTTTTAAAGCTTTTAACCCGCTGAGCATCACTAGGTATTTTTTAATTAACGTCACACTGGAGCAACACAACGGGCTATTGGCAACGGTAGGGGATCATCCTCCGAAGGGAAAGATTCGGGTACAACACCACGTAATTTTGAACCAAGGTCAGATCACGAGACAACACCTGAACTGGAACCCCACTCTCCAAACTTCCACACCACACCAAAGTGAGGACATTTGAGGTCACGACAGATTTAATGTGCACCAGCCCTCTTTGTACACTATGGTCTTTGGTTGAATTCGAACTCGCAACCCTCCGGTTACTAGTCCGTTACTCTTCCAACTGGGCTACCGTGGCCCCCTGAGCGTCACGAGATTTCCGATAGTGTAGTATTGGTCTTCCCTCACAATACACATAGTGTGTGTTCGTGTGCATGTGTGCGTGCGTGTGCGCGTGTGCGTGTGTGTGTCAGTTTAGCCAAAAAGTATGACAGAAATGTTTTTAAAAATTTGCTTGTTGTAGTGCATTAATCATTGTATATGAAGGGTTCCGGACAACATAAGGATAAACCACAGAAATATCTTCCGTGAAGACAAAATATTCAAAATAATTTATAATTGTTTGAATGAGTACATAATGCTTGAAAGTTTAGGATAACATGACCTCTTAAATAGTGAAAAAAATCATTATAATTTTGGAATTCTTTAAAATATTGCTATTCTGAAAATTTTGAAAAGTGGCTTACCATTATGTTACCCGAAACCCTTCATATATATATATTACATCTAATTAATATTGCTTCTTTAAGTGTGTATTTGAAATGTTCAGGTATAGTAATATACTTACCTTTATGAAACACTCAAAAGGAATTTTTTCACGCTCAAATTATATCATAGTCCAATTCTTTCATTCGTGATAAAATTCGTTCCTATAATGTATGTGACCATGGAACGAATGATAAAAAAAATTTCTGCTTTTAAGTCAGTTTTAAGTAATATTACTCAGAAAAAAATTAAAAACCACATGTAATTTACCTTTGATTACTTTTCAGGCATTTTCTAACTTTGCACTACTCAGAGTTATCTTAAACTGACTTTCTCAAATTACAAAATTAAAGTACATTTTATGCATAAAATAAATAAACATGAAAGTGGTTTACAAATTTAAAGCGTTTTTAATTAATAAATTTTCAATAAATATGCATATAGATACAGATGCGATGTAATATGCCTATAGAGAGATAATAGTTTAATTTGGATTTTGACTAACTCGAATTTTAAAATTTATGTTTTATTTTCCTTGTTATATCCATATATCCATATCGTTAATCTCATATCAAAATAGTAAAAAATATCGGTATTAATACTTATTGTAATAAAAATGAATGAATTTAATGTGATTAGACCGCTCCTATTTCTATCGGTATTTATCATTTTACCTAAAAAAATCCCAAAATTCGATTTGCAATGTTTATATCCAAGGTTGACAATTTATATCTCTAGAGTAGATCTCTAATTCGTAAATTAATAATCTTTTATGAAGAAAATTGATGGGCTTATTGTTCAAATGTAATTGTAATTAATACATTTATTCTGCTTTATGATACAAGTCCATTAAAAACACCGAGATTAAGGCAAAATAAGGCGGCCTATGATATCTGAGGACCAATTCAACCCTTTAGATGGAAACTTCTAATCAATGCCTTTACGATACGAGCCCATTAAAAAACCCAGAACAAGGCATTATTGTATGGAGGCCTATGATATCTAGGGAGCGATGCAACCCTTTTGATGGAAACTTCTATTCAATGCCAGTAATAGAAAAGGTCTAATAGAATCTAAAACCTAACTCATATTTCGAGGGAATTCGTAAAAAAGTTATTGCAGCCAAGTTACGGATTGATCTGAAGATTTATCTTTTTTTCATGGAATATGAAATCTCTAATTGTTTCATCCTATCAATTTAAGTATAATTTAATCACATCGCTTGAAAGAAATCTCATTTAATAAATGAAAGAATACTATAATTACAATCGACACACACCTGATATAGTGGTCATACCGTTTGTCTTCCACCCAGTAAGTCCCGGGCTCAAATCCCGGTTTGTAAGAGCATGGATCTAGGTTATTATCTCCGTTAGGAGTAGCGACGGCTCCGTTACAAAGCTGTCAGCTCGTCCCTTGCAGTGCCGAAACCGAAGAGGTTAGCGTGTGATTGAGCATTAGAACTAATAATAATAAATAGTTGACCCTCATTTTAACGAACTTCTATCAAATATAGAACAAATTTTATTTCCCTTTAAACGAATTTTTTCTCGGTCCTTGCAGGTTAACCCTCCAAATGGTTTCGACGAGATACCACGTCCATCAAGATCTGGCCATTTTCTAATGACCAGATATGTCGTCCATCAAGATGTGACCAATTTTTCTAATGGCGAGATATCTCGCCATCAAGATATTGACGATTTTTTATGGTGATCGATTTTCTTCTAATAACAAGATATCTCGACCATCAAGATCTGGTCAGTGTGGCTGATGACGAGACACCTCTCTCTTCGAGACAAACACCAGGAGGATTAATAAAAAAGAACGTCGTCATATTTCTGAATTGTCCTGCAGCAATTCATTTTTCAATGAGAACTCTGTTTATGTAATTTTTTACTTCACTTTCGGCGTCTTGAAAGAAATCCTACGCATCATTCTATTATAGCCTCCTTCACTGCATCAAACTTAATTGATCGCTCAGAAAACAATCTACTCAATTCCTACTAAATATGCACTCATAGGAAAGAGCGTGAACTCACGCGGATTGTAAATTTCAACGTATCCATCCACATCCGAGTTATTTCGCGGTCCGCATCGAGCTATGCTTAATTTGTTTCACACTACATTCTGTCCGTTGTTAACTTCAATAATAGATCGCAGGAACTGTCAACTTACAACGGGCATTCACATCCAATTATCAGTTTTCTCTGCCGTAAGTGGAGCAATTAGTTTTCAATGGCGCATTGAAGTCGGAACTCAAATTATCTCCGAGAATAAACAGTCCCAGCGCCATCTCGTGATTTCTTCGGTAACAAATGAAGTCGGGTCTATTGATCTCGATTTAGCCCCAGAATTTAAGTATGAACGCTGATGCAGTATTGATTGACGTACTCCCGTCAAAACTCGCGAGTTGTCTCAAATTTCGTTGCTTTTCCCTTTCTGCAGTTTTTGTGCTTTTCTCTCAAATACGGTCGTAATAATAAATATTTGCAAAAAAGCATTTCTTTGTTTCAACCCTTTCGTTCCTGAATATAAATTTTGTTTATCAGTTCAAATATAAGACGGATTAGTTACTAGTACATCACATTGGAGATAGATTTTTACCATAAAGAATTATTTGTTGGGGTGTGGGTGATATGGCACATATCTGTACAGTTATGGTTTTAGAGTGGTGTCTATGTCCTATCAGGTAAGGAATAATATAAACTTCAAAAGTACCAAAACACAAAACAATATATTAACCTTTTAGGTAACTTAAAAATATTGACAATATATATCGTCAGCTTAAAACAGAAACTCATTAACTAACAAAAAATTAGTTTAGCAGTTAAAAGATTAACTATTAGTTTTTAGGTCAAAATAAAATTCGTTAACATTTTGATGTGTTATATTTTGTTTCAAACAGATTACAATGTGACCCTGTATTTTTCATCATCATAAAAGCAAACATTTAGTGTGAATAAAAGCATTTCCGAAACACTTCAGTTAATATGTTTCTGTTCTAAGCCAACGATATTTGTTATCATGAACGGGTTAAGGAGTTAAAAGAAATAATAATGATTTTGTTATAAATCAACTGTTTTTGACTGCATTTGAATTTAGCAATTTCAGTTCCGCATTTAATTTCCTATGTACTACAGTAATGTGTGTAGACTAGTGGTCAACAATCCAGTTAAACCAAGAAAATTCTAAAGATATTGCAGAAAACATGTCTGTTTAAGTATCATCCTTCCATCTTTACTATCTTTCATCTTTCTTTGAAGCTTGTTTTCGAGCATTTTACTTTTTATTGGTATTAAATACAAATTTTGGTTGCTTCGACGCATTATTTTTCATCAACCGTACAATGCCTTCAATTTAATTTAGAATTTAAAACAACTTTAGCATGTTAATCTCTCTTACGGTTAACGTCATCGTTTCATTTCTAATTCATATGTTCTTAGAGTTACGAGATCCTTCCCATGTTTTTTCATGTTTATTTTGACTTTATTCCTAAACAACTAGACCAAATCTGTGAGTCCGACCACGTTCAAAAATTCCCCTTGCCTGACCACCGAAGTTTGAAATGTCCCCGAACGAAGGATAGAGATTTGATGTGCACCCTCAAATGTTGTTCCTTCTCATTCAGTTTTTCTTCGTAACTCCATGACATAATTCGTAAAATTCCGGTTAATTATACGGGACTTGGAATTAAATAGGTAGGTAGGTATTTTAATTAACGTCGCACTGGAGCAACACAACGGGCTATTGTGGAACTAAATAAAAAAAAAATATTTTAACGTTGAATGAACAACGTTTAAACGCTTTAAACGTTTCAATGTGAGGAAACTGTTTCTAAAGTTATAGAATTGTTTTAATTGGAATAGTTTTGTTGAATTATTTACACTATTTTCTTTAAATACTATTCACATCTAAATTTATAATATTTTGTAATGCACGTGATGCAAATTTGAACGTGTGTTAAAAGATATAGTGTTGGACTTTTTTACTATTTCACCAAGAGGTTCCAGTAATATCAAAAGGAATACCGGTTTTGTTTTGAATTTATTGATTGGAGCCATTTAAAATGGAGTATTAATCATATTCGAGTGCCTGTTAAATGGCATAGTGCAACATATGAGATCAATATGTTTGAAAAATAAGAAAATAATACATTAAATATTTTATGAACACCCATTTGAAATACAACTTTCCAAGGAGAACTTAAATTCTAAAAATAAGTAAATAAAACAAGATAGGCTTAACTGTCTAGCATTTCTATCACTATTAAAATCAGTCAATCTCTATTATGAACTTTATATGTTTAGTTTACTAGGGCGTAGATATTCTTTAAGCCAAATGTTACAGCATTATATATACCAAAACGTATATCTTGTGTTTGCAATGAATTCATTGATAATGGTATAGTAAAACCTTAACAAATATCTATGGAAACACTTAACTCGCGATCACGATATATAATATTCTTAGCATGTATAAATGGTTTTCTCGTAACTTATAATAATTATTTTGCTTAACGCTCGTTTTAAAATCATTATGAAGAGTTGCCATCAAAATAAGCTCATGCCCTTGAACTCGGGATAGTAGTATACACTTATGGGGTTTGATCAAAAAATTAAATTTAATCTAAGTGAATTGGTAACTGAATGAATTCAAATGCTTAAAACCTTAGTCACAAGATAGAAAAACCTTACGCTTGATCAATGTGATCAATTTGCAATTCATGTATTTTCTCTTATCCTAGGATCAAAATTAGAATAGTTCCATATAAGAAATCTCGGATCATCATGAATGGCTTTCCATGGCACACCTAAATTCTGCAGTTCGTGGTTAGGACTATCCATGCTGACAGTTGTAACAGTAAGGAAGTCTTATTTCCTGCCACATATTTCATAGCTTTGGTGTGATCAATTGGAAATCTTGAAAATGTCTGTTCTTTTCCACATAACTTGAAGTTGAATATTTCTCTTAGTCACCTCTATATACTAATGGTGCAGTGGTGCCCTATCCCAGACTTTATTTCTACCCAGATTTCTTTCAATTTATTACTGTTTCTTTATATCTCTTCCGTGTCAGGGCAAAAAAAGGATGTCAAAATGGCTACTTCTCATAACCTTAATTTGAATATTTCCCTTTCTCACAAATATTCAGGAAGAAAAAGAAGCATGCCATGATACAAATAATTATAAATTAGATTCGTAAATTCATTTAGTTTTGATTTTAAGCATACATTACTTTTTTAATTATAATGATGCATTTGACTCCTTTGAACCCATCAAAAGTTAGACTTAACCCTTTTTACCCTGACATGGAAGATATATCTTAAAGCTGATCCTGGCATGCTTTACCAAGCAGTGATCTTTTTTTAGTTTACAAGAATGGTATCCACCAATAATAATTATTTTAACAATATCATAGTTTGTACAATCGCCGAGTAAACTGCTAAAATAGTTCAGTTCCCATGGTGGTGTTTTCATTTGTTTTTGTATAACAGCATCATAAGAAGGAAATTGTGAAGTTTTCCAGTTAATGTTTTACATACAACTGCGCGTGTAATGAACCTTTCATCTCCAAGACAATTCAACAGAAGAAAGGATTCAAAGTAACTATATAAAGACTACTAATTCACAAAATTTTGACTCGTGATTGAAAAATGTTATTTAATAATTCAAGGGGCAATTTGTTTTCAGTCTTTTAACTGTTTTTGAATCAATTCAACTTTTTCTCTGTTGCATGTAGTGAACAGAAAGCGGTCTTACAGATTTCCTAGGATGAAGGGAGCGTATAGGAAACGTCTATTCAGGTGTCTTGCATTTGTTTTTTCGATTTCTTGATTCGTGAATAATCAAGTAATCTTGTAATTTACATCTATTCATTTACCACCTATACATCTGTCCATCTTACCATTTACCAATAATAGAGAACATATCTTCAATGGGTTCTAGTTTGTAGAACCCATTGAGATATGTTCTCTATTCTTGGCAGTGATCTTCCCACATTTGAGTCTGAATTTTCTTTACATAACGCTTCTAATTTAGGAACTTTCGCTGGCATTTCTGTCCTGTTGTATCAATTGTAAGTTCTTTAGCAATAGGTTTTGTTTTTCCGTTCTTGTTTATTTCTCGGCCTTTTCTTAGATGTCCCTTCTTTCAAAATAAATATTTTTTTGTTATTTTTTCTAAAACTTTCATCGTGCATAATCTATTCCCATGTTCAAATTTTCGGTCATGATATACACAGTTTATTCTTCACTGGAAGGATTGTACTCATTACTATCATCATCTGTAAAAACTACCATTACGCTCGCATACAATAAAAGTAATTCAAATGCTTTTGCTTTGAGTGCTATTAAAACCATTATTTTTCTCCTCTATAGTGGCATTTTTATAATAATAACAGTTTTGTAACGACTGTTTAAAGCACAGACTGGAGAAGGCACAGTACGTATAAGATTATATTTCGCATTGTGATGGATGAAGGTGTTTATATGCACTAAACACCATCATCTACTAGGATTATACTTAAGGTCAGTGCACAAGATACCTTTATCCGCCAGTATCTTTCGAGATAGTGTTAATTGGAAACTGGATGATAAGGTATGATAGAAGAGATACTACCTTCTTCCATTAAAAATATCAAAATTTGAAAAAAAATGTTACTTAACACCTTCATCCACTTTCCCCTTCCAATGGTATTCATCAAACCAGAAAGAATAGTATGCATTGTTATAACATTATTCTAAGCAGAAGATACAGAATAAAATTTTAGATGTTGTAATACGATTGTGTTCAATATCTTACTTGATTAAACGCATATTTCTTGCTTTACCTAAAGATTTTAATTTTATACTAACGAAAGAAGCTGCTCATAGGTCGTGGCTGTTATCTTAGTTACTGTCTGTCTACCATGAGAACTGCTCCAGACACAACATATGTGCTTGCCTGTTGCCATAGAAACGAGACAGCTCATTTTCTGTAGGGGATTCTTGAAGGATTGGAGTTTTTCACATTGGCGTTCAGTAACAATTAGTCTTCCTGCTTCAGACTAGTGTTGATCAAGATTTCGAGAAAGCGTCATCTCCCCACACACGTCTTTTTTTCGCAGAGGAACGCCTGTTAATGGTGTCAACCGAACCAGTGTGAAAAAGCGATATTTTGTTTTGGGTTCTCCAGGTGTTGTTCTCCACCGTGTATTCTCTTATTGTCTTTCTACAAGAACTGCTCCAGACAGGAAGTCTAAGTAGTGGCAGTCACTATAAAAACAGTTCTAGTGCATTTTGAGAGGAAATTAGTCGAGTGAGGTTTTCGTGAATTTGGCAGTAGATGGTTTGGTGAGGATGGGTGATATCGTGTTTTCTAATAAACTTCTGGAGAGACAATTATCACTAAGTTCGCCAATATGACAAACTCGAATGCTTCAAGAATCTCCAACAAAAAATGGACTAGGTTTGAATGTCGAAAAATGTTTCGAAGCCAACAGACAAGTACAAACATTTTGTCTGGAGCAGTTCTCGTTATTGACAGACAGTAAGAGGATACACGATTGTAAAGGACTGCATATAAAGGCGAAAGGTAAGCAAACTGCTATCCCCCACTGTTGCCAGCTACCCACTGCAAAATTCGCCAAAACCTCATCCGATTCAACCCCATTCAAAATATACGAGCCTTGTTTCTATAGTGACTGCCATTATCTTGACTTTGTATTTGTAGACGGACAGTACCTTATTAAGCTAAAGTTAATTCTAAATTCGATTAATGCAATTTTATTTAATCGAATATATTCTTTCCTTGTCTAATCTTTTTCTTAGAATCTGAAATTTTTTAATTGAGAATAAATTAATATTAAATTTTTGATCGACAAAACTAGAGAAAACATAGTCTTTTCTTAAAGAGTTTTGATAAAACTTATGAGCAGAAGATGATAAAAGAAGTTTTTCTGATGTGACAAAATTTCAAAATAATTGTCTAACATTCCCTCCTTTCTTACCCCTTGTTTAATACACTTCATGAAAATCTAAATATCCTAACCCATTTTCTGTTTACTCTACTTCCTTTGAAGAGTATATCTATTCGTCAGGATGGAAGTTTTAATAAATCAATAAAGTTCCTGTACTCCAAATACGTATCTCATAAATCATGCTAAAAGCACACAGCTTCCATTCTAGAAAAACAGAATTCACTTCTCTTACCCCGTGCATGTTTCTTAAAAATCGAAGCAATACTATTAGTGAGAAAAGTAGCCGAGCCACCAAATATGAGGTATGAATTATTCATGTAGATCAGACCGATGTATTCAAAGAAGATCATTATTTTCCGCCAAATGCACTTTCCTTACTCGTCGATGCTTTCTGAAACTCAGTTTTTGCAATCAGATAAGAATAAAAGGAATATCTATACTTATATTTTACAACTGGAAGACCGTTTAAAAGCATAACGAATGTTCTGATATGGATTTGAAAGGCTGGCGAGTATTATAAAAAGTTTCAAACTCTATTTTCACACCTGAAAATATTGCGTTGTTATATTTACTGTGAGAACTAAGATAAATTCTGTGCTTGTCAATTCCTACACATGTACCGGAATTTTATTTTCTACGTCTTGTATTGGCGAGTAATTTTTTTATAAAGCTTATAAGCTGTCATGAAAATATTATCGTTAAATATTATAAGCGGTGAATGTTATAATATTGAATAAAAATGCTGCTGAGAACTGCGGTGTTCTCTATGTAACGAATATTTTGTAGGAAGATGAATGATTTACACAAATGTTCTTATAAAAATAGTTCAAAATAACGAAGTCCAGACTTTATTCCCATGAAATGTCTGAACATTACAAACTTTTCATCTTTAAAAGCATATTTTAAATTTGTAGTTGGAAGTGATGATTTAGATGATTCGCTATATTATGCTCAGAAAACTTTTACATTCCAGACGAAATTTAGACTTTTCTACATAAACAATGAAAATACTGTTTGTTGCAATGAATTCTCTTCTGTAATATATATATATATATATATATATATATATATATATATATATATATATATATATATATATATATATATATATATATATACAATATACCGTGAACACTTCCCCAATATGCGAGAGCCGAGTCGTCCTATATTTGAGAGTTTGCAGCGCCAGTTTTGTGAAACTGGAACATTTTATGTCAGCAGGCACGATATGGGCCGGCCGAGAAATTCGTCACTCCAGAAATATTTTTAATGTATGTGAGAAATCAGGGCACAAACGCTGGAGTTCTGCACGAGCAGACAGAAGCATTACAGAATCCAGACATTGAAATTTGCGGATTTAATCAGCTGCGTGTATAAATCGTATAGAATCGAGGTAGACTGTATAATCTAGTATGCTAATCAAAATTTTTTAATCTCAGTTGTATTAAACTTTAATATACCTTTGAAATAGATAATTAAGTAGTTTTTAAATCTTTTTTGTGATATTCTGATGCTTCATATTTAAGTGTTACATCCTTAACTTGTGATCACTCCTTTCGAGTATGCAGTATTGTTGACTATCATTGCCAATTGCATTGTCCTGGCCTTGGAGGAGCACTTGCCCAAAGAAGATAGGACGCCACTAGCACAGAAATTAGTAAGTATTGAGTTTCGATAATTGTATAAGCAAGCGATAAATTGCATTGAGTGAACTATTATACCTCATCATAATGGATTAAATGGAGTACGTACTTTTTAGTTGTAATACACCATTTCATACTAATTTTCAGTATTCGTTTATCTATATAAAATTTAATAATTTAAGCAATTGCAAGTTAATTTAATATTCATTTATTTTAATAATCTTAATTTTTTAATTTTTATTAAGGCCTAACGTAAAAAATTGACAGCACTATCTAGGAAATGTGCACGCTTTCTTAGGGTGTGATATATGCAAAAAGGACATTTTAGTGCTTTAAGCAGGTTTATTTACCTGTTGTAAAAATTATCTAATAAAAAATCCTCAAAAACCAAGATTTTTTAAGATTTGTCTTTTATTTATTACTCCCTCTATCCCAAAATAAGTGCCACATTTAACACTTGAATTTGTTTCAAAATAGTTGCCACATTTGTAAAAAAAGATACAAGATAAAGAGATTTAATCGTAAATTAAAAGATTAATTTTTCTTGCATAGTTATATATTATATATTGGACATCGTTTAACTTTTAATCCAGCTTCAGTATTAAGATAAGTATTACTTAGGAGGTAATTTTTGCATCTTAGTTGTTCTTTCTTAATGAGTACAATATGTATTCATTATGTCAGACACCATTACACTTTCCATACATACTTGCAATGCTAGGAGAATATTTTTAACTTTTCCATTTTTCCAACGGGTGCAGTTTTAAAAAGCTATTTTCTTCGATTTTTATCAACCTTTACAATAAAAAAGTACCATTGAGTGACATCCTTTAGTTACCTTAAAACGTTAACAAATTTTGTCCTCGTTAGCACAATTCTCTTCAAAATAGAAGAAAAACTATTAATAACCGAAATAAAAAAGTTCAAATGTGATATTCATTTTGAAACATAGAGTGTAAGGAAAGTCCTTAATAGGTACTTTATAAAATCACAGTGAAAATGCACTTATGATTATCTTAATATCTAACGTCTTTTATTAATTAAAGCATTTAAAGAGAAACCGTTTATGTGACTATCTAAGTTTGAAATAGAATAAAATTATATTTTATTATGTAAGAAATATCAACATCATACATTTGGAGAAACTACATTATTTTGGCATATTTTAATAATCTCTCTAAGTAATGCCACGTTTTGACTATTTAATAACACGTTAATACAAGACTTACTTCTATTTAAAATTCATTCATTGATTCATTAAAATTTTCCAACTCTTAACTACCACATGCTGTAAAAACAATATAAACAACGAATAAACAACATTTAGTATGTGTATATTCATTATCTATGATGTTTTACATTTATCTTATATTTTCATAGGAACTTACAGAAACATACTTCTTAGCGATATTTTGTGTAGAATCTTCAGTAAAGATCTTAGCGTTAGGCTTTGTACTTCATAAGGGTTCGTATCTACGAAACGTCTGGAACATCATGGATTTCATCGTAGTAGTAACGGGGTGAGTTGGTTTTCTTTAAGTTTTCGTAATCAATTTTTAATTGCACACCCATTGACCGAATTAAACTCGTTAAATTAACTGTTCAAAAATGGTTTGTGAAAATTGTTGTATATGCATTACTTCATGAACTTTTGTTGACTGTGACTCAGAAGTCACTCAACGAAAATTCACGAAATTGTTCCTTTTTAAAATATACATGTAAATACATAAAGAAATTGTACTTTTAAATATAAGTGATAAGATTGTGAAATATAAGACGGGCTTAAGATGCTGTGACTGTGATTTAAAAAATATGCACGAAAGTCGGTATTCTTACTATCTTTTACCCTTTTATCCAGGCTTGATAAATTAAATTTAAGTAAAAAATAATTTTACCTAAAATTGTGGTTTCAATTAATTTATTTACAAGTTCCAGAAGCCTAAACTAAAAACATTTTTAATGAAAAATGCATGCATTAAAAATTATTTTGTGTGTAACTTACCTTAATAATAAAAAATTGAAAAAATATCTCGGCAGATATCTGTAATTTCATCATTAAATAATGTTTGGAAATTCCGAAACATTTTTATTAAGGTACAGCGTATAACGATGAAATGTAATCATAAATTCCCTATCCCTATGGTTTAATGGACTTTCAGGAATAAATTTGAGAATATCCTTAGAGATGACGTATTCTTATATAATAATATAATACAACATTTACAAATTCCTTTACATGTATTATATCTCGAGTCAAAAAACAGTATCAACGGAGGATTGATATTTTAATGTTTCTATAGGATAATTAAAACATGTTCAAATGGATATGTTATGAAAGTTCTGAAACTTTTTATAAACATATATTTATATATTATTTTTACTCTGAATGTTCATCCAAAATTACGTCTAACTACTCTGTTTCAGATAACTGAAAAAGAGTTTTTATTAAATAATGTATTATTTAGTTTTGTAATATAAAATAAATATTCTATTTTTTAATCCAATTATTCATATTGAATTATTCACATAAGCAACAACTATGTTTTTTTAATTTTTGAAGATAAATATTTGATTTTGTACATAGTTTTGTAAGACGAATCGATATCGAATTATTAGATGTCGCAACGTCAGTTTAATTAATAACCAAAATATGAAATTTAAATCGTTTTGAATTTTTAAGACGCGCCTTCAAATTCGTAATGGGATTTATCTAATGTAAAATATATTAATGGCGACCTTGGTTTGAAATCTGATTCATGGTTACTTTAATCACTCAATCAATCACATGCAAGAAACGTGCTTCATATATTCTCTCTACTAATCATATCCCAATTTTTGAAACATAATTTTTTAATATTACGAGTGCTTCATGCGTATAGTAGATTCTAACTAGTTTCAAATTCACATCTTAAATTTTTCTTGTGCTCACACCTGATACCAGTGAAGGGTTTTAATCTTATTTGTTTTTAAATTTCAAACCGAAACCCCCCTGCATGTGCATTACATTGGATTTGAAACAGATAACCTTTTTTCCACTGACTACTGACTACTGATTTTGAATGATACGGTAATGTTAAAATTAATCGTAAAGTTATTATGAATTTCTATTATAGAAAGTTTTTCTAATTTTTAATAATATTGATTCAATTTTTAATAGAAATATGTTTAACATGAATTTAACACAAAATAAAATCTAAGTATTTAGTATACGATAATGTTCCAAATTTAACTTCAGCCTAAATTCCATTTTTCTCTCCTAATATTCCAATGTTATTTCATACTTTATTTCTAACTCTAAGCTTTCAAATTTCAATTCAGATACATATACGTGTTCACGCGTCTCATCATTTTTCTCATTTTATCTCACTTAAAACTTTTCAAACAAAAAGCAAGTATTTGAAATCCACATTATGAAACAATACTTAATTTTCATGCTTCAATTCCTTTCAGACCGATTGTTTTTGATAGTGAAATAAATTACTTTTGTTTTATTCAGTAAATAAGAATGTTCGCGCCCATGATTCCTTATTCGTATGTACTTGATTCTTTATTGTGCTTTGGGTTGTAGCATTGGTTGAAATAGAATCCTGTTCTCGAATTCACCTTCAGCGTAGCGAAAACTAAGTAAGATGGACTCGGTAAGTTAGATTAGAGCTTGAAATTCGATCTAAATGTGAAAGCGACGGAAAGTGTTCTCGTTTGTGCCTCGTATCGTCCTCTCTTTCGAATAGCTCATAGAACATTTAGAATCTCTCTTCTCAGTGTTCTTTAACAATTATTTTATCCTCAAAGTAAAACGTAGTTCTTTCGTAGGAAATGGAAGTAGTACATTTGCAAGTTTTCATTGTGGATGTTTATAGATTCATAGTAGTCAGTAGTGAACTAGTGGTTACTTCTTATTGCTATTTCATGAAAGTTTGTTGACTTTAGAGTTTGAAAAGTGTTCAGTAATATCAAATTTGCTGGTTTTCTATGAACTTCGCTTAGGTGTACTATTTTAGTTTTATTGGCGTATACACTAACAATAAAAAAACTCCGAAAAAGTAATAAGTGTTACATAAATATTTACTTTATTTCCTTAAATTCTCTTTTATAAATTAATTCTTTAATAAATTTAACTCTCACTCTCCTCTCTCTCTCTCTTCTCTCTCTTTTGCTGTAGTTTTATTAAATATAATTTTCTGCATTATGTTATGAAAAATGTAAAACATTCTAAAACATGAGAAAAATGATAGTCAGTTTGTTTATATTTTGCAAATATTTCATAACAATAAAAGTTCATACAATGCAACCATGCATGCAAACATACAGTTTACATAATTTTAACTCTACAAATAATTTATGTTTAATGAAGGAAAAATCATTTTCATTTTTCCATCTATAATTCCATCCATTCAATGTAAAGTGGCAAATTTGCTTTGCATTCAAATTTCATAAAATAGTATTGGTCAAAACGCTAATGAAAATATCAGTTTAAAAATATTAACAAATTTTATCTCCGTGGTAACGAAATCAAATTTTGTGATTTAGGAACCTCGGAAATAGTCAAATGCTCTTAATGTAAAATAGGTAATTGCTTTTAAATGCCTTTGGTTAATCCTATATATCATTAATGTTTATGCTATGCAATCTAATCTTTTGAAGAACCAAATTGCCCTAATTTTTAACAGTTTAAAAATTAACCTTCATCAGTTCGAAATTTGTTGAATTATGTTACTTAAAATAAAACTAGCTTTGCAGCTGAATAGTTGAGATTTTTTCGCAGATGATTACTGAACACTTTTTTGTAGTTGTAGTCATTAGTGTTATATAGTACTGAATATTTTATGTGAATTGTACCGCATGTGTATGTTCTTAGCGTACACCTAGTAGTAGGACGTCTGGAATTTTTCAGGTTCATAACATTTTTGGTATCCGAGGATTTAGATGTAGATCTACGGACGTTGAGGGCTATACGTGTCCTGCGACCACTGAAACTGGTCTCTGGTATACCCAGTAAGTATAGCAATGATCAAGTAGATAATAAATTAATTATAAAGCTTATTGTATAAATAGAGAAAGCAACTGAATTTAGTTGGCAACATAAATATTCCGGAGTAGCCTTACTCATGGTTATTAATAGTAGTTCGACAGTGCTAGAATTCGTTTTCCATGAAAAGAAAGGGACACACCTCCAATGCTGGTCTCAGAAATTAATCAATTCTAAGCATTTACAACTATATAGTTTAAGAGAAAAACAAATTCCAAACATTTGCAACTGAATAGTTTCAGAGAACAATAAATTCCAAACATTTACAGCTGAATAGTTTAAAAGAACAATAAATTTCAAACATTCACAACTGTATACTTTTCTCAGAAATTAATCTATTCTAAACATTTTCAACTGCAGATTTTAAAAGAACATTAATTCTGAATATTTACAACTGTGTAGTTTAAGAGAACAATAAACTCCAAACATTTACAGCTGTATAACTTAAGAGAGCCATGAATTCTGAATATTTATAACTGTATAGTTTAAGAGAGCAATAAATTCCAGACATTTACAACTGTATGGTTTAAGAGACCAATAAATTCCAAACATTTACATCTGTATAGATTTTTCAAAAATTACTGAATTCCAAACATTTACAACTGCAGATTTTAAGAGAACAATGAATTCTAAATATTTACGACTGTAGAGTATAAGAGGACAACAAATTCAAAACATTTACAACTGTATAGTTTTCTCGGAAATTGATAAATTTCAAACTTTTACAACTGTATGGTTTAAAAGAACAATACCAAACATTTACAATTGTATCGTTTTCTCATAAATTACTAAGTTCTAAGCATTTACAACTACAGATTATAAGAGAGCAATTAATTCTAAATATTTACAACTGTTTAGTTTAAGAGAACAATGAATTTAAACATTTACAACTGCACAGTTTAAGAGAACTACAAATTTCAATCATTTACAACTGTACACGTTTTCTCAGAAAATAAGTTCCAAACATTCACAACTGAATAAAAGAAATTTCATTAATTTGGGTTACTTATGTCAAAAAAACTACTAAATAAGAAATATGCCTGCTATTATTTGTACATTCTTGTCCCATAATATGGAAGTAAATGGCACTGCGTAATTCACACTGCAACATTCAAAACCAATTTAATTATAAAAAACCAGACTGCTCTCTCCAGACTTCACAGCCGACGCTTGAAGCCAATGAAGATCGAAATGGATTGCAAGCACTTTCCTCTGTGCTCTAAATGCAATTCAACCCAGGCCTCTCCAGAGCACATCATCTGTCTTGGCTGTCCCCCAGGCCAGTTTATTCACCATCCTGAAGGTTTTGAGAGCCTCAAGTCCCACGGGCTAATAGACTTGGTGTAATTTTATTTATGCCAAGTGAGATAAATAACAACAAAAATAATTATTAATTACCAACAATATATATTTAATTAACCCAAGTTCTTAACATTTCTTACGTTTACAGTGATTGAATCATGAAAAATTAGGAAAGTTGAGCAAAACTGCATCCTAAATGATAAATTAGATTACTCATTTATATTCCAATGCATATTTTAATTCAGATATTTATATCCAAATAAGACTTAGTTCTCCAATTATATACGTTAATTTTCTAAACAATTTACTGAAGGCAGTAACAAAAGGTCATTCTTCAGAAACTTTTCGATTATACACTAATTGGAATACACTGGATAGAGAGGAAACCACATTTTCGATTTTTTTAGCATAAATTTCAAATAAATAATAGAATATTTAAAATAGCATAAAGTTGTAAAATATTTTTATTTTATATAAATTATTAATCTACTATATCCGTAGAGTAGTTTAAATTGCCGCTCTAGGGAATAGGCATAACTAATAGATAGTACTAGAATAGAAATGCTTTTTTTAGTTTATAAAATTAATCTTTAAAACATACCAGTAAAAATATCTTGAAACAGAAAGCTTATTACAAATTATTAACGGAATGTCGATAGTTGAATACTTTACGTGGCTCTCATAAACTAAGAATCTTTGTAGATACAGTAATGTTAATTTATACCATTAATTTCCATACTGATTTTTACAAGTTTTCTAGTCGTAAAAATTGAGTTTCTAATATATAGTTTATATTTTTTAAGAACAGGAAAATAGTATCAACAAGATAATTTTAAGTTGCTACATATACATAATTTTTCTGTGTATATATTGTTAGTTATCAATATAATAAGCAGTTATCATACCTATGTCTTCTCAATTACATGTACTTAAAGCTGTGAAATATCTTACCTGTTTTTTAATTCATTACAGGTCTCCAGGTGGTACTCAAGTCCATCATCAAAGCGATGGCACCGTTGCTACAAATTGGCCTTCTGGTGCTCTTTGCCATCGTTATTTTTGCCATCATTGGCCTTGAGTTCTACAGTGGTGCTCTTCACAAAACGTGCTATCTGCTTACAGATGCAGGTAAATTTATCATATTCCACTTTGAATCTTTCATGAATTTTCTACTGTTGTGTCTACAGTGCTCTTTAAAATTATTCTCAAATTCTGTTTTCATGAGCGCATGTTTTATCACATCTTTAAAGTTTAGAGTCTCATACCAAATATTCATTCTTCTAGAACTGAATCGATACTACTATTATGTTGTTACCGTTGTAACTCGCTTGTAAATTTATCTATAAATTTACCTTAAATTTTAAAAGGAATTTAATTTTGGGAAATTAGTATGTCATAAAAATATCAGCCAGGTTTGGTAAAACTTTTCCAAGTCAAAAATTGCATTATTAACGTCTGAATTTACTAAAGAAACAAGAGGGAGTTGGAATTTGATATGGCACAATATCATGTTCATAAGGTTTTGTGACTTAATAATATAATATAACCTCTATTTACATCTTTTAAAAGGTCTGTGCTATAATTTATTTTAATTTATAGGCTATGAGGTGCTATATTATCACCTTATATGAATGCATTTTACACTCTTATCAAAGATTTAGTTTTTATACCGTCTGAAGGGTTCGCACAAATATATCCGTTCTGCCATTTGCAGATTTCTAACCAGCTTTGACTTTCTCGACCATTAGAATCTTTCCTAGGATTCTTTCAATCAGTAGATGTGCTTATGTAGTCATTATGTGTGTTGTGGGGGAAAAGCAAAACTACACTACTTGGAAATATCGTGATTCTCAAATGTACGCGCGGTTAAAGGATAGTGCAACCACTCTTGGGCATCACAGTATTAAATTAGAGAATATTGATCTGCCCTAAAAAACTTAAAATGCCAAGATATTTATATATCTAGCTTTAACCATCACCAATGAAAAGATTAACCCCTCTTGATGGTTTATCTTTGCGTCGAAAATGTCCTGTAGTGTCCAGCCATTGGTGCAAAAACCTGTTCCAAATTATCCCCATTTCTGGGTAAGAGACAATTTGTTTTTCCTACTTGGATCTTCATTCCCTTGGAATAATAGAGCAGTTTTGTCTCTACGATATATCTCGTCGAAGAATTGGCCAGATCTTGTACGAGATATCTTGTCGAAACACTTAGAGGGAATTTAAAGCACGAAATTTAATGAACTTATGGAGAAATTATCAATTAATTTACAACCATTTAATATACTGAATTTCAAATTTATAATTTATTTTTGAGATTTTCAATTTTTTATTTCCAGGTGAAATATATAAAGAGGGCGAAGCTGAGACTCCCTGCTATCAAGGAGATAACGCGCCGTATGGCACTCGCACCTGTCCCGCCAATGAGTCTGAGTGTCGAGAGGGTTGGGTTGGGCCAAATTATGGTATTACAAGCTTCGATAACATCTTTTTCGCCATGTTAACCGTCTTTCAGTGCATCACCATGGAAGGATGGACAGCTATGCTCTACTGGGTAGGTCTTGTTCCTATTTTATATAGTTCCCCTTCATAACAAGACAAGTATCGAATGCAAAATTGAAAATTTTAAATTCGAAATACTTCATATGGAGTTTGGAGAATAAAACTCCCATTGGTGGGAGAATAAAACTCCCACCAATGGGAGTTTTATTCTCCAAACTCCATATCAAGTGGTCCAATTTCTAAAATTCCAATTCTTCCCGCTTGATCCTCTTCAATTATGGCGAAATTTTCACAGAATGTACCTTTGGGATTTGTATGAACTTCAGCAGAGTTTCAGCTCATGTATAATCGTATGGGTTGAAAATATTGAATTTCGCCGGAACAAATTCTAATAGTGAAACAATTTGTTAGTTCACCTCAAATGAACATATCTGTTATTTTTTTCAAAATTTAAAATCATCTTAGTGGGAGACCGACGGTTGAAGTTTTCGAATTCTGATGTTTTGCAGTCCCGCAATACACTGCCTGAAATCACTCTCAGGTAAGGATTTTTTACATGGGCAGTGTTAAACCTAAAACCATGGTTCTCAGACTTAGAAATCAGTAAAAATTAGAAAGTTCGTTCGTAACAAAAATTAAATCAAATTTGGCCTACTTTCCATTGAAATGGCCACATACCGTAGGTTCACCTTAAGACGACCTAACAGTATTAATACGCGTCTATAAAAGTTTCAACCCTATTTACTTCAAGATATATGTAATTTAAAGTGTGATATGCAATCTGGTGCTTTCCCAAACAATCCAGAACTCACTTCGGAGAGGTGGCTAGATTTCGAGTCCCACCCTTTAACTCTCATCTATCTGTGGAACGTGAGTAGCGTATGAGAGGTTTGTAGTGAAATTTGGGAGTTAATTATGGACATGGCTTACCGTGAAACGAGAGTGGATAGTATGTACCCATCCCATCAAGTTCCCCACAGCATTCTCAGAATTTTTAAAGTAGTCACATTCGTTAACGATCATAGACTTCATCTGGCAAAAAATTGATGGATCAGTGAATACTATTTTCATCCATTAATAAGCTCATACAAAGTGTTTTATAGGTATTGGAAATTTATTATTTCTTCAGAACATTAACGGTCGTACTAGATTTCTCACTGGTCTGCGATATTCGGTTTGATCCACTGCTGCCATTTCTTTGTATAACAATGACTAATCCTAATTTTCAGATTTCAATGCTCTTGTTAGGTACGGTTGTGAGGAAGTTGTTTTCTGCTAGCTCCCAAACCGAGTTTCTCCAAATCATAAAAAGTCAAGGATAGTCCTCGAGGTTGGTTGGTTAGGTTGAGTTTTATGGCGCAAGGGCTATATTTAGCCAGACTGGGCCAAACACAAGACAGAACAACAAGTAATGAACATACACACAAGCTCACTAAATAGTTCATATCTCAAAGCAAATCTGGTAGAAAATTGCTTGACGTGTATTAGTTCTGATAAGTTGTCCTAATGGTCTACGGTATGCGACCATTTCTATGAAAAGTGGCTACGTTTGTTTTTAATGTTTGTCACGAATTGAACCACCTAAAACGTTTTGCGCGTTTCTACGACTAAAAACTATTGTTTCAGATCACTTTAACGCTGCAAATGTGAAAAATCCTTGGCTGGAGTGATTTCAATCCGTGTCAAAATGCCAGAATTCGGAAACCGTTTTGATAAATATATTCATCTGAAGTGAACTAAACGAACTTTTTCACTATTAGGTTTTATTCCGGCAAAATTCGATGCTTTCTGCACTTTCTATTGTATAACCTCATTCAGGAGGCATCGCCATTTTGGTGAACTTCACTCTTTTTTACAAGAGGAGCTGCACCGAAACGAAATTATAAATCTCTTACACATTGAAACGTGCTCTTTTTGATGGTGTTAGTTATTTATTGAATTGGAGGTGTCAATTTTGAGGCATTTTATTTTCAAAAGGTCACAAATATATTATTAGTTTGTCTTTTGGGACAACTTTAAGAACAAATAACACAGTAAATACATAATCAGAGAAGAAGCTGCTTGAGCAGTGTCGTGTCATGAATATGATCTATGTTATGGCAAAGCTCAACATCTTAAAAACTTTTTTAATACTTGTGATTCGTTAAAGTTTGAGAAAAATTGACCTGGATAAAAATTTTCAACACTTTTTAAGTCATGTTGTGACAAAAATACCGAATTTCTAACTTCATTTGTACCATATCTGTGTTTTATGCCTAACTTTTAACCAGCATACCCAATTTAGAGTTCTAGATAGTTTGGATTTGGAGCACAAATTTGATGATTTTATCGTTTTTTCCTTTGCGAAAAAAGACACCCAAATAGCACTGGCACTTAAACGCAGCTACATATGAAACTGAAACTATGCAAAAGTTTTTATAGGTCTTTAAAGTAGATTCTGTAAAAATTTCATCAAAATCTAAGGGGATTAAATGGAGATTCTTGAACCGCTTGATATTCAGTAACCCGTATTTCGTAGATAAGTATCATTATTTAAATACCTTTCACTGAAACGTTACAGCAGCTTAAGTTCCATTTCAGTTTTTATGAAAAAAATCTCTGGAAAATGCATTGGAGTAAATCTATACCTTGATAAAAAAAAAAGGCCAATGTCCATCTTTCAATTTTTTTGGTAACAGCCGATTTAGTAATTTTTATTTTTTTAATAGAGTACAAAAATACTTTCCAGTGTTTTGATACTTTCGTGTTGTATTGACCTTAGAACACTGGCACTTTTTCTATAACTTTTATTGCCTTGAAGTGATTTGTGGAAATCGGCAGATTTGAACATTGGCTTTTTTTAACCTAGGTACAGAAATTTACTCAAATATATTTCGTGAAATGGATTACCAGGACGCAAGAAAATTAAAGGTCGGCAAAAGTTCATTAAAAATGCTTCTAGTTTATTTTTAGACACAGCCATATTTACTAAAAGGCATGCATCGCTACCAAACTCTAAAAAATTAGTCCTAATATATTTAATCTGTTTATTTTTTACTTATAACGGGATTACAAATAAAAGTTTTACACCCAAATACGTTGAGCTGAGCCGTCAGCGTGAAGGTTAAACGGTAACTTAGTTGCTGAAGTACTTTCATTATCACAGAGAACTCCATTTCCTGTCATCAAAGTGTTAATATCCGATGCAAAAGGACGATACAGCATTTCATCGCCTTCCTAATAAATGAATTAGCTGTGTTATGAACATGAACAAGTTGTTGCCTGTTTTTAGGATAGTTCAATTAGCGACTAAAGACCTAAGTTCTTAGGGAAACTTTTTAGAGTGCTCTGTCTTTTTCTTACACATTCTTTTTTACTCACTGCAAAAAAAATAATTGAAGTTTTTCTGAGTATAAGACTTTTGTGAATCATTTTGGTTATTAAATGAAAAATAATTAATTATTATATAATTAACTATCGCCTTTTTTAATTTTGAAGCGCTGTTTGCAAATTCGGTTATATGTTGAGGATTTGTCAATTATAATTGTTCTTGCAGGGCTTACTTATTATTTTGATATTTTGAGTTGTATGGAAGTAGTTATTGTATTTGTGTTATGTTATTCTCAAAATGAGTACTGATGAACCACAGGGCGTCTCGTAACTTTTTTAAGGGTTACTTGAAACTAAGTAACGATCCGCGTTTCTGAAATCAAAAAAATAATTATGTATAAATTATGTAGTGGCAATAGACATTAATGTCAGACAAATTGTATTATTATGGGAGTTGTCATGGGTGTAAGTTAATGACAAAAAGACTGACTTTAATAAAAAAATATAATGACCGAATAAAATAGCAGCTACTCTATGCCTAAATCTATGAAGATAATGTATTAAAATATAAGTATTTAACTCAAAACGTCCTGATAGGTTTGCGCAAAAGGCTCTATTGATTCAAATAAACAGTACAAAATTAAACAATCTAAAATGTTTTCAGGAAAATTTCTTTGATTCTTAGAAGATACTCTTGAACAGAACCAATAATTTATTAGAAAAATATCAAGTAGTGTTATTCAACTATTATCCAACATAATTGTTTATTTTGTATTAATTATGGAAATGTAGAGGAAAATGGTTCTGGACAAAACATCTCCCTTAGTTAATCATAAATTGTTTAGTTCTATTTCGCGTAATTTTACAAAACCATGCCTCATTTAAGATAATTTTATTTTTAATTTTCTATCTTTGTTATGAAAGGAATTATTTTCAGCAATTAATGGACATCGTTTTTTCATTTTTGACATCGTCTACAGTTAAATGTATTATGGCAGGTTTCTCCTATGGGTAAGATAGTAGTATGAAGGTAAAAGAAATTCTCTTTTCATTTTTCACATCCTTGATCTAATGATGTTAAGTCTGATATAGTTTCTAGCCTTTATAAACCTTTGAGGTACAGTTGCGGGAAAATAATCGAACCACCAGATTTTATTCGATCATCGTTCATAGTATAGGTCCATTAACCCTCCTAGTGGTTTCGACGAGATATCTCGTCCGTCAAGATCTGACCAATTTTGCAACTGATGAGATATGTCGTCATCAAGATGTTGCTGATTTCTATTATGATGAAATGATCAAGATCTGGTCAGTTTTCTTCTAATGACGTAATATCTCGTCCATCAAGATCTGGTCAGTTTTGTTAATAGCGAGATATCTCGTCAAGAAAACCACTAGGATTAAAATTATCACTTTATGGGGAATAACCTCTCCTATAAATGTATATGCATAAAATTTGCATTGGGGACCATCTTCATATTAAATTGTGCACAAACTTTATAATATCCAATGACAACACCTAATTTTCACGCCAAACCTAAGGAATCAAGTTTCAAGTCATTTGGATTTGGCTTTTTCTAGATTATGAGTATCAAAATTTGTAGCACCTAATAATTAATAAATTTCCTGCACTTTTATTCTTTTGTTATGAGAAAGTCTTTCTTTCATATCGAAAATTTTTATTATGTTACATTTAAAGAAACCAAAACAAAATTGCCAAACAAAATCTACCTAATGCTTCAAGTTATTTTTAGTATGCAATATTAATTCGAAAAATTAATATTCAAAAATCTTACGAATAACTACTTTATGTATCGTCGGCTTACAAGTTAAGTCATAATTTTCAAGATATGAGTTTTTTAGTTTTCGAGACCAGAATGGTGGTTATCTGTAGAATGGTGAAGTGCACTAGGTTATTTTTACTTTGCATGAAGGTTAGATTTCTTCTTGAGATCACTTAGTGAGTAAATCTAGGGAGTATAATTTTTCTTTTTCAGAACCATGTTTTCTGACTTATTGTGCATCACTTGAAAGCCGACGATATTTTCTTTAAAATCGATTCAGAAGTTCTTTAAATACTTTTTATATGACAATTAGAAATTTCAGACATTTTTCCACAGCTGTACATCAATCTTAAAAACATTTTTAATTTGTGATCAACTCAGATTTTATAACCACAGGAATTGTAAAAAATCTATACATTTCTCTCTTAGACTAATGATGCTATGGGGAGTTATTTCAACTGGGTCTACTTCGTCCCCCTTATCATCATCGGGTCCTTTTTTATGCTCAATTTAGTGCTCGGTGTCCTTAGTGGGTATGTATGACTCTTATTCGTAAGAATTTTCTTATGTATTTGTGAATTATTTAAATGTATCTTTGTAGCTTAAATTAACCGATCGACATAATTGCTGGCAAATCATCTTTACTCTAAATCACGTAATTCTACTAGCTTAGGAATAAAAGAACAATGTTGGCATTTTCTCTGATTTTTTTCAAGAAAATAACAGGTCTTGTGAAATTATAGAAATGAGACATTTGTGTGGGGAATGCATATTTATATTTTTTACTGTTGCGAATAACTAGCCTATTGCCTGAAAGAGAAAGCAATGCATCTAGAGTTTTCCACTGTAGTCATATCAAGATATTTCGGTTTTGCTGTTTTACCGAGTATCAGCTTTACATATCGTCAGCTTAGAGCAGAAACTCATTAACTGACAAAAAAATTTACAGTACAGCCGCTTAAAGACTGACTATTAGTTTTTAGGTCAAAAATAAAATTCTAAACATTTTTATAGTATTATATTTTCTTTCAAATCAAATACAATGTGACAATTTATTTCCTGTCACCATGAAAATAATCATTTAGTGTCAAAAAATGCCTTTCTTAAAGATGTCAGTTAATGAGTTTGATCAAAACCGACGATATAGATTCTAAAAGTTCTTTTCTAGGGTATCACATAGAACAAATTTAAGGAGTAGATTATCCCTGAATGTATCCTTTCTCAAACTAGAATTTTTTGGAAATTTAGATTTATTTCTGATTAAATCTGGTATGCGAATGGTTATAAATTTACCACTCAACTTTTAACAGTCATACTTAATTCAAGAAAAATTTAGTTCGTGCTTCAGTTGAAAGATTGTAGGACCAGAGTTCGTTTTAGATAGACGCTTTGATTGAATAGCAGCTTTTTTACACTCAATTTCTGAAGTACTGCTCATCAAAAACGTATTGATGTCTTAGTTACTTAATTGGCATAGTGATAAAAAATCCTATATGAGCTTTATGAGAAATATTATGGAACAATAAATTTTATTTTTTTACAAATGCCACATTTTTCTTCAGAATTATTTGATAAATCAATAGCTCATGTTAATTTTGCTAAAATTCAGAGTTTTCAATCACTAAGCAATCCGTTTACGACAGCTATCTTGGAAATCAAGATATTCGAATCAATACTGGAGATGAGCTTAAAGAACAGAGCTCTCGTTCACCCAGAGTCCTTTAATAAGCTTTTACAAAAACTTCATACATGCCCTGAGCTAACTATCAACCAATGCAAGGTTCAAAAAGTTATGAATTTTTCATTTTGCGTATAAACCAGGGACGTTCCTGAGGTATGAATTTCCCAAGCGCAAAACCTCAGCAAGTCTTCTCAAAAGCATTTTCGTCAAGCACATGTTCAGAAAATAATGATGGTCCTCTATTTCACCCGATTCCCTAAATGCCTTAATGTTAAATGATCATTGCGTTTCAAAGCTGTTTTCAAGCAATTGACGAATTTAGACGTGTTTTATCTGTAATGAACGAAACTTCGATTTTGGTTCACATAAATAATTCCAGCATGTGTTTTTGATAAAGCTTTTCAATACCAAAATCATTTCGGGAAAGATTTGAACCCCGTGGGGCTCTCTCCCTCAAACCATCCCTACCTTTGATGAGTGCTTTTTGAATATGCTAATGTAAATTTAGAGCAAAATATGCAGATTCAAAAGTATCTTTTATTACATTCGCAAAAAGAACCTACAAAGAACGAATAAGTATAAAATTATTAATATCGGAAAACTTATTGATGGGCATGTTTATTTAAAGTTAGAGGGTTACTGCGCCTGTCTCTGTCGCCCCTATTTTTCTGACTGCGTTCAAGTTCACACAAAGCACACCACTCAGGAATAGCCAAAGCCATAAAGCTACAAACAATTGTATAAAGGAAAACAGAAGAGAAAATTTTTAACATTTCTGCAAGTTCTGCGTTGAGTATTTGGGGCTCATGTACATTTCTTGTAACAAGGCCTCGAGGATCAATATTATTGGCATGGTGAGATTCATAGACTCATCAGGATTTGATTATTCCAAGAGATTAACTTTTTTCATGTTTTATATATAGTATAATATAATATGATGGTATAGTTGTAATTACGCGCTGTATAGATGTAACAATGTACTGATGTAATAATGTATAAATTTAATATGCTCTAACATTCTGTATAGACATGCCACCTCGGTGGCATGATTTATTCATCCTAACCACACTTATTTAAATTGGTAATGTGCACTAGGCACGGGAGTGTGTGATGGTGTTAGTTGAGTATTTGGGGGTACTGAGGGCCAGTCATTTAACTTGGTACTATGGTAACCTGAATGCAGTTGTAGAGAATCTGCTCCGCCATTATCACCATAAATATTTCTGGTAACAGAAATATTTACTTAATTTTATTTTTTGCACCTTTTTGCTGTTTGAAAACTGGATGATTCTCCAAATATTTCAAGTGTTTGCTTTGCATATAAACTGATAAAACATCAAAAACCTACGAAGTAATTCAATGTTCTCATTTGCGAAACGCCTCTTTCGGTAGAGAATGATAGCCCATGGTGCATTGTGATTTTGCGTTTTATTCTGGAAGCAACATTTTCTCTTTGATAAGACCAAGAATATCGAAATTTTCAAAAGCTTATCTTGGATGACTTCCCAAACTTCCTAAAATGGTCAATTTCGACAATGGTTCAGACTATTGAGATCATTTCCTTGACCGACATGTGAGATCTTGGAATCTCTCCAACTGGGTCAGAACGCTGTTGCATTTTTTTGTTATTCGAATTCCTATCAAACTGCGATAAATAAAACTATTTAAAACCGCAGAGTATAAGCAATAATACAAATGTCTCTTCCCACAGAATCAGCTTACACAATTTATGATTTACAAGCAGCAGCTTTACGAACCATGTACTCAAGCAGAATGTTGAAACATATATAAAATGTCAACCACGCAATTCTTTTAAGTTTTCAAAACTTTTCTTTGAGTAATCAACATTTTGTAAGATAAAAATCATCTAATGCATTAGTATTATTAGCTTAAGTAAGAATAATAGTTATATTTCTGTACAAAAGTCAACATTTTAGAAAGGAGTAATATAAGTTTTAATTTTGAATCATTATGAGAAATCTACTATTTCAGTTTAAACATAGTTTTAAATTTCTATAAAATTAACAACAAACATAGAGTTATGATACCCATGCCCGCAACAAGAATGACGTGTTTAAAATTTTCGGTTCAGATAGTAAAAAAATCGACTTAAAAATATGTTGAAAAGTGACATGACAAATACTTCCATAGTAACTACTAGTGATCTCTTTAGATTAGATAGTTCATTTTGTGTCTATTCATTTGTCTTATAATTAAATATCTTGTCAAATTTAAAATTTGTCCGATGAATCACCAAAAAGGGCTTACCAAACTAGGAGAAGCCAGTAAGATATGATCTTGTCTAATTCCCTTCACAAAATAAAGAAATGTAAATTATCTTATCACGTCAATGAGAGAATCCTCAGCAGGAGAAATATCTAGAGAAACTACACCTTCCCTTCATTTGATTTCGCAATGCACAAAAGGAGTATCAAGAAATTTATATTTGTAGGAAAACGAACAAAGTTACGATATTGCATCTTATTTACAAAATTCAATTAAGATATGAGTAATAATGAAAAAAGGTCTAATATCTTTTTATGCAGCAATCATACTGAACAATCCTCCAATGATCCACAAAATTACATTAAAAGGTTGTGTATGAGTATATTAAATGTGTACAACCAAGATTATTTCGCCTATTTCAGCTTCGATAAGTAAGAGATTCGTTCATTACATGTAAGCGTCCCTACAAGTAACATGTTGCAAACTTCATACTTTGTAATTTTGAAAAGTATTTATTACCAGAAAAATCCAGCAAGTTTTCTTTTAAATAAAAAAGCACAAGGTGAAACAAAATTGAGTAATTTTCTTTTACGCTTCCTGAGAATTGACATATTTTAAGTGATATTATTTCGGAAGTAGTGATATGTCTACATTCACTCGTAACCTATGTTTTTACACGTTTTCAGAGAATTCGCAAAAGAGAGAGAAAGAGTAGAAAACAGGCAAGAATTTCTTAAACTTAGAAGAGCACAGCAATTAGAAAGAGAGCTTAATGGGTACGTGGAGTGGATATGTAAGGCAGGTGAGTGATGTCTACCTTTCTGCTCGTTTTGAAATTGTTGTAACTTGGAACAATGCACAAAGGGATTAAGAATGCAGAATGAAGACAGTTCCAAAAGTAAATTCAACGAGAATTTAAATTTTAATATACCTAAATAATGTCCGCCGGTTAATCGAGTGGTTAGAGCTTTGTCCCTAACCATGCTCTGAGCTAAAGTCCAGAATGTCATGTAATTTCATAGTGGTTCGAAATCCACTTAACCCTTCTTGTGACTTATCTTCGGGTCGAAAAGAGTGGTGGCCAGTCTCATGTGCAAAAACCTGTTCCAAATTGTCACCAGTTCTGGGCAAAGGATAATTTGTTTTTCCTACTTAAATCTTCATTCTCCCTTGGAGTAATAGGGTAGTTTTGTCTCGACGAAGTATCTCGTCCTTAGCAAAATTGATCAGATTTTGGACGAGATATCTCGTCGAAACGCTTGGAGGATTCTGGTCGAATGTGCACTCATGCAGCAAATATATGACATCTACATCACTTCGGATAAGGCACATTTTTACCTCACATATGTCCAAAAGTTAAGAATTCTTCTGAATTCTCTGAAGCAAGGTCATCTTATCTGTATCCAATAGAACATGTTTGGGATGCTCTCGGATGTCGCATTGAAGCCTATACAACACTACCAAGGACAGTACAAGAACAAAGACATACTCTTATATGCGAATGGAAATTCAAAGGAAAAACAAAATATCACTGATTTTGCAATTCATCAAGCTACATAGGCCAATACTCTGAAGCAATGAGTGAATAAATTGCTGTAAGTCCATCTTTGGGTTGGCATCGATGGTTTGTATAGTATCAACATGATAGTGTTGATAAACAAGAATAATTACACCGTAATGGTTTGTTGTTATTAAAACTTTGCATACTGCGATGTTGTGAGGCATAGCATTGTTATACAACACCAGCTTCCTGAATCTAGATATTCTCGTCTGGTTTCTAGTAAATATATTCAACAAACGTTCCATAACATCCCAATAGTAAGCATATTAAATAAATGCTCTTTCAGGGACAAACCAAACAGTAATTCTAAATAAGATTTTAACTTTCCAAAACCGAATTCATGGTAAATAATACTCTTCAAGTCAAACTTAAATTTAAATTGTCTTCACGATTGCCGAAATAGCAATTTCTTAGCTTCCGTTTTATCTAACGATTTCCATGATTCATCCTCGTATTTTATTTCTGGTCAACTTCAAGAATCCCTACTCGTCTCCACTGAGCCACTGAATCTTAGAAGTTGTGCATTCTTTTCGCAATTTTAATATATTTTGAGTGGTCTATTTGCGCTTTCTCTTGTTTCTCTTCCTTTTCTTCAGACTTTTTCTCAAAATGATACGAATTGTATCTTTGGATATTTTAAATTCTTCAGTAAACAAACTTCCCACGTGAATGGACAGTTAAAGTTTTAAAAACTTTTTCTGTGAATTTATTGGGAAAACGTCTGTCTTCGAACTATCTGACCTTGAATCATCATTGATATCTTCTCATCCGTTCTTAAACCGTTCATTCTTTTTAAAAACCTGTCTGCGACAGACATTCGGTGACATTAGAATATTTCGAAAAATAGTTATCTGCTTCTTTATTGTCCGACTCCGGCAGCTTGACAGTTGAGTCAAGCGATTTTGATTCTTTGAATTGCCTTTTGGTTGGAACGTAAACAATGCGCTTCCACAATTGGTGCTTTTAGAGCCGTTTCTGGTTCTAACTTTATCGTTCGTTGTCGAAAACGATAGCATAACAACGAGTTGATGAGGGTGAACCATCCACAGCGATCGCCATTCATACTTTTGGGTATGGAAGCCTTCTAACAAGCTTTTACACCTAATCAAAAATCGACTGATCCAAAGTCGACTGCCTTCTCGTCGGCACCGCACTATATCCGAATTTTTACAATATCAATAATGAGCTTCAAAATTCAGCCTCATGATGTAACATGGCGTTGTTAGTTTCGGAAAGAAAATATTTAGTTTCTTAGATTCACTGGGGATTTTGATTCTAGTCTAAATGAAATACCTTATTATGTGCATTCAATGTTCTATTTTCAAAGCTTCTTCTTCATTCTGAAACTAATTTGGGAAATACTACAGGGTGGGCCACGGTAAAGCAGACCATCTATGTCTCGTTACTGTATGAGGAATATCCCACGAATAGTTTTACTTGTGGCTAAATTTAATAGGAAAAGTGTATGCCAACAATCCCAAGACAACAAATGAACTGAAGGAAAACATTCGGGTTGCTATACGGAACATTGATGTCAGTGCAACGAGTGTCTCAAAACATGCTGCGACATGAACAGAGGTGCATTGCTGTTCAAGGAGATTATTTTCAACATCTTCTGCAAAGATAGGTGGGGATACTGTACGTCTTCATACCATAGTGATATTTCACATACAGTAACGAGACCGAGACGGGCTGCTTTGTTATGTCTCTTACCCTCACTCTTAATCGAACTTGTGGGTTTATAATCGATATGAATGATTGTCTAAAACATTCAACTTTTAAAAGCTACGTATACTCCTTTTCATACATTTTATTTTTAGTGTTTTAGGTAGTAGATTGAGTTTCTAGGTTTTTCTTGAATTTAGGGCTTGAATTTTGAATAGGCACTGTCTATTCTGCAAATACTTTCTATGTTTTTGAAGAAATTAATAGTTTGTACCTGACCCAGTAAATATCTGTAATGTTTGCTATTTATTATTAATGTTTTCTAAATTATTTAGTATTCTTAAGTTTAAGACCTCGTAAAAATTTCAGATGAACTTGTTCTGACATCTATTTCTTCAAAAGGTACTAAATTAACATTATTTCTTTCTTTCGTAAAAAAATTACAATTTGGATAAATATATTTCAGAGGAAGTCATTTTAAATGAAGAAAGAACAACAGAGGAAGAGAAGTTGCATATAATGGAAGGTAAGTATTATTTAATCATAGTATTCAATGGTCTTCAAATACATTCATAAATGAGACTACTTAATAATAATTAATCAATGATTTATGCAAATTGTAAGCTATGAAACTTATTCGAGAAGGGTGAAGATAAAAGCAAATCTGGACTATCCCATCCTTGAATCTTCTATAAAGTCATGATCAAATAACAAACATAAGAGTCTCTCTCTCTCTCTCTCTCTCTCTCTCTCTCTCTCTCTCTCTCTCTCTCTCTCTCTCTCTCTCTCTCTCTCTCTCTCTTTCTTTATGTATTATATTTTTTATCAAAGCTTATTATTAACTCTTTTAATTTGCATCATAAAAATATATTCTACTATCGACATTTATTAAAGTTCAACACAGCGTGACTATTGTTCTTTGATCATTGATGAATGTAAAAATCACGTTTAACCCTCTGAGGGGTTCACATTTATTGTTTTTTGAAAAATGTATGCATATATGTATATACAATCTGTATTTATTACAACAGCACCTGACAATTTTCATTTATCACTACGATATATGTAAATAACTGACGAACAGAGCAGGAAATGCAGGAGTCGAAATTTCGTTATGGATGAGGTTTGATCTTTCCATCAACGCGTCGTTACATGTTGTCATCCTGCTAAACCCTGGAAAAAAAACTGTACATTCGTGTAGTTTTTCTTCCTATAGCATCTAAAGTGCGGTTACCTTTTACATAAGCCTCGGCGACCCTGTTTTGGATCTCGAGACATCCAGGAGTTATGCAAGACAAGAATTCAATGTGTGAGAACCCGTTTTGTTCCTGAAACTTGTTCATGGCAATGCGATCCCTGTGACAGGATGCGTTGTCTTGCTGAAATGATCCATCACCCAAAGAGAACGCCCCTTATCAGCGAGCTTCTTTTGCGACGTTATACAGATGTGCCATACAAGGATCTATCTAGGTCATCTCCCTGTTAAGGAATCAAGAGTATACCAACTAGGCAAGACCTATATCATTTTACCTGTCTTTACAAAAACTATAATCATCTGCTCTTACAACAGACCTATCAATCATACAATGAACTTAACCAGCACTACAAAAATTAACTAGCAGTACAGAAGTATATATAGCA
The DNA here is from genome assembly GCA_933210815.1 of Meta bourneti. Classification (NCBI taxonomy): domain Eukaryota; kingdom Metazoa; phylum Arthropoda; class Arachnida; order Araneae; family Tetragnathidae; genus Meta; species Meta bourneti. The sequence continues at coordinate 69,415,132 of OW119929.1, read as the reverse complement.
GTGTAACCTACCTCCGCCTTTTGAAGTCTTGTCCACCTTGAATTCTTTTTGGTAGACAAATTTTCACGATCTTTGAAACGTCTAGCTAAACTGGTGACCGATAGTTGTTAATGAACACGCGCACTTTCAGAAACAAGCCTGATGTCGTTTCTGACAAATGCCAGATGGCTCCCGCAACAATCGACCCGCACATGGATGGATGGTGTACGATGAACAGTTGAATCGCCAATGTGATGCCAATCAATTCCAACAACCGTCTGAAGCCCTGTGATTGCAGATACTTCTATTCCTACCACATCTTCAGTCTTCATAAAAAAATCAGCCTTCTATTCTCATGGCGCCTGACGCTCGACTGCTAAAGGCAACACATGACAGTCCACGGTCGAAATCATCCATTACATGACCAACACACGGAAGTACACTCGTGAACTTAATACAGCTCTCACGGTCTCACGCAATTGACAATCTATCGAATTCAGTCACTGCTAAATTCTGGAGGGGATACTGAGGTGAACCCCTACAAAAATTAACTTACAATACAGTATACATGGCAGTGTAATCTACCTTGACCATGAAGTATTTTTTGGTAGACAAAGTTACATTGTCTTTCACACGTCTTGCTAAAGCAATTTACTTCAAATTCACTATATATCAGCGTTAAAGGGACTTATTCAGAGAAGAGGCTCACCCTCTCACGTTACTGATGTTACAAAAATAAGCTTCAACGATATAAATAGAAGTTTTGGTAAGTCCATAGTACAAAATGCTGGACAATCTGAAAATATTGAAATATGTTTGCAAACGAAATGTTCATTTAGTGCAATAATAACACTTTGATCAATTGCTAAATCAAGCGAAGAATCCATTTATGTGCTAGGTAATTATCTGAATGAGAAGGGATTGGACAAGACGAGCAAAATTCCTGGTATTTTCGTCTAGACAGACAAACAGGTAGGTAGTTGAATTTATATCACACTGGAGCAATACAAAGAGCTGTTGCCGACTGTCCGGAATCAATCCCGAAGAGAAAGATTCTATCGTAATTTTGAACCGCGGTTTAGATGACTAGGTCAACACCTGAATTGGCACCCCACTCTTCAAAGTTCCGCATCACGTCAACGTGAGGACATTTGATGCAACGGCAGAATTAACGTGCACCAGCCCCACGTACAAGTCAGTCTTTGGTTGGATCAAGTTTCGAACCCTTCGGTTACTAATCCGCGATTTTGCTAAATGGGTTACCGTGGTCCCAACAGACGAACAGATTTTCCACGGACTTGCTAAGACATGCAGCCCTTTCAAGAAAGCATTTAATGGACGGACCCTCAGGGCTCAATCCCTCCCCGAAATATTTTAAATAGTAAAAAATAATCAAAAGATACGCATTGAAACTTAACTTAATCAACACAAATCAAAGAGTTCCGCTTATCATACAGATAAAATGCATTTACGAACTGAAAGCTCAAAAAACACCGTTTATTTAGATCTTCGGTCTTTCGATTGGAATAGAAAACCGGGATAAAATATTGGGTTAGTAAATTGTTGATGTTATTTCCTGTAGTGATTTGCCCTGTGTGGTCTTTCTCAGTTTCTGTGCATTCTATTCGGACCTCTTCATCGATTAGCTGTTCTCGTTCATCAGTGCCGTGAAGAGAACCCCGTAGGGGTAGAAGCTGAAATAAGACAAAGGGCGCTAGGTGTTTTTAGGCGGAAAATTATTCTAGAATTTTTTGTGTGTTAACCTAAATTTTGAATAAATTTTCAAATGAATATGGTAAGCAATATGTGCTCTTAATCTGTAGCAAACAGATGCTGATAGAGCTAAATGTATGAGGCATAAATAACAATGTATACTATTACCAAAGATTCCAGCGTTTCAATTTACACTCTTGAATATGACTATGAACAAACGAATTCTATATTGCATGTTTATAGCCTTTAATCTGAGCAATATCGCAGTGCCCATGGAAACCCAAAAGGTCCTCATCCCCTAGTAAAAATAATATAAAAATCGATAAAACCTGGAGCAGAAACGACTATTTTTATCGTAAATCTGAATGAGACTTCAGTTTCTATCTTAACATCCTTGCAAAAAAACCAACCAGGGGCTGCTGACTCCCCTTCAACCTCAAAAAATTTCTTACTATGATTGGTTAATGACGTTTGTCATGCGCAATGAGTACTTTCAGCACAAACTCTTCTCCCCTACCCCATGCTTCCTACTGAGGCTAAGATCCAGTCCAAATAATATGCTTGGTACCTGCGCATGTTTTATCATTCTCTTTCTGTTCTCTTATTTCCCTGCCTTTGTCAAAGACAGCGCTTGGATCATCCATACAGAGTTGTCAGAAATGGGAACGATTACGCCTTTTGAGATCCTTTTTAATTTAAGGCTAAAACGATTTTTCATTTTATTTTCTTTGAAGAAAAGATGCAGAAGTCATTACTGAGATATTCCGTCCTTCTTGTCTATAACAGATGATCTTGCCTTTCAAAGTCATTTAGGTATTTTGATTTACTCATTCTATTTATACAACAGGTAGTACTGTGATCCTACGTAACCTCAATCACTTTATTAAAAGCCATTTGATAGTCACGTTGCCCCTTCGTGAGAAAAGTGACACAATTCAAAATGAAGATTTGGTTTTTAAATTAACAAATTATGGAAATCAAATCAGAAGTATGCTACAAGTTCTTAAGATTCTACGGAATTCTGCAAATTTCATACTTAAAAATAAAATATTCTTGAAGATTTTTATTGGATCGCCTATAAAATTATAATTAACTGCGCCAGTTCATTATTTGAGCAGTTTAAGAGTTTTAAAACGTTAACATACTATAACTTTGAATGGTAAGGCAAATAAACTGACAGCCGTTACTGAAATAGGTGGAATGGAAAGAGACAATCTAAAAACTCTCAATTGGAAATGAATAAATCTAAATTTTTGATGTGGCTTTTTTCCTGAAATCATAAGATTTCGGATTCAAAAAACATCAGAATTGATAAATGATTTTTTCGAAGTTTTAAAGGTATTAAATTCAAATTTCTCCCAGGAACCACATAAACAGTCGTCTCTACGATTAAGAAATAAAATATTGTGTAACAAAAAGACGGCAAAATGAGAAGTGAGAAATCCCTTGGGATTTTAGATGCAAAATGAAATCAACGAATCAGTCCAATTTTTCTTGAGATACTTACATTATTGTAAGACGGCAGGCTAGAATTTTCTTGTTATTTAGTCGACGAACTTTTGATGGGGTGCCAAACAAGGCCTCTTTAGACATGCAGTCTTAATTTTTTCTGCTTCGAAAGGTCAATGTGCGAGGTTTTTATTTTCTACAGTTGGCCGAAGTTGTTGAAGAGATAAGAATGATCTATGCATGTGTCAGAAATATTGATTAGGTAGATTTCTTTCTTGTTCAGTATTTAAATTTTAATATATTGTAGAGGCAAAATATGTTTTATTTCCAGCATATTTTACCAATTTTTCTAAGAATAATTATATTTTATCAAATCTTAAATTGGTATTTTTATCATAATCATAAACATTCTATTTTACATTGCTAGCAATTCCACTTAATAAGCAGCTTTCATTATCACACTAGAGATTTTCAACCGTCGTGGCATAAGAATGACTGAGATGCCTTACACGGATAGTGAAACAGTTTAAATTGCTTAACATTTCTTCATTTTAACAGTTTAGTTTTAAACTTTTGAAAAAGGTGTTCACAAATAATTTCATACCCATATAAATAGTTTTGAGTATTATTTTATTACAAAATATCATTTATAAATTGTATCAAAAATGTCTTTTAAAAGCCACTTCGAAGCAAAATGGGTAGGTAATTACTACACTGCTGGCCACCGTAAATGCAACACCCTGAAGGAAGCATGCAAATAATATGAAATTTACAACATGCATTAGCGGAGGTGAGATATGCAAATGATTAGAATTTCAGCGCAGACGCACATCACGCGCGCCTGTGGCGCCACTTCAAAGCGCTATTTAAGGCTTGGAGATTTCGACGATTTCAAGTACGGCAATTGTGTTTTTCTTGTGGTTTTTTAAAAAAAACGATCAATTATGCCTCGTAGAAAACAGCGATCATCTTTTGATCAAGTATCCGAGTTCGACAGAGGAAGGATAGTGGCCTACCGAGATTGTGGATTATCTTTCAGGGAAATCGGTAGTCGTGTTGGACGAAACCAAACAACTGTAATGCGGATATGTGATCGTTGGATGCAGGAGGGTACGACGGACCGACGTGTTCGATCGCATCCACCTCAGTGCACCACTTCACGTGATGACAGGCATATTGTGCGTATGGCAGTGACGGATCGCTCAGCCACATCACGAACCATAGCACAGCACATTCAGTCTGTACCGCATCATCCAGTGTCTGCGCGTACCATTCGACGCTGTTTACAGCAGAGTGGTCTGTCCGCAAGACGTCCATTGCTTCGTCTACCCTTGACGCAGAACCACAGACGTTTCCGCCGCCAATGGTGCGATGAAAGAAGGATGTGGACGGCAGAATGGAATGAAATTGTCTTTACTGACGAGTCACGCTTCTGTCTGCAACACCACGATGGTCGGATTCGAGTCTGGAGACACCGTGGAGAGAGGATGCTGAACAGCTGCGTTATGCACCGCCACACTGGTCCTGCACCGGGTATTATGGTATGGGGCGGTATTGGATATCACTCTCACACTCCTCTAGTACGCATTGCCGGTACTTTAAACAGCCAGCGCTACATCTCCGAGGTGTTGGAGCCAGTTGTCCTTCCTTACCTTCAGGGCTTGCCCACAGCCATATTTCAACAGGATAATGCGCGACCACACGTGGCACGCATTGTCCAAGGGTTCTTCGTCAATCGCCAGATTGAATTGCTTCCCTGGCCAGCTCGCTCTCCGGATCTTTCGCCGATAGAAAACATGTGGTCAACGATTGACCTAGAATACATCCCCAGCTGCCACACCAGATCAACTTTGGCAACGTGTGGAAGCTGCTTGGTCTGCTGTACCCCAAGAACACATCCAAAGTCTCTTTGAATCAATGCCGAGGCGTGTGGCAGCGGTGATCTCCAACAATGGCGGCTACTCTGGCTACTGATTTTGGCAGGAACCACACTTCACAGAAGTCTATAAATTTAATCATTTGATACTTGGTCAACATGTTATCTACAAAATAAATTTTGTTGTGATATCTCTTGTCTTTCTTGGTGTTGCAATTTGGGTGGCCAGCAGTGTATTATCCTTTTCTGAATCAATCAAAATTATACTTCGTTTTTGTCAGATCGGCAAAAATGTAATATATCTTTTGGTATGCAACATCATTTTAGTAATTAGTTTATGTGTGGCATGAGAAGGGAATAAGGCATAAAAGAGGGAATAAGGAAAAATTTGTGCATCAACAGGTTCACTTTTTATTCAGCAGCGAAGCTGAAGGCTTCTCACAAGTGGATGCTCACGTTCCAATCAAGAATAAAATATCTCAAACATTGAAATCAGTTAGCTTGAATTAACAGAGCAACTAGCAAAAAGCAACTGGGACAATTCATAATTTGCAAAGTAATCATGCGTTCGAAATCTCGTTTAAAAAGTTCAATAATATTAATGGCCTTTTTCCTTTCAAGCACTGGGTTAATTTTCTGAGAGATTTTCAGTGCGAACAACAAACCAAATGGAAAACGAAGATTTTACTTCGGCTACCCAAATGCTCAAAATAAATCTTCTCGCAGGGTGCTTTTTTAGCGTTTAATCTAACTGGTGTTGACTAATCAACCATCATACATCAATTCAAAACTCACTTTTTGGAATTTTTATGGCGAAATTCTGAAACAGAGTTCGAGAAACAAGCCAAGTGGTGTCAAGTTCGGAATACGTATAATAAACATTCCGCCACAAAAACATTACCGTTACATACCTTAAACTTGATAGAAATGCCTCTCATTGAAATATTTTGTTGTACGTTGTGTCGTCATTATAGTCTGCACGAGATGAAAGAAAGGGACGCCAAAATTGTAGTTGATATAATATCGGGGGAAGTATTTCAGTATAATTTTAAAACGTATAAAATGTATCTAATTTAAAACACATAAGGAAATGAAAGTCATATGGAAATAAAATTTAACCCTATTTATGCAGAACTATTTGTTTACTTGTGAACTTAATTTTGCTTTTGAGGTTAAATTTAAAAAACATGTAGACAAATTGCTAATGCATTGAAAATCAAATCAGACGTCGGGAAAACAAATTGAAATCTGCAATAAAATGGGAAATTTTTCAAGTCATCCTTTTCACTTGTTTTCTGCTTAAAATATATTCACTCACAAGATGAAATCATTTATCGCACTTTTCTATATCGACACAACTCAAGGTTCCAATTAAATGGATTTTCCGTGCAATGAGGAAAGCGAAGATTTCACTTCCGCTTCCCAAATGTTTTCACATAATGCATATTGGGGTTATCTTTAAATGTACATTCACAAAAAAATCGAAGTGCTCCAAAAAATAATCTGATCACGAAATTTGGTATGCAAATTCCTCCCTGCCAGGAATGCAAATGATAAAAATTGTGTGGTCAATGAATGAATTGCGACAGAGCAAAGGAACTGTTCATTGTTCTGGTGTATATCTGGTGAAAGAGCTATCAAATTTCAGAGGATCAAGTTTCCAGTTGATTTTGAATATGTTGATCTTCACATACTGTGACAATGCCTCAGCGGTAAATTCACACACTATGCTCAAATAGAGATGTTCGAAAGAGGGCGTGTTATCTGATTGAAATGAGACGGGTAATCAAATCGCAGTATCCCTCATCATTTGGGGCAATAATTGGAAGATGCTGAAAGGAATGGGTCGACAACAGTAGATTCGGTGACGATTGGACTGCGGACAGCCGAGAGACACTAGAAAGCGACGATGGAGTTATTGCGGTGACAGCCATAACTGCATCGTGTATCGTCTACCGATATCCATTGTATTACCGGCACTGAAGGGTTGGTTGCTTGGTTTGGTTTATATGGCGCAAGGTCCATATTTGGTCATGCTGCACCAGGCACGACATACAATATCAAGGAACGGACATACACACATAAGGAAAGTTTTATTGGCACAGAAGAGAAAAATTCACCTAGTGAAGAATCGAATCTGACAGGAATACCGGCAACCCGTACACGGGGACTATATTCACGATGGCCATTACCAAGGCTACCATTGACCGGTGTGCATCGTAAACAGCGATGGCAGTGGTTTTAGTCCCTGTGAACATAGAATTGCGCCCTGTGGGGGGAAAATCATCTTCGGTAATGAGTCCCGTTTTTTACTGAACACGCGTAGGTGTATCTTCGATAGCCAATCGTCCCAAGTCGATACCCACCCACACTTGGTGACTTATACTTAGATCTTAAGTCAGCGACTAGGCCCACATGCTCCGTCTATTTTATTAAGAGGTAGATGCACACAGCATGCATTTCTATAGATACTTACTTGTGGCCAGCCACATCACTAGATTTGCAGGTCATTTGTACATGTTTGGGCAAGAAATCCCACAAATCAACATCTATGAAATTCATGAATCCAAGCCACAGGTAACAGCTTGAGGGCCAGAGGTGGCCCAACTGAATGTTGACTTGCTTCCTTTATGTGGATGTTTCTATACAAATTAATTGTGCGATTGTTGTGAAAACATAACCATTTCTTTTCCGGTACATCTACAATTTCAGTACCAAATTTTGTCTACATTGGAGGATTTCTTCTAGGCGCCTCGATTTTTTTTTCGTTTTTCGTTAGAGTGAAACTTATTATCGTTTTATCAAGGTTTGACGTGTAATCCAATGTTTGTTATTCAATCAACTATTAAACAAAGATTCGGAATTCATTTTTTGGAACTTATATTTGCAAAATGAATGACAAAATCTTGAGGATAAGTAAAGGAAACAAGTTCTACCTTTCAACACTACCGCCTTCTACATTTAGCCTGATAAAGGCCTCTCATAGACTAGCTCGTGTAACGCACAAAGGTGAAAATCGTTTTACTTCGTGAGTGGCTAAGGAATTTCCTATTGTGTCTAATGAGGAGTCTCCTGACCAATGATCTCTCACAAATCGCTAGCTTGCCAACCTCAAATCGCCAAAGCATAGAGACATTTTTTATTTCATTTGCCATCCTCAAAGCATGAATAGAGCATGACTTAACGGAAGAATACGGATGGCAAATGAAATTTTTAAAAATGCTTCTATGGTTTGGTGATTCAAGGTTGGCAGGCTAGTGGTTGGCGAGAAACCATTGCTCAGGAGATCTTGTCAATCGATACAATAGGAAATTTCTCAACCATTCACGAAGCCAGACGATTTTCACCTTGCAGCGTTCCAGGAGCTTATTTCTTATATCATGAGAAATTAGCCTGCGAGCTGTGGGGAAGGCGGAACAGGTTCAATTACCGTTACTTACTCCACGTATTCTTCTGCGTTACTTCTGTGTCTAGCCCGTTGTGTTGCTGTAGTGCGACATTAGTTATCGATTTACCTACCTCTCCTATATATTTATTATTTGCTTGATGTTTGATACAGCTTGGCCCTGCTTAGTCCTTGCTTTAATAATTGAATCGAAGAAACTTTAGATGCAGAGTGTAAACTCTGTTTAGGATAAAGTAAGAAGTTTGTTATTGATTGTGTTTGACTTCGACTTCGACTTAGTTTCGTTTCGTCAATGTTTTCATATACTCAGTGGCGCGAAATTTTCTAATCGCAATACGTATTTACTTGTAGTTTTATTCATGCATTTGACAGTATTTCTGCAGTTGTGCTCATAAGTGGGAATTAAAAATTTCCCAAATTAAATTTTCTTCGTAATGAATTATTCTTCAAGTCAAAGGAATTCTGAGCTATGAATTCATCTCCTGACTTGGATTTTACATCTGATTTATTTGATCCGGTGAAAGTTTTAGCAAGTCGCAGTGTCTGTTTACCTTTCCCTAAAGCCAAAACCTATAACAACATAGCTGAATACTACACGCACACGGTTTTGAAAAAGAACAGAGCAGAAAATTGCAAAAAGAAAGAAATACCATGTGAGAGAAATTATTCCTGGTACATTAAAACATTAGGAGTGAGAGGTGATAGGGCGACTATTTTCGAAGAAAACCTCAGAGGTAAACGAGGTAGAAATAGACGCCGTGGCAAAAAACCAATTAGTATAACGTATGTACCTAGTTCGCCTTTACGATCTGAAAAGGTAATCAAATTGCAATCGAACTATAAAGAGTATTGGCAACGAAAACGTCTGTCGTTTAAGAAAATTGAGAGTAGATCACTTTTCCAGAAAATAAAATTGCTTGCAAAACCATTTTCAGCCACTGAGTTGATAAAGAAAGCTATACAAAATAGTACTGTTCAAACTGCTTCTGAAATGGAAACAGAAATGTTAACAAATTCGAGTTCAAGTGACATTGCTTCTAAAGAGAAAATTCCTGCTGTCATGTCTTTTGGGGAGGTTAAGGAAATTCCTATTTCGGTTTTCCCTGACAACTTTCCGAATGTTGATTTACCTTGCAAAGAACAAAGTGCAACAACCAATTCAAAAAGATCTTCCCAAGTTAAGAGACTTCATAACCCAGAGAAACATTTTTCAGCTGTGAAAAGTAAGAGTCACCTTGGAATTTCCCAAAGAGGAGAGAACAGCTCTAAATATTCTAATTCACCTCAACCTGAAAATGAACTGGACAAAATTACTGCTGAGAACTTAGAGCAAAATCTTTCCGAAATCGGTTTGACTTCTAAAGAAAATGCATCCGATTTCCAAATTAAACAAAAATTCCAGGATTGTGTTAAACTTATAAATAAAGCATCAATTAAAGTGAAAATTAATTGCAAGCTTATAACAACCAAGCATTTGAAATCTAAGGAGAGGGAGAAAACCACAAGGGAAAATGTGTGTATGCCCATTAAACGTTGTACATGTTTCCCTGAGATTTCTGTTGAATTATCGAATCAATGTAAGTGTGGTTTCTATTCTACTGCTATGAAGAATTTACGTAAATTCAAGATACCTCGAAAAAAATCATCTAATTCTTTATGAAGTAGGAAAGTTTATTTTATTACTTTTGACAAATTATGCATGCAATATATATTTAATTTAATGCAATCTACTTGTATTGCTTTTAAATTTATATTAACATTTTAATAAGCTGAAAATTATTGTGAAAGATTCTTTTTTTTCAATTTTTTAAAAGCTATCTTGACATGGATTTCATTTGTAACTTAGCATTGTGTTTCATTAAATTCTTATTAATTACATACCAGTGATATGTTAATAAAATTTGATGCGTTGCTGACAATCTAATTGCAACCATCAATACTACTATTTGTAATGTGGAATCAAGATTTGTCATTTGACTGGTCAAGTTTGTTCATATATTTGGTTATGTCCTTTTTGCAATTTTTTTTATGCAGATGGTTTGAATTGTTCTTATGTTGATGAAGCTCAGTAATTATGAGTACTAAAGACTTGTGATCCACTGATATATTGATAAGACAATATCAGTGGATCCTCAAGTCTTCAGTACTCATAATTGATATATTGATAAGGCAATATCTCTGGCAATTTGTGTACATTTTCAGAGACTATGATTTACCTTAATATATTTCCTTGCAACTTCATTTATGTGTTCTCATTTGAATCTAATTTATTTCACATCAAAGGTTTTTGTTTGAAAGTAAACCAATGATCCTGTTTCCAACTTGTGTAACCAGGTATTGCATTTGTAATTCTAATCACCTTCACATAAATAAAATTTTTGAAATTTTTATTTGTTTCCGTCTTATCTAAACACTAAAAAATATTTGCAAGAAAAATTTTGCTCTGAATCTTTCATTTAACTTTTAATGAGTACTTCCCTGTTGCAACTTTTAATTCAAAGGTCAGGCTTTATTATCTATAGTATTGTAATATCAGTAAAGGTTGATAAAAATTTAATCAATATAAATCCAACTGAAGATTATAAAAATAGTGCAAGTGAGATTTGACTTCATTTTTTAAGAAAACTCATTTTAACGATTTGTATATGAAGTATTTATATTAAGATTGAGGCCTGATTGATTGAGGATATACTGATAATTAGGAAAAATTGAAAGGAAAGCATATTGTTCAAGTAAAACAAGTGTTTCTTATCCTAAGATAATGGTTTTATATTCCAAAGTTGTCTATCAGAATCCATCTTTGTAGTATTTTTCAGAAATGAATTACTACATAGTTGGAAAAAAGAGTGAACTCCAAAAAATAATACCATTGGCTTTTTACCAAGAACTGTTTTTATTTGTATTAAGCTGATGAACAAATCAAGTCGTTAAAGATTCCTGTATTTATTTTTAGGAATTCAATTATTTTTAGGAATTCAATCCTTTCATATCTGCTTAACTTCTTACATTTTTTAAATTACCAATTTATTTTGTAGAATCTATGTATACATTTAAATATATAAGCCATTAATTCTGTTAATTTCATTCTTCCGCTTTATCATGATTGAAAGTTTTATTGTAATGTATTATTGGTCTCATAAAATACGATTTAATTTTTTAAATATCCATAAGTGAAGTGTTTTTTAAAGTTTTCAATACTTACTGTTTGCTAAAAAAAAACTTAACAATATTAAAATAAAAGTTTTTCCATAAGCGAACAAATCTTTTATGTTATATATTATATGTATATTGTATTTTTCAAAAGAAAAATAATTAATTTCATTAAATTTTTATCTCAAACTATAAAGATTCAATGAACCTTATAAGTAACATTTACGCATATTGAAAAACCATGAAATATGGCCTTTTCCTCCTCCACATTCTTGTTACCTTGCAAAGTCCCTGGACTGTCATTGCTTTTTAAGGGTTCAAAGATATAGGTACATTAGACTGGTGAAGGGTTAAGAACTATCCAACTTGTCCATGTTCAACAACCCCAGCAGCCAACTCTTTCTCATATTTTAGAATGTAGTAGTCTGGAATAACTCCTAGATAATCAGGAGAGTTGGTCACTGCAACATGGTCTTTCAGATTCTTGGTCTAGTTTGTACCTTGACCAATTGGATTAGTAACAGTTGTTACTTATTTGCTATATATAAGTGCTTGAGCAAAAATTGCATTGTGTAATGTTTTCAATTATATTGCAGTTTCACAATCAACATTCAGCAGAAATGTTAGTAAAAATGTATGTTTTGTTAGCAATGATCAGATTCAGATAAATATATATTAAGTAATTTTTCACAGAATATATTGAGTTGGTGTATAACTAAGAAACTCAGATTGGTTTCTAATTTTCACCAAATCTTCAAATATGAAGAAAGGAAAAATTCAATTCCTTGTTTTATTACAAAAGATTTCATATTTATTAGAAAATGGGAATTTTTGTTTCATATAGAACATGGTGTGGATATGCTATTTGGAAAGTTAATTTTTATAAGTAGTTCAAGCAATTTGTGTCACTTGAAAGCAAGAACAACTTGACTACTCTGGTGATCATGTCACAAGTTTTTTAATATAAACATCTATAATAATATATCTATGTACTTTTGTCTATCATTGAATACATGATTCATAGACAAGATTTAAAATAGGTGCGTGAGAAAAGGTCATGAGTATTTTTACTAAGTAATACACCTATAATGTAAGTTCTGAAAAAATTTAAAGAATGAAATTTTGATGTAATTTAGTAAAGTGGACTAATGAGTGCAATGGTTCTTTCATGTTTAAGATGAAATTGACAAATAAATAATTTAAATATTTCAAACTTGATTAGTTGATTTCACCATTGTGTAATCAACTAATCAAGCCCTGTATGTCAATACCTGTATGTTCCCTTAGGTTTCATTTTAAGTTTTAATTTGCAAATGCTTTTGTTAAAAAATTTTCTTACTGTACTTTTTATTCTAAACTGTAGCTCGAAGAAAAGCTGCAGCAAAACGGAAAAAAATGAAAAGTTTACGTGGCCGAAGTGAAGAGGATGAAGAAGAGGGAGAAGATGAAGGTACCTTTTTTGGCTTTATTCATAAAATTATGTTTCTTAGAAAATTTTCTTTCATTATTAGTGTTGTGCATGTAATCATAAGTCCATTGTGCTGTAGTAAGTTGACATTTCATTGTACATTTGGTGTTATCTGTTACAAGTTATCAAATAATTCACTTGCATGAATATTTTTAATTCCTTTAACACCTTTACACTAGCTGTTAATTTTGTGCATGCTTGTAACATCTCCATGCAGTGTACTTGAATAATATTTTGTTGAACTGGATAGATAACTTACTAGTAGTGCTGACAGAAACACTCTTTGTTCTAAGACTGAAACATTACAAGTATTCTAAAATTAAAATTCTGATTTCATTAAACATGAATTTTATTTTCATAAGTGTATAGAGGACCTATTTCTAATATGCATTAATTATATTTTAGGTGAAAGATGTTTGAATAAAGAAAGCAATAAATTAAGTTTTAATCATTATAAGTTAACTTCTAGTAGCTATATAAGGAAGGATATTTTAAACCATTTTTGTTTAAGATAAAGAGGTTTACCAACTTTTAGAATAAAACTACTTTTATTCGACATCACAAATAATCTGAAATAGTTATTGAGCGTAAAGGTGTATTCTAATTAAGTATTGGTTAAATTATTGATTAGTGTGAGAAGTATGAAAATGTTTAGATTGTGTCTAAAAATTTCATCAGTCTGATGTCCAAATTTATGATATTTAATAATTACTTCATCCAGTAACGTTCTACATATGTATTTTTATATATGTATACAGGAGTTTATTTTCATTCATATACATGTACATATATATTTTTGCATGCATGTTGATACAGTAATGATATGTTTTACATTCTGTTATTAATATAATCAAGATATGAATATAATACTAGAATTAGACATGATGTATGGAAGTTTTTTAATTATGTTATTCTCACTTTTTAGCATTAGTTTTAGCTTTTAGAGAATGCCATATAAATCTGTTTAACGTTGTATATATACATATGTATAATTGATATAATATAAACATATTACTTTATATAAGATATCCATGTTTAGCATCAAATATTTGAATTGGTGGTTCAACTATATATGTATTTTAGTTCGCTTGTCAGGTAACTTATTTTAAAATAAAAGGGTTTTTATCCATGTATAAAAAAGGGGACATTTATTTACACACCCACAATGTATACATATTTATTATAACAATGCACTTATTTCTTCAAGATTCATTTGTTAACTTTTAATGTTTTCAAATTTCATGTGTCATTTACTGAACATGTTAGATTGTAATTGTTGCATAGAGCATTTTTTTTAATTCATAAAAGTAATTCCTAAATATTATTTTTTAACTAAATTTATTAAAAGATGTACAACTTGTGTTTGCGTTTTGAGGAAAGTTTAAATTTGTAAATTAATTCCTGCCACATAGCTCTAAAAAGAAAGCACAGTGTAATTATTTCTTTGATTATATACAGGACTTTTTCTAATGAAAGTTGGAAAATTAGAATAAAAGGAACTAGAGAGTGTCATGGCACTCTCAATTCCAAAACAAATTTAATTTAAAATTCCTCTTTTTGTGATAAAATAAAGGGATTTTTTAAAACCTGTAAAAGAATTGTTACCTTGTTCATAAATTATAATTCAACTTGCACACTTCTTTGTGACTGATTGTACAGCACAATACTACCAAATAGTTTACTGTAGTTTGTTATTTTCGTTTCTATACTTTTCACCTTTAAAAATCTGATAGCATCTTGAAAAGATATGTTTATCATAATTCAAAATTTTTAAGAAACTGTAGGAGTTAATTGTTAGCTTACAAGTACACACTAAGTAAAAAAATACAGTTCTGAGAAAACAAAGGTTGAAAGGTTCTACTCATTAAGTTTATTTCTCAAGTAGAATGTAACCTTCATCCAAAGAAAAATATGACTAATTGTAGTTCATCAAAAAAAGATCACTTCATTCTAGTCTAGAAAAGCTAAGAAACTCATACCTTGACATTTTTTATTTAATGTTTCACTTGTAAACCAACAATATAAATGTAGAAATATTGCTAAAAGAGGGGCAACAACACATATATCACTTAAAAGTTTGCTATAAAGCATCTTTTAACTTCCTATTGTTTAAAATTAAATCTTAAAGGGCATGTAAAAAGTTTCAAAGTTGTAGTAATTGTTTTTCTTTTGCCAATTTACCAGTACTTTTATTTTCCTATTGAAAACTGGAATTCAACGCTAATTTTCTTGTAAAATGAATACTAATTGAATATTGTGTAAAAAGCATTTAGAGAATTTTTCATTCATATAAAAAAGACCTGTCCTATGTTAATGCATTAATCACCATGTTTCTAGTCATTATTTTATAGGGTTTTGATCTCTTGTATTCAGTGTAAGATTTTTTTGTGCCTAATGTCTGTATGTTGATGTATCATGCTTGAACCACTAATGTCATTCTCTTCTCTTTTGCATGTGCTTCACTACTGCTTTGCCCTTCATGTGCCACTTAATCCCACAGCACCAACTGCAAAGTTAAAAGTTAAAGGTATAGGATTTAAAAGCGGGATTTTTCTTGATAGCTAAAATGCAAAAATATGCAATTTTTCACCCAATATCTTAGTTACCAATCATTGAATATAGTACTTATTTTTTTAATTGGAATTCATTCAAAATTCATCTCAAAACACCAGAATTATATTGTTATTTTTGAAAAAATGTCAGCAAAATTTATAAGCCCATCCAAACTGCTATATAGAGACAATAATTGGACACTTTTGTTCAAGTCTTATTTTTGTTTCTACTGAAGATAAATAATCTAAATTAAACTTAGCAATATTCAAATTATAAAATATTTCCAAGTTGATCTTTGTGTTTAATGTGAATCTTATCCTTTCAATCATGCAGTATAATCCATGAATTTATATTTTTGAAAATGCGTTTTAGCTAAATATTGAAATAACTTGGATATTTTTTAATTTGAAAAGTCTCTTTATTCTATAAGACAATTTCTTTTATTTCCTTAAAATTCTTAAAATATGAAAAATTATATAGTGAATGTAAATATGTAATGCAAAATTCAAATAATTAAAAGCAGTGCATTTTTTACTCTTATTGGTTATTTTTAAAAAGATTCAAAACTGAACACCTAAAGGTTTTTTCTGATGAAATGCATTTCCCACTTCTTAAATTAACTTCCCAACTTTTTAAATAACCAAATAAATACAGCTCTGGAATAAGCTACATTATTTTATTTTTACTCAGCCCACCTAACTTGTATAGTAGTCAAAGCGTTTGTCTGCTGCCCAATAGGACCTGGGTTCAAATCACGGTTTGTAAGCACTTGAATGTTGGTGATTGTCCCTGTTAGGAGTAACAGCAGCTTGCCTATTGGGTGTTCCTTCACAAATAGCTGTCAGTTTGCTTCTCTTGCCACAGAAGACAGTGGTTGGGCTTTAGGAAAACTTTTACTCAATTGCAGGATTTTTTTTTATTGATAAAGTTATCAAAAATTTCAACGATCTTGAATATGCATGTGAAGGGGAAATACCTAAATTTTTAATTCTAATATTTTAGATTCTAAGGCTGTTTGTTGGTTAAGAACCTTTTTAAAATTGATGTGAAAGCTTTATCCCCTCAATTAAAATTATCAATGTCGTGTATTGTCTATACAATTCATTGTTGAACTGTGCATGTTACAATTGCATTCCTGTAATCAAAACCCCTTTACTTCCACTAAATGTTTCCTGTTAACCACATTCCTGTTTGAGTGTTTCATTTCCATCGTTCACCTTTGCATGCTGAAAGCTGCCTTGAAGTGTTATTGTAAAAAATATTTGTGTTCCTTTATTTAAGAGGTTGAAATAGAAAAACATGCAAAGTTTTAGAAAGTTTTTATTTATTTAACAAAAGTAAGTAAACATGTGTAAGAATTTCCAGTCTAGCATGCTTCACCCACATCTCGTAATCAGATCACTGCAGTGAATATTTTTGCACTTAGCTCGTTACACTTTTTATGTATTTTTCATTTTTTTGTGCAATGTATAAAATATTTTAAAAACCTAATATATCAATGTAGGGTTCTGAAGTATTCTAGAATAAATTATTGTTTTGCACGATTATCCTTCAATAAATAAATAAATAAAAATTAGAAATGTTTAGCTGTGCACTTTTTGTTCTTAGATGATGTTATATGTATAGTATTTTATCTATATATGAGCAAAATTGTTTAAAACAAAAAGTGTTTTTTATATATTTTTTCGATTCAGTTTGTTAAAACGTAA
This sequence comes from Meta bourneti, assembly GCA_933210815.1. Taxonomy (NCBI): domain Eukaryota; kingdom Metazoa; phylum Arthropoda; class Arachnida; order Araneae; family Tetragnathidae; genus Meta; species Meta bourneti. Next base: position 69,397,829 of record OW119929.1, on the reverse strand, counting down.
ATGCACTAGAATAATTTTGCTTTAAGAAGAATGCTAACATCGTAGATGTTTTAGTTTGTATGACAAATTTAGATTTATTTCCCTTGCCGTGATTCAGGAATTCAATAATTTAACTTAAAAGACAATATATCTGCATATAGATGCAAAAATTTGTAATGATTTGTGGAATTGTTCTAGTCATAAAATATCCATGAAATATTTCAAAAATAAGTGGTTAAATGTAAACTTCTATGACTTGGTCATACTTGCAGATTATATCTACTAAACTCACATGAAATAATGCAAAAGCACTGCAGCTTTGAAATTTCTAAGAAATTGATAAACTTTATTATCTATGAATTTTTAATTTTCTTCAGTCCGTACTATCTTAAAATTGTTTACTATTGTAGATTTCAATCCTAAAAAGTACACATATTTTTAAAAAGAATTACATATTTCATTACCTGCTTTAAAAAATTTCCTTTAAGTAATTCAGATCTAAAATGGATATACCAATACATCTTATGTAAATTGAAAACAATATATATTTATGAATACACTATTTTAATTTGATTTATTAAGATTTCAAAACATGTTAACGGTTTCATTCTTAAAAATCATAAATCTAAGTATGCTTAACTTGAAAAATTAAAATTGAAGTAAAAAATAGTTTATATCCTTTTATTTCTGCCCTTTGTTTTACCTTTCACTCCAAACTTCTAATTCTATAATACTAATCCTTAAAATAGCAGGCATTTCAAGGTCTCCTTACTTGAAGACTTCTATGAGAGACAGAGGGAAGTGTAAAAAGTTTTGGAGAGCAGAGAAGAGGCTTAGGTATCTATATTTGCATCAGATTTCTAATAGTGCTGTTAAATTACATGTAACTGCATATTATGTAACAGCTTGATGCTATATGTGTATTGTGTTTTTGTAATCAGTTTAAGAAAATTTAATTTAATGACTTAAATTTGCATTTGTAGTTATATTTCAGCTAACTGCCTGATATTTGTAATAACAAATCTGACTTTTCTGATTGTATTGAAAAGTTGAGCATGTATTGCATTCTGAATCTGATATTATTTTGCTCTGTGAAAGCACATAAATTTGAAATCAGGAATTAATGAAATTTTAAGAGTTGACAGCCCTAACTAATAAAATAAAATAATTGAAGAAAATTAAACATTTTCACAACTTTTATGTTCTGAACTTTTTCAAACTGCAGTACTTAGCAGTTGAATATATTTATGTTGCTTTGCTTTTTTTTTACAGCAAAAGGTAAATTAAATAGTTTGGAATTTCTTTGTAGCTGAAAATGCCTTAGTACTTAAAAATAGAATACATGTTTAAGAAACAGGATTTTGAATGCTTTTCTTTCTTTTCGAATAGGTTTACTATTCGTCATGTATCCAAATCACAAGCATTTTATTGGGTTGTTATTGTCCTTGTATTTTTAAATACTGTGTGTGTAGCTGTAGAACATTATAACCAACCTAAGTGGCTGGATGATTTTTTATGTAAGTATCCAATTGAATTTTCTAATTATTTTCACTTAATACCTAAAATAACCATGTATTTTATAAAACAATTGCACTAAATTTAATACTCTTAATCATGTGATATGAATAACTTGTTTGTGTTTTGAATATATAATTTCTTGAACCTTGTCAGTTTGTTAATCATTAATATGAACTCATAGAAGAATATTTTTGTATAAATTATTACAAATTCATGTCCCTAATATGTTGATAAATTATAACTTGACATTTCTCATCTATAAAAAGTATTCACAGAGAACATTTGAGTGATTTGAATTATTTTAATGCATTTCAGACTATGCAGAATATGTATTTTTGGGACTTTTCATTTCTGAAATGCTTTTGAAAGTTTATGCCCTAGGAGCACGCATTTATTTTGAATCTGCCTTTAATCGTTTTGACTGTGTTGTAAGTATCCTCATTATTTTGTTATCTCTTTTTAACAAAAAAATTGTTTTGCCGTCAAAAGTTATAGAATATTTATTATTGTTATAGTTCAAGTATATGGAGAGCATTAAATTTTCCTTTGAATAAATGACATTTCAAAACTAAATTAAACTATTCTATTTAAAATTCGGATCTTTGTACCTTTTGTGAAAAGTAATGAATAATTTTGTAATTAATTACATTAAATAGTTTCATAGAATACAATAAGTCCAGTACATTGATGTTAGCTCTCCAAGTAGTTTTGAGATATCTCGTCTATCAAGATCTGACCAATTTTGCTGATGACAAGATATTTTGTCATCAAGAATGTTGATTGATTTCCAAATTATGAACATATTGCCATTTTTTATGATGCCGAGATCAAGATCAGGTCAGTTTTTTCTAAGAATGAGATCTCACCCATTAAGATCTGGTCAGTTTTGCTAATGACAAGATACCTCGTCGAGAGAACCAGCAGGAGGGTTAATTAATAAAGAATCACTATCTCTCTATCAATGTCTGCTAAGAATCTATTGTTTCTAGCATGTGTGATTTCCAAAAATAGAATCTTAAAAGCCACTGCTAAAACTTGACTTTCTTTGTAGCTGAAAATGCCTTAGTACTTAAAAATAACTTGACTTGTAATAATTGTTGTTGTAATTGTTGAATAATAACTTGAAAACTTGACTTGGCTTTAAAAATATTGTTAAATAAGCTCAAAGGAAATTGAGTTTCCTGTTTAAATTTCTGACATTTCATCTTAATCACAACATGTCAACATTAGATCTCAACTTCTAAAAACAGAAACAAATCGAAATTCATATGCATATTGATATAGCAGATGTAACAGAGACTTCAAGCATTATCAAGAGTTTTTTTTTTCAAACGTATTTAAATTTTGTGAGTTGCAGTGATCATGCTGTCTGTATTAGTAAGCCTGACAGCAGTGGGGAAATTGCAAATTGTCTTTTAACAGAATCTTCCCTGAGGAATGAATCCTATGTGGTGGATTTTTTCCAAGTATCTGCTATGGTTGCCAAATCTTATCCCTTTTATTATTTCCTGTGTTGAGTACTTGAAGAATAGAGTGGTAACAACTAGTTAGCATACAGGATGTGAATCATCATATTTTTACCTCTGGTACCCATCATATCTGACATTCTTCAGGAAATCTGATTAAGATTATCAATTTAACATTGTGGATGCTACTAAAGCACATAATTAATGTGTACTTATTTTTTAAAACAAACGTTTTTGAATATTCCTTCTCATTTGTAAAAGTTCAACAATATGGCCCATAAATATTAGTAATGAAACTTCAAAACTAGGGAGGATATTCTGTATTCAATTGTGTACCACCTAACTGGTACAGTGGTTATAGTATTTGCCTGCAACCCAGTAGGGCCTAGGTTTGAATCACGCTTTGTAAGCGTGGATGTTGGTGATTGTCTTTGTTAGGAGTAATGGTGGTTAACCCACTGGGTGCTCCTTCACAAATAGCCATCAGTTTGCCCCTTGTTATAAGTACTGAAGAGGTCAGGCATTGGAAAATATCTGGATCAGTAAGGGACTTGTATATGACAATCTTGGTCCTTTAACTCTATAAATATAGTTTACTAAAACCTTGAATTTATTTAATGTAATAAATTGGGGGTTGCAATCATAGTGCTATAGATACTTGAATAGTAAATGTAGTCTGATATAAAAAAAAAATATTTTTAAATAATTTTTTGTTTATGGTACACCATTTAAAAAAATATTTGTCTTCTGGCAAGTGTTTCCAGAAATGCTAAGCACCATTGTAGCTTTACTGTAATACAATATTGTTTTACATTGAGGCAAAACTAAGTCACTTGTGAATGAATTTCTTATGTAAATTCAAATGAATTCATGGTACAATCATGTTTATCTAATCTAGAAATTCTAGGAGTATTTAATTCATTCTGAAACAATGCACTGAATGGAAACTTACCATGTTTTCATTGTTACTGTAGGTTATTTGTGGTAGTATATTTGAAGTTGTGTGGTCCAGTGTGAGAGGGGGATCATTTGGTCTCTCTGTGCTGCGGGCATTGCGATTGCTCAGGATTTTTAAAGTCACAAAGTTAGTAATTGTTTTATACTTTATTTTTAGGGGAAATTTTTATGCAATGATTTAAGTTTTATCCAAGCTAAACTGTTTTTAAATTAATGTATGCATGTATGTATCCATACCATTTTACTTCTCTTTTAATAAGAACAAATGCTCATTTTTAAAAATTCTAGAAGGCTCCTAGTTTTGTGATTTATTTTTTCTCCTACTTTTTGATTATCAAGTGAAACTGGTTCAAAATTAAAGTAAAATAATTTTTTAGTGAACGGTTGTAAGTTGCTATATATTGAAATGCATAATTAAATTAGTAGGGGAAGTACATCTCAGTTTTTTATTGCTTATTTCTAATTTCACATTTCTTTTTCAATGCTTATATTCCAATATTTCATTTACCATTTTAAACAAGTGTTAATAGCTATGAGACTTAAGAAAGTGCTTTTAAATTTTTACTGATAGTCCCCTCAAATAAGCAATCTTAGTGAATTGGTCATTAAAAAGAATTGTGCTGTGTTTTTAAATATTTATTATCTTTTACTCTTTCCATAAAACTGATTTTAAAAATCAAGCTACTGCAAGCTACAAAAATCTGCATCACAGAAACTTTTCCAAAATACTTTACTATTTACTTTGTGGATAGAAAACATTAAAGTCAAATTTCTTTTCCAGGTATTGGTCATCTCTTCGTAACTTAGTTATATCATTGCTCAATAGTATGAGATCCATCATCAGTTTGTTGTTTCTGCTCTTCCTTTTTATACTGATATTTGCTCTTCTTGGAATGCAATTATTTGGAGGAGCGTAAGTAATCACTTATATTTGTAATTTTTTCTATTTCTTCATTAGTTATATAGTGTTTGTTACTGATCTTTATAAATAATTTCAGACATTTATAAAGTAAATTTCTATGATTTTGTGTAATAGAATATGTTGTCTTTAAATTTAAATCTATCAAAATGACAATTTTTCTTGCATTGTTTTGAAATTCCGTGTCAGCCAAACAAACTAAATGAGAAAAGAAATTTTTTTGCTTTAAGTAATTTTTAAATGCAACAACCAGAATTTTTATAATTTTATTTGCTAATGCCAGGCCAATTGAACTCAATCATTATGGCACTTCAAGGGCAAATTTGTGAACCATTTAGCATTACCCTGATGCACCGTGTGGAGGTGGGGTTTTATTTCATCTCGAATACATTCTTGGCATGACCCATTTAGAGAGGATATACATTCATTCTTGATGGACAAATATCCATGCCTTAACCATGGTATTTGAACCAGAAACTTGTCAATCCAGAAGTCAGCTCCCTGACCACTGATTAATTGTTATTATCAGATAATAATTTTATTAGCCCAATTGTTATTATCAGATAATAATTTTATTAGCCCAATTGTTATTATCAGATAATAATATTTACTTCATTTTAACACTTCACAAAATACAGAATATCTGTGTATGGGTAGTGTTTTTAAGGGCAGATAAACTTCAGCTTCTAGTATGCTATCAAGGCACACTTTTCATTCTATTTGAGTTTAAATATGCATGACCTCAGATGTTGCATCATACCTCTTTGTTATAAATCCATGAGAACTCCCATTCTAAGACCTAGCAGTCTAAAACTGGTTTTAAAGTGGAGGGGGTCTATAAAAGTCAGCTACTTATGAGATCATCTGGTATATGATGAATGAGATAGCATCATAACCCCACGCAACCACTCCCAGGTTAAGAAAAAAATGTTTAACAAAACCTGTAGCACTTTTGCTGTGGAAGTGAAAACTGTTAATTACCATTAATGAAGCCTTTTTTCAAACAATTATTGATTAGATATGTTTGGAAACTTACTGTCAGTTGTCTTATTTTTGCTGTCTGGACTGTATTATTTTTCAAGTTTGCTATTATAGATAAAGGAATTATTTTTCTTTCTAGCTTCAATTTTCCTGAGGGTACACCTCCAGCAAATTTCAATACATTTCCTATTGCCTTGCTTACAGTATTTCAGGTATCTAAAATGTTTTTATTCAAATGCATTTCTTACAATTACTATTGCCTTTACAAGTGTTTTATTTAATGCAATACTGATTTCATCAGTGTATATAATTGAAATTTTAGGTTACAAGTAGGAAAAAGGTAGATTGTTGGCCTTAATAATTTGAATACTATTTGAATTTGAATTTATTTTTGTTGATAGTGACAACTTTTTTTATTTGTGGATTTTCTTTCATTGATGATTCCACTTTGTAGCCCTTAAATGTCACTGTTTTTACTCCGGCAATATTACCATTATATATTGCCTAGTGCTATATCAGCTAGTATCATGTATTTGATCATTTGTAGTTTACATTTTATTGATTCGTTGTTAAAAGGCTAATAAATTATGTTGTGTATTTAGATACTTACTGGAGAAGATTGGAATGATGTTATGTACAAAGGTATTGAATCACAAGGTGGTATTGAAGATGGAGGAATGAAATATAGCTTATATTTTATTGTTCTTGTACTGTTTGGGAACTGTATCCTTTTAGTTTCTTGAAATTTAATAGATTTTGCGATTTCTTTTGAATAAATATTTGGAATTGTATAAAATGAAAAATGTCCTTAATAATAAACTCCTTATTGGTACGAGGGGTGTTCAAATGAAAAGGTACGAAACGTCGTAAAAACCAAACCGGTTGAAATTTGAATATGCCGCTTTGGGATAACATAGTGAGACATCTAGGGACGTGAATGTACGAGTACCGGCGCGGGCGCCCGCACATGACGCAGGAGAGAAGCAGGCAGTTGTGTTCCGTCCAATTGACGTGGCAGTGCGTGTGAGGACATCATGGCGTTCACATTACAAAATTCGACGATTGAGGAGCAGCGAGGTGTTATCAGATTTCTGATTGCAGAAGGTGTTAAACCGGTAGGTGAGACACTCCGTAGCCTACGCAAGTCCATCAAGAGCAAACGGCCTGGGCTGCTCACGGAGGGAGTGATTCTGCTCCACGATAACGCGCGTCCACACGTCTCCAGGGTCACACAAAGTGTACTGTCCAAGTTCAAGAGGGGGCAGCTTGAGCATCCGCCTTGCAGCCCGAACATATCGCCCTGCGACTTCCATCTGTTTTGTCCGCTAAAACACATCTCAAAGGGAAGCGTTTCAACTCGGACGACGAACTGAAGGACACAGTGGAGGACTGGCTCTTGTCACAGCCACAGGAATTCTGGGAAGAGGGAATCCTTCGGCTCGTGAAACAGTGGGATAGTTGTGCTCAGGCCTCTGGTGATTACTTTTGAATAAAGACTTCAATTATACCCACAGTGTCGTTTCGTACCTTCATTTGAACACCCCTCGTAATTTGATGCTATTCTAATTTATACTTACTAGTAAAATTAATACTTTAAATTAATTCCTAACACCCTTGAATTTGAATGGAATTCCTCTGGAAAATTCTAAAATTCTTTTTATCTAAGATTTCATTATGTAACAAACCATACAATTTAAACCAGCTTTCGAAGTTAATTTTAGAGTAAGAACACTATTATATATATATATATATTTAAAATTCAATATGTTTCAGAAAAGCATTCTTGGCTTACAGATTGTCTAAAAAGTGTACATTGGTGTATAATCTTGCATTCTTACGAATTTCTCCAAAATTCGACATTGTGAATTGGTGCAATATACTAATTACACAAAATCCACAATAGTACGGCAATGAGAATATTTTATTTTGTCTAATGGATTGCAATTAAATCATATTTCTTCAGTTTTATGGTTAAATACTAATATTAAATTTGGTATAAAATAAATGTTTCAGAAAAAGGCTAGCATGGGTATTTTCTCGTTTCAATTTTCTCCTTTTTTCTCCATAAATATATTGGTTATTTTTAATATGTGCAGAGTTTTTACCAGATATAAATGTATTAGGAAATTTTTCAACCTGCAAATACAATCCTGATAAAATTTTGAAAACAAAATTAGCACAAATTATTTTAATTCTCAATAATAACCTCTCTCTCTTGACATAGAAATTATTATTATGTATATAGTACAAAAATATACACAATATTCACATTCAATAGTAACTTCTTGACATAGAAATTATTATTGAATGTGAATATTTTGTATATTTTTGTACTTTAAGAAACCTTTTGTTTATATTTTATAATTATCTATTCTATTTTATTTAAATTAAATGTATTGCAAAAAAAATGTGTTTTCTGAAAGGAAACACTAATATTATACATTGCCATCGCTGTGTTGGCAGATTTGTTAAGATTTATATAACACTCTATTTTTAAAAAGCAATATGAAAAGTTGTATGCCATATTTAGTGCCACTAATATGTATGATAGTTATAAAAACTTTCTGGATTTTAATGCCAACAAATATGTACACCTTTATTAATATTATGCAACTTTCATAGCTTTCACATTTAGATTTCCTACTTTGCTGTATTTCATTCCCTTAATTGCAATTTCATTGGCTTTTCAATGTTTCTTTTTCTGTTCTGAAAAAAATTCATCCTTGATTTATACAAGACACTCTTCTGAATGTATTCTTGGCTATCGCTGTTGACAACTTGGCGAATGCACAAGAGCTTACAGCTGCTGAGGCAGAGGAAGCAGAAGAAGACAAAGAAGTATATTTAATTTTTAAATCTTTTTTATAAGATATTTTTTTGTACATCTGATCCTTAATTTATAAATAGCTAGCCTTTCCATCTTGTAAGAAAGCTTTTGTTCCCACAAATCTTGCTTTAATTTCATTGATATAATCATTTGGCAAATTTCTCTGCAAACAATATATTTTGCTTTTATTCGTTTATGATAATGGATATGTATCTATTTTAACTGTATGAATCATGTACAATCATTTTTGACTCCTGTGATGGGCTTTAAAATCTAAATAAAAATAAAATATATTGTATACACATATATAAATTGAATATTTACACAGATTGAAATCCCAGTGTAAGTTTCCCTATGAATTAAAATTTCCTCCGATTGAAAACCACTCTTAATACAAAATGGATAAAATGTTAATGATTTGAATAGATGCAATTGCATACCTGCCAAGTTTTCCAGAAAAATAGATGTTTTTCTGGTCTTCCGGATGGAATAGTGTTTTCTGGATTTTCCTTTAAGGAGAAAATTGTGACATCAATTTCAGAATTTGGTGCCAATTTATGGCAACCATGAAAGAAAAATATCAATATCAGTTGTTGCTATATTGTTAAAAAAGGTTTGGACTAATTTCCACAAAAACCTACAAATATACAACAAAACTATTTAAAAAGCATTTAATTGTTCACTTTCATATATATTTAGCAGCATTTTAAATGGTAAATGAATATTTTGACATGCTTAGATTCTTTTAAACTGTGGAAGATAGTTTTGTAATAGTAATTTAAATTGTGATACCTTAATACTTAAAAATTCTCCTAGAATTTGTTTTATCAAAAAATGAACAAACCCATAAAAAGAAATTTGTAAATATAGAAGAAATGAATAAAAATGTTGTTTATTATAATTTTAATGAAGCATATATTTTATGAATGTGATACATTTCATTCTGTACTACATATGAATTGTTATTTTACTTTTATCGTATGATTTTTTAATATTTCAGTGTTAGGTATACTATCAAATTCTACTGATTAATATAGAAATTGTAAACCTTAGAAATAAAATACTTGTCATGATACAAGGTACTTGTTTTTTATGTAGTTCAAAATTACTCTTGTATTGTAATTAAAAAATGTATTTTGATATGTGTTCCTAAACTCAAGTAAATCTGAAATGTCTTTTCTCAGCGAGCAAAAGAGGAATTAGATAAAGAACTAAAAGACTTGCAAATGACAAGTGATCCACCTCAGGTCAACATCTGCCCACCTTCGCCAATGAACAATGCAGAAAAAGGGAAGAATTTTAGTTTGTGAGTGCATCTTTATTTCATTTAAGTCTTTTTTGTTTCTTCTCAGATCTGCCAAAAAGTATATTGGTATTTCATTTATTTTCTAATATTAATTTCAGAGATAAAGGAAGTACTGAAAAGATTGATAAGTCTGAAGAGGATGAAGAAAAAGGGAATCCTGAGTTTGATGGTATTACTTTTTATTCATTGTTTCATTCATCCTATATCACTGATGAACAGAAACTCATTAATTGCCATTTTCTTTGGAGATACTAAATGCTTATTTTCATTTTCATGATTACAAATACATTGTGTGCTGTTTAAAAGATATAATACTATCAAAATGCTTGTAATTTATATTTGTTTTTATCTAAATCTGACAGTTTTTAAACAGTTGTATGGTAAAAAATCTTTTGTCATTTAAGTAGTTTTGTTCTAAACAGACAGTATTTATAGTATTTATCGTCCTTTTTTATAACTGATAATTATTTTTGACTCAGAAAGTTTTAGACACTTTCTTGTAAAATGTTATTCAGCGTAATTTATTAGAAAAAATGCATGTGTATTAAAGGGAAGCTTGGGTTATTAGTATGCATAAAACTAGAAAAAAATTTAATGATTGCTATGCTGCATTTTCAGAATTTATGTAAAGTATGTAAGTCCTAGTATATGTATTAATATTTATACATTCTATTAATATACATTGTGGGGGGGGGGAGTAAAATAGGTAAAAGTGAATTTAAGATTTGTTTATTGCTATGCTCTGTATGTTTATTAATACAATCAGTACAAATGCTTTGAACTTATTTTTATCTCTTGATTTTGTCCTGAAATTCTTAATATTGCATTTTTTATTCCAGATGCTGATAAAGAAAAGAAAGGTCCCAAGCCAATTTTGCCCTATTCTTCCATGTTCATCCTTTCGCCTACAAATCCGTAAGTTGTTGAAAGTTTCTGTTCGAATACAGTCGACTGTCAATTTCTGGAACTAATTGAGAGACATGTATTCATAAAATCGATTTGTTGACGTAATCAGACATTATGTTTATGTACAAATGAAAATGTAAAAAATTGCTTTGTATGTTGACGAGAATACATATTTTATTATATTCATACTACATATGTATTCTACAAATTTTTTTAAATAATCACTTGAATGTACAACTTAAGATTGGCTGCTAGTGGAATTTGGAAACAAGTCTAGACAGGCGTGTGGGTGCTCTGTGCATCTACAGTCACCTCTGTTTGAATAACTGATCATTTGCTTAATTGACGTTCTGCATTTGTATCCATATTCAACTTGTACGATTATTCATTTTAGGAAATTTGATCTTTAATTTAGTACCTTAAAAGTGACTGATTAAGTAAAAATCATACCTCTTAAAAATATCTTATTTACACAGTTTGTATTAAACCATTGATGAGTTTGTAATATTGGTTTAAATTGTACCCTCAAGACCCTGTTTTTGAAAAGTGACCTAATTGATGACACTTAGCAAAACTACATATCCATTGATGATGGTTGTCCACTCAACACTAATTTATTTTGTCCATTCATAAAGAATGGGAAATGCTTGACTTGCTACTTTCTCTCTTAGAATCTATCAATACTCCACTCCTGTACTTTCCAAATAATTTTTTGAGTATGAACTTTAGTGTAAACTCAATCTTGCCAAATATTTTTGACAGTTCTTACAACCAATAGTTTATAATTTTTAAGGACTGCTTGATTGTTTACATTTAATGACTTGAATATGGTCATAATTTAATTTTGTTTTAAAAATAAAAAATTGGGGGAATATTTCTAAAATGTTTTGCTGTAAAATAATTAACAAAAGTTTTATATACGTTTCCTAAAATATTTTATTTTATTCATCGTTGGGAATGGTTAAGAGTCAAATATTGACCATGGGGGGGGAGGCAACAAATTTTCCAATTGGATTCATTAGCCTCAAACTGAAGATGAGCAGAAAATGTGTCTGATAGGTACATAAAAAAAGAAGAAATGATGAGGGATGGGATGGGATGGGATGACTAGGTACAAAATTGGTGTGTCACTTTCATCAGATTATGCTTTCCACTACAAGTCAAGTTTGTCCCTGTGTAAATGGGGGAAAACAGATTAACATAAGTGTTGTGTTTGATACTGATGATTCTGTCACAGTATGTCTTTGTTACACTTTAGTCCTTAATGCTTTATAAAATTATCAGATACTTGTGTTTCTGCTGATACCAACCAGAAAATTCTGTAGTACTAAAAAAAAATTCATCTTTTTAACGAAATGGAATCGTTGACTTTACAAATTAGATCAACCTTTCAGATAGAGCAAAAAATGTAATCAACCTAAAAATTGGAAAGCTGTCAGTCTTACAAAACCGCCTGAATTAAGAGGGCAGCAAGGTTTGCTATAACAAATTCAAATATTTAGATGTTTTTTTTCTAATAATTTTTTAAAAAATGCTTTTTAGAATCCATGCATCAATATTTTGGAAAGTGAACTTATTGATTCCTTGATACAAGGGTATAAATGGAATTAACTTGACTTATTGATTCCCAATAACTCAAAGAAGTTTAATTAATGTCTTGGGGTGATTATATGAATGCCTCATGAAATGTCCTGAACTCAAATAGTAAAAATGAAAAATTAGTACACTTGTTATGTATTTGCTTAGATATTTTTATGGTAGCAAAACTGTTTAACATTTTCAATTTCTTTATTTTATTTGTGAAGTAACAATATATAACTGCAGTGGGAATGGAACCAAAGTTGGAATTGAACCAAGCAAGCAAGAAATTGTTAAACAAATTCTGAAATTTGTGATTATTCAAATTGTTCTCGAAGTAAACCAGAGTGCCAGAAACAAAAAAAAGTATATGTGTACTGTATAACTTTGAATGTAGATACTATGCAAATCTTAAGAATTGTCATTTACCCCTAAATAATTCCATGCTTTTTAACATTTCATTTATGTTTCATCTATGCTATGTGTAGTGAATTAAGTTTTTGGTTATGCAAAACTTATCTAATTTTTTTACAGGATCCGTTGTTTAGTTCATTACATTGTAAATCTTCGTTACTTCGATTTATTCATCATGATCATCATCACACTTAGTAGTATAGCTTTAGCAGCAGAAGATCCAGTTGATGAAAACTCTCCTAGTAATACAATTTTGAATTACTTCGATTATGCTTTCACTGGATTTTTTGCGATAGAAATGGTTTTAAAGGTTAGTTGGCTATATGATATGTGGTTCAAAATGTTTTTCAATTTGTTGAAAACAAAAAAAAAATATGTTCCAAGTAATGTACACTAAAATAGTTGACTGAACTTTGATAATTTTAATCTTGTAAAATTCTTAACCTGTATTGTTAAATACATGAAGTATTTCATATTGCTGAAATATGATCAGAAAAGTGGTTCCACATATGAAAAAAATGCATTTGTAATCTACTTTCAAATTAGATTGCAATTTTTTTTGTATGTGGAACCTCTTTTGTGTTCATATTCACCAGTACCTTTCCTCTTACCACCCTACCTAGTTCAGTGCCTTTTTTGTATTGTAAATAGATTACTGAGATTCCGTATCACTCTGCACTTTAAATTTTTCTTGTTGAATAATCCTGGTTTTGAGGGTTTTTTCACTAATTCCAAATTGATTTTTAAACATATTAACAAGCTTATTTCTTTTTAAGGTTATTGATCAAGGTGTCATCCTTCACCCAGGTTCCTATTGTCGGGACCTATGGAACATTTTGGATGCTATTGTTGTCATTTGTGCTCTTGTTGCCTTTGCCTTTGTGTATGTTGCACTTTTGTCTTTATTTGGTTTCTAATGGTTAGATCTTGATTAATAACAATTCAATTGATTTTAATTAATCATTAAATTGATGTAAAGCAAGATCGATTTTCTTTTTATTTCTCTTTAATTTCTGGGTTTATGTTCTTATAAATATAATTTGACTTTATGCTTACATCAAATCATAGTTTAAATAGAATGGTAAACTAAAATCCATGTGCTACTTTCTTTTATTTAGGACAAACGAATCAGCTTATTTGAATACATTGATATATATGTTCCTTCCCTTTAATCATTTCAAAATTTCATAAGGTTTTGATCAAGCACAGCATGGGCATAATTTGAAACTGTTTTTGTAGTAATGTACCAATTCGTTGATAGTAACTGCATTCACATACTGTCTATCTACCATGAGAACTGCTCCAGACAGAAAATCTGTGTTTGTTGCCATAGAAACAAGACTTAGTCCATTTTTTATGGGGATTTTTGAAACATTCGAGATTGTCACATTGATGCTCTTAATGACAATTGGCTCTCCAGACATTTGTAAGATAAGAGGATATCACCTAGTCTTTGGTGTTTGCTTTGACATAATTAATCAACATATCTATTTAACATAAAAAATTTCAAATTATAATTTAATTTGTCATTTTATTTGATGAATTTGACTAAAAAGTTCACTTTTTTTACTCTTGCTGTACATAAAAATACTGTATATGAAGCAGGCCTGGCCAACCCAAATCATTCTGCAGACTCACTAGATTTAAAGTTTTATTTATTCATCAAATATATAAACCATGAGAAAAATAAAACAGCAGGTACAGTAGAGTCTCCATTCAACGAACTTCCATTTAACAAAGCTTTCTATTTAACGAAACTTTCTACAGAACCTTGACTTTGAACGACATTTATATGTTATTTACTCTCCATATTATGAAAGATAATTTCTATATAACGAAGTTTTTCCGACAAAATATGTTTTTTTGTTTTTCTGCAACGTTTCGCACTTCTCATTTATCGAACAAAATCAACCAAATCGGCTGCCGTAACCTCATGCACCCTTTCTCTATTACAAGGAATTCCCACAACAAAAGGAAGGGAATTGCTTCCTTCCTTATCTTTGAGGGGGGCCATATGGCATGGCAGGGAGGCGATGGAAACTATTCCACAGGGTAAAACTGGTTTTCGCTGTAGGCCTGTAGGACACATGCGAATATGACTGGTGAAGAAAAATGAAAACCATTAGTAATCGGTAAAAGTAAAAAACCCAGATGTTTCAAAGGCACAAAATCTTTAGAGGTGGACTATCATTTCAATAAAAAGTCATGGATGACTTCTAGAATTTTTTAAGAGTGACTGTCAAAATGGGATAAACAATTGGAAAAACAGTGTCGCAAAATTTCATTACTTATAGGCAACTGTCCTGCACATCCACCAGACTGCTTCAAATGCAAATTGAAGAACATAGGTTTTTTCTTCCGGCCAATACAGCTTCAAAACTTCAGCCATTGGATCAAGGCATAAAAAATCTTAAAGTTCATTATCGAAAAAGAATCCTTAAAAAGCTATTCTTGCCTTAGAAAGCCAGTGCATAGACAATTGTATTAATTTAAGAATCTCCATATCAGAGATGACGAAAGCTTGGCAGTGTGATGTGACTGCATCTACTATAAGGAACTATTTTGTTACAGCCGATTTCAAAAGTGATGCTGAATATGATAATGAATCCAAGTGCTTGGCAGATTTGAAAGAAAAATGGCAGTATCTGAAAGACATGGAAGCTGTTGAAGAAGGTATAGAGCTTTCTAATTTTCTCCACGGTGATGAAGACATTGTACATTAGTATCCTACGGAGCATGACATTGCAAAGTGTTAGGAAATGTAATGAAGATGATAATAAAGAGGTTATTAAAAATCTTCACAAGAAGAAATGCTAACAGCATTTGATACAATACGAAGGGGATTACAGTTTCATGAAAATGTTACAGATGAAGTGTTTCAATCTTTACAAAAGTGTGAAATTTTTTATAAAAATTGTGTTCTTTATAATAAACCTGTACAAAGCAGGATTACCGACTTTTTACAGTTTAGGATATGTGAGGCGTGTCACAGCAAAAGGGCCTATATCCACTTCCAGTGATTTTCCAGTATTTGCGAAAAACTGTTGAGAATAAAGTATAAGTGGTAATAGCTACAAAACTCTTTTGAATGATTTTTACCAACTCATAATATCAAAACGAACAAAGAAAGTAAACGTAAAATGTATAAAAGAGGTGTAACGTAGCTTCAAAATTTGGATATGGAACCTTTTGCTGTAACCAAATGGATAAAAGAACTTTTGCGACAACAACATGAGGATATAGGCTGTTTTGACACAATAACGTACTCAGATACAATGAACTAGCTAACCTTTATTTTCATTATTTGAAATCATTACTTGCCTACAAAAAACAGAACTAAAACTCTTTCTCAGAAATCAACAACGTACGTTTTAGAAAACAAGTTCTGAAAACATTACACTCGTTCAGCATGTCACTCATCTGCATGCCCTTCACAAAACTCATCTACTCCGAGGTCTTCCGTGACATCGGCCGGGTTTCCCAAGACCACATTTTTATAGAAAGAGCATTCTGCCATTGTATCCCAGGTTTCACCAAAGTGCTTCTTTAAAAGGTTTTTAACATCATTAATCTTGGCTGCTTTCAACATGACTCCCAATGGTATTTCATTTGGCAATGCGATCGACCTTATTTTAACACCCTTTTTAACAATCAATAGGCATTCTACCAGTAGTCAGAAATTTCTAGCCAAAGATTGAACTCTCTTGCGTGATATTTGAGGGCATAGACGAAGGCTTCCTGACACGTAGACAAAATTTGTCGGTACAGGAAACTCGAATGTAGTTCATACTAACTTTTTCGTAGAGTTACTACGATCTCCAGGTGTCTGTCTAGCTTTTCCCGGTTCCGATGGGTAATACTATCGTTCATATTCACTAAACCAAAGAAATGTTACCACAATCCAACACTGCAAGACTAAAATGAACATCAAAAGATACCCGTTGCTAAACGTGGACAATTACACACAATAAAACCAGACCGAATGAGTCAACACTGACGAAGCTTACCCTTCTGCACGGAATTTCGAGAGATCTGATTGGTTCGTTGAATATAGGCCTGTTTGACACTTTCATGCTTGTAAATATGGAACTTTCTGCTGCAACACCCGATGTTTGATTGTATTTTTCTACGGGATAAAACCCTCTTTGACGCATCAACAATTTACCAGTATATGCCTCGAGCTGCACAGCTGTTAAAACAGCGTTGAACTCATTTTCAACCGAAAATGGATATAGGCCCTTTTGCAGTGACATGCCTCATGTGTTAAAGTCAATAAAGTGGATAGGTAAGTTTCAGTTTGTTTGTTTTTTCTCGTTTTTTAACTTAATTTACAAATTTCTATTTAACGAAGTTTTTAAATGGAACAATGAGACTTCGTTAAATAAAGACTCGACTGTATTTGAAAATTTTTTTAAATAAGAACTATTCAGTTCTCTACAAAACTATATTTCTGAAATCCCTGTATAGTTTTAGTTTATAATATAAATCTAAAACAACAGTTTCTCCATGGAAATTCATTCTGGTCTCATTTGAAAAAATAGACTAAAAGAAAAAAAAACGAAATTTATTTCATTTGAAAAGAAAATTTAATCAATTTATTCCATTATCAAGTAAGAGTAGATGCTTCATGCCTCATCAAACTTGAAATAAGTATTTTAATAGGCAAATGACATTCCATTTTTGCTCGATTTGTTTCAAATTGCTACTTCTATTCCCCTTAAAAATTAAAAGTGTAGTTAAGTTAACAAGAATTTCAGAAACTTATATACAAAATTATCACGATTTTCAAAACATAATTTAATCACATTTTTATGTTTCTTTTCACAGTGGTAGTAGTACTGGTCAAAATCTTAGCACCATTAAATCTCTGAGGGTTCTTAGAGTTCTCAGACCGCTCAAGACCATCAAGAGAGTACCGAAACTAAAGGTATGATAAACAAACATTTTTCTCATTTAAATACTAATTTGATTACTTGTGGGATTTTTGTTTTCCTGAACAATTTCTAGATTTGGGATGTCATGTGTAGTAATGCTGATATTTTCAAGAATTATTACAATAAATATTTCATGTTTGAAATGTTTCTGTACTAACTGTTCCAAAGAGTTGATGTCATGCTTGTTAGGTTTTTAAAGTGTTTTAAAATTATTTTAGTGTATGTTTAAGTAATTTTAAGAAAATTTCTGTTCACTTTAAAATAGTTTTCATTAATATTTTGTAAATAAAGTTTAAAAATCTATGCATACATATCTCAATGGTGTAATCAATTGAAATAAGTATTGGGTCTATTAAATTGGGGATTCTTTTTTATTTCAGGCTGTGTTTGATTGTGTTGTTACGTCATTAAAGAATGTATTCAACATCCTCATTGTGTACATTTTATTTCAATTCATCTTTGCTGTGATAGCTGTTCAGTTGTTCAATGGAAAGTTCTTTTTCTGCACAGATCAGTCAAAACTTTCAAGAGAAGCATGCCAGTAAGTCACTCCTGTGAAATGAAACATAAATTAAACACTAGTTTTTATTTATTATTATTTGTTTTGTGCATATTTTTTCTATTACTCTACTATAAATAATGCCACAAAATTTATTTGTATGCCTAGAATTTAGAAGCTTCTTAAAGTGTGATAATTTTTTTCAATAAAATTGTTCACAAAAGAATGCATAAATCATTCTATGTTTGTAAAAAAATTTCCAATTATTAGTTTTAAAGTATTGTCGGTATGCAGTTTTCTATGGGTATGCTAGAAATTCATTTGCATGTAATATGTAGTTGAAATTTTTTGCACAAAATTAAGTATAATGACCACAATATAAATTCTAATAAACTTACAGAACTGAGCAATAATGTGTTTCTCGAATTGTCTGGTGACATGATTCATTGGCAGCTGCTTTGTGACTTGTAGCAGTCATGATCTTATTGATCTAATTGCCTACAACACTGGCAGGTCCTGATGATGCTTCATTTGAAGTTTCTCGTCTCAAAATTGGGGATTTCTATAGACAAACTACTTTATATAAAAATGTTATTCCATTTTATTCATTTTAAAAACTCTTGTTTTAAAATTTTCTCCCTTGCTTTAATTTTAATAAGCATTTGCCCCTTAGAAAAATGCTTATTAAAATTAAAGAATTATTATTTTATTAGAAATTATTAACATTGCTGAAATTATGTTACAATATGATTTTGTAAAAGATTTTTAGGCATTGAAAAATCTATTAGTTTTTGTAGAGATGATATTTTTATGATCGATATTCCAAGTAATTGTGGCCTTCTATTGATAATTTGTCATGTTGAATATTCATTAATATATAACTGTCTATTTTTCCAGAGGGGAGTACTTTAAATTTAGCGGAAGTGATAAACCTCCTGAAGTTTCAAGAAGAGAATGGAATAAGAGAGACTTTCATTATGATGATGTAGCTGCTGCCATGTTGACACTGTTCACAGTGCAAACTGGGGAAGGGTGGCCTTCGTAAGTATGGCCTTATCATTTAATAAATAAGTGCTCAATTATTAAGTATTTTATAAAAATAAAAATTCCATATCCTTAATAACACTTGATATTTTAATATATATATTTTGACTTTATTAATAGAGCATTGTTTTATTAATATTTCCTATTCAGTTTGAATTGGATTTAAATTTTAACCATCTGAGCATTCATAAGATTTCCGAGTTGTGTAATATTGTTTTCACACCACAACACACATAATGACTAACTAACCATACCTATTGGTAGAAAAAATCATAGGAAAATAATATTGGTCAAGAAGGTTAAAGCTGGTAGATGTTATGCAGGGAGGACTGCTGGTTTCAGAAGAGATATATGCATGGGAACCTCTCAGAGGATTAACCTCTGAGTGTCACAAGATTTATTAGTGTTGTAATATTGCTTGCATTCCTAAACTCACATAATGACTGAATGATCACATCTATTGGTTGAAAGTATCATTAGGTCAAGAAGGGGTGAAAACTAGTTTTTAGACTTCTAATTAAAGATGTAAAGTGAACTAATTTTTCGTGTTTTGCATTTTTATATTATTACTTCATGTGCTTTAATATTATTTTTCAGAATTGAAAAGGATTGTTTCAAATGATACCTTAAGTATTTTAATTGTGTTCATTTATCCAATGCATGCATTTTAATATAATCTAATTTCCTTATCGGCTTATCCCTTAATAATTTATTTTATAAATCATTTGTGTCATTCGTAAATATTTTCTACTATACCTTGAGTTTGTAAATACCTTTGATTTTCAACATCTGTATAAATCAATTTTTATGTAGAATCCACTTGTATTTCAAAGCTAACAAAAGTTGCATTGTGAATTAAGTATTGAAATTGAAACGCTGAAATAGAATCATGTTAAATATCAATTCTCTTTTGAATTATATTTAGCATTTTGTTATCTACCTGAGGTGCTAGTTCTTAAGACCATAGCTGATTTTTCACTTTTTTATTAGGGTGCTACAGCATTCCATGGATTCAACATATGAGAATGCAGGTCCTCTTCCTAGGTTTCGTGTAGAAATGGCTATATTTTACATTGTCTTTTTCATAGTATTTCCTTTTTTCTTCGTCAATATCTTTGTGGCCTTAATTATTATCACCTTCCAAGAGCAAGGAGAGAAAGAATTGGAAGAAGGTGATTTAGACAAGAACCAGGTATGAAATACAGGGTTTTCTTTAATTTTACATGCCACTATTTGAAATTTGTAACCCAAAATATGTGTTTAGTTTTACTGATATCATGATTATTGTATCATATTAAAACATGTTGATGGAATTTAGAATCATAAGTGTAATGGATTGCATGAATGAATGTAGCATGTATATCTATTTATTTTCCAAGCAAATGGTTGCAATTTTGAAAATGGAGTTTTAAAAATATTTTCTGGACACTTAAATGATAGTTATAGTTTTATGTGAAATAGAGAATTTATTCTGATCATTTAGTTTTTCTTGTTATCAGTTACTTGATTGTGTGATGTATTGGAAGTAATCTTATTGCTTTTAAATTGAGAGTTTAAAATGTGTAATAATGTATCCATTAGAATATCATGATGGCCAAGCCAGATTTGTCATCTGAAATTGTATTTTTCAATTAAAATTTTATTGCTTATGTGGTCGTATTTCTCTTTGACCTCTAGAAATCTTAGCTAATAAATAACTAAAAGCATGTTAGTTGTGTCATCTTATTTACCAGACTAAAATCTCATTAGTAATAAAAAATTAACAACCTAGTTGCCTCCTCCAATTTTAAGATTACTTAGCTGTTTGGAAGTCACTAAGAAGAAAATTGTTTAACCAGCAATTTTATTTGATAGTATGTAATTTTGTAGAAACAAATCTTTTTTATTTGTTCTAAACGCATTTTTCCTGTAAACAGAAATCTTGCATTGATTTTGCCATACATGCAAAACCTTTGGAGAGATATATGCCACCTGACAAACAAGGAGTCAAGTATCGAATTTGGGTGATGGTGGACTCAACACCATTTGAATATTTCATCATGTTGCTTATTGTGTGCAATACGTTATTGCTTATGATGAAGGTAAGAGAGTAATTAATGTGGCAAAAGTTGCCAGTCATAAGTAATTTTTTATTGGTTTTATTTAAAGTAGCATAATACTATTTACTTTTGCAAATAAACTTATTGTTTATATTGCAAAATAATATTTTTATGTTGAATTGTGTTTTAAGTGATAGAAAATAAACTCCCCAATTTCGTTTCCATTGCTTCTATTAAATTATGTATTAAAATTTGTAAAAATTTCATTTAGTATAAAGCTATGATTCTTATGTTTAAAATTTAAAAATAAGCATAATTTGTAAAACTAAGTACAGTGAAATTTGTGACAATGAGTTGTTGACTCTGAAACATTAATGGTGCTCAAAGTATATTTACTTAGTTGATTTTTAAATTACAAAATATACAAATTTTTTAATTTCGAATTGATTCCTAACATTATTGAATATTTCATTAAACATTTTACTTTGATTTTATATCTTCTCATATGAATGTTTTGTAAGAATGGTATCAATTAACTTCATATTTATATCATCAAATTTTAATTTTCCTTTTTATTATTAAACATGTCTATTAAAAAAGCATTCAACTTTAAATTCAAGAGGCAACTACCTTAGCATACATCAAACACCCCAACTATGAATTTGTTAACTAATCCTCAACTACACTTTTTTATTATCTATTCTATATTCTAAACATTATTTGCTGCAAAAAAAACACATGCAATAAATTATTTACAAAATATTCTTGAATCTTAGATATTTAACACTTTAAAAATCACATGCGTGATATTTCAAAAAGCATGAGATTCTTATGCTGTAATATAACCTTGTAATCTAGCAACAGTTACTTAATCATACTCACTAAATTTCATGGAAATAATTATTAGCAACTGCTTATAGTGTTGGTAATAACTTGCATATTTGGGTTTACCTTCAATACTTTATTGTTCAATGATTCATATAAATAGACTAATTTTCCTTTATCTTGGGCCATTTTTAATCACCTCAGACATGGACTAATTTCTGTTTTCTAATCTGGCAGACCAATGCTGTGCCAAATTGGTACCCACGAAATTAAAACCTCATGCATTAATTCTTGTTTTTTGTGCCTAAAAACTTAGAAACTTTTTCAAACTTTTTAGTCTACAATCCCTTTAACTAAACAAATCTGGGTGACACCTCTGTATGAAAATTGTACTAGAATAAATTTAATTTTAATTGAACATTTGACTTAATTTCAGTAATTGTTCTTGAGTATTAAATGTATACTATGACTGACACAGCTTAGCTAAATCTGGCCCTTGTGTCATAAAAAAGCAACCAACCCGACCCACAATTCAATTTTGTTAAATTAATTCTGTATTAAAATAAGATTTGCTTTTATGTTTTTAATTTTGTTATTTTAATTTTAATGAGGTTACAATAAATCATTACATTTTTTAAAGTCAACAGGAAGGACAATTTTTCTCCCAAGAGTATGGAAAAGACCGTTTTACTGTGACGTATGATTCAGACCTACTGTTTTCGGGAGTGCAAAAATGCAATTTTCTTTTTACCCTTGGATTGGTAATTTAATTGATTACCAACAAGGATCGCAACAAAAACACTTTTAGGTACCACATTCTCAACAACAAGGAATTCATGATTTTTATCCCAGAACACCTAACATCTTACTGGATACTGTAAATGGACATCTTATATGATGCAGTGCAGATTTTCAAGATGCAGTTAAACTTCTGTGTGTCAAGCCTCCTCAGTTTTAAAACCCTTTGGTTTAGAGAAGTGGCATGAAATATAGGTGACCACTCCTACACAAATTTCACTGTATTGAAATATAATCAGATGTGATATGGTGTTCTAATTTTCTTATTCCTTACTTTTTAGAATAGATATTTAAAACAAAATGAAATGCTTAAAATAACGTGTTTGCTCTGTATGTTTAAATTTCTTCCATATTATTTAAATCATAATGGGGTCAACTATTAATCTGCTAACATTGTCAAATGTGATTTGATTATTTTGTCTTAAAAGCTGTGTATTTAAAAAGTATGAAAATTTTGTCATTTCATTTTATACGGTTATTTTTGCAATTTGTTTAGTATTTATATTTTTGCAATTTGTTTAGTTTATATATTTTTACTTTACTGTAAATTATCATTCACTGACATGAATTTTTCAGTCCCATATGAATCCTAGAAATCAACTTGTTACTATTTGTGACCTTTTGGCATGGTGTTAAATTAGCTTTTCAGTCCGTCTTTTAATTAATTTATATATACTATTTACTTTTCGATAAATTTTTATTCAGTCATTGACTGTCCCAGGATCATTTGAAAATTAAAGAACGTGTTATACTTGTGTGCATGGCACAATATAACAGGAAGTGGTTGATGTGTTTTTGCTTCAAACTTCTAGTACTATGGATACCTACATTGTTTTGTGATTTAATGTTATTTAAATTTAAAAACAAATATGAGTTGAAAATTTATTGAGCTTACTAAATAGATGTTACTGTTTCCACACTAACTCAAATGTCTTATTCTTTTACTTAAGTTGAAAGAAATTTTGTAGTTTGCTCTTCATCCATTTTCATTTATTATTTAAGAAGTGCCATTACGTCTGATAAAGTTAGCAGATTAATATGTTTCAAGTATGAATCTAATTCGGAATTATATTGAGTTAAATTTAAGTATTACTTATAAACTTCTCATTATGTGCAATCAACACTTTTTATTTTGGTTATTTGTGACTAAATTGAATGTCAATAGAACTGATTAAAACAGTTTTTCCCTTTAAAATTAGTTTTCTCTATGGTACTTATTTGTAAAAGTCATGTTTTAGAAGAAATTTCTTTGTTACAAATTAATCAAAATAATTGCAATGTTTTTTATTCAGAAAATTTACATTTCTTGCAATGAATTTACAAGAAGTTTTTATAAATATCATTTTCATACCAACAAAAGAAAGCATAAATCTAAGTCATTAAAATATATTGATCTTTATTGGTGCAGTATAAATATTCAATATTTGACAGAAAATAAGTACCAGTATGTATATATAAAATTTATTTCATTAGCAATTTTTATTTGCATATATTTATTAAAATAATGATAGGTATTTTTGTGAAAATGATCTTATTTGTTGCAACTTTTCTACATGCATGCTCTTAGAAAAGGTGATTGTCCATTTAAAAATAATATTGTATATACTGCATTTGTCTTATGATTAGGCATTTCTGAACATTTTAAATGCATGTTTACAAATATTAGTATCTTGATACTATTTCTCATTTAAATATTTCACAGTCATTTAACTTTCTGAAATTCTTTGTTCTGTATTTAAATTATTCCAATTTTTAAGTTTTTATGTACTCAAATAGGACAAATTTGTTTTAATTTTCTTTGTTTCTCTTAAGGTTAAGTTAAAAACGACTTTAAATATTGGTTTTATTTTACAGTATAATGCTATGATATGATATTTGTTGTCTTCTTTACTAAATATGTGCCGTACTTGATTCCTTTTCGTTTTTAAAAGTTTAGAAAGTTTTCCCAACAATATATTCATACGTTTTCCGTTTATTTATCTATTTTTTCTATAAAAAATATCCAAATTATTATAGATATAACAGTAAAATAAGTACGACTTTTTGATTTTTTAAAGATGCTTTTATTTTGCTCTTATTAACAACCCAAATTTAGTTATAATATTAAAAATTACATATTAGAATTTAACTTAATGAGTGACAATATAAGAAATAAATTTTATGAAAATGACTGTGAAGCTGTGTCAAATCTTCATTGCTATGAACTTAAGTTTGTGCATCAACTGCATGATAAAAACAAAGACAAGCATGGCTGTAGTGTTTCAATCTATGTAATGCTCACTTCTTAATTCACTCTTTTGCCCATCAGATTTGCAATGAAACTTGCTTGCTTAACATTAGTTAAGATGGATTCTGTCCAAGTGCACTATTCTGCTCAGAAATTGGACTGTGATGAGATTTTCTGGAACATTCTGTTTTTAGTATTGTAACTTAATTTAAATTTTATAACTTGTATTTTAATTATGACTCGGAATTTAAATTTTTGATTTTCAAATTTTCATCTCAATTTAATTCAGTTAGTATAATCGTAAGTTTTTATTTTCATTTCAATTTCTATTACATATAAATTTTTAAAAATAATATAGATAATTAAATTACCAAATTTCTTCACTAAATTTCATTGTGATCTGTTAAATCTTAAAAAATATCTACTAAATAAAATTCTCAATTTACTTTTTACTATATAATTTGTTAGTTTATATATCTATAATCTCATTTTTTTTCTCCATAGAATTAAAACTTTGACAAAAATAGTGTGTACTGTTTATTGCTAAAGGCTATTTTTATAGTAAAAAATTGTTTTATGTTTTGTGCTTAAAATAATCTATGCTAATTTTTTTACTTGTGTTTGTGTCTCCCAGTTAATCTCATCTATTTCATTTTAAAACCTAATAACCACATAAATTAACTTTATAAAACTATAAATACATGTCAAGAACACTGCAATGTATTTAGTAAACTATCATTTTTAGTAGTGGTCTCGTAAACTTTTAAATAGAATAGTACTTTAGATTTTAGAATAAAATAACTTCATAATTTTACTACTGGTTAAATTGAAATTACTTTACAAGGAAACAAAATTATTGATTATTGTATACTTTAAAAAGGACTTCTTCAAAACTACATTTACTTCAGAAATTGCATAATCCTTACTATTTATTTCCTTATTTAATAACACACTTCGAGTTATTCCAATGTCTTTATTAATGATGACCATCATTTGCAAAAACTAACTTTTTTTCTGATCATCAGGTAAAAAAATATTACATTTTATGAGAGGGATTTTCAGTGTGAACAATCTAACCAGACAGAAAATGGAGATTTTATTCCTTGGTACCCAAATGCTCTTGCATGATATATATCGGGGTTACCTTAAAACGTAGCTTATCGCCATTTTGACGACTTTGGGTATATAATCTAACTGTCAATTAGATTATATACCAATCAACTATCATATAGCAATTCAAAATTCATTCTTTGGAATGTTTATTGGTGACGTGCTGAAATCGTATTAGAAAAACAAGTCAAGTGACTTCACGTCCAAAATACATACAGGAAGCACTTTCTTCCGCAAAAACACAAATCTACATTTCACTGGACCGAAAAAGCCTCTCATAAAAATACTTAACAAACTTCATTAAGTATTTGTATATTTCTTGTATCTGCACAATTTTGACAAAAATATTAGATTTTCTTAGTAGTTACATTGCTACTTTTCTTTCTGTTTATATTTTTATGCTTTTATCTTTTTCTATTAACACTTGAAAGAGTTCCTCTATGGATTTAGTGGTATTTGTTCTTAACCATTCTTTCCCTTTAAACGTCTTTATCTTTGTTTGTGACTCACTGTAGCATGATGGTCAGAGCAACGTCTTTACGAATACCTTGAAGTATATGAATATGACCTTCACTTCACTTTTCTCCCTTGAATGTTTGCTCAAGATCGTGGCATTTGGAGCCCGGGTAAGGCGGGGACACTTAGATTACTCTTTAGCCCTTTGAATTAACTGCTAAATTTCAACTTTAGTTACATTATCAACTCAGAAATCAACTATAAAAGTAGCCATATAGTATTCCTTAAAGAACTTTTAATTGGATACAGTAGCTATTGGCCAAATTTATTTTAACCTCTTAGGTCTTGAGAAAAACCTCCTCAAAAATTATTTTATTGGCTATTTAGGTAATTTAGGACTCTGAAATGGTAATTAAACTTTTGCTTCATTTTTAAATGAGTCTCCATGGGAGTAGTATCCCCTGATGGAAACAACCCATTTGGGGATATTACCCCAATGGGTCAGAACATTAGGATATGGCTGAATGAGGACTGCAGGAATTAATGAAGTATGCTACTGTTTTTAAAGTTAGAAAAAACTATTATTTTAATGGAATTGATCTTAACCTTCCTGTTAAAAATAAAAGAGCTGTACTAACTTATATTCAGCTACAATAGCATAAAACTTTCAAAGTATTATCCTCCCCTTTTAAACAACTCATTTCATTTTACATTTTTCTCATTTAGAAAATGTAAGTAACAAATGAAATTATTCTCATGGAATTAAAATTTATGCGTAGGTAGAATAATTTACTCTCTGAATTGAAAAGTTGTATTGGAGAAATTGAAATTAATTTTTAAAGCTATGAAAATTACCCAATATATATTTTTTAATTTGTTACTTGTTTCTGCTCTGAAAGCTTTTACTTCAAAGGGATAAAGTAGTTATAGTGCTTAGGTGTGTATGAAGTCTGTAAACTGGGCAGTGTTTAAAGTTGGATTGGAGGTAGTTTAGTAAAATAAATTATTTGATGTTTCGATGTTATCAATTAATCACGTGAACCTTTTTTCAATTTCACAAAATGTGTTCTCCAATCCAGTCCCATTTGAATCTTAATCAGAGTGCAATTTTGCTGCATGTGACTTGCATATTGGAACTGAATGAATAATTTATTACTCTGTGCTGCTGGCATCTTGTATAGCAGCATTGTAAAAGCATATAGAATGGTGTTGATTCTTATCTTGCATCATTGTCTTCAGTGATAGCTCTATCTTGTGCTATGACACACTAGCTTGAAATGCACTGTGATTTCAATCCTCTCCAGCATTTCCATTTTTTAAAAGTTTCATTTATGTGTTTATTTTATAGTCAAATTTAATTCTTTTTTAAGTATCTCCTTAAATCAACTTGTATATTTATTTATAATTTAAAACTGATCTCAGTGCATTGAGAAAATTATTATATAATTGGGACATTTTAATCCATGTGTTCATTCATGTATTTTGTTTCTGTGACTTGTTTTTAAGGATTTTTTCTGTGATCCGTTATTTGCCATTTTTAATGAAACTTTTAAGTGCTGGTAGTCTTACTCCTAACTCTTTTATAAAAATGAATATGTATTAAATATGCTAGAGAGGTTTGAAATTTTTTATATAATGTTACATAGTCGATATGTAATAAAGTCTGCATAAACCATATTGCTGTATGAAAGATATTGGTGAAGTACATTGTTACAAGTTGCATTAGGTCTTGCTTACCTACCTCCTGTAGTCTTATGTTTGGTCCTTTGCCTGCTTGCATTCATCATTTGCATGTAATGCATCTCCGCCCACACTAAAGCCGAGCAAGCACTAGTGATTCCGGGCACATATCTTTATTTCCACTTTAAACTAAAAGTAAGGCATGATATTATTTAGTTGTCATCTCAGTTTGCAAGAATGAATGCATGAATTTATTATGATAATATGATTGCATTTTTCGAATATTTGATATGTAGAAAGTAATTAAATTAAAGTGTTTCTAACTTTAGTAAATGTACATTTGTATAGATTTTATAACTAACCATATCTTCCAACTGGTTTTAAATATGGGAAGATTTTTTTTTTGGAAATTATTTCTTTTCTATGATAAGTAAAGTTGTATTCCAGTTGGCGATTTGGTTACAAAAATCTTATAGTTGCTTGGTTTTATGTGTTTGCAGTTTTTAACCTTTATCCCAATCCTATGTGATACTTTGTCAGATTTCGTTACTCCTGCTGCCCTGTTTTATTATTTTTCTCTTTCTTCCCACACCCTTCCTGCGCCTGTAGTACCACAACGCAAGCAATTTGTATATAGACATTTTAAGCTACTTGAACGAGGTATTCACATCTATGTTCCTGCTAGAATGCATACTCAAGCTTGTGGCTTATGGATGCAAGGTTTGGAGATTTCCTGTAACTTTCTAATTGTAAAAAAACTTAAAATTTAACAGAAATAAACAAGGCAGAGTTGCCACTTTTTGAAACAAAAGACACTAAAACTTAATATTGATCCTTTGTGAGTTTTGCAACATGAAATTCTTTAAAATAGCAAAGCACAAATTCTTAATCAACACATAAATATATATCTATTTTTAAATATGCACGGAGAATTTAAATTCTCTGAAAAACAAGTGCCAACTCTGCTCTATCTTTTTATAAGTTTTGGTATATTACATATTTTTTATTCATGAATCTTAAAAATGTTTAAGTTAAATTAATTTAAAAATCACTGAATTTGAGTTACTCGAGAAAAAATTATTTTAGCAATTATTTAACATTTTCTTGCTGCCTCACATTTCTTAAGTATTTATGGTTTTGTTTTAAAATTTTACTATTTTTTTGTTTGGGGTGACTAAGATGTATGAAAATCAGGAATTTGTGAAAAAGTGTGTTAGAAAACTGCTGATACTTTATATATAACCTGATCATATATGAGGGGTTGCAAATCATAGAGTGGTGTGAGTCATGAGAGCGCACTTCATGTTTTGAGGAATTTTGTAACAACATTGTTTATTAATCAAATGTAGTATATTATTGGTGTTTTGAGTTAATTAAGATCAAAATGAAATACAAATTTTATACAACAAAACCTTAAGAAAGTATCCATATAACAATATATTTACAGTACTAAAATGGGGCATAAAGGTTTTATAATCGCCTGAGAGAACTCATGTCTTCCACATTATTTTAAATGTTTGTTTATAAAATTTGATATTGAGCTGGAGAAACAAATCCTTTTTTAAAATTATTTAATAAGAATTATAAATAAATTAATTTTTTAGTCTTATTGTTTAGTTTTTGTGCAGATTTCTCAGAACACAAATGACCATTCCTTGCTTTCAACTAACAAAGTCACTGGTAGATAGAAATGGCCAAACAATGAACTCATTGCCTATGACATCAATGTATGACTGTTGTATTGGCTTCATGTGTTTGATATTTTGATTTGGCAGGTGTAGGACGCATAATAAATTTGTTTTATTTTTCTGCATCACTTGAATGTACTTTCAAACACATGAACCGATTTCTTGAACACTTGACACTATTGTTTCGTTTACCAATTAGTAGTTGCTACATCATGGTTTATCTAAATTACAACAGTACTTGTTCTTGTAATAGGCTTCTGAAACAATTAATTTAGAAGATGATAAGGGTATTTGAAAAAAAAGAGAGAAAATTCTAACATTTACACAATTATAATCTTTCTAGATTATAATTGTGTAAATGTCAGAATTTTCTCCTCGCCTTTCTTCAAATTTTCTCTTGCCTTAACCGCTTTCTGAAAATGTAATCCACGATTCATTTGCAATTAATGTGTCTTTATGACATTCTTGTACAGTCTTAAACATTCAAAGCTTCCTTCAACTTCGGACACAAGGAATGTGTTTAAGATCAGATTTATCACTTAATTCATGAAATTTCGTCAATAGAGAAGTTTTCCAAAATAACTATAAAAAATGGCAGAGAAATGAGATTTCAGATAAATTCAATCCCAAAATGCCCTTTTTAAATAGATAACTAGACCAAAAAAACTGGATACCCCAAAAATCATCTAAAATGCAAGATTGCCTTGACATTACCTAATGCAACTTGTTTTCCATGAGACACATTGGAAAACTCTCGAGTATCAGCCTCGACAAAATACATGCAAAATCGCAAAAAATCGTGGCCTTGCATATCACCTGCGTTTTCATCGTTAGTTTTATGATATGAGATTATTAACTTTAAACATAAGATCTTTCCTTGTGGATTAGAGATGCAGGAAATAAGTAACAGCATTCGTACTCAGCACAGCAAACATACCCTCTCTCAATGCAGAATCTTAAAAAGTGTCTTACACCACTAGCATTCTTGATGATTTGCCTATATTATTTACCCCATAAAATAGGGGTTTTAATTGAGTGCAGAATGTTTATTTCAGGATTTAAATGCAATGATTCCAAACAAAGAAATATTTTGTAATGTATAAGCAAGGGTTAACACAGTTCTTAATTTTTGTGACTTACACCACTATGATTCTCAGCGCTTCTGCCCAAAAAAATTCATAGCACCCACAAAGCCAGACTTCAATCAGATTAAAATGCAGCATGTGTGATGTACATGAAGAGATAAAGAAATTATCACAATATCAAATCTAGAGGACTCTTCATTGTAGAATTACATCAGGAAGATCTTAAATTAGTTTTAAAGCCCCCTCTAGCGGCAATATGGATTCAAACAAACCCTTTGCTATCCTGTGGCAAATTTGTGCCAAGCATTTTGCAGCTGCTGTTCCAGATCCTTTGGATTTCCGGATAGTGCAATTAACAACCTAGCGAATCCCAGATATGCTCAATGGAAGACATCTGGGATTTTGCTTTCCACAAGGAAGGGTTTCAACACCACGAAGGCACTCCTGGGAGAGATGAGCTGTGTGGGGCCAAGTATTATGCTGGGAAATAGCCCCTTGGACACATGACATCAAAAGCAAAACAACAGGTTAAAGGATCTGCTAGATTTGCTGTCAATACCTCGTTACCACTTCTAAAGGGAACCCTCTATCGTAGGTAATGTCTCCCACATCATTATAATAGGTATTACAGTGGTGTGTCGCTCGCTGATCTGTTAATAATATCATATAATACTATTAAAGGTAACCAATCATCAATTTACCTGAATATGAAATTATTCTAAGTTGCCCAGATGTGCCAGCAAAGAAGTGTTCAGTTCTCTGCTGTTTCATTTACATCCATTAATTTAAATATGTTTTAACCATGTTTCATGTCATTAAAGTTGAAAAATATTTTTCAAACTTTAGATAACATCTGCTAGGGCAAAATAGTTATGTTAATAGAGCAAAAGGTAAAATATTTGAATTAAAATAAGTGTTAGAAGTATTTAATTTTTGAAATCTGGCAGTTTAGAATATTTTTCTTGCAAAATTCAGAGATTGCATTACATTTCTTTAAATGCCATCTGCATTTTATTTTGAATAGGTTATTGCTTATGATCGGTTGCATTCGCATTATTGTTTTGGTTTTTGATTATGATCACTATATTGGTTACCATCTATGTTTTTGGACTCACATGTACTAGTCATCTGAATAAGATCATAGAATTCATACAATGATCTGCATCCAAACATCTCTAGTTTTCAGGGCTGAGTGTTTTTAATAATATATATTTGACTTTTTTGAGGTTTTATCTCTTACTTTCCAAAACAGTATTTTACTATTGACATTAGATTGTTAGTGAAAGATTTTGGGGGATATATACAACAAAATACAAACTTTCTGCATGGTTATGTTTTGCACATGATAAAGCATTATACAATTGGTGATTATCTTTCAAACCGACTAATTGAACAGCGATTTTCAACAGGTGTGCCTTATCGATTTTGAAACGGCTTAAATTGTGTAAGATTTATTTCATTTCAGCAGTTTCGTTTGAACTTTTGACAAGTGTGTTCACAAATAATTTCAAGTAATACCTATATATAGTTTTAATATCTATATAAAAGATTTTAAGTATTATTTTTAATACAAATAAATTGTTTCAAAAGAGGATTTTTTTTTAAAACCATTTCAGAGCAAAAAGGTTAGGTAATTGAAAATATGATTTTTGTATGTTAATCAAAATTGCACCTGTTTTTTGTCAGATCAGCAAACAATATAATGTGTTGATGTGCCATAGAATTTAAATAATTTGTTTATGTGTGTGCCATGAGATGAAAAGGTTCAAAATCACTGAAATAGAAGCATGCTTTCAATTAGAGAAACTGTCTCCAAATCAAATGTAGATGTTGGACAGGGGTACAGGCTCCCATAGACCTAAACCTCTTGGGCTTCCCACTCATATATTTATTGTTGAGGCCTGTCCTCTCCAAACATGAAGGAATACAAATATGCAAGTAACAGATTGTAAAGTGAATTAACAAAAAAATAATTTTGACAATACATCTATATAAGGGGGCTATTAGGGTCTTACTCCTCCTCCCCTTATTACCTCAAATAAGTGCCATTTGTATCAACATATATCTTATTTTACAAGGAATTGCATATTTAAAAATTATAAAAATTGACTTTTTATGTAAGCACTCTATCAAGAAATTTCTCATTCAAAACAAATATTTTCTTATGCCTAATTAGTTAAATGAAAAAAATATGCATTTATCACATGAAATGAAATAGTGATTTGAATAATTTCATACTTAATTTCATGTATTCTCCTAAAGAAGCATTTCTGCAAAGGTTGTGAGCAGGGAAATGTACTTTTGGTCAACATTTTAATTTAAGTAACTTCGCAAATCTACATTAGTTAGCTATGAATACTTTGCTGTGTCCAATTAGTCAAATAAAAATTTCGTTTAGAAATATTGTTTTTTATTTGATTAATTAGATGTAAGAAAATATTTTTAGTTGGAAACTTCTTGATAAAGGACATGTAAAAGATTAGATTTCATATTTTTATGTACAACTTCTTAAAATAAATAATACATCTAATTACCATTCATGATTCAGTTTTTTTTTAATTGAGAGTATATTTCTCTGACGAATGGTTTAAAAGATAATCTTTCTAACAGATTCATAATCATACTGTATAAACCTGAATCACTGTATATACCCTTTCTGATTTCATTCTTATGTAACTAGCAAAGTCATATTCTACTCTCAATACTAATACATATTCCTGTTTTCATTTATGCATCACAATCTGAATCTTGAATATAACGTGAAATTGAATGCATAAAAATTAATGTTGCTCACAGTTGCCAATGAATATTTATCTCTTTGATCAACAAACCTTTTTTTGTAAGTTCAACCTCCATTTTTTTGTAAGTTCATTCAAATATCTAATGTTTCTATCACATGATTTCTTATTTTTAAATTCCCTGAAAATGCAATGTAAGAAAAATTAGCTTGATTTTTCTATATATTTTAAATTTAGATCGGTTCTTTTATGTCCTTAAACAATAATATTCCGAGGAATTTATTGTTAAGAAAATTTTCTAAAGATTGCCAATAATATGATTTCCTGAAATTGGCTAGACTATCATGTGGGAAATGGCTAAAACTATATTCATAATTTGTTCACATAATCTGACTTACCAAAACAAATAGAATTCTTTGTAAACATGCTGCACAAATCCAGCCCTCTAGACTTGTATTCTTTTGTTTCCCAAAACCAGACATGAACAACTAGAAATGCAACTTCTAAGAACATGATGGTTTTACCACTTCTTTCAGTGATTGTGAGAACATGTTAAGCATTGGAAACCAGTGTAGTAGATTGGAGGGGATTCCAAGTGTAATCCATTACAAGTTAAGATTACTTATCTCAACGACATATTCACACTGCTAATGACATGATTGCACTGTTAGTGTTAAAAACGTTGAGATGAAAACAATGTTCGTGTAGAAGCCACAGTGAGTTCCGCTAGAATTTCTGAATGCCTTTCTTGCAAGTAATACCTAAAATACGCTCATTCCTTCATTTACGTTTCACATAATGTTATGGTGGACCTTTTTCTTTGTGAATATACATCGACTGTGTTTTATGTCCTTTTTTGTGAACACAGTAATTGAAGCTTATGTCTGGAAAAACTTAATGAGTGAAAAATGCAAACACCTTACGACTAAAAACTTTTAAATCATATTTTGGAATAGAAAAACAGCAAAATTACAATTCAATTAGAACAGAATATTTATATTGCGCAGAACTAATGATCCAGAAATTTCCTATGGAAGCAGTTGCTGCCGCAATGATTTGAAATATTAATTTTAAAAACTTATAAAAAGGTGTTATTGAAATTACCTGATATTTGAAGTTTTTGTGTGCTGCAATAGAATAATAAACACTATTTTATTAATCTTGAAGAGATGAACATATAGTAACAAAACTGAAAATGAAATTTTGTGTATATTGCAGTACTTATGTATAAATATATATATATATATATATGACATTTTCTATAAATAAGGTTGATGGAAAATTATACATTCTATTTTATTTTTATAAATTTTGTTTAAAATTAAAATAGAATGTATAATTTTCCATCAACCTTATTTATAGAAAATGTCAAATATATATATATATATATTCAGGATCATATGGGAGATTTTTTCATATCATGCAAGAAGTTATCATGTCATATTCCCTTTTGGCTATGCCTGACACCAAACATACTTATTTTCTCTTTTTAATAAATCAACTCAATACATTGAGCTTTCTTTTTTTTATATTTCCCAAGATATATTGTCTAATTAGCCTTTGTGTTGCATGAAATGACTGTAGAGCAACAAACCTACCAACCCTGATGTATATTGTAGATCTGCAATACAAATGCTATATTCCAGAGACTTAGCTCATATATTTCTTGGTTGACTTATAATAGTAATATTTTTGCTATGTCGAAACTTCTCTTACAGAAGTGCTTAAAATTTTAACTTCTGTGTATTAAATAAAAAAAAAGAGGACCAACTTTGGAAGCAATTTTATTGATTGGAATCTCAACTACGTTGCAATTATCTCTGATCTGACAATCTACTTAAAATAAAAATTGAAACTAATTTGTGTAGAATTATCGGATGCTTATAGAATTCAAATTTAAGGTTTAAAATTATTTTGAAAGGACTCTCAGATCTTTTATTTTGCTGTTTTTCACAAACAATCTTAGACTAATTTCTCACATAATGATCTTGAATGACTTTAATGGACATTTTGAATCACAGTGCAATCATACATGGGTTGTATATATATATATATATATATATATATATATATATATATATATATAACAAACTAAGTTTCCTAAGTTACATGCTGCCATTTTTTCTGCATATACCTTAATCTTCATGTATCTATGTTTGACCAAAAGAATGACCACTTGTCTCACTCTCCCATATTCTTGGATTAAAGAAACAAAATGGCAATGACAGAACAATTTGTTTTGTTCATATCCTGTCCACTTCTTTCACCCATTAAAAAAAATGAAGACACGTCCATTTTGGTCCAAAGAAACTATATGTTGAAGTGGCTTCTGTTTTTTTTCATTTCTTCCCATCCTACTAATTGTTTCCTTTATATCTGACTTATTCCCTTACAATTTCACCTAGGTAAGTGACAAAGCAATGACCAAAAACTACTTAATTCAAGCATGTTTACCTGCACCTTTTCTCTTACCACCATCTGGTTATAAATATTACTGCTCAGCGGTTTTTAAACTAATTTAAACTGGCATTGATCTGGAATGTTGCTTCCTATAAGATATGAATAGGCATTATGCTTAGTTCTGCAACTGAGGGTAATTTTAATTCATGTGACTGGGTTCATATGACAATTGTTTTAAATTTTGAATGAATCCTTTCAAATTTTTACATATAAGCAGTGTTTTAAAATATGAATGATAGTAAAAATTGGAATTGGGGTGGGAAGAAAATTTCAGATTAGGTAAGTTCTATTAGAGAAATCAACTTTTCTCAATCTTTTTTAGTTATAACTCATTAAGCCAAAACAATTTTGATTTATAATGGTAGGTTTCGATTCATACGATCAAGTTAAAAGTGGTTTCTTCAATGAATGCAATTTTATTGCAAGTTAACATTCACCTTGCTCTTTGTGTTAAACATTAATATTTTTCTTGCCGTTACAGATCGCTGAGCACTAGCCATTACAGCTTAGCTAGTCACTTATAATTTTATAACTTTGATATTTATTTTACTTTCTCTAAGCCAAATCAGGGCTACAAATCTAGCTCTCCTTTATTTTAAAAGACAACAGTTGTATCTTTCTAAAAATGATAAACTGATATTCACAATCAAACTAATTTCAGAAAATGATTATTAAATGGTCTCTAAGTATTCTAAGGTACCCAAACTTTTATCTCCAATTTCACTATGCAATCTTCTCGTTATAAGTTGTAATTGATAAAACTGGGTCTCCACTTGAAAATTCTTAAAAGATATACTTGAATTTTACCTGGCCATTATTGTAAACAAAATTTACCTACCACCAAAATCTTCCAAATTCATATAATTTTTGCCCCCTTATAGCTTTTCTTCCTTTTTATTGAAAACTGCTATCTAATTTAATAGTTTTATTTGAGTTTACTTGCATAAGGATATTTACTTATTAATATTGCATTAAAGTTTAACTTCCTACTTTTATTGGTCAATTTTATTTAATTTCTTGTGTGAAAGTGAATATCCATCACTAACAAATTGAAGTCCTTGAAAAGTATTTGAATTTCTTTTTGCTAAAATATATGAAATTCTTGTCAACTTGTATTGATCTCAAACTTTCTCATACCACTGCCCTCTTTTTAAGTATTAATTCCATTGTCCCATCAAGACAGTTAAAAATTGTGCATTGAAATTTAACTAATTTAATCTTATTTGTGGATTTATTTTACAAATAGAAAATATAATTTTTACAAAAATATCTAAAATGTTTGATTAGTTCATACAAATATAATTAATGGGAAGGAGGGATGGAGACCTGATACATGTAACTAATTTTTCCTCATCTGACTCAATATTAGTCTGAACCATCCTTAAATTTAATTTTAAATGTTAAATTATTTATAGATGATTTCTTTTTGTCGAAAGGTCCATTATGATATTAAATATAACAATTATAATTAACCAGTGTAACGATTTGTAATAGGTACTCAAATGCAGAGATGATAGTACTCATTCCTCAGTTTGAGCTTCAATTGTTTATTGTTTTTACTTCAATTAATTCTGATAATTATTTTTGTTTCTTCGACAACTGAAAATGTGTTAAAAAGCCAATATAGAATCTTCAGGTCGAGGTGTGTTTGTAACTTTAAATCATTCAAAAACCATGCAACAACACTTCAACCCGATAATAGTAGACACGGACATCATCAAAATGTTTTCTTGTATGTAGTAAAACTCAAAAATGTAAAATTTACCACATCTCAATGGTTTTGTTAGTCGCTCTACAGTCCATTTTGGCTGAATGTGGATTAATCAGAACAGCTGAAGTGGATTCCAAACATAACTTTGTGTGAGAAATATCCATTTGTCTTATTTGCCCCTTTTGCATATAACACCCCTTGCTTTCCAGCATTCTTGAGCATATGTCCTTCAGGGAATGGTAACATCCACTTTGAATCATGAATTCAATTCCATGTACAGCTCAATTAAATGTCCATGTGTGCACACGTGGCGTAAGCACACAGGCCAGTAAGTCCTCCCGATCAGTGACTAGGTAGCATTATGAAGGGTTATCAACCCATAGCTCTCCTTGTGAGCCTTGATTGAAATTGAGTGTGCATTTCTGGCCATCCTATTCAAACTGATAAAAATCATAAAGGTTGGGTTTCTGGGCATGTATTGGTTATGATACAACCATGGTAGAAAATTAATATACGTTATAGATTCTAATGAAGCTGAGAGTCATCGACACCAAATCCAAGGTATCTGGAGGAAAATCGCTAGCTCAGTCGGTAGAATACGAGATGCCGCAGCTTGTCCTGCTTTGGACCTTGCGCCATAAAATTCAAAATCCAATCCAAGTTGTCTGTCCTATTGTGTATATAAATTTCTGTACATAGGTGCATAAAGAGATTAAGCAAATATTAAATTGAGCTAGACTTGTTTTGAAATAACCTCTTGTTCTATTTTTATCTTAGGATTTTACTTTAGTATTATAAGATAGAGTGGAAGATATGAAAGTTAAATATATATGTTTTGAACCTGTGCATTTTTTATTAAAAACATTTAAACTGCAAAAGTAATTTTCTTTAAGCACATGTTTGAGTTCTATTCCTGCTGCTACTTCGGTGGAAATAACCTCTCAGTACTCGTCCAAGTGAATGTCTTCCATGAGCTCATGAATTCCTATTTAGCATTATGTGGACTTAAAACTGATGAAACGCATTCATTCAATGAAGACGCAAATAAAATCAGCTAAATATTGCATTGATTTCAAAGCAATTCAATATGATAGAAAAATAATAGTTCGTCTTAAAATAAATTATAAAAAAAGGATTTATGGTTCTTGGTATTAATTTAAGGTATATCCTGTGTTCATTTTCGATTTATCTTCCTATTTAATAACGAATAGTTTATGGAATGTAGATATCAAGCCCTGAAAAGTTACTGTATGGAATAATGGCAGGACATGTGCTTTATTCTATCTAGTAGGTCATAAAAATAAAACGAATGATACAGTAATAAAACTAATGAACAATTTGGCCAGATCTAGCCCTTGCGCCAAAAAACCCAACCAACCACTTTAATAAAAAAACAATTATAATTAAGAATAAGTTATTTAAAATGAGTTAATAAGTTTAAAAATGAGTAAAATAAAAAATAATACTTTCATTCTTGATTCTTAAACGTTTATTTAAAAGTAGTAAGAAATACAGAAGTACCAAAATGCTGCTGTTGATTTCATTTAGGGTAATTGTCCAGACTGTATTTTTCGTACTTATTTACTGCTAGTCAATACATCGTGAAATTTGTTTGTATTTGAATTGGGAGTTTGAGTTTGTTATGCGTGCTTCAGTTCACATTGTTCAAGAAGTGCTTCTGTGTATTACCTTACTGTTGAGCGCATTAACCTCATCAAGGTCCATTTAACATCTTCACTCTTTGAATTTGTAATGAAAACGCTAATTTCCATAATTGATTCTTTCATGGACAATTTATCATCCAGATACTTCTACACTGATTGCAAAAAAAGCTTTCAATTGAAGATTGATGTAACTGAAGATTGATTCAACTGTATTGATTTGATCTTTATCGGTATAATTAATCATAGTTTCACTCTTTAAAGAATCCAGCCTTTGTGGAGTATTTTTGCAAATGGCTTTCACTGACACTTTTAAAAGCTTTTGTCACTAATGGAGAAAGATTATTAAGGGTTATATTATCAACCATGTAAATGCATAACAAGATATATTCGAAGAATCTGATTCCCCAAAATTGATCTCATAAAAGGGATTTATTCAATTTCACGTTCGTTCTGGTTTTCTGATACTATATTTACAAAAGAACTAAATTATTTCACTCGCTGTTAAATTTGTTAAAAGGTTTTTGTAAAAGGTTCTTCTAAAGCTTACATTAAACTTATTTGCTAAGTCTCATTCAATTTTTATATTTCGATAGAAATGTCCTTTCATTTTAAGCAGAAACAGAACTATAATCTCGTCGCAGGATTTCAATATCTGAATGAACAAGAGATTTGTGTTTTCTTTTTAAGTGTGGGGCAGCAATAAAATGTTAGACTGCATATGAAAATAATTTACTTACATATTTTGATTTTAGATATTGATGGATATTAAGTATGTTTTCAATTTTTAGATTATCAAACTACACAATTACTAAAACTTAGAATGATTGCCTAATTGCTGTCATTGTTTAGTTAATTAAATTTAAACATTTTATAACACATGCAGCAGAATGTTCTTCTGATTCTCAATGATTTGATAATGTGTGTTAATTTTACCTCAAGTGTGTCTTAAAATCATAGACATGAAAATAATGTTTTTTTTTAAGTTTAATATCTTGAAGCTACTAATCTTTCTAAATTCTAGAAAAGTAAAAATAATTATTAAAAAATTAAAACAATTGATATTCATTAAATCTGAATTCAATTGGATAATAATTATTTTCATAGTAAAGAAATTTAGTTATTCTAAAGTTTTAAATTTAGCTTCTCGATTTAAGTATAATTTTTAATTTGTGTGATATTGCATAAAAACTAAATCATGCAATTAATTTGAAATGATTTTCCCTAGCAGTGGTTCTTAATCATTGTTTGCCAATTAAAATTATTCTAAATTATAATTGACATACCTCATGTTAAAATATCAAAAATTACCTCTTGAGTTTTCTATTCTTAGCATACATCATAAATCAGA
The DNA here is from genome assembly GCA_933210815.1 of Meta bourneti. Taxonomy (NCBI): domain Eukaryota; kingdom Metazoa; phylum Arthropoda; class Arachnida; order Araneae; family Tetragnathidae; genus Meta; species Meta bourneti. The sequence continues at coordinate 69,356,672 of OW119929.1, read as the reverse complement.
AGTGTAATTCTCAATCACTTGAAAATGTTAAATATAATTTTGTATTCAGTGGATAATATTTAATGCACTCTTGAAATAAACTGATGCTTTAATTCCAGTCATAACTTACTTTAAGTTAAAATATTTTATTTAAGATCGAAAGAATTATTTTTTTGCATAGTATTGTGGTACTCTTCTCTCATGGGAAGAGGAAAAACATTGAATATAACGAGTTCAAGTTACCAAGGGTATATTGTATTACAAGGATATACAAGAATTTTGACATACTTAATATAAAAAATAATCTATTAGCATCTGATGCCCCTTTGTCTTTCAAAGTTTTCTCTGACTGCTATTGACCTAAATAACTTGGAACCTATATTTTCTGATGATATTGGGAAACAACTACATAATATATCAATAACTTTTCTGATTCTTTCACAATTACTTTGGGTTTTATCCCAGTTCCACTTCATTATTCTCTTCGTCTGGAGGTGTATTATTTGCTATGATTGATCGGAAAATAACCTTTCTGGGGTTTCTTAATCAAAGTTTGAATATGCGCATTCACATTTGTACACTTAATTCTTCTAATAAAACTTATTATTTACTTATAACTTACTTTGTCAATATGCTTTTTGGTCAAGTAACAAAAAGCGTTTCATAAGTTATCAGGCAAGTAGAACATTTTTTCTGTGTGGGATTACCATACATTCAAACTTTTCAATGTATCTGAAATATCATTGCTACCAATCGATAATTAGTGTTTTGAAATGATCGATGGTTGATGAACTGGTATATAGTTGCTTTTAAGGGATATTTTGTTAAAATTAGTGATCAATTTTTTCTGGTGCTTTTTAGTAGGTTATTACTCCAGATTAAATTGCTTTACATTATTTATCTAACACCTTCCTTAATGTGCAATACATTAAAGACCAAGAAACAGTTCTTAAGCCATAAATATGACCACTAATTAATAGGTGTTAAAGTTTTAAACGAAATATCCTCTGTTTTTTATTTTAAATTGTTGACAATTGATTCAAAATTCAATTTATGATGTTAAGAACCACTGCTCCAAATTCTATATAATTTTTATAATACATACATATTTTCTCTGTATAGTAATATTCAATTCTTTTTGAAGAATTTTTTTAGAGATCCCTGGAACACTTTTGATTTCATAACTGTTGTTGGAAGTGTAATTGATGTCATGGTAATGGAGCTTGGGGTAAGTTCTTCAAGATTTTTCTTTTATTCTCCTTTACATCCAGTTATTCAATGTGTAAATAATTTAATATTTTTGTAAGGACTCATTATATATTTCAACTTTGCTGTAAGAGTAAAGAATTGAAATGTGTGTTTTAAGCATTAGTATATATGAATGCATATATTTTATAATATATAGCACCATGCAATATGTCATTTTCTCTTCTAAAATTGAGCTTCAAAGCTTTGCTCTTCTGTCACTGATACTAAACCTGTTCACTCTTTGTGTGTTTTGCTTTGTCTAAAAACATTGCACATATTTTGTACTTCATATATGCTTTGCTTATATTTGAAGAGCATAAATACTGTTTATTTTAAACTCTTATTATGGTGTCAGTATGTTTATATAACTAAAATTGTGTCTTACCTCAGGGTTCCCACTGGCCTTTTAAGAAGGCCTGATTTTTCATTTTAGTTTTTAAGGGCCTTTCAAAAACCTTAATATGTGCTGAAAGTCCTTTAAAATTTTTTAAAGTCTTAATTTTTAAAGTAACACTGCATATTTTACTTCACCTGTACTCAAAAACCAAGGTCAATGACATTCATCCAAGGTAAAGTGTCATCCATAATATTTATAGGTTATCTAAAAATTTGTTTCGAAAACTGGATCTGAGACTCAAACATAGCTCTCACTCATAAAAGTTTCTTCACATGTGCAGTGGTTAATCTACTGTGATCTATGTGAAATGTCTTAAAAGGCCCCTAATTTTTCTTTTGCTTAAAGCGTGGGAACCATGTACCTAGAATTAGATAAAAACTATTTTGTGAGTTAATAATTTAAAGCAAATTTTAACTCAAGTGTTTCATATTTTAAATATTAAATTTAAAAAATCTCATTTCAGAACAGTAAAATAAATCTTGTTTATATAAGAAATATACTATTGTTTTTCTAATTTGATTTCCAGTGTGTCAGCATCAGTTTGTTTTTATCCACAGTGATAAAACAGTTCCCCACTTTCTAAGTTCTACCTAATTCACTAAAGAACTTTATTGTGTTGTGTGTATAAAGGAATTTACTATACCTTATTTGCATTCTCATGGTTTAGTGTAAGAACCATATTCCGTTAGTGGTTTAGTGTAAGAACCATACAGCCATGTGTACCTGCTTATTAACTAGCTTTATGTGTGAAAAAGTAAGGTTTTTAATTAAAGTGGCTGCTAACATAGTTTAACAAAACCATTGCTTAAAATGTAAGAATGATTATCATTTAATTGTAGCAAAAATTTGAAAAGGTTAATTAAAAGTAAATGATAAATAAAATAAGCAAAAATATTGTATGACTTGTGGGAAACTTATTTTTATATAACTATATTAATCAGTTTTAACTTTTAACTGTATACCTAAAAGTGTAGATAAACATTGAATATAAAGATCAGTAATATTATAATTGCCAATACTTATATTTTTAATAATTTGAGTCCTGTAGATATATTTGTTTTCCTACATTTAACACAAATGGTATGCTACCAACTGATAGACAACAGATCACTATTAATTTATAGTATCTATTGTGGTTGTAAGGAATACTTGAAAATTAGTCTTCTCAAATTAATTCAGCTAAAAGAATATTTCTTGAAAGGTTATAGATTTGCACAAAGGAATAGAATTCCATTCCTTTTCAGAATTCTGAATGCGTCAGTTCTTGCATAGTTCCCAATAAATTGACTGGTGACCACAAAAAGGCTGAATTCTTATAAAACAGATTCTTCAATAACCAAAAAAATTATTTGCAAGAATAAAATTTATAATAGTTGAATTTTACCATATTTTTTTCCTATGAAAAAATAAAAATGTGCTTTGGATTCTCTTAAAAAGGGTAATATGATATCAAATACTTTTAATTATCAAACATTCTTTTAAGTTATGGTAACTAATCTACATTAACAGCTTCATAAATTATCCTAACAGTTTAGCTATTCCATATTTCCAAAAGATGCATGAAAGTAAATTTACAAACAACCGTTTTTCCTGCAGACAAATACTTTAAGAACAGTACTCCTAAACCTTGCAGGTTTTTTCCATATTTGAATCGGTTACCAAAAAAGTCATTAAATGACAAAAGCATAGTTATCAGATATATGGACTTTTTCTGTCCCTATTAGACCATCAGATGTCAAAAGTAATATATTCCTTATAATAGTGCAGATGGAGATAATATATCTTAGAAACAAGTTCAACATAAATGCATTAAATTGGGTTACATATAAAACAAATGCTTTGATAATATATTTTTGTAATTCCAAAAGTTAGATTCAAACTTCACTATAATAATAGAAAAGTGATTCAGTACAAAATTGTATTGTTTTGTTGAAAGTAGTTATATTTTATGCTGTATAAAATTTTCAATCGAGGAAATTCGATCCTTAGTCAAGTAAAAATTGTAAAAAACATTTTGGCTAATAAATATTTTAAATAACATACTTTTTTATTGGTGCTAAATTATACTTTTAGCGAAATATAACTTCTTCAAACAATGTGGTTATACTGTGAATAAATGTTGTATTGCTTATTAATATGCTAATGTACTTTAAATTTTGTGTATGATTCAAAAATTTAGAATTTGCTTCTCCGAAAATCTAAATTTTCAAAATTCTTCCTTTGTGGTGTTACAGAAAAGAATGGTGTTTTAGTACATCCTGGTTAGCTTAACAAAGAAGTTTTCTATAAATGCACTTATCCTTTCATATTTATGAAAGTTGCGTGCTGCTGTTATCGCAGCTTTGCGCTTTTTGTGCAATGTGCCTTTATGCATATATATGTGTAATTTCGATTATTTAGCTTTTGTGTTTTTGCTTTCTGTGTTTCTATGTTCCTATCTATACTAAGAAAAATAGAGATACATAAAGATTTTCACCAACGTTCTGTTATATTCAAAAATCTAAACTTAATATTCAGTTTAGTGACGAAAATCTGTTGAATGAAAAGATAAAATTAATTTTTAATAATTATGAGAATATTCTGTTACCTTTATTAATTTGCCCTTGTGAAACATATTGCAATACTAATTTTTTGCCCCCAGTAGTTGATATGACCCCCAGTTTCTGAAATGATTCAAAATAATATTGAATGCTACAACATTTTTCTGGAATTATACTTTCGTTAATTAGAATAATCATTTTCTCTTTCATTAAGTATCTTTTACAGCAGAAATTAAAGTACATAATTTCAAATGGATTCCTTACATTGAAATGTCTATTTTTAAATATTGAAAAACCATACTAGTATATCATATTAGTGATTGCTCTATGACATGAAACCCAAACCATCAAATCTGCAACTTAAGTTGAAGGTAAGAATGTCTATGGCAGTTTTCTATGCTGACAAGACACATGCAAATAGCATTTCTGCTTTAGTTCACCAGCTCCTTAGCATAGCGTGCATGATGCGTGGCTAGAATCAGGGCATGAAAACTTTCATAAGAAATCATTGCTCCAAAAGCAATCTAATTTCACTTTTTGCTTAAATTACAATGCTTCATGCCGTCTCGTGTTTTCAAATATTAAAATAATTCGTATGGAATTTTTAATCTGGATTAGTTTAAAAGGTAATGTGCACACACTTTGTGCATATTTCTTTTATGGTTAATTGGGAACTTGATAAAAATTAATCTTCTGAGTGAAATAATTTGCTGCCATTTTCTATTGAATGCTGTTTTTCTATTTTTGCTATTAAAAACACTGTAGAATTCGATGAGCATTGTGCTACATGGTTCTTAAAAGTCGCATTTCTTTCATGCTGCATAATTTACACGATAATATTTGCTTATATAAAATGCATTTATCATTTCATCTGTCTTGTAATTGTGCATTTTGTCAATTTCAATTCCTTTTCAACTTTTTAAATTATCTTTATTCAATTAAGTGCCATTTGTTTTATAAACTTGAATTTTAAAGTACCATGATTATGATTTAGCATTTTCAAGTATAAAACGAAATTATAATTATTTTGCATTTTCAAAAGACAAAAATAGCTTATCCCATTTTTTATGTTGATCAAATTTTCTTACCTTTGTTTATTGGAATACAATATTACATGTAGAATTAGATTTTATTCTTATTTCCGTATTAAATTATTTGCATGTTTATAAATTGTTGATAAACTTAAACAAATACTTCTTTTAATCCTTTATTTTCCTTTTTAGACATTTGAAACTGTATCGAGTATATTTTCTTTTTATGAAAATTCATGTGATTCAAATATTTGAAAAACATTTACCTAACTGTTTGCTTAATTTATTTCATCATTGACAACATACGGATTGTTAAAATACAGTCGAAGATATTTATTGCTTTGCCATAATTGACTCCATTTACTTTGATTGATTTCATAGGGCTAAAATCAACTTTCCACTTTAGAGCCTGCCTAATTTTATGACCCATTTTCTTTCATGAGATAATTTCTTGTTTAAGAACTGAAACTATATTCAGTTTAATTGTTTTAATCTTTGTCAATTTTTTTAATAATGCTTTCCAACTATAATAACTGTTTTTTTCTCAAAAGTATGTCTAATTTATTAATTTGATTCTCAATTGTGGATATAGATTTTCTATTAACTTCCTTTTAATTGAAGTTATCTGTGAAGGGGCAAATTCTTTGCATTAAGGGTTTATTTCCCTTTTATTTTGTATTCTTTTCCTTCTCTTGAGAAAGCTACTGAAATAAATGATGCCCTATTATGCTTTCATAGTAAAGCAAATTCAAATACTGTGATAGAAAATAACATGGCATATAAATTAATGTACATAAAATTTACATAAGGGACCATCTTCATATCAAATTGCATAGATTTCATAATTTTTTGGGGTTCTTTAATAGCAGTATAATAAAAAAATTAGCATGAAAGGAAGATTATTTTGAAAGATATGAATAAAATTCTGGAAAACTAATTTAACTTTAGGAACTTAAAACTTTATGTACTACGAATCCAGAAAAATAAAATTTTGATATCCATGATTGAACATTTTATAAATTTGAAATTTTGGAACCCAAATCGCTTGTTTCCAAAGTGTGTAGTTCCATATAAAGATGACCTTTTATGCACATAAATCTGTAGACAGGACTGTTCCTGAGACATAAGCCACCTACTTCACAACGTTCAATTTCCCCAAACAAAATCGTCCCTCAAAAAAAGTGCTTTTTACATATTCTAAAGTAAACTAAGTATAAAATATAGATTCATCAGTGTCTCTTATCAAAAATCGTTAAAAACACTTAACATATAGGTGAATAAAGTATGAAAAACAAAACATCTGAAAATGTATGACTGGACATTTTTCAAAATTGGAAGTGATTGTATTCATTTTGACCCCATCCCCCTATATTTTCTGATGACATGAAAGTGTACGTCCAGCACACCATTCAGGAAAGGCTGTTTGTAAAAAATGTTATTTTTCAAATAGTATCTCTGAATTTGTTCTATAAACAGTGCACAAATAAGAGTCATTTCAACAGCTGTACATGTGTAGTGGTGGGTACTATTTCAATCTCAAGTTTAATAATGCTGGTAATCTGTTCAATCGATTGTGTATTGGATTAATTTTAGCAATCATAACATTGTATCCAGTTAGTAAGAAAAGAGATTTGCAAGAAAGCTAGAATATGGTTTTTTAGATGAATATTAGTAGATGCAACTAATGCAGTAGGATCAGGGAAGAACAGTAACGTTTATTTTATCACCTCAAAAATACTAATTGGTATAAATTGTCTTGTGTTTTAAACTGCATATAGTAAGATATTTGAAAATCTAGTTGAACTTGAATAAGTCTCATCAAAACTTTAAAAATTTCTAATGAGAACATCTTAATAGCTTTCTTACATTTTATGTGCATCCAAGTGTAATTCAGTTACATATTTTGTTTTTAATTTTTATTTAATCTTTTTAACTTTAGCTTTTTCAGTTACTGAATGAAAATTCAGTAATATGTACCTTTTCTCAAAAGATTGTTTTTACTGTTAGTTCCTTCTATTTATCGTGTAGACAAAAATAATTATCAGGTATTGTAAACATTGTTTTTTTGTCAACCTACCCATTATGCTTTTATCGCATTAAATATGTTTACTCACAGGGTATATTTTTTCTACCTAAGAAATTGCCACATATGCTAGTCATAATTATTCCCTAAGCTGGCTCTTTCAAGGGTCTTGTAATTTCAAAGAATGTAAATAGTAGAACCTAAAAGAGGCCTGAATAGGAGGCTTCATTCGCTAAGTTTCGTTGTGAAGGAAACGTTGGTTTTTAAGGGAGAAGAAGCCAAGAAAAGGCCGAAAAAAAGCCAAGTAATGAAGATTGCAAATTCTGGTGGACAATCAGATAGTAGTGGTGGGGTGAGTGCTATGCGTAATGCTGCAAGTGATTAGACGTTGCCAGAATTCTGCTTTTATAGCCATTGCTTATTTCAGCAATGAGTGCAGTGCTTCAAGGAATGAAAAATCATTACGATTCTCTTTTGTTTATCTCTGCACTTATTTCAGCAAAAATATTTTTTAATTCTCTGGTACTTTAAATTCAAATGTATTGGTGCCTTAAACATATGTTATCAATATACTTCAAGTATTTCATTAAAAAATTGTTAGAATGATATAAAAATTGCTTATGAATACCATTTCAAATACAATACCTGAAAGAACAAGCAATGAAAAATGTATTGCGTGTATATGCAATTTTGAAACAAAATGGTTTTTAATGCATTAAACAGAAAAAACAGGTGATGATTGATTAAAAAAGACTATCAAAGAAAGTGTAATGGATTAATATAGGGTATGATTATACCCCAATCATCGGGACTTACAAGCTTTGCATCAACCTCTCATTCATATCAGATTGCCCAAGAGCACTGAATAGCATCTCCTACACCTGAAGAGCAAGCACTTCAAAAAGAATCCTTTGTGAAGGGGAATATTATTCACCTTGCACGTCTCATGTTTTCAATTTACATCTGATAACCTTAGTAGAGCCCCAAGTGCTGGATATCTCTACTTCAGAGAAGGTCATATTTATATATTATTCACCAGAAAGTCATCTAACAGATGAGTAGGCTATGAAATAATATGTATTATTATTATGAACTCTTGGAACCTCTTAAAAATTTGACATGAGGTGGCATCTTACCTCTGTACTTCTCTGCATTAATGGTACCTCTGTTGAAGATGAGAAACTCAATGTTCATTTAACATGTCTGCGCTTACCATTTTACCCTTTAAATTGGTCCTTTTGATGCTATTATTCGGACTCTAAGCTAAATATGAACTTATAACTGAAAATAATTTTTTGTCCACTGAATAAGAGTTCAGTTTCGATGTTCCAGATTCTAGTTTGAATGAACAATCATATTTGTATGGGTGAATGGGACGCTCACCGCCTGACATCTGGCAGAGATCAGTTGCCCTGACCATCTCTATTAAACTATCTTGTCGCAAGATAGCTAGTTCTTGGCATAACTTGTGACTTTAGCATTTGGAATAACTTGTCCGTTAATCCTTAAAACCCACCCTTGAGGTAACTTCGTTTTGCAGAGTTGATAGGCATGTATTGTTCTTTAACCAGAAGCGAATGCAAGATACTATCCTGCGGAAAGTTATGACGTAAGTATGACTGTGTACTGATTGGAAACTATCTCTCAACTTGAGAAGTCAGCGATAAATTTGATTTAAAAGAAAATTCCTGAATATGCTAATTTAACTGTAAAGCTACTGGATTGGAAGACAAGTTGTATAGTGCTCCAGCCCTTGGTTCAACAGATCCTGGGTTTGAATGGTATTGCATAGTAAATTTCATGTGGTTCAGAATCCAGTTTAACCTACAGGCCCTGTTCTGAGTAGCTTTTGTGTAACAAAAGAGCATACAGTCACAAAGCAAGTAATTAAAAGTTGTGCATAAAAGAATAAAATATTTTTGCTGAAATAAGAATCAATAATTTTTGCAATTTATGTTTTGTGAGATTTTAGATAAAAATCTGAATGAAATCTGAGTCATGAATTTTCCTGTAACTTGGTTATAAATACATGAGAAAGCTAATGCAAGAAATATCTGAACAGAAGTAATTATTTGTGTTTTGTTCTTAACCTTAGTTATTAGATAACAGATTGCCGGATTTTATTCGAAATAATTATATTTACAGATATGTTCTTATTCTTTCATATTAACACTTATGAATGCTATTTAAAATTTAGAAATAAATTTTGTAATTTTTTTCTTTGATCAATTATATCTGTATCGGATGGTTCCCAGTTATCAAAATTCTCCATAATTTTTATGGATAGTATTATACATAGTTTTCATTCTACAATTCAGAGTATATTTCATCATATTTTGTGTGAAACACAATTTTAAAACTGACATAACTAGTATGTAAAATTTGGATACAAAAAAATACTCAACAGATACTTTCAAAAACCTATCCTATTTTACCTTCGAAAATGAAATTTTATGAAAAACCTATTCAAGTGCCTTATTTCTTTTTTAACAATTTTCATTAACATTGCATTTTACCACTTGTTGCTTTTTTATTGTTAACACAATACTCGAATAACATTTATAAATTTTAATCTCATTTCTGAAATAATGTCTCTGAATCATTTACTAATTTATACAGGATAGGACTTATCATTTAAATCTTCATAGCTGCAGCATTTTATTTTTCCATAGTTATTTGTATAAATTGCAATTACATTGTCAAAGATAGTCGGTTATGATGGTCATAACCCTTCCCGAAACCTATCAATTTCAAAATAATTTGTCAAAATGTGTTTATTGGTAGAAGGTATAATTTTCCTCTTCAATCTTTTCTATAAAAATAATTTATTAATACTTTTTTGTAAATAACTTTAATTTCTAACTACTTTGTAAATAAATAGCGTTTTTAATTGTTATTTTTTCTCATGTTCTTGTCTCTTCTAAAGTTTCACTTATAATTAGTTTTCATTACTTTACTATAAAATATTAGCTTATATTTATGGAAGGAATGTAGAGATTTTTTAGCAGCTATTTCTTGCATACAAAATTTTCGGTTACTGCGAAACAGAATTTTTATGCTTAAGAGTCATAGATACTTCTCATAGTACTTATCAGGTTACAATTTAAGTATGAAAAATAACTTTACTATTCATATCCTTCTACAAAATTGTGAGATACAAATTATAGCAAGTAATGGCTTATATCAATAAAATGTCTCCATATGAATTTACAAGGTATCAAAACAGTATTACTGCATGTAGTATTTAGTCTCCATTAAGATGCAACAAAGTTCTAAGTTCTGATTGCAACTGCCATGGTTTTGATATGAAAATTGCTTCAGTAAAAACAAATTTGAATTGTATGAATTTCACTGTTTTAGATCTATAGATAATAAATTTGCACTTTCTCGGGGGAAAATGGCTCAACTCTAAATGAATATAGCATTTCTTTCAATTAACAAATGATCATTTTTAATTAGAACAAAAATAGAAATAGTATAGGTATTTGTGCTGTATTGTACATGTTTTTATAAAGATATTTACGAATTTGATATTGAGAAGATTCTGAAAGCTCAAGTATGCTGACTAATTTTTAAACTGATTCTGTAAATGTTACTTTTTTTAATTGTCAGTTCTCTTGAGAATTCGTAAATTGTGTACATTGCCTTTTGTAGACGACTAGCATTTATACCTTAACACGGAGCATGGGGCTGAATTTAAATAAAAATAATAAAAAATGAACAAATATTTGTGCCCTGAAATGTAGGGTGTTAATTTTCAAACCCCCTCTGTATATGTAGTATTTTATCACAATAATTTGTATCAATATCATTTATGTTTCTAATAATGGTATGTGGTTTATTTGAAAGCAAAATGTTTTAAAGAGTGTAGATGTAATAGAGACTTTTGATTTGTATTATCATTTCTATCTGGACAGAGTGATTCTTTTGTTTGCTAACCATTTTTATCAAACACAAACAGTTTATTTATAATAAATTAATAAATGATATTATTTTATCAATGTATCATAAATAATGTTTTGATTATATATTACTATTATTTATTAATTATTTAATTATTAATAAATAACATTGTAATATGTAATCGATATATTTATTAATAGGAAATTGTAATGAATGTTGTCTGATCATTTTATTATACTCAATAAAAAGTTTGATAAAAAATAATTCTATGATACTCGATGAAAAGGTAATGGATAATTTACCTTTCTATTTATAAAAAGAAATGGAGATGTTTTGAATGTATGATGGGTATGGTAATATATTTCTTAATTGAAAATGCACGTGCCATATGCATATTTGATATCTAGATTTTTATATAATATTTAGCTCTTGCTATTGCCTGCATGTAATGCATTATTCTTCAGAGAGTTCTTTTATATCTATGCAAGCTTTTCTTTTATGCTTATAAACACAAGTTGTAGTTAAACCTATACTGTCAAAGCCATTCAACCAGCAGTTGTGTGATTTGGGATTCATTTGTCCTCTGTGTTTTCAATGTTTATACAGTCAATGCTTGCAACGCAGATCAGCTTCTTCAATGTTGGATTTCTGAGGTTATTTCGAGCTGCTCGGTTAATTAAACTCCTGAGACAAGGATACACCATCAGAATTTTGCTGTGGACATTTATACAGTCTTTCAAGGTATGTAAAATTTTAGTTAATTTTAATAACTTAGGGGAAATTGTCTATTAAATATTTTGATACTGAAAATATTTAAATTGCTATGGTTGTTTTCAATCAGTTTTCCTTTCAATAAAATCTTAAGTGTGCAATATTTCCATTTTTATTTTGGTCCACTGTTTATTGTAATAATTAAAAACTGACATTTTTATAGAAATTTTTATACATTTTTGGAAAATATTGTTTGCATACTTATACCTTCCAACTTGAAAACCAGGCGTGCATAAAATATTCTTCATGCACAATTTTTAAAAATGGAGGAGTGCACGGTCACTTTAAACGAAAAAGTTATGGTGTATTCTACAAAGGCATTCTTGATATTAGAATAAGGGAATGGTCAAGAGATATCAAGTTGATTTTTATCTGCTAAAATTTTCAATCCATTCATCCCAACGAAACATTATTGCTTACAATTATATTACTATTTACAAATGCCAGGCGTTTCAGTATTAAGAAATTAGCTTTCTTGCTTCCCAATATCTCTGAACTATATAGTTAAAACCATTAAGCGTGGGGCATGTCTAAATGTTCGCTATTCGTTGGTCGTCTAGAATAACATAAAGTACAATTAGGTGAATTCCTAGGTCGATTGGAAATAAATGGGCATTGAGACAATCATGTCTAGTAAGAAGTCGAAACAAAGCAACAGCTGACGTACCTTCATTGAACATGTCGAATGAACTCAAGTGCAAATTCATTTTCCAATTACCAATTTAATTAGAAGTTTGGCAGAATGTGGGTAGGTAGCTAAGTATTTTAATTAACGTCGCACTGAAGCAACACAATTAGATATTGGCGACAGTCCGGGATCAATCCCGAAGGGAAAGATCGAGGACAACAGCACGTAATTTTGAACCACGGTCCGATGGCAAGGTCAATACCTGAGCTCGCACCCCACTCTCCAAACTTCTATACCACGCCAACGTGAGGATATTTGAGGCCACGACAGATTTAACGTGCACCAGCCCCCTTTGTACACGATAGTCTTGGTTGGATTCGAACTCGCAACCCTCCGGTTGTTAATCCGTTACTCTTCCAACCGGGCTACCGCGGCCCGTTTGGCTTGGCAGAATGGAAGGTGATTAATTAGTTTGGCTTTTGAAGGATAGTTGTACTTTCTTCGCTAAGAAGTCAGCCCTTTTATATCCTTCCACCCTACAATGAGCAGGGCTTAAGATAGCATTTGTAGTTATGCTTATAAATGTGAGAAACAAGCTAATGCTTACAAATTTAAGAAACTAGCTTTTGAAAATATTTAATTTTTTGAGATCGGATTGACCATTTGGTAAATCTATACATTTTGTGGATTTGCCATAAATTCAGAATCAAAGAAAACATTCCTGAAATTTATAGTAGCATATATGGTGGCAAAGCAAATAACAATTTTTACACATATGTATGTTTATTTTGTATCTTTATCTACTTTTATTATGAAAAAAATAAACGTACAACTAGTTTTCATGGTTAAAAAGTGCTTTTAAAATGTTAACTACTGAACAATTTATGAAGAAAGCAAAATTAATTTACAAAAGTATTAAAGAATTAAATGCATTTTGTTACTGAAAATATTGTATAAATATGTAATGTATACATGCTATATGTTAACAAGGCTGTGAAAACTTCTTTTTTGTGATGTTTTGTTATACAGAAACTAATTTTGTAGACAGAAACAAAGGACTTGACAAAATACTGTTTAAGAGTTGAAAGCATATTTTATTCAACTTCAAAACATTAAAATTACAAATATTTAATTGTCTCTTTTAGGCCCTTCCATACGTTTGTTTGCTCATCGCTATGTTATTCTTCATTTATGCTATTATCGGAATGCAAGTAGGTCCCATTTTCTTCCTAAAAATGAATTTTATATATATATATATATATATATATATATATATATATATATATATATATATATATATATATATATATATATATATATATATATATATATATATATATATATATATATACACACACACACTAGTGATTTTTAAATGTTTGAAACTTAATAAATATGTGTTCACATTTATTCAGCATTATATAACTTTTCCACTTAATAATTATCAAAAGATGTAAAATTAAGTTAAACATAATATAGTAAATACATTAACATAATATAGTAAATACATAATTAATAATAATGTACCAAGTATTTAATGTTATTAATTACATTAAATATTTGGTACATTATATGTAACCTTAAAATTAAACTAGTATTTTCTTAAGAACATGTTCAGAAACAGAATTATTTATGAATTTTGAACTTTTATTAAATGCAAATACTTTGTTTTTATTAGCTCTGTTATCTAGTAATTAAATATAAAACTTTACAATTTTTAAATGGTGTGAATGGGGGTAAAACGTTTTGATTTTTCGATGAAGATTTGACACTGGTTCTGCAATCCTTGTATTAAATTTTCATCATTACTTAATTTTTTATTAGTTATTTTTCAAGAATTTTCATTAAAATCTTTAAATTGATAAATACTAAGCACATAAAAAAAACTACTTTTACTTTGTGAAGAATATTGTCCAATGATGCGTCAATTGTTTTACTATTATTTTTCGAAAAAACTTGTTTTTACTTCAAAATTAAACAGGCTGCTTATTTTTTAATTGCCTTGTTTATCTCCTAACATTATTTAAGACTATTTTTATGTTGCAAATTTCAGAGTTCGAAAAAGTATTGTTTGATGTTAAATCTTCGATTTAAAGTAACAAGTTTCTCTTATTAATCATTTTATTGTTTTCGTGTGGTTTTCATTTTTTTCAGTCTTTATGTGGTAAGCATGGTTACAACTACCTGTTCTATATTTCACAAAGAATCATAATTTTAAAGTTGTTATTGAGAAATGTCCATAAACTTTTTGCCTTTTTTATTTTTATGCTATTATTTAAAAATATTTATATGTTAAACAGATTTTTACTTTAAATAGTATTTAAAATGGTTTGTGCTGACAGTAAAATAAAATTTATTTGGCATATCTCGTTACTTTCAATTTTCTTGTGTCATTAAATAAAATGGTTTTATTTATTATTAGTTTAATAGTTTGATGTTAAAAAATTTATAGCCAATTTAACTATAGATTGGATATTTTTAAGTTTGAACTTAGAAAATATCCGCATTTTATACAAAGCTAATTCAGCAGGTTTTCTGTTTCTGCCATATTAAAAATTTTAACATACTTTTTTAATTTTATTTAGATAACATATTTTGCATTTTAGTAATTTAAGATTAATATATTTATGAAATATTTTCTTTTTCATATTTAAGAAAAATCATTCTTAACTGTATAGAGACTGTATATTAGCAACTATAACGAATAACTAAATATCCTATGTAAAATCTGATAGTGCATTATTGTGGCTTAGATAGTTAGAAAGATAAAAATATTTTTATATCCTTACCCTCAATCTAAATAACAATCCTTTCTCCTGTTTTTTTCTTTTATCATTCCTTTCAGCTGCCCATTATTTATTTTAGACCTCTCTTTAAAATAAACTACCTTTGTATTGCTGCTAAAAACTTATTCGAGTTCTATGCTTCAAATTGCCTTAGTTTTGTTTCGTTATTTCCTCAGGCACAATAGGAATTATCTCATTAAGTTGAGTTAATAAGATTTGCAATGTTCTTAATCAGTCTAAAATGGCATTCACCTAAAGTTATCAGTGCAACTTGATGAGATACCTATTTTGCCTATTTTCTGCTTTATTCACTTATTTTTTCATCTGTTGTTGTGTTATGTGTTTCTTATACTAAACCTGTTCTCCCTTGTGCTTCTGTCTTCTTCCCTTGTCCTCGATAACCAACATACAGGTTTTTGGAAATATCAAGTTTGATCCAGATACAGAAATGAATCGCCACAACAACTTCCATACCTTCATACAGTCTCTCATGCTCTTATTTAGGTGAGTCAGCTGCGGCTGAAACACCCAAGCACCTTTGTTGCCATGAATTGCTTATGACCAATAGTAATTTTTTTGTTGAAAGTGAAGTGAAAAAACAAACAAAAGAGGCACGAAGTTCTGTCATCAAAAGGTGCCTTTAAATGGAAAAAATATCTCCACAGTTCAAAATCTAAGTAACTTGCAATTTTTCAGAAAAAATTTTATTTCTATTCAAAACAAATAATATATTTAATGAAAAGCCAACACTTAATTTTATTAATTTTGAGACATCTACAAAATTTACTTTGAAATATTTTACTTTTCTTTTATCAAATACTTATGTTACCACAAGTATTTGAGTCTAGTATTGTGTCTTTATTGCAATTTGATTCAGTTTTTGACAGAGCAAAATTTACAGTCCTTCAATCAGGACCCCTTTAACAACAGCTAGTCTCCTGATAATTTTAATAACTGAACAACCTCACTTTTAAAAATTAAGATCTATTTTCAGAGTTCCCTCTTTAACTCCCCCATTTAAAAGCACATCAAGAGCCTGATATCAGCAGTTCCAGGCATTTGTTACATTTGTTCTACATATTTTTTTAATGTATCCAAAGTTGGGGATTTGTTGCCTCAAACCATAGACTTAATACTAAAGTATCAAATTTTATACTATACATAAAAAAGACCATAACAAAAACAGCCAATTTTTCTGATTTGTTACATTACAACAATTTATTTCAAGTGTGCATCTGATATCTGACATTTCTGCCAAATTAGAAAATAAATGCTTCAATTATAAAATATTCTCATGTGTCAGAAGTTATAAATCAATTCAATGTAGAGTTTATTAGATACATTGAATTTCATAGTTTTTGTCCTGTGAAAATAGTGCACTGGTATCCAAATCTCAAGAGCCATTACTCTCCAAAGGTTGCAACATAAATTAAATGAGAGCCTGCTCCATTTGCATAACTATGCATTGGTGAAACACAAAAGGCACTATTGGCAAATTATTTGAAGGATATAATCTATATGACAAAGAATACATTTATAAATGTAAAATTATTATCACAAGAAAACCTTGCTTGATTTTCTCAGGGAAGCTGAAAAGGACTAGAGTTTGGAATGTTTCAAACTAGTTTGAAATAATGTTTACTGTGGTATCCAGGCTCTTGGTTATATTTCCAATCATAGGGATTGTGTTCAAAATATGTGTTTGTAGGTTATCTTTGCTTTATGGCGATGTTAAAAGACATTTTTAGCTGAAACAGCTACTGGAGAGGTTACTTCTATTCCTCAGAAATTAGAATCATGTATATTAAGATATTCAGGCAGGTAAACCTTTTTATGCTATTTTGAGGTTATTTTCAGTTCAATTTCTCCTTTTAAAACAAGATATTACAAGATCTAAGAGTGTTGCGCCTTAACATTGATATTTGGTCTTTTTTATTTTTCAAAAAAGTTTGTACTTTTATGCACTTCATCTATATGAAGATATAAGATTGTCCAACATTTTTATTTCTGAATTAATTCAGTAGTATAAAAAATGTTTATTTTTAAGTTTGACTATGAAAATTCCTTTTATGAACATGTGTTCACTCTTTTTTTTTGTTAGTTATTCATTATCCTGGCAGTTAGAAAAAACAGTAAACATTATTTTTTTACTAATGATTAAGGTACAAACATATTTTTGAAAACATTCAATTTATTAATCTACTTAATTCTATGCTTGCAAATTTAAATTATGCATTCCTTTTGGCTACATATCTTACATTGAGTACTTTTCATCTAAAGGGTAACAAAGTGTAATGTAAAAAATTACCGAACCTAAACTATGGTACCTGAACTTAAGTGTCAAGTTCAAAAAAATTTTAGTAGCTTAATGATAGTATGGTAGTTTCCTTGCAGTGCAATAATTTCTGCAACATTACAATTCAAATCATGGCAACAAAGTGATTTGTATTAGTGTAGAATATAGTATTAAATTTTCTCTTTTTATTGTAGAGTAGACAATAGATTGCATTACTGGTAGAAATGTATTGTTCTTGATTTCTTGCATTCTTATTTTATTTGTTTATTATTATTCTACTTTTTAGTAACATTTATAAGTAGAATGGAATGACACATTTATATTTTAGTGGGTCAGTGCAAGAACCATCCCTTTATTGAAGTAGTGTACCATTGCTTTTAACCTGTACTATATATCTTTACTCATTATGTTGGGGGATTGAAAAATTACTTTTAACATATTCTCCCTCTACATGCCAGGTATTTGGTAATATTGCTCTCAACCCTGAACAGCAAATTACTCGCCATAATAACTTCCGTTCATTCTTTCAAGGACTAATGCTACTTTTCAGGCAAGTTGGTGTCTCACAAAATATTTTCATGTTGTATTTGGTGTGTGGAACATCATTGGCAGCTGCACTGCAATTTGCACAATGTACAGTTAAAAATTATTAATCGAAACCCTTATGACCTGGAGCACGCAATAACTTATTTCGGTACAGCTGTATCTAGCGCCTCGTCTGGTGGCAACGCTCTTGGCGCACTTTTAGTAGCGAGTTATGACAGATGAAGGTAACCCATCTTTATTAGTGTTATTCCCGTTTTTATGGCAACCTCGGCAAGCAGAAAGATTTGTAAAGGTATCATATTTTATAAAGATAAAAAAGATTTCTAAAAATTTATTTCCTTGGCGACATAAAAAGTGCGCCAAAAACACGCCAAGAGCTTTGGCACCAGACGAGGCATTAGATATAGCTGTACCCTTATTTCAAATGTTAAATTTATTTTTGGTTGCTGGATATCATTGAAAATTGTAAAGTAGAAACTAGATTTGCAAATGTTTGTACATTCTTGATTTTGAACTTTGTTTCATTCTTTCAAAGTTCTTAAGCTCTATGTGGGTTAGGTAAACGAAATGGAAATACCTAATATGTTCACATATATATGTAGCCAACGCAGTTTTAGTCTCATAACTCTTTTATAATTCATAAATATAATTTATCTCCGTACAGAATAATTGTATTGGAGTGCCTCTAAAATCATCTTGTAATCTGAAACAAGTCATTTTATTTTGACCGATGAAACAAATTCTCAGATGATTTTAGGAATATTGAGCGAAATAAGCAGAAAGGAAGCTTGCAGATTGCTGAAGGTATTTTAACTTTTAAACAAAATATTTTTTAATTCAGTTTTTAGGGTTCAAGTATTCTTGTCTTTTAAAATATATTCATAAATGTTGGTTTTCAAGATTCTTTTAAAACATGTTTTAGTAAAGTGTATATTCTTATCTTCCACTCAAAAGAATTTAAAACTAACCAGAAATCGTTTTGCAACAGAAAAATGTTTCTTGAGAGTAAAAATTCAAAGCTATGGAGTCAATTCGACCATGTGCAATGAGGAAATGCATGCTCCAGGTCCCTGAGATATCACAATGCAAATTGCACTTTATCAAAAATATTAAAACAGCATGCATGGGCTTCATTATCACTTCTTCAAGAAAATTGACATTTTGATGATAAGTGATAGATGGCCATAATAAAAGTGCATGTGTGCTTCATGTGTTAACACATTTGTCCTAGGTACTGTTTCAATACATTTATAAATGCTTCTTCTGAATATTGTGTGCATGCACCCGGCATTCCATGATTCTAGCTGTAAAATTTTCTGTGGACTCATCGCGTTGACATGGGTCAGGCTGCCTCTGAAAAAACCTTGTTGAAATGCACTCCTTTCATGTTAAATTTTATTCTGTAAATAAACAAGTGATGTTTCTCTTATGCAGTGGTTCACAATATCCATTATAACTCATAGGATCTCAAAAGTTCCATCACCAATTTTTCTATTCCATTGTATTTTAAAACTCAATTTTTGTGTTTACCTTACTTACCTACAGTAAGAGAAAACGTACTCAAATGAGGAAGAAAATCAAATTAATAAAGCAATTTCCTGTTAATCCTTATTTAAAGTAAACCACTTTATTTAACCTCTTTAAATTGTAATTATTGATACATTTACTAATCTGGGATGCTCACTAGGTCATACTTGACCATTTTCTGAGAACATAACGTAATTTTTATCGGGTTTAAAGTGTGAAAATATTTGTATTTAATGTTATTTTTCATATTTCATTTGTTGGATATTTTCCAAGTATTCTCTCATCTGTTTCATCAAGCATCAGTCACTAAATGGTGGTAACCATTTTCAATAGATTTTACTTCTCTTTAAACATTTGTTCAGTTTGCTACAAACACTAAATACTTATAGAATGTTCACCAAGAAATAAATTTGTTTATTGTTTCATTTAAATGTTAAAAAATGAATTGAGCATAGTGTTTTTAGGTAAAAAATGTTTTTACAAACAAAAGATTTATTTTAGTCCAAACAATTTGTAATTTGGAAAAAAATGTAATCTTAAATAATTCAGGCATTAATATTAATGAGAAGAATTTAGCCACATCTCTTGTAAAATTTTTTTTATTTATATTTATCAGCTACAATGGTTGATTATGCTTATTACCTTATGATCATAATTACAGAGATAATTCATATATCTTCACTGCATGATTAATAATTAAGCTATAAATACTTTGTAATTCTGTATCCTCTAAAACTCGAGTATAGTCAGTATTTTTCCTGTAAAAATATTTTAAATGAACAAATTACTAAGTATGAAACGAACCTAAAATTA
Source organism: Meta bourneti (assembly GCA_933210815.1). Lineage (NCBI taxonomy): Eukaryota > Metazoa > Arthropoda > Arachnida > Araneae > Tetragnathidae > Meta > Meta bourneti. Next base: position 69,336,184 of record OW119929.1, on the reverse strand, counting down.
AATACCATCTACACGTGTCATTTTACTTTTCCAATTTTTAGAATGTACTTTTCATTTGTAATTTTTTGACATCTATTTTTATGAAATGAGCTGCCAATAATAGATTTCTTGGAAATAAAACTTTCAATTGCAAAAGTGTCACTGATAGATTTTGTTTTCTGCTAAAAATGTAGCCCAAATTTGGATACGTTAAAATGCAGTTTGTCATATTCGTGAGTATAGAAATATATCACAATAACTCAAATTAGAAGCATTTCTAATTCTTTAGGTGGTCTTTTGTTTTTTATTAAAACAATAGAGAATGCTCATATGTGTTTTAAAACAAACTTCAGTGCCCAATCCAGACTGTCATACCTGTATCAGAATAATAATGACCCTATAAAAGCATATTGGTGAATTTTAAACATTTTATTAGTGTGTGTACTCTTCTACTCTGGATAAATAAAACTCTAGAAAGCTAATGAAAAGCATTAGTCTAATCAAATCTTATTCATTCAAAATACTTATAGTTAAATAATTTTTTATGTACTAATTTAATCTTTCGTGCACACCTTTTCTTTTATTCTACTACTTTTTAAATTGAAAACTTGTTAATCTGCTCAAGTGAAACTTTTTGCCTTAAAAATTTCTGATTTGAGCAACCAAGTAAACACACATTGTGATAGACCATTGAGTATTATTTTAAAGCTCGCGTAGCACTGGTTTTGAATACAGTTGGTCTTCGTAAAATATTTACTAGCAATTATAAAAAATTATATATGCCTAACAATTTTTAAATTTATAAATGCTCAAAGGTACTTTTAAAATTGCTTCTGACAAGTATGCTTAAAATCTATTTTTTCCCCATTCTGTGCCTAAAACAAGTCAGTCTGAAGATAATCAAAGCCTAGAAAGACTGCTCAGGATTTTAGTAATCAAAGTGTGTTCTTAACCTACTTAATGAAACAAATCATATTAAGCTAAAAATTTTGATATTTATACTATTTATAACTGTTTTAATAACTAAAATGTTATAAGTGACTTCATTTCCCTTTCATGGGAAAATATATTTTAAATACATACTTCAGTTTTTACATTTTAATAATGATGGTTATTCATTAGGCTTTTTAGCATGTCAATTAGTTAGAATTACAACAATCAATTGCAATGGAAGGATACTGCTTTTTTTCTTCAATATTAAGTGTGAAATGTTTTAATCTAAAACCCATCTTTTTTCCATGAATGGCTCCAAAATTAATTTTAAAAAATGCTTAAAGATTCTGGGCTGTAGCATAAATAGAAAATGCAAACAAATTTTAATTTTCACCTCCATTTTCCATCTACCTCGCCTATGCATTTATTTCTTATGGGGCAATATGGAATTATGCGGCAAATTTTTTCATGGAAGTATTGTTCAACAGTCAGAATATTTATTCTTAAAATGAAATTTTTGTTTAAATTTATTTACTAATTTTTAATATAAATTTTTGCAATTTGGATTACAAAAAATTTAATTTAGTGATAACTGGAATCAAAAGAGTAATTATTTATTCCAAATGAAACCCCATATATACGCAAAAGTCAACCTGTAGTGAACTTTTTGTTGTGAATACTTAATAATACTACCATTTTTATCCTGAAATACAATCCCTCTCATTTCATAATTGGCTAGCGCTGACCCATATGTTTTATATGCATTTGCGCATGTTGCATTGGCATTTCTTTTAACTAGTGCACGTTGTTTCGATTGCAAGTTGCATGATGTAGCTGTAGTGCATGAAAGTTAATCAATTGAGTGCAGAAATGGTCGTCTTGATAATTTGAAGAAGAAAAAGGATGAAGAAATTATTAATTTGTCTTTTAAAATTTAATATTTGATGCATCTACAATCCATACAAATTATTTAAAAATTTGCTTCCATACAAACCATTTCTGCCTTCAATTGTTTTTCGCCAATTTTAGACATGTATAATTTAACTTTTAACCCACCTTAGGTGTGCCACTGGTGAGGCATGGCAGGCAATTATGTTGTCTTGTATTAAAGAATCGCCCTGTGATGAGCGTTCCGGTAAAGGTCCAAAGGAATGTGGAAGTAACTTAGCATATGCCTATTTTGTGAGCTTCATATTTTTCTGTTCATTTTTAGTAAGTATACTGTTATTTGATGTCTTATGAGATTTGCCTACCCCATTAATATTAAGCTAATGCGATATTAATCTCAAGTTCATCAAGACTTCAAGAATGTCCACCTAAATTCCTTAATTTTCAGCAAGACGCTCTACCTTTTTGCACTGTTTTCATTACTTTTGCATTTTACTATAAAGTAATAATTAAATTTAATTTTGAATTTTTTTATTTTATAAATTTCTAGGCATTTATACAATGTATGAGTTACAACGATGCATTTTTGAGTGTGATTATTTGAATTCAATTGAATTAAACAATGTGTTTTATTTTTAAAAATTCGGTATGTTTAGATGTTATGAGAAGATTTTTCGTTTTAATTTTCTTCATAGCTTACCAATTCGTAATATAAATTCGTATTTTTAAGATAATCGCCATAGAGGGTATTCTAATATAGCTGTATAATTGCAACTTTTTTTTTATTTCCAAGATGCTGAATCTTTTTGTTGCTGTTATTATGGATAATTTTGATTATCTTACCCGAGATTCCTCAATCCTGGGGGCTCACCATTTAGATGAATTCATCCGAATGTGGGCCGAATACGATCCTAGTGCAACGTAAGTAATGGTGGTATTCTTTGTATAATTTTAATTCAGTTTTCTATTTAGAATATGTCTTCGGATTTGTGAAATTTCTCTATTTTCAGAGGTAGAAGAATTATCTAAGACTACTTTCTAATTAAATTAAAATTAAATTCTGTATGACTTCCCACTGTAATATGGCTGGAAATTCTAAAATTCAAATATAATTTATTCTGATATTTTAATTGTTATAATAAAACATTTCATGGTTATATCATTGCTCTGATTATAAGCTTTTTGGTGTGAATCTAAGCTTTTATTCTAGTATTTTTCAATTGCGATAATAAAACATCTCATGGTTATATAATTGCAATGATGTGAGTATGAGCTTTTTGTTATAAATGATATTTCACTTTGAAGTTAAACATTTAAATTATATTTTTTCTTTAAAAGCAGTGATTTTTTTTATAATTTCCCCAACATTTCTAAAAAATGTAATTAATTTTCGGATCCTTGCTTAATGTTCATGCTGCTTTATTATTGCATTATTAATGTATGGAAATATCCATTACTTGGTTTAATTATAAAGACCCCATTAACACATATACAAACGTAAAGACGAGATAATAACTATATGCATGACTCCTCATAACACTATGTATGCATTGACAGTGTCTGTGCAGAATGTTGAGATATTCATAAATTTCTAGTATTCTGGTCAAAGGAGCTGAGAGAGATTGGAGAATTTTTCACTTACTGGTATTGTAAGGTTCATGTCTTGCTTTATGTCAGGAATCACACATGGCATAGTCAAGAGAATAAAGGTCACTCAGGACACTGTAGATGATTTTGCCACTTCACAGCTCTGTATTTTTTTGCTTCATGACAGAACTCTTGGCTAAATCATTTCCAGTTCCATTTTTAGAAAATCCCCTTCTCAGATATGTTAAACAATCCTATTTTTTCCTACTGAAGCCATAGTCTTCCATCCACAAACATCAGTCTTGCACATCAGAGTAATGCTGAATTTTGTACACCATAGTGTAACTTACTAGGTTATTTGTACTTTGTCAAAAATATGTATTCATATTAAAAAGTGTTTTGAACCTAAGTGGAGCTGGTCTATAGTATGACCAAAAACTACCATGTATCAGGAGGTGGGTTTTTTTGCTAGGGTTAAAGATTCTAACTGATCACAAAATCAAACATTCTCGACTTAATATTTACAAAGGTAGAGAAAGATTGAAACTCCTTTTTCTAAAGTCGACACAGGATCTACCAAGAGCAATAGGAGTCGCTTGTTTTCGTGTTCTTATTGGGCATAATTACCTGAAAAATCATCTCTACTGAATCGACTTGTCGGACTCTCCAACTTACTATGTGTGGCCTTTTATGACTGGAACCCGCATTTCAATAGTTGCCCTGATCTAACTCAACACTGCTGATAGAGTTCCATATTTTATATCTGTTGCAAGACTATATTAGGCTGCCAGACAGAGACTTATGACAAAAAAAGTGAGGTCTGGCGTAGGGATTTAAATATGTTTATTAGAAAAGTAATGAAACATCTAGATTTCAGATGGATTCTGTGTTTTTATGTCAATCGTACACTTTTACTACTAATATAGTGACTTAGTTTTACCTATTTAAGTTTGTACATCTAATTTTTGCTTTAAGGATTTGCTAAAACTAATTCTCGTTCATACCTTATATTTCAGAGGTCAGATACATTACACTGAAATGTATGATATGTTGCGTAACATGGATCCACCTCTGGGATTTGGAAACAAGTGTCCTTATCGATTAGCATATAAGGTAGAAATTTTCCTTATGTGATTTTACATATTTCAAGTATGTTTTGTCTTGTTTCAAATTTCAAAACTATAAATTTGAAAGTTAGAGACTAAAGTTAAGTTACTTTCAGTATTTTCAATGAATATTTTCACTGTAAGTATTGAAACATAATCAGCCATTCCAATTAGTGATATAGTGTTTTGCTTGTAAGTTGGAGAAATTGTTTTCGTTTGCTAAATAATTAAGAATTTTGTTTTCTGCAGCTATATTTGTTTTAAGCTGTTATTTTCTAATCAACCTATGAATGAACAGTTGAAAAAGCGTCCATGAGTTGATTGGTTGGGTCCTAGACTCTTTTTAAATACTTTTAACGCCATTAAATGTTTTACATATTTTTTTGTTTGTTTTACAGAAAACATGCAAATTATACTTTTATAAATATCTTTGTAAAAGTTTTTCAAAATATATTTAAATGTTTTATTTGTTTGAACAAATCTGGCCAAAAGAAAATATACTCCCTTTTAAGGATCTTGAAGCAGCAAATATAATAAAGATATTTCTCACCTTCAAAGTACCGTCGATAAGAACATATCACACTCCGGCTGCAATACCGCCAAAACAAAAATATGAATTTCTATTTTTTTTATAGGAAGACTTAAATACATACTTTTGCATGCTGTAAACCTTTTATAACTGCTGGAATCGACAGTTGTGGTAGTTTTGCAGAATGAAGAAGCATATATTTAATCTTTCTACAAACCAAACTAGAAAATCACTTTTTTCAGTTATGGTAGTATTGCAACCGGTGTGCGATATCTAGACAGTATATACTTACTATTTTTAACCAAAAATTGTACGATTACCATGCTTTCCTATGTATGCAAAAAGAACATCGGCCTTTTTCTATCAGCTACATGTTTTTCATAAAATTAGTTAGTTTAAAATTTGCTTCACATTATATAACTTGGCTCACTCCATTAATTTAACAGAAGTTTCTTATGAAAATATTCCAACATTTTACCTCGAATTTTTTAGGTTGGTAAAACTTAAAATGATGTATGGATTCCCTGCTGAGATATTTAGAAAGTGTATAATATGCTGATACCCCAGTATTATGAGTTTCTTGCTACATTAGATAAGAAACTATTCCTTAATCTAAGTAGTCTAACCTCTTTTGCTTCGATAGTAAAACGTTATAATTTTAGAATTTTATGTCTCTGTCAGATTATTTATTTTGTAATATTAGGATTGATTTATATAAGCAGTGATCTGAACCTGTACTAAATCATTCAAATCATACCTGCTTTTTAAACCTAAGAAGTAACAAAAATTTATTATCTCTGTTCTCTAAAAATGGAGAAATGTTCTGACTTACATTCTATCTACATAAATATACTTTTAAAATGTTCAATTAGAGTACAATAGTGTCCACAAGATACATGCATCAATACATATGCTTGCACTGATGCTGAGTCTGTCAGGCCCACTCAAGGGAACAAAATCTATCAAGTACCAGAAAGTACAATTAAAACTATGAATTTATCTAGATTCATGCTCTTTTTTCTGAATTACTTTCTGTAGGCTGTATAGTATTGAATAGTTATAGTATTTGAATAGTTATAAATCTTTTAATATTTTATATATTTTTTATTTATTAGAAACTCATCAGAATGAATATGCCTCTTTCTCCTGATTTAAAAGTTAACTTCACCACTACTTTATTTGCCTTGATAAGAGAAAACCTCAGTATTAAAATAAGACCAAGTAAGTGTTATTTTACATAGGACTTTGTCTTTTGTAAGATAATTTGTTATAAAACTGTTGTACATATTGTCACGTGGCTGCTGCTACATAGAAGCACAAACGCTTGTGCAAGAAATAAATATGTTCCAAACCTAACTAAATATTTTACTGTTAATTTATTCTGATGTAAAAGTACCGCAGTTAAATCAACAAATAAAAAGTAGTTGTGCTCACTGCACTCTCAGATGCTTGGAACATGTGTGCGTGATTAGAAGTTAATGCGAGTTTTCTGGGACTACAGTGGCTGTGACGTTTTGATAGACAGCTGACGCTATTAACATATGCTCAGTACGCAAGTAAAGTGCTCCAATCCATATGAGAGCGAGTGATATGCATATTCCACTTACTGGAATTTTTAGTGTGAAATAGGGTATGCATCAAATTTATTTTTCATCATATTAAGTTGACATGATCAAATGAGTATTATGCAAGATTTAAAATTGAAATATTCTTCCACTTATATACTGAAAATTGAAGCATGAAATAAAGACAAAAACCTGAAATCAATTTGGCACTACAATGTGTAAATCTAGAGACACCAAAGTAGTATTTAAATAAAAATATATGAAAATCTAATTGACTTTATGTGTGCAATATTACAAATTGTTTGTCTTCTTACTCATCACATTTGGCCTAGTCCACAATTCTGTTATATTTGAGGTTTATGATTTCTGTGATCCACAGTGCATGGCATCCCAGATGTGTTCACTAACAATGTGATCTAGTGGCTTAGGTAGGAATGGAAAAACCCCAGACTCAGATGAGTGTTCCGCTAACTATAATTTGGTGTGTCTAGACTTGTGAGGCAGTTCATTGTCCTTTTAGAAGAGATAACTCCTCAGAATGAACACAGCACATGAATGGGAGTGACTCATCAGAAAGGATGCAAATATACTGTTCACCTGTCAGAGATGTTTGCGAACGTACCAGGGGTCCTTTGAGTACAAACCTCATAACCATTACGGAAATCCCACCAGCCTGTACTATCCCTTGTTGACATGCTGAATCCATGGCTTCATGGAAGTTTCTCCACACACGAATCTTTCCATCTGTCAGAAACAGTTGACAGTGCGACTCGTCAGATCAGGTTACTCTTGTTCCCAGTCACCAAGTGTCCAGTGACGGTGTTCCCGAGCCCAGGCGAGGTGCATAGTTATATGTCACGTATTCATCAAGGGTACTCGAATTGGGCGTCTTTGAGAAAACGTTGCACAGTCCTCTTTTTGAGGGCCCAGCATTGAATTCCGATGTTATTTGAGGCAGTGTTGCACGCCTATCACGTAAAATTATTCTTGTCAACCGACACAGGTCGCGGTCACCCAGAGCCTTTTTATGGCCACACTGCTGTTATAAGTTAAAGGTTTTGCCAGAATTCTTAAAGTCATGGTACATCCTTGAAATGGTAGTATGTGAAAATTCATACTTCTCTACTTCTGAAATGCTTTAACCCATCTCCCAAGCTCCAACTTTGAAACCGCATTGAAAATCACTTAAATCGTGATAACTTGCCACTCGAAGGGTGCGGAAACAGCTTTAGATGCCTCCACAAATGTCTTGCTTTATATGCACTGGCAGATGTAACCAATGACGTGCATAGGTGGCATTGCTATGTATTTTCAATAGACTCGCCTGTGCCAGTTTTTCTGGTACTTCAATGTATACAGGTAATTACATAAAAAAGCTCAATCCAAATGTTCTATAATATAATTATCGTTGACTTTTATCTGCCCCATGCCTGTTTATTAAAGCCTGAAATGGTTTTCTTATGCATTCAAGTAGATACATGATTACTGGTTACCCAAATCACAAGCTACCTCTGCAAAATCATGCCTTAATACAGCACAAGTATTGTATAATTGTTTCCCCTGTTGTCATATTTTTAAACTAAGTTATTTTTTAAATAACATTTTGGAAATATTTACATTTCTAATTTTAAAGTAATGTATTTTTTAGTTTCAATTTTAATAACAATTTATATGAATTTATAACATTTTAATTGCAGTTGATGAAATGGACCAGGCAGATCGGGAACTTAAAGAAACTATACGAAAGATATGGCCATTACAAGCTAAAAAGGCCATAGATAAGCTCTTACCACCTGAAGATGGTAAATATAATGATTTTTACCATGTTTTTTTTATTTTGAGCTTCATTCTCAAAAGAAAAGTCTGGAATTTTCTATTTTTAGTCCAAACTGGGAAATAAAATTTGAAACCAGGGAAATAACCTGGTGTTCTTCCTGATTTCCGAACTTATTTTTGAAAAATTAACTCTATTCCTCACTTAGATCTTGTAGGATATATTATGTAATCAAGGTTTCCAATCTTAATATTAAATGCCTCCATTTAGGTTAAATATAATGTTTTCAATTATATTAATTTGTGTATCAAAAATGAGTCTTAAACTAAAGTAAAAACACATTCAAATATTTGAATTATGTATTCAACTTTTTTATTTATAATATATATTGAAATTTCATTCTAATATATATTTTAACATTTTATTTTTGATGCATATTCAAGTTCTTTTATGTGCAATAATATGTTTTCAAACTTTTAAAACTAGACATCTAGAAGAGAGTGTTTCCTTTCTTCATACCTTCTTCATAATTGTTAATCACCAATCCATAATAAACAAAATCACAGAATTTTTTTGTATCTGAGGATTCTATTTACTTTATACCTTTCAAAGTTGTAATGCGCAATTTATAAATACTATTGTTTCACACTTTTATTTTATTAAAACATTTTTATCTTCCCTCACATTTTGAACATATTTCAATTTCAGATTTGCTAGGAATCAAAATTACAGTAGGAAAGATTTATTGTGCTTTGTTAATATTAGATAATTGGAGAACTTCTCGTTTTGGGAAGATGATAAATGGACCAAGAACACGGGTAAGTTAATAGTGTAGGATCACTTATTTTAGTTATATCAAAAAATTATGCATCATGTATGTACATTTTGAGAACTTAATTTATTTAAATGTAATGAGCAATTCTGTAATGGAATAAGCTGGTATCCTATTAAGAATTACTGTTAAAAAGATCATGGGTAAGTTGAGTGGAATAGTAAATGTTTTATTATCTTTGCTAATAATATTGACTTTGTTGAATTTTTTGTATTTCTACCTGATTATATAGGTTAATACTTTGTGTGAAAGCCTAATTGCATCCAAAGGCTTATGGTCAGTTGATTAATTATGGACAAGATTTGTGCTGAGTGCTTAATGTTATATTTGTTATTTCTCTTTAAAGTTATGATTTATAAATAGATATCAAAGTAATTGAATACCTAGTTTTTTTATGTAGTGAAATAGTATTTTAGTGTATGTCTAGGCAATTTTGTATATTTATTTTTCTATATAATTAACCATTTTGGAATTTTAGAATAACCTGTCATAATTTTATCTGTATTTTGCCAATTATTTACTGAACGTTGATGAGAAATTCAAAATGCTTTTTATTTATATAATACAATAACATCGAAACAGATTTTTCACTTTTATATTATTCATGGAACATTCTGAATTTCATGAGATGTGCGGGTTCATGATATGTTCACAAGTGCATAAGTTTATTGATTGTGTCTAAACTTTATACCCCCTTGTTCATACAAATTCACATTCACACAGTGCGGTTTTATGCACCTCACTTCTTATCCTTTTTCATCGGTTTAACTTTAAAATTAATTATTCATTTTGTTTAGTTTTAAAGATTTGTTCATTCTCAATCATTTGTTATTTTTAAATTTTCTGTTTCTCCATTTGTGAATACTTTAAATGGAATATGTACTTGACCATTAAAACACAAAACAAAACACATTCGTCTCCATTTTCACCATGTCTGTTAAAAATGTACGTACTCACATATGCTAATCCTGGACCCAGGACATTTTCAATCCCAATTAATAGAATAGGAAAAAATCAATGGAATAGAAAAAGTATTAGAATTAATAGAATAGAAAAAATATATATTCAGGGGAGCAACCTAGAAATGCCTATATTGTTCAAATATTCACTCTCTAGTATTAAAAGAAAAAATTGTAAACCTATTTCGCAATCAATATTGAGTTAAACGTTTCTTTAGAGATTATTTCATTTCTTCCGTAAAGTTTATGAGGTATGTTTGAAATAATTATTCACTGAAACGATATATTCTATTACTATTTATGTATTTTAATTATAAAATGTTTAATACTCTTAATGTATCAAATTACACACTGAAACATCCATGAATGATTGATAGTTTGAGATTGATGAATTTTGCAATTCAAAACTAAATAAAGTTGAAAGTTTCACAAAAATTAGTAGTTAAAATCATAAGCACATTGAAGTAAATGTAATTTATTAATGGTAAGAGTATTGTCTGTGGCTCTTTCAAGGACTACATCCTCACAGAAATTTAGAATCGAAACTAAACTTAACTGGACAACTACATTTCCAGTCATGTTTAGTATGTCATGTTCTGTGTAAGCTTTTCCAGACAATGTGAAAAATGATAAGGCCATTTTTTTTCAGTTTTGTACAACCTTATAACCAAATATCCCAACAAATTATCACGAAGTTTGAAAATACCACAATCCATACCGTATTGCTGAAAGTACTCTAGAACCTTATAACCACTTTTGATTACTTGTTACAAATTCTTACAATTATCTAAATTACCTGCCACAAAATGCTGTAATTCCTTTTAATTCTTAAGTAAGTTTTTGCAAACTTTAAAACCTCCATAGGTAAAAAATATATTTGAATAAAAAATACAAAACCTCCATAGTTAAGAAAACATTTGAATAAAAATACAAAATCTCCATTGCTAAAATACATCTTTGAATAAAAATTACAAAATACCTAAATACACTACTGTTTGTGAAAGTTGCAACACTGAAAGAATCGTCAGAAATAAATTAAATTTATTCCGCGTATTACTTATAGTGGTTTAAATAAACGATCAAATTTACAGAGCAATAAAACAAAAATAATGCCGAAAATCAATATCTTGTACAGCCGCCAGCGATGAGAGCCTGTACTCGTCGTGGCATTAAATCATACAGATTCTGAATGTCATGCTGAGGAATGGTATTCCAGATGGCCTCTATCTGATGCCAAAGTTCAGCCGTACTCTCTGCCCGAAGAGCGGTACGGGCGAGTCGCCATCCGGTGTAATCCCAGACATGCTCAATGGTGACAGATCCGGGGAACGTGCAGGCCATGGAAGAAGCGGAACCTGTCGTGCACTGAAGAAGGCTTGTACATTCCGAGCAACATGTGGACGGGCATTGTCTTGCTGAAATGCAGCTCCGGGAATGCGATGCAGGAGGGGTAGAACCTCGGGCTCCACAACTTCCCTGGTGTAGCGCCCCCTGTTCAGGGTCCCCACAATTTGGAGTAGGTGGGATCGCCTATGATATCCAATAGCGCCCCAGATCATAACGCCAGGCTTTCGTGTAGTATGATGCTGAATAAGACACTCCGGGAGAAGGCGTTCACCTCTGTAGCGTCTGACGAGTACGCGTCCATCTTTATAGTCCAGATTGTAGCGGGACTCATCTGAGAAGATGACTTGTTGCTAATCGGCACGCCATTGGCTGTGTTGGTGAGCCCATTGTAGCCGGAGGCGTAGGTGGTTCAACGTCAAGGAAATCCTTGCACGTAGCCCATGGCGCAGCAGACGTCGACGAACCATGGGGGCAGAAAATGACACACCTGTAGACGTGCTCCAATGTTGTGCCAACGCACGAGAGGACGCTGTACGGTCCGTCACCCCCATGCGGATGAAGTGTCTGTCGTCCCGTGGTGACGTCATATTGCGTGGCCCACTGCCGGGGTTTCGACTTGTTCGATTCTCCATGGTCCATCTCTTCCACATACGCATCACTGTTGTGGCATTACGCCCCGTGCGAGTGGCGATTTCACGATACGAAAGTCGGATCCTCACGGAGGCCGAATATGCGGTACCGTTCGAACTCCGTTAGTTGCTCATATGTTACTCTACGTTTTTGGCTATGCATATTGACTTCTAATCAATCATTTACAGCAGTCAAACGACGAACACACATTTTAACGCACCTTTACAGTGCTTTTTATACACGGCTCACTTGGAAGTTTGGAGGGGGTTTCTCGCCCCACACTTATGTGATTGCTTGGTTATTCTAATCATTTGCATATCCTAACCTGTTTTGCATTTCCTGCAGGTTTCGTTTAATTTGCATGATTCCTTCATGGTGTTGCAATTTTCACAAACAGTAGTGTATATTGAAAAAGATATACATAAATTATTGATATAAATTAAAAGCTTTTATGATCTTGTAAAGTAGATATTTAAACTTGGAACAAAAATGAGGATTCACTTAAAAGTTTTAGGTTCTATTTAATTTCTTAATATATATCATATTTTTTTATTTCCCTATAATTCAACTTACATCATTGTACTTAATTTCAGAAATAAAAGTGTCAACATGAAGAATTTTTCCATTATTTGTTCTAAAACTGTTTAACTGATTTGAGTGAACCAAAACTGACTGAAATCGTTTATCTACTACACTACTACTAAACTAAATTACACATAGACTGCTAAATTTCATTGCACATCTAAGTAAGTATGCGAATTTAACAACTAGTGTGAGTCTAACAATAATATGTTAGCCAACCATACAATGGGATATTTACTAATGGAAAGTATTTAATCCATTTACAATGTCTTAGAAGTAGGGCATTGCAGGAGATGTTGAATTAGGACAGTGTGAAATCTATATATTTATTTATTTCAGGAAAAGAGTCCTACGCCTCCTCCTGATTCTCCGGTAGTGTAGACATTCTGTCATTATTTTTTCTTTCTCACATCTATCTTCTTTCATATTCCTTCTCTTTTTATCTACACACACCTTAAAGCTTCACTGGACTGTTGCATTCACTATATTTTAAGTAATTCATCTTAAATTGAACTGCTTTTCAAAAGAGCTAACAGTGAAAATGTTATTGTCTTGGAAAATATTGACTGATACATGTGTCTTCCTTGAGTCAGTCAGTAACTAATCAAATGATTCAGCCAATTAAATTGTTTTTCATAAGCAAATAGTTCCATTTTTAATAAGTTTAAAGTTCTGTTATTTAAAGTTATAAGAAAATATGACTCAAAAAGTAGGGTAAGAAAGGTAGGGTTTCATGCAATTAAAAAGAACTCAAAGTGCCGGATGATTTAATACATACTTTAAAGGACTTCTTAAGATACTTAGTACTTTACTGAAAAAGTATCATTAAATAAGTTTGTTAAACATGTTCTTTTATGAAATTTTGATTTTGAAATGTTCTAAAAACAAATTTTATTGTAATATAAAATATGGAATATTACTGATTTGATAAGCAAAGGGAGAGTCCGAATATTTTTCGAAGGGAACTAATTTAAATATAAATTCCAGTTGTTAAAATCTTCCCGTAAAAAATTGAATGCTTATATTTTTTTAGGATGTTTTTAGCTTATGTAGAGGTATTCAAAAAGTACCCGCCATTGTTAGCAATATGTTGCTTACCTTGTTGTATAGCCTAATAATATCCTTTAAAGATTGACTTGGCAATCTAAGCTCTTTAGTTCTCGTTTTTCATTTAAAGATTAACACATATGATCAGAATAAGGGCTGGTTGGCAATTTAAGAGTTCTGTACAATTTGAATAGAAAACATTTTTATTGCTGTTCCAGTGAAGCCACTTAATCAGCATGCAACTACTTATTTTCAATATTATTGCAACTCTTAGCTCAAATAATATTAGCTTCTTTTTTTAGTCTTATACTAATATCATTATTACCTATTGATTCCAATAGCACTATTGTTTTTGTTGCATGTTCCATTTTCTTGTAGTTCAACTCACAAGCTCCAATTTCTTATCACTAGAAATAGATAATCAATTCACTTAGCAAGAATTATTAAAATGCATTTTTGTTTTTGGATATTGCTATCCATTTTAATGTTATTTGCACTTACATGTGAAATAAAAAAATGCATTTTTGAATCATTTTTTCGATGTCTGCAACTGTTGCTGTGGTATTATTTAAAAATTTACCACAGGAACTGACCTTTGTTGTTTGAAGCAATTGCAACTAAAATTCATTCCCATCAAATATGTTGATGATTATACTTTTCCAAAATAAATCTCCTTTACCTCGAATGGTATGCATTCCTTTTTCATGCATGCCTCCATATGTTAATGATTGAATTTAAAATTCCTTTCAATGTCTGCACTGTTACTGTGGTATTATTGTCAATTGCAAATTTGCTACAAGAACAGACCTCTCTGCTGCTTACATAAAGCAATTGCAAGTAAAATTTATTCCCTGCAAACATGTAGGTTATGTTACATCCCAAATGTAAAATAAAACTCCTCTGCCTCAAATGGTATGCATGGCCTTTTCATGCATGCCCCCATATGTTAAGGATTGTTTTACAAATTTGGGAACAGTTTTTATCAGATTGATAACAATGTTACACATGTTCAGCAACCTTCAATACTTTCTCGCCTGATGGGAGCTGTATGCCACACCAACACTCGTAACAATCATGCCTGCTGTAATGTCGACGATTATTATGAAGATGATAAAAGCCAATTTTCGCGATCACCAAGAGGATCAGTTTTACAATCAAACTACAGGTAGGTTGTATGCAAATTACTTTCAAATTTTTAATTCATAAAAGGATTGTGTTGTCATGTTTAAATTAAGATATTGAAAGAATTTTCATGCTTATTAGACGATTTTATCTCTTAAAGCAGTACATACTGAACAAAATTATAAGAATTAGTTTCAAAATGGTCAGTGCCCCTGGTTTCAAGAGTTATTTACTATTTACAGTTAGTTCATTGAAGAAATTTTTTATCACAAACTAAAAGAATCAGAAATTAAAAGGATTTCAGTTAAATGTAGCTAATGCCACCTATTCTTAGGACTCAATTTGACAACATATTTTTCATCATTTTGGATTATAGGCTTTTAACATTAATAGCTCACTATATACACTACTCTTCATTTTAAGATACACAAGAAATATAACTTATTGTCATAAGTAGCAATTGATTTGTTGAAGACTTCTCACGGGCACAAAACATTACATGAATTGGCACATCGTGCAACCTTATATATCAAAAATAATTTATTGTTTGTAAATTTATTGTTATAAAAATGAAGAAAGATATTTGATGTTTAGCGATTATTTGAACAAGATAAATGCTCAACTGATTAAAGTCATCATTGTTTTTCTAAAACTAGTTTGCAGCCATTTAAATTCTGTTATTGCTTTCCCTAAAATCCTTTTCCTTTATTCGTCTTTCTGCATAAGTCTTTTAAATTCAATAGATCTTATTCTTATCCTTTTAAATAAGAGTGTTACATTTGTCTATTTAAAAGTAATGTTATCCATTAACTTTTTATTTATGAATGATCTTCTTCAAAACTTTGAGAGGATTTTTGCCTAACTTGATTTCCTCTATTCTGTTTTAGGACTAATTTGAAAATTCAACTAAATTTAAATTTTTGTAAGATTAAAAATAAATCCAAAGATCTTAAAAGCTTGGAATAATGTGCATATTAAATTCTAAAGAATATATGTAATTGAGTTACATAAAGCTGAGTCATTCAGAATACCGATAAAAAATTTTCATGTATAAATAAAACGTGATAATACCCATAAGGCTTGCAAAAAGATAGTATATAGAATCATGATTAAAAATGTACAACAGAAATTGAAAGTGAAATAATAAAAGTTTAGAAATCGGAACTTACTCTTCTATATGTTTAAACGTTGAGATTAAATTTTTAAATATTCTCAACACTTTTCAGTGTATCTAGATTAATCAGGAAAAATTTCTTATTCAGAAATTTTATTTACCATTCCTTTATGTTAAATGATTATTGTTTACGTAACGGATATATTTTTTCTTTTTGAACAGTTATTTATATATAACCATTTGCTTTCTTTAAAACCTTTTCTAATAGTGATTCATTGGATTACTTAATCACTTAAAATTTGTATGTGTTGATCATTTATGATCAATTCATTAAAAGAAATCTATTAATACTATAAAGTTAAATTTCAGAGAAGGATATCATTCTATAAATGAATGTTTGATTTTAGTGTATCTTAGCTGAGGTCTAGTCCCCCATTTAGGTAATGATATTGTTCATAAGAAAGGGCATAATTACATTCTTTCACATCTAACCGATTATGGGACAATCCCCATAGTAGTTTAGAAAATAACAACTTCTCAATATGTTATCTATTTCAAACTTTCTGATGGATTCTTGAAAAACAAACACTTAGTGACTACTTAGCTACATAAATGTTAAATTGCTAACTTACTATTATTTATTTGTTAATGATTAAAGTAATCGGTAGAAATAATGAATTCTTCTTAAAGTGAATCTTTGTGACTATATCTTTATTACTATATCTTAAGAATGTAAACTTGAGATTAAAGTTGTAAATTACTAAATCTCATCTGTCTGGAATATAACCTTTTTCTGTGGTGTGGGACAGACAAACTTAACGTTAAAAGATCCCTGATCAATGGAGTTTCAATTTTATTATGCTTTGATTTTTTAATTGATACTAAGGTACCACAAATTCATTAAAAGGGAAAACAAGAGATTATATAGCCACTTTAATGTTATCTGTCAGCATTTTCAAAGTTTAAAAAATTAGTTAATGAAAAGCCAAAAAAAATTTTGTTTTATATATTTTTTTGTTTGTATTGTTTATATTACATTCACCTCTAAATTTCATAAGTTAAGGAAACCTAAATTAGCATTAGGTGTTGCAAAGTTTTGGAAGGAAAATAACTACTGTTATACTTCTAACTCCTCATAGAATTGCCTTTTTTCTCCCCCCTTTTTTTTAATAAAGAAAAATCAACTACAGAATTAAGTTTCTTCAGAAACACAACTGGATAAAGATGTTTGAATTCATTTGCCACCTCCATATCACACATTTTAATATATTAGCCTTTCAAATAAGCTTTAGATTAAATAAGTTCACAAGTTAGCAAACTTGCTGATCAATTTCAGTTTCAAAATAAAATACATCCAACTCAAGCAGTCATAGGTAAATTTTCCAGACTTTTTGAATGGTACTACGTAATTAAAAAAAAATTAATAGAGCTTGCTACAAATTATTTATGAATTACTCTGCCAATCAAAAGTCACCAACATAGGCTTTATTTGGTATCTATGAAACTTATTTTTGTGGCCAGTGCCAATTTTTTATGCCAGGGTCTGCAGAAAATTTAGTTGTAATGAAAACACCAAGTTTTGCCGCCAGTTATGATTTGTTTTAATATTTGGGAACTTTTATTACTTTCAATTATTAACCACAAATATCAACTCAAAAATCAAACAAAAATTTGCATTTAGAATTACCTTAGTATGTAGACAAACAATATTTAATGGAAATAAGTTGAGATATGTTAGTGATTATGAAAACACGTTATGGAATAAGGTGAAAACATTCATGCTAAAACTTTATAGTACACTTTATTTTTCCTGGTGTACTTATCCCTTGTTTTTACTATCACAAAATGTTTTCTAAGCGTAACGTAAAAAGACCTTTTAAGATGATTGGCTTCATGGAAGGCTCACTCGTGAAATTGAAAATTGTTTGACTTCTTTTTCTCTAAAACTAGCATAAGTAACAGTGGGTGTAAGAAATAGGAAATAAATTAATTGAAACTAGAAAAACCAGTAATCTTAGGGTTCATATATTGTAGAAAACTAGCTCTACAGTAATATATGAACTTCAAATCAAAATATTATCAACCTTATTATCTGTCACTATAATTATAGTACTTATCAAAATGTAATTATAGTGACAGTTATTTGCTTTTTTAAAAAACTAAAACGAAATGTCAATTTTCTTTTTGAATATGCCTATCTTGCAAACTGTATAATTAATACAATACAAATACACTCATCTCTTTTGCAAGAAATTTACCTTTAAATTTTACTTTTTACAGTTTAGAAAAAGCTCATGAAGATGAGAAAACCTGGCAAAGGCCATTTAGTTTCTTGCGCCGTGGCAGTAGTCGTTATAAAAAGAAATATTTCGGAAATAACCAACAGGTGTGGTGCATGGAGAAAAAATGCACTGTGCAGGTGCATTGTTATGAATGCACTCTTGTCTTTCATGCATGTGTCCGTCCTTCTTACCTGTTGTCAGTTGTTATGCACTACCTACTGTATTGAATGTAATGTTTTCTGAATAAATAAAAATATCCAATCCCTGTTGTTGCACAATACCTTTGTTCTCTGCTTTGTATGGGTGTTTGTTTTCATGCATTATTGTGGCTTTATCCCTGTCTGTTGTCTTGCAAATTCTTTTCTTAAATGTGTAATTTATAGCTTCTTTATGTGTATTTGTAATATAATAATTATTTTTGATACATTTTATCTCCATTTGAAGTGTTAGATTTTAACATTTTTGTCTAATCAATTTTTAGTTTTTAATATTAATATTTGGATATCAAAGTTCAAATAACAGTGTTATGTATAAATGTGAAGCACATATATATTTTGATAGCTACTCAGATTGAAATGAATATGACCATATTTTCTATTTTTTAAAATAATAATACACTGGTGTCAAAGGTAAAAACTAACTTAAAACTATTGAATAAACCATAAGTGGAAGTGACAAATATTTTGTATGTATCATGACTTATATAAATGAAAAGTATAGGGAAAACATCCGTATAAATTTTAATAATTGCCTTTTATGTCATGGAAAATCTGTACTTATAAAATAGCTTCTTTCAAAGGGTTGTTTACATACTTAAAAGTGCTTTGTTGATTCAACTGCATAATATTAATTTCTTCGCGTTTTGAAATCAATTTAATATTATAAAAAATGTTTTTCCTTTAAGTAATAGCTTAGTTTTAAGACCAGACAGGAGATGTCGGTCATAACTTTTGAACTTTTGCAACAATTGTTGACACTGTTTTGAAAATTCTTGTAAAAGTTTTTAGTATGAAATTTTTTGCTAAAATAAGTATTTTTCATAATTGACAATATTTCATTTAGTACGTTTAAGCATTTTAACAAATAATTTTTACTCAGCAATTCCTGTCATGTAAATTAAATTGGTTTGTGTTTAATTTTCTGTCTACTTAAAGCATCTTGGTTTTAGAAAAAGCACCACAATTTAATGGCTGTACATGCTTTTTGTAACAACCTATGATATTTGTTTTCATTATAAAATTTAGTTTTCCCTTAAATAAATTCATGCCATAAAATATTGGATATTTTTCTATGTATAAGAATAAATTTGTAGGTCAATGCATAACTGCTTTAAAAAGTGTATAGCTAAATTAAAACTATTGCACACATTCTTTGTTGGCAAATTTTAAAAAAAATTATTTCATGTGGAAATCTATTTAATGAATTTCCAGTGAATTACATTTTTAAAACAATATTCCTACTTTATTTAGAAATATTGTGGAATAATTTTGCTTTTGAAGTTTTACTTTACTGAAAATGCAGTGCATCTTTGAAAGCATATTTGAGAGAAAATACTCTACAGGCTGTATGTTGAATAAATGTCACATGAGCATCTGAGCAAAGCAATTTGATTCATCTCAATTAAACTTCTAAAATATACTTTAAAAACACTGAAAATACGTATTTGTAATTTTGAAAATAAAAAAATGTATTCTAAAAAATATTATAGGCCTCAAATCACAAATGATAAGCTATTGTGAAGGTTAAAACAATTTCAAGATTTAAAACTGTAGAGAATGTGTAAGAACAATAAGAGGGGAAATGAAACTAAAAATCCTATAATTGAGATTAAAAGACTGCATAGAACATAAAAATAATTATTTACCTTTATTTCTATACAATAAAATAAAAATTAATTTTAAAACGATCTTTGTTAAAATTAAGTTCCCAATCTACCTTGAATGGAAATTTTGAAATTATTAGATTCTTATGCTTTCTTAAGAATTGAAATTAGTCTTACTGCTATTATTTCTTATGTGAACTTGGAATTCATTCATAAGTGTATGGTTTTAGCAGTTGTTAAAAACCTTAAAAGTTAATTAAAAATGCTGAAATCAGAATCAGGTTTTTTTCTTCCAATTTAGAACTCTAACATTGCTGTTCCCCAGAATTTCATGGTCACTTTAAACTATACCTGAGCCTTTGACAACAGTGTAGTTAATATGAAATGTTGAAAATAGATGCTAAAACTGTATACATAACATTCATAGTGCTGATGTAATTACATTTCTATGTACATAAATATCCATTTATTAGATGCAATGTGATTTTCATAAATTGCATAATCAAATACATATTTAACGTTTTACTGGATGGTTTAAATAAAAGAAAAATAGAAGTAATTTGTGAATTTAAAAAATAAAGTATTATTGCACTACTGTGTTATTTAAACTAAATGTTTTATTAGTACCCACGTGTTTTAAACAAACAAGAATAGAAAATCAAATTTTAGCAAAGCAGTTTCGATAATATGAATATTTGTATGTAAAAGCCTTTATTGATTTGGTATAATATCCTATTTCTTTTCTCACTAATATTTTATTATTAAATGTTTTATTAAAATATACAATATGTATTTTGACCATGAGGTTAAAACATGATATCCAGAATCAGCTAACATATAATCTCATGCATTTTATGGAAAAGGTTTTGATTTTTTTTGTAAAGTTGTAATTCTTATTTTATTAAGAAAAATTTTTTGTATGGATTTTACTGAACATTAAAGACTTATATTCCAACAATAATCTGACAACTTTTTCAGTATTTTTCTATTTCATGACAACAGCCTATAGGAATTTATTTCAATTTCTATTTTCCAATATCACTGGTAGCACTCTGAATGAATGAAATCCGATGGGCTTTTAATATCTTATGCTGTTTTATAGGGAATGGAATTGCTTGGCATTGACAACTCCTCAAGGAGACCTTCAGCAATCAGTCTCCGTGGAACTCCTAATCGAGCTAACGTAAGTTTTGTAATATTTCATTCAAGTTCTCAACTATATCAGTGATAAAGCATAGTATATGGCATAATGGCTACTTTTAGCGACTTCTTTTAGTGCTTCATATACGGCTATTAATTCTGCTTTAAAAACGGAGGTTTGAGTTATTCTTGATTTGAATTTCTTTTGAACCGAATTCATCTGTAATGAAGACGCCACTTCCGGGTGAACCATCTTCAAAATGGCTACCATCTGTAAAAATATTTATATCGTTTTGGTTCTATTTCTACTGTTTGCGAACCTGGGACTTTTAGAAGTTCGGATTGGTCCTCTTTTTTTGGAGCATTCAGATATTAGTTGCGTTTTAAATGTCACTGTAGGTCGTTGTTCATGTGGAGGGGCATGAGTGCTTGGATGAGAGTTGATAGCGATATCAGTTAACTTGTCAGTAGTTGCTATATGGTGAGGGAGGGTCTTTTTAATCTTACATGAAATTTCCATCCCTTGATAAATTCTCTTGTCCTGTGTCCGGGAGCTTTAATTCTTTTAAAGATAAATTGTGCAAGAATGATTTTTATATGGTTTTGGAGCGAAGAAGACCTTTCCCACTGTACAAAGTGCGGCTTATTACCAGCCTCTCCCTCACACATCCTGAATTGCATTGGAGCCATACATGAAGATATTTTAAGGACCCATCTGCAATTGCCCAAAAACTTTTTTTGCATAGACTCAATGACTTGGTGTAATTTGTTTTTTTACACTGGGATAAGAAAGAAGAGTAGATGGCAAAAATGCCCTAATATATGTAATTTATAGAAAATGACTATAAGAATTTCAATTTATATTTTCACCTGCATAAAAAATGTTTGATAAAAGGAGAGCTAGGAAGTTGATGAATTATCAATGATAAAATTACTGTTCTGTGTGAAAGGGATTATAATATATTATATAAAAAATGTTACTTATCCTCACTTGGCTTAAATAAATTACATCAAGACTGTTAGCCCATGAGACTTGAGGCCTTCAAGAACTAGCTCAGGATGGTGAATAAGATGCCCTGAGGGATAGCCAAGACAAATGTGCTTGGGTGAGGCCTGGGTTGAATTGCATTTAGAGCATAGAGGAAAATGCTTACAACCCAATTCAATCTCCACTGATTCTATCACAATTGTTTTTGTATATTAATTATATAAAGTAATACATGTTGACTACAAGGTATTGATATGATAAAAATTAAATCCTCTTTCATTCTAAAGATATTGGTAAGAAATGTTTATTTGCTCTGAAAAACAAAACCTTGTTTTCATTTTGAAAGAAGTTGAACTTTAATTTTTTTTAAATCTCTGCTGCTTTAGAAGAGTGCGATTAATGCATTTTAAAGGGGCTTTTTTACATTTAATCTGCCTTTAACGATAATTCTAGAGCAGACAGGGACTTCAATCTATTCATTTTGTGCTGTTCTGTTTGATTTAAAATTTGAATTTACTTCTAAAGTTTTACCATGCCAATTACAATTATCCTTCTAAATATTCATAGAATGGTGATCACTTGAGACCAAATGGGTTTGGTCATAGAAGATCTCGTTCAAGATCACCTGGTCGAGGTCGATCGCCTACGCCAACTAGGTTAAGAGCGCGTTCTCCAACTCCTATTGGGCGGTCACCTTCTCCACGCAGAGGCGGTCATGACATTGGTTTTTCTGATGCTGTTAGTGATGTTGTGGATTTCGTCAAATATGAAAGCAATAAAAGGGAGAGAGGAAGATGTAAACACATTTTTTATCTTTAATATTTCTCATTTACTTTTTAAGAGTGTATAAATTCATTAGTTTCAAACAAAAAGATTTTGATTATTTTCTAAGTAAATTATCAGAAAAGTCATAACTCAAAATAGAAATGTATTTAAATAAGAATGAATAAATGCAAATTAAAACAGGAAATATACTGCAAATTTTTGGAAATATATATGATGGAATTGTACAATTTTTAATTTAAGTAGAAAGATATTTTTCATGTTCCTTCACTCTTCTGTAAAGTTCACGTTGATTTGTCGCTTTTCTTGAGGAGGTGTAAAATCTTCATCTCAGAGGTGGGGAAAATATTAAAATCATACGTGTAAAATCATCCCATAGATTCACATCCCCATGAAAAGAATATTTTTCTGAAAAAATACAAAATTTAAGGTAATGTTTTAATCACCAAAAAATTATTTATCACTTTGAAAATGCTTTTATTTTTAAATAAGAATACACTACCCAACTTCTACAAATAAATTTTATTTTAGGGAAAGCCCCTTGGCCCAGTTACGCACTTGTCCAAAAATTAAAAACAATGCAATCTGAGATTAATTCCATGCCATATACTTGTACCAAAGTACCTCAAAGGACAAATGAATATTCCACAAGCTTAGTGGAATAAAATTAAACACCTAGAGGTCTTGTGCTACTAAAGAAAGGGGGAAATGCTTTGTTGAACGTATTGTAAAACTTAGTTTGCAATATTTAGTTATTGTTATCTTGTATTGCAAAAAAGAAACGTTTTTGCTTTGTTTTAAGCAACCTCATAGTGAATGTGCTGGCCTCTGACTCTAATGCAGGTCTCACAATGTGTAATAACATGCTTTCCCCTAGGCTGTTCAAATGTTTCTGTAGTAAGGAGCCCCATTTGCTCACTATAACACATCTTTGCTCTTGTGTAATGTCCGAGAGCATCCTAAGCCTACGCAATTGGATCAGAGAACTTTAATTAGCCTCAGTATTATCCTTAATTTTTGGATATGTGTGTACTTTAGGTACTTGGTTTACTCAGTGGGGTTTAAAGATTCCCAAAATATATCTTGTCAAGTTTTAATGGGTCTTAAAATTTTAAAATGTGAAATTAATCATGGGTATAATGAATATGACAAAAATATTCCTCATCCTACCTGTCATTAGCACCATCCTTAACTTTACCATCTTTTTTTCCATGGCACTTCAATGAAAATTAATTTATTTGACAAAAATATGTATTTGTATAAAAATGAAATTTTTTTATGACAGAAAGTACTAGGCAATCCACTTAATAGAACCCCAACTTTAATTTTTTTTCTCTTCAATGACCCTTCAATGGAAATAGAATTTTAAACTCCTTGTAGCAGATTCACTATAATTCCATGATTCGGTTTATGAGGATCTAATATTTTGCTATTACCATACTTATAGAAATAAAATTGAACCACTTATTCCAAAATGCTAATTCTTCTGTGAATTTCTTTTGTGTTACTTTACTGAATTAAAAATGCATTATTTATTCTTCATATATCACGTTCTAGTAATTTTTCTAATAAATGAACTTCAAAAGAAATAAAGTTGGAGCAGGAAATATAAAACTCTTAATTTTGTCATTCACATAAATAAATCCTTAAGCTGTCTTATTCATTACTACTGAATATTGGTACTAAAGAATGATGCTTGAAGATTTGTAATTTAAAAGATACCTAAACAATAAATACTATATCGCTATCTGTTCGGTTGCAATTGTGTTAAAATACTATTAACTGCAATATTTTGGCAATGAAGAATTCAGGTGATAAGCCAAATTTGTTTGTTGCAGAATTTAAACAAGAATAAACAAAGTATTACTTAGAATTAATAATTTTGTCTTAATGGTAGCACCTTGGACATAAACAAGGCAGCATGCTTGATCCACTTGTAAGGATAAGGATCAGTTTTTCTGCTATTGAGAAATAAAGGTGCTATCGTGTTGACAGAACCATCACACATAGTAGACAGTTACTGATATACGACAGAACTTCAGCACACTCCTGATATTCTACTGCATTACAATCTTGAAATTTTACACAGTAATATGTTCTTATCTTTCATCGTGTTCTTCAACTGGTATGGGTCTGTTTCAGCCAAAGGTCGAGATCATGATTACATGGTACATCAGCATGATTCCCCTACCAGAGGAAGATCGCCAGATCAGTGGACTGGCAACAAGTCGTCCTGGCAGGCCGGGTCTCCTCCTCGATGGAGCCGAAACAACAGCCCTGAATACCACTCTTCGTGCCTTGACAGAAGATCCCGCAGCCCAAGCCCCAAACCTACGCCCACCCTCAGCGACTATCATTACCGAATGGGCATCACTCAACAGGAACATCATTCACGCAGCCCAAGCCCATCCTCCGCCCACAGCCTTCCTCCTCAGAGGCGTCCAGGGGGTCGGAGATTACCTCCAACTCCAAACCAGCCTTCTCGACTGCGATTTGATGTGCATTCTGTGGAAAGAATCAACTTCCCGTCTCAGATTCATTCTCCGCTGCCTCAGCACCGCGGGGTGCTGAGTGTCATGAATTTCCCACGTTTGAATCCCTCACCCACTCACTTGCCAAAGCTTCAAATGCCACCTCTTTGGCGTGACAGGACGTCAACTTATTTGGAAACGCAGTGTCCCCCTTTGATACGGACCGAATGGCAAAGCGGTAGCTTACCGGGTCGCCCGCCTGGTCTGAGAGAGCGGGATTTGAATTTGTATCCTGCTTTATCATACCACAGCCAGCACCTTGGACATGATGAACCTCTCAGCTTTGAAGTGGCTGCCAGCATAGGTAGAGGATCACGACATCTTCCATCACCACTTCCTAATGGTTACAAACCAGGCCAAAGAGATAGAATACTGCACAGAGATTCATCCGTTGTAGGATTACGGACAGGTCACGTAGGACTTCGAAGAAGTGATTCAGACGAAGATGATTGGTGCTAACCAATCATTTAATAGCATTTCCAAATGTAGGAATTTAGAATGCCCTAGCCAGAAACATCTGAAATGCAAATATGAACACAGTTTTTTCCCATCACATGGCACTCTATGTGCTGCATAATGTACATAATGTTACAGATCTATTTCAAATTGTGATTGCCATTATCAGGCCCTAGTGAAATAGTTGCTTTTCTAGAGCTAAACCTATTTCTGGTCATATCGTCTAGTACCAACCCATTTGGTCTTTCATGCTAAGAATGCTGTGATAACACGGCTTCGGTATGAGATTTTATTTTCATGCAATATCTCCAAGAATAAAAATGTGTCTCTGATTGAAATAACTTTAATTTGAGGTGACATATTTCAGGTGTGTGTATTAGAATTGTAAGTTTTTATTCAATTCTTTAATATTTAAGTTCCTGTTTAGTTTTGATTCAAATATATTTTCTGACGAATATCGATTCTTTTAGATTCAGAGGTGATAACGTAAATGAGTACTTTTTTATTCAATTAAAGAAAAATTTGGAAATTAAAAATAAGATACTGAATGCCTCTTATTTTGATTTCCAAACATTTTAATGGAATAAGAATTTTCAAAATACGAATACATATCTGAAGATTTTTATTTAAATACTACGCATACTTTTTTGCGATTCCATGATTTGTACTTAGCTTTCTTTATGTAGTTATTTTAACTTACTTTTATGGAATTTGAACACAAAATTAGTTTTAAGAAATCAGTACTTTCCCAAAATAAAAAATACTAAGTATGGCGATGAAAATAAATTGTCTGAAATGTTTTTAAATGATGTATGATAGTTATATCAGTTATTTTTGTGAAAACCTGGAATCCAAAAATACCCTTTCCTAAAATTATTGATCATTTTTTTTTAATTCAACAGTATGAAAAAATGTAAAGACCTATATAGATGGGTTTTCCTATATATAAATCACTATATAAATAATACATAAAACAAGAAAATAGTAACCCCCTCCATCAAATTAAATTTATCTATGGTGAGAAATAGCATAAAAATAAATCACCATTATTTTAATTATGTAGTTAAATTTTTAAGGAAGCAGTAATAAATAAACGTATCACAGTGGAATACCACATTTCTTATCACTTTCACATGCACATCATCACATCCATTTTGCAGTTTAATTCAATAAATATATATACCACTTATTTATCCACTAAAAAGCTCTTTTATATTTTTAGAATTCTGAATATGCAATATTTTATTCTTTTTGTGAAATGCATATCCACACAACGAAATCAAATCAGAAATTATTTTCTGAACTATGCTATTTCTTCAGTTTATATGAAAATATTTGTAATTAAAAGTTCTATGCTTCTGATATACTATCATGTACACTCAAGATTCACATAAATGCTACAAATAATCCTACAGAGTGGATAATTCAAATTTTTATGCTGGTACCTCACCTTCCAGTTTTAAAATATTAATAAGTTTCATCCCCCTTAGTAGCCTTATATAATCGATTTAAAATCTTTTGGCATTTATAGATATATAATTAATGTTAATTTTTGTATCATATGTAATAACGAAATGTGTATAGCAACTTATAAACCCATACCTTAACATTAACTGAAATTAAAATTTATTGCAACTTAATAGATTTATTCATTCTACTTCTGGGAGCCAACCTTTGGCTCAGTGGATTTGCCCACTGGGCTAACATCCTGAGTTGTAGTCAGCGTAAGTTCGATTCCTCTCTGATTCAATTCCTCTTGGTTTATTTCTCTTTTCTGTGTCGGTAAAGCTTTCTTTGTGTGTGTATGTCCATTACTTGACGATGTTTGGTGCAGCTTGGCCAAGTATGGCCCTTGCACCGTAAAACTCAGAAAACAGCCATCATTCCACTTCTGTGTATTTTTAAATTAAGGTAGCTATTTTCCTTTAGTATTTTGGCTCTGTATTTTTTATTCGCAGTTTTTAAAGTGCGAAAGTAGGTTATGAAAACTGCCCTGATGTGTGTTACCTCTTATTAAAGTTACAGGTTTGTGTTTGTAAAATGTTTAATGTTAATGTTAATTCCTCTCTCTCTCTTTGCTACATTCCTAGCTTGTGGCCATGTTTATGTGTCTAGTGATATTTTTTGTACATTATCACTGTCTTCGCAGATAAATGCAGCTATTTAAATTTCAAGTGTTGAAAACCATCCATTAGTGCACCTCATTGCCAGTTTATTCAAATTCAACTCATGTTTTTCACATCATATATGCCAAACAAATTCAAACTTTTTTACATGTATTGCTGCTGTTTTTAATGTATTGAAAACCATCCATTCTAGCTCACTGTAGAATTTCGTTGTTTCGACTAACAATCACTGTCTTATTTTATCAAATCAAAAATGCCAAAATGTTTAAAACATAGTAAATATGGAGGTGAATTGCGATTGTTTAATGATTGTGAAATGCATTTATTTTTCTACTGTTAATTTGATTGATTTTAGAATGAGAAGAGTATTTATTCAAATGATTTTATCTTTGCAAATCAGACGACAAGCATTTATTTCTAGCGAATAATAAATTTCCAAGATGGGGAGGCTACTCAATCATGCTAATATGCCATGATCAAAGATATCTCTAAGCCCAAGATAGTATGATTTGGGCCAAAAATATACCAGGAGGAGACCTTTTGTTAAGGGGCTTTTCAATCACAATTCTGTCATTTTTATTACGGGTTCCTGATACTATGCATTGTTGAATAGATGACAACCAGTATATGTTCTGTATGTTCCTCTTGCAGAAACCTTGCCATTTTTAAAAGGTAAATATATTGTTTATTTAAATCTATAATACTGAATGTTTAAAATCAAACTCCTTCCACAACAATTTGAATGTATCTTAGTTTCACAACTTCACATCCACTCTGAGCTTTCCCTTAAATGCTACTCTGCAAACACCTGCCTTAATTTGTGTTCAATGAAGCCATCGTCTTGTTATTTGAGACTTATTGATGTTGAATCACACTTAGCATCATAGGGCAAATGTTAAGTTTGAGGAATTCAGTACATCTAAGCAAAATGCACATTAAAGTATTTCATCTTAGATGTACTTTCTAATTTTCTGCCAATTGTTCTGTGTATGACTGAGTACTTTTCGTGGTTAGATAGACTTAACAATAATTGGAAATCTGTCTGTATTTTCTGTAGCATACTCTGATGCAAATGAAATAGCAGATAGATATGCATCTCAGATCATATACATTCAAGTATCAAAAGAAAATGTTCTGAACCTTGTCAGTATAAGCTAATTGCAATAATTTATCACTTGCCATATTATAAATTAGTTATTTGTTGTACATCAAAATACTTTTTACATCACTCTTATAATGTTCACTGCAGAACATGCAATGTGTATCAAACCTGAAAGATCCTTCCATTGTTATGCTTAAAAAATTGTATTTAAAATGTCGAATAAGTATTTATGAATTAAATTTTGTTTGGAAAGTAACACTTTTGAAATAAAAATGGGAAATCTTTATAGTTACTGGTAAAAATATATAACAAATTTCAAAATTATACCAAAAAATTTTACATAAAACAGTTATGAAATGAGAAATTTAAATATACTGATATATGTATACAAGTACATGTATTGCAATAAAATTGATAAAAAAAATTCTGATAAAGAATCTGAACCAGATTTTTTCAAAATCATTCAGCAAGATAGATTATTACATTTTATAAAAACATTCAATAACTAATTGAATTCTGATTTCAGAATGGACTTGGAATAGATATTTATCTTGCTCAAGAGAAAAAAAACACTATTTCACCTGCAATAATTTGTTTTCCTTTCTAATTAATAAGTATGCTATTTCATGAAATAAAGTTTTAATCAAGCATGACATGACCAGTTTAATATTATTTGAACAAGAAAATGTAGTATCATGTGTTTGAAAACAGTCATGTCAACAGTTCAAAAACGGTATACTCTTTTACTAGCTCCACCTGCTATAAAAATTGCTTTGAAAACTAGATTCTGGCCTTTGCACTGAACTTCCCAAATTCATGTTTTTCAACAAGTGTTATTTTCAATTTACATTTTTGTGTTGTAAACATTCAAAGAAATGTTACATTAACTCATTTTTGTTGTTCTATTGCAATATACTTTAATTATTTTGATATTTGAATTAAATTATAGTAAAAGATATTAAATCTATTTGATTGAAACCAACTCAACAAATATGCAATATATGTACACAATATATCAAATAATATTTGATAATTCCATTTATATTTCCATAGCATGTTGGAAGGTTTTAAAAAATACTTAGTTCAAATGCATTTCTTTTCAACAAAACATTCACATATGTTGGTTGTACGATATTTGTTGTATTTTTTTACACATATTAAAATACTTAATAATCTTGCCATTTTTGCAGTTTTGATGCTGTGATGCAAGAACATTGCCACTCAATCCCTCCTTGCACTTGCTGCAAGATATTTTTTGCACTATATAAGTTAGAGAATAAGAGCACTCATTTAGATCATCTAATTGTTATTCTCTAATGCTAGTTTAATATAGCTGACACAAGAATAGATATAAGATGCCAGATTGTTAACATGTATTGATAGGATTGAGATACACATGAAAAGCTAGATTATATTAGACAACACAGAGCATGTGGCTCTCTTAAAAAAATTCAGCTTTACTCAAAAGTTTTAAAATAACTAATGATCCCTAACTTCTAGTCTCTTGTTACAGGAACATTCAGATTTTATAAACTGTTACTGGTGTACATAAAACATTTTAAATAAAACTTCTTGCATTTATTAAACTTTTAGCCAAAATTATTCAAATTTGAATGTATTTTAAATTAATTTTGGTTTTCAAATTAATCATATTTTCAATTTCCTTTTTAAATTCAAAATGTGTTTGCCTTTATGCATTACCTTCAATTTTATTTCGTTCTGTGTGTATAATCATGTTAATATATAACAAATTAGATATGGATTATGATCATGTTAACACTATGTCTGCTATTATTTCATTGGGCAATTTCTGAAATAGATCGTAAGCTAGTATAACTAGAATTTTTAAATTGTACTCTGTACAGAGGAAATGTTTCAATTTAAACCTCTCTCATAAGGCATAAATAATATTAAAAAGTGATTTAGTTGTAAGGGCTGTAAGTGAAGAATTTACGCTGCCATTATATTTTTACAAATAATTCAAAAATTCTTTTTAGTGATTGTTAACCTACCCACATTAGTGTATATAATATGTAAATTAGTGGAATTATTTCATTTTAACTACCTCGGGTATAAAGAAAAAGTATATCCATTTTACATCTCTGTAAATAACTATCATAATGCTGAGCACACTTCTCTAAATAATCTGTGTTTAAGAATCACTAATAAATTTTTAAACCATAGCTGAACTATTGAAACAAAAGTCTTGAACGACCAGATTCTTAACTTTAAAAGCTTAAATCTTTGACCTGGTGATTATAGTGGTTAGTATTCAATTTTCTTCTTCAACATGTGCCAGGTTAAAATCCTGATTAGAGTACATAATGTTTTGGACTCCCATTTTGCTATTTAGCTCTCATCCTAAATAACTTCATGATATGCAAATGAAAAAAATGGTTACTGATTAATATATCCACCCCTTACATAATTTGAGATAACAAAAGCTATTTTAAAAAGTAAAATTCAATACTAGGAAAATTTAGTGGAATATGAAATATATTTATTGTAGCATTTTTTATAGAAATTATTGAAGCATATATGTGTGGTTATTAAACTTTCTGTTCTCTAACAGCACAATTATAGCTGAATGTTATATGCTGTTTGTACGAGCAACTAAAAAAACATGTCATCTTATAAAAATTGTTCTTCAGAAACAAAAATTCAACATTCTATCTACTGAATTAGTATAGTAAATTTTCTAATCTTGAAGTTTTTCTATATATTTTCTATGCAAGTCCATCCTGTTCAAAGTGAGAACTTTTAAAAGCTTGCAAGTCACCGTCTCCCTATTCCCGACCCCTTAAAACTCTTTAAAGAATGAAAGTATGTTTCTATGTATATGTGTGCATATTTAATGTGTGTGTGAGCCATTTTCTTCAGTTTCCACCTCTCAGGTGTCAGTTCATATGTTGAGAGATGTTCTCTCTTGTCTGTAAATAATAAATAACAATAAAAGCAAATTTGACAGAAACTATTACAAATGTGTGTATTCGCATGCCTGCGTAAGTGTAATATTTCCTTCTCCGAATATAAATATTGTATTACATCAAAGAGTTACAAATTCTGTTTCTCAATTTTTTCTAAACTAGATATCTCTGCACTGTAACATATATACATGCTAATCACACATTTTCCCAGCTAATTTTTTACCGGCTTATTACTGTACATTCGTCTTTCCCTCCTTTCTATCTTAGAGTTAATCCAACACTAGTAATCAATAAACCGATCAAATTTGAATGTCTTGGCATTCCTAATAGAAAATATATTGAGAATTTGATGAAAGATACGATTGAACTGTACTGCTGAAGTGCCAAGTGGATTTATTCCTTTCGTCACCAAACTGAGAGTTGTGTTGAGTGAACAGTTACTTGTCACAAGATCTGAGTTTTCCCCACTCGTAAGTCATGGTTATGAAGCAGACTGGAAGGTACTGTGTTGTTGTGCCTTATTTATGTTTATGTGAATGATACCTCTTTATGTCATTGTCTTATTTCTGTTAAAACATTCATGTTTGTATATGCTACTTCAATAATTAAAAATTAAGAAAATTTGCAACGAATAAATTTTCCTTGCTGGAACTTCCTTGTATTGTCTCACTTCATATATCTCACCTTATTACTATAAGGTCTCTGGAAAGTATCCAGCTAGGTAATATGAATTAGATACAGTGCACCTAGGATTTTTGGCATGTAGTCTCCTTCAAAATAGGCACTGTGAAACTTCCCTTTTCTTCCAGCTGCCTCTTCATGTTCTCCTGAATCACATCCATAGACTGAAATCCCTTTCCTTTCAGAAGTGACTTTAGCTAGGCAAATCCAGGCTGTAGGGTGGTTGAGCTACCCGGATAATTTGATGTTTTACCAAAAATCCTCTATAAGGCAATGTATGGCAGGCACCATGCATTTCAGTCTAAGATCCATCAGAATTTCTAACACTAGTTTTTGGAATAGTTAGTTTTGGATCATCTTCCAATTCTGCATTGTCAGTTGCAACCCATGCACGCTCAACATTGTCAGGTGTTCTGCTTGTTGAAGGCCTTCTAGAATGTGGATGGCTTTCAACAAATTCATAGGCATTTTTGAATCGGCAGACACTACACTTATTGCATTGTGCCAAAAGCTTTCTTAATCATCTGAATAGTTTCCATGAATATATTTTCGTTTAACACAAAGATGAAAATTTGCTGCTCTACATCCTCAGTCATTGTGAATGCAACAGTTTCACAGAATATACGTTCACTCAATTGATTAGTCCAATGAGTCCCCCTTCCTTGGCTGCCAAGTTAAATCAATCCATGTAGACTATTCTCATATTAACAATGGCTGGATATTTTCCAAATAGACCTTGTACATATTTCCTTGTTTTCCTGCAACCTTAAAAAAACAGCTACCAGGATCATATCTTAAACTTAAAATAAGTTTTCCCATGCTTTTCTGATAAATAAGTCAAATATCGTGTTTAAAAAATTACATTTCTAATTTTCTAAAAAATACAAATACTAAAGGAATAAAATTATGCATTCAGTCTTGATTAAGAAAAAATCTGTTTGATGAAACATGGTTAAGGAAAAGAGTAAATCATTACAATTTTCAAAAGTTTTATTGATCAATTGAAATATGAAATTTTATTTAGTTCACTTCTAATTTTTTGAATACACATTTTGTTTGATTTTCATACAAAAAAAGATCTTTTACTTCTAGCAACACAAAGTAAAGCTAAAGTTACTTTTCAAAGTCATGGTTATTTTAAGTTCTTTTGACGAATTTAATGTACTTAAACATTGTATATGCAGTATGAATTTGATCAAGTTTATATATCCTTAACATTAATTTTAAATATTCACATATAAATTTAACTACTAAAAATATTTATTTTATCATAATTATAAATTTAATTGTAATTTCATCTCATAAAATTCAAATACTCTAGGTATAAGGATATATTGATAGTATAAATTATAATTTTAGGAAATATTTAAAATCACTTTTATTTTAAATATTTCCTTATACTGTCAATTAAATTGCATGCATTTTTTTAACCTTCCGTTAGTCACACTGATCCTAAGAGGGGGGCAGACTCCTTTGTATAAAGAAAAGGATAACTAAAAAATGTTCATTAATTTCAATAATGCATTTTCAGTTAATTGTTTTTAGTACATTTTAAATATACTATATTTTTTAATGAATAATCAATGTGGCTAGGAAAGAAAATGTCAAGTACCTCACAGATGCACTGTGATCACATTTGTTAAAAAAAAACTGACTAATGGAGGGTTAAACCAACTTTTATTTGCACAATCAGAAACAGTACTTTTCTGCAATGAAAACATATCTACTTGATTTATCTATTTCAAACAACCAATATTGTTTTATAACTTTTTAAAATTTTTCTCAATATCAAGAACATGACAATTTTAAATTGTTGTAACAGCCTCATTTAAAAAAGAAATAGAACTTTATATACTAAATTATACATATGTGACTGCTTTTCTATGAGTACCATGTAATTGAATAACCTATGTTGTATAACAGCATTTCATTTTTAGTTCACAATGGATAAAAAAAATAAGGCATCTTTGTTTAAGTATATCTCAAGTTAACACATTTATAATTAAAAGACGATCCAATTCTTGGACTTCACATTCACAAACAATAAATTAAATACGAAAAACAAATCCTTGAAGGTTACCCAGTTTTCCTTTCGGAATTTTCATCTTTTGCATGCTGCTGTTTTATCAAATTCCAATAAATACTTTTCTTCTTAGATAAACTTAAATGGTTTCCAATCTGATGAAAATTGAAATATTAATTATTTGAAAACATTTTTACAAGATAAACTGAATAATGACCAAATCTTTACTTAACACTAACAATGTTAAAACTGTTTACTCTAAAATAATTTCAACAGAAAATATACCTAAGTTGGAGATTTTAAGTACTCTACATCTAATCGTATCTTATTAAATATCAGCCATATTTGTCCACTTCTTCAAACAAGATCCTCACATGCTTATAAGTATCTACATATCAGGGCAGTACATCTGTGAGGGCTACTGAAGCCGGATCACAACTTTCAAAAGGATTTTAACATCCAATTAATTTAGTTGTCATACTACCAACACGTTTTTCTTCCATAAAATGAACCATTGAGTAAATAGATAATATATATTATACCACAATATTGTACAGGTTTAAGTTGGAGAATAGCACATATGTGTGGACCTAGGTATAAACACAGTGTGAATAGGTGATTTGTTTCTGGTATCATCTGTTGACTACAAGAACTATAATCTTTGATTTTGAAGTATTATGGAGTGCACAAAGGGGGCATTAATCTCAGGTATATTTATTTAGACCTGATATTTGGTGTTGCCATGGTTAAAAAGCTATTGATTTAGTAGTCTAAATTTTGAATAAGTATGATGGAAAAGGAAATTAAGTTTAAATCTTTAGTTCTTTCCTTGAATTTTTTTCCGAGTTCTTTTTTCTCTATTAATTCAATAATGTACACCAATAATATATAATCAAAGAGCAATTTATTTTGCCAATTAATCTTTAAATATACATCATTTATTAAGTTTAGTGTGAGAAAATAAAGAGATAGTTTTTTAATACTGAGAAAAGTTTAAGGGACTTCAGTATCAGCCTGGGAGGAAATTCTCTCGGGTACTAATCCAGATCGGAAATGCTTGATTGGTCGTTCGAGAAAAAGGAGGGTTTTGTAATGGAGTAAAAATAGGGGAGTTCCAGGATTTCAATCTCCTAGAAGAGTTCCATATGGTCTACTTTTATTTGTGGGTAGCATCGGGTCGTGAATTTGGATTGCCAGGTTACTATTATCAATTTTGATGAAGAAATTACAGGTTTTACTAATAGCATTTTTAAGGAAAAGAATTTTTAGGGCTGTTCTAATGTCTTTATTGCAGTAAAACCACCATGCTTTGATAATTTGGTGGAGACATATTCTGTAGCACAATTTTTTCACTTGGAATCCCAACATGCCCTTCAAATTAGGCAAGCACATTTTAGAATGCACACATTCCCAAAATCTTCGGTCCAAAGACCCCTTGAATATTAAAAATTTTCACAGATCCCTTGAGATTATAAAATTAATTGGGGTACATGAGACCTGCATAAGACCAGTGATTCTTATTTTTCACCTTAACATTGAGAGCAAAATATTTAGATCTATGTTAAATAGATTATAAAATGTTAAAACTTCACATTAATCATTAGTGATGACAATTTTAAAGTTCTGAAACACAAATAAAAATAAAGTATAATATTATACAAACTATTATTTATAAATTTAAATGTATTAAAATCAAGACTCATAACTTTAAAAATTATAATATAAACATCAAAATATATACTTTAATCTTAATGTGAACAATAAAGCTGCTCTTTAGCGGCTAGCCCAGAAATATTTGGTTGAATGTCCGATAATCTCAATATTAAGTCATTCTCAAGTCTTTCAAATCAATACTGGAATCTCCTAATAATTGTTTTAGGTTCTAGAATTTAGATTTTAGAACATGGAATATTTTTCTTGGACGTTCTCTATTTTGACTAGAGAAATATTGCATGTGTTCTACAGACCCCCTGAAAACTTCTCGCTGGCCCCTGGAGGTCCATGGACGACACTTTGGAGATCACTGCACTAGAACTATACTCCTGACATTAAGTCTATACTTGTCTTTTGCCATAGATATAGATCTTATCCCATTTTCCATATGTAATATTCTTGAAATACATTTAAGTTTGTCACATAGGCACACTTATTGGCAAATATTTTATATAATTTTTACTTGCTACAGAGAAGATCTATACTAGTAAACTAGCTTTCTACAGTCAACATTTTCCAAAATCAAAGTAAAATTAAAGCATCCAGCAGTCATCCCTATTCAAAATGTATGAGCCTAATCCTATGAGTGACACTCATCACCCAGACTTAGAAGCAGGATATTAAGACAAAACAGTAAGGAGACTGAAAAACCATCATATCAAACTGGTTTCAGAGTATTGGTATACAAGGCTATCAGGATTAAGCCTTGCTTTCCAGGATATTACCCACCATTACTTTGAACCTTGGTAAAAATTTTCTTTTAAGAAAAATCATGATGGAAGGATATTACTTACCTTGCAAAAACATCTGATAGAATTAAAATCTTCAATTAGAGTTTACCTAATTTAGAAGGTTCATTCTAATATTGCAAGAATGAGTGCAGAGTATTTTCCCCATAGCGTATTCTTTAACTCTCTGAGCATCACGAAATTTCAGAGTAGTGCAGTATTGATTTTTCCTTCAATATACCTAATGACTACACAACAGCATCTATTGGTGGAAAAAATCCTAGGGAAGATTCTATAGGTCATGGTCAGAACTGGTTAGAAGTCATGCAAGAAAGAGTGCAGGTTACAGAATGGATAGATGCGTGTGAACCCCTCAGAGGGTTAAAGAACAAATGCTTAAGATTGATCACTTGACACAAGTACCCTGGGATACTGTTTGTCGTCTAATGACATTGAACATTCCCCATATCTACATTGAAGAGGAAGGTACAAAGATATTCATGCAAAAATTGATATAAATTACTGTCAGGGCTTGCACAAAAATACAATCTTTGTTGGACTGTAACTATATTTAATTACCTTGATTCAAATTTGTACTATCCTAAGTACAGTAATAGTTATACTATTCTAAGTACACAAAGAGTGGTTCCTGGAATGGAACACTGGCAATATCAACTTATCGCATCAAGAGATCAGGCACTGAGAAGTTGGCAACATTCTGCCATGAAAAGTTACACCAATTAAAAAGTAGTGCCAACAACTCTCACGGAGATATGCAGAGTGCAAACAATTACCAAATCTGTTTTAATATTTTTGAATGTTGCTTTGCTTTAACTGTAAATTCAGGCTGCCCATAATTATGTATGATCAGTTAAGAACCATAATTATTAATCTCTTATATTATGATCAATGGTGGTCTCTGGCAGGTGAATATCAGGGTTTTCTTGAACCTATTTGTGAGCAGCACTCAGGATTTTTGCAAGATTGGTGAAAGGGATCACCCTGCCCTAAGTGTCTTGTTCCAATGGTGGAACAAAACACAAGCCAGTGTTCAAGTCCAGCTTCTTGCTACCTCAAAAGATGCTCTGATTTCCGAGCAGATACCCCAGGATAATTTGAAGGCTTTTTCTGTAATTATAGGTCTGGATGAAAGTCAGCATAACTAGCCTCTTGCAACTACATTTAGGTACTTCAAATTTAAATTATGAATTTTGTGTGGACACTTTGCATTGACAATCACCTCTATTCATCTAAAGTGAGAACTGAACTTGAGGACTTCTAGGAGTCATCATATTGCTATTGTGTTTGATGTTTGTTTTATAAAAGTACAGAATAAAGAGTAAATTAAACCAACAAAACAATAGTAATGATTACAAAAAGCTGATTAAAGCAGTATCGGAAACCAACAGTGACGTAACAATGCAGTACTAAGAGAACTAAATATGGATTAAATTACATACTTCAGCTATTTCTCCATTTTTCACTACAGCAATGACATCAGCGTTTTGAATGGTACTCAGACGATGAGCTATAACTAAAACAGTGCGACCTGAAAAGACAAAAGAGAAATTATCCAAGTTA
This sequence comes from Meta bourneti, assembly GCA_933210815.1. Lineage (NCBI taxonomy): Eukaryota > Metazoa > Arthropoda > Arachnida > Araneae > Tetragnathidae > Meta > Meta bourneti. The sequence goes on along the minus strand of OW119929.1, from coordinate 69,297,307 downwards.
AATAAAAAGCAATTGTACCATTTGTTACAAATGTAGAAAACATTTAAGTATTAAAATTTTACTTTTCTTGATTTCCAGAAATTTTAACAGATAATTGCTTTACTTGTCTGCATATATTTCTCTGATATTTTCATTCTTTATATTAAATAAAAAAGTGAAGAAAATTCACAATTATAGAATATACATAAAAAAATCAATTATTGCTATTTTCAATTGTCTCTTATTGTTATTAGGCATTTTAAAAAGTTATTGCTGACCAACAAAATTTAGTTGCATCATAAAAAATAAAAAAATAACTTTTGTTAGAATTGTAAATGTAAATCAATTTAAAACTTCATAAATTGAAAGCTATACATATATTAAATATTATACCTTTTACAGCATAATCTAAAGCTTCTTGTACAGCCTTTTCAGATTCAACATCTAAGGCACTGAAATAGTTAAAACGTCTTGTTACCAATAAAATTCAGAACACTTCATTCATTTTCAAACAAATTGAAAACTTATTCCTTTAAAAAAAAATTAAATTTTATAAACATACAGTTCTAGAATGTATTTTATAACAGTTGAGGTATTTAAGAGTTTGAATTTTTGATTATACCTTGTTGCCTCATCTAAAATGAGTATTTTTGGATCCTTTAACAAAGCTCTTGCAATTGCAATTCTTTGTTTTTGGCCACCAGATACAGTTGCACCACGTTCTCCAAGCACTGTGTTATAACCATCATTAAAATTGCTGATGAAATCATGCGCATTGGCTAATTTTGATGCTTCAATTACCTGTAATAAGCAGATGATATTTGAATTCTCAAGAGAAATAAGTATTTCGATGTAGTCACGGAAAAAAAAAGTCACCCCTCTTCATTCAAACAATTTTAACAGTAGAGCAAATTCAAAGCTGGAATTCAACATGGAATAATGCCTTCTATAAATTCAGCTGCATAAAATTTACATAAGGGGCAGTATTCTTCATATTAAATCAAGCACCCTATTTTCATGCAAAATTTTTAATCTATATCATAATTTAACTTCAGATACCAAGTTTCATGTCATTCATGCATACAGAAAGTTTGGAGCTCCTAATGTTAAATCAGTTTCCTAAACTTTTATAGATATCTTCCTAAATAATATCCCTATAGCAGTGATATTTTGTAGCATGTTGTTTTATTAAGGTTCCCAAACAAAATACACATGTTTTAGTTTTTAAATAATTTTTAGTTTTCGATATTAATTATTAAATCAATATTAAAAAATTATAAATAGGAACCTTGATATATTTTGATAAAAATCGATTGAGAAAGACTTAATATTACCATAAAAAATTTCAGCTCTTTCCTATGGTTAGTTTTTAAGCTACCAGGGTATGAAAAAAATCATGATTTTTTAAAATCAAAACCATTGGATTTATTTGATTTAAATCAGATTTTTTATTTATATCGAATTTTTATGATTTTAATTATTTCCTTGCTCGTACAAGTTTATATTTGTTGGATATGAAACATGCAAATTACAGTGGAGTTTCTAGATAGTTTTGATTGATTTAAATCTTAATTTTTTGTAAAATATTAATGTATTAGAAAATATAGCTGGGTAAATTTTTGAAAGATTAAAAGGCAACATAGCAATTAGCAAAGTAAATTACATGATAGAGTAAATAGAACAGTGCCCTAAATGCCAAGCATGAGCAATGTTTTTCCATATGGTTCTCAAGCAGTTTAGATTACTTTGAGTTTAACCCATAACCAGTGATGTGAATTTTTCGGATACAGATAAATAAGGTTGCCAGATCCCACTGACACCATATTATGAGCTTTTTCAATCATAAATTTCAGAATATTTTTTTCATTATATATTTATCATGAGTAAAATTTTTGAATTACTTCAATTATTTTGATATAAAATAATTAATTGGTTCAAGACTTGCTTTTGAGAAAAAATCATATCACCAATAGAAAATAAAATAAAAGGAACTTCCATATTGCAAAAATTCCTACTCCTCATTAATTTTTAGCTTGCAAAAATAACCTATTGGTGAAAAAATTGTTATTTTTTGTAAGTTAATAGTAAAAAATGAGACATGAAAATACATAAATTTGAAAACAAATGTGTCTATTTTTCAAATTCTTAGAGCATTTACGAATAATTCATAGGTATATTCGAAGCACACAAAAAGGGTTTATAAATAAACAAAAAATGAAGCTTTTCTCTATGAACAACATAGAACAAGTGTAATAGCATCCCCCAGAACATGCCAATTCTGGAATTTTGAGCTAGCAGTAAAAAATTTATCAATTCCAATAGCAATCTGCTTCAACCCATAATCTTTTATCAACATGCTCACTCAATTATCAGATGAGTGAATTAACTTTTACATTCCAATTTTCAATTCCATAAATATTGAATAGTTATTACATCAGTGTAAAGAATTCTAAGGGATCAATGCATAAAATTTCCCAATAAATTGATATAAAAATATATTACACAAAACAAAATGAAACTATTAAAATTGCCAATTATAAAGATTTTTGTGCAAAATTGGAATGCTTTTGTGATACTGCAGAAATATTTTCTTTGTGTCTTTATATGTCTACAATACTAAATAAATAACTAGAACATCTTAAAAAAGAAAGCAAGTTACCACAATTTTAATACTTTGAGCGAATATATTTCGAGCATCTTCACTCATCACATAATGAATATTTAAAATTGGCCATGTGCAATTTAGTCACACAGACTGTTTAAAACAAAACCAACACTGATGAGCAGGCTTGTGAGTGACACCTATTGGTCAATGGCCCAAGATGAAAATACTTGTCTGGTAATTATGATCCCAATCAGAAAATACTGCTATTTAGTGTCTTCAAAGGAGGGGATTTTCAATATTATTTTGGGGTGAACAGTACAAGTGAAGTTCTTAACTTATTTGAATAAAATAATAATGCATCTTGTTCAGTATCTAATTTTCATTATTACTAAACATAACAGAAAGAAAAATGCAATTTAAAATTTTGATTTAAATTAATGATTTTTCAATAAAAATCACTTGATTTAAATCATAATTTAAATTGTGATTTAAATGAAGCTGATTTAAATCCATGCCCTGTGAGCTACACTTAAATTTTCATCATATGGTAATTTTAGGGGGCATCCAAAAGTTGAAAAAAATTATGACAAACCTAAGGAATGAGTAGACTTGAAAAATGTTTGGAAATATCATTTATGTAATCTAATGGACATTGCTTTCTACCTATCATGTGTGGTACAGCTGAACAATGATCAATCTAATTGTAGAGAGGGGCAAAACTATGTTTTTACGATAGTGACTATTATAACTGTTATATGAAAAGCTTATTTAATAGTTACTGAATAAGTTTAACAGTAATCACTAACTGTTAAGAATTGAAGTTGACAGTGAAATTAAACAGTAAATATTGATTATCATTCTTTCCAAATTTCTCGTCCATCAAGATCTAGTGAAATTTGCTAATGACAAAATAACTAGTTAAGACAACCACCAGGAGGGTTAAGGTTCTTTGTAATCTTCTTTAAGTTAAGCAACAAATGAACAATTCCTGATTAACTACAAATAATCTCCATCTCCAAATAGCGACTTCCAATGCAGAGATCATCTCTGAAATTGACAACAGTTTTAACATTGAATATCTCCCAATTTAACGATAATAAATTCATGAAATTTCATATTTAGACTAATTTGACGATGTAGAATCTGATGAAGGCATCAAAACATGGTGTTGCCAATGGAAATTTTGTTGCTTATGCAAAATTTGATATGAAGATAGCCCCATTCAATATTTTTGCAGCTTAATTTGTACAGGACGTTAATGATACCTTTGAATTTACTCTATGAATAGTGCTCGAAATAAAGGAGGGTTCGGGTCTTTTTTTCTGCGACTGTACATTTACCATTCTTGAGTTTCCTACCAACATTTTACACATTTGTAAATTGCATCATTCATAAATTTAAAACCAAGCTCAACACTTAATTTTTTTACACAAAATAAAGGTTATTTTTCTTTAAAAAACTTTACATACAATTTCAGTGAATAGAAACTATGACATATATTCATCTACTGAAGTCTAAAATGAAATCTTGAATAGTAAGATTAGATTTGTATACCTTAACAACTAAGAACCAATAAAAAACAACAAATTTTAAATACAGCTTAAGATTAAAAAAACAAGTATTACTGATATGCAAAAAAATACGCATCCATAATTTCTCAGTGGGAAACAACAATCTGCAGCAACCGAAGACTTTTGGCAGTCTGCAGATATTAATTTTACTAATATATTGAAAAGTAATATTTTTATTTTTTACAGAAATTTTAACTAAGAAATATCATGACTGCATCAACTTATAAGAAAATATAGTTTCACTCAGAAACATAGTACATGCTTACTTCTGAATCTGTAGCATCAGGTTTGCCATATCTAATATTTTCCATCACAGAGGTAGCAAAAAGAACTGGCTCCTAAAAATTAATATAAAAAATAGCTACATCTAAACATATTTTTTAATATTTCCTTTTTAAAACACTAAAAAGTGTAAAACACACTTAAATCACATTAAGAGGTTTGAGTTTTAATGTATTGATGTTTGCGTTTGATGATAGCAGATATATAAAGTACCTGATCAATGTATCCAATTACCTTCCCACGAAGCCAACTAGGATCTAAAGATTTTATATCACAGCCATCAATTGTTATACTTCCATTTTCGATATCATAAAATCGCTCTAACAATGTAGCTACTGTAGATTTACCTAAAAACAAAATATTGATAAGTAATTTTTAAGTTAAAATGAATTTTGCAAGTATTTTTTAAGTGACTAAATGTTAAATATATACCTCCTCCAGAAAGACCGCAGAGAGCAACCATCTTTCTTGGCGGTAAAGTCAGATTAAAATTCTTTAATACTACCTACATAAAATTATCGGAGTATAAATGATAATATTCGTATACATGTTTTTAGTGATATAAATATATTTATTAAACATATTCATGGATCTTAATACATATACTTTTTGTCTAAAAAATAATCCTGATGTATTTGTCTTAATGAAACTATATCTGTTATTTACTTTTCATATCTCTTGTCAAAAGAGACAAGAACTTGATAGGAATCAGATATATTCATAGGGGTTGGTCTGAGCCCAAGTACCCCGGAAATGTTCTTGGTTGGTTAGGTTTTATATGGCAATAAGGGCCATATTTGGCCAGGCTGTGCCAAGCACCAGACAAACATCAAGTAATAGATATACACACAATGGAAGTTTTTATTGACACAGGAGAGTGAAATATGCCCAGGGTGTAAATGATCCTGACAGGAATCGAAATTAGCCACCTAAGACTCAGTTTGCTAGGGCAGATTGAAATGTTCTTGATGTTAAAAAAATAAATGCTGAAGTTAGCTTAATTGGTGAAAATTGTGGTCAGGTTTGAAAATGGACAAATTTTCAATTTGATTTGCAAATGAAATTTTCATTTAATGTTCAGTAGCTGATGCAAGTGAAGAATCCTTCTATGTGGTAGGTGACTATATGAATGGGATGGGATCAGACAAGAAAAATATCTCGCCTTATTGGCCTAGAGACATGAGTGACCAAGCATACATTCAGAGGAAGGCCCATCTTGAGCCCTCGATAATTTAAATGTTAAAAAGCGATCAGAAATATACACAAATGTAATCAGAGTAAAACAAAGTTACATTTATCATACAGGTAAAAAGCATGTGGATGTGTCAAAAAATTATTAAACGTGTAATGCTCATTTAGTTTTAGCCTTTTGATTGAAAAAACCTGGAGAAGATTCTGCACCCTCCAAAATTATTTTCTGAATATGGTTGGTTGGGTATTTTGGTCATGCTACACTAGACAACATCAAGTAATGAACACACACACAAAGAAAGTTTTTCTAACACAGAAGATAAATATTCCCAGGGAGGAATCAAACTTGCACCGCCTATGATCACAGGTTGCTAGAGCTGCGGGCATACCCACATAAGCCACAACTGCCCCTTTCTGAATATGTTCTTGCCAGAAATGATGTGATTTCTAGTCTTATAGGTGCCATTTTTCCAATATTTTCATAAACAGAATTGAAATAATGGCTGAAGAGTAAATTCCTTAATACTGTGCAAACGTGTTCCATTTGCATTTTGAATTTAAAACATTTAACAAGATGTGCGAAAGCCAGTGCAACTTGAACTACCAAAAAGTATTTCATGGTGGAGTTGATTTACACTGCTACATATACTATTGTATTGTAAGTTAGTTTTTGTAGTGAATGCTAAGTTCACCACAATAGTCCCTCCAGAATTTAGCACTAACTGAATTCGATAGATGCTACCACTAGTTGATAGGTTGCCTATTGGAGTGAGACTATGAGAGCTATATTAAGATTATAGGTGTACTTCTATGTGCATAGTCAAGAAATGGAAGATTGCGACCGTATCCTGTACTATCCTGTGTTGCCTTCAGCAGCCAAGTCTGAGGTGAAGTATGAAGAGAAGGCTGAGTGGCAACAAAGAGTGAAGCTGTGATGAAAATAGGAGCAGTGTCTGTTATCACAGGGCTTCAGATAATTTTAGGAAAAGTGTCTTCGCAACATCAATTCAACGGTTCAGCATGGATCATCCATTGAAGTGCATGCCAATTTGTTGCAATCGCCATTTGGAATTTGTCAGAAATGCCATCAGACTTGTTTGAAAGTGTATGCATTCATAATCACATATGCCAGTCATCAATTGAGCAAGACATGTAAAAAGCAATGTAACTGTCTACCAAAAAGTACCTCATGATGGTGTTGGTTACACTGTTATATGCACTATTGTATTACAAATTAATTATCAAAGTGATGGCTAAATTCATAAACACGTGTATTTTATGAAGGTTTTTAGTGCAGAGACAACACATTGGTTTATGGCTAAATTAGTTTATTGAGGACAAAACATGGTAGCAGCAAAACAATAATTCTACAACAGCTAGGACTAGAAGATCACAAACATGCATACGATACAGAACATAAACAATTCTAGTGTTGCCACTCTTCATTAACTTAACTTTAATAATTATTTCTTAACACACCCTCTTAATTATCAAAGTTTTCACATTCACTGAATATAAAAATAAAACAGCAAAAGACAAAAAATACACCAAAAATTAATCATAATTTTACATTCATAAATACTAAGCTAATATATTTCAGAAATAAAGTTATATTACTAATTCAGATTTAAATTTCTGAAATTTATTTGATCCCAATGCTTTAGTGAAAATATCTGCAATTTGTATGTCAGTAGGACAATACTTTATATTAATTAAACCTTCATCTACCTTTTCTTTTATATAATGGTATCTAACATCTATGTGTTTACTACATTTGTTAAATACCCCATTTTTAATTAAACTTATAGCACTTTGGTTATCAATGTTTAAAATAACAGAAATGTTTTCATTTGTAAGTTCTTCAATTAAAGTTTTAAGGTACACAAGTTCTCTACTACATTCTGCTGCTGATATATATTCAGCTTCAGTGCTTGAGTAGCTACAATGGACTGTTTTCTAGAGCACCAACTTATTGGTCCACCACAAAAATAAATCACATATCCAGTAGTACTTTTACGCGTTTCACTATCTCCCGCATAGTCAGAGTCACAATAGGCAATAAGTTCTTTTTCACTGCTTTCCTTTGAGTAGCTTATTCCTGAATTTAAGCTTCCTTTTAGATATCTTAGAGTTCTTTTCAGATTTACAACATCTTTATTTGATGGATTTTCAACATGACGACTGTTAGAATTCACTGCAAAAGCCAAATCTGGTCTTGTCCTGCACGATAAATATAAAAGACTTCCCACAGCTTCTCGATAAGGGAAAACGATTTCTTCAAGTTTTTCTGCATCATCTGTTGAAGTTTTTAACATAGGAGTGTTCATTGGCTTTGCATCTTGCATTTTATATTTTTGTAGTACTTGATTCGCATAAGCTTCTTGATGAATTTTCAATGTTTCAGAATTTAATTCCATATTAATTCCTAAAAATGAATCTGGTTTATCATATGATGTCATTTCAAACTCGTTTTGAAGAATTGCTACGTATTTAACTAGTTTGGATTTATCTGGCCCAATTAAGATTCCATCATCTACATAAAAAGCTAATATTGTATCATTTCCCACAAAAATACATTGTTCAGATTTAATTTGACGAAAATCTTTACTTTTCAGAAAATCAGTTAGCCTTTTATTCCACCTTAAAGGAGCTTGTTTCAAACCATATAATGATTTTTGTAACTTGCATATTTTAGACTGATCACTGTAACCTTCTGGCATTTTCATGAATATTTCCTCATCCAGTTTTCCATACAGGAATGCTGTCTTGATGTCAAATTTCATAATATGATATTCTCTTTTTGCTGCCAATCCGAATAAAATTCTTAGGGATGTAATGTTCACAACTGGACTAAAAGTTTCTTCATAATCTATTCCATAATTTTGTTCACAGCCTCTGACAACTAATCTTGCTTTGTATGTGTCATCATCTTTAATTTTAAATACCCATTTATTACTTAGAATCTTTTTATTTCCAGCCGTACTTCTATCCACAACTTGCCAAGTTTCATTTTTTTTCAGAGATTTCTTTTCATTTTCTATAGCTTTTATCCAATTTTCTTTATTAGGGCCATTTACTGCTTCTTCATATGTAAGTAAAACATAATCATTGAGATTAGGTGATTTCTTTATTCTTTTGCCTCGTCCAAGTTCCTCATTGTTTTCTTGTGTTTCTTCATCTGTATGAAATAATTTTGTTTCTTTAGAATCTTCTATATTCTCCTTATTTTCTTCAGCATCAATTGGAAGTGATAAAATATTTCTTTCTTCATTTCTTGGATCAAGGAATACCACATCTCTTGAGATTTCTATTCTTCTTTTCTCTTCATCCCACAACCGATAGCCATTGTGAGTATATCCTACAAAAATAAGTTTGTTACTTCTACAATCCAATTTTTTTAGTTGACCAAGTTTCTTTGCATAAGCTACACTTCCAAATATTTGCAATCGAGACAAATCAGGCTTATTTGGATACCACATTTCAGCTGGTGTTACCTCAGTAGCTTCAGTAGGACTTCGGTTTACTAGATATGCTGCAGTTCTTAATGCTTCACCCCACATAAATTTTTTAAGACAAGAATCAAAAATCAATGCCCGAGTTTTCTCAAGCAAAGTTCGATTCAAGCATTCAGCCTTCCCATTTAATTGAGGTGTATGTGGAATTGTGTAATCTAACTTGATACCTTTTGACTTACAACAACTTTTCATTTCATTTGAAGTATATTCACCTCCATTATCACAACGTATTTTATCTACACGAAGTGTCCATTTTGCTTCAGCTTCCTCTGTATACTGTTTTAGTACATTGAGAGCTTGAGATTTGCTTTTAATCAAAAACGCCATAACAAAATGTGTATAATCATCTAAACAGGTTAAAAAATATCTATTCCTGTCCCATGTTTCTACTTCTCTAGGCCCACATATGTCTGTATGTATTATTTGCAATGGTCTTGTAGCTCTAGTTCTTTCAGTTTTAAAAGGAAATCTAACTTGTTTAGCTTTTAGGCATACTTCACAAGAATTTGACATACCTTTTATTTCTTTTCCTGACAGCTTCATGCCTTTTGAATGCTTCAATAGAAGTTTCATGTTCTTTTCACACAAATGTCAAGTTTACGATGCCATACATCTGCATAATTTTTACTTTCTGTCAACAATGCTTCATTTTGTTTATTCAAATCAATTTCATACAGAGTCCTATTTCATTTTTATAACCTTTTAACACAATTTCACCTTGTTTAGAAATTTCAACTCTATCTTTAACAAATTTCACTTCTCCTTTGTTTTTAGTAATAGCATTTACTGACAATAAATTTTTAGAGAGTTCAGGAACATATAACACTTGATTTAATATGCAACCATCTGTTTTGACACTTCCGACACTTTGCTTCCATCACTTCTGAATTCTTTGCAAGACCAATTTCTGTTGAGATTTTTACAGAATTTTCCAACAATGTTTCGCGATTTACCATGTGACTAGAAGATCCCGAGTCGACAACCCATTTGTGAGTAGAATTTCCATTAGAAGCAAGAAAGGAAACTTGTTTTCTTCCATTTTTTCTAAAATAGCAATCTTTTTCCACATGATTAGTTTTTTTACAGATGTTACAATGAAGTTGATTTTTCTGGTTCTTACAATCTTTAGCAAAATGTGAAGAACTGTTACACTTATAACAATTTCTTTCTTTGATATATTTTTCCTGCATCCTAATTTTAGGGCAGGATCTGGCAAGGTGATCTCCGCTGTTACACCTGAAGCATCTTTTTTCTTGGACTTTAAATGCAACACTTTCCTCTTGAATTTCAGGCATTTTACTGGAATTTTCTTCATTCAACAATCGAGCTGTTAAATTTTCTAATGTCTTGTCATCTTTATTTGTGGAATCCCATGCACTTCGAAAGTGTTTGTACTTTTCTGGAAGAGCTGAGAGAATTTTCGATATTACCATTTCATCATCTATGTCTTTGTCAAGAGTTTTAAAACGGAATGCTATATTTTCTAGTTTACTTATATGCGTAGCAATATTGGATTCAGAATCAAAATTGTAATTAAAAAATTCCTGCAACAAATTACATTTTTGCTGCTCAGAATCCCGTTCATATATTGCACAAAGTTTTTTGTACATATCGCAACTATTTTCACAATTTAAAATATGCATCATAACTTTCTTATCAATAGTTGTCACAATTATTCTTTGAGCTTGTGCATCTCTTTTTATCCACGAAGAAAATGCACAATCAGCTAAGCCTTCTTTTGATTCAGTTCCGTTTACTATATCGAATAAAGAATGAGATTTGAAAAGTATATTTACTTGAAACTTCCACACTGGAAAATTACTTTGGTTTTTCAGTTTTTCAACACTGCTTAAATCTTCAAATACGTTAGCCATTTTTTTAGTTTTTTTTTTCGTTGCCTGGAGCTTTTTACTTTTGTTTCAAATTAGCCACCAAACGATAATCTGGGTCCATAACTTGAAGGTTTTTAGTGCAGAGACAACACATTGGTTTATGGCTAAATTAGTTTATTGAGGACAAAACATGGTAGCAGCAAAACAATAATTCTACAACAGCTAGGACTAGAAGATCACAAACATGCATACGATACAGAACATAAACAATTCTAGTGTTGCCACTCTTGATTAACTTAACTTTAATAATTATTTCTTAACATTTTATTGATATGACAGATTTAAGACACTACATGTCACACAAAATTTCCCTGTCTTTGGCATACATGCCAGATGTATGCATGCACGCCAAATTAGAAAGGAATAAGATACTCACTTGGTCAGGACGTGAAGGATATGAAAAAGTAATATCATTAAATTTCACTTCTCCACTGAGTTCACTATCAGAAATCTCCTTTCCACCTCTCAAAGGCACATCCGGAGTCAAATTTATATACTGAAAACATAGATAAAAATAAATGTTGGATTCAAGCAACAGACAATATGTTCTTTATTTTAGCAATTCAAAAAAATTACTTGAAATATTCTAGCCCCTGCAGCAAGTCCCCTAATGAATTGTCCAAACAATAATGATAGATGGGCAAGAGATCTGTACACAAGAAAGCATATATGATGACAATACATATATATATATATATATATGTATTCAGGCAGGACTTTTACATAATTTTGGGAAAACTAAACATTTAATGTATACTACATATTAAATAAAATCCATTTTTATCTACAAGTTGAATAGAAGTAGGCAGTCTAAATCCATTTTTACAAAGAAAGTGATTTTTTAATTTTTTTGTATTTAGATTGGAACAAGAAAATGTCTTACTTTTGTATAGTCTGAGTTGCAACAAGGAATGCCATCATGCTCCCAGGTTTCATTTCATCTGTGCACATCAAAGATCCTCCAACACAAAGGACGCCTAGTACGATTCCTAGGGATAAAAGTTTAGCACATTCTAGAAATGCTGCTATTGAAATATTTAGGTGATGAATGAATTCATCGGTGCCAACTCCTAGAGACCCAAACCCCATGGACATTTACAACAATTCTATGAAGGGGGCCAGGCCTTTCTAAACAGGACCCAAGTATTAAAATCTTTCCAATGAGTAACAAAACTTGTTCTCGCAACAAACCATCCACACCAGGGGCATTAAGCCTAGTGACCCAACTCTCTTGGGGCTCCTCTAATATTTTCATGAATGGAACTTTGTCCTTCCAACACACTTGAGGGATAAATATCAAATATACATATAATATGAACAAACAAATACGAAGAGTGACTCAGCCTTATTCATTAGGTCATCTGACCATTCCATCAAGCTTGGTTTTACACTCTAGTCATTTGCTTCATCAGGGCTAATTTTCATTTGAGTGAACTTATTATTTAACTTCTTTTCAGGATTCTTTTAAGTAAAAAAAAAAAAAAAAAAAAAATTCTTAAATAAATTCATAACTCTTTTCAATAAGTTAGAATATTCCTCCAACTTCAACCACATTTTCACTAAAACTAAACTTTCATTCTACTCCAAACAAGTAATGTTTACAATTACCCTTTTTGGATGACCATGTAGATATTAATGATGGATTCGTATTTATTTTGTTTTGGTATATTTAAAACACTAATAATTACATTCTAATATTTTATTTTACTTAAAGTTGTCTGAAATTCAGCATATTTTCATATTATATAAATCTCAATAACTAACAAAATACAAATTTGGTTCTGTAAACAAGTACCTACATCCAATAAATGATAGCACATAATACATATATTAAAATTATTTTCACATACCATTTAGAGCCAAATTTGCAAGTCCTTGAAACAATCCGATACCAACACCAAGTGCACTGTTAACTTTTCGCACTTTCTCAATTTGATCATCATACAGTCTACAAAACATTAAATGAAATCAATGAGAATATGTATATCTCATTTGTACTTCAGACAGATCATTGTTAACCTTACTTTTTCTCTGCCTCTTCCATAGCAAAAGAGCGAACTGTTTTTATATTCCCAATTGCTTCATCAGCTACGGCAGATGCTTGAGCTATCTGAAATACATTTCCTCTATTTATAACAAATTTGTAAAACATTTTATCACTAAATGTTGAAAAACAACTCACAGCACAACTTTTAATTTGCTTATCATTCACCTCCATGTGCAAATATATTAAAAACCCTAGCACCGTTTCGGCAAAATCAATTTGCTAATACAATAGAATCAAATCAATTTGCTAATACAATAGAATCCCTTATACACTGGTGTGCAAAAATTAAGGAACTGTAAGGTTTTTGCTGCTACTTTGCAGTAAAGTAACCTGAATGTGAGAAAATGATACAAAAAGTACATCGACAGTTAGTGAACTGATGGGTAAACAAAACTGATAACTTAACAGGCTAACAATTTAGCAAAGTAAGGTCGTAGTGCAAAATGCATGGTTGAGAAGTTAAAAACGAACACAGCACGGTGAGACTTAAAAATTTATTAGAATAAAATATATAACAAGCCAGCATCAAAAACCATATATAAAACATTATATGGAAATTAGAAACAGGAGCCAACATGGCTCACAAGCTAAAGGACATGGCTAGTACTTTGTAGACTATAGAACTTAAGATATAAATGTACTCTACTTATGTCACTCTCTGACCAATCAGAATATAGGGGCGTTTCACATCCCAAACTGCCACAATTTACATATTGATTGAAAGATCCAATCCAGGATAAATAGCTAATCATGCGTAGCTACCCACTCCGATCCGATTGATCAAGAGTGACATGATTTGAAGAGAGGAGAACAGGAGAATATCTGACAAAAACGATAACAAGAACACAAGCAAACAGTAAAAAAGTCTTTGACTTGGAGTGGTTACAGTGTCCTGGCTGCCATGATACATAAGGATAACTTAAAACTTGAGAGACGGCTGTTTTTTGTATGACCACCTCAAACTCTGATGCAGGCTTTACACCCTTTTGCATACTATGAGATTCTGGATGAGTTGCTGCAGTAGCCGAACCCATTCCTATGTTAGAGCCTCTGATGTCACGATTCCAAAATTTGAACATGCGCCAGCTTTCTCCTGAACATAGTTATGCAAATAGACACAGGCTGTTTCGTTTAATTTTGACATTGTAACCTTTAAAAATAATGGTGCTCCTTAAATTTTGCATGCCAGTGTAGCAAGCACAAAAGGATAACACATTTGTTCATTAAAACCAAGTACTTAGAAAATCCAGGTTCCTAATATAGCATAAAAGTGCTTATTATGTCTTACTAATCATTTTTCATTTGGTGCAAGATAAAAGAACTTAAAATATTGGCTAATTTGATTTTTACTTTATCATTGTTTCCTTTTTCTCATCTGATGACTAAGGCATGAAAAACTTCATCCGCACTCCTTATTAAAAAAACAATTTTGCAGTTTTTACACACATTCCATGGCTACTCTTGGAAAATAAGTCGAGAACACTTTTCTCATTGCAAAAATTCATACATCAATTTTTACACTGGAAATTCATTAAGGATTTAAAAAATATACAGCATATTTGAAGAGAAATATTTCCTCCAAGTTCAGACAGTACCTAGATATTTATCAATTATAGACATTAATACAGAAATCTCCAATCTTAACTCACACCTACATGCAAGAAAAGTTAATAACAAACATATTCTTTAAGCAGAAAAATTAAATTAATGAATGTGATGTTAATGACCTTCACTGACCTGAGACTGAGCATATTTTGACATTTTTCTCAGCACCCTTCCAATAAAAGTACCAGCTAAAACAATAACAGGAACAACACACACCATAAGACCAGTCATTTTAGGTGATATTATGTAAAGTGAAACAATACAACCAGCTGTCTGAAAAAGAACATAGTTCAATGACTAAGCTAACAAATATTTAAATTTCTACTAAATATATAATATTCATAAAAAATAATGAACTAAAAAAATCCATCTTGTAAAAAAGAGTAAAATTTCATATTCTTTTGAATAATACAGCTCCAATAGAGTAGAAAATATAATGTGCATGCCATAGATGTATTCCAAAATAATATAGAAAACTGCGCATACATTCAAAACTAATTTCAAAGAAAGACAATTAGTATATGCTACACAGTAGCTGATATTTTGAGGAATATTACAAACATCTTAAACATTTTCATATTCAAAACTCAATTTAATGTATTTTTTCTCACCTGAGCTATGCTCCTTAATCCTTGTGAAATACATAATTTATAGCAACTTTTAAATTCTTGAATATCATTAGTCAACCTATAAATAAAAAATCAAATCATTTTCAAAGTATCTCTCTCCTGCTGTAAACTATATA
The DNA here is from genome assembly GCA_933210815.1 of Meta bourneti. Classification (NCBI taxonomy): domain Eukaryota; kingdom Metazoa; phylum Arthropoda; class Arachnida; order Araneae; family Tetragnathidae; genus Meta; species Meta bourneti. The sequence continues at coordinate 69,281,875 of OW119929.1, read as the reverse complement.
ATTTCAACATATATAGTATTTAATTTCAGTATCTTTTTTAGTCCACTGTGCTTTAAGCTTCTATCAATATTCTTTTCTATTAAAAAAGCAACTATTGATTACCTCCATCTGATGGGCACCTGATGGAGGTAATCAATAGTTCTAATAGTAGTTTTCTAAATATATGCTATGACATACTCAACCAAGCTTCCATGCTATGTACCATCTGAGGTTTCACAAAAATTGAGTTTGTGTAATATATAATTTAGCTTTTAAGGAATAATTTCAGAGCTCCATAAATTAAAGGATAAAGTTAATAACAATTTTAAAAAGTTTATTACACTTTTCAGCTTAAAAAAATTATGATTAACTAGATTTGAGTCTACAATAAATGCCAGATGCAAATTAAAAATGATGTTTGTGAAAATTGTACCATAAAGAACTGATGGCTTCAGATTTCTTCATGTGTTTTAAAGGGCACCGTTTTGTTTTAGAATAACTTTTAAATAAAACATTTTATTAGTTAACATTTTGCAAGCTCTTTTGAACATGTAATATGCTCACTTTTTCAACATCCATGGCTATGTACACAGAGAACAGTGATTATTCAGGATCTGAAAATCTAAGATTAATTTATAAACAACTTCTTCATCCCTGCAGAACTACTGTTTGGTATGGAATTTGAAGCAGAAGTTTTTCTGGCCATTTTTTAAAGCTAGTCAATGAAAATGCTGTTACTGTCAATTGTGAATGATATTGCAAAATTAATTTCTGCCTGAAATTAATCGACAAAAGGTTTACAGTACATGTGGTTTCAACAAGATGAAGAAATATGTCATACAGCTTGTACAACAATGCAAACTCTAAAGGGCGCTTTTCCTGGCTGAATAATGTCAAAATCTGATAGTACAGAGTGGTCCCTTGTTCCCCTGATTTGACAGCACTGGATTTTTTTCTATACTGCTACTAAAAAGGAGTACAATAACAAACCGACAATGATTCAATTGTGTCAATAAAACATTTGCAAAGAAATTCAACGTATCCCCCAGAAATGTGTACAAGCCTAATGGAAAATGGGGTCTAAAGAACCAGCATTTGCAGCGTGGTCAGAGGCAGTTATTCGGCCAATGCCATATTCGATAAATAACGTCATAAATTGAGTAAATACTAAGTAAAAAATTTAATAAAAAATGTTTTATATAAAAGATATTACAACACAAAACTGTACTCTTACATAAACTACCCCCTGTAATTTCAGAGCACAATTTTTTAAGCTTTCTAATCTGAGATTTGATAAATAAGATGCATCAGTTAATCAAGATCCAATATTAATTTAACAAGGTGATTTTGTCTCATCATATCTGATACTAAAAATCATCTGATGGACACCTGATAAAACTCTGGGCAAGAAAAGATTGGTAGGATAAAAGCTGGAATTTCATACAAATACATTTCTACTTATACCAAACAAGATACCAGTACAATGAGAGAAATACAGAAACTAGAGTGTGAAATTACAGGATGATTCGGAAATACTGCAGGCATCTCCAATATAAGGGAATGAGTATAGCTCTGCAAATGTAATTATTGATCTACTCGAACAAGAATAATCCATATAATGAATTTAATTTGCATAACATGATTAGTTTTGGGTGTCACAGTTTTTACAAAAGTTAGTACATTTTTAAAAATAACAAACCTGCTTGAAATTTCCCCAGTTTTATGAGCATCAAAAAATGCTATGTCTTGTTCAATTACCGATGAAAACAGCTCTCTTCTCATATTACGAGCAACACGTTCACCAGACACAGACAATATTGAAATATAAGCAAATGTAAATAAACTCTGAAAATCCAAACATAAATACAAATATTAAAACATTTAAATTCATAATACTTTGAATTTTAAAAGCAACTCATATTTAGTGGTACATGAAATACAGGAATAATTTTAACTATAAATAAAAATATATTTGCAATTGTATTAATTATAAATGTTTTAATATTATAAAATTTGTTTATTTTATTGAGTTTTTCTTGCAATACAAATTTTAATTTCTCTCGCAGGTAGGTAGTTTCAGTTTTATGGTGCAAAGAATTTCCCCTCAGAAAAATTAAGTAAATCAATTGAATACCTACTGAATACTATCTTGATTAAAGAACAATTTCAGTTTTGTTGGTCAAGATATTAAAATATAATGTTCATATTATGCAGTTAATGCCACAGAACTAAATACATCTAATATATTTAAATTCAAAATAATTTAATAGTTTAATAAGGTAATGTAAAAGCCCAAGTAAGGAAAAACTTCCAATAAACTTAATCATTTTTATAAATATCACAACTAACACACTGCAAACCTAATTTTAGTCAAATTTCTTTCAAAAGTTTGAAATCCTCATTAATATAATGCGATAAACACAACAAGCAAATAATTAAACCATTTGAAGGCATTAAAAACAGTTATTAATACTAGAGCTAATTGTCAATAGTTCTGTGGCTACTTGGCAACCCTGATAAGCAAACCACTGATTGTTCGCATAAATCATAAAAAGTAGTAGACATGCCAGAAAGATGATAACTCATGCTTTTCCCTGCAAGGATTTTTACTTTATCATTGTTTCTTTTTTCTCATCTGATAAGACTAGGGCATGAAAAACTTCATCCGCACTCCTTATTAGAAAAAAACAGGACTGCAGTTTGTACTCCTTTTGGCCTTTATGAATTTCCTTTGATGAATTTTGGACTCAGAAATGCTGCTCAGACTTTAAAGATTTCTTCATTCCTTTCTTCAAGATCTTCCATACTGTTTTATATATAGGTGATATCCTTGTGGCTTCCAAGAACATCACTGAACATTTACTTCACCTCAAGAAAATATTTCGATGGCTTACCGAAAACAGCTTTGTCTTAAAAGTTTCCAAGAGTGTCTTCCTACAAAATGAAGTAACATTTTTGGGTCATCATGTTTCTGTGAATGACGTCTGGCCTACTACAGAATGCATCCAAGCCATAGTGAATTTTGAGAGACCTACTACTGTTAAGCAACTTTGAAGGTTCCTCGAAATGATACTTATAGAAGATTTCTACAACATGCTGCCAATCATCAAACCGTTTTGAATGATTACCTACAGGGAAGCAAGAAAAGAGAGAACTGAAAAATTTATTGGAACGAAAACACTATATGCTCTTTTGAAGAGTGTGCAAACATCAACTCACTGAATCTGCAACCCTCGCACATTCTTGTGCTAATGCTGATTTAGCAGTAATGGTTGATGCTTCCGATAATGCCATTGGAGCTTCCTTACAACAATGCGTCGAGGAACACTGGCAACATAGCCTTTTTCTCACACCACTTAACACCAACTCAAAAAAGGTATAACACTTATAACAGAGAATTGCTGGCATATTCAGCAATGAAGTACTTCCAAAACCATTTGGAACAAAGAATCTTTACCCTTTTTACAGATCACAGACCTCCAATCTATGCATTCCGTCAACAACCAGAGAAAGTTTCACCTCATCAGTTAATTCATCTTGACTTGATTAGTCAGTTCACAACTGACATCCAGTATATTGCTGGTCTCTAGCACTTTTGAATTATCCAAATTTGAAATTTCAAGTATTTCCTATAGTAGGAACAGATCCCGACATCATGTGAGAAACTTCTACATCTAGAGCAAGACCCTATATTCCTCTACCTTTTAGGAAAATTGTCTTCAATACATTTCATGGAAATTCATATCCAGGCATAAAAAGATCCATTAAATTACTTTCAGACAAGTTTTTTTGGCCAAATATGCAACAAGATGTAGCTGAATGGGCTCACTGATGCTTAAGCAGGCAAAAAGCTGAAGTATCTCGACACATGCAAATTGAATTAGGAAAGTTCCCTCTTGTAAAAGCAGGCGATTCGATGAACTCCACTTGGGTATCATTGATCTTCTACCACCTGCTACAGGACATCGTTAGTGTGACTGACATCGACCGATACTCGAGATGGCCAGAAGCTTTCCCAATGAGACATCAGGGCTGAAACAGTTGCAACAGCACTGTTCACCAATTGAATTTCGCGAATTGGAACACCATCCTTTATAGTCACTGACCAAGATACACAATTCGAATCAATGCTTTTCTACGAATTGTCTAAATTCTTGGGATTCAAACGAATAGGGTCAGGTGGAGTAAAGTGGGTATAAAAAACAGAGTTTTCAATTTCAAAGTAGAATTTAGCAATGACATGTTTTAAAAAAGTGGCGTTTCTTTGCATTATATATACATTGCATTATTCAAGAACATAATGCATTTTTTTCTTCGTATTTAAACGTATATTTTTTAGTTAAGTGACTATTTTTATACCCTTGTTTTTATACCCACTTTACCCCATACCATGGGGTAAAGTAGGTAATTCATAGAAGTAAGTTATAAAATCATATTAAATGGTGAAAAAATTTAACATAATATAATAATTGATAAATGTATTAAAAGAAAATTTTTTGTTGAATGAGCTATTAAATTAACTCTTTGTTCAATGAGCTACTATTTTAGCGGCCTTCTAAATGCCAAACTTATAATACGTAACAATATTTATGAATGCTGTAGTTCAAGATGTACTTGAACTGTGTTTGGGTGTTCATTTCACTGTAAATAACAGTCAAAAATTCTACACAAAAATACAAACATAAATTATTATTCAAAATTCATGAAAATGTTATGTTAACATGAATTTTGAGAAAGATAAGAGGTTACATATCAAAACTGTCCATGATTATCAATGTATGTATAATAAATGTTTCCAGTATCTAATGCCAACATCCTCCTATTCTAGAAAATATACCATCAATTAACTCTAGGTTTTTTAAGAAATAATTAATCTTTTCCGACTTCTGTTACTTGCTCAACGAATTGTTGAATTGATTTTTTGAACCTACATATTACCCAAGAACCTTGCTTAATGTTGCTACAGTCAATTTTGATCTATGGTTCTTCAGTATTTTCTTCTAGTTCCATGACTTTATTTTCAGTAAGAGACTGAGCTGATGTTCTCGAGTTTTTTCTTTTTACTAGACCTATCTATGTTGCTCGAAATAAATGCTTTAGGATTCTAGAGCCTCTGTTAATACCTCACCTATTTTTCTGACCCTTTTCCTTTTTCTATGAATTCTGAGTATCATTACTGAGATCAGTAGACAAAGGAGTTGAGAGGGTTGTTAATATGGCTAATTTCAGGGGTTTTTTAACAGCGAAAATAGTAACTTTATCTGGCATGTAAGTTGCTTGAAAATTGTTATTATTTCCTGTGAAACTTGATTCCCTTCATTTTGTGACAAGCGTACAACATATATTGAACTTCATTCTTGAAAATTAATGCCTTTTCTATCCTTAAAATTCTGTCTCCCACAACATGTCAATTTACAGTATTTAACCACTTTCCTTAAATTCTTTCACAACTTGGTCAATTTTAATCATTCACATAACCATTTCAATAGACATAGAAATATGACCTAAAAAACATTTTGCAAGTCGTTTTTCCCTGTACCATGATATTGAAATTCTTTTCCATGTTATTTTCAGTGGCATGGAAACCTCAACATCTAAGGGCTGTAAGGCACGACATGTAATTGGGGTAGCCATAATATTATATATATATATATATATATAGCTGCACTACAGAAAGCATTTCAACAAGATGACTTCATGTTTACTGTTTTTAGGAAAAGTACTGAGTTTGGTGTTGCATTACATTAATATTGTTGTTTTTACACTTTTTACCTGAATTAAATACATCTGAATCAACGTAATGGCTGGTTCTCTTAATTCACTAAAAAAGGTTGCTGCATCTCTTTCATAAGAGTTGTCATTTAACAGTGATGAAACTACATTTACAATATCACCTAAGGCAACAGGAATACGAATGTTCAAAAATGCCACAACAAGAGCACTCTGAAAAGGAAAGAAATATTTTATAATACATCAAAGATTCAAATCAAAAAATTAAATCAAATTACATATGATCTATATTAAAATATTTTTAAATTAAAGATATCTTAAGGGTCAATAAACTCATTAAAAACCAACACATTTTTAATTTGAAGTTTTATAAATATTAAGTTAGATTGTTTTTAGTTTTATAAAGTTTTAACGTTTCTAAGGTGGCAAAAATAAAAAAGGCAATTATATAAGATTTAATCTGAACTTTTTGTTCATTTTTTAGTGGCAAAAGCAAAAAAATTTAATGTTCCTGAACATGAACTTAATGTGTTTGTTTAATCTTATTCTGTATAGGAAGAGAAGGTGAGGAATATGAATTAAAATAGAAAAGATTCATACATGAGGTAAAAAACTATATTGTGATAATGAAAAAATGTGATCTTTTTGAAGATACAATTTTCATTCGGTTTCAAATAATGTAAAAGTTTTTGCAATTTAGATAAGCAAAAGCATATAAAAGATAAGTAATAAGCAAGTGATGCATAGATTTCACTTTTGGCACTATAAGTAATTCAAAGAGCAGATCTATAAGTATTTTAATCCTGAAATTTAAAAAACTGTATGACATGTCCTATTAAAAAATCACCTACAATGATCAGAGGTACAAATCTGTGGAAAAAATTATTGAAAGCCATCCACAAAGCACTAACGGGGGAAAGAATAACAAGTAGAATGTGTAATGATGCACTTACCGTTACTGCACATAAAATATACCAAAATTCACTTTTCACGATAGCATAAAATTTTCTCAAATCAAATCTAGCTTCTTGGTGTAATTTTTCTAAGCTATTGATGCCAACTAGTCTTGAATGAGATGGCTCTTTATGGTCACATAAAACACTAAATGATCGCATTGGTAAAAGGATACCAACACTAAAAATAGTTCCAAACAGTTTGGATTTCCTAATAGACTTTTCTGAAGCATTTGTCCTAGATTTGAAAACAAATTCTTTGACTGATTTAATTAGTTCTTTAGAAAATAGAAACTTGAATCTTGTGTTGCTCTGTAATTGCTTTATGGAAGATTGGTGTGTATGCCTATCAGAAAAAAATGGAAAATAAGTGTTACACAAGTCATTTTATATCAATTAAACAAACAAAATTTTGTTTGGGGATAGTAATTGTTGTATAAAATTAATCAAAATAACACTGCAGAATTCATATGGATTTCTAACATATACTTGCAGGATATTTTGTTTCAAGTTATTCTAAGCAAAGCACAATGACACAATACTGAAGATTGTAGAATTCTTGTTGCATATTCAATGAAATTCAACTATCAAAATTGTATTTCATGGAAACTTTTTTAAAGAATATAACTACCATTAAAACAACATACCAAATTATGAAAACTACTCTTCATTAAAAACGTACCTAAGAGAATACAATGCATGATGTAATGTTTTCTGATGAAAAATTCTCCCACATCTAAGTTCTTTTAAAAACAGAAATACTGACATTTTTACCTATAAAATAAAAATATTTGAACAAGAAAACTTTTTCACACAAAATTTAATCAGTATAATCAGTCAAAATATCAAGTTTTCAAAAATTTGATTCCCTTAAATTTCTTTCCAACAATCTATTTTAAGTCTGTACAATCCAATTGTCAATCTGAAAGTAAAAACTTCTCCAAGACAGACCTGAATAGTTTAATAACATTTCATCAGAAATATTTTTACTTTCATAAAAAGCAGATATCAATGTTGATTAGCCATTCCAGATTTTAAGTTCATATATTTCACACAAGATGATTTTTCTCAAATTCAAATGAGAACACCATGTTTATAACTGCAGTTTATCATGTTTCCAATTGCTACTTTGATCTTCCTTTATTCAGAGCTAAGTTATATCCTTTATACTCTTTATTTACTTCAATTCGATTAGCAATATTTAAATTAATCTTAACTTTCTATAACCTACAAACTACTACTTAGCATCTAAACCCCCATTCCATCTTATAAAATATGCATGTATATAAATACTCTTCTAAAAGTTGAGTTTTTTAATGTTAAATTGTGAGTCTATTGTAAACTTCTATAGTTAACGTTAAAATTCCTTTTCATTTGTATACAATGAAAACAATGAACGAAATTTGTATTCATGAAAGCATTTACTAATTTGTCATGAATTTTGTTTCCAGTTTAGGAAAATATCTGTTCGACACTTTTAGAACAGTAAAACCCTTTAGTTGTTCACAACTGAAACAAGTGTTGCTTTTATGATAAACTTCATAACTATAACTTAATTGTGTGTTTCTTTAAGAACTGATTTACAAGATTTTAATACATCTTTTTTCCGTAAACAGAAAACAAACAAAAACAGGGCTGATGCAAGCGTTTATTTTCAAGAAATCAGCCTAAATTAAAAATGTCATTGTTTCCATGAAATATGGTCAAAATATTTTTATTTCTGCACTTTCATGTTAAGATAAAGAACATATTTCACAATTTGTAAGAACGCAAATCTCCTAAACATAAGAAAAATTAAAATACCCCTATGAAAAACTCTTGCCAATCAAATAAATTTCCTTATTAATTTTTGTTCGATTGCATCTTTCATTTACTTGTTCAAGATTCAAGACTTAGTGCTTTCAGGTTTATGGTTTTTCTTGTTTTTAAAGTTTTTGTTTTTGTTTACTCTTCATTTTTCGAGCCCGAGTAAAATTAAATTACGGTCGCATTGGTTGGTTGGTTGGTTGGTTTTTTCTTGAGACTTTTAGCTGCAGTCAGACTTTTGTCTCCAATCTTCCTAAATGATCTAAATTTAAGAGAAAAGTATGAAGAGATTAAAATTTTTTATTACGGTCGCAAATACTATGTAGGAAACCAGCCAGAGTAAATAGCTCGCATACTTTGATACTTTTACTCTATGTAAAAAACAAAACTTGCAACCCGTGTACAGAGATTTAACACCCCATTTCTGTCAAAAAGTTTTGCGCCAGTGGCGAAGTTGCGAGAAGTATTTTCTGTCAAGCTATAGCTCCTGCGCGTCCCGTCTGTGCAAATCGTCAGCCATTTGTGATTGGTCAAGAAATTTTCTACAGTAACGACTGAGAAAGCTCCTAAGCAATAACTTCTCGCTGACGGCTACCTTGCCAACTTCAATCGCCAAAACATGGAGCTATTTTTTCTTTTCATTTCACACCCGCAGAACGTGAATGGATGTGAGCGCTAGGGAGAAATATGAAGCTGTGAGCATGTTCCATGTATTTCATCAGAATGTTGGTATAGCACAGTAAAGCAATGAACCTGTCATGTTTTGCTTTGGAATCCGATCTAAAAGTGAAGTATTTATTTCAATATAAATTTAAGCACGTTTTGCCAACTATGCTGCACAACCAAATGGAAGCCATTTGTATCACGTATCCTATCCTTCTGCATTAAAATGACATTTCTAAATGTTCTTTTTTCTATGCAATAAATATTGGTGCTATAGTTGAATAATTCTTCCCTTTTTTGTGTGCGAGAAGAGAGTAATGCTAATTTTAAACTCCGGAAGAAGGAATATATAACTGAAAACTAAATTTTGTTCTGCCAGCTTGCCATTTATAGCAACTCAATCTGGTTTACTTTTGAGTTTCTTCCTTCCCTTAATGTTAATTACAAACTAAAATTCTATATATAATGTGTGTGAGTGATTTGTAAAGCCTGCTGAAACAAACTAGCTGGATTGTAAGGCTTAGGCCTAAAGGAAATGTCTTTAACAAAGTAACCCTTGTCTTCCCTAAACACATTAAAATTGCCTTTTACTCCAAAAAAAATGTGGTTTTGAATTATGGGTAAATATGTCGAATCCGGGGCAAGTTTGTCGCCAAATCAAGATTGCGTCCAAGACCAGTATGGCGGCCATCTTAGCGATTTGATTTGTTACATCAGCAAGTGAAAATGAGGAATGCACAAATAAGCAATAAAAAGTAAAGAAAAAAATATTCATCATACATTTTTCCAAAAAAAATATGCATTTATACGTCCAGTCAAACCATCCATTGCCATACCTAATCAAGGGTAAGTGAGCGACTAATAAATCTATAATATCACGAACGATAATTAATAAATTGAATTTCTAATTAAAAATTAAAAACAAAATATATCAATAGAAATGTGGCACTTACTTGAAAAGATAGTAATCAAAATATTGGAAATCCTACTCCAAGCACGGAAACCAAAGAAACACTGATGTAGGGATGGGGAAAAAAGAGCGAACTGTTCATTTTCACCTGTTCTTCAATAAGAACGGGAACCTGTTCCCACTTTTCACAAAAACCTGTTCTCGGTTCTTTTTGTAAAAAGAAACATTGCAATCTTTTTATACTTCGATTTTAAACAGGTGGGAATTTTGCAAAGTTCCCTTTTCTCGAATTTTCTAAGTTCGCAAAAATGTTCGTATATTCTAAATTATGATAAGTCCGAAACACAGCTGTTCATCCTACAGTTCGTGACTCACTGTTTCCTGTTGATTCATTCATCCGTTCTCTGTCCATAAACCTACTCCCTGCTCTGAGACTACTTCCTGTTTGAGAGCAGGAATCAAATTTACCGAAGGAATCGATTCCTGCTCTCAAACTGATCCGACCCTGTTCTCCGTTCTCGGAGTTTTTACTTCCTGGTTCGGAAAATGATTCCTGCTCTCAAATTGTTCCGACCCTGTTCTCCGTTCTCAGAGCAGTTCTCTGATCTCGGAGCTGTTCTCCGTTCTCAGAGCAGTTCTCTGTTCTTCGATGAACTGTTCGCGGAGCTGTTCTCGATGAACGGTTCGCGGAGCTGTTCTCGATGAACGGTTCGCGGAGCTGTTCTCGATGAACGGTTCGCGGAGCTCATCTCGATGACTGCTCCAGGAACTGTTCTCGACTGAACCAAGCCCCGACATATGATGAATTTGCGAGATTAGCGTAATAATTGTGAAATTTTATAATTGTTAGGCCAGTGATTCTCAACCTTTTTTTTGTCGCGGCACACTTTTAACGATTTCAAAATTTGGCGGCACACAAAGAAAAAGATAAGTTTAAAAGTTGTTTACTTACCGATAATACACTGTGTAAAATAGTTTATGATAATAATTGTGAATGTAAAATAAAATAATATAATATGTACTACAAAAACAACAGTACGTTTATGAAGGGATTAATTACAAGGTAATAATAAGAATACTTTTAATGAGAAATTTGAGCTGATGTTTTTTGATAATTTCATTTATATTTGGTCGTAAAAATGACAATGCTACTCTCATATCGTCTTCTACATTAAACAGTCTCGATCTTTTTTTCGTTTTTATGTTGGTTAATACTAAAAATCCGAATTCACACAAATAAGATGTAGAAAATTGTAATAATATTTTTAAAGCTTTTTTGGCTATCATGGGATAATCGCATCTAATGTTAATCCAAAATGAATTAATTGATTCTTCCGAATATTTTAAAATTAAATCTCGATTATTAGAAATCGAAATTAGTTCTTCCTCTTCATTCAAAGTTAATTCAAATACAGAAGTATTCGTTATCACAAATGGATTACGAACCCAATCAAATTTTTTTATATCTAAATTTGGGAAATAATGAATAATTCTCTCCTCTAATGTTGTCAAATGGTCAATAACAATTTTATGAATAGTTTTATTAAAATCTTTCGGGACTGACTCAAACTTTTTCCAAATTGCCTTCCTGAGCTTTATTCTTCCATAAAGTTATTTGTTTTTGGAATCCCACCAGTTTATCTGTTGAGTTTAATATATTTTCTTTCGGCCCTTGCATACTTGAATTTATGTTATTAAAAATAACAAAAATGTCTGATAAGTAAGCTAGTTTAGCACACCATATTTCATCTTCCAACAAATGAACAAAATCATAATTTTTATTTTCTAAAATTTGGCGGCACACAAAAGTGCCGCGGCACAGTGGTTGAGAATCATTGTGTTGACATCATCATTGCAATGACATCATCATTGCAATGACATAATGATGAATTTTTAGTTTTAAACAAATTAAATTTTTTTTTAATATTGCTGATCAAGATTTTGCTGTCCAGCTTTCTCTCTGGTGGCGTCGCCTCTACTCGTTCTTAGGATTTGCAATGCTTTTAACTTTATTTTAAACCAAAGTTTACAAAATGGAAAGCAAAATTTCAAATCTATGGACATATTTCACTGTGAAAAGGAAATTCGGATCGGGTGTCATGCTCTCTACAAGTTGAAAAGGGATCTCATTAAGTCAGGTATTACGATTTTAAAGACATCTCGGAAATTAAGAATCCCACCATAAAACTAATGTGCTGCAAAGCTAAAGTGATTTTTTTATTTGTATTTTTTATGTTATAAACGTGTTTAGATAGATCATATAATATTAACCTGTTTTTCAAACCAATTTTACTTTCCAAGTGGTAATCCCGGTATTCGTGTATAATCTTTTATAAAGGACAACTCCCTATTGCATAACGTGATGCAAAATTACCTGGTGTTGTCCTCGGATCTTTCTCTTCGGGATGGATCACGGACCGTCGTTTTATTGACTTAAATGACCATTTTTTGACTTAAAAATGACAAAATCTAAAAAAATTATTACTTTCGCTTGCGTATTTGTTTTGTCCTAGCCACCTCATATGTTTGGGAAACTACTTGAGATGATTCAGATGTGGGACATTATTAGTTGCCACTGGGGAGAGAATTTAAACGTTTCGATTTGCAAGAACGTTTTCCAATTTACGGAAAAATTCTGATTTTCTTTTCTCAATTACTGATAGTTTGGCGCAGCTTGAATAGACTTGCCCCTTTCGCCATAAAAAATCAATCAACCGATAACAATACGAAGACTCCGAGTCATTTGTATTTTTTTATATATGCACGCCTATACAAAGTACTACTACCAAAGATGACGTCAACAAAATTCGGTCCCTGTCTATCGTGAAAACTGCTGGCGCCACATAGTCTACGAGGAGGAACAGGGCTTGCACATTTCGAGTCGAGAGACATTTGGGAACAGAAATACAGGTTAAAGAACAGTTCTTTTAAAAAGAACGGAACATCAAAGAACTGTTCGTCGAAAAGAACAGTATTTTCCATCCCTACACTGATGAAATCCGTTGCAACCAAAAAACCGGTTAAGCGGAAACCAATGAAAATCATTCTTAAGAGCTAAGCAATCATAGAACGCAAAATGTTAAACTTCAAAAAGCTAACCAATCATAGAACGCAGCACATCGCAATTTCGTTAAAAAAAACAGACTTCCCTTCGTAAAAAACAACCTCATAGGGTTGCCATAAAGCTGGATCAATACGCCAAGGTTACCATGTTTGGCAATAAATCTCGCCAGTGCCCCGGATTCGACATCTCCACTCTGATTATTTCAGAGTAACTGATGCACCATTCTCCCAGTTTTAAAAATCTAGTCAACTTATTTATAGGCTACTGAGATGACTTCTTTCTGAATTTACAATTTTGAATTTTAAGTATATTAATTAACGAGTGGCATGAAAGTAAAGAAGTTTTTTTAACGAAATTGCGATGTATTGCGTTCTATGATTGGTTAGCGTTTGGAAGTTTGCGTTCTATGATTGCTTATCTCTTAAGAATGATTTCCATTGGTTTCCGCTTAACCGGTTTTTTGGTTGCAACGGATTTCATCAGTGTTTCTTTGGTTTCCGTGCTTGGAGTTGGATTTCCAAAATTTTGATTACTATCTTTTCAAGTGGCACATTTATATTGATATATTTTGTTTTGTTTAATTTTTTAATTAGAAATTCAATTTATTAATTATCGTTCGTGATATTATAGATTTATTAGCCGCTCAATTACCCTTGATTAGGTATGGCAATGGATGGTTTGACTGGACGTATAAATGCATCTTTTTTTTGGAAAACTGTATGATGAATCTTTAGTTTTATTTTTCTTTACTTTTTACTGCTTATTTGTGCATTCGTCATTTTCACTTGCTGATGTAACAAATCGAATCGCCAAGATGGCCGCCATACTGGTGTTGGTCGCCATCTTGATTTGGCGACAAACATGCCCCGGATTCGACACATTTACCAAACCAAGATCAGTTCTAATGTGTCTGAAGGGAGGAAAAATTTCAATTTCACAAAAAAATTCTATTAGGCCCATGCCTTACAATCTAACTCACTAAACAAATTACAAAATACAATTTTACAAACATATACACAATTTGATTTCATAATTATAAAAGACAGTGTCCTAAAAGTTCCTGTACTGACGATTCGTGAATTTATTATGCAAAAACAACAAACTTTAAAACAATTATTTTTATGCTAATGGTGAAAAGCACTTTTAACATAACGTAGGAAAAAATTTGAACTCACATTTATAATAAATGTTCAAAATGTCCGGTCCTTTCTTGGAGGCAAAGCTGAAGTCGTTTGCGCATATTTTTAGAAATGCGTTTCAAGATGCTGGGAATGACTTGTTGCATCCTTTGAGTAATGGCAATTTTCAGATAATCTATTGTTTGGGGATTATCTTCATAAACTTTGTTCTTTAAATATCCCCACAGAAAAAAGTCAGGGATGCTCAGATCAGGGGAACGAGGTGGCCAAAGATTTCTTGAGATGAGTCTATCGACAAAAAAATCTTGAAGCATGCCCATGGTTTCATAACTTGTATGGCAGGTTGCACCGTCTTGTTGGAACCAAGAATCTCGTTCATTCACTTCTAATAATGCAACAAATTGTTGGATGAGGTCTCTGTATACAGTGCCATCAACAGTTGACTCGAAAAACAGAGGCCCAACAATCCTTTTGCGTGATACGGCACACCAAACGCCAATTTTTTGAGAATGTAAAGGTTTTTGCATTAATGAATGGGGATTTGTCGTCGCCCAAATGCGGGAGTTTTGCGCGTTCACGTAACCGCATAAATGAAACCATGCCTCATCGGAGAAAAATGTTTTGTCCAAAATGTTGATGTTGTTGCGAATAAATCTCCGGAACCATCGGCAATAATAAAGCCGCTTCTCATTGTCCTGTGGGTTTAGCTCCTGTAACATTTTTACACGATAAGCACGAAAATGCAAAGCTTTTAAAGCCTTATGTGTCGATCCACGTGATTTGCCCATTTGTTGCGACACACGCCTCACGGATAGATGAGGAGATTGTCCAAGAAACTCAACGGATATTGCAGTCTGGTGTAACGATTTTCGTTCTTCCACTCCTGTGTTTGTCTTCCACCGAACCTGTCTCTCGAAATCGCCGAACGAGTTGATATAGCGTATCTTTACTCGAAATTGCATCATCTGGATATTTATGTCGCCAAAATTCTTTACATCTTTCATATGATTTGCATTCAAAATAAGCCTCAAGTGAAATTCTCTGAATGCGTGATAAACTCATTTTGCAATGAAGAACAAAATGACATGGAACTTTATTATCGCACAACTTGAGCGAGAAGAAACCAAACGATAAAAATTAAAAGAATCCATAAAATTATAAGCAGACGATAAAATTCAATAATTAAAAAATACACGCGCAAATGATTTTTTAAAGTTGGAGTACGGGAACTTTTAGGACACTGTACTTTACAGAGAATGAATCCACAAAATCTAAAAAATAAACTTTATTGAGTGGATATCAAATGACAAGCTGACACAACAAAGTTTACCATTTAAGGCTGTCTTTAAGACAAGTGCTTGTTCCAAAAAAATAATCATTTCAATACTTAACTCATTGATATCTAGTGAACAGTTTTTCTAATTCCTTATTTGATTTATCACAAGTTGTGTAGCAGTTAATAACGCAAGCATGCTGCATAACGAGTGAATTGGCTTTTCTACCATATTTAAGATGACAGTTAAGTGCTTTAAAAATTTACATGCTTTTCAATCTATCTTAATGTAATACAAAGGATTAGTTAATATACTATAGCCAAAAGAATATTTCATATTTGTTTTCTTTTAAGCCACAAAAACAGATTCAAATGCTTTAATTAAATTATTAAACAGCACAGCAGAAAAAATATATGCACTACAAACACAGCATTACGGTTAAGGACTTGCACATTCTTCCCAACTATCATTCTCTTTCATCTGAGATTGAAACAAATAATCAAAATACAAGGAAAAGTAAAAGTATATATTTCATAATTGATAAAGTTCAGAAAGAAAATCTTACATTAGCCTATAAATACAATTATAATTAGAAGAATGGTGAACAAGTTAAATACAAAATATTTAAATAAAGAGCAATTTTAATGCATGTCGAGGGAAAGAAAATGTTACTTTCATAAAAAAATTCCATTAAGCCTATGCCTTACACAATCTATATTTTTTGCTCCATACTTCATATTAAGCAAATCACAAAATACATTTTGCAAACAAAATTTGACTTCATAACTATGGAATACTTAATAGGGAATGAATCCCAACAAAATCTAAGTAAAATTTTGCTATCAAATCGCAAGATGACACAACAAAGTTCAGCATTTAGAAATGTCTTTGGGAGAAGTGCATGTAACAAAAAATATTTCAATACTTGCATTCAACACGATCTACTGAACATCCAAGTCCTTTAAATTATTTTTCGATTTACCAGTTCTGTAGTAATCAAGAGCATGCTTGCAAAACAAGTTGAATTGGCTTTATAATACTCATCAAAATGATTGCTAGATGTTAAAAATAGTTATTATGCAATACACAGACTTAAGAACTGATTTCAATTTTCATGATCTCTTTGCAGCTGAAACTTTAATTAGGATAATAAGAAAAAGTATTTCATAATTGCAAATACGTAAAAAGAACACGGCATTTTGACTTTAATATTTTTCAATTAGAATGCTCATATAAAGATAGTGAAAATTGGGTATAAAAGGAGAAAGTAAAATTCAGTAAGGCTCATAGGAAGTGAAAACATAGCAAGAAAATGATGCATAATTCAAAACCACATTTTTTTTGGAGTAAAAGGCAATTTTAATGTGTTTAGGGAAGACAAGGGTTACTTTGTTAAAGACATTTCCTTTAGGCCTAAGCCTTACAATCCAGCTAGTTTGTTTCAGCAGGCTTTACAAATCACTCACACACATTATATATAGAATTTTAGTTTGTAATTAACATTAAGGGAAGGAAGAAACTCAAAAGTAAACCAGATTGAGTTGCTATAAATGGCAAGCTGGCAGAACAAAATTTAGTTTTCAGTTATATATTCCTTCTTCCGGAGTTTAAAATTAGCATTACTCTCTTCTCGCACACAAAAAGGGAAGAATTATTCAACTATAGCACCAATATTTATTGTATATAAAAAAGAACATTTAGAAATGTCATTTTAATGAAAAAGGATACGATACGTGATACAAATGGCAAGAGCTACTGAACAGCATATTAAAGACAAATTGTTAAAATCATTTCAAAACTTACATTAGAGGATAAATTAGAAGCATACCAAAAAGATGATCCCATTGAATAGCTATTAAATAAAAAGCTGACTCAACAAAATGTTCCATTTGGTTGTGCAACACAACTGGCAAAAAACAACATGCTTAAATTTATATTGAAACAAATATTTTACTTTTGGAACGGATTCCAATGCAAAAACAGGACAGGTGCATAGCTTTACTGTGCTTACTGACATTCTGATAAAATTTCTCCCTAGAGCTCACATCCATTCACGTTCTGCGGGTGTAAATGAAAGGAAAAAATAGCCTTATGCTATGGTATATTTACGTTCTTCGTTAACAGTGAATATATTCAATCATAATTCAACTCCATTCATTGTAAGATAAACCAATTTTTTTCCATCCTTTACATTAATTCATAAGCGCGCACTCTTCTCTCCGTACTTTCTTGCAACCCCACTACACATACCAGGGTTGCTATATTTTTAAAGGCGCGTACATTCTCGCTCTCTTGGCGATTCACTACAGAGTATCCCCCAGTGACAGAGGGTACGATGGAACGAACAATATAACTTAAATATATATATATAAATATAAGGTAACACATGTAATTTGACCTACAGAAAATAGAAAGAAATATGATGTAAATTAACAGTTAAATATAGTCAGTATATCTCTGTGGAAAATGTACACGACGACCAGTTCGTGTCGTGGTTGTTGGTTTCTTAATAGTTTCTTTGGAAACAGATGGTTTTGCAAGAGATATTGACTTTGTAGGAAGTGTCTCTGTAACAGTGGATTGACGTTTGATAGGAACATTATCCTCTCCAAGAAGAAAAGCGGGTTTTCGATCCAAAGAGACAGTCGATTTCTTTCCTTTCAGTTCAATGGTAATTGTTTTATTGGTTCTGTTTATTACCTTGTGAGGACCGGTGTAAGGCTGACTCAAGGGTGGTTTGTTTGAATCAACTCGTAAGAAAATGTGCGTACATGCTGTGAGAGATGGATGCACAAAAACTGGACTTTCACCGTGTCGTGAAGTAGCAATGGGATTAAGAGTCCGCATCCGCTCTTTGAGTTGAGTCACAAAGGAGGTATCAACGATTTGTTTGTGGTCTGGGATTTCTAACATGTCTGCAGGCAATGTTAATGTTTTGCCATAGACAAGTTCAGCACAAGTTGCTTTGATATCTTCCTTAACCGCGGTACGGATACCTAAAAGTACGATGGGAATGATATCAGTCCATCTATCGTTTTCATGTGCTTTGATAGATGCTTTAAGATGTCTATGAAAACGTTCGATGAGGCCGTTTGCAATTGGGTGGTATGTAGTCGTTTTTATTCTATTCGTGCCTAACATGTTTGCAAATTCTTGATACAAATTTGATCTCATTTGAGATCCTTGATCTGTGGTTATAAATAATGGGCATCCAAAGCGACTAATCCAAGTGGTGAATATTGCTTTGCAAATGGTAGTAGTTGTCGTATCAGGTATGGGTATGGCCTCAGGCCATCTGGTAAATTTGTCGATGAGTGTCAGAAGATAGACGTGACCATCAGATGGGGGTAAAGGACCTACAATGTCTAAGTGAATTTGCGAGAAACGTGCATCAGGAAGTGCGAAAGTTCCTAGTGGTGCTTTCGTGTGGCGTTGGACTTTTGATCTCTGACAGGGTTCGCAGGAGCGTACCCAGCACTTGATTTGACGTTTCATATTGGGCCACACATATCGGGAGGATATCAGCTTTGTGGTAGCTGCAATTCCTGGATGAGAAATATTGTGTAGATGCTCAAATATGATCTTTCGAAAGCATTCAGGTACGAAAGGTCGAGGTGAACTAGTTGATGTATCACAAAGTAAATCACAGTCAGATGAATGGCATGGTTTATATTCCAAAGTCAGAGATGAGTCATTGTTTTGAAGATACTTCTGTACCTCTGAATCACTTTTCTGCTTTTCTGCAAAATCTTTAAAATTCAAATTTGGAGATTTTGTAATAGAATCAATTTCGATTCTGGAAAGTGCATCTGCGACAGAATTTTTAGAACCTTGCACATGCCTGATGTCTGTGGAATATTGTGAAATTAAGTCTAAATGGCGTAATTGCCGAGGTGAACATTTATCAGATTTTTGCTTAAAGGCGTAAATTAATGGTTTTTGGTCTGTGTAAATTTGAAAACTTCTGCCTTCTAGCATGTGTTTAAATTTCTTTATTGCGGAATAAATTGCAAATAGTTCACGGTCATATGTTGACCACTTTTGTTGACTTCTGTTCAGTTTCATAGAGAAAAATGCAATGGGTTCCCACTGATTGTGAGAAAGTTGCTGCAAAGTGCCTCCGACGGCAAAGTCTGAAGCGTCTACCCAAACGCTAAGTTGTGCCCCGGGAATAGGGTGTCTTAAAAGAGTTGTCAGAGCAATAGCTTGTTTGGCAGCATTGAAGGATTGTTCAGCATTCTCGTTCCATTTTATTTGTTCGGAAGAATTTCGAACACTAGAGCGAGATTTCTTTTTGTTTTTGTGTCCTTCTAAAAATTGTACTAAAGGGGCAAGTATGTGAGCAGCTTTAGGTATGAAAATTCTATAAAAGTTATACATGCCTAAGAATCTACGGAGCTGAGTTAAAGTTGTGGGTTGGGGAAATTCCATTATGCATCGGACTCTATCGGGAAGAGGTTCTATTCCCTTTTCGGAAAGTTTAAATCCCAAAAACTCTATACTAGGTCTACCGAAAGTACATTTTGAAACATTGATACAAAGACCGTACTCCTGAAATTTTGAAAATAAAGCTTCAAGTTGTTCTAAGTGTTCTTTATCATCTTTTGATGCAATCAATATGTCGTCGACAAAAGCATAAACACCGGTTAAATCGCGAGTAACTTCATCAATAAATCTTTGGAAAGTTGCAGAGGCATTACACAATCCAAATTGCATTCTCGTACTTTCGAATAATCCAAACGGGCTACATATTGCTGTTTTGTGAATATCGTCAGGGTGTATTGGAATTTGATGATAAGCTTTAATAAGGTCGACATGGCTAAAGATTTTGGAACCGTGCAATTATGAAGTAAAATCAGCAATATGTGGGATTGGGTATTTTTCTTTAACAGTTTGTGCATTTAATGCCCTATAATCGCCCACAGGCCTCCATTCCAATGTTCCTTTTTTAGGAACCATATGAAGTGGTGATGCATAATTGCTCTTTGAAGGTCGTAAATGACCAAGCATCATCATATTTTGGAATTCAGTTTTGGCGATTTTCAAGCGATCTGGTGCTAATCTTTTAGGTTTTGCAACAACAGGTGAACCTACAGTTGTGATGTAATGGACAGTATTATGCTTAACCGGTTGATTAGGATCCGGCAATTTAGAAATCGATGGAAATTTATTTAAAAGGTTGTGATAAACAGAATCTCCAGTTTTTACTGAATGAATATCAGCATTTTTCATTTGTCCAATTGTCTGAAATTTTGTTTTTAAATCTCTTATACATTTATTTCGGAGATCGGGTATCAATTCAAAATAATGGAGGAAATCTGCTCCGAGAATTGGTGTGTTTACATTTGCAATTAAAAATGTCCAAGTAAAAATTCTCCGTAATTTAAAGTTTAAAGAAAGGGTTTTTTGTCCATATACTTTAATAATTGAAGAGTTAGCAGCGGAAAGTGTCTGTTGACAAGAATTTCGTTTTTGAAAATTATTTGCAGGAAGCAAAGATACGTCGCTACCCGTATCGACCAGGAAGGATACGTTAGTTGTCTGGTCTCGAATGAACAGGCGACGCGAGATTTGTGGCAAAGAATAGGTCGCCTCTATTCTTCGCGATTCTCGTTTCCCTGATAAAAACAGGGTTGGACACATTTGTCGGCCCTACATTTATCACCAAAACGACGGTGATACCAACAAACCGATGAACGCCTGGAATTACTCCTAGTTCTGTTTCCTCGGGGAGCGACCTCGCGGAAACGAAAGTTGATCGATTCTTTTGTTCAACTTCTCAATTTCACGGAAGAATTTTTCCTCATTTGAATTACGCTCTTCACGTGAAACAGCACAATTCTCCATTGGAGAAGGAGTAACTTCCAGAATGCGATCAGAAATTTCAGCAGCCTTATCTAATTTTAGGTCAGTAACGGCGGCTAATATAGACTGAACAGAAGTCGGCAAACGTTGTAAGAATAGTTCCAACATTAAATTTTCTGGGACGTTATGAGATTCAGCGCGACGTTTCATATTTCGCAACAACTCGGAGGGTTTCCTAGATCCTAATTCCTCTCCTGACAAAAGTTGTCTGATTTCCTGTTGTGAAGATTCGCCGGAACGAGCTATCAGTTCTGTTTTCAATTTAGTGTACGGATCAACAGAGTCGGGTTTTACAAGTACATCACGAATAAGTGAGGCAATTTCAGGTGGTATATGAGAAACAATATAATTATATTTTGTCATAGACTCTGTAATAGGTTTAGGAGCCGCCAAAGCGAAAGTACTTTCGCACATGATAAACCATAAGGCGGGATCCGATCTATTAAAAACAGGAATTTGAACTGCACTGACCTCAGACATAGTGCAAGGGAATATTCAAGATATCCAAATTGCAAGTAAAAACAAAACAGAAAAGTAACCCAGAGATAAAAAAGTTCGATCTTACCCCGTTCGCCTTTCTTCTAATAGCCGGCGTGTCTTAATCCGAGAGATATTCCGTTATTGCGTAACGCGTATCTAATCCTCGGCGCTAGAGAAAGTTGAAAATGAGCTGTCCAAACGAAACTACTTCACAAATCTATGTAACTCTCACGCATTGAAATTCTTCATAAGAATCACTGTATATTCTCACCGGGTCACCATTATGGTATATTTACGTGCTTCGTTAACAGTGAATATATTCAATCATAATTCAACTCCATTCATTGTAAGATAAACCAATTTTTTTATTTCCATCCTTTACATTAATTCATAAGCGCGCACTCTTCTCTCCGTACTTTCTTGCAACCCCACTACACATACCAGGGTTGCTATATTTTTAAAGGCGCGTACATTCTCGCTCTCTTGGCGATTCACTACAATGCTTTGGCGATTCGAGGTTGGTAAAGTAGCCGTTAGCGAGAAATTATTGCTTAGAGAATTTTTAGTCGTTACCAATCACAAAAAGCTGACGATTTGCACAGACATGACTCGCAGACGCTAGTAAAGGAAAGACTCAAGGACAAAGTGTCGTAATTTTGAACCACGGTCAGATAATGAGATCAGCGCCTGAACTGGCACCCCACTGTCCAAACTTCCATAGTACGTCAATATGAGGATGTTTGAGGCCACTGCAGATTTAACCTGCACCAACCGCCGTATACACGATGGTCTTTGGCTGGACCGAGTTTCGAACTCACAACCTTCCGCTGAATTCCTAAAGTGAAGGGGGCCGCGGTTGCCCAGTTGGAAGAGTAGCGGATTAGCAACCGGAGTGTTGCTAATCCGTTACCTAACTAAGGTAGGTAGGTATTTTATTAATGTCGAACTGGAACAACACAGCGGTCTATTGGCGACTGTCTGGGATTAAACACGAAGGGAAAGATTCGACAACACCACGTAATTTTGAACCACGGTCAGATGACGAGGCAACACCTGAGCTGGCACCCCACTCTCCAAACTTCCACACCACGCCAACGTGAGGACATTTGAGGCCACGACAGATTTAACGTGCACCAGCCCCTTTATACACCCAAAGGGGGCTGGTGCACGTTAAATCTGTCGTGGCCTCAAATGTCCTCACGTTGGCGTGGTGTGGAAGTTTGGAGAGTGGGGTGCCAGCTCAGGTGTTGCCTCGTCATCTGACCGTGGTTCAAAATTACGTGGTGTTGTCCTCGGATCTTTCCCTTTGGGATTGATCCCGGACCGTCACCAATAGCCCGTTGTGTTGCTCCAGTGCGACGTTAATTGAAATACCCGCCCCCTTTATACACCAGTCTTCGGTTGGATTTGAACTCGCAACCCTGCAGTTGCGAATCCGTTACACTTCCAACCGGGAAACAGTGATCCACCTATCTATTTTTATTAGTTTTTTTTCAACAAACTTTTTATTATTAACTGATGAGCGGTATTGCTATGTCACAAGAATTGCAGAATAAGCTTTTAAGAATGTTAGTTGTGGCACTAGCGCACGCTCTGGTGAGAAAAAGTATTACTACATTATGGTGTAAAAACTTGGCTCAGTAATGTTAAATCGATCTTGCTTTCGACGATTTTCGTCCGAAAAAGCGAAAGCGGAACGTTACAATTCTTGAATGATATGTTTACTACTTCGATTTTATTTACTATAACACACTGCATTTCAATTCACTTTTCTTTGGAGGAATCGCATCTTTTGCATTTATTTCATGATGATCGCATGTTTTAAAAAGAATTTTTAGCCGTCTGTTATTGAATTTCTTTGATCACAGCTGAAACAATTTATTTTTTATACGTACTGCATTTCCAGCAATGAAGTGTCAAGCAACTGTGTAACTAATTGTGTATAATGAGGCACAAATTACTTAACTGGGGTCAGTGTTATTAATAAGAGGACAGATTTATTCATTTGTTATTGCCGATTGGATATATAAAAATGAGCTGGGGAACCGAACTGTGGGTAAGTCACTATTTTGTGTTTTCTTGAAGTTCATGTGATTTGAGAAATTCATTAGAGATTTTGAACTTAAGAATATTTTAATTTTAACGTGGTGGTCACGGATTACGATATCTGTAAACTTCAATTATATTTCCAGCATGACAAGTAAATATTTTTGGATAGAAAAACGAAATTGTTTTTCCTAAATTCCTTTTAAAATGCATTGGATTTGTTTCAATAATTCTCTAGTACGGTAGTTGCATAAACATTTGCAATATGTTGTTTTAGGGTGGAATCTTCATTCTTACTGATGCTTAACATATTTTTTTAAACACTAACCTGAAAACAACTGTTTTACTGAGTATGTGAAACAGCATGCTATATCTTTAATGTCTAATGTATTTAAATGCTGGAATACATAAAAATTTCTTAAGTTACCTCATTTAAAGGATAGTTTAATGTCAGATTAGTTCTTAGAATATACTCAAGTTTTAAAAATCAGTACAATTGATGTAGATGCTTTGAAAATTTTTCATTTGAAAGTAAAAAACATTTCGTACACTTTTCATATTCTAGTTTTTATGTTCACATGTTTCAGTCAATTCTTTGACATTGGTTGAAATTAATGACTTTCAATCTTTCTAAACCATTGCATCTTGTAAAATATGCATGCATATTATTACACCCTTCTAAAAGTTAAATTTTCAAAAGAGAAAAATTTTATGTCTGGTGTAAACTTCTGTATCTAACATTAAAATACCTTTTAATTTGTATACAATGTTTGAAAGCTTCAGTTAATGCATTGGTGTTGAAGCACAAGGATTGTTAACATTGTAGTATATGTGTTCAAGTATGAAAGAAATTTAATTGCCTTGCCACCATAGAAAATTTATACAAATTGTGTCTTCCACAAATATTCTGGAAGTTAATTTTCTCATTTATTTGTTGCTTAATATTTTTACAATTTATAACAAAATCTTTTAAACATTGAAAAACATTTTAATTTGTCGTGTATAACAAATTTTATATCTGATCCTTGGTAGAAAAAGGGCCGATATGCAGATTCACAGATTACGAGTTATGTTCACAAATGAGTTCAAGGTAATGAAAGTTAAAAAAGTGTCGATGTCCACCTATCAATGCAATACAAACATATCAAAATACTGGAAAGTATTTTTATACACTGTTTTAAGATTTATAATAATCAAAATTATTGAATCAGCTGTTACCAGAAACTTGCAAAATGGTTATTGACCCTTTTTCTACAAATATATACTTGAGTTCTATGTAAGAATCTTACTCTTATGTGAACAAGACAATAAATTTGTCTGAAGACCACTCTCTGCAGAGAGAAGATACACAATATAAAATCATTTAATTCAAATGTTCAGTTAAAATATTTTCTTACTTATTGTGAAAATTTTGACGAAAAACTTGCAAATACTTAAACATTTCTATTAATTTGGTTTTCCCTACAATTCTAATGTCCGTTGCGCTAGCAACCTTCAAGGTGTAGGCGGTAATGAAAGTTAAAAAAGTGTCGATGTCCACCTATCAATGCAATACAAACATATCAAAATACTGGAAAGTATTTTTATACACTGTTTTAAGATTTATAATAATCAAAATTATTGAATCAGCTGTTACCAGAAACTTGCAAAATGGTTATTGACCCTTTTTCTACAAATATATACTT
Organism: Meta bourneti; assembly: GCA_933210815.1. Classification (NCBI taxonomy): domain Eukaryota; kingdom Metazoa; phylum Arthropoda; class Arachnida; order Araneae; family Tetragnathidae; genus Meta; species Meta bourneti. The sequence continues at coordinate 69,256,281 of OW119929.1, read as the reverse complement.
GAGTTCTATGTAAGAATCTTACTCTTATGTGAACAAGACAATAAATTTGTCTGAAGACCACTCTCTGCAGAGAGAAGATACACAATATAAAATCATTTAATTCAAATGTTCAGTTAAAATATTTTCTTATTTATTGTGAAAATTTTGACGAAAAACTTGCAAATACTTAAACATTTCTATTAATTTGGTTTTCCCTACAATTCTAATGTCCGTTGCGCTAGCAACCTGCAAGGTGTAGGCGGCGCAGGTTCAATTCCTGTCTGGTGCATTCCTCCCTGGGTGTATTTCTCTCTTCTGTGACAGTAAAACTTTCATTGTGCGTGTTTGTCTATTACTTGATATTTTATGTCTTGTGTCTGGCACAGCATGGCCAAATATGGCCCTTGCACCATAAAACCCCGAACAACCAACCTACAGTTCTAAGTTAAACTGCAAAATAATTCTATACACGATGGATTATTTTACTTGTCATAAATATTAAAATCTTCTGAATATCATTTAGGTTCACACACACACACATTTGAACCCATGACAAAATTTAAATTATAAGTAGAAACATTTTTATGAGAAACTAGCTCAGTTGCCAATGGGCAGATATGTTTGATGATGATTTGTTTCTATAATTTAACTTGAAACTACAGCTGATCACTTTATGCGAGTGGTCAGCTGTAGGGTTATAAATTTCATGGATCAAATGGGTTAATATTTCTGAATAAAACCACTTGCATGATAATGATCCCATCTTTGTGTATCATGTCATTTGTTGCATTAACAGCTGCTTTACATCTTAGATAAGTTTCATGTTTAACAGGCAAAAGTTTTTTATGGAAAACATTTCAAATTATTTCCTTGATTTAATAATCACAAATATGCTAGTATAAATGACAAAGTGAATTAGTATGCTTTATGTATCAATAGATGGTTCTTTTATTGTACTGATTAGCAAAAGTCATTTCTGAAAAAATGGATATTTAGTGTAAAAAAGTTCCAATTGTTAAAAAATGTTAAGAGTATAATCTTTTGCTTTGAATCAATTTAAAATTATTGCAGTAAGCACATAAAAGTTGTATATCATTTCATTAGTTATCTTATTTACTTTTTGCAACTATGTTTTATTGAAAAATATAAAAACTGCTATTAGGGTGTGTTTCGATTCATAATTCATAGATCTGTTGAATTGCAGATGATTACAAATCATTCTCCATCCATTTTATCTTAAGGAATCACTTGAACATATTACAAGAAAATTGAAGAAACGTTTTGTAATGTGTTCTCTGTTAATTTAGAGAATAAATATTATTTCATCATTTTAAAATGTGATTTTCTTCTGAACTTTATCAATTTTATTATATTTAGCATTATTCTCCTGTATAGATTTATTTGAAATCATTTGAATAGTAAAATATCTACCCAAACCACTATATAATCCACCTTTTCTCTTATACTCTATTTTATTTATATTTCTCTTATAAAATATGCAACATACAGTTTATAGGATTCTTAAAAGGCTTGATTTTTACATCTGAAGCTTTGATTTGTATTTGTATGTTGAATTGCAAGAAAATATAACAGCTTTCCATGCATCCTCATTGCAAATTCTCTATACAAAAATGCTTTTGTTATAAATCACAAAAGTCCTTTTTCCATGGGAATTACAAAATACTTAAAATTCTATTATTTTTCATTTTTTCACACATAAAAAGGTTTTGTAATAAAAATATTTAGTTGGATATAAAGTTCCCACTTTTCAATCATAGTTTTAAAACACAATCATTTTTCAGTGTTTTTTCCGTTCTTTCTATCGGAAAAACTCCATGATCAAACAAAAACTTATTCAGGAGTTTCATTCGCATAAATACTAGATTTCCTGTTACATTTCGAGAATACTGGTCCCCTCTTCCTATTCTTTTCTTCCCTTTTGATTTGAAAATAATATACACACAGATTTGTGTGTATTGTTAAATCTGAGATTTCGTAATTTCGATTGAAATGTGTCATGTCAACCTATATAAACCAACCTGTATTTAGCCCTGTGATAGACTAGTTTTGCAGAGTCCGAAATCGCGAAACATGACAGAAAACAAACGTTTTAAGCAAATTAAGATTATTTGATAACAGGTTGGGCATGATAACGCAAATTTTGCTGCTGAAAAGTTGTAAACTCTTAATTTTTTTGGTTCCAAACAAAGATTGTGCTCCCTTGTCTTAAAGGAAATATCTGCTGAGGAAAATGAGTAGATTAAAATCGGCTGTTTATTTCTTTTGTTTAGCAGAACGAGCCCAGTAACTCCATTACAAATGACTCCAATGGTCTTCTATAGTTCATTGACCATTTTACATAGTATGCACCCTTTGTTCTTCATTCATAGGCGATCTTGTTTTAACCAATCTAATTTAAGATGTAAATTTTAACTTGGTTCAGTTGACTTGTTAATTTCATTAAATGAGTCTTAAGTTCCTTACAATATGTGTTATTTGTCATCCAATGTATTTCAATCATACGCTATTCAAAACAGGAAATATTAATATTCTAAAATTTTTAAATTATAAATTGGAGAAGAGTGGTTTGAGTGACTGAGACACGAAATATTGGGAAGCGCTACTATGCATTGGAAATTAACTATTTTTGGAAATGAAGAATTTTTTACAGAATTGATTAGAATTCGACAAAATGGACCATAATGGCAGAGAGTATAAGCCATTAATTCCATCTCTAAAATTATAGATTTTCTGTTCGTTCAGCTAGATTTTTGAAATATATCTTGCTTTCCTCGAATATCTCGTATTTTAACGATTTTTTTTATTCTATACTTTTTGAATAGTTCAAATTATCATTACCATGGATAAAAATTCATTGTTATGAACTTATTAACTCGCATTACACTGAACAGCCTTCGTTGAACCCCTCATTCCAATTTAAAATTATTTTAGATAAATTAAATTCATCCGTCTGGTTATCGTATGTTAAAATTCGATCGTTCAAGTGTTTCGAATTGCCTACTTTTACTTGAGCCGAAGGATTTATCTACTCTTCTTGAACAACCTTAGAATCCGTCACACCTGGATTCGCTTGGTTACCATAAAACGGCGTTCCTTTCTCTGGCGAAGATGTTTGAGGGCAAGGAAGATTATTGGGTTATTAGAGATAAGTTCATTGTAACAATTATGACACGCACTTTCGCTTTTACTACAAGGTCGCCAGGAACAATGCAGTTTTTGCTTCAGAAAACCCTGAGGTTAGGGATTTAGTGAAGCATGGGAATTCGTTGGATGAACATCTTTCTTTTTCTTTTTGCTCATGGTTAATTGATTTATTGTTGTTTCGCGATAGTTGGTTGAAAACCATTTTGAAGCTTTTAATTTATCTAATCTGAATTTGAAGCATTCATTCTCAAATATTGTGTGATTAGGCTACTATATCATAAATCACAATGAAACCACGATACTTCAAATAGATGTTTCCTCTTAGAAACAAGGAAAATATATTGATACATGAAAAACGAGAGCGGTAGAATTTCTTCATTTCAAACCTCTGCTATTTGGTTTATTCCCTATAATTACTTGCTTCGGGCAAATGGTATAACTTATCGAAGTTTAATTTACCATACTTCCACAAATATTGTTTTGTATGAAATTTATTATTCTCCCGTTTTTCGTCAGTACATGTTTCATTACTTTTGTGATTGCGATTTCAATAATTCCGTAGTGCTGAAGAGTCTAAAATATTTAGCTAAGAAAGTGTTGAAATAGTGTATTTTTAACAAATGCTTGTTTATGAAAAAAACCCGGGGTTGTAAAAAATTATATTTGATATTAGCAGAATTCCATTTGTGTAAAACTGCATGGGGCAGTGAAACCTCGTCTACCGAGTCTCAGACCTCATTTCAAAGAAATTTCCTTCAACTTTCCAATTAAATTTTCATCCGTTGTAGTGCCACAATACCATCTAAAGCAGCGTTGCAGACTTGTTAAGACCAAGGGCCACATAGATTCACTGACTTATGGGAGGCCGCTAAAAACATGAAAGTTATCTATTATATTATCTATTTTATTTATATTTATCATATATTGTTACAAGGATATTAAAAAGTAAATAAATAGTTTAATTTGATGCTTGACATTGAATTGCTTTAACAGTTTTAATATTTGGTTCGATTTTTGTAGTACCCAAGCGCAAAATTGATTCTAAATTTAAATTCGTCAGGCGGTTCCTATTTTTCGAATTGTTAATATTCATGATTGAAAGAGTTTGTTCAGATACATTCACTCATGGCGTCACAGCTACTTTGTTATGCGCATTTGCAATTTTTAAAAATTACCTATTGGTGACTTATTAAAGTTAAAATAACACACAGTGAGGCGGGCCGCCAGCAAATTAACGGAGGAACGCATGTGGGCCGCGGTCTGTGCATCCCTGATCTAAAGAGTAACGGATTTTCCCCCAAAATGCGCGTTGTAACAGTTATTTCTGATAATAACAAAATTCCATTTACGTGAAAAATATCTCGTCTCGTTTTGTTCTTTGTTCAATATTTTTATTTTTTTTGTGATGGCTTTAAGAACAAAAGAAATTAAAAAGTGCCATTAGACACCTAGCTTCCCAATAACGGTCTTTTATCGAGGATCCGAGACAATCGTGTCTGATAACAAGAGTAAGTAGCGCAATAGCTTTCGGGCGAGGTAAGTCAGGTAGTATGGAAGCCTGAGAATGTTTTCCCCAGCATTTAGATTCACTCGGTGGTGCATTATAGAGTTATTTTGTGGAAGGAGGAATTCTTCACTAACAGCTTGACTGCATTGAAAGACAACAGTTCAACACCTTCCCACATCGACCAGAACGTCGTTCTGTTCCGGACCCTCATGTTTACGACTTCGATTCCATTAATTAATTACCCTATTAAATAACTTCCTTTTCCAATTCTGATCACCAATAACCGGGTAGACACAATGGGATGCCTCATTGTACACTACTTATAAAGTAAATTTCTGTTTAATATAAATTTAAGCTCTTAAGTTTCCCTTAACCGAATCCCATTTGTCTTAAACTTTAAATGCTCTTAAAGCCACAAACAGCTATACTGTGGGTTAGAATCCCCGACCTGTCACCGATCTCTAAAACCTAAGCACCTTCCGTCACGGACAGTACATGGGAGAGTGACTACCTCATTACCCCGTGACTCGACGGATGTCTTAAAAGTTTTGTACGAGCTGATTTCTAATGTTTAACAAGCCCCTTGAAACTAAATTCTAATTCTGATGGGGGAATAAGCTCCTGGCGCAGCGAGTGCTCCGTAAGTGATATGATTGTCCATCATCGCTTCAACATCCTTCCGGTATGGAAGGATATCGCAGCGATTTGGATGAATCCCCCGGGCGTGTTAAACTATATGGGGCAATGAAGTCTCGTTCTACCGAACCTCAGATCTCATTTCAAGGAATTTTCCAAAGAAATTTTACTGTATCCAATTTTCATCGGTTGTACCACAACGTACCATCTCGAGAGTATCGGATTTTATTTGCGGGAAGAGTTGGAATTCTCTCTGGTCGTGAGATGCGATAAAGGTCATTCAATTTCAAATCTGCACATTTCCCAACCTAACCCTCCTGTTTTGAAATTTAATACGGTTTAAAGTAGGCAAAAAATGGTTTGTTGCTCTAAGGTCATAATTAGTCACCCGAGAGTGTAGAGGGTTAATTAGATGGTGACTATTGTTAAAAATTAATTCTGAACTACCTCGAGTGGTTAAAAATTATTTGGTATTGTCCTCGGATCTTTCCCTTCGGGTGTGATCCCGGATCGTCGCCGATAGCCCGTTGTGTTGCTTCAGTGCGATGTTAATTTACTACCTACCTGAACCACCTCGAACATTTATGCCATCGAATCCATTGAGATTCGATTTCAGCATTTGTTGAACCGTCAGCCAGAGCGTCTGGTTGGCTTGACAAAAGCATTCAAGTCCTATAAATTTACAGGGCAGCGGTGGCCCGGTTGGAAGAGTAACGGACTAGCAACCGAAGGGTTGCGAGTTCGAATCCAACCAAACACCGTCGTGTACAAAGGGGGCTGGTGCACGTTAAATCTGTCGTGGCCTCAAATGTCCTCACGTTGGCGTGGTGTGGAAGTTTGGAGAGTGGGGTGCCAGCTCAGGTGTTGCCTCGTCATCTGACCGTGGTTCAAAATTACGTGGTGTTGTCCTCGAATCTTTCCCTTTGGGATTGATCCCGGACCGTCACCAATAGCCCGTTGTGTTGCTCCAGTGTGACGTTAATTGAAATACCCCCCCCCCCTATAAATTTACATCAGTTTTAAGATATGCTTCGTACTTTGAAAACTTAGAAATACGCATTATAGTATTGCACATTTTTCTTGTATCTCAACCTAATTATCCAAGATCTACTTAGCCCTCTTGTATCATAAACATGACCGCAGAGCGTCAAACCAAACGAAATCTTTTTGTCCAGGAGAGTTGATTAAGAACTTGTTTTAAGCCTCTTGATATGTAATTTTTATGAATGATGCACTTAATCCCTCCAAAGAAACAAATCATTACCCTAAATTTTTACGAAATTCGAAGGAGCTTTGTTGGAATATCGACCTCTAGTTTATAAGCTTGAAATGGAATGACCAGATATTAAAAGAGTTATCTGAACATTTATAAAACTCTTCCTTCTATTTATAAAACACCTTCCCTTGCAATATCAGACATACAATTACTCATTAATACTGTCGACGCTCTTTTTTATGAACCCCACGGAACGAAAAAAAATCCTTGATATAAATTCGTTAATGGAAAAAAAATTGTTCGATATTATTTGGATTGACTTGATGAAATTTCATAAAATAGGACGAGTTCAATTGTTTTTATCATCTTTTATATATATTGCTTGGCTGAGGTTGATAACACTACCTCACTGGTCAAGTTTCTTGATCGTTCGACACACACGAATCAACAATTGTCCTCGATTCCTCACGACTTACCAATTCACATAAACACAATACTATGTCAGCAATATTCCAGAATGTTAGTGATGCTCTGACTTGTATTTCTGTCTTATTGTTTTATCACATGTCCATGGACGGGGGTCATTTTCGGCTAAAACTTAAAAAGCATTCTCCGGGAAATATTTTGTATGCGAAATAAAATTTCTTCCTTGGTCAAACTCGCGATTAAAAATTTAGTCAAATAATTAGAAATGCAAATCATCCCGTAGAGAAGATAGGAGCGAATCGAAAATTCGCATCTGTAAAATAATGAAAAATAATACCATTTTTTGAAAAAGTACATTTTGTTCCCAGTTATTTGAAAGTACCAATACTTTCCTGATGTTTTAATTTTGTGGACTTAATAATTCAGCTGACAGTAGGTAATGAAAAAAAAATATTTTTTAAAGTGGAAGGGGCGGGGGGTACTCATAGCTATCCGTATTCGAAATGTAGTACACTAAGAAAAATCCAAAAGATGAAATGAAACTGTGTTAGGCCTTTTAAATTAGCTATAATTCTTAGATCTAGTACTTTTCCGGTTTACTGCCATTTATCTCAACATTACTTTTATGTATTTTTAGAAGATAGATTTTACCAAAAACATTGCGTACCTTTTAGAATTATAGCATTTTGTCTCACGCTATCCGCTGTATCGTTAATATATTGGGGCAATGGATTGTTTTATAAGTAAAATAGCGGAACAACAAGATAATATTGATGTATATCAAAACGTGTAATTAATAAATATTATATTATTAATGAATATTCTTAAATATCGCAAATATCCTCGTTATTTTTACTGAATTCAGAAAAAGGTTTTCTTGAGCGGAACTTGTTTGTCAAGCGTTGTCAACTGCTCAGATTACGTAGTTTTTCTTCTCATAAACGTGTTATCTTCCTTTCTAAGATACAAATCTGAACTTGAACTTGACAGCTTCGCGTTCCAGCTTATTAATTTCTTCCCAACTGAGAGTTCACTGTCTGTGACCTCAATCTGCTCAGATAAAAGTTCACTGATGAGAAAAGGGGGAGGAAATTTACATATTCATTAAGATGAAACGAAAGTCCTTCCACAATCGATGCCTTTCTTTTGATTAAGCCGCAGATGATTGGATAAGTATTTTCGTAAACACTCTTTTTGGGAATAATTAATTCTGAAATAGTTTGGTCATGTGGGTTTTGCTCTCGCGTAGTCTGAACTGCAGTAAATGAAAATGAAATGTGTGATTGAAGGTATCATACACACCTTGATACCTAATCCACATTATTATTTCCCACTTTGTTAGTCGTGGCCATAAATGTATACCCACTTTTGATGGACTCACGGGCAGTGCCGCGAACTCGTCGTGTCTCACACGCCACCAACTAATCAGGACAACATATCGACCCACGGATTTAACTTGCGCATGTAGTCCGACCATCACGAGAAGAGACTTCGGCATGCCTCTTAAAGATAGTTCATTTCACTCTGGGGATGGTTGCAAATGAGAGAATCCTGCCAATACATATTTCCTTTTCTGCTTTGGGGACCGCCCTTTGTTGGTTTCCCTTTCTACAAACCTTGGGTTTGCCTGATGCACCTGCGAGCTGTATGCGGCGCTATTTGGATTCCTCGAATTCCCTTAGTGTATTTCTCTCTTCTGTGTCAGTATAACTTTCCTTGTGTGCATGTCTATAACTTGATGTTGTATGTCTTCTATTTGGCGCAGCAGGGCCGCGGTAGCCCGGTTGAAAGAGTAGCGGATTGTGAGTTCGAAACTCGATCCACCAAAGACAGTCGTGTACACGGAGGATGGTGCACGTTGATCTGTCCTTGCGTGAAAGTTTGGAGAGTGGGATGCCAGCTCAAGTGTGACCTCGTCATCTGACCGTGGTTCAAACTACAAGATGTTGTCCTTTGATCTTTCCCTTCGGGATTGATCCCGGACCGTCGCCAATAGCCCGTTGTGTTGCTCCAGTGCGATGTTAATTCAGCTACCTACCTGTTTCGCGCAGCTTGACAAAAATTGACGTCATAAAACAAAGCCAGCCAATCTTTTCTGCTTTGTGCTAAACCCTTTTATGTCAACAGTCGTTCTCTATTCGAGGCTAAATAAGACGCTGAAATGTCGCTAAAGATTGAAAACAGCATCATATCTCGCTAAAGGTCAGTTGACACTTGCCTAAAGTTCGGTTACGAGGTCCAATGACAACTAGGGCCACTCTACTAAGTATTGACCGTGCCTAATAAGGTTTAACTTCTATTTTCTGATGGGGGGGGGGGGTACTGGTGTTTACCTCGTGGTATTTACTGCACCGTGTATCCGTTCTGTAATTCATTTGTTATGGTACCGATTTCCAAATCTTGTTTGCTCAGTTTATAGAATCCCTATGATAAGCTATTACTAAACCGTGGATTCTTAGGTTTTTATCTATTCAGTTCTAACTCCTCTATTTCAAATCTGTTTATAAATTTTTGAGATTTTGGATATGCTGAATAAAATATGTAGTTTTTTTGCACCTAAAAATACCTAATTCTGGGTTAAAGACCAAACTGTCTTGAGCACCTTATCACCTGAAATAAACTTTAAAATGTTAAAAAATGTCCTTTTTTCCAGATATTTCCGCTTTAAATTAATTTTGAACACTGTTTTATTCAAAATATAAAATACGTTGAAAATGCAATTTCAAATGTAACAATATTGTGAGTCATAATAGTAATACCTAATCATTTCGGATAAGTGGGACACTTGCTTGCTACACATAAAAAAGCAACTACAGCAAAAACAAGAAATCAAAAGCAAAAAGTGAACTACGGTAAAAACAAAATTTCACAGCCAGCCAATCACGCTTCACAATCCATTTGGGGTTGTATATCATGCCGTTTTCATTCCGTTTTTAAATAGTACTTGTCTTGGACGGTTAACAATTTGAACGTGAATTTTTTACTTTATATTTTCTGAGACAACTATCATTTAAAAGATACAGTGGACTCCCTCTTGACCGGCCGCCACTGACCAATTATGTACTGTAAATACACTAGCCTACAGTAACGTGTTTAGTTTTTTCCAACAAAGGAAGTTCTTCCACGTTAAGTTTTCTAAATTATACATATCATTACAATAAAATAGGATATATACTTAGTTTTATTCTAATAAAAATGATTTCGGGAGTGTATTTTAATGCTATTAAGGGAACAACGGTTTAACCGGCCAAATCGTTATCTGGTCTGGGTCTGGTCCCGAAGTGGCTGGTTAAGAGGAAGTCCACTGTACCATAAGTTCCAAATTGTAGAAGCACAGTTCTTAAAAGTTGTGTTCAAGGTGATAATTTTACTACTGGTGATTTTTATAATTTAACCCTTTCAAGTGGTTTCACACATTTTAAAAATTCCAAGGCTAATTGCATAGCGGTTTTTCGGGTCTGTAGTACCGCTATTTGATGATCAATGACGTAAAATTTGTTCCATTACATTCAAGGGATAATCAAATAGAAGTGCTTTAAAAGGTTCAAATTGTGTAATACTCGGTAAATTTAAATTTGAATTATTGAAGAGCAAACGAAAAGCTTACAATACGCATATCTTTCCGATTACTATTCGGCACAAAAATAGTTACTAGACATCGCGAAATTTACCATTTTTTCTGTGGAAAGAAATGGCAGAAACGCAATGTCCAATTAAATATTTTAATTAGTTTAAAATAATTTTACTCATTGAAATAGATAAATTTCAGAGCAATAACTTCAATGGTAGATAAAGACAAATAATCAATTCCATCTAGATTCGCCAGAAACGGAGACTGCCAAGTTCTCTTTTCTTACAAATCTTATGGGAGCTTAGAGATATAATATATATCTCTAGGAGCTATGAAATAGCTCTTTTTCCGAAATATAATTAAAAAGACGATCTCTATTTGTCAAAAAAATCTTATCTAAAACCACATATAAATAAATGGTCATTACGGGTCTCATTTTCGCAAAATATATCAATGTAACTGCTTCACTCAATGTGATATGTAAAAAATAATATTTGAATAAAATTTAACAATTAAATTTGCCAAAAGAAATCTGACGTTGTTCTTCGAATGGATAAACCGAAAGTAATGAACATCGCGTAGGAACTGACCAGTGAATTTCTAATTCATACCAAACACAACACAAAGAAGCAACGTGTTTCGCTTTCATTCTTTAGCAGTTTTGATTACTAAGATCCTAAACCCTTTGGAATAGCAAAAACTTACCAAACATAAGATATCTTTTAAAAATTAGTTGGGCTAAAGAGAAAATTTAAAAATCTAATTGCCAATTAATATAAAGTTTCATGCACAAAAACGGATTGCTGTTACGGGATGTTTTCTTCCCCCGAAAAGACTAAATATATATTAAACTAACGTATAAAGGGAAAACGCTGAGCTGTGTGCGCAGGTTTTCCCTTCCCTCACAAAATGAACAAATTAAAATGATTAAGAGAATCCTGTCGGGGTCGCTTTTTTGTTAAAATGTCTCATAATTTCAGCATTGCAACAGAAAATTTGTGTGAAAAAAATGTTTACTATGTCCGTGGTTAATGTAATCAAATTCCCGGAACGATTCAAAACAATGTGATATAATTTTTTTCGCCGTTATTAAAATCAAAAGATTCAGTGAAAACGTCTAAAAACGAAACTGCAACTGAGCTAAAAGGATCAAGGATTAAAAATGTATTGCTTTTTTCTAAATTTCTCTTCCGCTAAAAATACGATTTTTTGAAGAGGGAATTTTTTTTGCATGCTATGAGAACAGTTGAATTGAGAAATGATACAGAGAATAAAATTAGTCACTTTTTCTCTTTTATGGACACTTGAAATATGCTCAACAAACTGCCTGAAGCGATTATCAAAGATGTGTCTCTTGTCTTTGGTATATCAACTTCATTGACACTGACGTGAAATCCGGATTATCAGATAGTTGATATGTATCGTATGTGTCAGAAGCGGCTTAGGAAGTTGGAAAATAGTTTTGAATGTGAGCTCCTTAATTTTTAACACTAACTTTTAAGCCCTTTACATTGTTCCCACAGTTGTTAAATTGCTTACATTAGAAATTTTCTTTCACTGAAATCTATGAGAAGTATATTAAAACATTGATTCCATTGGAGTAAAGTATGTATAAAATTTACCAGAGTACCTATATCAAGATATATCTCAAGAAAGAGAGTATAGCAACATGGAATTGGAATTTTTCCTGAAATTTCGTTATCTAGTCCATAAAAATTACTTTTAGAGACCTAATTCTCTAAGTTTATATTCACAAAAGTTTTAAAAAATAGACCAAATGAGATTTTTGCTTTATGTAGAAGTTCGTATAATTTACTTCTAAGAAACTAAGATGAGTTCAAGTCATTTGAAATTCAATAATCTTACGGCTTTGAATGTTTTATGCTGCTAATACTTGGTTTAGAGCAAAATAAGTCGCTATGTTTTTAGGTGAAAACTCACAAGTCCCATGTTAACCAGCATCAAGCTTCGGTAACACAGGAAATATAAAACTAAAGAGAAACAGGCTTTTCTGAAGATTCAGTCTGGTCTCAGGATTTCCCTGCAGACAATTTCAATCTACATTTGTGTGAAGAGCTCGTTGCGGCCGATGTTCCAATGGCTGTCCTCGGTAGCCTAATGTTCGAATACTAAGTTCAGGAAGAATAAGAAAGTACCTGATGAATCGACTTCAAGAAAATGTTCTCTGTTGAAGCTGTATGAATCAGCTATTCAAGAGATTCGTGCAACTTTTCAGTGTCCCCCAATTTGGTTGAGCATAGATGAAACAACTGATGGTGATGCCTGTTGAGGTACATCGCCAGTGTTGTGGGGAAATTGAATTGCAAAGAACATGGAATCTTATTTTCTGCAAGCAGCTAGGTGAACAAATCGTTCTACAACTGCCAGAACTGTGCGGGATGCCTTATAAGTGGTATGGAGCAGTTAAGAAAATAAAGGGAAGCTTAGACTACTTGTGATTTTTCGTTCAGCCTATATAAGCTGGAGAATACCTTATCCTAAGATGCTGCATGTCACTTACAGGCGAAAGGTCTCCCGCCTTGTTAAAAAGATAAGGTGCCTATATCTAACATTAAATGCTTTAAAATCTTTAGTAAGAAACAAATATTATTTAAGACGCCAAATCATGCGGCTCATTTTTCGAGAGGTTTTCCGGGTGTCCCTCTCCATAACCTATTAATCAGTGGGGAACGTGGTTGTTTGCTGTAATGTATTACGACAATCATCATGTGACTATGAAAAATGTATTTGAATAATTTTCAAATGAGGCACAAGCCGTCACTTGGGCAAAAGATGCCTGATGTCCCTTCAACAGTAATGCTCTAGCTTTCATAAAAGCACACAATAGCAACTTAGCTTCTACCATTACAAGATAGGAGGGAACATCATTGCCTAAACGGGAGTAAAGGAATTCCGTTGTGGATCGGTTGGCGTAGCTGTATCCATGAAGTTAAGAGGCCGTCTTAGCAAGAACCCCTGACTTCCCGAGTTCTTTCGGGAACGTGGCTATTGACGTTAAAACAGTGTAGGATGTGATGTAGAGAGGCTGACTCTTTTATATTTGGTGCTCTGTGGGAGACTTGATGCCATCGACGAAGGTCGTATGCTTTAGATGTCCAGTGCTTTGTCTTGTCCACACAGGAAAAACTCTTATCGACATGTTGATCTAAAAGCTTCCCTTGAGATTCGCCCATGTACCAATTATGGGAAGGTATAATTTCTCGATAAAGGTTTGGTTATAAGCTGGACAGAGCTGGTCTTTCTCTCAGAGGGCAATGTCACTTTTTTTGGTTCCAAGTATCTCCTTTGTCCCAGATTTTGCCAAATCATGAGCTGTTTCATTCCATGGGATGCCAACGTGAGAAGGGATTCATTCAAAGTAATATTGAATTCTTTGTGGAAGCTTATTAGAAGGTTGGCAGTTATATCTAAGAAAGGATCGTATCAGGTGAAGCATCACTTAACAGTAGGGTAAAATGAGATAACTTTTCACCAATGCGCAGGAAAGGACTTGGCATATATAGATGAATTTGTTGGCAAGTCTTAAGAGAATTCATGTCTTCATCCATATAAAAAATACCTAACTGTTATCGTTGGATTAGGACCTGTTTACAAGTACGTTTATTCATTTTACTGGACTACATTTTGATTAATTATCAAATTAAAATCAGTTGTCCTTCTTGACAACCTGTAAATTTTACCGTCATTTACAAAAAAACGAGTACGCGGTTTAAAAATTGTTTTATCTATAAAATAGTGGCGTTAATCTTGTTACGATCTAAAGTGATAGTTTTGTGAATACCTGTAAAAAACTAAGTCTTGAAAAACTTAAAAACAAAAGTATGAAAAACGTTTCTGAGAATTTTAAGACCTAAAAATCCGGGCCTTGGTTATTACCTACTCTCAGTTTGTACCCTTGGTACAAACTGAGATCTGGGTTTGCTGTACACAAATTCTTACAATCTTATACAATTCTTAAGTTCTAAAAACGCATGACAGTATATAAAACAATTTCAAATGACCATTTCATAATTTATTTTGAATGAAAGAATAGTGCTTGCTTTCTCCCCACCTTACATGCCACAATCCTTTTTTAAATTCAAAGAATATCTAAGACACTCGAAATTCATGCATAAACCAGTTTTTCCGACGTGACATTTAAATTTATCAAATGCAAATTCGTTGCGTTGCCGAAATTGAACCCATTCCTTTGTTTTTGAATGGGATATAATCGGACAACCAGACGAGAACAGTTATGCTTGTGATATCGATTTCTAGGGAGTGATTCACTCTTCATTTGGGTCAGGGCGTACAGACTGCATGGTTAGCGCCCCATGTTTTGAAGCCGAATTTGGATGATAGTTTTTGTTTTGGAATGAATATCATTGCACCTGGTCAAAACATTTACATTTGAACTATCAATTAAATCCATTCAAATCTATTATATTACAACTTTCCCATTTTTATTGCTTACATTTGTAAATAATTGATTCCTGGAAATTTTTTGCACTATTTCCTCTGTGGTTTCATTTTTATTTGTGTTTTATTTGAATTAGGAGGAAAACGTTTGGATATTGACATTTTCAGCTTTCAACTCAAATATTCACGTGGTTGGCCATAGTCAACCAGAAGGCTTGTATTAAGTCATATTTGAGTAAATTGCGAATATAAATTATCGATTACTTAAAACTTGCGGCTAAAACTGGAAAAATCCCTGAACTCGCTATTTTCAAAGAATTTGTCACGTGTTACTAGACTAGGCAAATCTCAGAGAGTGGGTTAACTGCTGTTCTCTGCAGTTACTGTTACCATCCGAAAAGTCAGAAAACATTGGCAACAATGATTTTGAGATAAGCCGTGTCAGAAACTACTGGAAAACAAGAAAACGAGAGTTGTGAAGTCTACCAAGCACATGTCCAGGACTTCAGACGATTGAGATCTCCACGACAGATCTGCGTTCCATAATTATAGGATCTTATGGCATGAAATAAATACATACAACTTTAATTATGATTATTAAAACTGTTCTGAATACATTCCTTCATTTACTGTATAGAGAAAATTTAAAGTACATAATTTTGCATCATGTCCACTATAATACCTCGTATCATTCACAGCGTCAAATGATTGTGAATCCTTCATTTTTCATAAACTTGATCTAATTCCCACAGTAAAAGTCTAGAGACGTACATATATCAATTTCTAATCCTTAAAAATGTCCTAAATTAAGTCCACTGGTATCTATTTCTTCAGTTTGTCAAAAAAAATTAATTTAGTGTAGAATATAACTGAACATTATTTTGGAAATTTAAACTAGCTTTTTCTATATCTTAGAAAACTGTTGCAAGTACAAAACTGAAAACTAAGGCATTTTCGTGTGTACGTGCCTTTATTGTCATTCAGCGCTTCATCCTATACAATTGTGGGGAAAGACGAAGGGAGAAGTAAGAAAAACAACTCTTATTCCGATGCGACCGTGACTAGAATTCGAATAGCTAAATCATCTACTACTTGGTATTGAGATGAGTAGAAGTTCTGATCTTTTCAATTGTTTATCACGCTTTCGACTATAATTATGTTCGTGACACTTGCTTCCAAATGAAACTAGAATTAATTAAAGTAAATTAATTAAACAATACTTTTCGGGAACTAAAATAAAATTTACCACTATACCTGTATCAGCATCCATATCATTAGTGTTGAAGGGGATAACTTTCTTTAGCATTGAGTGAAATAATGACAGGTGTCTTAAATTATTTGGTCATTTAATAGCGTCCGTATGCTTGTCTGAATAAAAAAAAATGGAAATTATACGTTTTGATTTTTGAAAAACACTTGTTTGTCTCAACAACAGAAAGGATTCTACAGCCCACATTCAAGTTTTAAACGTGCCTTTACTTCTCTCAATTTGTAAAGTGGTTCATGACACTGTAAAGTCAAATATGCTTAATGAGGTTGTCACGGTTGACACATAAAGTAAAGCACTCATTAAAGGCAACAACCGCTCACGCACTCTGCCTTGTTTATGTAGTTTATTTTTCTTGTCAAAGCCTAATTTTCTCCGTAGTCGACTTTTTTTCCTACGCTAAGCGTAATGAGGCGAATTCTTGTAAGTTTCACCGGCTTTCGCTTTCTAAGACGCTGGCTAGAATTTCAAATCGTTTTACTTATGGTTCCGAAAATGTGCTGTTTAGGGTTCCATGAAACGTGGTGATGTTGTTTCTATGACAAATAAATGTAGAGGTTCCACTCATACTTTTATCTCTGGCATCCAAATAAAGCCTCGAGAGGCGCCTAGCCTGTTGGCTACCAACGTGATGTAATGCTGAACGATTTTTCTGGGGTGTAACTGAATTCATGTCTATGGGTTAAAATATCGTGTAATATGAATATTTTAAGTTAAGGCGATTAAATTTCCCCTATTTTCTTCAGTCTATTTACGGATTTCCAGAAAAGTTAGCAATACGATATTTAATTTAAATTTCAGTGTTATTTTAACTTTGCCTTTAATTAATTCTAAGTTTCCTTTAAGTAACTTTGTTTTGTGTGTTCATTTCGACTTGTTAAATATATATATTGGTAGCACTTAATGCTTCCAAGTACTATTCAATTCTTCCGAGACTTAACTTATAAATTTATTTAATTGTACTTTTTACTTTGTAGTATTTAATTATATGTTTATACTGAATTTAATGAATTGCAAACTTACTTTGAAGTAGAATTGACGTTTAAAGTGCTTATTTGAAATAACGGAGGACTTGTGAGTTTGCTTATAATATTAAGAGGTGTCAGGAAATTGTCATTCAAGGGGAAGATATGTAAATTGGTGAAATATGTTGTTGGCCACGGACCTCTATTAGACGTGTAATGTCGAGTTATTGAGACAGCATAAAAATACCAACTCCTCTTCTCAAATTGAGTCTTAATTTTGCTGTTTAGTTTGTTGCTCAGGGGCCGCGATAACCCAATTGGTAGAGTTGCAGATTTGCAACCGTAGGGTTGAGAGTTCGAAACTCGATCCAACCAAAGACAATCGTGTACATGGGGGCTGGTAAATCTGTCGTGACCTCAACTGCCCTCATGTTGGCTTGGTGTGAAAGTTTGGAGAGTGGGGTGCCCGCTCAGATGTTAATCTCGTCATCTGACCGCGGTTCAAAATTATGAGGTATTGTTCTCGCATCTTTCTCTTCGGAAATTGATCCCGGACCGCCGCCAATAGCCCGCTGTGTTGCTTCAGTGCAACATAAACTGAACTGCCTACCTACCTTGTTCCTCCAGTTTGGATTTGTGCTATCAATTTGACCGGGACCTGTGACTTAAAGTGAATTTCGAACTACTGCGAATATGCATTAAGTTTGAGAAAAGTGGGAAAATATCACTTTCTACTTTAAACGTACCCTATGGTCATCAGGGAAAATTGGAGTGGATGTAAGTGGAACCATCTTCGGAAATAAGTTAGAGAGAACTAACATTTGTACCATTCACACATCTCCAATAAAAATGTATTAGTTATTCACGGGGCGTCCCTCGACGCGTGTGTTCTGGAATTTGGAATTGAGTTTTATGTTTGGAAAATTCTATTTTGGTACCCCTCTTGAGAAAATAGTGTAGTGAACTTCACTTGTCTCTTTATCTCCATTCCCTTCTGTTCCTCCATATTTTTCGAGTACCCTGACCTTTCTCCAGGTATCTTGTGTATGATAAACAGAGAATAAGAACACACCGTGAGAGGAGAGAGAATGGCTATAATTCAATGGTTTTGTGTTCAATAGACCGTGGACCATGTATAAACACTGCCTTCCTGTCTTTCGCGTGCTGGCCAGAAGGATTCTTGAAGTAGCTGGAGGGTCATCAACTTTGAGAGATAGGTGCTGTTTATTCCTTATCGCTCAAGTTCTAATGGAAGCGCTTTTATTTCTCCTTAACCTCCTGAATGTGTATACCGAGCGCTGTGGTGTATCATGGTTTATCATTTTCATTATCTCCTATGCTTTTGAAGAGGCTGGCTTCTTTTCCGGGTTTCATTCTCTTTTTAATTGTGCTTTTGCCAGCCTTGTCGGGTTTTTTTTTGCGTTTAGTTTTTTGGGGTTCTCTTTCATGTACTGAAGGTGACGCCAAGCAGATAAAGAATATTTTTTGCCTTGTAATTTCTGCGAGCTTCTAATTATGATGATAATGCTACGAATGTTAAAATGCAAGATTCAATTCTCCTTTGTATTGATTTGTATGGAAATTAGATTTATCCCTGAGCCAAAATAGATGCATTACCTTGTGTTTTCTTTAGATCAGCTTAGAGAGATTAGTAGACGTCTTTATCAGGGTAAGATAAAAAAAGACATTGCTATGACAGGTGAAAAGTTAGACACCTCGTTAATATTGGGAAATTAACTACCAACTACTTGAAAGAATTTCAATTCGGCTTTCCACACTCACACGATCGTTATTGGCCTTAAACAATTACAATCTCACCAAAATGGCCATTGACTTTTTACAATCTACGAATTAGCAATCTGATTGTACTTAATTATTTTGGTCAGTTGCAGGGGCGTTTCTTCACGAACTCTCGTTTCAAATAAAATTGAAATAGTTCTCAGCAGAAAGCTATGACATCCTTTGCAGCTTCATGCACATCATCTTCCTTTTAATGTCTAAACTTTTGCATGTTTGAAAGTATATAATGCTAAAATGTATACTATGCTTAAACTACATTGTAGATTAATTTTTATTTCGAACATAAAATATTTATATCTCGCGATTTTCTGAATTATTCATATTGCGCATATATGGGTCGTTATTAGTGTAATGCCAAGTAGGTTATGGAATTGTAATGTTTCATTGTTTTTATATTTCGAGGAAAGAAGTGCATTCCATTCACTTTTTACTTTGGTGTAGTTTATCTATATTGTTTTTGAAAGAACGTTGAACCTCGTAATGGTCATTTGTGTCTGTGATTCTCTTTCATTTCTTCTATTTCCTTGTTCAATCTTCTTTTCTGTTAGACCTGCATTTCTGAATTGATAGTTATCAATGTTGCGAAAATATTTAATTGGTTTCCTTTAAAGAATATTTTTAAAGGAACTTTAGACAATATACATGTTGAAACAGCTTGCTAATTAGAATGATTCGTATCTTTGGAAGATCCTAATGTTTTACTTGGGATTTTGTCTTGAATTTCGAATATAAGTATTCTTACATAAAGAGTTACATACTATAAAGCTTCTCATCCTTATCAAATTTAATTATTCCATTGGAAGGTTTTATATGGTATACTTGTCTGTTTCTCTGAGTAAACACGAAAAAAAATTTTTGTCTGTCGGATGTTTCCAAAATAAATTTGAATATTCTATCATTAAGAGTAAAAACTAAATTTCAAATAATAAATGTGCCAGCGTATTCCATGTGCATGGGCAATTACATAGTGTGGTGTGACAGACATGACTAGGGTCTCCCATATGCGAATATAATGCTGTTCGCGAAACTGAAATCCTTTAATTAAAAGAGGATTTTCTTGTGGATAGCAAAGTATGCACTGCTTTGAGCTTTTGCAAACTACCTTCTCAACTCTGCAAAAGCATCCTGTTTCCCTACAAAAGGTGCTCCCATGCACCTTTTACTTTTAAATCAGAGGAGCAATTTTGAAATTATTTCAATTGGTTTGTTTTGTCTTGTTTTTCAAAGCTGTAAACTAGTCACGAATAACAATAATACTTATACGACGCTCATTGTAAAGCTATTTAATAATTATAGTTTTCGAAAATTGTTCATTAAATTACTGCCAAAGGTAATTTTTAAAACTTGCGGTTGACAATCGGGTTGTAACTTCATTCAGCTTTGATGCATTGCTAATATTTTAGTTTTCTTTCCTATTAAATCAATACATTTCCATTAATCTCGTACTTAAAACCAGAGGTGTCGTGTCACGTCCTAATCACACCAACAGAGGACCACGAGAAATTCTGGGCACAGAATGACTACGGAAAACCACAATTGAAAACTGAAGTTGCAAGATAGTAGTGGCGATTGCCCTTTTCGTTACCTCTGAGTGTAGAAACAGTGTATAGTATTAGTATTTATGAATTCTCTCCAAGGTTGCGCCGCCTTGAAAAAGAAGTCGCTACTCTGTGTAGGATGTTTCTTTTATCAGCCTCGAGTGAAATTGAATATTATACTTGGAATTCTTGCTTCCAAGGCTTCCTGTTTGTTAGTCTACTGCCGATATTTTTATTATTTATTTATTTTTTTATTAGAGGCGCGATCTCTCTCTCTCTCTCTCTCTCTCTCTCTCTTAAAATAAGTTTTATCGGCTGTAAAAATCGGTATTTACTGTTTTTGTTAGTACAGTACTTGGAAAAACCTTGCGTTTGTGTTTTATCTGTTTATTTGTTCAATTAAAATAGCTTAAGAGGATAGTGGACTTCCAAAATCGGGTAAATTTATTTATTTCTAATTTTGATAGTTTGCATTGACAATAACTTAAACAAAATCAGTGGTTTCCACGTTTGATGTCTGTCCATATGAGTGCTCGAACTACGCCCTAACTACTGGTTATATTTTCATGAAACTTCGAATAATGTGAGTACTTACATTCATTTTGTGACTGAACTTGGTTGGGTCTGTCTGTCTGCCTTCCCGTTTGATGTCTGCAAGTATCACAAAATTATTCAATACATTTTCATAAAAAGTTAAATATTTTATGAAACATATTTTAACTTAGTAAATACATTATTTAAATTTCTTTTGCTTACATATTTAGCAGTTTCACACTGAATACCTATACTTAAACCAATCTTAATTTGGCAGTTTGGGAGAAACTGCGATGTATGTTGAGCATTGCGATTGCTCGTATTGTTGTTTTGCCATTACTACTGTTTTCAAGGAAAATTAATGCGCATGGGATAGATCAATTTTGATAATTTATCAAAACTTTTCCCTACATACTATGCAGAGGTATAGCTCGATATTTTTTAGACTGGGACAAATGATGCTGAAGCCGCCTATTGACCGAAACAAAAATCACGTATTAAAAATGTAAAATAGTAATCTATTAAAATAATACAATTAAATTATTCTAATCAGTAACAGATTAATTTGGTAGTCACCTATTAGCAACATGAGGGTTGTGATTTCGAAACTGATCTAGCCAAAGACCGTCGTTTATGTGGGGGTTGGTGCACGTCAAAATTTAATCAACATATTAATTTCAAATGTCCTCACGTTGGTGTGGTGTGGAAGCTTGAAGAGTGGGGTGCCAGCTGAAGTGTTGACCTCGTCACCTGATCGTGGTTCCTAATTACGAGGAGTGTAAAGGATTTTTTCTTATACCAAAACATTTGATTTTTGTAGTTCCTGTCCTAAATAGGAAACGTTTAGTGCAATTAGTTTGCATTGCGACAGTGGCACAATTTACCTGGTGTAGCATGCAACACGTCATTAAAAAAATGTAAAATATGAATTTTACCACATTGCTGTGATAAAGTTTTTCCAATTACTTTAATTACGTTTGTATAGTTTATGCAAAAAATGATATTATGTAGTTTTCTTTCAAAATAGCACAGAAAAAAAAATCGGATGATCAAACACTAATTATGACCGCCCTTTTCGGTAAAAACAAGTGCAAATAAATGTTTACAAAACCAAACTTTTTGAAGAAAATTGAAACTCATGGGAAATGAAATTTGTTACAGCTTACCTTTTTGCCCAAGAAACAATCGAGGAAGAAACATTAAAAAAATATTTGTAAGAGGAACAAGACTGATATTTCAGAAATGTCGCCCCTTTAGACATTGCTCCCCCTAGCTACGCCACTGATATTGTATAATAACTTCCGCACAACTTAATATTTTTGGGCCAAATCTTTTTATTTAATTACCAAACTTCATTTCAATAGCCCGTTGTGTTGCTCCAGTGTGACGTTAATTAAAATACCTACCTACCAAACTTCATTTCCAAAATTTTAATGGAAAATAGTCTGCATATTTTATAACAATGGGATCATGACTTCAAAAGTTTGTTTTGAAGATCCAGTGTCCCCTTGATAAAAATCTTACCTTTAGTTTCTTAGTTATGAAACTCAGGAACTGTTTTGAGGTCTTAGGCTCAGTTTCCATTTTGTTAGCCATTCATCATTGCACGCTCATTTGTAAAAGATTCTTAAAAGATGAGAGAAAGTGACAATACTTTTACGAAATATTTTTAAAATCTTAACCTTTTTGTATTATCTTGACATAAAATTCATAGGGGCTCTTGCGGTCGTCGTGTTGATTTTTAAATACTGACAGACTCGATGACTTCATTTGCAAAGAAAGCTCAATTCACTTTGCGAGCCAACAAAATTTAGTTTCCGGTAATTCTTCAGTTTATGACTCGTATAAAATGTTTTCCCATTTATAATTCTATTTCAAAGCTACATTTGGTTTGTTTTTAACTGCAGACGTAGAAATTGTTTCTAATTATTGCTCTGTCAATTGGGTTCTGCTCTCTTCAATGTGCAGTTCAAGGTCTGCATTCATTCTTGTCCATCGTAATAGTCTTAATGGGAGTGCTAAATTTAATTTCTGGGAGTGTATTGATTTCCTTTTCCTTAAATGAGCTGTGACGAAACTTATGAGATGCTGCTTCAACTAATGCAGTTGTTTAGTCATCCACGCTCCAATTTGAAGTTGGTGTCATGTTCTCTAATGACCTAATGTGCAAAGCATGAAATGAACTGCTTCTTTTCATTTGTCGATTCATCTTGGCTGCACTTATTTCTCTTTTCCCCGTTATTTTTCTTGGAAAAATCTAAAACTGTCGCTCCAAACTCGCCTGCCATATACAGCCCGCGACTGTTTTACGGTTGACCGCATTAATGATAACTTAAAACAAAATCATCCCTTTTTTAAGTGTATTGCAAAAAAGAAAATATAAACTTGTTATGTGCTTTGTAAAATCATCCTCTTAATAAGAAACAAATTTATTTAAGAATGCAACTGTTAAGTATACCTGTTGCGTAGAAAGGAATTGTGCAAAAGGATTCAGTCTTTCTTTGACGAGTCTACGAATCCAATAACGTTACATTATTCCAAATATGGATGGTGAGTGACAGGAAATCGAGCATAAATTTCCAATCAGAAAATGGAATATTTTCATTATTATGCCCTGTTGGTAAAATCACGCGCTTCAGCAAATGAATTCTTGTACCCACCATACATTCTGTATATACACTGACAGCATGAGTGTCTTACAACTGGAGCAATATACCATCCTGTCGTGTCAGATATATTTACCATCTTACGTACATTGAAAAGCAGGGGTTTTGATATTCTATTCTGTTGGGTCCCTAGTCACGTGGGCATCAAAGATAACGAGCTTGCTGACAGTGCTACGAAAGCAGCTTCTGTTTCACTGCAGCAGCCGTTCCTTTAACTAACATCAAGATATCCACAAAAGAACTTTTCACCTCATTGTGGCAAAAGTATTGGGATCTGCAAATCACCAATAAATTGCATTTCATCAAGCCATTTTCGAGGGACTGATGTCAAACTGACCCGCTTACGCATTGTGCACACACGATTCACTCATCGCCATCTTTTGTTGGGCGAGAGCCCCCTTTTTGTTCATCATGCTCTTCAGATTTTATAGTTCATCATATTTTAATTATATGTCCTGCTTTTTAATCCTCATCGCCAAAATTTTTTTAAAAGTACAATTTTAAACTCGTAACATTTGGTTGGAGAAAATCCCCATCCAAACCTTTTTGCATTTTTACGTTCAGTTGGTTTTTACATCTCTCATCTAATTTTTTCCAAGTACAAAATGACTCATCAATCTATTTTATCAAATTCTTTTGTAATTCAATCTTTAAAATTTATGGATATACAAATTAAATCATTAATTATGCTGCAGTCAATGGTCTTGTTTTTATCATCTGACTATTTGTATATTTTTATTCTCATCTACACATTTTACATGTTTCAAATCTATCTTTGTCTTGGACTTTATTTTTAAATATATTGTGCTTTTATTGGGTTATATTCTGTCTTGAGTTTGGCGTAGCTTGTTCGCTTTTGGACCTTGCGCCATAAAACCCTAATATCCAATCCAATCCTGTTGGTAAAATGATTGTTGGTTCAAGTTAAAATGTACTGAAATGTAAAAGTAATTATTTACAGTGATAAAATAAAATAGAAATAAAAGTAATTGATAAGACATTTGCTTATTATTTTCCGATAATTAGAAATAATATCCCATTCCATATTTCCTAGCCATTGGTATGATTTGTAAAGTTAATATTCACTGTAAGAAATATTTATTAATATTGAGATCACCACAAGGTTCCTTCAAAACTAGGAAATGCCACGGATTAAGTTTGAGACTTGCTCTAAAATGAATAATTTATATGGTAGTGAAATCTCTTGCTGATTTCTCTTTAAATTGTTGATGCAGCTGCTTCCAGAAAACCCATCGATTCATGCTGTCTTTATCCAACAGATTTTTATGATTGAATGTTTAGAAAGCTTTTCTCATATACCATTCAGTTATAAAGTATCGACACACACTGAGCTCATGATGGGTTTGATTTTTCATTTTTCTGTTTTGTTAAATTTGAAAAATTATGCAGTGTTTTTTGTATTTACTCTCGATGTTTGATTCATATTCCTTCCAAGTTTTCAAGAAAGCAACGTAAAATGTTTTTGTCGGAAGTATTTTTTATAATTCCCAAAAATTAAATTTCGCTGGAAGTACTGTTTAGAATTTGAAAAGGAGTAAATAATACTAATAATAAATAATAACACAAATCAACTTGAACTACCAAATTTACTTCGTTACTTTTTATTTTACTTTAATACAAAAATATCGAAACTTCTTCTATGTCGGAAACACTAACTTTTCAAATAGTACTTTGTCGAGAGAAGCAAAATAATGATGTTGCTGTGTTTCTTTTGATAATCGCGATCACGATTTTGTTTGAAATACGAACAGAATATTTCCCGGCGTTGCTTGGGTTGAAATCACGAAACTACCGCAAATAGTTTTCCTCTGAATATTTTGACTTGCGGGCACTCTAGTATCAGGGATGTGATATTTCCGAATTTCACCTTCATTAACGAATGGATGAGAAATTAATTAATTTGATATTATATTCATGGTTAATTTCTTTTTCAGCAAATACACTTCTTGGTAATCACTGGTACATGAAATAACAAAACACTTGTCGTGTAATTAAATGTCTTCCGTGGTGAAAGGCTTTTCCTGTGAAGTTAAATGTTGATGGCGCTCGAGTTTTGTGGTAAACTGCTTCCTTCCGAAAGTAAAATCCTCGTTTTCCCATGGTTCTTTTCTGTGCACTGAAAATCCCTCTTATAGACAACGCAAAAGTAATGGATTATAATTTTTCAGAAAATGGTGGTTTGACAACATTTGACAAAATCACAGATTTATCTGGTAAGTTGTATAAGAATAGCTCCAACTCAGTAAGCAATATCGACTTTCCGTCTTGAAGGCATTCTTTTTTAATTTTCAAAAAGTCCTTGTTCACATATATTTCCTAACGTTAATTATCTTCCACAACCGGCAGTCTTATTTAAAAATTTCTTTAGTCCAACTGACATGCTGGTTCAAGAATCCTTATAGCACTTTTTTAATGTCGGATATTCGGTTTCTGAAATCACGCACCTATTCAGAATTATACATGTAGTTACTTGATTGTTGAGAACCTCTTTCAATAAAACCCAATAATTTAATTTGAGACATGCAAATTTTACTGTCTTTAATCATCTTGTGTAAAGGAAACCTATGTCAAGACTTAAAATCTGAAAAATTACAACGTACGGTTCGCTGACAGTGGAATTTTAAAAGATTTTTATTTGTATGTTTTATTTCTTTTTATAAAACGGAATTCTACAACCATATTTGTTAAACCAAGGACTTTTGAGGGAAGTTGGTCAATATACACGCGTTCCTTCAAAAAATGAACTTGTCTTTTACGATATTGGGTACAAAATATAAATAATTGGTTAAAATTTAGCGCCTATATAATTAATTTACGACATCATAGAAATGCAGTAGCAGCTTAACAAATGAAATTTCGATCATTCGAAAAATGCAGATTTCTGAAAACTGAAAGGTTTGAGCAAACTTATCGGAATTCAACGAATTTTCCCAGGAGTTTGACTAATTCAACAAAGATACTCAAATGAGAACGCATTTTGTTGTCTTAACTCAAGGTTAACACGGATACATAAACTCAATTATAAATGGATTTTAAAATAAAACATTGTTTCTAGCATTGCCAGATACCGTAGCAAGATTTCATTTTTATTATCAGTGGGTTTTTTTTGTTGCTCTTCGCTAATTAAAAAATTAAATGTTTTGAATTCTCTTATATCATCTTCCAAATTGTTTCGAAAATTGTTCACAATTTGGAAATAAATAAAAATAAATTTAAGAAAAAATTGTTTTTCCAGCAATACTGGTAAAGCAATCTGTATTTGACTGGTGTCTCGTGAAACCGTTCTGTGACCAACTTTCACGAAAAAGCGTTCATTTTTCACTTCCCCTCCCCCCTATCTAATTCGAAGCCCGATGCACATCTTCGGTATGCAAGGTACCTCTGCAAAATTTTAGGTTTCTACGTTGCGTAGTTTCCCTAATGCGAATGACAAGCTCCAGACAACGTTTTATTAATATTGATTTTCGATGTAATAAATCTCAATACAAAAATTCCCCTGAACCTACCTTGGTACTAACGCACGTTTCTCGAAGCTTCCGAAAAATACATCAAGAGAGCAAAAAATGAAGAATTTGCTAGGCATCTGTATTAGGAAAACTGCTCCCCCCCGTGTCCGACCCAGTTTGATACCATCCGTCGTAAGTGTGAGTGGGTTGTTATTTATGGGCAGAGTCCGTATTCAGTCCGAAATTCGTGGAACTCTTATCACACACACATGATATTTCAAGAATATTGTACGTTTCAAGTGCACCATACATTTCAAAACCATTGGTTTAGATGTTTTATTTTCAATGAAATAAATTGAGATGAACACGTCGAAATGTGTCCTTAGGCCCATATGTAGATTAATTATTCAATCTGAGTCGCAGTCTAGATATTATGCGCCTGCACGAACAGTCTCAGCTCTGCTTACTAGACTAGAAAATTAGCACACTATGGACAAACTTTGTTACCTAACGGACTTATCTTTTTTGACAAAAGAATGCAATAATTATTCCTTTACCGCGCATCTTCGATAATGGCGTGCAGCCAAGGCCCTAACATTATGCGCTACTGGTTACTGAATCCTCTTATCTCCTGTATACAAAGGAAGTAAAATCTATTTGCTTATCAAGATGAAGTGTTAACAATGTCAATATTTTTAAAGGCTGGTTAATGTTCGTGGATGATACTGACTTGAAAGTACACAAGAGATATCTCTAGAAGCTTTCTTTATCCCCTGATAATGTTATCAGACCACATGAAATCTGACTCGATAATGTAATGAAATCTGACTGGATAAGGTAATGAAATCGTCACGAACTTGAAATCTGTAAAATATTTCAAAAACTCGACTGTGACACTTGTCTCGAACTGATGAGTGGGCCGTTATTCAAAGCCAACTCAAACTTCGATTGATGGTGTCATACTTAGTTGTATAGTTGTTTTATTCTCAAAGGTGTTGCATTGTTCTGATCCATGTGCTTACTCTAGGGACAGAAAACCGGCCTTAATATAAGCTGATTCCATCAATTTTTCCAATTCCCAGCACACTCGAAGGGCTCTTGTAGTTGAATTGGAAAAAGAAGTAAATTATGAAACAAGTTTTCTCTAAATTGTTTGACCTGCGTTTCACTTTCAAAACAGTTTACATTTTCAAAAAGTTCTCTAAATGACACATTTTCTTGTATAGAACTATTTTAAAACTGTTTTCTAATGTCATCTACTTCACTTTTTAAGTCATTTAAGGAAACTTTACTTTTTGATATTTTGAGAGGCCCCTCAAAGCGATTAATCGAATTGGGCTCTTTTTTTCCCAAGGCCGGTCCTATCTAGGGCAAGGTAACCCACGGCCTGCCACGTTATTTTTACAGTCCGCCTAGTCACATTTTAAGCCACGAAAAAATTATTTAAGTAGAAACAAGAAGAAAGGAAGTATAATAAGGAACTCTAAACCAACGGCAGATATTGGAGTATACAGAACCCGAAATACATAAATCAAAACGCAACAATTTCTTAACATAAAATTATTATATTAACAATCGGTATGAAAAAATCATGACTTTTAAAATCAAAAATCGGATTTATTTGATTTAAATCAGATTTTTATGATTTTAATTAATACAATTTTAAACTTGTTGGACATGAGACACGCAAATCGCAGTGTAATTTCTAGATAGTTTTGATATATGTTAAGCATAAACATTCATGAATAACAATAATGTATTAGGAAATATAGCAGGGTAAATTTTTGAAAGATTAAAACGCGATATAGGAATTTACAAAGTTAATCACACGATGGAGAAAATAGAACAGCAGAACCAATGCCATGCATAAGCAATGTTTTCCCATCTGGTTCTCGAGCGGTTTGGATTAGTTTGATTTTAACCCATAACCGGTGACATGAAATTTTTTGGACCTAGATAAGTAAGGTTGCGGGATCCCACTAACGCCATATTATAAATTTGTGTATAAAATTAATCAAAAATCAGACAAATTTCAGAATATTTTTGCATTATATATTTATCAAATAATAAAATGTATAGAATTTCTTTAGTTATTTCTACATATAGTAATTAATTGGTTAAAGACTTGTTTTTGAGATAAAATCATGTCACCAATAGAAAATAAAATAAAAAGAATTTGCACCAAAAAATTCGTGAAAAAATTCCTACTTCTCATTTAATTTAGCTTGCAAAAAGAACGTATTTGTGATAAAATGTTATTTGTAAGTAAATAGTAAAAAACGAGACAAGACATGAAAATATAGTAGATAAGTTGAAATGAAATATGCATATTTTTCAAATTTTCTCTGAGCATTGATAAGTATTTCCCCCCAAACATACACAAAAAAAGTTTATACATAACATACAAGAAAATGAAGCTTTTCTCTATGAACAGCATAGAATAAGTGTAATAGCATAAAACATGCCATTTGAGTGGTATTTTTAGCTTGCAATAAAAAGTCATCAGAATCATTAAAATAGCTTTCCGCTTCAATCCATAATCTATTTTGTTAATATTTTCATTCAATTATCAGATGGGTGAATTAACTTTTGCATTCCAAATTTCAATTCCATAAATACAGAATAGTTATGCTAGCAGTGTAAAGAATTCCTTGGGTCATTGCAGAAAATTTCAGAATTAAATTTATAGAAAATTAGCCAATGTATTTCACAAAACAAAATAAAAATATTAAAATTACCAATTATAAAGATTTATGTGCAAAATTGGAATGCTCTTGTGATACAACAGAAAACTTTTTCATTGAGACTAAAAAAAGTCTATTTTTTTCATATGAACATACTAAACTTTTTTTGATGAAATTATATACATCTTGTTCATAACAATTTCCTTTTCACTATTAATAAACTTAATACAGAAAGGGAAAATAAAATTTTAAATTTTGATTTAATCAATGATTTTTTAATAAAAAATAACTTGATTTGAATCATTTAAATCAAGCTGATTTAAATCGGCATACCTTGTTAACAATTATTTTTTACAATTTTGTTTTATTATTCGTCAGTTATTCACATTGCTTACCTTGGCATAAGCACGAAGGGAGGAATATTTGTTAGGAATCATTTGTGTTTTGAAGTAATGGGTTATCTTAAAAAGACTTATCGCAATTACTGTAAAGAGCTGTTTTTGAAACGAAACAAGAAATTTGTAGAGGTTGGAAAATTACTCTTTTCCTGCCATAAATTAAACTTTTTCCAGAAATGCTTTAAGTTCGTATGCTTGTTTAGTATTTGTGCTTAAGGCCATTCCACCGTTTCGTATGTAAATCACACAGACACACAGATTTTAGTCATGAAAGTGGCGGTATCTTATTCTTTATTAACCAGAAAACTTTTTTGAGCTTAGATTCTTCCCTTCAAGTAAGCTTATCCTAAATATTTGGGTATATGTCATTTTTCTTTTAAAAGAGCTATTATCAAGCCGTCACGTCTGAGACATCGCTGAGATACCCCATAGGTGACAGCTTATGTTATCTTTTAGAATAGAAAAAATGACAGATATACCCCAAAATATTGGATAAGCTTTCTTGAAGGGGAGATGTTTAAACTTTAAGTTCGAAAAGGTTTTTGGATTTATAAAGAACAAAAGATACAGCCATAATATCTGATCGATCCATACGTGATTTTGGTATATAGCTATTAATGTTTTTGTGGAGAGGGTATTTCTAATTCGCTAAATGGAACAGTACCTGAAACGATTATGGTTATCTTTATCTTATCATATTATTAGTGAATGAAAGAAATTTACTGCAAACTTAATTGCATTGTCTTTTCTTCAGATTCTATTAATTTAATTTATCTGATTTTACTTTATTATTTTATTAGTTCATTATTCCGAAAATGTGCAGAAAAAATACCTTTTTTTGTATTTTCATCGCGTCCGATAAATTATAGTGTAAAAATAGAAAATTCAACTAGGCTATGGCATAATTTTACTGAAGGACTTTTGTCGGGTTCATTAACTCATAAGCTCTTGACAGAAATTCCATATATTCTTCGTTTCCTTGTCATCAAAAGAAATAGAATCGCAAAAACTGGAAAACTGCCATCAGGTTTGTAGTAACAATTTTTCAGCGTTCATTATCAGAATGTGGTGGCTTTTGTGAGGATACATCTTTTAATGAGTAGAAAAGTCTGCCCTTCCTACATTCCTCTTCACACTGGAATTT
Organism: Meta bourneti; assembly: GCA_933210815.1. Classification (NCBI taxonomy): domain Eukaryota; kingdom Metazoa; phylum Arthropoda; class Arachnida; order Araneae; family Tetragnathidae; genus Meta; species Meta bourneti. The sequence goes on along the minus strand of OW119929.1, from coordinate 69,224,899 downwards.
TTCAAGTGTTTCTGATACAATGAATCAATTCTTCATCATAAGACCCCGTTTCTGCACTGTTTCTTCGTTTATTTCATTCTTTTGTTTCTTGAGAATGTTATTCTTTATGGATGTTTGAAAGAAGTCTTCGATCTTTTTAAGATTATTTTTTTAAAACTGGTTTTTCAGTTCTTGTCTGAAAAGCTGATTCTCATGTTTAAAGTCTGGAAAATTCCAATTATGAATACTTTTAAGAAATTTGAAAGATTAAATTGTAATTGCTGTCATTGCTCCTAGGACTCTCCTTGCACATTTATTTCACATTGGCTTAAAGAAGTACTCTGTGTGGACTTGATCAGACTTTTATATGATACTACTCAACTTAATTCATGCGTTGCATTAAATAGTTTTAGTTCTCGTTTTCAGAAATATTGGAATGTGTTTCTGTGGAGATCTACTCAGTGTGTCAAACACATTTTACTCAATTGCCAGTCATCCAAGACTTTATTTTAAGGATCTTAATTTGAATTTGGCAATACATACTTTTAAGAGAACCATTTCATTTTAACCTTTTCAAATTTGTAATCTATATTGGTTTTTATACATTAATTTGAATATATTTACATACATTATTTGCACGTGGTCAGTATTTTTACCGCCATTTGTCTTTTACAATGTGCGATCGCCCAGTATTATATCATCATGTTACTCATAAAATGTTTAATAATACATACTCTGCCCACACAATTTTTTAAATTCACCATTTTTTAATTCATTTACCTTGTTTTTCCCTTCTCTCTTCCCCTAGATTTTATATTTAAATAGAAATATTTTAATTCTCGCAGCATAGCCGAAGTTGCTCTTGTGACATAAAAATCAAAACATCAATCCATCCTATAGCGTTAATGGCTTCATAGTTAATCATTTAGGTCTGTCATTTGTCAAAAACATAGCCATCAAACTGCTTTTACTTACAAACGTAATTTTTTGTCGCAAGTGTATTTAGAGGTTTGATTTATGCAATCCAGTCTAACCATCCCATGCCGGCTTAGTTGGTTTGCAATTAGCCCTATCAATCAGAATGATTGTAAGATAATATTCGTATTATTCTGACACTGACTACAATCGAAGTTTTAACCATAGATATCAACACAATTTTAATAGAACGACGATTAGATTGTGTAGAGTTAAAATTTAAAATAAATCACAAAAGAAATTATTAATGTGAATTATTCGTCTAAACCTGACTTCAGTAGAATCGAAAAAAAGCAAGATATGTGTAATTAGTGGCTTTTTGCGAACCTTTCAAAATAAATTAAGTGTTTAAAGCAGATGACTTGTTTTGATAATATCGAAATTTTTTCTCTTGCTACCTGCGTCAAAACACGAAGCGAATGAACGATTTGTGATGAAAACTAAACTGAATATGTATCTTTTACGTAATATATACTTGGTCCACACTCTCCCTGGAATTCTCAAGAAAAATTGTCAAAAACAAAATCAGGAAGAGTAAATTGTTTTTCTCGGACAAAATGGAAAATTTACAAAAGAACACGGAAGAAAATACTAGTTTAAACTGCTTTTACTTTATTAAATTTTAAGAAGTTCTGAAACGTGGAAATATCTTTTAAAATGCGAAATATTTTTAGTTTACGGGGTAATATGGAAGAGCAATATTTTCTTGATTTGAAATTGTTGAGTTCGTATCATTGACCGTTTTCTCGAATGGGTGCAGAAATCCACAAATAATAATTTGATTTAAAATTTTAATTCAACTGCATACTGGCTAAAGCATACTCAATATTTTTATCTAATTAAAATTGATTAACTTTTATTAAAATGCCCTGAAGAGGAACAAACATTGTGTTGAATAGTGTAATTTGTTTTCTACAAATGAAAAATAATTATTGTTTTCATGAATCTCTTGATAATTACCCATTCCATATTCATTATATAATTTCTTACACATGGTTCACTTACTTTCCCTTTTATTTCCCTCCTACGCCGATCCTTGTATCATTCGAATTTGCTACTTGTTCTGAGAGAGATACTTAATAAAAAATTTTCCCATTTTCGATAGTGATAAGGCCCCATGATGGAAGAACTGATGACCAAGATCAGTGTTTGCATTCCACTATAAATAAAATTCACGCTAATGTATTTTCGGGGTCTTTAGTTTTAGTTTTGAATTGGGAGCATTTGTGTGTGTGGAAACACAGCAGATGGCCTTTGAGCAGCAGGAAGCAAAACAGACAGCTGTAAAATCTTTTACGTCATAGCCTCTGTGTACACCGGCCTCCGTGGTTTTTGGCATAATTTTTTTATTCTAAATATATACTATTTTCTCATTTTGCTGACGTCGTTGTTTTGCTTAGTGTTTGAAAACCCTTGGTTTCATACAATGCAGTGATCCCTTTCGAGTCGAAAAATATTACTTTCTCTGAAAAACGTAAGAAATTCTCACGTGCTCTTTATTTTACTTTGTGCGATTTTTTCGCGCTTCTCAGAAACTTGTTCTTGTTGCCTCATTTGGAATTTAATGAGGTAAAATACTGCAAATCCATGATGGTTCCATTTTAACATTTTGTTTTGATTCAAAAAAACAGTATCCGAATAAATTGTAATAAAGTAAAATAAAAATATATTACTTTATAGAAAAGAGCATTTCACATTTCGGACAAAACGTAATGAATTTAATTTTTTCATTGAATTCATCCAAATATCATATATTTTACATTGTTGTCTTCAGTTTTTTTTTTTCGCAGTATGAAAAAGTTTTCCAAAGCAAGAAAAAAATTATAGGCATTTCGATTACATATCTTCCCAGGGACCCCTAACTGGTTTTGTAGTTTCCGCTATTATGAATTTTATTTCTAAAAATTAATCTTTTAAGTGAACATTTGTGAAACGGAAAGAAAAATTAAACAACTGTAAGAAAACAATACATTTGAATTATCTGTAGTTCTTAAATTATTGCATTGCTTGACATAATGAACACAACCATAAAAAAAATAGGGCTTGGATAAAAATACCTTAAAAATTAAACAATTGAAAGGATTAAGTCTAAATTGAATTCTTGAATTTTGGAATGTATCAGTATAAAGTCAGAGTAAATAATATTTAAGTTTCTAGTAAAAAAACGTGTCAAACACATGCATATTGTCAGTTTGCAGCAGAAATGGATTAACTGTCATTTTTTCACACTAAATGTACTTTTTCATGATGAGAAATACAGTCATAATTCCTATTTTACCTATTCTCATTATATTAAAAAACTGTTTTTTAAGTAAATGGAATACTTAATAACTGCAATAATCCAACTATTTTTTTAGACTACCTGCCACTAATCTCTATTTTTGCTGTACTTGATATTCTATCAACTAGCCTGCAAACCTAAAGTTAAGCATGCTTAAATAAACTACACTACCAGATTGTAAAGAAATAAAATTGATTTGCTTTTTTTTTAAGAAACCTTAACCTCAAGGTGCATACTTTATAATTCTCCCTCAAAAACTGGAAAAATTATTTAATAATTGATAGCTTAAATATAACTTCTGTAGTCTAATCAAAGCTGGTTTTTTCTTAGGATCAATTTGACCACTTAGCAACCCATACACATAAAGGTATAGAGTTCCTGGAAAAATATAGCCAATTTATTAAAGACAGATGTGCCATTGAAAATGAATATTCAAGTAAACTCAGGTAAGAGTTTCATTTTATTTTAATTGATTGAAATTTTCAAACATTAAAATGTCTTATTTCACAGTGTGTTATGCTCTTTGCAGGAAACTCACAAAAAACTATCACATAAAAAAGAAAGCAGATGATGACTTGCAGTGAGTATTTTATTTGAGTATTTTAATACTGTGTTGGGAGCAAAGTTAATAGATGTGCTCTTTGAATTAACTACTGGGTAAATCAAGAAAATAATAAAATATCGTTTTTGGTCCCTAGAAGTTAGAATACAAGTGAAACACTAAATCAAAATTTTCAAGTGCTTGTATCAAGAATCAAGAGTGTGAGTAAAGCTTAGGGAGTAGAATTTTTGTCCTTCATTTCCTCAGGACTGTTTTTTGGCTTGTGTTTCACTTGTAATACTAAAATATGAGGATCAAGCCAATGTATTAGGATGTAAAAATCAAACAATTTTATATAAAAAAAATCAAAACATAAAAAATGTATAAAAGATAGGATTGTATTTGGTAGAAGAAATATGGGGAATGGATATTAAATTTGTACATTTAAACTACTAAAAATAACTTTTTTAGGATTATTTCAAGTGCATTTAAAGTCTTAAAAACTATTGCTGAATGATTCTAATCTTATAGGGGTCTACGTGTACAATTTATGTTGTTGCAGGCATTGAAATGAAATAGTATCAAATCTTGGCTCTTGTAGAAAGTAGGGAATGGCATAATTTATCATTTTGCTGACCGATTTTTACTATAAGCATTGCTATCATTCAATGATAGCATTTGAAGTGGAAATGATAGCTCTGGTGGTTGCCATCAGAAGAGTTAGAGTGATTTGTATACCTAAAATGAACTACTGGACACCAAAGCAGAAAATTTTGCTAACAAGTCAGCCTCCAGTACCTGAATCAATGTAATATGGAGAACAAACAATTTTTTGTACTGTATTGTTTCAGGATACAAGCCTTGCCTCAAAACTATCAATCATAATTTAAAAAAAAGAAACAGTATACAATAGAAACACTTCATCACCCCTCAAAAGAAATTCAAATTGCTATCTTCAGACCAGAAGCTTTTCTTGAATTCTTTTCATTAAGTAGATACACTAATTTGCTGAAATCTCTTCTAATAATACATTAATTTTTCTTGAAAGTCTAGAGCAACAAGGGTTGCTTGAACTCAACTTTTTAGTTGGCATTAAGAAGTTCAAAATCTTATGTAGGGATTGTTCAGTTTGTATGATAACGCTTATCTATATATTCAAAAGTTAACTTTATTTTGAAGCATTTTGCTAGGAAACAATGAAAGATCGTATACTCATGACTTATCTTGTGATTTTGTTGTTTTTACCCTACTCAAAATCATTTTGTAGAAACTACTGAAGCTGTACAAAAATTAGTAATGCAGTGGAATAAGTACTTTGATAAATATTGAAAATATTCGATTTGGGGCATATCTTGATCTTATATACTTATTGCACAAATCGGTGCCTTTCAATTTAATTTCATAGTTGCATGTGCTTACATTTTTGTGAATCCAACTACTTGTTGGCAGTACATTTTTAGATACATTAACGCCTCAGTGCATTAAATTTATATTTTTTTTTTATTTCTTATGAGATTTAAATGAATTTTAAGGTTTAATTAATTTTTTATGAAAATGCTAGTATCAAATATTTACTTTAATAACATTCACTAACATTTTCATTAGTGCATGTATCCATTATAATTGTATCTTTCAAACTAAGATTTAAATAATTGCTTTTCACATTTAATTAAGAATATGTTGCATTTGGCATCTTTATTTTAATTTGTTATTAAAATAATTTTCATTTCCAGGTTTTCATCATGTAGAGCATTTGTTCTCATGTTAAATGAAATAAATGACATGGCAGGACAGCATGAAATTATTGCAGAAAACTTAAATATTCATGTTGTTAAAGAAATAAGTGTTCTGGCAAAAGAGCTTAGAGACGAAAGGAAAACTGTAAGTATGAAATGAAATTTGTTATATTGAATTTTCACATTTATTTACATTAAAAAATTACAAGAGGCCTAAAACGATAAATATATTCAAATTTTTGTAGCACCTACAAGAAGGCACCAAGTTACAATCGAATATTCATGCATCATTGAATCAGTTAGAAAAGGTAATTAAATATTTCCTTTTTCTATCTTTGATAATTATTACTTTCATAGATTACTCAGTGCTACTCCTATTGCTTCAAACTTAGAAATTAACATGTGTTATGAAACCAGCTTTAGTTTTCAATTTCAATCTCGTTAGATGATTTCATGTTTGCATTGAATTAAGACGCCGCATTCCACCCACTCTTATATACACCTTTCTAGGTTCACTTACTATTACTCTATAATCAGGATTTATATGCAATCTAGATAAGCCTGAAAGTAGATTTCTGTGGGAAAATTCAGAGAAAATTACATTTCAATCAGAATCCTATGAATTTCAAAAAGAATTTGGAAAATAAGGTACTTTTTTGGAATTGCATTTTTAGAGAAGAGCTAAAAAATCGAAGTTTTTATTATTAAAATCCTAATGAGTGAATATAATTTTGTTCTGATATATTTATTTAAAGTTCCATCATTTAAAAATTAATGTTAAATTTAAGTATGCTAATTTTAATATATCTTCATAATACTTCTGGAAAACCTTAAACAGCTTCTCTATTACACTGGAAATAGTTTCGTTAGTTTCAATCATACTTATGCATTAAACTACAAATACTGGATGCATGAATGCTTTTAACATTGTAAAGATTGTTTTAATATTTAAAGTTGTGTTTATAATCATATATATTTATATTTGTTATAACATAAAAAATAGAACACATTTGCTCCACTGCCCATATAATATTTTCTTACAAATAGATGGTATTACTGTATTTTTGAAAAGTTTCAGTTGATGTGCTTTAGCTATCGTAATTATACTCTTGATTTAGATTAATATTTATTTTATATTGTTCAATCTCATGTATGAGGTAGTTTTTATATTGAAGGATTAATAACAGAATAATCGTAATTCATGTATTTTCTTTTGTATTTGGGATTTAATTTTACATATTAACCGTTTTTAACTTTGCATGTCTATATAATTTGTCCTTATAAGATTAAATTTTAATATTATTTATCAATTGAAATTGATACATTCATCTTTTCCCTTCATATTAGTAACACTTCTATGTAGGTGTGTAAACAATTTCTCATCTGATATTTGAATGTAAAGAATACTCTAGATGTGCAGTTGGGCATACAGTATCACAGCTTTAAAAAAACTGAAGGCACTAAATTTTTAATGTTTGAAATACATTTGTATAAGGTAACCTATAGTTTCTTTCCAGGAAATTTTTTTAGTGCATGGCCTTCTAACATAGAACACATCACTTCGTTCTTTATCAGTTATTACATTTATTGTAAAAATATACTTATTGCTATTTATTTCAGTCTAAAAAAGGGTATGAAAAAGCATTTAAAGAATCCGAAAAGGCAAGTGAAAATTACCAAAAGGCTTTAGCAGATCTTCATCTCTCTAGGATAGAGTTAGAAAAGGTATTTTTTGTTTTCTAAGCAATGAATAGCTTTTAATATTTTTTCCATCAATTTTACTATTTTACTAAAAATGGTTTTTTTTTTGTCTTAGGCTAGGGTCAATAGCATAACAAAACTTCAATGCTCTGAAGACTGCAAAACAGATTACTCAAATCAGTTACAGAAGACAAATGAAGCTCAAAAGCAGCATTACTTTGAATTAATGCCCAAGGTTTTCCAGGTATGAAAATTACTGATATTAAATCTTGCATTAATGTTTGGTATGTAAATTGACTGACTAATTTGAGAATTTTCAACATACAGAATGAACCTGTTGGTTTTTAACTACTAATTTGATAATTTTCAACATACAGAATAAACATGTTGGTTTTTAACTAATTTTGTAACCTTTAAAGTGAAGATTTGGCTGATTTGAATGTAAGATCTTGACAAAATTAAGCCTAGATTTTAAAGCATGAAATGAAACAAGTAGCTCATACTTAAATTAATGTGCATTTAAAATTATCATCAGATTGTCCGATTTGCAAATATATTGTAGTTGACTAACCTTGTCAGCTTACATGCAGCATATGCTTCATAGTTTTATTTCTTCAATAAGGCACAGTATTTCTTTCCATTTTGTATCTTTGAATTAAATTGGTTCAAATAGGTCTAAAAAGCAAAATGAAAAAAAGTCATGCACATTACTATTGATTTGAAAATGCTTTGCCAATATTTATATGCTCATTCATATCTTCTCTACCTTTCCTTTGGTTGATTAGAAATTTCAGTTGAACATAGTTCAGTTTGATTCAAATTATTATTTTGATTTGTATGAGGAGTTTATGAAAACTAAATGTGTGTAGCAATGACAAAATAGGGCAAATAAAAACATGGCATAATAATCCAAAGGCATCACAATCGGGGATCTCCAAAGTACTATAAAATGTCATCCTTCAGAAAAGAGTTAACTCATGGACAAATACGAAGTTACTCGTGTCACAACCTCATGAAAGAACTGGTATCTTCAATGCTTGCTCTCATAGAATGTCTACCAGGCAACTACACAGCTTACAGCTGCCACATTGGCTCACTTAATAACAATTTGGAAATATGTTTTTAAGATTTTTATAAGTGAACTACCTTTTTCCGCGGCCAACATTCGGGAAAACAAACTAAAATTTTATCATTCCCAAAAGTCTTCAAAATGTTTCTATAGAGGCTGCCACAACCCAGACTTGGTGTCAGAGGTAGTGGTAGACAAACAGTAACTTTCTTTTTCTGTGGATTCTACGAAACTTGGTTTTATGTAATTAATGATTTATGTTTTACTTTTGAAAAAATACCTTTTAAATGCTGAAAAAAATGTTGCTCTTTTCTTATATTTACTTTTCTGTTTTAGGATAAATTCTGTTTGCTTACTTTTGATGCTATGTTTTTTGCATTTTTTATAGTATTTAAAATCTCCATTTTTTAACAGGACCTCCAAGACATGGATGAGAAAAGAATATATTCCATTCAAAATCTTATGAAACAAACCACCGATGTACAAAGGCAGGTTTTGCCTTTCATCAACAAGTGTCTAGATGAAACAGATTCAGCTACTGATTCCATAGATCCGAAAGCTGTGAGTAGTAGCATGTTTGTGTCGTAATTGCATTTGATCCTAGATTTAGGCTTTGTTAAAAAAAATTACATTTTTGCATGGTAAAAGTTACTCTCATTTTGAAAAACATTTTTATCATTTTAGAATGTTTTAGTAATGGTGAATAACCATATTTTACAGTTTCACAGCAGTTTTTGTTATTAATATTTGTGCTTTTAGAAAGTACTTAAAAATTATTGTTAATTTGCCAAACTGGTTTACTACAGCGTTTGTCTGCCACCCAGTAGGTCATAGGGATTTGAATCCCAGTTTGTAAGCACATGGATATTAATGATTGTCCCTGTTGAGAACTTGTGTCTCACTTACTAAGTGCTCCTTTAGAAATAGCTGTTAGTTTTGCCTCTTGTAGTGCTGAAGGCCAAAGTTGTGAATGATCAGCCACAGAAATTAAAAAATTTGTATAAATAATTATTGGTAATTGTGAAGATTAAAGCATTTCAATTAATGCACTTATAAAATTATATAGAAGTTTAGACTCATACAACCTCTCACTCATCTTAGATTAACCATCTGTATGTTTTATCAACTGTTTGACACTTAAATGGAACTTAAATATAGCTCTTTAACCTTTTATAAGTTGTAACATTCTTAAATGCTTGAGCGAATTACAAGCTCTTATCTTTCATAGAAGTTTAAAAATTGAGACAAGCAAGTGCTCTTTTTGAAAACTAGGTTGTTGACATACATCTCACATTTTCCAATAACTGATTAAGGTGTGCCAAAACAAAAGTATAGACTGTGTAACAAAATAACATTAAAACCTCTGAAGGTTTGAAAATATAAAGAACTACTTTTTGCCTTTCTTTCATAACAAAAAATAATTATTGAAAAATACTCAATTCTCTGTGGCAATAAAAAAATTATCTTTTAATAATATTCAAGCAACTTTTGCTTAACACCATTACAAAATGAATTCTAAAGTTTGTATATAATTTGTGTTCAGTCCATCGTTCCCTGCAAATTAGTTTACGAACAACTCTTTACAAAAATCTTTTGATTCCATACATCAATCTCATTTCAATCCATTTTAATGTTTTTAAATTTTTTCATTAGGACTCTAATATTGTTGTTGGGAAATTTAAATCTGGTTATCAACCTCCTGGTGATATTCTTTTCGAAGAACTGATTCCTACAAAAGTAAATGAAAATGCAACATCTCCGCCCCTCTTAACAGGAAAAAGTGAAACTCTCAAAGGTACAATTTCTACTTCGAAACTGAAGAAAAGAGGGGGATTGTTTTCAATTTTTAGTGCCAATAAGGTAAGAACCATAACCAATGTATTCTACAATATGTCAATACCACAACCTCTCTCCTAAGTATCATCTGTTACATTGTAAATTCTATTTTATGTTTCTGATGGATAACAATTTCTTGTGTGGAAGTAAGATATTTCTTTTTAAAATTTCAGTTTACTAACTGATTTATTGTGTGTAGTATTTCAATTATGTATTATGCTTCATTTAGTTTTGTCTGACTTTATTATCACATGTTGATCATTCTTTTATAGCAATTAGCATTGCTTTCTTATATCTTTCATTTCTAATCATTTTTCTTTTTCTTCTGTCACTGCTGGGAAATAATTCTTTTCTTGACTTCTAAGTAAGTTTCTCTTTAATATTCAGTGTGATTTATGTTGTTTATCTCTTAAGTAAAACCACCTTTTTAAAATGTTCTGTAATTTTAAGATACTGACAAAGCTACAGAGTGTCAAAAATGTGCTATGAAATTTGATAGAAGGTTCAACAGGATTCAAACTTTAAGGAATATCTAATGTGTATTGTAATGAATTAATGAATATATTAAAAAGAATTCTGAGCACACACATTGCAATAGATTGCTATGATTTGCTTCATTTGAAATGTGTGAAACTAATGGATTTCAAAGTACCTTTTTATCACAATTAGATTCTATATATTGCTAAATAATTTTAAAGTTGAAGTTCTGGTCTTGTGGCTTCACAGAATTTGAAGTGTAATAACTTGTAATAAAAAGTGTTAAAGTTTTTTCTCTAACATAGGCAACTGCAATACAGGTGGCCCTCGACTTTCTTACATAATTGGTTCCTGAAAATGTGTGCGAATGTTGAATGTTCGAAAGTAGAGGGATGTAAAAAAAGCATCAAAAATTGAATTTTAAAATATTTATTTATCAATAATAATATTTATTTATCAATATATTAAAAATATTTATTTATCAATGTACATAATTAAGTTAACGAGGTGTGTTTAAGTGCTTTAAGGTGTTTACTTTATAAACTTGTCGAGTTAGTTGAATACCACCCTTTTTCTTTTCTTGATAAAGAGTTCTATAACATGCTGTGTCTTTCTCAATCGCCAAGAAGCAATGTCAATCGGTTTTTAGAAGGTTTATGTCCAGGGGCGACTGATTCTTCCTTCGATAAGAATGTATGATTAGGCATTTTTTTCCAAACTAAACCCGTCTCGTCTACATTGAATATTTGGCTAGAAGAATATTCTCCATCTACAATAATTTTAAACAATGAAGAAATAAATTCTTTTGTAGCATCTTTGTCTGCATCAGCCGATTCTCCAGTGAATTTAATATTATGTAAAGAATACCTCATTTTAAATGTGTCGAACCAGCCATTACTTGCTTGAAACACCATGTTAGAATCTTCTTTTTATCTAATCTTCCAATCTTCATGCAAACTAAGAGCCTTAGCTTGAATGATTGAAAAATTCAGAGGGACATCGTTTTGATGTTGATCATCAATCCATGATGACAAAGATCTTTCCATTTCATTCATCACTATGTCTTTTGGAAACAATCTTTGAAGATATATTTCCACAATTTTGAACGTATTCCTTAATTTTATTCTTGTTTTTCAAAATTGAACATATCGTAGAACTGTTGATGTCGTACGAACGGCCGATTGAAGCAAAAGATTCACCGCTTTCAGAACGTCTAATTATTTCCATCTTTGTCTCAATCGTATGAAGTTTATGAGTCCTTAATTTCTTTTTGTTCGTATCAACACTGCAGTTTCTCTGTTTCTCACTCATGTTTATAAATTTATAAGGGCGAAATATTTAAACATAAAAAATAAATTGGCCAAACAAGCAACGCGTCGACATGTGCCCTAATTCAAGACTAAACCTGTTTAATACATTGTATGTATTTGACATTTGGCCACCGCGGCTCGGAACCTTAGTGACGTCACAACGATTCCGAGAAGTCCGCTACTCTAGTGTCTGAGAAGTCCGCTACTACTAATGTGTGAGTGAATGCGAGAGCTAACGCGAACAATTTTTGCATTATCGACAAAAATCTTTAAAAAATTGAATTTTTAAACATGTGCAAAAGTGGAATGTGCGAAAGTCGAGGGCCACCTGTATTTTCCTGTATTGAAATAAACTTGGATTTTAAGATTCAAAAAATGACAAAAAAGTTGATTTTTCCAAATTTGGTATCATCCCTGAACCAAAATATATACTTGAAGTACTTGTGTACATTAATAGCTGTTGAATACTTGTGTAAACTTGGTGAATCTAAATCGTTCTGCCACATAAAATAAATGGTTGTAAAATTATATATAAACAAAAACTATATAAAATTCGTAGGTCTACTTTATTAACCTCTGAGTTGTTTGATGTCTTACCCTTAATTTGTTTTGAAAAGTAAAAAGAAATCTTGTAAGGTTCAAAACAGTCGAACAAAATTTATAGCAGCAAAAGAAATTACCTTTTGACCTCTGCAAATTTCTTGCTTCGCTTCCAAAACTGCACTTATGCATTAAATTAAAGTTGGTTTTAATTTACATATATTGGGTTGTGTATTGTTTATGATCTTAAAATGTAGCAAGTGATTTGGCTACTTTTGTTTCTCTTTACATTTTTCTTTATTAAATTTTTTTATATTTACATTTTTATTTATTTTTATCGCACATGCACGCCTCAGGTTGGCCGGGTCTGTACTAGAACTTGGCCCAATAGTTTGGATTGATTAAGCAACTTTCCTAATTATGCAACATTTTATTGCTATGTATGCATAAGACTATGAAAATATAAACCAATATTGCAACAAATATTTAGCACCTTTCCCCAGAGCTTCTTTTCATCAGTTCCTGATATGTTTAAACCGTGTAGCTATTAGAAACAAATGCACTCATATCAGAAAATTATCTGCCATGACTTCTATGAGAAATTTTTAATGTATGTACTTAAAATAATGATTGATTTTTCATAGCATTGTTTACTATTGAGACATTACTTTCATTAAAACTTTGTTATGTAGAAGTAGTATACAGTTTAATTTTCAGAGCACTGTATTTTTTTAGTTGTACTCAAGAATATAATTTTCAAAAGATTTTTTATAAGCTTTGATTGTAAAATTTAATCTTACTGATTGTTTAATAATTATCGATATACTTTATTATCATGAATTCACCGAAAAATTGCTGTTCTTTAAAATTTTCCATTGCTGTTTTGGTATGATTATCATTCGAACTTTTGCACTCAATAAACGTTTTTTGCAAATGATATACTCCATTCTTATAGAATAATAATGATGAATTGAAGGATGACTACAGTGATCTGCCTCCCAATCAAAGGAAGAAGAAATTAAATCAAAAAATAGATAACATTTCCACTCAAATTGCACAAGAAACAGCTACGAAGTAAGAAAATTCTTAATTTATGTTTGTTCTGTGTAGGCTTTTGTTGTTAACTTTAACTGAAATTTTAAAATTTTGTAATTAATGATTTCAAATTTTAAAACTTTTTCAGGGATGGACTTATGAAAATGAAAGCTGCATATGAGCAGAATCCAGCCTTAGGCAATCCAGTAAGCATTGAACAGCAACTACCAGAAATCAATTCTAGGATAGAAAAACTTCGAACACAGTTGTATAAATATCAGGTTGCTCTCTCCCCTTGCCTTTATTTCTTGTTTTAGTTGGCTGCTGCATGTTATACTGCTCTTTAGCTGTACTTTTTTTATTTTGCTAAGTGTTAAGAATTATAGAAAACTAACTAATTTTTTCATTTTTCAAATAATTTTGTTCTTATCAAGACTTCATATTTTTAGTAATATTGAATAAGGCATTCTGAAACTTTCTAAAATGTAATTTGTCCCATAGGGGTATTTAGAAGATGCCGAAGGGAAAACTCTTAATCCAGACACTCAACTGAAAAATGGGAATAATGTGTCAGACTGTAATATATCCAGAAGTACATCAAATTCTAGTGTTAACCACACTAAGTCTGCAGCTCCAGCTGTTCCTCTACCTAGAGAGTAAGTTATAATGTTCATTTACATAATACACTTGCTTTAATGTTGTTATCTTGTTCAGATCTATGTGAAATATTTTGGGAATGAGATTTCTAAACTACAGTAATCCTTTGTAATATTGCACTTTTGGCTATTTTTTACTTGTACACTGATTGGTTTGTAGATGCAGAGGAATTCTCAAACTATTGTCTTTTTTAAATTGACAATCTCTTGCTTCAAGCAGTTATGCTAATCTTTTCTCACGGCTCGGTTCGTACTGTGTGAAAATCGTCAGGGGCACTCACTGACCTAATAGTTTCAATTCAACTACCAAGTTAGGGGGTTTGAATTTCACATCAGACTTCAAAAGGAATTTGGAAAATCGTAAATGGCTCCTGTTCAAAGCGGCTTTTAAGATCATTCAATTAAAAGTTATACAAAACCTTGTAATTCTTAGATTGAAGGGGTTTAGTAGATAACAGTTCGGTAAATTGTGTGGATATCACATGTAGACCACAATAGCAAGAGTGACTTCCCTTTACCTGAGAATGAGCTTGGAAATCTGTTTACTGGCTCTATTATTTCCCATTATAAAAGTAATTCCAGTATTTTAACAATGTGACAGGCTAAATTGTATGAATATTCTGAATTAGATTTTTCACAGCACTGTAAAACAATCCAATTGCAATGTTCAATATACCTTCCAATTACTCCAAAACTACCAAATTATGGTTGATTTAAGTAGTTACTCATGTTTTAACATGAAACTTCCCTAAATATGTAAGCAAAGAAATTTCAAATGTATTCACTAAACTAAAATATGGTGTATCAAATATAGAACATTGCATTAAAATATGTTAAGTAAATTTTATGTGATACTTGTACAAACACAAAATCGTACATAGAACGGGAAGATGGACAGACAGACTAACGCAACCAAATTCAGTCACTAAATGAATGTAAGTATTTCACAGTATGCAAAGTTTCATGAAAATATATTCAACCGTTTGGACGTAGTATGGGCACACAGACACCAAACACTCAAGAGAAGAATTTTGCATCAGGAGGGCCCAAAACAGATAGAAAACTTGAAATGGGTTGAAAATATTCAATGTACAAACGAACACTCCATTTTTATTTAAATAGATTTTTTACTAAATGTTCCTCAGATGCTTTATTTGTATGTTTGTAAAAGAAAAAGTAAATTGCTTTAGTTTTCTAGTACTGAAAATTGTGTTTTATTTTTTAGTCCTAGTGCAAGTGCCAATGGCAATACAGCAACAGATTCCGGGGAACCTGAATACGATAATGGGGGAGTTACAGAGTTTGAAGCAGAGCCTTTACCTGCATTAGGTACTGCAAGAGCCTTGTATCCATTTGATGGTAAGTTTCTTATGAAATTATTGTACTAAAAACAGTGGTATTGAAATAAAACAACCATTTACTGTTTTGAATATATATCTTGAGAGTAATGTTATCTTCATAGAATCTCACCAGTCAGCCCACTCAGCGAAATCAGAATAAAAAGTTTTTATAAACCTAGAGTAAATTTCTCGGCAATAATCTTTTGGCGAATATTCTTAAGAATATTCTCCATTAGCATTAGAAATAAAAACGTACAAATTTCAGTTATTTTTGTACTTTGCTCTTTTCAACAATTTTGCTTCAAGTGTGAATTATTTACTTCCTGGACAATATATGTACATTTATTTTCAAGTGTACTCTAAGAGTTCATTTAAAATATATCCCCAACCAGTAAGTTCAATGTGTGTGCTGCAGAAATATGGAGGTATGTGTTGTTTATCATATCTAGACTTCACCGTTGCAGCATTATCAGTAATATAATACATGAAAAATGTATCATAGTTTTCAATAAAAATAATTTCTATTTAACAGTGTTTATGTGTATTAGGAATGATGCATAAAATAAACTTCCAGGTTCATTTCTGCAATCAATAAATTGCAATTTCCTGAAAAAAGTTTTTAAATAGAAAATTCTCAAATATTCTCCAAATTTTAATGTTTGGAAAATTTTCTCTGCTAATAACTATATAAACCAACCAACTTATCAGTTATTGTTGGGATATCTATGCACTTTTTTGGAAGAAGAAAATAGCTTTCGTTAGTTTTTAGCCTAATGTGCATATGTGAAAAACGTTATAAAACTAAAATTTTCTGTTTTACATAATTTTAAATTCTTTTCCTGCAAACCATTTATAGCTCAAAGTGAAGGTTCCATTCCAATGGAAGAAAAAGAAGAATTTGAAGTTGTCGAACTTGATCAAGGAGATGGTTGGACACGAGTTAGAAGATCCAATATGGAAGAAGGTTTCGTTCCAACATCTTATATTGAATGCTCATTGTATAACAGCTGTTAAAAATGCTTTGGTGAGTGTTATTTGAAGTAACTATGAACAAAAAATAACGAATTTTAAGCTATTGAAATTGTTCATCACTTCTAGATTTGCTTTTATCTGAAATCTTTTAGTCTGTTTTCCTGGTCTATCTATTCAGATATTTAAGTATGAAAAGTTTTCCTCTGTATTTCCCTTTTCCCAAAACAATTACTTCATTTAGGGTAATCCACCTGGTTTTATAAATATTCATACTTTCTGATTTACAATTTTTCAGCAATTTAAAATTTTTTAAGTGCAGCTTGTCCTTTGTGCCATTTAAATCCAGCCAAAAATAACTACATATTTTTGGGTGTGGTTCTTTTATAGTTTTATAAATTTTTATTTGGCTGTCCCTAGTCTTCATTAAAAAAACTCATTATTTTTCTTTGCAATTAGCACAGAATATATATTCTAAGCCAACAGTTAAATATTAAAATCCAATAGTTTTATACTATTTTTATAAATGATATAATTTGTAATTGTTATGAATCATAACAGTGTTCTTTTTCTGGCGACACTTCTGGTTTCAAACCAACCAAAATAAATACCTAGAATATTTAAAGTGTAGAATGATGAATGACTAAGCATGTGTTTATTTATGATAAATCACATTAAAGTTTATGTAATCTTGTTATTTTTGAGATTTATAGGTTTTTATTTCTTAAAAACTTTTTAAATCTACACTTATGTACCCAAAAAATAATCATTACTAATGTTATACTTTGGCAAGAATAATGACACAATTTTAATTTAAAATACCAATTTTATGAGCATTATATTTTGATGAGGTTCAAATCTTTAATGGGGAGAAGTATCCCTTTTCAATTTGCATAACTTACTATTATATGACAAAAAATATATTTTCGTTCAATCTATTTTGAAGATTGATTGAGCAAAAAGTGTATTTCATCAGGGTATGGGAAGTTCATACAATTTTCCAAAAAAGTTACAATTCAAATTTATACTGGCTTCTGGAATATATAAGCATTGTAAAGTTGTAATTAAAGAGCTTGAAAATTGTCAAATTTAATAGTTGTCAAAACTCCAAATTTCATCGAATAAAAGTGGCATAATGCATTATAAATCAACTCTTATCTAGTACTGCAACTGATTACCCTCAGATAAAATGAAAATTTTCAAATTATTGTATTTTAATGAAGCTTATAATTTACTTTTCTGCTGTGGTCATTTTATTCCAATAATTAATGAAATGTTTGGTGTAGAGACTATTCGAAGTACATAGCTTTTGTCTCATACGTTTTTAGTTGTGACATCATTATTCTTGCTAGGATGCAATGTGTTAAACATTAGTGAAATATTTTTGGTCATTTGAAAAAATATTTTTTTTAATGTGCTAGGGGATTTTAATATTTTACTAATTAGTTATTGGAATTACTGTATTTCATGTTCACCTCAATGATGCCATTTCTTTATTCTTTTTTAAATAGAATTGTTTTAAAGAATTAGTGAAGAATTTCAGTGATAGCTTCTCTTCAAGTTGGATATCAGCAATATTGCTTCATTAATGGCAATTGAAAAATAAGACAAGCCCGAGGGGGTTGAGTTATTCCCAAAGGATTGAAAATACTTTGTCACGACTTAAAAGTGAATGCCAAGGCAAATTCATTTATTTTGACAACTCTAAACTTATTTTTATATTGGTGCTTTAAGCTTAAAGTAAGATGTTGTTAATTGAATACTGAACTACGATATTTGATTTTAAATGTTTGACATGAAATTTCTGCTAAACTACTTTGCATTTGTTTTTATCCTTTTAATTTATTTTTTATTTGACATGAGGTCATTTGCTACTTTTTATATTTTCATGTTAATATTTATTTTAAATGTTATGGTTTTAATATATTTTCAGACTTTCAAGCCTTTTCCCCACTTCATTGTATTCATCTGTTGAAAATTCATATTTGTTTTTCCATTATATTTGTCACCACATTGATTTTTTTTCTAAAGTTCGATTTTCTTCTGTTTTAATGTTTGTTTTACTCTAATAATATTGTTTCAATTGTATTCATCTCAACCAATTTTTTAAAAATTTTGTTACCTTTGCCTACTTGTTAAAATTTTCTCTTTTTTTAATTTATGATTTTAGAACTGTTTAACAACTTTAATTTGCTAATTTGAGGTTATTTTCATGTTTATTATATGTATTTTTTCATGCTGTCTTTTGCAACTAAGAAAGCATATTCACTTATCAGTAATATTTTGTCAGGCATATAAATGACAATGTTTTTAACTTTTTCAATTTGATACAACTGACATTGTTTATAAAACGGGTTCTATTTCATATCATTAAGTAAAATGTTGAATTAACTGTTATATTAAAAGTGTTTTATGTCAAGTTATGTGAATTTATCAATAATATAACAAATTATGTGACGAATATTGACACCAAAGTGTATAATTGTTTTTAGTTATAAATTTACATTGTGTACTGTTTGCCATCAGTAACTAAATTCTAACTAAACTAAATTTAAATTAAGTTCTTACCTGCTCTATAAATTCAGTTAAGGAGTGGTTCACTAATCAAGCGGGATTTGCAAAAGGTATGTTTTGCTAATGGTACTCTAGATTTGCAAGGATAATACATAAAATTTGCCTAATGTGTAAGGTGATACATGTATGAAGAACAAATTAAACTAAACCTGTCATCAAAACAAAATTATGTTTAAATAGAAACATTTTTCCAAGATTTCAATGTCAACCATAATTTTTTCCTGTTCTCTTCAGATTCCATACGGCTTTTGTTATTATAGTGTACAAAAGGGTGTGTGCATTGCACAAATCAAAACAGAGGAAATCATATTGCCTGTTATGTGAAATGTAATTCAGTCAACTATGGGATTTATTAGATGAAAAAATGAATGATTTCTTTCATGGCCCGATCTATTTATTTAAAAAAATAGCTTAATGTTATTTTTTGAACTAAATTACTTGAATGACTGATCTTAATTCCATTTTGTGTATATTCATGAAAAACATATTTCTCAGAATTATATGTCTAGGGCAGTGGTTCACAAACTTTTCAGTCCAAGGAAGCCTGTGAAAATTAAAACTTTTCACAGACCCCTTGAGATTATAAAATTAAATAGGGCACATGAGACCTGCATGAATCCATAGTGATCCCTATTTTTGATCTTAATATTGTGAGTAAAATATTTTGATCTATATTAAGTAATTTTATTATGTTAAAATTTCACATGATTAGTGATGGCAATCGAAGTTCTGAAACAGAAAAGCAAATAAAATAAATAATTTAATATTTTACAAAGTTTTATTTATTAACCAAAATGTATTAGTCAAAAGACTGAACTTGCAAAATTGTAATATTAATGATATCAAACTATACTTTAATCTTAATATAAATAATGAGGCTGCATTTTAGAAATTATCTCAGCAATGTTTGTTTTAATGTCCAATAATTTCAATATTAAGTCATTTTCAACTTCAAGTTTATTTCAAATCAATAAATACTGGATTCTCCTAATTGTTTTATATTCTAAAATTTAGATTTTAGAAATTGATGGAATTGGAGAAAATGATGGAATATAATATTTTTTCTTGGAATTTCTGTTATGGCTAGTGAAATATTGCATGTTTTCCGCAGAACACAGAACCACTGGTATAGAAGAAACCAAATTATGATCTTCTCAAATTGTACAATTAATGCTTATTCACAGAGTATCAGTTTGATACAGATTTGTTTTACATAAATTAATGACTTAAATAAAATCTCTAAAACTTTGTCAATATATTGTACAAGTTATTGTTCGCAATTTTGAGAAAATTGAAAGAAATGTAGATGCTTGTGTGTTCTTTTGGTGTAGTTCTTTTAAAGTTTTGTATGATTTATATTACTGCAATTTATGACGAGTGCTAAATTTTAACATTTAAACCATCTCAAGTGTTCCTTTTCCTGTAATATAAGATGTTGCATTTATTACATTTTAATATGAAATGATTATAGTTTATGTATGTTAACTAGACTATTTGAATTAACTTATGCTGCAAAGAATTCAAACAGATGTAACAATGAATCTGCTTTCATTTATTAGCACATGTTATTGATTTTTGGTATGAAGTACCTAAATATTTGATTAGCAACTTAAAATACTTTGTAAGCCAAGGCAGCTTTACATTTTAATCGATTAAATGTACATGAATATGCAATTCCTGTTATATAAGACAATTATTTATGAAGACTGATAAATAAATCTTTGTATATGCGATTTCAAATTCATTCTATATGTGATAGAATGATTTATGTGTCAAATATTGTGTGATTTGATATAATGCTAGTCCCTATTTATCATGTGGTGTGTAACAAGTGGTGCACAAGAGTAATTATTAATTTAACTTAATTATTTTATTTTTATGAACATTCTTTGAGTAAAAATCAAAGAAGCTCTTATATCTGTATAAACTCAATATCTGTTGCATTTTTTGCACTATGTATATATGTTTTTGTTTCAGAAATACATTTATCGCTATAATGTAAAAAAGAATATGCGATCATGGTGCGTTGTGTTGATTAATTACTAAATCTTGTTTATTTGGGAAAACTAGTAGTTTATAAGTGTGGAAGATCACTAATGATGTGGGCAGGGTGATCTAATTGTGAGGTAATATCTATCTGTACAAACATAGCATTCGTTACTAATTTATTATTTTATGTTTGAGAGGTTTTGTGTTTATTTCTTGTCCATTTACTGTTATGCTGTGTAAATTACTGTACAGTTAATGATACTTATCACCACTCACTTCACTCATCTAAAACTCATAGTTACACTGTATTTTTCATCACAAGCATAGGTAGAAAGTTATTTCTGAATTAGTTGAAACATTTAGCATGAGTTTATTTCTAAGAAATATTTTAGATAACGAGTGCTTCATTATAACATGCAAAAAGCATATTTTATGGTAGATCGTTTCTTAAAAGTAAAATCTAAGCAACATATAACACACAGGTAGCATAAACTTATTTTAAATTAGAGTCATCCAATGTTATTCAAAGTAAAAATCTTAATAAAAACATTTGATAGCTATGTATAATATATTCTCTCATTTTAAATATTTATTTTAATTTTATTTAGAATTAAGTGATTATCTGTCGTGAGATGTCAATCAAATTTTTCATTGTAAGCATACCTATAGAAATATTTTGTTTCCTCTTATGTTTATCACATTTAAGTAACTTAATTGTTACTTTAGAATTTAAGCTTCTAACATTTCTAAAAATACTTTAAATCAGATTCAAAATAATTTATCAAATAGGACAGTAACAAATGCTATCAAATATACCATATCCACTTGTCTGTGTATTTGTAATTTTTATTCAAATCTACCTTAACAATTTGAATTTTCTCGAAATATTTCACCATAAAATTACTTTTGACCATGTATAAAATTACGTTGAATTTTTTTATTTCTTTCTGGATACATGTTTCTATGAACCTTCGTAACATAATTTTAATGTTCATCACTGATGTTTCACAGTATCTTTTAAGACTAATAATCTGTATTTAAGATTATATTGTTAAACTTGAGTACTAAAACGATTAGCCATCTGGAATTAAATTTATTACAAAACATTTATATATTACTAATTTTCATTACCAGGTGGAAAGATTTGTTCTGTAATTTATTGAATTGCAACAAAACCAAATGATCAAACTCTTTTGGTGTACCATGACTACTTTTACAATAAGTACTAGAAACAAGAAAGCTGACTAATGAAGTAGCTATTTGTGTCATCTAAAATCTTAAGAAGTATTGCACTAAATTTAAATGTTATTTGTGTGTTATGCTTCAAGGAGTTCTTGATGCTAGAGCAGCTGAATAAGTAAAGAGTTTTAATTCATCTTTTTAACAAAATGCATTTCTTAAACAATTAGGTGCTACCATTTTTATCTCAAACATGAAATATGTAGGTTAATGTTTCATAAATTTTTTATTTAAAGAATTGGTTTTGCAGAAGTAAATAATTTGAATAGAAAGTTACTTCTACGGAATTTGAGAAGTAGGAATTTGCATTTTAGGTCACATCTGAAGCATTGAATTTTCAAACCTTTATTTACATTTTGTTTTATTGCAACTATTTTTTTTCCAATGGTATTGAAGTTAGAATACTCTTTCCATTGGATTTGGTTTAGAATAAATATTTCAAATGCATTGAATTGAAATCAGTATTAAACACAGTGACCGCTCAAATTGTGAGCATAATTTATCCTGTGAGTAATTATGACTTAGCCAGGAAACCAAACAATTCACTTATCATAAAAATCATTCTTGTCTTTATGTTTACCTATTACTAGAGCTGTGATGTGTGACATTTTAAAACGTTTTTACTATATATGAATCGGTTATTGTAATTGTAAATTATTATAGTCCACAGATAAATTTGAATAAAAAGAAATTATTTTTGTTTACTCTGTAATTCTATATAGAGTAATTTATTTCTCAATGTATTATTTAACATTGTCTCATTGTGCATTTATAACATTGAACAAATGAACTTCAGATACTGATATTTTTGTGTTTCCCATTTGAATTTGTATTCATAGTTTTTAATTACTATCTTTACATTTCATTTCATATTTTTTGACTTGCAGTATTCTTGGTATATTCAGAAAAACATTAGAATTCTGTAGATTCACAACATTTCTTTCACCACTTTCAATTGTTACCTATCACTAATTCTTTAATATATTAAATTAAAAATTAAAAGTATGATCATTCTTCCAACATTGTGGAAATTGTAAATAAATTCCATCCAGCCATTGTACTGCAATTTTTTATGATTTTTATTATTTAATTTGTAACTTCCTTTTATCATTTGTGTAAGTTCTCAATTTAAGAATCATCAATGAACCAAAATTATGTTGGTAATAGTTTTACCCCTGATGTTTGTGCCATTATGCCATACGTTTACATTTGTATCTATTGTGTGTGTTGATGGATGAAGATATATCATGACTAATTTTAATGGCATTATAATGATTCTGCCATGATTCTGCCTTGCAAACATACTGCAATATTTTGTGAGACATTTCAAAACTTCAATAAAATGCCTGCAAATGAAAATTGTTTCAGTTTGCATTAATTTCAGTTTTTATGCATCAAATGATGGGTTTTACTTTTTATTAGGTTGTGAATTTCTAATGATATGCCATTTAAGCATTTAAAACAGTTTCCGAAAAATTTTGTCTCAACACCCCTTTATTAAAGACAATTTTTTTTGGTTCCCCCTCCTGGGAACTATCTCAACCAATAATAAATTACCAAGTGTGCCTATAATTTTTTAATTCTACAAAAATATTTAGGTTGTTATAACTGTTTGTCACATAATTCAAAAACAATCTAATAGTGATTTAAGACTTCTTACCTCTTTATAGTATTATTCAGTAAACTTGATGCAGCATGGCAGATTCCTGCCACTGCACTTGTAAGAACCTTTTCTAAGTTGTAAGTGCATGCAAATATATACATGCTAATACTCGTTTCCTACAACTTGATATCCTGTTTTTAAATCGATTTGTTGTAACTTCTTGCAACAAACGTATCCACTTGACCATATAATGAGTTTTTATGGTCAAGTGTCTGCTTTAAACAATTTTAGGTGATAATTTTTACCATCATTAACCACTTTTGTGCTCCTCAATGCTTTCATTTTCTGTAAACTGGGCTATTAGTTTCTGTGAATAACTACTGTTTATGCAATTGCTCTATTGTAAGTTCACAGCAAAGCAACTTTGATCTTACAGTAATTGTAACTAACAATATGACTCTTTATCCATTATCTTATATTTTAATAATTCTAAAAGAAATTAGACTACTACACATTCAATGTAATGTTGAGATAAAGCAAGTGATTCAGATTTAGTGCCTGGAAAAAAAATTAAAGGTCATCTTTTTGTGCTTAATGTGTACAGTTCAATAACAACCAGGTTGAAACTGATGGAAAATTAGCATCTAATTAAAAAACTCATTGAGTCCAATATAACAATTACTGGTTTATTGTACAATAAATGGTTGCATAAATATTGTCTGGGCTAATGAGAAAAGCAATTCCAAAATTAAAATGCTCTTCAAAAGTTATGAGGTCTTCTGGAACCAGCAGTTAAGAGTGTTCGCCAAGCTTCAATACTCGCTGCTTTCGTTAGGTTGGTTCCTTTGACCGTTTCCTGGTATTCCCTTGCGATACCCGAATGCGAACCTTGCCTATAACTTCTGCAGAAAGACATGATCCCTCCTAGTTTTGATACCATTTGCAATGTGAATTAATGAATACCAAAAGTGAACAAGACAAAAAAGTGCTATGAAACGACCTGAATACCAAGGGAGGAATGACTGGAATTGGAAGATAAGGAAAGTTCCACATGGACTGGTATATTTGAAAGTCGAATCGGCCAGCATACTTGAGGAATGGCAGAAGACGCATTCGTCCAATATCAGTCCTGCGACGCTAAATAGGCTGAAATACGTATGTATATGCACGTTTTCTGTACAGAAATGGAGCACGCAGGACATATTGGATGTTTTGTCGCATGAATGTATGGCTTGTCTTAGATTCAAATTTAATTCCAATTACTCAAAAATATCAAACAACCTTTGGACCGACCATTTACCGATTTGCATTGTCCTATCGGGTTTTATCCGGCCTACACATTTGTTCCATCATGTTTAAAACAATTACACAGTATTTTATGACACTCAATTCCTGGTACTTTGAGCTGATCCAACATTAAATCAGTTGGAATTAATGTCACTCCTTTCAACTTTGGTATAAATGTTTGAATGAATCTATATTTAAAATTTTAATTGATCAAAAATGCGTATTTATTAAATAACTTTAAATTGCAAATTTGACGAAGATATGAACCGTTCAAAAATTTCCACTATAAATTCTTGAAATTTATGGCAAATACCATTTACAGAGATAAAATACAAAATTAACGAGTAATTCCATTACTCAAAAAATAATTGTGCGAAAACATTTTTTGCAAGCAGCGTGTAGATAGGTATAATTAACTGCAGAAGACTACCCTGAAGGGTTTTTTTTATTGTTTCACTCCTTTGCACATTTCTGTTAGGTCCCGGTATAATTGGTCCTCGTGATAAAAAAAATGACGGCCAGAGCGACAAACTAAAATCTTTCTATATTTTCAGAGATTCTATTGGCCGGCTTTTACGATGCGGTCCAAAACATCACAACAATACTGTGACCCATTTGCCATTGCATTTCGCATCTTTTGTTTCGTGTTCCTCTCCCGTAGATGTTTTCAAACAAAAAGATAAAGTAGATCTAAATCAATCTATATAAATATCAAAAGAAGCTTTATCTTTTTGTAATGTATCTACAATACTCGGTCTTGTAGCCAAATGTTTAGCGCTATGGCCTTCAGTTCAACTGACTCGATTCGATTCCCGATGTATGTTCCGTAGGTATTCGGAATACAATAAGCCTTAGACTCGTATTTAACTACCCTTCGTTTTGAAAAATGTGACCACAGGCAATAAATTGAACCAAGCATCCGCAATATCTTATAAGCTATTAATGCCAAACAAATAACGTGATCCTATACCAAGGGCTGCCCAATCGGAGTTCGATAATTCATAGAACTTTTTATTAGCTGTCATTGAAATCATTAGCACTGACTTGTGATTGATTATGTTATTCGTGTGCGTAAACACTAATGTAACCTAATTATATTACAAACTTCAATCATGCCGTTATTTTTGTCTGTTGATTCGTTCAATTTTGTGGCGCAAGGGTCATATTTTGCCAGGCTGCGCCAATGTCAAGTAATGGACATATACACACAAGGAAAGTTTTATCGACACAGAAGAAATACACGCAGGGAGAAATCAGACCTACGCCACCTACAACTCGCGGGCTTCTAGCGCAGACCCACTGAACCACGATGACCCCTATTATCTATGGGAGCTGACACATTTTTTACCCTTAAAATGAGGGTCATGGTAGCCCAGTCGGTAGAGTCTCGGATTAGCTCGTGTTGCGTGTTAGTTACTTATTTTTAGTTAGCTCGTGTTACGTGTTAGTTTACCGACAGTTACGTGTTAGACTCGATCCAACCAAACCAAAGTGTACGTAGGGGCTGGTACACGTTGAATTCATCGTGGCCTCAAATATCCTCACGTTGGCGTGTTGTCGAAATTTGGAGAGTGATTGACCTCGTCATCTGATCGTGGCTCAAAATTACGAGGTGTTGTCCTCTTTTCCTTCGGGATTGTTCCCGGACTGTCGTCATTAGGCCGTGTGTTGCTCCAGTGCAGCGTTTCTCAAACTGTGCTCCGCAAAACAATTCCCAGTGCTCCGCGAAAAGGTAGGACATGTTTAAAATTAAAAATATTTTTATTAAACAAATTTTAAAGTTTAAAATTAAAAATATCTTTTACGAAAAAGATGGGACAAAAATATTTGAATATCATGACCTTTTGTGCTCTCAGTGTGTAAGAAAAAAAAATCGAGTATAAATCATTTATCACCGATCAGGTGAAACATTGACTATATAAAAAGGTAGTCGCCATTCAGTGTGTCAGTTTGTCGTCCGCCAGTCGACAAAACAAATTTACGTCAAAATGCAACACCAGACAACACGGAGCCAGGCAGAGGTTGGACTCACTGTCTCCGCGTTTGCAGAAACAATTAGAAGCTTCGACACCTTTCCAGAATTATCAGAAAATTTTTTATTGCATATAAAACTGGTGGTTTACTCACTTTTCAAATCAGTTGCATTTTAGTCAACATTCAGTCAAGAACCGACAAATTATAAAGTTCATTATATGTAATTTATTATTTTTTAAAATCAATTTTCTGTAGCTTCTCAGATTTTTCGTTTTGATGACAAAATATGTCTTGTGGAGGTTTCTTCAAATACTAAATTAGTGATACGGGGAATAACGTCGATTTTCTTTCAATGGATCGCTGGCTGGAGACGGGGTCCTTAAAAACATCAAAACTTTTGCCAAGCCAATTGGAATAGACGTGGAAGCATCAGCATCTAAGAGGTATGTACTCGTTTTGGTTTTATTCGATGTTTGAGGGGACACAGCACTCCAAATATATTAAGATATTTAGTTCTTTTATTTTTTAAAAAATGAATCGTATTAAATTTAAAAAAATATAGTCATGGCTGCAGACTAAAGCAAACATTCCATAATCGAGAAAGAGAAATAAACACAAAATTTTTATTATTTATTTGCACTTCAGTTTTATTCACACAGAAATAAGGTGGCTCTCCCGTGGTAAAAATTTAATGCGCCTCTTTGAACTAAGGAATGAAGTCAGAATCTTCATGAATGACAATGATTTTGCTTTGGGAGAGAAATTGTGTGATGATCGTTGGCTAATGAAATTGGCGTATTTGGCAGATATTTTTACAAAAGTTAATGATTTATGTCTCTCACTTCAAGCAAAAGCAGAAACTGTTTTTGATGCTATCAAAGTGGAAGGATTTAAAAAGAAACTGAAGTATTGGGTAGAGTCAATCAAAAACGGAAGCCTGGATTGTTTTCCACTAACAAAAGGATTTGGAGAACTCGAATCAGACATTCCGGGGATATCTTAAACGAGTTTGAAGTTCATCTCTTGCTTTTGATTGATACTTTGAACTCTTATTTTCCAAAAGGATTGCATGAAAACATAAAAGAAAACGTTTGGGTTGTAACACCATACTCTATATCCAAAAAACCATCCTCTCTGACATCACAGGAATATCAATGCTTGCTTGATTTGACATCAGATACAGCGATAAGATCAAAGTTTGAAACTGAGAAATCAATCTCAGATTTTTGGTATGCACTAAAAGATGAATTTAAAATCCTATCAGATAAAGCGAAGCTTATTCTCCTGCTCTTCGCAACCACTTATTTATGCGAAACAGGATTCTCCGCATACGCCGCCCTACTAAAACAAAATACAGATCACGTCTCAATGCAAAGCAAGATATTCAGTTGCAACTATTCGAAATTCAGTCAGATATAATCTCATTGTGCAAATCAAAACAGCCTCATACTTTTCATTAAATTTCTGTTTCACGAAACCAAGTAAAAATTTGTTAACAAATGTAAATAATGCCAAATTAATAAAATAACAAATTGTGGATCTGCAATATTCGCCCTGAATTTATTTTCAAATCTTTTTTTCATGTGTGTTTTCCGTCTGCAATGGGAAATTAGTGCAGAAAAAAATTAAACTGTGAAATCTAATGTCCTGCAAGCTTAAATGACGAAACTACCTTGTATCGTCAATGCTTTTTTGTCGTTCTATTTACTAAATACAGTATATAGCTGCGCGATAAAATTTAGTGCTCCGCGTTGAATTTCCAATTTCAAATGTACTCCGTGACTGAAAAAGTTTGAGAACCTCTGCTCCAGTGCGATGAAATGTAACTACCTGAACATTTGTTAAAACTATGCATTCGAAATATGTATAAATAAAATGTGGTTTGAGAAAATTTTCCTGAGCATCATTGCTTCGTATTTTCCTATAACTAGCTCATTTCAAAAATAATAAAACGTAATAACCAGTTATTTTAAATATCAAACGTTCTCACCTGTAGGAATATGCCCGACTTCATAAAAATCGGGGCATATTCCCAAAGCATATTCATTTTGCAGTTTAAGTTTACATTAGTTCTAGTAAAATGAAACTAAAAATACATCTAAGTCTACAAATGTAACCAAATCACATTACAAAACACCTTAAAAGTTTTGTATTTTTACAACAGTAATAAAAAACTTACAATTTCTTTTATATAAGATTAATTTCCTAATCAATCGATTGAGATAAGTTCGATAAAAAATTACCCTGTAATTATTCAATTATTTATAAAAGCGTGTAATTGTGAAAACTTTTTCGTCTACGTAGTATCTAGCTAGGTTTTTTTTTAGATTTTATCGAAATTACGCTCTTTCAATTGTGTCCACAAATGCGCAGTCTTTTGTTAGCTGTGATCTCTTGGAGCAGTGTTTTATCTACAAGATAAAAGACGCGTTGACTCTCAATCGTGATAGCTATCTTATCTAGACTTTGATTCGAGCGTCATGTTGGCTTTAATGAAAAATGCCCTTTTAATGTCTCCCTCAAACAAACTTAGCAGACACTCACAAAGCGCTTGGTAAGTTTATTTTTACCTTTGTTTTTTAAATATTTTTTCGAAGAATAGAGCATATAAAGCATCATTAAATACTGCAGCTCGAAAAGAATTATAACAGGAAAAGATTAGTTTTTCAACGAACTTTTGTCAATTAAAGCCTTTATAAATTAACAGAATCAGTGCAGAGAAATTGAATAACCGGCCAAAATCGTTTGGAAGTACAAGATGCAGAACTAGAAATGTTATTACTTTAAATCATGTTTATTGTAACATTAATTAGGACATTTAATATTCGCAGAAATATCGTTGCATTTTCATGTTTATATATGAGAGGTACAGGTTGAAAAAGAGTTCCCAAGACAGCTCCGAAAAATTCTTACTGCTGTTATGATGGGTTTTTTTAAATTCATTTCTCAGAACAATTAATTTTGATGATAAAATTTTAACTACTTCTCAATTCCTTTTGATCAATGAAGGCATGTGTTCGATATATCTTTTTTATAAATAATTCCAAACGTTTCATATTTTTATTTTTAAAAACACAAAGTGTAAGTTTGAATGTAAAAACATTCAAACGCAGATTTTTATATGTGAAAATCGGTTGATTGAGTACTTTTACTTCTGTTCCTTGTGTGCTTGTATCAAGGACCGATTATTAATTGTCGTCAAATGATGGGCGTACTACGAAAAGTTTACTGACACAGAAGAGAAAAATATACTCCGGATAGATTACAGGAGCTGCATCTACTTTCTACATATTGCGGGCTGCTAGTGTACCTGATATATCATCCGCATACTTAGTCACAAAGCTTCATACAGAAGCTCTTGGATACTATGCTAAGTCCGACTTGTAGAAACTATTGGGAGCCCAGTGGACCCAGATGAGACCGCAGTTTATTCGTTTTAAAATTTCATGATGAGATGTACACATACAATTTTGTATTTTTATCTCAGTTTGAGGGCTTCCCACCATGAAAATAGAGGATGAGAGGCGTAATGCGAGTTCAGTCCCTAGGAGTAACCGCCGATGGTTGGGACTGAAAAATAAAATATACGAACAGGGTTGCCCAGCTGCTATGATCATCATCAGACCAGTCGCAGAATCTGCTGACGCTAGCTGGCTATCTTGCGACCTCCCAATCCGTGTATCGATGCATGCCGTTGAAAATCCAAGTGAAGAATGACGCCTTACGCCACAGAAAGATTTTATCGACTGACCCAAACAGCACTCTACCACCTAAACGCAGCATTTCCGGACGAACATTTTCTTGACAAAAATGTTTATTTTGGATCCCTGTACCACCCTTTACAATTTGGCCAGATATTTTCGAAATACCCTGTATTAATGTTCCAAATATTATCGCAATTGACTATGAATAAGAAAGCTTGCAAAAGCCGAGCTTTATTAGCGAGTATCCAGGACGAAGTAAGAAAAGACGCACCCGTCTTGCTCTTTTGCAGTACTCTACGGACGTTTGAGAGAGGAGAATTTCATTGATTTTTCTCTTCTCTGTTTTCTGAATAGCAGTACAATTGCAGAACGTACATGGAAAATAATTTATTTTTAAGCGTTGTAAGACTGATTTTTAAACGTCTCAAGTGGAAGGGGATAGATGTACATTCATTTCACCCAAATAGCCCTGGAAAATACTTTTGTGACAAGAACAAAGTAATGCTTGAAAATTTAATATTTAAAAATATTTTTTCCGAGAAAACCACTTTTTGATCAATCGCCACTAATTGGAAACTGGCGCATTATTACTTATTTGTGCGCATTATTACAGGAAAAGATTAATGTTTTCTAAAGAATAATCCATTCAATTACGAGATACAGATGGAAGAGTGAAGTTAGGAAAAAAGCAACCCGGGGGGGGGGGAACATCTTGCATTATCTTGATTACCTGACAAAGACATATTGCCACAGGAGTTATATTTCTATCATACTGTATTGTACTATTCCACAATAATGTATTGTATTGTATTTGGATATTTTGTTAGAAAGGAAAGAAAAATTCACTTAAACAATTATTTTATTTCTAAATAAAAGTAAAAATTGCGAATTAAAATCAATTTTTTGTATAGTTTTTGCATCACAAAGTAATTGTATCTTTTCTTCTCCCAGGAGCATAATATCAAGAAATATTCCAGAACTTCCCCCATTGTCTTCTGATATCTTGGAAAGTCCTTTGTTTCCAAACACAATCTGAAGAACAAATAAAGCATTAATATAAATTATTTTAGTAAGCGTGATATCGAACAAAATTTATTTTAAATGTTAGAACTGAAATTCTGTATTTACACAAAAGAATTTGTGTTATGTGTTGGGGCGTAGTCATATGGGCGGAGGCTCTAGGATCCAACATTCCATCTTCCGAAGAGTTTTGTTTCTTATTTTTAAATCTCTATAAGCACGATAGACTTAACGTTCTCTAGAGGTATGTCTACATGTAAGTTTTACGTATGCATTACTCATACCATTGTCCTGTCTTCAACAAAATTTTACACATTAGTCAGCATTGTGAGAAATAAATAAAATAAAAGACATGTAAGTTCGTTGCGCTCATTTCTTTCTAACCAATTCTACAAACACCCCGCCCCGCCAACACCGCCTGGGCAAGACGTTTTCCACCAAAAACCTCAGCTGTAGACTCCTATATATTTTGTTTTTGCACCGAGGCAGTTTCCGACGCGAAGATAAACCACCAGGAAGGTTAATGGTTCATTAAATTTATCTCATGACATAACCATCTCATATTCACGAATATATATCATATCTCTTCAAAAGTGACTGAAAAATAAATCCCTAAAAATAAATGAAAAAGCTTATGAAAAATATCGAATGTTGACAATTTTCATAAACATTTTTAAAAGTGGATAAAAAGTTTGAATGAAAAATCTTACAGATCAACTGTCATTTGCTCAAATTTAAGAACGATAGCTTAATTTTCGCATAGCTAAAATTTGATCCTACACGAAAACCACGATTTTTTTTTCTCGCAATCCAGGATGCTTCCATTTTTCTCATCGTTTGTCGCTTCCGAAATATTTGTCTAAAAAGAAATAAAATTTAAATAATCTCATGAATAATAAAAATTTTGGCAACTTTAACACAATTTCTATCTCTAACAATCAGTCTTCGGTGAATTTAAATAAATTTCCTTTGTCATTTTGACAGGTAATTGAAATATGTAAATTTCCCGCTTAGAGAAACGAAAAATGCATTTATATGGAGTTAAAATACCTTTGGTTCTAATAATCGCTTAGAACAATAATTACATTGTATGAAAATATTTTCAATTATCAGAACATCAAACTTGACACACGCATGTTCAAAAAATTTTACGAAATAATATCCCTCTGATCGTTATGCACGCAGTCCTCAACGGTTAAAGTTTATTTTAAGGGTTTCACCATGCACACATTTTGCTCTGAATAATTACTCTAAATATTTTTGGAATACTTGAGTAACTACTCAAAATTATTCTCGGGAAAACTCCTAACGCTCAGAGAGAGAGAGTTATGCATTCACACACAATTACAACATCTAATTAAATTTAGTCTTACATTCATCACTGCATAATATTAAGATAATAGCTAAATGTGTTTTTACCTACTTCGAATTCTAACCCTCTCTGCGATTTTAAACATAATAGATGATCATGTAATATATATTCAACGTTAAAGTAATAACGTGATGATCTTTGGATACATCTGAGAACAACGAGCAGATAGGAAAACGACTACACCTCGTACTTTTGAATCCCATTAATTAGGAGGCTTCTGTTACCATGACGCGACAGTTTGAGAGAACTTTTTGTAGAGGTATGAAGGTGGTTAATTAATGTCGCACTGAAGCAACAAAACGGACTATTGGTGACTGTCTGGGATCAATCCCGAAGACACCTCGTCATTTTGAATCACTTTTTTGCTAAGGAAAAATCACCAGTGTTAATTGGGTGACATCCGAAGAGTTAATTGCGATGAGCAATTAAGTTCTATCAACAAAGAATTTCATTTGAAGAATGAGTTAAATGGGAAAACATGCAGAAATGAGAGTTTGACCCAGCAGAAATTCAGCAAAGTTCATGTTTCTTCAGAGTGAAGTCTGAAACACCAACAACCAGCAATAGATTGAATAGTGCTTGAGAACTTAAAGATTTTCACAGAACAAGTATATTTTTTTCATCAACGTCAAAATTTAGCTTTTTAAAGCACTCGCAAATTGAAAGAAAAATATGCAGTTTTTTTTATTTTTTTTTTTTATTATTTCAATTAACGTCACACTGGAGCAACACAATGGGCTATTGGTGACGGTCCGGGATCAATCCCAAAGGGAAAGATCCGAGGACAACACCACGTAATTTTGAACCACGGTCAGATGACGAGGCAACACCTGAGCTGGCACCCCACTCTCCAAACTTCCACACCACGCCAAAAATATGCAGTTGCGATATTACTTTTGGACAAGACTGTTTTTAGCCATCCATTAACATAAAAACAATAATCCAATTCTCTACTTTGAGTAAATTTAGGTATTTTAATTAACGTCACACTGGAGCAACATAGCAGGCTATTGGTGACGGTCCGGGATCAATCCCAAAGGGAAACCACGTAATTTTGAGACGTAATCCGAGGACAACACCACGTAATTTTGAACCACGGTCAGATGACGAGGCAACACCTGGCTGGCACCCTACTTTCCAAACTTCCACATCACGCCAACGTGAGGACCACAGAGTATGCGTAGCTATTTACTCTGTGGTGAGGACATTTGACTTTTAGTCAAGAAGTGAAGTGAATATGTTATATTTTTTACTAGAGTCGAAAGCCTCCGTAAACGGAATGTGGAAAAATTAACTTTAGTTAATTTTTACACCTTTTAAGGGAAAAGAAAATGATTTGGCAGATTTATGGAAATGGGGAATTCGAAAGAAATATCTAACAAATCTCTTCAACATTTGAATGAAGAATCGGGAACTGTTTCCTCAAGAACAAGTACTTAGTTTTGTTTTCCTTGATTCACACCATGTTTTCCTTCTATGTTGATATTTCGTTGATTTCTCACCAATTTATTGACAATCTGCAATTGTAACGGTGAAAATCAATCGAAAAAATGAAGTTTATCATTCTCTTACATTTGAAGAAATGTTCAGCTGTAAAAGTAGAATTCGTTTGTTGCTAATCGTAAAAGTTATCTGTGTTAAAACTGCTGAATGGTGTATATTGATTGAATACAAAAATGTTTATTTCTTACTACACATTTAAAAAGGAACATCATGTTAGTTATTCAAATGAACGTGGGGTTGTTTTAAGTTGTGAATCCTCTACTGAATGACAGTTTTTATTACATTACTCCTTGACAAACAGATTAACATCAGAAAACAGCGAAATGGAAATTTATAACATTGTTTTAATCCCCTATTGTGTGCCACCTTAGTCACCCCTATAAGTTTAAGTGCAATGTTCTTAACCATAGACAATTTCGTGCCTACACGAAAACTAAGGAATAATGAACACTGTTCACATGCAAACCTAAACAAGTTGTCCCTTGAGTGCTTTTTGATAATTATAGTGAACATACAAATTCATGATATTTTCATACAATCTCAAAGAAAAACCTCATATTGTTGACTTGTTGATATCAGTATTGGTTAATAATTATGAAAATAGTTATATTATCAAGTACACACAAAAGCAATTGTAATTATTTTTTCGTTATTGATTCAATATCCTCACAGGTTTGTTTACATATCAATGCATTATATTTTAGTAATCAAAAATAAAGTGAATTTCCAGGAAATAGGTTTGAATATTTGTGTAATACTGTTGTTTATGTAATTTATTTTATAAATATTATTGTAAAACTTTTGTACAATCACACATGCAGTTAGATCAACTGAGATGCATCTGACTTAGTTTGCTTGAGTGATCCTTTCCAAGTTACGATCTAATTAAAATTGAAAGACCTTTTAAAAAATTTGATTAGATTGTGGTTTTGCCTAAGAAATTCCATTTTTCTTTTGAGCCCCTATGAAATTAAAATCATGGCTATGCTAGTCTGAAAACTATGATCTTTACAAAATTAGGAAAGAAAAATTGGCAAATCATCATGTTTATATACTACAAATGTTTTCTATAATCTATCAGTCACATCTTTTGACTGCCTTTATACCCAACTATTTTCGTTGTAAATAGCCTGTCCCTATTTTTCCTGATTACATGCCCAGCACACTATCTGAAATAGTTAAGGGCATTTTTAAAAATCAAACGTAATGATTAAAAATTGATAACATTTTACAGATACTAAATCCTCTAAGAATGTCCACCAAGTCTTCCTTCATCAGAGCGTTACTTTACTGGCTCTTAAGGACAAAGCTACAATCAACAGTACAGTAGCACCAGATATACACCCTAAATTGTATTTTGGAGTTGTTCCAGAAGATCTTCCTCTGTTTATTGGTGCTATCATAGGTATGTGGACATTAAAAATATTTTCCCTTTTGCAACTGAAAATAGCTTTTAAAAATATATATTAACAATTTATTTAACAAATACCATTAACTCTTGGGAACTTCTATGCATGAAAAGTTTTAAGTTGCTCAATTAGTCTCGAATCTAGTGATTTCCATGGAGAGAGCATTTTTCCTCTATGAAAAATCCAATTAACTGCAGGAGTCAATTCAGTTTTTTTTAAGCCAATGATGGTAATTTTGCCATACTTCCGAATGTGACAGCAGTTGCACGTAAAGGCAATGAGATGTAATTTTTTGAAAAAAGAATATATTTGCAGACATTTATTGTAATGTTTAATTCAACAATAATTTACTTGAAACATGAATTAACCCTTTAAACGGTTTGCCCGTACAGTGTACGGGCCACCCAGAGTTGACCTTAACTGGTTTGCCCGTACAGCGTACGGGCATCGATATTTTCTCCTTTCCTTTTCCAGTTTGCCCGTATTTTTAATTCTCGTAACAATATCAGTATTCGTCAACAGATGGGGTCTGTGTTGTTTCAGGTCTTTCGTTGAAGGCGTTTTTTTCGTATTGAAGAACAGAAAGAAGCGGGAATTTGGTTTTATGAAATTTCAGTTGTACTGTTATGAACGCTTGTGAATTCAAACTTGTGTACTTTTTTTGGAAGTTATGGATAATATAAACAATGAGAATACTTGTTTGTTAGATGATAACTGAATTCTGATACAGATTCAGAACTGTCTTCCAATTATCTGGATTATTCTTCATATGACTCTTGCAGTGACAGTGAGCTCAGCTCTGATCACGATTTGAGTTCTGCCAGAATATTTACCAAGGTTGATGTGAAAAATCCACCTGCTCCGTGTCCTCGGTTCAATTTTACTGGTACTCCTGTGCACATGCACGTTGACGACACTTCTGACGTTCTACAATTTTTTGAAACATTCATTGATTCTTTTCTCATGAGTAAAATTGTAGAAGAGAAATAAATATGGTAAACAGTGCATCCAATCAAGTGCTACAAAAAAATTCTCAAAGAGTAAGTTTTGAGAAGAAACAACTTTGGAAGAGATGTATGTATTTTTTGCCCTGAATATACTTCAAGGAATCGTAAAAAAAACCTGGAACTGATCATTATTGGAACAAAAGACATTCAACTTACACACCTTTTTTCTCTAAAATAATGTCTCATCGTCGATTCCTTCTTTTGCAACGCTACTTGCATTTTTCTGATAATGCAGTATTTGACCCACAAAATCACAAATGCCCTAAATTAGTAAAAGTTTGATTAGTTCTGAAACATCTCAATAAGAAATTTAGTGAAACAATGACTCCAGAGCGAGATGTAACAGTAGATGAAAGTCTTATGCTATTCAAAGAATGACTAGGATGGAAACAATTTATTCCGCTGAAAGAGCTAGATTTGGAATAAAATGTTGTGCGAATGTTTCTGGTTATGTGTGGTCAATAATAATATACACAGGTAAAGACACAATTTTGAAACCTGAGTATTCTAATCTCTGCATTTCATCACAAGTTGTCCTGACAATGATGGAGCCCTTGCTTCATAAAGGATACTGTCTTACGATAGACAATTATTATTCTTCGCCGGAATTAGCAGACAAACTAGTTTCCTGTCAAACAGACACATGGAACACTGAACCTAAGAAGAAAAGAAGTCCCAAGGGAAATTAAAAAAAAATTGAAAAAAGGAAAATTATAGCTTTTCAGGGAGGAAAAGTTACTATTATGAAATGGATGGATAAAAAAATATTTCATTACTTTCCATAATTCATAATAGTGAAATGGAGCAAATCCAAGTCCGCAATGAAA